>CM051830.1:41098390-45943390 GCA_028451465.1 Erethizon dorsatum | reverse complement strand
TCCGAAGCTCTGTTTCCCCACTTTTACACTTTGAGAATGTTAATCTTACAAATGGTTACAGATAAGGCATAAAGAAAAAAGCGTTACACATCTGAGGAACACTGCCTTCTCCTTAATAGCGTGGGGGATTATGTCCACGGTGTGGAGTGTTTGCTACTAGATGTACACAGACTAACTTCACACAAGGAGTGTGAACATTGTGTACTGCAAACATGTACAAAAAAAGGGGATGGGATCAAGAGATTGGTGGAGGTGGAGGAAGGGAAGGGAAAGGGGATGAAAAAAGGAATTGAGATGTGTTACGGACAGGCACCGACTCCACACAAGGAAGGTAAACATTATGTACTGCACATATGCACTAATAAACTAAAATTAAAAATTATTGAAAACATCATCTGTATAAATAGTATGACCACTTTGGAAAAGTGATAAAAGAAAGTACTTAATAGAAATGAAAGCTGTCTACTAATCCATATACTTGCATTTTTGTGTAGTAGGGAATTCTTTAAATAAGCACCATATTATAACAGCACCTAACTTGCTGAATTGGGTTGTTTTTAATATTTCTTTCAAGGAACCCCAAGACTAAACATGTGTGATCCATGTTAAGTCCATTTGTTAATGCACACACCAGAATTACCAATTTAATTTAGAAACATTAAAATGGCCTCCAAATTTAGCTTATTTTAAGATGGGCGCAAAGCTAAAAGCTCAACCCTTTGCAGGAATAGTATTTAAGTTTGAGTCATCTTTTAAGCATGGGAATGAAAATATGCAGCAGCCTACCATGACTTGCAGGGGACACATTCAAAGACCCCCACATATATCTGAAACTGGTTTTTCCTCCGCTTATAGCTCAATTTATAAATTAGGCCCAGGAAGAGATGAACAGCAATAAGTAGTAATAAAATAGCACACTCATAACAAGATGCTGCAGTAAAAGTAATGTGGACGCAGCCACTCTTGCTGAAATTTTCCATTTAGTAACTTTGGACCATGGTGGAACCTCTGGCAATGAAAAAGGCAGAAAGTGAGTTGGTGGATAAAGGAGGACTACAGTACCCTAGATCGCCCTGCCTCACCCTCCAGTTCATCAGAACCACCGGAAGGGCTCCTTCAACCAGGTGCCTGCGCATCCTCTAGTGATACTGACCATCGGCCAGGCCTGGCAGTGCCTCAGCTTGCTACTGCATGGGGCCTACACACGGAGAAACGCTCTCCTCACTCACGGTGTAGGGGATATTTAAAACAAATGAAGGAATTAAAATCTGCGGCCTGAAGACTTCACATGAAAACAAATTATTTTCTAATATTAAAGTTTTAAAATTGCACACCAATTACCTGGGTCTACGTAGAAAATCCCAGTAACAAGGACGGAGTATGTTAAGCATCCATTGGGGTGTAGTGGTACACCCCACCTCACGCGGGCTTCCTGGGCCCCCTCTGCTCTGACAAACACATTTACTGTTCCTTCAGGAGGAGCTTCCAGAGTTCGATTTTCCACCTGTGAGTATAAAAAGATTTATTTTTGTTTGCAAATAAAATAAGTACATGCTTCACTCTGAGCATATTTCTTCAAAGAATCTCCTTTTGCTGTGAAGTAAACTATTTTGACAGTAGCATCTTGTCTGAATACCTCATTTTGTCAGCAGGATCAAAGCATCCCTCGTGTTTTCTTCCTCCTGCTGTTAAAGCTTAGAATTGGAGCTCTGGACCAAGGCAGCTGCTTGTGATTTGCTCACACTGGGACTGCGCCTATGGTTGTGTGTAACTGTAGACTATTTTTAGGACCACTTTAAGATAATTTCTATGTGATTCCAAAAGAGAAGAAATGCACATAGTCTGTTTTCATAAGTGCCTGATGGAAAGGACAGATTTTTGGCTTTTATCAAAAAGCCCGACCAAGCATCCTGATTCACAATCTCTTTTTTTGAGCTGTGTTGCTATTAGGTATACAGAGATGGTATCAGGCTGATGGTAAGAAATAAACGCACCCGAGTGACTGCATCCCTAGGTATAACCACAGAAGAACCCGACGAGGTGTTAATCAGCTTATACGAAAGTCAGGGAAAGATGAATTGTTGCAAAATAAAAAAGTAATCTTAAATTGCACAAGGGTCGGAATGATTTCAATAGCTAAGTAAGTAAAATGACTAAGTGACCAGAAGATTAAGTTGGCAAGAGGTTAGAGAAGCAGTCTAGATTGTTTATTATCTTTTCATCACTGGCTTAAACCTGGTAACTAATCACCATAAACTCCTAAGCATTACTTATAAATATTTGACATTTTACAACCTATTGAATATGTTGATAATTCTGACCTTATGATTAAAGTACAAGCAGGCTCAGGCCTCAAAAGAAGGTGATCAAACAAGAAATCCTTAGGCAGGCAAATATTCTCAATTATGGAGGCTTTATTTGTTAAGGTGAATATGCTTTCCCAATTATGAAAATAAATGTGAAAAAGACAGAGTGTTAATTTTTAATAAGTATGAGGTCACAAGATGTTTTATTTTAATCAGAGAAAGGCTACAGGGTCCTTTAGATCTTTAATTCCTACTCATTTTTTTTTTAGTTTAATAGCTATGTACAAAAAATGATAAAAGAAATTAGGTTTGAAAAATAGCCATTTGTCATTTTAATATTTCATACTAATGCGGTTAGTTTCATTATGTCTATGTGCACAGTTCAAAGTATTGTATACAAAACTATTTTAAAAGGTTCCAAATAAAATGAGACTCAAAAAGTTGATTAAGAGCAATTCTAGGTAATTATATTATTATCCTCAAATACTTGGCTAATTCAAAATAAATATATTTTTTAATTTCCTTAAGTATCTGGATAAATACTCCAGCTTTTAATCTACATTAAACTTAGCCATTGTGCTATTTTACTCTGACCAAGACTTTTTTTTTTACCTTTTTATTTCTGTATTTTGCCTTAAAGGTAGTCTTAAGGAAAAGACCCTTGGGAAGGTAAATATTGGCTTGTCTTTGACCTGAAAACCGCCTTTGACACAGAACAAGTTAGAAAACAAACATATAAATAATAAAATTTTCATCCTTAATAAATCTCTTACAATGTACTACAACCTCAAGTATAAATAATATTTCATTTAATTTTTTACTCCCTCCCCTTCCAAGGTAGACCTTGGTAATAGTGGAGAGACCTGAGGTTTAGGAAAATAAGCCTGTTTTTCCAGGAGGTACAGGGGAAAAACAGAGCAGCTTTTCATGAGGGATTTTCTTGACCGTAACATAAAGTACCATTAAGATTTAGATGTCTTGGGGGCCAGTGAGATGGCTCAGCGGCGTAAGCGCCTGCCTGTCAAGCGCAAGGGCCCGAGTTCGACTCCCGGAACCCACATACAAAAAAAGGGCCGGTGATATCGTTCAGCGGCACGGGCGCCTGCTGGCGCGCGAGGTCCTGAGGTCGACCCCCGGTACCCACAAAAAAAAAAAAAAAAAGATTTAGATGTCTTAAAAAGCAGATTGATTTGCTTCTTTGCCAAAAAAAAAAAAAAAAAAAAAAAAAACCACAAAAGTGTAAAGTGTGTGTGTGTGCACGTGTGTGTGAGGTGTATCTATGTGCATAACATGGCATCACCAAGAAACCTTGGCAGCTTTTAAACCATAGCATACAGCAGTGACCTGTACTTTTGCACCTCAATCTTAGAACGGCTCCTGGAGAATCGATCCACTGACGGCTCAGGTCAGACACAGCTGTAAAATCCTCAGCCTCAGACCCCGCCAGTTTATCCAACACCGGCTAAGTAAGTGAGTGGCCTCTGGAGAAACTCGCTGAATGTTATTGAGGAAGCGCAAAATGTGAAAAGTTTCTCCCTGATGTAACTGAAAACAAGGAAAACCTTCCAAAACGTTCTACATTAGTTTTTTTATTGTTTCAAACATTTATAAAATACTCATTAATGCATTTAATTTGACAATGCTTATTAGGCTTTTTAGGATCTAAGGCGCTGAACTGTTTTTACATGAGAGTTTCTTCAAGAGTCTAATGTGTTGTTTAAGTGGACAAGGATGGAAGAAACCCCAGGGGAATTGGATGGGTGCAGGGTAACTCTCCCTCTGCACCAGGGGCAGCCAGCTTTGGTCAGCTTGGGAAAACAAAATCTGTTGTACTTATCAGCATTAACATGGTATGAATGTAGACTTTATGTGTCCACTTTCATTTTTTAAAATATTTATAAAAATTTCCCCCCTTTCACTGCTTTTTCTCTTATATGAGCATCTTGCCAATTTTAAGGGTGAACCATACCACCCTTAGCATATTTGTCTGTAGCATATTTGTCATAGAAAAGGGCAAAAAGTATCTTCCTACATGCATGGATAGCAATGATATTAAATATGTAGAAAATTTACAATAAGCAGGCTTCTCTTTCTAAAAAGAAAAAAAATCATTAAAGGATGTTGTTTATTGAACAAAAATGAGATTTTCAAAAATGTATAGTTTGAGGGCCGGTGAGATGGCTCAGCAGCGTAAGCGCCTGCCCGGCAAGCGCGAGGGCCTGAGTTCGACTCCCCGAACCCACATACGAAAAAAGGGCCGGTGATATCGCTCAGCGGCATGGGCGCCTGCTGGCGTGCAAGGTCCTGAGTTCGACCCCTGGTACCCACAAAAAAAAAAAAATGTGTGGTTTGATTTCTGCCAGCAAACGATTTAAGAATAGAAATGACAAAATGGGGGGGGGGTCAGTGAAACCTTTCATTTAAAATGGTGTGACACTGGGCTTCAAATAAAGCATATCTTAAGGGATGTGCATATCCCACTGCTAGATTTGGCTAAATCTTTTTGCATATCACATTTTAATTTAATAGTAGGGCAATCTGACTCTTAGGATTGATGCATAGATTTCTTAAATCATTAAGGGCACATTAAAAAAGATCATCAAAAAATGGAGCCAAATCTGTAATACCCTTTATGATTGTGGTAGATATCCAGGACTGTTTAAAGTACTCAGATACATCATTTCTTAAGGGCATAGTACATGCTGTAGTTGGCACAAAATATTTCAGAAACCCATTGAAGACTGTGGGTTTTAACTTCTTGGCAGCATATAGTTGACTTGTTTTAAATGAAGATATTGTTGTTCAATCCCAGTGTTTAGAGATGGATTGTTGACTAGGGAGAAGTGTTCGCATACTGAGTACAGGATAAAGAAAAGTAGCAAGGAGAGAAAATCACCCCGTGCCTTAAGTCAGGATTGTATCTAGAATGAATGAGGCTGGGGCACAGTAGGTTTTAACTATCCAACTCTGTTTTTCCCCCTTCCCAGCTGGGCACTGTGGCATTTGATTTCTTAAGGTTAATATCACCTGCTATCTGCATGGATCGATAACTGTGTCCCCCTTGTTTAAAGTTGCCAGGATGTCAGGAGATGATGCGGAGGAGCCAGGTTAGTAAACAGAACCACAATGTGCAGTTTAAATTTTGGAAAAGTGTGTGTTTCAAGCTCATGTAAATGTTCCTTGTGCCTTTTCCTTTTTCTCTTGAATGGAGAAGTGCAGCTGGCCTGTTGCCATTCCTGCTTTTAAGGGTGAGTATCATCAGAGGTCTGGCTATAAAGTGCTTAATGACAATAAAGACTGTAGCTCAGCTCCACCGATAGATGATGTTAGCTGCTTGGAAAGCAACCAATATCTGAAATGAGATGAGAGGTGTGATCAGAAATAAGGAAGCAGAAATTAAACCATGGAGCTGTTTTTCAAGGTAATATTTATATAACGCACTCAATGAATACAGAGTGCATTAAAATGATAAAGAATTAGCAAACATTGCCAAAAACTAAAACTAATGAGTATTTCCCCTAAGAGAAGCTAAATCTAATTAATTAAGAAGATGAACAAAAGTATAGTATGCTGTTTTGCCACTAAAGAATGTCATGCTGGTCTAATAGTGCATACACTATTAATTGATTTTGAAAATTATATTAGAAATAAAAAGCATGACCTCGTCAACCTTTTAACTGTTCATGAAATCTCTCTCTCTCTATCTATATATATACATATATAGATAGATATAGATATAGATATAGATATAGATATAGATATAGATAATAGATTTCTCAAATTTGGGAGCCACAAGTTGATATTAATATAATTTTAAATACTATTCTTAAGAAACTATATCACATGCATAAAATTAAAATATTTTATTCTGAGACAAAGTAAACTCAGCCTTTTAATTGACAAACTTGCGTGTTGCGCAGTGTCCCCACCGTGTGCCAGTTATAGCATTTCAATTTTCACTTTTTAATCATAAATTTACTTAACTGTTAAGCCACTATTAGGAAGAAAAAAATCCCCCTTACACATATTGCTAAATTAGACAAAAAACTCATATATCCGTTAAACCAGTCAGTCACCTTTCTTTCAGTAAAATATATATTCTGTTCTTCCCTAAACCTGTGTGCCATCTGGAAATATATGTTGAATATAAAATCTTAGTTACTCTTTTTTTTTTTTTTTTTTTTTTTTGTGGGTACCGGGGGGACGACCTCAGGACCTCACGCGCCAACAGGCACCCGTGCCACTGAGCGATATCACCGGCCCCTTTTTCGTATGTGGGTTCCAGGAGTCGAACTCGGGCCTTCGCGCTTGCAAGGCAGGCGCTTAAGCCGCTGAGCCATCTCACTGGCCCTTAAATGGACTTTTGTAAGAAGAAAAAGTCCTCGTGGTGTTGGAAAGGCTGGCTGTGCACAGAATGAATCCCGGCTACCTACTTCTTCCTGGACACTCAGTGTCATGTGACCCTTCATGCGTGCAAGGGTGCAAATCCTTGTACTCACCAGGGGGCCCAGAGCACAGCCTTTGGCCGTGCAAACCTGGACTCTGAAGGAGTGTAGGCTCCCAGGAGCGAGCCCATGGGCATAGCAGCTGAGCTCTGAGGAACTGTGAATTAATACGCCATCCAGATACAATCCATAACTTGTGATAACACCTGCAAAGGTAATAATTGGCTTTTAGTATGATTGGCAGACAGCAGCAAGGACCATCTTACTAAAGCAAGCGCTTCTTGCCATTGATGTCCAGTTCTATGCAATCACAGCCTCACAGTATCTTGTACTCCCCTCCTCTAAGCCTGTCTCTCTCCAAAGGATAAAGCAGGCTTCGCCCTTGAACATCCAATTGTTAAGCTAATTAGCCAGAGGCAGAAGTAGAACCCAACAGTTCCAGGAGGAGAGCCTTCCTGCTGTGCCATGTTCGCTGCTGCCATTTATGTTCCAGTCGAAGATGAATAAAGGGAGTACATTTGTAATTTTTATTGCTTTCTAAAAAAGAACTCTTCAAAGATGTAAAGTAAAATGACCCTATTTGTTATGGCATCATATATTACTGCGGATGTACCAGGCTCTGTGCTAAGCACCTCACATACACTGAATTCTTCTAAATACTCTCTAAACAGACTTCCTCTCAGACAGGCAGTATGCTTTCCACCCTTTTGTACACGAGGAAACAGAGACATGGAGATTAGGGAACCTGCTCGCAGTCACACAGCATCCAAGGGTTTGAGTCAGGATTTGCATCCAGGCCGTTTGACTCCGATCTCATGTTCTCAACAGTGACACTAAATCACGAAGGCATTCAGCTTTGCACTCATCGTGCAAATCACGTTCACAAGTGGGTCAGTGAACGTGACTCGATGGATTTAATGATCAACTAAGCCTTACTTCAGAAGGAAAGGCATGTGTATTTTCATGAAATCAACTAGTAGAAACATGAGAGATTGAAAATGCCTATTCGATATGATCATTTTATTTACTCAACAGACTTATTTCCATGAAAGGGAAGCCAAGTGTCAGCACAACGAACGGTCTTTGTTCTCCAGAAATACAGAATTCACACACTGACTAGATATTACCCTGTGGGAAACAAAACCAAATCCGTGCTAAATGAGAACTGCTTCCAAAGGACGACTGATTTCACAGTGGCTCCCTGAGTATGTTCTAGAGGAATTTTCTTGATGTTTCCTCTGTCACACAGCCTCCCCAGGACAGAAGTCAGGTGTCTCCCCAGGACACCGTACATCTCCATCACAGCCTTCACCCGTTCATCATGTATGGAGTATTCTCATTCCTTGCTTAATTACTTGAGTTCCCCCAATAGACTGTGGGGACGCCAAGACGATCATGGTCTTTCTCACCTGTGTATTTCCAAAGCTTAGCATCATGCCCGAGACACAGCAGGCACACAGCAAACACTGACCGAACGAGTAATGTAATTAGCGCACAGGGTAGGAAAAATATCAGCATCCACTGTAGAGTGATCACATGACAATTGGATAAAGAGGTTACATGAGAAGATAGCTAAAAAAGACAATATTGAAGGCTAGCTTATAAGACTTTAAAATAAGTCTCTAGCCAAGTCACAGTCATCGAGGGAGTTCCCTGATAGTCGGCTTGGGAGGCCTGATTTTCACTGCTATGGACACAAAGATTTGGCCTTGTAAATGTCCAGAGAGTAGATCCAATGTTTAGGGATAAAGTTATTATGGAACCATGGAGTCCTGTTTCCAAGTGTTCCTCTCTCCTTCCAGGGACATGCTTCCCTGTACACCTGCTCAGAAAGACATTGTCTGGGAACCGACAGAACAGTGCGCATGTTGTCTGGAAATCCCTCACCACATTGCTTTGGATTGAGAAATCCATTCAGAGCTAAGGACGTAGGCCAGTGAGCTAACACCCATGGAAACTATGCCTCCTGTTACACTTGTCCTAAGCAACCCACGGTCCAGCAGGTCGCTGCAGGGGCCGCTTGCAGACTTCATCATAGGAAAAGCTCGCTGACAGCACTGTGATTTGGGGTTGCTACTGGATGCAGCATCGGCTTTGAACGAGGGATTTTCTTTCCAGTATTGGAGACTGAACCCAGGGCCTCTGCACTGAGCTACATCTCCAGCACTTTTTAATTTATTATTTTAAGTCAGGGTGTTGCAAAGTCACTAAATTGCCCAGACTGGGCTCAATTTCCTGCCCCTCCTTCCTCAGTCTCCCAGAGCTCTGGGATTACAGGCTGTGCTACCACACCTGGCTTAGAAACCAATATTGCACGCTGGGTTTTCTGTAGGAAGAAAACATAGAATGGGAAGCAAGGGCAAAAAGTCGGCGTGTTTCCTCTCTCTGTTTCACTTAATCACCTACACAAAATACGTCTGCTTCTCATACACAGAGAGCAATGCCGACAGAAGGGGTCGCGACACAGGCACTGGCAAATTGGAATCTGAGACTATTACTGGGCCATGTGGGAAGCTCATTTAACTGTTCCAGTAGGTAAAGAGAAAGATACTAAATGGGAGGGGAAACAGCTTCCAATGTATGCTGACATTCAACTTTTAAGGGCATCTCTTTATACCACCAGGTCTGATAGTATAAGCATTAAAAGTCTACAGAAACCAATAAAGGAAGGGTGCAGGCCCTTTGGTAATGCATGTTTGGAGGTCCTTGCTAGGTAAAGTGTTCCAAATGATGAGCTCCTGGCTGAGAGAAAAAGAAGTAGCAAATACCAACAATGTCCTCACAACCGGCTATCTAAACAAGAACTGTAGATGCTACCATGTTTTATTTCTTGCTTATTAAACAGAGATTTGTATGTGGTAACTGATTCTCCTTCCTCCTTTACCCTATCCAGAAGGTTAGTGGCTGTTACTGCATAGAGGAGCTTTTAAGCTGCGGAAGGGTTGTGTGTGAACTGCGAGTGGAACCAACATCTCCCAGACCTAAACACAGTAAGCCAGGGCCTCTTCCATCCGTACAGCACGGCACGGCCACGTTAGCCAGAAGCACAGTGGGCTGCTGTTGGTGGTGGGTGATGGTGCAAAGTAGAGGTGTGGGCATGAGGCTCAGTGGCTAAGACCCTTCCTCCCCTGACGTCCACAGCCTCACAACCACACTAAGTTCTTTCCGCACTGCTCAGTCTATGAGCCTACGGACTGTTTCCAGCCCTTTCGCCTTTTGGCTTTCTGTTGGGTTCTGCCAGTGGGAGGAACCCCCAGGACAGAAGCCGGAGGGAACAATGTCTAGCTTTCAGCTCCAAAAGCTCAGGCCGATGCTTCCTGTTGCTCCAGAGAGGCCAAGCACTGCAGCCCCAAGCATGCAGGCAGCAGCATCTCTCTTGCTTTCTGCCTCTGCAGTGGGGACACTGTTGGAAATTCAGCTCTAGAGGGGACGGCAGCCCACAACAGCTCGAGTGTGACAGCAGTCAGCTGCAGCTCCCTGTCAGTCACCTCGACACTGTGCTAATGCTGGCCACCCTTCCCTCTTCATTCTCTTTCCCTTTCAACATCTCGGAATCAAATATTCACATAAAATGTCCAACTCCTGGGGCTGCGCATGTAGCTCAGTGTCAGGCACATGCTTACCTCTAGGTTCATTCCCTGGCACTACAAAAAAAAAAAATGCCAAATTCCAACTCCTCATATAAAATGTCCCGTTTTAAATACCCAATACAGGGCCAGTGATACAGCTCAGCAGCATAAGCGCCTGCCTGGCAAGCACGAGGTCCTGAGTTCGACTCCTAGTACCCACATTAAAAAAAAATACCCAGTACATTTTCTTTTACACCAATTAGCTCTTGATCAAAGCATCATCTTAGAATTTAAGATTTTTTGGGAAAAACTAATCCTTTTGCTATAGCTATTGCTTTGACCCATTTTCTTTTTTTAGGATAACTTTTTACACATTATCTCCCTATTTCTTTGACTTTCAAATGATTGGGGAAAGTCTCTATTTTACTCTGAAGTACTCCTTAAGGCTCTAAAAAATATGGCTGCCAGCAACTACTCCCCTTTATTCCCACTGTGAACTTTGCTGGTAACTCCAAGTTTGAACACTCATAGAAAGTGTTTGATTTGATGCCAGTTAGTACTCAACACACAAAAGCACAAATGAATCAAAACTGTGAAATGATAGTTACACAGTGAAAAGCCAACTCACGCATAGAAAACTGAAAAGAAGACAAAACTTATTCCGTGCCTGGTACTCGGCGAGTCATTTAATCTCCTCCCCTAAAAAAACCTTATGTGCAAATAATGTGTTGCAGAAATTGTGAAAGGAATTGTAAGACTCTTGAAATGCTGTTCTACTTGACCTGCTTTTCAATGCAAATAGAAAGTACCCGAATCAATATTGCCCTTTTTTCACCTAATTGGGGAACAGAGATTTCCTTTTATGCTAGGATTATGTGCATAATATCTCATTTATCTGATAGATTGGGAAATGACATATTTTATAGAAGTTCATTTTCATTACAACTAAACCTCATCCCTTAAGTGAGAACTTTAAAGTCTTAGCCATTTTTGAAGAAAATCATTCTATTAAGCTCTGTGCACCTGTGTTCTCACACAGGATATAATGACTATAATTGAGCTGTTTCGTGAAGACTCTATTCTCAGACCCAGTCACATTTGGGGACTGAGGAGATACAGGGTGCCTGCCCCGCTCTTGTCCTGAACATCACTCACAGCTTTCAGCTCAGCAGTTCTTGTGTTTACTTCTCCAGCACTCCATCCGCCCTTAGTGACAGTCTCTCCAAAGTTCCTTTTTCACACCTGACTCTAGCGAGTCAAGCCCTAGCAATCTATGCCAGGAAGCCAGGTAACCATGACACCTGGGACTAGGGATGTGGAAAGAGCAGACAGTTATTGAGAGAAGGGCTTTCAGTAAGATGAGTACATGGTAAATGCGCTGAGAGTGAAATTACGTGAGAAGTTTGACAATAAATTCAAGTGTCGAGAAATTTTTAATATTCAGGATACATCTGAATTGAGAGGTGGGTGAGACTAAAATTCAACTTTAGTAAACACACACACACACACACACACACACACACCAGGGCTACCCAGTGTGCTATAGCAAACAATATTCGACAGTGTATGTAGGATAAAGGATGAACTATAGGACCAAACTGTAGAACCAATAGAATGTATACTAGGTAAATAAGTCTTCCTTTTAAGTCACTCTTGACACGCCCTTTACCCCATCCACATCCCCACTCCGTCATGAGTGCTGCACACTTTACGTTTCAAACTGGTTGCTACCTCTCTCATTTCCATGGTCATCTGGTTTATTCTGGTATCATCTCATACTTGAGGACACATCTAGGTGTCTTAGTGTGTCACACTCCCATACAATTCATTCTTTATTAGACACAGAAAAGCACACTGCAAAATTCCTCTTTGATCAGGCCACGTATAACAAGCAATCAATGAAGAGCCAAGTTCCAGAAATAGGAAAGTAGCCCACTCCACAATCAGGAAGTTGGGTCAATGTAAGCTGGTCCTGGAGACGAAAAGGCTTCATGAGACTCGTCCTTCTGGGTGTTCTGCCTTTTGGTTCAGATGTTATCCACCAACTGCCTGATCTCAAAGTCAGGCCAGCATTGTATACCAAATGGTTTAGAGCTGGTATCCATAAATGCCCTCAAACAAACAAAAAAACAAAAAACAAAAAAACAAAAAAACAAAAACCGTGAGACAGGCATAAGCCCTTTCTCTGGCCTGTTTTGAACAAGGCCATTAACTACGAAATCTTAAACCAAAAGACAGTCAAACTTCCATTCATGGACAGCAAGAGGGATCACTCAAAAAGAACATTCTACTTCTTATCACGATATGCAGGCTGATTTCCTAACTGTGGTTTTTATTAGCAAACTTTTTGATATAAAGTCAGTAAAGTATGTAACATTCTATAATTCAGATCAAAATGTAGATTCAGTGCATAAGTCTAAAACGTTTATTAACACAACAATTTTAATTTCGTTGACCTCAAATACCTAAACTAAGTATCAAAAATGAGTGAATATAATGTAGTAGGCATTTTAAACCAAAGCTTCAGGCAATGCCTTCCTTCTTTAACTAAATATACAGGACATGGACAAATAGTTTTGGGAAATGTAAAAATCTAAGTTCTTGAAATACCATGTAAGTATTTTTTAAATTATAGAACACTTAAAAGTAATTATTCAAATGTTCTGATTACTTACTTGGAGTCAGAAAATAGGCTACATGTTTCACGTGGATTATTTCCCATAACATCAAAAACTCCAAGAAGTCAGAACTATTATTTGCACTGCCATGAAGATGGAGGAATGGTGCCCAGGAAGGGATAAGCTCTTTTCCAAGGTGCTCAAGTCCAGATTCAGGCACAGAATCTGCCAGCCTCATCTCACTGTGGCCACTACTCTCCGTCCATGTTTGTGGCATAATTCTCTAAAATGTTTAGAAATGCAACTCAAGCGATGAACAGATGAAATAGAGAAAATGATGTTACTGATGCATGGAAGAAACCACAAGGCTTAGTAAAGACCTTTCAAAGCATACCAAAATATTTTGCTGTTATAGTTGTAGCTGCATAAAGTCTACCATAACATAAGCTTTCAAAGAAAGGCTGGGGCCTAAATGTTTCTTACAGATGAATCTATAATTATGTCAACATGTAGCATTTAAGTAAAAACCAAAAACTCTTGTGCAGGAGAAAAAGATTGGAAGACGCAAACATTTAAATCTGAGGACGTTTGTACTGAATAATAACAACCATATAATTGTTTTAATCAGGTACCACTGAATCCTCAGAGTAAAACCGCAGTGTGCAATGAATTTTATTTTCATTCTATGGATGATAAAAACAGATTTGAAAGAGGTCTCGTGCTCTGGTCGACGTTACACAGCAAGATAGCGGTAGGGCTGTATGTTGGTGCTCAAATACTCAGATTCTTGTACAAAGAACTTTGTACTTTACAATGTCTTTACACTTATCTTTCCTACATTTTTAAACTCACATAATAAAACCTAACAGAAAAGTGTATGCAATATAAATTATGTACAAATTAAAAAGCAAAATGCTATGCAACTATTCTTCAAGTTAAAAAGTAGAATATCGCCAGGACCCACGAAATCTCCCATGTATGTCTGATTCCAATCCTTTTCCTCCCTCATAGATAATTATGTTAACATTTTAAGAACCATGTCTGGATTTTCTGCTTGGGAATTAATCTCTAAATGATACAATTATGTTTTGCACAATATTCTGCTGTGTGTTAATGAAATTATATTGGATATATGTTTTTGCATATTGTTTTGAACAACATAGTATTCATGAGTTCTTATCTGGTGAGGGGACTCTTGTCGAGGGTGACTCTAAGTACTTCCACTGTATGGCAAAATTTGGAATGCAGAGTGTTTCTATAGTTTGGTAATTATAGCAAGGTAACTATGAACATTCCTGTACACATCCCGAGGCACATCCATACGTACGGATTGGGCATGTTGAACATGCCTCAGGAATTACGCATTATGCACAAAAACGGAAGAACTTGGGCTAAGCCTTCCTCTGAGGGTGACTTAGAGCCTATTTGCTTTGGGAAGCTTGCCTTAGACTGTCCCCGCTTACTCTGACCTATGTCATTGACTTTGCTTCTCTTGTAAAAGCGAATCTGCACATCTCTCAGAACAAGTTTCAGACAGGTCTGCATCCCTCACTGACAACTGCTCATCACCCACCAGTTTCTCACATGGGTATGCCAGTTCTGAAAGAGTCCCTCCCTGCCCCAATCAAGTCCAGAAAGTGCAAAGAAACAGGTGTTTACTATTGTCAAATAATGATTTCAAAAGGTCTGCCGGGTTTAGTGGCGTTGGCTCGAGTAGTGATCTAGTTTATTGGCCACTACTCATGAAGCATCTCCTGGGTGCCAGACATTACCCCACATGCTGGGAATACGGAAATTACCTGAAGAGTCCAGGTTCGTGCCTTCAGAAAACTTAGAATGCAAGTGAGAAGAAGACCTTAGGTGCAGTGTGTGTATGGAAAGTGTACTAAAGGAAAGTCAGGTGAAATAAAAGGAAAATGAGGATGAGGAATAGGATGATGGGGGCTAACCTGGTGGGAGGTGGGGGTTCAGGGCATAATGCTCATCTGAGAAATGGATCTTTAAGTCAAACGTGGCACACGGAACTGCTTTATCAAAAGGAAAAACATCACCAGCCATTACTCGACTAATTATAACAAAGCTTTCATAATAATAAGGGGAAAGCTCTCACCGAGAGATCAGTAAGTTGATTACATTTACAAAATAAATATCATGGATTTATTAAACAGTCTGCCTCTAGGACCTTTGAACGTGGCTCTCCTTATTAGCTTTTAAGATGCATACTGTGCCAAAACAAAGTTTAACAATATGAAAGTTTTAAAAAAAATATTTATTTTTGCCACTCTTAGAATGAAGAAAAGCATTTTTCAATTTATCTGCACAGCTCCCACTGCTCCCCGCAAAAGAAAAAAGGAAAGAAAAAATGTGTTAAACATGGATTCAATGAAATTTAGGAATGAGTGAGGCATTCAGCAGGAAACTGATGACAACTGAGGAGATCTTAGTGAAGGGACTATTTATAAGGATTGGGTATGATAAAGGGAGAGAAAGAAATAGTAATAAACCATTTGTAACTAGCGCTCTTAGGGGAAGTCACTAACTGGTTAGCCAGGCCCAATAAACACGCTTCCCTTTGTAAAGGAAAGGCTAACAGCAGGCGTGGAATCCAGAGGAAAGGGGTGCAGTTATGGGAAAGGCTGTTGGATGGGAGGCGCGCTTTTGGTTGAGGAACTGAGCCCTTGAGTCCAGAGCCAGCCAGAGAACGTGAGGGCAGTGAGTTCTGAGACTCCATTCTCTTCTCACCAACGCCTCCTTTGCTGCTGCCATCATGGACAAACCACCAGAAACCCAAAGAGAAAGGAAGCCCATGACTCTAGAAATGGGGCTCATTTTATTTTACAGATGAGAAGCACAAATCTGAGAGAGATTCTGGGACTTGGTCAGTGCTATCTAGATAGAGCTACATGTTGGCACTGATACATCACACTCCACGTTGTATGTCACAGCTTCAGGATGTCTATTTCTCCTGCAGACTTGCAGGGCACAGGGAAGAATGGAGAAAAGTAGAGAGCTCTAGAAAGGCAAAAGACAAATATCTAACAGATGAAAATGACTGTCATTTATTTTGTTGTAACATACGGTACTGTATTATATTTTTTATGCTTAATCTTTTGTGCATACAATCAGTAAGATATCTATAAAAAGCACATCTTATGTTATGGGATAAAGGGGAACCCAACTGTTTAACCCTGTTCTACACAGTCCCTTCCTCAACGGATAATCCACAAAATGCTTACTTAATTCTCCTTGGCTGTCTAGTGCAAGCAGTTTCACGTTTATCACCTCTCTCTTTCCATAATGATAGGATAGTTAAGGTGTTTAAATTTCACAGGGAAGTGGAACCATAATTGTCCATAAAGCACATCCACTGGGGTATATATCTTTGTGCCTCTTCCTCATGTTATGTCAAATTGTATTTCTTAAGGTGCTCAATAGGTTGTCATATATAGACAAGGAAATTCAATTCAAGCACAATACAACGTAAATTTAATACAAGGTATCTCTATTTGCGCTGAAGAATTTTGTTTACTGTAAGAATTAAGCAGCAGCACTTTAGTGTGTCATAAGAATAACATGCATAGTGAATATAGATGCTCCAAACATATTTGTTTGTTTTTTCCAGCGCGGCATGGCAACCTGAATATCAACCAAGGGTGCCCTCAAGGTCTGACGATGATTGAATGTGGCAGATATCTCCCAATGTGAATACTTGATCCTTCAATTAAAAAGGAAAAGAGAGGCGAGCTCTCACAGTGTGGAATAATGCCTTATTACTGTTATGCTTGCCTAAAAATGGAACCAACGGAGTCTGAAAAAGACTGTGCTTGGGAAATTCTACCTGACAAACTGATTGGAGGTGTTTCATAAAGTTACACAGGGTTTGCTCAAAACTGTCAAGCAGCTCCCCTAAGTGATTCACTGAGTTCTGTAATCCATTTCACCTATTAAAACTGAGCGTTTCCAAGAAAGAAAATAGAATCACATTTCGACTGCTTAAAAATAACATCATTTCAAAATTAGAAGTTAAAATCCAGTTGTTTTTTTCAATACCGGAGAAAAATCAGAAAAGAGATCTTAGAAATTTTGAATATTGGCATTCGGAACAAGACACTGAGCAAGGAATAGTAACAAAATTTTCTCTTTTTTGATCATGGCTAGATGGAATCCTGTGTTATGAGCACTTCTACAAAAATAGAAGTAATAGCACAAAGAAAAAATAACAAATTTTTATCATTTACGCCTTGCTTTGTTTTTATTAGTTTCCTGCTTAACTAGCAATCTTGACTTTGAGTAATTAAATTGTTTATTCCCTACAAATCTGAGTTTCTAATTTGACCATTGGGATAAGAACTATTTTATGGGCTAATATAATATATAATATATAATATGGGCTAATTAATAATATATATGTAATATATATATAATTTATAATATGGGCTAATTATTATATATAATATATACTAATATATTAACATTATTATATTATTATATATTATATTACATATAATATATATTTTGCAACACACATATAAGGTATATAAAAATCTATAGTTGCTCTTCCTCCCATTCCTAAAATAATGTATATGATGTGTGATTAAAATATACAGTGAAGATGTAAATTTAAAAATTATTACAGTAATAGACCTATTGCCATTATTTCTCCTGAAAGTACTCTCCCTTGCTTTGAACACACTTATCCCATCCTCCTGGACACGTTTTGAGCTATTCTGGAAGTGCTCTTTCCTGAGAGTCTTTAAGTTGCGCTCTCATGACTGCCTCGTTGATTTGAATCAACTCAAAATATTTGCCTTTCATGGTCATTTTGGCTTTGGAGAAGAGCCGGAAGTGGCATAGTAATAAATCCAAAGAGTAAAGAGAATCAGGATGCACTGTGATGTTTTTAAGAGCCTGCTTTTACTTGCATGGCACTGGACAGCAGCATTCAGCACATTTTGATCACGTCTTGTAAAGACATTCAGACAGGACATCAAAGCAGCCAGGAAAAGGCACTCAGGAAAAAGGACTTCCAGAACTGCTTCAAAAAGTGGCAAGAATGATGGGATAAATGTATTCAAAGCATACAGGGGTGTGATTTGAGGGCAATTAATGGCAACATGACTTTTACTGTAATACGATTTTTCAGCTTTTTCTTTAAACATTCACCATATTTTTATCATAATTCATATGCTTACACACCTGAACTAAATGTTCTTATAATGTTCTGCTCTCTTCATGGGACAATGTGTAAGCCTCAAAATCAATTGACTTCCTGAAAGTTTTCTATTCATATTGGCTCGGGTTGCCACTGTCTCAGTATATAACCATACATTAAATTCTACAAAGCTTCATCACCACAAAAGACTGATTTAGGAAAATATGCCTGTAGCCTTTGCAAGCTCCTTTCATTTCTCAAGAGGCCCCCGGTTCTCATGCTCTTCTTGTCATATTCCCAGTTTGACCTTATCAATCCCGATCATGGAAGCATGGTACGCTGTCCCACTGAGGCCTGTGAGCAGGAACAGGTGTGTGCTGGCCCTCAGTAGAACACCTAGGCTGCCGGGAAGATGCCCTCTCAAGCAAAAACATTGGGCTCTAACTTCGAGCTTTAAGCCTTTGGAAGGCCCAGAGAGAGTGATTCTTTCCTTCCTATTGCCTTGGAAATCATTCCACTTCGATAACATATTTGTAAGTTGTGCGCTAAATGTGCATTTATGTACACTGTATGATTGCATATGCATGTTTCTCGCATCAACACAATTACCATTCTATTATTGTCCTTATCATTAGTGAACATAAATTTCTTCAACAAATACTTAGTATCTATGTACTCTGCCGCTGGCACCCTGCCAAGGGTTGGGACCACCGCAGTTGACCAGGCACATGCATCTCCTGTTCTCCTGTGGCTTGGAGTCTACCAGGGTGGACTTAGGTAAAGACAGATGATAGTAACAAGAAATTTTAATTATCACTCATGAATAAGAATTGCACATTATGTATTTTTAGCTAGTATTTAAAAAAACACATTCCAATTAGTTAAAAATGTTACTTTTATAGCAGCATTGATAGATCACGCTAAATCACAAGGAGTAAGCTGGACATAGTCAGTAGCCATGTTGCTTTGGCAAAGTTCAAGTGGAAGGCAAAACATACTTCCAGATTCTGAGGCCTAAGCTGCTCAACGGGAATGTGGCTCATGAGAATTGGGAAGCTCTCAGAAGCATAATTCTAATTCTGCACTTGCAGTCTACACAGTTCAGGTCACCATTTTTGTAGACAGTAATCCAGTGTGCTCCTTCTGTTTGGTGGCTAACGGTTTATAAAGGAAGAGTCAAAGTCCTCCGTAATTAGGAGTCTCCTGTGCTGGGACCTAAAGGAAGCTCTTAGAGGTCGAAAACGCTGCCTGTGGTCATAGCCTGCGCAGACCTCCTCTGTCACAGGGAGTGTGGGTAAAGGGCTCTGATTTGAGAAGCGCAGAGCATCACATTGTCATTTTTGCAGGTACGGGAAGCAAGGGACTAGAATTAAGCAGGACATAATTGAACAGGCGCAAAGTTTTAGGTGTGAATTGACTGAGAATGCTTCCGTGCTTATAGACAGTGCTAGGTCTTTAACAGCAATTAATAGTGAGCAGTGGTTTTTGCAAAAGCAAAATATGGAAACTCAGCTGCCCAGCAGTGAGCGATGAGTCACATAAACTGCGATTTCATGCAGTGGGAGTCTACACTGTTCTTCAAAAGAATGAGGTGAAGTTACTCCTAACTGTCACAGAAACGTGTCTCTACCACACACAGAAAAGTTCCACAGCAGAACAGAGAGTGTGATCTTACCTTTGTTTAACCAGTAAATATGTTTCATGCATATATCGTCATGTGATTATTACTCGATATGTTTTGTTCATCTAACACTAACAGAGTCCTTAATCTTTTTTCCAATTTAAAATTTTTTTGAACTTTATTTACAACTTCTCTGCATCATCATTTTTTATTATGACAAAAATCCACGTAGGGAAATTTCCCAGATGAACAATTTTTAAGTGGACTAGTTACGAGTGCTATCTACATGCACATCTTGCGTCTCAGAGCTCTACAACTCTTTCATCTTTAAAAGCGGGAACTCAACTGGCTGTGGTGGAACCTGTATGTAACCTCAGCATTTGGGGAGGCTGAGGCAGAAGGATTGCAAGTTCAAGCCTAGCCTGGGAAATTTAAGCAACATAGGAGACCCCGTCTCAAAACAAAAAAATAAAAGAGACAGGAATGTAGCTCAGGGAGAAGGCTCTGGGTTCAACTGCCAGTGCCAAAAAGAAGAAAAAAAGAAAAAAAGAAACCACTACCAACAACATAACAGCAGCGACAACAAACTAAACTAAAAGGCTGAAACTGTACACCCACTGAATACCAACTCTCCGTTTCTGCCCTCACCCCAGACCATGCTCAATATAATCCTGCCTTCTGTTCCTAAGTGTTGGTTACTGTAAACATTTCCCGAGGTGGAACCATGTATCATGCAGTATCCATCATTTGTGACTAGTCTATTTCATTTATTTTAATCCTGATGTTTTATCTATGCTGTTCTGTATGATACAATTTCCTTCTTTTTAAGGCTAAATAATATTCCATTGTACATACCACACTGTAGTCACCTATTCACCTACCCGTACACATTTGGGGTACCAACTCTTTGCTATTACGAATAATACTGCAGTGAATTGGTTAACACCTACCTCTTCAAAATCCTGTTTATAACTCTTCTGGACATGTAAGATGTGGGATTCCTGGCTCATCTGTCAATTCTATTTTTCATTTTTTCAGGAAATTTCATACTGTTCTCCATAGCAGCTACACTATGCAACATCACCACCCACAACTCATAGGCTTTCCAATTTCTCCATATCCCCTTCACCCCACACTTTTTACTTCCTGGGTTTTGAATAGTGCTAAACAATCAATTTTTAATCAAGCACCTATTTTGCTCCAGGCACTATTCTTACAGATGTTGATGCAGTAATGAACAAAGGAGACCAATATAAGAAAAATGTTAATTTTAATTTTTATTGGTACCTGTTTGCAGCACATAATGATTACATTCATCGTGGGAAGTTGGTATATGTATACAGACATCTTCACTCTTGTTCTATACCCTTCCTCTCCTTTCCCTCCTCCTTACCTCCATCTCTTGGTCCTCTTTCCTTTTGTAAAAGACCTGGCTCTCTCTTTCCATTATCTATCTTTTATTTTCCTCTTAATTTATTTATAGTTTGGATTTCTCATATAAGAGAAACCATAAGAATAACTTGAAAGGTTTCTTTTATACCACAAGGATGAAGCCTATCTCATCGTGCAGTTATAATTCTCTCTGCATCTTATTCAGAAATCAGAAAGCAACCATAATGTAGCATGTATTGTAATATGGGCCTAGTTCCATTAAATTTGGACTGGAAGTACTCTGGAAAAGAAAATTTAAAATGTTTGAATCAAAAGGAAGATCCAAACTTGCAAAAGAAAAACCTAGTCCCAGACACTGAACGACTGAAAAAAATGCATTTCAGGATCCAATATGCTGAACAAAGATCACAGGGTCTGGTCTATAAGTCTTTCTATCATACCTCTTGGTGTCATCTCAGAGCCAGGACTTTACAGTATATAAACCACTGATCAAAGGCAATTTTAGGGCTGGGGGTATAGTTCAGTGGCAGGGTGCCTTGCTGGAAAGTGCAAGGTCCTGATTTCAATTCCCAGTTCCAAAAAAAAAAAAAAGAAAGAAACAAAGGCAACTTTCACAAGAAACCATTAAATGAACTAAATACCAGCCACCAACAAAAGGTGTAATACTGCGTCAGGCTCTGTGTGAAGGAAAAAGAAGGAGCAGTTCATGGTCCTTATCATGTGGTAGGAATGTTGGACAGGTAAGCAAAGAAATTCAAGCACCGTCATGGAAGGCACAGAAACAGGCTACATGGCCAAGACAAATGGGTGGAAAAGTTAACCTAAACTCAAGGAAGAGTAGGATGATTTCATGGAATAAGAAAACTATAGTTAGCTTGGGAGAATAAGTGGATTTCTACAGATAAAGATAAGGAGATAGTAGGAGGTAGTTGTAAAATTCCAGTTTTACAACTGAGGAAACTGGGATTTGTGGGATGTAGCAAATCTCCCAGAGTAGCACATCTGTCTTACACCAGAGATATTTTTGTTTTAATTCTAGGTCTATTTGACCCACACTTGTCTTCCAACCTTACATTAAGCCATAAATATTCAAGGATGGCTAAGAAAGAAGTGTCACAAGGAGATGTAAGGAAGGTTGAGTCATAAATGGGGAAAAACCTGAATAGCAGAACATAGAGTTTAACACTGTGCCTCAGGTGTTTGTAGGAAAGTACAGGGGCTTTGAAAACAGAGGGATAAGGTATTTTCCCACAATCAGATTACCCTTCTGCTCTTATGGATTAGACAATCCATAATAGCAATGAAACATTGGAAAATTTAGGGAAACTGGAGAAGACTAGTGGAAAATTTTTAAAAAGAAAACTACTTTTAAGTGTCTCACTCTGCAAACTCTGCTGGTATTAAATATAAAACTTTAGAATACCATCGAATTGTTAATACAAATATCTCAAAGGTCCCTGATTCTTCTTGCTTAATAGATATATTTAAAAAAGCTTTGCAAATGCACAAAGTATAAGAAACATAGATCTGTGAAATGTGGAAAGTGTTTCCCTGCACCACCAAAGATTTTGAGTGCAGTTATAGTTTTAGCTGCAACCTACCAACTGGAATGAAGGGAAATGTTCTACTACGCAAATGATCCCGTCACCTCTAACAGAAACCCCATCAGAATAAACCATCAACAGTTCCATTGCTTCCTACAGAATAGATTTCTTTGTGGCATAAGAAATGTGACAAGATTTTTGACTGCTTAATTTAGTACCAAACAGACCTCCATTTTTTTTTTTTGTGTGTGTGGGTACTGGGGGTCGACCTCAGGACCTTGCGCGCCAACAGGCGCCCGTGCCGCTGAGCGATATCACCGGCCTCTTTTTCGTATGTGGGATCCGGGAGTCGAACTCGGGCCCTCGCGCTTGCAAGGCAGGCGCTTACGCCGCTGAGCCATCTCACCGGACCAGACCTCCACTTTTTTATTAATAATTTTAAAATAGTACAGGAGTAACTTCAATAGCAGAGATTATCACTCACTCTAATTACGGGAACTTTCTCTATTACCTCAAATATATCTCTCACATTTGCCAAAAGTTTTATTAAAATGAGATGGCTAGAATAATTAATATCATAGTAAACATAAGACAAACTAATAAAACTGCAAGCTTTTTCTTCCAGTCTTTTTGGTCATGCTGAAACAGTTCATTTCAATTTTCAGTAATAAGTTACTTTAAACAATTTCTGTGACATTGACCCTTGATATTTGTGTCAAAGAGGAATGAAACGTAATGTCCTTCTGCAAGCTTCAATCCCAATGAAACAAGGACCCTACACTGTGTGAATTCTGGAGACAGTTCCAATCAGCAAATAAAGCAACCTCTATTCCAACACTATTTTAAACTCTTTATAATGAGGTTTTATAGTAGTGAATCTAGCTGGCTAGCTTAATTCTCTAACTGTACAAGGACATGCACATTACACGGAAACACACAATCTGCTTTATGTTAAATAAGTATAAAAGCATTTATGCTTTAATGTATGCATTGTTCAAAAACTGTGTTGAAATATTTACAAATAGTATGTTAAAGAACACAGAGTTCCAACTGGGCTCTTTTAAGATAAACTTATTAAATCAAACGCATTTTGAAATACAGTATGTACACGAACTTTCCACCTCCCTCTTTCTCCAAGGAAGAATTAATGGCTGTTAAAAACCAGAAAGCCATTGAAAATACAATGTCACTCTCAAAATGGTGTTCTTTGGGAATCCTCATTTGTTCTCTTCACCTCTCCTGGAGCACATTAAACAATAAGATGCAGTACACAAAAACTATCAAAAGGGAGCACTTTTGAGCCACCAAAATTGTATGTTCACCTAAAAGCCACAATCTCTTCAACTGCAGACAATGATACTATCTCAGGTATTTTATGTGCTAAAATGGTCATTAAAAATTAAGCACCACATATAAGCTGCCATTTAGAATATTAATTTACCTTTGCTAATCATCTTTTTAACTTGAGGCTAAAAGAGTTCACTTACCATTCGGATACTCAGGCTGAGTCCAGGAGACATTAAAGGAGTCCAGTGAGTAGGAGGGGGCTTCGGGGGCGACCACCCCTTCGGGGATGTCCTCATCAGTCAGTGCCTGGCTGGCCTCGCTCACCGCACACCCACCCCCGGTGCAAGCCTAGACAGAGTACAAAAATGAGCATCTCATTCTGGCTCCAGAAAGTTTAGATGGCCATAGAAGAAAGAGAATTCCTAACGAAAGTTCTAGATCCTTTCAAATGATGTTGCCTTTACCCCTCAAAACAAACCCGTCTTGATGCTAAAGTTTGTTGAATCGGTTCGCTTTCCAGGACACGAGGCAGGCGTCTCCAGTAAGTAGAAATAACCAGGCAGGTGTGAATTAGAGATCAACCTGAGTTAGAGGCTGGCTACGGAGGCCATGAACTTACTGGGCAGACAGCCCTGCAGGAAGCAGCTTCATCCAAAGCTTGCGGAATGAATGAAACACATGCACGTGCGCACACACACACGCAGGTGGACATGTCCACGGGCATGCGTGTGCACACCACATGAGAAAAGCACTAGAGCCTGAGACTTCAGGATTGAACAACTATATCTAGGTAGGAAAAGATGTGCAGCAAATAGAACTGCTTTCTATTTACGACTTCGGGGCCAATATGTTTATATCTCGATACCATGTCAGATTAAATAAAACAATATTTCTCAGTCAGTCAATATGCAACATTGTTGAGTGAATGTTTAATGGCTTAGAATGTCAAATAATTTACTTCCGAGTCAGAGGAGAATGGCTTCATTAAAACATGGCTGACAAGTTTAACGTAATCCCAAAAGCCCTGTTCCCTAATAAACTACCACTAAGGTCCAAAATGGTGACATGAATGTTAAAGACATTCAAAACTTCTGTGCACACTTTCACAATAAACTGCAAATAATTATTAAATTTACTGGACAAGCATTTCTTCAGGACATTGAGATGTATGAACAGGGTTTTTATTAGACCATCCTTGCTAACAAATATTAGCAATTGTATCTTTATATAACAGTGATGCTTAAAACCTATACTTAAGTTGTGTTCCACATTTCTTCAGTTTACAACTGCAATTTACACAATGAAATTTAAAAATCTCCCAGAAAGCACTAAATTTTACCACAATTAATAAGAAAATGAAGCAAAATCATGGGATGATGTAAAAAGTAGACAGTTATTTAGTTCATTTTCATGGAAGATAGATACTACTAACATAAAAAATTTAAGCACCATTTTACTTATTTTGGCCTGTCTGCTGCTTTTCAGTTAGATATTGGGGGCATGATTTTTCTGACACTTAAAGCAGTCAACATTATTTTCCTTAAAGATAGAAGAAGACTGGCTGGTTTTTGTGTATATTCTTATATGATAGCTTAGTACTATTTGCACATTTGTAACTAGTTGCAAATCTTCATAAGTATAAATAACAATTTATTGTCAACAAACATAGAGACCACGCTCACTTCCTGTGCTGAAAACAGAGCAGTAATTCATGTGTCCAGAATAATTTCTCATCAGCTTAAGCAAGTTTCAGACTGCTGAAATTGTGACTTGGGCATGAAATTGCATTACGATTGGGGTCTTGATTAACTTCAGTGTTTCCTCTGATCCTCGGCTGTGCTGTGTACACATATGTGTAAGGGGAAAATCGTATTTCCTGCTGAGAGTGGAATATGCAAATAAAGAAACATCCATTGACTGTGTGTCCAAACCTCGACTCAGAGTTTTGGGGCATGCCACTTGTTAGCACAAGAAAATCACTGCCCAAAAATAAATGCTAAAAGTTTACCAAAAAATATGGCAGAGAAAGAAGCATAGGAGGTAACTAGGTTATCAAAGGAAAATGTTGCATCATCTTGTTTTTAAACTGATAACACGATGTGATTCAATTCTAATAATCTACTTGTCACTATTTTAATCTTTCACGTCCTAACCACCTTCCCTTGCTAACTCTCCCCAGAGAAATAGTGTACCATATGACATATAATTTTATATTTTTTAAACAGAATGAGAATTTAAATTTACTTTGTTTTGAGAGTTGTATGGAATTTTCTAAGATAAATGAAACCATCTTTAGGAAGACTGCTATGCTTTGGACCATATCATCTGAGATCTGTAAAGTAGCAATTTGACAAAGAGATCCCTCAAGAATCTAAGGAATGTATGAGAATTTTTCTTGTAAATGAAATGATGTATAAAGAAACTGCTGAAGTAACAAAATTACCTGTGAACTTTCTTTTCCTCATGCTTTGTTTGGCTCACGTTCTTTTTGCATGTGCTTAGAGGGCTTGTTCTTAAGGTTGCTTCCAATCATCTAGTCTAAGCATCCCCATCTACACGAGATGGAACCAATTGGTATCTTGCTGTATTTGCCTGCACACTAGGCCACTGCAGTGAACAGCCGATTGGAAAAACTAAACAACATAGTGGCATTGATTAAGGTCTGAAGACCTGTGAGCCATTAAAATAAGTTGTTCTAACCCATTTCCATTTCCTATAGGTTTTGTTTTGCTACAGCCATTTTAAAACAAAATTCACAAAGTCATAATGCCACTTTTAAATGACGTGTAACATCTGGCAAAAAGGAGATTCAATTTTGGGACAATGAAATGCATAAATGAAAAAATTATATCCGTTATTTCTGAAATTATATTAGGAAGATCCAGAACTAGCATTTTCTTTTCCAATAGTTTGTTTTCAGCTAAGTGGGGCTGAGAGTGTCAGGAATAAAGCGTATTTTCAAGAATGAAGGAAAAAAATGAGAGTGCTCTATCCATATCAATCTTTTCTTGAAAGTCCAACTCATTATTTCCAAAAATCTTGGCTCATTCTCACCAAGTGACAAAGAGCTAGCCATGATATGAAAGTTACCAAACAACACAAATCTTGAGAGCCGTCTGCATTCATAGTCTCTTTATTTAATTGCTAACTTACTATCTTTATTAGGAGTTATCACACTTTATCACATCTCAAAATACCCTTTGTTGAGTACAGCAACAAATTATAATATTTCTTAAAGTGGTAAGAGCATCTGCTTTGGAAGCACACAATCCCTAACTCTGAAGTTTTCCAGAAAATTATTTAATTACATCAAAAGCCCCAGATTCTTTATGAAATAATTATATTTAGTGGTCATTCATCCATGCAAGAATTGTCCACTAAACTTCCGGTTTCCACCAGGCACTGTGCTTTGAACCTGCACATAGAATTTTGCAAGATGTTTCAAGAGGTTATAAACCAGAGTCAAATGCAAAAATTAAATGAAGTCGTTGGCTCATGGCACAGCGCCTGCCTGGCAAGCATAAGGTCCTGAGTTCGATTCCTGGTACCCCTCAAAAAACAAAAAAAACAAAAACGAAGCCGCATGAAGTAACCTTTCTGCTCCAAGCCTGGTGTAAGTAACTCCTACTGGTTCAAATCTCCATGTATCTTCCTCTATTCCAAAGGCTGCTTAAAATCTTTGTTATCCTTTTTTTTTTTTTTGCAGCATTTAATCAACATGCTATCTGTAAAGGAAACTATTTTGCTGCCAACCTGATTTCCCTCTACTGCTCCAATGACCTTGAAGCTAGTTATTATATTGAAACTGTGAAATATACAATAATCCCTCAATTAACCAGGATGAACCTAAAACGTTCTGGTTCATTTAATTTACTGCTTAACAGAGTTAAGTTAAAAAAAAAAAAGAAAACTTTTAGTTGAATACTTCCTGAAAATACATGACAATATTTTCTGCCCTAATAAATACAGTGAAATTGAAAATAATATGAGCATGTTTATTAGGGCAAGGACTTCTCCACTTTATGACATCCTGCATCAACATTATTCAGCAGCTGACAGATATAGTTCGGCCCCATAGGATATTGTTTGGTGCTACCTTTTAGCATCATAGAATTTTAGAGCTCAAAAAGACATTCACAATCATTTAGTTAGATGTCCTAACTTTAGGCTTGAAGGAAATAAAACTCAGTGTGGTTAAGTGAATTTGCCTTGGGTTATACAGTGGCAAACTCTGAAATAAAACTCAAGGGACCAGATTCCTAAGTTAGTGGGGTTTATTTTTCAAGGTATTAGAGAATTATAAAACATAGGTTATTGACTTGGATCTTGATTGACTGCACAGCTTATACTAAAAATCACCTTGGCAACAGAACTTTTTTTCATGTCATTTGCTTCCATCTGGTAAAATCCAGGAACACAATGATTTTGTGTTTAATCTTGGTTACTTGCAAATAATCAAAACTTTTCTTGATCTTGATGCTACCACTATTTTGAAAACAGCACGGGCTTCACGTTAGCTTTTGCAAATTAAGTTAGCATACATCTTACTTCTTGAGTAACACAACTGTAAAAAACCCAAACTGCTCTTTTGTAAGCTGAGCTGCTGTGCTGAAGCCCGTGGCACTTGGTGTCAGACTTGAACATGATTTTTAACATTGTCTGATTGCCCTTTTTCGTAGCATCAAGTCAGACAGTTAGCAATAGTTGAATGCAGTTTATTTTCTCGAGGTATAATATTTAAAGCATTCAAGAGCATGTTAAGTAAAATGAATGCATACGCAGTGTCTACATAAATGTAAATTTATTCATAATCAAGAGCAGAATATTTTCTATGGCATTTATCAAAGCAAATATCCTTATATAGGTATTGCTATAAAATGAAGAGTGTGTTTAAAACAAATAGGGACAATCTCATGTTTATATTCAGTTATTTTCAGATGTGCCATTTAACTTAAAAAAGATTATATATCATCAAAAAACAAAAGGAACTACTGAGTGTAAATTCCACAGTCATATCAAGGTCTTTTAAAGGACCTTTGTAAAAAAAAAGTGCTATTTTTGCATTAAAAAATGCTATGATCTACCTGAAGAAAACTCTGAACTACATTGATTCTGAGGTCTTATTAAATGACCTTTCTTCTGAGATAAGTGTAATATAAAGCACAGTACAATAAAATATCTGAGTGTTATTTAAATCTTCATTTAAAAATATGAGATCTAAAGTGTCATACCATGCATTGTTTCTCCAAAGAACAAAAGCTCCAAAGGGAAATAAATTTACTAATCTAAGCATTTTTGAGAGAGCTTTACACATTCATGATGCAATTCAGATAATAGAAATAATAATTTCTGATAATCCTAAATTAGATTTTGGGAAATCTACTGATCAGACAGTTATTCTAACACTTTGCATAGTATTGAAAAACACAATGTTGGACCAACAGAATTCACATTTAGGATATGAAATGGCTTTTCTATACCAATATCAACACATCAGGTTTTTGGTGTTTTGCCTTTTTTTTTTAAATTGAGAGAGAGAGAAAAGATGGAACAAAGAGAAGGGGGCAGAAAAAGTGACGGAACTAAAGTAAACTTACTCCCAACTTGATGAGGTATTCGTTACCAGGGATAAGGTCCTGCAGAATGTGACCCTGAGAAAGCTCGCTGCTGTTATAGATGACAGTCCAAACTGGAAAATCATGTGTGTGATTTGAAACATATAATACATAGTGTTCCAGAATCCCATTGAGTTTCCTCGGTTGTTTCCACCTGGGAATGGAAAAATATAGCATTATCATCATCATTCATTCAAGTCAAAGCTGAAATGTGCAGCATTTTCAAAGGACACATTGGAACTTGGATTTGTGCCACTGCAAAAAACACACCGAAAGCTCAAAAGTGATTTATTCCCCTCGAATACCCAAGTGGTTATTAAATACTTATTCTGGGTGACATAAAGAAAATATGACATCATCCCTCCCCTTTAGTTACTTATAATTTCAAATAGCCAATAATATGAAAATGTATGAGTGAGTATTGATTTTTTTTTTTTTGTGGGTACCGGGGGGTCGACCTCAGGACCTCGCGCGCCAACAGGCACCCGTGCCGCTGAGCGATATCACCGTCCCCTTTTCCGTATGTGGGTTCCGGGAGTTGAACTCGGGCCCTCGTGCTTGCAAGGCAGGCGCTTATGCCACTGAGCCATCTCACCCACCCGTGAGTATTGATTTTGAAATTAAAATGTTTAACAAAATTTGGGAGAAAGAGTATATCTGAGAACTTATAAGATAGAGGAGAAAGAGTCACATAATTTTCCTTAAAAAAAGCAGCAATCTAAGGCAGAGTTAATACATGAGTATAGAAATTAAAGAAGTTGGAGCTTGGAAGGGCTGAAGCAATCAGGCAGGACCTCATGAATGAGGCGCCATACTGCCTAGATATGTAGGATTTCATCCCGAAAGCTGGTTTAGATTTGGAGGCTAAAGGAAGAGTCAAAGCTGTTCCAGGGGCTTGAGGGTCACATTGGAACGACAGAGAGGAGAAGAAGAAGTGGCAGAATAGATGCGAGATAGTTCAGGTGAGAAACACGGTAGTGGGAGATATTTTGGGGCAAGTAATGTGGCTCAGCTCCAAGGCACATGAACACTAACTAATACAAGAGTTTACATGGAAAAATGGGATAGGAATCTAATGTTTTTTGGCTTGAATGAATGTCATAATTTAGTCACTCTAAACTTTGACAGATGAGAAAACTGAGACCAAGACAGATAAATGTGAAAAGGCACCACATTAGTGATTAGTAGAGAGGTCTATTAGATTGCAGCTCGGTACTACAATATATCTTATACCTCATTTATTAGGAAATGGACAGAAGTCCCTAATGTCAGAAATGATCTGAATATGCTTATATGTGAAGGCTCCTCTGTGATTTTAATTGCAAGGGCATGAGGAAATAAGAAGGTCCTTGTTCACATTCAAAAATAAAGAAAAAAGTATGTACATACATGTATGCACACATGAAGGTAGATACATATGTAAGTGGTCAGCTTTTCCTTTATGGAAGTTTGCACAAAATCTGTGTACATATGGGGCTCAGCTTGATTGTATAAGGACAGGATGGAGATTAAGTTGGCAAGAGGTAATCAAAGGCTCCCAGAACCACTGATCTAATCACTTCTATGCATTTAATCACAATGAAATTAATTTTATGTCACAAGCCCTTCTCCTGATTGGACTCACTGGGATTCTTGCACGAAGTGGTATGTGATAGAGATGACATTTCTACTTACTGTATGTATACAGTTCTAGAACCCAGGACTGTCACAATGGGGGACGCCACATGTTCGGGGGGCAGCTGTGCCGTGTGCAGTGTGACCCAGGAGCTGTTTGTGCATCCCACCTGGGTGCACGCACTGAGGAGGAAGTGGTGAGAAGTAAACACTCCTAAGTCTAGGGCAAAAGGAGAAAGGAGAATTCATTTAGCATCACACCTTTTATTCACAAGGTCTCACTCCTCCTCTCCATTCCTACCTCTGAGCACTGTTAAAATGAAACCTCCAATAAGAGTCAATAGCCATAAAAATTAATAGCAATAAAATACATTAGAATAAAGTACATTTAAGGATGTTTCACCAGTTAAACATGCTACGGTAATGTCCAAATAGACACATGTCAGTCCAACTCTTGTTTGACTTTTTCATTGACTGTTTTCTTGAATATCTGTGACCAGGTAAATCATTTCCTGAGTTTAGTCTTTTCAATGCCTCTGTTAAACATAAATGAGATACTTAAATTATTTTAAAGCATATTTGAAGATAACAGGAGCCACTGTTGAAATGCAAATATACAGCCTGTAACAAGGACTTCGTGTTCGTAATTCTGTTTGCCAGATTTCTTTCTTCTTCTGTCTAGCTGATCAACTATTATTTGACCTTCACATCACCCAGGTTCTGTGCAAACACCTTTTGCTTTCTTAAGCTGCCCCTAACACTCCTTGCTGACAATCTGGTGTAAGGTGGAGCCCGTATCCTGTCCTCTGTGCCCCACAGTACTGTGTACCTGCCTTTAGCACGACACTCACAACACAGTGTCATCATTATTTATTAAAATGACTGTCTGATTCAATGGATGAACACTTTAAGAGAATGAATGGTGCTAAAGTCATCTGGCAATGTCAGTGTCTGAGACAATGCCTAGCACGTCGTAAGTTTGAAGATATGTTTGGGGGCCGGTGAGATAGCTCAGCCGCATACGCGCCTGCCTGGCAAGAGCGAGGTCCTGAGTTTGATTCCCAGAACCCACATACGAAAAAGGGCTGGTGATATCGCTCAGCGGCACGGGCGCCTGCTGGCGCGCAAGGTCCTGAGTTTGACCCCCGGTACCCACAAAAAGAAAAAGAAAAAGAAAATATGTTTGAATGAATGAATAAAAAATTCATGAATGAGATTCTCTAGATACAGTTGAGCTAAGTATGAAAAAGGGCTGATAAAAGTGGGATAGCATCCTTCCCTGAAATAACCTCTCTCTCCCCTGAACTTTTCCAGTACTTTATAACTGTCAACCCATGCAGTAGATACCATATCTCTTGCATTAGAATAAATTAATCTGTAGTTTCCTAATTCATTTCTCAAATACTCTAAATCCTTCATTTATAAAGGTGCTAAGTAATGTAACCAAAGTTCCCTCAAGTTCACCAAGGTTTAAATATCATTCATACTTTTCTGCTACTAAAAATAATCAGTATTTTCTGGTTTTTTTGAAGTATGTTAGTCACAATTTAAGTAACACATATTCTTAAATCTCATTAACCTTGAACCATTACAATTTCATGTTTAAAAGATTAATGAAATGCAACCTAATTCAGTCAAATAGATTTTGCCTTGCGCTGATAGCAAAAGTAAACTAGGAAAAGAATGCTTTGATTTTCACGCAAAGTACAATCAATTGGCCAAACATATAGGTCATCAGAACAAAGGAAAATAGTGAGTTTATAGTAAATACAGTTACCTTAGAACAGAAAGTGGTCACAAGATGAAAGTCGGGGTCCTTTCCATTAAATCGTGCTATCTTTATCATTTCTACCCTATGGGTATCAAATGGTGCCGAGATGAGGTGGGGCACCCTCAGTCACTGTGACCAGAAGGGACCCCACAAAGACACTTTGAAGTTGGTGGCCACGCAGTGTGCATGGCCAGGGACTGCATAGAGATAACAGGAACAGCTGCACCCTGTCTACCTCAGCAAGACCAGCTCAGGGTGCCTTAATTCAGACCAGTATTCCATGAAGCTCAGGAAGTCAAAAATCATTAAGCAATGGACTCAGATGAAACAAGAGCGCAAACTCCGATTCACTGTGCGGGAACTTTGGTATTTCATAGGACGAATCTCAGCCAAATACTAAGGTGCATTGTAGTAAGGTAGGAGAGAGAAGCCAGAGCTGACTCCAGGCTTTGGCTTGAGCAAAGAGAAGGATGAAATAGCCATCATTTGGTTGAGGAAGGGCATGGAAAGGAAAATAAAGAGTTCACATTTTTGACATGGTAAGATTGATAAGTTCGTAAGACAACTTTGTAGAAAGTGTCAAGTAGGCAATTTGAATACAAGTTTAGGATACAGGAAGAGGCTGTGATTTGAGAAATGATTTGGAGAGTCACCTCCTATAGATAGCACTTAAGGTAGATGAGAATACAAGTGAGCCAGTGTAGTTAGATAAGAGGCATGAGAATCAGAACCCTGCAGGGTCCCGAATCTGTAAGGATCGGGGTCAAATAAGATAAGAACCAACAACTGACCAGTGGGTTTAGCCATATGGCGGTGATTGGAAATTGCACCCAGATGCCAGTGAGAACACAAAAATCAACCAAGGAGACAAAGAAAGACTGACTTAGTAAGGTATGAGAAAAATACTGAGATTGCAGGGTCCCGAAAGTGAAGGGCAGCAAATTCTGTAAGGATTGGGATCAAATAAGATAAGAACCAACAACTGACCAGTGGGTTTAGCAATATGGCAGTGATTAGAAATTGTGCAATGGAAGATGCAGTACACTTGTGAGCACCGAAGCCTGGTTTCAATCAGTATATGAAAGGATGGAAGAAGAGGGATTAAGACAGTCAATAAAAACATTTTCTTCTAGAAGTCTTGTTATATGGGAATGTAGAGAAATGAATCAATGGACAGAATTTAAGAAGAGTTAGACAAATTTTTATAAAGTAATTTAGGGCTAGTGAGATAGCTCAGCGGCATAAGCACCTGCCTGGCAAGCGCGAGGTCCTGAGTTCAACTCCCGGTACCCACACACGAAAAAAAGGGCCGGTGATATCGCTCAGCATCACAGGTGCCTGCTGGCATGTGAGGTCCTGAGTTCGAACCCCAGTACCCACCAAAAAAGGTAATTTAAGTGAAAGAAAAGTATGTTGTGTGGTGATGGGAATGATCTAACAAGGAAGAAAAAATCGGTAATGAGAAGATTGCTAGAGGTTTGTTTTTAAGTATGTGAAAGAATTGAGTCTAGTACAAAAGGGAAGAGTTGGACATAAAAGGAACAGAGATAGACAATCCACGCTTCTAGGAGGGGACACAGGGGCTGGTACAAATTCTGGCAAATGGAGAGATGGTGGCAGAAATCCATAGGCGTCATTTTCTCACTGCTTCTGTGTTCTCAAGGAAGAAGCAAGATTTCAGCCACGGGCCGGTGAGATGGCTCAGCGGCGTAAGCGCCCACCTGGCAAGCGCGAGGGCCCGAGTTCGACTCCCGGAACCCACATACGAAAAAGGGGCTGGTGATATCGCTCAGAGGCATGGGCGCCTGCTGGTGCACGAGGTCCTGAGGTCGATCCCCCGGTACCCAAAAAAAAAAAAAAAAAAAAAAAAAAAAGATTTCAGCCAGGAGGGATCTTTTGATTCTCTGGAGCGACACTCTGCCGTGGCCTCTTGCTGCTCATAGAATGAAATCTGATAATGGTCTGTGGGATGCTATTTGCTTTAGCACCTGCTTACTTCTCCTTCCCTTTGCACCCTGGATGCATTTCTGTCCTCTCACATTTCAAGCTTACACTTCCAGGCCCTTGAAGCTCTATTCCTTCTCACTGAAATCTATTTTCCCCCTCACACTTGGCTGACTTTTTCTCATTTATCAGGCTGATCCTTTTCAGAGTGGTCTTCTTTGATAGTTAACAATCTGGCCACCACCATCCCCAGGTACTAGAATTCTGTCATATTCTTGTTTAGTTCCCTATTGTCACAACCCAAACCTACCAGAAATTGCTTTGTCATTTATTTCTGTCTTTATATCAATCTCGGAAGAATGGAAACTTCTTGAGTACAAAGTGATATTTTCTATCATCTTCACCACACTACCTCCAGGCTTCGTGAGATGACTAATTAGAACAGTTTTATTTGTTAGGAAGATGAATGGGAAAGACCAGGGGCTGCCCTCAATGTCCCTGACTCAAATTGCCATATTTTTTTTCCTCAGAAATGTAATAGTGTCTCAGAATATCCAAAAATCTCCCAAAATGTAATGAACACAATTGTCTGGCCAAAGGAAAAAGAATATTCACCATTAAAAACGAAGGCAAAGCTGTACCTATCTGAAACCAAGATACAATTGTCAAGCATTAATGTTTCATAGCAAAACAGAAGACGGAGACAGACCAAAATGGTACCAGTGTCTTACCATGAGGACAAAGAGATGATTCAGGTTTTTAGGAGTTATACATATTTTTCAAATAGTCTATGATATACACATATAACATAGTTGGAAAAAATAGGTTAGCAATTCCAATTCATAGCTTAGTTAGCAGACGCCCTACTGCACCTCCGCTGTCTCGCTCATCCTTTCCTCAGTGACCTCAGTCTTGGCTCCGTTTTCTTTTCGATCACAATCCCATTTTGGCAAGTCCAGCATCCTCTGTAATGACTCATTTCCGAGTCTGGCTTCACTGTAACTTCCTCAAAGGCAGTGCCCTTCACCTCGACTTCATTAATTCAGCTTTCAGCATAGTTCTCCCCGCTGCTTAATCATCTTTAAAACTATTTCCAAAACTAAATCTAAGATCTACTCTCTGCATCCTCCTGCTGGTTACTGCCCTCCTCTTCTACCAATCACATCGGTGGGATCACTCCTTTTCCACCACACAAAGTTCGGTCTCTTGAATATTTCTGATAGTTCCATGCTCCTCGTTATGATCTTTGGTCACGTGTTACAAAGCCATACTCTGCAGGTCCTTAGGTTTCTCATCCTACTTCCCCTCGGTCCTCTCCTGTGTGAGTTAACCCCATTCCTAGCTCTGGATAAATCTCACCATTTTCTGTGTGTAATGCTTCTCACAGCACCAAGATGTGTCCGAGAGACATCGCTAGGCACACTGAAATGCCTGCTATAATTTTAGGTTTTCCAATTTGAGCAGGGGCCCTGGACTGCTCAGCAAGCGCTCTCTTGTTTATCTCATTATTGTTTTGGTCTGTTCTCCCCCACACTTTTATGATTTGAGGAACTTATTTTATCTTGAGGATCCTAAAGAGGCTAACAGTGGAGGTGCATCTCCCTCCTCTGAAGTCCTCTAATGCTTGCCATTTGTGCTACGGGGACTAAAATCAATATAGTGGCCGTATTAAACTACTGCTTTTTCTTCTGCCTTCCCTGTATCTAATCCCATCTCTTTCACACCGTGCATGTAATTCTGATCAGCATTTCCCTCAGCCAAATTATAAATTCAGAATTTAGCTATAAGTAGTTACTGTCTACAAAACAGCACGTCACTGGTCAGAAAACAGGAAGAGCAAGGGACCTTCTGGACAGTCACTGAGGGGTCAGAGAGAGGACTCAAAGTTTATATATAAGGTTTGGGAGGAACAGGAAGTGTGTAACCCTCTTTTCTCACCACAGGTTTCCCAGACTGATGGGGAAAAGATAGTAACAAGGAAAGAGCAATGTGCAGGCTGTCAGGAGAGGTCCTGAGCCGTTTCCAAGGAGGAATTCCTAATGAAGTCCATGGGCCAAGCCACAGAGAAGCCACAGGTGTCTGTAGGCAGACGGGCCACGAAGGACTGGGCACAGTTCCTATGTGCAGTGAGCAGGTCTGCTGGATTCACGGGTCTGTTTCTACTTCCAGCCCTCTGCACAGAGGCGACAATACCAGGAATGACCAAGCTCCAGGTGCTGAGGAACAATAGGACTGGATGATTTCATGCCTTCAGTACCCCCAAAGTGACAGTGACTCATCTGATACCATGTTATGGGAGTGAAGTCAGATACTAAATTGTGGTATAGGATTAGAGGCATAAATGTGCGTGAAATAAAGACAGGGGTGTGTGTCTGGAAGACAGATTTATGAGCGATAGCTGCTCAGCCAGCACTCCGTCTTGCTTAGTTAGGATGACTATGCAGCTCCAAGACTTTCAGGACCTGGGCAGAATTAAAACTCATCCAATTTCTTTTTTCAGTTAACTCCCAAAGGAAAGTAAGTTGTTAGGCCACATTCTGGTTTGGGAAATCTGACTGCTATGACATCACTGCAGAAAGAAATTGGGGATTTTCCTTGGTTCCGAAAATCTGAAAACTATCAATTCAATAGTACCAGAGCATGCCTGTCTGATCAAGTAGATTTTTTGATTTCCAATCATTTTTATGCTTGTATGCTCCATCTGGATGTAGATTCTTCTCAGTGTCTTTCTGCAAGAAGATGAAACATCACTTGTGTTCTTTAAATCATGAACAGTGTGAAAAGGAAGAGTTTAGGACCCGACTTGATGTGTGTACTGGTGGCTTGACTGGGAAATTCTGGGTGAAACTGTAGGAGGTAGTAAAGAACGGTGAAGGGAAAATAAGAAAAGAGAAGAGGAGGAGACATCAGGTGGAGAGAAAAGAAGTAGCTGGGTGAAAAAGAAACGGATGGAATGGGACTTTTTTTTCCAAAAAGAGTTAATGAAAAAAGTGAAAAGGAAGGTTACAAGGAAGCAGGGCTAGGTGTTCTTTGGGAGTGAAGCCATAGACGAAGCTACCTATTTAAAATTTAAAGCAAAGAGGAAATCTAATGACAGCTCTCTCCTCCTGGTGTAAGGGCAGCTGATTTGGTAGTATGGCTCTCCAGATGTGAGTAGGCTCTTCAAGGGCAATGCAATGGATCAATGGATTCAAACAATTGCAGGTATGTACACAAATCTGAGTTGAGTAAATGGAGGGTGGGGGAGCCCGGGAAACATAAGGCCTCTGTTTGTCAGAACCTCGTAGCAGCAACATCTTGTTTTCCATTTGCTTGATTACATCATTTGCATAAGATCAAACACAGGGAGTTGTGGACAGGGAAAAACAGATCACTCTAATATGCATTAGAAATGGATCCACAGGCGTTATCCTCAGACGTGTTACAAGGAAATGCATCCCAGTGCATGGAAACCTCGCCGATTACTGTCAAGCAAACTACAATTTACAATACTGGCCATGAATTATATGCTATTTTACAATTGATTTCATGCTATTGTTCAGAGAATTCCATTGATCTCAATTTACAAAATGAACCAATAAGTAGGCAATGATTTTCTTTGAACTCCTGGTGTAAACTGAGGAATTTATATCTTCTTGTCTGTTTCTCCTACTAAAAAATTTAAAAGCAGTTGTTCTTGCTTCTTTATGATGTAACCCAAGGTAGCTGGTTCTGTTTCTGGTAAATTCCTAATATTTCAAAAAAGAAAAGCACAGCTTTTCCCCCATTGATTTTCCCTTCTCCTTTCTATGCATCTTTCACACAAATAATCACTTGGGTGTTTAAAACTTAGGGAACACTCTAGGCACTGACTGCCCACATCTTCTGTTATTTGATATTCCAACTTGAGAACCACTGGCAGGTGACAGTTAAGTAGAAACCCATCCTAGGCTGCAGACAGAAGGGGATGTATGTTTTCCATGGAAGCCTGGAGAGCAGGGAGCTACGCCAGAGTGCGCAGCTATGTCAGGTTGCATCCATCTATGCCATGGTATAGCCAGCCCTCGCTCCACAACCGCTTGCTCAACCCCTCAATTCCAGAGAATTCAGATTCTGACCTTATAATTAATAAAAACATACTTTCCTTAGCCTGAACATCCTTGCTTTTCTGCTTCTTACAGAAGCCTTAACTTGCAACACGCTTTTCTTTGGGCAGGTGAGCAACTGGTCCTCATCAAGATCAGTCCGGTGCTGTTAAACTAACTTGCAGAGCTGGACTCACTTTGGCTCGATGAGGACTACTATGTAAAACCTATAGAAATTACATTACAAAACCCAACAAATTCTTCTACTCATGATTGTGTTTTCCACCTCATCGGAGAAATCTGCATCTCTCCCTTTTATCAAGTTCCTGCTCATCATTTATATTATCTGTGGAGCAACTTCTGCTTCTCCTCCATGTAATTTGCCCTTTTAATAAATCTCCCTTGTGAGCTTCCTTATACTAGTCCTATGGATTCATGATGTTATAAACTCCTTGAGAACAAAGATGCATCTTTTTATAGGCATCTCCTATGACTCCAAATACTTTGGCCACGCTGAGCAGTAGAATAGCACTAGAGCCTTTGGTGCAGTAACAAAGTTAGAGAGAAGGAAGAGAAGACCTAACCCGTCCATTGTGATCACAGGAGGAGACACGAGATGCACACCCCTGCCTGCTGGGGGTTGTCAGTCAGTAGTTTGGGGGACAAAAACAACCATTACTAGCAGAGTGATAATGAGGGACGACACATTCTCATTTCCCTCTTTGCTTCTTGGCTGACAGCATTCTTAGCTCTTTTCCAGACTCTGTGTATCTCTAATACTCTCTTTGTTTCCTGGTTTTTTAATAATGTAAACCTAGCACACCCTGCCCCTCCCTCGCCCTACCATCCTTACACACTCCTGCACTCCCCCAAGTGGCCTTGGACAAGAAGAGACACAGAAGGGGGAGTCAGAAGCTGGCTTGTGGTTCCCCTAAACATAACTTTCCGGGGTTGCCATCTGAATGTTAGTTACATCACTTGGCTAAGCATTTCTTGCAAGACTGAAGGATTTCCTTTCAGATCGATATTCGCTACTGTCATTCTTTAAGAAACTTCGGTGTCAGTTGACACGTGGCAGGATAACGCTCATGTGACGCTTTACCAAGCACTGGAAGATAATAAGGAACTCACAGAGAGTAATAAGTGTCTGGCTACCTGTGGCAAGAAAAGAGTAAATGAATGGATGAGTGGTCTCGATAAAATACAATGGTGAAGGGAAGATGCCGGGCGTTCAGTGACAATAACAGCTGCACCATTGACTACCACCATTCGCAAGCACCGTGAAGTAGGGCATCAGCTTAGTGAAGTATCACCTGAGAATGGTTTTCCATGAAGATCCATAATCAATTATTTAGTATTAATTTAATACTTACTCAAGCCTAGCCCTACACTGGGCAGTGCAGCCTAAGAAAGTAAAGAGTCTCTGCCCCCAAGAGCCACCTTCTCTCTTTTGAGTGGCGAGATCCACACATTTCCTTTTCAGCAAACTCTCAGGGCACCCTCAAGATGCGCATTGCATGCCAAATCCTACAGGAGGGCTTCTCAAAGTCCCCCGGTTTGAATGAATTGCTCTTTCCTGCTTTCATAGTACTGCTTTTAGTCCTACCACGACACTTAATGTAGACTTACTGTATTAGTACGTTCTTCATTAATTCTTTAACATAAACTCTTAAAAATGGAATTTCAAAGTCAAGGTGGATCTCTGTCTCCCTCCCTCCTTCCTCATCCTCCCTTCTCTCTCTCTCTCTCTCTCTCTCTCTCTCTCTCTCTCTCTCCCTCTCTCTCTCTCTCTCATGTTGCATTCTGGAGAACCCTAATATGATATCTTTTCTTCAGTACGTCGTGAAAGATGGACACCTACTAAAAGTGTCCCTGCACAAGAACTGGAGGGCAGCGTCCTTGGCACTGGGGGTGGGATGGAGTGGTTCTGGGGATGGAGCGGCTGTGGAGGAAGGCACAAATCTAAGTATAATATTGATCCAGGTATATCTGAGTGTCACAGGACAATGCATGAGGGGCACCAGAAGAAGGCCATTTATAACAAGCATGGAAAAACATTTTGAAGAATTCACCTTGAGAGAAAGAGCCAGGCATGATGCTGTGGAGCTCAAAACATACAGATCATCCTAAGAAGATGCTTGGGTTTGTTTACTCAGATTTGTGTATAGAGTAAAAACAAGAATACCTGTTTTCTTAAACTCTTTGAGTAACTTAAATGCAGTCACTATTCCTCTGGGACTCAACAAAGAAAGAGCAGTGTGGGGAGGACACCATTGCTCCACCACCACTCCTAATACAGCTTCTTTGGGGTTGGCTCCGGGCTGGACATGAGCCATGCCCAGGGGCAGCAGAGTACAGGACTGGACCAAAACAGCTTTCCTTGGCAGATCAGACCTGGTGTCCAGCTGGCCAGGGCCGTCTCAGGTGGCCCCCGCTGGAATACTCTTCCACCAGGACAGTGGTGGGAGAGGCTTGGGTGCCTGGGGGAATAGCAGTTAAGAAGCAGAAGGGTTCCCAGTGCCAGAGATGAGGGCGTTAATCCAGAGTGCACCCAGGAGATGCTGGGTGGAGCATCTATGGCACTGGTGTTGGGCTTGGTGCTCAGTACAAGTGAGAAAACCCTATAAATTCCCCAGAAAGACATGACAATTAGTTCACAATAGACAAAGATCACCTACAGACTGAGGGCAATGAACCAGTGAAATACTACTCTGCCATGAAGAAGGATCATCTTGATACCATAATGTTAAGTGAAATAAATCAGACACACAAGCTTAAATATCACATGGTTTCTCTTATAGGAGAAACCCAAAGCATAAATAAAGAGCAAAGTAAAAGACAGACAATAGAAAGTAGAGAGATCTTTTCCAAACTAGAAGAGGAGCAAGAGATGGAGGAAGAGGAGAAGGAAGGAAGGGAAAAGGGATTTTTTTTTTAAGAGAGAATTGAAGAAAAAAATGGAAATAAGGCTTTTGCAAATGGGAAGGGAAACAAGAGTTGAAGGGAGCTGGGAGGACCGGGAGGGGAAGCCCACGGACACACACGAAAAGAATTAAGATGCACAAACTCCCCAAGGTAATCATTACGTACTGCAATCGTGTACTAATAAAAAAAATCTTTAAAAAGAACTAATTATGCTTATTTGTACATTCAGATTAATGGGATTGGGGAAACGTTGAGATAAATCTGTTTGTTTGTCTGTCTATATCTACCCGAAGGCACCTCAAATCCTGTGTGTTGGGTTTCTATATGTTTCCTAGATGGACAGCGCCTTTAAAAATGTGTATTCCGGGAAGGAAGTGGTAGTTTTCTTTCCTTTTTTTTTTTTTTTAATGTGGGTACCGGGAGTCGAACTCAGGACCTCGCGCTTGCCAGCAGGCGCTTGTGCCACTGAGTGATATCACCGGCCCTTTTTTTTTTTCTCTTTATGTGGGTACCGGGAGTCGAACTCAGGACCTCATGCTTGCCAGGCAGGCGCTTATGCTGCTGAGCTGTATCACCGGCCCAGGAAGTGGTAGTTTATAGGTGGTAAAAAGGCAGAACACTATCACTGTCACTTCCCTTTTATGTAATCTGAACACAAACTTTCCTCTCTTCCCCTCACTGACTATTCAAAACAAACAAAAACCAAGACAAACCAAAACAAATGAGAAAAAAAGAGTAAGACATGCATAGTCATTGACCTTGAAGAGAGAAAAATAACAGAATTTCCCTTAAGTAGTCTCTCTCTCTCTCTCTCACACACACACACACACACATATACCCAGGTTACTCTAAATTATTTTATATTGCTTCAATAAGTTATAAGATAAAACAGCAAATGTTTTGAGAATATTTGTGTAAAATTACAAATTATTGTGTGTCTCCTATAAAGGAGACTGAACTACTTAAAAAAAGAACAAACTTAAAGACGAACTAAAGTTAACTGATTAATAAGAAATTACCATGAGGCTATTAAGCATCAAAACACTTACAGAAACAAAATTCAAGATAAAGCTAGCATATTTTATTATTACCCCAAGATCTTAATTTTTCAGGATCTTTTAAAAATCATATAACACAGCAAAGTACATATAAAAATAAATTATGAGAGCATCAATAAGATCTAAATTCAGTTTACTTGTGAACTGGCAAAAAGAGAAAATATATTAATATGTACCCATCTATTTGTCCCACAGCAAACATCTTTCTCTGAATTATATTTGATGTATAGTTTCACCACCAACAACGTTATGATGGATTTTGTTTTAGAACTTTCATGGTATAATTGTATAAGATTTTTATTTTCTGAATTATACACTGATATTGTTCTTTAATGCTGTGATTAATAGTTGGTTAATTTTAATACTTATAAGCTAATTTTATTTACAGCACATCTTTTAAGATAGTGTATTTACAGTGATAGAATAGAATATGGCTGCCAGTAAAACAAAATAATATAAAATATGAAAGCCAAAGTTCAATTTTTGTAACTTTTTTTCAGCAAAGCAAGTTTTCCATGGAGGCTATATTTGAGAAATGTCTATTTAAAAGTTGGAGTTCAGTTTACAGTAATGGTATATAGCAAACTACTTATTTGATTTATATATTTAAAATGAATCTTAACTAGCTATCATAGAATCTCAATCTTAACTATCATTCAGCGGAAGGAAATCTCTTAAAATTATCTATGTTGTCTTTTCGACACCCAAAGTTCCAAGTCGACAAAATGTATGACCGACAGTCTCTTGATATTTTTGCATAATAAGCTACGTAAGTGGCAGAAAGAGACTTTCCAATCTTCCCACATGAAATCGATATCAAATATTTGCATATTTGGTAACATATTCCAAGGAGCTGTGGGCTTATATATAATTCCACAATAGGAAAGAAAAATATAGACAGGCCAATACAACAATATCATCACTGCAAAATAGCCTTTAAAAGGTGGGGTGTATGAAACAAACTTCTTAAAATTCTAATGGAATGTTTTTCTTACTCAAACCCTTTTTGCCTCTTTCTAAGGTGGAATGCGAGTGAGCAACACAGTAACTGTACTGGTGGCATTTTAAGACAAGAGGCAGGAGGACTTTGTCTACACCTTGAGTCACGCTGCAACACTCAAAGTTTCCCACCCAGAATAAGACAGGCACTTTGTTTTTGAAATATGCACTGATTTGCCACACATATTGGCCCACATATGAAGTTGCACTTCCTTGGGAGGCTAAGGCAGGACCATCACTCGAACCCAGGAGTTCTAGGACAGGCTTCGCAACATAGTGAGATCCCATCTCAAAAATATAAACAAAAAAATGTAAATAAAAATGTTTCCAAAGTACCGATTTTTTGTTGAATTACATCAAATTTATGCACATAATTTCTTTGATACTTCAAAAAATTGACCAAGTTTGTACTTGATTATAATTGAATGTGTCAATTTTAGCTAGGAGAAGGCATCTCTTAGTGGCTTTTGCACAATTGTGTGCTTAAGAGCTTTGCAATAGTCCACATTGCCTTACAACCCAGAGAAAGAGGAAGGAAATACCAACCCAAGGGATACCTCCACCATGAGGACACAGTGGAGCAGGAGATCAGAGTTGGGGCAAAACTGGTCAAAAAACTGGGCGAAATCTGTCAAAGGCACGGAGACACGGGGGCGTGCGCAGAGCACAGCATCCAGGATGGCTCTGTGGCTTCTGAGCACTGTACCTAGAACCAATCAGAAAAGTGCTATTTTCAATTCTTCGTTTACATCTGTCATAAAACCAAATGAGTCTTCCATAGGACAGTTCAAATCTGACACCAGACCACGTGAGATTCTGATAGGTCCACTGTCCCAGTCCCTTGTTTGCATAAGGGAGAAGCCAATCCAGGAATTCCAGAGACAGAAGATCCCTTCCCTTATCCTCGTGGCTGCCGGGAGTCTGTACACCAGCTCTCTCGCTCTGCAGAGGGTTCTTCTTGTCCACCTTCAATAATGAACTTCCCTTCTACCTTCTTGGTGTGACTCATCCGATTCTTTGGTCAGGACACCAAGAGCCTGGAAAGCATCCCCCTGGGCCCCTCCTCTGGTAACCATGTCACTTCTCTGATACCAACCAACTGAGGGCAGCTGCCCATAGACTGCTATGTATCTCAACACCTCTACCAGTCTGGCCATCCCAGCACATTGTCCATGATGACAGGAAGTTTCCACATGAATTTTTTTAAAAATTGATGCTTTCTTTCACTCTTGAAATAATTTTTATTGTTCTCTGCTATGGACAATTGGCCACAAAAGTGCATGTGGTGAAAGCTTGGTCCTTAGAGGTAGTAAAATCTTGAAGATCTGTGGTCATGGGGCATCTTAGGTCACTGCACGCGTGCCCTGGAAGGAATCTGGGTCCCATCAGTCTCTTCCTACCTCTCTCCTTTGCCTCCCTGCCATGAATTCAATGGTTCTCCTTCACCATGCTCTCCTCACCATCATGTGCTGCCTGACAGGCCCAAAAGCAATGGGCACAACAACTGTGAGCTGAAACCACCAAAACTGTGAGCCAAAATAAACCTTTTATCTCTATAAGTTGATTATGTTGGGTATTTGTTCCAGTACTGCAAAGCTGACTAGCACATTCTCTTACTATGTACATGTGCAGGATGGAATGTGAAAGGTACCATTCCTACCCTCCATGTATCAGGATTCAGTGAGGAAGACAACTACATCAGTCAATCCACAATTCTAGCAGAGCACAGTAAGTGACATGAGAGAGGTATACACAGTGAGGGAAATGACAAGCACACTTGCCTATCTACACTGGACCGATCCTGAGGCAAACACTACTGTATCATCCCACCTCATTGGAATACTTAGTAAAGATGAGTGAATGGCTGTGTGAAAGAAGCACAAATCAATATTCGTCAAAATATTTTCTTAGAAATTTTTTAGGTTTTATTTCCTAAAAGGCTCAAAATTGTTTGGTTTTCACTACCAGGCTGAGTATGTGTGCACAATCATTCCAGAGTATACCTAAAATTATGGGTTGAATTTCGTGCCTCCAAAATTCAAGTGTGTAGAAACCCTAGTACCTAGTATTTCAGAATATAATGGTATTTGGGGACTAGAAATTTAGAGTGAATTACATAAACATGAGCGCAATAAGATGAGTCTTAATCCTATTTTACTGGTGTCCATAGAAGAGGAGGAAACCTGGATGCTCAAAGTTGCAGAGGAAAAACCATGAAAGGGCTCAGAGAAAAGCAATTGCCTGCAAATCAAGGACAGGTCCTCAAAAGAAACCAAACCTGCTGTCACTGTGGTTTTGGGCTTCTGATATGCAGAACTGTGAGATAAACCCCTGTTGCTTAAGCCCCCAGCATATGGTGTTTTGTCATAGCAGCACTAGGTAACTAATATGTACCATTTCTGTGCGTCAGTTAATAGTTAACTGAAACAGGGATGACGAGAAATCATGCAGCAACAGAGTCATAAAAATTCCAGTTTAGGCTGCATCACTGTACTGAAAACCTAGTCCCTTCTACCAATGTCGCACTCTGCACACCTACATTTTCTACACTTAATCTCCTCAATTTATGAGTACATGTTTTCAGATAGTTCCAATTGAAAGTCAGTAGGCTTGCTTTAAATTCTAAAAACTGATGCTAACATTTGAATTAGAGACACTTTAATTGACATGTTGTCTTTAAGAATGCATTGATAATGTGAAGACTTTATCAGTATTGTATTAATATTTTGACACCACTAAATATTACTAATAATTTAATGGAACTTTCTGTCATTCTTTTACTTTAAGTGTCTGTGGTTTGAGAGTCAGAATATTATCAGAGTTCTACAAATCTCGTCCTAGCTATGCTATTAACTAGCTTTATGATTTCAGGCAAATCATTTAAGTCTTTTATAATCTTGAGTCTTCGTCAACAAAATGGGAATACTTTGTAAACTTTTATATATCATTGGGTAATTTAAAGATGAAGAGGACTGGCACATGTTAAAATATTTTTAAAGTATAAATTATCAAGGAAAACATAATGAAATACTTATTCTTGGGGTTAAGAAAAATATCTAAGTTTTTCTAAGGAAGACATTATGATGGAAACAATTTCTAGGTTGTATGACAAGTTCAAGCAAAAATGTCTTCATTTAGAAACCAACACAAGTAAAGTAAAATGCAAACAACAAAAAAGAAAAAAAAATGTAATATAGGTTTGTGCCAACAATCAGCATCATAATATGTGTTAAGAATATTCTAAAGATAGCAAGATGAATAGAAGCATAACCCAAAAATCCAGGGAATTAATTTTAAGAAATTCAAATGTGCCTATACAAATTCATATAAAAGGATGTTGAAATTGCAATGTTTATAATATAGAATTATTAGAAGTAATTCAAATAGTTTAGTAATTTGCTTAAATGTATTATGAAATATCTTTTGGCTATGCAATATAGCTGTTTAAACCATGATTTAGAAAATAATTCCATAATTTGGTAACATGCTTGCTTTACTATAAGGCGGTAAAACTTGAAACTGTCTGATCCCAATTATGTGTGCATCATCACCACGCATTAATAAAAACCATAGAAGATTTTAAATTCATAAACCAAAATAGAATTAGTAATTGTCTATAGTAGGCAGAATGATGGACAATTTTTATTTTTTCTTTATATTTCTCCAAGTTTCTTTAATATTTTAATTTACTTCTTTATAATGCAGTAGTGCTGCCTATAACCACAGTTTCACTTTCTAGAATTTCAGTTATAGTCAACCACAATCCAAAACTATTAAGTGGAAAATTTCAGAAATAAGTTTTAAATAACTTTCATATTGTCCTCATTATTCTAGTTTATTATTATGTTATTAATGTCTTACTGTGCCTAATTTATAAATTAAACTCTGTCATAGGTATGCATGTATAGGAAAAAAGAGTGTTATATAGGGATCATATACCCATGGTAGAGACCCACCAGTGATCTTGGAACATATACCCAACAAATAAGGGGGACAACAGTCATATTTTTAAATTACCCTTAATTTTAAATGGATGACACATTGATATATATATATATATATATATATATATATATATATATATATGCATGTGTCTTAGTTACTTTTCTTGGTGCTGAAACAAAATGCTCAACATCCACAAGTTAAGAGAGGAAAAATTTATATAGCTCACAGTTTGCAGAAGTTTCTGTTCATAATTGGCTGGATCCAAGGCAGGGTGGCATGACAGACAGACATCACAGAGGAGAAACAGTTCATGGCAGGCAGAAGGCAGCAAAGCAAGAAAGGGAGAAGACAAGCTTCTTTCTGTCCTTTATATTGTATCCAGACTACTGGGATTAGGGCAGTGACAAACCAATCAGTGGACTGCTTTGTAATCACACACCCTTAATCCCAGCACTCTCAATCCTAGTATTGCACCATGAATGAATCACACATTCTGGATGCAACCACCTCTGAAAAACCTATAACTTCATGAAGCTTTGGGGGGACATCTAGACGCAACCCATAACAGCATGGTATGATAGCTAAAAGATACAAAAGAACTTAAATTCTTTTGAATTAAATTAAATGAAAATTAAATTTCCCTCTACCCTTCTTTCTGAAGTACCCTGTTCTCTTCCAGTAGTTTATCAATTATTAAATTCTTGTATATACCTACAGAGGTATTCTGCATATACACAATTAAACATACAACTACTAGCAGATCATCAAATATACTTCCACGCAGTTATGCTTTACAATATAATTAAAAGATGCTCTCCTGTGGGTGAAGATCTGCTCACTCTATTTATACCAATGTAATAGTCCAGTGTTCATAGTAGTTATTAGCTGATGCTGTCTAAATAGTCTATTAATGTTCACTGGTTTCTTAATTATATTTCATTGGTGTGTTATATTACTTCATTGTATCTGTGTCTATGGCTAGAAAAATAAACAACTTTGGAGGAATCTCAAACACACTAAAAGGAAAAAGTCACAGAATGTAGAGCTGATGTTCAGAATACTCCTTATTACTATTTTTTATTACTTTTATTAGTGTTAGCCATAAAATTAAATTGGCTAGCCAAAACAAAAGGTAAACAATTTACAACTCAGTAATTATAGGTTCCATGAAGTTTAACCCTGTATCTTTGGCAATTTTCTCAATGCTAGGAAAATATTAGGCAACAGTTTTAAATATATATGTTGAACATGCATAAATAAAGAGATAAAGCACTTAATCTATTTAGAGTTTAGGGATAATGCAGATGACAAAGCTTGGTGCATTGCTAATGGTGTAAGGAGAGTTTTGTGATAATGTCTTGATGCTGAAGATAAAAATAAGAAGCAAGGGAGGCCCTCTTGCAGATGAAAGAATTAGAGGAAGAATCTAAAAGTCGATTTATTATTTTGAGAAAGAAGCTATGTACCAACAGATTTGAAAATTTCAAAGACAACAAAAAAGAGAAATTCTCAAAAGAATGAGCACAAAGTTGGATGATATCAAAGGAGACATATTTGTTAACCACGTTTATCCTCAATAAATATGTAAATAGGTGATAAGGCTACACTTTATTGGCAGCAGAATTCTAATATGTGCAAATTTAACAAGGGAGCCAAGTTTTAGGATTGTAAAAGTCAACATTTTTTTTTTTTTTAATGTGGGTACCGGGAGTCGACCTCAGGACCTTGCGCTTGCCAGCAAGCGCTTGTACCACTGAATGATATCACTGGCCCTTTTTTTCCTTTATGGGGGTGCCGGGAGTCGAACTCGGGACCTAGTGCTTACCAGGCAGGCGCTTATGCCACTGAGCTATCTCACCGGCCCCCAAGAGTCAACATTTGGAGTGATGTGCAATGTCAGTGTAATTTTTTCAAGGATATTTCTTTCTTCTCTTAGTAACCAGATTGTGCTGCTTTGATGCTAAAGTTGGGTATATGATCCAAGGTAGACTAATCAGAATATTTCCTAATTATGTAAGTACTTTCGATCTGGAGCCATTCGGCTATTCTCCAGCCATCAGGGTATGAATTCAGAGCTGCTGATAACGTTTCCCAATCCACAGAGCCAGCGTGTTACCTTGGAGAACAAGCCCTATTACTACGGGAGTTACGAGTGAAGTAGTTGGATTCCCATCCCTCACAGCTGGGAAAGCAGGACTTGGGCCTAAGAAATAAGTGAATATATTTACTTTGTAAAAGGAAAACGGAAGAGCAATCGCTGTTTTTGGAGCATTCAAAGTTTGCCATGAACAAAGTCAAATATATTGTAAAAGGTAGTTCCAATTTAAGATAGCAATCAAGTAGTTGAGTGAATTTAAAAAATGTTTTCTAATCAGTTTCATCATGAACTTGACTAAAACAAGTAACTTAAGTTTTCCTGGGCACTAATTTTTTTAATCTATTGTATAGATATATTATTTTAACAAAGATTTATAAACTTTTGAGAATTTTATCCTGTAGAGAACCAAAGAATTTACATAGACTCTCTCAACACAATGAAAAATATTGACAACAGACATGAGGAAAGAGTAGTTTCAATTTAATCTCTGCCCTTTGTTCTTCTATATCCAAGAGAGCTGAATTCCCTGCTAAGATCCCTGGTATGTGTGTCTTGGGTATTTTTCTATATCATTTACAGCTTCTGGGGTTTTAATCCGTCTCTGCCAGGATTGTTAGAGAAAGGATACCCTAATAATCTGAAATGCAGGATCCATTAATAGTGGTATTCTACAGTTTGCTGAATTCCCTAAATCGGATAGAAAGACAAAGACTCTAAGCTTATCCAGATGTGGCTTTATAATGATGTCACTAGGCTTTTCTCTGTAATTGAGGCTCCTAAAAAATACAGTTTTAGGCTTAGAATCTGCAACAAGGTTAATGGAAATCTGCACCAAGGGTAAATACTTTAGCAGATTGTGTTATCGGGAAATATTTAAACACTGTTTAAAAGGATTTAAAATAAGCAGATTTTATTTTACACTGACTAATGCACAGAAATATAATACAATAGAGCTGTTAACAAATAAACATAATGCTTTTCTCTTCTCTCCTCCTCATCCCTCTGCCATCTATATTGTTAAATCCAATTAGTGTTTTGCATTTGAAGTTCTAACCCACTTTTCCCTTTGCTTATTGAATGGACATAGAGCTATTGACTATTTGATGTTTCAACTGTTTATTTATGAAACATTGCTTAGCTCCCACTATTTCATTGCCAAAATTCCATCCGTAGTTTTCCATTGTCTCAGAGCAATATTCAGACATCTTGACAACATAGCTAACACCTTTGGTTATCCAACTCTTTCTTTGCTTCACACTATGGTCCACTTCCCCAGGACTCTCAGTCACCTTGAATTTTGCCTCACTTCATTCTTATGAAACGCTCAACACTCTGCCTGCTAACCCTTCCGCCCTGTCCTTAGGTTGGCCTGCTCCTTAGTCCTGAAACTCTAAACCCTGCAAAAATTCACATCTGCTGTGACGCTGCATCTTCCTGGTTCATACATCTCTTTTTTGTTATCATTTCTGTTACAAACCTTAGCTCAGACTTTGGTTTTAGGTAGTTGTGTCTAAACAACTGAACTGGGAATGATTTGAGGGAGAATGACACTATCTTAGTCACAGATGGAACTTCTAACCTCTAGGGTCCATAGATGCTCAACAAATCCTTCCTACATTAAATTGAATATGTAGTTTCCATATATGCCTAAAGAGGAGTTTTTGCATTAAAAATCTTTGCTCTATCTAGCAATAGTTTATTATTTCTAAAAAGTTTTTTTGCAATAGGAATATTATGATATAACAGGAATTTTATTATTTGTACAATTACTAGTATGTAGTTGTTGATCATTTACTGTATTCAAAAAATAGTTACAAACACTCGGCTGATCGTTTTTCTATCCATTATCACATTAAATGCTCACATTAAATCCCTAAAGTAGTTGCCGTCACTACCCCTTTGCCTGGAAACCAGGGTTTAGCGATGTCACCGACAGCAAGAGCCATGCTTGAGTGACGCTGACTTGGAACCCTGCTGGAGATTGAACCTCATCGACTCTCATCCTTTAGGATGAGGCCGGAACCGCTGAGTTGGATGGGATTCCTGCACACAGTTATCCTCTACAGGGAAAGGGGAGGCTCCTGGTGGGCCCACGCTGATTACGAATTCTATAGGCGCAGATGCAGTGCTCTCCTTTACCCACACGGAGCGCACTCTAAGACCCCTGTGGATTCCTGAAACCAAGGAGAGCACCAAGCCCCATATAAACTGTTTCTTCCTGTACATATACATATCTATGGCAAAGTTTAATTTAAAAATTAGGCACAGCAAGAGATTAACAATACCAGCTAAATAGAACAATTACAACAACATAGAATAAAAATTACTCAAAACTTATGAAATTTATTTATGGAATTTTCCATCTGATATTTTCATTCTGCAGTGGACCCGGTATAACTGAAACCATGGGCAGGGGACTCTGGATAAGGAGCATGCATGCAGTTGTCTCCAGCTGAAGGTATGAGTCAGGGAGATTCAGAGCACAAGGAGGAGGATTTAATAAGAGGAGGTTCTTTCCGCTGAGATGGAGGGGACCCTGCGACAGGCCAGGGTGTAGCCTCTAGAAGTTGAGCTCAGTGCCTGGGTGACAGTGAGCAGGGACACAGGGGCCTTAGGCCTATGACTGCAAGTGGTTGAGTCCTTTCAGCAACTTACATGGATAGAAATGAATTCTTTCCTATAGCCTCCAGATGAAAGTCCAAACTCTCCAACCCCTTTATTGTGGCTTTGAGGGACCCAAATCTGGAACCCAACTAAACCTATCCAGACTTCTGAATTACAGAACTGTGAGCCGGCACATGGGGATTGCTTTAGCTGACCACTCAGTCTCTTTCTCCTTTAGCCACAGGAATGACATTTCCACTCCCAGGCTTGTTCCAACAGCGGTCCTTCATCTTCTTCCCACATCTGCTGGGCAGTGGAAGGAACTCCAGGGAATCCCTGAAGTCACGTGTACCGTGTGACTGAAGCTGCATCTGCCTGTGTCCTTGAATGACCTTGTGCAGAAAGGGAACTGTACCAATCAAGTTTTTCCTGTGCTCAGTGCCACGAGGGGACAAGGGGAAATTTTTATTGTTTCTGCACTTAGCAACTAGTGTGTATGCACATGCATGTGTGTGCACACCCATGCAAGTGTGCACATGGAATAACACAGAGAAGGTTTTATGAGATCTGAGGACTCAAGGAAGATGATGATCCGGCCAAGTAAAGAACCAGAGAACATGACTTCAGTCAGAGGAAATATAAAGGTCAAAGGCCCAGAAATGTGAAAGGTCATGCCCTATCTCAAAAATAAACAGAAACAGAAGGAAAACCAGTGTAGCACTGTAGAAATAAATGGGAGTGGGCAGAATGACATCAGACCAAGAAAGTAGGTAAGAGCCAGATAAATGAGTGTTTTAGACCAACATGAAGAGCTTGGATTTTAGTTTAAGATTAGATGTGAGGGGTAAAGGAAAAATGATCCAAGATTAAATCCAGGTTTTTGTTTCAGGCAAAAGAATGAATAATGTTAGTGTTTCCTAGGATGAGAAACTCAGAAAATAGGACAAATTGGTGGGGTGGCATACAAAATAAATTCAATTTTAGGGAGTTGAAGTAAAATGCCTGTCATAGAAGTGTCCAATATGCACTTAGAAAAGTGTTCATGGCTTAGAAAAAAATGTGTGAGCTGAAGTTAAGAATTATTGAGTCATGACAAGGATATTGTGGGCAGTGATCCAAGAAATGTGGGGTAAACCAACATTTGTGGGGGGAAAAATAAAGAGAGTGAAGAGACCACATCGGAGCCTGAGAAATAACAAACAATCTGGGAGGGTACGGGGGTCTCAGAGGCCATGGGAAGAATGTTCTGGAATCCAAGGAGAGATCACTATGGCTTCCATATTATCTTTGAATTGGGAACAGGGAAAAGTTGAGAGCGGTTTCACAACCTGGATTAGAACAGTTGCAATTGGGTGGTGTAGTTTTGGAGCCAGTGGGGGTGTCTGGGTTGAATTTTGTTACCCACAAAGATATATTCAAGTCCTAAGGCCTTGAACAGGTGAAAGTGACCTTATTTAGAGAGAGGGCCTTTGAAGATGCAATCAGGTTTAGTTGAGGTCAGACTAGATTAGAGTGGGCCATAAATCCAATATGTCTGCTCTCCTAACAGGGAGAGAGAAATCTGTGTACCAGGAGAACACCATATAATGACTGAAGCAGAGATCAGGGCAAGGCAAAGGCAAGCCAGGGGTTACCCTGCATTGCCAGTAATGACCAGAACTGGAGGAAGCCAGGAAGCATTGTCCCCTACAGTGCTCAGAGGGAGGGTGGCTCCACCAAGACTTCGACTTAAGCTTTTAGACCCGGAACTTTGAGAGCACATATTTCTGTTGTATTAAAGTATCTAGTTGTTATGCCTTGTGTCTAGATGTCCCCCTGAAAGTCTCATGCACTCATAGGTGGGGCTTTATCAGAAGTGGCTGGATCTAGAGTGTGTGATTACTAAGTTAGTCCACAGATTGGTTTTGCATAGTTCTGCTGGGATCAAGAATGTGATACTGGGATTGACTCATGGTGATACTAGGATTAAGGGTGGGGGTGCTACCTTCCCTAAGGGCCAGTAGCCTGGATAAGATATAAGGGACAGGAAGAGGGTCTCTGCTTGTCTCTCATCACTTCCTGCCATGCCACCCTGCCTTGGAGCCAGCCAACTACGAACTGAAATTTCTAGAAACTGTAGGCTGAAATAAATCTTTCCTCCTTTAACTTTGGGTGTTGGGTATCTTGTCTCAGCAACAAGAAAAGCAACTAAGACACTAGTTTTAGATATTCCACTACAGCAACACTAGGAAATTAATGATCCCTGTAAGGTAGCAAGGAAAGCGAGCCACTACGCGTGAGGAACGTGATTGTGAAATGTGAAAGACACGCTGGGCTGCTGAGTGGGAGGTGGGGTTCAGAAAAGACACAGTTTTCTTCTGTTTGTCTCCACACCCCAACCACACGGAAAGACCTCAGGCTTTCCAGATGCTGGTGGAGTAAGCTAGGATGAGAGACAAGGCTGCCCAAGACAGAGGTCCTCACCAGGGTAGGAGAAGGAATCCCGGGGGCTTGGCCTTGAAAAGAAATGGACACTGTTTTGCTTCCTAAAGGAAAAACAGAAGCCCTGACTCCGGGTGGAGAAGCTCACAGCTTCTGTGAGAGGAAGCCGAGGGACCCCACCCACATGCTGCAGCTGAGGTGTTCAGTAAAGTCATCTGCTAAGATTCACAGGGTCAGTGTGAAGAACTGCGCACGGTGACTGCAGATAGGGTCACGGCGAATGGGAGAAAAAGCAGACCGCAGAAGATTAGAAGCCAGCATCCAAAGCCTATGGAGATTAGAGGACACTGGACATCAGGCATCAGAATGCCACCAACTCCAGGCTTATCAAATTTACTCCAGCAGATGTTAGGACTGCAGGTTTAGATATGAAAAACACGTGTAGACTGGTGTACATTTGATGGGTTCATTTGAGTATACTGTAACATCGACAGTGCAAGGGAGTTGAGACAATGAAAATAAAACACTTCAAGTTCCGTACCATGGAGCTAGCTTAAGGGAAGGAAAGAGAGGATCGAATAGATGGGGGACGTGGAGGGATAAACACTAAGAGTTTCAAAGAAAAACACAAATACTTTTAGCACAAGTGATCGGTAAAAGAGCTGGACACTGGGGTGATTGTTGTTAGGTTATGGGATATTTGAACTGAATAGTTTTAGATACACAACATTTTAGCTATGGAGCATTTAGATATGGGATGTTTACAGATGACAGTAAGGTCTTAGATACTAAAATGAAATCAAGTGACTTAGAAGTGTAGTTGAGTTTCCCATAGATGAGAGTGTAAAGATCCGAGACACTGAGTTTTCCACCACATTGTTCACACGAAAGTTGAAATCACACAGTTTGTTACCAGAACATGGAGTAGAGGACGATGGGAAAAATCTGGGTACTCAAGTCTTTACTAAGACAGGGAACAGGAATAGGAGAGTTGGTAAAAGTGAGTTAAACTGAGAGAAGGACTTCATATCACTAGCACCAAAAAGCATAGGCCTTAGAAGATGGTGAATATTAAAGACAAGCAGAAAAGTAACATTTTGGAATGGTGTATAGTAGAACTGAAGTAGAGGATGCTGGGCCTACCCTTGACTTCCAAATATCACACAAAGAGTATGAGATCTTTTCAAACAATTTCCCACTAAGACAAAGACCCCATGAACACAGGGCTTTTGAATCCTTTGTTCTCCATTTGATCCGCAATGCTTAGAAAAATATTGTCTACACTGCAGACAACCAAAAGTATTTATTGAATGAACCACTATTGATGGAAGTAAATATCTTTTTCTTCTCAATTTTACTGTTATGAGTTATACCCAATTTCAAACTGATTTTGAAATAGATGCCTTACCTTCACTAAATTTTCTTAGGTTTCTGAAAGAAATTTTAGAATATTATTAGTCACAGCATCAAATATGCAGCCATATATAGAACAGAGTTATGGATTGAATTGTATTTCCCTAAAATTCATATTTTGAAATCATAGCTTCCAGGATCTCAGAATGTGACTGTACTAGTCAGATTTCCAGTCCTTGGGACAAAATACCTACAATTTAAAGAGCAGAGGTTTATTTTGGCTTATGGTTTCCATGGGATCAGCCCATGGTTGACTGGTTCCAAGGCAGAAACTGCATGGTGGGAAGGCCAGAGTTGAGGAAAGCTGCTCACATCATAGCAGCCAGAAAGCAGAGAGAGAAAGGGAGGCAGAACCAGGGACAAGAATACATCCTTGTAGGTCATGAATCCACTGATACGTACAGCACCCCAATGATCCAATTATCCTCCAGAAGCTCCGCCTCTGAACATGAAACTTTGGGCAGGGACATTTTAGATCAAAACCCTAACTGACTTATTTGGAAACAGAGCCCTTGCAGTTGTAATTCATTAAGATAAAGTAATTATGGTGGATCCTAATGCACTATAACTGTTGTCCTCACAGAAAGAGGAAATTTGGACATAAACAGTACATGGAGAGGACACTACATGAAGACAGTGAGGAAGGGATTGGGGTGATATATCTACAAGCCAATGAGCCCCAAAGCTTGCTAGGAAATCACAGAAGCCAGGAGAGAGGCGTGGAATTCTCCCTCACAGCCCTTAGAAGGAACAAATGCTGCTAATAACTTGATCTGGGACAGCTTAGCCCAGAGATGATAAATTTCCACTGTTTAAGCCACAGAGCTGGTGATGCTTTTATGGAAGCCCTAGCAAACAAATGCAAACAATTCAAAAATGTGTTTTGCTACATGTTGGGTGATTAAATGAAAATCTCTAGGAAGCTACAGGAACAGCCTACTTCATTAAAACTGTTTATTAAGTTTAGCATATTAATTATATCTGAATTATGCATCGATATTTATTATTTACTCTAAAATATTAATTTACTGATTCTCCCTGTTTTTTTTTTTTTCAATTTAATTCACTTCAACTCAATTCATTAAAAGTTTGTGAGATGGTGACTGGGTCCTTACTCCTACATGATAGCTATGCTAGAGATTGTAGAAAGAACGAATGGCATAGTGATGGTGTATTCTATCCCCTTGTGTTCTTCCTGTGCCTTATGATTTATCCTCTTTAAAATAAGCAAATATATGTTCAAATGGTGGATGTGTAGAAAATGGCATGGAGAGGTTGGTGAATGAAGGAAGATGTAGGGACTGAAGTAGGCCATCACCCATTTGGATGGTGTGGATAGCACCAGAGGTAAGAAGACTGTGTGTGAGACTTCGAAAGGCAAGTGAGGTGACCAACTGATTAAATGTCAAGGCCAAGACTAGGGAAAACTAGAAGGTGAGTATTAAGAGGTAAGTGAAATCAGACTGCCAAAATGTCCTTTATTTATACCAATTTTATAACACACATTGAAAGTGGGGAAAATACAAAAAAATCTAATTACTAATGTGTAAACTGCAGATATTTAAAAAATGAAAAAAAAAAAAAAAAACTCCTTCAAGGGAAAGAAAAAAGGATTAGAATCCCATTATTTGGAGGTAATTACTCTGAATTCTATGCTGTCTATCCCTGCATATAGAAATGTATACATATACACACATCCGTGTATGTGTATATATGTATATGTGTACTTATGTATACACACATTTTACCAGTAGAGACACATACTGCACTCTATCTGTTAAAACTTTGGATTTTAACATGCTTCCACATTATATATTCATCTACAGCATTTTACCCTTTGTGGTCACACAATAGTCCACTGTTGGGCTTTTAGAATAGTTTAGAATTTTGCTTGTATGCTGGGGCCGTGATTTAATTGTGGAATCCTAATTGCACAGATGAAACGTTTCTGTAATTATTTTCCAGCGAGGACTTGGAGAAGAGGTAGAGGACCCTTTACAAATCTTCAATGGCTTTCTGGAAGGTAGGAATTTAGCAAGTAAAGTTACATTAGCAGCCATCTGGTGATTACAGGGTTCAGGGTACATACTGTTCCTCTGAGTCACTCTGCCTTCCATATTCTCCGAAAAAATCCCATGAAAGAAGACACACACTGTTTGACCCCACTCCCATTATCTGCAAGAACAGCATAACCAATCTTTGCTCTTAGCAGTCAAGACCTGATGTACAAAGTCGGGGCTTCTAGAGTGCTGATAACGCTGCTGCTTGATTTGGATGCTGTTGCCATAGATGTGTTTAGCTGTAAATATTCATCAAGATCTACCCTTAGATATATTCACTTTTCTGTATGCAGTTATAATTAAGAGTTTTAAAAATAAAGTAATAAGCAGCGTTAATGGGCCAAGCTCTTAGGACACACTCTATCACCTTTTTTGGCATTTAAATCCAGTGGTTTTCTAAATGAAACACCTTCAAATAAAAGAGTCTTTTTCCAGCAGGTGACAATATAACAGTTCTCAGTTTGGCCATCAGATCGACGATGTATTTGGGCACAGATCTTAAAATTTCATATATTTTATTGGTGCATTGGAAAGGCACATGATGAAGGAATGACGCTTAAGTGGTATTGTTTAGAGTTAAGCATAAATGATAATATTCTGTTCAAGGTATTTCATTTCTTTTGACCCTTTGCTACTAAACAAATGTGACTCTTGAGAGTAAGGTACCCACTGCGCTTTAGCCAGAGGTATCTATCTAAGCCTTGAGTGATTCACCTAACCTTTAAATATCTTAAAGTCTTTGGTTGCTGAGTCAGTACCTTAGAACTTTGCCGCTGTAGATTTCAGGTTCTCACTGGTTAAAATTTTCCCCTTGTTTTCTCAAGGTTTTTTTTTTTTTTTTGTGGGTACCGGGGGGTCGACCTCAGGACCTTGCACATCAGGAGGCGCCCGTGCCGCTGAGCGATATCACCGGCCCCTTTTTTCGTATGTGGGTTCCGGGAGTCGAACTCGGGCCCTCGCGCTTGCTGGGCAGGCGCTTAAGCCGCTGAGCCATCTCACCGACCCTTTCTCAAGGTTTCTTAGACACTTTATGATTAAATGCTTTATGTTTATTACATAAAAAGGGAGTGTGGTGACTCATGAATGAGATCATGGCTTACCTGAAAACCTTCACTCTACCTTATTAACACTTGCGCTTATGGTTTAAAGCACAAGCATTTTAATAGGATTCCCCTTGGTAATATTATGTAAAGGAAATGTTTTCCATGAATTGTCTTGTGATATGCAAAACTGAAAAATTAAAGAACATATGTAGGTTAGAACGAAGTTTGCTTTTGTTACAAAAGGAACTATTCTAAAGCATCAGTGTGAATGAATATAACTTAGCTTAAATTTGTAGAGTGTTGATAAGGTTCCTCATAACGCTTGGTTTAAAGTCCCTAACGTTTAAATGCTTTTTATTGTGCCATAAGCAATATAGCTTCTTCTTCAATAAATTTCTTATCGTAAGACTTAAGTGTTTGGAAGGTTTAAGATGAGCATTTCTGTTTCGCTGTTTATACATGGTTCTTTTGACCTTGGCAAATAAGACCAAAAAAAAAAAAAAAGTTTTAGCACTTGTAGTTGGTCAAAGATATAAACACTTATTGCCTCTCAGACTTTGCCAGAATTTCATCTGCTTTTCCTCTTTCTTCCCCTCCTCTTCTCAGTCCTCTTTCCCATCCATTGTTTCTTTTCTTGGCACTCCCTTCCTTTCTCTGTGTTATCTCTTACACACACACACACACACACACACACACACACACACTTCTTATGCTGCTATTGTCCATGTCTTACTGCCTTGGTCTTGGTCTTGTTGGTAGAAACATAGGCCCTTTGAACAGCAGTGGGAAGATGTGATCTATGGTTCTAGAAACTGGTCATTCATATTCAACCCTAAGACGGTCATAGATTAATTGAACAAAATATGTGAACGTATACATGCAGGTGGTTTGATGTCGTGCATGTTTTTATTTTTCCCATAGAGCCTCTACTTGCCATTCTTCCTCTGGAATTTCCAGAATTATCAACAACAATGGCTTAGGTTAGGGTTAACCAAAAACAATTTATGTAGAAAAATAGGACCACTCTGAGGCGCCATTCGTCTTTGCTCACCAGGTGCCACGACTCACATCAACCTGCTTGCCATGTTGGATGTGTATTTCTCCTGAATATCATCACTTTGCTATTCTTTCTAAAAACTTTGCAGACTTCCCTAAAACATTTCACAAGCTCCTTAAAGAATGCCACTTTCTGGGAGGGTGCTCCTTTAACATGAGAATGATCTGGTTGGCTACAGTTTGGATAGTCATCATCAATCAGGATACTACCTAGCATGAACTTTGAAACAATCCCATTACATTGAGCAACCTCACAAAGGGTTACCTTTGCCTACCTATTCATGAACATACTGTATGCACAAACCTTGCTGGCCCACAATAGCTCTGCTACTGATATCAATATGCGTTCTTCAATCTTTCAATAATGTTTTTAATCATAAGCTTTAAAGCACAATTGTTTTTACCTCGAAATTCTTAAAAATCTGTTATGGGACAGAAATAAGAGATTAATGGAGATCTTGCAAAAAACGATAAATGGCACCACCACAATATCACAAAACTGGGGGAAAAATTAATTGAACCTATACTTTTGATAAATATTTATTTTTTGCAGAAGAAAAATGCATACTAGTTTAAGCTGTCATTATACTAACCTACATCCTATTTTTCATATTATTAGTAATACATAATGTGGTAGTTTATATTCAAAAATAAAACTAGAATGTATATACCTCATGTATTTATCCAGAAATACACCAAGGTTACTATGGTTATGAAAAATCCATTACCTTTGAATACAGAATGAAAAAGTTTGACTTAAAGTGTGTGCTATTTATTATAGCAAACATCAACAGCTTTTGGGAGGTTCTCTAACTGGATTCATTTTTCAGTGTCAGAAGTGACCCAGGATACTACTAGTTTATGGCCTATGCAAGGCAAAAATTTGAACTGTATGCATTTTTAAATATATATTGTACTAACTCAAGGTGCGGCAATGCCTTTGACTTTTAATGCTTCATATTTAAGAGAAAGAAGAAAAAAATCCAAAGTACCTAGATGCTAAGTGGCTTGTGGATTGAAATGCATGTGCTTTCACTGGTATCTACCGTGCCAGCAAAGATCCATTGGCTAAGCATCATGGGAAGGTAAAGAAGCACGAATAAATGGTTTAAATAAATAAATAAAAAGAGATTACAAATAAATGGAGCAGGAATGAGAAAAAAATACTTGACACTTTGAAAATTTAGGAGGGGAAATTATGCTAAGTTATTAAGTAAGTTTTTTGATAGCGTAGAAGGCAAAGAATTTCAAATATTCCTGGTGACTGTAATCAGGAAAAACACAATATGACACATAGCTCTTGATAAAAATGTCAAAATTATTCCTTAACCCTTTAATTTTGCCCATCAAAAGTGTGATCACAAGAATCAAAATAAAATACAAATTCCTAATAATTGTTCAGGAAAGTATTAAGTATAAGCAGGAATTAAAAATTCAAATAAAAATGAAAGAGTGCTTTTTTAATAAGATAATCAAAGATATAAAAATACTGCAGATAAATTTTTCTGGAAATAATATGAAATGTCTATCAAATATTCTGTAAAAGTTAACTACCTTTGATTTAGCTGTTCTTTTTCTAAAAATCTAGCAAAGATTTGTGTGTAATAATATTTATCATGCAAAATATTTAAAATAAAAATTCAAACAGTTAAATGCATTATGTGCATTCATTATATGAAGTATGATGCTATTCAAATGTATCAAAATATTTTTAGAAAATGTTTCACACTATGGGGATACAGTTGTAGTTAAGGGAATACGAAATGTTATACAATGATACATAACTTCTAGCTGAATTTTGTTAAAACAAGTGAAGTACTAAAGGGAATTATATAAAATATGAAGAGATTCTCTTTGCATGTTGGGATTATCAGATTTATATATGTATATCTTTTAAATGATTTTGAATAAGCATATATTACTGCTACTATTTAAAACTGTTGTGAATTATTTCCGTAATTTTTCCAGTTTTCGGCCTTTCTATGAGGAAATAGTTTAGTACTGCACCTGACAGATCCATATTAGTGGTCCCAGTCTGCCAGGATTCTGCACAGCACCAGCTCTCACGAGTGGACATTCCACTCCATATGGAAAGGACCTTAGGTCCCAAGTGCCCCAACACAAAGAAATAATGAGCACCCAGAGCATTGTGGACAACTAGTGTGATGAAATGAGGTATGGCCCGGAAGTGCCTGGAAAGAATAAAGCCCTTCTCAGTGGCTGGGCACTTCCTCTCAGTCCTCTCCCTGGCTAACTTCAGTCAGACTCCCTTGCCTATTTTGGCTTCTCTGGGAGTCCCAGTGGACAGACTGACTTGGGAGATGTAAGTGACCTTACTCTAGTGCACATTGCAATTATATATGAATCATTAGACTTGAAAGGGATCTTAAAGTCCATTTTATTAAACTCAGGTGATTTGAGAATCTCTGCAAAAAGAGGCATTCCACCTATGGTAACAGCAGAAAAGACACTTACTTTAGGACCCTCTTATGGGTTGAATCATGTCCTCTTAAAATTCACATAGTGAAAACCTAATCTCCAATGTGACTATATTGGGAGTCAGTGCCTTTCGAAAGGTAATTAAAGTTAACGAGGTTGTAAGAGTGGGGGCCTAATCCAGTAAGACTGGTGTCCTTACAGGAAAAGACACCCAAGGGTGTGTTTGCACAGAGAAAAGGCCATACTGGAACACAATGGAAAGATGGCTGTACTAGTCAGCTTTCCTGTCTTTCGGATGCAATACCTGACACCCACAACTTCAAGGAGCAGAAGCGTTATATGGCTCACAGTTTCAGGGGATTCAGTCCCTAGTTGTTTGGCTCCAAGGCAGAAAGAAACAACATGGCAGAAAGGTGTGGCAGAACAAAAATGCTTAGTTTGTGACAGCTGGGAACCAGAGCAGAACAGTGCCAAGGGGAAGAGGCAATGGGCCAGACATAGACCCCAAAGTCACACCTCCATGACCCACCCAGGCACACACAGAAATGTGATTCAATAATTCTCCGGGTGGGTCCCAAGCCAATCAAGTTGACATAATTAAGCTTATCACGACAGTGGCCATTGCAAGCCAAAGACAGAGATTTCAGGAGAAAATAACCTTGCTGACACCTTTATCTTACATTTCTATTCTCTAGAACAGTGACAGTGAAACTTTTAGAGCTCTCAATGATACAAACAGCCCACTGCGGCATGTGTGTCACCACTGCTCTAAAGTGTGAGAAACTCATTTCTGTTGTATAAATCCTCAAGCTGTGATTTTGTTATGGTAGTGTTAGCAGGCTAATACAGGTGCTCTGTGGTGGGTAATTAGGCTCCTGTCTTCTTCAGAGTTATGGTGAGGAAAAATAAAATATATTCAACGGAATAATATGTAGAGATTAAAAGCACGGACATTGGGACCAGGTACTCCTATATTTGAATTGGTTACTCTACGAGTTCAAATTTCTTGACCTACCTAGACCTCATTTTTTCTAGTTTTAAGATTAGAACAATTATCCGTATCTTTCAAACCCACCTTAGCCTTCTAGACTTAGTTCCCCTCCTTATGACCAATACTGAAGTTCAAGTGTGATCTATATTTTAAATTACTTGGGGACAAGACCAACATGGAATATAAATGTTTGTAAGAAACCAAGAAAGCTATAGGAAAAAAAGCTATGGAGGATAGTGAAGAATTAATGCTTTAACATACTACACAAACAACAAAAATCACTGACCTATAACCATGTAGCTAGAGAAGATGGTTATGGACATGTTAAAGATAATATTCTACTCCCTTCATTGTATATTACACTTAGACATCCATTGTACTGGTCCACTATGGTAACAAATGCCATGATCTTTCACTGCAGATTTCAGAGTCTCACAGACAAACAAAACACAGAGTGCAGCATCATTTTTCAGGAAACTGGTGTGAATTCTTGCCTCCTCCTGTCGTCGCCACTGCGCTCTGGCCTTTACACAACATGACCTCATGTTATCCTGCATGTTTTGGAAGTGCTCAGGGCCCATGGTTTTTTTTTCTGTCATTTTTTTTTTAAATTTCCCATCCCACTCCTACCCTCCATCAGTTTCCCCTAGCACTCTTCCTTTTTTGCTGCCAGGAGTGAGGTGACATCATTCATTCATTCCGCCACTCACTCTGTGACAGGCCCCCTGAGGTGCAGGAAAACAGCCGTGGTCCTGTTTTCAGGATACTCAGGGTTAAGTAGGACAAAAGACCAGGCAAACAAGCAGGCTTATTCAAGACATCAAAAATGAAAAATAGGGAGCTATGACAGTGGTCAGTGAGCATTAGGGATATGACCATGTCTTACCAGGAAGGCACAGAAGGATTCTCACTGGCAATGCCTGTCCAGGTCCTAAAAGTTATGTCAACCTGTTATGCACAATGATATTCCTTGGTCCTAGGAAAGGGCTTTGTATATTAGTTATTAGTATGCATGTAAAGTTCATTCCATGGTGTGTTTAATAATAATTATTATTTCTCAAATAATTTTTAATTAAAACAATGTCATCAGCTTCCATATTGTGATCCCATATTGTCAAGGTAAAAGTAATCTATTTTTAAAATTTGTACTATGGAGCCTGTACTCTACAAGGAGTGATAATTCGAGCCTTTCTTTACCAAATGCTAACATGCTATATGTTTTTATATATAGTCTAATTTCTTCAAGATACTGGAGGACTTTACATTTTCCAGATTCAGAAACTAAGTCTTAGAGAAGATAATGAACTTGTTTCAAGGTCATACACCCTCTAATGTATCCAGAACATTTGTGTTGGTATCAAAGCTTCTGTGACTGCGACCTTGACCTTCCTATGCCTTAGTTTCCTCACTTACAAAATGTAGAGAATATCAATTTCTACCTTGCAGACTAAATATTATGTAATTTTATCCAATCATGATGAATAAAATATAAAAAATAATTCTTGTCCCTTTAAGGTTCTTAGGTTAAAAGAGGTGGCAAAAATAGGTAAATGAGAACATGCCACCCCAGTGTCTGAACATGTCCCCAGGAAGCCATGGTTCCTAGCAAGAATGGACAGCTCGTAGCTGATGCCCAGTTCCAACCTTTCTACCTGTCATTAATGTGAATGACTGGATGCATAAATAATTCATGCTACCTCTGACTCTAACTTGTCGTGACCTTTCACAGAGAACTTAATATCTCTAGGCTTCAGTTTTTAAATCAATCAACAGTTGATTAATAATATCTCATCTGAGAGTCAAATATAGTATGCAAAATAATGTAAAATATATAGCCACTCTAAGCACGATACAAATATAAACAAGGTACAGCCCCAGACAACAAAGCTGATGTAGGCCTCTTGCATTTAGGAAGTTTCCTAACAACTGGCTTCACTTACTTATGTATCAGGACTGACTGAGGACTATAGATTATGCTTCTTCATAAATGGTAAAACTCAGACCATGGTGAGCCACACTTCTGTGTCTTAAGGTTATTCCACATTCATGGGGATTTTAGGACGCAGCCATGGGACCATGGAAACTGAAGGCTGCCCCAGCCATCACCTGGGCCTGGGAGTGTGGGGGGTGGCACCACACCGGGCCCCACTTCAACGCGGTGGTCTGTGTGAGCCAGAGCATGCTCAGCGCAGCCCCTGGGGCTGGTACCTTCCCAAAGTCCCCTCTCATTTCACCATAAGACTAAAGTGACCATAAAGATCATGGGACATGAGATAAAAATAAACAATGCACCCTCAAAACCACATTTCCATATAACTATACACTGCAGCTATCTGGCGTGTGTGTGTATTTATATGTCCTATTAACTGCTACTGATGGAAATCTTACCTGTGACTGTGTAGTTCTCTCCACTGCCCGAATAGATGAGCCTCCCATCCATGTACAAAGAGTACCGAGTTATAACACCGTTTGCCCGTTTGGGTGGATTCCAGGAGAGTAACAAGGAAGTGGGAAAGGATTTGGCTACTGGTGACTGAACCTCTTGTGGGGCTGTGAGAAAAAAAAAAAAAAAGGAAAAATATTTATAGAGCCTAATTTTAGTTTACTTTTCTAACTCAAACTTTTCAGACCTAAACCAATAAATCATGGAATAAGCCTGAAATCCCATGCATGGATATGTTCCTGATTCGTGGGCAGCCTGTCAGTAATTGCTTTAGGAAAGCGCTAAATAACTGTCCTGAATTTATGGGAATCTGCATCAGTGATGGATGGGGAGTGCTTACACTAGTTCACTTAACTGAAGTCTGCATTACTTCATCAGCAGGATAATAACCCAGTGACTACATGGGGCTGGGCCCAGGAAAGCATTTAGGCTGATAGTGTCCCCTGGCCTCGAGGAGCTTGGGACCCTAGATGTCCCACTCTGATGACAGTGGTTCAGTTAGCTACTAAAATAGCCAGAAAAGTGGAGAATCAATTAATTATATGTAGAAACTACTTTGTGTGTACTTTAAAAAAATTCTTCATTTTACACAGTGGTCAATGGATTTGAGGCACAGGAACTAAATATTGTGAAAACTTGACCCGAGACACAAACGTCACTCCATATTTTACGAATAAATTCTTGGAAAAGTTAGAAGTTTGGGAATTCCCTAAATCATAAGGAAATATGAACAGGAAGAGTATGGATTCCTCTGAGACATAACTGTGAAAGAGCTGTGAATGGGGCAGCCGAAGTCTACAGAGGATTTCGTGGACATAGAGAAGATAATGAGAGACATGAGATAGTCTGTCCCATGTGAGGGTTGGTGGCAGTACATGCAAGAGGAGGCGAAGACCATGACACCGCCAGATGCGATGACACCTTGAGAAAAGCTGCTATTTTCAGTAGACCAGGAAGATGGAGAAGATACTGGGGAAACGCTGAAGATGGTGAGCAAGTGAAGGGACTCTGGTTAGAACAGAAACAGAATACAGAGAATAAAGGGCCACAGTAAAAATTTTACAAAATCCTTTTTCTTTGTCACTACTTTATTGTAGGGAATTACGTCTTTATATGTAAATATATATTTATATTATAAATATATTATATATTTATAATATATATTATATATAATATTTATATTATAAATATAATACACATGTATAATATATTTCTTTGTGAACCAGTGCAGAGGGGAGAAGGGAAATCAGAAGGTTGAGCAGATGAATGATAGGAAAGAGAGATGGGTGGACTCTTTTTTCCCTAAAGATCAAGATTTTAAATCTTCTAACAATTTAACAACTAGACGGCAGAAGAAATGTGCAATTCCTCTCCTCCAGGAGATAGAAATGTGAAGTAACAATGCTTCCCATGTTTTTGAGAGCTGTTATTTCTTGAAGGGATGTGTTCCAATGCTGGAGAGAAGCTTTCACTTTGGAGTGCTAAAATATTTTCTCTTTCCCACTGCCTCTGAACGTGTGCTTTCTGAAACATTAATTTATGCCAACAGTTTGCAAGTTCCAAGTACAACAAATGTGAGACTTAAGTCAGAAGGAACCGAGCAGTGATTAATAATGCCTCAATTGGCATTTGGAGGTTCCATCATACTGAAATAATTGTTGCCTGTGCTGGTGTTTAGCAGTTAAAAGAGACCACGGAAATCAACCGTTTGATTCTCAATTTCATACCGTGCCATACAATCAATTCTTTTTAGTCAGACTGTCTCTAGATTTACTTCAGAGCCATAGTAAAATGAGGAAGCTTTCATTAATCTTTCAGATGCTTCATATTAATGACAAGGCTCTTGCATGAACAATGTAACAGCAATTAAAAAGCCCATTAATCTGCATTACAGCTATTAAAGATGCATGTCATTAAAGGGTATGGAGTTTGATTCATTTTCGCACCCCCCAAAAAATGGAGCAATTATGGCCTGGCAATGCACTTTGTCATCAAATTAGGTTGGGGTTTTCCAGCAAATGGCCTAGCAGCATTTAGCTCTTCTCCTATTTTATTATTCATGACTGAAATGTGGAAGTCAAGACCTTTGAAATTACTTTACCTTCTTGTGGAGTAGAGATGTTCACTGCCTGTGAGCTCTCAGTACAGCCAGCCAGAGTGCAAGCAGTTAGGGTTACAGCGTAGTTTCTGAAGGGTAGCAGGCCTGTCAGCGTGGCTGTAATGACAGGGGGACAAACAGGGTTTACATGTTTACCGTGAGCATCTATAAAGGAGAGAGAGAGAGAGTGTGTGTGTGTGTGTGTGTGTGAGAGAGAGAGAGCGAGAGAGAGAGAGATTCAAAGACAGACACAAAGACAGAGAGAAAACAAAAACATATCCTTCTTTAACCATCGTCCTGATTACAGCATGGGCCAACTCATGAAGAAACATTATGAAACCCACTTATTGTCAAGACAGCTATGAGAAAAGTTATTTAATGTTTTGTCCAGTAAGGATGGGCTGGAGGGAGGGGTCCCACATATAGTACGTGAAACAGAGTTCAAGATACCCAACAGTTAAGATGTGTAGCATCTCACACTGGTTCCTAGACCACCCACAGAAATGAAACTATTTAATTTTCTTGAACCTGGCAGTTTTCAACTGCATTTAACAAAGGAGTCCTTTTTATGCAGTAACTGTTAACACGCTTCAGGAGATGCTACTCCCAAGAGTGGCTTCATTATTTTAACAGTAGGATACACATATACAAACTATTTGTTTATGTTGCAGCTAACAAATATGCAAATGAACATAGTGGGACAATTAACAAATTAGATAATTATGCTTTTGTACTTCTACTTGCAGAATTACTAGTTTATTTAATTAAGACACCTGTCTTCAGAGAAAGTATTGAATTAACCTGGCTTGGTGGTGGATAGGTCAGATTTGTTCAGCAATTAAAAGTACCTGAGAAAACGAAAACACATTTTTCTTTACTGGTATTTACAATCAAGACAGACTTTCCTTATTTCATTAATCCTGTGAATTAAAGAGTATCAAAAATATAATATGGGCATTTGCTCACCACTGTTTTTGCTTCTTAAGGAACTTTTTTAGAGTAATCTTTAATCCTAAATATGGGTTGTCATCACTCTTATAAAAAGATAGTCCCATTCCCGATACCCCTTTATTGATTAAACCTTCAATAGCCTAGAGAATACGCCATTGTTTTAGAGTGCCAATATTGGTGACAGCTTGTATCATTCAAATACAAATTTTAATAGGACATGTTTTTGTAGTTGCCTTCCCCAATAGAAAATTTTAAAAATTAAAAGAGCAAAGGGATGGAATGAAGCAAATGTTGTAAGTCGTTTGCTTTGACGCCTCCTACTTGCCCTCCACCCCAAGGTGCTGCTTCAGGTCTCCATTCCATAGAAGACCTGAAGGCCTCCATTCCCCAGGCCTCCCCTGCACCCCCTGAGTCCCACGCCTTGCTTCCAGATGGAAATATTCACCCATTCAGCATCGACGTTGCAGCTCATGGCCAAAGAAGACAGCAAGTGAATGAACTCATTCGTGTGCACATGCGACCATCTCCCATCTCCCGTCAAGCTCAGCTCTGGTTCTCAGTCCCTTGTGTCGACCTTCTGCTTTGCCTCATTTCTGCTACTGTGCCATTTCCTCTTGAATCTCCCAGACCATGATCCATACTCTGAGCTCGATCTCTCTTGGAAGTTCTCATCCTTCCGCTGGATGCCTTAAAGCAAGCTGCTGTTGCTGCTACATGCCCACTGTCCCTGTAAAGCTGCACAGAACCAGGCACTCAGATCAGAGTACCGGGCACAGAGGCCACTTCTGCTACTGGCCTTGAGAGTGTTGCTACCTTGGTCACCAGCACACAATTTCAAGCATGCAAGGAGAAAGCTCTGGTGCAAAGTTGTGTCAGTCCAAGTCATGCTGTGACTGCAACCCAGCTTCTGCCTTGACGGCCACTCAATGATTTTTATCTCTGACATTACCAGTCCTCCCTGGAACTGCCAATGCAATAACCCTTCCTCAGTCCTTGCTCTCTCAGACCCACCAGACTTGAGCACTCTTCAGCCTCCTCCAGTGCTACTGAATGTTCCAGAGTCGTTCTCCTAAACTACAGCAAACTCCTTACCTTGACTAATTCATGATCCTCCACACCCTTACATGGCATTTGGTTTACAAAGCTGGGTGTGCAGACTTCTTTCTTTTAATTAAGACTTGGTTTTGTTAGTTTGTCAACGATCACCTGGATGTCAACAAATGTCACATCTCCTCCAAGCACTGATTTCCCATACCTACAGGATATGTACCCATGGGGATGTCCCAGTGTTGCATCACACTTAATATGCCTCAATGCACACACAGTGTCCTACATGGTCCCATGGGCTTTATCTTCTCATTTCCTTCCTACTTTTTCTCTTCTTTTTTTCTTCTGGTAATGTTTGGGGCTGAACTCAGGACTTGAAGAATGCCAGCAAGCATTCTTCCACTGAGCTATACTCCAAACCCTTCATTTTCCAGTTTCTTCATGACTCTATCAGGACACCCAAATTCCATGCCCAAAATAAAGGTACCAATCTAAAATATGTTCTAGCCATTCTATCTTTGGACAATCTTTGGCACTGGCCACATCTTTCCTTTTGCTAAGTTGGAATCTGGAATCGACTGGATTCTAAACAGGACAACTTGAGTGTCTGAATTAGTAGAATACCACACAAGCAAGAAAAAAATTAGACTTTAAAGAATAGAATTATTAACACTAATGTTAGTGAGAAAAACAAGTTGTGATATGAAGTTAGTTTCCTTTGTTCATCGCTTCACTTATGTGGAACATGAAGAAAAAACAAAAAACAAAAAACAAAAATCAAGTGCATACCCCGTATGGGCCTTATTTAGCTGAAGCATGGGAATACTGTACTATGTCCAAAAAGACACAATGGTTACACATGTTAAACTGAAATCCATGGCATGAAGAGGTGTCACACATCCAGGTAATATCGTCACGTAAAAGCAGTTCTAGTATTTTATAATTTTTGCTGTCCGGTCTTACAAAATACTTTATCCCAAGACATTTTTCTTTTCCAAATCAGAACTGAAGTACAATGCTGAAGCTCCAACTGCTATATTAGTTTATTAGGAGAGCTATTAATGTAGACTAAGAAAAACCATGTCACTATATATATTCACATACTCACTAAATGATCTTCAATGTTACTTATCTTTTTTTTTTTTTATATGCAGGTACCGGGAGTCGAACTCAGGACCTCACGCTTGCCAGGCAGGCACTTATACCACTGAGCTATATCACCGGGGCTACTTAACCTATCTTGATTTCACTAAGGAGTTTTTCACTCTCTCTCTGTGCATATGTGTGCATGTGTGTGCGTGTGTGTGCGTGTGTGTGTGTGATGGACTCCCCTGCTAATCTTTCTCTTTATCTTGAGATCAGAACTTCCAGTTCACAATGACAGGAGACCTATATTTAATTAAATATGATTGTTAAAAGGATAATCATCGAGAAATACTCTCAGCAAACTTGCTTTCTCCAGCTCTGTCCTTTGGTAGAGAAGTTTACCAAATTCTATTACATTTCATAGAAAAATCTTAAGCTTCTTAAAGGAAGTTCCTGGGGAAAAACTAGATCATCCTTTCAATCATTTATTAATGTGCTCACATTTCCTGTTTCAGGCAGGTAAAACAATCATAAACACTGGGAACTGAGAGCTGCAGAACAGAACGGGAAAAAGGAGAAGAAAGCACACGTGCTGGCCACTCTAGTTCCCAAACAGAAGATGTGGATAGTTTAAAAATCACGTTTTCAAAGCAAGGAGGCTGGTGTGGTATTTCTGTCCCCTTCCCAGGGTGAAATCAGGGGCCTGGCCCTTCATGTTGCATCTCCAAGACAAAGTTCATCAAACCATGAGAATAATGTTCTCTAAAGACAACTTGGTATCATCCACTTAAATAAAGAAGAGTCGGAGGATGGCATAGCATTTTCTCTCCTCTTGTCAGGTTACAGTTAAGAGTTAGGGCAGGAGGATGGGCTGGTTCCTCTAGATATCTTCAGTAAATGGGAACAATGACAAAGTCAAACTATTGTCTAGAACCCACAGTTTCTCTCTCTTTGATTCTCAGAATGGAGAGTTTACCAGGGTGGATTAAGGATGATGTTCATAAAAAGTTGTACTATTACCAAAGGCGGAGGAAAAAGTACATTCTCTCCATGACTAAGTAAGGCAGGTTTGGATATATCCCATGAGATCCTCGAATGGTTATCCTAAGTGTCTGGCTTTCTGTGTCCAAGTCATTCTTAGACCATATACTCTGCAGAAAAAAATAGTGCTACTGTGGCAATATATCATCCTAAAAAAGCATTTATCAATTTTTCTTCTGCCTGCCTCTGGGAAAGCTGCATGAGAAGACAATTGATTTTTACAAGGCTTTTAATATAAGAAAATGTTATTGCTAGAGGGACCCTGACAATACACATAGTAACGCAGAAAGCAGGATATCCGCACACATGCAAGGGGGTATTTCTAAGATTCAGATCGTCTAGTCTAAGATGGTAAGAGGCTTGCATTTAATTAAAGACAAATTTAAAAAGGATGACTACCGCAAGCCGGTGTCAGTAGTCTACTTAAAAGAATACTGAGAAATATAGTGTGATATATTTACAAAGGAACCTTAGACAGGAAAATATGTCTACAGAAACTCCAAATAAATTGGACACACATGTAAATATTGCATTGTTTCTCTGGTGTGAGAAACCCAAAGTGTAAATAAGGACCAAAATGTATAATAGATATCGTGCAATAGGAAGAAAATATTCAAATGGGAAGGAGAACTAGAGAGGAGGGAGGGGGAAAGGAAGGAAGGGAAGAGAAAAGAAAATGAGAAAAGAAGGAAAAATGGAAACAAAGCTTTTGTAAATAAGGAGGGGGAAGAGGGTTGAAAGGAGGGAAGGGGAATGGGAAAAAAAGAATCAAGATATATCATGTACAGGTACAAATTCCCTACGATGAATGTAATCATCAGGTACACCTAACATGTACCAATAAACTTAACTAATTAAAAAAAAAAAACACAGAAAAAAAGAGAAAACAGTGTAGCACCGTACTGTGACACTTGGGGTGTTTACAGTCAACTGCCCCGCGGTGGGAAATTGCAGCGTGCCTGCTGTGGTCGCCCTCTTTGGAGAAGCCTCCCCGGGAAGTCTCCTTTCATTTGACCGCGCCCATCATCGCTAGGCGGGCGAGATGACCTCTCAAACTCCCTTTCAGCCACGGAGCTCTGTGAAATCAGAAAATGGTCCCGACCGCGCCAGGCAACCTGCTCACCTCCCTTGATAATGCAAGAAGGCAAGCTGGAGAAACAGCCAATAAACATAAAGGAAGCAGTATTGACGTCTTAAAAGTGTGAGTCCCGTGAAACACAGGTGCATGGGTGGAATCTGGAATAAAATCACCCCCACCAGCTCTGACTGCAGAGCGACAATGCATTTTGCACATTTTGCATTAATGCCTCGCGTGGCGAAGGCGAGACACGCCACGCCAAGGGAGTTACAAATCCAGTCAGCCCTGTCCCTTTGAACTGCGTCCCGCCGGCCTGGGGTGCAGAAAGCCCCAGCTCCAGAGCAGGCCGGGGCCTCCTTTTAGAAGGCAGAAGCTGATGCTGGTAGGAACTGAAGAGCTGTCTTGGATAAGGCTCCAAACGGTGCTCTGAGAGTTTCCGCCTAGCACAGAGGAAGCCTGAGGTGTACACGCCCTTCCCAGGGATGCGGGGCGTCTTTTCACATTACAGAGTGAGATCAAAACACAGGGCGAATATACATTTAAAAACTTTATTACAGTAAAGGACACATTGCCATTAATCCCCACCGGAATCCTCCCCTCACCCCAGACACACTCACCCCATTGTTCGTGCCACTCTCCGAAGCAGCTTAAGGAAGCGTCATCAAAAATACTGCGAACGCTGCTGCCTAGGGCCATCCAACAGAAAGGCAGGCTGGTGAAGTCATCGAGAGGTGACCTCCTTATTCCCTGAACCTGGCACCACGCGACTTTCTGCTCTTCCCCAAAGTCAAGATGACCACGAAGGGGACACGTTTTGAGTCGATTCAGGACAGGGAGGCAGCCACGACAGTGCAACTAAAGACCCTCAGGAAAGAGGACTCCCAGAACCGCTTCAGAAAGAGGCAAGTAAGGGGGGTCCCCTCGGGGGGATTAATGGTGATGTGTCTTTTACTGTAATAATTTTACAAAATTCGACTTTCACCGCACCTTCTGATCACACCTTGCGCATGTCCTGTTTTCCTGCAGCTCTTACCATTATTACGCTTTATCGAAAATGGGCCCTCGATGTTTGACTGAAAACGCAGACTCCGTCCCGAGACCCACTCAGCTACCCTTCCTCCTGTGACAGCCACCTCGCTACAAAGCCACAGGTACTGTACCTTTCGACTGATTAATTAATATCGCCACACTTTCTCTCCTTTGCTCTAACCTCAAGTTTCAAAGGAGTCAAAGAAAAATATTAATAATTGCAGGCAGCCTGACTGTGGAAGAGAAAATCACAGCGATGTTGACACCAGCTGTACGAGCTTTTGTGCCCTAATAGGACTGTGCGTGGCGAGAAGCGGGAAGCCAGGGGGCAGCGGGTTTTGATGCTGAGAGTTTCTGATGAGCTCCTCTGACTCCGGGCAGACAAGTATAAATGATCTGCCTCGAACCCGAGCCTGAGACGCAGCACAAAACGGCATTGTTTTTAAAGCCAAGCCCACTTGGAGAAGAGAAAAAGGACTGGGTTTCTATTTACATCCTTCCCAGTCGCCTCCTCCCTCCCAGCCCACCCGCGGCTGCCAACCTCGGTGTCTGGCCGCCATCCACCGTAATCTGTTCTCCTTCATTATGTTAATCTGTGGGCGGAAGATTTCTGTCATCTTCGAATCGCTGGTACAGCGATGGTAAACACCTTGGCCTGTCTGTAATTGGACAGGTGTCTGCATTGATGTCACCCAGCTTTTAATTCAATTAAAGAACTGGCTGTTCTGCCCTCATTACCCACTCATTTCCCTTGCACTTTTAGTCTGGCGGTGAAATGTGCATACGCAGTTGTCTACCCTGAGTCCAAAGTCAGTGGTCCCTTTGCAAAGATCATGCATGATACTTCAGATGGACTCCGGCAATCTGCACGTTAGCAAAGGCACTGGGAATCATAGGAGGGTGTATTCCCGCCTCTCTGGGAACCCCCATCCTGCTGGATCTAAGTGGCGTCTTCTACCTACTGGTCGGATATTAGGAGCAGTCACCGCAAACAGAAGACCCGCCTCTGCTTCCCCTCCCAGGGCTCTCCTCCATCTCCAGAGAAATCAGCAGAGTGCAGCGCTCTTATTTACTGGCTGGCATCTCACATTTGGATCAGGAAAGTGCAGGTGGGCAAGGCATTTATTAAGAAGGCCATCTGGTAAGGGACCCCACACAGGCAGAGCTGCGACCCTACCTGAGACACAACAGGAAAAGGCCACCTTTTCAGAGGGAACTCGCCAGGGACAGGTGAGGAGAAAGCGACTTCTCGGGCTCCAGATCCTGCGGTGGTGCTGAGGGATTCCACTTTCTAAGTTTGCACCCGGAACCAGCCCGGTGGCTGAAGTAGGAGAGAATCAGCCCAACGTGCTGTGCTTTCTGCACACTGGAAGGTACTTCTGAAAAGAAACTGAAGTCCTAATGCAGCCATTTGGGCACAGTGACACCACAGAACTGAATAAGGACACCTGTTAAATATGGATGAGAATTAAATGTGCCAGGAGGGATCTGCAAACACACTCAGGACACTTCTCCTTGGGTTCTTAGTAGACAAGGAAGGGGGGATCTTTAAAAAGAAGAATCTAGCTTTCATAAAAAGAAAGTACATTTCCACTTTACCCAAAAGGTGGGAGAGCAAAGCTGCTGACGCCGGACCTGTGTGACCCTCTGTGAACTTCACAACAGATTTTTCTTGCCTTTAATTTCCTTCCAAGCAGCTTGCTGACCTAGTTTCAAACAAAAGATCTTGTACCTTGGATCAAAGACTGCAGATTCTGATGCTTACAAATAGGAAAAAAAAAAATACTTTTGTTTTCCTTATAAAATACAGGGCCTAATCCCAGTCTTAGAGCGTGGTTCACACAGTGATCTTCATTGCCCTCAAAGCATTATCCAGTGAAGACTCTCTCAGCACTCCTACACCGAACCTCAAATGTTCAATCAGTGCCTTCGTGGTAAGAACCAGAGTCTCTGCTGTTTTCACCCTAAAAAGTCGGAAGCCAAGGCCTGTATGAACGCTTTACCTCACAGGCAGGGCTGACACGGGAATCCAGGGAGCTCTCCAGGAAAGTACTGGACCTGGCCACACAGGAAAGCCAGCAAGGAACCAGGAGACGAGGAGGAAATGCAAGCCATCCCCAGTACCCAGCATCCCCCGCGTCCTGCTCAGCGCCTTTGGTAGCACTGGCCCGCAGCAGAGGGGCTGCTGTCGGGCAGAGCGGGGCAGTACTGCTCACGTCCACACAAGAGCAAGCACAGGGCCAGGCCTGGTGTCTGCCCTTCTCTTCCTCCCACTGTGTCTAAGCCCAGCTGTACAAGCAAAAAAAGACACCTGAAGGAAATGTTCCCCAAAATGAAAGCACACTTTTTATAGAAAAAATTTTACCTAGAGTGCTCCTTAAAATGTGTGCAGAGGTCCAAATTTACTGCTAAAAGCTACCGTCTACAGAGAAAAAGTAGTACGCCCGTTCCCTCAAGCAGCAAGTGTGTCGGTGTATAATGTTCCTTTGCAAAAGCAACTGATTCATAAGGAAACCTCTGTGAGAGCATGGGCGCACACGTGTGTGTGTGTGTGTGTGTGTGTGTGTGTGTGTGTGTGTGTCACTGTTGACTATCCTGGACTTTTTCATTCTTTGCAAGTATATTACAAATGCATTAACGTTTACTTAAAAAGGTAGAAAAGGTGATTTGAAAAGGTGGAAAACCAATAATTTGGGGTGATTATCGAATCTCACTGGTAACTTTAAAGTGCTTGTACTGAATATTATAAGAATTAATGATATGCCTAGTTAATCACCACTGCAGCAGAATTTATATATTATCACCACTTTTAACCGCGGTACAGTGTTACTAAAAAAATTCAAATCTCATACTTCAAATTCTTACTTCATAAAACAAAATGAGTAACTTGTTAAAAAAGTTAAAAAGTCTTGGGCCGGTGAGACGGCTCAGCGGCTTAAGCGCCTGCCTTGCAAGCGCGAAGGCCCGAGTTCGACTCCCAGAACCCACATACGAAAAAGGGGCCGGTGATATCGCTCAGCGGCACAGGCGCCTGTTGGCGCGTGAGGTCCTGAGGTCGTCCCCCCGGTACCCACAAAAAAAAAAAAAAAAAAAAAAAAAAAAAGTCTTCCACAGTATATTCACAGTACATAAGTCATCGAGGTGCATTATGTATTCAGGAGAGCTGGACAATTCTATTACCACACCAACACCGCATTACCTAATGAGATTCCCCTACATTAGCTAAGCAGGGACATTACATCATTTCTATTTTTACTGTTTATGTCAGAGGCCATATTTTTGTATTGTGAAGTTTTCAAACTAATATCTTTCAAGATTTACATTTAAAGAAGCACTCAGAATAGACTGAAAATATTAATTTATAGAGTAGTATGAAAATTGGCAAAGATTTCTTCAAAATTCATCTTTTAACACTACCATCAATATGAATTTTTTGTCAGTTCTTTTAGTATTTGCTGATGGCGGTAGAGACCACTAATTACCTTCTCATTATGTATTACATTCTTCTTCCTCAGTAAAGTAAAAAGGTATTTTTTAGCTGTTATTTTAAAAACAGACAATTTTTCCCGAAGTTACCTGTAGCTAGGTGCAGCCATATAACTAAGTTCTGCCCATAGAAGCTAATTAGAGGTACAGGAACACATGTTACACAAGTAATTAAAGGGAATGTGCATATCTTTAAACATTCCTTCTTTCTTCTGGGTGGAAATCAGATTGGATGGCTGGAGCTCATGCAGCTATTTTGATCCATGAGGCAAAATATCTGTGCCCAAGATAGCACCATGAAAAGATAAAGTGGGGCTGGTGAGATGGCTCAGTGGTGTAAGTGCCTGCCTGGCAAGCACGAGGGCCCAAGTTTGACTCCCGGAACCCACATATGTAAAAGGGGCTGGTGATATCACTCAGCGGCACGGGTGCCTGTTGGCGCACAAGGTCCTGAGGTCGACCCCCGGTACCCACAAAAAAAAAAAAAGAAAAGATAAAGTGGAGGGGTCCCTAGCTCAGTGTACATTCTACTTCTGCATTGACTAACAGTGGACATCTATTACCAGAGAAAGAAAAACTTCACTTTGTTAACTCACTGTTATTTGGGGTTCTCTTTATCTCAAGTGAAATGAATTAAAAATGATAAATCCATCTTTATTGGATTCTCAATCATAAAACTCCCATCTCTACATAATAGCACACTTCAGAGAGAGTGCTTGGTCTACATTTTGGTAGTGTATAAAAACAAATTACAGGGCTGGGATATAAGCTCAGTGGTGCAGCGCCTGCCTGGCAAGTGCGAGGTCCTGAGTTTGATTCCCAGAACAACCAAACAAAAAACAAAAAGGTAAATTGAAAGTATAGAATCTAGCACTAGCTTGGAACATAGGGGATAATTTTAAAATATTTTCTGCTTTGTATAATTATCAGCCTTGCAGCAGTATTGGCTTCTATTATTTTACATTGTAATTATATGGTGCATAAGTTCAATTAAGAAGTATAAATTTTGGAATAAACCTTGAGATTCTATTCATTGTACTAATATTTTTTCCATAGGGAAAATAGGTATTAGATTCCAAATATATGTGTAAGTTGTGATTGTTCTATACATTATTTCATAAAAAATTCTAGAGAACTATAGTTCCAACGAGACTTTAGTAAGGACCAGTGGTTCAATATTCAATCCAAATCAGCATGAGAAAATAATAGTAACATTGTATTACCCAGGGGCTCGGTGCTGGAAAGCTAAATTCATTTATTTATTCATTCCTTTTTTTATTCTTTTAAGGAAACAATATTGATCTCCATCCTTGAGAAATGTACTAAACAAGACGTAAATATAACACGTAATACACGTTCTCCGGGAACTTACTGCCTAATGAAGAAATAAACGGACACAAAGAGTAGCCTCGGGCCATTTTAACAAGTGTAGAGTAAGAATTCTCAATATTGCCCAAAAAATTGCACGGAATTAAATTTTAGTTGTTTTCTCTCACTCGATCTGCGTCTACAGACTACTCAGGTAAGTCTAATAATACGCATCATTTAAATACACAGTGTGCATTTCCGTGTATGTGTGTGGATGTACACACGGGTGCAGAGCAGCATCGGATTGACACACTCTGGGCTGGACTTAAGATCACAGTAGGTATGAGGCCAAAATAACTTAAGATTTAAGGTCCCCTTTCCAACTCCTACATGGCCCATGAAGGCCAGTACACTTGGTTCTGTGTACGCCTCAGAGATTTTTCAGGGATCTGCACCTTCGTGCTTTTTGAAGGGAACCCAGCCGTGAGTTTCACCTCCCTGTCGGTTGTTGGCAAAGGCTACAAGTCACATCCTTCCGGCTACCAGACATCTGCAGTTTCAGGGCTGGATGTCTGCGGTATTACTTTAAGTTTTATCATTTTTGTCTTTGTGCTTTCTTTACTTCCGAGGTGGGTAGCTAAATGATTACTACTTGAATACAGGCAGAGAGACCTCCGCCGAGTCACGGCTACATGTCACACACTGAATGGCGCTTGCCTCTCTCTCTCTCCGAACTTCACGAGCATCCTGCAATTTAGAATGTGATTTTGTTTCTGGTTTTGTTTTTGTTTTCATTTCTCATAAAAGTGGTGAGCTCCTTGCCTGTCTAGTGGGCAGCACAGAAAAGGGGGTGGTGGCTGGTTAGAAATGCAGACTCTCACCCCTTTCGCCAGTATCTCCAGACCTAAGGAGCCGGAATCTTCCTTTTACTGAGACCCTGGGTAATTATCACCTCTGCTCCACAGAGCAGTTTTAGGGCTCTGACCTGAAGGTCAGAACCCCACTTACACTGCGCTACTAAGCCAGTGGCCTTAGCATCTTTCTGACGAATTGCAATTGGAGCAGAGGCAGGAAGCCAGCAGGGATGAATTCAAGCCTAGGAGTTTCAAATGCCCCTTCCCGCCTCACATCTCTCAACACGAGAGTCTTCCACTGCGTGGTCCACAAAACCTTCAGCAAAGAACCAACTGGAGAGCTGCTGAAATGAACACAGATTTCTAAAGCCAGCCCACACTCTTTAGGAGGCCCCATGAAGGGACATCTAATAAGCAATCTGAGAACCACCTTATATAATCAACAGAATTGAGTCACTAATTATTAGTAGAAGGTATGGAAAAATTAGGCAGATTTCCAACCTGCAACCTACTTTTTTCAGATAACAGATTAAAGTCTACTGCATATAAAGACTGGACTATTTTCAGTGATAAAAGCTATATTATCAATCATAATCTTTTTTGTATTGCTACATAAATGTAGATTTGTTTGAGTTATATTCAAGCTTATTTATGATTGGTTCATGTTCTAAAAATACTAATGTAAATAGATAATATTAGTGAATATTATAATTCACAATAGTGAATAATAAACTTTATTTATTATTCTATTCTACCTGTCGAATAAATATAATTCTTAGATTTTGCTCAATGTCTCACAAGAATAAAATTGAGGAAACAGGGCCGGTGAGATGGCTCAGCGGCATAAACACCTGCCCGGCAAACGCGAGGTCCTGAGTTCGACTCCCGGAACCCACATAAAGAAAAAAAGGGCTGGTGATATCACTCAGCGGCACAAGTGCTTGCTGGCAAGCACGAGGTCCTGAGGTCGACTCCTAGTACCCACATTAAAAAAAAAAATTGAGAAAACATTTTATGTACCAATTATATCCCCAGCAAAACATCTTAAGGAAAAAACAACTGTGTATGTGCAATCCAAATCCAGTTGTCCTTGATGGAATTTCAAATCGAATTGCAAAGCCACTGTTTGCACAGCCCCGTTTGAGGGGACCATGGTCTCTCTGGGCAGCCACTCTGCATGTTAACTGGGCTGCAGGGGAAATCAGCGAGGCCTGTGTGGAGTTAATTGGCGCCCTTTGCAACAAGTCTACAGATACACAGGAGCGATCACCGTGGGGCTTTCCACCCTGAGGCTCTGGCGTAGGAAATGAACTTTCAAGAACTCCAAGCTCTGAACTCTGGCCTTGGAAGGCACAGAATCCTGACCCGATGGCCCAAAGGGGCCCATTTTCTCCTAAGTGGGACTGTTAACCTTTAGACTCTCCATCACTATTGGGATTTATCTCATTTAATCCACTGGTAACCAAATTCATGAATGGCAAATACTGTTTCACTATTCTATTCTTGCACTTCTCTTAGTTGACGTTCATTTTTAATCATGTGCTTTCTTTTGCCTTTTGCTTTTTTCTAAGTCTAACTGTAATTTCCACTTCTTCCCAACAATCAGTATGCTTAATTTTTGTTGCCCTGTGATATTCTTTTGTTAATATTATCTATTTACCTTTACTATTTTATTATTTACATTTGTACATTGGATGAAAAGTTACACATTTACCTCCTACCATGCACGCTTTTGTTTCTTTTGGGGGGGTGGAACTTGTCACGAGAGTTTCTAGAGAAAATTGAAACTTAACCATTGGTGTCAATTCTCCCTCTTAACAGCGTTTCCCAGTGCTGACCAAACAATGAACTTACCCGAAGTCCTTTTGAAAGACCGATGCCCAGGCTGAATGCCAGACGAATTAGTTCAAATGCTTTGCACACGCTTAGTGTTGAGTACACGGGCATCTGTGCTTTTTAAGTCTTCCCCAGTGAGTCAGCGTGCACCTAGGCTGCGAACTACGATCTTACAAGAATCCCAGTGAAATGACCAAGCGTTCAGAAATACATGGATGGTGCCAGGCAAAGACAAGTGGAGTACTGGAAGGAGAATCCCAGGCACACTGAATTCCCTGCTGGGTGCAATGTGCTTTCCAATCTCACCAAACGCTGGGAAGAAAGGCGCTTAGGCTGCAGGACTTCCGCAAGGCTACTGCAGCTTTTAGTTCTACTGACTCTGATGTCCTCCCTGGAAGGGTTTTTCATTTGCTGCACAAATACTTAGGCTGGGCCGGTGAGATGGCTCAGTGGTGTAGGCGCCTGCCTGCCAGGCGCCAGGGCCCGAGTTCAACTCCCGGAACCCACACACGAAAAAAGGGCCGGTGATATCGCTCAGCGGCACGGGCGGCCGCTGGCGCGCGAGGTCCTGAGGTCGACACCCGGTACCCACAAAACAAACAAACAAACAACAAAAAAAACAGGCTGAAGGTAGGTTTGGGGAGGGGCCAGCTGAACCTTTCTTTGAAGGTAAAGACGGGGACATTGTAACCCAAAGGAAGATGAAAATGTAGTCTTCAGATTACAGATGAATGTCCTGGGGAGAACTTGATTTGGGAAGTCTCTAACATATAAAAATCATCAGTTGCATGATACGAATAAGATCTAAAGAACTTGGAGTCCTTGAAACAAAGGGACAGAGAGTAAATGGTAGCCGACAGAGATAAAGATGAAACTTGGGAATACTGAGAAGCAGGCAGAAAATAACAGCAGATACGATGAGGAACAAAGGCAAAGCACGTAAAAATTGAGACAGTAAAATCAGAACTCGTCGAGCAGGTTCAACGATCAGAAACAACAGCACAAAAATCAGGAAATGAGAAGGGAAGCCAGGGTGAGGCAACAGCCAAAAATTCAGAAACTGCCCCTCAGAGGTGAAAGGGTAACTACTGATTCACTGGACATTTACAGGGGGCTTGTTCCTGACCAAAATATTTTATGGAAGTAATTTATTTTTATCTTCACAACAATTTTCAAATAACAGGAAGGTTTTCATCCCCGGTTGATACATGAAGAGACTCCGGTCCAGGGATATGTTCCAATCTTGCCTGAGATCACACAGCAAATAAGTAGTATATTTGGGTTTTGAAGCTAGAATGATTTGATTCTACAAGGTGTGTTCTAGAAATAAAACTAGATATGTTTATAAATATATTAATAACATAAAAATATGATATGTGCTGGGGACATATAAGATATTATAATAAGGGGGACAATCTGGGAAAATGTATATAAAATCCAAAACTGCAGTTTCTCACCAGAATTAATGATTATATATGCACAAGAAAAGATTTTCCAAGTTGAAGAAAGACCCAGATTTGAAGAATAAAAGAGCTCATTAATAACAGAAAAAAATTAATGAAAAGAAACCAATACATTTTCAGGTAACATTTTTTAACTTAATTGGTAAAGAACCCTATATCAGACAATAAATCTAAGTTGCCTGTACACCCAGCAGCAGCATTACTTTAGTCAAATAAATATGACTCTCACAAGCAAATTAATTAAAAATTAAGATCTAAACAAAAGTAACCTCAGAAGTGCCAAAGGGGAATTACTTTCAAGATAAAGAGCAAAACTTGCTTTTATCCACTTTATCTATTTTTTTCTTTTTGGTACTTTGTTTTCCCAACCACTAGCAAAGCCTGGCTATCATCAACCAATCTAGACACCCTTAGCATCGCCACCTGTCACATATTGGATTTGAAATGTTCCTCAAACTCACGTGCTGAAGGCTTGGTCTCAGCTTCCAGTGCTATTGGAAGGTGGTGGAAACTTTAGCAGGTAGGGTCTAGTGGAGGAAGTGGATCACTGGGACCTGTTGTTGGAGGGGACATTGGGATCCTGGCCCTCTATTCCTCATTCTTCAAGAAAGTGTAACGGTAACTACATTTACATTTCAAGAAGCAGCTTTCCTTCATCTCAAGCTTCCACCATGATATTCTGACTCAGCATAGTCCTAAAAGTAACTGGGCCAATCAGCCATGGACCATCCCCTCTGAAACCATGAGCCAAAATAAACCTTTCCTCCTTTAAGTTGATTTCTCTCAGGTATTTTACAGCAACAGAAAGATGACTAGTATACCACCAAATCAGCTTGCTGGCTTTCTATTTTGTCACTTCTTTCTCCTATTTTCTAGTATTCATTTTCTTTACTGTGAAATTCCCTGACTTTGGCTGCTACCCAAACTGGGTTTGCTGGTTCTCAATTCACATATCCCCTTGTTATCCAGAGTCTGCAAACTGAAGAGTCCTCCTGGCCAAGGCAGAGTTGGTCCTCAGTCTTGAAGACCCCCTGCTGCATATGTCCATGCTGGCCCACGTGTTACAACTGCAGGCAGCACAGAGGTTTAGTGGGGAAAATTATGGAATTTCTAGTCCATACTGGCAGGAATAGAAAATTTGATAACCATTAAAAAACAATGACAAAACTAGAAAGCTAAACTCCTATGGCAGAAATAAAAGCAATTACATGGATCATAAAAATAAATGTGAATGAGTGAAACTCCCCTCCTAAAATACAAAGAACTTCAAAGGAATGTGCAACTCAATGAAAATAGAGAGAGAGAATGAAAACAGCATGACTTTGAAGCTTAAAATGTAAATGATGTATATAAAATAATAAGAACAAGAAAAGTGCAAACAAAAATTTAGTATCTTAAGGAGAAATGGACATAATCACATTAATAATTGATAATTTTCCCCTAATTTTTCTCAGGTTTGGTATATAAAAATAAATAAAATGAATACCAACTGATCAGTTATGCTCTAATTTTCTTTTCTCTATATACCGCTCATCTGTTTTGCATGCCCTACACTATACTGTGTGGATTGTCAAGATGGTAGCTTCTAGGGGGCCAGTGAGATGGCTCAGCGGCTTAAGCGCCTGCCCAGCAAGTGCAAGGGCCCAAGTTCGACTCCCGGAACCCACATACAAAAAAGGGGCCGGTGATATCGCTCAGCGGCACGGGCGCCTGCTGGCGCGCGAGGTCCTGAGGTGGACCCCCCAGTACCCACAAAAAAAAAAAAAAAAAAAAAAAGATGGTAGCTTCTCTTTTCCAGGGAGATAGCTTTCAGAATCTTGGAAGAGGCTGATTTAATCTGAAATGCTTCTCTGCGCCCAGCTTCTGGTTTGATCTTACCTTAAACTTAGAATTAATATCTCCAAAAATGCAATATATACTATCAATATGGCATATCTCATAGAAATAATAGTCTACCTGAATGAAGAGTATGGATTTTTTTCCAATCACTCATGGAAAATTAACCCCAAAAACTTTTTAAAATGTTACATTATTGTTTTATTTTTTAAAAATACGTTCATAAAATGCAAATCAAAGACAAAATTCTCGTGACTAACTTGTATATCCTTTATATGAAGACAGACATTTCGAATCAGTGAAAAAAATGTGACTCATGCAGTAGAAAAATTAATAACTAACCTACTTAGACATGTCACAAAAGAAGTATAAATCATCAATAAATCTATAAAATTTGGTGTTGACTAGGATAAAATGAACTGCATAATCCTGTATTCTGCTTCATTGTGGAAGTTTACTTTGTGCAAACTTTCATGTATTTGGCAAATAATTCTGCCAAAAAAGTACTACCCTTTTGTTAAAAAAATCACCATAAGTTTAGCACTATGCTAGGCACATTACAGACATCTGATCACTCTCCTTTACACCATATCCTTCCATGTGTCTGTCCCTGTGCTTTGTGCCATACACATACATGGAGTCACATTGCCTTAGTCTCCCTATGAAGCAAGTATAAGGTGTGATCAAAAAATATATTAATTTTTTTATTTCTTTTTTTAATTCTGATTTTAAAGAGAAAAAATAGAACAAAATTTCAAAACAAGATGATAGGAGGGTGACAATGGTTAATACATCAATACATTGTGTATTGTTACCTTTAAATTAGTTACTCAGAGTAAGGAAGGGAAAAGCAAAAAAAAAAAAACCAAAAAAAAAAAAATATATATATATAAGATAGATATACTACTAATTTCTCTTAGTTCATTGAAAAGAAAGGTTTGTGCTAATATTGTTTAATTTTTAAAAAATTGTTGCAGTAAGAGACATTGCCATGAATGCCCCTCAAGATACTCCCTCTCACTTCAAACACATTTATCCCATCATTCTTGCCACTTTCTGAAGGAATTCGAAGTCATCTTTCACAAGTGTCTTTGCTTGTGCTGTCGTGGCTGCCTTGATGTCTTGAATCAAATTAAAACTACGTTTTCATGGTCATTTGGACTTGGAGGAAGAGCCAGAAGTTGCATGATGCCAGATCTAGTGAATAAGGTGGATAAGGACGTGCTGTCATGTTTTTATTCGACAGGAATTGCCACAAACAATTTGAATCTACTGTGCAGAGTGTCACTGAAGGGTGAAGATGAGGGTCCTATGACGCTGTTTTGCACATGTGATCTCAGCCACAGCAGTGAAAAGACAGCGTGAAGAAGCGGGGAGCCTGTGCCTCGGCACCTCCCACTAAAGGGAAGGCTGGGAAGGGGAATTTAGATGAGCAGATCTTTGTGATTATGTGGGTGAGTTTGTTTTTAACAATCAGAGATAACACACAGAACTTGAATGATCCTGGGACGAATCCACAAGAACAGTGACCCTCAGACTTTGGTGTACCTCCATCTCAGCAGAGGACTTGACACTCCACAGACTGCTGAAGGCCAGCCCAGGCTTCCACTTCGGCAGGTATGAGAAAGGTCACCAAATCTGTATTAGTCACAAGTCCTGGGAAGCTGCTTAGATGTCCTGCGGTCACGTAAGGCAGTACAGAGCGGTTATCATACACGGAAGGTAAGTTACCAGGGACATCCCTGAGACAGCAGGAAGGGCTGGGTCCAGAGGGATTGGGAAGGTTTTACGCTTAATAGGATATGGGAAGCTCCGTAAAATCAGATAGGAAAAAAGAGAAAAGTTCTTAAAAAGAGTGAAATTAAAATGATACCAAATATCTGGTCTTTGCCAGAAATGGCTTCAAGTGTTTTAGCATATTAATCTATTTAACCCCTCATAAAAGACTTTCCAGATAGAAAGATGCAATTAGTACATATATTTTGTAGTAAGAAAGTAACAAAAATCATGTATGATAGATCCTGTTTTCATCTATGGTGTCTAACTTGATACAAAATATAAAAACACCAGGTGAGCGGGGTGACCAGGGAAGCTAACATCTGGATAGTTTGGAGAAATAAACAATATTGAAATAGGAGAATGGGAGAAGTTTATAATAGAAATATGGCAGAATTGGTGTCATTACTGAGGCTCATTTAAAATTGGGGCTTGAGAAGGCCTACTGATAAACTGCTTGGTATTTTCCAGCCTGCTTAGCTGCCATGTGCAACACAGAAAAAGGTAAACTGTGGGATGAATGAGGATGGTATTTTATAAGCACAGAGGAAGCAAGTGGAGGGTGTGGGTTTTTTAATTTTATTTTTTGAAAATTGGTTCTATACAGGTATTTAGGCTCTAGATTCTAGAAAATCTAAAGGAGAAAGTAAAGACTTGAGGGGATTGAGCAATAGAGATGTTGGGAGGACGAAAGATATTTAAGGCTACTCTAACACCCATGTACATAATGACTGAATTTATAAATTTTTTCATGGAGGAAATTTTTTTCTATCAAATTTGATCCATTTTACTTTTTTTGGTCAGAGGCTTAAATTTGGCTTTCCACTGAAATATGTTTAATATTTCATAAAGCTGAAAAATACTATCTTACTCCACAGGCATGGGTTTGGGTGTGCGAGGCAGACATGGCGTATTTCATCGTAATCGTGCTTCATGGCAGGCTGCGCTGTGAGAAATCGATTCACTGGTTTGCCAGTCAGACTGCTGGGGCCCTAAGACTCTTCCACCTTGAGATAATTAGGACTAATCAGCAATTTTACAATAAATAATGGTGGTGTGAACTTGGGCTAATCCCAAAGAGTGAAGTTTTGCATGGTAAAGTAGGTAAGCTGGTCCTATAGATATGTAAGATCCTCAAAAAAGGTCTATGGAGTTACAAAGACTGGGGCCACCTCTGCCCTAGTCTTTAGGGGAAGGACAGAATGTCAGCCATCAACCTTGGAAAGAAATTCTCCAGGAAGCTCATGCATACTCCAGAGTTATCCTTTTCACCCTAGGGAGGAAGATATTGGCTTCCACCATGCAAGATGGTGATGATTGTTTTTAATAAGGCAAAAATATATATTTATTTATTGTACTTGTAGAAACACTTTTTTTGTTTAAAATCTAAATGAAACAGAAGCTTGTGAGATCTTCTCCTTTAGGGAATCACTACCTGTGAAGGTACTGGTGTCCATACTCTCAGAGCTGGCAGAGGGTACAGAGAGGTCATCCCCACCGTAGGCTCTCAGCACGTACTTCTCGATGACACCTCTAACCCCGACAGGTTCATCCCAGGTCACCTCAACACTGTACCCATTGATGCTGCGGACTCTGGAGGGAGTCGGCACACTTGGTGGAGCTATGAAAGAATAAAAGAGAAAACAGAGAGAATGGCAGTTCTGAAAAGACTACTGCCCCATTCTTCACTTTTAATGGCTGCAGTAAATCAGACTCAACCATTAGCATAAATACAATTTATTAGAGTTGTAACTTTTCAACATTGATTTAATATGACTGCACATCTTGAGCCATTCAGTTTAAGCGATATTTCAAAACCATCAAAACTCCATTGACATAACATTCTTCCAAGTCTAGTCCAGGTTTTCCAAAAACATTTAATGTATCCAACATGTTTAAACATCACTCATAAAGCAGGAGGGGATGGTAGGCAGAGAACAAGTTCAAACCATATAATGGTGTACCCTTTGGAAGCAAGATAATTAGACTGTTATTACACGTAGTGTTTGACATTTTGATATATTCCATAATAGCCAAAAAAAAATCACATGTGCAATTGTGTTGTACATGAATGCCGGACTCCTTTTCCAAATTCAATTGTTTTTCAAATTCTTTTAAAGAAGCAAAGTTCTACCAGATACGATAGACTAGATACATTTTTAATTGCGTGGGGTGGGGTGGGGTAGGGAAACCTGTGCTCTTGAGAATTTCCAGAATTGTTTTTGGAGATATTCTCTTCAGAGTATCTCAAAACAATAACACAAAATGAGAGAGTTTCAAAGAGCCACAGAACCTCACTTGCAAGCTGAGCCTCCTAATTTCAAAAATCCATCACCTTTAACTATGTATTAGATATTTCTACGGCCCTGATCAGTAACAACTTCATCACAGATGACTGCATGGGAGACACAAGAAAGAGACCAAGGAACTCGGTGGCAGGATGATGGATGAGGCTGGCGCGAGCTGCCCATGGGCTCCTGAGCCCTGTCAATGGAAGATCACTCTGGTTTTCCCACATCAAATATCCTCCTCCTCCGACTCTCCTGTTCAGACCACTAAAATAGGACAGCTTTCAGGGAAATAAATGCAACAGAAAGGATGTGAGGAAATGCAGAGGAGAGGAACTCTCTGTGTATCTTCAGCAAACACAGCCCACGTGATTGAGCTGCAAGTAGGGGGACAATGGGAGAGACACTGATTTTATTAGTTCTGAAATGTGGTGCAGGGCAAAGTACAGTACTGTCTAACAGATGGTCTTCTCATAAGGGACAGAGCAAAACTGACTCAAAAATAATTAAATAGTGCAATTATTCTCCAACCCTCGGGAGCATGTAGCTGCTTGGTGTTGTGGTCAGACTATAAATATGAATTTATGGCATAAGACTGTGTGGTCAGATCGTGGCTATAAATTTAGTGCTCTGTTTGCATACTTTCTCAGTGGGTACTAAAGCTATGTAAGCAAAGCACTTTCTAAACACCTGACATACCCGGGTGTTTTAAAGTGCTGACATTTAAATTGCTGGCATACCCAAAGCAGGCTTTACAGCATTTTGTTAAGAAAATACAGGCAGAAAAGTAGGGGAAGAAAACACGTTGGTGACAAATGAATAGTACACATGAGAACTTTCTTCCAGCTCTGAAGTTGAACAGTATTTTAAGAGATCATTCAGCTCCTGGTCTTGTCTATAAGTAGATGACAATTTAAATCATCCCAGGAAAGGGTCAAGTTTTCCTTTTCTGGAAAACTAGGAGGCAAAGCACCTTGAGCATTATTGATAGTAGCCCAGCTCACTTTTTAATTATCTTTGAGATTAAGAAGATTCCTCGAAGGACCCCTGAGTAATAACTCATTGCTACTGATAAGCATACTAGAGCAGCCTGCTGAAAAACTATCCTTAGACGAATTGTGACTTGATCGATAAACTTTCTTCCAGACTCACAAGTGTAACTATTTGCAGATGTGTTTCCCTTTCTGACAAATACTTGACCCCAAAAGGGAGAATGCTGGTGATTTACATAAAGCTTTTTGTGATGTGTACCTTCCTGTGATGCTGTGACGTGCAGAGATTTTGTTGCCACTGTTAGAAGTGCAAATCACTTCTCAGTTGTCTGAGACTAGGGCTAATACATTTTATCTCCCAGTTGTTACTCTTCCAAGTTAAAAAAAAAAAAAAAATTAACCTGATCAGCAATTTCCCTCCAGTGGGAGGCATTTGAAGACCCTAGTAGTCAACACCATGGCGAACATCTGCAATGATGTGGTAACAGCACATCTGCTTCCCCACGTCCAGGTCATCTGTGAAACAGTCAAGCAGCGTCCGCCCAGCTAAAGGTAGCCTGGCCTTTGGACTCAGCTTCTTTGGATATACGCAGTCCTTAAGGTTTCCTGTTCTTGGACACATTGCGGTAGGCAGTGCTTATTCAGTCCTGGAGACATCGGAATTTCCATCTTATGAATCCAAATAGAAGAGAATCGAAGTGTAGCAAATAGTAAATTCTTAAAAAGTGAAAAGCCCTGATCTGTTAAGTGTTTTAGCCGCTGACATTTTCAAACCAATGCATGCTCTGTCAGAAGACTGAAAAAGTACTCCTACTCGGGGGTGGCCGTCGTGAGTTTATGTGTACAAACGCAGGCACGGGTGTGCACACAGGCATTTTGGATCAATCGTATTTACCTGCTGCCATTGTACGACCCCGACTCCAGTCACTGTACACTGAACCTCCTTCATGCGAGGCTCTCACTCGATACAGGTATTCTTAAATGGAAATAAGAAGCAGAAAGATTAAAATATTCCTCATGCAGGCTTGCGGTGGGCTGGCCGGTGGGGGGACAGGCAGTGGACAGGGACAGGACCCCCAGTTACCCGTGAAGGGCTGGAGCCCACTGTCGCGAGCGCTCTGCTGGCGTCCCTGGAACACCACGATGGAGTCGTTTCCCCTGCAGTTAGCAGCGCTGGCAGGTGATAGGCATCCATCCAGATTGACTCTGACAGCGAAGCTGGACACAGATGCCAAGTTAACGACAGCACCGCGCGCAAATGCAACATCCTTCATGCAGCCGCCGAAACCTAGCAGAGAGTAAGGGATTAGTGCACCCGAAGGCCGGGCTCTCTAACTACCCACCCTGCCTGTCCACAGAGCTGCACACTTCCGGGAGGGGCTGGCTGGAGACAATGGTTAAACCTCTGGGGCTTGTTTGGGAAATCTCTCACGCGTTCTCCTGCTTTTAGGTAAGTTAATTGTCACAAAGACGTATTGGTATTTATGTTGTTGTGAAAGTCTATATGTGGATAATTATAATCCAGCTTTTGAAAAACAGCATTTATTTTACCTCTTTTGGCCCACATTTCCTAAATTCTATTCCTTGTTGCGAAACAAAATTCAGGCAGTTACACCTTTCAGTAAGGCAGGATTCACATGGCCCTCAATTCTAGAAAATCAAGTCTTCGTATAAGTCACTTCTCATTAAGTACCAAAAAATAATGTGTGAATTGTGCAACAAGCTGATGGAGAGAAAATATGCTTTGAAGATTTTATGCAGGGTAGCAGGAAAGAGAATATTGTTTCAAAATATATCAGAATCCTTCGACTTTGCCTGAGTTGCATAATAATCATTTCAGAGGTCTGGGATGTAGGTCCGGTTAAATTTGTGCAGAGGTGAGATCACGCTGTGTCCGATGGAGTTCACTGAGTTCCACTGTTCTTGAATGGACAAGACTGGAATATGCACCTGCGGTGTACACCTCGAGTACACCTCGAGTACACCCCAGCTCTATGCACGAACGTCCAGCATTCAGCGCCGGGAATCTTAGTGTCCTGAGGTTCCCCGAGTGCGTGTTCTACAGCGGTGACCTTAGAAAAATGGCTGTGCGGTACCCTTCCGCGAAGTTTAACACAGAGTGGATGAAATGGATTTGGTGTTTCCACTGCTTCTTTTTATCAGAGAATTAACAACAACAAAAAGGCATCTCCTCAGCCAGGGAAGAGTTGTTCTGAGTCACGTGCCAGGTTATGTGAACAGAGATCAGTTCGATGAAGTCTGTCAGGAATCTACCCAGAAATCTGCACAAAACCGGGACCGAGAGGACTGCAAAGGAGACTGCGGCAGCGTGCACTCTCTGCACAAAGCATCATCAAGTTTGAAAGGCCTCGAACATGGGCTTAGCTCTTTTCAACATTAGAACAATGATATGTTCTCTTCAGCATTTAAATGATGTCTTCTGACACTTTAGGTTGCAGCCTACTTCCTTTTTAAATGCCTTGGCCTTTTGCTATCATTCACATTGCTTTAGGCCTGACTGATCAATACCGCGAGTCTATCTTAAACACACAGTGGACACTAAACAATTCGGTTGAATTGAATTGAAAGCAGTGGGGCTCAGTATAAAAGCACTTGATGGAGAATTGAGAAGCTAAGAATCCCAGATTTTTACCAGCAGTAATTTTCTGAAGACACATAACTGAGTTACCCAACTTCTCTGCACTTGAATACTCCTTGCAACTAAAAGAGACCATTGAAATGCTTTGGCCAGAGAAAAGTGGCTTTGGCAAACATATAAGAGTCATGTAAAAAATTTCATATTATTGTACAGTTTCAGTTTGGCCTGATGAAAACACTCAAGACATTCAGTGGTGATAGCTACACAACAATGCGTGTGTACTTAATGTCCCTGAACGGTACACTTAAGAATGGTTATGGAGTGAGATTTATGTTTTTTGTATTTCACTACAATTTTAAAAAATTTTAAATTTAACAAAAATAAAATGTCACAAGGGAATAGGGAGATAGATCTTTTGCAAAAAAGAAGGGGACCGGGCCGGTGAGATGGCTCAGCGGCGTAAGCGCCTGCCTTGCAAGCGCGAAGGCCGGAGTTCGACTCCCGGATCCCACATACGAAAAAGGGGCCGGTGATATCGCTCAGTGGCACGGGTGCCTGTTGGCGCGCGAGGTCCTGAGGTCGTCCCCCCGGTACCCACAAAAAAAAAAAAAAAAAAAAAAGAAGGGGACCAAGAGATGGAGGGTGAGTGGAGGGAAGGGAAAGCGAGGGGATGAAAAGAGAATTATGATGTGTTATGTACACGTATCAACTTCCCATGACATAGTAGTCATTATGTACTGCAACCGTGCACCGATGAAAAAAATTAGAAAAAGAATTAACTCACAAGACGGTGAGTTAAAAAATTGGTGAAGGCAAAAAATGCTGGAGAGGCTGCTCGGAATAAAAGGAACCCTTCTACATTGTTCATGAGAATGTAAACTAGTATGGCCACTATGGAAATCAGTATGGAGATTCCTCAAAGGACTAAAACTAGAAATTCCGTCTGAGTCGGCTATCCCCCTTCTAGGTATCTTCCCAAAAGAGTTAAAAGAATTGATATTACAATGATCCATGCATACCCATACTGCTAGCAGTACCACTCGCAATAGCTAAATCTTGGAAGCAGCCTGTATGTCCATCGACAGATGAATGGATAAAGAAAATGTGGTATTTACACGCTGTGGAGTACTACTATGCTATAAAGAAAACTAAATGTGAGTCATTTGTAGGAAAATGAATACACTTTGAGACCATAATGTAAAGTGAAATAAATCAGACACACAGCTTAAATATTGCAGAAATCCAAAAATAAATAAAGAGTAAACTACAAAACAGGTAATAGTAGTAAGTTAGATCGTCCTCAAGGGGGAAGGGGACCAAGAGATGGAGGGAGGAGTGAAGGAGAGAGGGGAGGGAAAGAGGATGAGAAAAGAAAGTAAGAAGCTTTTTGTACAGGTACCAACTCCACACAAGGAATGTAAACACTATGTACTGCAAATTCATACTAATAAAAAAGCTTAAAGAAGAGACAATAATCTTTGTAGAGATACAACGTTCAGATAGTTATAAAATGAGGTTGGTAGGTATCTGTCTTCCTGAGGAAATAGCTCTCTGGCGTCGGGCCTGGGAAGAGAGGCTGCTGAAGGCGACTACAGTGTCTCCGATGTGTACCCTCCAGTGGCGACCTGAGCGACAGCTTCAGCTCTGTCCCGCCAGAAGTGCTCCCCACCCAACTTCACAAGTCGAGTGATGTGTGAGGACAAGAAGAGGGGAAAGGTAGAAAGGATGTGTTTGTCAGAGGAGTGGAGACTCCTTCTTTTGCTCCCTGCCTCTGTGAAAATAAAAGACTCCACCTTTCTCATTCCTCTCTACACATGCACCACCCCTACCCACACCTCTAACAAAAAGGTGGCCCAGAGCTTCAGGCTGACAAACAAGAAAATGGTAGCCCTTTCTCCGTGAACACAGTCCTGCACCTGCATGTCCTGCCCTGCCCTCTGGGGGACGTGTGTAGAGCATGTGACACTGTGTGGCACAACTGATGTAGACGTAAGTGACTGTCCTAGGTAATGCTTCTAAGAAGACGACTGCCATGGTCCGAGGAGCTGTGCCATCTCTAGCAAATTACTCTTCCTCTTCCAAAATGAAGAGGACAAAAGAAAAAATGAAGAGGAAATTAATTTCACATTTGATTCAAAAGAAGATTACAACATTAATAGATAAGAAAAACAGCGCTAATATGACCACAAAATAGAGCCTGTGACAAAAATGTAATTCAGAAGGACAGAAAAGAAAGAAGAATTAAGACTATTGATACTGGAATGAAAGAATGTTAAGTGACTGTGATTCATTTTAATTGCGATTGACTGGCTGCATGCTGAACTTGTATTCTCCCTGATCACTGTATAAAATACAGTTCCTTATGCAAATCGTCTCTCAAAGCATAAAGTCAGAATCTCAAGGGATGGGGGACATAAAAATCTGCATTTTTAGTAGTCCTTCTATCTGATACCCGTGTACTTGGCTAATAATAATAATAGCTAATTTCGATTTTTTACCATGTTTTAGCTCCTATACATCAATATTTTATCAGCAGTTTGGGGACCACTGATACGAATGATGCTGCGATGATAACAATTTAGTATTACCCATAAATAAAATATCCTTCAATATCCGAGACTTAGTCCTGGTATGGGTAAAATTATTCCCCTTAGGTCTCTGTTGGTGTTTTAAATTTCTATCTTTATCATCTTAAATTTCATTTTAGCCATGTCTCCAGGACTATCAATAGTTATGGGCTTAGGTGTAATTCAGCAGCATAAGGCTGTGGAGGCAGGTTTGTTTTTATCCTTAGTTATAAACAGGATCAAATCATCTTGCTCATACAGAGAGTTCTCAAGTCCTTTCTAACCTCAAAAGCCTGAAACCCTGCAGGAGCTCTTATATGCATGTAATATTTTTAGCTGCTGTTACATCTTAAATGCCTTGAGAAAGTCGTTACTGCCTTATACCCCAGTTATTCATTAACTCCTTACTACTACCCTTCTAAAAGTCTCCTTAGAGCATGTCATATATTTTCCATTCAGAGGCATTTAAATCTTTATGTACTTACCAAATAGGCAAAGACTGCTTCCTGGAAATTTTAACCATTCATGGTACCTAGATTTTAAAATACATAGAGAACACTTTGTACGTGGGACATGCTTGGTCACAAGCTGGGAGTTCCTGGGCTTTCTCCATTCTAGAGAGAAGCCACCCTGGCCAGTGTGCGCAGAGAGGATACGTGACAATAATGAGGACGCTGGCCTGAGCCACCAGGTTGTCTGAGACACAACCACTCTGGCCATCTGCTCGCCAGTCATGTGACTTCAGGCAAGTTCCTTTCCTCTCTGTTTTCAAGTTTCGTCAACTGTAAAATAGGGACACGAATCATCATAACTCATGCTTCTCTTGAACAGCCAACTCAGTTCTGCACAGGTGCAATGGCTGTTATTCGTGTTTATATACATAACTTCTCTAGGTACACTCAAACTTCCATGAGTTTAATGCTTGCTTTAACTATGAGTGGCCCACTTCTCCTTTGCCTGATGGTTGTTAATAATCAGCGGTACATCCGTTTTTCACCACAAGTGATTGGAATTCAACCAAAGTCACCTATTCGTGTCCTTTTGCTGCATGAAAGTTGTATTGGGAAAAGCACGGAGACAGTCAGCACTTATATCAGAAACAACCCCAAAAGTAATAAATTTGTTTGCCATTTTTCCTAGTGGTGCACATCAATATTTTTGACCAATATCAAGATCCAGAACCATGTATATTTTCAAGGAAAACATAAAAGGGAATAATATTTACCTCTATTATACATAATATACAATTATATACATATACTATTCTGCATATCACTTATATAATTATCTACATAGTATTTGCAATATATACATTAAATACATACCACATACTGTACTGTGTATGATATAGAATACACTAATACGTAATATATACGATACATTATATGTATACCACCATATATAAAAATACTTCTATTTGCCACAGATGTGATGGAGTAAACATGCTGATTATAACTGAGAAGACAGCACACTCTTGAAAGTAACATTAGAAACTACTGGAAGAAGTATTCAGTGATTGTTTTTAGGGCTTACAATTCTCCAATAAAAGGAAAGGGTGTTGGTGAATATTATTACCAGCCTGAGTTTACTGTCATATCTGGAAGCAGAGAACCATCAAACCTGACAGGATAAGGGTTCTACTGACCTCTGTGTTCCCTTAGAGGGGACTCACCTTGTTCCAGACTCAAGTGTTCGAAAGCGCCCTGCAGCTCCTGTGGGATCCCCCCCACATAAACAGGCGAATTCACCACCAGGGGCTGCGCTCTGGAGGCTGAGTAGCGCTGCAACAGTGCATTCATGCCTGCTGCTAGGAGGGGGCCTTCCTTTCTAATAATGACTTCGTTCCAGTTTCCATCACAGTAGGATAGACCCAGCCATAGGTCCACTTGCATAAAGATAAGACTTGCACTTGATCGGAAGCTCAGTACTCCACTCTTCAGCTCTACCTGTATTTCATATTAAAAAAGAAATAGGTGTGTATAAAAAGGCTGCAGAATTGCAGGTTGGGAGAGAGCAGAAGGTCAATTTCTTGAAGAAAAGCAAGAAATTTCCCTGAAAGCACTCTATAAAAATGCTCCATTTTATCCTAAGCAGAAATGGAGTAACAGATAATGAAATGCTTTGCAAGCTTACAATTGACATGGGACTGTGGTATTGAATCAAACAAATTCATACCCAGGAATTATTATCCTACTTGATGTGGTATTAGATAATCCTAAGCTTTAAAAAAAAACATAGTTAAAAGATTAAATCCTAGTATAATTGACTGAATGACTGAAAAGAACAGAATAGTTTGAACTATGACGCTATTTTTGAGTTTTTAGAAAATGAGAAAATACTACTTCATATATCAATTTAATTTGGGGGAAAATATGACAAGACAGTAAGAAAATGAAATGTCAAGCTTGATGAAGCTTATTTTAACTGGTTAGTGAGCTCAATTTCAAATTTGTAAGATATATTTTGATTCAATATTTCAGCTTTGTTCTAAATCTCTAACATAATTGCTTCTATGTGTATTCTTTTAGATTAATGTGCCATTTTCTAATGCGAACACATTTTATCCAAATAGTCATAGAAAAGGAAATACAATCATATGTTTTCTTTCAAAATGTTACATGATAATTATTTTACCTAAAATGCTTTTATTTAATTAGAAGTCAAATCAGCAACCATACGATGGTTGAAAGTTTGAGATCAATTTTGTCAAAACAAAATCATACCAGACAAAATCATGTTTTTTATGTAAATATCATTTTTAGGAAGTACACCAGGTAAGCTGACATACATTGAACCGCTTTTTATTTAACAAATGTTGAGTCCAAAACTATGTTCGTACACCTGCTGCTGTAACTGCCAAGAATCACGTTCATCACAGAGGTAAACATGGGGAAGGGGTCAAAACTATGACCAAGATAGGGACAGGTACCACGGCGGCAAAGAACAGATGTCTTTTATTCCTTTGAAATTGGGGAAAATTTAAAGTAAGATTTTTAGATGTAAAAAAGTCACAGAGGCCCTTCAAGGAGGGGAATTAACATGCACAGTGGCATGGGGACATTAGCTTTAAAGAAAGGCAACAAGGCAGAGTAAATATGGGGGTGCAAGATGAGTTAAAAAGGCTTGTCAGGCATATAGAGACCAGATACTGGAGCATTTCGAGTGACGGTGAAAAGTCAGTTTTTCTTTTGTCTGACACCAACACCAATATGCTTTCTACTGTCACCTTGTTCCAGAAGTTCATCTTCAGGACATAAGAAACACATATTAGAAATTAGGAAGTCACTAAAATTATGGGAAAAAAAAGAGCAACTAAAATAAGGATAATAGCAAAGGTGATAGGAAAGACTCAAGTTAAGTATTTTGAAAAGCAACTCCACAGGACCTGTAAATGAATGTGTTAGGTGAATGTAGAAGTTAAGGACACCCATGATCTTTTTTGGGATAACTAGGGGATGTTTTTTGCCTTCATCTCCATGTGAAAAGCCTTTGGGGGGGTGGCAGGTGTTTTTGATGGGAAGAAGGGCACATTCACTGTAGATGCGTGGAGTTTGAAATGGGTACCAAACACCCAGAAGATACTTTTTTTGAGAGAAAATTGAACATAAAGATACGTAATTAGTGATGAGCCAGTAAAATAGAGAAAACTCATGACAAAATAAGTAAGATCATCCAGTTTATATAAAAAGAGGGAAAAGAAAAGGGAAAGTCTTCAGCAAGGCCAGTGTTTTAAGGCATGGGGAAGAAGAACAGCTTTTATTTGGGGGGTTGCAGATAAGAATTAACTTAGTATTAGTTGTCTAGAAGTAGTTTCTTAAGGTGATAATGATTTCACTGGAGAAGCCAGAAGGATTAGAAGAAAATCGAGAGGAGCTAGTATCTTGGAAAGTCAGTAGGGGAGAATTTTTTTTTTTTTTTTTTTTTTTTAAGAAAGAGGACGATAAAGATGGAGTAAGGTAAGTGAAGACGATCCATTAGCCTGGAAACATGTGGCCACTGGAAACCTTAGGAGAGTTACTCTACAGTGGAGTACAGTAGAGGCAGGATCCTCCGTGCAGCAGTTTTGAGGACTGACTTTGGCAGGGAAAGTGGAAATAACAAGAGTAACCATTTTCCACACACCTGACTGTGAAGGGAAGGGAGACAGAGTGGAGGAGGTTCTGCAATTTAAAAAAAAAGACAAAAAAAGTTAAGACAAATGAAGATCAGCCATTTGACACACCAAGGGAAGCAAGCCAAGAGAGAGGCAAGGCGTGAACTTACAAAGAGGGGGTGCCTTGTCAAACAAGCTCCTCCGGAAGAAGAAAGAGAATCTCCAGTAAAGGCACACATAGCAACTTTAGTTTTAATTGTGGCAATTGTGTATTTTTTTCCCGAGTGAGGAGAGAACATAGCTAAGCTTGGCCCAAATAAGGTACAGTTAGAAGGGGTTTAGAGGTCAGGGAGTTAAATGTTTGTTTGAGAAGACCCCAGATCCTGAGGTACTTTCTCTTTCAGTCCCACACCTAATATGTTAGCAAATGTTGTAAACAATAATATATAAATAATAAATATAACGGAATGAACTAACTGGAATCCGCAAACCTCAGAGCATTAGTCATCCTCACATCTGTTCTGTGATGCTACAAAATTCAGCAACCTGGCTATGGAAACGGCAAAGCAAGCTGGCTGTGCAGATGGAAACAGTTGAGGAGTTGAAGATACAAACTCAGGACATTGGTGTTAGGATATGTAAGTAAGGAGCAATAACTTAAATGGAGAGTGGATTCCTAGCCAGTGGTCTCGAGGGCTTTGTGAAAATGAATGTGAGAGAGGAGGAAAGCTATATTTTCAGGTTTAAGATTTTAGCAGTGGAAACATTCTGACCAGTTCTGGGGGAGAGAAATGTATCCTGAAGTGACTTAGGACCACAGGGAGAGCTGTGAGGTTCCCCGAGAGCAGCCTCAGTGAACGGATACGGGAGACTGGAATGCCAGGTGGCCAAGGTCTACTTCCGCTACACTTGCAGAGGCAGTGCTAAAAGAGACCATAGCGCTCACTGTGTATTAGCCTAAATGTATTGATTCTTTAAAATTCACTTTCAAAGCCAACGTAAAGTTGACATTATTATTTAATGTGGTGGGGGTGTATTATATTTGCAAAGGCAGTGAAGGGTGGAAGATGGAGACCGAAGAGGACGTGTGAGTTTCCAGTGCAGGGGCCGGGGAGTCTCCGTGTCCTCCACAGCCACGCACGCAGGGACAATTCCGCAATGCTTGGTGAAGGTCACCCAAAGATGAGTCCCCCGCCAGGTTCCCCCATCTCACGTACTCATCCAACACTATGTGCTGTGCACACGTAATTGAATGGTTAGGCAGTGAGGACACACTTCAGAGACAGCCAAAATCCTTCACTCCGAGGGACACATGCCAGGGCGGAAGCCAGCAGTAAACAGGAGAGGAAGCACGTACCTGAAGCATAGGTCTTACTAAACTCCTAAAGGGTTCAGTTTCCATTTCCCTTGTCAGTAAAATCAACATTATATAAACTAGGATGCAAAAAGCCCTGAATTGAAAATAAAGTCTAAATATCTAAAATCACCAAGACACACATTTCATTTCCTATTTGCCTAGATATCAAGAATCTGAGGGTAGGGGCTAGGGGTATAGCTCAGTGGCGCAGCGCCTTCCTGGCAAGTGCAAGGTCCTGAGTTCGATTCCCAGTTCCAAAAAAAAAAAAAAAAGGAACCTGAGGATAAGAAGTGCAACATTTTCTCTTGAGTCTAGGTCAGGTTTTAAAGAACTTTTATAAAACTAGCCTTAAATAATATACTTATTTTTGACAGTAGTATCTCATTGAATGGCTAGATGAAAGAAAAAGCAGTTACGTTGCCCCTGCGTTGAGGGAAACATCTAAAAATGTTTCCAGCACTCGTGTTCACCATAGCGAACATAGAACAGGCAAACCATCACCAACGAGAGAAGAAGGGTATGACAGAGCCAGGGGAATAACACCAACCTGGGAACAAGAATGACTCAGAAATGGTGTTGAGCGCCAACGGAAATTGTTTAAGGATGGAGTACAAATCCAGTTTTGCTCCATTTTGATTTACTCTGAGACAGGAAAAGTTGCTAAACTGCCCAGGCTGGGCTTAAACTTGCAATCCTCTTGCCTCAGCCTCCCAGAGTGCAAGGATTACAGGTGTGTGCCACCACCCTGGCACAATGCCACTTTTATAAGTTTCAAAGACGAGTGCTTTGGTATTTGTATACGATATTCTAACTACAAAATGCAAAGTAATAATAATCACAAAATTCTGAGTATATATTATCTCCGGTGGGAGACAGAGACACAGAATAGAAGACACCTTATACCTAATAATACATAACGATAATTTAGTTCTGGGGTTGCGTGATATGCTGATGAATTTTCATTCTATTATTATACTTTATTGTATGTAATAGAAAATATGTATCAAATGTACTCTTTTGAAACTATATCAAAATTAAAGAAGGAAATTATATTTTTCACATACTGGGAAACTAAATTGTATTTTCTAAATTCTTTATAGCTAGACTATTTTGTTAAAATGGCAAATTTCACACAATGATTACCTTCCCCCTAGATAATAAAACATTGTACAGGACTCTAAAACTAAAAAATGTTTGGGGAAAAATTACAAAAGTAAATTAGTAAAGAAGCCACAATTCAGTATAACATTCTTTTAAAATCGAGCCTGATATTTGAAGGTAAATTTAAATAAATTAACATACAGCAAGAAAGTCAGGTCCATCTTTGTTGTAAATGAAAAGAAGCAATCCATTTACTTGGTCGGTTCTGAACTTAAGGGAAATCTCGAAATCCATTCCACCACAAAACACACCTGAATGAAGTTGCAGGAACCCTTGAAGAGGAAGAACACACACGTTAGCCTTGTAAAGCAATCCAGCATCATAAGGACGTTGTGAGACTCCAGGACATCATGCATCATTGTGTAAATGTCACAAAAAATGGGCCAAACAGTGTTATGAAATCCCCCTTGTAATTGTACCAATGTGCCAGGATGAACTTGATATGCCTTTTAAGGCGACGCGATTTGCTTTGTAAATCATATAAAAGCCTGTATTATGCAAGTTTACTTCATGTAAGTATTAGCAATAAGTAGGCACACTAAGAAAAACTCAGTACGATGACACTGATGAGAAAAAAAAGCAGTCAAAAAGTACACAGATCATGTTATTAGTCTTAGCTCCTTCTCTGTTCTGAAGGCAGATTAAGCTACTTAATCAACAACCCACCTCGCTACAAGACATTTGTGACACTAACATAGGTAAACCAAGAACTGTGTGGGCCACCAGAAGTGTTACATGCAAATATATACTTATGAATCTTATGATTTTATTACCTTTTCAGGCTTTAAAATGTATTTATGTGCTCATGGCACAGCTATGTGTTTCTGTGAGAACAGATTCATATGAGGTCGAAAACAGACAGGAAGGGACAGATTATGCCAATAGTAGGACGTACGTGCTGCTATCATTCGGATCTTGAATGTACTCCAAAGGCTCATGTGTTAAAAGGCTTTTTTCCACGAGGGGGCGCAGTTGGGAGGTAGTGGAACCTTCAATAGGTGGGGCTTAGTGGGAGACCTTTAGGTCCCCGGCTTTGGACATGACTGTGGTTCCCTGGCTTCTCTGCATTCTCTTGCTTCCTGGCAATGAGGGGAATAGTTTTGCTCCCACCATGATATGCTGCCTCACAAACACAGGCCCACAGCTGCAGGCACAAATGATCATGGATTGGAACCACTAAAACTGTCAGGCAAAATAAACCTTTTCTCTTTATAACTTGATTATCCCAGGTACTTTGGTATAGTGATGGACAGCTAACACCCATGATAAACCACCACCAAAGTCTATTGCCGACATTACCTGTTCCTAGAAACTGGGCTCCCTCGTTCAATGAAGTAGGGCATCCCTCCCAGCTGTTGTAGACGTTGATTTGCTCTTCAGAGCTCTGCCAATCCAGAGGTTTCCAAACAGCAGAGGGATTGTAATTCTTCATAAAATGCACATCCTTGAGACAGCCCACAAAACCTTTCTGGATAATCTCTGCAAGAATTGATAGGTGTCAAGACATGTACATGATGTATTTTGAAAGATTCTTTTCAAGCAATTAATTTTAGGTCCCATTAAACACAAAGAAATAAGCAATAGCTCTCACTACCTACTTACTGCAAGCCTCCAATAATTCACGTCAACACCACACCACCAATGATAGTCAATGGTAGTAATTATGTGTTGGGTTGTGGCTCAGACCCATCATACTCCAGATACAGATGTTTATGCAAAAACCTTGGCTTTACAGTGCAAGCAAGTTTACTGCCTTTTGCATTAACACACAAGTTTCACTTATGAGCCTCAATGCTAAAGAGCTATGACAACTTTTAAAAGTTAGATTGAAGGAAATCCTTCTACTCAAGCTGTACTCATAGTACAGTTCCTTCATCAGGATGGACCAATCCAGTATCCAAATGCATTGATAATTTGATCAAAATTTGGGATTTTGTGTGATGTAGATTTTAAATTTAGAACCCTCCAAAGTAGATAGATGCAGAATACTGTATATGAATATAGCAAATCTTAAATGATAGAGGGTTGGGAGAAAATAAGAGAATGAGAAAGTGAGAAAATGAGAGAATGAGAAAGTGAGAAAATGAGAGAATGAGGAAGAAAGAAAGAAAAATATTAACACACAGAGAGAGGGTACATTTTGTACAGCTATGTCCTTCCCTGTGGGGGTAGAGCGTGATATCATCTTCAAATTTTTGCTTGATTCTAGGGCAGGTGTTCACCAGCAGAGATCTGAAGGCCAATTTATACATGCCATGTCAGTTTATTCATTTATAATGGAGATGTGCCTCTGTAGGTAAAGTAGCTGGTACCAGAATATTCATTCCTTCTGGGACCCGAAACTGCCCTTGCCCTAAAGGGCAAAGAAGTAGAACAAAAGTGTGTGTGTGTGTGTGTGTGTGTGTGTGTGTGTGAGAGAGAGAGAGAGAGAGGTATTTCTAGATCAGCCTAAATTAGTCAAATGAATGAAAACTCTCTCTTCTAGAAACATTTCTGAAGAGGTAACTATTATTGATTTTGAAAATTCAAAATACCTCTTCCAACTTTACCAAACACATTTTGCTTCTTTCAGTCTTTTCACTGTGATTCCATGAATACCACTACTCATGGACAGATTTTACTCATCTGAGTCCTAGCTGATTTGTAACATTTGTGTAGCCACAGTGTAATTTTCTAGGAGAAATTTGGGAATGAGAATTTAGGAAAAACCCTGAAATCCTTAGCAATGTATTTGAAGGATGGTTATTTTCTGCCTAAGACTCATTTCATTCATGTTAATTTTTATTAGTTCTAGAGTGTGCTTTTGTTCTCTTGTCCTAAAAATGTAGAAGTTATTTACATACCTCAATTATGGTATTGTGCTGGGATTGTCTGTTTTTATATCTATTCTCTCTGCTGTGACAAAGACCACATCTTCATCATCTATGAATATGTAGGGATTGGTTTGGTGACAGTCAGTACTCAGTGAATGGTCCTCATCGTATTTAGAGTGTAAATTAGGCTCTTTTTTTTTTTCTATTTCTGGATTATTTACACTGAATTTAAAACCCTAAAAAATCTATGCATAAAATAATATACCTATGACCGAAATTAGTACAACTCATTTCAGCAAATGCTTCCTAAACTTCTTTTCTATATCAAGAACTGGGAAGTAGCAAGATAAATACAAATACTATGGTTCCTTTCATAAAGAGGAGCCCTAGAGGAAAATTTTGACACACGGATATAAAAACACAGCATGAGATAGAACACAATATCTAGTCATACTTTAAAATAATGGACGTTGACTTTACTCTAAGTTTTGGGGGCAATTTGTAACTCTACAGTGAGCTCACCAGCCTCCTTCCTCAGGATGGTATAATCTTGGGGCAAGCCGCCCACAAAGAGTCCTGTGTTGTCCCCGATGATGGTACTGCCGTTCAGGGTGGCAGAGGAGCCTGCGAAAGAGGAGATGGAAGTCCAGCTTCAGCAGGAGAATTGCTAGCTACTAATTTAACAGAGGGCAAAGCTTTTCTCTGAGCTCTTCCATGCCACTCTGTCCCGATGCCCCTTTGACCTCTATATGTCACCGGTTCTCCTCATTGTCCCCACGCCATGATGTTGGAGTGACTCCCACCTTTCTCTCAGGCCTCCCCCTTCTGCTCAGGGTCCTCCCAAGGGATGGACAGAGAGCTGGGCCCCTGGGAAGATTAACAGGGCCCAAGCCCAGACGAGGAGCCTGGATACCTGGCTATTCTGTAATGATGCAAATTCCCCATCAAGTTTTTATCTAACTCTCCCCTTCTTTGGGAGGAAAGATAAATTGCACTGTTTTTTATTTTTCAGAGCACTACATAGTCTAATTAGCCCTACTTACCTCTGGTCCCTTCTTTGCCGGCAACTCTCAGTCTTCAGCTTGGATGCCTTCCCTGGGCCCGAACTTGTCAGTAGACTGTCCTCAGCCTGCCTGATGTGTCCACTTGCGTATCCCACAGACATCTAAGACTCAACTGGCTCAAAGCTCAGCTCTGAACGTCTCTCTCCAAATCTTCTCCCAGCATCTTGCACACCCTAATTGTGACAGCTACATTCCTCCACCTACCGAGGTCCCAAGCCTGGAAACTCTACAAGCAAGACCGGCAGCCTCCATCAGCAGCCAGATGGTAGCTCTGTGTACTATCAGCCTCTAGCAGGCATGGGTAATACACAAATGAGCAGGCAGAGTTGTGTTCCAAGAAAAGTTTAGTTATTAAAACAGACATGAGCTGGATTTGACTCACTGGCGACACTTTACCAACCCCTGTTCTCCTTCAGTCATATCATCAAAGCCTGTTAATTTGGCACCCACAATACAACCAGAATCTGACCTCTTCTCATTATGTCCACAATGGTCTCCCTGGTTTGAGTCACCATTAGTTGTTGTCTGAATCATGACAGATTAACTATAGAAGTCCATTAACTGATGTCCATGCTTCCACCTTCATTCTCTTAAAATTTATTCTCAACAGAGCAGCCCGAGTGGTTCTATAATGCAAGAATCTTGTCACTTCTCTCTCTCTCCAAATCCTCCAGTGCCTCCCCCCCTTCAAAATAAAGCAATCTGGCCTCAGATCACTGACCTGATGTCCCGTCACTAGCCCTATCACACCCCCTTCCCCACTGGCCTACTTGGCGGTCCTTGGCATGTCACCCAAGGAATGCCCCCATCCCAGGGTCTGCTGCCCATTGGCCTGCATTGTTTCCTGAATCTTTGCAGAGTTGGCACCTTCCTCTCTTCTGGTCTCTGCTCAAATGGCATCTTATCAGAGAGGACTAGCCTAGGAGTCCTGTAGAAAGTGTAACACTCTTCTCCACTCAGACACACAGGTGCATCAACACAGGACACCCACCCTTCTCTCCTACCCTGCTCTCCATTCCTGGAAATAACCACCCCCTGGTATTTGTGCCATCTTTATTTATTCTGTTTTCTGCCTCCCATACCCCTCCAAGATGTCAACTCTCCAAAGGCTGTGATTTCTAACTAGATGTACCCCCAATAGCCTCACACTCATGGGGTGGAGGGCTTTTGGAAAGTGATTATGGGGCTTCTAGCTGATTTGCTGATTTAAGAGGTTGGGGCCGGTTGGAAGAGGGAGGTCACCGGGGCACGGCCTGGGAGAGTTTATCCCTCTCCTCCATCCTCCTTTGATCTTTCTCACTGCTTCCTGGTCAGGACATGAGCGGATTTCCTCCACATCCAGCCCTTCCATCACACTGCCAACTATGCAAGGACTGAAACCTCCATGAACCTGAGCCGAAACGAACATCTCCTTCTGTAAGTCATGGGTGTTGAATATTGTGTCTCAGGGACTGAAGAGGAAAGTGACTAGGACAACAAAGTTCTGTTTAGTTTTTGTATCCAGAATGCCTAGAATTATACCTGGGATGTAGTAGATGCTCATGAAATTATACGTCATCTATATGAATTAATAAAAGCTCTCATTATCATACAGGTTGGGTGACTTTTGTCATTATATGCAACTGGTTGATTCAATAGGCTGGAAAGAAAACTAATATGCAAAACCAGGACTTATGCGTGTAGAGCGCTGCCTGTTCGATGTGTGCATTGGGGAACACAGTTCACCCTCTGAGCCTTGATTTCCTCATTGCTACATGCAGGGTACTGCTTTCCTCTACTTTATTTGCTTTCTGGAGGTCACAAGCAGTGTGAGAAAATGTGATCAAAAGCCCTTGGGTGGTGACCAATGATTTTGTCCTTATTTTGCTTTATGGGAGCCTGTGTGGGTGAGAACCTGGGTGCCAGACATTGTTATTCAGGAGCAGCTTAAGTTCAGCAGCAATTTAGGTGACATTGAGCAGAGATCTTGGTGACAGGGAGAGACGCAGAAGCCTAAGTACCCAGTGACATGGCAGCATCAGCTTAGCATCAGAGCTGCATCTGGACCAAAGAACTGCTTACCTGTATACTGCCCATCCAGAGTGATTCGACCAACAGCCTGGTGCCTCACAGCTATCATCTCGTGCCACTGGCCATCGCTGTACTGCTTCCCGTGATCATTAGTTGTGGTGACTTCCACTGGGGACCCCTTAAGAAAATGAAAGAATAAATGAATGAATGAATGCTTAAGAACAATCAGACACACAGACACCAATGTGTGTGTTAGAGACCAATTTACACATCTCCTCTTTATGATACTGACACAAATAGCCACAGATTTCAAACCAAACTGAAAATTAATACTGCAGTTTCCCATGGCTTTGTCTCTCCTGTGAACGGATGGCTCTGAGTCTCCAGGGCCTAAACCTGAAAGGAACTTCTCTGTGGAGTAAGAATCTCTCACAAAGGCACTTGCATTTTAATTATCTGCGTTTGTGAGTAAAGTAATGAGTATTCTAAAACTTTAGGCTTTAATTTAATACTAGAGCTATATAAAAGCAGGGAAGAATTTAAAACTAATAGAATATCACTGAGCATTCATTCCAAAGATAGAGAAATGTCAGGCAAGTTACTTTCTCTTCCCTTCACTAAACTACTAATAAGAAGGAATGAGATTAACGTTAAAAATTAGTGAGTAGCTAAATAGGTGTGGTTATGCAGGCTGGCAATCCCAGTATGGATGGAGGCTGAGGCAGGAGGATTGCAACTTGGTGAGACCTTGTCACCAAAAAGTTAAAAAAAAAAAAAAAAAAAAAAAAAAAAGGCCGGGGACGTAGGTCAGTGTGAAGGTCCTGGGTTCAATCTCCAGTACCACCAAAAAAAAAAAAAAAAAAAAAAGTGAGTAGTAAATACCCTGAACTTAAGTGTGGCGTAAACTTAATACATAGTGCTTTGTAGTATAAAATCTAATATGCAAAGACTGGCTATTATAATGGTGTAACAGTTAAAACTCTGTTCCTAAGTGGTTAGAACATAGGAAATGGAAGATGCCAAGAAGAGAGGTTGGCAGAAAGGACCTGAGGGTAAGGAAAAAAAGAAAGAGAACTAGAAGGAAAAATGCTGTCTTAGTACTATAGAACTAAGCAAGTACTTTTTCAGAATGTTATCATTAACACAAGGGAAATCTTTTCAGTCTTAATAAGCAAATAAGACTGGGTAAAATAAATTCCAACTTCATCATCAACTTTATTTACTACTATTAAAGAAAAACAAAACTAAAACTAAATGAAAATCAGTTTATTTCTTACTGAATAAAGTTGGTTTACTTAGAAAAATAAACTTCATTCCAATCAATATTTTAAACTAAAAAATTAGGTCGAGTAAAATATGATAAATGTTTTAATTACCTGGAATGTTGCACTAAACTCTAAAAATTTTGCTATATTGTTTTTCGCAAGAGGAGAATGATCATTTTCTGGTATAATGGACTTGGAGGCTGATACAGTGAAAACTACAATGTTAATCATTGTGTCCTAAGTGAAACATTTGTTTGTAGTTCCTTAAAAGAGCTGCGATTATATAACGTGTCCAGGCTACATATTTCATTGGCTCCTGTCGCACCTCATAACATACTTGACGACACGTGTGACACACAGAATTTCATAATACCAAAGGGAAAATAAAACAGCTTTTAATTTCCCAAGAGTATGAGTGGGTTGCTTCTCATATGGACAATATCCCAACTTTCACAGACAACTCTGTGAGCTAGAAACATGACCATTTGGACCACTGCTAGTCCTTGAATTTTTTGTAGGTTGACTTTCTACATATCTATTTTCTTCTGCACACCCTCTTATTTTTTTCAACACTATTTCAACATTTTAATATTTTACAAACACACATTTCATTATCATGGTTTAATAATTAAAAGCAGAACTGGTGTCGTGCCCAATTAATGTGCCCTGGTAGCATGCCCATTAGTTTTTCCATTAGTGAATTCAACAATACTAATGGGATTACTAGCATGGGATGCTAATTGGGCGTGACATAAGAAACTGGCTTACTTCTTAGCATACCCTTGCTAATGATGAAATTAATGAGCATTTTATTAAATGCTGTCTCATCAAAGTGTGCTTAGCGTTAAAATTGTTACAAACGATGCCGCATTCCGAAGATCAGGTGTCTAAGTGGCTCTTCATATTTTGTTTGGCAACAATCTGAAGCATTAATAGTTCTCTACATCAGAAATCACATTTAATGGAGACAATTTCAAGTACGTAACCTACAGTTTTAGTGTGCCAAGCTCACTTTTATACTCAGAGGAAACCAGAATAGTGTTTTGGGGTGATAGTTTTAAGATTCTTCCTTTCCCCCTCCTCACCCCCAAGGTAAAAAGAATAATAAGTTCTGGTGTTACGCAATTTATTATTCCTCCCATTTGGAAAATATCAGATGCATTAAATAGATGCTATGCGAATTGTTCGAAAGCTTTCACAGCTTCCTTCTGACACAGATTTTCTGCTAATGTCACTGAACACGGAATGCTTAAGCGATGAGCATGAATTGTTATCAGTCAATAAGATATCCAATCGAGTACATTCAAAATTGCAATCAAAGAAAGTGTGAGAAGATTATAGCTAATTGTTGAGACTTAACAAATAACTATAGTAAGTAATGTTGCAATTAACTTTTCTTTTTTGGATACCTTAATAATTGTTCCAAGATTTTCATCAACAACATACAAACATATTTCCAGTTTTAAACATTATGAAGAATTTATCCCCTCTTTCTAAACATTTATTCGATATAATACATTGGAGGGTTGGCGATTAAAGCAAATAAATTTTTTTTATGCGTAGTCTCAATGTTGGGCTTACAGTTACACAAAGAATTTGTTGTTCAAGTTTTAAGATATTTTTAAAAAAGCAAAATATAAGATGACTCATTATGAAACTATGTGTGAAAGAGTAACTTTTAAAACTCCCAAAAGAGATTCTCTTCACAATTTGAAATTTATTTATTTATTTTGAATGGCTTCCACAAGTTAAATATAACCATTTTTTTTTCATGGAAGTCAAATTACCTAACAAAGAAACAAAACAAGTAAATACTAAATTGTCACATAATCATCAAAAGCTGGACATTTTCACCCATAAAATTGGTAATTATCTTTAATTATGACTAGTAGTATTTTACCAATAGTTTTCTAATTAGTTAGCCAGTCACTCTACCAAAGGACACTCATTTATTAAGTATGTACTATGTTCCAAGGATTCTGCTAGGTCTCAGAGTATGTTTATGGACAAAATGAGACTTGGCCTCACTGCGTTTTACCATCTAACAAGAAAGACACACTAAGCCCATATGTATACCAAGGTCTTGGTGTAGATAATCTTGTCCATGTTTGAAGACGAAAGGAAAAGAAAACTGGCAGAAAGTGACTCCTAAAGTATTTTAAATATAAATAATTGTATTGACAATAGGAGGCATATAAAATAAACCTCTATAGTCTCTAAAGGTTCAGTTGCTCTAATTTGTATAAGAAGCTATATTCATTTTCCTACCCAAAAGGGAACAAATCATAGCAGATTTTTCAAAAATTCCTCCATCCCTCCATGTCAACAACTGTCTAAAAGAAAGTGAGGGCCTCATTTCAAGTTAGCAAAGATGTCCGGTTCACCCGCATTGGACATGAATTCCTGGGAGGGAAGGAAGGACGCAGGCTGCTTCCTTGAGTTCACTGTTTCATGCATTGATTAGGACACAGGAGCACTCAGTGTAATACAGCTGGTTACGTTTTTTCAAATATGTCCTAAGGCAGTCCTGCTCAACCAATACTTTACTTTTCAAACAATAAATTAATTGTCACAATGCTGAAAACACAGACTGATTTTGCCTTGTGGATGAAGATTATAATCCTAGAAAGAAATTCACTTATGTGGTATCATTAAACCCTCCCTACTTCCCTTGGCTGCCAATTTGTGTCCACGACCATTTTATTAGTGCTTGGCTGTACCTACCAGCCACACAGACAGGTTAGGGTTCTGCCACCTGGGGTAGGGACAGAGCAGCTAGGGAAGCTGATGGGTAGCTGCGTGAGAGAGAAGTATAAGGGGCAGAAATGATGGCCGGTGCCCTAGGAATGTCCCATGAACTCTGTGACTGTACTTCTCATGCTCTGATCACCATAAAAGGCCTGAACATGATGAGACATCGAGTTTACTAGAAGCCATTCTCCGAATCAAAACACCACCATGGCTGAACAGAGCGAAGCACTTTTTGATCCTCTTTCCCCTCCTACTCTTTAGTCCTAAAAACTATCACATATGCTCATACAGGAAGAGACGGTCGTCATGTTTTGGATCTGTGGATAATGTATTTGGATTAGTTCTCCAAAGACTGCCTTAGACGTGTGGAGTGTATGTATGTGTAATTTTGAGTATTTGTTAAATACTCAAAATCGGTGATGACACCCACAGTCACTGTGCTATCGAATGGAATTTTGTTCATTTCTCGTCATTGTGTGCCCAGTGCCTGAGTGCAAATAGTACCTGGTCGGCAAAAAATTCCTTAAAAAGTCACATGGGATGAGATAAACTAAACTCAGTGCCAATTCTGTCACTAAACCATTGTGCAGCCCTAGTTAGGCCACTGTATCTATAGCAGGATGACAATCCCTATCTCCAGGGGCTGACTGAAGAATGAAATGGCCTTAAACCTAGGGTGCACTTTAAAGCTCCATAAGTAAGCCTCCCCCAACTAAGGCGATACCTTTACATGTTTAAATTCATTCATATTTCCCTCTCCTTCAACTCACTAATTTTTAGCAGCAGTTAGTAGATTTATAGGGGAGGGAGGGAAGTAGTTCTTTTTTTTTTTTTTTTTTCCATTACCATATTTCTATTTCACAAATTTCTACTCAACCTGAATTCAAAGATTCAGTTTTAACTTACTATTGTTAGGTTCATTATTTACCACGGCTCCTCCCTTTTTATATTTTGGCCTTCAGTTATTGTTTCCCTTTTGTATAAATGTCTTGCTGAAATTCTCCCCGTGAAAATGGCGCATGGGTAGTATTTTCTCTCAATCTTTGGTTATTAATCAGTTGCTCTTTTGTACTGAAAAACAGCATAGCAAGGCTGCTAAAATCATAGTCTTTGGGGACAGATTGCCTCAGTTTAATATCTATCATTTACTAATTGTGTGACTTTGTGAAAATTAATTTACTTCTGGCTCGAAATCCCTCACCTGTAATAGGAAGGAATAATAAGAGTGGCTACTTCATAGAATTGCTAGAAGTTCAAAAGAATGTGCGTGTCCATGAGCACACGCATGTGTGTACATGTGTGAGTGTGTATTTATGCTGAGAGACAACATTTAGAATAATGCCTGGCACATCAAGAGATCTTATAGAAGTATTTGCTTTGCTTATGCTTGATAGGAATTGCTGACTTCTTTCAATACATTTATAATCAATTCTTTTCTAAATCATACATTTTCTCCTATTTTGCTTTATTATTTTTCTCTTACCTCTTTTTCTTATGTATGTATTTTTGTTCCCCTTTTCAATCTTTTCTGAATAATATTGATAGTAACTTTATTTTTTCATATTTTTATTACATACTTTGACTAAGTTCTTTAGCTTTATCTTCAACCTACTAATCTGGGCTGAAAATGTCTCTTCTTATGTCCTTAAAGTTTTCAAATGAAAAATATTTTTAGTTCTGTAATTGAATAAACTTTAGTGTCTCAATGTTTGGTTTCCAGTTGCCACCTGTCTTGAATTCTGTGGTGACCGTCCCCCTCCTGGCCTCTCTGGCTGGGTTTGCTTAAGTGGGATGTGATGCCTCTTTGTGTTACTTGCTGCCCTCACGTTCTTTACAAAGCCACACTTCCAGGGGACACCGGAAGTCCTTGAGGAAAAGACCTGCAACACCCTAGACAGGGAGTTATCGAACCCTTGTCAAGATGCCAGGGGCTTTCTGCCCTCCTCGTTCTGTGCTAGTTGGCACCTGCCTTAAGCAAGAAGGACTCTACCTGCCTCTTGAGCCAGGCGTGAGGATTGCACATATTTGACCCAGCTGGGCTGACTTCACCTCCAAGGTCACTGGGTCTGCAGCGTGCAGGAAGCTGTGGTCCCTACTAAGAGCTCCTAGTCCCTACCCTTGATGCAATTTGGATACAGAGACAAAAATGTGCCAGTTTCACAAATATAATGTAAAACCTTAATTCAGCAAGCATAATTTATCACTTAGAATGTTTTAAGCTGAAGACTCGAGGAAGTGGAAATTCAAGTTTTTTACTTAGTCTTACTCATTTCTCAATTCCTCGTGGGCCCAGTGCATTGCCCAATATTAAATGCTTGCTAGTATTTGTTTAATGAAGCAAATGACTTCCCATTGCCCTTAGGAAAAATTCAGATCCTCACTTTTGTTCACAAGGCTCCAAATGACTTGGTCCCTATCCTTAAATTTCCTGAAGTACCTTAACTTTTCCCTTTGTTTCCCAGTCTCCAGCCACTTCCCATTTATCTCAGCGCAGTGAACGTGCCCTGTCCCCGCCTCCTCCAGCACTTAGCACGAGCTAATCGTGTCACCTGAAAACTTTATTTCTCATGAGTGTTTCCCTGCCCAGCTCCTGTCTCGATCTCTTCCTCGATGTTGTGTATCTTGGGTAAACATCACGTTTCTGAGACCACTGACTTCTCAGAGGAAAGCACCTTTGCCTTATGTTCCCGTGATCCATCCCATCCTGTACTGCTCTCTGGCAATGTTCATAAACATTATAAATTAATTGTTTTGTTTGTATCTGCTGCAGATTGTGTCATGGGGGCGCAATCATATTCAAAACTACGGACCCTGAGGCACCTAGCAGACCGGTCCTCCACAGCCATGTCAATAGGCGCTGGAGAAATAAAAGAAAAATGAAGACGGGGAGAACAGAAGGGAAAAAAAAGGCATAAGGTTTGCTCTCAAAGAAACTCAAAATAGATCTTTTCAAATTTATTTATTAAAAAAATTTAAATTTCATGATGAGGTTGTTAAGCATATAGACATTTAGGCTGTGTGGATTTTAAAGTTGGCCCTGCTATTTTAGCTGTGGGCAAATCGCACCGTTTTTGTGATTTTCTTTTTCTTCCTGGGTAAAATGGGTATAATAGCAGGACTTATACCTAGTTATTACTTTATACTTTTTTTTTTTTTTGTGGGTACCGGGGGTCGACCTCAGGACCTCGCGCGCCAGCAGGCGCCCGTGCCGCTGAGCGATATCACCGGCCCCTTTTTCGTATGTGGGATCCGGGAGTCGAACTCGGGCCCCCGCGCTTGCCAGGCAGGCGCTTACGACGCTGAGCCATCTCACCGGCCCCTCTTTATAAGTTTTTGATGTGGATTCAACATGAAAATGTAAACACTTACCTTAGTACTAAGTATCTACTCTCAACTTATCAACTGCCATGATTAATAATTTACCTGAAGATCAAAAAGAAAATAAGGACGGCCTTTCTTCAACTGAAGTGCAAAATACTCCTCCTGATTGTCAGGAGATGCTGCAAAGAGGATCAAACCTTCTGATGCCCACGTTCGAAAGCTGGCTTTAATGCCTGTTGAGACACAAACAATCAGCAAATCAGTGCTAGTTGATTCTTTCTGATAAACGCGCATTTACTTCCATTGTTATTTATGATGTAAAGAGCAAAATTATACACAGCAGTGTGCTGGGGTGGTCCCAACCATTTGTTTTTTTTTTTTTTTTTTTTTTTGTGGGTACCGGGAGTCAACCTCAGGACCTCGCGTGCCAGCAGGCTCCCGTGCCACTGAGCGATATCACCGGCCCTTTTTTCATATGTGGGTTCCGGGAATCGAACTCAGGACCTCGCGCTTGCCAAGCAGGTGCTTATGCCGCTGAGCTATCTCACAACCATTTGATTTTCAATGCAGCCCATTTTATTTTATTTTTTTTGTGTGTGTGGGTACCGGGGGGTCGACCTCAGGACCTCGCACGCCAGCAGGCGCCCGTGCCACTGAGCGATATCACCCGCCCTTTTTTTGTATGTGGGTTCCGGGAGTCGAACTCGGGCCCTCATGTTTGCCCAGCAGGTGCTTACGCCGCTGAGCCATCTCACCGGCCCAGCCCATTTTAAATGCCATGCAATACTTCAAATTTAAGTGTGCCCTCCTGCTAATCAATATATAATGAAGTTTAAATATATGAAAAACTTATCAACCTAAAAAGACACATTGTCAACCCAAAATTGGATATTCAGAGTATCGGTGTAAAACATTACCAGTGAATCATGAGAATGAATGGGTTTTTGACATCAGTTAAAGAAACAATAGGGACCTTGTGTTAGATACTTACAAAGTTCAAATACTCAGTGCTGTAATAGAAGATAAAACTGGAAAGACTTGTTATGCGTGGGCCATGACAGCTTACTTCCTGCAACAGCATTCAAAAGCTTGGCAGCCTTCAGAATTTCAGGTTCTTTACTGACCCTATATCCATGTACCAGCACTGCACTGGACTTACAGTGCTCTTGTAAGAATTTCCAGGTCAGAAGCAGGGGCCACTTGCAATGGTCCCACAAATGGCCTTCTCCCTACCACCAAGTGACCCCACTTTCAGTCACCGAGTATCCCAGCACACAACACAGAGCTCTAAACCAGCGACAAAGTCTAAATGGCACAATCTCAGGTCTCCAAGAGTTTCCAGCTTCACTGGAAAGAGAAAATGAACACATAAATTGCACTAGGAGAATCAGTTAAGAGTTGAAGATCACATGAAAATCAAGTAACAGCTCAAGGGCACAATGTTCAATAATGAATGGATTCTGATCCGAGTAGTTATCCAGTCAGCCAGGATAATGTGTGCGAGAGAGAGAGAGAAAGAGAGAGAGAGGGAGAGAGAGAGAAAGAGCTCTTTTTCTCTCTCTAATTACCAGCTGGGCTGGTAGGACCCATGTGGGAGAAGGGACTGCACGGGGGTTCAGTAGACTGCAAATCCCTCAGAAGCCACGTCTGAGTCCTTTCTCTACCCCAGCACATAACGGTGAGCAGATGCAACAGTCAATATTCAGAGACTTCAGATCAAGGAAAAGAGGTAAGAGGTCCACTTCAGGTAAGGGAGAAGTTTCAGCAAATGTTTGGAGTCAGGAATGTGAAATAATTTTGTGAGTGAGCATTGGAGGGTTTTTTTTTTAATACTCATCTATGGGAGATTAACGCTGGCTGAGTATTTCAATACACAGTGAGGGAGAATGTGAACAAGCCCATGCTGGCATTAAGCTCTAGTTAGACAAAAGACAAGACTTAAAAAGCAAACTTTAATGAGATGTCAAAAGTGATAGAGAGAGAGATATCAAGATATAAATTGATTCAAAGGGATTAAGGAAGGTTAAACGAGAACATGACAAGCTCGAGATGTGGGCTTCATTTTCCAAAGATGCAGCTCCAATTTGTCCTGGCCTTCTTAGCTTCTTGTCTTTGACTTCTAGGTTTTAAAGCTTTTGGTCTTTCAATGTGCTTGTCTTCGTCATTTTCTACATCATTTCCACACATTCTCTGATGCTCTTCCATGCGCCGGCCTGGGTGTTATGTTCTTGCTGATTTAGTGCTGGTTCTTCTTGGCACCTCTTTCTCTCCATAGAAGAAGCCTGCTCACTCCACCAATCACTGTGCAGCTCTCAAACTCACCTGAATTCCCACTGCTAGCTTTATTGCTTTTATCTCCTCCAATAAGTAAACTAAAATGGCTGAGCCATCAGTGTGAAATTTATCCTATTGGTAAGTGGCGGGATAATGTGAAAACTTGGGTAGAGGACAAAAACAGGATGCTTCAAGTCAGGATCAAGGCAACCAAACTAATGGTGGGATACATAGTGGATAATGGTGGATATATGGAGCATATAGATAATTTTGCTGTAGATGAAGAAGTGAGGAAATCACAGTGCTTTGGGAATATGATGATATGGATCTTGATTAAAGATGGACAAATAACTAAATATACTAAAAGATCCTGCATTTCAGAAGAGACTCATTAAGACCTATGGGATGATGGTGTGGGGCAATATTTTCACCAGTTATTGAAAGAAAGGCAGCCTTACTAACAGAAGCAGAAAGGTCAGCTAAGGAAGGAGCTTCCAGGGTGAGGTGCTAAGATCAGTCTTATGAACATAGCATTGTCATTAATGACATGGAACATTATCATTTGGGAATGAGAAACTAAATCTCAGAAGAGAAGATGGGACTAGATAAACTGACAATCGCCTGCCAAGAAGGCACGCCTCAGAGAGAGAGAATACAGAGAAAGAAAACAACTTTGTGGGGAGACACCCACATTGCAGAAAAGGAAAAAGGGAAAAGTTACAACAATAAAGACAATATTGTAAAACGGAAGCCTACATAGGAGAGAACGTTACGAAATCAAGGTTAGGTCACTGTGTAAAGACTTCCTAGATGGCCACAAGTGTTAGAATGAGGAAAAGTTTGGGAAGGTGGCAAGGACAATGGTCCTCGGTGCAGGAGGCCACAGTACTGAATGCTGGGTGACAAGGATGCAGGGAACGGGCTATCAGGAGGGAATGGGCGGAGAGCACACATTAGCAAACTCTGACAGAGAAACGGGACACATAGAAATCTTTTTGAGGCCAGTTTTTTATTTTATACTTAGTATCACATGCTATTAACATAGCTATTACTCGGGACACAAAGACAGCTGAGCGCTCCTAGTGTGTTGGGAGGCGACTCTGTGGCAGTAAAAGGAGAGAGAAGCAGCAAAACTTTGAGGGAGAGAAAGTAACAGTAATTGTGCAATCTGGGAACACACTCTTTAATTCAAGGGAAAGCTGGTGAATGAAAATGAATCAGAGTAAGAATTACAGGAGTATTCAGCCAAGGAACACTTGAAAATAATGATTAGATGCTATTCACAGCATATTCAATGCATGTTTTCCAGAAATACAACATTGAATTCCCGAGTTCTACAAAATGAACGTTTAGCATAAGTAATATGTAAAACTACACAAGTCAATGAAAATTCCTGTGAGAAAGGAAGGCTCAGTGTAAAAGAGGGCAATTTGATTTGGTATTGCCTGGTAGAGTTTCCTCAGCTTTTTCAAATAATTCAATCTTGCCATTTTTCTCTTTACACTAACAAGACAAGTAACGAATGGCTTTCTTTGACACAGACTGTATGAGAAAATTAAAATGCACATGTCTACTGAAACATGTTCCTGACAATTAGTTGATTACTGCTATAGGCATAGATATCTTTTGAGCCACATGCTTAAATCATGTAATCGATTTTTAAACAAACTACCTATACAAATAAATGTGTTAAAATACACAATAATCTTTTCATGAATGCATAAAATACTTTAAGGAAAATGTTATTAAATTTACCATGGGCCAGAACATTAAAGTGCATAATTATTTGGTATTATTAACATCGTCTTTTTTCCCAAAATGACAATATGTTTATAGATCCCTGTGTCCTGACCCAGGCTCAGTCATGTGACTTGTGTTGGCTGAAGGAATGTCAGCAGTCACCTGTGAGGGACACATGAGGGCTGAAGCTTGGCGTCGAGTTGCGAGGTTTTCCTTCATCTCCCAACTTCTGCCCCATCTCAAGAATACGTCCAAGAATAACAAGACCTGTCGACTTGGGCTACACAGTGCCAAAATATTTTGCGTTTTCAGTTGGTTATGTCAAGTAGCAACGCTGACTAAAATAGGCAGAAATGTGAAAAATATACCTTTCTCATTTGTTAGCATTTAGGTTTTGATTTTTAAAAATAGTAAGATAGAGAGGAAATATAGAAATAGAAATATACAAATAGAGCATTTCTTCTACCACTATATATATTCATTCATTCAAGATATCATTAAGAAACCATAATTTCTGCAGCCACTATTCTAGACCAGCGGGACACACAGACGAATAAAACAGACCGCATCCATGGCCAGCAGTCCAAAAATCTGAAAATCCAAGTTCTTCATGGAAATATATACATATTTTTTATATGCGGGTAGCGGGAGTCGAACTCAGGACCTCACGCTTGCCAGGCAGGCACTTATGCCGCTGAGCTATATCACCGGCATCATGGAAATATTTAACTTTAATGTAAGTGTGTTTGAAACTTTAAAAAATACCTTCATAAAAATAAACACTTAAAGGTGCTGGAATAGGCAAAGAGCTCTTAATACAGGAAAAGCTATAATACAAAAGGAAAACTTGAGAAATCAGACTGCATTAAAATTAACAAAGGCATGAGTAGCAGAATAGAAAGATGACCAGGTGGGAGAAAATATCAGCTATAACAAGATACATAGCCAGATTCAACACATTAAATAGTACATCATTAGTCATCAGAGAAATGAAAAATAATACCACTAAACAGCCTCAAGAATGACCTAAGAGTATAGAGAAAATACAAAATATAACCAAATATGTACAGCAACTGTACTATATACATACACACATACATAATATACAACTATAAGTTAAATAAGTAATAAAATATTAAATTTATAACTGATAAAGTTTATAAAAGATTATATATGCACTCTTCATAAACAACTATTTAGCCTATTTATTACTACAAACTATGCAATTTTTTATTAACTTATCTATATATCTCCTAAACATAAGCATTCCTTTTGATCCACTCATTCCATGGCTGGGCATCTATCCCCCTAATACACACAGGTTCAAAAGATACACAGACGTGCTTCTACCAATACTATCAAATGAGCATACTTTACATCCATGTAGGAAGGGTAAATACAGAAATGATTATGAACACTGGACCAGACCTGTACTCAGTTACCCACATGAGTGTCACAAACAGGATATTGTGCAAAAAATCATAGGCACAGGGACTACATACTATGTCATCCTATTTATATCAAAACCAGACTAAGCACACATGTGTGGTTTGGGGAGGCAGACTGGCGAGTTCCTAGCTGGGATTCTACAGGACGCCAGGCAGGGATTCTGGAGGCCCTGCAGCGCTCTGCTGAGGAAATTGGGTGCTGGTTTTAGGGGCCATGTGGTTTGTGATATCAGCGCACCTCTACTCTGAGTTTTGCACTTTTCTGTACGCTACAACTCCATGAAAACTGTGAGCTAAATAAATAATCGTTACCTACATCAAAACCCTATAGAAGTTTAAAAGCAGACAATGCATGTGCTCCACGGTTTAACCTGCCACCTGCTGAGGAAACTACTGCCAAAGATGTGGCAAACCTCACACACACACACATACACACACACACGTGTGCACACACATGGTTTTTTCTTTACTGCAACTAGACACCACATATACTATTATGCAACTTCTGTTCACGTGGCAATATTTCTTTCCCTGTCAGCTTACATAGATACACAATTTTCTCTCATGACCAAGTACACTTACCATATTATTTTATCATAGGTTAACATTAAGTTGGTTTCAAATTTTTTCTATTAAAAGGAATAGTAAATCAAAATATTTGTGCATGTATATCTTTGGCTCCAAGATAATACTTTAATTAGAGTAACTATTTAAAATTTTCATAGCTATTTCCACATTAAACTTTTGAAAACTAAGAATTAATGTACCTGCTTTTATACATTGTGAATATCTATTTCCCCAGACTCCGGTCAAGAATGGATATTTCAAAATTTGAGATGCAAAGCCTGGGAATTCAGTCTTTATTTATATTTTTACTTTATTGTTTTTATTTTTAATTTTTTATTCATGCATGCTTGGAATACATGATGTTTACATTCATTCTAGGGAATGGGTACCTGTACTAAACATATCTCGATTCTTTTTATTCCCTTTCCTCTCCTTTCCCACCTCCCTCCCTCCTTCTCTAGATCCCCTCTCTCCATTATTATTAGTAGTATTAGCATACCATTATTATTATTAATTCATGTTCATGACATACAAAGGTTCTGGTATATGTACGTGATGCATCTTAGATCTTTTTAATGTCCCCTTCCCCCTCCTCCACTGTCAGACTCTGGTCCTCTCCGCATTCACAAGTGCTCTAAATCAGTCTTTCTATTATTGGTGATGGTAACATTTTCACATATATTCATTACTATTTATTTTTCTGGAAGCTGTGCATGCATTTCGTTGTCCAGTTGCACAAGGTCTACTTCTCTGTTTCTACGTTATCTGTAACAGCTCTTTGTATGTTGTGGGTTACTGTGTGTTACGAAGCATCATTCCCTCTTCTTGGATTATAGCAATCGTTTCCCCCAACTGGTTTCCCTTTTTTTCTATACTGCTCCTGCCCCCAACACACACACACACACACACACACACACACACACACACACACAGACACACACACACACACACACACGCTCTGGTCTATTCTAAAATAATAGCGCGATCTGCCAAAAGACAGCTCTGCCGTACTCCTCCTCTCCTTTGGTCCTCACCAAAGGCTTCCTGTTTACTCTGAGTAAAAGCCGAAGGGTCCACCATGGTCTTCACTGCCTACAAATAACCCAGCCCCTGCTCTGCCACCCATTCCTATTATGCTTCTTTTTCCTTTCTCCCTTCTGTCTTCTCTGGGACCTTTGTATTTGTTCTTCGCACTGCCTGTAATTCCTTCCCCAGGTTGTGCTGTCCTTCTCGCCTTTCACAGTTCTCTTCTCCTATTCATCTTCTCTGCCAGGCTCATCAGAACAATTCTAACCAGCCCTCTGCTTTTTCTCTGTGCATAGCATCACCAACTCCAGCAGGTGCTACACTTTCATCATTTATTTAATTTACTCCTATTTCCAGCCCCTAAAAATGTAACCCTTTAATACTGCCTACCTCATTTTAAACACCCCAGCAATATTGGTGGAATAATTAAATGCTAACCCTTTGTCTGTGCTGATGTTTCAAACTTTTCTCCCAATTATCTGTATTCTTTTTAACATTTTGCTATCAGTTTTCATAGCCCTATAGGCTCAAATAAAAAGGTTCAAAATTTTTAAATATTTTTCTTCATTACTTAGGGAATTTGTGTGAGTCATAAAGTACTCCCTCACTCACAAAATAATGAAAAGCACTCTTCAAAATTTTCTTCTAGTATATTCATGACTTAAGTTTTTACATTTAAAATTTTAGTCCAGCTACTTCAGCTCCTCAAAGGATAAAGATAGAGGCTTTAGTGTACATCTTGACACATTTCCTCTAAAAGCCATGTGACTGAGGAGATTAAAGACATGCACAACCCAAGCCTACAGAGTCAATAGGAGAGATAAAAAATTCTACAATGCAGAAAGGGGAGAATTAAAATCCTACACCAGTACAGCCAGGACCAGAGTTCACACAAGAGTGCAGACTAAGGCAGGGAATGATCGGCAAGAGACAAAGGGCAGCTGTGGGAGAAATCCAATAAGATCACCCTCTGAAAGTCAGTCCCTCTGGAGATGAAGTAATATCAAGGACAGGATGGATACCTGCTGGGTTAGAGCCCTGGCTACTGGCGATTCTAGCAGAGGCCCCAGGAGCACTGGAAGGAAAGGGAAATTCACAGATGACATTGTTTTTAGGGGAGAGGGCACTGGAAGGGGAAATTTCTCTTAAAGTCAAGGAAAAAAGCAAACAAAAAATTAAAAAGTTAAGTTTTAGCAGAAATAAAAAAGAGATACAAACTCAGAAAAAATGCCTCTACCTCCAGCCACAGATGTCACCATCAGTACTGCCTTTCAGGGAAGCAACAGAATGTGTCTCTCTTGAACTAAGAAATCTAGAAACCCACCCAAAACCTTCATCCAAGCCAATACACCCTTGTTATTGCAGACACAAGAAAACATAAAACATTTCAAAACGATTAGAAAGTATCAGGTTATATCCGTAGTAAACCACAGGGAGAGCAAAAAGAAAATAACTAAAACATGCCTAGTGAGGCAAATCTTCACCCTCCAAAAATCAAAGCAGGAAAGGAAACACAAAACAACTCCCCAGCAACAATGAAAATACTGCTAGGAAGTATCTGCATGCATCCCCGGTCAGAATTCTAAAATCTGAGAACTGACATGCGAATATACACGGAAATCCTAGAGCTGAATAAGAGCTAAACATCCAAAGAAAACGGGCAAGGTTCAGAACAGTCACTTGACAAAACAAACAAAAAATCACACACTCTGATAAGCAAATAATCAGAGCCCACAGGAGAAGTCCCAAGTCCCACCAATAATCAGGGTAGTGCAGATTACTGCAGAAGCCCCACGCACGAGACTGACTAAAATTAAAACGTGGCGCAGCTGAGAGAGCACACGCTTGAGTCTTGCCAGTCCGATTCACGCAGCTATTTTTATATTCAATTTTATTGCCTTTTTCATCTCTCTAGCTAAACGTTTTAAAGAGTTTGCGCTAAAGAGCTTTATTTTTCAGACTGGGGACTGAACCCAGGGCCTTTGCACTAAGCTACATCTCAGCCCTTCCTTCCTTCCTTCCGTCCTTCTTTCCTCCCTTCTTTCCTTTTTTCTTTTTTCTTTTCTTTTCTTCTTTCCTCTTTCTTTCTCTTTCCTTCCTTCCTTCTTCCCTCCCTCCCTTTCTTTTCCTTTTTCTCTTCCTTTTTCTTTTTTTCTGTTTCTTTCCTCCCTCCCTCCCTCCTTTTCTTTCCTTTTCTTTTTCCTTTCCTTTTCTTTCTCTTTCTTTCTTTCTTTCTTTCTTTCTTTCTTTCTTTCTTTCTTTCTTTCTTTCTTTCTTTCTTTCTTTCTTTCTTTCTTTCTTCCTTTCTCTCTCTCTCTTTCCTTCCTTCCTTCCTTCCTACTTTCTTTTTATTTTATTTTGAGACAAGGGCTAAATCATTAAGTTGCCCAAGTGAGGCTCAAACTTGCAATCCTCCTGCCTCAGCGTGCTGAGATTACAGGTGTGGAACACCACGCCCAGCTGCCATATGCATTTTTAATCTGTCAAATTCTACTAGAAATTAATATTATACTACTTGTAAGATCTTTATAGTAGCATATTTCCATTTACCATCCTCCAATCATATGTGCTATTTCTTCATAAATTGTACTTTTATCTATGTTGTAACTGCAAAATATATTTGTAGTTTTTGTTTACACTAACAAACATCTTGAAAAGAATATTTGAAACATTTTTCTATTTATTCATATATTTTTATTTTCATTTTTCCTTATTCTTTTCTCAGATTTGAGCATCTTGCTGGTATTTTTCTTCAGTCCCTGCTAGTACAGAATTTTCATGATGTAGTAACTAAATTCTTTAAACTGAGAGTGTCTTCAGTTTAATTCCTGGCCCTCATTACTTTTGATTAGCGTTGGCCATCTTTCCTTTCACTGTTCTCCTGTGTATCATGGCTATCTTTCCTCTAGCTACGTGGAAGTTGGCTTTCCTTGGTTTTTTATTTTCAGTATTTGACTATGAGTGTCTATATGTGATTATCATTGTGTTTATTCTGCTTGGAATTTTTTGAGCTTCTTAGATGTGGTTAGTGCTTCATCATCACATTTGAAAATTTAGTTATTTTCTTCTTTGCGCTTTCCTTTCTTCCTAGAACTTCACTACCACTCATGATAAACCTGGGATCTCTTGTTGACTAATCTCTTGTTTATTATTCAACCTTTTACACTTTTGCTTTTTATTATTGTTATTTATTATTTGTTATTTCATAATTACACATCTTCAAATTGATTAATCTTCCATCCTGTCCTGTTTAATCTACTTTAAGCCAATCCAATAATGTCTGTATTGTACATACATACCTTTCAGTTCTAGAATTTCCATTTCATTACCTTTTAGAGCCATCATTGCTCTCCTAAAATATTCCATCTCATCACTCACTGCACTCATTTTTCCACTCAGTTCTTCGAAATGCTTATAGAAATTGCTTTCAATTCTTCACTTTCTAATTACAATAATCCAGTCACCTCTGTGGATTGCGCTGACCTGAAATCAGGCTTCAACCACAGTGAGTCCTCTGGTGTCAGTCCAACACCCAACACTGGAGATGCTACTGTTCTCACATTTCCACATCCCAGCTGCCAGGAGATTGGGTTGGGATTACACATCACTTAGTCTATATTTGCAAAAATATTTTTTCATAACTCTGAAGTTCAATTACTGCAAGAATTCATAGAATTCCATCTCCAGGTCTTTTTTATCAAATAAATTCTCTCAGCAAAACTCAAGTTCAACTATGGGAGATGGTAAGATTTAAGGGCTGAGTTCTCTCTCTCTCTCTCTCTCCTCTCTCTCCTCTCTTTCTGGCTTTTCCCCCCTTTAGGAACTTTTCTAGACCTTGTTTCCTCTCACCAGGTCACACTGCAGGCTGAGGCTCCGAGGATTCCTTCTCGACCCCGGGGATCTTCCCACCTGGCCCAGCAGCCCCACCGTTCCTGATCCAGTGCCTCAGATCCGAACCTGCTGCAGCACGGCGTCATCTCGGATGCATGGCTCTTCCTGAAATTCAGTTCATCTATGGTTTTCACAATTTCTGCTCTTTGAGAAGCTCATAGAAAAACTACGATCTTTTAGTCTCGTTTTTCTTGTTATCATGGGAAAGTTCTTCTTACTCTTCTACATTTAAATTAGAAGCAGATGTTCCTATTTGTTTTATGAGTGCTTTTGTGAGGAAAGGGAAACAATTGTGTGTGTCCGCATATGAACATCCGTTCACACATCTGCTCTCTCTTCATTATCTCACGTCATTATTATGCAGAGTGATGGGTTTCTCTTCCGTATTTCCATACATGTTTATGACATAGTTTGATCCTATCTTCCCAGTTAACTTGTGTACTGTTCTATATTTCCATATTGTCAATGGGTTGCCTTAGATTTTATGACAGTATTAGTAGAAAATTACCATCTCATCAGTTTATGTCCAAGTTTTTAAGTTCCTATTTTTTATTTCATAAGTAACTAACACTGATAAGAAACTGCAAAGATAGATCCTTGTCTTTTTAATCTGTTTTTATATTTTGCTCAAGATTCACATTATAGGGCCGGTGAGATAGCTCAGCGGCATAAGTGCCTGCCTGGCAAGTGTGAGGTCCTGATTTTGGTTCCCGGTACCCACATAAAGAAAAAGAAAAAGAAAAAGAAAAAAAAAAAAAAAGATTCACATTACATTTATCCCATTTATCCATTTACTTCTTCAATTCTTTGATTAACTTTACATTCAAATTTTTTTCTTGATGCAAATCCTGAACTTGCCTTGTTTAAAAGTATGCCTATGTATACTTATATAGATAACTATGTACTACCCAGTAAGAATCCTTTAAAAATTTAGGATACTCTTTAAAAGTCAGACATTCACATTTTCTAGGTTTCGATCGCAGGGTTTAAATTACTTTCTTTATAAACTGATGTTGATCCATGGGCTTGAGAAAAGTTAATCAAGCATTGCATGAGGTTAAAAAAATCAACAATGAATATTAGTCAACTTTTTGCAGGAATGAAATACAAAAACATCAGCCATATTAAAACAGAAAAAGAAAAAATTTAAACGCTGGGCAATAATTTGAATGACCATATTGCTTTCACCCACATATACTGTTTTTCTCACATATAAACAAGAAACCCAGGCTCAGGGAATCTGTCCTGTAGTAAAGTAGCCGGACATATCTAAATGAGTACAAAACACTGTAAAGACGCAGAACAAGAGGGAAAAGTAATTTCCAGGTGTAATGTAGCAAAACCCAGTGACTAATTCTGCTCGGACAAGAGCAGAGCAGAGCACGGGGGGCTCCCGGAGGCTGTGGCGACCGATTCACATCATGAAGGATGAGCCCTGACTTTGTAGCTGCTCAACGGAAAGAGGGGTGTCACAGGATAGAGGCATATCCATGTCCATGGGAAGAAAGAAACTGTCACACAGAGCGGGCACTTCTCCCAGGCTTCTCTCACTACTACTCCCACCAGTCTGCCTTTGTCCCTTGTTGGTTTTTAAAGCTGGCTGCAGCTGCCTAGTGCCTCTCTTCATCCCTTACAAGGAAGTCAAACCAAAGCATGAGAAGAGAAGAAAAGGAGTCAGAATCCGGCGCTGCCTCTAAACTCTTCTTCAGGCTCATTATCTGAATCCACTGATCTTAATGTCAAAGATAGGACAGAGGATACATTTTCCAACTTCTGCTCAGAAACATGAACAAAGTAGGTAAAGTTGGGGTAAGAGTTACTTATCTCACTGGTTAATAATCAACAGAAAATTTCAATACTAAAATCACAAAAATATGTTTCCATTAAAAAAGAAACAAACTGTCAGCGATAAAAGATGCTTTACCAGACTAGTAGGTGAACTGGCCAAAGATGTATAAATAATTGCTGAAAACCCAAATACAATACACCAATGCCACGGACAAGTTATATTTTCAGGAAGTTAGCTGGGGTGTACAGGATGCAGTCTTGGTGCAAAAACCCTCCAGAATTTAATAAGAAAATTTTCACATAAATCTTACATATTCTATGAGCCACATATTTTCTTATTCTTGCACTCATACAGGCAGCAAAATCTCCACGGTTTCATTGTCAAATATGCCTTCTACTTGCTTCCTGCTCCGTCAGTCACTTGGAGATGGACTTCTAGCTGTCTGTTTGGGACCAGGGGTGTAAAATTTTGGTTCACACAGAAGCGACTCTACCTCTATAGCTTAATCTGAATTATGGAAATTAGTTTCTATATTGGAAAAGCTTTTTCTTTTTACTTTCCTGCCATTAGATGGTGCTAGAAATGTCTCCATTCATAAAATATGTATGGCTAACCAGTCCCATAAATATATGAATAAGAAAATCTTCACTGATTATACTTGACAAGGTAACCATCGAAAATAGTCTAAAAATATGAATGGTTTGTGCTTAATCCCCAAAAGACTAACTCTTTACTAGAACACTCAAGTTTTGTTATCTTATTTATTTAAATGTAGATTATTTCTTAGTTTTTTAAAATTAGATTTTTTTCAGCTGCTAACTACTAAATAAACTTGGAAACATTGGATCAGCATTCTAAAAATCACACTGGAAGGGTGATTAGGATAAAAAGTAAGACAAATTAGAAAAAAATAATAATGAGAAGGTTTTTTTGTGTGCTTTTTTTTGTGGGTACTGGGGGTCGACCTCAGGACCTCGCGCGCCAGCAGGTGCCCATGCCGCTGAGCGATATCACTGGCCCTTTTTTCGTATGTGGGTTCCGGGAGTCGAACTCGGGCCCTCGCGCTTGCCAGGCAGGCGCTTATGCCGCTGAGCCATCTCACCGGCCCCCGAGGAGTTTTAATAGTGGGGGAATGAGAGAAATTTAAATCCTAAACTTGATAAAACAAAGAATGCTGTCTTTCATCTTTTAAATTAATCCTCTGTTTCCTCCTTGCAACAACTGAAAACAATGACTGACTAAATGTTAATATTATAAGGGCTGGCTGTGCTTTACAGTCTCCAAAAGACAATGAGACAGGAAGCAATAACTCCTAGGTATTTGTTATGGTTCTGATTTCTAGAACAGAACAGGTATCAAGATTCTAGCCTGACAGAGAGGCATTGAATTGTATGATATCTAAAATCTGTAATAGTGTGTGAATTTATAAATTACTGAAATTGAATTTTCATTTACATTTTCATTTCTGAGTTTGCTGCAAGAGAATTCTCAAGGTGTTTTACTTCCTCCCCATATTTTATAAATAGTTTTATGATCCATTGTCAGGCTAAACATTTCCAGCATTAGAAAACTTGGGCAGGCATTTATGAAAGAGACCTACTAGCATCAGCTAGAGTAAATATCAGAATCTTATTCTAGTTTTATAATTCCTGTTCCAGAATGAATATGGAATTTGAATTATTTTTACATCATAGTTTTTTATTTAGATATTTGTTGGCAATTTTTTTATAGTTGGGATTTTCATCCTTTGATTTTGTTTATTTGTTTGTTTTGGGCTTTTGAGACAGTGTCTTACTCTTTAGCCAAGGCTGGTGTTGAACTCAAGATCCTTCTGCCCCAGTATCATGAGTGTGGGATTATAGGCACGTAATTTGTAAGTACTTTTTCTGTACTAAATGTATTATTTCATTGTCTAACACATATATCCATTTAACACTTTATTAGCTTTCCCATTACTGAACAAAATACCCAAAACTGCAAGTAAAAGAAGGGAAGGTTTATTTACTCATTTATTTAGTGATATTGAGCATCAAACTCAGACTCTTTGCACTGCGTTACATCCCTTGTCCTTTTTATTTTTTATTTTGAAACTGGGTCTCCCTAAGTCACTAAGTTACCCAGGCTGGGCTCAAACTGTGATCCTCCTGACCCAAGCTGCCAGAGGACTGGGATCGCAGATACGTACCACCTGCCAGGAGGAAACATTTGGCTCACAGATTCAGAGGGTTCAGTCCACCATTGGCTGACTCAAGGCCAAAATGGCATAACAGAAGGGCTTGGCAGAGGAAAACTGCTAACTCATAGCAGCCAGGAAGCAGAGAGAGAAGGCAGGAGCTGGGTCCAAAAGTATATCCTTTCAGATCACACCACTAATGATCTACCTTCCAACCATCTCCTAACATTACATTCAGCTGTGAACTCATCAATAGATTAATAGACCAATGAGTACAGCATCCCAGTGGCCCAGTCTCCTTGGAAAAGCCCCAGTTTGAACACAAGAGACGTCTGGGGGACATTTTAGATCTAAAGCATAACATAATAGGTAAGAACTTTGTTTTATTTACTTCTGCATTTCCAGTATCTTGAACAACAGCTGGAATATAACAGATGCCCAAAAATATTTGCTGAATAAATGTTGAATGATTGCAGTCCCACTTTTAGAATATTAAACTGTATTCTCACAAGTCAGTCTCTGTGATTTCTCTTTTGTTCCACTGGTATATTTTTGCTGCAGTCGAGTATCATGCTATTTCATAGCATTTCTAATCTCTGACCATTTATCCTTCCCCTCAGTATTATTCTTCTGTGTTTTAATTATAACTCACTCACTCTTTGTTAACATGAAAATAATTATTACAAAATTTTCACTTAAATAGATCCTGAATATATTTTAACAGTCTAGATACTATATAATTTATTGCCATTATAAATCATTTAATTTCACATTCGTTATTGCTGCATCATAACAATATTTAGCACACTCATTTATAACCACCTGACTGTAATTTTATTACTGAGAATAAATGTTGTTGTTCCTTTTTGGTACACTTTTACTTTCTGGAAGACTTTGATAAGTTTGTCTACTCCTTTGTAATGATCATAACTCTAATTTTCATTTTCCTACATGGGCTGTATTCTCCAGAATTATATTTAACAGCTGTGGAGATGAAAGCACTATGTATTGTTCCTGGCTAGGTAAGAATCAGCAGTTAAAAGATCACCAAGTAGAACGTTGACCACTGGTTTGCCCCGTTCTTATTGTTGCAGAGTAAGTGTGCGCGGAGTCCACTTTTCACACACCAGCCCCTTCTGCCGTTTATGTCTCTTGAGCTGCTGTTCTGGGAAAGGTAGACAGAGCTAAGAGAGACTGGAAATCATTTCAAATGCTTGGAGACTTTAGGCAAAAAGAGAGAGAAGGAGAAGTCAGAGGATGTTCGCAGCAGAAGAGACATTTCAGGTGAGAGAAAAAACAGAAAAATGGAGCTCCCAGTCGAGCAAACCACCAAAGCAGACTCTGTTATTCAGAGCAACCAATGACTGACGTGTTCTCAGTGCCACCAGCTGGCATGACAGAATAGCTCAGATGTTTCTTTATACAGCTGTGACCTTACTTACAAAAGGGGAACTATTGGCCCATATATGCATGAAGTATTAAGTATAAATTTATATAAGTGGATAAAGATACATGTATATCCCTTTCTACATAGACACATACGTACTTACAGACATTTACCTACCTATGTCTGTACCTGAATGTATGTTTTGAGAAAAATATACCTATATGTAGATATCTATGCATCTTACTCTTCAGATTACTCCCCCAAATTGCCCTTGCACACCAAGATGTTTATGCAATCATTAATATAAAATCAAGATTTCACAGGAAAGTCTTCAAATACATTATTTTAAAAGACACTATTTTAATCAGAATGCTTCAAGCAACATCTAATAATTGTAAGCTTTCTTCCCTCCTTTTATATATATAATTTCAATCACCTTAAGAGCTATAAATATTTCATCTATTACATAAATATACTCCACTTTGAACTTATTTCAGAAAGCTCTGGTGTCTTTGACTGAAGTTGTGATAGTCTGAACTGTAAATCGCATACCATTTAATTTTGCCACAATTTAATAAAGCTATAAATTACAATCTGTATAAAATCTTGCTTACTTTATAGAGGCAAAGATAGAAAACTCAGCATGCATTTTGGTTTCCTGAGATACCTGTTTTGCCTGTTGTTTTGTAAAATGGTTGTCATTTTAACAAGTGACTTCAGTAAATGAAGCTTTTAAGCTTAGGTTAAAGAAAACTTTTAACTATGAAAATATTTTTAAATAAAATGGAACTTTTATCACTATCAACTTTTTGTTTCTGTGAGCTTTCTGACTTATATTTGTAAAACTTTCAGTTCTAATTTCATGTTCCATACCTTCAGGAGGGTCTCGGTACAGAATATGTACGTGAATATACATATATGATTCATATATTGTATACAGTTCCATGTTTACATGTATAAACATACATATTTCATGGAACTTCATAAATATTCATTCATGTCAAATAAGTGAGATCTCAAACATTATTTTCAAAGGTACTAAATATACTAATATACTCCATGTTTTATTTTGTAAAACAAGCATTATGGAAAAAACAATGAAATTCCACTAACTTGGTGCATTAGTACAATTTCTGAGTGGCTTTGACCTTGGAATGATTTCAGTGGTGTCTATGGCAAACCTAAAGGTTGAAAATATTCTATAACAACAACAATAAAAAAACAGCATTAAAGAAATCTATTTTAGGAGTTTTACCCCAAAGCCCATTCTAGTAGCAGTGTCAGTGGATCTCAAGCAATCAAACCAATATGAAACTAATTTCTGTCTCTGCGGAGGAAACGAGGGTCCCAGAAATGGAATTTAAAAACACAATTGTTCTTATTCTACCTTTAAATAATACTGTTATTTTACAATGAGCTGAAAATGTTTATTTCTGATTCTGACCCTACATTTTGAGGATAATGTTATAAGATCATGTCAAAGTTCTTATAGACGAGCCTGCTCTTTAGAGTAATGAGATACAGAACGAAGGAGCTGGCTAAAATATAAACATTGTGACAAACAAAAACCAGCAAAGGAACAAATATCACAAAGTCGTAGGGGCTTCCTGCAGATCCACACTCGGTCACATCTGACTTTGACTGTACTATAATAACTGTATCATATTCTAGTCCATCTAAACAGAAAATGGCAAGGATAGAGATGTTCCTAACGGTCCCTAGAAGCTCATTCAGTTTATCCCAAAACAACTAAGACCATAGCCATTCTGAGGTAGGAGATTAGGGCTGGGGCAAACTGAATACACAACTGGGCAGAATGTGTCCAAGGTCATGAAAACCCAGAGGAGATGCACAAAATGACTCCACGGCTCCTGAGCGCTGTTCTCCGAATCCGTCAGAAAGTGGTATTTCCGATCCCTTATTTGAATCTGGTACTGTTTGCAGGACCAATCAGAAGATGCTAATTTGAATCTTTCATTTACACCTGGCAGGAAGCCAAGCGAGTCTTTCCATAGGGTGGTTTACGTCTGGTGCCAGGTCAATGGCGTTTTTGATAGGACAACTGTCCCAGAGCCTTATTTTCACTGGGAGAAGCCAATCTGGGAATTCTGAATACAAAAGACCTCTTTCCCGTATCCTTGGACCTCTCCAAGTCTGCCCTTACCCTGTAAAGCTTACCTCTTTTCTGCCTTCATAAGCTTACACTTCTGCTCCCTTTTCTGCCCAATTCTTTCTTCAGGACACCAAGAACCTGGGAGAGAATCCCATGGGACCGTCCGTTCAGTAACAGTCCCACCCCTACTCTACCTTGCTTGTCAGAAGAAGCTCTAGGACAAGAAACTTGTTGGCTTCTCAGAATCTCACATCTTTGGTAGTCTCCTGCTGATTAAACTATGGATTAATAAAGTTCAGGTGTTCTCCTAAAATGGCAATTTGGGAGACCCTTCAAAGAAAGGATATTTTAGTAAAATACACCAGTCTCCTTATTCTAGACCAAGGAATACCTAAGCCATAAATTTGATTATAATGCAATACTTATCTACAAAGATATTTTGAAAATACTAAGATTTGAATGGAATAAGCAGACAAAAGAATAAAATCCATAATTGTTTTCTTAGCTCACACCATCATATCATCTTTCCTGTCATCAGGAAGTGAGTCTCTATATGGAACAGAGCACATTCTTGCTGCAACTTAATTCCATTTTCTTCAGTTCACACTAATATAGGACTTGGGAACAAAAGAACTGCATGGTGGCAATGTATATATTTGAAATTAAAATTGGTGATTAATTCATTTCTGATACTACAATCATCATGACACTGAGATATTAGGTAAATTCAATTCAGTAAAAATAAGTCAAATGTGTTTCTAAAAATCAGAGTAATGTTTGCCTTTGCAAACAGACAAACCTATTAAGAATTCTTTTTTTTTTTTTTTTTTTTTTTTTTTTTTTTGTGGGTACCGGGGGGTCGACCTCAGGACCTCGCATGCCAGTAGGCACCCGTGCCGCTGAGCAATATCACCGGCCCCTTTTTCGTATGTGGGTTCCGGGAGTCGAACTCGGGCCCTCGCGCTTGCCAGGCAGGCGCTTAAGCCGCTGAGCCATCTCACCGGCCCCAAGAATTCTTACTGTTTTAACAAACATTATTATATCTCTCAATTAAACCATTTAAAACATATTGGCCACTTTTGGGGAAATAATTGGAAAAAGACTAGTTTGCAATGGACGATCCCTGCCATGTACTTAAGAGAGACCTCAGGTCGGTACTCATTCCCTGTAGAAAAGCCAAACAGGAGGTTCTGTTCACCCCTCATTGGGAGCTCCAATTTACAACACAAGTGTTCAAAGTATAAATGTATTCCACCCTCAAAGGCAGCATACAACTTTGTTAAGATATTTCTTTGGTAAAAGAAAAACCAAATTAGTATATGGTTTAGTCAAAAAATAAAATACAAGGCCAAAGTTAGAGCCCAGCTTCCTGAGATTAAATATTAACTCCTGCACTTAATTTATGTATGATTTTAGCCAAATCATTTAGCATCTCTCTACCTAATTTCCTCCTCTCTAAGTGGGATAATGATGGTTTCTTCCTTCATAAGCCTTCTGGGAGTAATCCTCCCAAAATGAGTTAATTACATGAGTTAATGTGTGAGAAGTAGTTAGAACCATTTGGCCTCATATAAGTATTAGCCAGTCCATCAAGTCACTCTCAGAAGCCCTCGGCTTGGTATAAATAACAAAAGGCTGCACCATAGCTCTGGTTTTGCTCATTGAAGAACACAAAGCTTCTAAATAGATACTCCTTGAATACCTGCTCAACACCGAGAGTGGGGGCTTCAACATGCGTGATCTCTGGAATTTCCTGTGAGAACAAGAAAGAGCTTGGGATCCATCACTTACACAGTTCAACTTCCGATGGCCAGAGTCCTCGGTCACCTGGAGCCTCCCTTCTGCCCCAGCTGACAGCTGGTTCCTTACTCATGAAGTGGACATGGAGCGTCTCCCACAGACAGCGCTCCTCACTGGGGAGGCGATTATGGAAAAGAAGGCGCAACTGTTCCCAGACACTCCAAGGCTTTAGAATTTAGAGACCATGGCTGTGGTTGGCTTTTATCCTTACTGAACATGTTCCTTCCTCTTTTCTCAGGATTCAGCTCAGAAACAATTTCTGATCCCCAAAATCTGCTGGAGGAATCCCCTTGTTACAATTCCACCTTTCGAGATCGAATGACCCCATTCATCCTTTCAGCCACCCTGTAAGCCATCTGGCCACCTTCTAGAAAGGCAGGTTGCTTCCCCAGTGTACAGGAATAAAGGACAGACTGAGCTGTCGTGCAGCAAATAGTCTGTTCCATTTCATTTATCAGGATGCTTGTATGTGAACTATTCAAAAACAGGGAAAAAAAGCTTATTTATAAGAAGCAGCTCTGCAAAACCCCATCACTAAATAGTCCAGTAATCACTAAGTAGCCATTTATTCAATTTGGAAATGGTGTGATTAAATAGTTCTCTAGTACACTAAAAACCATAGAGGTGAAATAAAACATTAAAATCAAATGATTTTCCCCCATGGTGCATTTTTCTCTTTGTTTCTAGGTATTTCCTTTTCAAAATCAGTTAAAAGTTGGTATGTGTCAGGAGAATTTAGTTGTTTTAGCTCTGTAAGTACCAGTTAGCTCGTCTAATATAATAATATGTAGGTTATACAATGACTAGCTTTTCAAAGCACTAGGATTTCTAAATACATTGCTTTCAATTTCTACTACAATTTAATTTCACATTTGTCAAGAGGAAGTGTTTGAATTAAGTGAAATACACTATCTTCAGAGAGTTAGATTTTACAGAGGTTTTGACGAGACCCCTAGTTAAAAAAAGTTGAGCAGGCTTGCTATTTCCCTTCATTAACTGAGGCCCTTCTCACCACAGGCTTGAGAGTCTGTTAGCAAATCTATTGGTACTAGAGGAGTGAAATAAGCCAGTGACAGCACCATCTGTTGGTAGCAGGTAAGGTGATAGATACACTTTTTTGCTAAGGTACATCTTGTTCCTATGGAAATTCTTAGATTGGAAGGAGCTTTTTTAAGCCCAAGGGGATTATGTTCAAGTGAAAATACTATGATAGATTTACTTTTCCTCCTCAAGGTGGCCAAGAGCCATGTATTTAGTTTATACTCACTTGATTTTTTACTGGAAAAAAATAAAGCCATTAACATTTTCCTAATATAGATTTAGAATAAAACAAGCAAAAAAGCGGATATACACATTTTTCAGTCTTTCAAGATTGTGTGACCAGAAGATAGAAATTGTGCTTCAGATATTATGAATGATTAGACATTTGACTATAAGAATGGGAAGTCATTTTAAGCAGAGGATAACTACTAATAAAGCATTTTATTAAATGGAAAGAAAGGATCCTAATATGACCATATTAGAGGGCCAGGAAAACAAGCAAAACTTGTGTTCTCTTACCTCCCGAAACATCATTGAATATGTACTTTTTACACATATATTGGATAGTTTTATTGAAATGTATGAGTTTGATTGCAGTATCTTATAAAGTATATGAATATTAGATGAATACAGTGAGAAGAGGATATAATATGTAACTTTAACATAATGAGGAATAGATCTTTTAATTATTTGGTATAGTCACTGATGCACATTAGTTTCAAAACACAAAGATGTAATGTACTGGTCAAAGATTAGTATGCTTTATAGATACTTGCAATGCAAGACTAATAATATTATGTGAAAGTTGCTAATAGGTTAACGAGGCTAACCTAAAAGGTTAGCAAACTCACCTCGAATAATGTTAAATTTATAAATAAATGAATTAATTTATATATAACATAATATCTTATGCTTTAAGTTTTAGGGCTAAGTGGAAAAGGAAATCACCTGGATTTAAATTTTGCTCTTTTTTTTTTCTTTTTTTAAAACAACCAATTTATTTAGTATCCGTTTTTATTTTATTATTTTTTTTGCTACCCTATTATACTCACCACTGGTAAAACAAACAGGACATTTTAGCTTTAATCTTCTTACTACATAACCCAAATAACTTCAGTCATGTTTGCATTAATGCTGCATTAATCATGTTGTTGCGTATTAATGAGTTTTCAGGCTATGCTAATTACTGTCATAGATTCTGCAGCAGCCCATTAAATATACAAATTACAGAATTAAAGAGCCAGAGCTCTTCATGATTAATCTCTAAATGGAGAAAAACTAATGATGTCTGTACAAAGTTTCTCTCTACTTTTGGCTGAGTGAGCCCAATGAACAATCAATTAGACTATTTGAGGAAAAAGGAACTCACGTGTTATTCAGTTTTATGTAGGTGCTTTGTTACAGCAGTGTACATCATTCATATTTCATAAAAATTCTACAGCCCTTACCTGTCTCCTCGCCTATGTTGTTCATTGTTTGGAATAAGGCATGTTTATGCTGTATCCATGGTAATGAGGTTCCACAGTATCAAAAGGGCTTTGTTTGGAAGCATTTTCATCTGAAAGGAGTTCTCATAAAGAGGATCTCAAAAACAAAAATCCCAAAGAAGATGTAGAGTTTTCACAAGAACAAAACCGTAATGCCCTGTTAGCCTACATGGAGTTTGCATCCTATCATGGAGTAAAGTTGCCTAGTAGAGCAGATCAGATCTGGAACGAAAAGCGGATTTGAATCTAGACATTTTTACAGGGGTGGGAACATGAAACGGACCCCACTGCAACCCCAGGGAGAAAGGACCATTCTGCATCATCTGGGGATGACATAGCAATTAGCCGATACTCAAAATATGGCGGGAACATACCAGGGGGGCAGGGACCAACAAAAGAGGAAGACGGGCAGGGCAGGTGAGTCAGGCAAGGACTGAAAGACAAACGCAGCAATAGCGGAAACACAGGAAGCCGGAAAGGCTAACACAGTTGGTGTGCGGCACAGGGACGTGTGTAGCAGGAACCTGGAGTCCAGACATGAGCATAGAGGTAGAACTCGGGCTGGGAGCACAGGCTGGCGAGGAACAGGCAGCAACACAAGCTCTAGAGGGGTGGGCAGGAGTCCAAGAACGTGAAGAGACTCAGACACCAGAACCGGGAAGGAGAGTGAATGGCAGAGGTGGATGTGGACATGGGGAAAGTGAGGACGCCTTTGTCAAAAGGTACATGGGCTCAGGGCCGCTCTTCAGCAAGACTGGCACTCTGAGAGTCTCGAAGCAAGAGTCTGGATCTTCTAGATGAATTCAGCACCAAGCTGAGGGGATAGAGTAGTCTGGGCACAAAGAGAGACGTTAACTGACCTTGGAAAGAGTAGGAATTAGAGAATTTGCCAACCTCTTCCTATGCAGTGAACTGCAGAAATCCCCTTCTATCAGGTCAAATGGAGTAATGTAGTAGGTCATAACAACGGCATATGTGAAAAAAAGCCAGACATTTAGGTTTCTCCAACAGTGAAATGACTTAAAATGGAAAGGAAGAAGGTAAAAGCGAGACATCTTATACTTAGGGAGATCCCACCACATGACATACCTGACCTGAAAATATCATAAACGCCATTGCGTTCATTGCTCATTTGTGCCCAGCACCCAGATGAGGACACCGAAGCTCAGGAAGAGTACCTGACACTAAGAGAAGGTATGCTTAAAAAAGAGAACTTTTAAAAAATAATATCTCCCCTCCTTCCCCTTGGTAAACAGCACAGTTTCACAGTTTGTGTTGAGCAGCTGTTTGTTGAAGAACATACAGAGGGATACAAATAGAACAGGGAAAGAGTAAGTCCTTGTTTGCAAGCACTGAATCCTGTAAAAATGAATGGAACAGTTGAACCATGTGCTGATCACATCCATAGCCAATGGATGCTCCTGGAAGCCTGTGAGCCTGGCTCCCCAGCATTTCTAAGATCTGTTGCAATTCTTACTGCTAGAGGAGATGTGAAAGTTTAAGCACTATCAAGATCCAGCTATGTACTTGTGGAGGTATTTTCATTGTTCCATGGGTAATGTTATTTCTCATATACTTTTCCTTTTTATCCTGAGCCTTTGAAAACAAGCACAGTTCCCATGTTTCCCACATCACTTTTTAGACCAGCTGTGACAGTGCAGTGCATACAACAGAAATTCAGTCAGTGTTGCTGACTTAGAAATCAAAATGTAAAATCATTAGAAAGAATAAGATTCAAACCCAGGAACGTATGTATTTACATGAAGAAAGGTGAGAGCTAGAGTTTGGGTAGCCAAGTTAAATTTAAATTGAATATCTAAGAAAGGTATTTTTTCCTGCTGTAACAGCAGGACTTGTACAGAAGAGAGATGGGTCATATTTTTTTTCTTGCTCAGATGCAGTTTTCGGTGACCCCATAACGCTAGGTGTATCTCCCGTGATGAGTCCACAGCTGTAAAGCAGTCCTGATGAAGTTCCATAAAGAAGATCTCAGTATCTGAGATTGCCTTAGCTACACAAAGGTAGGACATCAATCAGAGATATTCTAAGGATCTTTTCGTCTCCATTGCTGATGGTCTGGATGGTAATTTCAATGGAAACCTTTTGTGACTTTAGCAGCAATTGTGTAAACACGATGTTGCCCAGGCAGAAAGTAATTAAATTGATAGAGGAAAGAAACATGACTTGAACTGGATAAAATACAAATACATCAAAATTAAAGTCAGTGTAATGAGCTGAGACACTGCATATTTAGACAACAGCACATTAGCCAAAGCACAGGTACTCCTCTCGGCAGTCCCAAAGCCGACAGTAAACACAGTAAGTTGGAAATCCGGCAGCAAGCAAGGGAGAGTATTGATTATGTACTGCATGCACCGAACAGGAGAATAAGAGAATAACTTTTTTTTTAAAAAGCTAATGAATAGGCCAGAGAAATACAATAGGCCAAAGTGATACTATAACAAAAAAGGAGGAGGAAAGAAACACCTTCCGAGAGAAATACAAGACAAAGGAACAGCTCAGCAAAAAAACACACCCATTCAAGTGAGAAACTCAGCAAGAAATGCAAGTCATGGCAGAAATATAAGATCAAGATAAGAACATAGTCAACCTTACACCGAGTTTTAAATCAGAACAACAAACTCAGCAACAAATCTGCCAAATGCTAATGATTCAAACGAGGAGGCAATAATTGAATGTAAGAAATATACCACCTCTCACCCAGTAATGTCCACAGTGCCATTTCCCCTAATTATTGTTGACATGGTGACCTTCTCTGGAAGGGACACACCAAAACCTCGGTGTAATTAAGGGCGACCAGGGAAGAGAAGGGTTTTTCATGTCTCTACTGGAGAACCGTGGATAGTAACACCTCATTTATCTGGCGACACGAGCTAAAAATGCATTTCACATGAATAGGTTTCCAGTTAGCAGAAGTATATTCTTTATAAAAAATATTATTTTAACAACTGTAATAAAAATTTCACAATTGTTACACAGGCAGTTGTTTCCTTGAATACGATGACTATGCTTTAAGCTTTTTGTGATTCATTACATTCATGTATAACTAATGATATTTATACTGTCTTGAATGAGAATGACATTTTCAGGAGATCTTGAACCTTCATTTCAAAATGGCTCTCTAGACATGTAAGAATTAGGATATGTTTGTCAGGGTTCCTGTGTCTTCCTTTGTTATCACGAGTCAGCTTTTATTTAAACAAAAATTTAAAAAAAACTCATAGATTCTGTTAGCAAGACAGGTCATTAAGTCTCATCTAACCTCCAAGCAGATTAAATATCATCTAACCCACAAGTCAGATGAGGGTTAGAAGAGTGTGTACCTCTACCCCTAACTGGCAGCAAAATTCCTATTGGCTCCTCACCCTTCCGGTTCCCCTTGTTACAAGTTTCCAATCTTCCATGTTCTGGAAACAAAATGTTAAAATTCTCTATGAAATAAGAGGAAACTTGGGCTGTACATAGAGATAGTTAGAAAAACCCCAAAGAGTAAAGTGAAAGAGGAATAGTACCCTGGGTAGCACACACATCTGAGTAGGCGAGCTCGGACTATTCACTTTGATGACACAATGGTATTTTGTTCAGTACTATTGTTCTCTACTATTTTCCAAATAGTCTGAGTTGCAGTAAAAGTAGGTTCTTTTACAATGTCTCTAGATAAAGACATTGTCATCTTATCAGTTATTCTTTTTTAGTGGTTCTACTTCAAATTCTATCACCATGAAAAACCAAATTTCAGGACAAAGAGATATGGCAGAAAAGTTATTGAGCTGGAAGTTCTGACTACCAACAGAGGCTCCATTCTTGATGTGAATAAATCACTCCACATTTCTTGGCCTCCATTTGCTCCTCTGGGGAATGAGGAGTGGGACCAGCTGATCTCTTCCACAAGGGCTTAATTCAATTAGCTGTTTGGCATCGTGTAGACATCATCTAAGAATGGCCGAGGTCTTTCATCATTGCAAGACAGCTGCCAATTTAACTGATTCAAAGAGCGTATGATGTGTTAGGTTAATTTCTGCAACTTTGGAAATTTACATTTCAAAAATGTGTTTTGAAGCCTTCTTCCCTAGCTGAAATAGAAATGCAATCTAAAGATTATGTGGATGTGTGTGTGGCACACGTGTGTGTATGTGTGTGTGTTTAAGAAGGCCTTCTTTGGTAGTCCTGCTGATGCTTAAGGACATTCCTCTGGATACAATATTTGTGGAAAACTCACTTTGTGTTGGACATTATTCAGTAGCATGTATAAAAGAATGATCAAAAATACAGTTAATGTATAAATTTAAAAATTATTACAGTAAAACTTCCATTAATTCCCTTCAAAACACCCCAAAATATTACCCTTTACTTTGAACACACTTATCCCATCATGCTTGGCAATTTCAATATTCACCATATTTTTTATCACTCTTTGTACATTTAATTAGTAATCTTCATAGTAACTATGCCATCTTCATTTTCTACAAAATGAACTTGAGGCCAGGATAGAGTGTAGCTAATTGAAATAAAAGTCATTGTTTTTAATAAGCCCATACAAATACGGTCCCCTATTTCTGAAGAAAAAAGTGCCATTTGACTTTAATACTGTATTCAATTCATGATTACCTCACTCAATTTGTTTAAATGATTTTACTTACAGCTAAAGACCTCAACGCAGTCAGTAATTCACTGATCCAGTATGTAGGGATAGTTATTATTTAGTAATGTTTCTATTACAATAATCCAAGGCATATAGAAAAATGCAATTCATGATAATGCAAGGCTGGAATAAGTTCTAATTCTATAATGTATGTTTCATAAAGATGACTCCATAAAAGTTGATAGCTTTTCCCATGTCAGTGTTTACAAATGGCACTGGGAAGAAATAAATGCAACAGATTTCCAAGACAATTATCTTAACTGAGAACTGCATTAAGAAGCATTTCAAATGCCTGGGTCTCCTAACAGTACAAACTGTCACTGTGCACTTTCTGAGATGCACTGGAGGTCATAGCTTTGTACTAATAGCATATATAAAAGCAATAACGGAGGAGAGGGGAAGCTCAGGCTAGGCTGGAACTCTGTTTAATGGCCTTAAGATAAAAATTCTCTTTTTCTAACACTGGGCAAAATACTTTCATGAAGTATTTATTGGGTGGTCTGATGCAGAAGTTTTCCTTACAGGGAACTAAGTAGGAACTAAAGAGCAATCTCCTCGACACCCCTGTAGGATTTGCCTCCTGAAAGTGAGTTTGAAAGGAAAGGTCACACAATATTGAATCATACACACACATCCATTGAGATGTCTATTATTGGATCCACTTCATCTGCCGTGGCCAGCTTTGGCAATCCTTCCCTTTCTTTATCTGATTTGTTTCATGAGCAAACTCTCAGGACAATGTTGCCACCTCTACTGCTGGCATTTATACAGAGACCTTGCTAATATCCATCTGTGCTGTGTGCCACTCATAAAATAATAAAGGGAAAATTACCCAAATGATACACCATCTCCCAACCCAGAAGTAAGAGTGTAGCTCAGACAAAGAGTTGGTGAGCCTAAAAATCAATGAATGAAGGGTAAGTATCAAGAAATTCAAATAAAATGCTGTACTAGCAAAACTGTCAATTCCACTGCTGTCTTTTATTAATTTTGCTTTTATTTGTAGGGTGGATCCTGCTCCTAGCCTTGGACCCGTTACAGAGCATCCAAGAGGCAGGAAAATGATTGGAAAATAACTACCAGCCAGATTTGCTCTCTCTACACTAAGAAAAAGATGCTGATTCAGAAGTTAGTGTATTTTTAAACTCTCTGTAGTTGTCAAAGCAGAAGATGCAACTTAGGATGAATAACCTTGGGGACTCTGGAAACTTTCGAGATCTTCACTATAACCTAGAAACAAGATGGGCTGTTTCATGCTAATAACAGTGGAACCAAGAATTTGAGCCGCACACTGAACCAAGTCAGATGAATTGACTCTCATGGAAAAATGGTGACTGGTGCCTTACTATTGCAATACAGACTTCCAATTTTATTTTTCACTTATCTTACTGAGATAATAATGTATAGTTAAAAGTTGTTTCAATAGCTATATATGCTTAACATTACATTAGACCCTTTTTCATCCAATGTATTTATTAATGAAAATAATCATGTGATCTAGAAATGCATTCAAAGATCTGCTTCAAAGATTGATGCACTGAGGCTTAAAGTGTTTAATTCTAAAGGTATAAAGGATGGATTTGAATCCATGTTTTTCCATCCAAGTCCAGCACTTATTTTTTTCCTACAAGTCAATTGTCTATTCAATAAATAAATGCATTGTTTTGATATTACCCTCACAAATTACAATGCTTTCCCCATAAGTCTCCTAAGAAAACGCGGTCTAGGTCATTTGCTTCCATCTGATGATCTGACGGAGACATCTCCCTTATGTTTCAAAACTTCCAAACTATAAAACTTCCCAAGTTGTCTACTACTATTTTCCTACAAAGTGGTCAAAATAATTAATAAAGGACTGGTGCTGTACACAAACTGACCTGTTTTTCGTTTCTCAAACTTGCCCTCTGTTCTTTTATCCAGGACCGTCTCCTTTTAGACTATCATGCTCAATTCACCGGTACCTTTAAAAACACACCATTCCTCATCATTTCACTGCCACCTTCCTTCTAACACCCCCTGTACTAATGCCCATTGGATGTAACTTATTAATGATAACAAGCTCTTATGAGCTTGTTACTATATGTCAGGTGCCCTACACATATTCATTCCTTCAACTCTCACAATAATTCTAGCAGACAGGTGGGGTGATCACCACCACATTTCACACATGTCAAAATAAGGCACAGAGAGGTTAAGGGAGTTAGGAGCCATCCCAGACCTAGTAAAGTGGAGGAGATGAGGTGTGAGGCCAGAGAGTTCAACCCAGAAGTGTGGTGGGCAGCACGGGAATCCAGGTCAAGCACCGTACGTACCGTCCCCGTTCCTTTGAAGGCATATAACACGTGTCTTTTCCTGCTTTTATGTTACTCTCTTCTCTTCTCCTAAACTTGAGAGGAGAGCCATTATCTTGTTCTAGCCCCTTGATCTCAGAAACCTGACTTTTCAAAGAGAAGAAGAAATAGACTTTTCACCCAGTGTCACACTTAGACTAGGTCGCTAGCTTACAATTATTCATCATGTTAAATGTTTTCATATTATAAACTCACTGAAGGCCAGAACCTGGCGTGATATGGAGCCATCCTCCACAAGCCTGGGAGTTCCCATGGCGGTACTCCACTTGAACATTGCCTCTGGGGGACATATGGCCCTTTAGACGATCTTTCTCTCTCCTATATACAGTAAAAGCCTGCTCACAGTGCTTATAATCCAGAAAGAGCAGAATGGTTAATCCATGTTAAAATGTTAAAGACTGATAAAAGCTTAATGCATTTTCTCTCCCAGTGGGATAAGAATTCATTTTTAATAGGAAACATACGTCTTCATCCTTGAATTCCCAAAATGTTGATATGTGAAGTTATGCTGAGTGCAGTGTGGGGTGGGGAAAGATAAAAAAGATTCCCAAGGTCAAAGAAGTTTAGAAAATACACCCCACCCAACCCATTTTTCTGAAATTCATAATATTTATTTGAGTATTAAATATCCTAGAAATATGCAACATCAACAAAAATGACAACAAAAATAACAAAAATCTGCTGAACTTCAAACAATATTTTCAAAATTTATTTGGGTATATTAAATATATTTTGTGTGTAGATCCCTGTTCCACGGAACAGAGGTTCAGGAAGTGCCACACCCTTGAGGGGTGGTTTGTGTCAAATGCATCAGCCCTAGGACCCTCTCAAATCATCCGCAATGGAGAAGACTCCAATTCTGTCTCCTACAGGAAGAGCTGAAATGCTTAACGGGTACAAAATGACACAGGTGGCAGTCATTAGGATGGTGTTCACGACGGAACTCCAGATGGAGAAGCTGTGTTCAGCACACCTCGAGGCTCAGGAAAGTAGAGCGGAAGTGCGCGGCCCTGTCACTGAGAGAGCTGACAGCTGATCGCGTCCCTCTGCAGAGGGAGGAGAAAGCTCCGAGCTCAGGCATGGAAATATAAGGCCATATTTTTTTCCAATTTAATGCTCCAGAAGTTCATTATGTCATTAGTTGAATGGAATTAAATTAGCACCTAAGTTTAGTAGTTTTTTTTTCATGTTTTAGACAAAATAATAACAAAAGGCTACTCTTACCAGGTCTTTGTGTTGATTTTCATTTTAATGCTGAAAATATGAATGATTACCATGTATATATCTAATTCTGAATGATGATAATCAGGAAATCCCTTTTCCTTTTATAGTAAACTCACTGATAGCTTAATTCCCTTTTTTTATCCCTTTCACAGAATTGTGGATTTATGGAACACTGGATATTATGATTGATTACAATATTTGTATCATAACGAGTCCGATGATTGGATCTACCATGTTGCTTATAGTATATCTGCTATGTTCTTCTCTGTTGCTGGTGAACACTAACACGCAGTTGTCATGACTCAGAAATACTGAAAAAGAATTAAAAACAAATCTGCTTTCTGTGCTTTGTAAAAGTAACTCAAGATTCTCAAATAATAATACTGTATCTAAAATCCAAATAAATTCAATGATTAATCTCCAAACCAAAGAAAAGCATATAGAACATAAAATTGTGAAAATTTCTCCCATAGTTTTTAATCCTTTATTTAAAAAATTGAAGAGATGTATATAGTTTGATGCAGGAGTGAATTTACACACAAAAACCTTTGATGCTATATTCCAATAGACACAATCAAGAAAAATGTGGCAATTAGGAAGACAAATTTAAGAAATAATATTGAGGAATTAAAGTAGAAATAATATAAATGATCCAGGAAGCAGAATATGGCAAAGGATGCTATTTTAAAAACAAACAAAAAAATAGAAAATTTTGAAATTCCAGTTGAGTCAACTGTACTAGTTAGTTTGATAAAGGCAATCAGTATTTAAAGAATATATGGTGCATTTGTGCTCATATAAAGCAATTTTGTCAAATCAATTTAAAATTTATCTATGAAGAAGAGAAAGAAATCTGGATAAAAATTGTCAACCACATGTCACTTCTTTTGTCATAGTGGAGAGCAAGTAAATGTCAGCATTTATGTCCGAAGGAAGACATTTTCACTTGGGCACCTTGTCCACAAACCATTTCTTGACTTTATTACAATTAAACAGACCCTGTGGCTGTAAGAATTCTAGAGCAGGGGTGTCAAGAATGCATGGTGGAGAAAGCTCTCTACTACAGTGAGCCTAAGTTCGAGGTCTACAGCCAAGTAGCACACAGTCATGCAACTTTTGTTTAGTTTGTTAGAAAGCAGTAGTTTAACTGTGATTCTCTGGCCAGGCTCCTTTGGAGTCTCTGTAACAAACTGGTTGGTCCCAATCTAGCCATTGAGATAGATGTAAGTGATTCAAAGATTTAAAGTACTCATGCTCGCTTCAGCAGCACACATGTGAAGACTTAAAAGTACCGGAAATACGGGATAGCGGTGGCATAGCCCTGCTGTAGTTACACGACAGAGGCACTTTACCATCAGTGTACGCCCTGAGGCCGGAGACAGTTACGTATGTGCTTGAATTTCACCTCTGAAATTGACCACCTGTGTGACTTTCAGTAATTTACTTAGTAACCCTAAAACTATCTCACACATTTGAAAGGAGGATTAAATGAGAAACTCCAAGTGAACAACTTAGGACAGGGTCCAGATACTAAGGTATTATATTTAGCATAAATCTTCAGTGGTTAAGAAACTGTAATCCATGTTCAGTGACAACCTGCCATATTAATTCAACCCTTTTCTTTGTTCGCATTCAATTTCACTCTCACCGTGATTTCCAGTCTCTTACATCAAGCTCATGCTGGCTAACAGTCACTTATTATCATAATCAACTAAAACCTCACACATGCTAGAGCTAAAGGGCGATCTATATGATTATTTACTATAACTCCTTTATTTTACAGTTGGGAAAATTGACCAAATGGAAAATGACTACTGTCAGTGAATGTATTTTCTCTACTGGGCTTGCACATACATAGAAATGAATACACACGATTGGCATATACTCAGTGCTGTATTTGTTGGTCTTTTAGAAAGATTAAAGCATACATACATCTTACTAGGCTAGACCTTATCAATGTAAACAACCATGACTATAAAAAATAACAAAATGAAGGATTAGAATTTTTACTTGTTGAGATCATGCACTTATAGTCCAAATTGATTTTCTTATATAGTCCAAATTGAAACGTATTGAGCAATACATTTCTGTTGTCTTTAGTGTATTCATGAAAAAATACACATGAAATCTATGATCCCATGTATTTGTATGATTATCATATTGTAATAGCTGAAAAGACAATTGTGTATCTTTGATTAATATCAGAGAACTCTCTTGAATGTTAATACTCTCAGAAGTCACATAAGGGAATGATAAACAATAGCTCCAGTTACATTTGTTACTGTAAATGTACTAAAATCAGCAGAAGTTGATAATGAAACTATTGTTTCCATGCTATTAATGTCTGCATCCCAGTTTACATTTTGAGGGAAGGAAGCTTAAAGCAAGATTATTGTGCCATCTCTACAATATGAAAATCTCATGCCAAAATAAATTGTCCAATTAGTTATATTGCATTTCCAGGGTGAATTTCAGATAAAAACACACAGCATCTTTGATTAAATACTAGTTATTAGAGCTTTTGACACGTCATCCAATCACTTCAGTTACCATACTGTGAAATGCTGTGTTTGCAAAATCATAAATTTCTATTAAATAAATTAAATGTAAGCAGTTACTTGAGGCTGTTTTATTCTTCTTCTTGATTAGGTTATCTTTTCCTGTGTTGAATCAATTCTTTACTCTCTCATCACCTATGCAGAATGATTATTATAGATTGGATTGGGCCCCCCACCCCAAGTTCTTTTGTTGAACTCCTAATCCCTGCTACCTCAGAATAGAATCTTGTTTGTAAACAGGCTCTTCGCAGAAGTAACCGGTTTAAATGAGGACGTGGCACATGGGGGTGCACCCCTCATCCAACATGGCTGGCATACTTTTAAAAACTTGCCATGGGAAGAGACAGATATTCACACGGGGAAGCATGAGATGAAGACTCAGGAACAGGTGAGAGCAAAGGGAGCAGAAGCCAAAGAAGGCTAAAGATGGCACCTGAGCACAGGGGTTGGGGGCCAGGCCAGGCCTGATTCTCCCTTACAGCCCTCGGAAGGAACCAACACTACAGAGCGCTTCATCTTGGACTTCCGGTCTTTAGAACTATGACGTGACAAGCATCTGCTGTCTAAGACTTCCAGCTTGTGGTGCTTTGTTATGGCAACTCTAGCAAACTAAGATTTCAATGATTATAAAAATTAACACCAAATTGTGTCAGGTATTCCCACTAGTGCAAGAAAAGAGCAACATATTTTTGCAAAATAAATTTACTTTTCAACAGAACGTTGAAAACTTTGAAAGATACATATATATATCTTATGTATAGATCAGATCATATACATTAATATATATATCGTATGGCATACATAGCAGTATGAAGTTTGAAAACTAAGCTATTACTCAAGGCACGGTCATGCTGGAGAGAAATCATCATACGATTTATTTTGCTCAGTAGTCCCATATCCATAGGCTGAGTGATCCCCACTGGAAACAGACTTGAGAACGATCACGAGAAGGACTGACTCCAAGGAGTGCTTCAGAAATTGCAACTTCGACTTAAATTTGTTGACCTGATTCTTTCAAGAGTCTTTGTTGACATGTAAAATATGTTCCTTTGAGCTGGTAAATTATGACCATTTGGAGATATGACAGGGTCAGACCACTCATCCACACTGAAATAATAAGTGATTATTTTGCTCTATTCCTTTTATATGTAGCAGTTCAAACAAGATAAGCAATTACACGTTTTTAGAGTCAAATTATACTAGATCATTTACTAGAGTGATCTGTATTGATCAAACTAAGTTTCCAATGTGGACAAATTCGGATCATATGAACAGCTTACATTAATTAAGAATTTTAAAATTTACGAAGGACATAATTTGAATTTTATAATGGATAAGATGAATGCTTTCATATAAATGAGGAGTCACATCTACTAATATAATGTTTATAAAACCTGTATATGTTTATTCTAGTTTCGTTTAATTTTCCAAAACATTTTTTCATGAGATATAGGGAAAAAGATGATTGTATCAGAATCCAATTATGATATATAAACTGTGTATAAAAATTAATCTCGTGTTGCTACCAGATTATAAGACTTTTGAAAGCACATAGGACACTCTACTAAACTTTATGTGATACTTAGGAGAGTGACTAGCGCACAACTGACCTCTTAACAAACGACTGTCAGGAGAAGCCAGATGATATTTTGTATTGCTCAAATGCAGCACTCAGTTGAATAAAAGCAAAAATCAACAACAAAAAAAGTTTCGGTTTGGCATGTTAAAAAGCTTGCAGAAGTAAAGCCAAAATCTGTTACCTTTTGTCTTAATTTGAAGCACCGCTGTTGTAAGTGCTGCTCGTGCTCCAACTGGAGCCCTTTTCATGGGTGATGAGCTTCAATTAATTTCATCCCGCACTTCCCTGAGGCCACAGGCAGAAAAGACCTCACTCCCGTGTTGTTTCTGCTATTTTTCCTGGCATTTTGCTGCATAGCAGGTCCTCTCTTGGGCTCATCTTGGCTTTTTATTGACCCTTTTTACTGACTTCTACCTCATCACTGGATGGACTTTTAATTTTTATTTGATTCTGTTCTAGCAATAATACGTAGATGTTATAGCACTTATTTTCTCCCTGCTTCTGACTCGGAGCTGAAAACCCCTCTTTAATGAAAGGAATAGCTTTATGTCACATAGTCATAGCCCAGAAAGATTTTAGAAAATCAACTCAAGGCCGGAATAGCAAAGGATAAAGCAAAAATGAATCCAAACAGCTGACGAATTGTCCTAGTCACAATTCAATATAACTACCTATCTGTATGTAAAATCATATATATGTAAACTTTTTTGCCTACCCAAACCTATAGCTTCCATGCCCCACCCTCTCCTTCCCACAATATATGGACACCATTCCTATTTCTTCCCCATCTTATTACCTCTATGTTCTCCCACTTCTGCTTATCCTCACCCCCTTTATTCCTTCATCATCTCAGCTTCACTGTGTATTTCCTTTAATTACCAACTGCTGAGGAGCATCGGCCAAGGTCAGAAGCAAGTGTGGGAATTTCAGCCTCCACATTCGTACACTTTTGCTTAGGGTGGACTTGCAACTTGCCTGCGATCACTCCCAGGGGTTTACATTTGCCTGTGTCACCACTCAGAGCAAAATGCATCTCCCATGCCCTAGGCACAGGCTGTTAAAAATCTTGAGGTCATAATGGACCCTTCAGTCTCAGCTGACCCAAGGTGTTGAATTTTTCTTCCCCTCTACAGAAAAATAAAAAGATAAAAATACACTTCTTTTTTTTCTAGTTCCAGGGCTATGTGGCTCTGTATTGCTCCTATCCTGCAGATCGACTGCTCAATATGTTTGAAGATAACACTAATAAACCGTCAGTGCTTTATCACCTGGAAAATAGACAAAGTAAGATCCTGAATTAGAATAGACCATAATGTTGATGTTTATTTAGTCTTTCTAAAATGTACTTCTAAACAGATTCAGTTCAGTGAGTTCAGAAACTATCAGCCAGATTTTTGATAATATGATCCTGCTGTTCAGTACTTTTCCCAAGTTCTCATTTGCATAAGCATTGATCTTCCAGTCTCATGCTTCACCTAAAAAAGCTCTGCTGAGTGATGCCCTCTCTCTACTCTTCCAGCTCCTGGAGCCTGTCTCATTTCCTCCACGACTTCTTTACATCACCTCCACCTCCATTCTAATTTAGGATTCTTCCAAGCATTCATGAGAATAATTTTCCTTTTGTTGAGCAACAAATTCAGCATGAAAACCTTCCTTTAAGTAAACACAATACACACACACAATTAATTAGAATGTAATTAGCTCACTCTATGAAAAATGCAATATGAGACCTCTTCTAACGAAGGCTGCCCTAACTGTATTTAAAATAAAAGACTATGTTTGTGTCTAATCCTTCTTCGATGTGGTCAAAGACAAGATGAGTTTCTTAAGACATCTGAAGATAAATACTTTTAAAATAATTTTTAGGAAAATAAAATTTTCATTTGAGTTTGCCTGTGGGGTCTCATTAGAACACAGTTCCCACAGACAGAGATTTTGTCCAGTTAGGCTCTTTCGTGCCAGGTAGGAGATGCTCAATAAATATTTGTGAGTAAAGACTTAATTTCCATGCAGTGTGATACCTGCTAGACCTCTTAAGACAATGGACTGTACTTTTGGCTTAGGCGTCTGTATTGGTCACTTTTCATTGCTGGAACAGTGTATCTGACACACACACAATTTCAAGGAAGAGAGGTTTATTTTTGCTCACAGTTTCAGTGGCTTCAGTTCATGGCTGTCCAGCTCTTAGGCAGAAACATCACAGTGAAAGGACACGGTGGAGAAAAGCTACTCAAGGCCCGGAGGCCAGAAGCGGAGAAAGTGAGGAACAGCAGCTAAGAATCCACCCTTCCAGGCCACTCCCCGCCCTTACTCTTCAGGCCAGGCCCACAGGGTAACAGCACCTTCAGCTGGGAACTCAGTGGATGAATCCTCTGAGGAGCGCCATGCACCGTGATCCAACCACCTTCCAAGGCCCCACCACTGAGCACGTGACACAGCAGGCGTTTCAGTCCTAAAGCATGGCTTTCTTTCAGTTTTAACACAACATCTGGCATTTCATTATTCTTCAATAAATGTTTATTTCCAAAAAAACAGAATGACACATTCCCCTGCGGCTTCAGTCATGAGTGCAGCCATAATCAGGAAGAATAGTCCAGGATCCTCTCTCCCACAAAACAACGAACTGACCTTGCGTCCTGAGCCCTGAATTTAGCTCTAGAAAGCCTCTGAGGAAGTGAACATCCAGCCCTGGAGAAGCCAAGAAAAGCCCAGAAACACGCTGCTACCATTGACATACTAGCAAAGTGACACCTGTCACATTGCTCCAGCATCCGCATCAGGGGCCTGAAGGGACAGGGAACAAGACAGGTACATTTTTGCTTAAGAGAGGCAGGCAGTTGCCCCAAAGTGATCAGATGGAGTGGGCCTCGGGGAAAAGCCTCAATAAGGGTGACTGCAGCCACGGTGGCCAGGGTGGCCCGGGAGCTGGGGCACCAGGCTGGGTGGTGGAGATGCCAAAGGCACAGCTCCTACTGCAGCTCTTGCTGGGGTTGGCTCTGCTCCGCAGCAGAGGTTTCATCAGTAGCAGCATCTGCCTCTCCTCCCCTGATGGAATGGAACTGCTCCCTCGGGAGATTTACTTCTCCGCAGTTCAAACTTTGTAACTAACTTAAAAAAAAAAAAAAAATGGGAGCAGAGTTGGGTCGGGGCAGAGATCCCATTTACTCAAATTACAGTTTCATTCTCCAGCAGCCCTCCTGATTTGGCAAATAGCTTTTGTTACTTGGTATTCTGCAAAAGCAAGGCTCGGAGTGTATTATGCAACTTCCTGAGACTCTAATTAAGATTGCTACCGTTTTGAACCTGCAATATAATCTCAGAAGAAAACAAAAATGAGAGGCTCTTTTGGCACTATGCACAGGGGGCCATTAAGCGCCTCTGCATTCTCCCAGTGGGTCGCCCTGTCACACTCCTCCTGTGGGGACTCCACTGGGGACAAGGCTCCATGCAGGGGGTGGCACCCTGCTGAGCACACAGGAGCCTGCAGAGGCTGACATTACCCCGACACTCCTCCATTCCCAAGCAAGCTCAGCACATTGACAGCCCTCCTCCAGCTGTGTGTGCAGGGTGCAGCCAGTCTAACAGGTCCTCTCAGACTCCCCAGGGGCCCAGCAGCTGAGCCAGTGGCCTTTCCTCGGTGGTATTTTGGCATCAGCTAACTGCCTTTGCTAGAAAGAGAGCTCACTTTATACAAAGTAGGGTCTGCGAATTCCCTGGCTGACTTTGTTTCCCTTCTGTTTTGAGGCTATAATTGATAATCTGACATACAAGGGTCATATCCTTAAATATATACATCATTACGTGAAGGTGTACATCAAATTATTATACACAGTGCTTTACCATCTTTCTCTCAGACATAGTATCAACATTGGTCAGTTTTTCATTACTATGATGCTATATACATCCATGACAGTCAACTTATAAAGACAATAAGTTTATTTTGGCTTGAAGTTTTGGAGGTTCTGGTTCATAACTGGTAGGCCCTGGTGGCTTCGGGCTTGTGGCGAGGTAGTACATCATGGTGGGAGCAATAGAAAGCAAAATTGCTCACCCCTGCTGTCCCACAGTCCCTTTCAGGTGCACGCCCCCAATTACCTAAAGAACTCACACTAGGCTCCGCCTTTCTGCCACCTCCCAACAGCACCATGCTGGGAACCAAGCCTTAACTTAAACACATGGATCTTTAAGTGGCATTCAACATTCAAACTGTTGCAGCATCCAACTGAAAGTATTTATTTATCTGCTTATTTACTCACTCACTCACTGAACAATTACTGAATACCTATATTAGGCTAGTAAATTTTAAATGAGACTTTGTCCTTGACCTCTGGAATATGAAATAAGGAGGGGAAAAAAGCAGATGGAGTTGAAAATGAAAGCAGAAAGGAATTATCAAAATAAAACAATATGCCAAAAATAGTGCAAGTTTTCCCTCAAGGCTAACACTAAGTTATCATTTACAGTTTATTTCTTGGATTAAGTCAAGGTACTCTCACATGTGATTTCTTATTTGTTGCTCATTATAATACTGGATGAATCCAGAAAACATCATGAATTTTTTCCTACTGATGAGAAATGTGAAACTGAGATAGTAATACGTAATATATTAACCATTGTTACCCTCCTATTATGTTGGTTTGAAAATTTGTTCTTCTTTTGATTTGTTTTGTTTTTTCTTCTCTTTAAAATAAAAAAAAAAAAAAAAAAAGAAATGTGAAACTGATGAAAGGTTTCACATAAGGGGAATGTCTCAGTAGTGGAGGAAGGGAGAATCTCGCCATACCGTACCAACCCTGGAGGCTGTATTTGGTTAGGCAGTGACTTGTCAAAACTGAATACCAAAAGTTTTGAGTTTTTTTTTTTTCCAGTTATGAAGAGCAGAAGACAAGTTATAGCTATAGATAAAACAGATGTAGAGTATGCATCATCCAATTCTCACTTTAGGTAATTAATATGGGGAAATAAAAGAAACTCGTGGATAACTTTGGCACTTAAAAGCCAAACAAAACAAAAACAAGACAATGAAACTAATTAAACAATAGTTATCCACGATGAAAATCTTACTATAAATGAAAACATAGCAAGATACACTGACAGAAAAGTTGAAGAATGGGCTTCGCATCCTGCTCTTCTGGTCATAAACAACTTACTACTTTAATCTAACTTGGGACAAAAAGAAAGCAATAATATTTAACCTCTCTGAAGTTCCATTTCCTCTTCCTGACTTTTCTAAGGATGTCTAGAGATCAGTAAAAGTAGGCAAAAGTATTTTGAACTATGTTAACACTTTATGCAACTGTAAGCTCTTTTAATTATTAACTCCCTGTATTCAAATCTGATTTGTTTTCACTTTGCATTCCTGGGCCAATTCTAACTTGACTTAATCTCCATGGTATAGTTAAGGTTGGAATCATAAAATTTTAAATATTTAAATTTTATCTAAATTAATCTAATCCTTAACCTGAATTTCCTCCCACGTGTCTTAAACCCATTACTTCTTGAAGTGTCTTTGTTGACTAATGAGAAAAATAGGTCCCTCTTCTCCCCACAACAGCACTTTATGCATCTGTAAACAGTTATCATGTGTCTCCTCTGTGTTCTTCTTCAAGATTGAACATCCTCAGGTTGCTCAGCCTTTTCTTCCAGGCCCCATTTCCAAGGCCCTTCGTCATTTTTTGTTGCTCTCTTTTGATACCTCTGCCAAACTCGGCTAGGTTTTGAAAAGTGTGCTTTCCCAGAAGGAACACAGCGCTCCTATCAAGGGCTGACGATTGCCAAGTGGCGTCTGATAATGCCTTATTTATTTTATCCTTGACAATTCTGCTAGTACAACACAGCGTAGCAGTTGCCTTCCTTTTTCTTCTTTTCTTTCAACAGCATCATGCTTTTCACTTTTTCTCAGCTATTAACTAGCATAAATAAAAGCTCTCTGGGACAAAAATAAGTATAATTACCTTACTAGTCTTGCAGTCACAGAGCTTAGGGCAGTGTTTCATAAACATTTGACACTTGATAAATACGTACTGAGTCAATGAATAATACTTGTTCCTACAAATGCTAATTTTTAAATTCATTTAATGTAACAAAAGTATACATGATCTGCTTACGATTGGAATATACCCAAGGGTGCAAAATCCATGTCTGACTCTTATGGCTAAAGAAACCAATAAAACTAGCTTTTTTTTTTTTTTTTTTTGTGGGTACCGGGGGTCAACCTCAGGACCTCGCGCGCCAGCGGGCGCCCGTGCCGCTGAGCGATATCACCGGCCCCTTTTTTGTATGTGGGTTCCAGGAGTCAAACTTGGGCCCTCGCGCTTGCTGGGCAGGCGCTTATGCCACTGAGCCATCTCACCAGCCCCCTAAAACTAGCTTTTTAAAGCAAGTAATTGGAATGAAAGGGAGGTTTTACTAGATTTTATGTAATATAGGTCCTCATTTAAAAGGAAAGTTTCGGGAAGCTCCACCAAAAAGCGAGAAACGTGAACCATGAAATGAATGACCTGTTAAGTTAAAATCAATTACTGAATATAACTTGATAGATCATCTTATGGAATTTAGCTGGACTGTGAAATTTACTTACTATTTGGTTTTCCATGGCCAAACGTAGGGAAAATATGAAATAATTTGGCAAGGTCTGTGACTACAACACAGGAAGTCTTCATCTTCTACTGTATTTGCTAAGCAACAAAGAATCGAACCTGCTGTTTAGAATGTCAAAACCCAAGCCAGGAAACCAGTAGCTCCATGGGCACATCCTTTGGAGGAAGCAGCAAATAAGAGCAAAAACTACAATCTCATGCAGATCAGGAGATTGTGTTTAAAGGGATCTGAAGTAGCAATGATACCTTTTATCCTCTAAGTATTATGAACCTTTTATCTTATCAGATTGGCTAAGAACACATTGCTACAATGTTACACAACAGGAAACTATCAAGTGCATCAGCAAAAGTGCAGCTAATCTTCTCCAGCCCTTCAGATGAGAAATGACCCATAGTTCAGATACAGCTGTTTTGGAGAAGGAAGAATAATCAAGGAAAGACCAAGGGGTCTCCTAGAATTTTAATTATCCCAGTACAAATTATCCATTCTGGACTGCTTATAGTTTTCAATACCTGGAAAACGTATCTCTAGTTAAACAGCCAAGTCAACAAAACACTTTTAGGCAAAGCTTTAAGAAGTTCACTAGCTAAAATAATGCATATCTTTCAAAAATGAACAGTTGATCAGATACATATTAGAAATTTATAGTATACCAGGAATTTTGGGAAGGATCTAAAAACTATAAAATGCATATATTTTAAAAACAGCTTAGTTAGCAGGGCAGAGAGATATCAACATAGTAAAATTCAACTGCTTCTGTTCAGCTTTTCATCTACCTGCCCCTTGGACAAGATTCTGCGTGGAAGCCTTTAGACAACTCCTGTGTCTTTCCTTGACTCTCATTTAGCTCTTCGCCTATGCACGTGGCCACTCCTTATCTGTGGTTTTTGGACTACCTGTCCCTGATGCGCTCCATCCCTCTAAGGTCCTTCCCTGATCCTACACTACTTAATCCATTCCCGTGGCCTCAGCTTCCATTCATATGATGATGGCTTCTTTTTAAGTTAAGACTCTTGGGTTGTGTATTCAGACCAAGCTCCCTTGAGAAAATGAAAAAGGAAAGGAAAGGAATGGAAAGGAAAGAAAAGGAAAAGATAAATTTATTATCTAGAGATAATGGTATGCCCAGTCACACGGTCCAGCCATGGCAAGACCATCACACAGGGAGTGGGGAAGCCTTCAGTATACCATTTCTCATTTCTCTGCTGCTTTCCGTTCATCTGCTTCAGCATTTTCTCCCTCCAGCTCTCTCTTTCTCACTTCCAGCTATGCCTAGGGTACAAGTATGCTGGACCCTGCCTCTCTTCAATGACTTGCTATATCTAGGATTTAACACAGACTGACTGGTTAGCTCTGAATTCCAATTCCAAACTCCTAGCAGAGGAAATCTGTACTCACCCTTGTCCTAAGAGATCAGTAGAGCAATGGACAAGGTACAAAGTGGGTGGTCACATGTCCATCGGCAGAAGCAGGGACAGTGTGCGAAGAAGGAACAGTCCTATCCTCAGTCAAGAGGATCAAGCATGTCTGAAGCTACTAAGTCCATGTCTACAACTCAGACTTTTTTTTAAAGATTAAGTACTAATCCAATATTGGGGGATTTTGAGAATTAGTTTTGGTGATTGCTTGGTTTTGGTTGTAGCATGCTACCAGTCAGAGAAAAACAGCAGTGTATTAAAATAGTTAAGAGCAATCAAACAGCTAGGGATTCTGTCCCCCCCGAAGCACGTAAGAGCTGCAAACAAGTCTACCGGACTCCAGCTCCATACTTATAATCCGGAAGGGTGCAGGGTACACAGTAGCAGCGGCGAGAAGAGCAAGAATAAAGTAAATGGAGAAATTGATCACAGAAAATCATAAACACTTAATTTCCTTCCTTGAGATGGGATACTTAAGTTTTCATTTCGTGTATACAGAATAGATCAATAGATGGATCTCTACATCATCACAGAGATAAATGTTGCAAAATAAGTAAAAATAGAATATTTGCTGAAAGTTTTCAGTGAGGCATTAACAGCTCTGGAAATTAGAGCTCTAATTTGCACAATTTTATGAAGTAAACAAGGAGAACAGCGCATCAGACGTAGGCTGCCGCTCGCTGCCTGCACTCAACACATTTTAAGGGAGTGTCAAATTGATTTTGCAATCCTTAATTATATTTCTCTAATTTTTTTCTGACTACCAAATTTGTAAGGATGCAGAAGAAATCAGTTTTCACCAAACTATTTTTCTCACAGTTAAACTTAATAACATAGCATATTAACACCAATTATATGAACTATGGAAAATACATTACAGAGGTGCAATTGCATCAAAGCAACTGGTCAACTGCATATTAAACTGTGTATTTCATAGTTACACTGATTAAATTCCTTATGATAAAATACCTGAAAAACAGGCAAACTGTGGTCCTTTATATATAAAAATTTCTGTCTGAATGTGAGTGAGATCAAAAGAAATCCTATTCTATAGAGAAAAAATGTATTATTTTTATTTAATTGTATAAGATCCTTGCTGTCAGCAAAACATAATGAAACTCATTTTCCTAAGCTTTACACCATACACTGGATAGCAATTTGTTTCCTATAAAATTTGAAGTGCTGACCCTAACATAAAGTTCATTCACAGCTCAAGATTCTAAGGGAGTTTAGGACAAGTAAATTAAATAATATAAAAGTGGGTTGGTCTTCCTCTAAATGGAGTTAAAGCAATTTATTTATCACAGTGCAGATCAATATACTCAGACCTGAATATTGTTGGAATAACGTGGAGACTTTTTGTTTTATTAACTTTATTGAGATATAATTATGTGCAAGAAACTGCATCCATGTAAAGGGGAGAGTTCTGTGGGTTTCTGACGGATACACACACCTGTAAAACCAACATCAGGGTTATTACACAAGAGGTGTATCACCTCCTCCTCCAACATTGACCTCATTTTTGTCACTACAGATTATTTGGATTTTAAGAATTGTGTATAAGTGGAAGTATCGATAATTATTCTTCTGCTTTTAAGGTGCATACAAATGTCACTTTATATACATTGTTCATATCAGTGTATTCTTTTGTATTGCTTATTAGTAGCACACTGTATGGATATAGTGAATTTTACTTATCCATTCACCTACTGACAGACATTCATGCTGTCCCCAGTATTTGGCTATTGTGAAAATTTATGTGTGTGGTTTTTGTGCAGACAAATTCTTTCAACTTACTTAGACACCGCTCCCCGCCCCCCCCCGAGGAATAGTTGGGTCCTGCAGTAGATAAATGTTTAACAGAATAGATCTGGAGATATCAAAATGCACATTTCAAGCTATTTTCCCAGAGATTAAGATTCAATAGATTTGTGATAGGATTTGACTTTGATGTTTTTTAATCACTCACCCAGGATAACTTTTTGCTTATCAGTGTCAGTTATTGTGTTATCGTCCTGCTCAACTTATAAATTTGCTTGTCTTTCTCATATAAAGAACAAATGAAATAAACTCCACTCCCATAGCATCCTCCTATGTCATTACCACTTCTTTCTCTCTTTCACTTTTTATTTCACATCTTCTCCAAAGAGCCGTTTCTGCTCCTTATTACACTCTCTGGCCCTACAGCCATCCTGAAAGTCGGCCCACCATCAAGTCAGTAAACTGACCCAGGACATATAATTTCTCTGGCTGATTATGCAATTTTTTCTTTTAATCATGATTTTTTTCCAGTAATTCTGCTTCCTCAAGCCTGAGGTTTGTTCAAAGGTTTATTATGGTTTATAGTTTTCATCAAAGTTGAAGAAACTTCAGCGTTATTGCTTCCTATAGTTGAGTGCCCACTCCTTGTCTCGTTCTGTGACTCATGTGCTGGGCCACCGTGGAGGTCAGGGTAGTGCCAACATGGCTGGCCTTGGGGTCTGCCCAGGGAATGGGTGAAGACACTTCTAGGTATGACACAGTAAAGAGATACCATGCGCATGAGGTGGAGTGGTTGTTATCAGAAACAAAACAAAACAAAGGAAAAAACTACAGCAAAGTAGTTTTTGGTGAGGAGTGGAGAGAAAGGACCCTTGGATACTCCTGGTGGGAATGTAAGTTAGTACAGTCATTATGGAAAACAGTGCAACGGTTGCTCAAAAAGGTAAAAACAGAGAACTACCATATGAGCCAGCTTTCCCAGTTCTGGGTATATTTCCAATGGAAATGAAATCATCCTACAAAGTGATACCTCCATGCCCATGTTTGTTGTAGTACTATTCAAAATAGCAAAATACAGACTCAGCCTAGGTGCCCATTAACAGACGAATGGGCTAAAAAAAAATATGATATATATACATATATATATATAATGTGTATATATACATATATTTTATGTATATATATATATAATGTGTAATATACATATATTTTAAATACACAAATATACAATGGAATATTTTTCAGGCATAAATAAGAATGAAATTCTCTCATTTGCAGGAAAATGGACGGAACTGGAAAATAGCATGTTAAACAAAATAAGCCAAACACAGAAAGACAAGTAGCCCATCTTCCCTCTCACACATAAAAATTAGTAGAAAAGAAAGGAGAAGAAACAAAAGAAAAGAAAAGATGACTTAAAAGTAAAAGAAATTACTAGGCACTGGGGAAAGTTCAGGGTTTGGGCGGGGTAGACATAGGCTGGATCAATGCAAAACATACAGTAATGTTACAAGGGATCCCATCAATTTATACAATTCATACAAGTTAATAATTGCAATAAAATATTTTGTTAAGGGTTCTGGATTATTCAATATTCTACTAAGGAATATAAAATTTTGTTTTGTCAGGCAGTAAAATTACCACATTGATTTCTTGACTTTTCTGAATCTCGGCCTTAGACTTCATTAAGGGGCATCTGCTACCAATTTGTCCACAATGCTAAAGTGTGGACCTTACTCCTAGTGCATAGAACTTACGTGCGGAGTGTAGACTTTTGGGAGACTCAGTTAAACGAGCTCTTGTGTTCTCCATGGTCCCTAAGTTCAGGAACTGCTCTCGTCTTGCTCAATATTCTTTTTACGTCGTTATTCACAGTACATGGCTAATGAGGAGAAACTGGGAAACAACTATCTATGAAATGAATGAATGATTGAATTCCTCCAGTTAAAGGTGGATACAGAAAAACAAAGGTAAAGGCTTAAAACACAATTTGCAGAAAATAGAGGAAGAAACCTGGTAAAAACATATATATATATTTTTACTCTTAATGATACTGTTTTTTGGCACATATGATAAAGAATTTTAGAAGCTCAGTGTCCTAAAAATTATTCCTAATCTTGAAGAAAGCAAAATTTAAAAGGAGGAGGAAAAAATCCACATGGCAGTAGATTAAGGAGTGACTGAGGGATGAGAAAATGGATATACTCTAAGGATTTTACTATTTTCAAGAAGACTGATTGTGAGGACAAGCAAAGAAATACTTAGGTTTACAAGTGCATATTAAAATTAAATGCAGTCACCAGAAGGACTAGAATGAATCATAGAGGTGTAAGCCCTTACAGAAAGGAAAAAATGGTCAGAAGTTCAAAGATTGTGTAAAATGAAATGAATGACCAGGACTATGTAGTAGAGAAAGGTCCTAAAATCATATAATCAAGATTTGTATGGTTTAGGCATGCCAAATGTATGTATGAAAAGGAACAGCTCATAACTGAGGACCTCAATGACAGAACGCCTGCCATAAATGCAGACACAATAATGATCACTAAGGTAGGGAATGTCAGAGTGACTTCCCCATTGAAAGCTTACCATAATCCATTTCACAGGGGAGGACACTGGGTTTCAGACCGGAGGACTGGGGGGATTTGTGTAAAGTTGCACACCAGCATGCTGCGGGGGCAGAATTTAAACTTGGGGATTCTAACTTCAGAGCCTGAACCCTTACTACCGGTACTGCTGCCTTCTGAACTAGATTGTCAGCATCGATACCTCCATTGCCCTGGAAATAGAATTCAATCAGTACGATGCTGTTAATCCATCCATAGCATTGATCACTGTTGTTTAGAAAGCACTTTCAAGATTAAAAGTGCTTTTTATTGCACTGTATATGTTTATTATGACTGTCATCTTAAACCTATTGCAATAAGCCCTAATGATATGTATAGGTAAAAGTGTCAAAATATTCATTAACCTCGAAATTTAATAAGCCTAAGGAGATTTTGTGTCTGAGAGACCTGCAACCTGGTTTCCAGCAATACAGTGTGATGGCTTTGGTGGAACACAAAATAACTCCTGATCTCACACTTTTGCTGCAACGATCAGCATGGAAGCAACTTCATCAACAAGGATCGTTAGTAAGAATCTCTTTTTGTCTGTGGTGCTATACAGCTTAAAATATATCTTCTTTTGCGTATAAGGCCAAAGGAGACCAAACAAATTGAACTACCACGTTCTAGGCTGTCGATACTTCTAAAACTGTAGCTTTCAAAAATGTGTACTATACTCTAACACATAGTAAATCTCATAGTGGGTAAATCTCTGAGCTAAGCAATCTTTCTTATAAATTTTTCTTGTTTATCACATTTCTAGTGAATTCTTTATTTAACGAACATTTATTGAACATCTGGTATGTAGCTTAGGCAGTGGGAGGCATAATAAATGTTATAATCGTCAGGAAGACTGTCGTGATTTCAGCCTACTTGGGACACAGATAAGTGAACAGCCATTTCAACAAAGTGTACTAAGGGCTAAAATAGAGAAATTCTTGGTGTCTATGGTAGAACATAGCAGGGATCCCCAACCAAGATTTGGCATGAGAAGGGGCAAGAGTTGTTGGGAGGTTCATTACAGGAAGAGCTAAACTAACACTTTACTCATGAGTAGCAATTAGGCAGGTGAGAGGCAAGTTGGGGAAGGTGTGACAGCACGGGACATCGAATGACCAAAGACCTGGGCATCTGAGAGAATGTCATACCCTGCAGCAGCTGGGTGGAAGGACTGGTAGTCACAGAACCCAACTGTAACCCAGAAGGTGAATGGGTGGAGGGGTGGAACTGAAAAGTAAGAAGATAAAAAGAAAGAGTTTGTGCAGAGCACCTCATTGGGAAACTGCTGAAAAGTTTTAAATAAAGGACCAGGAAAGGTGGTCAGCCTAGAGAACAACACAGAGGAGAGTGACTGTCGGCAGAGGGGGCCACGATACAAGTGCAGACTGGCCAGTGGCCCTAGAACTGCAGATAGGTCTAAGAGATGCAGCGAGCTAAACTGTACTCTTTTATGGGTATTCTATGGATTTTAACTGATACAACTGCTGTACTTCTTTAGATGAATTAAATTAAGTTTTGGAGAAAATACATACAAGATATTCTACTTTGTAAAAATCAGAAACAACGTCTTCAGAGATGTTCATTGCACTACCCACACTGCTGCCATTACAGTCATTATGGCTCTTTTTCTGCTCTGCGTCCCTCCTTCTACCCATTGAAGTTGGATGGAACACAAACTAAAAATAATTCATATCATTAAAAGATGACATTTTTAATAGCAGTGAAGTCTTTGAGAAGACTTGATGCCCAACAGATGAGGAGAAAAGAAATTGGAAATTTGAGGCAGACAAATCTGAGGCAGCACAGAAAAACCAAGAATGTGGTGGACAGCGTTTCTTTACCAACATGACATGACTGTGTGTGAGGACGTGTGCCTTTTGTACAACAGGTGACAATCTATCTTTGTTTAGTGAAAAAAGAGATGGAAAAACAAATGTTTAAGTTGAGTAGGAATGTGGACAGCTACTGAAATGGTTTGTTTCAGTGAAAATATTACTCTAGTATTGGCAGAGTCTGTGACAGCTTGGTTTACTGAACACCTATAATTCATATTTCAAACAAAAGGCAACATTATAGAAATATACGTCAAAGGAATCTCTGAAATGCAAGGTTTATTTATTTATTTATTTATTTATTTTTTTGTGGGTACCAGGGGGTCGACCTCAGGACCTTGCGCGCCAACAGGCACCCATGCCGCTGAGCGATATCACCGGCCCCTTTTTTCGTATGTGGGTTCCGGGAGTCGAACTCGGGCCCTCGCGCTTGCAAGGCAGGCGCTTACGCCGCTGAGCCATCTCACCGGCCCCTGAAATGCAAGGTTTAAAACACATGCATTCATAAATTTGGCTCGATGATGAATTTGGTGAAGGGGGAGAAATGGTCCTCTCCCATCTATCAATGTCACCCATCCCTCCTAAGGCATTTCCGAAGTATGTACTTCCTTCTCTCTCCTAAACGGAGTAAACATGAAACAATTACTAGGTAGTTTTAATGTTGTCCCTAGTCACCATGAGTTAGTCTGTCTTCCATTACTCTAACAAAAAGTGCATTTGGAGCCCCGTCCCTCTGAGTCTCTAAGATGAATTCAACCAGGTGCTCTCAGGTCTCTTGATTCTGTGACAATCCGAAAACAGGAGTCTCGTCCCCACCTAGAGGCATTTCTCCTCCCCTGGCTCTCATGTCCCATGTTCTTACTCTTGCCTTTATTTTTCTATGTCATTACTACCTGGTCACTAAATTGTGAGGCCACATAGTGGATTTGCGTATTTGTTTTTCAATAATTATGGCCAAAAACTAGTATCAAATGTTAACCAAATTTGTGATTTAAATCTAACTTGGAAAGACTTGGGGTTTTGCTTAGTTGTTTTGTACTTTCCTCTTTTAAAAAAGCCACTTCCTGGCAGAATTACTTGATCTCATTCTGAGGAAAACAAATACCGGGACAGCAAGGGCATTGAAGGTCAGAATTAATATGCTTTTACTAATTAGTCTATCTGAAGAACTTCGCCCTGCTTGCACATTCTCTATAACTGCTTATAATCAGCTTTCTTTTAATGATGTGCTTAAGTGTTCCAATTCACTAAAAATAACAAAAATAATAATAAAGCGTAAATATACTATAAAGTCACAGAAATAAAATATATGCTTTTAAAGAATATTGATTTGGGGAGGATTGCATTTCTCTTTTCATACCTTGATAATTAATCATGTGTTGTATCCTAAAGCGTTTTGTAGCTTAGGTACTTTGGGGAAGGCGAATACTACAAGACAAAAATGAATGACAATCATTTAGTGTCCTTGAACGGCATTATTATGGAGAAACTGTACAGAGTTCTCATCTGCAAGATACTCAACTTCAGTAATCACATTTCTCGCGAAGACAAATAAAAGGGAATTGCATCCAGGTGCACACGTGTGCTCATCTCCCCCGTGGCTTCTACAAAGATCTCCCCACGGCAGTTCCTGATTTCCCGGCAGGGTCACCAGCGAAGGGAGCTTAAAAGGCTGCTGTGATTGGCATCTGAACACTACAATATGCAAACCTCCCTCCAATGATCATGGACCCGTTTTTGCTAATAGGAAAAAAAAGTGACAAGGTGAGAAAGGGACACCTTTGGAATGCCAATCGGAGCACTATTTTAGTTCCTGTTTTTAGCAGGTTCCACTTGGACACAAGCACTACATGGGAAGAACGAAATGGTGTAAATCAAGTGGATTTACTCTGCACTCCTGAGAAGAATGTGCGCGTCCTCTCTCTCTCTCTCTCCCTCCCTATCTTTCTTTCTTTCTCTCTCTCTCTTGTTCCTCTAGAGACACAGCCATACTTCCATCCAGTCTGTTTGTTGTTGCTACTTTGGAAGAAAAGATACTGCTTACCCCATAGTAGGAGCTTAAAACTATGTCTTAAGTGGAGAACAGCTATAGCTGAAGTTTAATGGGTATTAAATAATCCATGGGTCAGGCAGAGTGGAAAGTTCATTCGCTGGGCTATGTCGCCCCCAAATTCCTCACATGTTATACAGAAGTAAGGGAGTAGACACGTGGTCTTAAATTTACACTATGATGCAAATGACTGATACCGTAATAGACTGGATGTGGAGATAGATTTTTGAAAGAACACTCGTATCCAAAAAGAAGGCACAAACAGGTCCACAAAAAGCTTTTTCTGATTCATGATGCTGCTCAAACTAGAAATTTACAGAAGCCATCTACAATACTAATTTTAATAACAACCTTTAGGACATACATTTTCATGCTTGGATTGTTCTTATATTGTTCAAAGTAAAAATATTTAGAGAAAATGTGAAAAGAGGAGGAGGTTATATAAGAGATTCATATATTGCAGTAATGAGATGTTTTATGCTAGACTTTCAACACCTTGCTCATGAGCGTGGAATGTGTTATGAATGCATTCACAAATCCTATCACCTATGTGTAAAATCAGAGTTATTTTTCATGTATAAAAATACACATTACCATATATTTGTCTTTGAGTGTTAACTGGTATTTCCATTCCTACTTCCGGAATCATTTTAGTTAATGCTTGAGATGTGAAATTTATCCTTCAAAATAAGGAACTGGATAGTTATTCTTAAAATTATTAATTTTCAATATACAATTCATCATGTTGGAGATTTCTAGGATTTGCTTATTAAATTTGTCTCAGAATAGAACCATTTCACAGAATATGCAAGAAAGGTGAGTTGACGCTACAGCTTCATCCATAGTAATCTAGCTTCTAGAAATATTCTGGAATTAATTGTGATGGAAAAAAAATCCTAGCCCCAAATGCCTGTATAATATGCAAAATAAATAAATAGCACTAACATCGCTAGCCGCATGTTACCTATAAATGAAAGGAATGCCAATCGCACAGAGCTCAGCAGCGCTGGGTATGCGGTATTTGGGCAATGGTCATTTCACCTGCTATCCATAGTTTTTGCTTTCATGTTGTTATCATTCAGTAACTTCCAACGAACTGTCATGAGCTCCCCTCCCTCTCTGTGACAGAGCTCAGGGTCTGACTGAGGAGGCTCTAACTCATGATTCAGCCCCGAAATTCAGTAGCGTGGCACGCGGCCAAGCCACCTACTGGAGCTGCTTTTCCTCCCAGCTACGAGGGTGAAAACATCTGCTGGGCGGGTGGCAGAGGGGTGGAATGAATGTGTACCAGAAGAAAGATGTCAGAGGCTAGTCAGACACTTAGTTCTCTATTTAGGAAAAAATGTATCTTTCCAGAAAGCAGTTAAGTTAGGTCTAAAACCCTGTCCAAGCTCATTAGTAAATTTAGTGAAGTCATGATATATCTGGAGACAGTAATTTAACCTACTCTGGCAAGTAAACCAAAGGATCCACCCATAGTCTGATGCACATCTGGTTGTTTTAAAAGTTAAAAGCAGCCTTAAAAATAAGGCAAGCAACCAATCAAAAGGGACTCAGCAGTGTCCCCGAACCTGCCTGAACACAGGAGGCCCAATCTTCCAGGAAGCACCAAAGCCCCCAGGAGTCTTTCCAGCCCAAACCGCATCTCCCTGCCTCATCTTTCAAACAACGCGTGCTCCCAGCACATTTTCCGTGCAGCTGGAGGCTTTGTCACAGACAGAAGGAGCCTGCTTCAGAAGTCGCTGTTTATGGCCTAACTTTTTTGAACAGGAATTTGGAAAACTTCCCAGACATTGCATCTGCCCCAGCCCTTGCACCTTGGAGTGTAAGGCCGGCCAGGGAGACAGTGAGCAGGAGTAAATTTATTAGTGGTGGACAGGCCACTCTGTCTTTCCCTGCAGCAACAGTAGGTGAGCCCAGCAAAAACCTGTCTGCCAGCCAGCAAAGCCCAAGCCCACTTCCTCCCAGCAGCCAGGCCTGGTGAGAGGAAATGAATGCTATTTCCTGGAAGAAAGTACACAGACCAAATGTTGGACCAGGCAGGTAGCTTCTATGTCCATTTGAGAAAAAAAATACTGTTATCTGTGCATTCTTTTCCCTCATCTTTAAGAATATTAACTGAAACGGAGCATTTTAAGGAAATTCAATGGTTCAATTTCTAACATTTAGTGATGATTCTGACACACAAGGGAAACAGGTAAGCATGCATTTATCTCAACAGATCTCAGCTAAAATATAATTGATTCATTACAAATATACATCAGTGGCCTGCCTCACTAAAGATCAAGCTATTTACTGTTTTAGGTAAAAATAAAATAATGATATTTAAACTGTATTTTAGAGTTTAAATTCCATTTCATCATCCTCACTTATTCAATATTTTAAAGTTGAGGTATTTGCTCCAAAATTACTTTCTCATGGATTAAATGAATATATTTTTGAGCTTATAGAATAGTATATATCTTTTTTCTTTCCTTTGCATGTGACACAAAGTTTTACTGAATCAGGGTTTCTTCTGCCTTTGGTTCCCTACTCCCTCACACCCTAGAAGAGTATCACAGGAAATACTCTAATGGGTTTTCCACCAAGGAAAATCTAGCATCAGTCTTTCTCAATCTAAGTGTGTATGTCTTCTCATACTTTTTAATTTTTCAAATGAGAAAAATGGACTTTGGGCCATGAAGAGTTACAGTTGTGTAGAGCCATTCTTTAGCAGTGCTATTAGCAACTGTAACTCAGAGGCCACAAGGCTTGCAGAATTATCACGATGCCAGGAAGGCCAGCAGGGTAAGCCAAGGAGGCAGGATTGTGTACATTCACGGGCCAATTTCCCCTTATTTAAAATTGTGATAGGATTTTTTTCTGGATTTTTTTTTGCATGGATTTCCATTTCTTTAAATATTGCATTAAAATATTACTTACACTAATCCTGAGATTTTTAGCACCTTTAAACTTTATGCTTGAGGCAAAGCCTTCCTTGCATAGTCCTGGCTCAGACAGTTTGTTTTTCCTGAAATTAGTTTTCCCCAAAATGCTCTCTATAAAATATGGGATATTGGTAGTTCTTGCACTAAAAAAAAAGGAAGCCATGCATCAGATACCTCTTAGGAATGTGTAATCAAATAAAGTTATGTAGCTTTCTTATAATTCTTAGCTTTCAAGACCTCATGCACTGAGAAGCTGAGAAAGCCCTGGAACACATCTCCAACTCATTGGACCAGAGGACCCGTGAATATTATCCTGAGAAACACGTTCTACTACACAATGTCTGAGAGTTGTCTGTACTTTGATTCAATAAGCCTGCCTCGCCACATCCTTTGCCTTTTACTTTGGCACTTTCCTCATCCCACTTTTTCCCCCCAGAATACTAAAAAGATGGATGTGTTGACACAATCAGGCTACAGTTATAAAAGGACTGAATTTGTATTTCTATAAATAGGCATAGGGTAGTAAAACATTTAAAGGAATATCAAAATAACAGAGAACACCTTGGAGCTTAGCACCTCTTAAATGAAACAGTGTCAAACACACTTACCAGTAAAGTCAGTACCAGCTGGGTGAGTGGTGCTGGGAAATTTATAATACCCATTTCCTGTGAAACGAGCTCCTTTCATCATGGCGGCCATCGGAGCTGGTAGAGACGACTCTCTCCGCTCTAGTTGGTACAGAGGTGAGGGCCCATTTACTTCTTCAGGTGGAAACCACCGAAGATGGATTGTGGTGCTATTGAGTCCTTTAATCAGAGGAGTCCTCAGCTGGGCAGGTGCTAAATATTAGAAAACACTGGTGAGATTCCAGAATCTGGCTTCTCTCTCTACACACAGTCACATAGGCGCTTGTGTACAACACAACATAATCAAAATCAGATCAATGGAGGTCACAAGGATTTCTATGGTTCCAAGAACTGAAACCCTGTAGTTTATCTGAGATATGACTAAACAAAATTTAAATACTTAACAACTACTTAGTACAAAACTGTCACACTGAGATGTTTTCTTTGAAATAATTTCTCAATTTTTCTTGCTAAATAACTGGTATTATATATTGTAGTAGCCACTGTTGGTACTGCAGCCAGGATCTCTGCACCAAGCCGGTGCACCAGTGCCCCAGCTTCTGCCCCGTTGGCCTCTAATGGCTCACTGTCTGTCCACTCCCTTGACACAGCCCCTTGGCTGAGGGGAAACAGCCTCACCAAGAGCTGCAGAATCCCCGGCAAGGCCTGCAGCCAATGGTCAACACTGACTGCAAAGCGTGGAGCTCCTCTTCTAAACGTGACTTCAGCCTGGTGCTACCATTCACAGGGACTGAGGGGGGAGCAGGAACGATTGAAATGGGCTGTTCAGGGAAATAAGGGGGAACATAAGATCTGAGAAGCACAGGGCAGGAGTGAATTGTCACTGATGTGTGCCAACCGATGAGTAATTGGGAATAATGGCCCTAAGATGGTGAATCTTTTTTTTAAAAAAATAGTCAAAAAGTTATTTTTAAAGCTTTAATTTCTTTGGAGTAGATTTAGGTTCACAGCAAAACTGAAAGGAATGTAGAGATTTTATTGTATGCCACGTGCCCCTACATACCCATGGTCTCTCCCATTGTCACTATCATTCACCAGCAGCTTGCTACAATTGATGAGCCTACATGACACGTCCTTATCACCCACAGTCTGTAGTGTGCCCTATGGTTCACTCCTGTGGTTGCACACTCTATGGGTTTGGTCAGATGTGCAATGACGTGGATCCGTTATTATCATATCCTAAACAGTGGTTTCACTGCCCCAAAAACCCTATGCCCCTGCCACTCATCCCCCATCTCTAACTCCTGGCAAACACATCATTACTGTCTCCATAGTTTTGTGCCTTTTCTAGGATGTCACGTAGTTGGAATCATACAGCAGGTAGCCTTTTCAGATTGGTTTTTTACGCTTAGTAATATGCATGTAAGGGTCCCTTATGGTTTCATAGTTCATTTCTTTTTAGCACTAAATGATATTCCATTGTCTGTATGCCATTGATTTATCCACTCACCTACTGAAGAATATCTTGGTTGAGTCTAAGTTTTGGCAATCAATAAAGCTGCTGTAAACTTTCTTTATATGCACTTTTTTGTGTGGATGGAATTTTTCAGCTTCTTTGGAGAAATTGTCCACTATGGCTGGGTCTTATGGGAAGAGCATTAAACAGTTGTGTGAGAAACTGCCCGCTATCCACTAGGGGAGTGGCTGAGCTGGAGGTCAGCTAACTCCTTGGGACTAGAGCAAAGTCAGTCCCAGAAACATGAAATGCCAGAGGCAGATGGTGTAAATAAGTTGATCTCTAGCTCAGTAGTACATCAGCTGGTTTCTGGCCCCTCAGTTTTCCTCCCTGTTAACCACAGCACGAATGGTTAACTTTCCGTGTTCTGAGCAAAACACTGAGACCTCACACTTCCAACCCCGTCACACGCTCCTCCTCTTTTTACTATGTATTAATAAAGATGCTGGGGCTGGCACAGCACTGCCACCTCTCCATCAGAGGGCCATGTCCCACCCAGTCCCAGCTTTCCTTTTCCTATGTGTCTTGTCTTTTCTTAATCTCCCGTCGCTCCCTCTCAGGATCCCCCTGGCTGCATGGGACATGGCAGTCCTCCAGTGTGGCTGTCCTCTTTGCATTTCCACCAGCGATGAGTGAGAATTCCTGTTGCTCCAAATTCTCATCAGCGTTTGGCATTGTCAGTGCTCTTGATTTTGGCAACTCTAAGGGATGTGTTGTGGTACCTCATTTTTATTTGTACCTTCCCCATTAAGTATAACGTGAAGCTTATTTTCATACACTCATTTACCATCTCTATATCTTCTTTGATCATAAAGCCATTTTCACATGTAGTTGTCTGAATTTTTTCAGGCTTAGAACTCATTCACATAGAAACAATCCATCGAAACCTGTAACCCAGAGCATCTGTGGTTTAGCAGTTTGTTAACTCTGGTCCAGGCATGGAAGATGCTGGGCAGCTTCTCAGCCCTAAGGTAGCCAGGAACACTGCCGGTCCTGAAGTGACCAGGCCACCAGCAGTGGCCTCACACCTGGAAAAACAGGGTGCACTGTGCCCTCAAGGACAAGGGACTGGGCACTCTTTGAGGTCTGGGGACAACGGTAATTTTTTGGAGTTCCTAGGAAATTCCACAGGTAAAAGAAATTAAGATCTTCTATATGACCCACGAGAAAGGGAGATCGGAGTAACAATAATGGCAAATTGAAAATGATGGCTAATGGTGGCTAACGATGGTGACTGAAAATGATAGCTACTTTTTGGTTTCACTTTTTTTTTTTTTTTCTTAAATACCCAAGAACAATTGAGTTTGTGGACCAAGATTCCTTCCCACGTTCAGTGTGTTGGCTGGGTTTGAAAAGTGAAAAGAAAGGAACAAGTCATCCTCATCAAGCCTACTTACCAAGGACCCAAACTAAGGCTATTAATTTACACCTGCATTGCACAGCCCGGACAGACAGAAACATTGCCTGTCACAATAAACATAAATCAAAATGATGTGAATACAAGAATTGAAACTCTAAAATCATGAAAGGAAACTCACCGTAAAACACCTTAGAAAAATAACTATTTGTTACCTTTTAGAATTTGGTCAGCTTTCCAAAGAATTGTGTAACTAGTTGTGACTCTACTTCAACTTTTAATAAAAAAAGAAAAGGCACCAAGTGGAAAGTCCATTGACTTACAGAGATAATTAACAATTCCTCAAATCTGCCACTGAAACCCATGTGATAGTTTTATTTTTATATGGGTATGAATCTGTAAATTACATACGTGATTTCTTTTAGTATTGGCTGCGAAAATTCAGCTAAACAATGGGTTATTAAATATTTTGGTCCTACCACTTATGATTCCACTTCAAAATAATCCAAAAGGAAAATAAAAGAATAAGTCATCCTATGAAGCTTGTCTTCAGAGTTTGGACGCCCAACCTCATGTTAAAATCCCAGCAGGCCCCTGTTGGTTATGAATTTAGTGGAGGAAAGAGGCCTGCCTGAGATTCCTCAGTCCTGGGCTTGGGGATGCAAGCAAAGGAATAATTACATCCTTTTCCATTTCCTAATTTTTTTGGTGGAGGTGTTGAGACAGGGTCTCGCTATGTAGTTCAGGCTGGCCTTGAACTCACCATGTAGCCCAGGCTGGCCTCAAACTTATGTGATTCTCCTGCCTCAGCCTCCTAAGTGCTGGGATTACAGTTGTGCACCACCACACCTGGCTTCCATTGCCTAATTTTTACTAGAAACATAAAAATGGTATTTTGAACTCTTCTGTTACATTCTTTGTATTTCACTTAAGATTCTCTAGAGTTCTGGGATATAGGTACCCGAACTTTTTATTTTATTTATTTTTTTTTTGTGGGTACCGGGGGGTCGACCTCAGGACCTCGCGCGCCCGCAGGCGCCCTTGCCGCTGAGCGATATCACCGGCCCCTTTTTCGTATGTGGGATCCGGGAGTCGAACTCGGGCCCTCGCGCTTGCAAGTTAGGCGCTTATACCACTGAGCCATCTCACCGGCCCCGAACTTTTTATTTTAAAAAGTACCATCTAACCCAATGATACGTAAGAGATCTTTCTCCTTTCTTCATCAAGGCTGCAGGTGTTTGACAGAACACAAACCTCTCCTTGACTGCCGCCACCGCTGAACGGGGAGGGGATAAAGTGTACCACCAATCCCTCAGAATCCTTTCCTGCTCGAGAGCCCACTCACAAACACTTCTAAATTAAAAATATAAAATGAGAGTTAAAACCACAAAAGGAATCTCAGTAGCTCTGCAGTGATTGTCGCTTAATCCCTCCCAAAAGTGAGAGCACACATTTGTTTTTATGTTGGCAAAAGATTATTGCAATAAGGCACTCTTATATTGAGAGTCCACAAAAGTTAGTATCGACCCCTTATCTTAATTACTTTTTAGGTCACTGAGACACAATACCTGATACCCACAACTTAAAGGAAGAAAGGTTTATTTTAGCTCATATTTTTAGTCTGTAGTCAGCTGGCTTGAAGCCAGGATGGGATGGCAGAGGGGTATGACAGAGGAGAGCTGCTCATGGCATGGTGAACAGGAAGCAGATGGAGATCAAGGGAGGGGCCAGGAAGGGAGATATAACCTTCATGATCACACCCAGAATGACCTGTCTCTCCCAACTGGGCCCCATTCCTAACAGCAAGTCATCATATAGTGTCCCTATAATCCACTCGCCTTCCAAAGGTCCCACCCATGATTGCATGAGGCGTTAGGGGACAAGCAGATGGACCCATAACACCATTCCGACTTGTTAGAGTTTCAGGAGAACCATAGCGCCAAGCCATTCGACTGTTCTGCAGATGTCAACTCCAGAAAGTGAATTGAAGTATAGTATCTTTTTTATCCTTTTGCTTAAAAAAAAAAAAAAACCCTCCAGCTGGTGTATTATACAGTTTCACACAGAGGGGTCAAGCAAGCTTGTGTGGAAAGCTGCACTCCCTACTAAGCGTTCTTTTAAGAGTTCCACTGAGATCAGCAGGACAAATTAAGTGACGTTGTCAATCAATTAAAGTAGACAGGTCACACACTCAGAGAACCACCAAGAGAATGGAACGATGAAGGATTAGTTGTTAGATTTTCAAAGCAAAGGGGTTATATATAAAAACAAATATGGTCTTTAAACACTTCTGAATTACAAAATAGTAAATTAAGAGATAGCATTAAATGAGGAAAAGGACCCTACAGGCTTAGAAAATATATTTCACTTTTTAATTTCAATTGCTGCACATATTTTAGAAAAATCACTTAAAATGTATATGTGCCTCTACACTATGAAGATAAATTTTCAGTGAAATATTTCAACAGTAACTGCTGTAACCACAAAAATACATAATTACTTTAGGTTTTGCAAAACAAGTTTGTACAAATGAAGACACTATTATTACTAGCCATTTACACATTATATATTGTGTAAATTATGTATTGTAAAATTATATATTGTAAATTTATATATTGTAATTATATATTGTAAAGTATATAGTGTAAAAGAAAACAGTTCATCCACATCCAAGATCTGGATTTGCTTAGAAATCCCCTTGTAAATGTAGAGTAGAAAATGAATCTTCAATTCCAATTCATCATTTTGAAGACTAGCACCTGATTTATTTTTTTCACTTGGGATTAAATTATAATGGTTTTGCATTTTTTAATAACACTGTAATTGAGGTTCTAGTCTTTCTTCTATTTATATGGATTCTGTATAAAATGCTCTGCCAATCTACATTTTTCTTTATGCAGCATTTATTACTTTATAATCTGATTAATAGCATATCATAATGAATAAATTTATACTTCCAAAATCTATGTGGTGTGGAATTTTGAGCATCATAAGATAGGAACTAAGCAGATACTTTTGCTGATGCACAGGTCTTTTTAATTGAAGGTTTTCCTTTGTTTCGAGGAGGAATCAGTTGTTTACGAAGACTACGTGGTGGTGTCATCGAATGTGTTCCAACAGCACCATCTTCCATTCTTGCAGATGGACTCCAGGAGCGACCAACTCCTCCACAGGTCGGGGCATGCAGCGAGCAGACTAACACAGGACGTCCTCGGGCACTTCATCAATGGAAAATAACTTTGACTTTCTCCCAAAGATGTCACGCTGTGCCAGATAATGCAGCTTACCAATGAGAACGCTTGTTTAAAGGTCCTGGGATCAGGACACAAAGTCCAGGTGACAGAACCAAGATTTCCCAGTTGGCAATGTCCCTGCTGTGACTTCTTGCCAATTAGCATCCAGAAGAGGAAGGATTCCCCAACAAACTTAGACATCCCTCGGTGCCGCCTTGTTGACAATCTCTTTTAAGATGTGAGAAAGAGAACAAAATACATTTCGGCTACTTCCTTTCTTGTTTACTTGTCTCCTTGTGGCAAGAGATGCAGAGTAGAATCGACTGAGGTTCTATATGCTCTAAGAGCCTGACTGTGGAATAAACATCGGTTAATCCATTATTTAGTTTCTCTGTTCTTCCGTTGCCTCATTTGTTCAAGAGTAATAGAGTTGTTGCATACCTGTAATCTCAGCACCCTAGGAGGCTGAGGCAGGAGGACTGCAAGTCAGGCCCAGCCCTGAGCAAATTAATGACTCAAGGAGACCCATCTCAAGATAAAAAGATTAAAAAGGATGGGGATGCAGCTTAGTGGATTCAATCTGCAGTACCATAGGAAAGAAAATGTCAGACATGGTTATGTCTGGATCTCTTAAGGTTCAAAATTCTATGATTGATGATTTGAATTCTATGATTGATAATTTGAAGTAGCAAACCATGAGGAGATGAGAGACATACTGATTCCTTTAGCTCATGAGAAAGCCAGCGAGAGTCCCACTTTTTTTTTTTACCCCATTGGGCATATGAGTATTCTGATTTTCCTCTGTCTGTGTTTCATGACAGAAAGAAAGGCTAAAATCCACTGTGTTTAGAGAAGTTAGGTGAATTTGGTAAACAAACATTGCCTTAACTAGTTACAGTTCTGGTGATGATAATAATTTGTACATAACTAGGATCCTATAGGTGAAGAAGGAAGAGGACCTTTTATTTCTGAACTGCACATATAGGGGCAATGATGACAGCAATCACCATTCCCTGAAGTCCACCATTAATAAAAGGTAGTTGCTTGGACTATAATTATGGCATCCTTGCTGCCCAAACTTGAAGCTTTTACGGGGCTTATGCAATTAACTACCTAAATGTATCGTAACACTTGCTTCTCTGACAGCGAAGTATTGATTTTTTAATCATTTTCAAGTCTCCTCCAGTCAAATAAATGTACTACAGTTACAGTTAATGCACTGTGTACAAGCATTAAACGCTTGTGTGACACAATTTATTATTTTGTGATATATAGAATTGAAGACTGGCTTCTCAGAAAGTCGCATCAGTGACCCAACGCCAGGATGGGGACTACTAGTGCCCTTGACCCTCCAAATTCTCTAACTTCAAAACCTTTTTTAATAGGACACTTAGGCTTTCAAGAAAAGGAGGGGTGCTCAATATAAATATTTTATATATGTCAGTATGGGAGAAGATTTTAAATTGCCTACCAGAGAAGATGCAGTTTATACTTTTCTAAAGGTGTCACTGTGGGACCTAAAGTAACTCGGTTCCGATGAATTTCTGCCTGTTTAATTTCTTTCCTTGCATCTTTTTAGGGCACATCTGTCAAAATATTTTGCATACTACAGCCTCTGCGAATCAGTCGATTTTTGCATATTTTAGTTGTGTTGTGTTAATGCCTTAATAAAAGACACGTAGCGAGTACATTATAAAGCTAAGATCGTGTTTTTTAAAAATGTGATTTCTGCGTGCTATTTCCACATGCCAAAAAGGCCGTCGGGAACCCTGATGAAGTCACGTAGTTAAAGCGGCCCCAACAACTGAGGTCATTCCATATTTCACAAATATGCCATTTCCTGAGGAAAACTCATGCACTCAAAATTGAAGTTGGTAAGTAAAAAGCAGTTAATTTTGTTGTGTTAGAAATAATATCATTTTGCTTTTAGCATCTAAGACAGATGCCAGCATTTCACTCCGAACAGATGGTAATTCCGTCTAATAGTGCATCTCTGTATTAGTAAGGTCTGTTGTGTATACAAACAGTAATAAACACTAGGTAAGGATCAAAATAAATTTTAATTGTTGACATTAAATCCTGGCAGCCACAGTTCTAAGGCTGCAATATTCCTTTTTCAAGTCTGTCAGACCTATGAATGCTGCAAAAGCTTGTCCCAAAGCTGCCAGATCCCAGTTCCAATAAAAACACGTTTGCATACTCCCAGTTTGCATACGGCCTTCCACCAGGATAGCTGTTTTCACACACTGACATAATTCTTCATGAATGACATGGGACTGGCGCCCCTGCCTGTGCAATGACCTGCCAGTGGTTTCTTTCAAATGCTCCTGAAGGACCAAACATTTAATTAAGAAACCCATATAACGTGATAGATCCAATTGTTACAGTAAGGGCCACGGTATTATCACAACACTTTCTTACCCTGCTAAGTACAGATCACCCATACCACTCACTTAATTCTATTCGCCACTCTAGACATTCCTGAACTTCTCGACATTGACATCCTTCCCTCATCTTGTTTGTTCTGCCCAGGTTTGAAGGATTTCCCTGACAAGCACAACTACCATCAGCTGTGTTCTCTATCGGCTTGCTGGGGATCAAGAGTGCCAGCGAGCACAGATCTGGTTCTTACAATGCCTCCAGCGAGCTGGTGTTACAAGGAGTAACCCCTATTTATTCGGGGAAGCTGCCATGTTTTTAAAAAATCATTTAAAAAAGAAACAGTTTGGCATTCAGGTGACTGTTCATTAACAAACATGCTTTGCAATCATATTTCTTAAAAAAAATGGATGTATTTTTTTAATCATGAAAAATATATTGCTTCCACCATATGGGACAACCAACGACTCACCAACCGATTTAAGATGCAGCATATTGGGCTGACCATATGTTACAGCGCTGTTGAATGGCTGAGTGATTCATGCCCGTCACATTCTAGTATATCAATTAAAGCTCCTTGAAGTCTGCATGATTTGTGTCTCTGTTATTAAACCCTGCTAATTCATCCCACTTACACATCTGTTATAAATCTCTAGGAGTGCTGCATGATTCATGGCAATCTGTGAGCACGCTACAGCAAATTCTTCTCCTTGTAATTAACAGTAAATTGTTTTACTGCCATGCAATGAATTTTTCAGTTATATTGCAAATGAACTCCTAAATGTGCGGTTCTTTCCTAAGAACTGACTTATATCATTAGGCAATTAAAAAGTATTGCTTTGAACCAAAAGCTTTTAATCAAGAGAAATACAACTTAAACATTGCTTAAGAGCCATGGAAATTTGACATGGTGGTTAGAAGTGTAAAATAATTTCTGTTGAAAGAGCAAAACAAACAAACAAAAACCCTTCAGTAGACTCGGGATTTCACCGATGCCAACCAGCACCCAAGTGCTGCCTGAAAACACCAGGTGAGACAAGTTTTTGCACAGTTACTGTTACTGGATTTCTCAGGCTGCTTTACACTTCTCTAATTGTAAAACGGTGCCTTTATTCTTGAAATAAATAATTGGATAATTAGCCAAGTTGAATCATCAGAGGCTTCCAGCGCCGTTCAAGTGTTCTTGTCAAAGGTGAAGCAAATTCATTTCAGCTCGCCTCGGCAGCTCTTCGAAAAGGCTTTGATTTTTTTTTTCCCCACTTTCTTGGCAGTAGCCTCAGATTCATGAGTCCATACATCAAGTCAGTAGTTTAACAACAAATGGAATTGAATTCAAAGAAGGGAAACTAATTGAAGGACAGCAACAAAAGTGTTTGGTAATGTGCTTTTTAATATGGCATGCCACATTTGCATGATAATTTTTCCTTTTTAGCATGGAGCAGAAAGTGACTAGCTTAATGAGGGATTATTCAAGACAGGAAGAACAAAATGCATTCATAACTAAGAACAAAGATTGTATTATGAGACGAAAACAGGGAACCTCGGAGAAGTAACTGGATGATTGGTTTATGCATTATGAATAAAAAGGTAGAAAAATATTTATATTAGTATTCACTAATGACTATATATACAAGATTGTTGTAATTAAAATTATAAATTAACACATTAAGAGTGCTGGTTTAATCACTCTGGGTCCTATTCACAATGAAAAGTCTTATGTACCTGCATGAAAACAATGTGGGTTTTCAACCCGGCAGCAAACAGAGGATGCGTTCGCTTTGGATTCCAAGGGAAAACGAATGCATCACTAATTACTTGCTTAAAGGGGATGGGGGACTGTAAGCTTGTCGTGTGGAGGTCACTCTGTGTCAGGCAGAAGAAACATCACATTGTTCCTTCCAGAGTGACTCTCCAAACGGAATTTCTGAAAGAAAAGATTTAAACTGGGCTCGAATTGCAGAAGGAAGAAATGTGCAAATTTCCTAAGTTAAAAGGGTAATCTTTTTAAAAAGGAGAGAAGGATTTTAAAAGGGCCGAGTTCATCAGCTCATTACTGGCATCCAACCAGAATCCAACGAGAAAGCCACCAGTAACCCTGACCTGGGATTTTGTTAGGAGAGAGGGGCAGCTCCCCCTGGGAAAATACCTCCCTAAAATCAGATTTCAGGCCTGTTGCAGGCACCAAAATCAAAGGACCAAAATCACAGTTTAAAAAAAAATACAATCATAATTCTCAAGATTTTTGATGAAACAGCCAGATAAAAGTTTACAAGTATCTTTTTTGTTTGTACAGCTAAGATTTAAGGAGGCAACGTATTACACAGGATTTAATGCTTCTAAAAGGCTGAATACCACTTCTAATTTACAGTGCTGTTTTTCAGAATTTTTGATTGGTCGATGGCCTCCTTTCACTTCTGACAGTGAGCTCATCACACTACGTTAGACTTAAGTTTCCAGCAAATCCATTGCAGTTCCCTGGAGTAACGTGTACCTTCCAAAATGAAAATGCCATCGCTAGAAACAACAGAGTAAGAGGAATCACACAGTTGCAGGCCAACTTTTATTCCCTTTCTACTGCAAACCTGTTTACTATTTAGTAGCATCAGCCTTCACAATGCTTATTTCTATGACTTCGTATCTATAAGTCTCACCCAGATATTTAATCTGGGAAAGTTTTAGGAAAAAAAAAGAAAAAAAAAAAAAAACTATTCATGTATGGAAAACAGAGGAGTCAAAAGCTAGTGGGCTTTTTTTTTTTTTTTGCATTCAAATAAAAACAAGTATGTTTCTTCTCACTGATCTGAATGTACTTGAAAATGGCTCATTTCATAATAAATCAAATTACAAGCAAAAATTATTTTCTCCACTATTACATATAAGTGACTTTACTTTCTGCTTGGCAAATGGAGAATCAGATAATTCTTACAAAATATATCAGGGCTTAAGACATAAACTTTTCCACTTTATAAAACACTAAAATCATTTTTTCCTTCCAAAAACAATGGGCTTCAAATGGCAACAGAAGTTAATGCGATTATTTAAAAGCGGAAGCTTGGTAGATGGGGAGTTTGGCCACGACCTGAAGATCCACAATGTTGAAATTCCGCATCATTTTCTCCTGCCACGGCTCAAGCCCCCGTGCCCTGCTTCCCACGGGGGCCCCTGGGGCCCATCTGCCTTTACCCACATTTCTCCTGCTTTCCCTGCAGCATGTGGCATGGCGGACCCTTCCTCCTGCTAGAATTCTCTCTTTCCATGGGTTTTGTGGCAATCCCCCCCTCCTCTCTCCCTAAATCTGGCCATTGCTCTCTGTCCCCTTCACTCTTTATTCAGAAATGTATGCATTCACTGAGATGATCATCTCTTTGAACTTCTATTTTGTATTTTCTCTGCCTTCACTAATTCATCATCCTCCGTAGCTTTCTCTCCCATCCATACTTTCTCCAGGATGCAAGGTTATTCCCACTTTTAAATTTCATCCAAAGTCATGCCATTTTTCCTAAATAAGACAGTGTCTCTCTCTTGTTATTCCTATTCTGTAACCCTTGAGTGATATAGCATGTAAAAAAAAAAGTAGTTTTATAGGAAAGCTAGGCACACCATAGATGACCATACTAGTCAGGAACTCCATAAATGTATTCACACATCTGAAATCTATATAGATTAAATATATAGATATATAAAAATTGTAGTCATAGAAATAATTAACCATAATTTCATGGAGTTTGTGAATCATTCTCATTAGTGGAAAACTGGAACAAACAGAATCACTTGAGTGAAATGATTTGTGCCAAACAAGGTTTTTCCATAACTAGGGAGAAAAAAAATCTAATAGAATTAGACCTATTCATATTAGTATGAAAACATTTAGGAAGCAGATCTATGAAATGCTTTTAGTTAAATACAAGGCATGATCAAAGATGCAGTGTACATTTATTTCCATTTTTAAAAAATTCTAATAAAAGACACATTGTCATTAAACCCCCTGAAAAACTTCCCATTGTTTCCAACACACTTCTCCCATAATTTCCCACTCTCTGAAGCAGTTCTGAAAGTTCTCTTTCGTGAGCGTCTTTAGCTGCACTGTTGTGGCTGCCTCGACGTCTTGACTAAATTAAAAACATTTACCTTTCATGATCATTTTGATTTTTGGAAAGTGCTAGAAGGCACACGGGCCTAGATGCAGTGACTAAGGTAGATGAGGACACCCCGTAATGTTTTACCAGTCTGCCTTTCCACTGGGTGGCACCTCAGAGCAGCGTTCGCTGTATTTTTTATCATATCTTGTGAAGACACTCATACAAGGGAATTTCAGAACTGCTTCAGAAAGTGGCAAGAACAATGGGATCAGTGTGTTTGAAGTGAGACAGAGCACTGTGAAGGGGATTAATCGCAGTGTATCATCTATTGTGATAAATTTTTAAAATGCAAACATTCACCTTATTGTTCAATGACCTCTCTGAATCTTTCATTGTTTCTTAAACAAATTACACCTTATTGGATTGCTTGCAGAAATACCTTGATTTAAAAATATGGCAAGCACTACATTACTGGATTAAAGAGGAGTTGGTACGACCTGCAAAGAGATCGGCGTAAATCCAGCTGGCTCTACGTAAAACAAACTAAAATGATACAAACCATTTCCTACTCAGACTATGATAACAAGTTTTATTTAAAGTTTATAAATGTAGGGGCTTCTTATTAATTGTAAATAAAATATAAGTAAGCAATTGCCTCAAAAAAGCAAAATAAAATATCAGAGCAATCCTGTAATTCCTGGAAATGTCCATGAGGTAGGAGTGGGTAGTACCATAAAACCATCCAAAGAAGCTGTCCAAACACTTCTCACAACTGTCGCAATGCAGCTAGGACCCAGCTTCCTGCCCGAACCCTGGAATCATGATCCCTCTGCACCTAATTCCTATGGCATGGCTGCGGTGCAGGGCTCCCAGGCACCTCTTACACTTAATTGTTTTGTTTGTTTGTTTAGAAACATCAAAGTATTCAGCAATCAGGTTTATTGAGGGAGTAGCAGAGAACAGAAAAGAAAAATATTAAGTCCAAACTAGAGAACCTTTATAGGCATTCTGTTTAGTAATATCCAATATATTTTTCATGTCCATTAAAACATGCTTACCTGCTGCTAAAGTCTGTCCTGCTCCGGAAGCACTCGTTACACACCCAATTGAATTGCAGAGGGAAACAGTGAACGCGTATATCCTGAAAGGCTTCAGTCCTTTGACAATATAAGAGAGGTCCTGGGATTGAGCTGTGTGCAGCAGCTTCAAGGCAAGAAAGAATAAGAATGGTCACGCAACAGATAATCAGCGAATAAAGCAAAATCTTGGCAGTCAAAGTTCCACGAATTGAGAAAGAGGGAATTATTGCCAGCTACTATTAGGAAAGGGATTTTTTAAAGAGTCTCAACAAGCCAGGATTTAATTGATAATTGTACAATCACACTGTTTTATGAGGTAATAATCCAGTTCCTGAGTAGATAAATGAGAAAACCAAGTTATTGCCTCATAAAGCAGCATGGTAGTATGGTTATTGTCACCAATGGTAGAGATAAAGATGGTGACATTGTCATTGTTATTGTGAAAAAGTCCAAACAAAAACATGGGGCTTGGCCAAAAGTAACTCAAAGTAGGAATGCCACATGCCATTTGATGGCACCAGAAAAGAATGATGTCGCTGTTAAAATCAATCCCATCATTTAATTTTTTACAAAAAGCTACAGAAGTAAGAAGGAAATGAAGATGAAACATACTACTGATCGTCCACAAGGTCAGTTCTCAATTATCTTTCCTATACAAATTAGCATATGCAGATCAGATCAAATAGTTACATTTTTTGAAATATTGTCTTAATCAAGCACTTTCAATTGAAAATATCAGATTTGAGCAAAGGAGCCTGTGAGGAACTCCATAGTCCATAAACAAGTAATTACACAATCAACACTGAGAATCGATCCGATCCCATCGTTATAACTACAATTGATCAAAGGCAGTCATGTAAATTTTCTTAGGCTGTGGATGCAAATTATATTTAGCAAAAAAGTCATTAAAGTGTAGAACACCAACTATGAGTATAAAATTATTTTACGTAGGGCTACTGATATACACTTATGTACCACACAATCATGTTTTGATCAAAAATGGACCAGACTGACTGCATTTTTGATTGTGGTGCCATAAGATTATAATGGACCTGAAATACTTCTATTGCCTAATAATGCCACCATCGTAATGTCGTAGCACAACGAATTACATGTTTGTGGTGATGTTAGTGTAAAGAAACATGACAGGTGTGGTGGTGCAGGCCTATAATCCCAGATCTCGGGAGGCTGAGGCATGAGGATCAGCTGGGAGTTCAAGACCAGCTTGGGCTACATAGTGTGTTCAAGGCCAGCCTGTACTACATAGTGAGACCCTGTCTCCAACAAACAAACAAACAAACAAACAAAACTGCTTGGCTGCCAGTGATGTAAGAGTATAGCCCATAATTAAGTATCACACTTAATACTTGAAAATGATAAGTGACTATGTTACCAGTTTATGTATTTACTGTACTATACACTTAATCATTACTTTAAAGTATATCACCACTATATAGTGTGGCATTATCTTAGAGGGGTCTACATTAAAAAAAGAAAAAATAGTTGAGGGAACTAGAGCTATAGCTCAATGGTAGAGTACTTGCCTAGCATGAATAAAGCCCTGGGTTCAAATTAAGGTTGTATGGAAATGTACATGTGTCATTGTGATAATGTATGTAAAATACCCAATCCAAGGGGAAGACCCCCCAGTCAATGTTGCCTGTCATTATTAAAAAAAAATAGTTTATGATAAACTCATCTCATCTCATGTTTACCATGTTCCTCAATTGCATCAAGAGACCACATGGAGTAGCTGATTCATACCATCTGGGTTTGTGTAGGTTAACACTGTGGTATATGTACAGTGAAATCTCTAATGACACATTTCTCAGAACACACCCCTGTCAGTAAGTGATGCGTGACTGTACATTCATATAAAGTAATCTTCCATAAATAAACATAAATGCAGAGAACTATAAAGTTTAGTGACATTAAGGGTAAAATAGTTTTTGATATTTTCCTTGTAGGAATAAAAAAATCATATGGAATATTTGCCTAGGTATTGAAATTAAAACTTTGCAGCTTACAAAGACAACAAAGAACAGTAAAAACGACACCAAAACAAAACACCAAATGATAAATATAGAGTAACGCATAACAATTAAAAACCAAACAGCAATTATAATTGTAAATGTACCTTAAATATCTTAATAAAGCAGATGGATAGACTAAATTGTTTAAGCTAAAAGATATGCATTACACTAATTATGTTTTTATCATGAGATAACTGCAGATGAGTCAACACATATCTAGACTAAAAGAAAAGTACAAGGTATCATAAATTATTGACATTTTCTTTGGTTAGTATAAAAAAAAATAAAATTTAGTGTTGTATATATGCTCTGTTCACTAAAAAATAATCTTAGAAAATAATGGCAAACCTATTACTAGTGGATTGAAATGTGTCTCCCAAATTTCCCTGTCAACCCAAGACCCAAGACCCTTCTGGAAATAGCGTCTTTGCTTGTGTAGTTAGCGAGGTCATCCCATATTTAGGGTGAGCCTTAAATCCAATGGCTGCTACCTTCATAGGAGAAATGAGAAGGACACACAGAAAAGGCAGATGGAGGCCCTGCGATGACAGAGGACTGAAATTCTGTTTCTAGAAACCCAGCAGTACCAGCAGCCACCGGAAGCCAGAAGGGACAATAAAGGACGCTCCTCTAGACAGTGCGGAAGAAACGGAGCCCTGTCTGTCCCTAAACTCAGACTTCCAGCCTCCAGAGCTCTGAGAACAAAGTATTGCTGTTTTAAGCTGCTCCACTTAGGAAAATTTGTTATGGCATCCCTAGGAAACAAATACCACGGAGGGACCGAGATCTGACCTCTTGAATCAGTTTGGGGGAATCTTCGAGGTCATTTCAGCCCCAGCACTGCCCACAGCATCAGCTGAGGCCACTTTTACAGTTGCCTGATGGTTCCACTCCTTATTCTGTTCAGCCCTGCTCCTCTTACCGCTTCACATGCGCTGTTTCTGAGCAAATCCCCTGAACACAGGAGCACGGAGCACATCTCCTGGGGACCTGCCATGACGACAGCAATGCCAGGAGTGGCCCCAGGAAGGCGACTCCTTGGCTGGCTGCCTGAGGACCTCAGTACAGGAAGACACCAGAGCATGGGAGTCCGCGTAACTTGGAAACTTCTGTTGGTGTTGGACTCCTAACTACTGGGACTTCTTTGGAGGAAAGTTGTAATTATAAGGACTACAGAATCAGATGGCTTTTGCTGGTTGTTACCAACACATTCCAGAAAGACCCAAACAATCTGAAGATAATTCATTACCAATTTCAGACAAACTATAAAAGGCTCCTTATCAATAACATCATGTAAAATAGATCAGATAACCGAGAAACAGCAGCTACATATGGGTCTGGTAAAACATGTGCTCCGGAGAGTGGGAGCTCAGGTTTCTAAAAATTAAGGGATGTGCCACGTCAGGGAAGGTTTTAGAAATCCAAGTTGTCTGAGACGCACTAGGACATCCACTCCAAAGTAAAGAAAACTACAGTACCTTTCTACCACCACTAAGAAGGAAGAACAATGTCCGGTAGACCTCTCCTGGGCCAAAGGGCACGCACTCCACACATGGGTGCTTCCCTGTCCATGTGAACAAGTGACATGGAGCTGCCACACCGAGTGTCTCCCAGATCAGGAAAGAGCTCCGTCCAGATCCAGGCTGAGGTACAGGCAGATGAGCCATTTGGGACATAAAACCTTACAGAGCCCATTGTGTTACAGGCAATGGTGATGGGGAAAAGTAGTCCTGGAAAGACACGTAAAATAGGAGCCTAGGGTCCAAAGTGATGGAAACCCTATATCACTTGCTAGACACTCCTGGCATGTCCCTGGACTTCATGTCACCAGGGAACCCAAACGACGTTGTAGTCAGAGCTACTTTCACGAGTTGTGTTCTTTTAGACATGCCAGTCTTAGAGTCAGGTGTGCTCAACAGGAATTTGTCCTAAGACAAAAGTGAATGCCTGGGATTGAGTACAAGCTCAGCCACAAAAACCCAGGGGGTTCCCTCAGGACCTGAAAGGGGAAACAAAGTTTAATGCACAGATGTGTGGTTGTCTTGGCGTCTGACCACAAGTCAGAAAGGGTGGGTGCTGCTCTGTAGCCCCACTGAGGAGGTCCTAAAGAACGGCAGTGAAAAAAATCTCAACAGGCAGAACTCAAGGCAGTGTACCTGCTCGCCTATTTTATGGGAAAAGGAAGTGCCTCAAGGTTATATATATGTGGGATCTACATGGCAGCACCTTGGTACGTTAACCATGGGGAAGAAAGAAGAAAATCTGGAAAATCAGGAATAGGAATCCTGGGAAAAAATTGTGGAAATGGGAATGAAGTGTAAGATCTTCTTATGTCATATTAGTGCCCACCAAAGAGTAGGTCCCTCCGAAGAGGCACTGGGCAGACAAGAACACAGACTGGCTCATCTGGGTGACCTTGGCAGCCTCTGTCACCGCCCACTCCCACGCTGGTAAGATGGGCTACGAAGACACATCAGCCACATGTACCAGCTGGAGAGAACAAGAACCTGCCATCTTCTGTGACTGTCCTGAGTATCAGGTGACCTAACTCAGGGACACGGTAAACCCTCAGTAACCGTTGGCTATCATTGTAAGTCACATTACTGCTGGGTGGGACGTAAATTACAAGAAGGCAATGTGAGTGCATATCTAAAACCTTGAACACGTTCATGACTTCTGTTGTAATATACGATAAACTGTTTTTCGGAACTTTTTCCAAAGAACTAGAGATAAAGATTTAATTAATTAAATAATTCTCTAAAAGAATTAATACAACATAAATATCAACTGATTGTGGACTGGTTAGGTAGACTATTGTGTGTCTAAATAATACAAAAGAAACAGCTACTGAAAGTTAACTTCTTGCCAAATATTTAAAGGTAGGTGGAAAAAGCAGGTCTTATGAATTAAAATTATACGAACTTCGTCTCAGTGTATGCTTGTATTAGAAAATAAAAACAAGTGACATGTATAAAAAGCCTTATATGTCTAATATCATGCTAAAAAACAAAATGTGCCATTTAATACATGCATAAGGAGAATTCTTTTACAGAATTCTGTAAATTCAGAAACTGTCTAGTGAAGCCATAATTCAATTCTGAAAAGAAATTGTTTAAAAATAAAAGTACCTGCTGCAACACCACTGGCGTGGATTCCTTAGGCGACTGTTCAGAAACCATACTGATGTTATACCCCAGAACTCTTCCTCTTGTAACATTTTCTGGTGGTTTCTCCCAGGAGACATTGAGAGAATTCGAGGACAGGGGAGAGACTGAAGGAGGCCTCATGAAAACAGGTGCTATCCAAGACAACAATAACAACATCAAAACCAAGACTGCCATCCCCATACATTTTCAAATCTATTCACGTATTCATTCCAGTTTCTGAAATGGGCTATTCCTTATAAAATATTTCGATTTGAAAAAAATCGAAGAATATGTGATATACATTTGTTAAAAATGGTCATCTGTAAGAATGTTCTCCATCTTTATATTATGAGCTATTTTGCATTTATAAAATAAAAATCTTATAGGACTTTGCAAATGTTTATAAAGATAGCTAGTGGATAACTGAGTAGAAAACCGTAGGAATTATGACTATTTGAAAGAAATCACAGAAATAGAATATGTCTTAGTGCACGAAGTTCAGAACAACACACAATTATGTACTGGATTTCTCAAGTAAAGAAATATTTTACTGAGCCAAACCAATACATCTGAGAAAATATAGTTCTTTAGAAAGTGGTAAATCTAAAATATTCTATGTAACCACAAAGAAATGCTCCAAGTTTTCAATCAGTCTCAGTTGAAATGTTCAGGGTGCATATACACCATACATCTTCCTCCTGCCATCCTTGGGATCTTAGTACAGCTTTTAAATGTACTAAGCAAAGGTGTATTATCAAAGGACCTCATCGCACTTTCATTAGCCAGTGACCCATAAGATTATGAGGGTCCGGTATTGCAGTTTCACCCATTACTTTTCATTCCTGACCTTGATTTTCCCCTTCCCGATGCCATGGCTCATCACTTGTGCGATCATGGCACTATTATTTGTCCAAGATGGCTGGTAGTCATTAAGAAAGTCTCAAGCACAACGTGCATTTTATTCATGAAATGATTCCCTTGGACCTCGACCCAAAGATACCCTCTTCCTCCACAGTCCTTAAGGATCATGTTGAGATAGGGATTTGCGTTTCTTTGGACCTCTATAAAGTCAAAGTGCAGCAAAAGTGTCATTGTTTCCCTAAATGTTCATGAACTTTGAAGTATGCAGAATGTAAAGAATAACATGGAAGGTTAAAAAAATGACTCCTGTGCCTTAACAAAGATATCTTAAGAAAACCAAAATGTTTGCCCTTCTTTACCATAATGCCAACTGCCTATAGCCACAATTTTGAATTACAGATTTTGGTATCCAGATGTCTGTTATTTTGTACAGTCTGGTAGCCATACCATTTGATTTGGAGAAAGAAAATCAAAAACAAAAACAGAACTGTCGAATTTTTAACAGTGATCAGTTCCACTGGGATGAATGTGGAGCAAGACGAGAGAAGTGGCCAACCACTTCAGGACTGCAAAACAACTGGTATTTTGGGAAGCATTCCCCAAACACTACAAGTACAGGTGAGTCACCTCCCCTCCCTTCATGAATTAAAAGATAAAGCACTTACTTTTTTTCCCTAAAACTTACTGCAAATAATATATGAGTAATTTATGAAGTCAACCCGTATATGACATTTTTCCTTGGCCTATGTGAGTTTCTAATGCATGCTTTTCAAAAGGCGCAGTTTTTCCACCGGTTCCTTGAATTTCAACAACCATTTCATTCAAGAGTTTGATAGTGGAGCTGAAAGCTTTGGTCTTTACCTGATTCTCCTGTTCTCTCTGAGATCCAGGCAGAAGACACGCTACCGACCATGTTCTCAGCTGAGACCTTAAATGCATACTCGGTGTACGGCTCCAGGCCTGTGACGGTTGCAGCTGTCTGAGGAGGTCTTTGTGTGTTTTCATCGGCTGGTTCCGTGGAAGGTTGAGGACTGAACCAGCCACTGCTCTGAAACACTCGATGTTCTTCAGTGGACCGCGGTCTTTTCATGTATAATTCATATTTTATAACAATTCCTACTGAAGTTAAAGAATAGACCAGGGGGACTCAGACAAAGGAGCTAATCTGGGGGTGGCTTGGGGAGAGGTAGGTGGAAGAATGCTCGCTTTTCATTATTCTAACTCCGTCACCTGTCAATTTCATTAGTAATCTAGAAGTTGCAATTTAGTACTCTAGATGACGGGTACTTATAAAAGACAACAAACTGTTGGATGAGATGGATGTAAAAATTATTAAACACATATTCATGGAAAAATAAACCAAGAGAGACAGTATATAAGTACAAAATACCTGCACTTTATCATAGGTCAATCAACCCTTTTCAGGATCAATGGTCATGATTTCAACCATGGATGGCTCGCTCATTTATGAAACCCAATGACTGTATTTCCCATTTGCATATTTTTAAATTTGAGCATTTTAATTTAATTACCTGTTTAATATAAGCCCTACCTGTATAAACATTATAGTTAGCTTTTATGCAGTTTTACCAAGAAACTTAAAATATCTGAGGAAAGGTTTTGCCATAATAGGTGCATGATATAAATTACTAAAAATCTATGAATACGTGGCTGGCCTATATAACCAAGGGTTCAATTGTATGAACACAAAAATTAACTTAATGGAGTCAGCTAGCCTACATACATATTTTTTGTATTATTTTACATCCTTTTTCTGCTTAAAAGATAAAATTTACTGCTTATGGGTGCCCTACCTTGTGACACAGTCAAATATAATGCATTTCATAAGTGAGCTTCTAATTATAAACATCATTTGTGTTATGGCAGATGTCATTAAGAGCAAAGATAATATTAGCCTTTTAAGGGGCAATTTAATTGAATGGAATTTGTTATTTGATTAGAAGAAATACACTTGTTCAACTAACTAGGAGAAACAGTATCCTATATCTTTAGGAATTATTTTCTCAGTTATAACAGAAATACATAAATGAATACAGTGTCCATAAGTTTATCACACAATTCCCGATGCCAGGATGTTCATTCTTATTCAAGAAAGTGAAGGGGACCTTGAGGGCTTACCATTTGGTTCCTCTGGTGGAGCCCATTCTGCATAAAGGTCGGTGGAACTGACTTTCCGGATCTTGGGTGGACTTAGCCTTTGCGGCGCTGCCTGGGCTGTAGTCACCGTGATGGGTGAGCCCTGGACACAGCCCCCACTGGTGCACGCCTGTACTGAAAACTGGTACTTGGTAAATGGAATCAGATCCCAGATGGTGGCTGAGGTTTCGTGACCTTCATAGGGAACACATGATGTAAGGTTGTCCAGAGGAACACAGGACAAAACGTATTTCTCTACAGGACCAGAATGATTTGAGAGTGCATCCCAGGTAAGCGTCACAGAGTCAGAGCTGACAGGAATAACGTAACTAAGGTTCAGGTGTCCCCGTGGAAGCCCTGGCTTTGTCGTGTACATGACAGCTGCACTCCGTGTTGAGCCACGCACGTTGGTGGTCTCAGTGTGGTAAGAGTATGTCGTGTATGGTGACAGATCAGTGTCTAAGAAGTACTGGATATCTGAAATCAACAGAAAAAAGGGAAGAAATTGCATTCCGTAAGTTGGTAAAGAATTATTTCTAGTTGCCCTCCCATTGAATTATTTAACCACATAAACTATTCCAACCACTCTTTTGAATAACAATACCTTTCATACTTTTCAAAGTGAAATAAAGCCAATACGGCTTAATTTACTGTTCACTATAGTGGAAGCAAAGGTCATTTGCAGTAGAATACTTAGAAGTTTGGTTTAATTCTTGTTTTCCTCTTAATGTGTCCTTTGGATAGAAAACTAAGAAATTCTTGTCTCTGAAACAGAAATCACTGTCCTCTGGATGGAACTGCTGACAGAGCAGACCCAGAGTCAGCAAACTACGAAGGCTGAACCTGTCGCCTGGCCAACACTTTGACCGGTACCTTTCCTTGTCTGGCTGATAGAAACTGCATAAGACTAGAATTGATTCTTGTTTGATGTGTTACCATAAACGTCAGCATTTTGGGGCAACATGCACACTCCTTGCCTCAGCCTCGATTTGTAATCTTGACTGATGCCTTCTAGGCTTGCAGTTCCTCCCCTGAGTACCACCCCCAAAGCTACCTGGCGCTGCTCGTGGATGCTGAATGGGCCCTACTCTACATACACATCTATGGCCTTTAACACATAATTTTTTCCATGAGAATTCCTCTTCCTCTACTACGATAGCTGGCTGATTCAGCTCACGCCACTTCCTTACTGTGAAACTTTCTCTGTTACCATTTTCTCATACCACAATGGGCACACATGCCTTTCCTCCACCCCAGCACCACCTTGTGTCCTCTTAATATTCTGAGTTGACCCTGCTTGAACATTTAAGACACTACCTTCTCCATCTCCTTTCAGTAAAGGAAACCTTTCCTTCCAGCTTCATATTTAGAGGCTGGGATAGCTCCTGGTTTGGAGTAAGCACTAAATAAAATTTTACTGAACAAACGAATCACTTTTCTGTGTACATCTTAACTATCTTCTAGGGAAGAATAAGAATATCATGAATTAATAGTATTAAGAACGCTATAAAAACAGTTGCTTGGGGGCCGGTGAGATGGCTCAGCGGCTTAAGCGCCTGCCCGGCAAGCGCGAGGGCCCAAGTTCGACTCCCGGAACCCACATACGAAAAAGGGGCCGGTGATATCGCTCAGCAGCACGGGCGCCAACGCGAGGTCCTGAGGTCGACCCCCCGGTACCCACAAAAAAAAAAAACAAAAAAAAAACAGTTGCTTGTTTTCTCTTCTGTATTTTTTCTCCTTTTTCCTTGTATCTTTTGTTGTTTCTTTCTCTCAGAGCTAACTGAATCATCTCACTTGTTGCCTTGAGCATTAGTACTAAGGGTAATAAATGGCAGTGATATCAAAGACAGAAATGACAAATAAACATATAAATGAAATCCCAGAATTTACTAAGACATGGTATCGTCTGAAACTCTAAATTTAAACTACGTTAACTCTCCAGGTTTTATCAATAGTTATAATATGTAGGAATAACTATCTTCTAGTTTCCCTGTGGAAAGACTTCCTTAGAGTGACGTCTCCACTAATGCTATCCGATATGAGGAACAATTTATGTGACCATGTAACACTAACAACACAAGAGGAACTGAAGAGCTGTATTTTCCCTAGATATCTGCTTTCTTCCTCACAGCTAGGAGACATAAAACTCCTATGACCAAGCCAGATCAGGCCCACAGCAGAGACAATATTAAGAACTGATCATGTTCAATTCCAAAGTGCTGATTTAACTCTACACTTTCCTACATCTAAAAGCCTAGAGGATAAAAATCAATTAAATTTTATTTATAGAAACCACTAAATATATCTTATTGCTAATTATTGAGATACTTTAAAATTATTTTACCAGGAGCGAGCTGTTATGAATAACACACAATGTGAAGTTTTAAAGGTGTTACACCAGTGTATCACAATCTTAGGATAGAAATTACTGTGCTGGAGAATCCCATGGTACCCCAGGGCCAGATGAGAAAAGTTTCTCTTCTAACAAAGAATCCTATAATGGTCTCAACCAAGTGATCAAATTTGCTTGGAAGGCAACACTATTAATTTTCTTTGAAAAGTTCAGTGATTCTCCACCTATAATTCTGGATGTCTTTATTTAACCCAAAGATTTGTGTTCACTGGGCTGAATATAAGTAGTGTTTCCTTTTCATATTACACATGCTAGCCATGTCCTGGGAATGGAGTAATAAACACAAAGTATTTTTAGAATTATACAAAGTTCTGACAGTGTTAACCAATTTTTCTTATTTCTCAAATGCCATCATGCAGATAATTTTCACATCATTAATTATAGAGATTGTTAGGAAATGCCAGAAGTGGCATTTCATTTTTTAAATGAAAACTAAGGTTTTGGGAAATAATACCTTGTTTAATAGGATTACATAAATGTCTGAATAGTGAATGCATGCACGTTTATTATGTAAGAAATTGTTATTTGGATTCTACATTAGTGCAATCATGAAAAGAGCTAGAGTGTCATATTTACATGTAATGTTCTATAAAATAAATCACAATATGCTACTATGGAAAACATGGATTGAATGGTACCACTGATAATTTTAAATTTAATTCTGCTAATGAATTAACCTGCAGGGAAAATAGGGTGACCCTAATTTGCAACTTCAGAAATAATTCAACCAGTGGTGCTGTCATCTTCAAAATCATTTTCAATATTTTCATAGCTCTTCTCTTCCTCTATCACAAAAGTTTAAGTTTCAGGACACCTGGATCATGCTGATATTTGGAAGAAAATAAACATTTTAGTAGCAGGTTTTTAGGATGCTTTGCCAATGTGGCAGATGCAGACAGATGTTCATTTCCCTTTGCAATCTGCATCATGAAGTTCAGAGTTTCCATTAATTGCAAAGAATACTTAGAGCACCGAAGACATAATTAGGGTCAGGAGAAAGTGATGGACATGTTAAACTAGATGTGAGTGATATGAAATTAGTTACCAAGTATAACCTACCATAGAACATAAAAATACAACTATGCTATGCAAGAGTTTTTAAGTCAACTAATATTTGTAAATTAGGCATTCTCCTATTTTAAGAAATGCTATGCAATATCAACGTTTTGACATAGCTTTATATACATTACTAACTATGCATGTTAAACTGGAATTTGGAAAGCTGAGTTCTAAAGAGAATAGAATAGAAAATTGAATTAGAATTACTGTTTCAAGGTTTCCTAAACTCTTGTAGCTAAATAGGACTAGGAGAAAAATCAGAGAAAACAGAGGGAAAATAATTTAAAAATTATTTTTATTCCACCTTTAAATTGTATCTGAAACATCTGAGTATTTTTAAATACAATAATTTCTCAATAGTTTGGATTCTACGAGTTTATTTAAAATCTTATGAAAGTTACAGTAAAAAGATAGCCTACCTGCCTCATTCCTATTTCAAACTAAGTTCATTCTGTTATCCTCTGCTTGTATGGGAGAAACAATGTATGCATAAAATTACATTATTTGTTTGAATGTTAGTTTTTTTTTTTTTTTTTTTGTGGGTACCGGGGGGTCGACCTCAGGACCTCGCGTGCCAGCAGGCGCCTGTGCCGCTGAGCGATATCCCCGGCCCTTTTTTCGTATGTGGGTTCCGGGAGTCGAACTCGGGCCCTCGCGCTTGCCGGGCAGGCGCTTAAGCCGCTGAGCCATCTCACCGGCCCTGAATGTTAGTATTATGATTTCAGATTTTTAAAAGTCCTTTTTAACCTGAGAATTTTAAAAAGTCAAATTCTTTAGAATAGAAAATTTAATAAATTTTCTGTAACACTTGCAACCAAGGAAACTATAGATTCATTTGTGGTAAGTTTCACACTATTTTTAAATAAAATATAATTCACAGATTTTTAAAAGAGGCTTAATTACTTCAAACAATGTGTTATGAACATTTTTCACTCTTTGATTTATAAACAGATATCATTTTATAGGTAATTATAGCCTACAATTTATTTAACCATGTATCAGGATTGAGTCTGTTCTGCTGTATATTATAATTCTAAAAGATTGTCAAATGTTGGAATGGTTTGCAATATTTTGATTTAACAAACAGTATAGGTATGGACACTTCGTGATGTTGTGTTCATTTACAACTATTCATTTGGGATTAATCCCCTAATGTAGGTTTGATGAATCATATGATACCTAAAAGGAAGGACTTTCATACATTTTAGCAATTTACTGTATGTGCAAAGTGGTGCTGATGAGCACAGAGGACCCCCCCCCCAGAGGCTTAGGAATGTTCTGGCTTCCCCATATCTTCATCAGTGCTGGAAGAGGGCTTTCTTCACCTTTGAGAATTTGATAAGCATTAACCATTTACCAAAATATAAACATCTCATTTTTCTTGTGTTTATTTGATTATGAGTGAGATTTGCGATTCTCTCTCTGCTTGAAACCCTCTGTGTTAAACAGAGGAAACCACAACATTTATCCTCAGCGTCGAAGAACTTAACAAATGCATCAGTTCTCAGAATATCATATCTTTCTATCGCCCAACCCTTAAACTCACTGTATGGGTACTGGTCTTCAGATGTGTAGATTTCAGAACCATCCCTGAATAAACTGTATGTCAGCCAGTGGGCATTCGGGGAATCAGGTGGGCTCCATGAGAGACTGATTGCAGAAGAACTTTGAACTTGTCCTCTGGGAGGAGGTTGCTGGGACGGAGCTAAATTACAGTGGAGAGAGCCAACACAATCAATAAAGTGAGAAGTAAACTGAAGTAAGATATCCGGCCAAAAGGTCTCTCTAATTCAGGATGACCTTATCAAGAAGACATGTGGTTTACCAAGACATTAATAAACAAAGAGTATGCATCATGACTTCTCCAAAACAATGCTTTTTATCTATAAGCATAAAACAAAAAAGAAGTCAAAGCAGCTGACATGAATACAGTTAAGGAAAAAACACAATAATTTACATCTTTCTTGGTCATACTTTTAAATCTTTTTTGAGAAATCATAAAAGTATGAGTCACACTTATTTTTTACTTAATTTTAAACATGACATAAATCCCATTGAAAATTGAAATTTGTGTAGCATTCTTGGATTTTTAAAAGAAATTTTCCATTCCACTAAGCACAATACCATCTTTTGCTTCACAGAGCACAATGTAAAGGGTAATATTTCCAGATATACAGAGCTATCCATGTTAAAAAATCTAAATATTACCAATTAACTCTTTAAATATACAATGCAAATATAACAACACCTGCTATAAGTACTTTTAAGATGAAGTATGATGTGCATATAAGAACATTCTTCTATTTTAGTGACAATTTGTATAATATAAATCTATACCATAAAAACACTGTTTTCTGCAACTGTACATTTTCTTGTTTCCCTAAGAAGACTCCTTGATTTGTAAGAGCAAGTGTCCTTCTCTTTTTCCCCCAGAATACACAAAGAAGAAAAATAACATCTAACTATTTTTAAGGATAATCAACCACCAAGACACAAAATCATCATCTGTTTAGAGAAGGATAACCCAGCCAGACTCTCTCACTGAGAAAGATGTCCACGGCACAGGTCGTTGTGTTGCTTTTGAAACCATTAGGGTTTTTGCTAAGAAAATTTTACAAATCATGTGAAGGAATACATGCATCAAATATTTATCACCATTTTATATGAAATATCTGCAGTCACTTGATGACTCACTCGGGGTCTCAGGAGGAAAGAGAAATTATGTTTAGGGCCGGTGAGATGGCTCAGCGGTGTAAGCGCCTGCCTGGCAAGCGCGAAGGCCCGAGTTCGACTCCCGGAACCCACATACGAAAAAGGGGCCGGGGATATCGCTCAGCGGCACAGGCGCCTGCTGGCGCGTGAGGTCCTGAGGTCGACCCCCCGGTACCCACAAAAAAAAAAAAAAGAAAAGAAATTATGTTTAAATTAAGTCCTTTGCAAAGAACTTAATAAAATGACTCTTCAGAAAGTGGATAAAAATAGCACGGTAGTTCAGGGTAGGGTGGCAGCAGAGCTCTTTCACTATGTATGCACCAGAACCCTGGGTCCTCTGAGTCCCTAGGAAGACGCACAGGACACACCCTGTGTCATGGCTAGGATTACGGGAACCATCAGCCAAGGTGAAGGATGTATGCGTGATGTCCAGGGGACCAGGCACAAGCTGCCCAGAATCCTCTCCCAACGTCATCTCCCAGAGCGTATTGTGAAAATGTGTGAGGTTTTGCCAAGCAGGGAAGCTCAATAGACTCTCAGAACTCAGGGTTTTTGCTGGGCACCATTCACACTGGCAACCTCTGTAAGGTGTCCGAATTCACCCCAGGAGGAAAGCAGGTATTATACATGAACCAATATTTTATCTCGATGCACTGATCCACTCTCATCAGTTCTGGGCAGGGTGGATACTCAGTACATCCCAGATGTCAATCAGGAGCAACCTTGTAAGCAGTTCTTCCTAAAGATGCTAAACTCTTCTCTGGGTACTTTGCCTAACGTGGAAGGAGACAGAGCTCAGGGACAGAAAGGACCATCCAAACAGCATCATTCACAGAACCTGTGACCAACATGGAGGGACACAGCCTGCTCAAATCTTCTCCCACATCAGGACACTGAGCTGGATTTAACATTCTGACTTCCCTTTCACCTTCTCCCAGTGGCTGGTGGGTTCCCCCTGAAAAATCTACGTCAACTAACTGGAAGAGCGAGAGGAAGCCTACGGGTGCAGGCCACAGAGACTCAGAGGACAGAGCAGGGTGACAGATGGAAAATAAGGACAAGCTCTCTTGCACACCAGGCAGACTTAGCTAAGGGCTACTGCAACTTCCTTAGCAACCATGAGTGACACACTCCATTCTAAAGACATAATCTAATAGAATCACATTTTAAGACAGTATTTCAAGAGCACTAAATATTTAAACATAAAAAAATACATATATACTGCATAGGATTCCCAAAGGCAATTTACTAGATATTAGAGAAGATAATATTTTGATTCATATTTTTTTTTTTGTGGGTACCGAGGGGTCGACCTCAGGACCTTGTGCACCAGCAGGCGCCCGTGCCGCTGAGCGATATCACCAGCCCCTTTTTCGTATGTGGGTTCCGGGAGTCGAACTCGGGCCCTCGCGCTTGCCGGGCAGGCGCTTAAGCCGCTGAGCCATCTCACTGGCCCTGATTCATATATTTTTTTTTTTTGTGGGTACCGGGGGATCGACCTCAGGACCTCACACGCCAGCAGGCGCCCGTGCTGCTGAGCGATATCACCGGCCCCTTTTTCATATGTGGGATCCAGGAGTCGAACTCGGGCCCTCGTGCTTGCCGGGCAGGCGCTTAAGCCGCTGAGCCATCTCACCGGCCCCCTGATTCATATTTTTAAAGAAAAACTTTGTTTAAATACACTAGGTACTCTAGACATACCTGCACCATTCCCATTCTTTCTCTTCCTTGGGAATTACATTGCGGTATTAAAATTTCAACTGTCCACACACTTATTTAGATCAAGGACAGGAATAGGCATGATGTCAAAGGGATATGTGAAAGAAAACAGAATTGTACCTGCATTGCACCTTACATTTTTTAATTCAGGGATTTGACGTGGTCACTGCTTCGGCACTGACAGTGCATTTAATCCTCTTGCTGGCTTTCCTGTTGTTCTTGGTGAAATCACAAAGATTCATAAACTGCTTCATTTATATCACTTGCAAAGAACTTTGCAATCCATTGAAATAAATATATTTAATGAATATTAGTGATTTTACTTAGAAACTCTGTATGCTACTGGAACACAAGAGATCGTAAAGGTGCAGCAGTCATACTGAACTTTAGATTATTTTCCAAGATAGATAAAACTTAGTGAGTGACTGAAAGTGATATTTCAGTCCTACACCAAAGGGTATAGGATGTAATATGTAAAACATGCAAGAGAAAATCTTCATACACATAGGCTCTGCTCAAACATTTAAGTTGGTTCATTGCTATGAATATCTGTAATCACATTCTTATTTGACTTCATAGTAGAAATAGATAGTACCTACTTGGCATTTAAATGAGAATTTTCATAGCCCTGAAGGTTTAGATGGTTTGATATCAGTTTAAAAATAAATATTATAAAATCCTGGACATAGGATAACTCAGATCTTCCCTTTATGGGCTCAAAGTAGAATTCTGAGAAATGTTCACACATTTATTCACCAACACTGCCAAGAATGGTCTTTGCACATGCCAGGTTGTATTTTAAGGAATGATAGTATAACATTGTGACGAGATCCATCTGTTCGGGAGTCATGAGCTTGAATCCCAGCTGGGGAACTTTGGTAGCTGTATGATTTCAGTCACATATAAATTGGAATCTCTGAATCTTTTCTCATTTATAGTAAGAGCATGATAATGCCCACCTCTCAGGGTTATTTTGAGAGCCAAGTGTGTGCATGACTTTGTATGTTCATGTATGTCTATGTGTGTGTGTGTATATATATATATATATATATATATATATATATACACAAATTATCATTCCTTAGTAAACATCACCTTTGTTTTTGCCACCCTCATGTAGCAAGGCCTCCTAATTTATTCAAGGCTTCTTTGGCAATACGTACCCATAAATAATATTTACTAAAGGAAAAATTACATTCTCTCTTAATATCCTGATGAAAAATTGATCATACAGATATCTTCCTTGGAATTCACAAGTCAGATGCCAGAAAAATACCAGAAAGCACATGGATAAGCATCAAAGAAATGAAGACAAGAAATAAGTTTGTGCAATTATACTATAGGCTGCCTGATATGCAGAGAAAATGGATGAAGTTTCCATATTCAAATTCAAAATCAGATGACAAGATAACAGATAGCAATGATGGCTGGCAACTGCTCCAAATATTTAAATTCTTACGTGGTGGCTCGTTTGGCTAAAAGAAAAGCATGATGAATTTATGGACTCTATTATTAGTAATGAGATATGAGAAAAAAGGACAAGAAAGACTACTGATCTAGACCTAATTCTGCTCAAAAAGTGTTAGGTGGAAGCAGAGAAGAGCCAGGAAGATTAGATGAAACTTTTCTCCCTCTCTCAGCTTGGGGCACTGCCCTGAGAAGAGGGGTGCCTCGACTTCCTCTACCCCTTCACTTTGTCATCTCTCAAGTTTCCAGGCAGGGGACCAGCAGGTCTGCATTCAATGGAGGATGAGCCTTGGGTCTACAAGGACACATCCAGGGAGCCCGACGTGACACTTTTTCTCCCATGACTTTTAGCAGTAAATTAGTGGCATAGAACGACTAACTACCCAAAAAGATACGACCATGAACCCAGCTGAGTTCTGTGGATAGACAAGTAGATAGTGACGATGAGGAAAAAGGTAAATATGTCTTTCACAGATGAAAATAAATTAAAACACTTACTAGAAAATTATAAAAGATTTTAAAGAGAGAAGAGATTGGGTCTTCGGGATATTTCAGCAGTTTTTGATGAATCTGAACAAAATTACAACCATTTCTGGGGAGCCCAAAAGGAAAAAAGCTCTGAGTAGGAGCAGCAGAAATCTGGAGTTGCTCCCTCACTCCCAGTCCCGTGACCAAATAACCCAGTCTTATGAGACCAGCACCCACTGTAAGCACCAGCAGCTTTGGTTTCAGGGGGGACTGACTGTGTGGCTGGGGCTATAATTCCAGCTACCGTGGAAGACTCAACTAGGAGCAATGAGGAAAATGTACAGCTTTGCTCCAGGCTGGCTTACATGGTGGATTACCAGAGAACAGCCCAGGTGACACTGGAGATGGAGCCATGGAGGGGCTCAGGTTGCTGTGCACTGATCCCGGGTCACTAGGAAAGCACAGATGCATGGGAGAAGCCAAGAGAGTCGGTGACCAATGAGACCAAGGAGAACTGAGGAGGAGCAGTGACTCAGTGCATTTCTAGCACGTTCACAGATTGAGCGGCAGAAGCTGGAGGTTTTCCGGAAGTAACTGAGCACAAGTGTTGCCCAAATCGCAGCCTGACTCAGATACGCCCAAGTCAGGCTATAGGATTAAAACTTAAAACCTGATGAGGGGGTAGCACTGTTGCAAACTGCAGAGGAGGTAGCTTTCCACAGTTCAAGTCTTTAGAAATTATTAAAAATAATCTAAGCTGGGCATGCTGGTGCACACCTGTAATCCCAGCAGGTGGGAGGCTGAGGCAGAAGGGTCACCGTGAGGTTAAGGCCATCCTGGGCTACATAGTGTGTTCAAAACCAGCCTGAACTACACAGCAAAACCCTGTTCCCCTAAAAAAAAATAAATTTAATACAATATCTTAAATATGTTCAAATAAAATTATAGGGCACCCAATGAAATTGTGAACCATACTAATAAAAAAAAAGTGGTCAATAAAAACAGACTGAATGGCTCCCAATATTGAGTCTAGCGAAGAAAAGTAAACGTGTTGCCCACAATCCTACATCTAGGAAAAACTACCCATCTAAAATGGAAGTAAAGGGGCCGGTGAGATGGCTCAGTGGCATAAGCGCCTGCCTGGCAAGCGCGAGGGTCCGAGTTCGACTCCTGGAACCCACATACGAAAAAAGGGCCAGTGATATCGCTCAGCGGCACGGGCGCCTGCTGGCGTGCGAGGTCCTGAGGTCGACCCCCGGTACCCACAAAAAAAAAAAAAAGAAAATGGAAGTAAAAATATTCAAAGCTGTAAGAGAAGGGGGGGGGAGGGGGGAGGGGGGGAGGGGGAGGGGGGGAGGGGGGAGGGGGAGGGGACAATTGAGAGGAAATGACACAAAAAAGTAAGTTAAACCTGTAAGAAGAAAAAGCACTAGAAATAAAAATATGTGGGTAAATACTAAAGACTGTATATATATGAATTCTGTTTAAACATCAAATTAGCACATAATCCAGCAATTCAAATTCTAGGATATAACCCAAAGAACTGAAAGCAACCAAATAAGATATTTATGCTTCAGTGTTCAAGAAGCATTATTCACAATGGCCAATACATAGTAAAAACCCAAATGTCCATCAGAAGATTAATGGATAAAGAAAATGTCATCATACACAACACTATGGAATATATGTCAATATTCTGATATATAGATATATATATATTTAAATTTGTTTTCTTCTATCAAATTATTTTGAAAACCTAAGGTTATTTATAACACATCAATATAATTAATGTAATTAACAGTATATATAAAATAAACATAAGTGAATTTAGCAGGGTTACATGCTAAAGTAAAAATTAACTGTATTTCAATATATAAGCAATTAATCTGAAAATAAAATTAAGAAATTAGTTCATTCACAATCAAAAAATTATAAAAACACTAAAACTAGAGGTTCCATTTGGCCTAGCTATTTCCCTTCTTGGTATCTTCCTGACAGAATTAAAAGCATCATACCACAGCGATATATGCACACCCATATTTATAGTGGCACAGTTTGTAATAGCTAAATCTTGGAAACAGCCCAAATGCCCATCAACCAATGAAAGGATAAAGAAGATGTGTTTTTTTTTATACAAGGGAGTACTACTCTCCCATAAAGAAGATAAACTTGAGACATTTCTAGCTAAATGGATACACATTGAGACCATAAGTGAAATAAATCTGACACACATGTTCCAATATAGCATGGTTTCTCAGGTGTGAGAAACCGAAAGTGTAAATAAGGACTAAAATGTATAATAGATATTGTGAAATAGGAAGACAACGTCCAAATGGGAAGAGGAACTTGGGGGGGGAGGAAGGAAGGAAGAAGAAAACTAAAGCGAAAAGAAGAAATAAATGGAGACAACGCCTTTGTAAATAAGGAGGGGAAGAGGGGTTGAAGGGAGGAGAGGGGAATGGGAAAAAAAGATGAGTCAAGATATATTATGTACAGGTAGAAATTCCCTATGATTAATGTGAACATTATGTATATCTAAAATGTACCAATAAAATTAATTAATTTTAAAAACTTGGGAATGCATTTAATAAAAGAAAAGAAGTTGAAGACCAGTAGACTGTAAATTCTGTAACTCTGAAACGAGATTAGAGTAGATCTATGCAAACTGAAAGACACACAGTTTTCATGGGATGGAAGACCTAGTACTGCCCAAATGACAATTGTACATCTACATTATTTAAATTAATTAAGCTTTAGATGCCACCCAACCTCCACTCAAATCTCAGAAGAGTTGGTGGAGAAACTGAAAAGGTGATATCAAGACCTACAGAGCAGGTAGAAGACCTGAAATAGCAAAAAGCATTTTGAGAAAAGACAAAATGAATGTTGAATGATCTACGATGCTTTATTTCAAAACTGCAATGTTACTCTGAGTAATCAGGGTGGTCTAGTATTGTTATAAAAATAAACATAAGGATCAGTGGCATAAGAGATTAAGCCTGTGTTTTATGGTCAGTTGATTTTTTTTTATTGTGCTAAAATATACATAATTATCATTTTAAGTGTACAAGTCAGTGGCATTAAATACATTCACATTGCTGTACGACCGTCGCCACACTTCAGAACTCTTTCATCGTCCCAAACAGAAGCCTGTACCCATAAGCTCCCCGCACTTCCTCCTCGCAATCTCTGATGACAGCGGTTCCATTTTCTGTGTCTACAAATTTGTCTAGCCTAGCTACCTTATTGAAACGGATCTATTCACTATTTTTCCTTTTGTGTCTGACTTAATTTCACACAGCAAAAGGCTTTCAAAGTGTTTGCAGGCTGTAGCACGTGTCAGAATTTCTTTCATTTTTATGGGTGAATAATTCCACTGTGTTGTATATTACCACATTTCCTTTATCCATTAATCTTTTGATGGACATTTGGGTTTTTACTACATATTGGCTATTGTGAATAATGCCTGTGTGAACACTGAAGCATAAATATCTATTTGAGCCCTTGCTTTCAATTCTTTGGTTTATATCCTAGAACGGTGATGGCAAACCTTTTAGAGCTTTCAACAATACAAACAGCCTGCTATGGCACATGTGCCGTAGGTTTGCCACCACTGTCCTAGAAATAGAATTGGTGGATTATATGGTAATGTGATGTTCACATTTGAGAAATCAATACACTAATGCTCTACAGGAAATGTACCACCCTACATTACCACAGTGCTTCAGGGTTCCAGTTTGTCCACATACGTATTGTAACACAATGTGTCCACATACACATTTGTTATTTTCTGTTTGTTTACAGTATCCAAACAAATGAATATGAGTATGTCACGGTTTTGATTTCCATTTCTGAATAATACTATTGAGGATCATTTCATGTACTCTTCAGCTATATATATATTTTCTTTGGAGAAATGTTTATTCAACTCCTTTGCCCATTTTTTATTAGATTATTTGTAGTTTTGAACTGTAGGAGTTCTTTATATATTCTGGGTATGGATCCCATATTCAATATGTGATTTATATAGATTTTCTTTCCTATTATGGGCTCTGTTCATTCTGTTGATAGTGTACTTTAATGGACAAAATTTTTAAGGGATCAGTTTTGTCTTTTGTGCCTATGTTTTTGGGGACATATCCAAGAAATTCTTGACAAATCCAAGGTCAAGAAGATTTTCCCTATGTTTTCTTCTAAGAATTTTGTACTTTTAGCTCTAAGGTTCAGGTGTGTGATACATTTTGAGTTATTTTGCACGTGTAGTGTAAGGTAAGGATTCAAGTTCTTTTTTGTTTGTTTGTTTGTTTTTCTGAGACAGGATCTCACTGTGTAGTTCAGGCTGTCCTCAAACTCGCTATGTAGCCCAGGCTGACGTCAAACTTGCAACAATCCTCCAGCCTTAGCCTCCCAAGTGCGAGTGCTGCGACTATAGGTGTGTGCCAATATGCACAGCGAAATTCATTGCTTTGAATGCAGATAAGATCAACTTCCCTGGCATTATTCGTATTTTTGTTTACTTTTATTTTAGTTTATTAGTACATGTGTGTTGTACATGTTTACATTCCTTGTGTGGAGCTGGTACATATATGTAATACATCCCAGTTTCAAGTTTTCACTCGCTAACCTTCCAGCTCCATCTCTTGACTCCCTGCCCCTTTGAGAACTGAGATTCCATCTCACTCCAGAAAGAATGGCTATCATCAAGAAATCAAGTAATAACAAATGCTGGAGATGCTGCAGAGAAAAAGGCTACATTGCTGGTGGGAATGCAAACTGGTACAACTGCTATGGAAGTCAGGGTGGAGATTCCTCAAAAAAATAAAGCTAGAAATTCCATTTCACCCAGCTGTTCCCCTTCTAGGTATTTTCCTGAAAGAATTGAAGTCATCATATGACAGGGATCCATGCACACCCATGTTTATAGCAGCCCAATTCATAATAGCTAAATCTTGGAAGAGACCCATATGCTCATCAACAGATGAATGGATAGCGAAAATGTGGTATTTACACACAGTGGAGTACTACTCTGCCATAAAGAAAGACAAACTTGAGTCATTTGTAGGAGAATGGATGCACCTTGAGAGCATAATGTTAAGTGAAATAAATCAAACACTCAAGCTCAAATATCACCTTGTTTCTCTTATATGAGAAACTCAGAGTAAAAATAAACAGAAGTATTTCTTTAAAACACTGTGCTTTCTCATTAAATGACCTTGACACCCTTGCTGAAATCAATTGACCACATGAGATGTAATAAAAATGTTTAAATTTTTAAAATGTATTACAGTGAAAGATATATCATCATTAATCTCCCACAAAATACTCTCCTTTGCATTGAGCACACTTATTCCATTGGTCTTGTCACTTTTTGAAGCAGTTCTGCAAGTCTTCTTTCCTCAGGGTCTTTAATTGTGCTGCTGTGGTTGCCTCAATGACCTGAATTGATGCCAAAGCTTACTTTTCTTGGTCATTTTTATTTTGGCAAAGAACCAGAGAATGTAAGGTGCCAGATCCAGTGAATAAGGTAGATGAGACCTCAACATAATGTTTTACTGGACAGAAATTTCCATAAACTTTTGGTCAAGGTGATCAAAAATTCAGATGCATATTTAAATTCTAAAAATTTATTACAATAAAAGACACAGTGGGAATAATCCCCTCAAAAATACTCAAAATACTTCCTCTCACTTGGAACACACTTAACTCATCTTTCATGGTAATGTGTCCTTTACTGTAATACGTTTTTTAAAATTTAAACATTAACCATATTTTCAATCATTCTTTGTATGTCCCAATTTAGGGAACCTCTGCTCACTGGTCTATTTGTCTATGGAGTACCACATTGTTTTGATTACTGGAACTTTATAGTTAGTTCTGAAGCCAGGAAGTTTCAATTCTCCAGCTGTCTTCTTTTTCAGGACTGTTTGGCTTCCAGGAATTCTTAAGATTCCACTCGAATTTTAGGATGGGATTCTGACAGGGATTGCACTGAGTCTGCAGATAGCTTTTGACAGTATTGTTATCTTAGTGATACGAAGCCTTCTAGTTCATAAACGTGGAGTGTCTTTCCATTGATTTTACCTTGCTGAATTTGTTTTAGCAGTGTTTTGTCGTCTCCAGTATGAGTCTTTCATCTGTGGTTAAATTTTCATACATCGTAAATGGAATTGCTTCTTATATTTCTTTTTCAGATTATTCATTGCTTGTTTATAGAAGCACAACTGTGTTGTATATTGATCTTCAGCATGCTGCTGTGCTGAATTTATTAATTCTAAAAGCTTTCTTACGGATTCTTTTGCATTTCCTGTGAATGCGATCATATCATCTGCAAATAGAGATATCTTTCTTTTCAATTTGGATGCCTTTTACTTCTTTTTCTTGTCTGATTGCCCCGGCTACCCCATGCATTACAGCGTTGAATGGCAGCCACAACAGAGAACATCCTTGCATTGTGCCCGATCTGAGGGAAAAACTTCCAGGCTTTCACCACTGACTATGATATCAGCTAAGGGGTGCATTTTTTTTTCTTTTTTTGCATAAATGTTCAGACAACTCAGTAGGAAAATGATAGTCATTTCAACAAATATTATAGGAACAGTTGGATACACATGTTCCCAAAAATAGAAATAATTAGATGCTGACCTCATCTTTTGGGCATATAAAATTAATTCAAATTGTTTTACAAACCCAAATGCCGAAGTTAAATATGCAAAACTTTAAGATGACGCTGAGAAAATCTTTGTTACATGGGCCAAACAAATATTTCTTGGGTAAAATTTTAAAAATGATGTATAAAAGGAAAATTTTGGCAAATTAGACTTCATAAAAATTAAAAGCTTTTTATTCTTCAAAGCATATCATGAAATAAATGAAAAAAGAATTAACATACATTTTATCTCAAGTATGTAAAGAATTCATTAAATCAACAAGAAGACACTCAACTCATAAAACACGGGCAAAGGTTTCGAAAGACACGTTGCCAACGGAAATGCACAAATGACAAATAATTCCCATGACAAATACTCAGCAACATCGGTCCCTGGGAAAGTGCTCATTAAAGCCACTGCACATGCGCTGACTAACATGAAGTGCAGCCAGAGTCGAAGATGGCCGAGGCGACAGGGAAACTGGATGGCCCACAGTCTGCTGCTGAAAATGTAAAGCGGCACAGACACGATGGGAAGAACTGGGCAGTTTCTTAAAAAAATAAGAATATACCCACCATAAAAACCAGCCTTTTTACTCCCAGGCATAGCCAAGAGTTTACAGTATATGAGACCAAGCCAGGCATGGTGGCACATAATGTACTCCCAGCCCTCTGAGAGGCTGAGGCAGGAAGGTTGCCAGTTTGAGCCAGACTGGGCAACTTAGAGATTTAGCGAGACCTTATCTCAATATAAAAATTTTTCTAAAAAATTTAGGGCTGGGAATATAGCTTAGTGTGAAGGCCCTGTGTTAATTCTCAGTACCACATAGATAGATAGATAGATAGATAGATAGATAGATAGATAGATAGATATAGAAGATAAAGATGATAGATAATTGATAGATGACAGATAGATGATAGGTAGACAGACAGACAGATGGAAAAGTAGAAAGAAAGGCAGGAAAGGAAAACATGGGTCCACAGAGACATTTCTAACCATATGTCCATGGCAGGACTATTCATAAGAAACACCAGAAAGAATCTATATATTAACTCACTAATGGATAAACAAAACAATGTCTATCCATAAAGTGCTACTCTACTCAGCAATAAAAAGAACAAACTACTGAGCCATGCAACAATGTGGATGAATCTCAAAAACATTTTACTAAGAAAAACAAGCTACATACAAAAACCTAAATATTGTAAAAAGCCTAACCATTATATAGTTTCACTTACACAAAAAATTTCCAGGAAAAGCAAAATTATTGATCAAAATCCATATAGTTCATTGCTTGGGGCTAGAAGAAGAAGAGGAATTGGCTGACAATGAGCACAGGGAACTGTTTTTGAATGATAGACATGTTCTACAACTGTATTAGAATCATGTTCACACAATTACAGAATTACTAAGATTCATCAAAGCACACATGTAAAATGGTCAAACTTCTATAATTATCCTTCCATAAAGCTGTTAATAGAAGAACTACTACCTGCTAAGCAGATAAAAAGAAGTGAAAAAAAGATAAATAAACTAAAGAAAAACATAAAAGTGAGACAAGTATCTAGGAGACAAAAAAAGTTGTTATGAATGGCTACGAGGATGTACGTGTACATATATACCTATGTGTGTCCATACATATTTACATACATACACGTACAAACATAAACAAAGTTCATAGACAAAAGTTTAGAACAAACTGGAATATCACTCACAGGAAAGTATGCAAAAACAGAACTACTTAAAACTCCTGCTTTGCTTCTATCTTTCATGGAAAACAACTACCATTTTGAAACCATGAAACTAATACTGGTAGAAAAGAAGTGATTCACCCAACAGGGAAGCATATGGTCAGAGAGGCTCTAACTACTTTATTTAAATTCAACGCTTCTGCACTTTGGAAATTATATTCTACATCCTACTCTGACTTCCTGCCCAAAGAAAAGGGGGAAAAAAGAGTCACAGATGGCTCCTGGAGAAAGAGAAAATACAATAATAGTTATACCCCCACAGTTCCCAAACTATGCAGAGGAGCGCCGTGAGGCTTTTCAATGTTCAAGGGAAACATATTTTTGACAGCTGGTGGACACAGAATGAGGACCTGCCCGAGGTGGTTCACAGACCAACAACAGGTAGCTCTGTGCTACTCTCACCTCGTCCCATCTCCACGAGGCGGGTTGTTCACCTCCGCTGTTGCTACGATGAAAAGCAAGCACCTGTGACGATCGAGGTGAACAGGGAGGAAGAAGGGTCCCTTCCCACTGCTCCCACAGCCAGCGCATCCCTGATTCCCTTCTACTACCTGTGCCAGGTGGGGACCGTGTCGCATTGTCTTTTAATGAGTTCCCTCTGCTGCTGCAGAGCTCTGTCTTTCCACTGTTTCGTCAGTTTGGTTAAATACAAACCTAAGGCAGTAGCAGTAACAGCCACACAGTTGAGACGATGAGTTCGATGCCGAGGATCACAATTTTAAAAGGACAGAAAAATCAAGAATAATCTATCCAGGGACGAAAAATTATGAATGTAAAAGTTTTTAGAATTACAACAAACCAAAAACACATGGAATGACCAAGAATGTTCCTCTCAGAAAAGGAAAGACTTAAGACAAAAGGAGGCATCTACTGGTACCAAGAAATGGAGGTGAGGCTTCCGGGCCCAGACCGAGGCCATCTCCTAGGCTACATAAGAAGATGCACCAAGAAGGGAAATGGACACCAACATTTTCACACAAAATCAGTGGCAGAATCAACCAGAAATCACTATTTATGTATGTTTTAGGCAAAGCCGCTATCATTCCATATAAATGATGAGCTACAACTCACAACCAAAAGAACTATGCTGGGATTTATACCGCATGCTAAGTAATCAAATACATCATTCATTAATGAATAGCAATTACTAAAATCCAGATTTGTGTTTTGACTGCATTTGTACACAAAGCTGGTTGTGATAGTCCTTTCCCAAAGGAAACAGATGTCACCCATCCAAAATACAGGATACTGAAAAGCAGCTACCCAGGAACGAAAGCTGAGCATGTCAGCCGAATGTGTAGCTATATCCTCTCTGCCTTTCACGTCTTCAAAATCCACTAAGGTTGCTTCGGAGGCCAATATTCCATTACTTCTCTCTGTCTCTCTCTCAAACGTAGATAGCACGCCTGGGCGTGCTGGCTGATGAGGATCTGTCATGACTTGTGGACCACCTGGCGTCGTGACTCATGACAGTCTCAGGACACCCCAAGGCGAGTATGAGCAACACAATATGTTGTGGAAGGCTTCTGACCACATGTTCCCAGCAGGAATTTCTTAGGAACTTTGGAAAAGCCTAGGACATATGATCTTGAAGTAAACACAGAAAAATCATCAATATGTTATGAAGTCACCTGGGAGACAGCAGGTGACCTAGAGAGGTCAATGGAAGGCATTGGAAAATAGTACTGAGAAGTCAAAAGATACTGAAATGTAATCTTTAGCTTCAAGGAATTAAAAGTGTAAATGTGAGAGATGTTTAAACAACTAATGCAACAGAGGAGAAAGAAAGGAATAGATAAGGATAATTATTACAATACCAATAGCAACAAATAGTAGAATAGTGTGCATAAAATTCTGAGGAATGAAGAATATAAAACTCATAAGAAATAAGAATATAACTTCTACTTGTTATAGAAAATTACCTAGAAATGAATGGCTTTGTGTGGTAAGGTGACCAGCCAGTTTAGTGTAACCAGTGCTGCCCTGATTTTGGCCTTGAAAGTCTCATGTCCTGAGAAATTCCACAGTCTGGGGGAAAACTAGGAGTTGGTCACTAATCTAGTAATTTAATTCCAACAAACCATTATAAATTGCCTGCCACAAACATAATAATTTCACCATTTCCAATTAATTAAAGAAAGGCACACACATTTCATGTAGTGTAATTTTTAAAAATTTTAAACCAAATTCCCCATATGGTGTCTAAGCCTTGCACACAGATTCTAACTGAAGCAAGAAATTCTGCCTGGGATTGGTGCCCCCCACGCCAGCAGTGCACCAGAGTTTACTTACTTTTGCTGCAACCCCACGGGTTGTGGACATCCAAGTGGCTTGCACCGAAAACACAAGCCTCACACTTTGCCCCCGTGACAAATTGTTTACAGAAACACTGGCCCGTGACCAAGTGACAGGTTTCATTCAAGGCTCCTGAGAGATGACAATTACAAGGCTGACATCTGAAAACAAGACAAATAAAACATCAAAGAGAATAGCATTTTGATTAATAATGCATAGTATATGTTACACCTATCAATAACATAGCGGAGTAGAATGCTCTGTTTTAGCCAACAGACTGAAAAGGATACTGGAGCGAAACACACATGAAATAAAACAGAACAGAAGCGCTATTTATCAAATGCTGCTCATGATAAAAACTACATGAAGTCTTCCCTTTGAAAGCTAACTTAGAGTTCGCCCAAAGTGTTGTTTTTTACATGTTTTACATGTCTTTATGCATCTTCTGGGTCACTTTGAATACCAGTTGTTCAATTAATAATACTGTGAATTTTGCTGTCTTACAATAGCAGTTCCATTGTCAGCTAAACACTGAGTTACGTTACCCATACAATTATCTTTTCAAGTAACTCTCCAACTGCAAAGCAGAAAACTGGGGTGAATCAGCCATTGCTCTTCCTAAGAAACTTGAAATTCTGTACTGGCTTTATAAAGACTAAATTTTGTTAAACACTTTAGGAAGACAGGTTCTAGTATCGTTGATGCTGTAACAGGAATTATATTTTATTTTTTATTTTATACATTACTATCCAGAATAGTTGGACATTTATTCAGAGTGGCTGGAGAGGAAAGCATTATTCTGATGTGGGCAAAAATGTTAATGATATAAAGAGAATGAACTTCACTGCAGCTTAGGTTTCTTGGAACTAAAGTCATTTGTAAAAGTAAGAGTAGTGGTACTTCCACATGACAGAAATTCAAACCTATTTCCTTAGAGCGAATAGCTCATACATTTAGCCCTACACCCATGGCATTGTTTAGGACCAGCAATGTGGGTGCCACAAAGCATAAGGGGTGCAAAAGCAGCAAAAGGGAGCATTTAAGCAGGGACCCTTCACATGGCACATTTAAAGCAGCCCTAAAGGGAATCACCTATGTGTTCTAATAAAGATGCTGATGGAGGAGTTACTTTCCCCCACTGCAGCTTTTACAGTGTGATCTCCTGGGTAATCATTTAACATCTTTCAAAAGGCTGATAAAAGCCAAGGCTGCCAAATAAGCTGCAAATTTGTTTTATGGACTAATATCCCCTTGGGAATAAATAAAGTACAGTTTCTCCTGAAAACCACCATACTGTTGTTAGCCCTTTTTACGGTCATGATGAAAGGACATTTTTCCCCCTTACGAACAACTATATTAGGTCTTTTGTCTGTATACATTCCATCAGAATTCCACTTCAAATAGATGTTTTGTTCCGGGTAAGTACTAGAGCTGAAGAAAATCATGCATTGAAATTAAAATGAAATTATGGCAGCAATGAAATGGTTGGTTCTTAATTTCATTATATGCTGTTAGAGTATATTGTTCGTAGGATTTTAATGTAATATTGGTGAGCATAAACAATAAGAAGCAAGATTCTGTGTGTGTATGTATGTGTATATGTATTTATAAATCAGGATACCACTCATAAATAAACCTCTCTTAAGTATTTTGGTTTTTATTACCATTCACTCATGAGACAATCACACTTATTTTGTGTACAGTGCATTCAGAGTAATAGTTTAAAGTGTATATTATGCCTTTGCTTGATGTAATTCTATTTTCTTCCAGCCAACTGCTACACACATAATTCCGAGTCAGCTATGTCAATATCCATGGGATATTAAGTTCCAAATCCAAATGGAATAAATATATCACTCCATAGGAAAGCATGCAATGTTTGAGTAATTAAATGTGTCTATTCCTGATTTTACAGTCTCTTCTTCCAGCCATTGTTATATTGAACGTATCTGACTTGTTATAATTGCTTAATATCAGTAAGAGAATTTTCCCTAAGCACAATTCTTTGGAGGAGACTTTCCTGAATATTGTAGTTTGTTTCTAGCCCAAAGGGCATGGGGCTGATTTTGTAATTAAGGTTTAAGTAAAATGGTTCCTTTAAATTTCTCAGCCACTCAAATATAATTTCAAATATTTCCAAGGATCTTTAGTAAATGAGGCACAAGTTTGATGTCAGTTTATAAGTTATTTCTCCTCCAGAGTACCTCCTAAATGAAATATATTTCACGTTTATTAAAACAAAATTATACATAATAAAGGAAAAGACATTTTAAGCTTAGAAAGAGAAACACCAAACTAAGATGAATTGTGATATTGATTTTGCCAGGATAAATGGTTTTTGTAATATTAATATAAAGAAACCTTTATTACACCGACTCTCCTGGTACAGCCAGAGCTTCTCTGGCAATCTGTTTAAAATCTTCATTTTTCATCCTTATGGGAAAACCTCACTTGCTAAATGGATTTCATAAAGAGTAATCTGTCAAGATTTATATAGATAAACAATTTGTGATGTTTATTGACCAGTTCATTACGATAAACAAAGCAGAAGTAAAGCACCACTAGCTCTGCCACCTCCCTGCTGTTAGAGTTCTGCTGGGGCCCTGGTGTAACTCAGAATTTACCAGACACAATGGGAAAGGAAGTAATTGGTCTCTGTCTCTGAAATCTCAAAATTTATATATTTTTCTGAGAGTTTTTTTCAGTTATACAAACTGGAAATAAGAGGGTTATCCTAATTATTATTATTAAAGAATTAATGAAGGGAGTGGTTTTCAATAATGCATGTCATTGTCAAAAACTTCATCATCTGAGCAGAATTGCCATAGGGGGGCCAGCGAGATATTCCACGAGATGGATCATTCTGTTGACATTTCTCTTTGCACACCCCTCTTGGGTGTGGGGCCTCAACTCACAGGCACCCTCCAGTTGATTTTAAATAACATTGACATAAATAACATTCACTAAGGTCCAGTTATATGCAGGACTGAAATAAACACCTAGGAAATAAGGATGAATACCATAGAGTTGCTCCTGCTTTGAAGGAGATAAAAATCTATGGTGAAAGAATAAATGCACCACTCTTTAATAAAGATATCCAGACTCTCTTGGGGCACACAAAAGGGGTAACAACCAAATCTGGTGGCAAGGGGATGATGGGGAAGGGAGGACTGGTTTGAGCATCACCAACTTGAAAATCCAAAATTGGAAATGCTCCAAAGTTCAAAACTTTTCAGCACTGCTATGATGTCAGAAATGGAAAATTCCACACCTGACCTCATGTGATGGGTCACAGTCAGAACACAGGCACACTAAAAACTACTGTAAAAGCTTACTTTCAGAATGTCTGTCTATCTAAAAATATAAAGAAATCTGTGTTTAGATATAGGTCCTCTTCTCAAGACATCTCTTTATGTACTATATATGCAAATATTTCAAAGTCCAGATATTTCAAAATCCAAAACACTCTGGTCCCAAATATTTCAGAAAAGGGATACTCAATTTATTTCAAAAGAAATCTTGCAAGAGATACTTGGGCCAAATTTTAATAGATGGACAGGAATAAGGCAGATGAATCAGGAAGGGAAGGAAGTAGAACAGAAAACACAGGAGAGGGTGTGAAATTACAGATGGCAGAGAAGTTTTGGATATTAAGTCAGAATGGGACGCAGTGATAAGAAAAGCTGGAAAGGTAAGAAGAAGTATGATATTGCTACCTCGGGCAGTGGATGGACCAGGGGGAGGAGGGAGTTACACTTCAGAAATCTTTGACAAGATTGATAGAAGGGGGTGAAAAATTGAAAGGGGAGGGGAAGAAGGGGGTGGAGTTATTCCTGGTTTTCTAATTTGCTGACATGACAAGGATGAGGACATTATTCAACATCAAAAAATGAAGGAGGCAGAGACCCCGATCACTACTGAATAAAAGAGAAAAAGCTTCAAGGCAAATTGGAGAAATTGGAACAAAAAATTTTCTCCCATCGCTCAACAGATGCTGTGCAATAAGTGCAATTATCATGAATAAAGCACTAAGAAACTCTACATTTAGGATGGAACACCAGATACAAATCTAAATGGGATTTGTAGCTCTAATGACAGTACAGCTCATCTGAGTTGTTTTCATTGGCATGACTGTGCCCCTGACTACAGTCACCCGCCAGGAATGGACAGATCTTCTTGAAGCCTGGCCACTGCTCAGACCCTCTGAGACCAGAGTCTTCTTGTCAGTTCTCTGGATCAGAGAGGAGCAGGGCCACTGTGGAAGAGCTTGGCCTTCCCCTGGCTAAGAGCTCTTTACCTCTGCGGAGGAGGCGTGGTCTCCCTGATCCGGGTTCTGGGGTCCTCACAGCCTACTAATAGCATCTGCAGTGTCTTGGAGTTGGGAAACAAATTCTAGCAGGATTTAGGGCTTGGGCATCAATTTTGCATGAGCCAGAAGACTCACGTGGCTTATTGAGGAGGAAGTGGAAGGTGAACCACCTCACCTAGAAGGGAGGGAGAAGTTAGCAATACCCAACCTCTCCCTCTTGGGAAGCTTCCCCAGGCAGGCATGTGGGGACTTATAAAAACTTGACCTAAGCCGTCACTCCCTCTCCCTCACGCAGTGGTGACATACACGTCAAGGGAGGTGACAATTCTGCCTTCTATAGAAGAGCTTACTTTGCAAGGTTTGTATCTGAGTTCTTCACCTCCTTCATTGCCAACACTGCACATAATCACACTTTGAGATAGGACAGCGCAGTCAAATTCTTAAAGTGCTTTCAAGTAGAAGAGCGATTACATTTATTCTCCATGGTCCCAGAGGCAGCCATAAGCCTAGGCACGAAAGTCAACAGGGATGGAAACTTTTTGCTCAACATAAAAAATGCATTTCTATCTGTTTCAGAGTTATAATTGTTGGAAACAAGTATGTGCTATTTCATGAGACAATGGTATTTTTTATTTACATCTTTTGGAACAGTAATTAATCAACCATTTATCAGTTATTCTGAAAGTTGATTTATGCAGAGTATAATGGAAATTACTTTTAAGGCTGTTTCCAAATCTATAGAGATAAGATTCTATGCTGCTTAGTGAGATTAAGTAAATAGCCCAAGGGGACAGAAAATCTAGTTAAGGGCCTGCAATCTTTAGCTACAGAGGAGCAGACAGTATAAGTACTTCAGATTTTTGAGGGCCATATGACGTCTGCTGTAACACAGTGCTGATTCTACAATAGTCAGAAAGCAGCTTTCGACAATATGTACAGAAGGAACACTGCTATGCTCCAATAAAACTTTATTTAAACACAAGCGGCAGGCCAACTTCAACCCCCAGGCCATGAATGGCTGAACATGGTATAGTAGGCTGAGTTAGGACCCTCAACGATGTCCAAGTCTTCATGTCTAGAACTTGTGAATGTGTGACCTCACTTGGTTAAAGAATTTTATAGATGTGATTAAGGATTTTGAGGTAGGGAGATTATCTTGGGTGATCTAAGAACACCCAATATAATTACCAGGATTATTACAAATAGAAGGTAGGAAGTTAAGAGTCTGAGAGGAAGAACATAAGGACATAAGTGGAGGTCAGAGAGGAGAGAAAACATACTCGGCTGGCTCTGGAGGTGAAGGAAGGATCTCCGAATTGAAGGATGTAGGCAGCCTCTGGAAGCTAGGAAAATGGAGAAAATAGATTTTCTCTCGGAGTGTGCAGAAGCGACACAGGGGGCCTGCTGACACCTTGGTTTTAGCCCAGCAAAAACTAATTTGGGACCTCTGACCTCCAGAATCATAAGACAGTAAATTTGTGTTGTATTAAGACACTAAATTTGTGGCAATTTATGACAGCAGCAGTTGGAAGCTAATGTACCTGGTCTAGTAGGGAAGCCAAGGTGGAACCTAGATATCCTCATAGATGAAAAGAGACGTTTCTTGCAGGATCATCTACAATCTATAGCAAGGGAGAACATACAGTTATGTAGCTGTGGGACACAGCAAAAAGGATGACAACGCCTGAACTTTCCCTCCAGGTCTGCCCTTTACAGCAACCTGTATAATTCTGTTCCCAAGATACACTCCTGAGCAGGAGCTGGCCTTGTGACTTGCTGTGACAAATAGAACGAAACAAAAGCAAGAGTGCAGTACTTGCAAGTGTAGCCCTCCAGTGGCTTTGCATGCTTTTGCCCCTTCCCGAAACTCTGCCTCCACCTTGTGAACAAGCCCAGGCTGGACGTACAGATGATGAGACGCTTGAGGCACCCCAGCTGGCAGCTGGCTGGGTCTCAGAGAGTCACAGAGAAGCAAGAATCGAAGAAGCCCACTCCCAGAAGTTTCCATTATCACATCAAAAAAGGAGACCAGCTGACTGAAGATTTTCTGCTGTCCTTCGAAATCACTGATCTGGTTCTCAGAGAAAAGACCAGTTGAGATCAGCTGGAAACAGGCATGTGAAAAGATGAGCAGGCCAAATCTAAAGCACTGGATTCAAATAATGCAGAATATGGAACAATCTCATGACAGAGAATTTTCCTTTAGTGGTTCAGAAGTCTGAGCCTTTAGATCCCTGGCCGGCCTCGCACTCTGCATTACAGTTCAGTGTGTCTGCTGGTAAGCAGGACCCACAGTGACAGACCTGGCTGCAAAGGCTTAACGCGAGGGGAACTGGGACTAATGAGTGTGGAGAACTCATCCCAGGGAAGAATCCTTGGGGGCTGTGGGCTGTGGACGCTATGTAAGAAAAACCTGGCTCACCAAGAACCTGGAGCAGCCTGGGGAAGGTGGGGAGGCGTTCACAATCACAGCTGACTAGAGGGCGGCACCAGGAAGTGAAGTAGACTTGCATATAGGTCCAAGACAAATTCAATGTGGCCCATTTTTGTTTCATGTTTTGGGGTTAGATGAATATGATATATATATATATATATATCATATTTATAGTTACATATTAGGCTTATTTTTTTCAATGGGCAGAATTATCTGCTTCATTGTTTTCAATACTGATTAAAGCATGTGTCCTTTATGTGTCAGATGCCAAAGGAATAATGCCTGCATATGGATCAGCTTTTAAAACATGGGTCCCCTTTTTCCGATTGGTGCCTTTTGAAGGATGAACCACTGAGATAGAAACAGGTAAACACTTTCCCAGATTGGTGGCAGGAAGCTATTGTTCTGTCAACTGGTGGTGTTGTTGTTTTATATTGTTTCCCTGGAAGTATAAAAAAAAACTGAAGAAAACAAACCAAGAAAAAATAGAGCAAACAATGTCATGCTTAATAAAGAGAACATGGGGAATGAAAGGGCTATGTGTGAACTTCGTGCAGGGATTAAGATTCTCTGAATACAGAAATGGAACAGGTAGATGAGGAAGCCAGTGTATTTTCCCAGTGGATTAAGGAAAACAATGATACTTTTACCTTTGTCTGGCATAACAATAAAACACACAATTTATTGTAGATTTTAGAACTTTAGAAAATAAATCTATATTTCTAAGCATCTACCTCAGTATCTATGTTCAAGGGAGATTTAATTGTTTTTAAGTGATTTTCTTTCATTTTAAGATTTTTAACATCAGAGCATAATTATTTTCCTGTACTGTGTGTCTAGATTCATTTAGACTATGAGTGAACTTTTTCCCCTGTGTATCAAAAATTTCTTCAGCTAGATGAGATCCCATATATTTTTGCCATCTTTGTACCCATTTTCAAAATAGTGAAAGTTTTATATATATATATATATATATATATATATATATATATACACACACACACACACAATAACAACCAGACATCAACAACAACATTTAAGAACACTTTCCATTCAAAAAATGGAAAACATAAAAAAGAGAAAGCCCATTTTTACCCCCTCTCAATGAAGAGTAAATGTATAAGCTCAGGCAATTCTCACTGTCACACTTGGAAGTATTTTTCCTCTATGATCTTCTGGGCTGGAGGAGTTTCTGTCTAATGGTTATCAATGGTAAAGTGAAAAGAGACAGCAAAATCCGTCAGTGAAGGAGAAGGGTCAGCTCAGATCAGTAGCATCCGCCAGCACCAAGTTAGTAAGAGACAAATCTTACTGAGTAACCTGGGCCCCGAATGGCCACGGGAAGCTTTATTCTTTCTATTCTTTTCAAAGAAGCTGTATTACACATGACGGCTCTTGCCTTCCACAGTTCTCCAGCAGCTGCCTGTGGATTATTTTCTACTTAGCTGCAAAACCTATCCTGCCCGAACTGAGAGGAGTCTGAGCCCCACTCCTACATGAGTGGTTTGGACTTGAATAAGTATTCAACATCGAGATGACGGTGGCGTGACACGGCACGAGGCATTTATTTTTATTTTGAGGGAAAGGGAGAAGAGTAATCTAAAGAAGAATTGGTTCTGTGTTGTTTTCATAAAGAACAGAATGCATGACAGATGCAAAAGTTCAGATTCAGAGGCACTGATTGGCCATAGCAGGGACTAAATTTGAGATTCACTAACATGTATATAGTTGTTGGAATTGTGGATGTAGATGCTGTGGTTTATGTATAGACGTTCCACCAAAGCATCATGCGTCCTTTGGTGGGGTTTTGGGGCGTGACCGGATCATGGGGATGTGGTACTCATCAGATTGGTTCACTGATGAATTCATAGCAGGGTATGATGTTGGGAGGTGAAGCCTGGTTGGAGGGGTGCTCACTGGGTGTGGAATGGAGGGGGCTGTCTCCCTCTCTCTTCCCGTCATCGCTTTCTGCATCCTGCCTGCCCTGCCATGAGCTGTTTCTCCTCCCCCACACCCCTCTGCCATGCCACCCTGCCTTGGAGCCGGGTGATTAAGGACTAAAACCTCCACAAACGGTGAGGAAAAATAAACCTTTCCTCCTGAGAGCTGCAGGTGTCAGTATTGTGGACAATAGACGTGACAATTGAAGGGGCATGTTAAAGGGGTGTGCCCAGCAAAAAGAAAACGGAACAGAAAGTGAAACCAAAGAAAAGGACAATTTTAAGAGACACAGAAGACAGTGAACTGACTGGCACATTGAGCAGCCAGGGGTCACGAACAGTAATCTCAAGACAAACTTACTTTTGTCTCTCCCTGGCCTCTCGGATATAGTTAGTGTTTTGTGGGCTAATTTCCCCAACTCCCGCCTGGAGAGGGTCGCAAAGCATCTCTGGTCTCTCTGGGGCAACAGAGAGTTCTAGAGTTACCTTAACGTGCAAAACGCAGATTCAATTCAGAAAACCTCATGCCTAGTCTTACATTAGTCAAGTCAACCGTCCGATCTTTACTTAAGGGATGATATTTTAAAGAACACGCTTCCCCCTTTTTCCAGCTAGGACTTGGGGAAGACAGCAAGTCCCCAAGTAGAGCTGGTTGTCTGGTGGCCCCGCTCCTTTCCTTGCCCACCTCTTCACTTGCTCACAGTCTGCGAGGGCTCGGCCCCCCCGGGCTCACACACCCAGTGCAGGCCACAATCTCTGGCCTTGTGTGTGTTTAAAGCCAACTTTTCACTGGAGGGGGCCTACCTTGTGATTATTTCATTGGTTTCTGTCCCAACACAAAATATCTCTCCCCTGTAGTTTGCTCCATCCTAAGGAGTTGCTTACTAAGTTTGTAGCCTGCAGGAGTCCCAGGTTCTTCTCCACTCAGCCCCTTTAAGCCTCCCAGGCAGCACTCTGCATAGCAACTGAGATACCCTCCTCTGTCTCCCTTCCCTGTGGATCCCGCAGGGTCCTCTCCCTGATGAGCTCCAGGAGCGTGAAGTACGAAAAGCATTCTCTTCCGGTCCAACCTGCCTGGTCCTGGTCCTGCCAGACTGCCTCGCCCCTGCAGATGGACATTTGCATCTCACCAGCCACAGCAGGGCCTCGTCACCCTTCAAGGGTTCCCAAAACCCCTCCAGGGGAAGCCTGTTCTCTGATCTCATCCCCCGCACCCATTTTTATCCACCTCGCATCTTCATGGACCTGTCCTTGATTTGGATGCGAGTTTTAAGACCCATCTAATCAGTTCTTGGCTGTCTCCATTTAGCAGGTTCAGCGGACATGTGTTAACTCATTTGAGGGCTTAGCGATGATGGGAAGAAAAGGAAATGAAGAAAAGAAAAAATACACTCCTTCCAAATGCCAGCGAGCAAACAAAGAGTGAGAGATTACACCTTGCCTTCAGGGCTCCGAGAGCAAGACGGGATAAGGAAAGGGGCTGGGATAGTGGCGAAGAGCGTATTTATAGACAGTTATTTTTAAAGAAGAGATATTTAAGCAAAAATAAAGGGAGGACTTGATGGAGGAAAGCTCAGAGGGAAGAAGGGGGGATAAACAGGAGATAGAAGGGAGGATTGGATCGAGAAGAGAAAAACAGGAGGGAAATCCACCAAGGCCAGCAACAGGCTATTTTTAGAAAATAAACTCTACGCTGTTTTCCTAGGACTAGATAAACTAAGAACGTGTGAAAATGCAGACAGTTGGAGGTGGAGAGGAGATAACCTAGAAATCGTTATCTCTGGTTCTGTTTTGTCCGTGAGGCAGAGGCTTAGATCATCTGCACGGGCAAGGGCAGGGAACTGAAACTGAAGAGATGGGCAGGGTTTAAAGGGGCTGAGAGGAAGTGAGGAGGGAGGAGTCTTCTCGGCCTGGCATCAGGTGGTCCGTGCCGTGGGGTCCTCCTCAGTCCTCCCGGGCTCCGAGCCTCAGCAGGGACCATCCTGGAGCTCACACAGCGGAGGAGACCGTGATGCCGACCTGCCTGCTCCAGTCAGGATGAAAATGAGTCTCCCGGGAATCCAAAAAGTTTTGCCCAGGTTGGGAGGAGAAGACAGTGGGGATGAGATTCATTAAAGAAGACCAGGTAGGGAGATTGGACAGAAATTCAAAGAAGTCAAGAAGCAGGCTTGGGGAGAGCGTGCGATGAGAGAACTGGAAGGATGTTGTGTGTTCACAGAGCAGCATTTCCGGGACTAGGAAGACTGAGATGAGAGAACTAAGGATGATCCTGAGTGAGAATTAAAGGAACGAGGAGGCCAGGGGAGCGCATTAGACGGTGGGAAGATAGTTTGCGATACTGGTAGTAAGAAGAGAGGAGAAGAGAAAACTGCAATTCCTGCATCGGTCAGCTTTCATCACTATGACAAATACCTGATATCACCAACTCATACGGAGAAAAGGCTTCTTTTGGTGCAGTCCTAGATGTTTCAGTCCACAGTTCTCACTGCCCATGATGGCAGAGCTTGTGTTGGAGCAAAACCATTTACCTCAGGGCCAGGAAGTGGAAAAGACAACAAGGGAAGGACTGCTCCCCACCCTCCCTTCCAAGCACAGCCCCAGGGCCCTGAAGATTGCCCAGGAGGCCCCACCTTCCAAGGCTCTGCTCCTTCCCCGCAGCACCAAGCTGAGGACCCAGCCTTGGACTTGTGGGCTCACGGGCTTCGGGGGTCACCCCAAGTCCCAGCTCTAGCACTCCCTGAATGAGGGACCCAGCAAAGGACACCAGAAAGAACAGAAGTTAGAACAGTGAGGAAGGAGGAAGAGTATTATGGTTTCAAAGGATAACTGTAATTCTAAAAGATAGCTCCCTTCCTACATCAATGTAGTATGAGCCAATCGTTATGTACAGATATCCAATTTTATTCATGTAAAACTTGTCGTGGGTCTTTTTACTTTAAATCCACACTTACTCATTCACTCTTCTGAAATCTCCCCAGCTTTCCCCACTTCGGCTATGTCTGCTGGGTCCCATCTTGCTGTCATCCCTGTTATTTGATTGCATTCTGCTTTCCTGATAGTCACCTCAATGCCTTCCAACAGTGCCACCTGTCCCTCCTCCTTTGGCTGATCCTGTTCCTCATCAGTCTAGGTCTACCCTGTGGGCCAGGGAGGGATCCACTGTTAGCTGGGCCACTGCAGGCCGAAACATCAGAGAACACGGCTCTGTGAGCAGTGCCTGGTCCTGGATTACACCGAGATGGGGAAGGAGATGAGCAGGAGAAAAACACAGTGGGGGAAGGGTCAGCCTCAAATTGAAGAACACTGAAAGGTAGATTTAATTCCAGCACTCTGGGAGGCTGAGGCAGGAGGATGCAAGTTCAAGTCCAGCCTTGGCAATTTAGCAAGACCTTGTCTTAAGATTTAAAAAATAAAATTAAAAAAGAGGGAGGTATGTAGCTCAGTGCAATCTCGTCAAAAAATAGAAAACAAATAGTGAAAGGTATGAAAAGCAGTTTAGTGAAGGGAATCAGGTTTCACTTAAAGAAAACAGTTACGTGAAACCCTGTGAGACAATTTGGTGAGCGTTTTGTCATTGAGCAGAGGTTTTGGTGATAACCTGGGAAGAACGACAAGGGCATCGGCAGAGCAGAACGGGCTCAGAGAGGGTCACACATGGCAAGAGTGACGGGCATGCTTACGGGAAGGACAGCTGATCAGACTGAGCATTTTTCTGGTGAGTTAAGTGTGCTCAGAACTAAGAAGAAGATAGGAAATGTAAACACAGAATTGGCCAGGCATGAAACCAACCGACCTCAGAGGGCTCACTGGGGAATCGGGGGATGATATCAATAGAAAGGAGGTAGAGTGCCCAAGAACTGGCTCCGATGGTACTATCGAAACTCCCTCAGCTCTTCTTATTTAACGTGTACTTTCTGAACCTGTTCAGGCTGATATTGTCTTCGTAGAAAAGAGAAGAAGAGCTCTCAGACTCCCAGGGTCGTATTTCTATGGTAAAAAAGTGGAGTCTTGCAGCTTTCCAAATATGTGTATCCAACGAACACGAGAATTATTTTAACAAATATTTTCACAACAATCATCCCGTAGTTTCTTTTTTTAAATCAAATTGAATTTCAAAAGCAAGTCAAAATGAGCTAGCCTGATTCTTTGCAATAATGACCTTATCACCCCATCTACACTTTAATGGAGGTGCTCACGAGTGAGTTCAAAGATAGATTGGGGGTGGCTCCACGGCAGAGCACTGGCCTAGTATGTGTGCGGCCCTGGGTTTGATCGTCAGCATCACAAAAAATAAAAATAAATAAATAAAAGAGCCCAGATAATCTCAACTCCTTGAATAATCAGCAACGATAATTTTTTAAAAAGTATGTTTTTTGAGAAATAGATTCAACTGAGGTTCTCTTCTGAGTTCAGTACACATTAGTGGCTTGAAGCTAGGAATACTAAAGATGTGAGAGATACGGTCTGAACTGTAGGCAAGCTCGCAATCTGACCAGACACACATGTGCACACACGCACGCACACATGCATGCATGCACACGCAGAGCTGACATTATAGCACATCTACCAAAGTAAAGGAGTCAACAAATGAGTGATGGCAAATGTCCACAGATATGGAGGAAATAAGTAGAACGTTAAGACAGTGTAACTTTGAAAAGTGGTTAATTTACTTTCAGAATGTACTTTACATACTGAAAAAAAATCACATCATGAAATAAAGTTAGGTTTCTCATCTGCAGGTCGTTAAACCTAAATTAGGAAGGCAAGAATGACAACTAGATGCAATCAGCAAATGAGTAATATATCATATATGTGCATTAGCCCGTGCATACGCACACACACACACACACACACACACACACACACAGGCTAGTAGAGCTGGGACATGTATATATAGTGTACATATGTATATATTTTCTTCCACATGTACCTGTTTACCTGTCTTTCTCTGCATCAAGATTATAAGTTGTTAAGATTGCTCAGTGGCATAAGCGCCTGCCTGGCAAGCGCGAGGTCCTGAGTTCGACTCCCGGTACCCACATACAAAAAAAGGGCCAGTGATATTGCTCAGCGGCACGGGCACCTGATGGCACACGAGGTCCTGAGGTCGACCCCCGGTACACACACACACACACACACACAAAAGATTGTAAGTTGTTTGTTGAGGTAAAAAGGATTTTATCTCATCCAGTATTCTTAGATCCTAGTTCAGGGCACATCTTTCAATATACAACAACTCACTCTGAAATATTCAAAGATTGCCATTATGTTTAATAGATAGATGTTGAAGAATCAAGAACATGCTAATGAAAAGAATGTTTTTAGTAGAAAATATTACTTTAGTACTGCCAAACACTTACTGAGGGTAAAGATGAAGTAACTGCAAATACAACTATACAAAATATTTAATTATGCCTTCTTATAAAGATTTACCTTCCAGTCTGAGGGTCAAATCCAAAGTAGTGGTCACTGCATTGGTCACAGTGGTGCCCAGTGATGGACGCATCCTGGCAAAGGCACTGTCCAGTTAGGCCATCACAGACGTGACCTGTTGCTCCAGTTGTGTGGCATGAACATGGCAGGCAGCCCGTGGCATTGCTGGGAGCAACGCAAAAACCTGGAAATAAAGCAATGAGAAATCTCTACACACATTTGGTCCAGTCTTCTCTTAAAAAGACGTCCCGATTTCGTGCAAAAACCGAACACATTGTGTTGCACTACCTCATTCCCAGAACAATTGTGGTTATATTTGTTCTGAATATGTCAATTAGGACCAAAGCAAAACTAGGAAATAATTCACATTGCCCTTCATGATCTTTCACCTGGACACTGGTCCTCCTCTAGTTGTCTCCATTTTCATGAATGGCACTGTGGTTTCCTCAGCTGCTTATCCGGAGACGTCTGTGATATGGAAGCCAGCGGAAATACAGGATGCTTAGTCACACATGAATTTAACAAGGATTGTTTTCGTAAAAATATATCTCCCGGGGCCAGGGATACAGCTCAAGTGGCAAGGTGCCTGCCTGGCAAGTGTGAGGTCCTGAGTTCAATTCCTGGTACCTCCCCCCCAAAAAATGTTTCCTGCAATAGTATTTGTTTGTACTATCAAATTATTGCCATCTGAAATTCAAATTTAACCAAGCATCCTATATTTTGTTAAAACTTGCAACGCTGGACTGCTCCACTTCCTTCGCTCTACATTTGGCCAATTTCCAAGTCCTGCGGATACTGTGTCCTAAGAATTTCAATCCTGCTACTCTCCACCCCTATTACCACCTTCCTAGTTAATGTCCCCACCAACTTTCTCATAACTAATGCCACCGTGTGTCAGCACCAGAGTAGGAACTTATGTTCTTTATCTCATTTAGTTCTCAAAACCATGTGAATAATGCAGTTATTATTTACTATTATTATTATTGTTCCCATTATATATATTAGAAAGCTGAAGGTTAAGGAAGTTAACAAACTTTCCTAAAATGACAGAGTTAAAAAATAGCAGACCCCAGGTTCAAACTCAGACCGCTCACTTCAGAGGCCAGCGCATCCAAGGTGTCCCTCTAGCCCCTCCTCCGTCGTATTCTTCACAATGTAGTTTGGTTCCTGTATTTAAAACTATTTGATGACTCCCAGTTCCCTTTAGGAAAACAAATCCAAATAGCTAGCACAGCCTCCAACCCAAAATAAGGTCCCGCATCCCTCTCGGGATGGTCTCCCAGCTCACCCCCAGCGGGTGGCTGCAGGCTGATTTCTTCCTGTTCTCCACACCTCCCGGCCTTTCGGTGAGCTGCTCTCTCTCTGCAGGGATCTCCACCCACCTTTGCTGCCCCCTTCACTCCTACAGAAGCTGGGCCTGTGACTCTCTCAGTGAATTCCCCTTGGGCCAGTTTAGGTGTGCCTGTCACAGTTCATTTCCTCGAATGCTTTTGAACTTACGGAGATCTCATTTCACCAGACCATAACCTCCGTAAAGACAGAAATCACATCTGCAGAAGTCACCCGTGTCCCCAGCACCTAGTACATTGCTTGCACATCGTGTACACGCCATAAACATTGAAGAACTAATGAAAACGGACCAAAGTATTCAATAGGCAGTGAGTCCCATAACCACTACACTTAATATACCCAATTTAGAGGTTTTAGGTTATTTCCAAAACCCATTTTTCTTATAGGAAAAAGAAAGAAATAAAAAAAAAAAGTGATTCATACACATATCCAAGTTCCTTAAAATGTCTTCTACACAGAAAGTGGATATCACAAGTTACAAAATGAGAAAGGCATCAGATACTGGAAGAATGGAGCAGGCACATGAGGGAGGAAGGTTCCTTGGTGTTGTGTGATGTGTGCACGTGTGTATATTTACACGTACATACACACGTGCACACATACACAGATACGCACACAAACACATATAAAATGCTATGTAGAATTTTATTAAAGAAGTGTGAGAAAGATCACGGAAGGGCTCTAAAGAGCAAAATTGTGGCAAATGAAAAACTAATTGTACAGTTATTACAATCATTAATTTAAGACGTACAAAATATTGGTCATGTAGAAGAGAAAAGGCAGGAAAGTGAATCCTTTCTGTGTCATCTACTATACAGGGAAAAACAAAGAGTAAATAGGAAAACTCTCCAATTTGAGGACCAAAGTGACTACGCTCTAGATGAAAACAAACCATTCTTTCATATTTACTAGCAGTTGTTTTGTTTTCCTTCTCACAGGCTTTGTATATTCTCCCTCAAGAGCAGTAGAATACATTATGCTCAATAAGAGGAAGGAAGGAGCTCGAACCTGTGCCCTTTGGATGGAACTGACTAATATGGTCATTTTTATAGTAATTTATAGCCTGATTATGTTATAGTGGTGCCTCCGTTCATGAACTTAATTCCTGCCATGATTCTGGTCACAACCAAATTGGACGAAAACCAAATCAAATTTAATGGTTGGTTCAATGTTGACCTTATGGGGAAATTTGATCCAGATCTTGTCCAATTCGGTTTATAAGCAGAATCATGGAAAGAATTAAGTTCATTAACTGAAGCACCACTGTATTTACTTCTTTGCAACCCTTGACAGCAGTTCATCAAAATTTTTGCCAGAAATTGGTATGTTTATGCCAATTAATGTATATTCTTATACCTGATTCATCATGCGATCCACGACACCAGTTTAGAAAGCTTCTTTGGATTCAAGACCACAGTGGGTGCAGCTCTTTGCATTTTTCTTCCTGGGAATGTGTCTAGCTCCTTAAATCCATGGTGATGGCATCATGAATGTACTAACAGCTCTCCAATTTGGATAAATTACCCATTAGCATAGATACTTAGAAGTAGAATTAATTTGGACTTACTGCAATAGCTTCAGGCCACAGAGAATTCTGGACCCATTAAGGATAATTTTTACAAGAAATGATTTATTAGATAAATCTGTAAACACAAGAGGGTATTTTGGGGTGCCGAAGATTGGTTAGAATAAGCATGCCATAGGAAAATCAGAAATGTAAGCAAAGAAGAATCAAAAAGTGTCAAAGCAAGCAGAGGCAGCGCTTCCAGGGACAGGCTCTGTTGGAATCTGCCTGGGGGTTAATGCCCTCCTCTTCAGAGGAGAGTGATTAGAAAGGTTAATCCCACCAGTATTTTACTTGTCCTATTTTTAAGCAGTCCTAATTAGAATGACTCAGGTAACTTCCTGCTCAAAGATTACTTCTTGCCCTACCTGAATGTGCCTAATTCTAGACCATTACCTCTCCTTTTATGACTTCCAACTATAGAAAATAACACTTTTCCCTTCCCTCCTGCTTCAACTTTGACTCCTGAGCGCGGCTTAAAGACAACTGACCTTAATTTCCTCTTAAACTCCGCACACTCCTGCTCTCCCTCCTTGAGCTCTACTTCACGTTCCCCGTCTTTATTACTGCCTTGGTTCAGCTGATCTTTTTGAGATTTCTTCCTATTAGTGATTTTGCACTACTTTCCTAAACACAGTCATCAGGACAATGTTACCATCTTGCATTATGCAAGGCTGAGAGTTCAGACACGGCACAAATCAGCCCGCCAAAGTTTATTATTTTTGCTTTTCATGTTAGACAGCCCTGGTCCCCAAGGAGGTAAGTCAAAGTGGAAGACAGCGTGCCGTCCACCCAAGCAGAGAGTCACCATATCATAAGACGGAAGCCAGAGTTCCGTTACTAGCGAGGCAGCTTGCGTGGTCTCCCGTCGTGGCTGTTTGCTCAGCACGGTCCCTGTCCTGGGCATAAAGGAAGAGCCCGTTTCCTAGCAATGTTCCTCCTGAGGACCATGAACAGTACGGCATTGCCAACATCTTCAAATGGGAGGAAGAAAACAAGTTTAACCTCTAGGCCTATTCAGAAAAGGAGGGCAATGCTAGGGCTAAACACTAATTACATGCTATTTAGAAGAAACTACTCTCCCCTCAAGCCGGAACACGGACATAGGATTAAGAGCGGAGTCCAGCGAGGGCTCGGCGATGCACCTACCAGACACCCGCAGCCTACTTCAGGAAAGGTTTTACACGTCAGTATCGTCACAGCGGAGTGGAGTCCACGGTGGCAATTTTCAAATTAAAACAGACTTTCTCCTTCATTTGGTGGTTTTTATAAAAATAATGCTTAAATAATTATTCAGTGTTGACCAAATGTCAATAAGTGAAGAAATAATACTGTTCATCCCTAGATAAAATTTCCCCTCCTTTTTTTTTTAAATTAACTTTTCTCTAATTAAATTAGCTGGGCTTTACAGACTCTGCCCTTATTCTTTTTTCCTGGGCCGTCTTCCTTCTTTGAGTACCTTGTCGATTCATATTTACTTTCAAAACTCAGGTCAGGACAATCATTTTCTCTATTAAATTCTCCATATCCCCCATCCTTTCTACTTCTCAATATTGTACACTTCTCAAACTGCCCTCGTCACATTGTGTCACGTTGACACAAAAGTCAGTTTCTCCTACTGAACCCTAAAGCCATATTTGTGACTATGTATCTTAGACCAACACAGTTGAAGGTGAATACTGATGTATTCAGTAGATGTTAATTGAAAAATGGATACAGGAATGAAACAGGAGAAGAGATGAATGGGCAAATAAATATGTTGCCACTTAAAATATGAGATGATTTCTTTAATACTGAAAGGGAAAGTGGTAGACGTAAATCTCTGAGTCATGAGAACGATTGGTCAGAGTGGCTTTACCTACCAGGAAGCAGAGTAAGGAATGTTCAAGAATCAGACACATGGGGCCGCTGAGATGGCTCAGCGGCGTAAGCACCTGCCTGGCAAGCACGAGGGCCCGAGTTCGACTCCCGGATCCCACATACAGAAAAGGGGCCGGTGATATCGCTCAGCGGCACAGGTGCCTGTTGGCGCGCGAGGTCCTGAGGTCGACCCCCAGTACCCACAAAAAAAAAAAAAAAAGAATCAGACACAACAAACTTAAGACACAACCTTTGTCATATCAACATACAGAACAGAGCTTGAGAAAGAAAACTTCAGACCAAAATTTTATCTTCTACTCCAAAAGCAAAGGATTTACATATGGGCAAATAGGTGCAAACAATCTGTCGGATTTTCTGTTTTGGAGAATATCTACTTTTCCTACTTATATGACTCTCTCTGAAAGCTCTCATAGGTGTCTCTTCTAAGAATCAGCTCTGGTCACGAGAAGGACAGTAAATACAGGTGACTCTGATTACATCTGAGAGACCACAGCAAACACTACAGGTGTGTACTCATAATCCACAGCAAAATTTTCATATTCTGTGTTCATTTTCTTTAGTTTTAATATTTATCAAACGTGCTCTTCTAAGTCCCTCTCCCCAACCATCCCCAAAATTCACCAAGCTTAATTCATGGAGCTAAAACCATTTCTAGAGCCCTCACTTTAGCCTTTCGTAATGCATAACCTCAAATAATTATTGAATGACTGTTTAAGACAAATAACTGAGTTATTCAGAAAAAGTTCTATTCTTTCTGAGTACAGATTCTGGGATAAGATAAACCTAGATTTAATTAGAAATGTTTCTTCTGCTAAATGAGATTCCATTTTCTCTGCTATAAAATGGGAAAAATAATGATCTTTCCATCATAAAGATATGGGGACTATTGAGTGGGACTTTACAGGTAACACCGCAATGCAAGTTCAGGCACATGGTAGACATCCAGTAAATATTTTGTGGGGGAGTGAGGTGCATTGAATCCAGGGACCTGTGCACGCTAAACACACACTCTCACACTAAGCCACACCCCCAGCCCCTTTTCCTAATGAAAGAAATGGGAGGAGAGGAGGGAAGGGAAGGGAAGGGAAGGGAAGGGAAGGGAAGGGAAGGAAGAAAGAGGGCAGAGGAGAGGAGAGGAGAGGAGAGGAGAGGAGAGGAGAGGAGAGGAGAGGAGAGGTCTCAGTATGCTACCTAGACTGGCCCAAATTCCTGGGCACAAGCAATCCTCCTACCTCAGCCCCCAAGGTACTTAGGGATTATAGGTATTTGGGATTATAGGCACATTTTTGCTGCTGGAATTAAAACCAGGGTCCCTGAATGCTAAGTATATGTTCTGCCACTGATCTATCCCTGTGGCCCCTGTAAATATTATGTACGATCATCACTGTAATCATCCTCAGACAGATTCTTTGAAAGTGGGATTTTTCTAAATTAAAGTTAAAATAACAGCTTGCAACGTTTTCTTTTCTCCCCTAGATGTACCTAAGTTTGTGCGCCATGTTTCCAGTGGCAAGATCCCTACCTGACGATTTATCAAAGAGGCTATTATTTTGAGACTTGGCTTTCTCTACAAACATTAACCGAGGATGCTGTTCCGCTAAACACTAGGATATGTCGCATAATCAGATCCCAACTTTGACGCACTGATTTTTAACAGAGTATCAGCCATCTGATTCTACTTCCATTGCCAGGGTCTTCACGCAGTTCTGGTTTATGAGCTTATTACTTAACAACTAGGATATGCTTCTTAATGAAACGGGATACTTTGTTTTACATTCTAATGGTCTGTATGAATTATAAAAGCAAAAGCAAGTACCAAAGGGAAGCATGAGGCATTGTCCTATTAGTACAAAACATGTCATAGCAAGCTGTTTTCTTTATAAATTAGCCTTTATTTTATTCCAAAGCTGCAGAGCCCTCAATAAACCCTGTGTGCTGCTAGTTCTCAAGGACAAGAGAGGGTCAGTAGCGCAGGACGCCTTGACATCCTTCTCTGCCTTCCTGGGCCTGGCCCCTGATTAAGTGCAGCTGCTGAACATTACGAGGTCATCCAGCACTGCAAAAAAGCAACCAGGAAAACATATTTAGTGCTATATTTATTATTGCGGGTATGTGTACATTCATATATGTACACACACTCCAAATAATTCTAAATTAAAGCATTTTTAAAATACTTAATGGAGGTTAAGCAGCATTTTTAACCTCTGCTCAAGTTATTGAATGGCATATTAAAACCAATGTGGCTCTAATGTACCTTCTAATGTGCACTGCTGCCTTAACAAATTGCCTATAAATTTTAGTTGAATTAAGCCTATACCTTGTACATTCATAGTAAGGTTAGGTTAACAATACATGAGATTTCATTATATGCACCTTCCTTAATAATGTTTTTTAAGAAAGTGGGACAAGAATTGATGTGCAATAGTCTAGCACAGGCAGGAAATATACAGCCCCAGCAAGAGGCAGACAGAAGTCCTTGGGCTCCCAAATTCTTCCCCTCATAACCCGTCCTGGTCACCCCACGCCCCACTTCTCACACACCCGCGTGGGGTCTGTGCCCTGCAGCATGTGGCACAGGACGCGAAATGGAGCACTTCAGATGGCAGTGTGCACATCACATGCACTGCCAACTGCAAAACATCTGTTTAGGATAAAGGTACTTTAGAGAAGTGTTCTTCTCTTGATGTAAATTCCACCATAAGTGATTACGAAACCAAACCCTAAAGTCAGAAGCTCGGTTGACTCCATGCATGTGGTTTGCAGATGTATATACTATATTATCTGTGGCATGCACATGCATATACTAGATCTTATGTTGCCTAAAATGCATTAGGTACTCGGGCTACTATTCTCTTTCCTCCTAGAGTAGAACACCCCATTCTCCTGAGACGTAGTTAAAGGAATATCTAAGGGCCTTCACTCTACCCATTCCTAGCAGAAGGTCATTGAGATGTAAAAAAAAATAATTTGTATTCAGTCATTTACTAAATGTACATGGAAGGTACATGTGAGCATGGTGAGAAGTGGTGAAATTGTTGATATATTTGAAGGTGAACTCAACAGGATTCATTGCCATCAATAAGACAGGCTGTGGGAAACAGGGAGGAGTTCTGGAGGACTGCAGTGACCAGACCTGGAAACACAAACAGGAAACACTCGGAAGACATTCACAGCTAAACATGGCAGAGTCAACAATTTTTTCTCTCTCCTGAAGGTGCCCAAAATGATTTTTTTTGAAAAATGGAAGAGAAAATGGCGGCCAATTACAGATATCTAGGAGAAAAAGCTGAAGAGTCACACTGGAGAGTCCACCAATAAACAAATCGGTTTGACTTATATAAGTCCAGGAAGAAATAGTTTGGAATTGAAAACTTCAGCAATTTCTGAAGTCAGATGTGAGTTGTCATTGATCTTCAAGGACAGGAATGACAGAGGTTAAGCAAAAGGATGCAGGGGTGTTTGACTTGGTGTTGACTTTGCCACATTGGTGTCTAGTTGTTTGACTGATCAAACATTGGTCTAGACGGTGCTGGGAAAGTGCTTTGTAGAGCTTTCTAGAACATAAGAACATGAATCTATAAACAAAAGCATCCAGTGAGTGTCTAGAACAATTATTTAACAAAAAGCACATCATGAAATCTTCTGAAGCCATGGATACAGGAAATGGTAGAAACTTCTAGAAGGGAAGAAAGAAAGAAGAGAAGAGAAGAAAGAGAAGAGAGAAAAAAGAAAAAAGAAAAGGAGGAAGAGAGGATGAGAGAAGAGAGAAGAAAGAAAGAAAAAGAAAAATGAAATGAGGAAGGAGGGAAGGAGAAACAAGAGTATGATTAGCACTACTAAAGATAACTTAATTATTTAACTTTTTGAGTGAGAATGATTCCACATAACAGTAAAATTTCAAACACCTTCAGACAATGAAGACAATTTCAGATATTCAGAATTCCCAAAATAAAACACACACACACACACACACACACACACACACCCCAAGAAAAGAGCACCTAGGGCTCTGGAAATAGAGGATTGAATACAGAGGATGGGTGAAGAAAAGCCCCAGGACAGACGGAAACGGGAGATCTAAAGGAGCATCTGTGTGAGGGAGGAAAGATTAGCCTGAGCAAGAGCGGGGGTCAGGAATCCCAGCTTCCTGGAAACTGATCAGTCCTGTGTGGGAAAGCGAGAGACTGATCAATGTCTTGGCTGCAGTTCTCTCGGAGAGTTTTATTTCCTAGAAATCCCTATGAGATTTCTAGAAGACTACACAAAGGCAAATATTTTCAAGAAAGGAAATATAATCAAAGTGAACGGCATGGCTCTGAAGTGGATTTATAGCATTTTAACATTATAATCCCTGAGTATCGGTGCAACCAACAGAGGAATTGTTGAGGAGGAATACGAGGAACTAAGTGTTCACCTTCTATGGTAGCAAGATACAAGACAATGCCTACATTTTAAAAATTAAGATTGAACCATACATCCATGTCATCAAAAATACAGAAATTAAAGCCAGAAGAAACATCCAAAGAATTTGAAGGTAGTTGCTCTGAGCAGGGAGATTTTAAGAAGAAAGTTTCGCTTAGGACTGCTGCTTTGTATCATGAGCCTTTACATTTTATTTGGTTTTTAAAATTACCCTCAGGAAATTTAAAAAAAAAAAATACAAGTTAAATCCAAAAGTGAAGACTGAAAAATTAATCTCAATTTTTTCCTTCATACATTCCTGTTCCTGTTTTCATATCCCCTCCTGGCCCTTTCTATTTGGGGTTTATCTAATACAGATTATGTTTTTTAGAATAATTTCTTAGTTGCATTTGCCTAACAATAGATGTCACAAAACTCCTTCCAAAGGTTTTTGGCAAAGGTTTCTGTCCTCTCCTTTACAGGAAGATACAGAGCATGGTGTGCTGGTTCATGCCTCTAATTCAACCACTCTGGGAGGCTAAGGCAGGAAGATTATGTCTTGGTTACGATTCTGTCGGGGAGTTTTATTTCCTGGAAATACCTATGAGATTTCTAGAAGACTATACAAAGGCAAATATTTTCAAGAAAGGAAATATAATCAAAGTGAATAGCATAGCTCTGAAGTGGATTTATAGCATTTTAACATAATAATCCCTGAATATCGGTGCAACCAACAGAGGAATCGTTGAGGAGGAATACGAGGAACTAAGTTTGTGCCCAGCCTGCACAAGTGACTTTGGGAGATTCTGTCTCATAATGGAAAACAGAAAACAGATTGGGTGTGTAGCCCAGTGCAAAGGCCCTGGGTTCAATCCCCAGAACAGCAATCAATCAATCAATCAATCTACTCAGTCAGGAAGATACAGAATGCAGGTAATAATAATTAAGGCATGCTTGCACTTTGCTCACTGTGGATTTGATTTATTTCCCTTCTGTACTTATTTGTAAGTCAATTTATTGGCAGTTTCTACATTAGAATTTAAGCTCAATGAAAGTTTCACTCACTGGTGCAAATAAAATATTCTTTGATTAGATTAGGGAATCAGTAGTACCCACATAGGAAAGATAATTAGTCTCTCTTTTAAAAAATTGGCCAAAGAGTATAAAGCCCTCTGGATATCTGAGGAGAGACATGGGCAAGGTTTCTTCCCATTCGCTCTTTTTCTTCCATGCTTGGACCAATTGGGCCCCTGCTCTCCTCCTTACTGCCCCCTCCTAGGATAAGCTACTATGTATCAGGGCTCCTCTGGTGGTACCGACCTAGGAGTAGATGTATGAAAAGATAGAATGAGATTATTATATTTTGTTGGGTGTGGTTATTTTTGCCATTTTTTAAAAAATTACTAGTAATCACACTTATCCAAAAATTACCAAGCCCACTATCACTAGAAGCATCTATTTAGGAGTTCCTCGAGCTAACTTTCTAAACATAGGACATTCTTACCACAGCCAAGACTGCTAATTGTCAAGCACCAATTGCTTTCTTATCACTTACAATAACAGAGGCATAAGTTTTTAATGGATACATGGATGTCCAGATTGGGAACCTATTTACCAGCCTCTCTTGCAGCTATGTGTGTCCATACAGAGCCCATGCTGTGGCAAATGATGAGATTTCATTCTGGTATTTTTTCCATCAACTAATGAATGGACAAGAAAAATACAGATATTCACAAAGGACAGTTCCTTCCCCCTAACTCACTGACCTCATCTATAGGTCCATATGACCTTCAGAAGAAAGAGAGATACTTGCAGAACTACTTACAATGAGAGGTCTATTATTATTTCTTAAACATGACCTTCTCTTTAAAGTTAAATAATAAATAGCACATGAGGAAAATGCAAGCCTGGGTGCATTTTCGAAAATTTATTATATTCAAGTTTTCTACAGTTTAAACAAAGCCACCTTTTAAAACACAGATGCTTAATGTTGACCAAGTGATTGCACTTCACTGAGTTAGTGATGGAGAATTACAGGCAGAATTTTGAATAGAGAAAACTTTCAGAGGGCACCAAACACTGAAAATGATAACTATATAGCATTCTGTTTCTTTCTTATTCCATGAGAAAGAAATTGATACTTGACAATAAGCAATTGGCTATAGCAAGAATGTCTGGTACTCGCGAAAATTGCTGGCAATGAAATGAACAAAAGGGGAACAAACCGAAGCTTTTAGGTAGGAACCAACTCAACAAGCCAACTATGTAGCATGAAGGAAATATCCGTAGTGACCTATGAAGGAGAGTGAGTCAAGAATTATTAGACTATTATTATCAAGTTAGATGCACAGTCTGGGATGGACCCAAACTCCTGAAGGTCAGACCAGGCTGGACTTGAGTGATAAGCAGAAGAAAACCCATCCTAGGGAACCCTACGGGAGAAAGACATAATGGAAGGAGAGCTCCAGTGAACCACTGTGCCTACACTATATTGAACAGACAGGAAAGGGATGTGGGTGGGAGAAGAGCGCTTAGACAAGGGAACAGAGAGGACCACAGTGAAGACCACCAAGGGAAGGAAAAGAGCAATCAAATCAGCATTTCTTCATCCCAGTGAAGACCCAACTTGGACAGGCTTTCGCACAACAGAGATAAAGAAATGCCTGTTTCTTTAGTTAGCTGATACTTGATTAATTCATCTATGGTAGTTTCTACATAACCCAAAAAAATATCCAGAAAACCACACTCAGCACTTTGAAGAATTTCAGTCCATCATCTAGCTCATTTAAAGGACAAAACACCTGGGATGGTGCATCGAGGCTTCTTCTGGAAGGACCAAAGGGAAGATGTTTTGTTGTACTGATCTCAGAGTTTTAGCCAAATTTTAAAAAGTTGCTTAAAATGTGACCTGTGTTCTATGTACAATTACATCAGAATGAAACCTTATTTTAACAAAAGGAAATTACTCGAAAGGATATAACATGTGACCTATTAGATTTATTAGTTTTCTTAGGAAAGATATCTACATTATAGTAATCTGACTTTGCAAAAGACTGAGTGAGAGAGCTCAGCGGCATAAGTGCCTGCCTGGCAAGCGTGAGGTCCTGAGTTTGACCCCCTGTACCCACAAAAAAAAAAAAAAAAAAAGACTGAGTATCTTCCTTCTAAAATTAGAGATATTCAAAAAAGTAAAATGTTTTTAAAACAGAAAAACATTTTCTTAGTACATCAAAAACAATTAACTGGTTGCAAATTTGTAAGGATGAATCTGAAATTACAAGGGCACAATGTGCTGTACCTGTCCTGGGAACTGTCTGCCCGGCTCCCGATAATCTTCCTCTCTTCTGGGATATTTAGCACCTTGCTCCTACCTCAGAGACGTGCTTCCTAGAAGCCAGGTCCACTTGATGGGCCCTGATACTCCTGGCTCAGAGGTAGCCACTCAGAGAAAACTAAGTCGGTTAGAATTTCCCTTTTGGAATTGTAACCAAGAGGCGGCAAGTAAGCCTTTGTGTGTAGCTGGAAGTAGAATTATAAGCAGTATCGGGGTCATGAAGCGGTCACATTACCATGAATGAAGGAACAAGGAAGAGAATGCCCTTCTGCAGAGAAAGAGGAAGACGGTGAAATGGAGACCACGAACATGAATGGCCATGCATCCACAGCAGCTTTCTAAGTTCTCACTGCACTTCTCCACAGCCTTATGCTTTGTGGGCCATCATGTATAATATATTCCACATTAATGTCCACACCAGTTCTGGTTCATTTCTGAAGCTTATATCTCAAAAAAAGAATTAGCTATTTATCAATTCCTTCCTGTCTCTTTGGACTCACTTGCAACATTGACCCATTTCAAATGAAAGCTACAGCTCAATTCTTCTATGCTGTATTCCTTGCCATACATTGATAGATAATTAACTCCTGTTTTTCTTTCCCTGGAAAATAAAATTTATTTCTGATTTTCTTAATCAAAATTTTTCAATTGTTAAAAGAAGATCTACTTCAAGTTGAGAAATTCTCAAGTATAAGTCTGATGTCTGAGAGTCCTCTACAGTGCCTCTCTCCTGCCAAAATTGCAACACAAAGCTTGAATAAGTGAAATAATTTTATCTATGTCGGGTGATACATAAACGCAGCAGTGACGTTGTAGATAAGTCTTTAGAAGCTCCAAAACGGAAACAGAAGTATCCCGTTACAAGGTAAGGAGAGAAAGTGTCTGCCCTGAAGACGTAACGCAGTTGCCTCTTACCTGCCTGACACCGATCACACCTTCTTCCTTGACGATTAGGCAGACACACGCACTGGCCACTGATTGGGTCACACGTGGTCCCGGGTAATGTCCCCAGGGAGTCACAGTCACACATCGGGCAGCCTTGAAAACTGCCCATGGTCAGATTGTACCTGTGAGGCTCACACTGGTTGCAGAGCAGACCTGTTACCCCTATTTTGCAAGGACACTGTCCTGTCGCTTTGTCACACAGCAGAGAGCCATTTACTGTCCCGGATTTCTCACAGTTACAGGGCAGACAGAGGAACGATTCATTGTGCTGTTGGGAGAAGTAGCCCTCCACACACTCCCTGCACTGCCTGCCTCCCACGTTGGGCTTGCAGAGGCACTGTCCTGTCTCAGCGTCGCAGACGGTCCCAGAGACGGAGCCAGCGGTGTCACACTCGCAGGCCTTGCAGCCAGTAACGTCCAGCCCATAGAAGTGTTCTCCACACGTGTCACACCGCAGCCCTCTGACTTCTTTCTTACACTCACATTGGCCAGAAATAGGATTGCAGATTTTGTTCACTGAGCCATGGAGGTTACACTGGCAGGGCTCGCATCCGTCATCGTTTAAACTTCGGAGAAATTTGAACCCAAAATTGCAGTGATCACATCTAAGCCCTAAAAATAAAGGATGTTTAAAAGGTCAGAATGGGAAAATATTTCCATTCCAAATAGCTGCAGCACCAACAATGATGCTGCATTTAATGCAGCTGCAAAATATCGGGTATTTTCTCATACGCAACATGACAGAGAGCAGATCATCTGCTCAAAATGGGAGGGCGATATTCAGTTGAGCTTTCATTCCCAACCTTCTGGGCAACGTGCCTTACCAAATTTATTTGTTACTTCATACAAAAAAACGTTTACTGCAAATGTTGTTCCTGTTACATGCCCAGTGGCTCTTTCCCTTTTTGGCAAATATTAAAATAATTTTAACAAAATATGGTCATTTAGAAGTGTAGAATTGCAGGTTAACTTATTAGTTATTTTCCTAGAAATCAGAATCCTTAAAAATATTTAATAAAATGTTAAGCTGGCTACAAAGTTTCAGTTAGGCAAGATAAATAAGTTCCAGATATCCATTTTACCACATCGTAACTACAGGTAAAAATAATATACTATACATTTGAAAATTGATGAGATTTTCTCTTAAAAATTAAGTGTATGATATGACAATTATCTTTCATTAGGATTAGGGTTAGGTTTATATATTTATACATATACATATATATCATGTATACTGTAAATATATACATTATTTATTTATTAGCTGTATTTATTTATTAACTATCCCATAATAAAGCCGGGAGAATGAACAAAATAAAACATTAAGCTGATAACTATTTTTGTAACAAGAATATATACAGTTACTTCTGAATATCCCACATTAAAATAATTGATATAAATAAAACTGATCCAGAGCAATTTTTATTTTAATCCTTTTATATGCTGCTATAGTTTATCATTTTTGATTAATATAAATTATGCTCTCCTTGGCTCATAAAGCAATCATATTGCTTGTCATATTGTGTGATTCAGAGCATACCACTTTAAACACGAAGTCAACTCTGCTCTTTATGTTACTTCTATTTTTAAAAGGTACATACATATATTTTACAAAAAGAGAAAAATATTTAAAGTTAAATCTCTGACAACTTAGGTTAGTCTCAGAAAGGGTGTAACAAGGCAAAGGGACTAAAAACAACCAAAACAGTGAATATTGAGATGCAAAATAGTTCCCGAGGTCTTTAGATATCCATGAATTTAAATAACTGTGCAGAGCTGAATTAACAAAAACATTTATTTCAAGCTATAATTGCAATAAAAATTAGTTCTAAAATAAGAGTCAAAACCACACTCAGGTACTCATATGCAGAAAAAGCATTCCTAAACTGGGAGGGAATGCATAATATGTGTGTATATATGTAGATAAAAATTCAAGAACTCCAATGGAAGGCAAGTTCCTAACAGTGATGAATGAGTCACCTAAGGCATATCATTTAATTTCAATAAGGAAAATAAAAAAGGACCACTATTGCTGCAAATTTTAAAAATAACTGTATTGTTAACAAGAATTATGACTCATTTTGAACTATTAAAATTGGTCTACATGGATTCATATCATATCAGTTTTAAAAATATGCGCAGTGCTTATTTGAATATGCCATACATATTCCTGACAGGTAATCTATTCCTAACGATACTCAGGGAGGCCTACAGGGCATCGCATTCGGTGTTAACAAGTTAGCACAGGCGACTTAGCACACTTGGCATTTAATTCACATTCTTCTCCCTTTTTATTCTAGATGAATGACCCACTTTAATAAAATTATTGGTGCTAATGTATTTTACTGGTGATAGAATCATTAGTAAGATTTAACAGTTTTGTTAACTCTAACAGTTTGCTTTCTGAAGCATATACAACATGCCCTTGTATTTCCCAGGTTTGGGGCTATATTTTTCATATTAACATGGTAATATTGAATAAAGGTACTTGTTAATTCTGTTAGAAAAAAATATATATGTACATATATGCCAAGTTTGTATTTTTATTACAAATATTGCATTGCAAAATAACTGTAGAAATAATAACTTATAATATTTAAAGATGATTTAGTCTTCATAAAATATACATTTAGGTTTTCCTATAGAAAACTATCTGGAACAACCAATAAAATGATAATGGGCAGGATGGGCACAATAAATTTAAGTAAATTTTGATTTTTTTTTCCTTTTGCAAGCTCTGCAATCTAACCATTGAGCGTCTACTGACCTTTAACTTCTCTTTTCACATTTTGAATTTTATATATATCACATTAAAGGACAAAGGATACCATATAGTTTTAACTCAAAGATGTGCTTCTCCTCACAAGTTATTTATTCCTCTTTCTCCAAAATTAGTGTTTGCATGCCCGAGCTGCCCAAGGGCAAATGATGTTACACATTTTGATGCCATCTTTCTTTACTACAGAATTTGAGTAGTACCATTAGGCCCGTCCATATTGTTTTTTTCTTAAATCAAGTCAACATATTTGTCTATCTGACTTGGGTAGTATGACTTGTGTATAGCTACATAGACTAAAGATAAATAGATTGACTTATAGTGCAGATATAAAAATATTATTTAGACTACGTACATGCGTATATGTATATGGTATTATGCATTTGTGTTGAAGAGAGAGAGAAAGAGAAGGAGAGGGAGGGAGAGAGAGATCGCTGTCAAGCATTTTTCATTATTATAAGGTCAGGTCAATGTGAGAAAAACCCAGGACGACTCGCTGTCTTGAATGACAATAGAAAGGCAAAGGTCCTTTCTAAACTTCCTGTATGAACCGAGACATGTTCAGTTACAACATAGGCCTCACTCCATCAGGAAACTTTCCGCCCACAATATTCTCATACATCAAAGTTTCAAAGTGCATTATGTACATAGTGTGTTTTGGGCACTTGATAAATTTTGTCCTTACGCGGCGGTGGTTCCCCTCAAAAATGTTGCATGTAATAAATTGCTATAATCAAATCTAATTTCTGAAAAATACCTGTGGGAGTAACAAATAAAAAAGCATGTCTTATATAAAAAAAATGATAAATAGCACCCAATGTAGGTGTTTATTATAATCAGCTTGGTACTGAATTACAAAATTAAAATTATGTGGCCCTTTATAACTAACTCTAGCCATATACATGATCTGTAGAATTATGTTGACTTATTTTGCATTTCATAGGAACAGTTCAAAGAAATATAATAGAAAAAAGTGGAAAGATTTATCACAAAGGAGCCTGTAGCACAGAATATTTTTTTAAAACTCCGTTTATTTTGGTCTATTAAGGAAACTTGCATGGAAATGATTTGCTTAGAACTCATTAAGTGTAAAACATTTTGAAAAAGTGCTAATTTTCTAAAAGAAACATTGACGCAGTTAGAAAATTATATTTTTGATGACTTATTAGTGTGGGACCATGTGAACTAATGCATCTACAGAATAAAGAAACTTCTAAAGCGTTGATTAAACTAAACTTCAAACTGTAGTTTGATAGAATTAATAATTTAATCATTTTTAGACAGTTAATTTCATCCAAATTGGTTTTTTTTCTCCCAGCCTGACTTGAGCAAAGAAATTCGCTTTACTCTTCAGTTAAGAAATCAAATAGAGAATTTTATTCTAGATGGCAATAGAGATGTGACTGTAAACTCCCACATGACACATACCAATAACGTTTGCTTTGCACTTGCACTGGCCTGAATTTGGGTGACAGGTAATATCTCCATCTACTGTCCCCGAGGTATTGCAGTTACAGGGACTGCAGCCATCAGGATCCGACTCTTGCAGGCTGTAGAATCCAGCGTGGCAGTGATTGCACTCTCTGCCAGACACGTGTCTCTTACAATTACACTGGCCTCCAACCTGCGGAAGATACAACATTTTGTAGAATGATGAACATATCTATTTTTAGATCATTTGCTCATTAGTTACAAGACAAGGAGGGAGAAAGAAAAAAAAAAACTTGAAATGTTAAATAGACAAGAAGGTAATAAGGCCTCTTTTTTTTTTCCTCCTGACACAAAACATGGGAAGCTTCAGCAGAGGGAAAATATAGAACTGAATGAAAATAAACCCATGGAAGTCAGTAGTGTATGAATAAAAGGGAAATGGAGAATTAAACACTAATCTTTACTATATAAAGAAATCAAAATATAGACATGTAGAACCTGAAAATAGAAGAGAGTCAGCAGTTAATTTAGTCTGTACAACCCACCTCTCTGTTTTCTCTCTCTCATATACTGCCTTCTCCCAAGCCTGCTTCATACACTTTTTATAATCATGCAGTCCCATCAACGTCTTAATAATATGTAAAGTTCTTTGTTAACAGCATTTATTTATGCCAAATGATACTGACCTTGATACATTTTTTCATGCAACTCCGGTTTTAGGAATATTTTAGAATATTTCTCATTTACAGCATTGTTTCACATTAAGTATACTTAGCTGATCTGTATTATAGCAAATAATACAAACATTATCTTAATGCATTTTTAAGAAAAATCACTGAAACATTCAGTATTTTTCCTTTTAAACTGCCATTTTGAGAAGAATGAAAATACAGAAAATATCAAGTTCTGATCTACAGTATACATAGATAACACTATGTTGTTTAGAGTTTAAGATATTAAACTCTCTGTAAGAGGGCATGTGTATAGAAAATGTGAAATCATCATAAGAAATTCCATAGTAGCTCAGGCTTCTGATGCGGAGATGTGGATACAGATGTCAAATCTCTTGTACAGTCACTAACATTTCCTGCCTGATTCCTGTCACTGGGACAGAACCCAGCTCTTCCCATCTGGGGGCAGGATTATCCTAGATGTATATAGCAGCCTACACATGGGAAGATATGGTTGCATTTACATTTAATTTCAAGGGTATTAAAAATCACGGGAAGTTAGTATTTGGTTACAAATATGTGGGGAAGAGCTTTCAAATTAAAAACTTTTAGAAAATCCTATCACTGCCTCATTTTTCTTCATCTGAGAAATAGAGGATCGGGAGAGTCATTACATAAGGATAAAATAAAGCAACGGATGTGAAAATATCAAAGACCTGAGGGTAAAGAGTTTTAAGCGCATCAGATGTAGATATAGACAATGAACCTCAATATCCAAGACCCTATAGGTACAGGAAGATGAGCAGCCCATTCGGAGCACTTCCTTGTACCACCTCAGCTCTGTTTCCCAACACGACCTCATCCACCCTCCAGCCCGACAGAACCAGGTCACTGCTTGAATTTCCACACAAAAATAAGTGGCATTTACTGGGGGACCTCTGATCACATACTCACCACACATCACATTCATCAAATGTTCTCCACATGTAAAGAGCACTCTCTCACAAATCAAGAGCAAGAAGGAGTGAAAAGGGTAGAGCAAAATAAATATATCTGGTGCTAAAACATATCTTTTACATATTTACTCAATTCTTCTTTAAATGTACTACCTGTATTAGCTGGAGCTTCCTTGCCCCTTGAAATCTGGATAGGACTGCCTCTCAAACTAATTCCACTCTGCTGAAGGAAAAAAGTGCTCCTTATATTTATGAAACATTGACATGGATTGATAACCTGATTTTCAACCTGACCCTAAATTTGTGCTTCTTCCATTCTAGACTCCTGCCTCCCAAGAGCACTGCCTGCATCAGCTTATTCAGTGGCTCAAATTCAAAAAGAGGAACTCTTGTTACAAAGGAATAAAGATGTGCTATGTGTGTGGATCAGATATCCACGATAATGTGACCACTGCGCACCACAAATGTGTAGTAAAAATTAACAAAAAATGGATTTAATTATTGAGACAAGACTAGTGGTATTTTTTGCCTATAATTGTGTATTTTTCTTTTTCTCCTTTCCCTTGTATCGATGTTTGCTTTGTATATTTTGCAGCTCTATAGTTTGGTAAGTAAGAATTGGTATATAGTAGTTCCATGGATGAAATGACACCTTAGACAACTTTTGCAATGTGAAATTGCCTTCTTGATCCTAATAATACTGTTTGCTTTGTTTTGTTTTCTCAGACAGGGTCTCCTTGGGCTCCAGGCTGGGCTCAAACTTGCTATGTATTTAAGGGAGTGATCCTCCTGCCTCAGCTTTGTATAGTGTCAGGATTACAGGCATGTATCACCATGCCTGGCCTAAAATTTATATTTTATGATATTAATAAAGTCACACCAGGTTTTCTATGATTTGCATTTACATACTGCATCTTTTTTCATTCTTTTAGCCCCTGTCTTATATTTGCAATGCATTTCCTTTATGTAGCACATAGTCAATTTGTAAGGTCATATGTTTTAAATCTGACCCTCCATTCTTTGAGTTTTAAGTACGGTTCAGAATAGGTGCCTTTAACACGACGATTGATATGGTTAGGTTTAAACCTATCACCTCACAATTTTCTATTTGTCCTATCTATTTCAGATTATTTTTTCTTCTCTTTTTTCCCGTTTTTGAATTATTTTATATTTTTGTATGATTCCATTTTATCTCCTTGGCTTATTAGATATAACTCTTTGTTTTGTTACTATTCTAGGGGCTTCTACATATGATCACTTTCTACCTTACAGAGTGAAACCACTTTGTACATAGTATAAGAACCTTACAATGATATATTTCCTTTTCTCCCCTCATAAGTATTTTGCGATCCTTATCACACATTTAACTATGTGGTAAAATCTTTTACTATAGTGGGGTTTTTGTTCAAACTGTCAATTTATTTTTTAAAGAAAATAAAATGATAAGAAAAAAATCTTATGCATTTATCAACATCATTACTATTTTTGGAGCTCTTTATTTGAGTATATCCACATTTCCTTCTGGTATCATTTTACTTCTTGCTAAATATTATTTTAAACATTTCTTATAGTGTAGATCTGTGACAAACTCTCTCATTTTCTGTATTAAACTTTTTATTTCACTTTCATCTCAGAAGGACATTTTCAGTAGGTATAGAATTGTACCATTTATTTGTGTTCTGCATTTTGAGAACGTTGTTCCATTGTAGTCTTACTTGTATTATTTCTGATGGAAATCTGTTGTCATTCTTTTGGTTCTTCTGTGTATATTGTGTGTTGTTCCTTTTGCTGCTCTAACATTATGTCTTTATCATTAGGACAAATTAATCATAGTTCGAGCACTTCATTATATTGTGCCTATTTGTAATTCTCTCCATATTTCATGTTCATTGCCTCTCTTGAGTTTCTTAGTTTGTGGCTACATAGTTTTCATATTTAACTCTTGGAAGTTTCCACCCATTTTTTTTTTTTTTTAGTCTTTTATTCCTGTTCCCATATCACCCCACTTCTTCTTCAGAGACTCCAACAGAACATATATCAAGCCTTTTGAAGTTGTCCCATGGCTCACAGAAGGTGTTTTCAATTTTCTAAATTATCTCATTTCTTTATATTTCACTTTGGACAGAATGTATTGGGATGACTTCAAGTTCATTTACCTTTTCTTCAATGGGTAATCTGTTAATTCCAGTCAGTGGCTATTCATTTCATACATTGTAGATTTCTTCTCTGGAATTCTGATTCGTGGGGTCTATTGTACCTTTTATGTTTCTATGTGACTTTTTCAATAATCAAAAATAATAATGTCCTTACAATATACTTGCCTGATAATTATAATATCTATTTCTGGATTGATTTTCATTGATTGATTATGCATCTTGTTTGTCCTTTTTTTTTTTTTTTTTTTTTTTTTGCATTCCTGGTAATATTTGATTAGGATTCAGGTATTGTGTATTTTTTTTTTTTTTTTGCTTGGTGTTAAATACGTTACAATATTTTTATAAATATGCCTGAATTTTGTTCTGGTATGCAGTTAAGTTAGTTACTTAACTTAAGTTAGTTACTTAAGTTAGTTTCCCGGTACCAAAAAAACAAAAAAATCACATCTCTTTGGGGCTGGTGATATAGCTCAGTGGCATAAGTGCCTGCCCGGCAAGCGCGAGGTCCTGAGTTTGACTGCCAGTACCCTCATATTAAAAAAAAACTTACTAGGTAATTGGAGAGTTATCAGTTGAGAGCTAGAATTTAGAGATTTTAGAATTTCTCTGTGCTCCTACTCCTCTCTGAAAATGCTAGCTACTTTGGATTCCCGAAACTCTTAGCTCCATGTCTTCCGCTTAGAGAACCCTCTTGTTCCACTGGAGTTCTCCACCACTGTGGCATAGCCTGGAAATTCTTTTATGTCAGTAATCTGGGGAAACCGTAGGACTTACACATCTATTTTCTACCTCTCACAAGACACTTTCATCACTACTTGGTGCCCAAGGTCTTGCTAACAATTGTTTAATATATTGTGTCCATATTTTGGTTGTCTCAAGTAGGAGGATGATTCCAGTTTACACAACTCTGTTTAGTGGGAATAGGAATTCTCAGAAAGGCTTTATAACCTGACCAAAAACTATTAACTAAATTTAAGAGAAGACTAGATGACAAAATCCAGGGAAAATTTATTAGCGGCATCATAGATGCACTGGGAAATATGTATTTGGCTGTTTAACATAAGCTTCAAGCTCTGAACCCAAATAAGACAGAATGCCAAAGAAGTTTGGCAGAGCTACCTCTACTTATTATACTAGGAGAAAGAAACCGCATGAGTTGAACCCTCATGCCATCCTCAGCTGTTCGTGGATTATCTTTCTAAGTAGTCAAAATTGGAGCTCTAACCTTTCAATCATCCCATCAGCACACTTTCTGAAAGACAAACTCAGAACTTGGACACAGTTCAGCAGAGGCACAAGGCACCCCAAGATGTCTAGAAGCCTAAAAATGAACTATAAATAGGAGTAGAATTTAGAAACATACCAGTAGCTATGAATGTGGTTTGGAACAAAGGAAGGGAAGAGAAAGATTAGTTTTTATATTCTAACTTCTCAAATGTTAATTTAAATGTATAGTCTCTTCATTCAGTAACTGTCAATTAAAATAAGATTCTGCCCCAGTCTAGGTTACCTAAGATGTTATGGCTAAATACTGTGAATGTAGCTATAGTCAAGCTGATTCTCAGATATACAGTTAGTGTGATAAAGAGACAGTGCCCAGGAAGACAGAAATAAGGGATAACTATGCCAATGCATTCTGCTTTTTTTTTTTTTGTGGGTACCGGGGGTCGACCTCAGGACTTCGCACACCAGCAGGCGCCCGTGCTGTTGAGCAATATCACCGGCCCTTTTTTGTATGTGGGTTCCAGGAGTCGAACTCGGGCCCTCGTGCTTGCCAGGCAGGCACTTACGCCGCTGAGCTATCTCATCGGCCCTGCATTCTGCTTTTTGACAAAGAACTGACCTTGCTAGAAATGGTTCATTCAGAGATTAATAAAATTAAGACAAAATTTATCCATGAGGAGAAGTAGAACAGAAGGAATAAAAATCACAAAGTTACTCTTTTGCCCAAGAAAAAAGATGTGGGCATTGACTAAGTTTGGCCATTGTTTGAAATATATATTTTTAAATATGTGTGCTCAAAAATAAGATTTGCAGTAAAATTCAGGTAAAGCGTTTGTCTAATTCATTTTCTCCAATATCTCACTCAGATAACACAAATTATTTTAAATTATAACCTACAAGCTTAATGTGACCTGTAAAGACAACAATAGAGAAGAATTACATTTCAGCAAAAATTTCAAAGGCAAGAAAATGAAAGAAACATAAATAAATATTGAGAACATTCTTCAACTAATCACTCCAGGCACCAGCTGAGGTGGAGTCCTAAAATAAGAAGGTGATTTCTTCCATACAGAACCTCCGAGAGCCTTAAGATTTGAAGATGGTGAAACACTGGAAGAAGAAAGAGGTTCCAGGCCGGAGTCGGGACAGTGGTTCTCAACAGCAGGTAATCCTGACTCCAGAGGAGTGTGGCTTGGAGACCGCCCAGTTGTTACCATTGGCAAGAGGGTCTGGGGGCATGCGAACAGGCAGAGGGGCTGTTCAACATCCAACTCAAAGCATCTGCGGTGCCGAGGCTGAGCAACAGGGCTTAGAAGGATTCATACAGAAAGATGTTCAGCTCCCCTGCTCAAGCCCTCACAGCCACGCAAACCACCTCTACTTCACAGTGGCATCAAGTTCTTGTCAAGAAAAATCAGAATCACCCAGCTTGATTCTATTAGCTCATCAAGAGCTCATGGGTGGGAAAAGTATTGGGCAGAAATAGGAGGATAAGTGGAAGTTTACAAACACAACTCCACCCACTCCACCACCTCCCAGCTCCCGCCCTGCTTCTGGAAAGCCAGGAGCCAGACTGATTTTCCATAGAGTCAATGTCAGAGAAAAGCTACAGAAATAAGACCTCCAGAGCTGCCACTGGGGCCTGTGGTCCCTGCTGCTGATAAACACGGGAGTAAGATCCAAGATGGACACATTTTACCATTGTTCCATAGGATACACAGCAAGGATTTATAAGATATTTGTGCAAAATATGCAAAATCAAAGACAGGAACAAAAAAGGAGAAATTTTAAGAGGAAAAAACCAATGCAAGCAACAGAAATAGAAGAAAGCACCAATAATAATTAAATAAGACATTTGTTTTTATGATTCCTAGAAATTAAAAGTTGCACTCATTTTAAAATATAAAAATGTCTTAAGAAAGAAACAACCTGTGAAGGAAAGAACTTTTAAGTATTAACAATATGATAGGCAAGCTAAAAATGTCAAAGGCAAAAAAGACAAAATACCAATATAGGATTTTCAGAACTAGAAAAATATTGCGAAGAAATTACTGAGAAATTAATACAAAGTACACATTTTTCAGACATCAAAGCACATTGTAGAAATGTTTATTCTGGGTTAGTCAATTCCTGGGGAAATATTTCACATCAAGGTGCCACAATGCTTCACATCATGAGGCATTTAAGTTCCAAAAAGAAAAAGAAGGTACAAAAATTTCCAGAGACCAGTAAAATAAGTCACACACAACTGAAATTCAGAACATGACTGACAGCTTCTGTAAAATTGCAGTAACCTCGTCAACTCAAAAATGCCTTCCAAATTGAGTGAAATTATTTCCAGTTCTATATTCTGTATCAAGTCAAACCGTACATCATCTGTAAAGAAAAAAATACATTTTCCCAGATTTGCAAGGTTTTGAAAAATTTAACATCTTGTCTCAAGAAGGTACTGAGTAATATGGCTTCATTAAAGAAATACAGGAAAAGCAATCCGAATGGAAGGGGTGGGACCCAGGATGTGAAGATTCCAGAGTGGAAGGTTCTAGGCTGATAGCTGAGCAGGTGGCCCACAGAACCAGAGGTTTACCTAGTCAAAAAATAGAACATTCCCAGGGCACACAGATGGGCTAGCTCTGCATGGGTGCAGAGTTACCTATACGGTGCATACACACATATCACTGATAGATATGCATATGGCATAGATGTCAGTATGTAGAGGAGGAATTTACGATAGCTGGAAAACTAAACAAAAAAAAGCAAAGAAATATTAAATACAGGAGGCATGAAAGATTATGGGTAGTTTTTGAAGATAGACTCAACATGGTATGCTGAAAATTATACAGGGATACTAAGAGAAAGAACTCAAAAGATGCTCTCAAAGGTTTTGGCTCCAGCAACTGGAAGGATAGAGTTGTCATAAGCTAGAATGAAAAATGTATTAATTAAGTGAAGTAGATTTACAGGGAAAATCAGAACATTTCGGGACACAGTAAATTTGAGATATTTGCTAAATGCCAAATAGTTCATTGGAACGATCAGCATGAATTAATTTGCATGTTGTCAGTGTATAGACACTATTTGAAGTAAATATCACCAGTCATATGCATGTGGGTAGAGGAAAGCCCCACAAAGGGACTTCAAGCACTCCGATAATTAGGGGCCAAGGCGGGGAACAGGCAGCAGAAGATACAGAAGGGATGTCCGGGGATTTGAGAGGGAAACCAGGGGAAAATGGAATGCTGGAGGCCAAGTGAAAAGAGAATGACAGCTAGGTCCCATGTGGCTGATACGCCAGGTAAAATGAAGACCAAGAGCTTGCCTTGGGTTTAAGAAGACAGAAACCCCTGAAGACCTGCCCACGAGAAGACGCTGCAGTGTGATGATGGCAGTGACGGTCAAGGGAGCGTTTTCAGGGGATAACAGAGCAGGATTTGCAGGCTGGGTGCTTTATTGATTGGCTTGGGAGCCTCACAGGGGCTTGAAGGAGCAAGTCTAGGTGTGTGTGGGTGGGTCATGGAGGCATGGCCCTGGGTACTGTATCTGGTCCCCAGCCCCTTCCTTTCTGACACTAATATGTTTTTTAAGTAATTTGAAGCGATCCTTTAACATAACATAAATATAAATGTTTGTCTCCTTAAGCACTTATTTGGCTGGTAGTAGAGAAAATCCAATGTCCTACCGATGACATCTTCTTACAGAACTAAAAGCCAGTGAGGTAATGTTGATGTTGCCAAATACACTGAGAACTTGAAAAGAAAGCTCAAAAATGTAAGAACAGGAAGGCTGCCCTGGAAATTAAATTGGATTGAGGGTATTTTGTCTGAACAGAAAAGAAATACAAAAGAGGGCAGTAAACGAAACTGTTTAACCAATGAGCACATTTTTCTGAATCCTCCCTCGCTTTGAAGAGAAGGTCATAGTCTTCTCTTAGGAATTCTTTAACTCTTTTTCTTCAACTCATTCATTCAGTGGGCACTCAACAGATGTCTGGTCACCCCGGCCTGCGAATTTTCTAAGGTCTCAGTCAACACCAAGCGCTCCCAGCTTCCGCCCCTCCTTCTTCACATTGCCATCGCTCCCAGAAACTGGGCGCAGTCTGCTCCTCTCCCCGAACCCATTAATTAGCTGCCCACAAATTGGTTTCCATCCTGTCTGATTCCGACTGTGATAGCTGTGTGATATTCTGAAGGGGCGGTGTTGAGATTGAAACACCTCAACTGCAGAAAAGAGGCTGTGCTTTCTGTAAAAATAAAACACAATCAATCATAAAAGGGCAGTAAGACTTGTTTTTATGACCACCATGTGCCAAACTGCTCAATGACGTTGGGGTGCCACTCCCCTCCTTACTTAGGAGGGCTGCTCCACTACTTTCTCCCATGCTCAGAGACAGGCAAGAGCTCCCAAATGACAGACCAAGCAAACGCAGACCCCGGCTGTGACCTCACACGCGTCTCTAGTCTCCCTCAGTGTTGCCCCGGGCTTTCTGTATGTAGAGTTGGGAGGCGGCAATCTGGCTGGTTACATGCTGCCCGAGAATTGGTCCTGCAGCTACAACCGTACAGCAAAAACATTGTTGTTACAGAGATAATAAAGCGGTTCTGAATGGCTTTGTGAGGACTGGAAGAGAAGAGTGGTTCATCTACCATGAAACGAGAATCCAATACATGCAGAGCAACTGTATTTCCTCCACCCACAGAGTATCATGTTTTTTGCAGATAACAATAGCTTTACTTCCTACTCCAAACTTGAGACTTTTTACTCTTTCATTTTCCTCTACATCTGACCTATCTCACAATTTTGAATAAAAATCCTTCCTTTATTCTTGATCTGAGGGGGAAATGTTTAATATTGGCTATGAAGTGTGTTGAGAGTTTTGCATTCTTTGCAGATGTTCATTTCAGTTTGAGGAATTTCTCTTCTATTTCTTGCATTTATCAGGGTGTATTTATCATGAAAGTATTTGGAATGTTGTCCAAAGCTTTTCGGCATCTATTGAGAGGATGACATGGGATATCTCTTTAATTCTGTGTATGTGGCTTTATTACATTAATTGACTTTTGATTGATTTTCAAATAGGGAAGTAATTTTGCATTCAAAAGATAAATGCCAATCAGTCACGACACTGCACCCTGCTACACCCTGAAGATCCCTCTGCTCACTGCTGAGAGAAATTTTACAGCTATGGTCAGACAGAATTTCCATACAGGCTTTTCTCTTAACACTTTGTCGGGTTTGGAATGCAAGTTAGGGACTTTGCAAAAAGAGCCCGGTGGTATAAACTCCTCCTCTCGGTTTTCTGGAAGACTTTATGTGAGACCAACAGGATTTATTCATGTGTTACTGGGGAATCCACCAGCAAAATCCACTCGGTCGGAGGTTTTCCTTGTTGATAGGCTCTTGATTATAAACTCGATGTCTTTAATCTGTATGGCGCTATTTGGACTTTCTATTTCTTGTTAGGGTTGTATTAGTATTCTATTTTTATCTTCTGTTTTGTGTTAAGCTACACATCTTATTCTGGATGTCACATGTATTTGCAGTTGTTCATGATATTGTGTTATTATCCTTTAGCAGTTTATTTTATATGTACAATGATGACCCTTTTAAAAATTTCTGATGTTGGTAATTTGTGTTTTCTCTCCTTTTCTATTAACCAGTTCATCAATTTTATTAATCCTTTCAAAGAATCAACTATTGAGTGTCTTCACTTTCAGTACTTTTGGTCCAAGTCCTCTTTTACTTAATTTTAATCATCTCCTTTCTTCTACTTATTTTGCATTTAATTTGCTTTTTTTTTTGGTACCAGGAATCGAACTCAGGACCTTGCAGTTGTGCCACTGAGGCAGGCATTTGTGCTGCTAAGCTACATCCCCAGCCCCTAGTTTGCTCTTTTTTCTTTTCTATCTTTGGTTTTCCTATTCATCCCCTTCATCTTTAACACTTCTCCCAGATCTGTGACTTAAACTCCCAGGAAGGATCTGGAGCTGGGCCAGAGGTAGGACGTGTGATGTCAGTGTAGTTGAATGTGGTAGTGAATAGGTGAAGAGTGGAGGAAAGGATGGATGATGTATGGTAAATTTGGCTGGGAAAGGAAGAAACGGAAGCTATAACACCGGAAGACAAATAACAAAAGTGCTTGGTTTTGCCATTTTTCCATGTATTATATATGTCACTTTCAGTTTCTGTTAGGGAGGAAAAGAGACTCCAGAAGAATCAGACCATATTGTCTTAGTCAATTTTCTGTTATATAATAAATATACCTGATGCTTGATATGTAAAAATGAAAGAGGTTTATTTTCCTCACCATTTAGAGGCCTGCGATAGTTTGCGTCTAGATGCCCCCCAAAGCCTCATGCAGTCACTGGTGGGACTTTTTCAGAGGTGTGTCACACGTGTATGTGACACAGAGGTCTTAGGCTCCCTAAATCCCAACATCCAAACACAGAACTAAACAGCACCCCTGGAAAAATCACGAGTAAAAATTATAACGAAACCAGATAAGCAGCTGTTGCTGGAACCCACAGAGAGAAGCAAGTGGGAGCAAACCAGCAATGTCCCTCCATGGTGCCAGTTCCCCCTGTGGGAGAGAGCAGACAGAAGAAAGAGGGACTTGCTGTAGAAGACTTACACACTGGGGAAGCCACAGGACAGTGGGCCAATTTGAGGACGGGCAACTGAAACCAGGAGGGGCTGCGCTGGTCCAGTAACAAGTGATTGAAGAGTTCTGTAGCAGGAACTGGATAAATCAGGCCCTCTCACAACTGCCTGGCCAGGACAACTCCCACTCGGGGTGAGCCATTGAGGGTGGGTGCATAGAACATGTGGCTATAGAAATCCTGAAGTAAGAGTGTATTGGTTATTGCAAAACCCTTAAATCCAGTAGAAATTGCATTTCACCCATCTATTCTCCTTCTAGGTATCTTCCCAAAAGAGTTAAAATCATAACATCACAGTGATCCATGCATACCCATGTTTATAGCAGCACAACTCATAACAGCTAAATCTTGGAAATGGCCTATATGCCCATCAACAGATGAATGGTTAAAGAAAAATGTGGTATTTATACACAAAGGAGTACTACTCTGCCATAAAGAAGGATAAACTTGAGGCATTCATAGGTAAATGGATGCACCCCGAGACCATAATATTAAGTGAAATAAATCAGACACCCGAGTTTAAATATTGCATGCTTTCTCTTATATGAGAAATACAAAATATAAAGAACAAAATAAAAGGTAGATAATAGGAATTAGGGAGATCTTTTTCAAATTGGAAGGGGAACAAGAGATGGAGGAAGAGGGGAAGGGAAGAGTATGCCAAAAAAAAGGAATTGAAAGAAAAAATGGAAATAGGCAAATGAGAATGAGACAAAGAATTGGAAGGGGGAGAGATGGAGGAGTAGGGGATGACAAATATATTAAGATGTGTTATGTATGTGTACAAACTCCCCACAATAAATATGATCATTATGTACTGCTAACATACGCTGATAGAAAATTAAACCTTCAGACAGTTCATTTATTTTTAATCAGTAGTAAGCAATATATTTCAGGAAGGTTAGACTTGATGGTTCCTACTGGTTTCTTTTATTCACTTTCCCTATACCTTGTCTAGCATAGTGCCTGGTATATTGTAGCACTCCATAATATTCGTTAAATGACTACATGCATTACTTAAAAATATTTATATCACTGAAATATGTTTAGGAGATGTTCTCAAGTATTGTAGCAGTTATAAAACTCCCAGTTGCTACTCACTTTTGGTAAGGAGTTAGTTAGGACTCCTAGAACTGCTTTTACAGAGTACTTAGCCCAAATTGTTCTCCAGTCAAGTACGAAAAATAACGTAATTCATAGTTTTTGAAATATTGGTTCCAATGAAGCATACATGACATTTTAAATACTGAAAAAATTTTGAACACATACATCTACATTTGACAGGTTTACCGTGTTTGGAAGTTGAGTCCCTTAATTGTGTACAACCAGATACCCCAGACCTAAAGAATGAAAGCATCGAGCTCAGGAAGTTTGCGGTGGGTTTTTAGGAACACTAATATTTGAGAACTATTGCTTCAGGTACAAGCTGCTTATTCCACCGCCGCACTCAGTTCCCAGGTGCTCGGCCTCGCTGTTTTCTTCTTAGTCCCTCCACCTCGTTGCATGACTACCAGGTTCATCACTGAGCACCAACGAAACAAGGCTTCATAAACTAAGCCAATTTTGGAATACTTATAACTACTAAGCATCTGAATATAAATTCTAGAAATTGATGGGCTTCAGTGATGCTTTCTCCAAAAAAGCATTTATGAAATAGCTCATCATTTGCATCACTGCCGAAGCTCATAAGGAAAAATCGATCTCTACTTAATTGTTCATATTTTACAGTATTTTCTTCCTGCTGATTGCTTGTGTGGCCTTGATGTGGACTCTGAGAATTGCTACACATTTCCGGTAGAGAGACAATGGCTTTTCTCCTTAGGTGTCCCTGTAGAGAAGTCCACATTAACGCACCAGGCTACGTTCCTAAGGTACTCATTCTACTTCAAAAATAAATAAATGAATCTGCAGTAGGTTCTGCCACATATAAATGTCACGAATTGGAGAATGCCAGGTGAATAATGTGCATCACAACACTTGTTTCCATTTAAGTGTTTTGTGATACTGCTGTTTATCATCTTGCTCAGCTGTCGAAAATATTCATTTGAGAAGAAAAGCTTCTACATTGGTGTGAAACCAAGAAGTCTTTTCTTTTCCTTTCTACAATGCCTGTCATTTGTCAGGCTAGTGTGTTTTCATAGCTCCCTTTACCCTGCAAAAAGCATTTCTGAGAAACGGCCCTCCTAACTTCCCCACCATAATCTCTAAGGAGTGTGCAAGAAGGTAAAATTTTGAAGCATGTTCAAATAAAGCCATAGTAGGATCACAATCCATTTTGTTCTTAATCTTTTGAGGGTTCAAGAAGGAAAGATGGAAAGGGAAACATTCCAACTTGAATGTTTTAAGAGGAAGCAATGTAATTATAGTCTTTCCAGTTCTCAAAGGGGGAATAATTTCATATTCTCTCTCTCTCTGGTTTAAGTCTATCTAGCTTAAAGATTTTAAGCCATAACTTGTAAAAGATGTATGTAATATATGTCACCATGTTAAATTAGAGCATTTCTTAAATGTCATCTGAATGGCACAACTATACAATATGTTCCTATTGTAATTCACTTCAAAATTAATATAGGGGTTGTTAACAAGATGGTGTTTTGACTTTATTAAAATGAAGGCTCTTATAAGAGCATCTATTTCCAGCATGAAGAAATGTATTATCGCTGTCTATATACTTTGAGGAAAGTTAATTTGTTCGGTTTAACAATATTTTTTTGTTGTTGTTGTTTTAGCAAAGGAGATAACAGTTGCTATGAAGTCACGTGGGACAATGCTTGTTCACGACAGTGTCTGTTTTAAAAACAGTGAAAATGCAAATTTCAAATATATTAGGAGAGGCAGTTGTCTACACGCAGTAATAAAGAAAGAAATCAATATTTTTAAAAATACCTTTACAGAGTGCTCCAATTTCCAAATTCTTGGGGTATGTGTTCTTGGTACACATGAAACATTAAGCACTAAGGGACGTACATCTCTGCGCCCCTAAAGCTCATAGGATGAAAGCCTGGTGCCTGGTGCAGCAGTGTTCATGGGTAGGCTGTCTTGGAGGTGATTAGGTCCTGAAGGCGCTGGCCTCATGGATGGATTAATCCATTCATGGATTCATAACTTTCTGGTATATTGGGAAGTGGTAGAACTTTTGGATGTTAGGACTTTGTTGGAGGAAGTAGGTCATTGAGGGCATGGCTTTAGTTTTTTGAGACAGGGTTTCACTATGCAGTTCAGTCTGGCCTTGAAATCACTATGTAGCCCAGGCTGGCCTCGAACTCACAGTGATCCTCCTGCTTCAGCCTCCTGAGTGCTGGGATTACAGGCGTGTGCCACCATGCCCTGCTGAGGGCGTGGCTTTGAAGGGGATATTGGGACCCAGGTGTCTCTGTGTCTCTCTCTCTCTCTCCCTCCCCCTCCTCTCTGCCTTCCTGGTCATCATGAGGTTGAGCAGCTTTGCTCCACCATGCACTCCCCGCCATGACATTCTGTCTCAACACAGGCCCACAAACAATGGCTCCAAGCGACGAGGGACTGAACCCTCTGAAACTGAGCCACAATACAGCTTTCCTCCTCATAAGGTGATGCTGCTGGGTACTTTGTCACAGCAACAGAAGCTGACTAACATGGTCTTCGGTATCGACCAAATCTTCACTTGAGAACTGGTTGCTCCAACGTGTTATTCAGCTACATGCACATTGCTATTTCCAAAATATTTAGAATTTTAAAATTTTACATATTAACTTAGTATGACTTGGTATGACTAATAGGATTTGGTGTATGTAGTAGCAAAGGGATGTATTTCCTTCCTACCTCTGGGGAGTAGAAGTAAATATCCAGTTTGGCCTTCTGTCGTGGGCCCTGCTTATGTACAACTCGCTATACATGGGGCTGGGAACACGTCTTTAGGTCAGACCCCTGTGTGTCTAAACCATGTGGAATGCTGGCCTTAGAATTGAACACTACAAGTTTCATATTTTCTCTACTTCATTCTTACTTACATCACCTTAGAAGAACTATGTCATTTCCCTGAGGCCTAGTGTCCTTGATGCATAAATCAACACAGTGGATAAAATTCTTCAACTTCCAACTTTGCTAAGGATTGGATTAATTGACTAAAATGCGTGCGGAGTTCTCCTTACATGGTAAGAACAAAACAAATGGAACAGCTGAGGATCCGACACACTGGTTTCTGTCCTCACACATTTTCCCTAAAGTGCCAGTTTGTCTCAGACGCTGCGGCACTCACATACATGACACCAAAACAAGTGGGACAATCACAGTGGAGGCCAGGTCCTCCAGCCACTGGGAGCTGAGACAGCCTCCACTCCTGGAGAATGCTGGACAGCTTCCTCCCTCACCACCACTGCTTCTTTAATGTTAAGAGTGCACCTGCCTCTGGCACATTGGTGTTGCAGGCCAGCGGGAGGCCGATTGATTATATTCTCCTCTTGACCACGTTAATATCACCAAAAAACATCTACAAAAACATAATGATGAATCTTTTTAAAAAATTACTATACCCGTCTATATCTACCTACCTACATACCTAGTTCTCTATACCTATATATGTCTACCTACTGTAAGAAGGCAGGTTGGCTGGTTAGCTTCTAAGTATGCAGCTAGTAAGACACAGGGCCAAAGATAGAATCAACCATTCAGCTTCACAAAGAAAATAACACACATGCTGGGTTAAGAGTTAAGTCTAGCTATGTAGATTGCTAGACTCAGGAATATGAAAGCAAACATGGGAAAATCATAAGAGTTAGGACTATGAAATGGAAGCAAATTCCTGTGATCTGCTTATACATCTAAGACCCTGGACAAAGAGATCAGACAGCACCACATTTTGGAGGACCCCCTCCTAACTACCTACCGAAAGCTTTCTTTCTTCCTGTATGTCTAATAAACACTTCCCAATTAACAGCATCCTTTCCGTCTATGATTTCATCTTCAACTTCATGAGATTACAGACAATCTTCTCTCTAGGGCAGCTGCCACAGCCTTGATTTAAGTAGCTTCCTTGACATCAGTCTTTCTGGCAAGCTCAGGTTCACTTTTGCCTTCTTTGTCACTTACACCCTAGGATCTTGGTAGCTATTCTCGTGCATCTGGCCCTCAGCACTCTCAGGACAATCAGTCATTGCCCAGCTAATTCTCTGAAAGACAAACCACATGGCTGTGTCCAGACCTCCCTGCCTCTGCGTAAGCTCCTGATAAACTCCCCCACGCCCCGTTCTCTCGCCCTTCTAAAGCACAGAGCCGGAATCCATACATCACTCATGGTTGAGCTCCTCACGGGTGAAGAAAACTTACACGTTATTTCTTTCTCTTTTGTTTGCACACTGTAATACTTCCGTTATCAAAGTACAAGGCCATGTATGTCTGGAAAATTCACATGGAGACGTTTGGACACGTTACGGTAATTAACGACAAATACGTACTACTTAGCGGATGAGAAAGCACTGAGATACTGTAGGAAATGGTACATTACGCAGAGAAAGTACATTCTGCTCCAATTTTTAGTGTATTTTCTTGAAAATTATCACCCTGGCAGAATAATCAATTTTCCTGAGCAAATTCCCTATTCCTGACGATTCCATCTCCCATGGGTCAGTCCTGCAAATACTTCCTTCAGCGATGCCTTTCCATTTCATCTAACTCATTTCAACTCCAGTCTCCTTCCTTATTAACCTGTTTTTTTAATGTCTCTTAATCATTTCTCTCTGTTCTGGCGCTCTTGTAGCATCTACTGATGCCTTATTGAGCATTACAGTCAACCATTCTTCTCTCTTTTTATAGACTTACAACTATATTTTCACTTTTCAGCCCACTTTTATATTCCCTGGTTTATTGTTTTCTATTTCCATTTTTTAAATTGCTTAGGTTAGATCCTCTAATATTGAGGACACAGCTTAGGCTCCAATTTTATCTAAATTTCCTAGTGGCTTGGTGGTGTGTAAAACACTGTTTTTTAAGATGGGGACCCAGTCAATGGGGCAATATGAACCCAGATGTGGCCAAGTGTATACATGTGTGTGTAAGTGCACACAGTCCATGCGTGTGTGTGATTAAACGAACACTTACATCTCCCCCCATGGTGTTCCTGCATCCAGCTTCTCTCATCTATGCATCTTGCATAATATCTTGCTCCTTGGTCATGATAAAGTGGCCACCAGCCAGCAGCAGTGCCATCGTGCTGGGAACTTTTTCAAATGTAGCAGCTCAGTTCTTGCCCCAGACTTCCCGAATCAGAATCTGCCCACTAACAACATACCTAGCACCCTCACGTGCGTGTTAGAAGTTTGAGAAGCCCTGTGCCGGTTGACATGCTGCATCTTCACTGTCAGGGTTGACGTCTCTCAGTTTTCTCAACTAGATGCAAGGGCACCATGAAGTTAGAAGAAGGCAGCAGGGACACGGGAAATTCCCAGCAGCAAATCACTCACACGATGTCTTGAGTGCTTTCTGTATATCAGGACATGTGCTCAGGGCTCTTGAGGAACTCACCAGCATCCTCCATGCAGTTGGTAAAGTAGGTAGCAAGGGACCCCAGAAGGGGGAGAGGCAGGAGCACCGGAGGGGCAGGAGGAGCCAGGCAGTTTACTTCCCCTTGGGTTAGGAGCAGAGAGGGAACTCCGGACATACGCGCTTGGGGTGTGGGTACATAGATCCTTCTGCAGACGCCTCGAGGGACAGGAAAAAGCAGCCCCCTGGTATGGGGCTCTGTCTCATTCATGAGGACTCAAATCACAGTAGATGAGGCAAAGAGAAAAGATGGTCAACCTCAGTGCAGGATGCATGTCAAGTAACTCGTGCGCTGAGTTCGAGGGAGCAAGAAAGACATGCATGGCATCCTGGATCTCACCATATGTAGACCTGCACTAATAACTGAGCCTGATCACAGAGAAACGGACTTCCTGTCCCCAGTGCAGTCAATCACCGACAATTTTGGCTCACGTATCCCTTCTGGATCTCATGGAAGTACTGAAAATGCGTCTTTGCAAATACAAGCTAAGGGGAGAAAAAGCTAGAAAGAATGAGAAAACACATCGAAGCGCTCCCGCATACCATGTAAAGAAGTACACAGACGCTCTGAGTCACACGGCAGCCCTGGGATCCTGGGACTGTGTTAGGAATGCCTCAATAGCACTGATCCCTCTTCATTTTCCTCTCCCCCATTAAGATTAATACTGTTATTGTGCTTTAGCTGTTCTCTCTGGCTTGACTTTGGCATGAGTATTTTTAGGACCCAGTGACTCAGAGCATTACTTCATGCCATTCTCAAAATCTTGGCATCCACATGAGGAAGAATTACAATATTTCTTACAGAAGAATAAGGCAAACATGCCATATCTTATGAGATTAGATTGAGGTTCCAAAGACAAGTGCCAAAGGGAAATTTCCCATCCAGAACACAGAGCACGCAGCACTGTTACTCAGGCCATTTCGGGCTGGCTCGATTCCTAAGTTATTATAACAAAATGAGACTTGAACTACCGCCTAACTTCCTTGTAGCTCCCTAATATTATTAAGGATTGCAAATGCATGAATTTTAAAAATGTCCTTGAGTTCAATTTTATAGTTTATAATTCTGACACTGTTGACAACTTTTTTTAGTGTGTATCCTGTTATCCCATTAAAAATGACAGTAAACATTTGAGAAGTCTTTTATAACATTATTTAGGCAATATATATTTGACACAATATTTCCACAAGTACCAATAATCCATGTATTTTCTCTTTGAACTAAGAACACGAGAAAATAAAAATTAAGGTAAAATATGTATATAGTTTAGATACAGATGACGCAAAGCTTTGAAATTCATTTTTATTTACATTCACATTCATTTGTAGCTCTGACAACATATAAAATTTAATGAAAGTTCTCTCTTTCTGACTATAAAATTTATCAACAGAGTACATTTGGGAAGATAAAATAATTTTAAGAAAAAGAAAATTTTACTTTCAAAGCAACAAGATTGACATTTCTAAAGCTTGTCTTTCACACATTTAAACTAGATTTTTTGCACACGGAAAAATAACACACAGATGCATTAGTAAAAAGCCTTCACCATCGCTCCTCCTCCCTCTATTCTCATTTTTACGACTTCAAGATGTGTGGTCACGTGCACCTGCACCTCTTTCTCTGTCACTGTTGAACAATATTCCGGGGTGTATTATGCCCCATTTTATTTGCCCACTCAGCAGTCAGTGGACCTGTAGGTTGTTTCCGTAGTTTCACTCTTAGTAATAATGTGGCTAGGATATTCCGGGATAAGATCCGGGATAAGAGCGATGGTTTTATTTTGCTTGGCTGTATACCGAGGAGTGGAACTTCTGGGCCATATGGTAACTCTGTTCAGTGCTTTATTTCCAGTTCTCCATCGGAGTCCGTGAGAGCTCCTGCTCCACACTCACCGCCTCTTCTGGTCTATCCTCACAGCGGCAGCACCCCAGTGGGTGGAAGCAGCCTTCACAGTGGTCACATCTGCATTTCCCTGAGGGCTGAGGATGTCAACCATGCCACACGCAGGGCCGCCATCTTTGTCAGAGAAATATCTGTTCAGATTCTTTATTCTTTCTTAATTAGATTACCTTTGTATTATTCAGTTGTATAGACACTTTGTGGACACTGGACACAGTATTTTATCATATCTGTTAGATACATTTTCTCTTATTCTTTGGGTCCTTTCTTCATTTTCTTAATGGTACACTTTAGAACACAAATGTTTTTAATTTTACCAAGTCTAATTTATCCATTTTTTCTTTTGTTGCTTATGCTTTAGTGTCATATCTACAAAGCTATACTCTCTCCCAGAGTTTTATTATTTTAGCTCTTGCATTCAGTCTTTTGTCCCACTTTGAGTTAAAGCTTTGTAGATGATATAAGGTAGGTGTTCCGCTTCACTCTTTTGTGTGTGGACGTAAAGTTGTCCCAGAACCACGTATTAGGACCACTGTGGTTTCTCCACTGAATTTGCCCGGTGCTCTCATCAACAATCAGTTTCTATAAAAACAAGAGTTTCTATATCTAAACTCACAATCCCATTGCAGGGCAGTGATCCATCCGGCCATTCTTCTACCAGAACCACTCTACTCATTACTGTGACATTATATCTACTTGGAAAATACAGTGTGAGTACTCCAGCTGTGCTGGTCTTTCCCAAAATGGCTTTGGAGGAGGGTGTGTGTGTGTGTGTGTGTGTTACTGGGGATTAAATCCAGGGTCTTGCACTGATCCACTTCCTTGCCCTTTATTTTTAATTGACACAAGGTTTTGCTAAATCACTAAACTGCTTAGGCTATGCTTGAACCTGCAATTCTCCTGCCTCAGCCTCCCAATTGCTTGGATTACAGACATACTTGAGCTCCTTAAATTTCATCATTTTATCAATGTCTGAAAAGAAGCCAGTTGGACTTTTAACAAGGATTGCATTGAAACTGTAGTCAACTTGGAGAAGGTTTCCATCTTATCAATATTAAGTCTTCTAATACAATAGCATTGGATGTCTTTCTGTTTACTTAGATTTTCTTTAGCTCAACATTTGTAGTTTTCAGCTATATAATTTTTGCACCTTTAATATATTACGTTTGTTTGTTTATTTGTTTGTTTTGTACTGAAGACTGAATTCAGGGCATTCATGCTGACTTATATCTTCAGCCTTTTTCTTACTTTTATTTTTGAGACAGGTCCTTGCTAAGTCACTAAGTTGCCCAGGTTGGGCTCAAACTCACCGTCCTCCTGCCTCAGCCTCCCAGATTGCTGGGATTTCAGACCTGTGCCACCAAACCTGGCTTAAATTTATTCTTACTTATTTTATTCCTTTGATGATATTTTAAATGAAGTTGTTTTCATAACTTTATTTTAGATTGTTAGTTGCAGGTGTACAGAAACACAACTGATTTTTGTATATTGATCCTGTACTCTGCAAACTTGTGAAATGCACTTATTAGTTGTAATAGTTTTTAATGGATTCCTGTGGATTTTTGATATACAAATTAATGTCATAAGCAAATAGAGTCAGTTTTATTTTTCTCTTTCCTATCAGAATAGTTTTATTTTCTTGCCTAATTACCTGGCTAGAACTTGGAATAAAATACTGAACAGAAGTAGACAGGGAATATTGTCTTCCTCCCAGTCTTAGGAGAGAAGCATCTGGTTTCTCACTGAGATGTTTGAATTTATATATAAGATAACATATCGCATAACATGTTGTCTATAACAGGTTCTATATGTATTATTACATATTTTAGGGCACACATATCATATAATACATAGTAATACATTACATGTATATTTTATATTATGCATGTGCGACAGTTAACTGATTGTGTCAACTTGAGTAAGAAATGTCCGATGAAACTGAATCAGCATAGTCATGGATGTGGAAGACCCACCCTACAGAGAATTGTTGCCAGAAAGGTATAAAGGGAAATGAAGGAGGGAGGCTTGATTCTGTTTGTTCAGAGGAGCTCCAGTCTTTGCTTTCATCTTGGAAGTCGTCTCCTGGCTTCTTCAACCTTCCATCGCAGATCCTCCAGCTTCTTGATATGGACTTGCACGGGACACTACAGAGAGTTCCAGGTTTTAGACTGGATTCTTCAGGTCTCCAGCACACAGACTGATCTTTTGGCCTCTTCCACACCCGACTCTGCGGGTGGTCACTGTAAGCCAATCTTGTAAATTCTTATATATATTTGTACATCTTGCATTAAATCTGTTTCTCTACTAAGAACTGACAGATACAGCACATTTTTATCATATATCATATAATATATAACATGCATATTTCAATGTAAACATTAATTATCATGTAATATGATTATATTATATAAATGTGTGTATATATATTTAGTTCTCTGCTGGCTGTATAACTCTAAACACATAATTAACAATATCTATTGATCTTTATTTTCAAGTTGGACATTGAACATTTTCACTTTTTCCTATTTTTCCTTTTTATTCATCATCTCCAAATTTATATCTACTTCTCATGCACAGAAGCTCAAATTGACAGTGCTTATCTTTCATTTTGTAGGCATTATATCTTTCACTCTTAATGAGTTGAACTTTATACACAATATAGACAAAACTGACATCATTATGGTAATAATAATTACTATTCAAAACAAAAAGTTCTTTTGATTTGACCTTAAAAGAATGAAATTTAATCATTAAACATCTATTTAAAAATTTTTCTTTCAAATATAGTAAAGTCCAGTGGATACTTTTAAAATACCTTTTGCCTCATATTTACTTTTCGGGATCACAATTTTTCACTGTTTCTTGGTTTTAATGTTCCCTGTCTCATACTCCTTTTTTCATTTGTATATAAAACATGGGCTGTGAGTGCGAACATTCTTACCATCAGTACAAAGAATATTAACCAGGTACTTGAGTGATAATTTGGTTAAAATCGGTTCTTAATTTTTTTTTAAATGCCTTCCCTTGAGATTTCAAGTCAATTTTGAACTGTCTGCTAAAATACTAATTTCTGGTGATGTCATTAGGACTCATTTCTCTTTCTCTGTGTGTGAATAGTGTTTTATTTTGAAACAACTACAAATTTAATGGAAGTTGCAGAGACAGTCTAGAGGCCTGCCATACATGCTTCGCCCAATCTGTCTCATTGTTTACTTCTTATATACAATAGTGCAATAGCAAAACCAGGGATTTGCGCTGTGTAAGTGGTAATTATTCAGGTATAAAGATACCTTTTTTCTATGTCCTGTAACAGACTGCTGCAGATGAAGCTGCTATTAAAATATATATGCAGGTTTTAACAACATATATTTCATTTATTTGGGTTAAAAGCTCAAGGTAGCGATTGGAGCTTTTGCTGATAAGTGTGTTGTTGTTTTTTTTTTAATTCACTGTTAGGGTTTAGATCTAAATTGTCCCCCGAAAGTCTCATGCTTGGAAGGTGATTGGATCATGGTGGTGCTGTACTCATCAGTGAAGTCACCCATTTATGAGTTCAATAGTTTAAGTGTTGTCAGGAAACGGAGACTGGTTGGAGGTGGGTCACTGAAGGGGCGACCTGGAAGGATGTGTTCTTACACTGGGCTCCTCCTCCTGTCTATTTCTGCTTCCTCACTGCCATGAAGTGAGCAGCTATCCTCTCTCAGGCCCTGTACCATGCCCTTTCTGCCTTGGAGCCAGCCAACTGTGGATGGAAACCATTAGACTGTGAGCAAAATATACCTCTTCTTTTTAAAGTTGTAGGTGTTAGATATTCTGTCCCAGTGACAGAAAAGCTAAGATGCACCTAATGATTTTCCAGAGTTTTTTCTTTCACCTGAGGAATATGAATTTTTAAATTTTTTAAAATGTTAGTCCATGTTTGCTGTACATACTGATTAATGTATGTGGTGAGTTGGTACCTGCACATAACATCTGAATTCTTTCTTCATCCCCTTCTTCTGCAATCCCTCCCTGCTCTTTTCATCTTTTGGTCCCCTTGCCATTTGCAAAAGTTTTATTTCCATTTTTTCCAGAGTGGTTTTATTACTTAGAATCTCTGTCAACAATAAATGACCTAGTTTCTCTTTATGCTCACTAGGGAATATATCTACTCATACCAAAACTTTTGGCATCACCTGAGTTTGCCACTAGGAACCTGGATATAGTCTTCTCCACATCATATGTCACCATAAATCCGGTACCACAGTTATTGACTGTGTGGAATATGAGGACACATCTAAGGATGCCTACGTGCACTGAAAGGTTGTACAACTAAGTTTATGAAGTGCCACAGTCTGGAGGCACCCATAGACACTGCTGAAATCAAGCATCAATGAAGGAATCATATAGAAACTGTACTTTTAAGCTTCCGTGTAACCAAAACCAAAGCACACACCTAACTGAAACCCTATATTCCATTTAAACAAAAGAACTTTCCTGCAAAAACTGCTCCACAGGGCCGGTGAGATGGCTCAGCGGCATAAGCGCCTGCCTGGCAAGCGCGAGGGCCCGAGTTCGACTCCCGGAACCCACATACGAAAAAAGGGGCCGGTGATATCACTCAGCGGCACGGGCGCCTGCTGGCGCGCGAGGTCCTGAGGTCGACCCCCCGGTACCCACAAAAAAAAAAAAAAAAAACTGCTCCACAAAATTGAAATAATTTGATCATTATACCAGATGTGCATACATCAACATAAGAACACAAGAAACATGAAAAGAACATGACACCTCCAAAGACAATAATTCTCCAGAAATATATCACAATTTCAAAGAAATCTATCTTACACCTGAAAAAGAATTCAAAATAATGCTCCTAAGAAGATGTGATACAAGATAATACAGATGATACAAAAAATAAAAAAAATCAGGATGTGAATGAAAAACTCACCAAATAGAGAGATACCATCAAAAAAACTAATCAATAATCTTAGAGCTAAAAATTACAACCAATGATATAAAAATACAATAAAAAGCTTCTACAATAGAATCTAACTCAGTCAGATGAAAAGAAAAAAGACAAAAAAAATGAATAAAGATAGCCTATGAAACCAATGTGACACTATCAAGCAAAGAAATATTTACATTATAGTAAATTTAGAAGATGAAGAAAAGGTGAAAAATCATTCAAAACCTATTTCACAAAACAATAGCTGTAACTTCCCAGTCTTGACTGAGATATGGATATTCATGTGCAAGAAACTCAAAAAACCCAAACTATTTTCCAAGGCATATTGAAGTGAAAATGTCAGTTGTATAAGACAAAGAGAAAATTCTAAAAACAGCACAAAAAAAAGCAGTAACTCATCTATACGAGAATACTCATAAGGCTAACAGCAGATTTCTCAGCAGCAACTTTACAGGCCAGAAGAAAATTAGATGATACATTCAAAGTACTGAAAGAAAGAAAAAAACTGCCACTAAATTACCCCATTGATAAAACTATTAGAACTGATAAACTCAGTAAAATTGTAGGAAACAAAATCAATATACAAAAAATAATAGTATTTTTGTACTTTAATAATGAAGTTAAAACCAAACTTATAGAGCAATCCAATTCATAATAGCTATAAAAATTAAAATATTCAGGAATAAAGCTACTCAAGGAAGCAAAAGACCTCTACAAGGAAAATCATAAAACACTAATGAAAGAAATGATAAAGGATATACACAAACACACAAAAGATCAATATCCCAAGTTTGTGGACTAGGAAAATTAATATTGTTAAAATGACCTTACTAGCAAAAAGATTTCAAAGATTCAGTGCAATTACTACCAAACCAAACTGCCAATAACTTTCTTCACAGATAGTTTTAAAAATACTGAAATTGATGTGAGGCTACAAAATATCAATAACAGCCACATCAATCCTGAGCAAAAACAATAAAGCTGGAGCCATCACAACTGACTTCAAAACACTATAAAACTATAGTAACCAGCACAGCGTGAGACAGACATATAAAGAGAAAAATAGACCGAGGGAACACAATAGAGCACCTAGAAATGAATCCACAGTCACAACAGTCAACTGATTTTCAACAGAAGCACATGAATATACAGTAGAGAAAAGACAGTTCTTCAATAAATAATACTGGCAAAATGAGATATACAGATGCAGAAAAATGAAACTGGATTCTCTCACTGGACACAAAAATCAACTCGACATGGATCAGTCACCTAAACATAACACCTAAAATTCTGAAACTGCTAGAAAAAAAGGTAAGGTAAACAATACATGAGTACAGGCAATAATTTTTTAGATAGGAACCCAAAGACAGAGGCAAAAAATAAAAACTAAAAATAGACAAATGGCATTATATTAACCCATGAAATTTCTGTACAGCAGAGGAAATAACAGAATTAAAGGACAACCTACAAAATGGGTGAAAATATTTGCAAACTATTCATCTAACAAAGAATTAATCTCAAGAATATTTGAGAAAAGCTGAACACCAAAAAATATAATCTAATTTAAAATGGAATAAATATCTAAATAGACATTTCTCAAAAGAAGACACATAAATGGTCAAATCTTACATGAAAAAATTTTCATTATCATACTATCAGAGAAATGCAAATCAAAACTATAATAAGATCCCATTTCACCCCAAGTAGAACGGCTACTGTAAAATATATAACAAAAGTAGATAAGAAAGTAGAGAAGAAGGAACTCTTATATACTGTTGATGGGAATGCAAATTAGTGTAGTCCTTATAGAAAACAGAAGAGAGACTCTTCAAAAATTAAAAACAGAACTACCATACATTCCAGGTATCCCACTTCTGTGTATACATCTGAAAGAAATGAAATCAGAACACTAAAGATGTACATGTATACCTGTGTTTATTGCAGCTATTCATAATAGCCAAAATATGAAAGTCTGAGGTTGCAGCTCAATGGTAAAGCCAGGTACTGGGTTCCATCCTCAGCAATGAAAAATAAAACCCCAACACAATAGCTAAAATATGGAATCAATTGGATGCCCATCAGCGAACAAATACAGAAAATGTGTTATATGTACACAATAGAGAATTACTCATAAAGAAGAATGGAAACCTGTCATTTGCACCAACACAGAAGGAACTAAAAGTTATGTTAAGTGAGATAAGCCAGACACGGAAAGACAGACAGCACATGCTATTTCTCATTTGTGGAAACTCAAGTCTGTCTCATAGAATGACCTAGAATAGTGGTCACCAAAGATCAGCAAGGGCTAGGGCAAAGGGGGTTGGAAAGAAATGCCAAAGGGGTACAGAACACGGAGAGGAAGAATTAGTTCTCATTTTTCTAGAGAACAGCAGGATAACTACTGAGCAGAACAATTTATTATATATTATAATATGATTAGAACAGTATGGAATTCCAAAAACATAATTCATATTACAAGAGATGGAGATGCTTATTACTGTGGTTTGATTATAACACATTGCATACATGTATCAGATTATTACACTGTACCCATAAAGATGCACACATATTATGTCTCAACAAAAAATAACTTCAAATGCAGCCTATGAGGTCAGTGCTCAGATAAAATCTCTCTTCATTCATTCAACATTTTTAAACAAATATTTAATGGTAGCTATTATACGACCAGCTTTTCTGTGTGTGTTGGACAGAGAAAAGAAAAAGAACTAAACAAGCAAATTAATTTCATAAAGGCCATAATAAAAATGACAATGGGGTGAGGTAAAGGCATTGACTGGAGCATGTTGTATGATGGGGAAGTCAGTGAAGCTATCGCCAAGATATTTATCAATATTTGAGTGGAGGCTTGAATGAGTTGCGCTGAAAATTCACAGAGATGTGTTAACATGTGAACTATGACGATGTCAGATTTCACTAATTGATATATAGAAAATTTACTGACTTTCTGAGAAAATAGTTCCTCAGTAGCATACAGTGAAAATAGTAGAAATTGTATCTGTTCATTATTATTTTACCCTTCAGCTTCTCAATGAAACACATGACACTCTCTTGTCAACATGTTATGCTTATTTTGAAAGCCTTTAAATCCAATTTTTGTCCTAGTTTACAATTCTCTTTTATCTTAGCAATTTTAAGGCATGCTGAAAGATACATGAGAAACATTTTATCTTGAGTTTATTATATTAATGCTGAACCTTTTAAGAAATCTTCTGTGACTGGATTGTGGTTTATGCTCCCAGCCACTATACTTTCAATTATTTATAACAGAACATGTAATTGTTTAAAATAATAGAGTCATTGATTTGGTTCTTCAACATAAATTTTTCCTTTATCCATTTTCATGATTTTCACTCAGAACAGATAAGAAATTCCACTGATGATAACCCATTTAACAAATGGAGCTTCTGATCAACAAATGAAATTACACCAATTTAAAAAGCTTCTGCATAGCAAATAAGCAACAGAGTGAAGAGACAAGCTACAGAACGGGAGAAAATCTTTGCCAGCTACTCTTATGACAGGATTAATAATAGAATATGTAAAGAACTAAAAAAATAAAAAATAAAAAATCAAATCTCCAATCAATTAAAGGGCAAATGAGAATAGACACTGCTCAAGAGAAGTACTAGTGGCCAGCAAGTATATGAAAAAGTGTTCAACATCTTTGGCCGTAGGGGAAATGAAAATTAAAACTACATTGAGATTCCATGTTACCCCAGTCAAAAAGGCTATCATAAAGATCACAACAACCAATAAAGGCTTGTAAGAATTCTGGGGAAAAAATGGTCTTCTACACTGCTGGTAGGAATGTAAATTAGGACCAGCCAGTATGGGAACCAGCATGAAGGTCCCTCAAGAAACTACAAAGAGAACCGATGTGACCCAGTTATACCACTCCTCCCATATACCCAAAGGAAGCCAGCGCAGCATACTGTAGGGATACCTGCATACTCATGTTCATTGCACCACAATTCACAATTGCCAAGATACAGAACCAGCTTAGGTGCCGAATAATGGATAAATGGATAAAGAAAGTGGGATATATGCACATAATGGAGTATTATTCAGTCATAAAGAGCAAAAATTATATAATTTTCAGGAAAATAGATGGAATTAGAGATCAGCATGTTAAGCAAAATAGGCCAGATTTATAATGTCAAGCATCTTATGTTTTCCCTAAAATTTATAACCACAAAGTAGCATGAAAGTAGACAGGAGATTGGTACAGTATTATTAATCAGGAGGAAGGGTATAAGCAGGGATGGGGATAGGGTGAAAGGGAGGGTAATAGGGATGGACATGATCAAAATATACTACATGCGTATATGAAAACATTACATTGAAGCCCAATAGTTTATAAAATTAATAAGCACTAATAAATATTTTTAAAATGAAATGTTTTTTCATATATTTTCAAATCTGAAGAAGGAAGGAAGGAAAGAAGTGAAAGAGGAAGGGGAGGGAGGGAAGGAGGGATATAGTGAGGGAGGAATAGAGGAAGATACATGGACCGAGGTTAGCTAGAATTTGCATTCATATAGGTCAGAAATTAAGATTTATGGTGTAGGGAATCAAAATATTTAAAAATTATAAAAAACACATCATACTTTTGATTAAGAGACAAGCTGGAAAAAGAAATTTAAAATCATGGCTCTCATAACTTGCATTTGGATATTCTCAGAAGTGACTTTTGCTATACCATCTTAATGGAACTTGTGGTAAAAGTGTTCTTATTTATTAATATTAACTTCATCAATAACCCTAAGATTTATACTCACTTGACTTCACAGTTCACTTGGAACACCCATCCTCCAATTTCTTTTGACACTTGCGAAAATTAACTTAGAATTCCCCTTTCTGAGTGCCAGGGGCGGCCTCTGTGGTATTAGATCCCATGCTGGTAATAAACACTGGACAGGATTCCACCAGAAAGAGGCCACCTCTGTGAAGTGCAAACACACAGGGACGTCCTGGCAAATGGAGCCTTCCAGTGCACATGGAGAGCACTCCAGCTCGTTTCTGGCAGAGTGGAGCTATTCACCTTCACTACTGGGAACCAACCTGGTCACAGAGGAGACTCCTGTTCCTAGTTCCAATTTCATCGCAATCGCAGGGTTTGCAAACATCCAGGGCTGAGGGATCTGCACCAACTTGTCGGAAAAAGTAATCCTTGCACAGCTCACAGTTCCTTCCTGTGTCGGAGAAAGGTTATGCATTATGACTCCCAATTCATTAAAATCAGCTGCATAATTCAAAATTAAAGACTATATTCCTTTGAGGGAATTCCATAATTTTCGGGACGTCCATTTTAATGCACCTTTCATCTCTACCTGCCAATTTAGTGATCCAGAGCATATGAAACAATCAACCTGTTACAAACTGTGCTTTACTTCATTAAACTCCCATCTGCTATATAATACCACTCCACTAAAATGCTACGCTTTGTAGGGGCCCATACATTTGTTTTTTTTTTTGTGGGTACCGGGGGGTCGACCTCAGGACCTCGCGCACCAACAGGCGCCCGTGCCGCTGAGCGATATCACCGGCCCCTTTTTCGTATGTGGGATCCAGGAGTCAAACTCGCCCATACATTTTTAAAATGTATCTTAACTTAAAATTTTATTTCTAGGGCCAAGTTTGCCACATAAATCAAATATGAGAAATTTCTAGATGTGTTGTAGATGATACTTACAAAGTTTAAAGCTAAAAGCTTGGTAGTATTAGAAATATTATTCCAAAACTAAATCTTGTAAAATTGGAGGATGCTTTCAGTACGACAGATTATTACATATTTAACATGATTAGAAGCAAACCCTTCTGTTAGGGACCATTATTTTTTATTTCAAATATCAAAACAGAAATTCATTATTCAAATAATTTTCATATTAAATGTTAGAATAGCCTGAATTATTAGATATGTCAGGGGATTCCTATCAGTACAACTTATTAATTGGAATTTCCTGTTACAGTCTTATATAAGAAAAAACCCCACACAACAAGGAGTTTCTAAAGTAAATGTGAGTAACGTACAAGACCACCGTTATAAGCTCAAAGCTATCAATTTTCCCTTTAAACATTGGGCTCTCTGCTCAAATTGACCTAATATGGTACCAACTTCCCTCAAGGAATTTAAACATTAAGCACTTCACATCAGTACTATTAAACTAAAAAAAAATAAACATTTATAGAACCTTCAAAAATTATTTTAAACATGAGCACAGAATCTTGCTAAATTTGCATAAAAATTATGTTAATGCAAATGCTATGTTAATACCAAGCAGTTTTTTGGAAGGGAAATTATGGAAATAGAAATAGTGTTACTTATCTGGGAAGAAGAAAGACCACAGAAACAATCAAGTGAAAATTAATACTTTGATGGATATTGGTTATGTGTTAATTAAAATTTACATGGAGCTATATTTGTAAAATGTTTCCATTTATATGTGCTGACAACCCTCAAATCTGTATCTCCAATCTAGAAATCTCTCTTTATCATTCAATTTAATATTTAGTAAGTAATTGCTAAATCCCAAACACTATGTTAACTACTGAGGAGTATAATAGCAAGAAAATGCACAATGTTCATTGCGTTTGTTCCCACAGAGCTTTCTTCAGTCTTTGGGGAAGATGGAACTTCATCAAATTATACGGGGAATAAATACACACCCCAAACTGTGATAATCAAAAGGTGCCACTAAGGTACATGGGTGGTTCAGACCTTTCCTGAGGCTCCACGAAAGACATTCCTAGCACGGTAGAATTTTAGAACAGTCTCCAAGTGCCACCAGAGAGTTTTGTCCTGTCTCTTGGAAATTCACCGCGGACGTATCTAAAACAGCACTGCCCATCTTCTGCGACTTGGCCCTTCTGCGTCTCTCACCCCAAAGGCTAGTGCTAATGTCTTCTCATCTCCTGGATCCCATTGCTCAACCTAAAGCTCTCAGGAACAGTCTTGCCCCTTCTTCATCCCCTTACCTATCTTCTGTCGACAAAAGCTCTCATGTTTCCATGCTAAATACCTCTTGGATAATTTGTCTTATTTAAAAGCACCTCAACATTATTTCTCTCCTGAATGATTGCAGCACTGATTGTCTTGGTTTTTTCAAACTCTTCTTGACCTTCTCCACTCCACTCTCCAAACTACAGCCAAATGAATCTTTTAAAAACACAAAACTGATTATGTGCCTTACATACATAAAACCTTCAGCGGGATCTCATTGACTTTAGGGCATAAGTCAAACTTTTTTTCCTCTAGTACTGGGGTTTGAATCCAGGGCTTTCACACTATGCTGAGCTTTATCCCCAATTTTTTTTTTTTTTTTTTTTTTTTTTTTGAGACAGGATCTCATTAAGTTGTCTAGGTTGGGCTTAAAGTTGTGGATATTCCTGTTTCAGCCTCCTAGGGTGCAGGGATTACAGCCATGTAAGACAAACTCTTTATCACCACTTATAGGGCCCTCCTGGTCTGGCCCTGCCTTCCTTCCTGGCTTTTTTTCTCACTTTGGCCATTTTTCCGTCTATCAGTTCTTCCAAGGAGGCACGTTTCTCCCTCTCCCCTGCCACTGCAATGTTTTTCTTTATGGAAATGTTATTTCAAACCCCCTCCTCCCCCGTTGGTTAACACCTACTTATCAAACAACTCAGGATTGTCGCTTGAGCAGTCCTCCTTCCCTGCTATACAGTAATCAAAGACAGAAGCATTCGTTCTCCTACCCGTCTTCATCTCCCCACCCTGAGGCAAGGAGGAACCCATGACTCCCTAATAAACTCCTTCTTTCTTCAGAGCCATACTTTCAGATCCATCAGACTTGGGTCATCATATTTTGAAATTCAGATGTTGTTTGTTTCTGCTTTCAACATACTGCCCTTCAGAAAATAATAATTTTAAATACTAGTCAAAATTCTCTGTGGCTTTAGAACAGCACTTTATCATCTTCTGCCTTTAACTGGTATTATAAGAGAGCATTCCCAGATGACCAGTTTCCATGCCAAATCTGAATGAAATAGAAACATATCTGTGTGAGGAAGCAGACATATAAGGAGACACTGAGGAAACTCGTTTTAAGGGGATCCAGGTACACACACGTACACGTACATATACACACACGAATACATACATATACACTCACACTAAGTATTCCTTTGTGGTTTGGTCAGTGTGAGCCCTTTAGAAGAAATCTCTTTCTGAAAAGCTACTGTTGAGGACTAGAGTGCGTTTCTAAAACCTACATAAAGATGTGTACTTAGGAAGATTAGATGTACCAGCTTTGGTTTTCGAAAGCAGCGGTTTGAAAGCACACATTTAAGTAAGACTGGGCTAACTGACCAGCGCTAGAGGTGGACGCATGCGGCCGCAGAGGCCAGGGAGTGGCTCTCCACTCTCCTTACCTGCAGTGTTGTGCTGGCAGGCGTCGCACACTCCCCCTCCCCCTCTGCCGTGCTCCAGGGGAAATGGGTCCACCGAGGCGTCGTAGTGGCAGCTCGTGGAATGGCCGAGGCACTGACAAGGTTTACAGGCGAAAGCGTGAACTTGATCCCCTCCTCGGAAAGGCTTGTCATTGTACAGAGGTAAGCATCGATCACACTGGAGCAATACGGTGACATCAGGACAAATGTAAAGCTGTGGCTTTTTAAAACTTGTAAACCATTTACTTCACTAAATATAAAGTTAATATTCACGAGTTAAAATCCAGTGATCCTTTTATTTTGAAAAAAGGTTTACACATCAGGGAAAAATGGCATTTCATAGGCATGATTCATGATTGTTCCATGACCTTTGAAATCTTGTTGAAACATTAAAAACTCACTACTCTCACTTATAAAAGTAAAGGAAATGAAAAATGGCAAAATATTAATTAAGCACTCCATACTTTAAAACACTACACACTTGGAGAATGGAGTTGTTTTTATTTCTTCGTCAAAATCTCTTCAACAGTGCTCGCGGCCATGTTCGCCTTCCACTCATGCTAACCGTCTCGTGCTAAGTGAGCATGTGTCCCTTGCCCTGGAGAATTGGCAGGCTTATTGCTAAGGTTTGGATCAGCCTCCCACCTTCAGACCTTTGTGCTTTTTTGTGGTGCAACGTCTTTGAGGATTCCTCCAATGTGACGATTTTGCTAGCAGCACTTCCTCTGGGACATCTTCCCCTCATCCACTGCATGGCAACCACTTTCCTCACTTCCCGTAAGTTTGTCTTCCCTAAGATGCTTGGGCTGCGTACCTAGCCCCTCAAAGGGCAGCAGCCCTTAACTACTTGTGTCTTATAACTGAATCTACATTCAACTTGAATTTCACTTCCAGTATTTTCTTCACGGTACTTCGTGTGCCAATTCTCTCTCACTGAGTGTCCACAGCTGTAAAGTGTCACATGTCACTGGCCAGTAGGAAATACAACCACACACTTCCCTGCCTGTGAATAAGTGCAATAGGGATGTGCGATGACCAATCACCAATGGGCTTTGAAAGAAGGGACAGGACTGGTCACTGATCATGACAGGCTTCTGTAACTCACATGCTAATTGGTACACTGAAGAGCCAGTAACTAAGCTTGTTTACATAATACAGATCTATAAAGGAAGTGGAAAATAAATACCACTGATGATTTGACCTTCAATAAGTCAAAATATTCACATAACACAAATTCTTATAAAATTTGTATATGTGTACATATTTTTCTTTTCAAAATTGAGAATGTGTATGTATCCCATCTTAATACATACTCTTGTATTATTAAACATCATGTGGTTGACTGCATTGTTTCCTATATTTTTCATAAAAGAAGTTATTCTAACATTATGTGATTATGATTCTGCATTTAGATTTTCTATAATTTTACTTTCTTGGGGGAGTGGTTATGAATCTAAGTATTTCATTAAGAAAATTATGAGACAAAATCATATTATTAAAGAATATAAACAATTTTAAGGATTCTTCTTAAAAAAGGCCAAGTTCCTGCTAGAAAACTTAAAGTCAATTATATTCCCACCAGCAGTATCTGAGAATGTCTATTTTCTAGTGTTCTCCCCATACTTAAAACTATGATTGCTAGTTCTTCACTATTGATTTTAGAAAATGTACTAATCATGGTTTTATTATATATGGGTTTGATTATTAGTAGAGCCAAATATTTTCACCTATTTCCTATTTCATCTATTTTTGGGAAATATTGTTCATTTTATCATTCATGTTCACTGTCCTTATTGACTTTAAAGATACGGAGTTTTTCTTATACTTGTAAAACAATGAATTTTGATCCATAATTTTTAGTATGGTATTTTCTTCTACTTTATTGGACACAATTTTCTGCATAGGAGTTAATTGTTGTAATATAGTGGTAATGGAGAATATTTGAGTTTTTTTCTGACTTCATTGGAAATATTTTTAATATTATAACTTTTAAAATAATGTTGACTATTGATTTCAGGTAGATGATCTTTATTACCTTAAAGGAGAAATATCTATTGCAAAACAACCAAGATGCATTTGTTTGAAAAATAAGAAATACATTTTAAATATTAGTGACTGTTCTGATTTAACTATTTGACCCTCTGGGCTGATAAATCATATATTAGGTTGATAGAGTAACTGAAATCTATGTTTACATTCTTAGGATAAACTCAACATCAATAATAGTAAATAAAGCAAAGTACAAAACTTATTTAGGAGTTTTGCATTCATACTTCATGTGACTGTTCCATGATTTTATTATGAAAACAAATTTTTTTTTGTTTTTTGGTACCAGGAATTGAACTCATGACCTCATGATTGCCAGGCAGGCACTGTGCCGCTGAGCTATATCCCCAGTGATTTTACTATGATTTATTAAAATAAACAGATTTTACATTGCTAATAGGTAATCAATATGTATTTGTATACATGCCCATGTTGGACAAAAGTTGTTGTCTTTAGTACTTATGCATTTGTACACACATTGATTAACATTAAGAAATAAAGAAAATTTTAATATCTGAATGATCAGAAAATTCTCACTTTGTGTAGATAAAAACCTATTACATTTTGTTGAATTTTATTTCATGTAAAGGATGATCAGTTCAAGAAAAGATTAAAAGTGTAAGAATAAAATAAATATCAGGATTTCTGAAAATTATTTTTCTTACACTTCATATGCTATGAAATACCTAATGTGACTTTCCCAAGTACCCAGTGTGTGCCAGGACTCTTGGGAGAGTCAAACTGTGTAAAATAATGTTTCCCCATCTATCCATGTAGTCTTTTGCTTTTCTTTTTAACAATGTTGAAAAACTATTTTGATATTGGGACAACAAAGGTCATTCTCCCGTTTTATATCCTGTAATAAATATTTAATAGTTTAGAACAGTTTGACATATTTCATAATCATTATTGGAACAAACTATAGTCAAAAGCAATTTTTGCCAGTATTTACTTATCCCCACTGGTTCACAGTTGAGCATTTTCTCCTTTTAGTATTTTTCAAGGGAGAAAGAAAAAAAAAGAATTTAATTGTCCAGTGTGTTACTGTTTAATGATATCCTGAAAATTTTAGCATAAAAAAAGTAATTTTTTCTTCTTAGCTGAGGAGAAAAATGAAAACAGAAAAAAATACAAATAACATAAACATGAGGTTATAATTTTCACATTGGGCAATGCTTCATTCTAATCATTGGTAAAGAATGTACTCATGTTTTTTCAATTTAAAATTTATCTAGAGCAACGGAGATTCTTTTTCCCCCATGCCATTTCTGACCCTTTGGGGCAACCGCCCCTCTCCTCTCTGTTAATACCTTGATCTTGCTCCTATCTCTTTGCACTGAAATGGTTGTTTACTTACATTTCTCTTCCAGAAAATGTAAATTGTATTACCTGTGTCATCCATACAGGAGGACATTAGAGACAGCTACTAGCTGTAGACTGAAAATTTACATCCAATTATATTATTAGATATGTAGAAAAGCTTATTTTTGAAAGAATTTAGACAAGACACAGAATAGACAATATTCATAAACAGCATAGTATTTATATATGGGATTTATAATTGCCTGCAATGAGATGATTTGCAATAAATCACTCCCAGCTATAAAATCAAAGTCATCTCACAAAAACAACTATTACAATATTGTCAACTATAGGACTTTGGCCAAAAACTTTTCAAGTAGGGGAACAGACCTCTTTCATCTTTCCCTCCTAGCAATAACCATGTGTAAATCAAATTTATTTCACAAAACCAAAAGTTAGAGTTAGCAATAGGCTAGAAGTCAGACAGCATAATTCAACTATGGTGCTTATGTTGTACTAACTATAAAATACCCTCTGTGGAAAGTAACATGAAATGAACAGTTTCAATGTGCTAGGCTCCATAGTAAGCATTTCAAATGAGTTATTTCCCATCAGCAGATGAAGGGATAAAGTAACTGTGGTATACATAAACAATGGAATTTTATTCAGCCATAAAAAGAATGAAATCCTATCATTTGCAGCAATGTGGATGGAACGAGTAGACATTAAGTGAAATACATCAGGCACAAAGAGACAAGTGTCACACGTTCTGGGTTATATGTGGTGATGGCTAATCTTGACATTGACTTAACTGGATTGAGAAACACTTAGGAAATTAGTAAAGCCACTTCTTGGTGTGCCTGTGAGGAGGTCTCCACAGATGACTGGCATGGGGGACAGCAAACTGAGGGCAGGGGATGATACCTCAGTTGGGTGGCACATCCAATAGGATAGGGGCCCAGAGAGAAAAGATGTTAGAAGGAGGAAGAAGCAGAAGAGCGAGCTGTCTGCCTCCTTCCGTCTTTGCCTCTTGGCTGCCAGAAGGTGAGCAGCTTTCTTCAGCCACGTTGTTCTGCCATGATGTTTTGCTTCATCGTAGGCCTAAACAATGGAGCCAGCTGCCTTTCCTCCAGTAAGCTGTTATTCTCAGGTATTTTGTCACAGCAGGAAGATGACTAACACATACGTGAAAGCTGACATCTCGCAGGAGTGGAGAATGGTAGTAGTAACCAGAAGATTGGAGGAAGGAGAAACACAGAGGGGATAATAGACACAGGGGTAGGGCCTGAGAGGAAGAATATCTTCTAATGTTCTATAACACATAAGGTAAATATGATTAACAACAATCAATTGAGTAATTCAAACATGTAATAGATAAGATTTTAAGTGACCCCCCAAAAAGAAGTGATAAAGATCAATTATCTCCATCTGGTCATTATGTTGTATCTATGTATTAAAATATCACACTATGCCCCATAAATATGTGTACTTAGTATGTATTAATAAAACTGTTTTAAACAAACAAAACATTATTTCATTGAATCATCTAGGCCTTAGGTCACGTAGTATCCCACATCTTATTTTTGTGTCTTGACTTGCTAGCCCTATGCTCTTGTACAACTGCCTATCCTTTTTAAGCTTTATTTTTCTCATCCAGTAACTTGGAGTAATAACACCAATCTCACTAAGTTGTTGTGAAAAACCACCTCTTATCAGAGTGCCTGCCACATGGATGGTCATCCCTGCCTACTACTTTGATTATTACTTCATTAACAACTGAGTATGAAAGAGGTTAGATAACATGAACAATGTTCTTAGTCCGTGATTCTACTGTACCCCTATGAACCTTGGTTCATTCATCTCTAAAAGAAAGATAACACAGTATATTATTTATCAATGCTTCAAAATCATCTTATGATAAGTGTAATATATAAATAATGCCTCCAAATGAAGCCTGGTAGATGTTTCACACTCAATCTGAAGTTGCGAGAAGGAGAAGGAGGAAGAAGAAAGAGGAAGGGAGTGCAAATCCTTCGGCTGCATTGATCTCAAGTTGGCGTAGAGCCAGCAGTGTAGATGGTCCTTCTGATGTACACTGCCTATAACCGTTAACAGGAGATCGTGTGATTACAAACACACTGGTCTGTGATCTGCTTTAGAGGAAGTGACCTACAGAGTGGAACAAGAAGTAATTTATGACCAAGGTTTGTTTCTGATTAATTTTATCATCTGTAGGTTGAACCACAGAGGAGGCCTTATCTATGCCTACTTCCCAAGGAGCCATCGGGCGCCAGTAGGGTATAACATGACTGCTTCTAGTAGCCCTAAGTGTGGAGGAAATGTGTTCTCATTGGGTAAATGTGACACTGGATGAAAAGTCACTTTCTGACTCCGTGGGTTTGAAGGAGAGAAATGAGCTCATTAAATTCTCTTCCTCAGGTCAATTAGCCATGCAATTATCCTCATTCCCAATATTTTAAAAACTCTATTCCATTGTAAATCTTTGGCAAAAGACAAAATGTTATTATAAGACAATGGCCTGTGCCTGTTTTTATTTATTTTTTGCTTTCCTTTAAAATATTACTATTGAAGAATCTAATTTCCTGATGATGGTGTTTATTTTTCAAGTTGTGTTTTCTGGAATCAAAGTATGTAGAAGTGACAGGGCTGGACGCTGTGGGCCTGTCATGCTGGTTACAGATGCAGTTTGTCTTCTAGAAAGCAACTGCTGGCTGTCTGAATCTGGGCTATTGCCTACATGAATTGGTGGAGCCAGTCCAGCAAAAGCATGATTTTGATCTTTTTGTGAAAACAACATTTTTACTTTTTGATTATGATTTTAAAAATTCTCATGTGAGATTTTATTCTTGTCAACCAAAAAAGCTACTAACAGAAAGGCTTACTATAAATAAGACTAATGTAAAGGTAAATACTATATCAGCACTCCAAAGTCACAACTGTAGCCTCCTTAATATTTAAAATCAAAGAGGAATTTTGCCTAAACTTAATGAAGTGGATTTGGTCCTACTAACTACTTGCAATAGAGAATGGAATACCCCCCTTTGGTGAAGAATTTAAAAACTTGAGGAAGATGGTTATCATGTTATGCTTTCCTTACGAAAACAACCAAAGTTATTACTTTACAAGTCTCAGGCTGAGTTTTTTTTTTTTAATTATTATAATACCAGAAGAAGTATGGGGGGGCAGCTAACAGCAATGCTTCTTTTTGGGTATCAGGACTTGTAAAAAAGATCACAGCAAATAGTGTTCCCAGAAGGGCAGTGTATCCGCTTCTACTTGAAGCAATGTGTGGGCACATTCCATTGGACCCCAGAATTCCACTGGAGTTCAGGAAAGTAAATTTTAAAGCTACTCGAGAAAGATGTGTGAAAGAAAGGGGACAAGTTAAACAGCTCAAAATAAGGAAATTTTTTAAAAAAATCATATAAGGGGTGATTAAAAATTTTATTACAGTAATAAGAGACACATTACTATGAATCCCCCACAAAATACTTCCCTTTGGTTAGAACATCTCTATTCCATCATTCTTACCACTTTCTAAAGCAGTTCTGGAAAGTCCTGTTTCTGTGAGCATCTTTATGAGGTATGATCAAAAATACGTAGAATGCTGCTGCCAACTGACATCTTATGGAAAGGCAGGTTTGTCAAAACATGACACTGTGTCCTCATCCACCCTATTCACTGGATCTCCACTGTGTCACTTCTGGCTCTTCCCCAAAGTCAAAAAGACCATGAAAGGGCCAGTGAGATGGCTCAGTGGCGTAAGCGCCTGCTTGGCAAGCGCGAGGGCCCGAGTTCGACTCCCGGAACCCACATACGACAAAAGGGGCCGGTGATATCGCTCAGCGGCATGGGCACCTGCTGGCGCGCGAGGTTCTGAGGTCGACCCCCGGTACCCACAAAAAAAAAAAAAAAAAAAAGACCATGAAAGCTCAACATTTTGAATTGATTCAGGCCATAGAGGCAGCCAGGACAGTGCAACTAAAGATACGAAAGAGGACTTCCAGAACTGCTTCAGAAGCAGCAAGAATGGGACAAGTATATGCAAAGTGAGGTGACGTATTCTGGAATGATTAATGGCTATATGACCTTCGGTGAAATATTCTTTTTAATTTAAATATTCACCATATTTTCAATAATACCCCAAATGTCTTTAAAGAAATGTAATTAAAATATCTGCAAAAATAAATACAGTAAGGAAAAATGTATTCATAATACAGTTTGAATTTTGAAACCAACTTAAAATAAAATCAAGAGTATAATTCAATATAAAGGTAGATTCATCTATAGATACAAAGATACAACTTTAAGAAGATAGAAACAGATGATTTTGATTTATTTACAGTAAGAGTAACATAGGTCTGCAAATACATAAATTAAGAGTACTTGCCACGGTTATCTATGTTTGGAAGGGTTATACATGACTGCTAGATTTTATAACTTTTTTTTCATACTGCATGTTTATTACTAATATATATATTTTTAATGGAGGACAAACAAAATACAGCTGCATGGATTCTTACAAAAACTTATACATCACTTGCATGTAATATTTCACTAAGAAAATCTAAGAAAATTGAAATGTTTCAGTTTTAAATTACAGATATGGAGAAACTATAAAAAATTATTCTCAAGTACAATGTAGACTGAGTTAGTCAATTACCAGCAAAAAGAGTCTAAGTTTTAAAAGATGTAATTTTTTCAAGGCAATGAGATTAATATATAGAAACAAAGATTTTTGAACAATGACTGCCTAAATTTCTGATTTAAAATCTGATTTAAAACGTGCACAACTAAATGCTTCCCTGACATCTACTTCGGCCTTTTATTCTAAGGATGGTCCTATGCTATTCCCATTTTGGGTTGTTTACAGAGGTAGATAAGTGAAAAGGGATACTTTGCTCTATCCTTTGATTATAAAGTCTCATAAAACTACTAAACTTTGGTTTCATAATTGTGTTTCTTCATAACTCCTTTCACATAATACAAAATCTATAACAAACAGAAGAAATAATTTTTTTTTTTTTTTTTTGTGGGTACCGGGGGGACGACCTCAGGACCTCGCGCGCCAACAGGCACCCGTGCCGCTGAGCGATATCACCGGCCCCTTTTTCGTATGTGGGATCCGGGAGTCGAACTCGGGCCTTCGCGCTTGCAAGGCAGGCGCTTAAGCCGCTGAGCCATCTCACCGGCCCAAGAAATAATTTTTAAATGCACTATGAATACATCTTGGAATTTTCATCTTTTGAAACAATGATTCTAAGGTTTTATTTAATATACAAAAATATGTGTATATTTTATGCAGCTGCTGAAGCAAATGGTTTTCTATTTAATGTTTTCCCAATTTCCAGTTGATCATCTGTCACTTTTAACTATGCTTCAGTATCGTCTGTAACAACTAGATTTCTCCGGATATGTCCCTGGATGCTCAAATTATAAAACTGAACAATGGCTGTACCAGGGTCGAGAATTTTCATCACTGATTTATTTAACTGCTTTCATTTTGATCGTTTCTTAGTAATAATCAACTTCCCTAAGTTGCAGCCAAAAACTTTGACAAGTTCACGGAGGAAAATCATCAAATAATCATTAAATCTTGAAGACACTGATGCAATTTATTGTATTACATTATAGTCTAATAATACACAATGACATTTCACTCTTCTGGATCATTGAAGTGGAATACAGTGTTCTTTTGTCATTATTGAGACTAGCAAAGATAATATCTCAAAGAAAATTCACAAGCCACTCAGCTTTCTTATCAGATCTACTCCCGTCGATCTCAGTGTTGGTCATTTATTTCTTTATACTGTACCTTCAAATTTACAGAGAAAGCACAACCTTATACAAAGGAAAGTGTAGAATAATTTAAGTAGGAGCAACTCATCTATTCAGTCACTTATATTCAACAATCATCAATGCATATTATGCATCTTAGAAAAAAGAGGTAAGAAACTGTCCTCTTGTTCATACATACAGGAAGTCCATGGGACAGTTGGCAGCTAGAGGAGGAGATATTCCTGCCAATGCTTACAGGAGAGCTATTTGGGATCAAAAGATTTGGGGTCTTTTTAAAGCAGAATTTCAGGGCCAGTGACATAGCTCAGTGGCATAAGCACCTGCCTGGCAAGCGCAAGGTCCTGAGTTCAGTTGCCAGTACCCACATAAAGAAAAAAAAAAAGCTGAATTTCATAATGATGATCACAGGGTCACCAAAAACAAATTCACTTGTCCTCAATGATTACAAACTAGAGAAAAAAGAAGTAAAGGATCTGTTTCTTGAATGATTTCAAAGAATAGATAAAAATATTTTTAAAACATTTATTTGAAAAAGTAACATCTGGAAAATTTAAGATAATTTCCCAATCATAGGGAGCAAATGAAATAATCCTTTATTTTTCATTATGTCTAATACATGCCATATGGGCTAAAATTTTAGGGGCACAAAGGAGAACAGTGAGTACTGCCTTATTTTATTAAATTTTTGTAGAGAGAATAGCATTTCATCTATACTTTGAAAGTCATAGGAATTATCATAGAACATTGTAACAGTTCATTACTTATCAGTTTCCCTTATGGTCTGTGCTTCTTGAAGCAAAAACTAGATTTTTTGATCTAATGAATCCTAGTGTAATGCCTAGAACATTGCCATTGCTCACTTGATACTGATGGAAGAAGGGAATGAATGAATAACTGGATGCATTAATGACTGAGCAAATAGCTGACTGTGTAACACAATACAGAGAGAAAATCATTTATAAAATATGTACAAACACCTGTCTCCAGGCAATACTTGTATTGCCTAAACAATAGCTAAGACTTAGTGTGTCAGGCCTAATGCTTTATTCCTAGCTCACCAAATCCTTCCAACAACCTATGAACTAAGAGTGGCTATTACTGTCATCTTACAGATGAGAAAAGTGAGGAACAGAAAGAAATGTGCTAATTTCCCAAGGTCACCCACTGCAATGTGAGCTGCATTGTAGGCCTGTGTGAGGACAGTGGTGTTCATTATTTTCCACTCATTATGAAATTCCCAGTGCCACCAGAGGGACAGGCTTATCCTAGGCACTCAGTGTATTCTTCCAGGTTTCCTGCTTCAGAGCCCTTGCTTCTCTCCTGGCTCCTGGGGTAGAAACATTCTCTGGTGGAGAGAAGGGTTGAGTGCATTCGCTGCAGCTCAGCCCATTCTTGATTTCTGCTCAGTTTAAAGTTGACAGTGGAGCCCTGGAAACCCTGGGATGGAAACTTCCTACCCTGTGCCTGCAGCCCCCACCCGTGTGAGAAAGCAGGGAGCTGCATTGACCTGAGAAATCACAAAACTATCCCTGCTTAGAGGTCAGCACAGTGCCAATTACTGCACTAAAAGAGGTAATTTGTTAAACTATTCCCAATTGGCCAGAATGAATTGGGGACCCTCTGAACATCTAGAAATTTTTCTTTTCTCATCAGTGAAAGGCAGCCATACATGCTGGAAATTACAGGAGCCTAAGGCTCTAATAATAGTAATTGTCCTCAAGCGCCATTCATAGCTTCTCCTTTCCCTTGGATGTAGCAGTGCAATTGTAATTCAAAGGATGCAGTTTCAGTGTAATTTCTTTTGTCTGTTATCTAGAGCGATCATCATTATAAAATAAAAACTTTGGTGTATTCATGTAACTTTTTTTCCAATAGACATTTCTCCAGATGGTTCTACCATACTAGCAGTAAATGTAATGTAAGGTAAATTTGGTAATTGATCATCAGTGCTAGATTTTGTTGGGGAAGAGCATAGTAGAGCTCCTAACTACACAGAAAATGGTTCAGGGCTTTGCACATGATAGGAGATTCTGTCTGTCTGTCTGTCTATCTATCTATTTCCACATACTGATATGAGAGAAATAAGTCAGATACAGAAAGACAATTGTTAAATACGGATGATTTTAGGAAGCTGATTGGAACATATAATAGTGATTACTGTAGTCTGGAAAGATCAGGGGAAAGAGAGAGAGTGGCAGATTGCATAGAGTAGTAAGTTGTACTGTTCAGCAGTTGGGTGGCTGTAGTTCACAACAATATTTACAGTTTATGAATAGCTAGAGGAGAAGAGTTCAAAGGCTGCAGAGTCAAATGAAAAAGGGATGGAAAAGTTAATGACCCTGGTTTGGCCAGTATATATTTTATACATATATTGATATAACACACTATAACCTGTAAATATATGCAATTATTTTATGTGAATCAAACATTAAAAATATTCAAGGGGATAGAAATGTTAAGTATTCTGATTTGATTATTATAATCCAGGTAGATGTGTTGAATTATCAAATGGTACCTTATAAATTCCTATAATTAAAAAATAATACAGAAATACATACGATGACTATATTAGTGAATGACTTAATAGACTGCATTTATGACATGAGGGCACTGTATCCTTTTTAATTTAGTTTTTAACAGATACATAAAAAAATAAAATTTCTACATATTAACGGGGTACCAAGTGATGTTTTGATACATGCATACATTGTATAATTCTTAAATCAGGTCAATCATATCTGTCTCAAACTTTTCATTCACTTATGGTGAAAACATTCAGAGTCTTCTTATAGAGCTGTATCTTATGAATAGAATTTCATTAAATAATAACATTAAAGATTTAAAGGTAAATGCAGTAATACTTACCTATTTTTTAACCTATTATGATTATTATATAATTTCAATTAGCAAATCCAAAAATTTATCATTCTTTGCCATTGAGAAGATAAAAATGATATACATATCCTTCAGTGACATATCTTTGTTGGTAATTATCTTACTTCTGGGTGGAAATTCTTATAAAATGTCCATAGAGACAGTGTATTTACCTGTTCTCTGGGTACTGAAATTACAGCATAAATTAAATAACTACCAGTAGTGATCAGACATAGGTGACAAGACAATGATCATGAACGCCTAACATACATAATCCATCTACACTGCAGCTTGTAAGATGTGGTAGCTATTTTTAGAAACTTGCTAATCCAAGCCATGGCCAACCTGTAAAATCATCCAGTTGAACCAATTTTAATACATGAAACAAAATCTACATTTGGAAAAACTGAGACTGTAGGCAGAATTATTTGGTTGCTCTTTCCGTCTACATGTTGTCTGTCTGTGAATGTAAGCAGTGTTCTCTGCGCTTTAAGCATGAATTTATGACTCTGTGTCTTCTGCGTACAAACCTGCCTGTGTCTAACTGTTGCTGAGAACCGTTTGCTAAGAGGCCACAGGGGTTAATGTTGAACACTGTGCACTTTATGGTATTCGATTTCTCCTTTGGCCAGGTTGTCCTTCTTTACTCCTCTTTGCTCCTGACTAATGGGACTTGTTCTGGACCCTAAATAGAAAAGACACGTGTGGGTACACCAGGTTCCCCTAAGAACCCAGAAGGACCTTACGGTACATTCAAGTTTGCAGATAGAGAGCCTGGGTCCAAACAATTCTATTTTATTGCAACCACAATAATCTAACCCTTCTGATAGTGCGGGAAATATGGTCTGGGACAGAGATTGCATTTGTGCTGGATTACCCACACTGTCTTACAACAGGGTTTAAGGGAGAGAAATGGATGCATTAGATTAACATGCTCTTTGTATGCAATGCGTAAAGACAGTAGAAATCATACAAATATGGATTCATATGTTTAAAAGTATAGTGATTCTGTCCTTTAATTTTTAACAATCTCTAAATTTAGTCAGTTGACATAAAAGGCATTATACTTGCCATTTGGATAAAAAGCCACTTTATATTGGAATATTATTTTTTTTTTAGTATTAGACTTGAGTACAGTAAGTACAAATCCTTTTATTTAAATTTTTTGCTTTAGACTTTAAAATATCTGTGATATTTAAATTATTTAATTACTAATTGTCAGCTGGAACCATTTGTTTTCACTAAAGTCATCTCTATGCATTATAATAATTAGTGTCCGCCGGGGAATCTTTTTTGAATTTCACAAATGAATGTCCTTCAGTATTTTCAAATTCTTGCATCTATAATCAAGGTATAACGCCTGTTCTCTAGCATAATGTCCTACAAATAGAAGGCATCTGACAAATATTTGTTAAATGAATAAAGCTACCAAATGACCAATCATCACAGTGAAACTATAAATGTAACAAATCATAAATTTAGGAATGGTTACTCCACAGTGAACACTACAGTGAAATCACTCTACTCTGTCTTTAGCAGTAATATAAATACATAACATTCGTGCAGTATCCCTGATAGAAAAGGTCACATTATGATATCTTAAGAATACCACAATATTTGAGATGAACGCAGTTACATGTAACATAAAAGAATACAATTTTATTCTTTAAAAAAGGAGCTTACCACTTACATCCTCCTCCATCACGAATACTTGGATTTTACAGTATTCATACACAAGCATTTCTTGCCATTTACACTTTATATTTGTGCATCAGTTTCTAACAGGGCATTGTTTTGCATGTTTTTCCCCAAAACTATGAATAATTTAAAGAGTAAAATAAAAATGATAAGAAACAAGGAGATGGACTTTGTGGAGATCAGAAGGGGATTTACAGATGAAGGTGACAGGGTCGAGGAAGTAAAAAGGATCCAGATGAGATCTTTGTACGTGCTAATTCCCCATAATGGATGTAGTTACATACGATGTATTGCAAACACAGACGAGTAAAAACTGGGGTTATGAACATAAACAAGTCCATGAAAGGCACAGTTTGTGTACTGGTGAGCAGTGCTGGCTGCGTGGGAAGTCTGGTCTTGTCGCCACAACAGCGCTATTCATCCATGCCCATTGTGGCACCTGCTGCTTTGGGACAGAGGCAAGGTGGCTGCCACAGAGGCCGCACATTTTATCATTGTCATCCTGAGGGAAATAAAATATTGCCTCACTTTTTTTTTTTTTTGAGACAGGGTCTCGCTATGTAGCCCAGGCTGGCCTCAAACCTGTGGCAATCCTCCTGCCTCAGCTTCCCAAGTGGTGGGATTACAGGTGTATGCCACCACGCCCGGCTGCCTCATAATTTTAATGAATTTACCAATAACCAGTAAAGTGCTAGGTTTTCCTATGTACCTCAGCAATGCGGGTTCTCACTTCTGGCCACTTTTGCAAATGGCCTGTTCATCTCTTGTCTGCTTTTCAATTAGTTTGCTTGGTTTAAAACTTTGTCAATTACATGTGCTGTGTTGCTAAATATCGGTTGTAGGTCTATAGCTTTTCTTCTTTCTTGTTGTTTAAATAATAGCTTTTGATTATTAGAAGTCCCTTCCTTCCTTCCTTCCTCCTCTCCCACCTTCTCCCCCACCCTCACCCAGAGACAATGTCTCACTAATAACTCAACCTGGGCTTCAACTCCTCCTGCCTCAGCCTCCCGAGAACCTGGATAACAGTTACGAGCCCTCACATGCAGCTAGAAGTCTCAAATTTGAGTGTGACCACATTTACCAGTTTTTACCTTTATAGTTTATGCTTTATATATCCAGAAGTGACAAAGACACACCGCATTTCCTGAGGACATTTTTATTTTTTAGCATTTACATTTTATTTTACTAAAAATTGATTTTTGCTTATGGTGTAAGTTATGAGTACGGCTTTTCCTATGAAAAACAACTTTTCCTGCAACTATATTTTAGGCAGTCTACTGTTTATTCACAGATTTAAAGCACGCTTCAGAGTGTTAATGATCTCTTTATTCACCTTTGAACCAATACATTATTAGCGCGCCTTTACAATAAGACTTGATATCGGGTAGGGTAAGATCCTGCCCATTACAATCTTCTTCAAATTTACACATTACTTTTGCTCCTCTGTTTATCATTATATTAGAATTAGTTTGCAAAATTATAGACAAAAATATTGATATTTTGATTGGAATTGGAATAAATTTACATCGTGTTTCAGGAAAATTAACATCTTTGTGATACTAAATCTTCCTCTATAAAAACATGAGGTAGCTTTCCAGTAATTCAAGTCTTTTCAATATTTTTAGTAATGTTTTCTCCATGTGTACCTCTTGTGTATTTTCCAGTATAGTCACATCTTTTAAAATTGATTTTCTGCTTTTTACACTGACATGTTAAGGGCAACTGAATTCCACATACATATCCTATATCCAGCAACATTACTGAAATCACTAATATTTAATCATTTGTATACTTTCTTCTTGCATTTTCTGACTTAATCATCTTGACTTCAGATATTAACAGTTCAGCTTCTTTGCAATTCTTTAAAGATTTCCTTTCCTTTTCTTATCATATTGAGCTGGCTAGGACCTCCAGTCTGATGCTAATCACAGGCGTCCTGGTCTTACGGCTGATTTTGGAAGGAAGGTGGCAGTGGCTCAGCGTACGATACCCTGCTGTCCTAGGAGTGTGTGAAGATGTGCTTTACGAGGCCAAGGAAGTCTTCAACTTCGGAGTGTGCTGAAAATATTTATCTAGATGCCTACATTTTATCAATTGTGTTTTTCCATTGGCAAATTTAGAATAAAAATATATACTCCCAGATAAAATCTTTACATACTCTCTAGTGTTTATTTTGCTTCTCCTACTTTCCTTAGTCCCATCATCAACCTGAGAGAATGAAACCTCTTTAAGAACAGGGTTAATAGGGCCGGTGAGACGGCTCAGTGGCTTAAGCGCCTGCCTTGCAAGCGCGAAGGCCTGAGTTCGACTCCCGGATCCCACATACGAAAAAGGGGCCGGTGATATCGCTCAGCGGCACGGGTGCCTGTTGGCGCGCGAGGTCCTGAGGTCGTCCCCCCGGTACCCACAAAAAAAAAAAAAAAAAAAAAAAAAAAAAAGAACAGGGTTAATTGTACTTTCCTCATAGACACAGAGCTGGTGCTCAGTGGGTGTGTACTCAATAAAATTTTATTAGATTAATAAAAGGTTCATAAAATTAGTTGGGGATTTTCCACTTTATTTTTCTTGACTGGTTTGCATAATACTGGAGTGACCTAACACATTTATATACTCACAACTATTTAATGTCTACAGTGTGCTGTCATTAAAAGTTATAGAGACCAGCTTCCTGGATTACTTCATGACAGATATTCTTAAATTTCCCTTGTCATCTTGATATATTTTCTCATTCTTTCATACAGACACCTATTAGCTTAAGCTTCAAACTTGTTCAGCCCTCAGTTATTGAGGATTTTCTGGACTGGTTTTTGATAATTTTATCAGTTACTGAATGAGATAGAGTGACATCTTCTACATGGATGGTAGACTTGTCAATTGCTCCTTCCACTTCTGTCAAATTTTTCTTCATAATTTTGGAATTGTGATTAGACACCTCTAAATTTGGAAGTGTACATTTCATCATTAGGTAATGTGCCTCTTTTTCACCTGTTAAAACTTTTACTTAAAGTCTGTGTTGCATAATATTTATATAGCTTAAATTGCCAAACGTCCTGTGTGCTTAAGTTTTAGGTACGTCTCAGAGTGTCACCACAAGGAACACACTGGGCCATCTAAAAATGTGAAACCAAAGGGAAAAAATGTGTATCCCTTTACACACTTATACAATAGTCCTCCATATTTGCAATCAAGAAGAAAAAAGTTAATAACACTTTATAATAAAAAAAACATAGCTACCACAATGCCCTGCAATGTCCAATCTCTTTCTTGTATGAGGCAGAGACAAGATAGCATTATTATACTAGTTGTTAGGGACAGTAGACTAACCAGAAACAATTGTCACAGCAAAATGACACAGGGGCATAAAACAAACAATTGTAACCTGTGTTTACTCAGAATTTCAATAATTTTCATCAGCAATTTTGACTTTTTAAGGTGCACTATAAACAATATTGTGTATCTTGATTGATACTTTTTTGGCTCCTGGCCAAGGTGTCCCACCACCCCTACTCCAGGCTCTTCTCAGTCAACAGGAGGTAGCTTGATTTTGTTTCCTCTTTCATTCTGACAATCCCAATTCTAATAAGTTCACCACATTTATATGTGTTACACTTGCTGATTTATTTGGAGGTTTCATTTTCTATATATTTTTTATTTTCTATATATATATTTTTACTTTTCTTTTTTGCCTTAGAGTGAGAAAGTTCTTTTACATCGATCCATCATTAGCAGTGTTAGAGCTCACTTTTGGTGTTGTACAGTCAATGGATTTTTTTTTTGTGTGTGTGTGGGTACCAGGGGTCGAACTCAGGACCTCGCGCACCAGCAGGCGCCCATGCCGCTGAGCGGTATTACTGGCCCTTTTTTTGTATGTGGGTACCGGGAGTCAAACTTAGGACCTCGCACTTGCCAGGCAGGCACTTATGCCACTGAGCTATCTCACCGGCCCTGGATTTTCATAAATATAGAGTGACATAAATACACCACAGCTGTATCATGTGGAATGGTTTCACCACCCTGCAAATTATCTGCAGGAGAATTCTCCTATGAAATTCCTATTTAGCCCTCCCTCTCTCCAGCCCCTTGAAATGACTGATCTTTCCAGTCTCCACAGTTTTCCCTTTAAAGTTGTCACGGAACAGAAATCATGATTAGCTTCTTTCACTGACTACTATGCATTTAAGTTTCTTCCCTGTCTTTTTATGGCTTGATAACACATCTCTTCTTAGTAGTTCTGAATAATATCCCACTGTATGGATGTCTCAGAGTTTATACATTCCCCTACTAAAGGACAGCTTAGTTGCTTCCAAGGTGGGCAATTTTGAATAAAGTTTCTATAAATACTAGTGTGTTGGGTTTTGTGTGAACAGAAGTTTTCAACTCACGTGGACAATTATCAATCAGCATGATTGGTGGGTTACATGATAAGAGTATGTTTAGTTTGCAAGAAGTTGTTGCGTTTCCTTTCAAAGTGGCTGCACCCTTTTGTATTCCCACCAGCAATGAACGAGAGTTTCTTTTGCTTCACATCCTCCCTAGTGTTCAGTGGTGTCAGTACAGTATTTTGGAATTGGCCTTGGAATAATTGTGATTGTGGTATCTCTTTATTTTAAATTTGCAATTCCCTCATGACTAAGATTGTTAGCATCTTTTCATATTTTATTTGTCATGTGTATATCTCCTTTGGCAAGGTGACTGTTCAGATATTTTGCCTATTTTTTAATCAGACTATTCATTTTCTTATTTTTGAGTTTTAAGAATTTTTTGCATATTAGATACACTTATTGAACATATCTTTTGTGAACATTTTCTCCAAGTCTGCAACTTGTCTTCTCACTCTCTTGACACTGTCTTTTACAGAATAAAAATATTTGAATGATTTTCTTTTGGTAATAGGGATCAAAACCAACAATTGCATATTCAAGACAAGTGCTCAACCACTGAGCTTGATTTTGAAATTGGCTGTTAATGCAGTTGTGTTGGAAAGAGAGATTAATGTCTTTTGCATGAGACTAGATTAATTCTCATGGTGATGGGTTCGTTCTCAGGAGAGAACATTGTTATAAAGCACCCAGCTCACTTCATGTCTTCCTTCACATATGCTCTTAGATTTCTAGAACCATGAACAAACAGAATCCTCTTTTCTTTATAAATGACCCAGTCTCGGGTACTCTGTTACAAAAGAAAATGATCTAAGACATGTGATTTCTCATCCTTGGCCTGTGGCTGCAGTGGGTCATGTCAGTTGCTTGTTCAATTTGAGCCAGGGTTGCATACCTGGGATAAATCCCATTTGGTTGTAGTCTACGGTGTAACATTTGCATACATTACTGGATTCAATTTGCTATTTTTTTGTTGAAGATCTTTCATCTATGTTCATGAAAGATACCCACCTTTAGTTTTCCTGTAATCTCTTTGTTTTAATAGTAGGGTAATGATCACATCATAGAATGATTTGGATCTTTTTTAATTCATCTCACAGCCTGTCTTTTAATTGGTGCATTTATACCACTAATGTTCCAACTAATTACATATATAGGTTGGATTAATCTCTGTTGTTTGTTACTGTTTCCTGTTCACTGCCACTGTTCTTTATTCTTGTCTTCTACTCTTCTTCTGCCTCTTGTGCTTTAACTTGATCGTTTTTATACGATTCAATTTTCACTCATTCCTTAGCCTATTGATTATTCATGACTTTTACTCTAAAGGGTTGCCTTAGATCTTGCATACACACTTACAGCTCATCCAAGTCTACCTTAAAATAACTCTGCACCCCTGCAAGGTGGCACAGTACAATAGAGTGGTCCTAGTCCCTCTTCTCCCCTATATTGTCGCTGTCATTCATTCCACTTACACACAGGCTGTAACCACTGAAAACTGCGATGCTGTCATTTTGAACAATCTGCTACATCAGTTAAGAAGAAGAAAAACTGAAGTTATTTTATTTATTTCTTTTCTATCCTTCTGTTCTTTTCTTCATGTAAATCTGACCTATACCAAGTTCTCACTCTGTGAAGAAAGTTCTTTTAACATTGTTGCAAGGAACATCTGCAGCCAACAAATTTCCTTATTTTTTGTTTCTTATTATAGGAAACAATTTTATTTCTCCTTCACTTTTGAAGGTGAGTGTTTTCGCCCTTTATACCTGGAGTATTTAACTCCAGTCTTGTTTACAGGCTTTCTGGAGGGAACGAGGGCTGAATTTTATCTTTGTTCTTTGATAGAGTAGGTATCACTCCCCAGTGGTTTTTTAAGATTTTTTTTCTGCATCCATTACTTTCTGCACTTTGAACCTGCTATGTCCAGTTGTATCTTGTTGTTGTGACATTTGTGCCACTTTGGGTTCTCCGTACATCCTCAGTTTGTGGTTTTGTATCTGATATTAATGTGGAGAAATTCTCAGTCACTATAGTGTCAAATATTTCTTCTGTTCTTTATACTACTTTTCCTTGTGCTAATCCCATAATACATACTTACATCTTTTGTAGTTGTCCCACATTTCTTGAATATTCTGATTCTTTTTAAAAAATAATTTTTTTCTATGCCTTTCTATTTTGGTAGTTCCTAGTGTATCCAGTCCTCAAGCTGTGTATGTTCTCCTAATGGAAAAGTCAAAGGCATTCTTCATTTCTATTAAACCTTTTTTGATCAACAGCATTTTCATATTACTCAGTTTTACTGTTACTGGGACCAAATACCCAACACCCACAAGAGAGGTTTATTATGTCTCATGGTCTCAGGGGATTCAGTCCATAGTCAGCTAGCTCTAAGGCAGGAACATCATGGCAGAACAAAGATGTTTAGTTTGTGGTAGCTGGGAAGCAGAACACAGGAAGATCACCAAAGAGGAGGAGGACAGGGACTGTATATAATTCCCAAAGTCACACCGCCATGAGCCACCCGGACACAGCCAGAAGTGTGGTGTACTAATCCCTTAGTCCAGTGATGAGGAACCTTTTAGAGACTGAGTGCCCAAACTGCCCCCCAAAACCCACTTATTTTTATCACAAAGTGCCAACACTGCAATTAAATCTAAATACTGAAATTTTAGTTTAGAAAAAACAACTATTACCTGATGCTCAGATGCCAAGGTGACTTGCCTCCTTACCGACAAAGAGGGCTCCGCATATGTGCTGTGGCACACATGCCACAGGTTCGCCACCACTGCAGGTGGTTCCCAATCCAGTCAAGTTGACACAAGTAAGCTTAACCACCTCTTATCTGTTTTGGTTTCTTTTGCAAATTTTTGACCTATTTATTTTACCTATCTGTTCTTGCATGCTTTCTACTTTTCTCATCAACACACTTAACTAAGGCGTAGGTATTCTAAAGTCCTGAGTGGATATTTCCAACAATCCTGCATATCCAAATCTGGGTCTCATGCTTACTTTGCCTTTTCAAACTGTATTTTTTTTCTTTTTCTTTTTTTTTTTTGCTTTTTAATGTACCTTATAATTTTTGTTGAAAGATAGAGTAAAAGGAACTCTGTGAAACTGCCCTTTGGTGATACAGTAATAAGGCGTATGGGGAGGGGAAGCATTCTATAATCCTTCAATTAGGTTTTAGTTTTTAATGATGCTGTTCCCATAGGGTGCAATATTACAGACACTTCTCAATAAACACCCCCAATGCCAATGTGAGATAGGATGGTTAGACGCAGCCAGAGTTGGATTTATTCCTTCTCTTTAAATGCTATTTTCAATGGTCATTTAGGGGTGTCTTGCTAGTTTTACATCCCTCCCCATGTGCAACTTCATTTCATATAGTCCATGATTAGCTGTATTTATCTACATATTGCCCGATTTATTAGGTCACAATCCTTCTTGTATATCAGGCCTTTGGGGGAATATTATATTTATTCTTGAAGTTTATTCTTTAAAATCTTTTTGCAGAATCTACTGGTGGTAATACTGATAAATATCTATTTGACAGAAAAATATTTTTACTTCTTTGTTTTTCAGTGATAGTCTAGCTGCAACTACAATTGTAGATTTGTTGGTTGCTTCCCTTCCACACATCGAAGACACTGTTCCCTGTCTTCCCACGTTGATCACGGCAGTTGATAAGCAATAATATCACCAAGTTCTTACAAATGAATGTCTTACAAGTTGTGTTTTTCTCTCTGGCTGCTTTTAGCATCTACTCTTAGTCTTTGCTGTTCATCAGATGTATTATATTGGACCTATGTATGTATTTCTTTTTCTCAGCCTACTTTGGACATAGAATGACCATGTCATCCCTAAACTTTAAGAAATTCTTTTTTTGTGTGTGTGGGTACCAGAGGTCGACCTCAGGACCTCACGTGCCAGCAGGCGCCTGTGCCACTGAGCGATATCACCGGCCCTTTTTTCATATGTGGGTTCCGGGAGTCGAACTGGGGCCCTCATGCTTGCCAGGCAGGCGCTTATGCCACTGAGCCATCTCACCGGCCCTACTTCAGGAAATTCTTTAGTCTTACCCCTTCAAGTATTATCTTTTTAAAAAAATGTTTCTAGAACGTCTACTTACATCTTCTGTAAGGCTGTATTAATTTATCCCCATACTCAAAACCTCACTTCATGTTTTCAGTTTACATTTAAATGCATTTATGCACATATCTATCTCAGGGAAGAACAAACGCAAATGTTTTTCACGGATTAATAGTATCAACCTGTGTCAGAGAGGAAATTAAATTCCTGACCTTTGCTCACTACATGTTCATCAAATATAGTCCACAATATGAACTGCCTGAAGGCTGGTCACATAAAATAAAGTCACTAGTATTACAAAAATTAAAATACTCTACAAAAGGAAGAATATTTAGAGTAAAATCTCTCTGAGAGCAGGGAAATAACAAGTACTGGTAAGCATGATGTATAAGACAAATATGATGCAAATTAGTAGTGATGATTCATACTTTTGTACCTCAGTACTTCAAAGCAATATATTCTCTAGATTAACAGGAAATATTCATTTATATAATAAGCATGGCAAAGTGTGGTGTTGGCACCATTCAAATTATTGAATAGTAGGAAGGCTTATGATAAAAAATGTTTCAAGCTGACTCTGCTATGTATAATATTAACAAAATATATACTGATAGTTTGATTGTAGTTAATTCATAAGATCAATTATTAATGTCATAAGAGGGTCACAAGTTAGAGCCAAAACATCAGAGAAGTATTCATGGTCATTAATAAATTGCTCAGTGCAGGCTTGGCCAGCCTTACGGGTGATGATGTCACCAGATGATGGAAGAATAGCTAAGCAGCCAACAAAGCACCGCTGCCTGGCTGAGGTGCTGATACTCGCGTCACTCTTGGCCAGAACTCCTGAAATGTGAACATCGCCATTAAATGGAAATGCATCAGGAGGCAAGTTTCACCTGAGAGCAGTTTTCTGAAAGCTAGATTCTATCAACACTTTAATCCTTAAAACACATAAATTTCCAAATAAGAAAAGAAGCTAAGAGAAGAGGGATTGTGGCTACACTGTTACACCAGTGACATGTAACATTCCACTTCCAAGGTTATCCTCTGCTCCCATGAACGTCACCCACACTTTCATAGTTACAGTGGACTTCCTGCCAAAAGGACCAGAGGATTTTATGTCAATAAGCTAGTAACACAAGTAGTAAGACAATGATCTAAAGACAGGTATAGAGGTGGAAAGAGAGAATGGGACTTAAAAGTCCATGTACCAAAAGAATACATATTGAATAATCCCATGATATAAAAATTTAGAACAGGTGAAAGTAAATTGTATCGACAGAAAATCAGGTGTAATATTTCAGGATTGGGAATTGGGGGGCGAGCATTGGGGAGAGAGAAGCAGTTGCTCTCCTGACTGGGGTGCTGTCCACACAGAAATACACATCTGCCCAGACTCATCAAACTACACAAGTTTGAGAGGTACATTTACAGTATGCAAATCACTGATGAGGAACGTTGATTTAAAAAGAAAAAAACAAATACTAGTTTTGTAAGATGTTACCATTGGCCAAACTGAGTAAAAAGTACACAAAATCGCTGTACCATTTCTTATAGCTGCATATGAATCTACAAATACCTCAAAATAAATGGCTTACTTTTTAAAGCACCAAAAAAAATGTGCAAGCAACAATGACTGTTTGTTACTAAAATAAAATTAATCATTGAAGAAACTATATGTTTTTCTTATTTGTGATCTATCTAATGATTCATATAAGTTCAATGCTATGTTTTCTTGAATTCTACTTTGGAATCTTTAACTGTGCTTGAAAGTTAATGAATAGTATCTAGTCTTTTGGATTTGCTTTGCCCTAGATCAATCGAAAAATAGGCCCAGTAAATTAATCATTCACTGCTTCAGTGATTCTTGGGAAGAAATATAAGAAGTACTCTAAAAGTGTTCACTATTGATGAAATATGCCATTATTTTTTATGATATGTATCATTCATTAAACTCAAAGCCTTACATAGCCACTATAATACCAAAATGGGTCATAGTTTCTAGGCAAATGTTATGGAGGACAGTCACTGAACATCCCCAAGGTAAAAATTTTAGGGATAATAAAGTAATAAAATAATTTAGAAAAAATAAGCATTGCATTAAATTCATCTCAGGCAGGATCATCAGGGTCTTTGCTAGTAGATTATTTTTTTTTTGAGTTGTTGTGTGTTGTGTGTTTTTGTTGCATTGTTGTGTGTTAGTTTTTAGCTTGATGAAAGGAAAAAACAATCACAAGTTAGCAATGGGTAGAACTCATAATTGCTAGATGATCTAGCGATATTCAGAATAATGAATCCCAGTAATCTACAAGTTTTGGTTTATGTTTCCCAAGCTGAGAAGACTTTAAAAATCAGATGTTAACTTGAATAAAGCCACCCACATACGAGGCTATCAGTAGTAATGAATGAGGTAGAAAACCAAAGTGTGACACACAGCATTGAAAAGTCACATGGTTTAGAGAGGCCGGTGGGTTTTTCAAGTGAAAACTCTTACTGGAAAACAAACATCGAGATTGTGTAAACATTCTTCCACCATTGGGCCACCAATTTGTGACACAAACTTACAAACAACTAAAGAAAATTTCACACCGAAAATTCATTACAAGGGCCGGTGAGATGGCTCAGCGGCATAAGCGCCTGCCTGGCAAGCGTGAGGTCCTGAGTTCGACTCCCGGAACCCACATACGAAAAAAGGGCCAGTGATAATCGCTCAGCGGCACGGGCACCTGCTGGCGTGTGAGGTCCTGAGGTCGACCCCCGGTACCCCCCCCCAAAAAAAAAGAGAAAATTCATTACAATGGCAACTTGCTCTTGAATTCACCTTTCTATTCCTTTCTCTCCACTTCATTCATTTCCATCCATTCACTTCCTCTAAAACCTATTTCTCACAGAAAAGACAGTTGCCAAGGACTGGCCCAGTCTCAAAGCTTGCATTTTCCTCTGTTTGCCAAATGGCTGTAATTTAATTCACAAAGCCCTGTTTATTGAGTAATATTATTAATGGCTAGCATAATACTGTGAATTGAAGACATTCTTTCGGGATGATATCCAGGTCTTTAAAAAGAACACCATTTCTGATAGAAACTGAATGGCTTATCTTAAAATGTATTCTTTTACAAAGTAGAACAACATGAAAAGCACTTGAATAAATATATTTTCAGATGATCCTAAGACAATTTTCTCAGACACAGAAGTCACGACATGTACTAAAATACTTTGAACGATAGCAAAATGAGAATGTCATGCTTACGAATACCATCATAAAATCATTTTTCATTTTTAACATGTTTGAAAATATCGTGGGAGTGACACATCATTCAACTTAATAGTCTATTGACTTTTCCCTTTCAGCCGTATTTGCCAAAGTTTGCTAATTGTATTTGTCGCTTTTTTATTTATGGCTAAAGTCATGACTTAATAAAATATGACAAGGAGTTAAATAACACAAGTCTACTTATCCATTTCTGTTTTCCAAAGATACTTAACATCTAAATAAGAAGCAGTAAAATATATTCTCAACCTAAATTGTAGTTAATTAGCTCACTAGTTCATAATCCAATGGTCACCACCTGAGACCATGTCTGAAAATCCGACTGGACTTCTGAAGTCAATCATGAAGCTCGATTCACTTAATACCTCTATTTCTAAGGAGAAGCATGAAATCACCAGAGAATCGTAAAATATCCAACACTTCACTGAGCACAATCAGAGAGAAAGAAACAAAGGGGGTAGAACATCAAGAGGAAGAGAGACAGAGAAGGGAGCAAAAGGGAGCCTGAGACTGACTTGTTAACAGAAAGCAGTAGAGGCCGAAAGAGTCCCGTGTCGTAAGAAAGGAATAGCTAGTGTTATCATGAGAAGGTGCTGATATTAGACTGTCGTTTGCATGTTCTAGATACATTCAGTTCATTACCTGCATCCCAGAGCATTTTTTAATTGGGGTGTTAGCTGGCTTGGGGAGGAAGGGCAAAGTTAGTGAAAGAAATCATTGATTACATGGTCAGGCAACAAGTGTCCATCTTAAGGGATCATCAGAAAACACTAGGAAAAACAATAAATGTCACTTTAAAATGGAGGACAAGTCATACTGGCAAAAATGCAAACACATAGTTAAGGCTCAAGAATCAATCAGTCAAATTAATTCAATTAATTTCCTTTTTGTAACAATATAGTCACCAATACAATCAAAATTATTAAAACTGGTCTTCTAGAAAGATTTTTTTCCTCATGATATATGCATCAAATTAAATTGGAAGACACTGGATATTTGAAATTCAAAACAACATAAAAGATTTCTTCTTTAAAAGCAATTATTGACTCGTGGTTGAGACCAAATGTATAAGCAAAACACAACGAACATCAGTATAACCATTCATCTGGAAAATAAATTCAATGGGCTAGCTAAAGAAGAATATGACAGTTTTGGTTTGGACACATAAGAGAATGGAAGCCATAAACAAATCAGTGCTTCCGAGCTGAAACAGGAATGGCATGTCTTCATGAATGTGTGAGCAGAAGTCTGCATTTTCGACAATGTTCTCGCTATTAAACTACACACATTCATATTACAGTCAGAAGCAAATTAGATCAGATTAAGAATCTCAGAGGACAGAAATGCAGTTTGCCAAAAACTTGATGGATGGTTTTTTTTTTAAATGAGACATTCTGTAATATTCCAAAACAAACTGCACAAAGAAATGAATTGATTCTTTAAAACACAAGCACAAGACAAGGTCGAATAGGTAGAAAAGGTCACAAGTCCTATAAGAGACTATGACACAGTACTACTGTTGAAAAGCTAAAATACACCTATGTACAAGGGATGATTGAAAGATACAGTGGATGTTTAAATATTAAAAAGTTTATGACAATAAAAGACACACTGCCAAAGGGCTGGGGATGTGGCTCAGTGGTAGAGCTCTTGCCTTGCACGCACAAGGCCCTGGGTTTGATCCCCAGCACCACACACACAAAAAAAGACACATTGCCAAAAATGATGGGATAAATGTATTTGAAGTGAGGTGAATATTTGGAGATTTTTTGATAATTGCAGAGTGTGCCTGTTGCTGTAATACCTTTTTAAAAATAAACATTTGCCCCATTTTCTCATTACCACTTGTTGATCAGGCAGAAATTTACAGAAATTTATGTCAAATACAAGCATCCCATTGTATTGTCATCTACCTTATTCACTGAATCTGGTACTGCAGGACTTCTGGTCTTCCCCAAAGTCAAAATGACCATGAAAGGTAATGTTTTGAATGGTTTTCGGAAATCAAGGCAGCCAGAACAGTGCAAGTAAAGACACGAAAGACAACTCCCAGGACTGCTTCAGAAAGCAGCAAGGATGATGGATAAGTATGTTTGAAGTGAAAGGAAGTATTTTGAGGGGATTAATGGCAATGTGTCTTTTATTGTAATTTTTCAAAATTTAAACAATTATATTTTCATCATACCTCATATAAGTCCATATTTATATAACAGAAAGTATATAAACACAGCAGTTCTATACACTTATCATTGGAGAATTGCTTTATTGAATGACAGCAATTGTATAGTGTAGATCACTGTATTTGTGACTAATATTTTAATAGACATGTTTAAATTATCCTTCAAAAATACTGTGACAATTGGCAGTCCTGTCAGTGATATACACGGTGTTATATTCTTGCAAGTACTACTGGTGAATGTTATCAATCTTTAAACATTCTGCTAATTTAAGAGATTTAAAACATATTTTATTATAATTTGTATTTTCCTGATTGAAACTGAGACTGGGTTTCGAGTGTTCATTTATTTTTATTTTTATTTTTTTTGTGGGTACCGGGGGTCGACCTCAGGACCTCGCGCACCAGGAGGCGCCCGTGCCGCTGAGCGATACCACCAGCCCCTTTTACGTATGTGGGTTCCGGGAGTCGAACTCGGGCCCTCGCGCTTGCTGGGCAGGCGCTTAAGCCACTGAGCCATCTCACCAGCCCTCGAGTGTTTATTGAATATTATCTTTTCTTCCTTTCAAAATCATTTGTTCACACGCTTACTCTTTTTTTATTGGGTGGTTATATTTGTCTTAATATTTTTAAGTACTCTTTGTGTGTTGGGGATCTTATCTCCTCACCTTTTACTGTGATGCAAATATCTATCCATCACTCGTCACTGCATGGCAGTGTCCAGAATTTTAGATATTCATATTACAGAGTACACTCACTTCCTTCTTCACTCCAGATATATTTGCCTCTGTTTTATTTCATTTGTTTAGCTTCTAAAGGCCTTTGCTTTGGATTTTAAAATATTTTTCTCATCTTTAATAAACTAACAGTTATTTTTATATTTCAGTGTCATGTCATTTTTTTACACACTAGGTGGTAGAGCGCTACCTTTATTTCCTTAAAAATAAGCAGCCATTTGCCTAAAGCGTTATTAGTAAGGACTCCTTGGTACCTAGGTTCACTATTAGCATGGTTGTTACTGCCACTGTACCCGCTTTTACATTGCTATTGTTGATGTTCATGCTGAACACTTCTATCAACTAGTGTCTGTCAGTTTTACAATGTTATTTGCACTTTCCTGCTACTCCTATAGACACATAATTTCCATCTAAACTCTGAGATTTCCCTGGACAATTAAAAACAAACTAAAGTAAAATAATTCCTAAGTCATTTTACTGCAGATTTTCACATTAAATAGATAAAATTCTTGAAGTTAGTAATAAATTAATCTTGATTGTCTCAAAAACATAAAGCTTGCCCTGAATCTACAAACCCTATGTTATACTTACTTTTAGGTCAATAACTTTTAGATATAGGAACGAAATAATTTTTTAAATTTAGTGTCAGGCTATCTAAACAACTTAAATATTGTTTTATGAAATATGATCATGCTGATAAAACCAAAAAAGAGAGAGAAAGGAAAGGAAAACATTAGAGTTTTGTTTCAGCTATCATTTTTTTCTGACTGCGATTATTTCTAAGAACATAATTTTGTACTTCATTGGTAGCATTTATTTTTCACTGCTAAAACTTTGTGAAATAATTGACATTTTAGATTTATTTTTATGTATACCCAGAAGTGAAACCAAAATTCAGTTCATTGAATTCATATTAACTGTATTCATTGACTGATTGATTGATTGATTTTTAGATTTCCATGCATAAAAGGGCACTCACGTGAAGTCCCTCGGTGAAGCTTTCCGGGGAGCAGAGGCACCTGTATGGCCGGCTCCTTATGTCACATCTGTTGGCGTGACCATGGCATTGACACCTGTGAACATCAACGTCACCAAGTCAACTGTGGATCTGCTTACAACCCTGTGAAAATATGCACCATGTGACTCCAGCAAGGAAGACAAACACATGTAATCAGCGATAGTTTCTCTGTTATTGTGTGCTTGTTCATAAAAGTATTTAATGAATCACCAAAGCACTGGAAAGTCTGTCGCCAGTATCTAAATAATGGTAATAATGGTGTTGCAATGGTAATTTTCAAGCCACTCTGGAAAGGCGGTTGGGCTTGTGCACACCTATTCCAATTGTGTGGCAAAGTTGTCAAGGACTACACTTGCTGAAACTACTCCAAGTACAATTTCAATCCTTGGTTCACTTTCCCCAAATCAGATGGTCATTATTGGATAGTATTACTTTATCATTGTGCTGTTACTTAACAAACCAACCTTACATGTGGGTATTCAGGTCTGTTTTTAAAGATTCACAAGCACATCATTCTCTTCCACAACTCATTCTAATTATACTCTACATGTACATTTCCATATTAGTTGCTGCCTAGTGTTATACACCTGAGCTTTGTTCTCAGTTAGGATCAGAAATTTATAAACTACGAGGGGCTCAGTATGAAGAACAAGTGTTCCCTATGGAACTGTGAACTTGGGAAGACCAAGCCTCATATCTGGTCTATACACTATCTGGGATGCTCATTGCAACCCCAAATCAAGCTCCTTCTCTTTGCCTTCAAGAATACATGAAAATCATATTCCATAGCAAACCAAGAAAATGTACACAATATATGATAAATTATTTCTAAGTCAAATTTAATGTATCATAACTTTTGTGGAGGGCTTGCTGAAGATGGAACTCAAGACCTTGCACATTCTAGGCAACTGCTCTGCCACTGAGCTATACCCTTCAACCCTCAGAGAATCATAACATCTAAAACCAATAGCTTTTGGAAGTGAGTCTAAAACAAGGCTATAGGGCCGGTGAGATGGCTCAGTGGCTTAAGCGCCTGCCCGGCAAGCGCAAGGGCCCGAGTTCGACTCCCGGATCCCACATACGAAAAAGGGGCCGGTGATATCGCTCAGAGGCACGGGCGCCTGCTGGTGCGCGAGGTCCTGAGGTCGACCCCCCGGTACCCACAAAAAAAAAATAAATAAATAAAACAAGGCTATATAATATGCAGAAAAGACTTTGTACATCTTCCTAAAAGATCCGATTACAAATCATTTCAAAATACAAAGCATAGATTCCGCTTTGCTCTAAAGATTTACAGCATTTTAAGTATGACAAAAACCTCATTAAAAACAAAATTCATAGTGGAATTCTCCAATCTCGACCTTGGTAATGAACTCTACCTCCCACTGATGGTGATTTCGTCCACTGCGTAATATCTGTGTCTGATGTCGACGTCCGCATCAGTTGTATGGTGCTGTCCATGGAAGTGAAGCCTTATTTGTGTGGCTTTTATGAATTCTTGAAGGGATGGGGTATTATAGAAGTCATTGTATCCAGGACGATGTTTCGGTTCAGGTTTCAGGATGCTAAATGTGACATTGCTACAGGAATATGGGGTAAACCTATTGATGAAAGAAATTTGATATCAAAAAGTCTATTCTTATTTTTGACGAAACAAAAATCACAACTTTGAGGCATTATTACAACATCGGCCAAAGCTTAGATTCTTATTCTGAAAAAATAAATATATCCCATATCATTTGTGGACAAATAACACAGGACCATCGCAGAATGCCATACACACTAATCATTCGCTCAACAATGAAAGGAATCTTCTATAATGGAGAGCACTTGTTAAATAATCTGAAAGCACAACGGCAAAACACCAGTGATAGTGTAACCAAAGACATGAATAATTTTAGAAGCACTCTAAACATAGTTTAAAAGTCAATTTAGAGAAGAGATATTGAAAAATCTACCTTAAGGACGCTGGTGACAGAGAGAAATCTCTACCAGGTTAGTGAGCGGTCTAACCTATAGGTCACTACTAATCCATCAATTCATTAACATTAATTGCTCTTAAAAATGTTCATACTTGGAAAGCTGAAGACAGTTGACAGAATCAGGATTTTCCAAATCTCCATTGTTTTCCATTCCAAAAGTGCTACAATTTCTAGCAAAATATTGCCAGTCCTCCCAATCCAAGGTGTCTTCCTTCTTCCTTTGAATCTTTATTGCTGTTGGTTGCGGACTAGAGAACTGAATAACAATATAAAACACCTGAAATGGGCAGGATAATTGTTATAATTGAAGTTTAACTTTGATACATCAGTATAAGTCAATGCATGCAACTGTTACATTTAAATATAATGCCATACTTCCTCCTAACTGGAATTATCAAGTATTTACTGGACATCCAGAAACTTCACAGATCTACTGTAAAAGCAACACATTTTCTAGTTGCATAATAGTCTCCCTTTTCAAGGATTTTATAAATTAAAGTGCAAATTAATATTAAATCTGCTGTAAAGACATGAACGTACAGCATTACTCCCATGATTATTAGTAAACATAAAAGATTAAAAGTAAATTACTAACACACTTGTAAAAACAGCATAATAAAACAACTAGCAGAATTAATATAGATTTGAGACTGAAATGGTAAATTGAAATAAACATAATAGAGGGCCGGTGAGATGGCTCAGCGGCTTAAGCGCCTGCTCGGCAAGTGCGAGGGCCCGAGTTCGACTCCCGGAACCCACATACGAAAAAGGGGCCGGTGATATCGCTCAGCGGCACGGGCGCCTCCTGGCGCGCGACGTTCTGAGGTCGACCCCCCGGTACCCACAAAAAAAAAAAAAAAAAAAGAAATAAACATAATAGAAAAGAAAAATAAATCCAAATATTGGATCTTGACCATCAACCAAATGCAAATTGTTTGCTAATAATGAAGAAAAAAGGTTGTTTGTTTGTTTGTTCTTACAGTGCACATTTGTGGGTGCTTTGCTTTGTTTTGTTTGCAACGATGGGGATCAAACCCAAGGTTTTCCACATGCTCAGCAAGTCCTCTACCATTAAAACACAGGGTAGGTATTTAAAAAAAGAAGAAGACAAAAATGGACACACATCTCCAAACAAGGAAAGAGATCCTGAGAAAGTGGACACACAAGCTCCATGGTGAAGTCACAGTTTAAATGACACCAGGAAGCTGGGTGTGGTGGCGTATGCCTGTAATCCCAGCACTCAGGAGACTGACGCAGGAGGACTGCCATGAGTTCGAGCCAGTCTGAGCTACAAAGTGAGTTTAAAGCTAGCCTGAATTACATAGTAAGACCCTACCTCAAAAATAAATAAATAAATAAACTAAAAAAAAAAAAAAAAAAAAATGACACCAGGAGAGGCAAGGAAAGCTCCTCCTCAGGGATACTGGAGGAAGGCTAGCACTGCCAGCACCTTGATCTTGCATTTCTGGTCTTCAGAACTGTGTGAAAACTCATTTGTGTTGCTTTAGACCATGAGGTTTGTAGTAATTCAAAGTAACCTTGCTGTTCCCGCATACCTGGTACTGTCCGTTTTCCAAATCCACTGAAATAGTCACTCCTCCATCAAGCTGGGAAATGTTTGCAAACACATGTGAAACCCACGAAGTACCAATATTGTTGTCATTGATAAAAGAAAGAGGGTGGGCGTCAGGGTCCAGTCGTAACATTCTGTTTCTGGTTGTGTCTCCCGCCCCATTGGGCATGCAGTACTGCTGCAGCAAAGGGTGGACACGGGGGTGACTGCCGGGGCACCGACAGTGCGACTGGATGTGCAATTGGGGCAGATCTCCAGAGAAAACTTCCAGAATCTCTCTGTAGGAACCAAGAGGGAGACTTTCAGGACAGATCACCTAACAGTAAGAGAGTTTCAAAGCATCGTGACTGAGGAATATTGTTCTTCTCATGCTTTGATGAGTAACCATTTATCTTTAGTAATTTTCTAAACAGAAAATAAAATAAATCTCATTCTTGGCCAAATAAGCATCTTCATTGTCATAAAATGCATCTGAAAAACACTACATTTTTGTGTTAACTTTTCACATCAAGAAGCATGCATAATCCCTTGTCTGATTATCAAGATATTTATTTAAATATAATAATTCACTATGCCTGTTTGTAGAAGAACACTGTATCATTTACTTCAGTGGTTAAACTGATTTACCACTGAGAGTGAACAATATATTGGAAACAATGAGACTTATAAATAGGGTTTCCAGTTCATCCATGGGAAAGAAGACAAAAGCAAATAGCACTTTCTTTGCTTCTGTTTCAGAAGGGACTGGAGCCAAGGCCATTTGTCAATGGCTTCCTGTGACTCATCTACAGAGTTGCTGGCATCCTGAAATGTTTCAGTGGCTTTGGATCATATAGCATCTGGCAACAGTCAAAGAAGAAAGCCAATTCCAGGCAGATATATTTAATATTTCCATTAAGGGCAATGTACCCATTCTAGATCAGGATCAGTCATTCTATTTATAGGCAATTCACCCACGTTACCTTTCCAGACATTCCAGGAGGCCAATGTTAGCAGCCCCGGCCCATCTAGAGAGACCAGGCTTCCTCCCTCAGACCGCAGGGGGGCAATGGAGGGGCCTGGCAGTTTTTCCTTTCATCAAGCCATGTGATGTAACAACATTCTTAAATCCCATAGGTATTTTTTCAATTGATATCAGCTTTTGAATGAGACCCAAAGTCACCATCCAATATGCAATCTTCGACCCTGTCCCCAGGATAAGCTTCATTCTCAAAGAGCTATGCAACACTGTTCTTCAGCACATTTTAGGCGAAGGTGATCTGAAAGTTACTAAGGCTGGTGGCAGTCACACTCCTCCCAAGTGTGTTCCTGTGTTAGAGCACCCTCTATTCAGTCATTTCCTGATTACATCAACTAATAAAGTACAAGGTTCCAATGGACAGTGAGTTCACAGACCACAGCACCAGTTCAAGAGCCATTTTCCCAAACCTACAGGAACTAGTCCTGTCATCTGGAAATTCACCATTCTGGTCTACATCTCCCTGAAGAAGCTGAACATTCTTTCTGGTCTTCAATAGAAGTGAAAGAAATCAACTCGTCCCTGCAAGAATAGAGTAGCCTATCAGATGATAAGCTGAGGAAGATTTTCAAGGGCTGTATTCCCCAGAATTTCACCTGAACTTCTCCGAGCAGAAGGGAAAACGGTGTGTGTTTCAGAAGTCCTGAAAAGATCATCACCTACACCCAAGATGAAAAAAGTTTTCATGAAAGCAGGCCCAAGTCTATAAGATTCTTTGTTACGGAAATAGGAAAAAATATAACAATACATCAAATATTCATTCTTTCTGTTTCCAAGTCTAAGAGCTCAGTCTCTTGACTTTCTCATATTTCCAAATAATCGTTTTCATTGTGCTACATTCTCTAGTAGTTATAAACTCAACAGGCAATGTTAAAAGGCACATACAAAGGCAGATGTTTCAGTATTAGAAACTACTTCACATACAATGTTTAAACAAATGTATCCCCAGTTCTGTAAAAGATTCACAACTCAAGTTTTCTTAGAGAAAATATGTCATAAAGAATTTGATCAACTTGGTATTATAAGGAGTACTGGTGAGTAACAGCCATAGCATAAGCCAGTGCTAAAGCTCTAAATATTAATTAGGTGATGCTTGCCACATGCTGTAAAGTGAAAAATACAATAATCATTATTGCAATCATCAATGTCAATAATCATTATTTAAGTGAACACAGCATTTATCCTTATCCTTCTTGAGGTTTGCAATGCCACATCTATTTACCTGTTTGTAAGTGCCACTTGGTATAATCGAAAATCTTGCATTCTTCCAACAAACTGCTCTAAACCTGGAAAATATACACGTATGCAAAATATGAGAAGCCTTGGTTTGCCAAACTATGGCTGAAAACTATTCAAGGGACGTCCCTTTAAGGCTACAAAGCTTTAAGCCATGTTTATATCATTGCCCTTTCAAATTCTTAAAGATCAATATCTATTTTCTCAATTCACATGAGTAACAATAATAATCATATTTACCTCAATAGACAGTGCAACACTGAAGTCAAAGGGAACACTTTGACCAGCTTATTTATTGACCTAATCCATGGCTTTTCTTCCCAAATCAAATTTCTTTCTAGTTTATAAACCTATCTCTCATCTCACTGGCCCTTAATTTGATTGTCATCTGCTTCCAATTGCAACTTCCAAATCATTTGCCCTGCCAAAATGGACACTGTCCACTCTCACATCCCACCCACTCTAGCTCAAAACTCCAGAATATCTGTTTGGATCCTCTAGAAACTCAGGTTAGTGTATTGACAAGAAAACCTCCAAAAAATGAAGAGAAGTCAAAATCTACATGTGGGTTCTGAGTTACATATCTCAACAGCATTCTAATTCAATTCTGAAACTTCATCACCTCTTGAGAGTTCTTCTAAGACAATCAGGTTTAAAGAGAAATTCATCTATGTTGAATTAGATGACCTTTTAAGACACAGATAGATATTAACTTTAAATGACATGGTATTATTTTAATAATTTGTTTAGCAAATATTTATTTCAGACTTGCTAAGACAGATAAACCCAAGAGAGTAGAAGCAGGAAATTACCACCTCTAAGTTTTTAATGTTTTTAATAATGAGAATAAATTTGTAAAAAGTAAAATTCTAGTGAGAACAAAATTTCAAAACAACATGACTTTTTTGTTTTATTTTGTTTTTTTTTTCCTTCTCTTTAAAATAAAAAAAATATATATATCAAGGAAAAAAAATTCTAGTGAGAATTTTGATAATGGGAACACAAAAGGTGATGGGTCCTAATGTAGAATGCTAATTCAACAATTAAGCATTTTTAAGTGACAGAGTAATGGCTAATTCACCAAATGATCATTTCCCCAAATATATTTTTTTCCAAACTATTCCATGTTCACACTATCTTGATGATGGATTTTAGAAGAATGTTTATCATTGTTGCTGCTCCTTCATAATGACTTTGAGGAAACCAGGTAAAGGATTAGACTGACGAATAGGAGATGAAGAGTAGAATTAGCACACAGAACAATCTCAGATGTTAATATGAGAAGCAGGAGGGGTCAAAAAGAGCAAAGAAGGGGGGAAACTCGCAGGCATAGAGTATGTGTCTGTGTAAATGGGGCATTGCATGTGGAAGTTTAGACATCCATACTATTTGAATTCATGCATTTGTACATATTTAAAATTAGATTGAAGAAAATAACCATGAATATGTTATACATGAGTATTTCTTCATGAATGTAAATGTTCTTGACTGATGCAGTCTAAGAAATACTTTATTTACAGCCACTTCCTCTGCCTCTTGGTCCCGGTCTTCCGCACACCCTGCAACCCACAGCTCACAGGAAGACCGGGTCCTCCGCGGCCTCCTGCTCTGACTTCCGGCAGCCAGAGGCTCCCTGTCCTCACTGTCCCGAAGCAGACCACTGGGACAGGTGCACGTAACTGCCTCTTCAAATCATGTTATGAGGACAAAGCAGAACATCTACTGAAACTCTATAAAAATCTCCCGATGATTTCAACACGAATTATTTCAAAATGTATAATTAGCTAAAAGGACTAAGAGAAACATGATAAACTGTTCGTGCCATGAGATGGTCGTGAAAGCAGCTTGGAGAGTAGCACTCTCACCTGGATCCAGGAACGAAAGCCAAGCAAAGCAGGGCGTGGGATATGAGGAGATGAAGGCTGCTCTTAGAGACAGGGGGAGAGATGGGAAGAAGGCATGTAAATACAGCTAAAGTTGGGCTTCTATGGTTTTGTTTGGTGGTGAGTAGGGAAGACAAACTAAGAAAATCACTCTTCACAGTATGAATTTGCCTTATGAGGTAAATGCTACCTGTCAGGAATGAAAGAAGCTGGATTTGCCTCCTGTGCATGCTTCATCTCCATACACATCCCTAATCCTTCTCCCAGCGTCCTTCACATTCCACACTGCAGCTCCGCAGGTTACACTTCTACCGTACCACGTCTGCCGTGCTTTCTCAGCGCTAAGGCTTTCTGCTTGATTTTGCCTCTGCTTCAAATGTTCTGCCCCATCCCAGCCTTCCAAATCTCAGCTTTCAAGTATGTCCTGCAGGAGCTGTCTGAAGCCCACTATGGCCCCATGTCCTCTTGTAGCACTGCGTTGTGCTCTGCTCTTTTTTGCAAATATCTACTTACTGCTCTATCTTACTTAATGAAACAGGAAAGTATATTAAATAAGCTTCTCTGGCAAGACACACAAAGCAGTAATTGGCCTTATTCACTCAAGCTCATAGCCAAGGCCTTGGCATGTGAAAATTGTTCAATAGATATTTCACGATGAGGGAACAAGGGAGAAGGGAAGCAGGAAGAGAGGTTATTGTAAAGTGGACTTACAATAAAAATTAAAAAGAGTGATAAAGATCTGTAACAGCTTCTATAGAAAACTTGTGAAAGGTCGGTTGGGGCAAAATATAGAGCTCTTCAAGAGGTACTTTGAGGGCCACCTGAAATAAATGGCAAAATTGCATTGACATAAGTCTATAAATTAGGTGATTTCCCCATACATGCTGAGAACCCAAGAGAATTCTCAGATGATGGGAGGTTTCCAGGGCTGAGAATTTTCATACAGAGTGCATCAAAACAAGGGGAACCTAAAGGTAGTGGTTCAGAAGAAGAGAAGAACTATACCAACTAAGTTTTAAGTGTCCAGGAAAGTGAAACCAGATGACAAGTGACCAACCAGGAAAGAAAGGAGACAAGGAGCTGTTTACCCCATGGAAGTCAGAGAAGAGTGTTGTAGAAGTGAGGAAGCAAGATGTGTGACACTACTGTAGTGGTCACTTCACTGTAGGTGAGGGGGACACACAAAAGACGATCAGTAAAGATGTTCCTTTTAACAGCATTGATAAATGAGGCAAAAGTTCCCACCACACTCGAAGCATGTTTATCCATGAAGAAATTCATTGTTCCAGACTGAATTATGACCTCCCAATTCTCAGTTCTTGTAGTTGAGATCTACAATGTCCCCAGAACTCCTGCGCTCGGAGGTAGAGTTATTGGAAAGTGATTGGATCACGTGGGGCGCTGTACTGGGTAGCTGAGTGTGCTCTTAGAAGATGGGGCTGGTTAGAGGCGGAGCGCTGGGGTTCGCCAGGGAAGGTTGTCTCCCTCTTGGCTCCTCCCTTGTTTCCTGGCCTCCAGTGATGAGGAAAGTGACTTAGATGCCAATACTTGTGAATATGACTTGATTCACGAACAAGGACTACATGATGTAAAGAAACAAGGATGAGATCATTAAGAAAGGCCCAAAATCCAGTAAGACTGTCTTCTGTATAATATATAAGAGGAAATCGCCCTGAAAGACAAAGACGCACAGGGAGAAATCTGTGAGATAACAGAAATTGAAGTGATCGAGCTACAAGCCAAAGAACACCAAAAAGCTAATCAGAATCAAAGAGGGATTCTCCTCCATAGTTTTCAAACTAAGCCTGGCCCAGAAGCCACCCTAATGCTGAACCTCCAAGCTGTAGACCTGTGAGACAATAAATGTCCATTGTTTCATGCCACCCATTTTGATATTGCAGCCAAAGAAAACTATACAGTTATCATTTCCTATTTTTGTTACCGTAAAAGTTATCAAGGGGAAAAGATACATTTTTGTAATATGTATTCCATGCTATCCAACTTATTTTCTTAGTATAAAATATTGCTGAAAATGTTTTATATAGAATCTCTAGGGAAATTTTTTTATCTCAAGGAACCAGATCATAACAAATAGGAGATAATCACTCTTGATTTTGGAAGGCCTCCCATCACTGCAAGAGAGCAAGGATGATGAACACTGTGATTTTGTCAAAGCTCAACCACAGCTTTAAATGTCAGGGTGACTTCATTCTTTTCTGTGTTTATGCATTCACAAATATTTATTGGAAGTCTATTACATGCCAGACACTTTCATGGCTGCCAAAGATATATCAGTTAACAAAAGAACATCCTTGCTTTTATGAAGCTTAAATTGAAGCAGAGAGATAATCATAGTACATAAGTAACTTATATAATGCATTAGAACATAATAAATTATATCAAAATTATGAGTGAAAAAATTAACATAGGTTAGAGCAAGTGGGTGGATTTTATTGGGGATGGTATATCAAAAAAGCACTCATTGAGAATTCATCATGGACATGGGACAGGAAATGACTCAGGTAGTGTCCAGGGGCAAAGCATTCCAGGGGCAGCCGTGAACACACAGACCACTCCGAGAGAGTGCGTGATGTGTTAGAGAAGTACAAGCAGCCGGCTTCCTGGCGCGGAATTAGAGACGGGGTGGCCACTGGAAGAGCAGGTCAGACAAGTACCTGGCCTGTGGGGATGGAACTACAAATTGTTAAAAGCCTTATAGGCCCAATGATAGGACTTTGGCTTTTACTTTGAGTAAAATGAGAAGCCACTAGAGGGTTGTGGGTAGAAGAGCGACATGATCATAGGTTGTCTTAAAAGTGTTGAAATAAGAATGTAGAAGAGTAAGTGTAGTAGAGAGTTAGAAGGCTCTTGGAATCCTCCAAGTGAGAAATGATGGTAGTCAGACCAGGGTGTTAGAAGTGGAGGTGAACCCTTCAATGTGGATAATTTAGAATTCAATTCCTATATTTTAATAATAGCTAAAGGGAAGCTCTGCTGCAGAGGGATAATGAAATCTATTTTATCACCTATAAAATAAAAGGGCTGGGTTTTATAACCTTTAAAAACCATTTTAGTTTTAAATTCAGGAGTCTGTTATTGGACAATCATTCCTGCTGCTACAGAATTCATATTTGAAGGAATTTCTTTTTTATAACAATTAGAGGAAGTTTTCCAAAGACCTACAGCTAATGTGAATCTTCCATCCCAAACAAGAAAATTATGATTTGGGGTATGAGGAGAGTGTTATAAAATATTTCAAGGGCACAGTCATAGGGATGTGATTTACTCATTCTTTTGCTATTTGCCAATTTTTTAAACAGCACTCATTGAAATGAACATTCTATAAAGAGATTCCTCTTTGAAAAATATTTATATGGCAAAGATAGGACTTAATTATATCAATTGATCAAGGAAATAGACATGACTCATACAAGAAAGACCTCATAGTTTTCTACTCAAGAAAAAAAAAGGGTAATGACAGAAGAGAATCAGTCCTACATTACAACAAGGTAACACACCAAGGTTAGTTAAACAAGGAAACCAAGTAAATAATCTATGTAATAAATTTACGGTAAGGCTAAATAAAAAAGTACCACGCCAATTGGAAAGAAAGAAATGATTTGCTTCAATTCTCAGGTGGTACGATTACCTATTTAGAAAAGTACAATGAATTTACACAAAAGCTACCAGAAATAATAAATTTACCCTAAAGTTCAATATGTAAAATTCAATTCAATATCTATCCATGAATGACAAACCAATAGGAATTTAAAATGTTAAGTAGAACTCATATTAGCAATCAAAACATAACATATTATTTATAAATCTAATGAAGTTTGATAGTGTTTGTAGATAAAACACACACTGATGAAGAAACAAAATAATTAGGACTTGCGAGTAAAGATTGGAAATTTTCTCTGCCATAAAAGCAATTCTTAGGCTAGCAAAGAGTGTCAAATTAACATTTTCAGAACTCTGGAAATTAAAGACTTGAAACAATGTGGAGATTGTATATTTTTAAATGATCAGATATTAGCAAGAATGATGGGTCTGTCACATTTAACTTTCCCTACCTCCTCTCTGCCACCTCCTCTCTGAAACTCAACAGTCATTTTAGAAATAGTCTGCAATAAGAGTGATAACCAGCAACCTTGAAGCCACCAGAAGGATCATTTTCAGATTAAAATCCTTGAAGAGCCCCATCCTCAGTCATCATTGTTTGATCCACTGAGAGAATCAACTGATGAAGTTTGAATTGACTCAGAGTTCACCCATGTGGGAACTGCCTTTTCCTAGGGATGTTTGTTAAAAATAGTTAGCGGCAACTGCTTCACTTTGAAGTTGCCTAAGGTGGTACTAGCAATTAGGGAAAACAACAAATAAACCAAAAACCTTAAAAGAAGAATTTGGGGAATAAGAAGTCCATAGGGTACTTTGCAGAGCTCTTTTATATATCTGGAAACCTATAAAGGTACATACATGTGAAGAGCTATGTGCCTCCCAGTATGTGCATATTCTCCAAAAAGACCTGAGAAGGACCCACAGTGTTTATAATAACACCAAAATCTTAGAACATCTAGGAATACAGCAAAATGTAGGAGTATCTTTTATTTAGGAATTCATTAAAAGATATAAAAGAAGACCTAAATAAATAGAATGTTATACCATCACCATAGATTAGAAAAGTCAGGATAATGATATAATTTTTTCCTAAATTGTTATATAGTTGAAATTCACTTTTTTAGTTTTTTTTAAAATTTTTATTAGTGCATGTTTGTAATATACAATGATTATATTCATTGTGTGGAGTAGGTACATGTATATAAAACATCTTAATTTTTTTCATCCCCTTCCCCTCTTCAAATTAAATTCTAATTTTAAAATATCCAAGTAGGCATTTTCCTGAAGGTTGATCCTAAAATTCATCTGGAGAAGACAGACCTAAGAATAGTCATGTGGGAAAAGACTAGAAAAAATAACCCACATTCCAAGATACTAAAACTCACCCAAATGCTATCACTTTGCAAGACCTCTATAGCAAAATGTTAATCACACTATCATAAAAGTGGGCTTGAGATATGGTCAAGATGGCTTTAAAAATCACTTAGAAAATTGTGGATATTCAATAAAAATCAATGGGACAGAGATGTCTCAATAAAGATCAGTTAAGAATCAATCTCCACCTCGCACATTTTATAAAAATTAATTTCAAGAAAAAAAAAGTACACCATATTTACCAGGATAAAAAATCATTCTTAAATGAGATATAAAGTATCTGATCCAAAAAGAAGTAGCTGATATATTTACTAATGTTAGAAATCAAAATTCCTATGTGACAGAATAAAAGCATAAAAAGGTCAAAAAGTAAAGACACTCATGGTAATATTTTTGTGATCAATATAACTGGTTAAAATATTTAAAGTTCAAGTAATAAACATAACTCCTACAAATAAAGATAGTGCAACAGAAAATTTAACAGGGCATAGAGTGAAGCAATTTACTCAGGAGAGAAAATATGAAAGCCTAATAAACAACTTTCAAAATCTTACTAGTCATTAATGAAAATAAAACAAAGAGAGTATCTTATACTCATTATTATGGCAAAAATTAATGTCTGAAAAGCAAAGAAGTGGATGAGGACAGGTGTAAGAGGATCTCCATCTCTTGGTGGTAGAAATGCAAATTGGTTTAATTGCTTTAGAGATGAGGTTGGCAGTGCAGCACCCTGAAGGAGACGGTCACGGTGCCTTCACTGCCAAAATGCTTACAAGACACACACAAGGGGACACTTGTGAAATATTAACTGCAGAATTTTATAAATTACAAAATCAGAAAACCTAAACTCTTAATATGGGAACATATAATTTATATTGTTTCATAAAATGGAATATCAAAAGACCAGTTTAAATAAATCAACTGTATTCTAAAATCAAAAATTCTCAAAAACAATTTTTATGAAAAAGTTGAAAAATATATATATATATATATATATATATATACACACAATCTCCAAATATATAGTATTTGGAGATACATATTAGTTCAAATCATTTGAAATGGCTAATATTTGACCATTTTTAATGTACAAAGGACAATGAATGAGTGTGTGGATCTTTCATATGATGCAACCTAAAAATAGAAGTATGAAAAACATATGAGAATAACAAATAGAAATGCAGAATGGACAAGAAAGATCCACACACTCATTCATTTATTCAGCAAATATTTATCAAGTAGCTACCATGTTGCAGCCAATCTTCTGGCTCCTGGAATAACCCGAGAACAATGTAATCAGTCAAATGACTCCCTTCGCAAAACTTATATTCTAGAGGGAAAAACAGATATGCACAACAGCAATATGCAAAATGAATAGTGCGTTAAAGAGAAGAGATATGGGGAAAAAACCAGAAGTGTAATGAAGACCAAAGGTGGAGAGTTGGTGCTTGCAATTGTAAAGAAGGAGGGAGGGAAGACATCTGTAAGAAGGTGCTATTGAGATCTGAAGCCGGAAACACCAGCCATTTCTTACATAGCAGGTGGTAAAAACATCTACGCTGGAGGCACAGTCAATAGTACGATGGCCCTAAAATGCAAGTGCACCTCCTGTATTCAAGGCCAGGAATTCCAGCTTGGGCAATGCAAAGCGAACAAAGGAAACAATGGTGGGCCGGTGAGATGGCTCAGTGGCATGAGCGCCTGCCTGGAAAGCGCGAGGGCCCCAGTTCAACTCCTGGAACCCACATAGGAAAAAAGGGCCAGTGATATCGCTCAGCGGCACAGGCGCCTGCTGGCGTGCAAGGTCCTGAGGTCGACCCCGGTACCCACAAAAAAAAAAAAAAAAAAAAAAAAAAAAAGGAAACAATGGTAAGGAATCCAGCCAGAGAAGAAACTGCCATCAGATCATCCAGGTCTTACAGGTCACTGTAAGAATGGTGGCTTCCACTCCTGGGAGAAGGTGAAACAGTGGACATTCTGAACACAGAAATAGTATGTTTGCCTCATACTTAAAACTGTAGCTGCTTTGTTAAGAATAAAATAGTCAAGTTGGGAGCAGTTAAATGACTCCCACTGGTCCAGGCAAGAGCAGCCCCACAATTTGGTCCAGACATGTCCGGAGGAGGTGGTAAGAAGGAACCAACTCTGGATGTGTTTTGAAGATAACATCAACCGGATTTTTCTGATACATAAGGTGTTAAATGTAAGAGAAAGAGAATTGCCAAGCATGACTCATAAGTGTGTTCTCTGAAGTAGTGAAAAACTGAAATTGCCCTCACTTGACATGGAGAAGAATATAGAAGAGATGGCATGTGGGTCAAAGCGAGAGGTCTAAAAACAAAACTCGGTTTCAGAACAAATTTGACTTTAAATTTGAGACACAAATTGAATACTCAAATGGAGATTTTGAGTGGTCTGATATATGTAGCAGTCTGGTTTGCATAAACACAGAGAGAAGATTTTTAGTTAACTGAACAGTGAGCGAGGAGAAAGGGAAGTACTTCAGGCTGAGAAGAAATAATGCCAGGTAGGATCCAGGGTATGCAGCGGTGAGGAGTGCCAGAAAAGGCTAATCTTTAAAGGGAGAAAGAAATTATTTCCTGGAGTTTACCTAGACAAATCACAGCATTTTCAAGCATGTACTGTCATTGGTGTAAATTAAATAGTTTTTCCCTCATCTAGGCCAATTTTGATTTTGAGCCAAAAAATTAGATAGTTTACAACTATTACAGTATTTGAAAATACTTAAGTTTCCCAAACTCAGTAAGATTAATATCCAAATCAACAATAATATTTAAGAAAAAAATCTATTAAAGTACCTAGCATGAACCAGGCATTCATTATTTATAAGTTTTGCAATCACTGAAAAGTATGTATATAAAACACACTTTATACATGAAGAAACGAATTAGAAAATTGGATTGAGAAGTTAAGTTCTTTGCCAAAGTCACTTGGCTCTTCAAGAGCTGCACTGGGATTCAACAATCCCAAATCAGTCTGATTTTTAAATTGCATGCCTTACTTCTCAAGAACTAATTATTATATCAATAATAATTTGTGTGTACAATGAGTTCCCAGTACAGATTCGGTTTTCCTCATACTATATGCCAGTACAAAAGTCAAACACGCAAAATTCCCAAGACTACACTCTACACAATGTAAATTAGGCTTGTCTTGCTGAACTCCAGATCTATTCATAGAATAAGTTTATTCTATGAAATAATTCTATTTTTTATTTTGTGTAAAATTAGAAAATATTTTAAATTGTGTTGTAAAATATAATTTGTTAAAATAATTGTAATCAACACCAAAAGAAATTTGCAATTCTACTCAGAGAGAGTAACATTATCAATGTCCTGAATAACATTTTGGCATATGTTCTTTAAAATAATATGCATTTTATAATAACACATATGTTAAATTTAGAAATTACTCCACACACTCTTGCTTTTTTCATGTAATAAAATACATGTTTCCATTGCTATGTCTCTACCAAGAGACAGAGTTCTTTCCTCTCTAGACCATTGTCGATGTGAATTATAATTTATTTAATCAATTCCCTTTTAGTTTTTATCTGATTCCAGTTATTTGCTACTTTAAATAATTCCACAGGGAACACTTTTGAGTATCTATTAAGCCCATGTCTAATTATATTATTGAGATAATAGCCTGGAATTCTTGTATTAAGTGCTTTTTACATTTTTAGTTTTGATAGTTTACCAAGTTACCCCCAAAGTCTTTCCAACACTGGTATTATATATATTTTTTTTATTTCTTGCTAAACTAAGTATAAATAACAAACATTGTTTAAATTTTTATTTCTCAACTTATTAGACAGATGTTTCAATATTTTTGTTTCTGGACATGATATCATGCTGATAAATGTCCTCAATATGCCAAGTTTGTAGATGAATTGGCCTTTATTTTCCTCTACTGCCTCATGCTCATGTATTTTATATTCAAACTTTAACATCAACCGTTTTTATTTAGCATTTTATTTGGCAACTCTCTTTTTCTTTATAACATAACTGACCAATTGTCCTGACAGTATTGCTAAATAGCCCTGATGCTATGACCTGAAACCAACTTTGTCTTTAATTCAAACCCTCTATATATCACTGCATGACTTGTTATTATAATATTCTTCCTCCATTTCATTTACCAAATTTTCCCCACTGCTCGGGATTGAATACACAGCCCCTTGGATGTTAAACATGTGCTCTACAACCAAGCTACATTTACCTATCTTAAGAAAGTGCTACATATGTTTAAGCATGAAGTAGAAGCCCTCACCTTAAATGGGACAGTAGGACTCTGTGATAAATGAGTTCTGAAGAGTTGCAGTTGACATGGTTCTGTAATTTTAATCAACATTTTGGAGGGCTGTTATAGCTTATGACCACAGTGACATTAGTGACCCTTCATAACAGCATATCTGCTACTATAACTCCCCGAGGTAACTGGCCCAGATGGAGCCACTGAAATAAATCTACATATACCTGGAGGAAAATACTCTAAGAAAGGTGCTGACGTTCATTGGTTGATACGGATGGTCTAAGGTATTTCTGTTTTTATATTTTAAAGTCAGCCTGACCAAATCAGATTATCTCATTAATATGGGCAAATGAGAGTCCAATGAAAAATCCTTTTCATCTATTGAATAATTTCCTAAAGGAAGCAAAGACAAGTTGCGTCCTTGGCATCCACTGCTCTAGAGAGTTATGCTAGGCAAAGATGAGACTCAAAGAAAACTTCCGTAGAAACCAAGTCAGTGTGGAAAGCCATTGCTTTCAGGGTGCAGGAGGAGAACCGAGTGCAAGCAGGGAAGACAAAAAGCTACATCTGAACCTGCCTTTTCTTGCCTCACTCAATGTGCCAGTGTTTGAAGTAGTGGAGGTCCTGTGACAGAGACCGTGGGACTGGCGCTGCCTGGGAGCGCCCTTACCTCAGCTCCCAGCAACCTCTTGCACAATTACTCCTTCCAAATGGAACCATCTTGGATATGGACAAAACGAGGGAGGACAGTGACTTAATTTTTTGATTGAAAAAGGAGCAAGAGAAAGAAAGAAAATGATTAATAATAAGTCCATCGGAACATTCTGTACCTATTTCTTTTCTGATTAGAGAGGTGGCTTGGAAGCTGGCTCATTAGGCAGAAGTAATGAGCCAGTATATCCGCCACCTCTAATTAGAGAAGAGATACAGCAGGTGCAACCATACCTGTAAGTTGATAAAGATAAAAATTATTTTAAAATATCCTTTTCCTCTCATAGCTCTTAGATACTCAGAACATAAAGGACAAAATTATAATAAAAACTAAATAATATTTGAAATAAACCCTTTTCCAATTACACATTTTTTTAATTTAGGAGTGAAATTTCTTGTTACACAGTTTAAGAATAAATATCATCTTCAGTCCACTATGTCTTTTTGATGCATTAATTCAGTCTTTAGTGTACAGAAGTAGAGTAGAAACAAATCATTTAACCCTGCAATGAATAGTGAACTAATTTATGGCACTATCATGTACTTTGAGTAACATTTGGTGTAATAAAACACTTTTCAAAGTACTAATGGGGATTAAATATTGAAATAAGGCTCATAAGATTTAATGTGTTATTAAAAAATTCTACATGCAGAGTACTTTATACATTTCTTCAATATACTAATTACTGAAGCCTAGTTTCTAAATAGATAGGCGCCTTAAATCACTGTTCCTTTATGTAAGTCATTTGACGTAAGAACATACACAAATTAAGTCTTTTATGAACACTTTCACTTTTGATCCCTACAATAATCATATAGAAAGATTATCCCTATATCATTGTATTACAGTAAGAAAATAGATGTTCAAAGAGGTTAATAATACTTGCCACTTACTGCACATTTACTATATGACAAGCAATATGTTCCAGGCATATGTTATCTCACACAATTATTAGGAGTCTCCTATATCATGTATTAAAACACCATTTAATAGATTAAACACCAGAAATTTAAATAGAGTAAATATTTTTGATCAAAGGAACACGACTGAATCAGATCCAAGCTGATTTAGTTTCACAACAGAACCTGTAATTTTTTTGTTTTGTTTTTTTGAGACAAGATCTTGCTGTATTCCAGGCTGGCCTTGAACTCACTATGTAGCTTGGGCTGGCCTCAGATTTTCAGGAAACCTTTTGCCTCAGCCTTTCAAGTGCTGGAATTACAGTCATGCAGCACCACACCCAGCTCAGAATTTAGAAATTTAACCATTGTATTTTCAATGTATTTTAAATACCAAAAACATATACTTCCTTTCTTTACACTATAATTAGCTTAGATAACTTGGCATAGAGGAAAACAAAACTGAAAATGTCCATTATTTCAATTAACAATGACATCATATATAAATTTCTATAGGACATCTCTAATCCCTGTCTATTCTGTTTATTTATTGCAAACATTTTAAAATATTTGAGTTCCTATTATATAAAAATGATAGAATTGTGTAACTATTAAATGAATTTTACAAAGTCGTTGATTGCATTTTTCTATAATAGAAACAAAATTAGAAAACAATATTAAAAAACAGCACTAAGTGCAATTGCATGAGAAAAAATAACCAATAGGCCAAAATTCAGAAGACTGATACCATCAAATGCTGTACGTATCAACAAGAACTCTCATTCATGGTTGGCAGAAAGAAAATGCTTCACTCACTTTTTAATAGGCTAACCCTCAGCTGAATTAAGAAAAGAGAGAAAACTCAAATAAAATTAGGATAAAAGGGAAACGTTATAATTCACAATACAAAAATATGAAAGATCATTAGATACTATTATGATCAATTATATGCCAACAAATTTGAAATGATAAATTGCTAGATTCACATCCCTTACTAAGACTGAATCACAGAAAGATAGAAAACCAGAACAGGCCAATAGCAAGTTAACATCACTGAATCAATAATAAAAAGGCTCCCACCAAAGAAAACCCAAGACCAGATAGCATTACTGTTGAATTCTAGAAATCTAAAGAAAAACTAAAATCAATTCTCAAGTTATTCCAAAAAGTAGAAGAGGAAGGAATTCTTCAAAACATGTTTATGAGGTCATTTTTACCCTGTTCCCCAAATGAAATAAGAACACGCACGCACACACACACATACACACACACACACACACACACACACACACTCTCACGGTTTAAGGTGGAAATACATGCAAGAATCTTCCAAAAAAACAATCCAAAAGCACATTCTTCACAATAATCAAGGATAATCAAGGGGGATTCATCCCAAGGATGAAGAATGGCTCAATATACAGAAACCAATAAATGTGATATACTATATAAACAGAATGAATGACAAAAACCCTATGGTCATGGTTTCATGATAAAAATGCTGAACAAATTAGCTACACAAGGAGTGTACCTCAAAATAATAAAAGTCATTTGTAATAAGCCTCTTTTACTCAACTGAATGTAGAAAATCTGAACATATTCTCTCCAAGTTCTGGAACAAAAAAAGGATGTCTACCTTCACTACTTTTATTCAACATAGTGCTGTAAGTTCTAGCCAGAGAAATTAGGCAGAAGGAAAGAAAAGAGCATCTAAACCGTAAAAGAAATCAAATTTGCCACTTTTTATAGATGACATGATCTCACATATGGAAATTTCCCAAAACTTCACAAAAAGCTCTTAGATGATTTCTACAAAGTTGCAGGATACAAAACCAACATATAACAATCAGTAGTGTTGCTACATGCCAGTAATGGATTATCTGAAATAAAAATCAAGAAAGCAATCTCATTTAAAATAGTTGCAAAAAAATTTAGGAATAAATTTATCAAAGAGGTAAAAGAACTATACAATGAAAGTTATAAAATACTGATGAAAGAAATTGGAGAGGATACAAAGCAAATTGGAGAGGATGACCTTCCTTGTTCATGAATTGGAAAAATCAATATTGTTACAATGCCCATACTACCCAAAGTGATTTATTAATTTGATGCAATTTTTTACCAAATCTTAATGTTGTTTTCACAGAACTAGAAAAAAATCAATTTTAAAGTTTATATGAAACTACAGAAAAAAAAAATTCCGAAGCCATCTTGAGCACAAAGAACACAGAAGGAAGCTTTTATACTACCTGACTCCAAAATATACTACAAAGTTATATAATAAAAACATCATGGTATTGGCATTGGAACAGAATAAAGAGCCTAGAAATAAACCCATAAATCTATAGCCAGTGGATTTCTGGTAAGTGTGCTATGAATATCCATTGAAGAAAGAATAATTTTCGATAAATGATGTGAGAAAATTGAATATCCCCATGCAGAAGATGGAATCTAGAACCTTCTCAATCACTAGTTTCAAAAGTCAACTCAAAATGGAATGAAGAGTTAATAGAAAGATGTGAAGCTATGAAACTACCAGAAGAAAACTTAAGGGAAACATTTTGGGATATTGGAAAGGACAAAGACTTTTTGACGAGACCCCCAAAGCACAGGAAATAAAAGCAAAAACAGACAAGTGGGACTACGCTAAACTAACAACCTCCTGAACAGGAAAGGAAATAATCAACAGAGGGCAGAGACAACCTACAGAATGGGAGAAAATATTTTCAAACTATACATCTGACAATGGGTTGATATACAGAATTCGTAAGGAGCTGCAAAATCTCAACAGCAAAACAAACAAACAAACAAACAAACCAAATACCCTGATTAAAAATTGGGCAAGAGATCTAAATAAACATTTCTCAAAGGAAGACTTACAAATGGCCAACAGGTATACAAAAAAAAAATGCTCAGCATTACTAAATACCAGGGAAATTCAAATCAAATCCACAATGAGACATCACCTCACCCCAATAAGAATGGCTAGCATCAAAAAGACTAAAGATAACAAGTAGCAGAAGACACGTGGACTCAAAGGAACCCCTATACACTGTTGATGGGAATGTAAATTAGTACAGTCATTGTGGAAAACAAAAATTAAGGATACAACTACCATGCAATCCAACAACCCCACTCCTGTGTACACATCCCAAGGAAATGAAGGCATACGTGGGACACACAACCATTTCTCCATGCTCAATGCAGCACTAATCACAACAGTCAAGAAGTGGAAACAACCGAAGTGCTCACTAACTGAGGAATGGAGATGAAAATGTGGTTCATACATTCAATGAAATGCAATACAACCATAAAAATGAAATCCTGTCGTTTATAGGAACACAAATGGAACCAGACATCATTAGTCTAAGTGAAGTAAGTCACTCATACGTGGAATCTAGAAAAGCTGATCTCATGGAATTTGAGGGTAAAATGGTGCAGAGCTGAGGCTCGGGAGCACAGTGCGCGGGGGATGGTTGGGAGACACTGATGGACAGTGACTAGGTTACAGGTGGACGAGAGTCAGATGTTCTTGGTTACTACTACAAAGTAGGGTGACAATAGATACTGTAGGTTTCAATAATTAGAATGCACTCTATGTTTCAATAACTAGGAGAAATTATTTTGAAAGCTTTCACCATAAAGAACAATAAATGCTTAAGGAGGTAAATATCTTTAACCTGATTTAAACAATTACATGCCCTATACCTGGATCATACATTACATGGTACCCCATTAATATGGACAACTTTTATGTTTTTATGTATCAGTAAGATATTAAATTTTTAAAAAGATTTCAGCCGCATTGAAAGAAAATTTAGCAATTTTTATACAACTATGATCCAACAATTGCATTGGGTGGTATTTGCCAAAGAAGTTGAAATTTCTAGCCACAGATGTTTATAATAACTTTATTCATCATTGCCAAAACCTGGAGGCAATGAAGATGTCCCTCAGGAAGAGGGTGGGACATGAACTGTGCACATTAAGCAGAACTGAGCTATCCAGCCATGATAAGGCATGGAAGAAACTTAAATGCATATTACTCAGTGAAAGAAGCCAGTCTGAAAAGGCTATAAACTGTCCATTTCCAACTGGATGTTATTCTAGAAGAGGAAAAGCTATGGAGGCAGTGAGAAGTCAGAGTTAGGGTGAAGGGGAGGAAGGACTGGTGGAACACGAGACTTTTAGGACAGTGAAACTACCCTCATGCCCTATATGAAATTATAATGGTGCCCACTGTCTATTCAAAGACAAGAGTGAGCTACAGTATAAACTATGGACTCTGGATGACATGGCTTGTCAGTGTAGGTTAACCAAATGTGCCACTTTCAGGTAGGGGATGTTGGTAGTGGGGAGATGTGTGTGGGGGTGGGGGACAGAGTACACCTGAACTCTCTGTATTCTGCAGTTTTGCTATGAGTCTCAGCCTGCTTTAAAAAAATAAAATCTATTAAAAAATAACCAACAAATACATAGGACTAAGCTTAACAAATATAAGACTTCCATATAAAGAAATTAAAAACATTGCTAAAATTAATTTTGTTTACGGGTTGGGAGATTTAATAGTGTTTTTATGTACATTCTCCACCCAAATTAACTGATTTAAATCTCAGAAGAATTTTTTGTGGAAATCGAATAGCTGTTTCCAAAATTCAAATAAAACCCAAGATTATCTTGAAAGAAAAAAAAATTTGAGAATGATACTGACAGATATCAAGATGTTTATGAAGTCACAGTAATTAATACTAAATGTTTTGACCCGTGTATAGACAAATCATCGGAATGAAGAGAAAGTTCAGAAACAAATCCATTTTTACACACAGATATCTGGTTTGGGGCAAAGTTACCACAGCCGAGAAGTAGAAGTGATTGTAGTAGAATGATTATGGTTTTGGTGGGGGGTTTTCTTTCTTGATTTTCTAGGTTAATTAAATGTTCAGGTGAGACAAATCAAACTCGACTCCTAACTCACATTATATCTAAATATCTATCTCAGAGAGAAAACAGACCCAAATTTGAGAGATAAAATAATAAAGCTTGCAGAATAAAGGAGAGGAGAATATCTTCATAACATCAATTTTCTAATGGGACACAAAAAGTATGAAGCATAGCAGAAAAATTAGTAAGTTGGATTTCATTAAAATAAGGCAGTTTTCTTTATCAAAGTATACAATTAAAAGAATAAAACTATAAGCCGAAGGCAAAGACAAGATTTGCCCTTTATGTCCTGCCAAATAACTCATATTCAAAATATTGAAGACCTCCTACAAATTAATAAGAAAAAGACAAACTACCCAATTAAAATTTGGCAAATCAACCTGAATAGGTACTTCATAAAAAGTGCATTTTGTGGCAAATAAGCACATGAGAAGGTTCTCATTATCATTAATCACGAGGAAATGTACTATACATCCACTACAACAGCAAACAACAATAACATTTGGCAGTTGTCAGTACTGATGAGGACGTTCAAGCAGCCAGAATTTTCAAATACTGCTGGTTGCCATATCTGCCATGGAAAAGTATTCAGAAGTATTTTCTAAAGCAAAAGATATATACAATACATATCGTATATGCATACAATATGGATACAAGACAATACATAGAATACGGGTGAATATCGCAGACACAGTGCTGAGTCAAAAGAACACAAGGGTACCCATATTTGCATGATAATTCGAGAATAGGCACAATTTATCTAAAGTGATAGAGGTCTCCACTGATACTGTTCTGTGCAGAGGCCCGTCCTGAACAGGGGAAACTTGGAGATGCTGACAATGTTCTATAACCTTTTCTAGATGAGATACACAGCTGCACATAACTGTTAAAACCTCATCGAGCTAAACCCTTAGTATTGTACACCATCTTGAACGCACGTTTTGCCTGGATTAAACATTCCAAACATTTTCAAATCAACAAAAAGTTAGCAGGTCATCTACAAAACTGGAGAAAACATGCAATTCTTAACATTAATGAGATTTGACAAAGAAATGAGGACTTACAGAGTATAAATATGGATTCGTCACATGAATAAGAAATTCACAAAGGAAATGCAAATGATAAAGACACATATGGAGAGCTATTCAAACTTTTATAACTGGAAGTCGGCATCTAACAATATTTTTCACTTAAAGGAATGGTAAGGGTGACAAAAAAGTGAATTTGAAAGTTTAGTATTTAGGGAAAAAAGGACTTCCCATATTTTTCAATAACGTTATAAATTTTCACAGAAGTAGTCTGTTGTTCTGTATTAGAGTAATCTTAGTACTATGTATTAAAACATAAAATGATCATGTACTTCAACACAGCCATTCAACTTCTATGGATTTCTCTTAGGGAAATTATAACAACATTAATAATAGTATTATTTACCAGCATCATTTAGTATATGCAAGGCATTGTGCTAAGCATTGCATTTATTCATTCAACAAATAAATACTGCCAGATGCTTGTTAAACAGTAATGCTTTATACGATGTTGCCTCATTTTATGATCACAGTGGCTCTGTAAAATATCATGATCATCTTGAAGTTGGAATAACTGTGGTTTAGAGACATTAATAAGTTTGCCCAGGCCATATAGGTGGAAAGCAAGGAGATGTTGTATGAAGGCAGGCTGAGACACACCTGTGTAGACTGTTAAGCAACTGCAAGCAGGCAAACACGTGTAGGAGTGTGTGCATACATGAGATAAACAGGCAAAAATGTAGCTACGCATATGCAGATAAAATGTATGGGCACAGTGTTTTCTATCCAATACTGTAACTGTTCATGATTTTTCTGTAGGAGCTTGTTTTAAAAATGCATTACAGGGGGGCCGGTGAGATGGCTCAGCGGCGTAAGCGCCTGCCTGCAAGCGCGAGGGCCCGAGTTCGACTCCCGGAACCCACATAGGAAAAAAGGGCCGGTGATATCGCTCAGCGGCACGGGCGCCTGCTGGCGTGCGAGGTCCTGAGGTCGACACTCGGTACCCACAAAAAGAAAAAAAAAATGTATTACAGGTAAGTAATTGCAGATGGAGATGCCATTTTTGGTAAATAAGCAGGTATATCGACATCAAATATGAGTCATCACATTTGGTGGGGTATATTTACTAATCCGAGGGCACAGAGAAAGTATATGTGATATAATTACCTATTTAGAAAAATATTATATGTATAACCATATCTCTATCTTATGTAATAAAGAGTCTGGAAGTTAAAAAATGAAAGTTAAAAAGTTAAACTGTTTCTCAAGATGGAAATGTGGAATATAGCTTCTGTTTCAAAGAATTCCACCTTGTTTGGATTTTCTTATAATTAGCAATGTTATATACTGTATAATATCTCCATTTCAATGTAGATATTTTAAAGATCATTGTGCTAGATATTTCTAGATAATTCTCCTTTCAACTTCTTTTTTTAAACTTCTTTTCTGTCTGTAGTGTATATTATCTTCTTAAATTATACAGCCTATTTTTAGTGTTGGAAAATAGGAACATCATAGATCCAGTTTATTATACATTAATATCATTTGTCAGTTTCTCATATTCCATAGTCTCATTTTAACAATGCTCTGTGTTAAAATCCAAGCCAAAAAAGGAGAGAGAAAAGAAGGCATGGTTTTTTGCGTATTGTTCTTTCTTTTAAAGTTAATCCAAGTGAAGAAGTTTTAATTTTAAAGTTGTGTTGAATAGTGGTTCCTAAAAGATATGACTGTCTAGAATCTGTCACTGGCATCTGATGTGGAAAGAGAATCTTCGAAGGTGTAACTTGCTTAGGAATCTGGAGATGAGCTCATGCTAGATAAGCGGGGCCCTTATCCCGGGAAGAGATAGAGGAGGGGACCGTGTGCGACAAAGCTTCAGAATCTGCCCCGCTGCGAGTCACACAGTGGAAAGCAGTGCCCACAGCCAGCGGAAGGAGAGAGACACTGCAAGATCCTTCCTCGGAGCCCCAGCACTGACGAGTCCTTGACTTCAGACTTCTGGCTTCCACAACTGTGAGAGAATGCATTTCTACTACATTAATCTGCTACCCAGCTGATAGTAGTTTGTTACTGTGGCCCCAGGAAATAAACCCAAATAATTTAAAATATTGTTTCTTTGATGCATTCTAGGAACAATGTAATTGGATAAAATAACATTCTGAAGTCAGTATCTTACCATTTAAACTCTGTCCTATTTGTATAGTACTGGAAGCGAAATCTGAAATGGATCCACTTAGAGTTCTTGTATGGAAAGCCATGTTATCCTCCTCCACACCATTGATAAAGAAGTTGATCTTTGTCCGATGCACCTGCAAGAAATTGTCCCCATTATTTTAAGCGCATAAACATTTATTTTCGCATAACCACATATCAACAGTTTTCTTGTTACTTTACCACTTTTGTCCACTTTCTTCATTTGACAAGGCTACAATTTATTTTAATAGCACAATGAGATCTGTGTTTGTAAGTCGAGACATAAATCTACATAGTGTGATTTTGTGCTTTGATAGTCCCTGCATACTTACAGGTAGGCATAATTGTCCTAGGTATGTAATAGTTCTGATTGCTATGCCTTCATATATTCTAAAGATATGTTCATTCTTTAATGCCTATTAAATTTGTTATGGCTATATTTGGAAATAAAGAAATTAATACAAAAGGGAGAGATATTCAAAACCAGAAATATACACAATTCATTACATGTGGATATAATTCAAGTTAAGTTACTAGAACGAAATACTTCTAATAAATATTTATTCTTTTAGGTGTTAGTATATGATCGATAATTTTCAGATATATTTTCCCAATGCAGAATAACATAGAAATTTGCTGACCTTAGTCTAAGCTAATCAATCAAGCAGCCTAATAACGTCCATTTACTTTCCAGGTTAGCAATCTTTTTCTATAAATGGCCAGAAGATTTATTTTTTTCTTTGACAGTCAAATAATTTAGTGTTGTGGACCAAATGGTCCCAGTTTACAACTGCTCAACTCTGAGACTGTAACAGAAAACAATAGGTAATATGTAAGCGAATATGCCTGTCTTCCAATAAAACTGTATTTAGAAAAACAGGTGGCCAGCCAGATCTGCCCCACTGGTTGTAGATAGATCTCTGGATTACACCATAAAAATGTACTGAAGTTTTGTTTTGGGTGGCGTGATCCCTGAATAAGCAATTCGAACTTTTATGAAAAACCCATCAAAGTTAATATCTACACAAAATCTTTGATAATTGCACGTAATCCTCACTGAAGTGGTCCGCTGTTTTGACATCGAATTTAGTCTCTACAAATAGTATTTCTATTCAAGTGCTTTTAACTTAAATGCAAAAGCAATCTTCAGCACTCTGGTGAGGAAAGCAGTTCAAAGGGCAAACAAAAGACTCTAGAGAAGGAAAAGGTTGGGGAGGAAGAGATGCAGATTTAATGTTATGCTATTGTAAGGCTGGATGTTAACACTTTAATTAAAACTATATAAACCATAGCACTCAAAATGTTGTTCTACTGCAGAGCTCAAGTGATAATGATGAATCAACGTGGGTTCATCAGTGTAATAAATGTACCCTCTGGTGCAGGATTTTGATGGCGGAAAAGGTATGAAAAGGCAGGGTGGATGTGGGAAATGTCTGTACTATCCATTCAACTTTGCTGTGAGCCTAGTTTTTTTTTTTATTATTATTATGTTTTAAATGCTTTTCTGTTTAAAAGGACTTGCTATAATTAATGAAGATGATATTGGGCCGGTGAGATGGCTCAGTGGCGTAAGCGCCTGCCTTGCAAGTGCGAGGGCCCGAGTTCGACTCCCGGATCCCACATACGGAAAAGGGGCCGGTGATATCGCGCAGCGGCACGGGCGCCTGCTGGCGCGCGAGGTCCTGAGGTCGACCCCCGGTACCCACAAAAAAAAAAAAAAAAAAAAAAAGATGATATTTATTCTCAGACATCTTTCAATTACTATACAAATTATCTTAAGAAGTCCTTTTGAAAATTCCCAATCAAAAACACAACTAAACAAAAAAAAATCTGGAAGTTAATGTCATAATTATTTATTAATAACTGATTTTTCAAAAAAGTTCCTCAATATAATTTTCCTCCATTCTAACCAACCCACTTTCATTTGGACATGTTCTTTCTTAAATTCACTGACCCCATGTTGTGTTTGATTTAATTTTAAAACAAAGCTTTAATAGACCTAAAATCACACACCAACTCTTCACGGGCCTAAATCTACTCCTCTCTGCTGGATAGTGGGGCTGCATTTTTTGTTTTGCATCCCATTTTTTTACAGCCTGTTACTGTCATTTGGTGTTTGACTGTTATCATTATAAAAGATACAGGCTTTTCTACTTTGTTATTTGTAGCATTATCTCTTGTTTTACAACATCTTTGGGCAACACGCAGGCACATGAAATATAACTAGTGAAAAGTTCTCGGTGGTATTAATGCATAAAAAAGAATGTGGTCCCATCTCTACTGTCTTTACCCAGCCAAAAGCTGATGAACAGCCAATTTTCCTTTATCACATTAGCACAGCCATGAGGGAAACACATTTGTTCTAGTCAGCTACACTAAAGATACTATTACCAATCTAACATATACATGTTTTATATCAGCAGTATTCTCAGAGCATGAGAGAGCCAACAATATATTAACACTAGCATGACAGTTTATTTAAGAAAAGAAAATTGTCTCTGTAGAGGGACAGAAGTTAGAAATGTATGGCTAAAGCTCAGTGTCACTGGTCTAATAAAGGTAATAATTCTCAGGCTTTCTTTATAGCAGGTAACACTCCTGTGACAGTTCTGTCATATCATTCAAATAAAAATGTTGTCTTTTACAAGTTGAGGTGCACCTTTATTCTGAGTCAGATAGGAAGCATGTTTTTGATTTTCTGTATTCACTGTATTAGATCTGTAGTCAAGAGTTAGGGATCTTCTCTCTCTCTCTCTCTCTCTCTCTCTTTTTTTTTAATCAACTCATCACTTATTTGCTTAGTAGAAGAATTCAGTGTCACTTGCAGTGACTTCCAGGGGATGTTTTCACTTGGTTGGTGCTTAAAAAATGATTAATGATGATCCCAAGCCGCTCTCTCCCATTGTCCCCTCCCCTACCAACCACTTTTCTATAAATAAGATGAAATCATCTTTGGTTTTTTGCACCATGTTTTATGTTCCAAGATTCTCCAAACTGTTTTACAATTCTGATCTGGGGCCCCATCACACAGACATTGTGCGGACTACAGTGGCTTTCTGCTATAGCTCATTTGGATTATCCCCTTGCCAGTTATTGAGGGGAATAGGAATATATATGCTGGAATTCCCGATTTGTGAAGAGAGTATTCTGCTAAAGTGAGCTTCCCGCCAATCTCATTCCCGAGCCCTCGGAGGATAGGAGCAGCTTGTGCACATTTATTGATGTCCCTGAGATGGGTAAACTGGCAAAACCAGAAGTAGTTGTAGAAAAGTCTCTCATCGAAGATCCAAGAATACTTTGAAAAGACGATACAGAAGAGTGAGTCGAGTCCTTCTCTAGCCTTTGTTCCCTGGGAGTTTCTCCTTCTATTTTAGTCACTCTCTTGGTGGAATATGTGCCCCTGTGCGAGGTTTTACTCATCCCTTTGAATGCAAGAGTGCATTACATTTCTTTAAAAAGGTAGAATTCGGAACCCTACCCTGCAATTCTTCTGCATGATTAGTGGGGAGTGTAATTCAAAAGGCAAGGAAGTCCCCCGACAGCTAAGCAGTCACCAAAGAGAAAACAAAATCGAGCTCACCTAGACGACAGTAACTGTCCACAATCACTGTCCCCTTGAGGTCCAGGTCTGTGTTTCTATTCTACTCCTTCCTGCTGGCCATTATCAACCCAAAGAAACTGGCAGCTCTGGCTGGGAAGTAAATATGCAGAGAACCCGGGACTGGCTTTCTTAGTGGGAATATGGCTTTCTCATTACAGAGATCCTTCGAATTCAAACTGAATTCAGTGAAACATCAGCCTAGTACCCACGGTGGCTCTGAGTTAGACCAAGAAAAGTAAGTCATGATCCATCTTCTCAAGGAGATTGTATGTGTGATAACAGAATAAATTTAATATCCTAGATAGTATTTTAATCACTATAAATGATAATGGTTATTTTATTTTATTATTTTGTGTGTGTGTGTGTGTGTGTGTGTGTGTGTGTGTATGTATCGGGGGTCAACCTCAGGACCTCACGTGCCAGCAGGCGCCCGTGCCGCTGAGCGATATCACCGGCCCTTTTTTCGTATGTGGGTTCTGGGAGTCGAACTCCGGCCCTTGCGCTTGCCAGGCAGGCACTTACGTCGCTGAGCCATCTCACCAGCCCGATAATGGTTATTTTAAATTTAAGTACTGAATCTGAATGTAGCCAATGAGGCATTGTAGATTTTTTTTTAAGAAATTTCATATAGAAGCTGTCTTAATCTGTTAATACGTGTGATGCATAACTTATTTTTAGACCTTCTAAGACATGTTTACTCAGAACCTACTCGCAAGCTTCCCAAGATCACCAGTTTTGTTGATTTGATAGGTATCATTTAAAAATAAAAGCATTTTAAACATTTTGACTAATGCCTTTTTAATATATTCAACATAGAGTGCTTTGGCAACATATCTTAAATTTACTCCCAAAAGATGATAATGGAAGATACAAATATAAACAACACCATTTTGAATGTTAAGGAATTAAAGCAAAAAGAAAACCACTGCAGTATGAATCAAAAGGGAAACTTCTATGGAGAAGAAATGTTGCAGGCTTACTGAAATAGAAATTGCCCTGAAATAGAAATTTCTATTTCTGTGTGAAAGAAGGGTTTGGAGAAAAGTTTCTGGCATGCTAGCTGTAATTTTTAACCATAAGACAATTTATCCTAAAACCACATGAGGTTATTTTGAAGTAGCACATGTATGTCATATAACCCTGCTTGAGAACACACGGAATCCCACCCTCAACTGCTGACCATCCTGAACCTAAGGTCTACTGGCTGAGTTTTTCCCTCCCTCATCTCATTCAATTTCATTTCTAACCTCAGCCAAACTCTGGCCTAATTGTTGAGGTCTCCCGACTGTCTGGTCATTACACAATATTTAATTCTCTCTCCCTGATTTATTCAAGCCATTGCCAGTTTGGAATTTACCTAAATTTTTAGTATTTTAAAAAGCATCCATCTCAAGCTCCGTATCCCCCAGTAATCCTCTGACAACTACTTCTGAATTGTAAAAGTAGTTAACACTTATTGAAAAATTAGTATGTCGGGCATTGTTCTAAAATTTTTATGTGTATTCATTTTTTATCATTACACCAAACTAAGGCAGTTTTGCTAGGATCACCATTTTAAAGATAAACTGAATCATGGCGAATTGAAAACAAAAATTATTCAAGGTCAGGGAGAAGGTTGATTGGTTCCGGAGCCACTTTGAAACGGCCGATTTTAATTAGCCAATTAAATCCAGTTAGCCTGTGGGAGTAGGAGCCATGTAATTTATTGGACCCATCCACTGAACTCTATCCGGTGATGGCTCAGGCTCGATGTCGACACTGCTCACAATGAGAAGGATAATATCCTCTGCATGCTGTAATCACCTACCGTGTGCCCAGCAATGGGCTGACGTTTCACTTAAATCACCTCACTCACCTCTTCCTTCACTCCTGTACGCCATTATTTCCCCAGCTGAGGTTACTGAGGCTTTACTGTTCGAATAATATGCCTCTGCAGACTTTGGGGACCCTTCCGTCTTTGAACAGCTTTTACTGTTATAAATGATCGAACTGAAGGGTATCTCTATATAACTTCCTAGGCCCTGGGTCTAACTAGAACACACTAAGCAAATCTAGTCCCTTTCTCTTGTGATATAAAGATCTCACTCCTCTTCTAAGTCTTTTTTCAGGATAGATGCCTTCAGTTTCTACGATGATCGAAGTGTGACATACTTTTTAGTCTCTCTTCTTATGACTCCAGAAATGCTACAATTTCTGGATATTCTCTGACCTTTCCAACCAGATTAAGTATAGGATTAGTACCTTAATAAGATTCAAAATTGCTAGCTGGATTTTTGGCACAATGCAGTTAAGACTGATAAGTCAAGCTGACCGTTCACTAAAATACTAAGTCTTGTTTTTCTTTTTTGTTTCACCTATACCACTTCTAAATAACATCTGCTCCATCGTGCACATATACAGCTGGTTTTGTGGACCTAACGGCAGGAACTTTTATTTAGCCGTGTTATATTTCATCTTGTTAGATTCAGCCCATTGCTCTAGGCTGTCAAAATCTTTTTGGATGCTATCTCTGTCATCAAATGTGTTTACTATTCTTCCAAGATTTATGTCATTTGCAAATTTGATGAGCATGTCTTACATGCTAGGCAGAAACTCAATAAATACTGATTGATTGAGTAATTGATACCCCAAAATAAAACCACCAGCACTACTATTTTACATCTCTAAGCAATAAAGAAAAGTCACCATTTCCTTATGGATAAAACATATCATAGTAGGATTTTTTGCCTACTTTTCAGTGTGGCCTTACTTGTAAATGTGGGTTTTTATATAATTACAAATAAATATTTGAGTCTACTAATATTCTCTGCTAAGCTATACTTATACAAACAATATAAAATAGGGACTAGAGATAATATTCAAGGAAAGTTGTGGGTTAACCAAAAATAATTTGGAATGTGCATGTGTGCCCATTACTAATTTGATTCACGGAGTAACTGCTTGTATCATTGATGCGCGGATATATTAGTGTTTTTCTTGGATTTGTTTATATTTTGCATTTCCCATGAATGTACACTTTTTTTTTCCTCAACACTTGCTCCCCTCTCCCCGTGTCCATGTCCTTCCCTGGACCCCCTGGCTACGTACACACTCTTGTGTGTGACGTTTTGCATTTGCTGTTCTCCCCTTGATGTCTATTTAAGCTTTCCATATACTGCAACCTCCCAAGAATAAGTCCCTGATTTAGTCAATCTCTAAAATCTGTACATAGGAACACAAGCACATTTTTCATCCTATCCAGACTGGATGTGAAACCTCCATGGCACTGCTTCCTAAATGTTAAATTATTCTTCTCTCCGGCAAGAAAAGCTAATAATTTATACATGTGGCAGAAGATCTGTGGATGGTCTGACTTGTTGATTTCCCCTAGAATTTAGGGAAGAATCCACCCCATTTGCTGTACCTCCCACCTGCCAAACTTTCTTGCACAATTCCACTTTCCAGAATGCTTCTGACATATAGGTGATCATAATATTCTATACCTTTAGCTATCTCCATCCATCCCTGATGCCTTTTTCAATCTTATCCACAGAGAATAGATTTCCAAAAGATAAAAATAAAGTGTAAAATACCTGAGATTTAAGCTTTTCAGTCATCTATGCCCCCAATGATTCAGAAATTATTTGCTATAACTACAATTCCCTGTCCTTAAGAGAAAGTTAACAAGTTATTTTGTCTTCCGTGTTTTTGGAGGAAACTGCTCATCAAATCTTTTTACTAAAAACCAATAGCTGTTTGGAAAGTGGTTCTGTTGTTTGAATATTTAATGAGCACATTATGATATGCTAAGTGTGATGGTACACAGAAGGGATATGTAAAACACAAACTTTTTTTAAGTAATTTGCAATCTGTAATGAAAATGGGCATATAAAATGATTTCCAATGCAAGGTGTGAAATGCAATAAAATAATTATAAATAAAGTGGTTGGGACAAAGAGAAGAAACTGAAATTATCTCAGAGTGCTTCACTTCCAAATTCTTCCCTATATCTCTTTTTCCCACAATAGAGGTATTCCTCAAGAGTTGTCTATATTTTTTCTGTCGAGTTTCTCATTTCCTCTTCTGGCTAAACTGTAAACTCTATGAGAGCAGGCTTTGTTCCCTTTCTTTTTTCCTTTTTTTACAATAACTCCGTACATGAGTTGTGCCTGCTAAAATCTTAGGTTAGTAGGGTGCAACCCATTAAATAATAAATGGATGTATTAATATTATTTTCTTTAAGTGCATGCTTGGGCCGGTGAGATGGCTCAGCGGCATATGTGCCTGCCTGGCAAGTGCGAGGGCCCAAGTTCGACTCCCGGAACCCACATACGAAAAAAGGGCCGGTGATATCGCTCAGCGGCACGGGTGCCTGCTGGCGTGCGAGGTCCTGAGGTCGATCCCCAGTACCTACAAAAAAAGTGCATGCTTTTCCATAAGTACTGATTTTCTAGTCATTTGTGTTCTCTTAGATATTTTTTAGCTACAAAGATAGTAATGAGTAAAATTTATTAAAAACATGGCTCACAAAAAGAATGAAAAAATCAAAGGGAAAAATATAAACCTCTTTAATCTCCTTCAAAGAAATAGATCATGAACTCCGAGGGGCACTGCTTTCAAGCCGTTCTAGAACTGAAAATAAGGTAATCATGGTGGTCTTTTTAAAAGGACTCTGTCCTAGAGCTGGTGAGATATTATCTGAATAGTTCTCTTAGTAAAGAAGAAACACATACATTTAATCAAGTTCGGACAAAAAAAAGAAAAGGAACACGAAAGGAAAGGAAAAGAAAAGAAAAACAGGCTCCGGAGAATGCTTCTTCCTTTAAAGTAAGTTTATATGAGCCCTAAACACAAATGTAGCTATTTATGGGTCAAATACAGAATATTCAGCAGTCCCTATGTTCTACTCCCCTTCACAAATAGGAAAAAAAAAATAGATGATGTCATCAATTTGGACAAAATAAACAAACGTTTTTATTATCATGTGAAGAACTGCCAATTGGATTGCCAAGTTTTATTGGTGCTCTCAAAAGTAATATTTTTCTCTTTTCATATTTCATATGTATTCATTCCAATTCTTACATCTTTCTTCCCGAGCCATTTTTTTCAGGTAAACAGAAGTATCAAAAAAAAAAAAAAAAAACTTCAAAATTTGCGGAGGCTGTGATTTTCGAATAGTTCTTTTCTCTTTGTAAACTCTGGATTAGCCTTCCAAAAAGGTTGACAGGCCTCAGAAGTGTGATGTCCAGATAAAAATATTTGATATGAGAATCATTTGTGTGTTGATTTTACTCATTAAAAGAAAAAATAATGAGCTTATAACTGCTTTCAGAACATTGTTAAAAAGAGCAAATAAGGAATGGAGGTGGGAATTAAAGGGTGAAACAATTAAAAGCAAGGGTGAGAATTAACATGGTTGTAACAGCGAATATAACAAATCAGCACAGTATCCATTGTCTCTCACACAATGCTAACTGTTCAGCATATTTCCCGGGAGTTTGAATCTCCCAGTGCTTACAACAATGGAAGTTTGTAAATGAGTATAACTTCCCACTCCTGTAAATACAATTAGGTCATAGCTTAACTTTACCTTGCAGGAATTCACCTTTGAATTAGAATTTTAAAGTACTCAATTGAAGTTGAGGTTTTAGGAGTTTTTACTTCTTTTTTTTTAAGTACAGGATGTGTGGATTAAAAGACATAGGATTAGTGGAGTTTTTATTCAGATCTCAGCTTAACGATTATCATCTCATGGACCCCTTTAACACCCACGCAGGTCTAAGTTATTACCTAACAACTTTCTATCATATTATCCTACTTAATTTTTTGGACGCTATATCTCTCTCTCAGTATATTTCTTGTTTGTTCAGGCTTTCTCTTTTCCTCCCATCTCTCATCTGTCCACAGTTACTTACAGACAGACAGACAATAACATTGGCTTTAATCAGGTAATGGCACTAGTCCTAACGCCTAGAACAAAATCATTTTAATTCAAAGATGGATTTGTTTGGTGAGCTTCATATGACTTTTTTTGTGTGTGTGGTACCGGGGGTCGAACTCGGGACCTTGCACGCCAGCAAGCATCCATGCCGCTGAGCGATATCACCAGCCCTTTTTTCCTATGTGCGTACCAGGAGTCGAACTGGGGGCCTCGCGCTTGCCAGGCAGGCGCTTATGCCGCTGAGCCATCTCACCGGCCCCATATGACTTTTTATATAATGTCTCTCTCCATCCTATCAGCTTACATCTATGAGTCTCCCACGAAGTAGACTTTGCCTCTGTCTGTGAACGTGTTCCTCTGCTAATGAACTGGACCCTTCGTTGTGGGAAAGAATAGAGACATAGTACAACTCATTTTCATGGTTAAGGGCTTGCTTCCACATACTTGCTTTCTCATGGCCTTAGAACTCACACTGTAGGCCCCAAACTGAGGTCAGAAGTCTGCACTGCCCGATGACTGATGGTGGGGGACAGCATGAGAAGCTGACAGAGACCGCTGCTCAGAGCGTCGTTTGTAATCCATGTCCCAACAGTCACACCGTATGCCCCCTGTCTGGTCTATGCTTGCAGCAACCACAGTTCAATGCTGTCCTCTGCCAGCCTCATTTCATTTGTTTAAAAAGTCATTATAATCATATTCTGTTCTGTACCTCTGAGTAGGAACATTCTGGATCAGCTGCTAATGTTTCATCAGGGCGAAGCTGTAAACCCCATTATCCAGAAGAAACAACAGAGATCTGACCAACACACTGTAATAAACGCCTATAGCCACCATTTAAGTACTGTAGTTATCATGCACTAGAGATCTTCTCAAAAATTCACTTTACTATCAGGCTTCCACACAACCAGGAATCAGTGTCTAAGTCATTTAGACCAGCAGAGCAGCTAGATGACAGCAAGTTGTCAACAGATTTCCCAGGGATTCCTCTGAGGAACCAGAGACTCACAGGGGAAGAAAGTGTCATTCCATCTGAATCCAACCATGGCACCAATTGACCTGAAAGCCAGAAAGGTTCTAGTTCTCTAAGGAAAATAAAATAATCAAACGAATTGCCTTTACGAGTTATGCCAGGGAGTTACGCCACTTATGCTCCTAGAGTTTAGAAGGAATGCATATTTTATTGGATAAGCAATGCATTTAAAACTAGATATTTATTAAATTGAGAGTGGATAAGCAATACCAGTTTTATTTCAAGTTTTCATGAATGATCAGCAAGTAGGAGTTAAGTCTACTAATGAAATCTAAAGATGAAACTAAGTTGATGGGTACTGTAAAAGTCATGGAGAAGTCAAATAAAAAGCAAGCCATAGGGAGGAATTAACAATGAAATCTGGTCTAGCTAATGGAAGCTCATTCACAACACACATTTAAATAACATCTCTTTCCAAGTAATTAAAACTGTTTATGAATATTACTGTCATTCCCCCACTATCATTGCTGGAAAACAGCAATGTTCCAGCACCAGGAAGAATACAGAGCCAGAATCAAGACAAATCCAAGAGACAAGAAATGCTAACAGAAAAAGAAACGAACTTTAAAAGAGGGTAATGTTTAGGTGCTTTTCATTTGATATGAAACTTAAAATATTATTATCCTAAAAGAAATCCCAGTTCTCCTCTGGGATATAATAGAATTCAGAGAAAAGTGAGTGTGATTGTATCTGTAGAAAGAAGAGAATGCCATCCAATTCAGTGAGATACAGACACATGACAGAAAAAACTGAGTCATTAGATTAGCCACACCTTTAAAGAAAAACTAGAGAAAAAAGACATTCAGCTAAACAACAAGCATTCCTGGAAGAAATTACAACGTAATCACTCATGGAAAAGACAACTCCACTCAGGACAAAGCAAAAGATTTATACAGAGTTTAGCAAAGTTGTGAATGTTCATCCATTATTCAGAAAATGTCATGAGCTATTCATTCTATCAAATGTCACTTTGTATCATTGTCATCGTCTTTTACCAAATTCACTCACCCTTTCTATGTGTTTATATATTTACTTATGTTAAACATCCACTATGCAATGGATATTTTTCTATATTCCGGGCATATAGATAAAAATCAAAGTATTTGCCATCCATAAATTCAACAATCTACGTAATGCAAATTCTAGCTATTAATATATAAATATAATAAAATCTGTCTATGTAAACAATGTCATACAACCAATAGGAAGTGGGGTGGGATAGTGTTCTTTATGAAGTTGTTTTTGTGCCGGTCACTGAAACGTGGACATATAAGCAATGGGAAGGAAGAGCAAGAAGCAAGGTTCAAGACAGAAGAAACCGAATGAAGTCAAGTGCGGAGTACGTGGACGAAGATGGTGACTCAGAAAACACTTGGTTATACTTCAGGATCCAGAGACGGAAGATGAGCTCCAGATGCACAGGCTGACGCAGTTCGAAGGGTGTTGAACATCTTGCTAAGGGAAGGAAAATTCACTGTCTAGGGTATAAGAAAGGAAAGATGTAATAATGTTTAGATTTTTAGAAATAAAGCAGTTTTCACTATGGAGTTTGTTTTAGAGACAAAAGTAAGCAAAAACACTGGAGGGAGGAAGTAGAAAGGGAACAATTGGAAATATATTGCAAGATGCAAAGCAAAAGTTAAGGAAGACTTCCTAGCTGCAAGTTGTAAGTCATGTTCTAAGGAAATTTTCCAAAGGCTTAGGGTATCTGTACTGCTACACTAATTCCCCAATTATTTTAAGCAGTCAGTTTTCCCATTAAATTACCTTACACACTTGATTTTTCCACTAGCTTTCACCCGCTACATATGCAACGCTATAGTACTTCTCAATATTCTTGCAGGAGCTTCCCAATAGACTGAGCTATTTCCAATTCGATTCCATTACTGGGATGTGATGTCATTCATTCACTCTCTCACTCATTCATACATTCATTCAGAAACCATTGAAAATGGATCACATTCAGACATGAATGTCAAGCCCTGGAGGGAACAGTAACCCAGGTAAACTCTTTAACCTAAAAGCTCTAGAGTTTAGTAGGGCACAGAAAGAAAAAGCATTAAGTTCATGGCAATGATTTTACTGGAAAAGACTGAATGCATTTCTGTTTAGATTTGGAGATTTCTAAAAGGCTTCCTAAAAATTTTGATGCTGAATAAAGAGCAGAGCAGAGTATTCTTGGTAAAAAGCACAAGCACTTGTATTCGGATCACAGACCGTTCTGCATCACTGCATGAAGGGGACGAGAGTCCTCACGGCACCCGCAGCTGTGGCAGAGTCAGAGCTGAGTCTCTACGGGTCTTCCCTCCAAGCTAAGGCATCTTAAAACTTAGAGTGATTATGCTGAATTGCATTCTGAAAGCTCGCTGTCAGTGCCATGGCAATATAAATTTAGGAATTTGATTTTGCAGCTGTGACTATAAACTGCTCTAGAAGTCATGGTTGTGAGTGAGTCTTCCTAGGGAGAATGTGTAGAAAAAGTGTATCAGGTTACCCAAGCACCCATGAAAAGAAACATCTTTATTTTTCATTTTTCTAATTTTTATTTTTATTCGTATATGCTTGCAGTACATAATAATATTCACCACAGGGAGTTGGTACCTGTGCATGACACACCTTTATTATTTTTACATCCCCTTCTTGTCCTCTCCATTCCCCTCCCTCCATCTATTGGTCTCCTTCACATTTGCAAAAGTTCCATCTTCCCATTTCCTCTTATTTACCTTTTACTTTCCTCTGTATTTATACTTTGGGTTTCTCATATATGAGAAACCATGGAACATTTAAGCTTGTATATCTAATTAGCTTCTCTGAACATTATGGTCTCAAGATGCATCCATTTTCCTGCAGATGACTCAAATTTCTCCTTCTTTACAGCAGAGAAGTACTCCATTGTGTATAAATTTTCTTTATCCATTCATCTGTTGACGAACATATAGGCTGCTTCCAAGATTTAGCTATTATGAATTGTGCTGCTATAAACAAGGGTATGTATGTAGCACTGTAATATGATGTATTTAAACCTTTGGGAAGATACCTAAATGAGGAATAGTCGGGTCAAATGAAATCTCTAGTTTTAGTTCTTTGAGGAATCTCCATACTGTTTTCCACAGTCGTTGTACTAGTTTACATTCCCACCAGCAATGTAGAAGGGTTCCTGTTTTCCCCAGAACCTCACCAGCATTTGTTATTATTTGCTTTCTTGACGATGGCCACTCTTTCTGGAATAAGATGGAATCTCAGGGTTGTTTTAATTTGCATCTCCTTAATGGCTACAGATATTGAACATTTTTTCATGTATTTATTGGCCATTTGTACTTCTTCTTCTAAAATCTGTTCATTTAAGTTGCCCATTTTTTTGATTAAGTCTTTTATGTTGGGGAGCAGTTTTTGGGTTCTTTATATATTCTAGATATTAGTCCTGTGTCTGAGAAGTAGCTGGGAATATTTTTCCCCATTCTGTAGCTCATCTCTTCATTCTGTTGGTTGTTTCCTTTGCTGTGCAGAAGCTTTTCATTTTGATATGATACCATTTGTTGATTCTTGATTTATTTCCTATGCAATTCATGTTCTGTTGTGCTCCATTTCCCCTGCTTCTCTACAGTTTCCATTTTCCTGTCAATTCTTTTCCAATTCCTGGAGATCTACTTTTATTTCTCTTTGCCAAGTAGATGTTTTCCAGGTATCTCAAGAAAAATCTTTGAAAAAAGATGTTTTATGTATCTTGGATATAAAAGGAAAATGTTATATTTGCCACCAATCTCAAAGGAGGGCAGCCTTATGCAAACAAATGATCAAATAAAATATCAAAGATGTAATAAAACAACATTTAGTGATAAAAAGATCATTTAAATATTCAGGTAAGAAGTTTGCCATATTCCCAAGAAAACAAATATATATTAATGAATATCAAGATATACGTTTATAGTCCTAGAATTTTAAGGATAAATGCAGAAACCTATAAAAATCCTACAAAAAATTACAGTGAAAAGCAATTTTCAAGTTTGTCTTAGTGTTCTCTTCAGAAACACAGTATAGTATATTGACCATTCAGAAATAAAAGGAAAAATGGAAAGAATTTCATAATAATCCAAGTCACTCTCCCTGGGTGCAGGTATTAGAAAAACACTCTCAATTATGCGAGAATTCAGAAGGAATATTTCCAGCCAAGTTCATTTTCAAAACATGGAAATACTCAGTGGATTAAACACTCATGAAATACTTCAAAGCAAATTAAGAAATTCATAAATATTTTACAAAAGAATGCTTTATCAGTACTAAATCCATTTAAATATAACCTTTAAAATAACAGTTATAAAATGCCATTATAACTTGTGAAATAGAAACAACATCATTTTAATATAAGGATTTTATTATAATACAGTGGGATAAGAATCCCTATTTATTCCAACAAAAACTGGAATGTGGCAAAAGAGAAAAAATATTGCAGAAGCAAAGGTATGATATCTCCCTTACTTTCCTATGGGAGTTAACAAATAGTTTCATGTCTCAAAGTTATGAATTGAGAAATGCAGGCTTAAATTATTTTACATATAGATTTAAAATGCTCATTAGTATGAATAAAACAAAATTTAATACCTTTCAAAATACTTGAGGGAAATCTTTTCCTAAAAACATTAAAATTTCCTAGTTGTCAATAAATTGTTGTCAAACCACTTCATTAAAAAAAAAGGAAGAGAAAGAGATATACAGGCCTAGTCAAAAGAAAAAACATATATGGGATTGGCCAGCAAGCCTTGATAATCTAAGATATGTATAAGACAGGATAAGAAATACCAAATTAATTATTTTGTGTAGCATGTTGGGGAAAACAAAAAAGATGATTCCTTGAACTGACAGAAATTTAAGAAGCAGGCACTCCGCTGCACTTCTGGTGGGAGTCTGTACTTGTCAGACATTGTCTCAAGGCCACTTGTCAATATGTACCAAAAGTCGACAACTGGACCTCTGAAGTTTACCCTACAGCTGCCCTGAGGGTCCAAATCCAGCTGGAAATCTTTAATTTATGGTGGCCTCAATGTGCACATTGGTTTGTTTCTCTTCAATATTATTTGGCATCATGTACATAGGAATGTTGCTCCAGTGTGGAAGATGAAGGTGAACAAATGAAGGACAGAAAAAGAACAGCCTAAAAACAGGGGAGAAGACACAAAACTGAAGGGACCTAGGTGCAGGATGCCAGAAGATAGCAGGGCTATGGTAGCCTATGTGATTAACAGCTTCACAATCCCACAGGAACTCTAGGAAAAAGGGGTCTGGCTCTGTGCTGTCACAGACAGAGTCAGACTACCTCTAGATTTACAATTTATTTATGTTTTTTTGGTGGGGGGGTACTGGGAATCGAACTCAGGACCTTGTGCTTGCCAGGCAGGCGCTTGTGCCGCTGAGCTATATCCCTGGCCCTAGCTTTACAATTTAATAAAAAACCCTGTTAATCAGATCCTGTGATTGTTAAGGTGGCTGGTGAGTTTGCTTGGCTTGGGAGCCACCTAAGGGATTGCAGAGCACACTTCCGGTTCTGTTTGGATGGGTGATGGAGATGTGACCTTGGGTTTATGACTAGTTCCTCCCCCATTTCTCTTAGGCACTATTCGCCCTGTCCTGCTTCCCGTCCACCATGAATGAAGCAGCTTTGCTCCACCATGTCCTTCCACCATGAAGTTTCTGCCTTGGAGCCAGCAGACCATGGACTGAATCCCTTGAACCCATGAGTCAAATTAAATCTCTCCTGCTCCAAGTTTTGGCTGTCAGGTGATTTGTTCCTGGAACAGGAAAGCTAACTAAAATAGGCTCTATCTTTGTGCAAAACTTCTTTGCTTAAATTTGTTTGATTTTTGAACGATAATGTCAAGTTGATTTAAGATCCTATTATCAGACACTAACTCCTTCCAAGTATTTATCTAGCTGTTTCTTGCATACAAACCTGCTCAAAACCAACTTGACCTGCCAGTCCTTCCCAACCTCCTCATTTTATAATTTTCCACATTCTGCTCCCAACCTGGAATCCATCTTGCTCTACTTCTGCCCCTCGAAAAATTTTAATCCTCAAGTAGCTGGTTAAATTCTTTATAATCTATGAAGTGAATCGTCACCACAATCAAAAGGAGGTCATAGTTTAATCATCAACTCATAGGCATTATTCTGGATACATTAGTCATGAGTCATATTTTTGCTCCACGAAATTGCTTTAGACTAAGATTCTATTTAACTAATTTTGTCACATCTAAAACCTCTCCACAGTGTCATAAACATTTTGTTCAATTGGATAAATAAACTAAACTGCACAGCAATTATGAATAACATAGAAACAGTGATTAGAAGTCATTAAAAAATAACTCCTGACTGTGTGCTAGTTCCAATTTCTGGAAGAAGCCTAAATATTCACTATACCATCTAACATTTCAAACCCTGAAAATTTTATCACAAAACTTAAAAGTTCTGACTGGGCATGATGGGGTTTTCAAGTAAGATAAGAGGACTTACTTTGATGAATGTGGTCTAATTACTTCATACAAAGGAGCAAACAATCCAAAATATGAAAAATCTAAAATGTGCAGATTTTATACCTCTAAGAAACTAAGAGTAATTTAGAAAAAGAGTAATTTGGAAATGGAAAAAATAAAACAAAGATGAACACCAAAAATATTTGTAAAAGTAATATCCACTTCATAAAATGTTGGTTTCAAGAAAAATTATTAGAGACTTTTCACAATATCTAAATTTGGTTTTCCTAACCTAGAGTCATAGACTTCAATCCCAATGACATTGTGACAATAAAAACAAACTACAAATCCATTTTTCACAATTTAACTTCCATTTTCCATTTTCACAATTAAGTATGATGTAGCTGACCTGATGAAAATATCTTCAATAGAGATCAATTATTTTTGCATGTGTTATTCCACAAGTGAAGCCATCCAAGACCAATGTTGTTGCATTTAGACAATTGTCTGCAGATGCTGAACATTTTGTAATTATTAAACATGAAAATGTTGGGTACAGAATTTACTAAAGTACATAGCCTCCAGGTGGGCCAAAGCGTATTGTAAATTAACAAGGTAGATATTGGCACCATAGTGACTTCAGTAGGCAAACAAAGAATCTATTAAGTACTTAGTAATACCCTTTACAGATTCTCAAATGTTAAAAACTATTTTACAGCAACATTTCCAAAACATGTCACAGTGTCTTTAATGCCCTGTGCCACCAGAGACAGAAACAAAGGACCTCATTTTAACTTCTAACCTGAAAGGACATCTGCAGCTGCCCTAGCTCCCCCACCCCCACCACATTATCACACTGTCTGAATTTTGTACAGGGCAAAATTCTGGCGCAGGAGTTCTGCTCAAGTATCTAGTTGAAGAGCATCAGGCTCTCCTGACCCTCTGACCTTCTCTTTTGCCCGAAACTCCTGAGAATCAAGCATGTGTCACACAGTAACTAGCTTTGCCTTGAATAGCATTATTGGACAGAGGGAGAAGTCCTTGTCCAGCACTTGGCTCCAATCTGCCATGAACCAGCTACTTGGCTATTTAAAGTTAAAAGTAGACTTCCATAAATTAATTCAGTGAGTGTCATCATAACTGTTATTTTTTTTCCTAAAAGAATCTAATTTTTACATAAGGCAAACATTTCCAAAATGAGACGGCAATAACACAAATACATGGCAAAGAATAACACTTTTTCAATAAATTGAGATTATTTTATGGTCCCTCTTCTTAGGGGCTCGCTTGAAGTCTTCTTACACATTTTTCCTCTTGCTGGGAACCCACTAATTATTTATAGTGGTGCTGATTTTTGGGTGTTGCTGTTAGTAACCAATTAACTTTGTTGTTTTGTAGGTTTTTTGTATATTAGTATTGCGACTTTGAAATTGAAAATATACAAAGGAATTCCAAATGACTTAAGTCTCAGAAGACCAGTTTTTCTTGTAAATATAGTGAGCAAAAGAATATACCACTCTGACCTAAAAAGCAGTTTTCTACATGCCATGGGGCATTTGGACAGAGCCTTGTTCTCAGACTAAAAGGAAAATGCCATGCTAACAGAGAGAAAAATCAAAACTGGATGTCGGAGAAGACTCTGGGCTCCATCTATCCGCTCAGCGCCAGGCCGTCCAGTGGTGATTTCTAAGCTGTGCACACACTGGCTGGAGCCCCTGCCTGGGAGCTCCTGCAGGGAAACCCCTGCCTTTGTCACTGACCCTGTGGGTCTTGCCTCGCTTCAACAGGGACTCTTCCAACAGCTCAGGGACAGGGAAAGCATCTTACTTAAAGGCAAATCAATTCTAATCTTATCTGACAAAATTTCACATAGTTTCATATATGATGGCAATGTAAGAATATTCAAAGGAGTGGCATAATCCAAATAAAGCAATTTGAAGGTACGATAGAGCCCACTTCTTGAATATTTATTGTAAGTAAAAAGAGAAAAACGTTCTTGGGTGGGATTGATTAGCTTATAATTGCATGCTTCAATAGAAAAACTTATAAATCCCAAGTCTTCCCACTCTACCTATTCTTACATACTTAACAGCAATATCAGCACCAAAAAACCCCAAAAAACCACCTCTTAATAGTGAAATAAAATCCTCAGAACACTATCTGAACAGTAAACACTTCTATTTACTTATCTCTTTGTGTTTTGAAATTTTGCTGTTATCTACAATACAAAGAAATTAAAAATCACTCTTCAAAAAAAGTAAAGACTTAGTCCTACTTCAATAAAACTGCGGTCTTGTTTGGCCCACTAAACTCCTATAAGTAGAATATAATTCTCCACTCTAAACCACTCATATGGCGTTTCCTCAAGGGACAAGTTCACTAAACAAGATTTTTTCTAATTATAATAAAATAACGTTAAATCTTACATTTCAATAGATGCAAATTCTTAACTTCATATTCATTGACTTCTTAACCTGCTTTCTGTCCTCTACTTATACTCTTTCCATTAATCTGTAAAAGAGATATAAGTGCTCAAAATATTTACAACCAATGGAACACAAAGTAAACATGCACCTTAGTTGGCCTATTTTCTTCAGTATAAATCCCAAACACACCCTAATGGGGTAAGTATGGTATTTCTAAATGCATTGTTGTCTTGCCTCCAATACATTTTTATTTGCAGTGAATACTTTTTCTATACATCTTGCCTTCAGCACCATAGGAAATAATTTAGTTTTTATTTTAAGATAGAGCCAAGCACTTCTACTGATGCTCAGGTATCAGGTGGACAAAATAATAGTGCCTTACATTTACATCTTGCTTCTCAACTGTCAGTACATTTACTAGCTGTCAGGAAAAGAGAAAAATTTAAAAATTGACTGTCAGTTTTAAAAGAGTAAGAAAGAGAAAGAATGCCAGTAAATGTAGAGAAAATACTTTTGAAAAATATTTCCCTACTTCAGCATGAGTTTTTTTTTCCTCTGAAATGTATAACTACATCATTTGAATTGTTTGATGTCTTAAAATCATAGATTCTAGAAAAGATGGAAATGCATGAGTAAAACATGTTTATTTTAAAATCATGATGTTGAAACTGGATTGAGTTTGATGCAAACAAAATTGCCACTCACCACATCAAATAAAAGGCTTCCCTGGCTTTGCGGTGTTATTTGTACAGAGCAATAGACTTAGGCTCAGATTATTAGATTTATAGAGCCCTTAAATTTCTCAACCAGTGTCTTAACGAATTTGACGTAGCTGAAAAGTTGAGCGTATGATCCAATAATGATGAATGAATTTACACCATAATTGCGCCTCTTTTTTAACATAAAACACAAAGTCTTATTTTCCTAATCCAGATAATAGCATTGCTATTCAGAAATAGCATTGTTAATTCAGGAATAGCACTGCTTTTCAAAAAGTATATAATGTATTGAGTTACATGAATTTGATAGCTCAATAAAACATTATAGAATATACTACTTAATATTGTAATCATCTTAAAAGACTCAATATTTTTGCAATGGCTAACTCTATGCCTAGATTTTTGGGAAAACTGATGGGCCTAAGTAATCAAAATTAAAAAAAAGAAGATCAAGGAATAATGAAATGGCAAATAAATGTGGATTGATTTCCTTACTACTCATGATCATGTAACAAATTTTGAAGATTTTAAGTTTACTAGAGATGCATTTTCTTGCATAATAATGTCACAATTGTTCATGAAAGAGACCCGTATAAAATTAATCATTACTCATTGGATTTTGTGAAATTAAAAACTGGAGATAGCAAGTTATTTTTATTAAACTAATGAAATTAAATCATTACAGCATCCTGGCCAGAAATAACAAGTGGACTGACGAGGACATCAGCTGTGAATATATTTAAATATAGATTTACACATGCAAGATTAGGGAAGGTAAAAACAGGATATGAAATAAACATTAGGCATCAACTCTAAGCTCACTGTCAAGAGTATGCCCAAGCTTCTAACCACAGAGTTCAGCTGAAGGTAACTATCTGTCAAATGTAATCCGTGCAAGTGAATATGCTTAAGCTGGTGCTATGAATCAACCAAAATTGCTTTGGTCTTATTGACATTCAATTGCAAGAAGATGCAGCTTATCCAGTCCAATAGACAGTCCGACAACACCAAGAGTGCTTCCAGTGACAGAAGCCTTTAAATATAGATGCAACTATCATCAGAGTACACACGGAACTCAACTTTATGATCCTTCACAGCATCTTTTGAAATTGGTCAGTCAGTCAACAACTGGTCATAGATGCCCCCAGATCTCACTGCATCACTCTAACATCTGCCAGCTTGCCCGGTTAACAAACTGTTAGTAATCTGGAAAAAATAATGAATATAGCTTTGATTGATGGGGACAGTCCCCCTGGCTTTGTAGAAAGGTTTCTATTGCATTAGGCTTAACCTTACTTCTTTACTTTTCAGATCTGCCTTTTATTTTTCCTTCCATTTGAGATCATCCCAAGTACATCTTAATAAATAATAACCAGGCATGCATGAAGAAATCCAGAGGGTCAATCTCAAACAATGCCTTGCAGATACTTTTTGACATGTGTTGAGTTTGCATAAGTGCTGCATTTTACCAACAAGAGAACTAAGATGAGTCGGGTTAAGTGACGTGCTTAGAGTTGCTTCCCCTGGGCACTGTGACCTCTCAAGCAGACTACGCCTGTGTCCAGGCGCTCTGGTTCCAGGTCTTAATCCTACACTGAACAAATTTTCTGTCTCTCCTCTGTCTCTCCATATTTTCAACCAAGAAAAACATGTTGAGTTCCAAACTGCTTGTGATGCTCTGCTCGGCTTGGTTAACCATCCTCAGTCCGGCTGTGCCTCAGTAGTTTTATCTGTACCTTCTTCATGGAGTAGTTCACAAAATGATACATGTAAAATCCTTGCCTCACACCAAACCAATAGACATAGACGGGTAGACTGACAATTTAACATTAATGTTATGTAAATACTGTTGTTTCTCAAAGAGCTTATAGTCCAAGACAAATTGCACAGTTCAGGACAAATCTTTACAGTATGTGAAGACAAATATATAATTTTCTACATTATTGGAAAAAAAAAAGAAAGAAAAGCAATCCAAGGCATTGCAGTTTCCTGAAGTCTCACACCAGCCCCTTCCCTAGCGACAACTTCTGTACAAAATTTTGCATGCACTAAGGATACGCTATGGTTAGATGTTAAATACACAAGTAAAAATCTGCAGGGAGTTACAAAAATAGTAGAGCAAAACTACTGGAGAGAGTTTGCTGAGTTTGTATTTTCCTTATTTTCTAAATATTTGAAACTACTGGGTACACCCAGTAGTACCATCCTGGGTGGTACCGAGGATTGAACCCAGTGCCTTCACACTGAGCTACATCTCCAACACTTTCTTAGTCTCACTAAGTGACTGAGTGGTCAAGGCTGGGCAGGCCTCCTGCCTGTGCCTCCTAGAGTGCTGGGATTACAGGTGTGCAAACACCAGGCCTGGTTTCAAAACTTTAATGACTTTCTTTTTGGAAAATCCTATTTTACTCAAAAATTACTTTCCAAAAATGGCTACCCAACATTACACTGGCAATCATTTCTTTTCTCCCATGTATAAATTCTTGAGGACAAACACCATGCACTCAATATCTTCAGTAACCTTGAGACCTCTTTAAAAATGTGTACAGAGGGCCGGTGAGATGGCTCAGCGGCGTAAGTGCCTGCCTGGCAAGCTCGAGGGCCTGAGTTCGACTCCCGGAACCCACATACGAAAAAGGGGCCGATGATATCGCTCAGCGGCACGGGCGCCTGCTGGTGCGTGAGGTCCTGAGGTCGACCCCCCGGTACCCACAAAAAAAAAATAAATAAATAAAAATGTGTATAGACATAGTAGACATTTATAGCCTTTTACAGTAATCAAAGTAAAATGCTTGGACTGCACTTGTTTACTAGGAAAATGCCACAAAGGGTCTTTTCAAGCCATGACACACATTCACAGAGGAAGCACTCAAGTTCGCCACTGTCGTGTCATCGAAGGCTACCAAACAAAAGTGACCCTTCCCCAGTGGAAAAAGTAAAGTTCTTTAGCAACCTTATTAATACAGTTTTTGAACTTACTATTTCCATCAAATATTTAAATTGAAAAATCAAAGAGATTCCAAAAACCTCTGGATTAAATAAGGCACAAAAGCAAAACTGTAGGACTTTTAGTCAGAAGGCACTAAGCAGAATTTACCACCTCAAGGTCTTACCTGTTGCCGGTGTTTTAGATCACAGGCTATTTCCTAGGTGGCATTTCATTATTTATGGACTTTAAAAAATTATAGAGTTCTTGATGTTTTCTGTTTCTTCTATAGAAAATGGCAATCACTAACATTACTAATGGATCAAAAGTCGTGTTTGTAAACACTGAAAGGGAAAAAGTATTACACATGGTCTTCTGATGCTTTCCTCCACTTCAGCCCACTACCACCTGTCTCTCCCTGCAAATCACAGCTAAAATCTCTGGAGAAAACACACAGGGCAACTACCTGAGGACTCTGCAGATAAACCAAGGCAGACAGAACATGAACAGCCCACACCTAGAAAACTGAAAACTTCTGATTTGCAAAACGTTGTTGAAAGAATGAGAAGCCACAGACCGGGAGAATATCTGGAAAACAGCAATCAGACAAAGGACTCATATGAAGAATACATAAAAAGCCCTTGAAACCCCATAATAAAAAATACGAACGCAATTTTTTTTCAATGGGAGCACTTGAACAAACACTTCACTAAAATGGGTAACAGAGAAGGCCAGTAAGCAGCTGAGAAGATTTTAAATACCATCGGTCATCAGAGCAATGAAAATCAAAACCACAGTGAGATACGACTAAACAGTTTTCAGAAGAATGGCTAAATAAATGTCAGCCGACCAGATCAAGAGCTGGCGAGGCAGCAAAGCAACTGTCATCTCACCTTTTGCTGATGAGAATGCAAAATAGTATGGTCACTTTTGGAAGATAAAATTTAAACATATACCTGCCAGATGACCTGGCAATTTTTTCCCTAAATTCTTATGCAGAAAACAAATCAGAGATCGATAGGGCATAGGAGACAGAAGACAGAAATGACTATAAAAGAGAAACACAAGGAACTATTCGGAGTTTATGGAATATTTCTAGATGTTGGTTGGATGGTGCTTACACAACAATGGGCATTTGAAAAAAATTAATAGAACCGTACACAAAAAGGAGGATATTTTGCTTTCTGTAAATAATTTTAATGAATAAAAATTTTATAAAAGACAAAAAGCATTATACAAATATGTGATTATATTTTGCCCTTAAAAATCTTTTCAAGTGTGGACAATTAACGGATTTTTCATAGAAATTTCCTCCATAAATGTCTCTCAGTTATCAACTTGGCAGACAGTTTATATCAGTTTAAGGCATGTATTAGTCAGTTTTCTGTTGCTACTACAAAATACCTGAGCCTGAGTTACACATATAGAAAAGAGGTTAGTAAGCTCATGTTTTGAAGGCTCAAGTGCATGATGCCGATATCTATCTACCTGGCTCTGGTGTGGAGCTCAAGTGAATAGCACAATATTGGCAGGAGAGGGAGAGGTTCAGAGCAGGCTCCCAGGAAGCTAGAGAGAGACCAGGGAGGGGCCATGCCTGCTTTTGTGGAGCAATCCTCTGGTGAGGCCTGACCAGGGTCCCAACAGAACTGTATCAGCTCCTTCCAAGAGCAACTCCTTCAGTGACCTCACGACATCTCATTAAGCCCCCACATCTGCAAGGCTCCACACCACTTCTCAATATGGCCCCATGGAGACCAAGCTTCCAACACACAGACCACGCTCACATCATCGCGAGGCCCTAATACAGGGTAAAACATGCCCATTATCCCAGTCACCTGACCACATGCCATTCCCCAAACTGAAACTGTGAGATTGTCCCCCTTTCAAGTCAATAATTTACTGAAATCCTTTTCTTTTCTTATAACTGAATCTATATATTTCTCTTACATATGGTTTTCTCATGCCAACAATTCTATGCTTTTTCTTCAAACAGAAATTCTTATCAATCTACTCTTACTTTTTTTAACCTGCGTGCTGTTTCAAATCCAAATGCACATGGTAAGTCACCCACTAATTTCAGTGTTCAGACTCAAGTATGCATTTTGTCTTTGAAATTGTTTTAAGACTTTACCCTCCTTAAAAATAATGCCACCAACTCAGAATTCTTTTTTCTTTTTTCTTTTTTCGTCCCATTGATACATAAAAATGTACATATATATTGGTATCATGTGATGTTTTAATACAATGCATTCAATGTGTAATGTTCTTCTTAATAGCAACCCTTAGTAATCCAAACAGTCATTTTAGGGCCAGTGAGATGGCTCAGCAGCATAAGCACCTGCCTGGCAAGCGCGAGGTCCTGAGTTCGACTCCTGGTACCCACATACGAAAAAAGGACCGGTGACATTGCTCAGCGGCATGGGTGCCTGATAGCACGTAAGGTCCTAAGTTCAACCCCCAGTACCCACAAAAAAAAAAAAAAGTCATCTTAGAATCTTTTTTTTAACCTCCATTTTTTTCTTATCGTATATTTCATGACTTCTTTCAATTCAATACAGTTCACTTAAATCCCACCCTTTTCTTTCACGGAGATGGTTTCACAACTTACACTTCACATGAAAAAAATATTTTAAATGATAAAAATTAAAAGAAAATAAAATACTAAAGAATGACATTCAAAAACAATTTATTTTAACTGAGGCTGATGTCTCTCAAGAAACACTGGACAATGTTGATAATGTTTTGGACTATGATGGAAAAGGATGAAGGTAGATAAGGAAATGAGAAGTTTGCTGCTGGCATTTAGTTGGTAAAGGCAGGGGTCCCACTGACCCTACTCAACATCCTACAATATAGAGAAAAGAGCCCCCAAACCAAAGAACTATGCAGGCCCAATTGTCAAGAGTACCAAGACTGAGAAACTCTGAACCAAAGCAATCTAGTCAAGGATTCCCCCCAGTTCACAATTTTACTTTGTCTGGTTTTAGTTACCTACCATCAACCATTGTACAAAGATATTAAATGGGAAGTTCTAGAAATAAGTCACTCATGAGTTTTATATTATGTGCTGTCCTGAGCAGCAAGATGACATCTGGTGCCATTCCTTTGCCCAGCTTCTCTACACTGTATATGCTACACTCCTGCTAATCATTTGGAAGCCATTTTGGTTCTCAGGTCAACTGTCAAAACATTAATATTTGTGTTCAAATAACTTGTTTTTCTTAACAATCATACTAAAAAACAAGAGTCGTGATGCTGGCAATTTTCTTACAGTATTTTTAGCTTTGTTCTATTTAAGTACTTAAACCAATTACTGCTGTTACACTTTTACTGTACTAATTTATAAATTGTGTTTTATCCTAGTATAAATTATGAATGTATAAATGGTGGAAAACATAGTATGTATAGTGTTTTGTATTCTCCTAGATTTTAGGCAAGCACTGAAGTTCTTCCCACACATTCCCCGTGGATAAGGGGGGATTGCTGTATACCAATAAAAATCTAAACACAATCAAATCAAAACTCAGGAATTCTAGGTATTTCATTTATTCTATTTCGCCTATCACAGATAGATAGATAGATAATTTCCCAGTAGATCTGATACCTTTTTTAATATCATGCAGCAGCAATACTGCTTTCCCTCTCTACTGTTTAGAGAAAGAGGAGTAGACCAGTTTAAGAAACATATCAGAAGTTTATAATAGAAACAAATGTCACATACTGACTTAAGGAGGCAGGAAGCCATACAGTGACTGCTAATCCTCATATGTTAACTGCTTTGGATTAAAAACCACCTAGTAGATGGGTGCAGCACCCTGCTGGAGGTGTCCAGTGGGTCATGGAGGTGCAGTCTTGGGTCCTGTATGTGTCCCTGGCCTGTGCCTCTCTGGAGCTCTTCCTTGCTCTGCTTCCCGAGCACCATATACTGAGCACTTTCCTCCACCATTCCCTTCTGCCCGGATGTTGGAGCCAGCTGACCATGGACTGAATTCCCCCAATCCCTGAGCTTTCCTCCTATAAGTTGTGAGTGTCCATTATTATGCCCAATGATGGGAAAGCTGACTAATACACAGACAAAAATGAGTCTGAGTCTACAGAAATCTTGAATCGAAGTCTTCCTTCCTAGGGAGAGAGTTCTGGATTTTGTCAGTGAAAATACTTTCAAAGAAATAATGCCTGATGCTTGGCTCAACCAGCGAATGGAATATATTTTTATTTACAAGAAATCTAAAACTACATGAATTTTCTAAAGCTGTTTAGTATTATCTAAAATATATATTTTTAAGTATTCATTCCCCATAAGAACTTCCACTGTACATTTAAAAAGCTAGTCACCTATAGTTAATGCTCGGCTGCACTGGCGTTAATCATTTAGGACAGTGTACCTAATAAGTTGCAAGAAAAATGAACAACAGCTCATAATTAAAGATGTTAATTTGGATAAGCTTTCACTAATTAATAGAAGAATTTATCCTTGGTATTTATTTTAGCCACGATCAAGCATTGCTTATAATTTTAATCACTACCTGAGGCAGCTACACAGGATACAAATTTACACCAGACTACATACTGAACCCCCCCCCATAAACCTTCCTAGTCATAAGATTTACAAGCAATGATAGCCATCACTTTTGTACCACACCAGCTCTACTTTCTCCCACTCACAAGCCAAACCAGATATAAACTATAGTGATGGTAATCATGACACAAAAAAAGCCAAGTCCTAGAGGGGGAGGAGAGAGTAGCACTGAAAAATGTTTCCAAAGAAATAAAGTCTGAAAATATTGCAAACACAACAAAAGATACTACTATGCAGATAAAAGAGGCCAAGAAAACTCTCATATGGTAGGATAAAACCAAAGAAATGTTCATGCAAATCACTCAGTAATAAACTTCTGAAAACAAAACAAAAGCAAGAGAAAACCTTGAAAGCAACCAGGGGAATGATTTAGAACTCGTAAGGAAATACCAACTCAACGAACAGATTTGTCTGCTGGACCCTAGAAAGCACGAAGTTCGGGCATATATTTTTTTCAAGTAATTAAAGAAATGAAGTTTAAGTCCATCAAAAATATCCTTTAGAAATGAAAGGAAAAATCCTGACATTCTCAGAGGAACAGAAATTAAGAGTATTTCTGTTTATCCAACTCTGAAAGAATGGCGAGAAAGTGTATTTTAAACAGAAAACAATCACAGAAGGTTTAGAACTTCGGAAAGAAAATAAGAACATCAGAATGAATAAAATTATGGGTAAATACAATAGAGTATACTTCTTCTGAGTATATCAAATAATATTTGATGGTTCAAGCCAAAATTCTGGCACGTAAATATGAGGCTCATAGTACCAAGAGGAAATATTCCAGAAAATTGTCCTCGAAAAGAGTGATGAGCGAGAGATTGTGACTGAAGGGAACAGAAAGCAGAGTTTCTACGCTTCAGTGGAACTGATAAACACCCATGTCAGTAGAGTGTGATGAGTTAATTGTTTATACTTAAATACCTAAACCCTCCAAAAACATTGTATAAAAATATAGACTCAAAGTGTTATTAAAAATTCAAGATAGAATCCTAAGATGTGTTCAAGTGACCCACAGCAAGTTGAGAAATGAGAAACAGCCAAACCAAAAATAAAGAAACAGCAAACAAACATGACTGCAGACATAAGGCTAATATATCAATAAGCATGTTAGAGTTAAATGATCAAACTATACCACGTAATGACCGAGATCGGCAGAGAAGACAGAATAAAAATTAAAACATAAAAATAGATTCAAAAATTTGTTATCTATAAGAAAATCACTTCACAGGCAACAACATAAGGAGGTTGAAATTAAAAGCCTGAAAAACAGATATGCACACTTTAATGAGAAGGAGTGGTTATATTGGTATCAGAGAAGGTAGACTTTAAAACAAAGCACATGGTCTAGAGGTAAAAGATAAAAGCCCCCCTCAACCTGAAGACAGAACAATCTGAATGCGTGTGCACCAAACAACAGAAGCTCCAAAAAGCAAAAATGGACAGAAAGGACAGAAAGGTGCACAAACCATGGGACTCCACTCCCTGCTCTCAGCAACTGATAGAACTGCTACAGAGAGAATCAATACAGATCAAAAAGTCAGCAACGATGTACAACTTGCATGACTCTGTTGAGTGTGTGGAAACAAAAAAACTTCGTTTGTCAAACTTGCTTGGCACAACTACACTAGAGAAGTTTCTTAATGCACTAACCGTGTAACTGTAATACGATGCAAAAATTACACCATTGACTATGCATTGCAGAGAAATGAAGACTACGCTAACGGATGACTATAAGTACTGTGTTTTTAACTTTATCACAGGCAACCCAAATATCCCTCAAAGGGTGAATGTGGTACCATATCCACACCATGGGACTCTGCTCAGCAATAAGGTAACAGCTGGCATCCCTAACAACTTAGATGGCTCTCCACAGCAAAGCAATTCCGAAATATCACATGTAGTGTAGAGTACAGACTAGTGTTACCAGAGTTAGAGCTCTGGAAGGAAATGATGAGTGAGATTGTGCTGGATAAAAATGGGATGAAACTGTGTGGAACTGAAGACACACAGAGATACAGAGATGCATACATACACACACACACACACACACGCAAAATCTAGGGAAATCTAAGTAAGAGGGACGGATCGTAGCAATGTTCCTATCCCAGCTGCAGTATCATGCCATGGTTTTGCAAGGTGTTACCAATGAGGGAAAATGAGCAAAAACAGTATCTAAAAGCTATTATTTCTCATAAGTGCCTGTGAATATACAATTATCTTTTACAAAAAGTTAAAAAATAGATGGAGGTATTGATGGCATAGATTAGGGTGGTCATTTTGTGGGTATATGTTTATCTTGGATCTCATCAAGTTGTATGCATTCAATGAGGACAGAGTTTTGCATGTCAACCATATCTCAATAACAATGTGCACTTGTCTTGTGCACTTGCTGCCTACAGTTTTAGGATTTGTCTAGAAAAGCCTTCTTATGTTGATGTCTGGAAATATTTTCCCTATATTGTCTTTTAGTAGTTTCATAGTTTCAGGTTTTACATTTAGGTTTTTGGTCCATTCTGAGTGGATTGTTGTATAGGACAAGAGAAAGGCATCAAGTTTCAGTTTCTGTGTGTGAATATTCACTTGCCCAGCACCATTTACTGAAGAGGCTGTTGTTTCTCTAATGTAAGCTTTTACACCTTTACTAAAAATTAGTTGCCTGTAAACTCATGTGGTTCTTTGTGGACATTTTCTTGTTCCATTGGTCTCTGTGTGTTTTTATGCCAATGCCTCACTGTTTTGATTACTTTAGCTTTATAGTATATTTTGCAGTTAGGTAATGTGATTGAATCTGTAATTTGCTTTGGGGAGCATGGACATTTTGACAATGTTAATTCTTCCAACCCATTAACATAGGGGATCTTTCCAAAGTTTCAACTTCTTTCATCAGAGTTTTGTAATTTTTATTTTAGTAGTCTTTCACTTCTCTGATTAGATTTTAGGTTTTCGTTTTTGTAGCTATTGTAAGTGGAATTACTTTCACAATTTATTTCTCATTGATATGATTCATTGCTATATAAAAATTGCACTGATTTTTGTATTTTGACTTTGTATCTTGAAGCTGTATTGCATTTGTTCATCTCTTGGTGGAATCTAAGAAACTTCTGTACAGCAAGAGAAACAATTCAGAGTGAAGGGACAAGCTACAGAATGGGTGGAAAAACGTTTCACAAACTATTCATCTGTCAAAGGCTTAACATCCGAGAGTGGATCAGAAATTCAAAAAGCTCAATAACAATAGCAGAAAGCCAAATAATTCAATTGAAGGTGGACAAGTGATAAAAATAGACAATCCTCAAAAGAATAAATCCAAATGGGTAACAAATTTATGAAAATCAAAACGCTCGACATTATTAGCCACCTGCTAAATACTAATCAGAGTCATTATGAGATATCACTCCATCCCAGTTAGAATGGCTACTGACAAAAAGACAAATATAGAAAAATATATTACAAACATTGGTGAGGATGTAGAGAAAAGGGAACTCTTATTCCCTGTTGGTGGGAATGCAAATTAGTACAGCCATGATGGAGAAGAGCAAAATGAACTCTGCATATCAAAATCTGCACACCTATGTTTATTGCTGTACCAATGCATTAGCCAAAATACAGAATCAAACTAAATGCCCATCAACAGATGAATGAAGAAAATGTAATATTTATACACCATAAAATATTATTCAGCCATAAAAAGAGTGATATTCTATCATTTGCATCACAGTGTATGAAAATGAAAGATATTATGTTAAGTGAAATAAATGAGGAAGTGAAAGAAAAGTGTCACCATGGTTCTCTCTCACATGTGTATATAAAAAAAAGGCAATCTAAATATAGAATTGTGATTGCTAGAGATTTGGGACAGAAGCATGGGAGGAGGAAGATTAGAAGAGGGTGAATAACTGGCTACTCCAACACAGTAGATAGAAGTAGTAAATTCTAGTGTACTACATCACAATGGGGTGATTTTAGTTCATGACAACCTACCACATATTTATGAATAACTAGAATAGAGGAGCTTGAAGTTTCCAAACATGAGATAATGATAAGGAGATGGCATTGGTAATGACCCTGATTTGATCAGTGCATACTGTATACATACATTGAAATATCTCACTATACCTCATAAATATGTGCAATTACTATGCATTAGTCAAAAATTGTTTTTAAATGATTAAGGGTATGGAAATAGTAACTGCACTGATTTGATTACTGCACATTATATACATGTATCAAATTATATGGTCTCCCATACGTATATACAATTAAAATAATGCTACTTAATAAAAATAATCAAAGAAACACTATCTATGCTAGAACTTTCCAAGCGCAGTGCCTCCACTTTTTCAAAGTCTCTGGGGTCTTGAATCTCTTTATCATTTATAAAAGCCTCCCACATACTCTACGATGTTCTGTCTGAGACTGTCAGAGATATTAGGGGATTTAATTAGAATGACCACTCTTCGTCCCGGTGTGCGGTCCCACAGATTTCATTTCATTGGCAGCTGATTCTTTTGACAGTTCTTTTCAACTTCCTATTTTCAACCCAAATGTTGAACCTAAACACTTTCTATAAATTCCCCAAAGTGACAATAAAGCAAAATAACTACATGTAACATTTTGGCCAAATAACTGGACTAGCACAGAAAATGAAAAACCTTAACTTACGTATCATAGATCCACAGTTTCAATTTCCTCGGTCACCTCGTCCACGGGGAACTTGGCGTGTGCTGAACCCCCTCCTCCTCAGGTTACTGGGCTTTGTCCCAAGGCCCTTACTCAAGCCTAACGGCTTCCACTCCTCTGTCTTTCTTCCTTTCCTCCCTTCCCAGCCTTCAAAAAACACTAAGCATAAACAAAAACTGTCTAATCATGTTTCCACTTCTAAAAACACAGTTTAACTTTCTCATAGTTATTTCATCCTTTGAAGAATGAAATTGTTATAAGCGTTTGTTAGATGTAATTTATAAGTATCAATATCTTTTGCTGCCATTAGATCATTGGAAAATTAGCGAGCTGATGAAAACCTTTCCATATTTGAAAAAGTTTTTTCCCTTTTTTTCAATTTCAAATACTCTTTCTTTGCCTTATAGAGGTATGGAAGTAGAATGTATGTCCTTACAATGCATCCAGGACAATAAAGCTACATGGAATACGTGAATGGTGCATTTTAGAGAAACACCAAGGGAAATAGTATGGGAAAATAAAACCAGTCAAGTTCATGTTTAAATAAAGTCATATTCTCCATTCCATTACCAAGTGATACATACCATAGGCCAAATTCCGCCCTAGGTTATGTGCACACTATTCTTTCTGACTTTAGTGCGAATTGTTCATGTATAACTGAAGGCATCAGTTAGCCCTTTGGGCACAAAAATGATACCCACAAAAAAAAGCAAAAATAATCTAAGTCTTATGATAGTTGGCTTGTAGGTGAAAATGATACAATATAAATGACAATTCCATTAGATAACATAGGTTTTAAAAAGCACTACCATTAAATTTTAACCATTATAAATTTGACAGAATTACCATAGTAGCATTTTCAAAACTAGAGGTTCTGAAAACTGAGTGGCCATTGGAAAATACTCTTATTTTTATAGCAATTTTTAATTTTAATTGTTGCTATAATAAATGCTATCATATTTGTATATATTTTATTTTTATATACTGTACATTTTGTAGCTATTGGATGAAAATCCATTTTCTAGCAGAAATAAGTAATTGCTAAATTTGCTTTCAAATACCAGTTGTTAAGCTTAAATTAATTTATTTGTGGTTTGTTGTTTGTCATTTTTGGATGCCAGTACAGGAAAGTTTTTACTGGACTTAATTTTTGCTCTAAAATATGAGACTGATACCATTCAGACTTGTAAAAGATAAATACCACAGTATGACATGTAATATTCTCTCCATGCACATTAGCTAAACAAAACTTTTTGGTGTCTACATAGTGTATATTATGTATATATTAACGATAATTCCTGGCTACACAGTTTAATAACCATTGCTAAATAGATTGAATGCAGGTAAGAAAACAGAAGTTATCTGTTAAGAGAAAAAAACAGAAAGATTATAGCTTTATGTAAACCTCTCTGCTAGATTTTTTCAGACCCTTTTGTCTCATCCCCAATATACGTATTTCTAAGTTACTTTCCATTTCCCATGTATCACTTGTTTATTCCTCCTGTATATAATTCCATTCTTCATCCTCTTCTCCACCAACCAAAAGCCTATTTATTTTTAAGAGTCAATTAACATCACTACTTCTTTATTTATTTTTCCCAGCACTGAAATCATTGATTTCCTATCCTGAATTCTGGTTATGTTGTTCTTAAGTACTTCTTAGTCCACTGAGGCAAGAAAATAAGAAGAAGTAATGCACAGCCCCCATCAGAGCCCAGTGAAGACTTGCTAGGGTATGGGCATCAGCATATCTTTTGCCACTTATTAATAATGCTAATGACTCCTGTAATCGAGAATTTCTCCTGTGGACTAAGGTCCAGCTCATCATGCTAGGGAAGACAAATTTGCCTTTCTTTGAACATCGCTATTGGGCACTACCCTTGCAATTATGCAAGCCAGAAAAGTAAGATTCATCAACAACTCCCTTTCCGTTCAACTTTACAATGCTTCCCTTAGCAAGCCCTTTAATTTTAACTCGAAAATTGCTCTCAAAGAGGGCCAGTTTTCAGCATGGTTACTATTGCCTTTGTAGTCCACATTATACCATGAGAGGCCCTCACAATCCTTCCTGTTGGTTTCAAGCAACCTGTTTCCCCTCATGGCAGCCAAAGTAGTCTTTAGCAAAACATCATCACTTACCATGCACTTTCCCTTCTCCTCACTCCCTGCATCTTGTTTCAGTAGAATCTCATTTAAGAAATATATATATTTCCATATATCCAACAATGCTCCTTAAAGCATGGTCTCTTCCAACAGTCTGTCCTCATTTCACACAGGCTCCCCTCTGCCTGCCACTCTGGCCTTTTAGTCTCTCACATGCAGCACGCTCCCTTTGGCAAGAGCATTTGCACTACTGGTCTGCACATGTGGAATGTTCTCTCCTCTCCTCGATTGTCTAGCTGAACCCAATGCATCCTTTTGAATACACTGCTGCCAGTTGAATTGTGTCCTGTGAATGTGACCTTATTTGGAAAGATGGATGCCCCTTGACTTACAGTAGAATTCTCTCCTCTTTAACCCACAATAAATTGAAAATGCTGTAAGTCAAAAATAATACACCTAACTACCAAACATCACAGCTAAGCGGCACTGCACACCGTGAAGTATTGGTGGCGCGGCCTCGTGATCACGTGACTGACTGGGAACTCCCTCACTCTCTCTACCCAGCATCCCAAGCGTGTGTCCTCTTGCAAATTTCTAGTCCAAGGAAAGGTTGAAATTCAATGTATGGTTTCTACTGGATGTTTAATACTTTTACACCTGCACAAAGTCAAAGCACGCAGTGTCATTTTGGAAGTAATCAAGTTGAGTGGGGGATTAGGGTGGACCCTAATCCAATAAGACTGGCATCTGTACAGGAAGAGTGGACACGGACACTCCGGGGGGGAAGACGGTCGTGCGATGAAGGAGGCAGAGTTGGAGTGGTCCACCCACAAGCTAAGCAAGCCCAGGGCTGCTGGCAAACACCAGAAGCTCTCGGATAGCAAGGAGGGCTCTTCCTATCACTTTCAGGGAGAGGTGGCCACGCCACACCCTGATTTCAGACTTCCGCTTCAGATCTGTGAGATAATAAATTGTTTCAAGCCCCAGAGTTTGCAATGATTGTTAGGGCAGGCCTAAAAAACGAATACACACATTTAATACAGTTTCTTCAAGGAAACCTCTTTGGCCCGAGTGAATTGATCAAGTGACTCTTCATGTGAGCCCCTTGGAATTTACCACAGTTCTACTTTGGCTTTCATTGGTTCGCTTATTGATCACATTATCGATCATCTGTTCCTCCCAGTAGACTGTAACCTCCTTCCCTGCAGGACTCTCAGGCCATGAAGCGCTTTATCACAGGTCGCCTCCGCGCGTTCATTCATGGTGTAAAATGCCTAAGTCAAGTTTTTGCTCGTTTCCGATCTGTAACACATATCCTAACATTTCGAGGAGTCACGTCGTTTTTTCTGAATTTAACTACTTGAAACTAAGGTGCCAAAAACTAAAACCTTGCCTTGTGACTAAATATTGTATTTTGAAATCGCATAAAATGAAATGCACAGAGGATCCTTGAATGGTTTTACCTTTCTCCATAGCCATGGAGGAAACCCCCTCCTCTGTGTGAAGTAAGAGTTTAGAACTGTGTGGCCTCATCCAAGTGAGCAGGGTGGCTTACGAGGAATAGTCTTTCTTTAAGCCATTGTAGTCTAACTGACTGCCATAAATCACAGAAATATTGAACAGAACTTACATAAAACTACACTCTGTTGTGCATTTATACCATTTGTAGCAACGAGGGAAGCCGGGCATGGTGGCACACATCTGTAATCCCAGCACTCTGAGGCTGAGGTAGGAGGATTACCGTGAGTTCGAGGCCAGCGTGGGCTACATAGTGAGACTCATGTCTCAAAAAACTAAAATCTCCCCCAAAAATCAAAAAGGAGAGATATAGTTGCAAAATAAATTGACTAATTAACTGTATGCATCATTTACATACATGAAGCACTAAAATATTTACATTATAAATATGTACGAAACATACACATGTCTGAAAATCAGGCCTACACTATAAACATGTCTTTTTAATTCTTATGGGTTCATTTTGGGTTCTGCTGTTGCTCAGAGAACTTCGCAAATGACTCTTTAGATCTTCACAGTGACCTAGGTTTGTAGCACTTTATTATTTTTACTTAAAAGTCAGAGAAATTTAACACCGCCTATTTAGGCAGGTAATTTAAATTCCTGAATACTCATTTTCCTCATCTTGGTGATGGGGATAATACAAGTCAATGCCATAAGACTATTTTTAGCATTTGAAAAGTAGGCATGTAAAATGCTTAACATAGTACACACAAATCAGTCTTCCATAATGGCAGCTATTCTAATTTCTAACTGATAATTCTGAAAAATTTCATTAATTCTATTGATTTTAAGTTAGTTCTGAGTAACCCAAAACTAGTCAATTAAGTTAGGTGCTACTCAGATGGCAAGATAGAAGTTTTGCACAAACAATGTGGAATACACACTTGCATGCATATTTACATTTTGCACACATTGTTATAATGAAAAGCAATGAAAGTTACTACAGGAATACTATGGTTGAGATGCTTTTGGAGTGGGTACAAGGGTCGGGGCAGTGATTCTATGAAAATCCCATGACCCCGAGCTTTCTGAGCAGGTTGAGGAAGCGCCATGTCCTGGATGTTTTATGTCACCTCAACCAACAGAATCACGGAGATACTCTTATTAAGTGTGCACATGGGCGTGCATCCCAGAGACTAATTGAAAGACTTGGTTTATCTGTTCTAACAAATGTTGTTTTAAAGTGCATTTTCTTTTTCTGAGAACTATCAATAGCCTTCCTTTTTTCAGATTGAATACATAAATCAAAAGAACATACTTCATGAACAAACCATGATTATGAAACTGATATCCTTTGTCTATTGATTCCTAAAACTTTATTTGCTCATGCTTTTCCATTCATTGTATCAGATTAAAGCTGCTCTTTTTTCGAACTATTATAGGCTGTGTGTTGTCAATATATCAATATTCCACAAGAAACTCTGAGGCTTTGCTTTGAACTAAATGCATATACTTTCAAGTTGTTTTACCTACCAATCCATAATAAAATGCTAAAATAAAATTATTGTACATATTCCAAAGCTTTAAAAAGAGAGCTCTTTTAATAACTATAGTAGGTGCTGATCCAATATGAAAACTAAGCTTTTAAAAATCTGTTAACATTATCAGTGTCCCTATTTGACAATAAAAAGTCTGAATTGATTTTTCTAGTTTTAGTATAAAAATATGACATAAAAAACTTCAACTTGATATAATTTGAAATAGTCAATGTGTTAAACCCCAAAGTGAAGTTTAAATTGGCAATCATGTCAGATTCAAGTCTCTGAATGAATATTAATTTAAAAATTAATCATTTTCCAACAGGTTGCAGCTTTAAAATGCTAGTTTTGGGATAAATACTGTTAGATCCATCACTATAAAAATATTGGACATGTTTTGTTTAGAAAATTAGATCTCTGATGTTCAGTATGCCTGGCTCTTCCTAAGATCTTTCCTGCCCAGGGATTTCATTATTTAAAAATCATGTCTTCTTTTCTGATTTGGGAAATTAGAATTTCAATTTTATTGATAGAAAGCTCATATAATGTGAACTATTTGAGTTAGGGCGCAAGGTTAGATTCGTTAATTAGTTTTATGTCATCCAGGTCTTTGGAGATAAATTCAGATTTCTGAGTGATTGCACAAGTACATCTGTGTTTTCTTTTTAAACACACATGAAAACACGCTACAGAAATTCATTGATTTGTGGAGGTAGAGGATGTGTGGAAAATACACATACACATTAAGTATGGGCTTGCAATTGGAAACTCCACTAAACTAGATTATTAATTACCACAGTTCTATCCTATCCCTTGCATGACAGGAAGTCTCTAATTCCAAAATCAGAGTTTGGACAGTATCACAATGCAACAGTAACTGATAAGTTAGATGGCATTTTTCTCTGCAAATGTTCTTTGCAATTATATAACGAAAGAAGAGCAAGTTGCATTTGTCTGCATCCTGACCACAAACGTGACCAAAAAATCTTTGGTATAAATATGAGACCTCAGAGGACAGCAGAAAAAAGCATGAGCCTGGCCATCAGTTCCTGCAGCAGCTCTGTCACCTACGCTCCAGGTGGCCCTGACTTTGTGACAGCTCTCTTACCTTAATCAACTGTGCTTCCTGACACTTTCCACTTACTTTTTGAGTGGAAGTCACTGGGCTTTGTTTTGTTTACAGAATCGAATCCTCTCGTTAAATAAGTGGGGAAACCGAGCCAAGTGAAGTTCTTAAGACTCCAGAGTGCTGTCCCATTACCCGGGTCAGACTTCCCAGCTCCTAATCTCTGCCCTTCCCAAAACTTCTCAGGGCAACTTATATGAAACGAGTACATTCCTTATTAAATATCTATAATGTGGGTTCTTAAAAAATTCATCTGTCAAATATATTTAGACTGGCACCCAATACAAGGGAGCTCTATTCATTTCTCCAATTTGGAGTAAATAAATACTCTTGCATTTTCGTTTGAATGAACACAGAGCCTCCTAGTGTAGGGTACCCCTGTAACATTCAGTAAGTCTGGAATGATTATGAGAATGACAAAGAAATCTTTAAATTTTTAAAATTTAAAAATTTCAATTGACTGTTTAAATTTTTAAAAATGCATTATAGCAGAAGAGACATAGCCATTGATTCCTCTCAAGATACTCCCGCTCATTTCAAACATACCTATTCCACCATTCTTGCCATTTTCTGAAGCAGTTTCCCGAGTGTCTTATGTTGCGCTGTTGTGGCTGCCCCAATGTCCTGAATTGATTTAAACGTTTACATTCGATGGTCATTTTGACCTTGCAGAAGAGCCAAATGTTGCACCACGCCAGATCGGGTGAATGAGGTAGATGAGGACACACTGTCATGTTTTTATGAGTTGCCTTTCCATTGGCTGGCACTTGGCAGCAGCACTCACCATACTTTTGATCACACCTCATAAAGATATTCGTGAAGGAGGACCTCAAAAACTGCTTCAGAAAATGGTGAGAATGATGGGATAAATGTGTTTGAAGCAAACGGGAGGATTTTGCCTATTTTGACTAATGCCAATGTGCTTACAGTAACAAATGTTTGTAAATATTCACTGTAGTTTTTGATCACCCCTTGTAAATGACTGATCTGAATGGCTTTTCTGATGTTTTATGATTGCTTAGGTCCATAGTTTTAATATATACATAATAGAGAAGAGTTTAAAATTTATACAAAAATTAAAAATAAAAGAAATGTACAAATTGGAAAGGATAAGTTTTCTCTGGGGAGTAAAATGTTATGAAATAAATCAATGTCATTAAATCGTAAGTACTTTAGCCTTTTCTAAGGGGAAGATTTAAAGATTTATAAAGAGTTTTTGCCTAAACTAGGCAATGACTCATATTTGACATGTACTGAAATGATAATGCTGATTTCAATAGGCACTCTAAGAGCATTTTACTCCCAGGAGAGTAATTTAGCTACGGTACTTCTTTGCATTTAGATTTTAAATTTTCTTTGTAAAGCTTTTAATTTACTACTGCCTGCCAAAACAGAGCACAGTTTTGCAGAATCAAGCAAGTAAAAATAGTTTCAAAAAATCATCGCTGATACAAAAAATGTGCAATACACTCATCTTTTTTGGCATTTTCTACAGGGTACTTTTCTTCAGCAGTTTCTGTCTCTACGTTTTGAACATTACACCTCAATTCTTTTGCCGGGCAGTGGGCAGAATGAGCCATTACAAGACAGGACAAGTGGGTCCCTTATCCGTTAGTAGCTGCACCACAGGGATTTGGCACTGACAGACTGAGAGGATCATGGGGCACAGAGAGGGCCTGACGTCAGAATCGACCCATGCTTTGTGTGTCCTTTCAAGCCTGTTGGAATGGAAATGCTGCTAACCGCACTCGCTAAGCCCATATCCTAAATGAAGTTCTCAGTAGACAGGGCAGGCCACGCTGATTGAGTAGTACTTTGCCAATGCCTTCCGAAACCTAATCCTGGTTTCCTTTCTGCATTTTTATTTTACATTTTCTTCCAAAAGCTTTTAATGCACTCCTCTGCCAATCCATGGCAGAATGTCATAGTTCTAATCAGTCACAACAAAGATGTGTACCGAACGTATTGCAATTGTCAAGCATGGTATCTCTGTGAAAGTAATACTTGAAAGCTAAACAACAATTTACAAGACCCTCCCTTCACTGCCCACTTCAGAGCAAAAAAATACCTACGAGAAATGGAAGGTAATTGTCATAAAATGCACAAATGAAAATTAGGGTGCAATGTTTTCTAATGCAAGTCGGGTTGCTGAGGCCACAGGGTGGGGGCCCTCCCAGGAAAACACAAACTGGGAGCTGTGGTTGGAAAGCAGAATGTGGCTTTGGGAGGTACTGACCCATTCCAATGCCCTGCAGAAACAAAGGGGTAAACTGTGCCTCTGCTTTAGGAGCTGCAAATGCCAGACATCTCCCAGCTATCTCCGCCTTTCACAGTTTCTAAGATTCATGCGAGCTGTGGTTGACAACTAAAATAATAAGATAACACCTTTTGAGAGCTCAAGTGCAAAGTTCATTAGTTCTAAGGTCACCATTTAATGCAACAGCCAAATTTTATTCACATCATCAGATGCTATCGGAGAAAGACAGCTGTAAAAACTCAGGCAATGGTTTCCAGACTGCCGTGACCAGGAAAATTATCACTAGACCCCAAAAGAGGTTTTACACGTTTTAAACAAAAAGAAAATATACCAAACAAATATAATAAAATAAACAAATATATTATTTCTACAAATAGCATCGTCCTTAAGCTATTGGGGGAGGTTTCGCAGCAATTTTGGAGGGTGGCAACTGCTAGCGTATCGGGAGATATATCATGGGGTCACTGAAATATTTTTCTTAGTTGTCTTTTACACATCCCTGAAATCTACAGGATACGGCTTCAGATTTTGTGGGTAGATGCCATTTAAAGGAGAGAAAGGAAGATAGATTCTTGTGTTTAACCAAATGTTAAACATTTTTTATTTTACTCACCTGCACACTAAGATGAATCCATTTCTTCACAAGAATTCTCCCCAGTGTCATTACTTTTATCGGAGGCTGCAAACCATTTACTGTACGGTAATAAAACATGGTCTCTTTCTCAGATATTGTAAGTTTGAATACAATCTGCCCATCCACCGTCTTTTCTATAACACACCTAAGGAAGCAAGCAGAAAAGAGAGAAAAGGTCAGCTTCCAACCAAGCACGCATGCGGAGGCATTGCACAATCTCGATGGTGCTAATGTGACCCCCAAACTCCACTCAAAATAGTGCACTATGAGTAAGTGCCTCGGTGACGCTATACCCAAAGCAAGCTTTATTCCAATGAAGAAGCCATTTTATTTCAATAAAAAATAGATTTCTTATTTACAATATATTCCCCAGAGCCTCAACACCCTTCATTAGAGATTCACGATGGAAACTACAGTGGTTGAATCATTCTGCAAAACTAATGCTTAGCCTGTTGGCTCATTAGTTCCTGTGCCATTTCTTTTATAGGAAGTGGTGCAACACACTACATCCCACTTGGGTCCTGAGTCACCAGCGCAAATCTTTCTTTTTTTAATGTAAAGAGAATTTAGCGTCCACGGAAGGCGCTAAATTGTCAGCCCTGAATTCAGAATCGCTCTATTTAATTCCCATGATGAAATGGAGAATGGGCAGCTACAGTCTCTACTTTACCACTGCAGGACCGCAGAGCCCAGCTGAGGCCCTGATACAGTGTTCACGATCTTGGGCGAAAGGTCATTCCATCTTGTAAGAACACAGCATTTTGAAAAACTAGAAGATTTTTGTTTTAGAAAATATCTAGGTCTTGTGTTAGGCCAACTATCAAAATATGTTTCAGAAGCCACTTGTGTAGCTACCACAGTGGCATGCCTTTTGGACCCTGGGTAGACAGGTGACCGTCAAAAGTGACCAGATTCAGTTAAGCAGCATCCAAAAGGTGAAGGTAAATTTGGGCCAAACAAGAAATATTGCTAGAGAGATGTTTAAAGCTTTCCTGGAAGGGTACATGTTTTACAATCATTTCTTCTCTCTTGCATCTGTTTTTCCCCTGAGTTGGGAGGTCAGAATAAGATTGGAGGGCACCAGCAGCCACTTTTTTACTGAACTGACTTACCGTATTTTGCACATGGATTTGGTAATAAAGACATGGAAAGAAGTATATTTTTAATTTACGCAAATAATTGTAGTGAACATGACGGTATTATATAAATCCTGCTGCCAACTCTCTCTTAACCCATCAGATTTGGGTATTTCTAATTTAGTGTAACGAAAGAGTTTCTCTTTATCCTCTGCCTCCAGGTCTTAAACAGTCTAAGGAAAGTTTGCCTCTGTTCATTTTTCTTGAGTTTAAATCTTCTAGTGAGAATTCGATCATTACTCAAGAATGTATTTACCAAATGCAGACTTATTTCCCCAAGCTTACTGAAAACGCATTTCTTAATATGTTATTGATTATCTTCCTTGCTATTTTGTTTGCTTGTAAACATACTAGCTTTGGTAGATAATAAATGTGAGAGGAAGGCAGGTAGAAAAATATTTAGGAACTGGATTTATTCTGCTCCTGAATAAACAATAATTGGATAATCCATGTTTTGTTTGTTTTACTTATCTAGTGCAAACACCCCGAAATTCCCCCAATTCCCATAGGTATTTTAGTTTTGAGAATGAAAACGACCTTGATACAAGCAAGGAACACTCAAAACCATAAACTATGTGCCACCACTTCTATAAATATTCCTCTGCCATTGTTTATTCAAAACAATGCCAATAGAAAATTAATTCGGTACAGAGATGTTCCTATAAGTTTAGGAAAAATATTTTATTCTAGCCCTATTTGTCAAGAGACAATGTCGTAAGACTCTTTGGGTGCTGGTTTCATAAACAGAGTAGCTTGAATTTACTGGAATTTCCAATAGTAAGAAAGCAAGTTTGTCATTTAGTGGAGCTGTAAAAATAAAGACAATGGTTTGTGATTATTTTCTCTCTACATTTAAAACGAAATGAAAATATGTGAACTCTCATTTGAAAATTGAAACTAAACGCTGAAGATATTTCAGTCATATTTGTTTATGGGATGATAAAACTTTGCTGGTTTGTTTCATAAATTTTTTGATATTCAGCCAACATTTTCACACACCTGAAATGTCACTGGAAAAAGGGCCACAAGTCTTACAGGAAGATTAAAACAAAAATTTTTTAAAAGCTTCAAAACTACCCTGTTTATTAAAATTTCTAGATTGGCTCTATATTACTTAGGGGAAATCTATTAGATATCAGTTTAAGAAAAGACTGCGGAATAAAAAATAGGTGATTTGGGCCGGTGAGATGGCTCAGCAGCGTAAGCGCCTGCCTGGCAAGCGCTAGGGCCCGAGTTCCACTCCTGGAACCCACATACGAAAAAAGGGCCGGTGATATCGCTCAGCGGCACGGGCACCTGCTGGCGCGCGAGGTCCTGAGGTCGACCCCCTGTACCCACAAAAAAAAAAATAGGTGATTAAATAAACTATAATAATTGTGGTGAAGAAGCCTCACTCCAAACTCATTTTGAAGACTTTTCTACTGGAATCAAGTGTATGAAAGCTTTTGAGACTTTCTCTAGCTCATCTATGTATTTCTAACTAATTAGGAGATGAAAACACCAAAAGTAAAAGCCGAAAGCGATATCCTTTCAGAAATGCAGTGTTATTCACATTTCCAACTTCTATTACTGAACATCTGCCATGAGTCAAAGAAACATCTCTTTTTGGGAAAATAAGGAAGAATAAAACACAATTTTCAGCCCTCAAGAGCTATCTGCTGAATAAAAATTTTATTCCCTGGTAGGGATACTTTGTGTATATAATAAACCTAGAACAAGATTTTGAAAATATCAATAATTTGTATTACTGGTGCCCCTTCCCTCTCACTGAGCTGAGCTGCTCAGCATCCAGAGGCTAAGAACGAAGGTGGAGGTTGATTCAGGTGTGAACATGTCAGCCTGCAATGAAACTATTTCAACACATTCTTTTTTCATGCTCCACCTCATCCATAGAAAAGAAAAACATTTTGGAAAAAAACTACTCGCATTGTAAACTTGGAGCAAGAAAGATTAACATGGTAACCGGTCTTCAATGGCATGAGTTCCCAAGTCTAAGCCTTCATTTCCATTTTGGACTTCAGTTTGCACTAATTTCCACTACTCCTTATTTTGCAGGGTGCTAGGAAAACTGGAATGCAGACTCTACTTACATTTCACCTTCTTGCTCAGGTTTCAACCACACGGCTAAGGTAAATGATTCAGCTAGCCTCGGAGAAGGAGGAGAAGGGAAGCAGTTCGTGTGCTTTCCAAAAATAAAACTTGTAGAATTGCTAGGGGAGTGAGGATGCAGATCACTCCTGTCCACTGTCATGCAGCTGCTTCGACCAGCAGAGAAAAGGGCTGCGTAGGGCGGAGAGGAAGACCGGTAGGGACAATCCTGAACGCAAAGCCGCGGGGTGCAGAACTGGATGTTTCCAGCAGCCACGGAGCTGTCACAAAACGTGCTGGGGTCTGGGAGGCCACACACTGCTTGGGTTGGCACAATGGAAACATCCTTGAAAGCACCCACATTCTCCAGCCTAGGGAAGAGGCCTTGGGAGGCAGCCAGCGATGTCGAAGCAACATAGGCAAAGATCAATGTTTCAATGACCCGAAACAAGAAGCTGAAGCCCAGTGAAACACCCAGGCAGTCCATGTTTACAAAAAAAGCATTCTCCTCCTGATAAAGCCTTCCTAAATAAATAATCGGGCCCAAGCGGCTCCTTCAAGCACCATGGCGAGACCTCATTGTGGGGAAAGTGCAGATGCGTTTTCACACCAAGGCAGCAGCGAAGATGTTCTCGGCCATGGCAAACACAGGAGCCTCAGTCGGTGCCTGGGAATCAAAAACACAGCAGGTCAAGGGGAAGGAAGCTGCTGAGTCTATAAAACTCAAATTCATCCTGAGCCTAAGGAACAACACTGAACTTCTCAAAAAAAAAAAAAAAAAAAATATATATATATATATATATTTTTTTTTGTGGGTACTGGGGATCGACCTCAGGACTTCACGCGTCAGCAGGCACCCGTGCCGCTGAGCGATATCACCGGCCCTTTTTTTCCTTTATGTGGGTTCCGGGAGTCAAACTCGGGCCCTCACGCTTGCCAGGCAGACAGTTGCCAGGCAGGCGCTTACGCTGCTGAGCCACCTCACCAGCCCTCAAAAAATATTTTGAAGTACATTGATTAGAGTAAAATACTCATTCAATAAATATCTTGATTTTATTGGGCAAATTAAGCACTTCAAAAGTGCACAGGGCCACCAATTTCTTTCTTACTTTGTATGTAATTATCAATAATATATTTCACCATACAGCAACTGTAGGTTGTTACTATGCCCCAGGATATTAGCCTATCCACTCTACTGAACAAGGTAAAGAATCACACATTTTCTTTAAACGGACTCTCTATGCCGCAACCCAGCACTAACTTGCAAATGCCCAGCGTACAGCAGCAAAGCACTCTGGGCCTCTGCCCTCGTCCCAGCCTGGGCAGCAACCTTAAACTCACGGTAAAGCTGATTAGACACTCAGCACCATCTGTCCGTCCTAGCCCTTAATATTTAGCAGACATTTGTGTTAGCGTCTCCTCGCAGGACTGCATAATGGTAGGCTAAGCATGGATTCCTCATACCGCGTAAGTGATTGTACTGGTGAACAAGCTGAGTTACCATTTCTCTACTGATGTCAACCTGTGCCCTCAGACAGACAAATGGCTCTTCAACATCATTCCCTGGCAATGCTCCTCTAGCCCCCAGGTACTCAGCAAATAGACCACTGCACCGAAAATGCTGGAAGACTGGGTGCCCGGGAAAAGTATTGTGCCCAGCAGACACTCAGTTACCTGAAACTCAGCGCTGTCAGCTCGGTGGCCGCCTGGAACTGAGGTCCCCAGGGTTCCAGCTCCTACCTCAAGCAGTGGGAGGGGCTGGATAGGCTCTGCATGCGTAATTTTAAAGCAGCAGCACAACACCTCCCTCCCCTGACCCTCCCTCCTCCTCCCTGCGCCTCAGCAATTCCTTCATTAAAATGGTCTGTCACTATTAGCCAGCAACACAGTGACTTATTCCTAATGCTTTTTTTTGGGGGGGTGGACGATTCAAAGTGAGATTGCAAAGCTTCTACTGATGCCCCAAAATGTTCTGTGCTGATGCAAGTGTCTCCTGACCTATGCAGCTGTCCCCGTACCTTCACCCTAGGATACCCTCTCCTAAATACATGTGCTTCTTTTTAGATTATGAGAAACATCTGATATTTTCTCTAAATGCTGGATTTGCAAAATAGGTATTTTAATTAAACTACAAAAGCAAAAGGATTGCTGACATTTTGGCTGCCTAATTGCATACAGGTACGTGGGTTTGTATGACTGTAGATTTGCCATCATCCAGTCCAGGTACTTTTATGTCATCCGAAGTTCCTGTTTCTCTCCCCCAGGCTGTCTCACCTTATGTGGAAAAATTCTAATTCAACCAATATTTCTAGCCTCCCATTGGTCTTAAAAATGGAAAACTGGTCCAGGAAATAATTAGTCACTTGTGTGTTTGTTCTCTATAAATCGCTGTGCTTCTAGAAATGTTTAGAAATAAGAGCTGCCTCTATGGCGATTCTTGTTAGTAAGGCAGCCCATGACAGACACTAATGTTGCTCCTATGAGAATATTCTAGCTTTAGACTTTGCCACCTTTTGCCAAATATCCTGTTCCCTTGTTGATTATTTTTGCAGAGGCATTTTTTAAGAAAATTAAACATGAGGAATCTAGACATGTACTGCAAACATGCACTAATAAAAAAATAAATTAAAAAAAAAAACACTAAAAACAAGTTTAGAGGTTTGGGCTGTCATTCAGTGGCATGGCGCTTGTGTAGTATGCATAAGCTTCTGGGTTTGATTCCCAAGCAACACAAAAAGAAATTAGTGGACAAGAAGCTAACATGTAAAGACTTCTAGGAATTTGGGAAAAGATGTTTAAAAATTGACAGATGGAACATGATGACCAGAACAATTGGATTATTCTGTCCTGCTATAAAAATGCAATCAGACTCCATTTTCAAGCAATTGCTTCAGTAGCTGGCTTCTCTTTATACCTTGTGAATCCAAGGACTTGCTTTCGTTTTTCATTGCGGTGCTTCGTTGTATCATTTTGGTCACCATTTCAGGATAAGAATTCTTCCACCATATATGGAAGGCTTTAGGCTGTGGGAAGTCAGGGCTCACGTGGAAATCTAACACAACCAACCCCGCTCCCCAGTGAGAAACTTTGCCTGTGATCTACGCCAGTTTCTCAGCTTCCACCGTCAGTTCTATCACTCCGATACACTCTCGGGTCCTGCCACCTCTACGGTGCCTAAGAAGTGAGTCCAAAAAAAAAAGAAGAAGAAGGGAAGAAGTGCAAGTACTGTACATAGGGAAAAGTTCGGTTAAACTGTGTGGCCACGTGCTATTCTTTCCACTCGTGTTTCAGTGGATTCACGGGTAGCACTTCTGGTCTAGAGCAGCCGGGTGGAGCTGGAGGGTCTGACTTGGCCTCACCAGTAAGCAGATGGTCCGATGTGGGAGGATTGACAGCGATGGGAGTCTATCCTAGGCGCATCTGACAGTAGCAGAAAAACTCGTGCAAAGTCGGGTGGGAGGCCCCAGTGTGCACATGCCTGCCACGCCTCTGCTTGCATCCCGTCTGTTCCTGCTTCACTGCCACACCCAGGCGTGCGGCCCAGCCCAGATTCCCAGGCTGCAAAATAGACTCCCCTTCTCAAAGAAGGAGCAGCAAACTCACAGAGCAAAGGGACACACGGAACAGGACTGGAAAGAATCCGTGACCATTTTGTAGAGTTGCTCAGGTGGTCTTTTTCTCAATGGATAGATATTACAGCATACTGAATGATAATTTGTTTTAAGTAAAGAAAATTGTATTTCAGTTAGACAATGATAAGCAAATTCCCCTCGTTCTTCTGGAAAAGCTTACTACAGCAAGACTATGAACTGCTTGAGTGTTCAAGTGCTAGAGAGTCCACTAGTGCCCTGTTCATGGACAAAATCAAAGCATATCCTCCATCCTTATGTTTTGGGGAAACCATGGATTAACTGCTAAAAGCAACTAACTTCAGGTATACTTGATCAAGAAAAAAAAAAAAAGCCCAGCAGCTGTATAATAAGTAATATTAGGTGCAAAAATAGGGACATAAAGTACAGATGCAGTATGATTACAAAGAGAAGAAAATATTGTAGATAACTTAATGACAATTAACTTAAATTCCAAGACAAATTGGGCAAATTCCTAAAATCATTTCCAAACGAAGCTGATTCAAGAAAAAAGCACTGGGGACAATCCAAACATCCGTCAATGGTAGAATGCATAAATAAATTGTGGCACATTCACACAGTGGTGTGATATAACTCACTGAAAGAAAAATGAAAAACTGCTGTAAACAATAGCATGGATGATGTCACAGAGAGGGCGGCCAGCACAGGCAGCTAGACATACCAAAAATACGCGCTGTGCTCACAGGGAGCTCAAACACAGAGCAAGGGAATCTCCGGTGACAGAGGTCAGAATGGTGCACCCTCCTCACAGCAGGGGCTCAAACGTGATGGGCCCTAGAAACCCACAGGAGCCCTGGGACTCTTCTTCATCCTGATGTGGGTGCTGGCTGCCTAGGGAGACACAGCTGAAAATCTCATGAAGTTGTACACTTAGGACGGCGCACTTCACACAAATTATACCTCAATAAGAAAAAAATCTAAAAGAAGAAATACTAGCCAGGTATGGTGTCACATGCCTGTAATCCTAGCATCTGAAAGGCTGAAGCAGGAGGATCACCATGAGTTCGAGGACAGTCTGGGCTACACCGTGAGTTCAGTGCCATCTTGGACTATGTAGAAAGACCCTGTCTTAAGAAAGAAAGAAAGAAAGAAAGAAAGAAAGAAAGAAAGAAAGAAAGAAAGGAAAGAAAGAAAAGAGAAAAGAGAAAAGAGAAAAAAAAGAAGAAAGAAAGAAAGAGGAAGGGAAGGGAAGGGAAGAAGAGAGGAAAGAAGAAAGGCAGAAACAAAGTCTAAATATGAATAGTTCTAATTATTAAATAGTCTACAGTTAAATTTAAATTTCTTCCAGTAAGGAAAACTATGGGTCCAGAGAGTTGGAGCGTACATTGTGGGAAAAGATAACCACAGTTTTCAAAACACACTCCAAGCAATGACATAAGAGAGATTATATTCAATTTTACGAGACTACGATAATCCTTATATACTAATTATATATTTATATATTATACATTCATACTTAGAGATGGTGAGAAAAAAATAGGCCAATTGTGCTCGTGTACATGAAGGCTAAAAAAAAAAAAAAAAAAACTTAAATGTAATACAAGCAAACTGAATCCGAGAATATACAAGAATATTAAGTCTCCTGACCAAGCTGGGTTTGTTCCAGATTGCAAAATTGACTTAAATAATATATTAATGTAATTCTCTATAAAATATATTAAAGGAAAATTTTCACATGATTTTCTTAAGACAAAAATCCTCAATAAAGTATTTATGTAGGACTAAAACATTTATTTACGACCAAGGTGCTTAATAAATACTAAAAATAGTGTGAAACCTCTGTCACTTGACATAGTTTATTTATTAAAAACAAAGAGTAAAACTTGCATTTAAGTAGTAATCTTCATAATTAGCATTTTTGTTAAAATCAGGAGTAAAGCAGGATACCCACTATCATTACTCTATGTAACATTTTGATAACCGGTGAATTAAAGTAAGGAAAATAAATATGAAGAGGTAAGTACTGGCCATGATATATTGCTCTGAATAACACAATTCAAAGACAAATATTTGGTCTCGGTGTCTGGAACAAAGATACACAAGACAGCAGAACCGCACCTCACGTCTAGGACCTGTGGGCATTCCATCTCCGAGAAGCTGCCTCTTACAGAGCTCACACACGCACCCAGGGGCGGGGTATACCAGCTTGTTGGGATGGTTTGGACCCCAAGTCACCCCTAGAAGCCTGAGAACGGACAGCTAAGACCAAACAGTGGTGCAGAACACAAGCTCCAGAAGCAGCCAGAATCGTCTTAGCTCCACCAGCTATTAGCCAGGTGCTTTTGGATAGGTCAGTCAACCTCCTGTTGCCTCAATTTTCTCATCTGTAAAGTGGGAATAATATAACTTCCTACAGTTGTTGCAGGAACAAATTTAGAGAATGTAGAAAAATGGCTGTTTTTCACTGTTAGCTCCAGCTGTACTTTTGTCCAGTACCTACTCAATTTTTCTGTAATTTTACAGCCAAGAATAACAGGATAAACATATTTGGAGAAAATTCTACCATGCATGCTTATGTCATCATAATTTACCAAACATTGTTACAGACGACCTCATTTGATCTTTATAATAACCCTACAAACTGGACAGAAACAAAATCTCCCCCCATACACACATGAAGAAAGAGAGAATCAGGAGGCAGGTGGCTCACACAAAGTCACTTGATGGATAAGAACAAAGCCTTGACTACATTCCGTATCATCTGGATGCTCCCTAGTGTTCTTCGGTTCCAGCCTAAGCAAACGGCATGGAGACTGACCCAGCTGAGGTTTCAGGAAAGTGGTCAAATGCTGAATTTTACCTTAAAAGTTGAATGTTTTTATAGAGAGAGAACAGTGAGGATTTTAACAATAAAAGTGAAAACAATGAGTGCAGAAAAATGATGTCTTACATTTATAAGACACATGTATCCTATAGAATTACATAGAGAAATAAAATAAAGCCTCTCCTGTAGAATTTATCCAATTTCCAGATTTTTGCAAACATTTTCAAAGCATTGGCAGGTGTTTTGTAGGCAATTCTAGAAAGCTTCACATTATATTCAACACCTAGGTCCTAGCATTTTTTATTCTATTACTTTGCTCAAAATTTTTGAGCACATGTTCTTTTATTTGCTAAATGATGCACTCTCTCAGATGACCGTAGATTGTATCTGTTTGCAGCAGGAAAGCTCCCACTGATGTTTCAGGTTGGCTGGGATGCGGGGAGAACATGATACCCTAGATAGCATGTGGCAGGCCATCTAATTCCTGTCCGCTCTTTCTCCCCGGCCCGGGCAAGGGCCCAGACTGAGGCTGGCAGGTGAAATCAAGACTGGTTCTCTAGGTCTGAGGCGGGTGGCTGGGTAACAGCTGCACAGCAGCGTGGGACAAGGAACAGCAGGCCAGGTAATAGGTGGCAAGCAGCACAAATAGGTGGGTGGGGATTGCCAAATGAAAATGTCGCATCAAAGGACAGAAGGCAGGCAGCGCTCAGACCGTGCACCGCAGCAGGCAATCAGCCCTGATTAAGGGTCAAGGTTCTGCAAAGTCCGTGCTCTGGGGGATGACGTGCCCCTGCACCAAATGAGAAGGCACTGGATCGCCTGACGCCCAAGGGTGCTTTTTAGACAGCGTCATTTCACTGCAAGAAGAAAAGCGCAAAATATGAGGATGCAGCACTCAGTGGGCTAAGCAGGGGAGCTGGGTTGCTTCATCTGAGAAACTCGATCCAGTCAAGTAACACGTAACATGGTCTCATGGAGGGGAAAAAATTTTTTTTTTTAGTACGTGCTACATTTAGAGTGAAATGAAGGGTATATAAGTCCTGGTGGCTCAAGCGAAATTAGAGGAAAAGGTCAATGTCAAGTGCTTGAGAGCATTCTTTTTTTTTTGGTTTTAATTGAGGGAAAATCACATAGCTTATCTTAGTCACATTCCTTGTCCCTGGAACAAAATACTCGACACCACAAGTTAAATGAGGAGAGGTTTATTTTGGCTCACGGTTACAGTCCATGGTTGGCCAGATCCAAGGCAGAGAGGCCTGGCGGAAGAAGAGCCAGGAAGCAGAGAGGGAAGGGAGGCACCAGGGAGGGCGAAGCACCCTTCCCGGTCACACCCCAGTGACCCACCTCCTAACAGGAAGTCAGCTCTGTCACCCCATGACTGAATCACCTTTCAGAGCCCCACTTATGAGCACAGGATGACTTGGGAGGGGTGCTCTAAACCGTAGTGTGGCATGTGCTCTCTTAGCAAACTCTTGTAAAAGGTCCCTGTCACTCTTTTTCCATGTAGTATACATATCTGACTTAACACAGTTAAGCGTCCCTAATCCAAAAATCTAGAATACTACCAAATCAGAAATTTTTCTAGTGCCAGCATGACAGTTCAAGTGATGGGTCAAAGCCAAAACACAGGTGCACTAAGGACACTATATAAAGTCATGTTCGGGCCACGTAGACAGGATGTTCGTGAAACATAAATAAATCTCATGTTCACACTTGGGTCCTATCCCCAAAATATCCCTTCACACATGTGCAAATATTCCATAATGTGCAAAACCCAAAACCTGAAACAATTCCAGCCCAAGCATTTCAGATGAGGGATATTCAAGCTTCTAATATGATTTTTAGTTTCACAAGACAAAAGCTTCAAAAAAGAGAAGAGCAAAAATTAGAAAAACAACTAAACCATAAAAGTTGAGTAAAATACATTTATAGTACACTTTCTAAAACATATGCAAACACTAATTGTCATTATCAGTATAACTAAGACAGAGAATTTGATAAATAAGATATTTTACTAAAAGGGAAATTACGTATGAGAGAGGTGACATGGTGATCAGCTCTGATGGGAATAATTATTGTTAGTGCTTAACCAAAAACCCATGTCCCCTGATGGTCACATTAGCATGATTTCCACCTCATTCCACAGCCTTGGACATATTGAATTATCGTATACCAAAACATTCATGAAGAAAAGGATTAAAGAACATGAATATGTAAGAATCCTGAGCTAGCAGAAATACTAATATTAATGTGAGATGAGTACAAAGCATGTGTCAAGTACCAGATTTGAAATACTATCTCAGGCTAACCTACATAAAAAACTAAAGCAATAATTAATAATGTTGTTAAGTATGAGGATGCTGAGACGACCATAGTAAATAATGTATTAAAGTTCAAAAATCAATATTTAGAAAGAAAAACAAGATTCATAGCAAGCTTCACCTAAAGTTTTATGCAATAACAGACTGTCCTTAAAAAGCAATAATATCAGGGAATATTCTAGTACCAGATATTTTCTAAATACATTCTAAATGTATTTTCCAAAACTTATTTTGGTGACAGTGTAGCACAGTGCCTGGTATAGTGCAGAGGCTTACTGACTGATGAATGGGTAAAAAAAAAAAAAAAAAAAAAAAAAAAAAAAAACTTTGAAATTAAAGAATGTACTTTTACTTTAAAGATTTTATTCTGGAAGGAATAATAGGAAGCCTTCATTTCACTAAGACCCACAGAAGACTCTGGACTTCAGTGTGCTCAGATGTCTCCGATTCTGCTGTTCTAGAACAATATTAACAGAACACGGTCAGCAGGATCATTCGAGAAAAGGCCAGGAGAATGGAAAGAAATGAAAAATAAGCAGAGTTCTGAATGAGCACTTGATAAGATTGAAGTTATTGGTAATCAGGGAATCACTTTATGTAGGGACAAATGAATCGGCTATAATTTTAACCTAAAGTACCACTATAGGGGTTGTAAAATTCTTTCTACTTGGGTAAATACTCTTTATTTGAATCGCAGCTTGCAGTGAGAATAGGAACTAGCCTCACTTGACAAGACACTAAGACCACAGAAAAGGGAGATCTTTGTAGACAGTGGCAGGATTGGGGAGCAGAATTGAAATAGAACTGGAGCTCTCAGATGGGCCATCTGAAGCAGGGTACAATTGGGAATAAAGAAGTAATACAGGAAAAGCCCAGATGAGACATAGAACTGGGAAGAAAACAGACGCCAGAAGGAATCATATGACAAGCAATGGTGGAACTCACTCAGCAACTTACTCAAAGAATGAGCCACTGTGCATGTTGTTATCACGCCCAGTCAACTGCCAACACATGGCTAGTAATAATGATGCGTAAAATTAACAAATAAGTGAATGACCCAAATCTATAATACTATTCATGGATAGGCATCATCAGGATTCTGGAGAATCATGCCCTATTATCTACCTTTAGCTTCAGAGAAACGCACAAGGCAAGGAACTATGATGAGGTCCAACAGCTATGAGAGCTGAAAAATTCCAGTGTAGAGTGAAAAGGAGTGTGCCTCATAGATACAGGGGAAAAAGAGAAGCCAAAGGAGTCAGGAGGGAAAAATAAAAGAATCTGAAACAAGCTCAATGCAAAATGAACTTTTTATAAAGTCAGCATTTTAATAATCTGAGTCACTTCCTCAACACTGGGACAGAATACCGGACACCTGCATCTTAGAGGAGGAGCGGTTTGTTGTGGCTTATGTTATAGGCGTTTCAGTCCTTGTGTGGCCATTGGCATGGTGAAAGGGCCTATGCAGAAGAAAGCCCCTCAAGTCATGGTGGTCAGGAAGCAGAGAGTGAAGGGAGGAACTAGAGGAAGAGAACCCTCCCAGGTCACAGCCCCTGTGACCCACTTCCTCTGACAGCAAGGCAGCCATTGCATCCCCACAGTTGAAGATGTTAGGGGACATCTAGATATAAATCATGATGGCATCACTGACAACAGGTTGGTTCAACTCATTTGTGTCAGGGCAAAGTCTGGAAATAGAAAGTCTACTGATTTTAGTTTTGAGTAAAGCAGCGGCCGCTCTGTATCTAATCCTTCTTCTCTCCTACAAACTTGCGATGCCATTATCCTGAGCTACTCACAATCCTCCTGGCCCTCCATTCTCCTGGCTTTACCCTTGAATTACAAACACCAGAGTCCTCAACATGACTTAACAAGCCAAGGGAGAGCTGAAGTGAGATAAAAATAAATGAAGACTATGTTTCTATTTAATAAGTATTCTGAGTAACAAATTATGAAAATAACACATGATCAATAAAGAACATTTCTTAATTTTAACTAACTTCCCTTTTTCAAACAGAAAACCTGCAAGAAAAGATTCATCCATCAGTCAAGGACCAAGAATACCACAATACACTGCTATACAGTATTTTTGTCCCTTTTTGGTCTCTATATTTTTAACAAAATTGAGTTCACGAATTGTATTTTTTTCACTTACCATAATTTTTCACTACTATACTAATGCCATGAGAAGCATTTCTATGTTTTCTTTGTTATTGTATTTTCCCTTTTGATTAGTGTATGTTTGCAATACGTAATAAATACATTCATTGTGGGGCATTAGTACATATACATATTGTGTCCTGATCCTTTTTATTTGCCCTTCCCCTTACCTCCCTCCACCTGCTCCCTCGATCAAATTCCTAACAGTAGGCATGATTTGATCAAGGACGGTGGACATTTTATAGGCCTAAAGTATATCGCCCTAATTGCTTTCAAGAAAAGCTATAACCAATTGATATTCTTCCCCAGTATATGAAAGTGTTCAGATCATTACACCAACATCAACACTGAAGTTTGCAAATTGTTAATCTTCACTAACCTGAAAGAAGAGAATAAAATATAATCCTTACTTTAGAACTGTCATTTATTTGCTAGTGAGCTTGAACATTTTATGATCATTTTCCATCTCTGTATCATCGATCCATATTCTTCGCTTGTGTTTTAACTGAAGGTTAAATTTTTAGAAATAGCGTTTGTACACATTATACATTAAGTGTGTTAATAATCTGGCATGCCTGCAGGAAGTATTTTCCCTAGTTTGTGGCATACATTTTAATTTTTCAAGGGAAGTATATGTATTTGATTTTCTTTATTGTGGTAAAATATATGTAACATAAAATTTACTATTCTAACCACTTTTAAATGCTTTTAAACCACTAAGTACAATCACCCTAGCGGGTAACCATCATCACCCCCCGTCTAGGTCTCTTCATCTTCCCAGACTGAAACCCATGCCCTTTAAACAACACACAGTCATCCCTTTCTCCAGTCCCTGGCAATCACCACTGTACTTTCTGTCTTTGTGAATTTGACCACTACAGAAATAGTCCTGTCAGTGGGATTATACAGAATTTGTCATTTCATGGCTGGTTCATTTCGCTTGGCATAGTGAAGGGAAAAACACCTTAGATTCCTCCACATTGACTGTTGTGCCAAGGCTTCAATGACCATAGGTGTACAGATACCTTCTCGAATCCTTGCCTTCCATTCTTTCAGGTATTACTCAAAAGTCAAAGTGCTGATCACATGTAATTCTATGTTTACTATTCCTGAGGAACCGCCATATTGTTTTTCACACAGATGGCACCGTGGTACATTCCCACCAGCAGCTCACAGGATTCGAGTTTGCACTCACCCACATGCCTCACTGTTTTCATCACAGTCCGCTGAGTGTGAGAAATGGCATCTCACTGTGGTTTCTACTCGCATGTGTCTGATGATTAGTGATGTTTGTTATCTTTCCATGTGTGCAAAATATGACCACCTATGCATTTTAATGAGTAATTTTTGATATTGAAATATGGATTTATCCAAGTTTTTCTTGTATCGTGATTATTACTTCACAATTAAAACAATGCACACTATTCCGTGACCTTCAAGAAATTCACCCGCATGTTCCATTAATTATTTATAGTATTATTATTATTATTATTATTATTATTATGGTGCTAGGGATTGAACCCAGGGCCTTGTGCATGCAAGGCAAGAGCTCTACCACTGAGCCACATCCCCAGCCCACTATGGTATTATTATTATTATTTTTTTTTTCTTCATGGGTACCGGGGGTCGAACTCAGGACCTCGCGTGCCAGCAGGTGCCCGTGCTGCTGAGCGATATCACCGGCTATGGTATTATTTTTAACTGAAGTATTTTTTAAGCCTAAGTGATTAACAGAACATCATTTATTAAGGATATTGCATTTCTACTACCAGTGTAACAATGGCACATTTATCATGTTTAAAAATCCTTACATATGTAAGACACGTTTCTGAACTTTCCTATTAGCTTTTTATTGAACTTTACACATTGTGTATTAACAATTGAAGTTATATTTTAATTATAAGTGACAAGTTACCCCTATATTTCTCTATTTCTTGAAAAAGTCATTAGGCTTCTCACACATTTATTCTTTTAGAATCAAAACTGAATACAGAACTCTTATGAAGTATACTTGAGCTGCTATTAAACATGTAAAGTAATCTCTAAAGAAACACATAACATAGTTTAAATTCCAGCAGGGCATGATAGCCCATGCGTGTAATCCCAGAACTTGTGAGGTTGAGGCAGGAGAATCAGGAGTTCAAGGCTAGCTTTCACTATATAGCAAGAATGTCTCTCAAAAAAAAAACTATTTTTTCCCAGAAATATAGTACATCTTTTAGTTTATTCAAACCTCATTTACATTCCCAGGATACATATTTCTTATTTTTGTGCAATTCATATTTTTCAGAATATTATGTATAATTAGTTTTCATTATATTTTAAGATAATTATTCCATGTATGAAAAAACTACTGATTTTTTGTACATCTGTGTATCTGGCCACCTTATTGAACCATATCATCATATTGTGAATTTTTATTGGGTCTTAATTGCAAAATTTTAATTGTAATATTGATATTATTTTTTATTTTCTAATAGTTATTACTAATACTTTTATACAGTATCAGATTTACTGAAACAGCCAAAGTAAAATTTAATACTGAGAATTACAACAGGCATTGTCATATTTTTTAATGTAATGCAAATGCTTCTCACACACTTGGAAAACTGTAAGCCAATGCATCTAGAGTTTAACTGCAAAAATCAGTTCTTGTTTTAAAATGTCAACAATATTTTTTTGTATTTCTAGGGTGCTACTCATATTGCCTTTGCAATTCTTATTAAATATTTTGAACAGATTGTTTTTTCTCCTTCTGCATAATAATGTAATATATTTATACACTTATGGAAGAAAAACTAGTTGATTGTGGTGAAGTTTTCTTTTGACAAATAGTGAATTATATGTGCTAGGATTTTATCTAGAGGTTTCAGATTTATCATCATGGCATTAGATGGTAATTATTGTAAATGATTATACAAGGGTCTTGTTATTTTACTGAAATAATTTGACACATTTTCCTTCGTTGGCTCTGTTCTGAAAGAAAAGTACATAACATAGGAAAATTTGGAAGGATTAAGAACAAAATCAACTGGCACTGGTGTTTTCCATTCCTTTTCAGTTTTTGATGATAGAGTTTAATTACTATATAATCAAACTTCCTGGTATTACTGATACGTTTTCTCTGAGATATCACATAGGCATTTTTCTAGAAAATTATACATATTATCAAAGTTTCAAATTTATTAACAATGAAATTAGGAAAGTGTTCTCATAACTATGTCAATCCCTACCTATTATTAGGTGGTTTATTTTCTCCATTAGGTTTCACATAAATGTCTTTTAAGCATTAATTTTTAGATTTATCAATATTATGTTTATATTGTTTTTTTAAATCCCTAATAATTCTTCCTCCTGCTTTGCTTAGGTTTACTTGACATTGCATATTCAATTGTTGCCTTTCATTTTTTTTATTTACTATTGTTTATATTACCAAAGAATTAAAAATATCAATGATTAACATATATCAAATGCCTAAAATATGACAATTATGCTAAGAAATTTTCCTATATTAGCATTATCTTTTATAACAATCCACTTATCAAGTGAAAAAATGATTTTAGGAATCAATGACACATTGCTAATCAATGGCAGAAGCGCTTTTTGAAACCCAAACTGTAGAACTGAAAACCAAAGTTAATCATTATGCAATTTTATCAAAATGGAAAGACTAAAAATAATATGAATAACGTAAAAAGAGAGACAGCTAAAAAAAGATGTGGATCAAAGAAAAACTACACCAAAGCGCAATTCCAACAAATATATATAGCTGATGTGAATTTTATGGGCAGCGTACACGATTACTTTTAGCTTCATCAGGCTAATGCCAGGGACCTCTCCTTCTGCTGTTTGAATCCCAGCCCTTGCATTACTACAGACCCATCAAAAGGCATGCCGATTTTGTCAAGAATCTTTACCACTTAGTGTTTTCTGCTCTGGCTTAGGCGATTTTGGAGCATAGTGTCTTCAGAAGGAAAATTGGGGCTGGTGAGATGGCTCAGAGGCATAAGCACCTGCCTGGCAAGCGCGAGGTCCCGAGTTTGACTCCTGGTACCCACATATGAAAAAACGGCCAGTGATATCGCTCAGCGGCGTGGGCGCCTGCTGGCACGCGAGGTCCTGAGTTTGACCCCTGGTACCCACGAAAAAAAAAAAAAAGAAGGAAAATTGACAGCATGCGGTGACCCTCATGAATCAGTTACCTTCCCACAAAATTTCCTTTCCCTCACATCCCTTCTTTCCCAAGCAGCTAATTACTTTTCTTATTTTCTCAGGGAAAGGGTAAGACAGGGCAGAAAAGGGGCAACAGGCTTCCTTTATGACTTTATTTAAAAAGCCTAAAGCCTTTGAGGGAATAAAGAGCTCCAGGGACGGTGGTAACACGCAGAGGCTGGGCCCTGGGACTGAAGGCGCAGCTCCCAGTGCTCCAACCTCGGCCACATTGGACGCAGGCTGGGGAGGGTGATGCTGGGGAAGGAGGGGAAGGTGACACTGGTAGCTGGGACCAAGCTCAGGTAGCACAGGCTCAGGACATCTGCAAGGACGCTCAGACTCTGCAACATCTGGGAAGCAACGTTGCTTCCCCATCGCCCTAAGTCATGCCCCAAACCACAGCCAAAATGCGATACTCCAGTGACAGCACGCTTGTGCCAAGAACCAAGGAGGAAACTGAACCCGGCCGTGCACAGACCACAGCTTCCCTCGCAAGGACTCCTCACCAGGCCACAGGGCTTGGTTGCAGTTTGGGAGAAGCTTCTGTGAGCTGAAAATAGAGTTAAGAAAGACAAAAGAGTGGCTCTCACATGCCCCAGTTACCGTGTTTGATGGTGCGCAGGTCCTCATAGTTATCTACCCGATGGTTTCTCAAACTGTTCAGCACAAAAATAAGAGGAGGTGGTGGGAAATCAGAGAATTAATGTTTCAGGAGCAGTTCTAAGTGCCAGAACCTGTGCTAAATGCTGCCTATGGGTGTGTGTTATCCTAAAATGTAAAGAATTACAATTCTTGAGGAGATAACCGCTGTCTTTGTGTCTTTATCAGTGAGAACGCTGAGTCGCACAGAAATGCATGTCAGCGTTTCCCACGCGGTTAGTAGCACAGTTAGGATTCCAGCCCGGGACAGTCTTCCTTCTACTGAACGGCTCGGACAAGGGCTACACCTCAGATATTGTCCCTGTTCCGCCCCCCGCAGACTCCTACCCGACCTCGTGAAGAATCTGGCTGGATACCTACACCCTCCTCTCTCATCCATTTTCCTGCTGCCCTGCGACCGTCCGCAGTTCACTCTTACCCGCACCATGGCATGGCCACCAGCAGCTCTGAGAGTGTCCTTCTGGGTGCCTGTGGTTGTCTCAGGCTGAGGCAGGGGCCCTTGCCCCAACCGAATAAATCAGCTCCTACATGGGAAGCCCATCTATATGTTATTTTTCAAAAGTTCCTAAGATGGTTCTAATAAACAATCAAGAATCGGAGACTCACAGGATTCCTGTAAGCCAGTGATTGTCAGGAGCACCGGCTCACCCAGGAAGAATGCTTACCATGCAAATCCTCGGGCCCTGCAGGCCAGGTATTTTGATTCAGTGAGATTTGAGTGGGCTCTGTGCGTTCGCATTTTTGTAAGAGCCCCAGATGGTTCTCATAAGGTGTTGTTTAAACCTCCACTACACTCCCACCCCCATTTTGGGAAACATTACTCAGGACATTGCATCCACTCCTTTCTTCAGAATGCCTCCTAACCTGCCTGGGCTGCCTCTCCACTTAATGTCATAGTTACCTTGAGAGGCTCCAGTCTAAAAGAAAATGAACCCCTCTCTCCCTGCCGTGCCACCTGCAATTCCACTGCTGTCCACACTCATGCCCTCTGTGAGTAGCATGTCTCTCCTTGGTGTTGCAAGGCAGATTTGCTTTGCTGCTGTTGTTGTTGTTGTTGTCATTGTTGCAGTACTGGGGATGGAACCCACAGCCATCCTGTCGCAGGGCTGCGTCCCCAGCCCTCCAGGCGGGAATCTTTGAGCCAAGCCCTTTCTCAGTCCTAGGGCAACCCTTTGATTCTACATGAAACACAGCCCCAAACCTCCTTTCCTTCTACATCATTCAGACTTTTGCTTAAATAATTGCTACTGATTCACAAATGTTTTCTCAGCCTTAAATACCTCCACACACCTGCCAGAATAAAACTTTTATTAGTAAAATGCACACCTGATAATAGCAACAAGTATTCAGTTCAGTGTCCAACATTTGCCAGATAAGAGACCTGCTGAAGTTGTTTACGCCTCATGCTGGCACCTAGGCATAGGCACTGTTATTACCTCCATTCTCCAGCTGAAAGACAGATGTCAAGAACTAAGCCATAATTACTAAGCCGAGCCAGGATTAGGTCCAGGCACATGTTTTCTCAATCGCTCCCCTATGCTAATGCCTGATGTCGGCTTCCATGGTTAAGAGCTTGGCGTGTTCTTCACGGGCTATGGAATGAGGCAGAGATGAAAGCAAGGCAGACAGGCTGTTCAGTTCCCTGACTTTCCCACCTGATTGTAGTAGCTAAGTGCTGGGTTTTAACTCCGCCTGGAGCAGCAAGAAGGTGCATAATCTTGAGGAAGGTCACCACGCCACATTCCTTCACATGGAACGGTAATGCCAATTTCATATTCATAGAAGGGAAGACTAAATGAGGTAACACATAAAATTGTGCGGTATTTGCACATAGTAGGTGGTCATTACAATTAGTTATTGCATAGACACGAGTATAATTTATGAACTAGAAAATTCTGGATGAAAGGGATGGAAATAAAGAGCTCTCACACAAGCAAGAGCTTGGCTCTGAGCGGTAGTGGTTATCAGGGTTCTAGTCTTTGCCTTCACGCTCTCTCAGTCCACAGAACAGCGAGTCCCTTCCCAGCACCACACTAACTCCTGAAATCCATCTTCCACCAGCGCTGTGACTTAAACACTGCTTCCTGTGGGGCAGTTTCCTGACCTTGTCACCATCTTGCTGGCCAGCTCATCTCTTCGGGCTGAATTCCCTGCTGTGATTCAATTAAGCCTCCAGACCAGACCAGAGGCTCCTGGACATCTCCTGTGGGCATGGGACACGGCGCACACAGGCACAGCAGAGCAACAAACAGTGGGACTCAGAGCTTTCTGGTTCACCCTGCACCGCGGGCGAAAAGCAACGTTGCTTGGGGTTTGCACAGTGTCTGGACTGAGCGAATCTTTCAGTCCCATCAGGTAAATAATGCCATATTTTAAATGGCTTTCATGAAATACATTTGTAAAAGCAATTCAGATATTTCAGTAATACCACAAAGCATTTATGCAACTCACTAAAAAATACCATTTTGCTGGTTACCACCCCTTGAAACACAGCTCTGATGTGACACATATATCCGTGGGCTACTGATGAAGGAAACAGGACAAGTGGCATCAAAATTTGGCATAATGGGTAAGTATGTTTTAAGCATCATAGACTATTGTTAACATGAGATTTGTAAGATTCGTGAGCCAATCTCAATAACTAATATTATATCTTCTAGAATCCTTAAAAGTTTTGGAGAGGGACCAAAAAAAAAAAAAAGTATGATATCTGTGATGGTGCAGTCACTTGTCTGTAAGAAAACAATCAGAAAGAAATTGGACTGCCTGGCAAGCTCAAGGTCCTGAGTTCGATTGCCGGTACCAAAATAAATAAATAAATAAATTGGAATGGATGGTAAAAGCTGTTTTCTAAAAGCATACTTCATTTTTAAGTATATGTATGCCAATGTTTCTGTAAATTCACTGCCTCCTCTCGCATATACAGGCAGAAATATTTCCCCCTCTGTGTTTCCATGGGATTTTGGAAATGTCTTGAAGATGTCCCCTTCCTGGGATCCAATGGCCTGGTTTCTCCCGTGGGCCTTGTGAGATTCTGAGCCTGAGAGGTGTGGGCGGTATAGTGGAGGAATGGGTCAGATCTACACCCCAATAACCGCTCCAAACGGAAAACCTTTCGTCCCTTGACAAGTCACTTACCCTTCTACCCTTCCAGTTTTTTCACAGTTACCAGGTAACTCAACTGAGGGACGTGTTTGAGAAATTGTGACTACAGATGACATCGCTGAAGTAGTGGGTCTTGGCTGGGGCATTTGCTCTTGAAATGACTCTGGGCTCCTCTTGGCCTTTCTGCGGGAAGCTCGCAGACCCCTCTGTCTGGACATCCCCGGAACTGCAAGTGTGTGGCCCCCAAATGTGCACACATTTCTGTGCACAGAATTAAAGGACATTGATTTATATCTGGCACCATTTGTTACTGCTTTAACTGCCCTGCTTTTCTTTCTTTTGAACTCTCTTAGGTTTCTACCTTCGTCTGTGTGTACGCACTCCTCCAGACCTGTGTAACATACTGACTGTAAATAAATTAACCAGTGAATTAACTTTCAAATTTTCTATCGCTCATAAATGAAATTATTTACTTAAACGTGTTGTAGCTATTCTGTATTGTCCCCGCTGAGGACTGTGACCCAGGAACTCCGAGACTCTTCAAGGTCCTGTCAGATTACTATTGGAGTTCTGGTCCATCTTCGAGCTCCTACAGCATAGATGGTATTCCACAATTATTTGAAGGAAGATTATAATTATTTAAATAACCATTTAAGAGAAGAGCATGTTTCTCATTGTATATGTATTCTCCTGCTCTGACCAGTCAGGAACCTGCTCAAATTTTAAAAAAAGAAAAGAAAAAAAAACAAGTTTAGTTTAAAAATGACAAAGTTATATGTTCTTTGTATGCAGGTTAACTTGGGGTGAAGTACACTAAACCTTCATAGGTCCCACAGAAAAGGGAGCCAGAATATAACTCCACGCTCTGACCCGCAATGATCTTTTCCTCTGTATTTCAGTATCTTAACTCTAAGTGTATGGATGGAGTAAGAAATAATCTGACCATCTTTTCAATCAGCCTCAGAGAGTAAAGAACGGATAAAACTGGAGTAGTTCCAATGGAGGAACTTGGACATTTAGTCTTCATTTCATAGAGGCTCAAAATTCAACTAATCCTTTTAATAGAATCTAAATAGCTATCATTTGTCTCGGGAAGGGATACTAAATTAATGTGTAAGCAGCAAACAGATTTATATATACATTAATGTGCTAATTTATAAAAACCAACTGATGTGGTGGGGGCGCGATGCATTTCTTAATCTGCTCCCATGATCTCATTTACCTTATTAGTATCTGTTATTCTTTGTAGAAGTAGTTAGTTTCCCTTTTGCGCCATATTGTCTCTGATTCTCTCGAAGGGGCACCAGCAGCTCTCGGGTCCTGGGGACACAGCAGCCATGATGGTGGCTCTCCTGAGTGCTGACTCGGTGCCGGGAACTGCGGGATTTCCGCTCAGAGCTCTGTCACCGAGGCAGCTGCAAAATGGCAGTCGGTGCATCCCATGCAGGGACCAGGCCACACAGTACTGGATTCAGATGCAGTGTGACTCACCTGACTTCTTACATCACAGATAAATCCCAGTAGAGAAACGGCCTTCAAAAGAGAAAGGAAACTTGAAATTTTCTGATCTCAGGGTGTGTGCGTCCCCTCCCAACCCAACTCTCCTCCACCTCCGTTTCTTCTTTTTGGATGATAAGTTTATGTCCTCACCCAAGTCCGTTCCAATTGTTCTAGGTCGGTGGCTGGTTTTAACAGAACGCCTGTGTCAATACTGTTACTTTGAAAATCAAGATGTGGGGCAAAGCATTCACCTGATATTAGTAAATATAGATAGAGATAACCTTGACGTAGAAGAATAATGAAGCAGTTTTTTGATAACTATCAAAATATTTTAAATATTCATGAAGCCAAGTTAAATGGTACAATTCACCTTAATTTAGCAACCAGTGGAAAATGTTTGGGCATTATGGAAACTGAAATTTCCAAACTACCTGAGAAAGCATTTATCTTCTATGAGTCCAGAATGTGACATTTCTCAAAGTGTCTTGATGAGCAATTAAGAAATAGCCAGCCCTATTTCCTCCTGTTCCTCTCTAACCTGGTCATTTCTTTCTCAGTATGTTCTTCGCTTCTCTTTGGATCTCTTTGTATATTTAGTGATCCTCAAATTCTACCCTCACTTTTTTTTCCCCAGATGCCATCTATAGCTATAGGATGCCCAACATCAATACCCTAAACTCCTACCATCCCTGGGACTTCCAGCCCCTATGTGCCTAATCCCCTACTGGACACCTCTGTCAAGACCCATGCAGGTCTCTCCTGGGACCTGGATCTGATGTCACCGTCCTGTTGAAAATTTCCATCCACCTCTCCCTGTCTACACCAGACTCACAGCCTCACTGCCGTCATTCCATCTGTCTCTTCATTCCTCTGTCCAATCATTTACTCGACAGATGTTCACTCCTGCTGAAAACCGGGCATTGTTTGTCTCAAATGTGTAGCAAGGAGTCAGGTCCATGTCCTTGTCTCCTCTCTGCGAGGCCTTTCCCCTCCTTATAGGTTCTGAGCCCTTCGCACCCACTCCCCCTGCCCTGCCGCACCCTATACTCCACTCACGCCATGCTTCTTGGAGTTTCTTAAATACGCCCTGTATTTTGACCTCACGCCTTCTATCCTTCTCTATCTTAGAATGACCTTTTCCTCTTTCCCCTGAATTATAAATTCCTAATCATACTTAAGGCCAAAGCTAGATGTCAGCCTCTCGGAGAAGTATCCCTGGGCTTTTCCAGAGACAAAAGAGCTCTTCTGAGTTATCAATAGAGTTTTATTCCTGTGACAGACATCCTTCAATTAATAAACTGTTATTCAGTACTTACAGTCAAAAGCTAAGTGATAGATCATTGGTGTAGTTTTCTATTTATTTAATCTTTTTCTAAAATTCCCAGCACCTTATACAATCACCACCAAACATTAAATCTATGCTAATAAATTTTTTTCTAGTCCCACTTCATAGATACAAAATATAATTTGGTCAAAAAATTTTTCTAATTCTGATGCCAGAGACAAGATAAATGAATGTGAAATGAAGCTTCCTCCAATCTCTTCTGGGCAACGCGTAAGTTTTGTCTTTTGACCATGCCAAGGATTGTTATTGCTGGGACTCTGGAGGAAGCAGAACAAACGAGCCACCTGGAAGACCTGGACTGGGTCTTCCCTTCAGGACGGGAAGGAGGCTGTGCTCCCACACCTGTAGCCTGGACTCATCCTGGGAGAACAGCGAGCTTTTAGGTAATTTACCCCGAGCAGTTAAGGACTTCACAATCACCTCGGTAATTACACTTTAAGATGTAAATAGGCAAAGGACCTCTTTGACCATTATCAGCAGTAGCTGTCTTATTCTCAACCTGCCTTTTCTTGAAAGGACATTAACTCCACAATGGCTGTTGTTCCTCTAGGGCTGAATAATGTGTCCACGGCCGCCCAGCCAAACTCAGGAAGCCTGAGCACAGCATCTTCTCCTCCTCGAGTTCTTCCCTGTGCCCTACACCCTGCCCTGGTCAAGTGCAAAGAGGGATTGGTAACACTCCGCGCTCTTCACCAGTGGCTGGGGTATTATGATCCCAAACTGGGCTTCTCCTTGGCGCCAGGGGAAATCCCACCAGCGCCTGTGGCCACATCTCTCAAACCCCAATGGCCAGGGATTCCGAAGCAGAGTGAGGAGAGCAAGGGGCCTTCCTGGGGCATTTGTTTCAGGACAGCCATCAAGCCCAAGTCTTCCTGGCTGCTTTTCATCTGCAGGTTCATTCTTTGTTCAAAAGATATGGCACAAAGCTGCGTGGTATACAAGCCCTCAAGCTGTTGGACTGTGTAGAAAAGAGGAAGATATCCTGTTGGCATTTGAGATTTCCTTTCAAAATGTGACTATTCGTATACACACGCAGAATTTGCTTTTAATCAGCAATCCACAAATTGTATATTCATCTGCCTGCACATGGGGAGGGCATTGTTTGTGGAAATAGGATTACACATTATAGGCGCTATTCTGGTGAAAAGAAATCTTTGTTTTAAAAACAGTCCTGGAGGTAAAAAACAAACAAATGTTATAAAAACAAATGCAGTTTGGGACCAGGACTCCCAAGGAATGAATCTTATTTCTGGCTGCCTGGTACAAAGCCAACCAAATTTCTGGCAATTGTTTTGCAACTACTGGTACAAATGTCATCATAAAATATCCTGCAAATATGTGTTTCTTAAATGTTTCTTTTTGCCGCGTTGATGCTGTTTTCTTATTTAAAAAAACACTTTCACTGGCAAGTGCAAGGTCCTGAGTTCGATTCAAAAAAATTTTTTTTTCAGTTGATTATGAGTGAGTCATATTTCTATCCTAGCTTATTTTTAAAATCAAATTCCAATGTAGTCAAGACTATTTTTGCAGATGAATATATTAGATGTCATTCTAGAATGTTTTTGTCAGACTCATCAGTACCATGCTCTATACCTATAATGCTTAATGTTGAAATAAATCAATAAAGCATATTTATTAACATATATTTTATAGCTCCTTATACGATAAAAGAAACTATATTTTTATCATATGCTTCCTTTAGTCAGTGATCATCTCTTTAATGTCCTGGGAAGCAGGCAAATCTATGTAATTGTAATTGTCATAGTCACTTTCTCATTGCCGGGATACAATACCTGTCACCCACAACTTACGGGAGTTGGCTCAGGCTTTTGGTCGTTGGGCTCCAAGGCGGGAAGGCATGGTGGAAGGGTCTGACGGAGCAGAGCTGCTCACTTCATGGGGGGAGGAAGCAGAGAGAGAACAGAAGAGCCAGGGAGGTAGAAAAACCCTTCCAGGCCACGCCCCCCCACTGCCCGCCTCTTAGACTGACCGGAACCTGGCTCCGAACCGTAAGTCAGCTACAACAGCACCCTCATAATTCAGCCACCTTCCAAAGCCCCTCCTCTGAGAGCGTGAGGATGTGGGGAGACATCAAAATCTCAGCCACAACCGTAATGCATTATGGCCTGTTAGATCCACTCTGTAGCCCCACCTCAGAAGGATGCAATGTTCATTCGATCTGAGTACATAAGACAACTTTCCCTTCTTCTATTTTAATCCCACATGGCAAATTGGAAAATCGTGCTCATAATACAGTTGACCTACTTTGCTCAGCTTTGTAGCACTGCCCATCTTTTATTATTGGCAAATAATAATCATCTTCTGAGACAGTCTACCAACTCCACAAGAGAGGAGACTGTTACCTGCTTTTCCCACTGTTGTGTTTCCATTGTCTGGGACCATGATGGCATCAGCTGTCACACGGGATCATCAGCAGGAACGGTGACACCTCAGTTGGCAAATGGCTCCAAACTCGAACTTTCCACTGCTTGATCAGCAAAGCTAAAAAAAACCCTGCTTGGTGATCATAACTTTGCTCCATAGCTAAACTGAAAATCAGACTTGAAAACACCTGTACAGACCAAGAGCGTCACGCATCACATCTCGCTCAACACAAAGGGGCGACACCTCAGTCTAAGCACGCAGCTCTCAGCCAGACAACACACAGGGCTTGTGTCAGTGTGTAGCAGAAAATGCCCCCCACCAGTACACTTCAGTTTCCTAGTTGCCCAGGTAATAGTTCCTGTTCCAGTTCTGGTTGTTCCTGTCTCTTAGAAACGGCTGGTCACTGTGATGCACATTGTATAAACCAATCCCCAGTTGACAAGCCATTCTGCCTTTGTACTTCCTGCTTGCTTATCCCACATAAGCTCTAGACCCCCAGAGATCGGGGCCATTCTGAGAATGATCCCCATCAGTGCCGGTCAACGTAAATAAATCTGCCTCCAAATCCTGGGCGTCGTTTCAGTGTTTCCGCTCGCCACTGCAAGTGAGATCCAACATTTGTCCCTGGGCTTTCTTCTTTTTTTTTTTTTTGCACTTTGTGTAAAATATTGGAACCCCAGCTCCAAGGAAAGTTAGTAATACCAGCAGTAAGGCTAAGAGGAAAACAGAACCATGATAGAGTTGAAATCATTGCAAAATTGTTTAAGTCCCAGAAAAATGAATTTATAACTAATTTTTGGGCCTCAGGACCAATGATTTGGTTTTCTTATGGTGAAAAATATGTTTAGTTCTCGAACATTTCAGGGTTCAAACAGGAATCTGGAATGAATTGAATTCAACAACTGAGGTATCACTGTATTGGAAAAATAAATGCACTGAAAAGAAACAGTGCTTTCATTGTTTAGCGATTTGAGCACTAGTTTATATAATGTTATTGATTAAAATGCTTTTAATTCAGTAAATGTTGGAATTAAACCTTCAATTGTTAACAAAGGTAGATGTAAATGATAGAGAAAATACAAAAAGGAAGGGAACAATACGGTCGAGATGGGAAATAGAGACATAGGGATAGAGACAGAGATGGAGACAGACAGAGGCAGAGAGGTTGAATGCCCTGCACCAAGCAGCCACGCAGCTGAAGCAGGACTTCTAGCAAGCTGAGAAACAGCAGCAACTATACCACATCTCTCTAACATTCAACTCTTAAAGGAGGAGAAAAGATACTCTGATTTCTCTTCAGATTGTCTAAATCCTTCACTTTTACTAAAAGGAAGAGACAAGAAAGAAGTTCAATTCAACAGATGAGGCGAGCTATCCCAACAGGTCACACACACAAGCCCCAGCCTCTTTCCACCTTGACACTTTATTTCCAGTGTGCCTAGAGCTAGAGTACACTGACACTGGGGTCACCGGACCACATTGTCACCACTGTGATGTTTGCCTTAAAATGCTTGGTCCAGTAAGAACACCTTTTCTACAAGGAAATTTTTTAAGAAGGTGCAACCAGACAGAACAAATATTGCGTGGTACTTCTCCCATCTCCAAACCCAACCCAGGAAAAATACAATCCTCTTCCAAGGAGATGAGGGGGAGCACAGTTGAAAGGGACAAGAGAATTCCCAGGTAGCTTGGGTGATGTAAGAGGAGAAAGGTCCCTGATGTGGATCCCAGTTGTGATCCTGAGCTGAAATGCAGCCAGCCCAGTAGAAGTTGGGGTGTACACAGGAGCACATTCAGGAGAGAAGAAAGGAGACAACATCCCTCACCTCCCTGTCCCATCTCTACCCTGCATGTCTCCAGGAGCCCAAAAGACACAAGGCATTTCCCCCAAAAGATATATGTCCCCCAAAAGTTACATAGGAGCCAAGACTTGGTCAATGAAAGAAGGAAGCCACCAAATATATGACTGAAGACAGAGCCCATGCTGAAATGAGGCCACCTCGGCAGACAGTGTCACGGCAGTCTCCTCCGTGGTGATGTGAGGCTATGTCAGCTGCGGGGCTAGCACTTCTTCCGAGGGTAGAATAAAGGAAAGGGAATCTTGGAATTAAATGAAACTCAAAACAGTTGAGTCCTCATAACTGACCAAAGTATGTTCTGCCATTGGGAGGAAAAGGGGCTCCTTAAAGAGATTGGTGGCATTGTGGACCAAGTCTAAGGGTATGACAAGGAAACATCTGTATCTATTAGTGTGTGTTGTAACTCCAAGTGGCAAAATAGCTGCTGGGCATGACAGGCACGAGTATAACTAAACAGTCTTTCCAGTGTCATGAATACCTGAGAAGAGATAAATACAAGTTTAATGCATTTTTATCTAAACTGAAGACAGCTGAAATAAAGGAGGTAGCACAATACATTGTAGACACAGATGCAACCAATAATTTCTTGGAAAATAGAGTTTAAAATCATCATCAATATTTCATAATCGAAAGAAAATATTATATTACCATTTAAATTTAACTGTTAGGAACAACAGGGTCACCTGGGGATGAAATAAGATTGTTGACTGAGTGTATGGGACCTGTATTTTAAATTTCCACAAACTGAGTCATTCTGTTACTCCACCAAAAATATCTGTTCAGGAGCAGGGTCAGTGATTGAGGAGAGAACGATAATCAGATAAAACTCAAACTTCCTGATGCATAGAGAAGATCTATACATGGTTTTGCTGTAATAATTATTATCAGCCTCGTTATTTTTTTACTCATCAGGTAGTCATGAATACGCTTTCTGGACTCAAGCCCTGCCTAAGCCATTGACCAACATTGCGATTCTACAGCAAGTTGCTTCATCGCTCCCTTCCCCACGGCCAAAGCAGGGATATTCCCAGCACCCACCACTCAGAGATTCGGACGATTAAATGAAGTATACTATAGTAAAGCGCTTGGGACAGAGTCCAGCACGTAGTTGATACTACTAAGATGTTTAAATTTACCTACAGTGTTACTGCTGGTAATTTTGCTCTATCTAAACTTTGTATGGTATATTACAGTTTAAAAGGGGCATCCATGTACACTTGCCATTTTTAATCTTCGTAATAGCACCAAGATGTAGGTGGTGTTGATCACCATTGTTAACAGATAATACTCAGCTCTGATGAGATTAAAAGTGACCTCTGTAAAAAATGGGAGAGCAAGGATTTGAAGCAGGGCTCCTGGATCCATATCCAGAGCTTTTGTCATGACATCGGCATCCTGGGTGATGTTCGGCATGAATGATTGTCCTTCAGGGAGACACAACCGATACCACTTCATCCAAAGACACCGGGTGCTGAGGGGTCTGAGCCACTGAGGGTGCTGGGACCAAAAGTGGGCAAGAGCAAGGTGCGCAGGAGGAGGCAGCAGGTGTCCTGGTCACTGAGGAGGAGCCCAGCTGCACAGCTGGTACATCCGGGAGGCAGAGCCACCTCCAGAGGCCACATCAGAGGGGAAGGAGTACTGTGCACAAAGCCATCCTGCCTCTGCTGATGGAAAGGCGAACAGACACATTTTGAAAGCCCTGGCCTAGCAAGCCCTCTCCGATCACTCTGTGATGCTGGATGAAATTTGTGATGATTTTGTGTTTCAGCTAATAATTGGAACTTATGGGACGCGTGGGTGTATTTACTTAAACAATGAAGGGGAATGTTGGAAACAGGGATTTTCAGAATCTTTAAGATGTGCAATCATGGAAGGAACTCGGTGTCACTGTGATGTGTGTAATTCAGAGCACTGCGTGACTACTGACTTTTTCCTTGGTTTGGAGCAGTGTAATCTGACTGCAGATCAAAAGGAAGACTATTTAGGACTATTTGCAAATCCTCAGGTCCTCCTTCACTCACTTCCTCTCCCTCTCTCTGTCTGTCTCTCTGCCAGTCTCCTTGATTCTGTCTTGTTTCATGAAGACTTAAAATAGCAAGAAGGTCCACTGACTTTTCTATGCCATGAAATGAGAAGCTGAGTATTTGCAATTAGATACCTATTATGTTGGAAAAAACAAGATGCCAGCTGTAAAAATCTCTTACTTGTTAGTAAGAGTACACAATAGCATTCTATACAGTGTCCTAAAAGATGCCCAAGGTTAAAAATCCATCAGCTCAAAGAAATATGGAGGCCAATATTTGCGGAGATCCTGCTGGAAGGTAATGGAAATAATCCTCACAATTAGATAATAGAGTCTTCCCATATTAACATAAATGATATTTTAAAATGGAATCATTAAGCCATAGTAAGCATAAGCTCCAATATTAATGGGGCACATAAACAGAAAAAAATGTTTTTGTGCTATTTAATCTCAAAAATGGTTTAATGACCCTTATCTGATTATAAAAACAGCACAAGCAACTGTATTAGATAAATAGGACATTAAAAATACTGCTAACTGGTAAGCAGCTTGAAAATATCTAAATTAATGTATTTTTAAATCAAATTTAATAGTCACTGAAGGAATATTAAAGAGATGCCCTGGATATGGCTATGACATTGGCAGATAAGAGCATGAATAAGAAAGTTAAAGAAATGCACAGAAAACAGCCAGAGAAACAAATCAGAGTGAAAGCTGGAAGCTGGATTAGTTCAGTTATGTTGTGCTTCTGCCACTCTAGATGCATCAATCCTTAGAACAATGGAAATGTTGAATAATACAGTAAGCTTTCAATGCATAACCCTATCATCTAATACTCTAAACCTGGCCAAATGCTTTTCTCTGGAGTTGGGTTAATTGTACCTCAGGGATCAACTCTTGTGTCAGACTAGAGAAAGCTTAGAAACCTTCTGAAGCACACATACTTGATGCTACCAACCCTCTTTCCCACCCCTCACCCTGATAGTAAGAATCATAATCACTAACAAATGGTCATCCTTAGTCTTTAAATATTTGATTTGGGGCCGGGGATATAGCTCAGCTGCATAAGCGCCTGCCTGGCAAGCGTGAGGTCCTGAGTTCGATTCCCAGTACCCACATTAAAAAAAAAAATTTGATTTTTGTAGTGGAGAAGCATTCGCCCTGGAGTCAGCTTACAAGGTGTCACGTTGTAAGTCTCAATGCCCTCACCCGTAAACTGGAGTCCACCTCTCAGAGGGTTGCTACAATATTCCTGGTAGCAGAAACAAGCTCAATAAATGTTATTTGCTGTTATACTCCTCAAAGCCCACCTCCAGTACCTAGGCTTTACCAACTGATCCAACTCCAGGGTTCAAGCCCCTACTGATAGCCATCTGGGAACGTTGTAATGTGGGCCATGATTTGTCAGATTGCTATCTCAGTACTGTATTACTAACTCTTAAATATGCAGGCTACATCTATAATGGCTGGAAACCAAATAACTAACCCATGACATTGGTCTCCATCCCCGTTGCAAAATTGGAATCATTAGACAATTTCAGAACCATGACACTGGTACCTGAGAGCCCAAAGGGAGATATGAGTGCAGTCGTTGGTAACAGTTGATGTCAACTATGACTGTGTCGTTGTGCTTTGCCTATTTGGTTGGGTTCTGAGGCTGGGTCCACTAGGATGTGACTGTTGTGGTTGCGAAGGAATCTGCATTCAAAAAGAACGGAAGATCTCCCTCCCTTCATTCAAAGACACGATGCTCGCATACATGTTCCCCTGCTCCTGACTTAGCGAAATCACAGCAAGTGTTTTCTCTCCCCATTCATCATGGTCTAACCTTCTGAACTGAAATTTCAAGAAACAGACTGAAAATCACCTCTGTTAATAAAGCTTCATTGTTTCATTATGTTTTCTTTTCTCCAGGGAGCTGAATGTTTTCTTACATGTTCTTGAATGAGACAGCCACCTTCATAAATCCATTCTCTGATCCAGAAGTGGAAACGAAGCCTAGAAGAAAGAGAATCCAGTGAGATGGTCTGAAAGGGAACTTGTTTCTGACACCGGGTTTGCCATCCCTTCTGTGAGCACTGGAGTCCTTTCTGTGAAATGCCTATTGTACATATGATGTCACCCAGCCGGAGCCACCTGTGACATTATGAAAGCCGGCACCGTTAGGTAATAACTCTTTCTCTCTTCCAGGAGCCCCTTGATATCTGATCCTTCAGGTGAATGTCTGATATGGTGTCACTGAACATTCACCGTGCTGCAGGCGCAATTTGGAGACAATTTTGTATGGAGGTGCTGAGATGGTGTAGGACCAATGGAGAATAATACAGGAGGCCAGCTGAGAAGTTCAGTCATCTGCATATTCCTACAACTGCATCAGGAGATTGTTATTATTTTGTGGGGGGCACTGGGAATCGAACTCAGGACCCCATGCTTGCCAGGCAGGCGCCTTGCTGCTTGAGCTATATCTCCGGCCCTAGGAGATTATTATGTACAGTAAATTCAGCAACCTGTAACTTCCAATTATGAATTTTGTCAACTCAGTTTTTATTGTTTAATCAATCTCAGGAACTACTCCATGATGTAAGTTTATCTGTTTTCTTTATTCTTGTTCAAATTCGTTTTGGAATACTGCAAGTGACAAATAAATAGATTTTTCAAATCAACAGAGTGCTCTACACCACCATTGGCAACAGTAGAAAAAAGTTATTTAAGCAAACAATAATTTGATGTGATGCCCCCCACAATAGAAATGACTGTCCTATCACAAAGATAGGGCATTTGAACACTCTTAGTTGACAATTATAGACCGGGTGCATCAGGAAGGTGCATGATAAAAACCAGCGTTCACTTGACCTACCAAATATATTTGTTTGGGAAAATATAAATGACAAATTGACCTTCAGATTAATAGCTAGCATATTGGTAAAGTACAAATCACTTTTAACAGCCACATTACTTTAGTAAAGAGAGGCTTGCTAACTGCTCTTTAATTAAGTACACTTAATGACTTTAAGGGGATTAGTAGTCTTGTCTGATAATCAATAAGCATGGCGAGATGGCTGCCTCATAAACTGGGTTGGAAGAACCAAATTAATCTGCAAAGATTAGTTCCTTCTAGGTATTTTTATTCTTATGGTGTGATTCCATCCAACACTTAGGAAATACATAATCCCAGGCAAGCACATAGCCGTAACTCATTTGTTCTGAAGACCCATACTTATTTTAGCAAACATGACTTTTAAAATCGTGCCAGAAATCCAAATGACAAGTTACAGATATTTTCCTGCAACTCCCTGACTGAATAATCCTACAGTGAAATTCTCTGCTGCCCCAGTCGGTAAGTGACTGGTTAATGAATGTGTCACCGTGACGCTTAGTTTCGGCATGTGTGGAACGAAGGACGAGGCGTCTAAGGTCCTTTGCAGCTCCTACGTTTTATGCTTTAAATAGATAATAATTACAGATTCCTTCTATATTTTCAGGCGGTCTCTGATCTTCATTTTTGCCTACACACTCAGGAAAAGCAAGCACAGTGCACCAAGAAAGAGTATTTGAAATGCATTATCAAGGTGGAATAGAACAAATAAATTAAAAATGGATGAATTGTTTGATGCATTGCAGTGCAATGGAGACAGGAGGTGGGGGAGTGGGAATGAGGTAGAATTTAGAAAAGTTAGCTTTGGAGCTACAAATGCTTTGTTCAGCACTTGATCTTCCTACTTATAAGCTGCATGACCTCAGACGCACCGTTCTTCTCAATTTCAGCATCTCTGTAGAATGGGGATTATCACCAAATCATACCATGATGAGTAAGTTTCCTAAGTCTAAGAGCAGATGCTTGCTCAGTAAAAAGCAGTTATCTTTCCCCATCCTGTACTCTAATGTCCCTAAGTGATCCATAAGTAGACCAACAGATGATGTTTAAGCTCCATAAGATGTCTCTACCCTTCATACAAGACTGGCTTTTTCTTCAGGACGTTTTTGGTAGTTACATTTAACTTATCCATTATAAATATATGTCAACTGTTACCCAAGAAAATACTGGTAAAACTTAGAGGTAAAAGGATCAGGAAAACTATCTAGCCAGCAAGAGATTATTACCTATTTGTTAGAAATAGTTCAACACTCTAATACATGCTTTATTTTCAGGATAATTGCAGAAATTCCCAAACCTTAAAAGAAAAAACACCCACACAAAGATATTAAACTTCTAGTAACACTGGCGGTATTACTGAGATCTTTTTTAAGGATTGGCTATTTAACTTTTTAAATTCACTCCTTAATCATACAAATGACCCCCTCTTGTGAGAAAATGCAAAAAGTCCTTTAGCACCAAATATCCAAGAAAGGCAGCAAGCCCTCCTTGCGTAGGCTGTAAACAATATTAACATTCCCCATATTCGAGGAGTAAGAAATCTGCCCTACTCCAAAGTTCTCCTGTGAGATGCCCAATTCCTATCTTGCTACAGAACATCACTGCCCATATTTTAAAATCTTATCGCCCTCCATTCTTCATTCACTTGTGCAAAAGCAGATTTTAAAAAAGGTCAGTTTGCTTCTAGCAGTCTGTCATAGGCTGTAAATGTTTAAATCCTACTGTATTCGCCTCCTGACAGCATATGTCTTGGCAAACATTTCTGAAGCCCGTCCTTGGCTCGCACACCGGCGCCTCAGTTGAGCTCCCACGCAAGCCCAGCCTGTGTCTCTTGCGCGCTTGTCTTGTGGGTATTTTCTGCAGCTTGTGTTCTGATCCGTGAACAAACACTGCAGTCCACGCCCGTTGCCGATGCTGGTGGATTGACAGCGTTCCGGGCTGATCTGCCGATTTCTCCTTAAAATGCTAAAATACACATGCGCTGTCTCCTCCTCACTCGCTCAAAGGACCCTGTTCTCAGAACCCTGAGCCACCACTATCCCCTAAGTCATCACTTTAATCAAGACACGCATGACAACCCTGCTCACCCATTTCTCCGCGGACATGCTGACCTCGACAGCAATAAATTGTAATAGGTCAAGAGATATTCTTCATCTACTTCCTGAACAGCCATTGTCATTTTAAAAAATCAAACATCTACCACTAACATTCATAAAATTTTTCCCCAAGGTCCCTGGCAATGAGATAAAATAATAATACAAAATTACCTTAGTTTCTACCGTGTTTCTCTGTCCCAGAGATGCCGTAGCTACATATTGCAGCTCTTAAATAGCAATTTAGAGAAGCAGGCATTACTGGTGAAGGGGGAAGATTAAAATTTTAAATAAAAGCCTGCCCAGAATGCCCACCAAGACCAAGCGGACACATCCGGCAGGCCCAATAACAGAACACTTTTTCCTTTATGTAAAACCCTGTCTTTGCTGCCCTTGTGTAACTGATGGCCTTACAATGTGACTTAAAATGTAACAGGACATTTCTTCCTCTGTACAACCCATGATGTCACCCAGCCCTCCAATCATATGCGCCAAATTTGCCTTTGTTCCTCCCCGCTTACTTTCCCTTTAAAAGCCTTGAAGCCCTGCCAGGCGGGGCTCTGACTCTTTTGGAGAGATCCTAGCCAGAAGCCCACTGGTGTAATAAACCGCCTCCTAAACCTTCTTGCTGCCGTTTTTCCTGTGTTTGGCCTGTTTTCCACAACACTAGAACTAATATCTCGTTGTTGAGCTGGCTGAAACAGTACAAGGGACGATCAAAATATATGGTGACTCTTTACATTTTAAACACTTTATTACAGTAAGAGACACATTGGCATCAATACCCTTCCAGATATTCCCCCTCACTTCGAACATGTTTATACTACTTTCTCAATCAGTTCTGGAAGTCTTTTTTGGGAGTGTCTTTAGAAGGTGTGATTGAAAGTATGGTGAATACTGCTGCTGAATCCCATCCAACTGAAAAGGAGGTTCTTAAACACATGACGATGAGTTTTCCTCCACCTTATAGCCCACATCTGGCACGGTGCAACTTCTGGCTTTTCCCCAGGTCAAAATGACCATGGAACGTAAATGTTTTGAGTCAATCCCGGACATCGAGGCAGCCAGGACGGCACAACTAATGACACTCATGAAAGAGGACTTCCAGAATTGTTACAAAAAAGTGGCAAGAATGATGAAATAAATGTGTCTGAAGCAAGGAGGAGTATTCTGAAGGGATTAATAGCAATGTGTCTCTCACTGTAATAAAAATTTTTTAATCTAAACATTTCACTGTATTTAACACACTTTCTATTATACAGTTGTATTATAAAATTATAAGATGGGATATTACTATTACTATGCTGTTTGCTATTTGCAGGCAGTGACCAAATAATCAGGAAGGAAAGAAATTCAGAGTTCATTCCGTTGAAGAGAGAAGCACCTGCGAGGCTGCCTTCCTCCTTTCTCACTTACACATGGATCTGTCCAAAGCCAGGGGAGCCAACAGTTTTAACAAGGTCTCCAAGGACTGTGGCTAAAATGTTGTAGGGAGGAAATGCAAGATATGAGGAGAAGTATAGGGTTCTCCACCGTCATCTCCTAGTTCATCTATGAGGGTCGTGGAGAAAGCCCTTCACCTTCTAGGCCCCATTCCTCTTCTGTAAACATCCATCTCACAGAGCTCTTGGGAGACTCCGACCTCATCTGTGTAAAGCATTCAGCATGACGCCTAGTTATTGAGCAGTGAGTTTTAAAATAGACACTGTCTTTTTCCAAAGTGAAAATTAAAAAGGCAAATAATTTAACAATGCTCATACCCGTAAATCTTAACTGATTCATCAATAGCAAGAAGGCCTGGTATGATCCAAAGGAGAACCAACAGGGTTCAGAGAGCAAGACTGGTCCCCAGGCAGGAGGGACCCATGGGAGGAAGTAAGAAAGATGGCCCCACACAGACTTCTGGAACATTCTTTGACCGTTCTGCTCTGGACAAAGATCTTTAATCAAAGAGCAATGAAATGTTGTTAACATCAAATTACAATTTCATTTACCTTGCAATGTTTTAATTTGTATCTGCCTCACAAAAAAGATTTTCCTTGGCATTTGCTCAAATTGGCATGGTTCTTTCTTCTCACAGTGGCGTTGGAGGCTCCAGTGATGGAAGGGTGGACCCCAGGCATGTCAGGATGGTGGTCCGGGTCCCGAGCTTCAGTTGGAGGGATCAACAAGCCACGCTGGAATCACATTACAGATACCTTCTGCTGTAGATTGCAAACTGGGGCCAGGCTTGTGAAATTCTCTGCAAATAGCATTCTTTTTACATTTTTATTGCCTACAAAATGCCAGGAGAGTTTCCAAGTAAGAGCAATCACTGTTAAAGAAAATAGGACATAAAATAAACTGTTATTACCTGCAAAACAGCTGTATTTCCTGTTCTTCCCAGAGAAGCCCATAAGCCCTCTGGATACTCTGACATGAGGAAATGTAACAGAACTTTTATTTCTGTAAATATGAGATACTTGTTCCTCAATCGGTAACATCTGAAAGAAAGGGATAAAAACAGCTGAGCTCAAAATTTTTCAGCCACTCACTCCATGATCACAAACGCAAAGAAGAGGTCTCACAAATTGATTAGCCCATTATTGGTCTGAGATAGGAGGAAGCTGCCACAGGCTACAGCAAGGACATACAGCAGCACAGGCTGAGGTCCAATCCCAACTTGGCCTCTTAGTTCACAGGTGCCAGAGGGGGTTATCTCACCTGGGAAGGCTCCATTTACTTCTTGTCAAAGTGGGGATGATCCTAACACCTACCTCCCAGGCCTTGAGGACTCAGGAAATAAAGTCCGTAAAGTGTTAAATGTAGCACCGAATGCATCAGAAGCACCAAATCAATAGTAGCTATTACACCCAAACTGTCCCCAGCGAGCAGGTGTAAGTCATAGTTTTACGACATCTAAGGAAGCCTAATGAAACTCTAAGGAGAAGAGCACATATGTAATTGTACACTTTGTTTTCCTTTCATTTAAACCCATTGCTTTTCCTGGCCGTCTTTTTTGAATACTGAGAAGAGATTCTCGTCCCCTTTCTTGCATATCCTTCCCTTACCTGGAATTGCATGATTTTACAGCCAGGAAAGAACTTGCGTATAATTTACTGTAATTTCTTCGTTTTATAGATGATGGAACCAAGTGTTCAGAAGGTGACATGACCTGGGAAAAGTCACAGAGTTAATAACAAACTACAGATATTCTATGTCTCCATCCAATGGTCTTTCTCAATAAAACTCGTAAATTTGAAAGCAATTCTCATCCTTGCCAGCCACTGACCACAGACAGTATCTCTTTCAACTATTTTATGTCATCCTGCCATTTTATGACATTTTGCATTTTCCATGATCTCTGATCCTTCTTATTATTTGAAGATGTGAAAATGGAGTTATTTCTGTATTTGGGGTCTCAAGGGTTACTTGACAAGGGTTACTAAAGGATTGCTCCCTGATTTTCCTGTACCCTCCAAGGATATTCTTGAGTGTTGCTGTTACTGACTTTTATTCTTCTTTGACCTCTCATAGCTCCCAATGCCTCAGTGTGTCTGATCTCATCCCTAAAGTCCCTGGAAGGCCAAGCGCACAAGGTGTCGTATACTCAGCACCCAACCAATCTCTATGAAGTCACTGTGAAGTCATCTACCAAAAAGTGAGAGCTGATGAGGAGCACGTTGGAAGATGCTTTTTATTTCTGAAAAGTGGAGTCGCAAGCGGGGAGAATTTGGGCTTTGGTTCTTCCTCCCACTGAATGTCTACCTGGCTATCCATCTGCAAGCAGATTCTCTTGCTCGTTTTTCCATTCTCATTTTTTCTGGAGGCACCTTCACATTCAATAAACATAAATATTCAAGGACATTATTTGGTTTAAAGAAGATTCTAGTGACATTATAATTTCATCTTTATAATTAAATAAAAATAATTTCCAGAATTTGGCAATATTACACTCAGATATAAACTATCGGTTCCAAAATCAAGCTAGCAAAGCATCATATCCAAAAGGCCATGTAATCATAGGCCATTATTGTGGGAAAGACCTAGGTGAAGGAATCGAACTGTTCCTCCCTTGTTCTTCTAGTTCCCCTGCTTTGTGTCTTGTCTTGTTTGCCCATTCGTTCATCCTCAGAGGCAACTTAGGGTTAGTCACTCTTGCTTGTGTTCTGCGTAAGAACGTCCACGTTCTCTGTTTCCTAACCGAAAAATGGAGATAATCACACAGACACCACAGTGATCATAGGAAGGTTAACTGAAAAACTATTTCCTTTTCCCTTTTTGTTAATTTTCTTTTCTTATAGACTCCATCCACCTTTCTTGAGACTAAATTTTTGCCCTACCTCCTCTTGATGAAGGTCACAGAAGTATGAATTTGACACAAAAAATTGTCTAATACATTGGCCATGCTACTTCATACATTGTACATAACTTTACTGAAGCTAATCTGAAATATGTCACTTTATCTCTCTCCAATTCCAGCAAGTAGGTTTGTAGGGGTCTACAGGAGGCAGAATACTTTCAAGCAAACTATCCCTACTTTTAAACTGAGTTAAGTTAATCTGACCCTTAAACAAAAGGGAGGGCTGCAGGGAGAAAGAGTGAGAACAAATTCCCCACCCATAAAAAGCATCTGGCAGCGGGAAACAGTAGCGAGTCCAGATGGTACCCAGCTCGGACACAGGCCCCGGAAAGCTCTATGGACACAAATGCCAGACAGATTGTGGGTGACGAAGCACAAAACACAGTCTTAAAAAATTAAAAATGGGGATTTTTGTGGTTGGGTGGAAAGAAATAATTAGAATTTAGCAAGGAGTCTAATAATTAGGACTACTTTACAAGTCATTTTATTCATTATTCGCTGCCTACGATTTCTACGAAAACATAAGCTGCGTGGCAGTTTTGGTCTGTATAATTACACCGGAAGTCTTCCGATGCTCCTTGGAGCTGAAAGAACCAATCAGCAAGGAAAAAGCCATGGCACCCACGTGGTTTACAAGTTACCAAATGTGGCATCATTGGGAGATCGACAAGTGACCTCTAATTGATTCCGCTCAGCAGGCATTTGGTGCATAGCTTTACTTAAGATCAATTTATTCCCCTACTCTCTTCAGGGAAGCAAACAGTTAGTTGCTCTCAGTTCAACTATTAATTTTTCACTCAATGCCTGTCCTGCCTTTAATTCAGAACCACGTGAGTGAAGGGGGTATGCATGTTTTCTGTTCTTATCTTAGCCCGGTAACACAGTTCCCCGCACATTGTGCGCTTTTGGTTTATACTTCTTCGGTTTATGCATGAGGCACATCCTAGGCAAATGTCATGTATGGAGATATGCAAAACTGACCCAGTCCCTGGTGCATGGAGCTAAACTTCTATTGGAGAGACAAACAAGTAAAATAAGAAAGTGAGGTGTGATATATAAAAATGTTGGTGATTATGATTTCTCTGGAGAAAAAATGAAGCAGAGAGGAATAATGAAACTGGAACTAAAGCTATCACAGAGGAAGTTTCTTAGCATTTATTAGAAAAAAAGGAAAGATGAAAACTAATGAGTAAGCGTCAGACTCAAGCAGTTAAAAGAAAAAGATAATTCTCAGGAGTGAACAATAAAACTTAGAGTAAGAAGAAAAATTCGCATGTCAGCCATCATATCACATGGGAGAAACAAACAAACAAATGTTCTCTGAAAAACTTTTAAAATGAATAAACCTTGGAGGCACTGATTAAGAAATAAAAGATAAGTATACAAATAGCTAATGGTGCATGTCAACAAGGGAACATGAAAAGGCTGAAGAATAATCTCTAAAGATAAGAGGTCCTGAAAATGTTAGCTGTTTTCCAACATGGTCTTTACCGACGTGATTAAGTTAAATTGCAGCAGTGAGATGGCCAGATGACATGAGATTCTCCTGGTGACTAAATGGCAGCACGGATATCGCAGGAGGGAGTGGCGGAGGCGGGTGTCACAGAGAGAGGAGAGGTGTCTGCAAGACTGAGCAGGGAGAGCGGAGATGCTGGCCTTGAATGTTGGATGGACCACTATGACCACAGGACAAGGAGTCCCTGCAGCCACCAGAAGCTGGAAATGCCACAAAAGGGCTATGTGGAACCTCCAGAGGAGACACCGCACTGCCAACACTTTGATTTCAGACTCAGGGAACTCATTTTAGGATCTTACCGCCAGTGCTGTAAGAGAATACACTGCTATTTTTTTAAGCTGTGAAGTTTGTAGTAATTCGCGAAGCAGCCACAGGAAATTAATTCAACCACTCTACTATAGACCCTAGAGTCACTAAAAAATTAATCAGAGAAAACTGCGAGTAGGGTTATACCAATAAATTTGAAAGCACAGGTAGAATGGACAGATTACTACAAAAATAGCCACTAACAAACATGATACGAGAAAAGAAAAAAATAGGCTGATACCAAGACAGATGAGAACAATAAACACACAGAAAATTACCGAGCAATACCTCTAATAAATATAGATGCAAAAACCCTTAGCAGAATAATAGCGAACAGAATTTAAGAACACATTAAAAGTGTCATTCCATGATCATGTGGGGCTTATCCCAGAGATGCAAGGATTGAACATACACAAACATATGAATACAAGTTGCGATAAAAAATATGGTGAATATTTAGATTTTAAAATACTTGTTACAGTAAAATACACATTGCCATTAATCTTCCTCGAAATACTCTCCCTCACTTTGAACATACTTTCTCTAACATTCTTGCCACATTCTAAAGAGTTCTGGAAATCCTCTGTCATGAATATCTTTAGTTGTGCTGTTGGGCTTCCTTGATGAACAAAACTGATTGAAAAATTGAAACTTTCGTGGTCATTTTGACTTTGGGGAAGAACAAGAAATCACATGGTGCCAGATCTGGTAATAAGGTGGATTAGGAAGCATTGCAATGTTTTTACAAGCCTGCCTTTCCATTGGATGGTACTAGACAATAGAATTCACCATATATTTTATCATACCTCATAAACACAACCACAAGAAAGTACTTCCAGAATTGCTTCATAAATGACAAAAACAGTGAGACAAGTGTATTCAAAGCGAGGAGGAGTGTTTTGAGGGGGGATTAATGGCAACGTGTCTTTTACTGCAATAATTTTTTTAGACTTAAGTATTCATCATATATTTTGATCATCTTTGTATGATCTACCACGTTACCAGAATGAAACAATGAAATCATGTGATCATCTTAATATATGTATTTAAAACACTTGACAAAAAAATTGAAAAATCTTTTTCAATTAAAACTCTGAAGCAAATCAGATATGAAAGGAATGTACCTCAACACATTAAAGGCTATACATGACAAAACGAGTTAGTATATTCAATGGTGAAAAATTGAAATCCTATCTTCTGAGATCAGAAACAGAACAAGGGTACCCACTTGTGCCACTTCTAGTCAAGATAATATTGAAAGCACTTGTCAGAGGAATTAGTCAAGATAGGAAATAAAAAGCATCTAAATCACAAAGGAAGAAGCTAAAATTTCCCTGTTTGCAGATAAGAAGATGTTAAATACAAGACTCCAGGGGGCCGGTGAGATGGCTCAGCGGCGTACGCGCCTGCCTGGCAAGTGTGAGGGCCCAAGTTTGACTCCCGGAACCCACATACGAAAACAGGGCCGGGCGCTCAGCGGCACATACACCTGCTGGTGTACGAGGTCCTGAGGTCGACCCCCAGTACCCACAAAAGTAAATAAATAAATAAATAAAAATACAAGACTCCAGCAAAGAAATATTAGAATGAATAAATGGATTAATAAAATTGCAGAATATAAACCAGCATGCAAAAATCAATACCATTTCTGTGCACTAATAGCAAATTATAAAAGAGACCAAGAAAGCAATCTGATTTATAATAGTCACACCCCTCCAAAGAAAACTTAAATTTACCCAAGGAGGTAAAGACCTGTTCACTAAATACTATAAAAGATCAATGAAAGAAATTGAAGAAGATGCGAATAAATGAAAAGATATCCCAGGATCATAGATTGGAAGAATTAATGTTTTTAAAATATTCGTAATACCCAAAACAATCTTCAGATTGAATGCAATTCAGTTTTGCAAAGATATTTTTCACAGAAATAGAAAAAAACATAGAATATGTAGAGAACCACACACACACAAAAAAAAGGAAAAAACAATCCTGAATTACCAAAGCAATCTTGAGCAAACAGAGCAAAGCTGGAGGATTCACACCACTGGATTACAAAATACACTACAAAACTATAGTAATCAAAACAGCATGATACCAGCATCAAAGCCATCACATGGACCAATGGAACCAGATCAAGAGGCCAGGAGCAAATCTATGCAGTTAAAGTCAATTGATTTTTGACAAAGTCACCAAGAACACACCATAGGGAAAAAAGTTTCTCTTCAATAAATTATGTTTGGATGACTGGATACCCACATACAGATGAATGAAATTAGGCTCTTACTTTATACAATATCAAAAAATTCAAATCAAAATAGATTAAATATTTAAATGTAAAACTACTAGAAGAAAACTCAAGGAGAAAGCTCCATGACATGGGCTTGGTAAAAGACTTTTTAGATATGAATGCAGAAAGAAGGCAACAAAAGAAAAATAGAAAATAGGATTGAATCAAACAAAAGACTTCTTTACAGGAAGGGAAACAACAGAGGGAAATAAAAACTTACAAAATGGATGAGAACATTTGCAAACTATACATCTGGTAAAGAGTTAATATCCAAAATATATAAAGAACACAAACTCAATAGCAAGAAAACAACCCAATTTAAAAACTGGGAATGTGATTAGACATTTCTTAAAAGAAAACGTAAAATAGGTAATGGCGTATGAAAAATGCTCAATATCACTGATCAGCAGAAAAATGTAAATTAAAATCACAGGTGACACAGTACCTCACACTGCTTAGAATGGCTATCACGGAAAAGAAAAAAGATAAGTGCTGGTGAGGATGTGAAGGAAAGTGAGCCTTGTACACTATCAATAGGAATGGAAATCAGTGCAGACATTATAGAAAACAGTGTGGAGACTCCTAGAAAAATTAAAAATAGACATGCCACGTGATCCAGCAATCCCATTACTGGGTGGATTTACAGAGGAGATTAAACCTGTGTGTTAGAGAGACATCAGCACTCTGATAGTCATTGCCGCATTACTCACAATAACCACAAAACAGAATCAAACTTCATGTCCATCAGTACATAAACAATGAGTATGTAGTCCACATATACGATGGAATACTATTCAGCCTTTAAAAAGAAGCAAATCCTGCCACTTGGGAAAACACAGGTCCACCTGGCAGACAGCATGTTAAGTGTAACAAGTTAGGCACAGAAGGACAAACGCCCCAGGATAACACTTACATGTGGATTGATACATGTTGAACTCAGAGATAGAATAGGGTCGTGTGTGTCAGGGCCTCGGGTGAGGGGGGAGATATTGGTTAAAAGACACGAAATTTCAGTTAAATAGGACAAATAAACTCATGGTGATTACAGTTAATAACAATGTATTGTGTTCTTCAAAGTTGCTAAGAGAGTACATTTTGAGTGTTTTCACCACACCACAAAAATAGTACATGAGGTAATGCACATGTTAATAAGCTTGATTGAAAATGGATAAAAGTTTTAATTGGGACTATAACTGTTTCCAAAACACAATTTTAAGTAAATACCTACACAGAGAAAATGTCAGGATGATACCATTTCCATGGCACACTTTCTCATGCATTCACCAAAGAAGTAGCATCCATCTCAAATAAATTATTTCAGAGAAATAAAATTACAGGTCCCATTCTGCCAAATTTTTTGCGATGACCATTGTATCAAAATTTTGACAATCACATTATAACAAAAAATTATAGGATTTTTAAAAATTTGTTAACAGAGATGGAAAAATTCTTAAACAAAACAAAAGCAAACCAAATTCAGCAATACATAAAGAGACTGACACACTATCATCAAATTAAAATTATTCCAGAATGCAAATTTAATTTTACATTGAGGTAACAAAGTAAGTCACTGCTTTCCAGAAAGAAAAAGAAAAATCATTAAATAGCTCAGTAGACACAAAAAAATGCCATGGATAAAATTTAAAGTCCAGGTACTATAAAAATTCTTGGCAATCAGTGGGAAGCAGGACACTTCCTTAATCTACTCAATGGTGTCCATAAGGAGCTTAGTTCAACTTACAGGGAAAGCTGACAGCCTTGCCTGGAGGTGGAAAGGCAGGCAAAGCGTGGCATTCACTCAGTCTATCACTCACGGCTTTGTTCAGCACAGGCTGGAGGACTTTGCCAAAGCAGTAAAAGAAAGAGAAAAGGGAGGGAAGGGGATTGCACAAAGCAATAACCATATATTTTGCATATGTAATAAAATTCAAATGAATCCACAGACACATTCCTAGAATTAATAACGGTGAGTTTATCCAGGTGAGTGGTTGCAAAATAGCAAAAGACAGCACTTAAAATAAAAAAAAGCTAGTGATGACCCTGGCTCAGTGGTGCACACCTGTAATCCCAGCTACTAGGGAGGCTGAGGCAGGACATGTGAGATTCTGAATCAAAATACGATTCAGAAAGTGATGGGGATATAGCTTGCCACTCATGTTTGAAGTCCTGGGTTCAGTTCCCAGGTCCTCTCCCCAAAAAACTTAACATATTCCCTTTTATAAAAGTATCAAAACAGTTTTAAAATACCTAAAGGAAATTGAAGGATATGTTATGCTCCAGAGTAGAAAGTCTTAATCACACAGAGATATAAATTTTCTACAGATTAATCTGTAGACTCAATGGCATCCCAGTTAAAATATTAACATGCGTGTGTGTGTATAAGTGGACAAAATGATTCTACATTTTATATAGAAATGCTAAAACCAATATATTTAGCGAAAAAACAACACTGAGGCAGAATTGCTCTGCTAGACATGTAGTCTTACCATCAGTATTTTAGGAAATAATTAAGAATGTGTAGGATTAGCACAGAGACTAACGAATCACTAGAACACAAGATGGGACTGAGGAAAAAGTAACCCACATCTGGCAAAGATGACACTAAAGCTGTAGAGATGGGTCAGTCTTTTTATTCAATAAACAGCTCGTAGACAATTGGATGTCCACAAAGGAAAACAGAAGAGGTAGAAAAATTCACCTCCACCTTATGCCATACACAAAAATCAATTCCAGGTCATTCAAAAACCTAAAGCAAAAAGATGAAGCAATAAAACTTTTAGAAAATAATTTTTGAAAGTATTTTTATAACCTCAAAGGAGGGAAAGATTTTTTTGAAACAGGGAATTAAAAGCACTTTAACAGAGTGATAACTCGGATCATACTAACATTAAGAACTTCTTCATTAAAAGAGACCATTAGGAGAATGAAAATCTAAGCCACAGAGGTTGAGAAGTTATTTGCTTGTAACTGGATCCTACCCAGAATATATTAATGATATCAATTAATCAATAAATTCAGACCACCGGAAGTGTGAAAGAGCAATTGACTTGAAGAGAAACTTCATAAAAAAGATATCTGAATGGCTAATAAAAATATGGAAAGGTGTTCAATGTTATTAGTCTTCAAGGGAATGAAAATGAAAACCAGGGCCGGTGAGATAGCTCAGTGGCATAAGCGCTTGCCTGGCAAGTGTGAGGTCCTGAGTTCGACTCCTGGTACCCACATATGAGAAAAGGGCCGGTGATGCCGCTCAGCGGCATGGGCGCCTGCTGGCATACGAGGTCCTGAGCTCGACACCCAGTACCCACAAAAAAAAAAAAAAAAAAGAAAACCATTATGAAATACTACTCTACAGTCATCAGAATAATTAAAATGTAAAAAGATTCAGAACATTAAAACATTTAGAAACTCTTTTTACACTGTTGGGGGAAAGTATACAGTGTTGGTGTAACCGCATTGAAAACCAGTTACAAGATTAAAGAGAATATAAAGAAAACAGTGGGATACTAAGAATGGAATGCTAGCAAGAGCACTGGATGCCAAATGTAGGATACTGCTAAAGTGGTCGACAGAAATTTGAGATTTTTAATACATTTATTAAAAGTAGAAGTTGAATAAAAATTATCATAGCAGTTATGGTATATTGAGCTAATGTCCCCAACTCTTCATTCCTCTGGACTTGCTGTCATGTAAGTGTGCAGTTTATCTCACACAGCTCCACAGGCTGCTGCCCTGTTCTCCAACTTTGGACTTGGCTACGTGGCTTTTTTGGGCCAATGGGAGCTGAATAGACATGAGAGAGGCAGAGATGGGACACCTGTGCCTTGATACTTGCTGTCCTGGCCTCTGCAATCTTCTGAGCAGCTCTCAAGCCCGGGCCTGGGCCCCAGAGTGAGGCATGTAACCTTCAGCCAGGCCCAGTACAGCCTCTCCATCCAGCCCCAAGAAGTTAGTGCCTATTGTATACTTTGCTGAGATGGCCTGCTTGTTACACAGCAAAAACTGACTGATATAAAAAAATCAGTGTGTAGAAAATGGAGTTGCTGCTATAATACATCCCTAAAACATACACAGGTGGTTTTGGGACAAAGGTAGTGGGGAAATTTGTAAAGAAAGCTGGGAAAACGTGTTCTTAAAGCCTGGGAGAATGACCATTTGTAACAAATAATGGCAACCCATTTGTAAAAGTTTTGCTTTCAGTAACTTGGAAAAAAAAAAAAAAAACAGAATCTAACAAATGTATGGATTTGGGGAAAGATGGTTTATAGTCAAAATGCTAAAAGCAAGACAATTTTATTTAACTACCTATGCTAAGGAAAAAAAAAAGAGATGGACTTACAATAAGGGGAAAGGGGTATACTGAGAAATAAATGGATCAATTTTGAATCTGAATTTAGAGGAAATGTAGATGATGTGAGTAGAAACTCCAGGACTATAAATAAATGCTTAGAACTAATAAGGAAATTTAACAGAGCCCTCAAGGGTAAAGTCAATATACAAAATTAAATAGGATTCCTCTGCTCAAAAAGAGAATAAAATAATAGCAACACATTAATAAAATTGAAAATAAGGTAAAATTTCCCGTAGCTACATATTCATAAAATACTCAGGAAGTGACTCAAAGCATGAGGCTATATTTGGATAAGCTAAAAATATCTCTATTAAAGAAATAACACAAAGTAAGAATAAAGAAATATAGTACATTAAATTTGACTGGTAAAAATGTTAATTTTCTCCAAATTAATTTGTACTTTAAGCTAATTCATACAAGGATCATTTTTTTGAGAGCTTAAAACAAAGATTTTGAAATTTATGAGGAATAATAAAATTTCCTTATTAACTAAAAATGAAAAAATAAAGTGTGTTGGCAAAAATAGAGGACACACTATGTCAAGACAAACTATAAAACTACAGTAGTAAATTAATGCATTACGGCAGTAAAATACAAGTTGTCCAAAGAACAGATCACAGAGTCAAGAACAGACTTTCTTATATGTGGCAGTTTGGTGTGATGCACATGTAACACTACACATTGATGGAAAATGAAGGGGTTGAGAAATAAGTCGAATCTTATGTACATTAAAATATTCCAGCTGTACTCAAGAAGACCCAAATGTGAAATTCAAACTATAAAAATAATTGCAGCAAATTGGAAGAATAGATCGTAAACTCTGAAACCATAGGATGAAATTGATTAATTCGATTTTATCAAAGTTAATAATTTCCAGTCAATAAAGACAAAGGTCAAATTACTAGATGCATGACAGACAAGGAGAAGACGGTCGCAAAAACTGAAACTGACAGGGATCGATACCCAGACTGTACAGAGAACTCCCACAAATGAACAAGAAATGATAGGAAACCAAATGGAAAAAAGAGCTATGGTTATGAAGAAATGTTTCACAGAAAAGAGAGCCTGAAGAAACACAAGAACCAAAAAGAGACACTCGGAAAAGTGTAAACCAAAACAATATTATACTATTTTAAAAATAGTCAAAGTAGGAAAAAGTTAAGAGCAAGATAAAGTTATATGCTACTGAGGAAAAATAAAATCCAGATGCATTGCTCACAGGAGTTCACACTAATCTAATGGTACTGGATACTTTCTGTAGTGAAAATAAACATAGAAATGGTCATTAACCCAGCACCCTCTCTCCTGGACATGTATTCCAGGAAATCATTACATTGGCCTACAATGAAAAAATCCAGAGAGTCTCATTGTAGCAATACTGTATTAAGAAATCCTTCTCACTTACAAGGAGAACAGATAAAAATGAGATACGTGCTTTCTGTGGTTTAGTATGGGGCAGATTTCTCCCTAAGACTTGGCTGCATCCTAAAAATGTAATGTAGGATGGGAAACAAAACAGAATTAAGGGGCTGGGTTTCAGCTCAGTCAGCGACAGGGCATTTGCCTAGAACGTGCCAGATTCGGGTTTTAATCAGAAACAGAGGGAGAGAGGAAGGGGGGAGAACACAGCACCATCTTTGAATATTAAAACTCTTACATACATGAGTCAAAAAAATATACATTTTAAGAATTCACAAAGAAACTTATGGTGGAAAAAGGAATGAGACAAGAGCCCAGGCAATAAAAGTGTTCCTCGATCTAATCAGTATAATTGACTTAATGCCGTGTTCCACATATCCAAAGTAAGGAAAAAATGTACTTTTTATTATTCAAGTTCAGGAAACTTGCTCAGTGCAGAGTGAGTGGTTTAACATATCAAGCTCAGGATTTAGATAAACTGCATTCATATTTAGCAGAGTCGTACACTAACTACATGTTCTTTGGTCAAATTACTTCTCCAAGCCTGTTCTTCTTCCTCTGTAAAATGGAGATATGAATAGCATTTACTCCAAGCTGTTGGGAATATTAACATTTTATAAGCATTCAAAGCACTTAGCATAGTGCCCAGCACCCAGTTAGGGCCATGGCTGATTTGAGGCCAAATCCCCATTACCCCCAGGCAGGAAGCCCAGCCCTGCAGTACCTCAGTGCCAGCTACTCAGGAAAAGCTCTCAACGTAACCTCCTATATCCAGGTCCCAACTACTACATTACCCCTTGCTCTCATATTTTTTTGTCCCAGTTTCAATTAGATTAGCTTGGACTTTTATTGAGCCTCTACTGGGAAAGAAATGTAAGAAAACAAGAAAATTAAATTTGCAACTTACTGAACTTTTAAAAAATTAGCTACAAGATATTTCCTTAAGTCATCTAATTTAGTCCTGATAACAATCCTTTGTCAGTATAGTCAGGCCCGTTGACTAAGGGGAATAGACTTAACTAGTAGTATGTTGACAGCTGGTTAGTGCTACAGCTGGAGTTTGAATCCATGCTGAAAAGATTCAGATTGCTTACATGTAAAGAGTATGGTGTGCTCTTTCTTTTTAGCCCCCATCTATTTGAGCACCACCCCAAATTTTATTAAATCAAAACAAATCATGTGTCATAAAACTATGTGTAAAAATATCTTGATAGTTAAACATCAACTTACTTATTATCCAGCCCAGGAATTAATGTCCACTATGTATTTATTTCTGTGGAGGAAGAGATGTTTGTTTCTTATACATATAAAAATATATAGGCTATCTATTTTCTTTTGATTTGTAAGCATGAATAAAGTTGATATATTAGGACTGACCCATTAATTTTGTTCACAAAAGGAAGATGAAGGAAAATCAAAGTCTTGGAGAGGGAAAGAATCTCTGTGAGAGTATTACAAAAGCAGCTGTGAGATAATTTTTCACATTAATCTTTAGTACTTTTCATTTGTAATGATATGAAACCACGGATTTTGAGGAAAAAGCAAACTGTTACATAGCTACAGACCTCATTTTGGAAATCGCTCTTATGACTTTTGTTTTCTGTGCCTTTTTTTTTTTTTTTTAAATAGCAGACAATTCTTCACTTCCCAGCAAACCTGTGAAACTCTACTGAGCATGGAAGATTGAAGTGGCGTGTCAATACAATGGTGTGATGCTCCCGCTCCTGAAATGTTTCCTGTTAGGTCCTTTTAGCGAGCTCTCCCAACAGTTTGGTTCCAAGTTCTAAAGCCATTTTTGCTGAAGATCAGCCCATTATGAAACACACTGGTCACTATAATTCTTGCAAAGGTAATAGGCTTTTCTCTTTTTGTAGAATAAGCTCTAGTTCTAATTACATGCAATAAAATTTGTGTTGAAGAAAGAATTCACTGTTTTAAATTCTTAGACAAAGATTCAGTATTAGGCCGGTGGCAAAGTTATCCAAATAATCCCATATATTTTCCAAGATATTCTTCCTAATTCATTTTAAAAATTATGTTGGGAAAGGTATTTTCTATTTATGGGGCATTTTCATTCATGCTTTGGGCTTTTCTGGCTGTGTCCACTACGCTGCTGCTGTTAAAACAAATTTATACAAACACATTTAGTTTATGATCTTAAATTTAAAAACATTTCTTACTTGGAACAAAGTTTCTCATGGTCAAACAATTCTTGTAACACCTTATAGCAATTCATCGGTATACTGGTACCTCTTTGTTTTAAAACAAACAGTTGATGAAACAGTTAATCCGTTGGCATCTGTAATGAAAAAAGGAGTTCTTGCTTTTAGATCACGAGCCCATAACGTAAATCTCTCATGTGACTGCAATCATAATCTTCCCGCAGCTTTGTTATCACCTATTGTAATTTTTCTGCTAATAAACAAATTTGAACTAGCGAGGAATCCTAAATTTTGAGACTAGTTGTTTATCTGAAATGTACTCCAGAGAAATAGTAATGCAGTTCTGCTTTGAATTTAATTTAAACAAGAACAGGCAAAACAAATCTCTATGGAGGATAGTTGACAATAATAAAATATTTCTCCCAGCGGGTGAGCTGGTAGCAATTGTACTGTTGCAATCCAGGCCCATGTTTCGGGAGGTCATTACCATCATAACAAGACCTTGGACCAACTGGCATGGACATGCTACATTGAACCCCTGATGGGCGCATTATTTCAGACCTTTAACTTCATGGAGAACAAGACAAATACTCCTGGAAAAGGAGGATTATATTTTGAATTATATTTTGAAATTCCTTTCTTTTCTATTTTGTTTCATAATAAGATGCAGTGGACAATCCATCTACTGCTACTTGTTTCACTTTGGGTTTTTTTCCACGGTACCAAGGGGCAGGAGAAGCTAGACTTGGAGATTTGAATGACCCAAACACATTGTCTTAAACACTTGCCTATCGAGTACACTACGGAATTATCCATGAACCATCGTGGATGAAACAAAAGCCTCACACAGATCTCTCTTCGCTTTTCCACATTAATCACAAGTTAAATTTCTAAATAACCAACGTCCACCTGAAGTTTTTGCGGAGTCCCAAGGATGAAATATTTTATCTCAGTCTTATGTCATTTCTACCTCTCACCTAAACCAACAGCTTGGAAAATATAGGTGAGAGAACTCACTTCAAGAAATCAGAACTTCTCATTTCGTTGCATTTTTGTTCTGGAGTAGAGAAAAACAGGTATTTTGAACCACATGGAAATTTATTTTAAAGCACATTTGAGGGCCAAATGTGCAGGTGAAAAAAAAAGTGTCAGCTTTCTGCATGTATTTCTGAGCAGACATTTTCTTTTTTCTTTTTTTTTTTTTTTTTTTTTTTTTGTGGGTACCTGGGGTCGACCTCAGGACCTCGCGCACCAGCAGGTGCCCATGCCGCTGAGTGATATCACCGGCTCCTTTTTTTCTTATGTGGGTTCCAGGAGTCAAACTCGGGTCCTCGCGCTTGCCAGGAAGGCACTTACACCACTGAGCCATCGCACCAGCCCAACATTTTCATTTTTATCTGGATACATAATCAAATATAGGGCTTGAAAGTCATCAAATGAAACGTGTTCCCCGTGTCTTTTGGGGATGGAAAGGGAACAGGTGGCATTTGGGAAATGGAAGGCCAAAACAAAGTGTATTTCATTGGATTTTTGTGAGTTTAAAAAAAAAGGTAAGGTTGTCTTTTTTAAAAAATTTCTTTGTTTTTAAGGACATTTGTGGCTTGAGAAAAGTGCAACAATGTAGAGCAATGACATTCCCATCTTTCTTGCCTTCTGTTAGAATCCTGGATGCCTTTTCTAAAGACTCCAAAGCCAGGCTGCACCTCATACCAGGGAAATCCCAGTCTTCTTGGCGCGGACAGCAGGGCTTGCTGACCCTCCCCAGGTGACTCCAATATGTAGACAAGTTTGGGAACCACTGTTTTAAGAAAAAGAAATTGCTCATAAACAACTAGTGAAAATAAAAGTGACCCCTTAAAATATGTAACCCCGTCAGAAAGACTTGTTTCTACATTAAAAAATACAGCATGTTGGGCCGGTGAGATGGCTCAGCGGCGTAAGCGCCTGCCTTGCAAGCGCGAGGGCCCGAGTTCGACTCCCGGAACCCACATACGAAAAAGGGGCCGGTGATATCGCTCAGTGGCACAGGTGCCTGTTGGCGCGCGAGGTCCTGAGGTCGTCCCCCTGGTACCCACAAAAAAAAAAAAAAAAAAGCATGCCAAAACATCAAACTCCTACTGCTTAATTTTCTTTTATATCTGATGTATCTATGAAACATGTCAGTACCAGAAAGTTTCTCCTGGAATAATTCAAAATTTTAAAAAGATGACAGGATTCAGATACTTGGGCTCTTAGAAATATGTGTCTGTCCCTGTCCCCAGGTCCTTTGTAATCTCCACAAAAGGGGAGAGCATGAAGGAGACATATGTGTACCAGTTGCTCAGCACGAGTGCTATGATTATGTATCGCAAACATGTACTAATAAAAAATAAATAAAAAGAAAAACAATGACCTGCTCTGCCAGGCCAGTGGCACACTTAAATAAGGCTTAGGTGATGTAGTATCTGACTCATGAATTCCTAATAAAGGCAAATTAGGTCTTTAAAAAAATAAAAATTTAAAAATATATACAGGACTGTCTAACCTATATTTAAAAATGTTGACTGAGGACCTCATTGGAAGAGTACAGGTGCGCTTTCTCTTCATGGGTTTCTGTATCTTGCATTGTTTCCATTCCACCCGAGTACTCTGAAAATATCCGAATTAAAGCAGGTCAGAGTCTGCTGAGCTATTGCCACTCAAAGGACATTAAAACAGGAGAAGCTAAGCCGAGCTCTGCGGCAGGCTGGCACCCGCGAGTGGGTCAGGGGACCCGGGGCTCCTGAGCCCATTCAGCTCAGTGGCCCTTTGTGCCCTGGCTTCCTTCTCTGGAGAAGCGGCCACCTCTGAAAGGTGAGAAAGGCAGGGTGAGTACAATGACAAAGCACTGTCCCCATCAGCAGAGCCAGGGAAAGCTCAGATTAGCTCTTCGGTGATGGCTCCACAGGGTCCAGAGGAGGCTGCAGCTTGACCCCGAGCAGCAAGGGCTGCAACCTCGCAGGGTGTCACAGGCGAGGAGAAGCCATTTGCTGTCAGCAGCGCTGTTGAACCCTCTGCAATCTGAAGGCAGCTCCCCTCCTACTGTGCGAGCTCTGTCGTGGCTGCCTCCCTTCTTCAATGCAGGCCAGCAGCCCGCAGACAGCCGCCCCGCGCCGGATTTAATTGTTGATAGAAGCAAATAATGGGTATCTCTAGCAGGTTTTAATATGATCTTAAAATAGGGGGAAAGTTTTCTGTTATGACATTGACACAGAGGCGATGATTTCGAGTAATGGAGGATGATGTGGAGATGCTTAAAGATTAAATAAGAGCTATATAAAGGCTTGTCAGCATGAATTCTAGGGTGCCAGAAGACATTTTGCATATTGAAGAGTATGCAAAGTGTTTTGTGGCACATTAGAATTCATTCTGACAAGCCTTTATATAGCTCTTATTTAAACACCTACTTTATTTTTAGGAAACAGGTACACGGAGCTACTCTTTGAAGGGAAGCAACAAAGGGCAGCGTTGTTTATCGACTGGATTCTCTCGTTGGGAGAAGCAACACACTACAAAAGAGCGGTCAAAAGTGGAAGCTTGTTTAATATTGCTCTACCGTCACCCTGAAAGGCATAATAATTTGAGTTACACATCTGAACTGATTGGAGTTACAGAATCATATCTCCTTTTGCATTTAACAATATATACAATATAAAATAAATACATTTACACAAACAGACGTTTGCTGGAACACACAGTATGGTACACATCACAAAAATATACAATTGATTGCTTTACAGATGTGAAGCCATCTACAGCTATAGACATGGTTTTATCATTATTATTATTAATATTATTATTATTTTTACTACTGGCTATAATGCAACTCCTGGATTATTATAAGCAGTTTAAATCTTTTTTTTTGTCCTTTTACGATCTTTGCACATAAGACTGCCATAAAGTGTTTTCCTAGGCAGGTAAACAGAGATGCTTAAATAATTAAAATACAATCACCAACACCCATTTCCTCTTCTATAAGAAAAATAGCAGTTTTAAATTTTTTATATCTTTTATGTTATCATTTAAATGCAAAATAGTGGAATAAATACAACAATCAGATCTGATTGAAACACGAGTGTAACTACGAGGGGTCACACAATCATATTGCTTTAAATAAGAACCAACCTAAAAGAAGCAAAATAAAAATAAATCATAAGGCTAAAACATACATCTTTATAACTCTCCAAAACTTCACATTAAGTAAATGGTCTTGCTCGAAACCTGAAAAAACTTTCCTCGGGTGAGGTTTAAGATGGGTATTTACCCTAACGCCCGTGCAGTTCTGTTAGATCTAAAAATTTTAAGTTTGTTTGTTTGTTTGTTTTCCTATTTGTGAGATACCTGTTCTTTTGCAATGTAGACATCACTTAAACTGAAAACTAAAAATTGCACCTCATTCTTTTAACAGGTCTCCATCTCATGTTCGCAGTTGTTTCGCTCTTATTTCTTAAAGTACCATGTACTTTAATGTGACACAGTGAAGATGATGTGCATATTGTAGATATTTTACTGATATATAGTGTAATTAAACCCTGCACAAACTTTCTGGAAAATAACCTTTTTTAAACACATATATAAATAGTCTTATAGAATCAGCACCTTTTATTTTTTTCCCAGGAGTTGTACTTTCTGTTGTTATTTTTAAAGGGATGTGCCAATTTCTGAACTCCTATCACAGCTATAAATTTCAAGTTATTGACCATCTGAATGAATTGCTAATGATGATTTATCTAGAATCACACTACAGTCACTTCTCTACTGAGAAACCACAATCTACAATATAGTCCCATATAGCTAATGATAGATACACAGTATTCCTAGCACTGGGTGGAAACTCCAACCCAAGGTATTTTGTTTAAAGCACACAAAATAGCAATAGTTTTGGAAACAGAGTCCGCACCAAAAAGTTTTGCAACAACACAGAGCAAGTTAATAACAACATCTGAGAGATGATTGAGTGAAAGCCATATGTACAGCATTTAAAAATTAGACTTATCTATATTCTTGAAATATTCAAAATTTTATTTCTAAGCTATACATTGGTATTCTATAATAAACCATTAGAGAAATTATTCCTTGTTTTGAAAATATTAGTATGATTTTGATGTGTATCTGTTCATAATGAATACTTGTTTGGAGTCTCAATGTCTTAATTATTATGAGGAAGAACCTTATTACCGGTAAGGAAGAGAATATACTATTGTAGTCTCCTGAGGAATTGTACATCCAATATTGTCTCTAATTCTACCCTGTGTCTAAAAGCACACACCACAAAAATCCAAACACCACGAACAAGACGACAGCCTCTGAATGCAACAAAAACTTCAGAAAAGCACAGCAAACATGAAACACTGAAGAGCTGAACTACATTTCTTTTGTTTGTTAGGATTACAATTTTAATTACATCTGTGTACATAGAATAACGACTGTTCACACAGTACAGGGGGCAGCTACTAACACTGGTCCATTGGTACAGCGTCGGATGGAGGTTATTGTTTATTGGTTATTTGGCGACTGTAGATTTTGGGGGTATCTAACTGATTTCTTCATTAGATTACACCTCCTAACAGTCTGGACCCTGACTGACTCTCATGCTGTGACAATACTGGTTTGAAAGCACATACATTGGCTTAGCTTTTGGTAAAAACTGCAGAGTAATTGAAACAAATATTCCTAAATGAATGAACTCGTGTGGATCAGGTTTTAGAATTTGGTCAGGCATCTGCTGTCTTTCATGATTTCTTTTTATTTTTTTTAATTTCTGGCATTTGCCTTATTGCCTCTTTAGTGAATACTGGCTCACAGCTCCTTCCGAGACAAGGTCCGGAGCTCTGCAGATGGGCAGCATCTCCTTCCTGCCACCAGGGCAGCTAGAAGGCATATGGCAGCCGCCCCTTGGGCACAGAGGTGCACGCGTGACCACTCTAGGGCTTCGCACCGCTCCTGCAGGGCACACATCGGCGACCGCCCCGAGCCACTGCATGTGTAATCTAATCCTTGGTGTCAGTGGTGTAGGTAAACTGGAGCTCATGTTAAGAAATCGATGTTTGGGACCAGACTGGCACACAACATAAATTGCATCCGTTATAATATGCACCTTCCCTTCAACTATTGCTTGAGTAAGTTAAATTCTCATATTAATAAATGGCTGAAAAGTGGTAAAGCTGGTACAAAAAAATCTCCATTTGTAAGAAGAAACAAAACATTTTTTTTAAAAATCTTCCTTCAGGATTCATTTGTCCTTCATTATTGTTCATAATTGTTCAAAGCCAGCACAAAATTGCAGTATTCTTATTTCTCTTTAGTATTGCATGAATGAATAAAGCTTAAACTATTCCCTGAAAAAGTTACATAGTAGCTAAACTAACAAATACCTGGAAGACTTGAAAAAACAATTAAGGAATCAAATGGCTGTAACTGATCTAGACGGAAAAGCAATGATAAGAAGCAGCCGATGCAACGTTGCTTAAGTTCTCTAATTAGAGGCTGCTCCCGTGAAATCTAATACTGCACTCAGTCAATTCACTTATGTCGCACTGTACTTTTAGGTACGTCGCTTCTCTTTGATTCCTTAGTCACTGGGGACGTTACGGTTCACAATAAGTTCACTGGTATCCATACTGTGGATCTCCATCCTTTGGCAGGGCTGGCTTCCATCTCGCTTCACTTAGAGACCTCTTTTAAAAGTTCCGCAGCAGAAGGAAGGACGGAAGGGAAAGGAAAGGAAAGGGAAAAAAGAAAAGGAATGGAAGGGAAAAGAAAAGGAAAATGGAGAGGAGAGGTGGAAGGGACATTTTCTTACAATGTAGAGTTATTTAAATTTTAGAATAAAGGGGGAGGAAGAAGTAGAAGGAAAGAAGGAAGGAAGTGGGGAAGGAAGGAAGGAAAGAGGGAAGGAAGGAAATGAGACAACCAGAAACCAGTAGTTAAGGAAGCCAAACAATGAGGGAGAGGGAGAAGAAGGGAACGAAAGAAAATAAAAATGAAATAAAAGGAAGGGAATCGGGAGAAAGGAGAAAGGAAGATGAGAGAGAAAGTAGACGGAAATTTATCAGGAACATACGGAGGAATCTGAAAGCTGCTTCACAGTCTTGCTGCTAAAAAATCAGTGCAGTCTGTTGATAGTTGATGTTCTTAACTAAATTCTAAGTTTCTTCGCCGTCACTCGGGTTTATTTTCCCTTTTTCAACGTGCACAACGGGAAGGCCCAGGAAGCCTTTAGTCAGACCTTGGCCTCCAGCATTTCCAAAAAAAGTTTGTGCATGGGGACTTTGCCTTCGAGTTTGATGTTGTAGAAATGCTGCACCGCCTTGGTGGAGGTCTGCCTGAGCAGCGGCAGCGTCATGAGCATCTTGCCGGCCCGGCGCGGGTCTTCCACGTGCTGGCCCGCCTCATAATCCTGCAGGGCCTCGTGCAGCACGTCCTGCAGCTTCTGCACAGCTTCCACGTCTTCTATGTGCATGGAGTCTGTGTGACAAAGCAAAACACACACGCCATCACCTTATGAAGGGTACGCCCCAAGAACTCCAAGTTACAAACGCTACGCAGATACCATAGCCAGACAAGGGCCCAACAACAACAACCAAAAACTCTGCAAATCAATACCCACGATGAACAACAGAGGCAAACCTTCCGGACAAAATACCGGAAATCGTATCCTTGAGCTTCCTTCAGCTCACAGCTGCATCTCTTTGTTCAGAGATGTATATTTTTCAAACCTCTATTTTTTTTTTTTCTAAATTTCACTACAGTAATTTCTAATTCTAGGTTTGGACATGAGAATTATTATGAAAGATTTATTATTTTCCTCCTCAGACTGAGGAAGAGAACGGTTGCTTTTAGCAGATTATAATCATGGCTATCTTATTCATTGACTTTATTCATGTATTCATTCATTCAACAAAAGTTCCGGAAGGCCATCTATTAAAAGTATTATTCTAAACACTATCTGAGGTAAGTTTAAGATCCTGATCTTGCCTGCAAAACGCCCCTATTTCCCAAAGGGGAAAAAAGTTGATGATTAAGATCTTAATTAACAATGCCACATGAATACACTGAATTTAGCACTATATTGAAACACAATAAATTCCTTATCCTTTTAGAATTTTAAGGTACTAGTAACAGTTCATTAAAGCCTCCTTATATACTCTATTTCCCCCCAGTTTAAAAACAAAGTGTCATTAGATTACTGAGTTGGGAAATATTTTTTCACATTTGTGAAGGTGAGCTTTGCCCCTAAAAAACTAATTTGAACATCAAATTCAATTGAGCAAGGAAAGGGTTAAGAAGATTGCCACAATTATTCTTCTGAGAAATGTGAGATGTGGGGAAAAAATAAAAGTTACAGCTTTAGTGCTAAAACAGACACTTAATTATACACAAGTTTGAATCATTTAGCACGTTTTATTGATTCTGATGAGTTTATCTGTTAATTACACATAATGGAGTCTTCGGGGGATTCCTCGTGTTTAATAATTCTAGTCCTCCGAGATTGCTGAGCTCTAAGATATATGGAATTAGCCCAATTTTTCCTATAACTCAAATACAAATCTCATGAACAAATGGGGAAAAGTAGTTTAAAATTAAGTGGCTAGATATAGAAAAAAGAAATGGGCAAAGAGATTTAAAGATAGTTGGATATCACAGTAACGTGTTTTTAAACATCTGTGTATTTTGTTTATTGTTTTTCCTTTTGATACATTTCTGTAAAACAATTTTGATTCATTTGGAATATCATGCTTACGAGACTTTAGGCTCAAAACTCAGTTCCTGCTCAGTGAAGCTGAAACGTGGCGCTCCTCAAGTGGGGTTGGTGTTTGAGCAGGTCTCAGAAGAGCGCCTGGGCACACCTGGACCTTCCGTGGGGCCACTTCTGTCCAGGGGCCTCTCTGTCTGGTTCCTGCCCACAGCGCGGGCTCCCTCCACCTCCTACCGGGTCTCCTCTTCGAAACACGTGTATGTATTTTCAGAAGGCGCCCCAGCGTCGGTAATGTTAGCCATGGAAACAGCCACGCACATGATGGCCACAGGCTCTGATGTGCTTTCCTTTCTCTTGGAGAAACGGAGCTGGGACGTGGGCAACCCCAATGTGAGGCTCTAGGTGACTACTGTCCTGAGGCCTTGGGTACGGGAGTGGAGATGCGGCAGACTCATCCAACTTATCTTGGGACTAAGGTTATTAGCTTCTCTAAAGACAAAATGCAACTAAAACAAGATAACTATTTTCCAGCTACACCCAGAGAAAGAACAAAAATAATAAATATATCATCTATGGAACATCCATTTGGGGAAAATTTAGCTTCTTTCATCTCCAAATGGCCCCACCAGTTAGGTGGCACTGTAGTTAAGTACAGTGGTCAGGTTTAAAATTGCTTTTCATGAATTAAATTGGGCGGGTGGACTATATGACAGTGAGCACAGCATTTCCTTTGTGTAAAAGATAAGATGGAGTTGACTCCTGTGCTCATTTCATTGAAATTTGCAGCTCATCAGCAATGTTCTCTACAACGTTCCTAATGAAGACATTTCCAGTCCTTACAAGGGACAGAATAATCGTTAGGAATGTCTTCTTCATATTTCCCTTATCTGTCTCCTATTCTATCCTTTGGTCCTGGTTGGGAACAACCGAGGATACACTGCCATTTTCCATATGGCACACCTTCCAATACTCCGAAGTCAGCTACAGGCGAGCCAGCCCTGGCCCTAAGCTGTTCTTTCCCACTACTCTTGCCCAGCAGGAGATATATTAGAGGATGTCACAGGAAATGAGGCGAGAACAAATAGCAGAGAGATATGCTCACAAACAGCAATTAAGACTTCAAACTATTCTTTAAAGGCCGTGATTTAGCTTGAGAGATTTAAAAATGATTTAATCAAATTACTATGATAATTTAACTTCCCATTTACAGAAAAGATTCTAACTCATTTTAGCTTTACCCATTCTCGGATCTGCTAATACTTTAAATGCAAACTCACTAAATCTGAACTATTTAATTAGACCATGATTCAGCTGGCAGGCTGCTGAAGAAAATATTAATCTCCATTAGGGATCCCAGTTCAAGTTCGGGCTCTATGGCTTCAATTTGTTTTGTTCTTTGGGCTAAATTTACATGTTGATGCCAACTTCAACAAAACTGGCATTAATTTATGTAATTATTTAGCTTTAGTTGTTAGTGCTGGTTTCTTTTTAACTATGCTTCAAAAGAAACTAGCAATATTTGTGCTAATAGAAAGCAGCTAAGCTTCATAATGGAGATCATCAGTTAATGAACTAACTAGACAGGGTTTAGCTACAGATTAAAGAGCCTGGCAAGGCTGTTGAAGAATCTGGAGACCTAGGCCCCCACCCAGACCTATTAAATCAAAATACTGGAGCGGGATCCAGGATACGAGTATTTTTAAAATATCAAGGCAATTCTGCCAAGCTAAGGTTGAGAGCTACTAAACTAGACAATAAAACAAACAAATGCTATTAAAAAAGACACAAGTTTGCAAAAGATAAGCAGAGTGCAAATGTTACATATATCGGCATCCACATACTGGTCTTCAACATCTAATAATAAAATAGAGCCCTTCCATACATTCAATATTTATATATATATTTTTTTTGTGTGTGTGTGGGTACCAGGGGTCGACCTCAGGACCTCGCGCGCCAGCAGGCGCCCGTGCTGCTGAGCGATATCACCGGCCCTTTTTTTGTATGTGGGTTCCGGGAGTCGAACTCGGGCCCTCGCGCTTGCCAGGCAGGCACTTACGCCGCTGAGCCATCTTACCGGCCCTCAATATTTTAATCTAATGCACAGAATCATAGTCTGGATCGTGGCTAGGAATGTGTTTACTCTGGGAAGAAAGCTAAAATCCTTTCCACTTATAGGTGCAAAATTAAATGAGTCTTAGAGCCAGTAAAAAGAAGATACTTTCACACCTTTTACACCTGGAATACAACACTGCCTTTCTCCGTAATGAAGATATTAGTTACTGTGGGCATGGGCATAGCTATCCAGAATGCACAAGTCCTATTAGGAAATTGTCTTCAACGCTTGTAGCTCATTCTTTGCAACACTTTCTTGATGGTGGCAAATCTTTTAGGGTGGAATTGAGTGTTAGAATACACAGAGTGTCTTCGGGGTCAGGTCTGCTATGTAACAGACACCAACATTCAGAGCTACCTGTGCTGTGGAACACAGGTGCTGGCTTTTTCCTCCAGGAAGAAGAGCAGCCAGAGTGGGGCCACTGTGACCGTCACCAGTCAGCACAGGAATGAAACAGGACAGGCAGAAAGGACAGGTAAGGGAGCAAAGGTCTCCTTTCTAAAAGAGAAGAATGCAGTGGTGGTTTTACCCCCCTACACACCTATGCGTTAAAGAGAAACAACAGGGAAACGAGAAGGCAACACTAAAAACTTAGGAAATAATTTCAGCTTTGAAAAGGATTATAATTGCAATTGATTGAAATCCGTTAAATATGTCTGAATATGTGTTTTTATAATGACATTAAAAAGACAGGGCATTAATTATTTTATTCTCAAAAGTGGTAAATATGGAGAGTAAATCGAGCACTTATACTACTTTTCCTATACATACTATATCATTGGTAACCAAACAACAAATAAGAGAAGGTATTATTTTATAAATATCTCACATACTGATTTTAAAAAGAGTCAAAATTACAAATCACCATTTTGTAATCTCATTGAGTTATGAATTTAGGGAATGACTATCCACAGCTGCTAACACCTCCGAGAGAGACACAGCCAGGGAGGACGTGTCCCCAAAGAATAGCACACCCCCTGCAGGTGTCGTGGACACAGGAACTGGGTCTGACCTTCAGATCCAAGTGCCAGTTTGTACAAAATGGAAAGGGGCTTAACATGGGGAACGGCGGTCTTCAGAGGGAGTTTCTGAGGTACATCGGAAAAGTTTTATTGATTGGCCTTCCTTACATATTCTCTGTGATAGGCTGAAAAATGGTCCCAGAGATATCCAGGCCCTAGTCTCTAGAAATCGCACATGATAGCTTACATGGCAGAATGAGCTCTACAGAGTCATGGCTCTTCACACAGGAGGTTGATCTAGATTATCCAGATGGGCACTCAATGAAAGCGGAAGAGGGAAGAAGGAAGTGACGTTACCGCTAAGGCAAAGTGCTCCGCCATGATGGCAGAAGGTGCATGAACCAAGGGATGCAAAGATTGTGACCCTAGAAGCAGAGAAGGCAGGAAAGTAGATTCCGGAGGGACCCAGCCCTGTCCACTCCTTGCCTCACACCCAGTGAAACTGACTTGTGGACTTGTGACCTCCCACAGTGTAATGCTGCTATGTAAGGCCATAAACTAGTAGTGATTTTTGAAGAGTAGCATGGGAAGCTAATAAACATACTAAGTCACACATTCTTGTGTTTTCTTTCTCATTAAAATGGTGACAGTGATGGAGAGAAAGGGAGTGGAGCACTTCTGATAGGAGGGTCTCTTCAAGAAAGTGGTGCACCAGAAATAAATCAGATGCAGAAGGCTAAATATTGTCTAGTTTCTCCTATATGAAAATCTCAAAGTGTAAGTAATTTTAAGAAAAATTGTGCCTGTACTGAACATGTATAGGGTTTTCCTTGTCACTAGCCCCTACCCAGTATAATGGAACAACTAGATAACCTAGCACCTAAGTTATGTTAGGTATGGTGCGCAGTCTGAGGACGCCTGAGAGTACACAAGGAAATGTGTGGAGGGGCAGCGAATACCATATCTTTTTATATGAGGGGCTTGGGTCTCTGCAGATTTTTATGTTCATGGGTGGGTCAGTGGGTCCTGGAACAATTCCTCATAGAGACAACTGCTTGTACCTACAAGAAGAGAGCAAAATAGAGAAGTGGACACAACATTCTAAACTCAATGTAAAATAGTCACTGAGGTTCTTGGATATGAAATTGCAACAGCTTTTAAGAACACGGTACCTAAGTATTGGTGGAATAGAAGTAGCTTATTGATAGGAAGGGACAGAGGATCCAGTCCTCTGGCTCACAGTGGCTACAATCTTTAGGAGCTCACTTCTAGAATCTATAAAATGGTACTAGATGTGTCTACCACATGAGTATGGAGTGGTAATAAAATGAGATTCCCCACCAGAAGTCTAAAAAAGAAATTTCTACAAAAAGATTCTGAAAAAGGATAATCTTTTGGGCAGCAGCTAAAACTATTTCCAGGATATCAAGGAAAATTTAGCTAAAATTTTAGTAAAATTGGCTGAGAACATAGTAGATACTATCAACTGAAGAAGGTTTTTTTTTTTTTTTCACTTTTATTTAGATCCATGGAAATGTTAATGTTTCTACATCACAAATTCTTTGTCTCTCAATAGATAGAGAGATAACCAAATTCAAAACTTTTACTTAAAAATAACTAACTGAAACATTTTAGGCCACTGAGGGAATATTAGACATGACTAATTACCCTGACTTACTTTACAGATAACAAAACACTTGCATGGGTATATCATGCATTCTCAAATGAGAAGAAATTTGGAATTGAGTGGTAGGAAAAATATCTTTTTGGGTAAGATTTATAAATACATACTATAGAAACACATGTAGTACATTTGTGGCATTAGTGTTTCATTGGGAGGTACTTAGGAAATATTTTTTTCTAAAAAAGTCTCCCGCAACCAGGTGTGGTGGTACACACCTGTAATCCCAGCACTTGGGAGGCTGAGGCAGGAAGATCAGCATGAGTTTAAGGCCAGCCTGGACTACATAGTGAGTTTAAGGCCAGCCTGAACTACTTAGTGAGACCCTGTCTCTAAAAAGCAAAAAACAACCAAATAAAAAAGTCTCCCCTAAAGGAGTGATATTGAAAAAAGACTGAGAAAGGCTAGACCAGCCTTAAATGACGGTCCAAATGTCCTAGTTAAATAGGGCCTCGGTCCAGTTTCCTGCAGCAACCACTGTAGGAGACTTGAAATTATGCAATTGTGTACACATCCCATTCTTCTTCTAGAACAACAGAATACTGTTATGATGTCACTACTTAGGATTTAAGTTGATGGCCAAAATACTACCTGTAGTTTTATAGCAGTAGGAGCTATTATTCTGGAAATATTGTGTAGAAGTAAAAGAAAACTTGACTTCAGATATATTTATTCTGGAGTGGAAGGAGCTCAGCTGGCTTCAGGTGAAGGGTGCGACAGGGTGACAACAGTTGGGATGCGAGTGGTAGCTATAGAGCCTGAAGGTCCCGTGACATGGACAAAAGCAAATGATTAGACTTGAAAGGACTCGGAATCTTAAACTGTTTTTAATCTTCCAGTAGGTAACAATGAGTATCCTACCTTAAGACCAGTGATGACAATTTCAGCAAATTCTTAAGACATGACAGAACCAGCCAAGTGACTAGAATCCTATCGCATAACCTTACCCAAAATACTTACAGCAGTGTTTCACTGTCTTCTCTAATACAGAAGTAAAATTCATCATAGAATTCCCAAAATGGAAAGAATTCCAGACATCATTCTAACCTCTTCATGTACGCATGGCGAATCACAAATTGTGACCTAGATTTTTTTTTTCAATCTGACCTCACAGAGCTGTGTCACAGCTGCTCAGAAAAAAGAGAATGCACAGTTTAAGGGAGGCTGAAATGTCCTAGCTTCGAAAGTCACTGCAACTATTCCTTAGGTTCTTCAAATATTTGAGTGTGAGAACTGGAATATTAGCTCATGATCTATTGTAGTTTAGGCCACACCCCTGAAGACAGGAAGACGCTCTCCGTGATGGTTTGGTGTTCAAAGTGTTCCTGAATTCTCATGTGACAGAGACACAGGCACAAAAAATATGACAGCCAAGTGCCTGTTTCCCAAATGTAAGCAGAACATTTATAATTTTTGAATAAAGACAGATGTTTAAAATAAGATGGAATTTAGATGAATGAGACATTTGGTTGTTAAAGCACCTACAGCCATCTAGAGAAAGCTAAGATATGTACATAACTAATATAAAAAGGGAATTTTGGGGGCCTAAAAAAGTCATTTTGGTTAATCTGAAATTTCTAAGTTCTACAGGAAAATCCAAGAGTTTTCTATGGTGTCTAAGAAAAGTAGTAAAACACTTTCACGCTGATATGTTCATGAGCAGTTAAAAAAAACTCACATTGGATTTAAGCAAGGTTGAATCTTTAATTTGATAGCTATCCTCCAAGCAGTGGTCAAAATAATAAAATAGCCTTATATCGACAGCATGAAAGGAAACAGCTTTCTGAGTCCCTTACCCCAAACTAAAAGGCTGAGACTTGTGGGTTGGGTGGATGAAAAAAAGTTTACAACACTGGGAAGATGCTACAATTTAGAGACTAAAATGGTCTTTACCACACTTAGTCACTTTTTCTATTGTATACAGTCTGATTCAGTTAATTCTTGGTATTGAGAGGCTAAAAAATGTTACAATCATCCATCAGAACAATTTGTGCCATGAGAAGCAGTGCTACTTAACTACTAGAATAGGAGGAAAAGCAGAGGCTGTTAACTTTTTCTGGCTAAACACAAGAAAAATAAACTAACAAGTCCTTTAAATAAATACTTTCTAATCACCAGTCACTACTATAAATAGGTCACTTCCTCAATAGCAGAGTATACGGGATTAGAGCATTTACACACCAACAATATTAATGTTTATACTTCTAAGCAACAGAGACAGAAATGCTGCTACTAATTAAGGTTCTCCAAATTATAACATTTAGCCATTAAGTATACATCTAACACCGGAATTATAAACTTTTAGCTATTTGAATGATAAAGTTTTAGCATTGCTCAGCATGCACAATTAGCTAATAATTTAAAAAAGAATTTGAAACGTAAAAGCTATAAAACATGCTTACTCTACTTTAAAAACAATTAGCCAAGTAAAGGTTTTAAGTTAGAATTGTTCGATGATTACCAAATAAGAACTCTTCCCCAAACTATCACTGAAAAGTCTTCATGTAATTATGAATGATGTTCTAATATAAAGGCCACACAGAATCATAAATCCTCAGAAAATTTCTATTGCTTTCTCACTTTGATCTTCCAGCGAGCAAGGCAAGGGCTTCTTGAGGGTTTTATAACAACAATGCCATTTGTCATAAAGAATCATAAGCTACGGTTTCACAGGGGCGCTAAGGAAGAGGGCTGAGGGTACGGTAAGGAAAAGGGTCTGTCCCCGACTAAAGCTGTGAGATGCTAAACTGCATTATGAAGACAAATAGGAAAGTACAGCTTCATTGTTGAAAACAATTTTCCTTCTATCAGTCCAAAGATTCATGCATCAATATCGTAGATGAACTGTTAATTACAAAATCAATTAAAAATTATTTCTAAAAACAGTCACGCATCCCCAGCTCTCTCGGGGGCAATTTGGGCAGAAGGTCTCGTCTCACGAGGACCGCGCCAAATCACAAAGTCGTCATCCACAAGTAAGCAAAAGCAATCTGGTTTTTCATTTTTCAGCGCGGCTGAGCCCAGCCTGAGATTGATCGTCACATATGGCCCCAGAAAACAAACTGTCAATACCTTGAATGCTGCAGAATTTGAACAAATAGCCGCCCGCCCATTCAAGCCACTCATTGCATCCCATTTAACAGATTTTATTGACAGTTTCCTTCTTGTAATTAAAGGGAAAACTACTGGCCAGCAACCAAGATAAAGTTCAAAGATAGGGTCAAAACAAAAGCAGATGGAGGGGCACGGCGTGACTGTCAATGGCACCCAGCATCAGAGCGTGTTATTGACACACAGGTATCTAATGATGGGCACGTCATTAAGGAGGGATCTATCCTGAACTTATGCAAATGATGAGAAAGACTTAAGATCACAATAAAGCATTCCGAGGGGCACAAAGGGGAAGACAACAAAGCAACAACGATTTTTACTTATCAGAGGTTGCTCTCTGTTTTCGCACACTCTAGTTCAAAGGGAAAGAACATTTATCCCATGGTTCTTAACCCTTACTGTGTAGGCGGACCTTGGCAAGTGAACACCCCTTCCGCAGAATTTGGTTTCTGAATAATTCCAGAATGGAAGAGATGGAATATTCTTTGATAACCAAAATGAAAAGCAACAAAAATATATTTTCCCCACTGCAAAATTTATATTTCTGAGGAGAAAGTGGTTTGGGCAGATTCACATCTCACTGATGTTGACTTGTGCTTAGAAAACAATGGGGCGAATTCTGTCCCAAGGGTGTCCACTTATGCCACTCCCGGAAGAGCTTTTGGTTTGTGATGACCCAGATTAGTAAATGCAGTAGGGACTAAAAGTTTCACAGCTTTCTTTCAATGAGCAAGTAAAATGAAATGAATTTCCTTCAAGAGTATTTTTCTCTTAACTTTTCACTAGAAAGCTATACTGACGATAGTTTTGCTGACTCACACAGAATCTGCAAGCTAGGTCTGGCAAATTCCTAAAGAAGTTAAGAGAAAGGGTAAGACAGACATTAAAAAATGCAACAACCACCATGCCAATATGCCAACCTGAATTAGCGAGAGCTATCGCTTTGAGGGTGACAAATTCTTCTTTCTCCAGCTTCATGCTCTTGTATTTCTTTACCAGCTGCAGGATAGCATTATTTAGGTCAAGAAGCCCTGCTAATTTGGACTGGTCTTCGTCCATTATATAATCGTCTGCATAGACAAGTTCATCCTCAAATGAAAGCGATCGGTATACGACACCAAGGATCAAAATTTCCATCCAAGCGCTTTGCAGGAGGCTCATCTGGTCAGCCAGAGACAGTGTGGAGAAGCCTGCATGGGGAGATGGGCAGATCAAGTTACTTTCCAGCCATCATTTCATAACGTGACATCAGTTTCCTATGTACTCAGCTTCTACACCCCAGCTCAAAAGGATGCTGAGCTCTGACTAGAAGCCCTTCACATTTTCCTCTGATTGCTTTGTGGACAGCAAAGGAAAAGTCACACACCAGCTTCAATTTGTTGGTATTTTTATAGGTTTTATAGACACAGCTGAGGGAACCATAATAGAGGCATCGTGTTCTTTCTTTCACTTGCAAAGCAAATACCACATAACCTTGATATTGGATGTCTGGCTGAAGTTTCATGAATGTGTTACATGAAGTCAGATTTTCAACTACCTAATTTTGAAAAACTAGTGTCGGTGAACACAATAAAAGCAAAACAAAACAAAACAAAGCAAAACAACAGTCCACAAGGGAGAACAAACAGTTCAGGCTACACAGAGTATAACTTGGAAACCTTTCTCTGTAACAGTCACAAGGTAGTGGATTATGCTACCAGATGAGATAACTGACTGAGTATTTTTACTCACTAATATTTAATAGGAATTTCTTCTTAAAATAATAATTACTGGTGTAAAAACAATGAGAATACTTAGCAGCCTGGCCTCCTCACCAAACACAAAAGCCACAGTTTATTTATATTACTAAGGTCCAATATAGTTAAAATGTTAGATATAAAAATAATTGGGTGTAGTGGAGTGAATATGAGAACAGCCAGATCCTGAAGTGAATATTTAGATACTGGCTAGTTCACCTTGAGGAGGTCAATTAACTCGTACATTAATTTTTGCAGTTGGGAAATCTAATCTCCACTTAAACACTGGTTTATAATAGACATTTGAAAGTTTCACCATATTACACATTATTTTTTATCTAAAATATCTGGTAGATCACATTCACACATGTGCATTTTAAGACCCTTCTAAACCTGAGAAAACACACACAAACAATAAAACTTTAATAAAAATTTTGTTCCATGAGGAAAGACAAAGAGTACGGCTCAACCTATGCAAGAGCAAAGATCTACATTCTTATCCCAGAGGGTGTAGATCTGTATTCTAAATGAAAGTCTCCATGAAGATACCTGAGGGTCAGGTGCTTCTTTCAAGAATCCTAAAAAAGAAATATTTTACTGCTAAGGAAGGGTACAACTGGAAATTCCAAGAGTGACCACCCACCCTCATGGTTTGGGAAAGCAATGGTACCAAGATTCAGGGTCCTGCCACCAGCACTCCCACAGAATGGGGGACACTTTGAATAATGCAACCTAAGGAATCTATTTTTATCCCCTCAAATCCTTACCCAAATCATTAATATCTACTTACACCCAGCCTTGTTAGGCTCCTGTTTATGGTCACTGTCATATTTATTCATATCGAATTGTTCACATCCCATATCATATTAGAAATTGCAGCACAATAATATTGTTTGGACAATTGAATGCCAGTATCTTGTACTCCGAATAACTAATTTAAAGATAACAATATGCAATGTATTAACCATTGTTACCTTCCTATTATGTTGTTTTGAAATTTTTTTTTTCTCTTTAAAAAAAAAAAAGAAAGAAATTACAGCACAAGAAATTAAAGGAAACAATTTCCTGGCACATTGGTGCAAATCAGTGGTTAGCCACTTGGTACCTTTACATATAAGTGCTTAATAAGATCAAAAGGGACCAGTCCAGCTTTGCTGAGGGGCTTCATGGCGCACATACAAGGCCTTTCCTGCATTGTCACAGTGCTTACGTGTTACTTGACACGGGTCCTTTTGGTCTGGCTGTACACTTGCTTTTCTTTTCATTCTTTTTTATTTGTCATTGTAATTTGGACTTAAATTAATAAACATCCTCTTAAAACTAGAGATGGAATAACTGATTGCATTTTGAATGGGGATTCAAAAGAGAAATGTGAAGACCTAAAAGTAGGTTTGGGTCCAGGTGTTTTTGACTTGGGGGGTGTCACACTCAACAACAAGAAAAGACAAAACCACACTGCTCTTCTGCTATGCTCCTCCTAATAGCACCCACCCCCCTAAGAAAAAGGTACAGTGCAAATCCAAATATCTAACTCGAGAAAAAAGAATAAGGATTTCTTTTGCGAAGTAAATCAACAAAAAATGCATGATGGTCTGGAAGTTTCGGAGCGAGCAGAAACAGGGATTTGAATCAGCCCAGGCTTCTCGCTCCCTTTCATGCTACAAGCAGCAGCTTCTCTGCTGCCACAGATGGGCAGAGCCCACAGCCTGCAGCACCTTGTGACAGCCCAATTCTCCCTCCCAGACACCGCTGTTAGTAAATAGATTTACACATTCTCCAATCTCCACACATCTTTCCGCCGAATAATTAAAAGCAGGATGATTAGTTTATTGAGTGGAAGGAGGAACTTTTTTATTGAGGTCCATCCACGATTTTATCAGGGCCAGCACTTTTACGGTTGTCAGGGGGTGCAGGCATCCAATTTTTCTTATCTGCCTGATTAATACAAACGCTGTTTCAGGACGCATTAATTAACAGATACAAATCTACGTTCTCATGGAAGGATCAATACGGAGAAGAAAAGAAGCATCAATGTGAATTTAGTGCCGATGATGGAGAAGGCACGCTATCGACATTTACGTGCATGGAAACTTTAAAGTTGCACCCGGGCCCCTTTGTCCCTGTGATTTAGAAATTAACAATTTTGCAGCCACAACAACATTTCACACACCTTTTTGGGGTTTAATTAAACAAAAAACAATAAAATTTCATTTTTTAAGGCCGCTCCTGCAATTTGTTTCTGTGAGTGTGTTTTATCCTTTTTGCAAACCTAACTTTTTCCTTTCATTTCTCCTTGAAATAAAGAGAGGGGATAAAAGGTAAGAAAAGGGTACTTTTTTTTTTTTTTTTTTTTGGTTTTGATCAGGAAGCTGAGGGTGATGGTGGTAGCAGAGAAGATATGGTGAGTTTGCTCGCTTTATTTGAGGGCTCTTTCAGCTGAGTGAAGGAAATGTAATTTTTAGGAAAGAAGGACAATCTATGCTTTTACAAAATAAAATAGAAGTCTGGATTTCTATCTCTTCTCAGTCTAGAAATAGCTGTCTCGCATTTAACACTTTACCACCACCCCTGAGATCTACCACTGGGTACAAAGCGCACTCCTGCCTGACGCCCAAGCAGCACTTAGCCTTGGTGTGTACAACACCGTCCCAATAGATGTTTGCTTTCTCTTACATGAGACACACAAAACACAAATAAAGAGCAAAATAAAAGGTAAATAATAGGAAGCAGGCAGATCTTTTTCAAATAGGAAGGGAAACAAGAGATGAGGGGGGAGGAGAGGGAAAGGGGATGGGAAAAAATAATTGAAGAAAAAAATGGAAATACAGCTTTTGCAAATGGGAGTTACCCAAGAGTTGGAAGGAGCAGAGAGGGATGGGAGAGATAGGCAATGGGAAAGAATTAAATTGTGTTCTGGGCATGTACCAACTCCCCACGATACCTGTAATCATTATGTACTGCAAATGTGTACTCATAAGAATACAGAGATTTTAAGTCCACAAAATTAACTTACCACTCTTTAGGATTGCTAACTATATGCACAACCATAAAGACGCATGGATAAAATAATATCCTTATCAACAGACCCGAGCAAAGTATAAAAACCTGAATGACCCAGGCCTAAAGAAAAATGCATGTTTTAGTAAACTAGCTTAAGCAATTTTTCTAAAAGCATCATTTGTCTACTGGGTCACATCAACTTGTATCCAAATGATAATCACTTATTTGTGCTTTCATCAGGCATTTAGTGATTTTGTTTTTTATGGCTAGCAGGCTACAAGTTAGAGGTCCTCACTGCCTGTAACATTCAGCTCCCTTTGGAGAGAAACCTCTTTCCCAAGTGAAACAGAATATGCTCCACAGCTGTGTCATTTGAACTTCATGTTTTATATGGCCTGGGATCTTAATCTTCGGTGGCTGACAGGTTATAGTTTTAAATGTTCAGCTGTATTACACATTTTAAAATACACTGATACCATGGCACATTATTTTTTCCTCGCCAGCCACAGCCTGTTCGATGTGTATTCCCGACAACTCTGATCTCGCTTCATCTCTGTCCCATAGTCACTGTTATTTAATGTATCCCAGGCATTTGGCTCTGCAGCCTGACTCTACCCTGACCCGGAGTTAAACAGCATGTTTATCTGCACTACAGTGTGTTCCAAACAAACCACATGACATTTGGGAGGAACGTCATTTGGAGCGACTGAAAACCTTCTCAAGAGACAGGTACCCCGGAGGTGATGGGCTTGAAAGCGGGCTCTGTGAACCCCTCTGCTTTCTCCAGCCACAAACTTCGGAGGCTCAAGGCAGTGCCACGAGCACTCATCAAGCACATATTTTCCCCTGGCCTGGCAAACTGATGCACTTTGCAGTCAACTTACAAAAAAGGCTAAGCATTTAAAAGTGTGAAGGGCAAAAAGTATCTGACGGCTAGTCCTCAAAAATACACTTTCATTTCAGAAAGCATAAATGTTTATTTCCTGAACAGAGTGTTGACAGAAATAGGCTGCAGTGCAGGCATTTGGGTTTAACCCCTGCTAGGCATCTTCTTCTCAGCTGCTTTCTTGAAACTCAGAGCAAGCACTTTAAATCTTCAGGGTGTCTCATAATATCAGCTAATCATGGCATTGATTCGCCCGCTCACAGTTTTTGAACTGTACTCTGTGTTCCTCAAAAAACCTGATGCTTTTCAACAAATAGCACATCATACTGGAACTGGAACTAACTCACTGGGACAGCAAGCAACATATGTGAAGTTCGGTTGGAGAGGGTAACATAGGCATAGCATAAGTGAGAGTCCTTTCCCGTACTGTACATCTAGCATTTACAAGAACCAGCAGGAAAAGCGTAACAATGGCACTGAGCTTTAGTATTAGCTACTATCAGACAGCCAGGGGTACAACCCTTGTTACAGAAAAACTCCCACTGCATTTCTAAGCTACGTGCTCTTTTCACTTATGGTCAGGTGGATCACTTGGTCCATGATTGCCAAAACACACAGCTCTGATTCTTATTGGACATTTCATACTGGTGGGCATGCATGTGCTGTGTGCATGTGTGCATGTATGGTGTGTGTGTGTGTGTGTATTTTACAAACTGTAGCTCACTGAGAGTACAATTAAGTACCTACAGATGGTTAACTTCCTAGGAAAAAGTGGGAATATCTACATGATGCTATCAGAAACATTTTATTTAAAAATTTGCTTTAAAAGGGATGATAATGAGACTTTCTACATTACTAAGAGGTTTTTGTTTTGTTTTTTTTTTTAACCACATTACTATCATCCAGTAAATAAGCATGAGCCTATAAGGCTTACAATACCACTCTGGGAAACTCTGCCCTTCTAGGCTGACCATAGTCCAGGCCTCAGTGTTTTAAATAAAATCAGAATTGGTATGGGTGAAATGTCAGAATAGCTGACAAAAATGGGAAATAGCTCCCTTTCTGTTTAATTTGATCAACTGGACATTTGTGGGTCTGTAGCTCTGTTTTCATACTTTCAAATAGATTTTATGGAGCCATTCTGTTAAGGAAAAGCAATTTCACAGGACAAAAGCATTTTCATAAATTTGAAAGGCAGGGCTCAGATTTAAATATTATGTATGTGTCTGTAAATGTGTCGGTCAGAATGAACCACCTTTAGTAAAATTGAGGAAATGATTTGGGTAGTTGAGACCAACTAAAGGGAGGGGACACAGAACTGTAAAGGTAACAGCTACCCATCCACGACAGAATTGCCACTGTCAACTACGTTCATGAGTGCAACTGACCATTGACCACCATGAGGGTTATGTAAAGAGCAAATGAATAAACAATTAGCTCATTCCTAAGCCAAGTCATGGAAATCCCGCCCCTCCAACCCCAGCATGGGCTAAAGCCTTTCTTAAGTAATTTCCCTTGTTTCCCAGTATGGCTCACTAGAAAAATTATAACTATTATATGAGAAAGAATACTATTCCACATAGCAACACAGGAAACCGTCAGCACCATGCAGGAATTTTCCCTTGCTTGTTTGTTTGTTGGTTTGTTTTCCTGTGAGAGTGGGTGGATTTTGACAATTGTCAACCTACCTTGAAAAAACGAACGTGATGGGACAGATGAGTGCCACATAAACAAGAATATGCGGGACATCTCTGCCGAGCACAAGGGCTCTCCTCCACAGTTGTTTTTTACCCACTTACTTCAGAGTGAGTCCCAAGATCTGAAATCACTCTCTTAGCTTTTCCTAAATTCCTTACTTGGACTCAGTGTTACTTTCTCTGTCCTTGCATCTGAGGCAGGCTGAAAGAAAAATTGTCAGGGGTCGTGGAGGCAGGCATGGGCTGAGCTGCTGAAAGGTAGGAAATCTAGGGGCTTTCTTGTCCTACAAACTTGATTTTTTTTTTTAGTTGAAAATAGGAGGGGGCCGGTGAGATGGCTCAGCAGCGTAAGCGCCTGCCTGGCAAGCGCGAGGGCCCGAGTTCGACTCCTGGTACCCACATATGCAAAAAGGGCCGGTGATATTGCTCAGCGGCACGGGTGCCTCCTGGCGCGCGAGGTCCTGAGGACGACGCCCGGTACCCACAAAAAAAAAAAAAATAGGAAAGCTCTCCTTTATTACGTGACTGAAATCTGTGTGACCACCAAGAAAAAACAAAAGCAGTACTGTACAATGTAAGACTTTTTAAGGAGTCTGTAAAATACCATTATCAGTGTCACTTTGGGATGAGACAGATACTGAATAGGGAAAAAGATGGTTTGGAGCCACATTTCTGACTTCAAAGACAAAGAATCTGTGCTTGAATCTGGTTTGCTCCACCCATGACTAGTAGGACCAGGTCAAGAAATACTGTACCACGGTGTCACAGGACACTAACCAGTGGTCCAAGGAAAGCCAGCCCAGCTTGGGCCCAAGCAATCCCCACCAGAGCTCCAGCACTGGATTTAAAAATCCTGTCTCCGTAGTACACATACAGGGACTATTTTCCTTTGAGGATGAACTCTGGGGGGCCCTGGGGTGGAACCCAGGGCCTTGTGCATGCTTAGCATGTACTCTACCCCATCCCCTGTGGGCTCTGTCTTCAACTTTGAAGATCTATAGGGCTGGCAGGCATTGCCGCAGGTCTTTAAAGAGTCTGTGGAAGGTATTTACTATCAATCCCCAAAAAGATCAGGTTTGTTGCCGTGGAGTGATGGTTGAGGGGAGAAGCCTGTGAAACACTGTGACCTTGATGTCTAGGGACACATTGGCAAGCAGTGACACGCACGTGACCTTCTTAGGAGTGGAACTGTGTCCCCTTTCTGCTGATGTGGGAATCCTAACCCCAGTTCTGGTGAATGTAAGCTTATTCAGAAATGGGGCTCCCCAGATCATTGAGTTATGAGAAGGCCATTAGAGCAGGCCCTAATCTCACACAAACATCTTCATCCTTGGGTAAATTTGGACATAGAGATGGACAGGAGCAGGGAGAGGTGACGTGAAGACCTAGGGACATTACCATCTATAAGCCAGGTGACACTTGAGGCCACCTGAGGCCAGCAGTGGTATCAGGGACAGTTTGTGCTTGAGGCCCTCAGGATGAACCAGACCTGCTAACACTTTGAGCTTGGCCTTCCAACCCTGGAGCCATGGGGTAATGCATCTGTTCATCTGAAATCGCTGTTTGTGGTTCTTTGTCCCATGCCAGTGAGGAATCTGCCAGCCCCAACTACCCCGAATTCACAGCAAGACTCTCATGAGGCACAGAGCTGTCACCTCAGCTAAAGGTTCCTGAGCTGCTATCAGGATGACCTAGAAACGGGTACCACGTCTGCCGCCAACTCACTGCGAGACTCGGGGAAGTGGAGTGACGCGGCTTCTTTAGTTCCTGCCTTCTCACCTGTGAAATGCGAATGTGGGAAACATGTTTCTGAAGATTTGTCCTAGCCCTAAATATTTAGGTTTCTAGAGGTTCGACTGTAGTGAAAGTCAAGTCAACCGATACTTAGGGCATCTTCGTAAGTGGTGTGCTCTGCTCAGTACCATGAGAATTTACAAAGAGTGAAATATAATCTTTGCCTTCTAACATTTTACAGCTCAGTGAAAGCAGATTAGACTATAATTAAGAAAATAAATACTGTAAATAATGATCGAAGTATATTTCCTGCCATATTGCCTAAAGGATCCTCCCCTGGTATCTCCTCTGTGGATGCCCTAACGTGTTGAAAACTGAGCTCATTTTCCAAAGCCCCAGAATCTGAACCCACAGGTCCAGGACCACTCGCTGCCCAGCCTCACAGAGCCGCAGCCCCAGCTCCACGCTGTGCTCTTCATGGGCCGCCGGGGGTTCTCGGTTGTCTTTCTGAAGCCATTCCCACACGTACACGTGGGCTCCTACTCTTTTAGCTGTTACCACTATTACTGTGTAGCACCTACGGCAGCTGGAAAATACAAAAGTGAGCACCGAAGCTAGTGACATAAACAAGAGGCCCCGAGCTAAGCGTGAGTGACAGATGAAGTGGGGGGTGGCTGCACCAAGGTGTGGCCCTAGGTCCACCTGTGACCTGCAGCACTTTGCTCCTGAGTTCTCCAGAGTGAACGGGACCCTCTGCTTCGATCCCTGCTGTGTCCCCTGCAGGTGTGTGGGCAAACACGTGCTATGTGAATAAACAGGCAATGACTTTGCGTCTCACTGATTGGCTTCCAAAAAGCAGGGAGGTTAGAAGTGAAGAAACCATTTCAGAAGTTGGTCCTGACTCCTTCAAAATACATATAAACACATAGAAATATCCCTTAAATCACATACGATAAACTGATTTGGATTCTAGGATTCACATGATATTTCTCAATTATCTTCTAGCTGTATTCTAAGCAAAGGTAAAACAAGCAATGTCCTAGAGTTTTGGAAAAATATGGATTCTTCCAAGTCTTAGAGCATTGTTGAGATTTTCAGGAATTAGGTCTGAAGAAAAATATCTCTAAACCCATTTCTGAAAAATTCTGTCAGAAAAAATTTTGTTCAGCCTGTATTTTTCTACAATTTAATGTTTTAAAATAGAAAATGTTAGTGAAAAACAGCCTTGGGAAACTCAAGGAAGTTATAGGTCATGATTTTCAACTGGGGCAAAAAAAAAAAAAAAATGGAAAGGGGAACAAGAGTTGAAAGGAGCAGAGAGGGGAAAGCAACAAAAAAGAATTAAAATGTGTTTTGTATATGTACAAACTCCCCACAATAAATGTAATCACTATGTACTGCAAACATGTACTAAGAAAAATAAATAAAAATGGAAAATAAAAATCACACATACCAAAAATGGTGCTGAGTGCTTTTTCATTAATGCAGTGAGTATTTACAAAGGCATGGGTTATGTGTAAAGCACTTTGCTTCCAAGTGCTCTACGTAGGACTTGATGCAAAGCCACTTAAACTCTGGTGGAGTCCTGCCGCAATTTCTTAACCTCTGCAGGTTCTTCTTTAATTTGTACTTAAAGGACATTTTAATCTTATGACCTAAGTACTTCTCTTACATATTTATAAATTAACCATTCACAAAAGATTGCATAATAATGTCACAATACCTTTTGTCACTGTAAGTACCTATCTTTCTCCTAGTTGTATAATTATTTTGACAAGGTGTACATTTGTTTTCTGAAAACAAATGCTCACTGTTTCTTTCTAGTTGCAGGAATGAAATATAGCATGTTTACATTCTTCTCATAAAATCTTAGGAAATTCTGAATTTAATTGTTGAAAAGCCAAAGTTAAAAACGGCTAAAGAGGACATTATCCACACTTAAAAGATGGAGAAAACCTGGATTTTCATCATTATGGGTTTTTTTCTTCCAGAAGCAAAAACAGCAAAAAAGAGGGTAGCAATAAAAATGTACCCATATGGCATTGGCACCTCAGTGCCTTTTAAAACCGTGGGACTTCACTAAGTACTGTCACAAGGATTTGCCATGGGATCAGCTCGGATCAGCTCATAGGGTCGCGGCACCTGCCCATGGAAAACCTCAAACTGGACATTTACAAACGGCGAAGATGGAAATTCTCTGCTATGACCTTTTGCCGTGTCTAAACACTAAGTAATTTAAATGCCACTTAGGTATCAGACTTATCAAAAGAATTTTGAATTAAAATCATTTCCACCTGCAGTAGAAATAGCCCTGTATAGAGATTTCTATATATAATATAGCGGGATCTGCTCAAGTCTAAAAGAAATCAGGTGGCACATTTAGAAAACGAACTAGAGGGGCCGGTGAGATGGCTCAGCGGCTTAAGCGCCTGCCCGGCAAGCGCGAGGGCCCGAGTTCGACTCCCGGATCCCACATACGAAAAAGGGGCCGGTGATATCGCTCAGCGGCACGGGCGCCTGCTGGCGCGCGAGGTCCTGAGGTCGACCCCCCGGTACCCACAAAAAAAAAAAAAAAAAAAGAAAACGAACTAGAGGGCCAAAAATATCTCTAATAAACCAGAAACGAGTTCATATTCATTGGTGTAAACATTTTTTTTTTTTAATTGTACAGACTTAGAGGAGTTTGGATTTTAAGGGTACAAATACATTGGACACCAACCATAGTTTTTCATTTAAAATACAGATATAAGGAAAAATACAAGAAGAATAATTTTGCTAAAGTAAATTTGAGAATCAAAAATACATTTTTTCATGTTAGCCTAGCATGTACTAAGCTCTGGGTTCAATTTTCGGCACCAGAAAAAAACACACTTTTTAAAACACCCAAAGTCTTAATAAATTAACCAATAAGTCACTGACAAAGCATATCATTTGTCAGACTTCATCAAAAGCTGATGTGCTTCTAAAACTCATCAGAACCATTGGAGAGACCACCCCTACTGTACTTTTGGCTAAATCTTTTTTAAAACAACAACAAATTATTGGTACTTTTTACTTTTCTTCATACTCTCTAATACTTGATTCTTCACTGTATTTCTTTCTTTTTTTTTTTTTTTTGTGGGTACCGGGGGTCGACCTCAGGACCTCGCGCACCAGCAGGCGCCCATGCCGCTGAGCGATATCACCGGCCCTTTTTTCGTATGTGGGTTCCGGGAGTCGAACTCGGGCCCTCGCGCTTGCCAGGCAGGCGCTTAAGCCGCTGAGCCATCTCACCGGCCCTCTTCACTGTTTTTCTAACCCAAAAAAATATACTTCAAATTTTAAAAAAATTAATTTTATGAGATTTTCTTTTTTCCTACACATCAAGCTTAATAACAATTTTCTTTAAGGTAAACAGCTTTTCTTGGGAACACTGAACAATTAAAAAAAACTCTATAAGGAGCGACTCAGCCATACCACTTCAGTCCTGTTACAGGTGACGCCAGGTGGCATTCCAATATTGTAAAGATCCTAAAGCACGTTCCACCTCCGCTCCTTCGCTAAACTAGGAATAAGCTGCAGTGGCTTAGACAGACTTACCTATTCACTTACTGAGGTATTGCAAATGAGAAATTCAGAAGGAAAATCAAATTGCTCAAAGCATCCCAATCTGGTACTGAATTAAACAATTGCCTATGCCAGAAGCTGAGAGGTCATTTTTTCTCCTAAAACATCTGCCGAGGCTAAGGAAGGCAGAATTGCTGGCTTTAAGGCTCACGGATCTTGTCCCATAGTCTTTTTGTTAGTTTTCCCGAGCTGAAAGCCACACCGAAACACAGGTCAAGGCACTGATCTCTCTCGCATTGAGAGAACCTGGGTAATGTCACAGAAATTCACTCGAAGAGTTGAAAGCTGGATTTCAGCCTCCAGCCCCAAGAGTAGAGCTGTGACTACCTTGAGTATTTTTACTGATGTGACCACGAATTGATTCTCGCTGGGATCGATAGGAGAAAATCACACGTAACTTTCATGTTAATTTTTAACAACATATCTTCAAATCTTTTTAAACTTAACTGTTTGGCTCCTTGACATAGAAATATAAATTCCACAAAGAGCACCAATTATTAGAGATGGTGTTTGTGAAGTTAAAATTAATTCCTTTCCTTTTCTCACTCTATGTTTTTTTTTTTTTTTGTTGTTGTTGTTTTTGTTTTTGTTTTTTTGAGGCAGGGTCTGGCTTGAATTCAGTATATTCACTACGTAGCCTTGCTGGCTTCAAATGCATGGTGATCCTCCTGCCTCAGCTTCCTAAATGCTGGGATTACAATTACAAGTAAAGTAGGAGAAAACGAAAGAAAGAAAATTTCCAGGTGTGCTTCTCTCAATTTTCCTAAAATAGGAAGACAGTATAATTCAGCGTCTGTGCCATCTGCCCTAGAAGGAGGAGAGGCAGGAGAAAAGAATCCAGGAGGTGTTCTGCACAAATGCAAGTTCAAGGATTTATAGCACAGGCTATTAAAAACAAAGTGTCATATGTATTCATGAAAGTATGCCGAAGAAATACGGTATCTATGAGAACCGTGTCACAGATAAGAAATTACAGCACGCTGACCCCGAAACTCCACATTCAGAGGAAATTAGACCCCCTCACACTCCGTGCGTCGAGACCTGGGCACAGTCTGTGCCGGGACGGCATGGAACGCCAGCTTCTCCGAATTTTCAGCTCCGAGAGTTGAGCCGCAGGTCAGGCGCCCACCGCGGTTAATGAGGATCTGTCTACGAATACTGACTCCCAGGTCCGCGGCTGGCGTTTGCTGGCGCAGCCTGGGCTAAGTCATTACAGCCTGGCACAGGCTCCACGGGGAGGGAGGCTGGCACTTAGCTGCTCACTAACAGCAGAGGCAGCCCCTTCCATTCCTGCCCACCCGCCTGGCCTCCACTGCTGATGCTGAACCCAGATTGGATAACTGGCCCAGTTAAGACGACACAAAAACAGCAACCGTGGACCACACAGCTCTAGGGATTCCCGAATCACAGGAATGCAGAGTCATTTAGCAGGAGTAAAAGCCTGCCTGTCGTATTTACCACGGATCCATAGACAAATCAAACCTTTGCCTCTCAGTACAGTAATTCTCTCGGAGAAATACTTCCATCCAAAAGTGGAAAGGAGGGGGTGGACGAGGAGGCTGCGGTCAAAAGCTCTTAGCTGTGATTCCTCTCCTCTCTAAATGAACATGGCTGCATGGCTGTCTCCTGCTTTGATCTGTTGGGAAGTGGATTTAAACCCTGAATCCTACCTCTCTCTTCTGCTGTGACCAGTCCCTTTCATGTGACTGAGAGCCTGATAGTAAGCTCAGGAAATCCTAAAAATCCCTATGTAAGGTTGACTCAGGGAAATAAGTGAAGGCCATGGGTTCCCATCCACAGATAAATCTACTCAGAAGAGGCACTGTTTCCTAACTCGATTCGAGTAGCAGCAAGACACCCCTGGAACCAAAGACTCATGGCTGCAACAGTCCAAAATGAAAGTGGGGACAGGGGAGAAGGGGGGACAGGGGAGAAGAAAAGCTGCCCGAGTCTAATACACCTAATTAGCCATCGTCAGACTCTTAATTGCATACATTAGGATGATTCCATAGTGGAGATTAATTCTAAATATACCCAAGCAGCTGGTTAAGATGCCATGGATTACAGTGTGGACTGTACTTTTCCACTTAATTAGATATCAAAATTAAGCAGCAACAAGCATTTTGACATAACGGGGATCAAGCCGCTGCCTGGTCTCCCAGAGCTGCACTAAAGTGACCGCTAAACAGAGGCGCACAGATGGAGAGATATTAAATGCCGCACTGGAAAGTAATTTCAAATAATAAAATATCAATATTTACATTTTAATTACCCCTACTGAGAGCCGCTCTGTCATTTTCACTATTGCCGACGCAGCAAGGGGTAGTGGAATGACATTGTGGCAACGACTGTTTCGTTTCCATTAAAGAATGACAAGTGTTTTAGAGGCAGTGACACTCGGTGTGTGAACAAGGATGACGGCAGATCAGAAAATTCCTATTAAGGGACTAAATGCCTCAACTAGAGAATTTACTCCGAGCAGCCGCTTCTCCTTGAAGCACACAATCCTTTCCAAATTTCCTGCTGAAAGTTTATTATGGGGGAGGCCCAGGGGAAGTTTTAGTCTCCTATGAAATATTTAGATCCGTAAAATGTTATATGATGATTGTCAATTTAAAAACAATAATACTTGATGCGAACAAATATCCAGGAGTTCTGTGTAAATCACAGCGAGGCTGGGAGGTTTCTCTTTTTCTATTCCCTCATTGAAATTGACAACCCCATTGATGGTTTTCCTCCAAGCCAGTCTGCTTCTTATGGGGTTCGGGGACTAGCGTGGGGACGGCTTAGCAGCAGCATTATAAAAACATTAGGCTCGTTTTCACTCTCTTTTCATTAGTGTTTATTGTACCCAACCATCTCGATCACCATTCCACTGACACAAACACTAAAGTCAAGAAGGGGTCATAATTTGTGTAAGTACACGCATGTGTATGTATACGACATATTTGTCTTTAGCTTCTGTTATTTTTTAAATATAGCAAACCCTTAGTGGCTCTTCCAAGCCCTCGCCAAATTTAATTACTCTTTATGGGGTGTGAAGATGAGATTATAAAAAAAATAAAAGGTATATATTAGATGTGACATGCTGCATTCACAGGATAATAAATGAAAACAGTAAAGTCTTCCTTTGGGGATGACCGTCAAAACCGTAGAGGTCTTGGCAGAATTTTAATGCCTCAAGATATGAGAGAGTGGAAGAAAAACTCCTTGGTCAGTACACTATCGGAGGCCGTTAACTGACCCCCCATCTCGAAGCCTGCATTTATTTAATGTGAAGAGATGAACAACCATAAACATGATAAATGGCTACCACAGGAGGCAGAATCGAATTTTTCAGAGGAGAAAAGAGAAGTTGGGCAGTTACATAGACCCTTAGCACTCTTTCCCTCCCATTCCCTTGGAAATATCCATTCTGAAGTTGAAATAAAAACCCGATAACAGGGAAGGTACACTAATGCACGTTCCCTAGCTAGGAGAGATCCCTCTTCGCGAAAAATAGAAGTGTGTAGAAAAGTATTTCTTAAGCATCCCTAATGCTTTTAGGACAAGACAGAGCCCCATTTCTCAGCTACTAGCACCTTTTAATTTCTGAAAGAGCCACGGTTGAAAATCTTAATTAATTGTTCCATACTGCTTCAGGATCATTATGCAATGTAATAAAGGCCGTGTAATTATGAAATTTTACAGCCATTACCGAGGCTGATGGCTCGTATTTCATCCTCAGCTGGCCCGGATGGCTTTCCGGCACCCGGCTTCCCTTTGATGAACTACAGACAGATCTATCAGGCCCAAACAATATCCAGGCGAGGCGGCTATAATAGCTACCTACAGATGAAGCCATAGATAAAGATAAACTATAAATCTACACACACAAATGCAGGCACATCGCTGGGGGATGACAGAGGAGAGGCGATGAGACACTTGGGGGAGGTAACCGCTCCCAGGAAGGCAGCCTCCTGCGCTCCAGCGTGGCTTGGCTTTCATAAAAGCCAGGGAAACCCAAGTGGATGTCTCATTTATTCTCCGTATCTTGAAATCAAATGAGAGAAGGACGGGGTGGCCATGAGCATTGTATTTAGTGCATTATTTAAAGGGCAGAGACTACTGGGGTATCCTAACATCTATTTCAGTGCTGCGAAAGAAATAAAAAGGCTAAGTACATGGCGTTTTATTCCCCTCTCAGAGCATTAACACGGCTATCCAAAATAAGTATTCTGCAACGCATTCGATTACAGCTTGTATCTCATCACAGATATTAACATTTTTTAAAACAGGAATTCAAGAACAACAAAAACCCACACTGAATCACACGGAAAAGAGAATGCTATTCATGCAGAACTCAAAGGCGTGCAGCTGGCAGTGATGGACCGACTTTGCAATGTAGGAACTCATCTGATCTAAGAACCATGTTTTGCTTAACATTTTTCCAACACAGCCCTTTTGATGAGTTAAGCATCTCCGAAGGTCCTTTTAATATTGAGTTAAATGGGAAAAGGGCCAGGGAGGAGGTTCATTTGACAACCATAAGTGCTCCACTCCAGGGGGTATCTAGTTCATCTCTGCCTTTGGGAGGTGACAGCCACTTCACGGACCTAATGCCCTCGGTCCTCACCATGACGTCAGCCTCACGCTGGCTCATTTCACGAACACCAGCAGACAGGCAGCCTGCAACGTGGCTTATCGTGGAGAAAAAGCCCACTTTTTCTGAGGGTCACTGCAGTTCAGCTTGAGAGCTGAAACAGCGGACCACGCAGGGCAGCCCAGAGATATGGGCGAGCAGCACTCAGTGCCCATGAAGAAAGAAGTAATCTCCTTTCAGGGATGGGGTCTCTGGGAAACACGGCTTGAGATGGTCCGCTAAACTACGGACGAAGAGCCAGAAGAACTGGCTGTAGTACGATCTTGGCTTCTACCTAGCTCTGCAACCTTGAGCTACTCACTGAAATGCTCGATTTCCTTATCTATCAGATGAGATCAGTAAGCCAGGCCCTCTGGTCTACGGCGTGTTCCACCATTATTCTTTGGTGAGCTTCGATCGGTGCAGGGGAAAGAGTGGACCTAAGACACGCTTCCCTCCATGACTGGACAGTCTCGCTGCCTCCACCCTTTCCAGGCTGACTGTATTTTATTTCATCAATGTGATCTCACTTCCTGTGTTTCAGATCAATGGAAGACATCTGTTCCAAATGCCCTTGACCTGCTTCCCGTCTGTCTGTACCAGGACTAATTCCTGACCTCCCACTTGTCTCTAAGGAAGGAGACCACTCCTTCCTAAGAAGGCCTTTGCTGTGTCCCCAGGCACATCTGCTATGAACCTCTACTCCTCAGAATCCACGCATTCATCCCTCTCTTCTGTAACACTTTCCTTCCACGTTGGTGTCAATCTGTCTGTCTGCTCCTTGCAACCCTTCACCACCAAAATCCCTGACAAAATGGTGGAAAAGCTTCTCCACTACATTCATCTCCCATCCACCAAGTCTGATGGTCACCCACCCTGTCATGCCGTGGTCACTGAGGATCACCTATGCCAGACCCCACCTGCACCTCCTTGAGTCCTGTGTGACCTCGCCAGGCCTTGTGCTTAGTGCACTCTGGCCTCTCACTTCCTTCTCAAACATCTCCCTGGACACTTGAAATGTGTCCTTTTCCTGCTCTTTCTTCCTTCGCTTGTGCCAATCTTTCCATGTGATACATTCAGTAATTCCCTCAGCTCCTCCATTTCCTCTGCCTGCTCCCCTTTCCTGTGGATATAACAAAACTCTCCCACCAGCACACGCTTTTCCTAAAAGAGGAAGACTTATCTAAATCCAGCTCCCTCAAGTCATTCCTATCGACATGTCTATAGGCATCTCAAAACATCTGAAAGGGAATTCCTTCCCGCTCCAAACCTATTCCAAAAATACTCCCTAGGAGCTTCAAATTCCAAATGTCATCAATTACTGAAAAAATGTCAATTAAAAATAAGCCAAAAATACCGAATATGCAGAATTTTAAAAATGAGAGTCACCTTTAACTCTTCTCCAATATCCAATTGTCACCATGAAATTTCTCTTACTCCCAACTCTTATTTCCAATCACACTGCTTAATGAGCTGCCCGTTGTCTCCACCTGAACTACGTCAGTGAGCTCTTGACTCATCACATCCCTCTCTTCTCACAGAGCCACAGGACCCAGACTCATCTCTTCCAGCTGTGATGGCTTCTCTAGGTCAGGGCCCAGTTTACTCTCCTCTCTTCATTTCTTGTTGACGGTGATGATGATGATGATAAAAATTTATCGAATTCATATGGGGCCACACTGTGGCAGGTACCATGCTAAGCACTTCCATTTATCCAGTGCCTCACATGAGCCAAGCTTTAGAAATACAGCAAAAGGCACAGTACAGGTCCTTCAAGGGCTTACATTAGGGGGCAGAGGAATAAAAATACAGCGGGCTGTGAAAATGTCCACAAAACTAAGGGAGGAAATGGTCCCCAAGGATGGAAGTGGAAAGGACCAGCTGCTGCTGGAAGCAGGGGGTCGTGCGAAGCCTTGCCGATGGCTGACCTTTGAGCTGGGGTCTGAAGGGGGTAGGAGGTCAGCACCACGTCTGTCTGGGGCTGCAGATTCTCCCCCAAATTCACATGCTGAGCGGCCAAACCCCAGGAGTGTGGTACAGGGAGGCAGGGCCCAGGGAGTGAGGAGGTCATGAAGGTCCATGGAGCCTTCATGAGCGGGGCGACTCCTCACAAAGGGGCCTCAGAGAGCCCCTCCCTCCCTCCTCTGCCACTCGAGGACACAGGGGAAAGATGCCGCCCAGGAGCAGGGAGCTGCAGATGCCGGCAGCACCCTGAGCAGTGCTTGGAGCTCCCCAGGCCCAGAAGCAGGAGAAACGGATTTCCCCTGTCCGTAGCCACCCGGGCTTTGATGTTTTTGTCACAGCAGTCCCATGCACTGAGAGCCTGGAGGGAGCAGTGAGGCCCTGCCCGAGGAGGAGCCGTTCGCTGTGGTTGGGAGGAGAGCTGTGCAGAGCTCTGAGCAGCTGGCGAGGCGAGCCGGGTGGCCTGGCTGGTGACAGGGCCTGGCGACCTCTGCAGCTTCTCCCTCCAGCGAAAAGAGAAGCCCTGGGGCTCTGAGCAAATCGAAGGCAGGGTCAGACTCACTTTTTGGAACCAACTGGGCATGGGAGAGGCAGAGGCAGTGTCGAGCACTCGATTCTCACCAGACCTGTGTGGAGCACAGGCGTGTTCCCCCGGTTTACATGTGAGAGCTGAGGCACAAACACACGCAAGGCCACCCAGGATCTGATGGAGCTGAGATGCTCTTCGCCCACGGGTGCAAGGACGGCGCCTGGAACTGAACCACCAGCAGCCCCACTGCTCTTACCCTGTCCCAGAATGCCACTTGCGCCTCTGCACTTAGACTACTTCTCGTTTAGGTGAAATTCCCTTCTCTATGCAAGGCCAGTGCCTCTTCAAACATCCACGCACACCTGAAACTTCAAAAGCCTTGTTAACTAGTTGATTATGCAGTACTGGGAATGAACCCAGGGCCTTGTGTATGCGAGCACTGAGCCACACCTCAACCCTGAAATGTTTTCCTATAAACATGTCTTCAAGGAACTTGGGGTGCTCCCTTCTCCTACTTCCTGCCCTGCTAACTGGCCCTGTTTCTAGGTCAATGGTGTTGACACTAACAACGTCAGTGCCTCTGCTGTGGTTATCGTACTATAGATTTACCTTTGTATCCTCCATCCTTGGCAAAAGGCACTTCTTTAACTGAATTATTTATCAATGCATGTATGTATGTGTGCATGCATGTATGTATATATGTCTGTTTGTTGTGCAGATGCCTAAAGCTTGCAAGATCTCAGGTACCTAACTGGTCTTAACCCACGTTGGGACACAAAGCAATTAAATATCCAATTGGGAAGGCTCAGTAGTCCCAGTTCAGGGAAGAGCGCCAGCATCCAGTCTGTGCAGGAGTAGCGCAGGAGAGAGCTTCCTGGAACCCTCTTCCCGCCCTCCTCTGACCTGGCTTTTGAGAACCTGGTCATGCGTCCCCACTATACCTGCATGGCTATAGGTGACCCGAGCAGTTGAGCAGTCTCAAGGGTGGTGCCTGAGAACCCTGAGAAGTTTGAGGGTGAAAAAACCCACAAACGCATTCATTAGCCCAGCAAGAACACACTGGAGCCTCGTCAGTGGCCCCTGAGCTCCTCAGGTTCCCCAGGTGACCGCGCTGCCCTCCTGGGTTGAAGAGACCAGCAAGCCGGAGCGGTGGAGTTACCGTGTTTGCCAAATGAAGGCCTCAAGCGCAGAGACAATGAGCTCCGGAAGTGACGTCAGTTCTCTCATTCTTAAACTCCGCTAACAGAGGCTCGGGCCACTGCTCTGAGTAACCAGCTCAGCATTCGGGCATTCACTGTCACGAAATGTTTACAGCCGACTTTGATGTCACAGCCTCTTTTTCCAAGCATAGTCTGGGAAGTAAGAGTAAGCGTTCTCGTCACCAAAATAAAGTCTAACTGCAACACTTTGCAGGGGTTGTGCTTTGATTATGAGGAAGAATAAAGTCGGTGCGGATGTTTTCGCCAAGCCACACGGAGACAGAGGTTATGGTGTGGTTGTGGATTATTTACTTAATGAATTTGCAGAATGTGCACTTACGCCAGCTTATAGCAAGAACAGAACACCCTTAACATAGCTTGAAAGAATAAAATTTTGGCTGGGTTGGTTATGAAGGATGTTAACACACAGGTGCTAAAATGAGGGGCTAGGCTCAGAGGCAGAGTGACAGTCAGCAACCCCTCCCCACCTGTATCCACCACCCTCAGCCTCAGCTCCTTCTCCTTGGGCCTCCTCATTCTTTCTGGAAAAGCCAAGCACATTTTCACCCCAGGACCTTGGCACATCCTGTGACCCCTTCCCACAGGGCTTAAACTCCATGTGTCAGGAAAGCTGTTTCTCTTTTGCTTGCTTACTACATCACCGCTCTTCAGCAGAACCTCATACAGAGTGAGCAATCCAAATCATTTGAAAAAATAAATGACAAGATGAGGGATGGGTGCCCAGGACTAGCCTCGTGGTGTGAATGTAGTATGTTTTTCATGGAACATGCTCAAAATACATTAGTTTCCTGTTCTACCTTTCATGCAAAGAAAGATTGGTTACCTCACTTTGAGATACAAGAAACACACAGTGTGTGCTTCTAAAATATTTCTTAATTCTGCTTCAAGAGCAGTCTATAGATGTTAATTTAAAATCCAATTTGATTATATGAATATTTTAAGTAAAATTAGAAACAGAAAATCATAATTTAAGAAAGATGCATTGGACCATATTTTCTCGTCCCAAATCCTTCTACCTGGTCACAGTGCAGGTAAAATTTACGTATTTTAAGGTTTCTGCCTCATAGCAAACCTAAGATCAAGGTAAACATGTGAGCCTTCCCATTATCAATACTTCCCACAGAATTCAGGTATTGCTATTTTCATGTTCTGAAGAATCTCAACAAACCAAATCAATTCAGTAATTCATAGAAAATGAAGCAGATATAAATAAACTTCTACATTCAATGCAGAAAAAGATTTTATAGATTATTTGTTATACATCTTTTTCATTTATTGCACATTTTAAATTAGAACAAGAATGTATAATACCAGACTCATGATTTAAACCCCTAAGTGAGGAGCAGAGGTGGTCAGTGACAGGGGACCTTATTTAATTGATCGACTGTTCTGTGTTTTACACCACAGAGTAGATGCCCAGATATTCATTCAACCCAAAAACTCACAAGAGCAACTAATCTGTATCAGTAAATCCTATGCTCAAAATAATGATGTGTTTTCAAATTTTCATTGCTAAAATCAACTTTAATGTAAATAAAATATATACAAGTAACTTGGTACTTAATAACTAATGGTACAAGTATAGATGCTACACAGTAATCTGTCACAGCCTCTGTAAGACCCAGACCTGGAAAGTACTTACCTACTGGAAATACAAGAGAAACAGTAGCTAGAAATAAGATTCATTCAAAGCCAGTCACATCCCAAATGAACCTTTCTTTATCGTGGTGCTTTTATCATGGCGCATATTCCTTATAATAATTCCTGTTGACCTTGTTGGGATTTTTTGCTACCTAAAATCCAACAGTAGAATTATTTCTTTAAAAAAAAAAAAAGCAAAGAATTTGCATTTTATTCCTATACAAAACCAGCAGTTTCTGGATATGTTTCTTTATAGCCCAGAAAGAAGATGTTTACTAATGTGTTGAACAGAGTGATTCTCTTCTGACTTAGGCAATGCTCAGGGAAGACAGGGTTCAGTGTCCTACGAATTCTTTCAGGTTTTATTAATTAGGTGGAAAGCCTTTCCCACCAGAACAGTGCAAGGTATTTATTAACACTTCAGCCCACAAATAGAACAAATGTACAGCAAAGAAGGTAATTATTAAATACACCGATCCCTTTATCTACTTGGCAGGGACAACCCAAAAGACAGTTTCTGATTATGATCTTTTTCATGATATTTTAATTGTGCTTCTTAACCTGCTAAATTAAAAACTACAGGGCAATCTCCCTTAGATCACAGACAAAGGAGATCATATCAATTTGCAACAAAATGTATGAATGCTTCTATCTGCTTTAATTACACTGAGAATTTAACAGACAAATTCAATAGAATCACAGAAGAATGGAAAGCTAAATGTTATCTCCTGGCCAGTGGCATTATCATCTCCCATGTGTTGTTAGACATTAGAGAGTGTGAATCTCAGTTTAATAATAAGTTTGGAAAATAATGATATTTAAGTAAAAAAGCCTCGTTCAGATAGCTCTGCGTCTGTCGGATTATTTCTCTGATCGACTGTTTTATGTCCCTGCCCTGGCAGTGAGCACAAGAGGAGATGCTGAATAGAAGTTCTGATGCCGGAAGTCTAACTCCAAAACAAAGCCAGGACAGGAGTTACAAATATGATTTTTAACTTTTCTTTTGTTCAATGTCTCTAATTAGTGAGAGACCAAAACTCTGCCAGAGTTTTTCTCAACCAAACCTCTAGTTCTTCTCCCACTGCGCACTGACCTTTATGCTACCATCCCTTACATACTCTCCTTCTTGTGTATCCCTGAGTACTTACGATTACACAGTTCCTGGGGTGTGTGTGTGTGTGTGTGTGTGAGATTTTCATCTGAATACTAAGGATTTGGGATTCTCATCCTGACCACACTTTGGGAGCCTAATAATTCATGACAATTCTCAGGTAAAGAACTGACCTACAATGTATTTGTGGGGCGGGGGGTGAATTTTCATGAGTTGGATGCGCTACATCCTGTGGGTGTATGGTGTGTATGGGGAAGGGATGCTTTTGGTTTCTGATTCTACGAATCCTGGTTGATCAACTCCTAACCTCCCCTGTGACTTCCAAAAGGACAGCCCTGCTAATGCCACAACCTGCTGAATTCCATTTGTTTCTCCTACTGGCACCATTTTCTATCTGTTTTCCAAACGTGGGACTTTGTATTTCATCAGTTCAGTAGGTTTCAAGGTTTTCTCTCTTGGAGGAATAAAGAGATGCATCTCTTTTGGATTCCTTAGAAATTTCGAAATTGCTACGGCTCTTCAATACACAGAGAGAGGACACCCTCAGTTATGCAGTTATACAGAACACCAGAGTTCCCACCCACTTTCAGCCAAGCAGGGGCAAATGAAGAGGAGGAACCATGCGGGACATCTGCCTCAGTGACACTCATCCTGTGCTTTCCCACTCCGGGTTAGAACTCGCCACATCATTACACCTGTATCTCAGAGTGTCCTTTAGGGTCTTGTTTTTTTCAAATTTTCAAATTTTTGTACTCTTTTATTGAATAAATTTATACACTTTCATACTGGGACTTTTTAAAACAGTGTGTTCCATACAAAAATATCAATGATGTTTTGGGATTAAATTTTTCTTCTACTTTTCTACCTATTTATTCACTTACTAATATTGCTCTAGGTCCAGGTATGAAAAATTTGCTCTTGTATGTGTCCTGCACAAAAAATCCCATTTTCATTTACTTAGAATCTATTTCTTTAACTTAGTATCTATTTGTTCTTAAATAGCTCGCAATTAAGGGTACGCCTTGCTGTGTCCTTCTCCCCTCAGTGGAGAGCGTTTGGAATGTAATATGGTGGAAATTTTGAACTAGAACTTTTAGTGGTCTAATCAAAGAATGCTCTGTGTCCTCCAAACAGAGAATTTCCATGTCAGACGGCAATAGCTTCCTGCTAGAAAACACTGTGAGTTAAGTACGCTGGAGAAATAAAACTGGAAATTGAGTCATGGGGCCAACAGATCATCCTCAAACCACTGACAAGAGACTTCTCACAGCAGTCAGATCTCCCACCTCCTAGGTTGTAGCGTTGTTTCCAAATCTGCCTTCAAGAATAGCATTATATTTCCTTCTATCGAGAATTTTTTGATGTTCTCTATCAGTATTAAATATATTTGCTTTAACATCCAAAATTTTTTTCTACACTTCTAATCACAAACAGCTCTGAAAGAGTAAAGAACTAACTGCCTTGAACTTCCAAGTTTAGCATTACCTTGGCAACACAGGTTTATATCACATTAAGATTCCAGTAAGCTTCTAATTTTGTTTTGTTATCTCAAAATTCACATCTAATTGTTGGCCCTTGGAGGCATACCACCAAGATTTGGATTAGAAACACATGGCATTTCAGTTTGAGTTATTATCATTATTTCATATATTTCTGATGATTCACAATCAAAACTGTGACTACATTGGGTGTGGTCTCAGTCTACTGAACAAGAAAAGGGGCCACCATTGGAGACCAACTGAGTCCTCAGCCCTCTGAGCCTATCGAGGTCCTATCTGTATTTAACACTATGGTAACAACTGAAGTTACCTACCTGTCTTTTCAGGAGATAGACTAGTCAAAAAAAATACACAGGAGAAATTATGGAACCTTATCTTTTTTGGTTTATGTTCAATATATGTTTAAAAAGAGTCTCAAAGAATTTTTTCAAATATCAAAATGACAAACTTTTGGTAACTTGAATTCACTTTGGTGTAGAACACAAATAGCAACCACCTGAGTGATATGAAGGAGACAAAAGTACACACAAAGCCAACGGTGTACATGTGGAGAAAATCACTTGGACGCTGGGTCCTGCTCTTCCCATCTAAACAAACTAGAAGCACGCCTTAGGCTACTCACGGGGATGCTGTAGGAATGAAATGCTAGAAAGCATCCCATTTATGTGAAATGACTGTGTAATCTGACCATCACTGTGCAGATGACCAACACTGTCACTGTTATTCTTTCATCAACAGTAATAATAATTCAGAACTGGCAAGCAATGACACCGTTCACATAGATGAATTTCATTATCTAAAACTCCAAAACATGTAAAAGTGTTTAGTGATCTTGGTTTGAGTCCTGAAAAATAATTACACATTTCTTAGTCTTCCTAAACTATGCCTATTAATATACATGTCACTTTCTGAGGACTCAGAATCAGCACCATATTGGAAACATCCAGAGATCCAGGGCTTCACTGAGGCATCCCCAGAGGTCACTGAGGAGTGTGGCAGAGCCCAGGCTTTGTGGCACAGCCTCGGGGCGCCAGGCTTTTCAGCACCTGACCTGCACTTCCTATTTCCTGTGCAGTCTCTTACTTCCAGTTGCTCTCCTTGGGATTCCCCTCAGCCTTGCTGTCCACGGGAAGAAGAGTTAAGCTGGTTCAAATGGTATGGGAAACAGTTTAAACAGCCTAGGAGTGAAGGGCTGATGGGTCAGTCAGCTTCCTGTCACTGTCACAAAACACCCGAGAGGATGAAATCCGTCTGGGGACAGTGTGGAGGTTCCAGTTCATGGTCAATTGCCTCCTTTGCTTCGGATTTGGGAAATCTACTCACATCATGAACCAAGGAGAAGGAGGGGGCTGGGCTCCTACAGTCCCTTTTGAGGCCAATGCCCCCCAAGACCTAAGGACCCTTCGTAGGCCCCTTATCTCAAAGGTCCCACACCCTTCCGCTACGAACAGCCTAGGGACGCAGCCTTTAACACACGGGCCACTGGGACTTTGATATCCAAACTTTAGCAAGTGGAATACTTCCTCATGTTACTCAAAAAACGTTCTTTCTGTTCTTTTTAACAATAAGGGGGCCGGTGAGATAGCTCAGCGGCGTGAGCGCCTGCCTGGCAAGCGCGAGGGCCCAAGTTCAACTCCCGGAACCCACATACGAAAAAAGGGCCGGTGATATCGCTCAGCGGCATGAGCGCCTGCTGGCATGCGAGGTCCTGAGGTCCACTCCCAGTACCCACAAAAACAAAACAAAACAAAAAAGAAGATAGAGTTGTTCAAAATTTTACAGTGACATAAAATTGACTGAAATGGAAATTTCTGTGTAAAAATATGGTTATGTGGTTTACTGTTTTTTTTTTTCCTTAAATGATTAGAAAATGCCAGGAAAAAATGAACAATATACCCTCCTACAGGTTTACAAGTAAATTGTCAAGTGTTTATGCTCTGTAACAATACATGACATACAATGACCACACAAACCTTACACCATCCCTTGTCAAGCTTGGGACATATTCACCCCAGTCATGAATTCTATGAAGGCCCAGATTAATATTAATGTTTAGAGCTATTCTGATGTTACTTGTATAAGCTCCTAGAAAAGATTCCCCTGTAAAAAATTCAGTATTTTAAAATATACATAGCATTTATCTGAGCATGTAGAATATTTATCACTTGTTTATAAATTTTTGTAGATATTATTTACATCCAAATAATAAGGAAATGTTTCTGTTTGATGAGTAAATGCATATTTATACATTTGTTGAAATGCATATTGCTTGCTCGATGCTCTACCATGGCTCCTACATGCAACATTATTTGTGAATATGTGATTAGCCCCATAATAAACGACTCCTAGGAAATTTCCAAAACAACTCCTATTTCAAATGTGCCATGGCCACTTTTTAGAGGTCACTATTCTTTCTCTTTTATTTTTAAATACCATATATATTATGTACATGCTCCAACTCCCCACAATGAAGATAATCATTAGATACAGCCAACATGTACTGATAAAAATTTTAAAAATTAAAAAAATAAATACCAAAGATAATACATATTGCTTAGTCACAAAGTGCTAGTGTAAATAAATTCCAGAAGCCCGATGAATATGTATTGGTCTTGTGGATGAAGGTGGCTTGTTAAGAGAAGCCATAGAGATGGTAACAAAGCTACCATATTTATTTACATATTAACATATAAGATTTGCAAAACTGAATAATAAACTCAAAAGCCCAAGAAGTACGATGGCTTAAAACAGGATTTTCCACCTTCACACAATGGGCCTAACTTCACCGGGAGGAGGGGCTGGAGTGCCATCCAGGCCCAGTAGGCTACTTAGCATCATTCCATGGCCCTCCTCCCTCCGGCTCCCATATGGTGACTGTCGGATGTCTCTAGACATTGCCGACTGTTCCCTGTGAGGCCAAACTGTCCCCTGGTAGAAACTACTGGTTAGTGATGATGGAAAACATCTTTCTTTCCCTAATGAATTATTAATTGTTGAGAAAAACAGCATTAAAACTAGCCTGTCTTGGACCACATAGCTTTTCCCCAGGCCCAGCCACGCAAAAACTGGGCCAAGGGGGCCTTTACCTGCTGGCCTGGTCCTCAAGCAAAGTCTCCATCCCACCACAGCAGCACCAGCCCAGCTTCGCAGGCATTCAAACTGTGTGGGGAGCCACACTTACTGTCATGCTCTGCTGTCCCTGTCTTGGGGTTCTTAATTTTTAACAAGGGATCTTCATTTTCATGTTGCACTGGGCCTTTCTAATAATAGAGCCAGTCCTGCAATCAACTATCAAATCAATGCTATTGGGTCCATTCACGAAATCTATGTCCTGCCAGCAGAACTCATAACTAACTAACAAACTAAAGAAAGAAAGAAAGAAAAAGAGTACATAATTTGGGTTACCACCCTGGGTAAAAGAGCAGGGTTTAGAATCCAAGAAAACTGAATTTGAATTTCACCTCTACTATCTCACTTCGGGCCCTCACACAAGTGGTTGTTTAGCATCTCTAAGCCTCAATTTCCTCAATTATAAAATGGCATTCAGAGGCAATCCTTAATTATAGGCTTGTTTTTAAGATTAATTGAGATAAAATACAGAAAACAATTAGTACCAGGCCTACCACCTAGTAATAGCTCAATGAATCTGGCTTGATACTGGTGGTGACGATGATGGTATTGCCAACATCGTCCCTGGTTTGGGATGATAAAATAAAATTCGCCCTCAAGACTTTCACCCCATGGTTTTTGAAAGCAGATTTCCAGAGTCTCAAACCTTAGTCCCTTCGGTTGAAGTACTGCCCAAGTTTTTCCTAACAGCTTTCAACAAAAAAGTCTCAGATCTAACTTCCGAAAACGCTATCATTAAAGTCCTCAACTTTCACAGGCAGCTCCCAACGTCCAGGGGGAACCATCTCCACAGAGCTGCACGTCCTTGGCTTCTGACATCATCCGGAGTCGATGGAGTAAGCGTGTGTGTTAATACATCTCATACATTAAAAATGTAAATTTTATTCTCTAAGCTGAAAGGCAGGTGATTAATTCTCATAGCACACTGATCAATTGGTGCAGATGCTCCACCTGTATTAATGTTTGTTTGTGTACGCATTAGTCGCAGGAGTACACCAATAACACAGGTGTCTGACACCGAGCGGTGCAACGTTCCCCTTCACCAGCAAACACTGAGATCAGGAGTTAGCTTGCACGTAGCACTGCCAATTTTTTCAATTAGACCCATTATTGATTTGATGAAAAAGCAAATTAAACATACCATGGTGGTATGTAAATCGGTTAGAGAGAGCATGAGGTTCTAGTGCAAGGCTTCAAAGCACGAGTATCTGGCTTGCATCAGCCGTAACTCACAGGGGTTCCTGGCAGTGGCTAGTAGAGACAGGGTTCTTTGCGGAACATGGGCTGCTGGCACAACCATTGCCTGGAAAGACCAGGGTTGTATTTTAAATACTCACAGCCATTTTGCAGAAAGGAAAAGAACGCTAGGAATCTACTAGCTTGGAGTAGATAAGGAGAGATGAGGTGCTGATGTAGCGCAGAACTGTTCTCATAAAGCAATAGCACATTTCACCCGCCCTGATGTACGGCAGGGAGGATGCGTCCGGCGGACACACCCATGTGATATTTGAGAATTTGAAGATGCTGATTCAAAACACTGTCCTGACTGCTACCTCAAGCGACTACATAGTCTCACTGTCTAAACTTGAGACCCCCCTGGCCTTGTCTATAACTGGAGTCTAATCCAACTTGTATATCCTGAAGTCTTAAAATTGGAAAGAATATTCTTTATTCTTCAGTAAATGATGTCCTTCAGTTCTGCTAACAAATGTGGCAGAGACAATGAAAATGACCCTCTTATACTACAGATTGCATTAATTTAGGAAGATGACACTTAACCCTTCTGCTTGATACTGCCCTATAAATGTATCTGCCTGGGATTACTATACATTGCCCAGAGCCAGCTGAGAATTCACCTTCTCAAGTTTACTCTGAGTGCAAAAACGAGAGTTTCCACCAGGGTGCTCCCAAGGTGTGCTTTCTAAGAGCTACCACATGGATGGCCTTAGAGCCCTGTGTTCTCCTTGCTCCTTGGCTTGTCTGTTTCCACCACCTGACTCTGAACTTCAGAACACTGCAACACACCTACCCTGTTTGTATTTGCATTTCACTGCCTAGCAGTGATTTGCATAAACGGACTCAACACCTTTAAAGTAAGTAAATAGTGCGGAGAAAAAAAATCTAATGCTATCGACTTTAAATGAGAGTTTTTATGAAGTAATGTTACAAAGATCTTGCTTTTCTGACTTCAAATAAGGGACCTAGGAGGCCAGAGGATTGGCGCCACCAAATGTGAAGCTCTACATTTCAACTATATAGGATATGACGAATCTTCAAGGCAAACTGGAGTCACTCAGTGACTATTTGAAGAGTCACCAAAATAAGCAGCAGGTACACCAAGGTCATTTAAATATGTTGTTCACATTCTGTTCAGCAAGTCAGAGAAGGCAAATAACTTTTGCAGAGAAGAAAGAATAGAAGTGATGTCAGGATAAGTAGATCGGGCTAAGGTGAAAGAAAAATCAGAGAGAGCAAATTTAAAACATCAGACCAGTGATTTAAAAGATCTCTGAATAGAATTCAGAAAAAGAGACATAGACAAGAAAATACTAGAAAAGGAAGGAAAAGTATGAATATTGATTATATTGAGACCATCGAAGAGTCTTCAGAGAGACCAAGGAAGGCCCCTCCATTGGTGACAGGACAATTTCTGCGAATAAATAAATGAATGGGCAGTGTTGCAGTTAATCAGCAGATATAGAGTTGCCAAGCACGCATAATCAGGGAACAGACATTCACATCCAGACAATTATACATCTTGCCCTTTGAATTATAACATTTTCTACCAAGATTTCAACATGTGCCCAAAAGTAACACATTCTTTCTTCCCTGGCTATCCTGGGGTCCCGCACACAGGCAAAAGAACACACTGCGCAAACAGAGAAACTCTAAACCGTGCAACAGAAAAATAAAGTTTCTGTTCACTTTTCCTCCCTGAGGGAAACCAGTCCATCAAATAGATGAGACAAGTATAGATCGTCCCAAGAGTTCTTGGTTTTTTGTTTTTGTTTTTCTTTGTTTTTATATTGGCGAGTTCACTTTATTTATTTATTTTTTTTTCTTAGCAGAAAATGTAGAAAAACAGGCTGGCAGTACCAGCCATTTCTGACGGGACAGGACATATGTTTTCTGTCACGTTGGCATCTGACTCCAACAGCCGCGCGGAAGTCAGGGGAAGTCCTTACATCAAAGTTTGCTTGCTATTTCGGGGATGTTGTTAGAAGTTGAAAAAAAGCAATGTCCATTTGAAGCGTGTCTGTGAACTTTGCATGAACCGCTAGGAATAATGTAGTGTGATGACAGCCAGCTATACCTTCCACTAAATTTGCTGTCTGGAATGAGCTGAAATAGTGTTTGGTTTGTGTAATTACGTCCATCTATCTTTATATTCCAGCGGCATACCGCAAATTGAAAATACTAAAAATTGACTGTTGGTTCTGATATTTAATGATTGCCAAAGACAAGACGATGATTTATTGGTTACTTACCGATGTGACACATTTGCATCTTATTAGACGGAGATTACTATTCCTTAAAATGCGGACGAGGCCTGATCATGTCTGATGGATTGATTTGATTTGCAAATGTAATCAAACTAATAAGAGGGAAAAAATGAGCAATAATGCCTTGTTTTTCAACTGGCAATCACTCCCCTGCCAACAAGGCTGATATCCCTGACTAAGCAGCCTTCGCACCGTCTTCCTGTCACCTCAGATAAACAAAGGGATGCTGAGAGCTTGATAAGAGGATAACAAGCCGTGGACTGGGCACATGGAGCCCACTCCTCCGAACCAAGCTCCTGCCAGGGAATGAAAGTCTAAAGCAGGTGATGTCACAGGAACTGCACAACCTGGCAAAACCTACGGCTGTGATCAATGGCCACCTTGCTATTCCTCGGTCGAGTCGCATGCCAATATTTCTTAAAAATATTGGCATCCCCCTAAAGGAGTAAATAGCTCTCTGTTCATAAATGGCCTCCATTTCTGAGATGGGTTAACCACTTAAAATCCAAAAGATAGCTGGGCGTGGCAGTATGCACCTGTAATTCCAGCACTCTGGAGGCTGAGACAGGAAGATCCCAAGTTTGAGTCCAGCCCGAGCAACTTAGCAACTTAGTGAGACCCTGTCTTAAAATAAAAAAATAAAGGTCTGGGGATGTAGCTCAGTGCAAAGGCCCTGGGTTCAATTCCCAGTAACACACACACACACACACACACACGCACACACAAAATGGTCTCAGAACAACCACATACATATACCTATATACACATGGTTTGAAAACAGCATAAAAATCCTTTCAGGCAGATGCTGGCATTAAATTTAGTCCACAGGATCTCGCTGATGTTCAGGACATGGGTGGAGAGAGGGTTGGGCTGGCGTCTGACTTAGATCACTCTCAGAAGGTTTTATCCACACCAGGAGTACAGGAGACAGAATCCCACATGAACTGCAAGGCAGCGCCCTGATAATATATGAACCGTGCATCCCAGTCAGAAAACAGTGGCAGGGTTGCTTCCCCAGGAAGAGGCACTTGAGCAAAATCAGCCTGTCACGAGGTAGGCTCTTGACAGAGTCTTCTGTTGGGTGCGTGAATGAACAGACATCAGCTTGCTACAAAAATCGATTCTACGTGGTATTTTTGTTTGGGGACTGCCTGTTGGAGAGTTAGAAAAATGTCAAGTTGCACTTCTTATTATCATGTTCACGCACCTCAAACAATAACCTCGTTGATGTGGTGGAGATAACTGGACCACCCATCCTCAGCCCATATAAAATCTACGCCAAGGCAGCAGGCGCTGCTCAGCGGGAAGAGCACGTGCTCAGCACACACGAGGCTCTGGGATTCACATCCAGCACCCGGCCCAAAATTACTCAACCAAAACCAGCAACAGATTCAAATTAAGAATCAACCATTCTGTTCTGACTCTATAACACTGCCTTGGCAGTTGGAGTTGGAGTTTCATGGCAGATAGAGACTGAGCGTAGTGGGACAGATAACTCTCGAGTTCATGTTGTCCCATCCTTCTCTGGCCTACACTATCTAGCTCTGAGTCAAGACCCTTGGCAATTCCTCCATCACCCAAACTCTTGGCCATTTGGACAGCTGGCCACGCTTTCCAATCTCAAACATGTCTCTATTATTTGGCCTGAAATAGGATTCTTACCCATATTCATAGACTAATCATCCTTCAGAAAGGGGTTTGATCTGATATAGCCAGACAGTTATAACCAGGCTACATCAAAGAATAATGTGGGTTTATTATTTATAATTTGTGATACATAATTTTTAAAATATACAAAAATCACTATTCTATAACATTTTCACTATTAGTCTTTCAAGAAATGTATTATCCATATAAATGTATGTACATATGTAATATAGTGTGGCATAATATAAGGTTAGGATGATAATTTGGTACCTAAAATTATGCATAAGGATACGTACAACCTTTCTGAAAATCTGTTAGTGACAATGATATGAGGTGTGATGCAAAAGTACAGCGAATGTTAAATTTTAAAAACTTATTACAGTAAAAGACACATTGCCACTAATCACCCTCAGAACACTCCCCTGTACTTCAAATTCCTTATTTCATTGTTCGTGCCATTTTCTTTCTTTTTTTTTTCTTTTTTGTGTGGGTACCGGGGGTCGACTTCAGGACCTCACACGCCAGCAGGCGCCCGTGCCGCTGAGCGATATCACCGGCCTTTTTTTCGTATGTGGGTTCCGGGAGTTGAACTTGGGCCCTCGCGCTTGCCAGGCAGGCGCTTATGCCACTGAGCTATCTCACCGGCCCCTCGTGCCATTTTCTGAAGCAGTTCTGGAAGCCCTCTTTCATGAGTGACTTTTCGTAGCTGCTGTGATATCCTGAATCTATGTAAAACATTTCCCTTTCACGGTCACTTAGACTTTGGGGAAGAGGCAGCAGTCACACAGTGCCAGATCCAGTGAATGAGGTGGGTGAGGACACACGGTAATGTTTTTATGACCCTGTCTTTCCATTGGATGGCACTTGGCGAGCACATGCACTCTATTTTTGATCATACCTCGACTCATGAAAGAGGACTTCTGGGACTGCTTCAGAAAGTGGTAAGAATGACCAGATAAGGTATTCACAACTGGGGAGAGTATTCAGAGAGGGAATAATGATAATGTGTCTTTTACTGTAACTATTTTATTTTGAAAATTCACTGTATTTTTCGATCACCCCTTGCAAATATCAATAGTGCTGAACCAGGGGCTAAAAGACCTGAATTTTAGCATCAACTCTGTCTTTGACTGGCTTGTGCTGTACTTGATTCATTCAACTTTACTGGTCTTCAATGTCTTTATTCAAAACTGAGTGTGCCAGTACAAGCATCTAATATTTGTTGAACATTTAAAATCTCACTCCAAGATTGGATTGGGCACTTTGCCTACATAAGCTCACAGAACTGTCCTAGCAACCTATAAGGCAGGCATCACCACCTTGTACATGTGCAAACTAAGCTCTGGGCATGGTGCAAGATGGGGATGTCAACCAGGGTCTCAGACTCCAAAGAAGTATACTACCCATCATAGTAGATGTCTCCTCTTAAAATGCAAAGTTGCAGAGCATGGTCTCTAAAGTCCGTTCCTGCTGTTACGCCAGAATTAATTTTGGAAGCAAAAAGGATCTCACTTTGATTCCACATAGCATATCAACAAAAGCATCCCCAAGCTCCCTCTAGGTCTACTTCTTCATAAACAGGCATATTTTACAAAACTTTGGGAAAGTCTATCCTAAAGCTCTTTACTTGCAACTAATAGTGAAACACAGAAATAAATGTGAAACACCTGAAGTCATGATTCCTTGGATTTTTCACAAAAGGTTAAGTGTTCTACAAAACTTAACAGTTGGCACAAGTGTGCATTGGTCTTTCAAGTGTGCAAAGCTGGGCTGAAGAGACTTGGCCACCGGGCTATGCTGTGACACAGGAATCTCCAGAGGAGAGCAGCTTGGCTTTTCCTTTCCTGAAGTGCTGAGCAGGCGGGAGGAGCGCGTCTGGCTCTGAGCTGCAGCTGCTCCTCCTCCCGGCCTCCCTCTGCAGCCCGGCCACCATGTGCTGACTGGCACAGGGGCCGCGATGCAGGTAATTAATCCTTCCCTAATGCAGGTTAAGCAGGTGGGACGCCTCCTCCCACGGCTGGAAGGAAGCTGCTCTTCGGAGACCCCCAGAGCCACAGTGTTTAATTGGGCTCAGATGACGCCCTGGGTCTGGACAGGGTCTGGTGCTGACCCACACATTCTGTGCTGAATCTCAGCCCAGGTGAGGAAACTGGTCCTTTCCCCTTCTTCATTTTACAGCATTAACAAACTGGTGCTTAGGACTTCATGTGCATCTGGTAATGAAAATATAATTTCCTTATTAAAGCAAAGTTACGTGGTTAACAGAGACTGGTAAAATTTCAGGATTAACTAAATTGAGCTGACACTTGCTCTGAGAATCACCAAGGGATGGGCTTTATCCATTATAGTATTCTCTCTAACGAAACTGCATGCACTAGTGCTTTTTTTAACTCATGTAAAATTAATACCGAAAGCTGTGTGGTGGCGCTCGCCTGTAATCCCAGCACTCTGGGAGGCTGAGGCAGGAAGATCACAAGCCTGAGTCCAGCCTGGGCAATTTAGCAGCTAAGGCAGTGAGACCTTGTATTAATCAATCGATAGGCTGGGGATGCAGCTCAGGTTGAAGGCCCTGGACCGCTAATAATAATAATAAATAATAACAGTAATACTCAGCTGTACCCTAAGAGAGCCACGTGTACAACAAAAGACAAAACAAAGGCCTCACTTACAATTTACATACAATGCACATCATTCCTGACTCTTGTTTGAGGAAAAATAAAAATAACCTGGCCAAAGCAAAAGTTTTGAACTTTAAGAAACAAATCAGTGTGCATGTGTGTGTGTGTGTGTTTCATTCTCAGATAAAAAGAAAATTTTTCTTAAGAAAAATAGCAAGGTACTCTAAGCAAATGGAAATGTTATCTCCATTTACCCTACAGCAAACACTGCTTAGAAAGTTTTGTAAAGTGAGTTTGACAGGTTCAGTGTGTTCTTTATTGAATTCCAAGCGAGGTCATTTCTGACTGTTGGAACCTGGGCTGGCCGGAAGCTGTGTGACTTTAGGGAAACACCAAGCCTGTGATCACGCAGGTGGGCATGTCCCGTGCAAGGTGAAGGTGTCCCTGAAGGTCGCCAGCCTGAGCCCAGGCAGGTAACTCCATGACTTAGCGAGGCTCTGTCTTAGAAATTTAAAGAGGAGGAGAAGGGGCTGGGGATGTAGCTCAGTGCGAAGGCCCTGGGTTCAATCTCCATCCAGTACTGAAAAAACAAAACAGAGAAGACAGGAGAAGAGAAGAGAAGAGAAGAGAAGAGAAGAGAAGAGAAGAGAAGAGAAGAGCGGAGCGGAGCAGACTTGTAAAATCCCATTGATATGAATAGATTTGGTAACTTTCGAGATCAGTTAGTAAAGCTTTCCTATTAGATTTGTTGAAAAGCAAAGAGATAATAAAAATATATAAAGAGCAAAGCAGTGCCTCCTGTGTGTTTGTGTTTAGGTGTGTGTATACTCTGACACATGCACACACACACGTACATGGACTCTTGACTATGGTTAATAAAGAAATTCAGGCCAGACTGGAGAGAGGCAACCGAGCAGCGCACTCTGGCTGCCTCCTCCCCTCCTCCTCCGTCTTGCTACCCGGACCCAATCTCCACAGAGGCGCCGGCGCCCTCTATTAGAGCTCAGTACCAGAAAGTGTTCCCTGGGTCTCCCCACACCTTTGCTCCTCCCCGAGCGCCCCCACTGAGCTCCGGTCACCGTCCTCAGCTCCGCGTCTGCTGACATCGAAACCGCACTTGGCACCTGGTGGTTACTTATTCTCTGAACCTTGGTCTAACGAGGAGGAGGGGACTCGCTCATGGCAGAGAACACAGCTGCAGAGGGCATTCTCCGCAGGAAGGGCACACGGACAGCAAAGTGACGCGACTTTTCCACCCTGAGGTTTGGGATCCAAAATTATTTCAAATTCTCCTAACGGCAATGAAAAAATTCCATTCTTTAAACACACACACACACACACACACACACACACGACTATTGCTAGTGCCATACTACTGCCGGAAGGCACCAGCACTTTCAAGCTAACCATTCTCTTTTCTGTAAGATGACGGAATATTTCTCATCCAAAGTAATCGGGCTACTTCCTAGCTTCCATAAACTAATTTTGAAATGTACGAACCCGGACTTTGCAGTTATTGTTATCTGCAAAATACAAAATTCTGGGCTCACCCTCTTTCCAGAAGAAAATTCAGCAATTAAAAAAAAAAATGTAAAGAAATCACTTCTGTGTGTTTAAAAAGTGCCCGTAAACGACTCTCTACTCTACAGAAGGCTGCTTCTCCAAGGCTTGAGGTCTGCAGCTGCTGTACAATTTCTCTCTCTTTCCTCTGCACTTTGTTTTTCAGCCATTTTCCCTGAATGTCAAAGTCAATTTAGTGCATTTCACTTTGCTGAATAAATCAGAGGCGAAATCCTTGCTAAAAGTGAAAATTTGATTTGCTAAAAGGAGCTTAGGGCAACTATTAATCAATATATCCAGAGCGTCAAAGCCCAGGCCCGGATAGACATGCATTCATTTGGAGATTGGTGGAGGCAGATATAGGGGCACAGGGCAAAAGCGCGGTCAGCCACTCAGGGCAGTGGACGTGGCTTGGGAAGAGGGTCAGCAAGGAGCAAAGGTACAAACAAAATGCTTCCAGGCATCGTCTTCTGCAGGCTGCCCCAGTTTTCCTTGTAGAAGAGAAAACGTTACTTGAACCAGCCGTTTTGGCGTATGTGGGTTACATATACTACATAATTATGCCAGCTTTGCTTAACAGTTTTCCCTCTAGAACCAATCAGCTTTCTCTTAAACTCAAGTAGTTTTTAGAAGGACCGAAGAGTCGGAGTCACTGCTCCATTATTTAAAAGGAGAAAACCAGAAAAGGAAAAGATGAGCTGGACCAGGCCCTAGGATGCCAATATTTTGATAATCCTCAGGCAGATTTCAGGCTTCTGAAAGATCATCATCATCTTCAGCTGAACGACAGAGTTCATCCCACCACTTTATCGTTCCCAGGAGCTCAGCACTGGCCACAGGCGTGCCTGGGAGACATGATAGATTTTGGAGCCCAGTCCATATAGGAATCCTCGCATTCACACACACAGCCTTGTCATTTCCGAAAGGAGTGGGCAATCTTACCCCCTGAAAGTCCACGCACAAGTCCTGCCTTTAACCTCTGCAAAGTGAAGCTCCAAGCAAGGCCGTCTCAATGAAAACTGGCAAAGTGCCCACTGCCCTCCCTCCAGAGGAGCCCTGCTCTCCTTAGCACGAAGTAAAGATTTCCCACCACCGGGGTCGTTGTCTAGGTCTCCAGACTGCAGTCACCCTTTTCTAGTTTCCATGTGGCTTTGTGGGACAGCACAACTGTCCCCATCACCTGTCACCTGGCACACTGTGGGGGCCTTGGAGGCAGAACCTGGGCTGTGTCCCTGGGTACCCGCAGCACCCCACGCCCAACCCAAGCTCACTGAAGACCAAAGGCGGGGGAGGGGCAGGGAGGCAGCAGCTGACCCCACGCTACCTGCAGAGCTCACTCTTTAGATGTAACCAAAGCTGTTTCCCAAGTGCTTCCCTTCCAGTTTCCCCGAGAATTTCACTCAAATTCAACACCCAGTGAATCTGAACATAGGGTATGGGGGTGGGGGTCCCCATTGGAGCAACTAATCATTTACAGACTTTTCCAGCCCTGATCATGGGTAACTGAACAGTGATGGGCTTGTTTCGTTAAAATTGGTGATTAAGGGTGTCCAACTATCAATCAAACTTCTTGAGTTTTTACCGATTTAAAGATACGTCATACATTTCCTTTTCTATTTAGTTTCCTTCCCTGTAAGCTTTCATTTTATAAAGGTAAAAACACAATTTAGAGATAAGGGGGCCGGTGAGATGGCTCAGGGGTGTAAGCGCCTGCCTGGCAAGCGCGAGGGCCCGAGTTCGACTCCCAGAATGCACATACGAAAAAAGGGCCGGTGATATAGCTCAGTGGCACGGACGCCTGCTGGCACACAAGGTCCTGAGGTCGACCCCGGTACCCACAAAAAAAAAAAATTTAGAGATAGGGTCAATATGCTATGAACTGGAAGCAGGTAATGTGGGACGAATGACAAAAGGCATGGGAGGAGGAGGTGAGGAGTGGAAAAGCAAACACTAAAAAGTAAATAAAAATAAAAACTCACTCAGGTTCAGTGCACTAGGGCTCCAAGTAAGTGACTAACATTGTGAGTCGAAGCTCCGAACACTCAAGTTGGCCCATTTATGAAGGGGGATTAAGATTTGCCTAGTGAACTGTGGGCATCAAGGAGAAGCTTGGAAAAGTGCTTTGTACATGACAAACAACTTTATAGATGCTGTTATTTTTATACTTAAAGTGTAACATATAAAAAAGGAATAAAGTGAATAATTCAGGTCTGGAGCTAATAAAAGTTGTAAACCAAGGAGATTATGACACACATATGCACACACGTGTCTATATATTTAGGCAGACATACATACGTGATCGAGGGTAGGTGTCATGTCATATACATCATTAAATTTCCCTCAGTGCTGAGCATTGTGTTGGGAACACAAAATACTTGAACTGTATTCAGTGATCGCTATAAAATCTTGACCCCTTTCAGGTCATAGGTAGGTAATGGCATGGCCATGTGAATGGGAAATAAATTTTGGGATGTCTAGAACCCACAGAAGTACTGCTGGGGAGAGGCCCCTGAGCACAGGAGTTGGAGTGTGGTGAAAGAACGGTGCATAGGGCAGAAGGGCACAAAGGCAGCGGCCAGGTCCCCAGGAGCATCTTCAATGGCTCTCTTGGACGGGAGCTCTGCCAAGGAAACCTCACTGCTTCTTGGTCTTATGTTTTCATTTCCAGCAAGGGTAGCTACAGACAGCAAAAGAGTCTTTGGGCGACACTTCAAATTATCTTTTTACAACGTATTTCTTAACTTACTGGTTTCTATTTCTGTATCACAGATGTGACTTCAGAAACTGATAAACCCTCGGTTATTTTAGGTCTGGCCTAGGACTTGGACTAGATTATTTAAACTATAATGGTCCTGCTCATTTAGGACACAAAGACAATCTCCATACAGTGATCCTTCTAGCTAAATAAGCTTTTCCTCTTCTCTATTAAGATGACGGGTTTTTTTTTAATACATTTTAGAATGAATTTTGTAAATATGAACTTTTTGGATCACTTTTAATTGCAATAAAATGACCATCCATGTGTAGCACCGTGCCTTACAAAGACGAACACTGAATGCTTTACATTTAGATGTTTTGTAATTTGAAAATTAATTACACATAGGCATATAATTTGTATGTGTTTTTTCCCCTCATTTGATTTTTACAATATAATTAATGATTAGAGAAATTAAATAACATAAAAATTACTCGACTGCAACTCAGATTTTTTATTTTACTTTCAGAATCATCCCACCCTCCAGGTACACAGGTATACAACCAGCAGGTATATTAAACATAACCTCCAAATATCTAAAAAAAAATTTTTTTTTGTGGGTACCGGGGGTCGACCTCAGGACCTCGTGTGCCAGCAGGTGCCCGTGCCTCTGAGCGATATCACCAGCCCTTTTCTTCATATGTGGGTACCGGGAGTCGAACTCAGGCCCTCGTGCTTGCCAGGCAGGCGCTTATGCTGCTGAGCCATCTCACTGGCCCCAAATATTTAAAAATTGAATGTTGTAATTTCAAGAGTCTTCATCGCCATGGCTCAGGGTGTTAGATTTAACTTTTCTCCACTTAAAAACTCAACTACGTGGCTCGGAAGTCACTGAGCTACACACACACACACAAATAATAATCCTAAGCAAAAGGCTATGATTGATTTAATTACTTCATAGCAAAGCAGAAATCACAACTCTATGTAAAAGTAGTTATGGGATGGCGCAGGGTGGGGGATGGAACCTCAGGAACAACCTGTGCTATGCATATGTTAAATGTACTAATCAAAAAATGTCCATCAATGGGCCAGTGAGATAGCTCAGCGGCATAAGCGCCTACCTGGCAAGCGCGAGGTCCTGAGTTCGACTCCCGGTACCCACATAAAGGAAAAAAAGGGCCGGTGATATTGCTCAGCGGCACAAGCGCTTGCTGGCAAGCGCAAGGTCCTAAGGTTGACTCCCGGTACCCACATAAAGCAACAACAACAACAACAACAAAAAAAAAACGTCCATCAAGTCCCAGTGATACGCATTCAAAATAAACAGTCAGGCGCTACTCACCCCGGGTGGACCCCAACCTCAGTCAGCTGGACCTTGCTTCTTACACCTCCAACTGTAACCACACACACTGCACACGGAAACACAGTTTGCATCGCAAATGCAAATACAACCTGGTGGTAATTATTTTGCCATGTGTTTTGTGCTTTGGCACATACCTAATCACTTAATGGTGCTATAAGTTTAAGATGGGTATTTTATCCACCAACACCTAGTAATCAGGATTGTAAAAATAAAACCTCTACAACTTTACATGCGAGAGAATATAATCTTAAAAACTGGTCTCTACTGAAAAAAGTGGTCACTACATAAGCATTATCTCCAAATAGAACCATTAACAATAAGTATGCAAAAAGTTATTCTTTTGCAAAACTTACACCTTAACATAAAAAACTCTTTAAAATCCATGTTCTTTATAGATTTTTCATTAAATTCTAAATACTTCTGTTGAGAAAACTACCAAAAGCCAAGTTAGTAAGCACTCTTTGATACATTCTCCAAACTGAATATTTTTACGAAAAGTCTCCAGGTAAGTGGAAAATACTGGTTTGTTTTGTCCAGATTTCAGTTTCTTATATGGATAAATACATTTAATGACTGTTACCACATTATATTCCTGGCGTGGTTTTCTCTTAAGGCTTAGTATTTCCTGCTTCTACTCATTATGAAGAAAAATTGTAGGCATTTTATTTATTCATTAATTTATTTATTTTTTGATGCCATGTAGCTCATGCTGGCCTTGAACTTGAACTTGCTCTGGAGTTCAGGCTGGCCTCAAATTCACAATGCCCCTGCCTCAGCCTCCCAAGTGCTAGGATTCTAGGCACCTGGGCTTTTGTTCCCAGTTGCTGCCATTATAATAGACATCATTTTAAGAATGTGGCAAAGTAGTCTCCAAACTCAACCAGGCCCTTCTTCCTGAACAGGTAACTGTTTATTATGCCATGTTAAAAATAAGCCAACCCAAAAAGCTGCCATATTAAGAGAGGAAAACACATTTTTTTTTTCTAAAATACTTTCATTTACTTAATTGTTCAAATACCTTTCTGTTCTCCTGAAGTAAGCTGTCTGGCAAGATCCATAAATATATTAAAGCCGCTTATATAGGTCAGCTAATATGGGCTATGCTTTTTTAAGCAGCAGCTGACTAAGCACATTCCACATCTTGCTAACAAAGTTCCGGTACATAATAATATTTTAATCAACCACAAAGAACAATGATAGAGCTGACTGCCGGGCTGATCATCGTCTTACTGCACCCAGTGAAGCCTTAGCGCTCGTATTGGCCGAGGCCTCATTCCCGGGCAGCCTGCTCTAAGAGGGGCCCACCATGGGGACAGCATGGAGTGGCGGCCGGGAGAACCTCTGTTTCTATATAAAAGAGATTAGAGGCGACAGCGTTCCATTTTACAGCTCAATCATACTGTGTTAGCATGCGCTTATCCGAGCGCGGACGAAATTGAAAGAGAAATAAAAAAGAGCCAGGCAGATAGGAACCAGAACGGCGAGGCATGAGCAATTTCCAAGGATATAAAAGGATGCTAATGGCGGGCCCCTGTCATTCTTAAAAAGGGCTATTAGGGCACCGCCATCTGTTCTCGTGCCCTCGCACTCCTGCGACTGAAGTCGAGCATTTTCTAAAGCCCTTGTGATCTTTTCTCTTCTCCAGATAAAGTATGGTCATGTTTCAGAACAACGCATTTCCCCATTTATGTGATGTATTAATGTACGTCAACTAATTCTATTTACTGATAAAATCCACTCCATATGTATTTTTCTGCAATATTTTCTTTTGTGCAGCTCTCCACTCTTTATGCAGCACCAGCAAGTATCCAAAACCGCGTTCCCAGCAGCGCGGGAGGGCGACTCTGCGATCCCGGATGCTTTCCTTTACCTAAGGTACGCATCTGTGAGTGTCACAGTGCGCGTGGCTACAAAAACTGGGAGCCGCACAAAGGTAGAGTATTAAAGCCTGCAATGTTAGTGTTTTAAAAAATATATAGTTTACATCCCTTTAATGTAACCTTTACAGAAAGAAAGAGTTTTAAAGTTAAGTCTAAGATGGGAATTTCCAGTTCTGGTTCGGTTTTAATTCTGGCTGTGACCCCACATAAAGATGGGCTCTTGTATCAAGAACACAATTTTATTTTTATCAGGGTGGAAATGTGGCTTCAGTCATTCATTCTCTTTGCCTTTACTTGTCTGTCCCACACTCTGCATAGCTCTGTGTGGCTCCTCTGTGATCTCTAGGAACCCAGCGTAAGCCAGCTTGCTTTGAGATGAGAGTATCCTATTCTTCTCCTGCTCAAAATGTATGGCACACTAATTGTTACAAAATGGAAAGGAACCAGGAATGGTGGTGCATGCCTATAATCCCAGCACTAAGGAGGCTGAGGCAGGAGGATCACCACAAGTTTGAGGCCAGCATGGGTTACACAGAGTTCAAGCCCAGGCCTGAAGTACACAGTGAGACCCTGTCATCAAAAACCAAAAACCAAAACAAGACAAGATTGAAAGGAATTTCAGTTCATTCTTGTTTCGTGAATCCCTTTCTGAAAAGCCAAGATACTCCTTGCAATCACTGAAAATAGCCTCGGGGTATGAGGAAAACCAGAGCCGTGAATCATCACTGCACAGTGACCTGCTCTGGCATTTGCCACGGATAGAGAGTCACTCACGTCAGTCCCCACAAATTCTAAGCCTCGGCTTAAGACTGAGTACATAATCACGGAGTAATTGTTTCCACCACTGGAAATAGCGTTACTCAGAGTTATTTAAAGTTACCACCTCTGCAGAAGTCACGGGGCCCCGGTCCTGTGAGGAGCTCCTTTGTCAGCTGGCATTTCTACTCAGATGCACATCTTATCACTTACTTTTCTTTACCAGCGGCATGGAAAGAGTTGTTGACTTTTATTGGTCTTTATTATGGCATGTCTGGGCGATATCAAAATACTGGCTTAACAAATCCCCTAAATCAGGCAGACTCGAGGAGAGCTGGGTAAATAATAGAAGGTCTGGAAGCACCGCGATAGCCCTGCACACTGCTGTTGTCGTTAAGGACGACAACACTGTCATCATTGCTATTTTGAAATAGTTCTTTGAAACGCAATCAACTGGGACATTAAAAGGGCCTGATTCTATTCCCAGAAGCTATGCTGAATACACGCTTTGAAGGCCCTGGATGCATCTGTGAACTCCTGCAAGTGTTCCCTCTTCCTGCCTCCAATCCATCTTCGAGTTGAGGATCACAAGGCCTGAGCTCTGGGTTAGAACAATGGCTCTCAATCGCTGGGACGGAATGGGGGGCAGGCTGTGTAATTTGCCCACCTTGGGGACAGATGGCAAAGTCTGGAGACACGGATGTGCTGAACATGCTACTGGCATCTCGTGGGTGGAGGCTACAACTATGCACCCTATAATAAACAGGATGGTCCCTCACAACAGAGAATTATCTAGTCCCCAAAATCTGTAGTGACCAGGATGAGAAACCCTGAGTTAGAATGATGATATTATTTAATATGTATATAGTTTTATATGTATATATGTATACATATGTAATAATGACATATTATATTACTATAAACGATGTGTTTTCATTAGCTAAAAAAGGTCTATAGATACTTCAACAAACATTATTTTTGTTTACTTCTACTCTAACTCTTCTGCACCACATTCCTTCCAAATAAGTTTTATTGTTTATCTTTCTCTTCAAAATAAAATTAAAAAAAAGACATTGATAATGTTTCAGACACAGGCTGAGTAAAAGAAGCTGGATACAAAATTAAAAAAGAAAAAAGACTTATTTACTCTTCAAGCAAATTCTGCCATAGCTCTCAAATGTCTTACTGTCCTTTAATATTTCCTTTTCTTCCTTTTTTGTAGACTTCACATAGATAGGTTTACAATCACATGCAGCATCAGCTACCCACATGATCAAAATCCTCCCCTTTCTTTTAGCTGGAGTAACCTTTGTGAAGGTATTTTCTAAAGAACACACTCAAGCTCACCTATTTAACTAGTTTTGACTTAATTTGGGGTGCTTTATTAGCAACCGGTGTAAGACAAAGTAGCTGGTATAATCCAGAGTGATGTTTAAATTAGTTTACAATTTGCTTGGCCTCATCTAGAAGTGCGCTGAACAAAGCCATTCAGAAATGTCAGCTGTGTTCCCAACCACTGTAACAAATTGTCGCCGAACGCTGCACACCTAATGACTTCAAATTAGCTTCACTGCGATATAGCCTGACAGTTCGTTACGACTGTTAGCAACATCGCTGGCGTATCATGACCAATAAATTGGTTTCAGTGTGGGCTGGGAAAGGGACTTCCATCAATTTGATTAAAGAAATTACTGTAGCATTCGAAGCGTAAAGACAAACTAGTTTATGGAGACAGAAGTAAGTTAACTATACCAGAAAAATATTGTTCAGCATTCAAAAATTTGATTGTAAACTACTCAGAGTCCAAGCAGATAAATAAATAAACAGAATACTGAAATTCTTAAAACTTACGATCAGGTATATGCTATAGGATGGGTCAAAAGAGAAAAGTAAACACAAATTGTAAAAAACTAACTATAAATTACCGTATGAGAAAATGCATGTCAATTTAATACTTATTTTCATAATTTGTCTATAAAATCATGGTAAATATCTAACTGTAAAACAAAGAACGATATATGGATACGAAGAGCAGATCAGTATAAATAGCCACCAGAAAACAACGAAATGGGTGATTCCTAAAAGGAAGAAAGGTACATTAGATGACTCTCACAGCTCAAAGGGGTACAAATACATAAAGGTTTATGATTCTATTAAAATCAGCAAAGCTCTGAATTAAATGTTATAAGAAAAAAAAAAAAAAACAAATGCAAAAGGTTAAAAAAGATCCTCTGAGGAGATTCTGAATTTTCCCAAATCTACATCCATAACCCAGAGAATTCCCTATGACCCTTCTTCTTTCCTTTTCAGAAACTGTACCTGGAATATGCTTCGCCCATCCTATGATGACCACCAGCTCTCGGTCGGCCAAGTCACACAGTGTGGTGAGGGCTTTGATGTCACTGTCGGGGACAGTTGGGTCAGGCATGGCGTAGATCTTCTCGGGTTCAGCCACCAACAAATGTGAGACAATCTTGTTATCTGCAGGATCAGAGAACTACAGCATCACTGGGAGAGTATCGTCCCTCTTTGAGAAGCCCCACAGTGCTTTGCGTTTTGAAAAATAATTCGCACAGCCCTTAATAAACCCTGCATAGTCCATACATCATATACACGAGTTCAACCTCATCCAGAAAAGCTCACAGCAAGAAACACACCACTGCAGCTGTAACGGAATTTATCCTGTTCTTTGCTTTACCTCTTTCTGCTGGGATGAACCATCTGTCCAGCACTCAACATTTTTGCAGCAAACATGTAAGACGTTAGATGCTTTCTGGGTTTGCTCTCTGATTCTTTTTTTTTTTTTTTTTTTTTTTTTTTTTTTTTGTGGGTACCGGGGGAACGACCTCAGGACCTCGCGTGCCAACAGGCACCCGTGCCGCTGAGCGATATCACCGGCCCCTTTTTCGTATGTGGGATCCGGGAGTCGAACTCGGGCCCTTGCGCTTGCAAGGCAGGCGCTTACGCCGCTGAGCCATCTCACCGGCCCTGCTCTCTGATTCTTAAGTGGGATTTGGCGAAACAGATTAAACAGTATACAACAGCTTTGAAACAAAAAATCCATGGTAAACCAGTGAACCTATAGGCTAGGATGTAGAAGCCAGAGAACTACTGATGCGCACCGTTGCAATAGGCATGAAAGTCATTAATTGTCTTAATTTCTTTGAAGAAGAGCAAAGGTCAGAGCCCTTCTGCCTGGGTGAATTACTGACTATATAACTCTATCTCCGTGGGATGCATTAAATAGGAATTTCTTTCTTTTCTCTCTTCCCACGGGCCCAGCCAGCCTTCCAAATATAGCTAATATCAGTTTCCATAAAAATACTCCTACTTAAATGGCACAGTATTTTCTCTTCTGAGCGCCCAATTCCTTTATCCTCTGTTTTCATCTGTTGTCCTTAGTTCATTCTCTGCTTCAGATTTATCTGTCTGAAATTGGTGATATATGTTTTAGAAATCCTTCATAAAATAAACACTAGAGACAAATGGGAGCATCACACTGAATGTGCTTTACCGCTCAGGGGCATGTGAGAGTTGATGGTTGTAAAGCTGGGTGAAGGGAATGGTTTTTCTCCTTGGTCTGATTTTCAATTTTGGTACTTAGCTTTACATTTTCTATTTTCTTCTAAGTGTGGAGATCCAAATGGGTAAGAATAAACCTACATATTCAAGTGTTCCATGTACAGTTATTCTAGAAAACCAGGGCACTAAGGAAACTCTCTGTCAACAAAACCAAAGTACAGTATTCACTGTGTTTACCAATTTGCCTTTTGCTATACTTTTTAACTTTTTTTTAACCCAAAATGACATTTCACACAACTTAGAATTAAACATAGCATTCTTTTAGTCTCCTGTCATGAAATAACAAGGAGACTTACATAATCTATAATTAGTACTTTTTCTGACATGATACTTTAAAAATTTATTAATATGGCCATATGAATTAAATTTATCTCAAATATTCACCAGATAACTAGTCATTGGCAGTAATATTCAACGATCATTAAATTGAACTTCAAATTGGGGAGGAGATATTTCCCAATACATTTCTTAGGAAAAAAATAAAAAAGCAAATAGATTATTTTTCAGTGTACAGGATCTGCAACGAGTGACATTTGTTTCTTCCTATGCTATAGGAGAAACACCCTGTATTTTTAGTTCTGCTTGGAGAAGTTTAAATTTTCACTGCACTGACAATGCACCCAAACCTGGCAGGAACCACTAGATGCCCAGGTTTAGAAGAAAATGCAATAGCAAAGGGTACACAAATGTAAACAAAAGAAATCATGACTGGATGTTTTTCAGCACAGGGTAAAAGGAACCTGTCTTACCCAAGTCAATTGGTACTTGACATGAGGGGTCACAGAAATTCGGGTAGAGCTTAAAAATTCCCATCATTCAGAAAATGGAATAGCCGGCAGCCCTGTTCCGAGGTAAATCTTATTTAATGTCTCCCTAATTAGAATCAATAGAACCCAGTTTTCACTCCTGGGGCTTTGCAGTGTACAAACAATCAGTCAGGGTGCAGAAATCCTCCTAGCCACTTTCTCAGCAAAGCCCAGGCCGTCTCCTGACACTTATCTGACAGCATCTGAAAATTAAGTTTTATAAATGTTTGTTACAAAAACACACTAATTGGATGGACTAAGGAAAATTAACACAGAGGCCCTTAGATAATGAGTAATGATTTATTAGGAGTCCTCTTTATCTCAGACAAATGGAGCTCACTGAAATTGCTGTAATCTTCTTAAAGGTACTTGACAAGCCACTTCCCAATTCCTCAGGTTTACACAAAAAAAGATAGATGTTCCTTTATCATGTTGACTTACAAATGGGCCCAGGTTCATTTTTCTTTCAGTAGAAGGTGGTATCAATGGTTTCGGTCCATGTTCACATAAAATAAATCAGAAATGGGCAGTGTGTATATTATTGAATCAAGGAAAACTAAACTTCTAATGAAATGAAGCATTAGTGTTTATTGCATTTTATTGTATTATCAGAAAGTTTTTTTATTATAATGTGCAAAATCTGCTCAGTGCAGTCCTAGATTGTTTTCGCAGAATGCCAAGCAGCTCAGGCAGTCTGAGGAGTCAATGCCAGATTGGACAATTGAAGGTATAATCAACATAATGTTTTTTGGAAAGGCAAAAGGAAAACTATGCCATATGTTCACTTAAGCTTTAATTTGATGTAAAACTGGTTGTTTTTCCTTTGACATAGCTGAAATGTCCTTTCGTTTACAGTTCAGGGTCTGTTTTGTTTAATAGATTCCCATATGCTCGCAAGTAAGATGCGCAGCAGCGACCCCTCCTGGACGATCTCAATTAGAAGTGGACACTGTCTTCCCAGGAAAGCCGAGCAAACATTCCCTGTGCCTCTTTTAGAAACGCTGAAAACCCGCTTCCCCTGGTGAGCCTGCACGGCCTTCTGGGACAGTAACAGCTAAACGCGAGAAATCTGTGCACCACAGCTCTTCCCAGTGCCCGGTACGAACAACGTGCAGAAATACTCTAAATTGCCGCTCCCTGGCACTACCGCTATTAACTGATTTTTCAGAAAATGGGATACAGTCACTGCCTCCATCTATATCCCAGCTCTTTTTAGTTAACGACAGAAAGAATGGGGTTTGCATTTTAGCAATGTACCAGTCATCTTTTCAAGTTGCGACCCGGCATCATAAAATCACAGGCTCTTTAAAAACAATTCCTAATGCCCATCAGGGCCTCTGAGATGGAACCACCAACCTATGCTTGTTATTAGTGGGGCCCATTCCTGTTTTAATCTATTGCTAGCTAGTGTGTTAACCTTCTATAGCTCCAAATTAATGAGGCCCCTAATGTATTTTCATTGGGAGGTTGAGCAGCCAGACTCATTTAGTTAGAGAAAACTACAAAAACCACTTTCTTGTGAAATATGAAATGCATAGCTCCAATGAACTAATGATCACAGTACGATCCATTTTATGTACCTCTGGAAATAAAGGTAACCCGTAAACGTAAAATGCACACCACCTAAGCTATGCATTAATGTGCTTATGCTTACAGAATGACGAGGTGCTAAAAGGTAAGGGAGGAAAAAATAGGTAGCTTTCAAAGGCAAAGAGTGATAATTAGTTACGTCGCTCTCGTGTCTCACAGACAATCCTTGGGAATGGAGCCACAGTTCTCCAACAAAGAGAAATCTCCTCGGAGTCAGCAGGGGTGGGCTTGCCAGCACTCCAGGACAAGGCGCCAACTGGGAGGATTTCCTGTGCTGGGGAGCAGACACACCCGCTGTACTTACATGGCTTTTTGGCTGGCTGAACCAGCTGAGGGTTCAGGTATGGGCTGTTCTCTGCATCTATTCTGCGCTTGTACTTCTGCCGACCGCCACGTACTCTGTCAAGACGCACCCCTGTGGGCAAAGACAGGCACCAGCTTACTGTTTCGGTAGCGATCATTGAGACCAATCAAGCACATCGACAGTGGGCCCTGGCAGTGCTCTGCAGACACACAGGAGAACGCAGAGGGGTCCAGGGCACTGGAGGAAGGGGAAAAGTGCCGGCTACAATCACAATTGTCACAGGTTGGAAACCACTTCTGCCAGCAGATAACAGACCTGAAGACGCTGTATATAAAGCCACCGAAGTCATCATTTATAATCCAAAAAGACCAATTTCCACATCGATTCATGCCCAGAAGGTGCTTTCCTGAGCTTAGTGTAGTTTCCTAAAGACCTGGCATTTTGTATTCTCTTCCTCAGACACCTGTGAAAGCTCAGAGTGCAGGAGCCAGGGGACCAGGAGACACAGAGCTTGCAACCCCCAAACCCACGGAAGACTCAGTCTGGAGAAAGGACAGAGAGCTGGGTGGGAGGGACAGTACAAGAGGCTCAGTCCTGTGTGGGGGAAGATTGTTCCCTAATGAAATGTTAATACGCCTCAGAATGGGATGTCGTTTATAATTTGGCACACATTTGTATTTCTGGTCCTAAATGGGAAATGCCGAGTAGGTAGGGTTGAACAGGACACATGAGGGCCTTCCTAAGAAAGAATTGAGAAAGCCAAGGGGTTGGAAGAAGGGTGTTTGTGAATGGGGGGAGCTCAAGAGGAAAGCTGGAAAGGAGGCGATTAAAATATAGAAAAGCTTCATTTATGCGGAGGCGGTGATGGGAAAGAACTTATTAATAATCAGATTTCTGGAGACCAAATGTTTCTTTCCCAAACAAAGGGAACAGGAACAAAGAGAGACTCTTGTTGTGGGACTGAGTTGTACCTTAACTGATAGAACAGGGTAATAACATCTATTAATAAATTCAACTACATAATGCATTATACATATTTTGGCATTTCTCAAACTGTTTAAAAAATAGATTTGGTTTAACGGCATCATCAGTATTATCATTTTACTGTAAGTCCTCTCAGAGCTGTTAATATGCAAATGTACTCCGTAAAACTCTACAAAGGAGATAGATAGCATATGCAATGTTCTCCAAACCAAGGAATTCTTTTTTTCAGAATATTTATTAATGTCGTGTGGAATGAGTGAGGTGTGGGTTATCTGAGTTATAGGAAAGAGTTTGGTGAAGGCCAACTCATTTCTATGTAAATACCTAAGGTGAATACGTTACTCAAATGTTAAGGATTATTAGGGATTCAAGAGACAAAAGAAAAAACAATTTTTCATATTACTCTACTATACTACTGCTTCAAGATTTGATTGTATTTTGGTGGAACATGCAAACAAATGATTAGTTCTGGATAAAGCTTTAACTGACATACTGACACAGCAGAATATAAACAAAATCAGAAGATAACTTCAAGAGCAATTAGGTAGGTCAGACAAACAAATATCAGAAACCAAAGAAATCAGGTACAGCTTTTTAAATATTCCCTGAAAGTGAAAGTGCATTTCCACTGGAAGTTGTCCTCCAGGTGGGTCACAGGGAAGCTATTCCTTTGAAAGAATTTCAAGCCCACAGTAGAATCCCTTTGTTGCGCTAATTCCTAAATTCTTATTTTTATCACATCTATATTTACTAAAGTTTAACACCTTCCACTTATTTCTCTTTTTCATCTCTTCCTCTTCAAACTTTCTCTAAGATATGTTTTCAGTTTATATAAAGTGGTCCCATTTTATCATCATTTAAGAGACGTTCACACCTGTTCCATGACACATTTTAAGAATTCAGAATCCTATTAGAATATAAAAAGCATATGACATTAGTTATGTCCTCATGTGTTTGTCATCTGATCCCAACGCAAGGAAGACACTTGATCCAGTATTATTACAGTTGGTTGGAGAAGGAAGGGAAGGACAGATAGAAAGAGAGGTAGCGACAGGCAAAATCTAGGGAGGGCAGGAACGTGTTTGGATGCCTCTAAAATCATTAGAACAAAGAAAGCTGATAGAATAACCCTTAATTGGCTTGTGGACTCCCGAGTTTGCTTTTGTGGCTTGTTTTCAATATGTTTTCACATATCAGGTAACCTATGATGTGGTCAGTGCTGGTGGATTCCTGATGGTGCAGCTGGCCCCGCAGGAAGGCCGGTGGAAGAGGACTGTGAAAGTCCCAGGCCCAAGGCCTACGCTGCAGAACAATACATATGCATCTGTGATGCTTACACTAATGCACCAAACCAGATGTGTCTACAGAGGAAGTGCGATACTGAGAACTTGTTATTACCCTTGAAGGAAACATGCGCACTGCCATCTTGCAGAACTTTTATCCTGTGGTATAGGTTAATTGTTGTGTTTACAAGACATTAAGTGTTGTCAAATAATTATGATTACTGTGCATTTCCCTTTCAACTTTGAAAACTGCCTTAGAGACATATTCACATAACTTTCTCCACGCTTCAACCAAGTCTGAAGGTGCAGTCTCTTATGTCCCCTACCTCCACGCCTTCCCATGTGGGGAGCTCAGCAACTATCCACGCTTTCGTCTACTCGTCCATCTTAGCCTCCTGGTTCTCCACCTCCCCGTCCACTCCCTTCCCATGTCCACCCAGTTTCTAAATATTCAAGAACTTTTCATATACACCATGATTTTATACCTTACTTCCTAAAGTAAAAGTCATTCAGACAAAGCATTTTTTTATTTGTAACTTTATTTATATGAACTTCAGTAGAAAAAAAAAAAAGATTAGAAAAAATCAGATGAATAAGTACATAGTAAAAGTCAAGAGAGACTCAATATGCAGAAAGATGTTCTTTCTAAGTGTGAACAACTAACGGCAAAAGTTTTTAAAGTCAATATATTTTAAAAGATCACAATAATATACACATGGACATTTCATTCCCTATGGAAAGCAGGCAAATATCAACAATTTTAAATACTTCAAACTAGCTGGGCGTGGTGGTGAACACCTGTAATCCCAGCACTCAGTAGGCTGATTAATACTATTACTAAACTTCAACATCTGCCTTTTATGCATCCTCTTGTGAAATTATTACTATGATAACCATCAGTATTCGCCTTAGCTGACTTTATACTTGGTGAAATGTGTGACCCCAAATTGTAATTACACACAGTAGCATCTATTTCTCCATCACACTAAAACTGTTCATCAATTTATTTCATTACATTGGGAGGAAAATATTACCAATCCCCAAAAGTTAAATCAACCCCAAGCAGGTCTTTAACATGTGTACACAGCTGCTTTTTCTTTTTCTTTTTTTTTTTTTCTTTTTTAATTCTCTCTTCCTCTCTTTCTCTCTTTTTCTTTTATGTGGTATACTATTGAAAAAAGTTTATTCATGTGAGCCATGTTAATATAAGCACTTACATATTAATAATATTTTAAATGATCTGATAAAAAGTAATATTGAACAAGTACTATTAAGATGTGTCTAAATTTGCAACAGAATTCTACTTCTAAGTTTCTCCAGAAAATCAAATTTAAAAAACTAAAGACACCAATATAATTAAAACACTAAGTCACAAATGAGGCTCTGTTATAGGAAATAAAACATCAGATTAGGAAAAACATTTCTCATGATTTTAACTCCATGGGAAGCAAATTCTGTATAATTGAGATAATATACATCTTTCTGTTAGAAAGTTAATTTCACAAAAACAAAATGTAGATTGCAAAGGACAGAAGTATTTAACCAAAAATAAGTCCACTGCCATTTAAATTAAAATACCATAAACCAAAATATACTGAATTAAGATCGTATCTCTTTGCAGTTGTCTGGATCCCTGTTTAACCCATGATTTGTCATTAGCAGCAATACATGAAAACACTATGTTCAGCAAGAAAAATATATATCCATAAAATATGAGGATGAGTCAGTGAGACAGGGAAAGGTAAAAATCACCAAGTAATATTTTAAATAACTATTCATCACTGCAATTAATTTGTAAGAAATTTTTGGCCTAAAGTTTTTAGCTTTGCATATATCAAAATGAAGAATGAATAATTATGGGTCTCTGCATCTGCATGAGTTTGGTCCATTATCTACAGCAATGATTTTCTGAATCTTTCTTCCCTTTTTAACATTTCCAACTATAATAATATAATATTATATTCTTAAAAATTATGTGAATAATGTCAAGGAAAACAAAGCATAGTTCACCCATCAGAACGCTTCTGTTCTTTTTCTGACTTTGCATAACTAGCTCTGTAGACTCTGATGTGTCCCTTAACTTTTCCAAATATAAGACGGTTCCATGATGTCTTGCTGTAATGATCCAATAAAATGATGCCATGAATATTAAGAAAATGAATTTTTAAAATAGCTTATAAACTTTAAAATGACAAGTAAAAATAAGGGAGTCTTCATCACATCATTATTTTGTTGAATTACTGCCGAATTACTTCACTGAAATATATTTTTGCCTACGTACCCTGATCTCAGTTCTGCAGGTAGATGGATTTCCAGTAGGATGGGCTGGTCAGGTACTCAAAGGGTACCAGTCATATAATGACGTTACTTGGTGTCTGACTGAATTATAGGAATAGCTGCTAACTACTTTATTTATTGCTCATTCTTATCACTAATAACAGCAATTAGATATGTATCTTAGAAGAGAAACAGAAGTAAATCAAAAAGATTTTTAAAACAAAATATGTTTTCTCAGAGCTTAACTATAAGTTCATAATTATTTATAAATATCCAATTCACCAAGTACACTGAAACGGCTCCAACCAACTACTTAAGCAGAAACAAACAGCAGGATTATTTATGATAAGGATCTGGGAAATGCAGATGAGCTACAGACAAAAAAAATCAACCAAATTCGAATATTTCTGCTAAAGGCGATGAAGACTATCTCTTCACACCTTTATAATGTTAAACACAAGCAGCTTCCGCTTAGATTTCATGCATAAACTGCTCCTGAAAAGTTTAAAAATGACATATTTTCCCTCCCTAGGAAATAAGATGCTCATAATGTAGAATGCTTGACAGGATTTGAAGCTAATTAAGGCGACTGGATTTCCTAGTGATGCAGAGACTGCCAATGTCTTTCTTTTTTTAAATAAGAGATTTTAATAGTTGGCATTGCCTACCTAATAGAACGCTTCCTACTGCTGCTGCTTCAAACCCTGCATGTGTGCCTTGTAGGGCCACCAGGGAAATACAAATCTTATGCATCGTCAGAACTTACAAAATTGAGAAAGGAAGCGTAGGGCAAAGAGGGAAAAATGCTGCTAGGCCAATAAACACCAAGAGAAGTAAAGTAGTTTATCCCAAGGTCATCTTAGGTCAGCAGATTTTAAGGCCACATTTTATGCCCAAATGCAAATTTTTATCATATTACATAGTCCAAAGTCAAAAGTATTTTTCACATTTTTAATAGCCCAAAGTCAGAGGCATTTCACAGGATAATAACGAAAAAAAAAATGCCCTTTAGAGAATTACACAAGGATGCCCTAGCCTACTTTCCTAATTTAAAGATATTTACGTTGTTCCTAAACAAAAGTTTGCTTTATAAAAAAGAAAGAAAGAAAGAAAGAAAGAAAGAAAGAAAGAAAGAAAGAAAGAAAGAAAGAAAGAAAGAAAGAAAGAAAAAAAGATGAATAATACAAACCACTGGAATGCTTAAGAAAGATGCTGATAGTCACATTATAATAGTAATTTTGGAGAGATGGTTCATGAATACTAAATAAACAGCTGTGTGAGGTGTCAGGAAACAGGGATTGTCACTAAGGATGGAGAGTGGTGTGGCGATGCCACACTTGTGACACGAGAGGAACGAGTTGGGGATGTGGGCTGGGTCCCCCTCCTGCCCTGCCTCCTCCTTCTCTTTTGGAAGAGCCCCAGCTAAGGATGCGCCTGAATCCGCCTGTGAGTCCCGAGAGGGAACGTCCTAAGCAGAGGAGAGAGAAAGCCCTTTGAGGCCTGCAGGGAAGAGGCGCGGGCAGGTGAGCAGTGGTAGACACAGCGATGGGCATCTTCGTGCAGCTGCGCTGGGCCCTCCTCGGGGACAGTAGCTAGAAGACTTGAGCATATGTATACGGAGGGCATGAGTGGAAATTATTTGTATCTTCCACGTAGGCTCCAGGGGGAATCTGACCATATCACGTTCTCCAGGATCATATGAAACACTGAAACAAACTAACACCTAGGTAGTTTCCCTAACTACCACTGCCCTTTCTCAAAATAGTGATATTGCTACAGTTGGCTTGTGGCTGGGTCCTTTTCTTCCCATTTCAATAGGCTTTCCCTCCTCCAACGTGCCTCATCCTCCAAGCAACTTCTTGCAGTCAATCTCTGTATCCAGCACCAGCGTCTTGGAATAAACCAAACGCCCCTGCCCGACACTGGGGATGGAGAGCTCGCTGTGTGCTAGGCACTGGGCTATTTGTTCTACACAGATGAACACACCTCACCCTTACAGCGATTGCTTTATTATCCCCTCCTCCAGATCAGAAAACTGGAAGGAATAAGGGGCAGAACTTACAAGGGGAGTTGGGGAGAGTGGGCATCAGGCTGTGTTCTGCATCTCAACTTTTCCACTACTTCTCTGCCAACAAAGTCTACGTACGTTTTTGTTTGTTTGTCTGCTTTTGATTCATGGGTTAATTTTATTTGTTTCTATCAGTACACAGTACAGAATGTTTACCGCTAGTGTGGAGTTGGTACCTATACATAGCACATATTAATTCCTTTTCCATCCCGTCCCTCCCCTTCCTCATCTCTGGATCCCCATCCTATTTGAGAAAGATCTGTCTCCCTACTTCTTATTATCTAACTGTTCTTGTATTTTTCTCTTTATTTATACTTTGGGTTTCTCATAGAAGAGAAACCGTATGATACCTAAGCTTGTGTGTCTGATTTATACACTGGACTATGTAGTCAGGCTGGTTTTGAACTCACTATGTAGTCCAGGCTGGCTTCAAACTCACAGTGATCCCCCTGCCTCAGCCTCTCAAGTGCTTAGATTATAGGCATGCACCACCACACCCAGCCAGAACCACCTTTGCAAAGGAGCATCTGGTAGACCTCCCAAAGCAGAGGCACAGGAAGATAAAAGTACTGACGGAAAAAACCCTCACAACGCCAAGGCACACAGGTTAACGACGGACAAAGATGAACTTCAAGAGGCACCGATGGATGCTCTTCCTCAATGGCTGCCCTGCTAATCCTGCATCTGTCACTCAGGAAGGGGACCTGACCTCTAAAAGCAGTTCGCACCCACGAGACTATGGAGAAACCCAAAGTGACAAGAAGAAAGCATTCGGTTCCTCTGCTTTTCCACTGAGGCAAGGACCCACAGACATGAAGCTCCTTAGCTGTGCTTCCTCCTCTCAATACCGCCGGAATGAGACAAGCACATCCGCCAGCGCCGTGGAGGGCAGAGCCACATTCCTGCTGTGCTGGCAGCCTGGGGGGTGGGGGACTCTGGACTGCTAGGGACACCCCTAGCCAAGGGGCTTGTGCTTGTGCGTGAATATCAGGACCACAATTCGGGAACTTTGGCAACTGCGTGCCTACGTGTGGAAGCTCTCTCAGGTTTGCTGATAGAAGAGACAAAAATCATACGGGAAGAGAAAATGCAGATCCATTAGGTGGGCTTTATTTCCCCCCTCTTCTTGTAAAAATCTAGTCCTCAGTCACCAAAAGGGATAAAAGCCATGACTCACATTAAAGCTTCCTTGCTCTACAGATGAATTAACAATTAGCAAGGTGAGTCTTTCGTTTTGGCCTCCTGATAGCTATCTGGACGACTGAACACGGAAGGTGCATAGGAAATCACAAAGGCTTCGGATTCAAGCTGCATCCAAAAATACACGTGTGGGTTCCTGCCTACAGGACGGAACCCCCGAAGTTCCTCCTCCTCCTCCTCCTCCCACACCGAAGGGTGACTGACCGCTCTGCACTGCTGCCCAAGCCCCCGCACTAAATTCATCATCAGGATCGGAGCCAAAAGTGCCATGACAGAAATTTGAAATAACTGTAAACAAATGCTTAGCCGGGGAAATGTTTTTCGAGCAGAGGTAAAGTCGCTTCATCTGAAGCATGGGGCCCTAATCTATGACACACACAAGTACAAATTAGGTCATCTGCAACAGGTGACAGGTTTTAATTGAACGTCTTCCATCTGCAATTCTGACAAAAGGTGAATGGAAATAAATGAGCCTGGCAAGACAGCCCTGAGCCTTACAATACCCAATATCTCATTATTTTTAAACAGCTATCTATAAACTGATGCTGACAAGCCTTGAACCTTTTATTTCTGCTCAAGATGAGGTTGCTATGAAGAGAAAGAAAAAAGAAAAAAAGAAAAAGGGGCACCCAGAATATTACATTAAACATGCAGTAGCTGCCATTGTCACTTCCCCAAAGTAATTCAAGGAAATCTCCTATTCTAAAGGCGTTATTTCTTACTTTGCTTGATGTCAGAGGGAGAGAGGAAGACGACAAGCTCACGCACATTTGGTCCGCATTTGAGAAACATAGAGGTTATCTTTAAAGAAAAAACAAAATCTTGCCTTTTCTTCTTTATTTCTGTTCAATATTTCATAAACTATTGAAAAAGATGTTACTGTGGCTTATGCCTATTTAAACTGTATTTTGTCTCATCACTAATCCCAATGACTGTTCTCCAAATCCATTTTGAAAGTTCTCTCTCTCTCATGTGGATAAGGTTATGAATTAGTGGGTAAAGACACAAAATAGGATTGTACATCAACATCAAAAAAAGCGATCCTACTAATTCATAATTAAATGGTACGCTGGTAGCAATAAGTTTAAACACAATAATAAGAGTAATAGCAGCAAGCAGAGCCCCGTGGGAATGTTCTGGATGAAGAGAAGCGCAAATATTATTTATGCAAAATTCAATGCCCTATAAAAATGAATTAAACATGAAATCAACCAAGCTGGTTTACAAGTTGCTGGGTTGAGAGCCATAGACACTTTATTTCCTTTGATGGGGAGAAATATAGTAGAATCTAATTTCAAAAAATCCCACAAAAACCAAAACAAAACAAAACAAAAACCAAAAAGAGACATGGATTTCAAAGAGAATACAGGTGAGAATAAAAAAAGTAAATGGGTGGCAGAGAAAGATGGGGTGAGTCTGAAGGTCATTTGATTTCAGAATGTGTGACCTGAGATCACATGAGCACCCTAGAAAGACCTTATAAGGCCCCAAAAGAAACTTATAGAAATTCCAGGAGAGGAAAACTTACTCCTAGACAATTTGTTAGTAATTTACCAAAGACAATCAGAATTTTTTTTTTGTTTGTTTTTGTTTTTGTTTTAGTACTGGGGATTAAACCTGGTGCCTTCGCACTGAGCTACATTCCCAACCTATTTAAATCTTTTCTAAATTTTGACAGAGGGCTTCACTAAATTGCAAAGCTGCCCAGTCCGGACTTGAACTTTTCATCTTCCTTGTTCAGTCTCTCGGAGTGCTAGGATTACAGGCGCGTGCTACCTTGCCCAGTTTTGAGCAGAAATTCTGAGACTCAATCATAAGATACCAAAGAGAGGGCCGGTGAGATGGCTCAGCAGCGTAAGCGCCTGCCTGGCAAGCGCAAGGGCTCGAGTTTGAATCCCGGAACTCACATACGAAAAAAGGGCCGGTGATATTGCTCAGCGGCACGGGCGCCTGCTGGCGCGGGAGGCCCTGAGGTCGAACCCCGGTACCCACAAAAAAAAAAAGATACCAAAGAGATGCATGATGTCTAATAATGTTTATCTGGTAGTCATAATTTGGCAAACCTGAAGTTCAAAATAAAATAAATCTAACACAAAGAATAGTATAACTTCTGAGATCATGTGTAAAAAGAATTCTACCTAATACATAAAATATGTAGGAGAAAATTCAATTCAGTAGAGATTAAATGTAAATATTAATATATACAAGCCCAAATCTCATGCAAGTAAGAGATTTCTTAGGGGTGTCTTTTTTTGTTTGTTTGTCTGTTTTTGGTACTGGGAATCGAACTCAGGGCTTCATGCTTACCGGGCAGATGCTGTGCTGCTGAACTACATCCCCAGCCCGAGATTTCTTATAATACTGTGACGCGCCTGACGTCCTGTGACACTGGCAGTAATAAGTTTAACACAGTAATAGTAATGAGTAATAACAATGCTCATCACGCCCTGGGGTGCTCTGTATAAACAGAAGCACACATATTATATATTATAATTCAAAGCCTTATAAAAATGAACTAAATATGAAGTTAAACAAGCTGGCTGGTTTTCAAATTGCTGGATGTGAGCCATAGCCAGTCGTTTTGGTCAACAGGAAGGAATACTAAAGACTCTCAAGAAAGAAGACTTCCAGAACTGTTTCAGAAAGTGCGAGAAGGACGGGATAAGTGCACTCAATGCAAAGAGGAGTATTCAGAGGGGAATAATGGTAATGCAATTTTACCGTAACACATTTTTAAAAATTTAAACATTCATCGTATTTTTGATCACACCTCGTATTCACTACAGTTAATGACAATTATAAAAAGATCATCATTCCAGTACAATTAGTCTCCATTTACCATCCTCTGATCTCTTGAATATTTTCATAATCTCCAGTCTATCTGGTTTCAGCAAAATGATGACCAATTCAGTTTGCTTTCATGCAGACAATACATGTATGAAAAGCATGATTTTTACATCTGCTTTTTCAGCAAATGCAGTGATATTTTTACTACTCTGAGTAGTGAAGGCTTAATAATGATCAACTAAAGATTCATGTTTGAGTGATATATAATATTAACTTTGAAGAAAGTTACACACAAGGAAATCTAAATTTTTCTGCATAGGAAATTATCAATGGCATAAGTGCACATTCTAAAAGCCAGCAAGAAACTATGTTTTTAAAGTATTCTGGCTGTGTAGACCACAGCCTGATATTTTAATTCTTAAATTAGGATGAGGGAAGAGTATAGGAAAGGATAGAGAAAACACCAAGGATATTTCCTGATGCCAAGCATACAGGGCCTATTTGTTCCAAGTCAAGAATTCCCGGATGCTTACCCCACACACACCAGAGGCTCCCCAGGTAAGTGCTGGGACTGCCCCCACAGAGCTGGGAGGAACCTTTAAGTGCCAGTGAGACCAAGAAAAATTAAACCTCACTGTTCTAGTCACAGGACAGCCCAAGACTAGAGGCGGAATAAAAATTCCAACTGTCACCACCTGATGCCCATGGAACCAGAATTTCCCACCAGAATCTCCTTGGAGTTTTCCAAACCAACCTTTCTTAGTACTTGTTGTCCACTGTCTCTCTATACATTAGAAACCTGACCTAAACTCAAGTTTCAGTGTGTTTTATTTTTTCATCTATATTCAGCTTAATTCCACAAAAAGTTGAAGACATGGTAAGAAATGTCCCACTAATTGAAATAGTTTCAGAGAACCAAAACACAGCTGCATGATTTCAGTGTATCTTTTAATTGTGCATGAATCATCATTGAACACACAGTACATATCACATGTCCACCCCATAGGGCAACTCAAAAATACTAAGGAACTGAACAAAAAAAATAAGTTTATGACATGCTGTGTAGCCATGTACCCATTAGGTTGGTTTCGTTTGGTTTTCTTTTGATACTTCTAAACCTAGAATGTACATACAAAAAGATAGGCATCTCGGCCTGGCATGGTGGTGCATGCCTGTAACCCCAGCACTCAGGAGCACTGCTGTGAGTTCGAGGCCAGCCTGGGCTACACAGTGAGTTCAAGGCCAACCTGAACTACACAGTGAGACCCTGTTTCAAAAACAAAAACTAAAACTAATAACAAAACAAAAAACCAAGAGATAGGAGTCTCTTAGAAATTTAATTCATTCCGTAATTTTTGTTTGGCATTTTTTCTTAATGTGCTGACATATTATAGTTTTAGAAATGTATAGGAACCTTGAAGGCTACAAACTATAATAAGCCACTGCGAGTAAAAGGAGTAGGCTGAAAGGTAGAACCTCAAGATTTAATTTTGCAATATTCATCTCAGTACTAAAGTGTTCGATTAGCTGAGAAAAAAATCTCAGATATTAAGACGAACTAACTGATGGGAACTGTATTTAGATAGTGAATCCTGAGCAAGGGAGACTGCAGGCCTCTGTACTCAGGAAATTTGACAAATGAAGAAAATTGTTCCCTTCCTGAGACACTTTTATTACTCTTTTGCCTGGAAGCAGATGAATGAGTCTGATGACGTGCTCAGAGCTCTTCCAGTTCTAACAGTCTACGCAGTCCTTAAGAAGGTGGAATTGACCCACAGATTTAAGAGTGTGACAACTGCCTTGGCAGTGGGAAATATCAACACGCTTCATAACTTAAATCAGGGCAGACCCAAGCCAAGTGTGCACGCTAATGAACACAAGCAGAAGGCGTCTGGCCTGGGCCTGGCGCTGCCCATCCTGATCTTGGCCAAACACAGCTTCTTTTGTTCTTGACAATAACAAAGCAAATCAAATGCCTGTGTTGGAGAAATGCTTCTAGCTTGTGAGTACATGAGGCACCGATAAGGGTCTGCCACGCATGGCCGTGGAGCCTGGGGGTGGGAATCGCGCGCCACAGCTTGGCGTGTGCAGGCACTGGACAGGGCAGGTTGAGGAGGACAGAGCAGGTGAGGGACAGTCAGAAAATAACCAGCCTAGCAGGTGGCCAGTCTACTGCGTAACTAAATTTCATCGAGAGTCTTTAAGATAAAAGGGCTTTTGGCAAAATGTGACCATATTTTATTAAAGACACCACAGTGGTGAAAGCTTCATCTCAGCATCTACAGCTGCCCCTTGTTCAGAAGCATCACAGCGAGATGCGCTTTTCTACACGTCACACACACGCGTAAGGCCTTCCCCACCCGAGCTGAGCACTAATCGCACGCCAGGGCCGTAATTCTGCAGGTTGAGATGTGACAGCAAAATGAGAACAAATTTCTTTTCCTTTTCTACAGTTGCATGGACAGAAGATGAATTCCTACCACAGCTCTGCAGCATTTTTCTTCTTAAGCCAAGAACGTCCACCTTTCCATTCAAAGGAGACGCCTTATAGGTTCTTCCTGGCACGCGCGTTGCCAGCGTTGCCGCTCTTGTGCTCTGGGGCCAGGACTGAATAAGCGCAGGTCCCACACACAGCAGCGTGGTCCGGTGACCGGAGTTTACATAATATTGATATTAGGAGTTAAAAATTCAAACAACTACAGGACTTCCTACATAAAGTGAATGCATGAAATAGACAATGTATTTTTTAAAAAGTGAGAGGTAAGCTGGGTATGGCAGTGATGCCAGCACTAAGGAGGCTGAGGCAGGAGGATCTCAGTGAGGGGGTTACATAATGAGTTCAAGACCAGCCTGAACTACATAGTAAGACCCCATCTCAAAAAAAAAAAAAAAAAAAAAAAGACAAAAACAAACAAAAATTAAATAAGTGAGAAGTACAGACTATATGGAATGGAGAGCATTTGCCTTGCAAAAGTACTCAGCCTCAACTCAGTGCCACTCAGATACTGTCTCATGAGGGTGAGATAGGCAATGTGAATGCAAGCACACTGTTACAACACAGGCCATTTCCAAAGGAAGCCAGCAATCTGGATCTTAATATACAAGGGGTGACTGAAACATATAGTAAATGTTTAAATTTAAAACTACAGCTGGGTGTGGTGGCGCACGCCTGTAATCCCAGCACTCCAGAAGCTGATGCAGGAGGATCACTGTGAGTTTGAGGCCAGCCTGGGCTACCTGTGAGACCCTATCTAATAAAAAACAAAAAAGCAAAAAACTAACAAACAAACAAAAAACTTTACTACATTAATAGACACTTTGCCATTATACCCCCTCAAAATACCACCCTTGTTTTGAATGTACTTATCCCATCATTCTTGCCGCTTTCTAAAACAGTTCTGGAGTCCTCTTTCTTGAGTGTCTTTATGAGATGTGATCAACACCACAGTGAATGCAGCTGCCAAGTACCGTCCAAATGCAAGGCAGGTTCTTAAAAACTTTACAGTGTGTCCATCTTATTCACCAGACTTGGTACCATCCATCTTCTTCCCCAAAGTCAAAATGACCATGAAATGTAAATGCAGGCCATGGAGGCAACCACAACAGGGCAACTAAAGACATGAAAGAGGACTTCCAGAACTGCTTCGGAAAGTAGCAAGATACAGGGAATAAGTACGCTTGAAGTGACAGGGACAATTTTGAGTGGGATTAATGTCATTGTGTCTGTTATTGTAATAAATTGTAATTTTTTATTAAATGCATACCATATTTTTCAATCATAACTCTTAAACTCATCAACATTTTATTGTTCATGCAATTTTTCACAAATAGTGTGGCCCTTTGACTGCCAGGTTATAACGTTTGGTTGTAACTATTAGGAGGAGCCAATAGAAGCCAAGTTGGACAACTGGGTAGGTAAACTGATCATATAATATACGTTGGTAGCTGTTTAGAAATTATCTTTTAATTTTACTTATACCCTCACTAAATAAGCATAAATTACATTACCTAACTACTAAGGGGTTCTATAGTCTAAATCTTGAAATTCGAATATTAAAATTCTATTTAGTAGAGTTTCAGGAATAACACTAATGTATAAAATATAAGGGCTTTCATAGCATGTAATTTCAACAAGAGTGTAAATTTAATCATCCACACCTAAACCTAAGACCTGTCAGTTCAGAATGCTGACATATTTTGGTTCAAATAAACCTTCTTACAGAATTGCTTACTGAACCCTGGCTGCACTGGCATTTATCGTGAATAGCAGTAAAGGCGCTCTTTACATTTACCCGCTAGGTTTACTCAGTGTTTCCACTTTTGAGGAAACAGCTTCTGCTCACTGAAATGCACTGGAGTCAGTTCTTTTTTTTCCTTTTATATGCGGGTACTGGGAGTCGAACTCAGGACCTCACGCTTGCCCGGCAGGCGCTTACGCTGCTGAACTATCTCACCAGCCCCGGAGTCAGTTCTTGAAGTACAACTGGTTCACTGCCATTGTCACCAAGATCACACACATTATCCGTTACTGGGGCTTAGCTGTTGGACTATACGCTCTCTCCCCCAGCTTGGTGCACTACCTGCAAGAGAAGGGCTTCCGCACGGCAAAAGAGGAAGAAGGCGTCGCAGAGGGCTCCCGAGCCTGCGTCCCCACTGGCCAAGGGAATGAAAGACCAGGCAATGAACCGAAGACACCCCTGGCCAGTCAAGAAAGTGCTGCTACTAGCACCATCGCAGCCCAGCAGCATCGCTGGATGTCATAGTGACCCTTCTATCACAGGTTGGACTGGAGAGGTACAATACTTAGATTTCAAAAGAAGATTTAGACAATCACACGTCTTGGTTTACTCCTGCATGTCACCACGTCCACGGAGGCCAGCACAGGCAGGAGATTATGTGCTGGATGCCAGAGGGCAAATGCGGTTCTCCTTTATTGTCCCTATCTGCTTCCCCATCTGTCCAACTCATTTAATTGAATAGATGAGGTGCTATTGAAAACTACAGTGAACGCTTATTTTTTTTTTAATTTATTACAGTAAAGACACATTGACATTAATCCCCCTCAAAATCCTTCCCGCGCCCCGCTTTGAACACATTTATTCCATTGTTCTTGCCATGAGTGTCTTTGGTTGCGCTGTCAGGGATGCCTCGATGTCCTGGATCCATTCAAAATGTTTCACTGTCATGGTCATTTTGACTATGGGGAAGAGACAGAAGTGGCATGGTGCTAAATCCAGTGAATAAGGTGGATAAGGACACAGCATCATGATTTTATGAGTCTGCCTTGCTGTTGGAAGACACTTGGCAGCAGCGTTCACCCTCTCGCTCCCTTTGTTTTTTTTTTTTTTTGTGGGTACCGGGCGTTGAACTCAGGACCTCGCGCGCCAGCAGGCACCCGTGCCACTGAGTGATATCACCGGCCTTTTTTGTGTGTGTGGGTTCCGGGAATCGAACTCAGGACCTCGTGCTTGCCGGGCAGGCGCTATGCCGCTGAGCTATCTCACTGGCCCACCTTCTCTTTGATCACAGCTCATAAGAACACTCCAGAAAGAGGACTTCCAGAACTGCTTCAGAAAATAGCAAGAGTAATGGGATATGTGTTTGAAACCAGGGAGAGTATTTTGGTGGGGATTAAAGGCAATGTGTCTTTACTGTAATAATTTTTTTAAAATATTAAGATTAAGGCCAGCCTGGGCTACACAGTGAGTTCAAGAGCAGCCTGAACTACATAGCAAGACCCTGTCACAAGAATACAAAAAACAAAAACAAAAACAAAAAAAGCATATACACTTGTTAAAAAAAAAAAAAAAAAAAAATCTCTTCAAATTGCTCAAGTTGGGCCAGTGCGATAGCTCAGCGGCATAAGCGCCTGCCTGGCAAGCGCGAGGTCCTGAGTTCAACTCCTGGTACCCACATAAAAAAGGAAAAAAATTACTCAAGTTATTTCAGATTTCAAGTAATTACCCAGAAATGATTTAAATTTTTTTTCATATGCACTGAAACTTTTCACATCACTTCTACATGTATTTTATTTGCTTTTTTTACAAAATCCAGGAAAACACAAAAAATACTAGTGTTAATACAGTTTGAGATGAGCAAGACAGCTCAGCTCCATAAATCCCTCTATGTTTCCCCACAGTATAATTTAATTCTTTACCATTGCTGAGGGTGACTAGTGACATGTGACAGAGCTGTATGCTAACTACCTCTAAGTGTTAAGATGTTTCTGGGTCCCATGGTATCAAAATACTCAGTAAAAATCTGTTGTTAAAAAGGAAAATAAGGGCCGGTGAGATGGCTCAGCGACATACACGCCTGCCTGGCAAGCACGAGGGCCCGAGTTCGACTCCTGGAACCCACATACGAATAAAGGGCCAGTGATATCACTCAGCAGCACGGGCGCCTGCTGGCATGCGAGGTCCTGAGGTCGACCCCCGGTACCCACAAAAAAAAAAAAAAAAAGGAAAATAAAAGTACATGAAATTACTTTTTGTTAAGAGTTATATCTAGCTGTCCACCCAAAGCCTCAAGTGCTCATAGGTGGGGCTTTTGTGAGGTGACTGGGTAATGGAGGTGGGATGCTCCTGGGTGGATTCGTCCACTGATGAACTTATAGCTAAATGTAATGTTGGGAGGCAAAGCCTGGTTGGAGGAAGATGTCACTGGGGATGTACCCTGGAAGGGCCTGTCTCCTTCCTCCTCCTCTGATCTCTCTGCTTCCTGCCACCATGCTATGGACTGTTTCTCCTCTGAAATACCCTGCTACCATGCCACACTGCCTTGAAACCAGCTGAGAATACAGACTGAAACCTCTACAAACTGTGAGCCAGAATAAAACTTTTCTCCTTACATGGATGTCTGGTAATCTGCCCCAGCAATAAGAGTGTAATTAAGACAACTTTGATTGTTCATTCTAACAAGGTGAGAATTCAATCATCTATCAAGATGTATGAATTCAGTCTAAAATTGAAATAAGTTTAAAAAGTTAAATAAGATGTGGGCAGGGCAGGTGAGGACATACAAAAATCATTTACAGGACTCACTGCTTAGCATTTTTCATGTTTGCTTGGTGCTTATTATGGATTTTGTTTGTCAAGGACAACATGTATTTAATTTAAATTTGAGAAAATAAAGAACATAGTCCAAACTACATAGATTTATATTAAGCCACATTTTGCAAACTATATTCTGAATTTTCATGTAAAACTTTTTAACATGGAATTATGCTAAATAATATCAAGTACTCTCTAAACTTGAATCATTCTAGCTTATTTAACAGAGAACAAGGTAGACAGATATGAAATTAGCATACTTAATTGAAAATTCTCTTAAAACTAAGGGGTCTAGTACAGAATAAGAGAGTAAATAAATCCTAATATATTCACTGAACACATAAATGGGGGAGGAGATCTAATCTAAAACTTTGAGGGAAAAATACTTCCAAAACAGGATGTTATTTATTTCAAACACTGTCAAAATAGACATTTGTGAACAACTGTGTGTAAATTAAAAAAAAAAAAAAATCAGCACACATCCTATTGAATAATGCAATATAAATAGAAATATAGGACCAATTCCATAAATTTCACCAATCCTAAGAACAAATTCAATAAAGTACATAAAAGTAAAGCTAATATTCATGTCTAAGAAGTTATTTTCTTCTTTTAAGGAAATCTCTGCAAGCAATAATATTCCACTTCTCGTACAGTGAATTGGCAGCATGTACAAATAACTTACAACTGGAATCGTAATTCCTCTCATTAAAAATTCAAATCTTGGTTGGAAATGTAGCTCGGTGGAGGACCACCGGCCTAGCATGCATGGGTTCCTGGGTTCAATATCTAGTATTGCAAAGAAGAAAATTAATTGTATCTTTGCAACTTTTCTACTCTTGTGTAAGGCATAAATCTGATTCCTACTTTCCTTCCTTACCTTCCTTTTTGTGGTACTGAAGATTAAACCAAGGGCCTTCAAAATGAGCTACATCCCCAGTACTTTTGTATTTTTTTATTTTTAGGGTCTCACTAAGTTGCTAAGTTTCCCAAGTTGGGCTCAAATTTGCAATCCTCCTGCCTCAGCCTCCCAGAGTGCTGAGATTATAGGTATGCACAGCCATGCCCAAGTGCATGAGCCTATTTTCTAAAGCTCCCTTGGATTCAGGAGTCTGGAATAAAAAGTACTTTAAAATATTTGAAAATAACATGGGTGTGGTGATACAAGTCTATGATCCCAGCAGAAGAATCACAAGTTCAAGGCCAGCACAGACAATTTAGAGGAGCCCTGTCTCAAAAATCCCCACAAAACACAACAAAACAAAACAATGTTAGAAATAAAAACATCTAATCTTTGCCTTAGATGAAGCAACTGCATACTGAAAAACAATAGTTAACGTTTTCTTTTCAATCATGCTTAAATTAATGACAAAGTTAAAAAGTACATTAACTTTGGCTATTAGATGGATGTGCTAATTATTTCAGGAATATATAATTAATTATAAAACTATTAAGCAAAATTACAGAGAACCGTATGGCAACTTCTACTTGTACAAGGAAGCTGATTGCCTTAGTAACTTTGGGGCTCTCGAAACCTTTTTTATTAGCACTATCCTCAAATTAAAATTACATTAAAAAAAACAACATTTTAAACCAGGCGTGGTGGGACACACCTGTAATCCCATCACTAGGGAGGCTGAGGCAGGAGGATCGCTGTGAATTCAAGATCAGCCTGGCCTACATAGTGAGTTCAAGGCATCCTGAACTGCATAGCAGGACCCTGCCTCAAAAAACCAAAACCAAAAACAAACAAGCAAAAAAAAATAATACATTTTATCCAACTCACTCACATCATCCATATCTATTGGCCAACCAATTCCTGTATGATGAGTGAGAGTTTAATAACAATCACATTACTGACCCTTCAATATAAATTATAAATCTCACATATATCTATGATAAACTGACAATGCAATTAAATGCATATTTAATGTAAAAAATTTAGACATATATCCCATAGCATTCTGAGTGAGAGAAGTTTTGAGTCAGTGTAACTTATTCCACAATCCATAATGTTGTTTCAAATTAATGCTTTGAAACAAGATAGAATTTCACTGAGAAACTCTAGCACACTTGGCAATACTTAAACAATCTACACCTCAGTTGCAATATGTGCCCATTCTGAACTTAAAGAATAAAAAGGCAGTAGTAATTTTCCTGTGATCTGACAAAGGTGCACTTAAACCTTTGGGGAAAGAGTTAATGAATTATAGATCTAAAACCAGGCTTCGTGGATTCGCTATGAACTTTCATTCTAATAGTTAAAGTAGATGTCTATCAAACTGCTTATGAGGACAAATTTATGGAAAAAAAACAAGACTAGAGCTTTGTTCTTATTAAGAAACATGAATATGTATGTAATTTTAGCCAGACTAAATTAACCCAAAAATGAATAAATAAAAAAATAAGGACAATAATTGTTGTCACAAAAGAAGGCCTGCCTCCCTTCCTCCTCTTATAAAAGCTTTATGTTGTGTGGGTTCCAAAAATCCACCTTTTAAAATAACACTATATGCAAAGAAACAAAAGGAAAGAAATCTGTGAGGAGACCATTAAGAACCAAGAAATATGTATGGTTCCCTCCTTGGTAATAACCCTTTGTAAAGCTGGGATCGCCCGCAGCTAAATACAGTGCTTGATATGAATGTAACACATGGAAATAAGCTTTCACCAGAGCAAACTGAGGAGGACGCTTCCTAAGCCGGACCCTTCATTGAGATAGGCCCCACTGAACCATTCGTCCTAATTTTACATTACACACTTCCGAAGCTGTGTGAGCTCTGAACTGTGTGAGATCTTATTTCAGCAGCAACAGAATAAATAGGAAACGCGTCACAGATGTGCGGCTGTCCCTGTATGTTTGTCGGCACAGAAAGTTAACATGGGTTCCCCGACCAAGGCTTCATCACAACTGTGTGAGCCGGTATCCATAAATAAGTGAATTACACCTGTGATTTCACCTTTATTTTTGTTCTAATTGCTTAATTTGATTGATATCTACTGATCACTAGGGACTCTAGCACAGGAAATTAGCACCTTTTGAGTTTAGCAAACTTGCAAATTATGCTATTCTCTCTCTTTTCCCTTGGGCTGTGTTTCTTCTATAACCTTTTCTTCTTTGTGGGTGTGTGGTGTGTGTGTGTGTGTGTGTGTGTGTGTGTGTGTGTGTTGTCAGGTATGGAACCTAGGACCTCATGCATGCTAGGCAAGCACTCTGCTATTGTACTACATCACCAATCTCTCTACAGTTTTTGGTATGTAAAGACCCAAGAGTGTGGCACTGCTATCTTAAACAAAGAACAACAACAAAAAAGGCAAAGCAATTTGGACCATTTCTATCAATAAATGTATTACTATTAATTAACTCTGGCATTGACAAATATAAAATAGAAATAAATAACTATAATAAGCCAGGTGTTGTGGCATAGGCATATAATCCCAGCATGCAGGAGGATGAGGCAGGAGGATCACCATGAGTTCCAGTTCAGCGTGGGCCACACAGTGAGTTCAAGACCAGCTAGAACTACACAGGAAGACCCTGTCTCAAAAAAACCAAAATAAACAAATAGGAAGGTAGGTAGATAGATGATAGATAGATAGATAGATGGATAGATAAAGCCTTTCTGTTCCAGATATTTTAAATATATTCCTCACTTCTATTTTACAGACTGGAATTCCACCAATTATAACACCCAAAGGATTTGTTAATATTTACAAAGCACTTTATTTACATCATCTCATTCAGTTTTTACAGCTCAGCATCCTAATATAAGACTACTCTCTCTAGTTTATAGGATCAATATCCTGCACTTGCTCTTCTAACTCCAAGTCCTCTTTAGATAAGGTATAGACGCCTCCATTTCCTAAAACTGTATTTTTTTTTTAAATCAGAAGAGAGAGAAAAGGAAGGTAGTAAGAAAAGGAAAGCAGGTATTCATTCCTTGATTCTCCCTACCCCAAAAAACTCTCTTCAGGAATTTCTTTTCTGGAGAATTTGCAGCCCATGGGAGCGGGGCGAAGGGCAGACACTGCGTGTGCATCCTAGGACTCCAGACCATGACACAGGAGGGGACAGGAAGACAGAGCAAGGAAATGCCGACATCTGGATCCCAAAGGAAAGAAAAACAGTGCTCCGGACCAAAACAGAGGAACAGGAGAGGGAATCAGTTTCCAAAGAGACGAAAGAAGTAGAGTTTTATGCTCTTCAAGCTGGGCAGGGCTCCGGGGAGCCCAAGATATTCCAGAGAACCCGCAACCCAAGGTCCTGCGGCTCACAGCGCTCGTGCCAACTTGAGCCACTCATGCAGGCAGCAGAAAATAGAAGCACAGGTTTGTTTTGTGCAAAGCAGAGCAGGATTGGAAACAATCTTGGTAACTACTCACCAAGAGGAGGCAGTAAGTGAAACCGGGGGAGGGAAGTAAGGAAAGAGTGACTCTCAGGCAGGAGAAGGAGAATGATCCAAAGCACGGGAATGGAAACCATTAAGAAGAGAGCTGTACAAATTCAGCCAAAAGAACTGAAAGAACAAAATTGGAGGAAAAATGTAATAGCAATGTAAGAAAGACACGCCAATATTATGTAAAGGATGATAAAATCGAGTATCTCAAAAACAGCATAAATGTGTTCTTCAAGGTTTTTTTAAATCATCCTTAAAATATACTCAATATCACAGATCTTTATCGAAACCAAAACTAATTTATAGTAATGAATATTAATAGTATGACTGATATATAATAGTGCATCATTTCAGTAGGGAAATTACTATGTCCTCTCTTACTGTCTATTCCTTTAAGTTTAAAGGTGGTCTTTAGAGTTTGTGTCGCAATATATATCTAGTATTTTCTTTAACACACTGCGAGGGAAAAAAAAAAAGTAGATCAAAGTCAAAGGACTTTTTCCAGTACACAATTAAACCATAGATATTTTTAGTAGCCTAGTATCTTCTAGAAAAGAACGCAAGGTTTCACGTTACCAACGATGCTAAGACCCATGGTATGGGCCTGGATTCATCTGAACATTTCTGCTTTGTTGTCAAGGTGGTTAAATTCTAAGTGGAACCATCTCGTCTGAGAGATCAGGTCAGTCCAGCAGTTACAAACTTTAAAAATCTGTGCAATTCAACACGGATTCATATAGAGATATTACAGATGTTAAGCCGAAGAAGGTGGATGTACGCATAAAAAGGGGGTCGAATATGCACGCTTCCCCGTCTGCATGGAGTGTGGGAAAGGAGCGCACTGTAATCTTACACTCTGGACAACTGTGCTTCATTCACAAAGAAGACGAATATGTTTTCCAGGCTCAAGATTTAGTTACAGAATTCTGGAGGAAATGAGAAGGGAAAGGGCGGTAGGATTGGTTCTCATGGTGAAAATCCTAAACACCGAGTATTACTCTGTGCTTTCGAGTTTTTAAATACCTATGACACTGTCCAACATGTCACCGGAAAGCAGGGAAGAGAGCCTTGGGACCACAAAGCCTCCCCTGCTTTATACAGGAGTGGAAAAGCCACAGATCAGTGTCTCTATTAGACCCAAATTCAGCAAGGAACGATGGGTGATCCCATTCGTTCTGGTTCCTAAAGCTCACACTTCACTGACACGTGACTTTCCAGAGGCACGTGAACACTGCCCTGTGATGAGGCGATGCTTCATTTACACAAAAATCAAGTAAGTGTGGCTTCGTAGGAAGATGCTCCATCCTACGTGGCCTCAGGATGAAGGCCACTTGTCAGAAACACCAAGCCCTGCTCAGAAGCGTGGAGCTTTCAGCCCCGCTTCTCTTAACATCCAAGGCGGGGAGGGAAGCTGGAGACGGCATCAATCGCCCATGGCTCAGGAGTCAGTCAATGATCTCTCTGTGCTGAAACCTCTGTAATCCCTGGCTGATGGGGCTCAGAGAGCTTGGCAGTTGGGGAGCTTGGAAAGCTGGTATCTCCAGGGCAGGCACGTAAGCTCTGTACCCACCAGCCCTGGCATTCTGGTGGGATCAATGCTAAGTCCAGGTGGATGGTGTCAGAATAGAACGGAATTACTGAACACGTATTTGATGTCTGGACAATGAGAGACCTGGCTGCTGAGATCGGTAAACAGCCCAGAATGGAAAAGCCAACAAGAATTGAATCTAGATCTTCACTTCTTGGTATCACTTCATACCACAAAGAATCTTGGAGAAACAGCTGGCATGGGATGTTTTTGTGTCAGAAAACCATCTTTTTGTGTCAGAAAACCAAAAAAAGTGAACCAAGAATGACAGAGTCAGGTCAAGATGTTGCAAGAATCCAGCTTCAAGGGGCTTTCACTAGGTACAACTGGGACAATCTGAGTGTCAAATAAATGACAGCAATGTATTATAACTCACTGGATAAAATAGGAATTCCATGAGTTCAGTCAGTTATAAATAAATAGTTGAATAAACTGATGGGGAATGGAATAATTACATAGTCTCAAATAAACTCAGCACAAAAGTTTTATTACTCTCAAAGGAGAAAAGAGCAACTTAACAGTGGAAAAGCCTGGTAGGTACCCAATCAAGTGAGTGAGTCAATGCCACCAGAAAAGGACAAAGGGCAGTGTGTCCCCGCTGATGGGTTGTAAAAAGATCACTTCTGGGATATTCCTTAGTCTCATCATGAAGAAATATCGCAGGAGTCTTAACTGGAAGACTCTCTACAAAGTCACTGGCTTGCAGTCTTTCAGATCACCGAACATGACGGTCACTGAAAGAACGTAAATTTAATTGGAAACTCATATTTTGTGTCAATAGCAATATATTTGTCTTGGAGTTTACAGTAATCCTTTGAATTTTTTAATTTTTCCTTTCTTCCTTTGCTTGGCTTACTCTCTCTTCTGTCTGCCATTCTCTCCTTTCTCCACATTTCTCTTTCCTTCCAGGCTCCACAGTTAGCCCTCCCTGCAAGCAGCATTACTAAAATGCCCAGTGGTCCTCCAACAGTTCTTCTCGATTTTCTTTTTCCATACCCCGAATGGTATTTTAGGTGCACATTAATGGACTGGAGTTACTATGCTATCGGAATGGTGCTACCACCTTGGTAAAAGCTGTCAGAGGTGAGGTAGGGCTAACCTCCACTCTAAGATAGGCATTGCCACACTTCTTGGCAGGAAACTGCAGCTGATTCAACTCTCTACAAGGTTTGTGGTTTACAGAGAACCCTTCTGATATCAGAGCCGTATGGCTGCCTTTCTTAGACACAGACACTGTCTGCATTTCTGCCTTATAAAAAAAGAAGAAATCAATCAGACAAAGAACTGCCCCTGAAATAAGTTGGTATTGTTTGGGTGGCTCAATGTGAATGAGTAACAGTCACCATACCATCTCAATTAATGTATGCAAGACCATAGTAATCTGTCTTCTTTTTCAATGTTGCTTTGCTTTTTAAACTACAATGGACAGTCCTTTATTGTTCACTGTGATTTTTTTTAAGAAGTGAAAAGAACAAAAAAGAAAATGAACAAAATCAATTATAGTTGGTGGCGAATTCCATATATCTGAAGCACAACTTTACTGTTTTAATTAAACGAAAATATAGGCTCATTGTTTAAAGGACATTAAAAAGACAATTCAAACCCTGACTGTGCCCCCCACATACATCCCCCAACCCATCTTTTTTAAGTGGAGCATCTACAACAACCAGGCTAACTACAATTTAGAAGATTGGATTCTGATAACAGCCACTTGTATATAACTACCTGCATTCTAATTATTCCTCTAAAAATCCAACTAATTACAAGTCCACTACTTTGCACACTTTTGTAGAGTTTGGATAGTTATCTAGTTGAAGTAATCTGATAGAGCTGGCAGGCATGAAATCAAAAGGAACTATAAATAAATTTGAACACATTCCCAGTGAATAATTCTAGGATTTCTTCTACTCAGACTGAATCTTAATAGTAATATGGATCCTGAAAACATGAGGGAAAGCTCTTCTAACTGGTATAAAGAAAAATACAATGGTGGCATTGTGACTTTGGGTTTATGAGGCTTGGGGTCAAATCCTCCCTCCTCTACTTCCCTGATGTGTGATCTTTACCCCTTTGAGCCTTAGCTTGCTCATTTATCAAATGGGAAGAAATGAGCAAGATGACACATGACGGCTAAATGACAGGATGTGTCTCTGGTATGGAACATGATAGCTGTTATTAGCATTTACATTTGCGTTCCAGATATACTTTTCTATCCCTTACACTTTGCTTTCGTTATTTGAATTCCCTCACTTCGAGAAACGAATGCATTTTAAGGATATTATTATTTCACCTGTTTAATACTATTTCAAGCTGGAACATTTTGAGGCTACCAAAAGGCCCAGGAATATCCATCTGCTTAATGGTCCATGGGCCATATTGCGTGGCCAGGAGTGACACGATCTGGAGGGAGGACATCGGCCGACTGTCTCCTGTCATCCCAACCTTCCCAGCGGACCTCTGGCTCCACCCGCTCAGCGTGGTCGGCATCCTGGGACCGGCTACGGCTGTGCCGTGATTCAATTAGTAGAGGGAAGCAGAAAATGGTTGGTTTGAGTCTGAATGACTGACTGCTCTCCCACTTTCTTGCTGGGTGACCTTTATAAGATTCAACATTTTCCTCCTCTCCTGCTAGTGTTAGGGTGAGAAGATGCATTCAGGGCCCAGGACCTGGCAGTTAGCAAACTCTTGGTGAATATTAATTCCCTGTGGCCTTCACCAACTCCTCAGAAGGCCACACTTCCAAAGCGAGCAAACGACTGCAATACACAGAAAGTAGTGTTTGCTGGTGGAACTTTGGAAGACAGCAGCACCGTTAGGGAAGATACTTTGAGTCCTAATGCATTGCTAACATCTGTCATATCAGAAGAGGCAGCCGCTGAATCCACTGCGCAGGCAGCAGATGATGGCTAGCGGTGATGTTTCCCTGAAATCCTCTAGGAAAAACCTCGCCAGGACTTGTGTGAGGACAGGCAGTCTCTACCTCCCCTGCTTCTCAGGTGGAGGACAGGGACACTGTTTCCCAGGCAAAGGCTTGAAAGACACGTTTGAAAAACTAGGATGATTAAGCATTGTGTAGCACATTCTCAAAAATGTCTAATGATAGAAAACATAGCTTATTTGTTCAAGGTAGATATTATCACCTGGGAAGGCTTACTTGACATTTCAAATTCTCTGGTCTGCACAGCATTCGGTTTTTCTCAACTTTAAAAACTTGGGTTAGCCCACGACAGGGCCATGATGCTGTGAGACAGAGAACTGGTGTGACACAACCGTGGGATTCTCAATACTCAGCATCACTGGGTTTATTTATTTTTCCCACTTACCATGTACTGTGGGGATTCTTTGGGAAGCATGTACAATAAGAGCCTGTTTAAATTATTTCAGATAACTAAATTTCAAATAATTTTAAAAATAAACTGCTAGTATCAAATGTCAAATGCATAAAACATCAACTTCCTAGAAAGGGTGCAGTGTTAGATTTCACTGCTATCACGCTTTCAGCACTTTCTCTCTATTTCTGGAGACAAATAAATTTTGAGAGTGCCTAATGAGCTGTCTATTCAAGTACAACTCAGTGAAAAAGCTGAGGGCTTTCCTGGCTGTTCCGCCTCAACTTCTGATTCCTTCCAAGGCTGAATTCATGCTTCAACTGCCTCAAAGCCCTTGAGATCGAGGGCCAATTTTATTCTCTATGATGCTGGACTATGAAAACAATTATACAAAACACCAATGGCACTTTTTCCTCCACATGCTTTTGGTAGAAAATGACAGGTCTTTTAACAATAAAAATCAGCAAAAAGTTGGGCACTTGGAGTAGTGTGGGAGAAGCGGCCAGGGTTCCCGGCTCCACTTCCCATGCATACGTTTGATGCACGCATGCTACTCTACTGCCAATTTAGAGCAGTCGGGGATCCCCTGCACCCTGCTTTCTCTGGGCAATAACCCACGTTGCTTCTAACCTCTGCAAGTCCCATTGCTGGGGTCAACTGGCTGCCCGAGGAAGTCAGATGAGCAACGACACCAAACATGATCGCTGCTCTAGTTTTCCCTAAGTGCTGCAGGTAGCCATCACTCGCCCTGTGTACACTGCGTCGCGTTACTGCCTAGAGTAATAAAGACTTTTGTCACAGCGACAGCTTTTCATCTTCAGCGGCCCTTTCTCTCCTCCCGATAAGACTGCCAGCTCTGCTCTCTGTAAACGAGCTCATGTGAACACTTCATTTTCTGTGTGTGAAAACAAAAAGGGCCACTGCCTGGCTTCAGAGCTGGCAGTGGCGGGTGACGCTCTGGCTTCAAAGTCACAGGCCGGCGTTCAAAAGGGATTGAAACTGACCTGGGGCAGCTCCCTTGGAAGAAGGAGGTTGAAGCAGAGCCCTTAAACTCCTCCACTAGCCTCACTTTAATTTGACAATGCCCAAAGACTTAGGAGTGGGGAAGGAGGAGGGAGAGGAGAACAGACCAGTGATCGCTAAAGCAATTTCTGTTTGTGAACATTAAACATTTGCGTTCACTTTGGCCAACACCGCTAGCCAATATCAACGCTCCAAGTGTATGGGAGTGGGAGGCCACGCGTGAGGGACAGATGGCCCAACCATCACAATGCAGTCAATTCCAAAATGAGTGAATCGCGGCTCAGTCCAAACAGTCACTAAATTTAATTTTTTTGCAATCAGTGGCATATGTTTGCATCTGTCTACAATATGACTTGGGCCAAATCTGATCTGGCTGCGGCATCCTGAGTACCAAAGCTGTACAATTCCTAGTGTTAAATTTATTGTAAATACCGGAGGGGGACAGGTTAACTCATTATGGATTGACAGTGGTATTTGAGGAACCTTGGATGTCTACCATGTTTGTAATCAAGGTAAGAGCGGCTGACCAGCTGGAAGATTTTCTTTGTTATATTTCTCAAATGTTTAAAATTTCCCCATTCGATAACATAGTAGTAGTAGAAGTACTAGTAGTAATTCTGAGTGAAACATGCGCTTAATGGTTACATCTAAGAGAAATGGTCTCTATCATTTGGCCTCATTATATTCACCCAATTCCCACATGTCTGAAGCTGCACATCTGGAATGTGCTAGGCATGGGCTGTGCCAGTGCAGCCCTTCCAGCGCTCCCTGTCCACGGTGAGGCAGGCACACAGATAAAGAGTTGCAGATCTGCAATGCTTGCTTCTTAATAAAAGCCCAAGCAGGGCCCAGAAGCGCATGAAGAAGACAAGCAGTCTGCCTGAGGATGCTGAGGTACCTGGTACACCCATATTAGGTTGTGAAGGTGTGTGTTTAGGCACAGGAAGGGGACAGGGGCATTTCAACCCCTGGGACAGAGAAGCAATAAACACGGTATCAGGAACTGAGAGGCCAACAGATGTAATAACATAAGTTGACAGAAGTAAGGTCACTGTTTCTCAGTGACACCGTATTTCAAATGCTCCGCTGTCTTAGGTGGGGGTGGCTCTGTATTGCATCAGCTGGGGACATTTCCATGGTTGGAGAAAGGCCCACTGGGCAGTGTTGATTTGGGGATGTAGGTGACTGAGAAGTGACAGCCTCCCAGGTGGGACATGTAGGAAGGAACTTACTCCTACAGATGCTGGGAAACCACGCCAGGGCACAGAGCCCTTTGCTTACAACACCGAGCAGACACCAGGGAACTGAGGTGACAGTCAGGAGTGTGGATAAACATGGGTGATGAGCAGATCTGTGTTTTAGAAAGAGCTTCATTTAAGCTACAGTGAGAAGGCAGCAGATGAAAACAAGCATAGCCACACTCATTACCCCACACCTGCTCTATATCCCACTGTACGTGCATTTATCCTCCTTTGTGCATCCGTGAGTAACGACAATGACAGTTCACACTTACTGAATGCTTAGGTGTTGCCCCAAATAGTGCTCCTTAAGATCAGGGACTAAAAGGATGCTTTAGAGAATCATGTTGATGCCTACAGGACAAGGTTTCAATTTCTTCCTTCATTTGAGTTGTTTTTGAGGTCTAGAAATCAATAACTGGGAATAGAAAAACATATGGAGAGCTTGAGTCAAGGTGTGGTCACCCAGCCAACTAAATGCTCGCCCTAAGCAAGTGGCCTCGGAACTTGGGCGCGGTTGACTATGGATGCCGTATAAATCTGCAGACACATAACACAGCTTCGTGGAAATGCCAATAAAATGCTCTCCCACTGCGCTCCTGGGAGCTTCTAGAAGCCCTGCAGCTAGAAGCCCTGCAGGAAACTGTTCATCTGGAAAACCCACTTTGTAGAACTTGAAGGAATGGCGGGAACAATTGGAGCCCTGAATTCTCCAGTGACCTATGTCTCACAGACACTGCGAACACGTGGCTGGACTTCTGGCCAGGTCTTGGCGACCTCCGACTTGTTGTAGGGGTGGGGTACATAGCTCAACATCTGGATCACTGAAAGGCACACCGTGCCCCACAGCAAGTTACGAGACATGCTTTCTTCTTTAATGGCCAACACGGGATACAAGTTCCGATTTTAAAAACAAACACACAAGAAGAGGCCCTGTGGGGTGGGTGCTCCAGCACCTAAAGCTCCTGCCAAGCTACCAAAACCACTACCCCTGTCCCATAATTCTTGCACTGGATCGGTCAAAAAGAGTGAGCTGCATGCCTGCTGTGTGCGGGAAGTGTGGCAGATAGAGAAACTCACAATGCTTCCACACTTCTAAAACTTGGTTTAAAAAGACAAAGCACACAGAGACAAACAGGACGACTTTTTTCTTCAATATTGGGGATGAACTTGAGCCCTCGGCACTTAGCCACATCCCCAGCCCTCTGCTTTTTATTTTTTAATTTTGAGACAGAGTCTCCCTAAGTTGCCCAGGCTGGGTTTAAACTTGCGATTCCCCTGCCTCAGCCTCCTAGAGTGCTGGGATTACAAGGAGGAGTCGCCACACCCAGGGGGCAACAATTTTTTAAATTGCTTTTAGCAGCAAACAAACTGAATCCTTGAGTGCTCAAGGGACCTGAAGACCTAGAATAAAATGATTTATATAGGACATGGGGTTAAGCAAGAAAGACGACATGAAGGAGACCAGTTTAAGTCAGGCCATAAAAGAAGCATTGGGGAAACAAAAAATACAGGTTTGGATATTAATCTGAATTCTTTCTTACTTTCCAATGAAGCTACAATAAAAGATTTTGAAAATCTGAAAAGAGACACGAGAGAAAAAGTGGAGTAAAGCTGGTATTAGTTCATAAGTCATTTTTAAAGAGAGTCAAAGCGCATCAGAAATTACATAGCCTAATATCTCACAAGAAGAAAGGGAATTCCAGGCTGGCCGTGAGGCTCAGTGACAGAGCGCTTGCCTAGCATGGTCACGGCCCTGGTTTCCCTCCACAGCACAGAGAGAAGGGGAGAGAAGGAGGGAGAGAGGGAGAGAGGGAGAAAGGGAAAGAGGGAGAGAGGAAGAGAGGGAGAGGGGTGGACCGAGAGAGAGAGAGAGAGAGAGAGAGAGAGAGAACTCTATATGATGTACTTGCCTTAAAATTTCTTGAAATTTGCTATTTACCATTTCTGACATAATTAATGGGGTGTTTATAATGCTTAATGCTGAAAAGCCTCCAATCTAACCAATTTTTAAAAATGAATTATTCCACTTAACAAGGAAAAAAAAAAAAAACCCTTTCGATTTTTGCCCCAGTGCCTCGGTTCTCCCAAGTATTCCGTATTTTCAGCTATTATCCCTTTCTTACAAAGAGCCCAGTTAATAATGTTCACTCCAACAACCTCATTTATTTTCCAGAAAATTAACTCAGTTTCAACCCTGATTAATGATTTCATCTAAATGAATCAAATTAAAAATTGAAAATTATATTTCAAAAGCCAAAGGAAAAAAAAAATTGACCATTCCCCGTTAACAAATGATCCTTTCAAATATTAAAAGATGACCATGAAGAGTGCGTGATAGTAATGAAATCTGGCTCAGGGCCTGCTGCTTATCTGGAGTTCATAGAGGAAGAGAATTAGCAAGAAGAAAAAAAAAAAAAGAAAAGAAAGAAAAAGAAAAAGAAAGAGGTCCCCTGTGCATTTTTAACACGGAAAGCCCTGGGGACCCCCAGCCCACTTGCACTGGGCTCTGGGCTGTAATCAGCGCTGGAATAAGCGGCCCTTCCCTGGTAATCAGCAGCGGCGGGGCCGGAGCCCCGAGCTTGGGGATTAGCGAGTCACAGCCCGGTCGGAGCCTCTGCCTGAAAGGATGCTCCATGCTCCCCTGCACGCTCTACGAGCCTGAAGCGTCCGGGAGGAAAACAAGAAAACAAACATGTAATTAGGGAGGAGCTTCCGCTCGATAGGTTATTTTTTAGAATCCACTTCGGGCCAGGAGAGGGGCCCCGGGGGGAAGAACAGGCAGAGCAGGGAGACTTCGAGGGCAGGAAGAAGTGTGATGGGGGACACTCGCGTGTGCAGCTCCGCTCTGCGGAACCGCAGGAAATGGATTAGACCCAGCATGAACCCCGGTGTGAGTGGTAGACTCGGGCGCCGACGATGGGTCGACGTGGGCTGACGGACGGTCACAAGTGCGGGCTTGGAGAGGGGCACACTGATCGCCCCTGGAGCTATACAAAGATGGGGACAGAGACTGTGGGGACTCTGTGCATTCTGCTCAATTTCGCTGTGGCTCTAAAACTACTTTAATAAATAAAATCTATCTTTTAAAAAGGACAGGATCAGAGCCGGTTGTGGAGGTGCATGCCTGTAATCCCGGCACTCAGGAGGCTGAGGCAGGAGGATCACTACAAGTGCAAGGCCGGCCTGGGCTATGTAGTGAGTTCCAGACCACCCTGGAATACATAGTGAAACCCTGTCTCAGAAAATCGAAACACAGGACTGTGATTAATAAGCGAGTCAATCTAGTTTAGAGTTTTAAAGGATTCCTTCGCGTGTCCCAAGCTGTGTGAACGAACTTTAGAATTACGGGTCATGCAGCTGTCAGGTAGGCTTCCTTATTTAGTTCCATTTTTAAAATGTGCATCGAGAGCAGTCAGGAGCCTCTCTGCGTGCCTCCCCTGCTCTCTCCGGAGGCGGCTTTGCACACAGGGTGTGACGCTCCTGGGGAGCAGCCCTGACACAGCTGGGGTGGGGGCACCTGGGCCAGGCTCCAGGGGTGGCAGGATGCCAGGGGGACAGAGGCACTCCAGAAGGACGCTGGGCCTTTCTCGTGCTCCCCGCAGATTTCAGAGTCCCTCTGAGGCCCAAGACCTGGTCAGAGTCAGAGTAGGGACACCAACGAGCCAGGCTGCCACTGCGCCAGTGCACCCCGAGGGCACAGGAGACTCCAGCACTCAGCGTGAAGACGTTCACTAACACACTGAGGCCGAGGCGGGAGGATCGCATTTGAGACCAGCCTGGGCACCTTAGTGAGACAAGTGTCTCAAAAGAAAGGATAAAAAAGGAAGTCAGGTGTGGTGGTGCAGGCCTGTAACCCCAGCACCCAGGAAGCTGAGGCAGGAGACTGCTGGGAGTTTGAGGCCAACCTGGGCCACACAGTGAGTTCAAGCCCAGTAGTTCAAGTAGCCTGAACCACCGAGCAAGGACTCGAGGAAATTTATTAGAGGAAACAAGAGTCACAGGAAGAAGTGGCTCACATCAAGACTGGAAAATAAAAGTCTGGTGTTCTATGACTCCCAAACTATGCTGAATGATCTGCCAGGCTTTCCACAGCATAGTTTATAAAACTCTATACTTTCATGTACAATACCCTATACATAGTTTTAAAAACTGAAATCAATCCAAACTGAAAGGAGCCTTGGGGGCGTTATTAACATGTCTTCCATTACGACAACCACGTAACAGGCTCCAAATGGCTGAACGACTTGTCTAAAGCCACGCACCTAGTAAATATGCCGAGAGAAAAATGTGTGAGCACCGGGAGCTGGAGGAGTCCCAGACTTCCTGCTCCTGTCCCTCAGGCTGTGAAATACCACGGTGATCACTTTGTGTGCGGTCAGCGGTGCTGTGCACGGCAGCAAAGACAGTGTTGTCCTGACAGCCGCTCGACACTTGCTGGGACCCTAAGGATTGGCGGGGACAACGACAAGTCACTGGCCATGCTGTCAGTGTGACCCCTTTTCTCCTCCTCCTCCCAGGGGTCAAATGCCAGAGACCCTAGTTTGTCACGAGCTAAAAGACTGCAACTGTTCTAGGTACACACAAGCTTGTGCTATGAAATGCAAAAACACCCCCAAGTTTTGCTCGTGAAAGCAAATATTCCTCAATACCAAGTATAATCCATTGCTTTGCACTTTTCAAACAACAAAATTAGGATAAGAAAATTAGACCAAGGGCCAAATATCACAGGTGCTAAAGAAATTTTCCCACAAGTCATTGTATCCTTATAATACCTGGACTGACCTGGAACATCCTGGCCATTTTATTTTTATTTTTCATTTTATTATTTTGAGACAGGATCTCACTATTAGATAGTTCAAGCTGACCTTGAACTGACTATGCAGCCCAGCTAGCCTTGAACTTGCAGTGATCCTCCTGCCTCAGCCTCCAGAGTGCTTGAATTGCAGGCATGTGCCACCTTGCCCAGTTATTCTTGCCATTTTAATACTGGGCTTCTCTGGATTTTCCATTTCAGGTTAAATGCTCCCTACCGGGTTGGTGATTCAGTACAATGTATAGATCTGGAGGGATTATTCTAAAACTTCATGAGAACTTTGCTGACATGCATATTTATGAACTAGGTTTTCATAACTACAATTCAACAAATTGCCTAGGAAAGAAACATCTTTACAGAACATTGGAATGATTTTTGGCATGCTCAAGGTTCAGAAAACAAAGGTAAACTCATTGTAAATTAAGTTAGTCTTTAAATTAATACCCGATCAATAACTTGACATCATTTTCATTGGCTCTGTGAAGAAAATTAAGACAAAATAATTTTTTCAGCTGGTTCACAGCTGAATGTTACCCCACCTCACACAGCATCAAGAAAAACAATAGGTGTGGAGCTTGCTGGGTTCAACTGATTGCTACAGATAGCAAAACCTGACAGATGCCAAAGCATTATTTTTACTTGAATCACTGAAAGTAGCTTTTACCTACATGGATCAGGATAACTGCATTAGTTTTATTGATTTCATATTTGATATTACTTAAAACCTCATTTTAATCATTAAAGGTGCTGAAATGACATTTTAAAGAAAATTAACCAATAGTTTTAATTAATAATAGTTTTAAAATATGGTTTGCTTTTCATTAATTCTCCTCTTGTTCATTTTTACCACTCAGCTCCTTTGCTTACTTCTGAAAACAACTCGAAACTCACATTCCACACAGTTTTTCAAAACTCATCTTTCATCTATTCCTCAAAAGACTGATACAATCTATGAACGGACTTCACTGAAGTAGTTTGCAAATATTTGCTGTGAATTTACTTATCTGCCTTTGATTTAAATGCATGAGGACGGATTTGTACTTTTTACTAGAAAAAGAACATTATAGAATGCTAAGGACACTGTTTATTTCACAGAAGATCATTCACTGCAAATCAGGCTAAATTGGAGATATAAACAAAAAAAATGCATTCATTCCTTAATCTCAGAAATTTTCAAACTATTCTCTAAAACTTCTGGATTCCTGCTAAAACACACACACACACACACACACACACGCACACACACACCTTAGTCACACATCCTGGACATGAAAGAGTGACATTAAAAGAAACGACAACATATATGAAATTAGGAGATTGTTGCTCCGCCTTTCAGGGACTCCAGACAATAAAAGAAAACCATAGGATGCATTTCAACAGGGAGAATTTAACATGACGAACTGCTCGAGAGGTGGAGGGAAAGGGCTACAGCAAACACAGAATGGGGGATTTTCCCTGGGCCACGCCCTCCCCTCTTAGGGGTGTGTGTCCGCGGCTCGGGAGGAGGAGGCGCAGGGCCTGAGCTTTACGCTCCTCTCCCCCTGACGATCGCATCACAAGGCCACTCAGGCTAAGGAGGGCTTTCCTCCTGGACCCCCAGCCTCACCCCTAAAAACCGGAACCTCTCTGAAAGTACATCCTGCGGCAGTAGCCAGGAACTGTCCCGATCCCATCACCTATTGCTAGTACCTAGCCTCCACCTGCAACCACCATGTTTACATTCTTTCCCTTTGCTTCTAGCATCGAAAATATTTATCTGCTTTCTACAATCTGAACGCTTCTTCTCGACCTTTGAGCCTTAACAGGTCCAATTATAGTGTCCTGGTCGCCGTGCCCACTGCAGCATGTTCATGTGAAGAGCACGCCTTCAGCAGGAAACCCTCATCCCTGTCTGCAGGGCCTCTGGGCTCATTGTGAGTGGACACGTGGGGTGGGGGTACTTGTGTGAGGGCAGGGTGACTCTGTATGCAACGCACCTGGGGTTGTAAGAGACGCAGGGCACAAAACTAAGGCAAGCAAAAGCAACCAGGAGGGCTGGGGTGTAGCTCAGTTGCAGAGAGCTTGCTGAGCATATACAGGGCCCTGGGTTCCATCCCTAGTAGAAAGAAAGAAAGAAAGAAAGAAAGAAAGAAAGAAAGAAAGAAATAAAGAAAGAAAGAAAGAAAGAAAGAAAGAAAGAAAGAAAGAAAGAAAGAAAGAAAGAAGGAAGGAAGGAAAGAAAGAAAAGAAAGAAAGAAAAAAGAAAGAAAGAAAAGAAAAGAAAGAAAGACAGAGGAGGAAAAGAAAAAAAAGGAAAAGAAAAGGAAGAAAGAGGGAGGAAAACACCAAGAAACAGCTCTGAAGTAGGAACTTTGTGAAGCTATTTTCTTTCTCTATTTTCTTCTTTTTCATTAATGTTGTTGGTCAGATCCACTCTGTTATGTGAAAACAGAACTATGGCATGTGAACCAATTTACTAAACAAATAGCAGCTGTAGTAAAACATCTGTTTGGGAAAGAGGAAATATAAACTCATAAAATCCAATGAAGGCAATGTGATCTGCACTTCCACAAACACGCGAATACTGACATATGGAATCGTTTGTAAAAGATTATCAATCATTCTATTAAGAAACAAAGTGTGAAATAGGTACCACGATGACCTTCCTGCAACACATTAACCAGGATCAGAATAAATAAACGTTTTAGAAAATAATATGCGAATGTTACACAGGAGTGAGAATAGCTAACATCTTCCTGGCAAAAAGAAGTATTTTAAATATAAAATAGCAATTACAGCTAAAAAATACCAATATGCATCTACTTACAGTTACCAGTAGTAAGATAACCAGTGTAATATAATTATGTAAGATTAAATAAAGTAATAATAATAGGAAAACCATATGTGGGACTTGGGGAAGACATTTCTTACGTGATGTACAGACCTGCCCTCAAAGTGATTTGCTTTCTAGGGATCAGTAAAGGGATTCTTAATACAAATTTCAGTGGAACTAGGAGAGAGAAAAAGTATGAAAGAGAAAAATAAAGACTGGGTTTCATCCCAATGTGCCCAGACTGGAAGAAAAGCCAAAATCAATAAAGAGAGCTTAAATTAAAAAAGAAAATTAAGAATCTTCAAAAAAAGCTGTCGCTACCTTTGAAATAACAGGGAGGCTGATTTTTGTTTGTTTGCAACACTCAGCTGCCCTGCTAGCTTTCTCTTGGATTCAGAGTTTCCTGTAAAACTAAAGAAAGATGTAATACATCCAAAAACCAAAATCGCATCCCTTGCATAAAGCAAATCAGCCAGAGAAATAACCGCAGGGGCAGGAGCCAGGTTCCTCTCTCTCCCTAAAAGTGAAAACCTAGCCCTTATCTTGGAGGCTGCAGAGCCACCCCACTGTAGATTCAATAATACAAGAGGTTTCTTATCGGCGGCCGGGGTGACTGATTGGAGCCCTGATATGTTTAGACAATGCACTGTATTTAACTGAATTTACGGATGCCCCAACTCAGACGTGGTAGTAAACGCCAGAGACTAATAGGAAATTAAACATGTACAATGGACTAACTCCATTTTCCCTCACCAGGGTAATGTGTTTAGTTAACTTCCTCATAGTCACACTTTATCTTTTTCTCTATGGATTCGCTGGGATATGTTTCAAATTGGCGAGAGATTAAATCTTCTTTTCAATTTTTTTGTTACCATTTTATGGCCGTTTCTCCTTATTATTGGCCACTCTTTCTCTTGCGGAGATAAGCTAAACAAGATGACCCTTCATACTCTGCCCCCAACCCAATTATCAGAAAGTCAGCAAGGAACGCCAGGCTACAGGAGATTCCATATATTAATATTAATATACAATGAGAGGAACAAAAATCAGTCACTTATTTGAAAGCAATGGTGTATTTAACTCATTTGAAATTTAAATGTGAATTTTAATGTACCTGGTATGTAACACGTACATCCAAAAGAAGACAGGGTGTGAGCCGCCTGCATAGGTCAGGTGGGGAATTACTTTAACTCTTCACTGTTTCATGTATTTGGTAGCAAGGCTGGCTCTAAGCAGACATGGGTCTATGCATTGCACCCTCCAACTGCTGGGGCAAGAGAAGGGGATGACACCCCAGCGCTGGGACTTTTCATCTGCTTAACAGAGGAAGGTAATTTATGGTTAGACAAACCCACAGATGCATCTGCAGGTTCCAGGGTGACTCTGAGAGGGGCTGGTCACAGAGAACTCACTTGTAATACAGTAGCAACTGACTCCATAATGGATCTGCTGTCCTTGGGAAAGTGCAAAGAAAGTCTACCCCATGGCAGCGCACCACCTACACACGTCAAAGAACTCGCTGGCCCACCCTGGCGATGACAGGCAGGCGCTGGACAGAGTTAAAGATGGACCACAGCCTCCCACGCACACCCACGCCTGACCCCAGCCTGGAGGAAAGTGGACAGAGTCAGATGTCAACAGAGCTCGCCACCAGGGCTGGCGTCCATCCAGGCTTGACCACGATGGCCTCCGTGTCACTTGTTTACATTTATTATGGAGACAAGCAAAGCTACTCTGACACCAGCCAAACTTATAAAAGGAAAGGAAATGAAACTCCGAGCAAAGAGTAAAGGCGGTGGGGGACCTGATGGCAAACCGCACACTTAGAGTCCTGCAGAAAGAAAGCGGAGGTGGAGCCGCCCCGGCAGGAGCCATAGGGGCACAGATGCACGCCTGGCTCTGCAGCCCAGGCCCGGGCCTGACCCTGGACAGTCCCGCAGGCTGGGAAGCCAGCCCGTGCCCGTGACCTTACCATCGCATTTGTGCCTTTTTCTTCTCCATTTCCTCAGGGACTGTTCTCACTGGGTAGGCAGCTATTTTAGCAGAACTCTGCATCTCATGAGAGCTATAAACACTTAAAATTACAAAGAAACACACGACCGTCGTGATCGGATGAGATGGCAGGTCCTTACAATCAATTTTGAGAGGTTTTTTTAAGAACAAGGATAGCAACAAATGAATACTTGAAAAGCACACAGAATCACACAAAGCCACTAAAAATCAGCTTACACAACTAAACACCTTAAAGCATTATGCCTACCCTATCCCGATCCAAATTTTATTCTTTTGAAGGAATAGAGTGGCAGGATATCAAGACGGACTGATGTCTTCTGAACATCAAGTTTATAATCAAACAACCATCACTCAGGAATGCGGGTAGCAGTGTCATCTTTCTTTCTACAACCCAGCAGTCCAATAAATGTTACTTCTCTTAATCAGTTCTGACTGGTATTTGCTGTATGAGACACAGACAAATCTTTGACCAATCTTTAATTAGTATCACTGATGAAATATTTATTCTTTTAATTTGAATTCAGAAACCCAATAAAGCCATGTTTGCATCTTTTATCAACTTAAATATTATCCTCCTTTCTTCTGAAAACATTCTCCTGAAAGAATGTGTATTTCATATATGCATAATGTCCCTGGTCTCATTGCTTTTGGGACAAATATTTAACGTGGGCATTCAGATCATAAATTCATTTGGTCTCTTTTCTGAGGCAATTGCAAAATAGCTTTCCTCTAAGTGTCAAGAGAGAAGAGGAAGATATTTTTAGACATCCTAAGACCTTCTTAGAGAATCACAGATTCACCAAATCATAACCTAATCCTCCCTGGAGCTCCTGGTATCCAAGTCACAGAAACGACAGGGCTGGACAACACGGGGGCCCTGGTGCTGGAATGTGTGGGCGTTCCAGGGCCCAGACACTGAGCTCCAAAGCCCATGTTCTATTTCTGGCTCTATTGCTGATGGGCTTAGCCGGGCCCTGCATCCAGGGGCACAGTTACACAGTTCCCAAGTCGGACAGTTCTCAGGGACCTGAGCTCGTTTTAAATAGGCAGAAATCACCAAGCATATTATCAAAACCCAATGAAGCAATCACACTGCATCTTGTTAGAAAAACAGCTTTACCCATTTCCTCTAGTCCAGAAAACACCTCCAAAATTAGAATGCTCAGAATAATCCAAGGAGAGGGAAAGAGGAGGAGTCCTGTCTTGTGAATGATCACAAATAAACGGCAGGTGTATTCTGCGCTCTGGGCACGAGCATCTCTCTAGTTACTTGTTTTGAATCGTCTTCCACCTTCTCTCTGGTACTTGACATCTCGCGTGAAAGCTACTTCTTTGGAACATGTCTCTCAAAACTCAGTGTGGCATTTATTGTTTGTTAATCTGTCACACAGTGTCACGGCACTTTCACAATCACATTTATTCTGCGTGTACCCCCGAGCTGACTTGGTTCGTGTCTCTCTAGTCTCTGGCTGGGTCACACCTTTATCTGCACTGCAGGGTCCACCTTGTCATTGTCCCAGTGCTGCCCTGGGCCTTCTGAGCACAATTCCTGGTTCTACCTTCCTACTTCTTCCCAGAAGTAACAAAAGCAGTAACTGAATTTTTGCAGTTTTGGCAATAACTGTTTTATGAGTAAACACAGGATGCAACCTCTAACTACTTGAACCAGATTCGATAAAATGGAATACTTTGTGATTCACTAAATAATCTTAGCTCAAATCTACTTTAGAAGGAATTAGCCTCTTTTTCCCTAAAGTAATCTGCTGTGATAAAGCAGAAGAGGGCCATACAACACAACATTCTTTTTTTTTTTTTTTGTGGGTACCGGGGGTCGACCTCAGGACCTCGCGTGCCAGCAGGCGCCCGTGCTGCTGAGCGATATCACCGGCCCTTTTTTCGTATGTGGGTTCCGGGAGTTGAACTCGGGCCATCGCGCTTGCCAGGCAGGCGCTTACGCCGCTGAGCCATCTCACCGGCCCCAACACAACATTTGTATTGACATGTTTGCTGACACACATGTTGCGTACGCTGGCAATTGTGGCCAAACTCTTCACCAGGACTTAATTCTGTCCAGCAAAACCTTGGCCTACAATTCTATTTGCTGGTGGCTGTCACCTTGCATTTGGCCCATTTCAGGATTATTTAAAAGTACTTTTCCGTATTTAATATATGATGGCTTCCTGTACTTTCCCCTGGCATTTATCACCTCTCAAGAGTGATCAGTCTCCATGACTGTGAAGTTCACTGTCACGGGCGGGCCCGGCCCTCGTTTATTTCCCTGTAGAGTATTTGGTGCAGAGCAGAGTGTAGGATATCAGGTGTGCCTTCAATTTAGAGGTCACACAGTTAGCAGTAGAAATGGAAGTTATTAAAATCGACTTGTAATCTTTAATAACCTGAAGTGCACTTAGAGTGAGGTCTAGATAACTGTAAAAAACTTCAGTATGTATATTTTCTTTTGTTCTGGGTTCTAAAGTGATCCTAAAGATGCTACTATTTCCCAAATCAGAATTCCTATTGTTGGCAAGATAACATTGAGTTTAGAAAAATAGCAGCTTATAATATCCCCAGAAACCAAGTGTATCCTGGCCTAAGTCCCCCTTCTCTGTAGCAAGTTAAGTTGATGCAACTCATGGGCTTGCAGGCATTTGAGAAACAGGGAAGCATTTTTCCCGCTGGACTTAGCTTGGGTGTAGTGAGAGAGTCACAGCCTCCGGTCTTAAGAAACCAGGGCCTGAAGCCCAGAACGTCCCCTGAGCTGCCATGTGCAGGCTTAGGGGCAGCAAGAGATGAGACAAGAATAAACTCCCTGCCTGTCCTCATGGCCTCCGATCCGCTGGGGGACTTTTTCAGCACTCTTGCAAACATACTTTGTGCTCTCCTAAAGGTAGGGAGGAAATCCCATTGGAATAAAGAGCAAGCAGCAAGTTCAAGGGTTGACCTAGCAGAAGTGATGTTTTCTAGATAGGCCCAGGTTCCCTGGGCAAAGATGAAGGTGGCAGGGACAAAAGGCAGCTGACGATACCGAGGATGCGGGGACCTGTGGAGGTCCTTTCCGTGGCCTGGCGCACAAGGGAAGCCACCTGCCTAGAGCAGTGGCAAAGGGGCAGAAGAGGAAGACAGGCTTGGAGGGATCTCCTCCATGAGCAGAATCTCAGCCTCAGTAACCAAAGAGAAGGCTGAGTTCCGGGCGTGACTGACAATGGCTGTCCAGACACTTGGCAATTTGTAAGATTTACTCTTGGAAGGGAGAAGGAAGAAAGGGAGAGAAGGGGTGGGGAGAAGGAAGGAAAGAAGGGAGAGAGGAAAGAAGGCAAGAACAAAGGAAGAGAACTGTTTCCATCCCAGGGTGCCAAGAAATGGAAGAGAAAGCCTGGGCATGGTGGCATACACTTGTAATCCCAGCACTTGGGAGGCTGAGGCAGGAGGATTGCTGTGAGTTCCAGGCCAGCCTGAACTACATAGCCAGGAAAGGAAGGAAGGAAGGAAGGAAGGAAGGAAGGAAGGAAGGAAGGAAGGAAGGAAGGAAGAAAGAAAGAAAAAGAAAAAAAGAAAGAAAGAAAGAAAGAAAGAAAGAAAGAAAGAAAGAAAGAAAGAAAGAAAGAGAGAGAGAAGGGAAGGGAAGGGGATGGGAGCAGATGGACTGGGTGACAGTAAAGGGCACATGAAGGTGCTCTTCAGTCACCCTTCCTCACTTCCAGGAACAGATGTCCCTATAACACTCTGGATGGCTCCTCGCTCCCTCCACCCCCTGCACCCCCCTCTCTTGGGTCCCTTCCCCCTTCTTTGGGGTCTGTCCTAGCCCCCCACTCAGCCTGCCCACACCCGGAGAGGGTGAACCCACATACTCTCGCTCTCTCACTTCACTCACAGCCACATTAGTGTCACAGCCGTGATTTACCTTATGCTCCTCAAAATCCCACTCTAAAACCTCAAGTTCTTCCGAAACTGCTCTGTGGGACTTCCTTAACCTAGAAGCGCAGCACTGTTTACCTCAGAGCCCAGAGCAGCTCCATGGAATAACTTAATGAATGGAAGTGGTGGAGACACCTTTATGTTTCCTGTGCAAACACTGCTTAGAAAAGCCATTAATGGGAATTATGGAAAGCGAAAGCCAACTAAATACATGGGCCAGCATAAGCAGGATGACTCAACTGCTCTTCAGGGGCCTCCTCTGCTGGTAATTTTATTAGAATCATTACCAGGGAAGACATTTTTAGCTTTTTGAATTGAACTGTAAATTGTTTCTGCTTTCCATGGTATCTTAACGGAATTTCAGGGGAAGTTTTTCTTTGGTTTGTAGAATGATTCCCTGTGGACTGGGAAGTCTTTTGGAAATCTCTGGGCTTCTCCTGGGGATTTTTCCTGAAATGGATTCTTCCTTAGAAGTCTTTTGGTCATTAATTTAAAAAATAGATTGGAAAATTTCTGCATAGAAATTCATAGCATGCCCCCAATTTTCTGTTTATAGAATTCATAAAAATGTTATGGTAGGTGGCGGCAACTTATAAAGTTGATGACATTGCCATTAATTGTGATGAAATCATGCTTTACTGCCTTAATTTCTGTAGTAAAAAGCCATTATTTAAAATATCACAAAACTCAGACTTCATTTTTGACAATTCTTCATGACCCAATTTACTTTCGGCATAGGTGCAATGACGTTTTCCCTTTTTATTTATAAAAAAACTTTATTTGTGATTCTGGGAAACAAAATACAAGAGGATGTGGAAAACACCTTAGGACATTTTTCTACAAGACAGAATAAAGGCTCATAGAAACTCTATGGTGTAACGCTTGCTCACTGTGTTCAATTCCTACATCACTTATTGCATTTAAAAGTGTGTGCCTCCACGGGTACCAATTTTAACAACATCCCCTTTGACCGTTTGCATCCTCCTTGGAAGATGTCAGGTTGACGGTTCCCAGGGACAATGTGGAAAGCTTATCGTTGTTTGTTGCAGTCAAAGGTCACACAGGTATCTCGGAGACAGGGGACATAAACAGGCAGGCTGGCTGGGATCTTCTGAGAGTGGTACCTCATGATGCTCAAAGCTTTTATCTTACTGCTAAGCTTCCAGCACAAACAAGTTTCCTGCTGCGATTTCTGTGGCTTGGCCTCAAGTTTCAGGAGGGAGTCTCATCTCGGTTTGTGACTTTGGGTGTCTTCCTAGGGCCCTACTGTCCACGCCGCGCTAGAGCCTCACCCCTTTTCCCTGAAGCCCACGCCCTGTTTTACAAAAACACACCATTTGCAGATCAAAGAGAGACGATTTATGCTTTCATCCAGCTGACAGACGATTAAATTAAAACAGATCAGCAGTGCAGTGCACGGGCAGGTGGCTCCCACCACCACCATCGGCCACAGAGCGATTAAATTGTGGCGGAGATGGAGGGCCCTCCGCTCCCATCCGCACACTTACAGATCAAACGGTGACAAATGAGATGTTACTGCTCTTGTAAGGCAAGGCTACAATCTGTCAAAATCCAACATAATTTGTGACCCTCTGTGACATCCTCTCTCTCTCTCCCTCTCTCTCTTTTTTTCTGACATTTGAATACAGTGATTGTAGTAGAGTCAAGTCCATTTAAGTGAACACAGTCAATTCCATCTAAAGGAACACAGCCCGCTAGCTCCGCCGTGGTAGCTGAATATACATCGCTGAGTACGGCCGCGACCCTTTGTGCTAAGTGCATACCATTAACAATGAATTCTGATTTTTTCCAAGTTATATAATTTGATATCTTGACAGCCCAGACACTTAAAGCACTACTATTTGTTTTAAATGGCTTTATTTTATTGTTTAAATGTCAGTATCAAAATAAAGTAATGCATACAAGCCTTGTCAGTCCTAGCATAGGGGGAAGTGTTCCCGTGGAGAAGTCTTGAAAGAGTTGGTTCTAAAAATGGACTCAGGAGTGAATTGTAATGTCCTTTCACTGAATCCTTAAATGACTCATGAAACATATTTATACCGCATTTTCTATTTAGCTGGTGCATTTAATAAGGCACCAGAGCATAGACAGCCCAGGGAGTAGAGCATCTTAACTTACTGATGTTGACATCATCACCAGCTTTAAAAAACAAAAAAAAAACAACAAAAAACAAAACAAAACAAAATACCACTGACTCTGGGAAATAACTGAGAAATGCATGATGAGACATCTCTGTGTATTTTAATTGTATAATCTGCTGGATGATTGCAGGTGGTCTATGTCTACAAGAAGAAAACAGAATTCTGGAGACCAATAGAGAACAGAGCCGGACTTTTTTAACTACCGGATCGGCATGGAGCTCGGTTCCCTGCCTCCACCCAGACCTCTGGGAGGTGACAAGCCTGTCACATTTCAGAACAGGTATTGAGTTCTGACTTCAAAGTCACTAACGATCTTTCCCCAAAGACTTTTGTTGACCACAAACCTTCAGCAGCTCCGCAGCAATCTTTGGGGAAAGCACTCTGAAATGACTATTTACAAGAATAAAAGTCTGTCTGGGCTCTTTGAGTCCTCTTTTTTCAAAGATGGAGGGCCATACGTTAAAGTTCTTGGGCATAAAATGTTTCCTGCTTTGTAGCTCCTTCTGTGATCCACGTAAAAGCGTGTGCTTGGGGTCCACTGTGCACCTGTTTCCCTTCCCTCACCTTGGGTTTTCTCTGCACACATTTTAAAGTCACTGTCCTACTCCATGTGGAGCACAGCCAGCTCCTGGGACCTCAGAGTACTCAGCAGGCTGGAGGTCAGGTCATTTGGCACATGGGTGATGATCGATACTGATCTACTCTTAACACAACAGCCTCTCATCCTCCTGGACATTAGTCCTGTATGTGGAAGGACCTGGAGACCCTGCCTACTAAAGGTGGGGTCTCCACCTTGCCCCTGAAGATAGCTGCAGGGCCTGTGCCCAGCAGCTCTCCTTTGTCAGCAACATGTCAAGGCGGGTACTGCAGGGGACAACCACAAAGATAGCGACCCACTGTGCACCTGTGCAGCGGGGAAGGGGCTAGCCATCACGGCAGCCCTCCCTTGGGAAGATGGGGCACCAGTGACAGGAGGACCTTCGGCTAGGAACCACTAGCGGGGCTTGGTGCCCTGACCATGAACGTGAAGATGTAACTAAGTTCTCTTCACAACAATCCTTCCCAAGTCAAAAAGCATCAGATGTCAGCTGGGCATGGTGGCTGGCGCGGGAGTGTAATCCCAGCACTTGGGAGGCTGAGGCAAGAGGATCACTGTGAGTTCAAGGCCAGTCAGGGCTACACAGTGAGTTCAAAGCCAGCCTGAATTGCATAGCATAGGGAGCCCCTGTCCCAGCCAAAAACAAACAAGAAAAGAAAGAAAAAAAAAAATGTTAGAAAGGCCAATTGCCTCCCCTTTCCTTTCATCTATTTCTCTAAATTCTTATCAATGCAAATGTTCTGGAATATGCTGATCTGCGCCCATTGTGATGAGAAAGGCTTGTCACCTGGCCTTGGTGACAGATTTCTACTTCTTCTTTACTCTGTGGCCCCTGGATAGGCCAAGCCCCCCCCCCATTTTCAGTGCTGCTGCAGACCCCCAGCTGATCTCTGCTCCCCTGTCTCCTCCTTCTCCCTCTTACCTCTAAAAGCACTTCCTGCCTTGGATGTAGAATTAGACACTGGGGATGCAGGGCAGGTTTTCAACCTTTGCCTCTAAGCACAAGGGGAGGAAAGAGTGCGGTGGCAGAAATATTATTAACTTCAAAATCTCCCCTCTGCCTCCAAGATGAGAATAAATGTTCCCCTAGGATTCTCGAGATAGGCAGAGCCAGCTCTCCTCACAGGACTCCCCTGTCGCCTCGGCTTCTTTCTTCGTTTTCTTCTTTTAATGGAATCTAAGACTCTCGGTCGAGGTAAAGATCTTTGCAAATGAAACTGCTCTGCTGTGTCTGCCAGATGACATTGTCATAATATAAAACCCAGCTGAGGGCTGGTGAGACGGCTCAGTGGCGTACGCGCCTGCCTGGCAAGCGCGAGGGCCCGAGTTCGACTCCCGGAACCCACATACGAAAAAGGGGCCAGTGATATCGCTCAGAGGCATGGGTGCCTATTGGCGCGCGAGGTCCTGAGGTCGACCCCCGGTACCCACAAAAACAAAACAAAACAAAACCCCAGCCAGCCTGTTCCTTTGCCACACGCCCAGTGTTTGGTAGGGGGTGTCAATTCTGTCTTTACCTCCCTTACCCTAAGAATTTCGGGAAGTGCAGTGGATTGGCCAGCCAAAGCTTCCCTCTGCCCATCCCACCTGCGAGAGGCAGGACAGAAGAGTACACATGGCTGATGCGAACCAAACCCAAGGTCCCTTGAAGGCGCCCCTACAAGAAAGGTGGCTGGAGGTGACAAGCAGTTGTCACCATTTGCAAAGCATAAACAACGCCTCATGATGTGCAACACAAAGCCGAAGCAGTCACACTGCTGGAAACCTGTCCCCCAGCCCAGGGGGTACACAACAGCAGTCACGAGTCGCTCTGCTTGGTGTTTACACTGACACTACTCACTGGCACGGGAGAGGAAACATTTCCACTAACTGCTGGTCTTCCCTGAAAAGTAATAATCCATGTGGGGTGCTTCTGAGTATCAGGAAGCGGGGTTCAGAAGAATGCCAATCATTCGAAGCTTCAGCAAGGGTCCTAGACTGCGGTCCTGAAGTCCAACAACAGCATTTTGATAACAGGAAAGCTTGGCCTCCACCTGGCCCAGACGTGCTGCCCTTGGAAGATGAGTGTTATCTCTCTATTCGAGTAACCCATATTGATGTCCAAAGTTAGGCTGCAAAGCAAGGGCTGCTTTGGCTAGAAATAAAAATGGTCTTTAGCATCAACTTAGAAATACTCTCAAAGTGCAAGCCACTTTCCCTCAGCCAAACGGCTAACGTATTACAAGATTTTGTGATACCCAAATCCATTGGCTGTCAGAAAGATTTAAGTTCAAATCAACATGCATTTATTCTATGGTATAGCAATATGGAAGGCTGATGGCATGAATATTTCACGGTAATGCTTCAATATTAAAATCCCCATATTGAGATTCTAGAGTCACATACAAATTATATTTAACCATCAAAAAAATTCATTGAAATTAGAGTATCAGTAATAATAGTCATTAAAATTTTATGATCACTTAAAAGAACACTAAATAAAGACAGTTTAGCAAATGCTCTATTTACATATTTTAACAAGACTTCCGTGGTAATATCAAAATCACATTGAATTTGAGAGTAAAATTAAACTGGCCCTCAAAAGAACAGGTACATATGGGTCTGCTCTGACAGGCTTGCTTGGTTTCCCAGTAGTGGGGTGGGCTGCACTGATCATTTACTCTGCTTTTGTGGAATTACAATGTCATACAACATCTGCCCAAGTGGCGTGGGTTCAGCCGATGGCTAAAGAACAGAATACACGAGGCAGGCTATCCAGAAACTGACCTATCATTCTGGCCTTATTTGGTAGGTACAATATCCTATTTTGCCCAGCTAAAAATTTACACACATATGCACCTAATTCTACGTATGCATAAACTAGCAATAGGTATCTAACTGTTTCGATACATGTAGTATGTATGCACACAAGAGGAGGCTCACTTTCATTTTCAAAATTCTACAGCACATATGTAAGTTCTAGTCCTTAAGGATTTCAGTGTTTAATATACTTAGTTGACTTTTCACAGCATTTTAGAACACTTAAGGAAATAACTTTCAAAATCATGATTCTCAAAATGTGCACCAACGCAAGGGAGAGCATGCGCCTACAAATACGGGTGGAGTTGGTTTTCTTAACCACATAGATTTAAGGTTAGGCATGATCCCTGTAAATTCAGCAGGCTTGAGTGAACAGTTGGTTGGTAGAATTTCTCAAAGAGAGATAGATAAAGGCACTCAGGAAAGATGGGTGGCCCGGCGTCAACAACCCAACTTGCTGAGAAGAGCCATGCTGTTGACATGGTCACTTTGGTTTCCTAGGGACATGTGATTTACCAGCAAACACATCCATGGAACCCTGTGGGCTTTGTCAGAATTGGAAGCTCAGGAGTGGGCAATTAATTTGGCATTCAGATCTATAAAATCCCACGAGACACAAAACAGTCATGCCTCATGCGTGAGTCTTTAGCTACTTTCCTTGCTTACAAAAACCTAACATTATGAAATCGAAGAAGTGGGAGACTTCCTCATGGGAGGTATATGCATGTCTGCACATGGGTATGTGTGTGGGGGCATTCATATAATCAGAAATTTATAAAGATGTTGAATGTAAAACAAAATGGCCAGTTTCCAGAAAGAAAACACCACCAAAAATACTTGAGGCCACCCTTGTTTCCATTGTGGATAAAAGTTCAACAAGAAGACCTTTTCGTTCCTTGTTCCTGCTTTCCCTCTTCAAAGAAACAGGAAGTAAGGTCCGAGGTATGAAGTAAGGAGGCTTCTGCAGAACGGATATGGCAGCTACGGGAGCTTTATACTTAGGATAACTTGTTTCTGAGAAACCACAGCTCATACCAAGCTGTAAGTTGTGCTATATTCTGAAATACATGGGACCACAACAAAAGGCCACAAATTTTTTTTTTTTTTGCTATGTATCACAGAGCCTCCCTCTGAAACATGTTTACTTTTCCAGTCATATTTTTGAGGTTAATGTTAAAATCCGATTCCATTTTCCACAATCTAGACTGGTTTGTTTAGCTTAAGAGTTAACAGATGCCTGGGAAACACCTCAAGAACTGAAGAATCCACAAAGGATACCCAGTATACATGTGGCCTGCAGAGTCGATTTCCCCCACACATACTTGGTTGGCAAAATACCTCTAGGTGTTTTCAAATTGAAATGCTCGTTCAACGTGGATTAGAAACGTCCTGGGATCCCAAGTCCACAGTATCTTCATCTGTTTTCTTCCAACAATTCAAAAAGTAAAAAGAACGCCCTGTAATAGCGGAAGCCCCACCCCAGGTCACAGGGCGAGGCTGGTTCCTGTCACTTCAGAGCGATCCACCTCACCCCAGCGAGGGGGACCGCGGAGTTTCTCAGAGACCGCACTCAGAACCCACTCTGAGGGCTTGGTTTCCAGCTCTGCAAGTCACATGTTGCGTGATTCCGAACAAATCACTTAATACTTCTGTTCCCAAATTTCTCAGCCACAAAATGGGTTAAAAATAATAATTCAGAGTACTATTTTGAGCATGAAATGACCTAATACAGAGGAAGCACTCAGAACACAGGCTAAGCTCTAATTGTAAGCCATCATTATTATTGAATGTATTCTCAATCGCTCCCTTCACACACAGCTAGTTTAAATGCTGTGCTGTCCTCAGAGAACCCTGTTTATTTACGCACTCATTCGATTGTTCATTTTCTCAAAAAGAGTCTGGAGAAGGATAGCAGTGAAGGACTAACAAGCTAATAAAAAGAACTAATAAGGCCAGTTCTTAACAAACTACGAATATGGGGATCACTATTTAACTGATCCTCCTTTCTTCTCTAATCCATTCACATTACATGTGCAGACAGTGAATAAAGTATTTAATCACTTAAGTGTGAAAATGTTTAATTTGTATTTTATTTAACCCAGAGAGGAAAAAAGAAGTATTCAGAAGAATGTACATTCCTGAAAGGTGACACATTTTCATGGTCTGATATTTGATTGTATCTATCACGACCAACTGAAACATCTCTTCTATTTAAATATTCCCCACTTAAAGAAAATCATTCAAGATGGAGCAGTAGTTTGAATAATGTAGAAAAGGGGATTGGTCTCTAAATACGCCTGCCTTCCCCAATCTGAAGTCTGCTGTGCCTCGAGGTAATGTCGATATCGACACGGTGTTTGGACACCAGATGTCAAGACGCAGGGTGTTTTCCGATGAAGAGTCCCATCCCATCTTGCTTTTATATCAGCCATGAATATGGATAAGACCCTGGAAGCAGCCCTGGATGTGTATCCATGGCAGAAACTTAATGTAAGTGGCACATAAGTGATATTTATGTACAAATTTTGCTTACTTATTCTAGGCTAACGCACTCAAAGTACTAACCTTGACCTACCCTACCCAAATGGGCAAAAGTCCAATTTATTATCCCATTTAAAGAATTTTCTTTTCTTTATGTTTTATTGGAAAATTATCCCTGTCTAGCTCATAACACTGCTCAAAGAAACCTCCCAGTGATATGTGCTTGAAGGGCTTTTGACAAAGAGGTGCATATATCACAGGTCATGCATGGTAATTACTGTCACCAATTCCATACATCTCATCAAAGCCAGCCATTGGTCGTAGCCTCCTGTTTTGTTGCTAGGTGATGGGACAGGAGATGGATGAAGTTCGGACCCACGGTTCCTGGTGTGATGGTAAAGCCATGTCCCTTGGAAAGAAGGGCTCCTCAGCGATGCCTCATCTGTAGCCAACGCGTCTCTGTCCGCACTGTCTTTCCCTCATAATTACTCTGGGCATTTGGGACAAGTCACAGCCACAGAAGACAAAATTCCCTGTCCAAAGTCCTCTTGGCTTTGCTGCTCAGAACTGCAGACTGCTGGCATATGGGGATTAATCTATTGCAACAGATGGCTCCGCTGATTTTCCTGATGAAGTGATTATCGCTCCTTCCAACAATATTCCCAAATCCAGGCAGGCTCTGGGTCAGGTGAATGCTGTCTTGGGAATGTCCCTCAAGTCCATCTCTTTCTCCCTGGTCCCACTGTCACCAGTTGCATGTGGTTCCCTGGTTTGACATGGGAGACACCTGCACGATGCGCTCGGAGACCTGTGCCTTCCTCCTTCCATTCTGCCACCACAGATACGTGCGCACTTGCAGCTTCTGGCTCCAAAGCCTCTCCCGGGTGACGACAGCCTGCAGGACACAGGACGACTCCCTGGCCTGGACCTCAGGCAATGTCTTCCATCCCTATCTGTAAATCTCGCCTTTTATGAAAACTTGCTCCAGTGCAACTGTTGCTGTACCCCGAAATCACCGTGTCAGGACGCCTGGGAGAGCCAGCAACCGCAGTGCCCTCTGGGAAAGAAACTTTCCTCTTAGCTTCTCTGACTCTAAGAACACGAAGAGTAGGAATGCCATTTCTAAAGGACATCTCCAAATACTCTGGTCACCCTTAACAAGCCCAGGAGCTGAACTCTGACAGCCAGTGCCCGCTGGATTTATATGGAACCCCTTCTATGCACTATGAATCTTGATTGTCTTCCAGGTCTTCTTAGATCCTTCTCAAACAGACCATCTTCCCTTTAGGGGCACAGACTCTACACCTGAGATGCCCCGTGCAGACCAGAGTGGCCTATGTATGCAGTAATAGAAAATTTGTTCACTATGGTGTTGTGGTAGGTTAAGAAATGGTGAAGTTGTAGCACCCAGTTGTAGCACACTGAACTGAGTCAGTGTGGTGCTGGCTGTGGATGCCCACCTGACGATTGTTGCCAACAGCATAAAAGGAGAACTGGAGGGGAAGATGGTATGCTGTTGATTCTCCTGGAGAAGTCTGTCATGCTGGTTTTCCTGATATGAACTCAGCTGTTATCGTGGGAGGAGCTCAGTACCGCCCTGTCACTGAGGACGGCTACAGTTCTCTTCGGGGGAGCTCTGGTCCTTACCTTGAGCATCACTTCCTGGCTCCAGTGCAGATCCCTCAGCCTGCCGGCACAGATCCTTCATCCCACTGGTGCAGACTTTCTAGCTTCCACCACTGGTTTTTGGGCCTTCCCAGTGCAGCTCCTTGGTACAGACTTGCCATGGGCTGTAGGCCTCCAGCTGGACTCGGGGAGGACATTGCTGTGGGATCCAGGCCCTCAGCTGGGTTCTTTGGGTCTCTAGTGTGTGGACAGATCTCTTGCACTCCTCTGCATTTGACATTTTGAGTGAATATTATAAAATAATCCTATACCTTATGTGTCCTGTATTAAATCTATTCCCTTGCAAACCCCGACTACAACAGGTACTAAGAAAAATGCAGAGCTGGAGATGCAGCTCAGGGGTGGAGCCCATATCTAGGATGCACGAGATCCAGGCGAGTATATTACTCCTTTTTATTAAATAGCTCTAATGAATAACAAAGAAAACTTACATAGTATATGCACACTCCTTTCCCATAAGTTATTGCACATAATTATTTTACTAATATGCCACATCTCTCATAGTGTTTTGTTTCTTATAAACTTAATTTATAAGTTCAGAATTTCCCTGGAATTTAGATGTATATCAGTCACTCTGGTTACAGATTTCTTTTTCAAAATACTCTATGTTGATCTGAGATTTCTGAAATCTCAAATATATTACTTGTGTATTCTGAAAAGAATGTCCCAGTTTTCAGGTGGAAAAAGTACTTTTTAAAGACATGGAAACAAAAGAAGCAGGGAGATAATCTAAATATTTTCAACAAAAGCTATCATTTAAAAAATATCTCTCCTTCTCGTCTAGAAATTGAAAATATTTACTTCTATAGTCACTGTTTGGTGCAACTTATTACTAAACACAGCATCAGTCAAAATCACTAAAGTGCCAAGCACATGCCTGTAATCCCAGTACTCAGGACGAAGTAGGATTGCCAGGAGTTAGAGGCCAGCCTGAACTACATAGCAATCCTGCCTCAGCCTCCCAAGTACTGGGATTATAGGCATGCACCCCCACACCTGGCAGAAGGATCACTATTTATGGCTTGAATACTCCAAGTCAAGTTCCCAGCCTTAGACCAATAATATTTATTTTTTTTTTTTTTTGTGGGTACCGGGGGTCGACCTCAGGACCTCGTGCGCCAGCAGGCGCCTGTGCCGCTGAGCGATATCACCGGCCCCTTTTTTGTATGTGGGATCCGGGAGTTGAACTCGGGCCCTCGCGCTTGCAAGGCAGGCGCTTACACCACTGAGCCATCTCACCGGCCCAAGACCAATAATATTTAGAAATGATTTGGAACATTCTCCTTTTCTCCAAAATACGCTGAGAATATCATTTCTGCTACGCCGTAGAAAAATGCCCAGGGAGGCTCAGGAACCCCGCAGACGACCACCGAATGCTGGCGCTGGTTTCCTTCCTGCACAAACCCTAAGCAGCAGGGTGTCACAGCGCCAGAATCCCGAAGAGGAAAACACTCCTAGGACCCTGAACAGGGACTCGCGAGTACTCTTCTCCAGCAATACCAAGACTCTCTGGGACTGTGTCCGCTTATCAGTGCGACCCTGAAGAAGCACCCAGATACTTAACAGTGTCTAATAATAGCAGACAGTGCACAGCAGAAATAACGCCAGACCTCTAAGAAATCTGCCACAATTTCCCAGAGGTGCAAAAACAGTGACCTACAGGAAGCTGTGGCCGTGACCCTGAGGTCCCAGTGTCGCTCTCGAAAAGTGTCATGAGATGTGATGACAGCTGATCTAGACATCATCTTTGCACCTTATCTGCAGCAGATAACAGACTCGGAAGTGAATATTCAGCACACCTGTCTCCAGTGCTGCGAGGAAATCTGCACAGACGCAAGAAGAAAATGGCGTTCTTTTTCAGTTAAGGCTGTTCGTGAATTAATAGAGGACCCACCTCTTACCTCTGTGCTATGGTCCTCACATTAATATCTCCATGGCTAATGTTCTTACCAAGATTCCAGCCACATATTTTGTTTTTTGTTTTGACACAGGGTCTTGCTATGTAGGTCAGGCTGGCCTTGAACTCATGGCAATCCTCCTGCCTCAGCCTCCTGAGTGCTGGGATGACTGATGTGCACCACCACGCCCAGCTAGCTGCATGTTTTGAATTGCCAGGAATTGATTTTGATTTAGATACCCCATTATTACCTACAACCCAGCACACCTTCTCTAAACTCATGAGAATCTAGGTTCACTAATCAGGAGAGAAAAAGCGCGGCACAACCCTTCAGTGGATGGGGTTTCTTCTCACACCACACCCCAATTTCAATCTCCCCAGTGCATTTGCTGCTTCTTGGAAATCACCGAGCCTCCCTGAGTTGTTCCCTTCCGTCAGCCCCCATTCGAGTGCTCCCCGAATGTCTCAGTGAGCTGACTTCACAAGCGGCCCGATCGGCACAGCTACCCTGCCCCGTCACTCTTCAGCAGAGCAGGCCCCTAGAATCCCAGCTCTGCTTCTTTCATAGAAACCCACGCTGGCGCAGAGCCGTGGCACCAAGTCTAGATGACCACACTTGTCTTGTCTTTTTATTTCCTTCCCTCCCTTCGTGTGTGTGTGTGTGTGTGGTACTGAGATTGAACCCAGGGCCTTTGCACTGAGCTATATCCCCAGACCATTTTTATGTTTTATTTTGAGACAGGGTCTCATTAAGTCCCTAAGTTGCCCAGGCTGCATTCAAACTTGTGACCCTCCTGGCTCGGCCTCCCAGAGTGCTGGGATTACAGCTGTGCACCGCCACGCCTGGCTAACCCACTTGTCTTTTAATGTTCTCTAAGCTGGGTTCACCCCGCCTATCACTCTGTATCAACTAAGGAATGTCCTCATAGCACCTTGTGACCACTTGTGTCCTAATTATATTCATGCAGACTCTTTATTGATGCTTTTTTGGAGGAAAAAATGCCCGTAGTGACACGTGCTCTCCATAGGAGGTTGATCCTGCTGTGCCTATGATGTTTTCATCTGGAAACATCGCGCTTCCCCACACAGAGATGAAATCCTCAGTAGCCAGAGTTGGTAACATCGGCGGTGATGTAATTTAGTAGTTAGGATCTAACCTTGGGATTGCACTGCATGGGTTTAAATCCCAGCTGCAGCCCCTAAAAATCATGTAACCCCAGGCAAGCCTTTTAACTCATGTGCTTCCTTATCTTCCTCTGTACAACAAAGATAATAATGGAGGGCGTTGTTTTGAGACAGGGTCTCGCTATGTAGTCCAGACTGGCCTTAAACTCACTATGTAGCCCAGGCTGGCTTTGAACTCCTGGCAATCCTCCTGCCTCAGCCTCCCGAGTACTTGGATTACAGGTGTGCACCACCACGCCTGGCTTGATGGAGTTACTAATATTGACCTCACATGGTTGTTGTAAAACTCAAATGAGTAGCTGGGTGTGGTGGTGCATGCCTGTAATCACAGCGCTCTGGGAGACTGGGGCAAGAGGATTGCGAGTTCGAGTTCAGCGTGAGCAACTTAACGAGACCTGTCTCAAAGTAAATTGCAAAAAAGGGGCAGTGTTGTAGCTCAGTGTGAAGGCCCTGGGTTCAATCCCCAGTACCAAGGAAGGAAGGAAGAAAAGAAGGGAAGGAAGGAGGGAGGAAGAAGGGAAGAAAGGAAGAAAAGAAAGAGAATGAACCAAATGAACTTACACATACATATATACATGTAAAATTCTCAGAAGAGTATGTGGCATGATGAGTAACAATTATTTTAGCTATTAATACCTCTTTAGCTGCTCTTCTCATACTCTCTCTCCCCCCTGTCCTATGCCTCTGTACCCCTTCCCATCACTGTCTCTCCCCTATGCCCCCAAACCAAGATGGTGGCAAGTCCTCCACACATGTCATTCCCTTCAGGACCCCCCTGTGCTCCTCACAGTGTCACTGTCTGTTTTCTGCCACGCCATTCTCAGACTCTGTTCCTGTCAAATAAGCCCGGACCTCCTTGTTGCTAAACCCAGAGACCTGCTCTTTCAACTGACCCTCCCACATCCTTCCACTTTTTCAACCACCTCCTCTCCAACCTCGCATCCTTGGCTCTGTGCCCCACATTCTCTGGTTTTTTTCTTGGGTTTTCTTCCCCATCTCTCACTTTCTTGATCCCTTTTAGACTCTACTTCCTGTATTCCTGAACTCACTCCTCATTTCATGATTGAATAAATGTCCCCAAGGCTTCTATTACCATCCATTCAGTGACAGCGCCATGGTTTCTCCCCAGCATGCGCTCTGCCTGCCAGATATGGCTGTCCGGATATGGATGTCCCTGCTCACCCAGCCCAGCTCACCTCAGTGTCACAGCTAAATGCACCCCTCTCCCTCTCTACCCCAAACCTGCTCGTCTTGGGTTCCTAGGGCTGTGAGGTGCAGCACCACCGATCCTTAGCTATGGTTCTCAATGCATAATGGAGACACTCATTATGGCTACGGTCTTAAAAAAATGTTTAAATTCACAACCAACTTCCATGGCAATATAATGTCCAAAGAGAAAGAGAGAAGATCAGGGCAATTCAGAGGGCCACTCTATCCAGTGTTGGTACGTACGCTCATAATCATGAAAAAAGGTGGGCCTGACAGAGCTCAGCCATGTTTACAGAGAGACATGGATCTTTAAAAATTCAGAGCACTGTTTACGTCATATCAAGAACTATAAAACTACCCATATTGCTTGGTCCAGTTTTCCTGCCCTTATGAATTTGTCATAAGGAAATTATTCAAAAGAGATTATGCTACAAACATACATATAACATAATCTCATTTTTAATGTAAAATCCAGAAAATATATATGTTTATAGGAATTAAACAAGTGAATTATGGCATTAATTTTAATGGCACAGCATTTAAAAAATACAAAAGTACATGTAAGAAATAATTTGTACTCTATGACTACAACTGTGAATTATATGTGTGACTAAAATGACAAAATAAAAAGAAAATTCACTGGCAAGTACAAGGTCCTGAGTTCGATTCCTAGTACCAAAAGAAAAAAAAGAAAAAGAAAAATCAGATCTGCTATAAATGTGCTTTCAAAATGGAAAAAAATAAAAGATTAAAAAAGGAGCATGACACCAGTACGGAAACTGGTTTTCAGATATCTAATTATGTTTTAAAAAATTGCTAAAATTGAAGAGAATGCAGTGTTTTCAGAATCCAAAATGGTTAAGGGGGTCCTAAAAGGATCACTTATTGAACAGCTATTGTATACTAGGTCCTTTAAAATATTTTATCTTTAGCTTTACAACCACTTTCCAAAGCATGGACAGTTATTCCATTGTTCTCAGGGGAAGGCTTTATATCTCAGAGAGACAAAAGGGTTTACCCAGGGCTCTGTGCCACTGAATGGGACAAAGTCAAACTCAAGACCCCTCAGGTGCCCTCAAACCTTTCTAATGCTGCATCCCCCAGATTTTAACAAACAAACAAAATGAATGAAAGTAGAGGGAGAGCAAATGAAAGAATTCAAAGGGAATTCTTTAAGAATTGATTAATGAGAAATATATCCTCAAACTAGGCACAGTTTAGAAAATATATCAAAGTAACAAATATCTTCCAACCTGTCTTAACTGTCTTGCTTTCTTTTTGCTCAGGAAAAATTGCTATAATTAGTACAAGATCAAAATATACAGTGAATATTTAAAGTTTTTAAAATTTGCTATGGTAAAAGACACATTGCCATGAATCTCCCTCCAAAAACTGCCCCTAGTTTTGAGCACACGCATCCCATCATTCTTGCTGCTTTCTGAAGCAGTTCAGGAAGTCCTCTTTCATAAGTGTCTTCATGAGGTGCGATCAAAAACACGGTGAGTGCTGCTGCTGATGCCACCCAACGGAAAGGCAGCTCTGTAAAGACATCGCGGTGCAGCCTCATCCACCTTATTCACCACATCTGGCACCGTATAACTTCTGGCTCTTCCCCAAAGTCAAAGTGACCATGAAATGAAACATTTCGAGTTGATTCAGGGCATCCAGGAAGCCCCGGCAGTGCAGCAAAACGCACTCATGTGGCCACAGCAATGTCCTCAGGACAATGGTCCTGGGATGGTTGGCCCCGGTCTTCCTGGCCCCCTGCCCACCCCCGCTCACTCTCTGTGCCCCCGCTGACTGTAGAGCTGCCGGCTGCTGCCCAGGTCTGTGCCACTCACTTACATCAACTAACGTGGCCGCCTGTGACAGCCAGGAGCCCCAGCTGCTGACCGCGTGTGACAGAACATGTGACTGGTGATGGTCGAGGCTCTGCTGCTGCCGTTCTCCTTTCCTGTTTTCTCCATCAAAGTGTGGCATGAACCCGAATAAATCACAAAGTAATAAAAACAGATCTATACACTTCACTAAAAATCTAATTTCTAGTCTCAGGGAACTCTCATACAGACTGCTAGAATAATGGACCCAGGAAACTAAAGAAGCATTTTCCTCAGTCTTTAAGAAATCACAGGAACCTGGAATCCCAGCACTGTGGGAGGCTGGGGCAGGAGGATGGGAAGTCGGCAACCTGGTAACGGCACGAGACTCTGTCTCAAAATGTGAAATAAAAAAGGGGCTGGGGATGTGGGTCAGGGCGAAGGCCATGGGTTTAATCCTGGAAAGAGAGAGAGAAAGAGAGAGACAGAGAGAAAAAGAGACAAAGAGACAAAGAAAGAAAGAGAGGAGAAAGAAAAGAAAAAAAAATGGAGAGAGAGGACCATGCCTAGATAATCCAGAAGAGGGGAAAGAGGATTTCATAAAGTGTGGATCCCACCTGTGTCCCTCACAAAATTTTAGAAGGAATTCAGTTCAGAAACACGTGGAGTGGCCACGAGTAAATTCAGAAGAACCGGAGACTGAACGATAGGAGATCTCGGCAAACCCACAGCCCACGGTGCTATCACTCTCAAATGATGTGACTTAATAAATTTATATTTAAATTAATAAACTTGAAGGGAAGGAGGAGCCCAGAGGTGGATCAGAAATGTCCACAGTGGGTCCTGCTCAGCATTGGCCACGGTGACTTGAAGACCAAGAATGAGAATGTGTTAGACATGCAGATGACGCCCTGCCCCGAAAAACGAGCACCACCTACACGGGACCACAGAAGGATCCCAGCCGGGAAGACTGTCTTTAAATATAATAAGGCTAAGCACAAAATTCAAGATTATGCTGAGAAATCAATTAGGTAAGTAAAGAGAAAGAGTCAAACTGGATAATAACTCATTAATTTTTCATGAAAAAACATCCAGGGATTGGAGCTGCATGAACTGTATTGTCATATTAAAAGGAGCAAAAAGATTGGGTGGGCAACATTTAGGGATATACAGCAGCATGATTTTGTACAGGACTGAGAACAACGCTTTATAAAAGGACATTTAGGGCCGCTGAGATGGCTCAGCGGCATAAGCGCCTGCCTGGCAACTGCGAGGTCCTGAGTTCGACTCCCGGAACCCACATACGAAAAAAGGGCGGGTGATATCGCTCAGCGGCACGGGCGCCTGCTGGTGCGCAAGGTCCTGAGGTCGACCCCCGGTACCCACAAAAAATAATAAAAAAAAATAAAAGGACATTTATTAATTAAAAAATAAGAGGCTGGCAGGTCATTTTATGGAAAAACTAGAGACATCAATTGAGCAGCTTCTGATGTTTCCAGCAGTCTTGTACACTGGTGCAGAAAATTACAAATAATAAAAAATAAAAGATGTAGCAGCACTGTCCCCTAGGTTTATTCCATTGAACTAAGTGCCGCCCCCTCAAGTGAGGATTGAACCCAGGGCTACATCCCCAGCCCATCTTTCATTATTTTATTTTGAGACAGGGTCTTGCTAATAGTGCAGGTGGGGCTCAAACTTTCCATCCTCTCGCCTCAGTTTTTAGAGGGCCGTGGTTACAGGTGTGCATCACCACGCCCAGCCAGGCACGGTTTTGCGGTATCTTTATGCAAAGTGGCCCTCCCCGGGCCCCAGAAGTTTAACATATAAGAAAAAGAAGCAGTTTGGGGGCTTGGGGTCACTGATGTCTACGAAAGGGGGGAACCTCAAGAGCAGATTTCTAACCCATTTTCAACACCCTGGTTTGCAGAACTGAATCACGAGGTCCAGCCAGCTCTGAGGGTGGGAATTCCCATGAAGACCTGGTCCTGGTCGGTGTCAGTAATAAACAGGACTCCTCCCTCCAAGTCAGTAACTAGCTGCCACTCTCAATTTTTAAATTTCATCTGTATAAAAGCTGCCATTTTAAAAACTGTCCAAGTTTTCTGTTCCTCCCCAACCCTTTCTCTCTCAGCACTTCCCCTGCCACTTCCGCACTCCACCCCGAACTCCTTCCTTTTCCTTCTGGGCACAGGGCTTTTCCGCTCAACACATCTCCTCCTGCTGGGTTCGACTTCCACCCTGCTCCATCTAGTGGAATGCTGATTTTCACAGGGTGGTGCCAGTTTAACGGGAAAAAGTAACACTGCTGTGCAGGATTAGGAAGTAAATGTGGGCGATACAGGGCCTGCAATCCCAGCACTCAGGAGGCTGAGGCAGGAGGATCGAAGCAAGTCAGAGGCCAGGCTGGCCAACATAGCAAGACCCTGACTCAAAAATAACTAAATAAATAAAATAAAAAATAAAGACACAAATAAATAAATATTTAAATTTAAAAAAGAAATAAACACGGGGAACAAAATTTACATGCAGGTATATAGACTCCTTCTTTATAAATAAATCCCATTTCTCATATAGCTGGACAGAGACCCAGAATTCTGACAGTGTGTTTAAAGGAGGTAAAAATATGACCAATCCAGTAACAACATGAGCGTGAGGGCCAATAAAGGCTCCCCTGCCAAGAAATAAAAGGCAGGGCCGGTGAGATGGCTCAGCGGCGTAAGCGCCTGCCCGGCAAGCGCGAGGGCCGGAGTTCGCCTCCTGGATCCCACATACGAAAAAAGAGCCGGTGATACCGCTCAGCGGCACGGGCACCTGCTGGCGTGCGAGGTCCTGAGGTCGACCCCCGGTACCCACAAAAAAAAAAAAAAAAAGAAATAAAAGGCAAATAATTGCTTTCTCTATTGTGGATGCTTATTAGCACAACCTGTTAATATAAATTATTATTTGATGATTGTGAAGTAGACTTTAGGAATGATTTAGAAGGGACTTTTTTCCTTATGTTAGATGATAAAGACTTAAAATATTAGGAAAATGAAGATATTCCTATGCTTTCTGCTTTACATTTACAGAAAGTGAGGTGTGCTTGGGATCATGTGGCGTCTCCAAGGTGCAAGTGCGGTTGTCTTTACTGAGAGGAAGACACACGGTAAAGTCCTCTGTGGGGAATGTTACGTTACGATGTTCTTAGGATGGGAATTGTACAAAAAACCTGGAGCCTGGCTGCGAGCTGTCTTCAGATATGCTCTGATTAGTCTGAGTGTGAAACCCTCCTGATTAGAATAATGGATTTAGGGCTGGAGAAGATGTGAGTCCACAGCCATGAATGTTGATTCCTGCCCACTCTGTCCTTGTCCTGAGTACTCTGCGAACAGATGAGTGAAATCTTAAAGACGGTGCCAGGACTGCGTCCGAAGGACTCAAGCTGAAAGCCAGCTGGAGTTGCCTCCCCTAGGGACTCACTTCCGGAGTTCAGATGTGCATGGATGAGCACAGCCCTGATTATCACCATCCTACAACTAAAAATCCCCGTGTTCATATGGGATTGGGGACAGCAAGCCTAGAAATTAGCTAGGAAGGGAAGGAGTGAAATTCATCCTGGAAGTCGCAGCAGGTTCAGCGTATCTCACCCTCGCTCCTTCACGCGTTCCCAACTCAAATCTGACCCACGACAGGAGAGAACAAAGCGTTCAGTAACTCCTAATTCACCTTGGGAGAGTTCCAAGCCCTTCCCTGGACTCCAGGATGCTTCATTACCAAGTCTCCTTCCATGTGCAGTGCTAGTCACCTACTCGTTCCTGGCACCACGCAGCCCAGAGCGGGGTGGGACCCAGTGTCAGGCTCCTGAATTATAAAAGTTTAATGACTGGAGCCCAGCCTGGGCAGTTTAGAGATTTAGGGCTGGGGCTGGACCTCAGTACAAAGGCTCTGGGTTTAATCCCCAGTACCAAAAATAAAGTTTAGATGCCACATGATGTTGCTTGCTGGGTAGATGGAGAGACGAGACCCCTGTGTGAAGCAAGTCAAAAGCACAGTTTCCGAGTCAAAGCGGAATGGACTAAATCTGGAAGATAAGTAGAAATTCCCTGTTGGACTTATTAGCTCCAATATCTAAGTCACTCCTGGGGGAGAATCTGGCTCTTCTATAGGAATGCTCACTTTTTTTTCACCAGAGCAGAGCCTAATCAAGTGTGTAAATGTTGCAATACACCAAATGGCAGAGGAAAATTAATGTTCCTCTTGTGGGTTCTTGAAGGGTCTTTCCACCGGGAAGAGCAAGGATCATTAGAAGCAGTTATGCAAAGCTCGTGAACACAGGCTTCTGGCTGTACGTGAAGGTTAGAGTTGGATGATTGCATTTGAGGTACGCTTGGGAGGGAGACTTGGGGAAGCTACCAGTCTCACCCACCGTCACGAGGCTCACACAGAAAACTAAAAATTAAAAACCACCAATTCACAATTCTCATGCTTGTCTGTACTCTAGTGAGTTAATTCTTGTAAAGTTTTTAGCAAAATAAAAGACTACACATGCAATTTTGGAGGGTGACAGCTTCCCCAATGTGACACACAAAAATAAAAATTCCAACACCATCAAGAGGAGCCGAAGTGGCAAAGCCACTGCAAATGCTGCGTTTTTGACAGTGAAGTCGTGGCAGCCACTTTTGTGAATCTTGATAACACATGGAATCTTGGGTCCTCTGATCAGCAAGACCTCAGTGCCCTCCATCCTGACCACAGGGAATCGGCCTGAGTTATTTGTCTCTTTCAAAGTACAAGGATCACCAAATTACATCGAGATTTGGGAGTCTCCTCTACCTGCCCATCAAACTTCATTTTGGCATTTATTTTTTTAACTGTTAGTAAAACTAACACATACACACATAACTAAATGTTATAGCAAAAGGCCTCGACCTCTGCCAGATTTCAGCTGGGAACACATTTTTATGGCTAGCTAATAAACCTGCTGAAAACAGGGCTGATAATGGAGACCGGCCTGGAGCCCTTAACTACAGTGCGCACGGCTATAATAAAAAGAATTAATGTAGTCAATTTGTACTACTGTTCTTGGAACAAAAAACCCTATTTCAACCAGAGTCTTTTCAACAACTGATTGGCAGGCCTGTCCATTTCCCCTCTGCAGGGCTGTCAGGAGTCTTCAACATGATAATGAGCCTGTCACCATATTCAAATAGCCCCGTGACAGCATGTTTTGTGAGTGTGACGTCCACTGCAAAGGGTCTGTCAAAAAGCACCTTTCAGAAAATGAAAAGAGAATGCTTTCCTGATGATAAACCTAATTTCTCTATAGATAAAAGAGTGAGATTTTTCATCAGATTTTGTCAGTGTTGTGTTGCATTTATCTCTTCAAATGTTCCTGTTTGCTTTAAAAAAAACAAAAAAAAAACATAAATTTAGATCTGTCAGTGACGGTGGAGAAAAATGATGATGAAACACATTTTGTGCTCTAGGAAGTCAAGGCCACTCAGTCACCAGAGAGGAAGAGAGGAGGAGGAGAAGTCCCCATACTTTTTCTGTCACATTAAAACTGGCGAGGAGTGAAAGGCTACTTTGCTCCCAGTTGTCCAATGAGCTCACAAGTGTGGGACTCAGGTTCCTTCCCAAGGCCAACAGCACCTCAGACAATGCCCACAGGAAGTGGCTTCCTTCATACCCTGTCTCTGCCAGCTCACTTCCTCTGGGCACAGGAAATGCCGCCCACATTAATGGCGCAGGGGAGCTACGTCTTTAGGACCCGAGGGCTGCTTCTGACCTCAGCGCATGATCTGTATTTAGAACACTGGGAAAGTGTGTTTTGTCACATTTCAACACACTAAAGAATTCTGTGTGTAATTAAGATGTTTCAAAGTGCTATTGTGGAGGGAAAAATAATTTTCTTTAGTTATCAGGAATTTTGTTAGAAAAGCACAGTTCTCTAAAGCATTGTTTGATTCTCTTCCTTTGTTTACCCCTCTACAGTAGACCACACCTCAGTGTGTTCTGCGTTAATATAAAAACCTAATTTAGCCATTTTCCCAAAGGAAATGGGTGCATGTACATATATATTTGTAAAATACATATGCATACATACATGTGTATTTTGTATATATTATATAAATATGTGTATGTATATTACATATAAAGTACATATGCATAGGTACATATATATGCATATACAATTTTATGTCTACATACACACAGCACAAAAATTGTGAGTGTCTAGTCTTCAGAAAGTTGGTGGCTCAGATTTTAATGAAATTCACCCACTTGAACTCATGGAAGAGTGGGAAGTTCTCTGGCTTTGGCAGTGGAAGAGGTGGAAAGAGGGTTGGGATGAGGACACAGGGGACAGGGGGCCAATGGATAACCATCACCCTCACATTCACAGGGGCCCTGAAGACCCCTGAAGCAAATAAACACATACAGGAGGGTCCTGAAGGCTTTGAAGAAGAAGAAAAGAAAACACATAGAAAGCAGTGGAAATCCAATACCTACTTTTACTTCCAGCTCTATGACAATACCAGAACCTTCTATTTTGGAAAATACAGGGGCACTGTCCAGTGCACTACTAATATGTGACTTAATTCACTAATGTTCCTATGCTATACTATATCCAAATATTGTAAAGAAGACACAGTAAAACATAATGTCGTGTGTCACTATCTTGGCTGTAGCCAGTGGCTCATGGATACAAGTCCCATTTTTAGAGCAATCTTTCCTTTCAGTCCTCTGATGAGCACAACTTATGTGTCTGTGTGTGGCGATGGCACCATAAAACCCTTCACTATTCAGGAGCAGGGACAGCACTCAAATTCTCGCTCCCTCAGTTTAAGAAAACACAGCCCTGGTTGCTTCCCCTTTGAGCTATGTGAATGTGCAAAATGGGCCTATCAAATGGGCCGGCCAATTAGAGAAAGAAATAATTCTGAATTTTCAAATGTATCCTACACATACAAAGTTGACGTCGCTAGAAAATTTTCTTAATTAAAAATTAACACACGGAGGACCAGAATCTCAATCTTTGCTATACACGTTATCCTAAATATAAAGAGAGGATTAAATTTATGACACAAAAGAGATTCTTTAAAAGTTGGAGTCATCCTCACTAGTCAAAAAAAAAAGCCAAGCTAAAATTACAGAAGAGTTTCTAGTTTTATTGTTTGTTCTCATGCCAGAGGAAGAAAAAGCAGCAAAGAATAAAAAAGAGGAGGGGCTCCCCAATATGTGTGAAGTCAACTCCCGAGGAAAAAGTAAAAGTCGCTGAGGCCCTGCAATCACTTTGACTGATTCACTTCCGGTTTGGAGGAAACTATTATAAATGGAGCTGTGGGCAGCTGGCATTGTACACTATTCTGCCCTTTCCCCTCAATGTTTAAACCACTGGTTTATTTGGGATTTGGGAAAAAAAAAAAAAAAAAAGAGATCTCAAACCAAGCTATCAGTAACATACAAAACAAATCCCAGAGTCTTGAAGACTTTCATTGTCTCTGAAAGTCATTGTCACCACCGTAATCCCCTCATTAAATCTGAAGAAATGCTGGGATGGCATTAAAATGAATGCAAGCCATTTGCAGCAATCTTCTGCTCACACCACCTCCAAATGAAGGCAGGCACATTGCATAATCCAGGCAGCGAGAGCTCCTGACAGGTGGATGATTTATGCTCATAGTCAGAAGAATCGGAGGGCCCGCTGCGGAGACGGCAGGAGCAAGGCGGCAGGGAGACAGATGCTCTCAGTGGGCTTGCGGGGCTGGCAGGCTCCAGCTAGCTCAGGTGCAACCTGGACACTTTAAGTGCTGAACTCCCATTGCCTGGATTCCAACGCCTGCACGCACCGCGTGCTGCGCGAGATTCTATGCAACTCGCACAATGAATAAAGCGTCAGATCCGGGCGAGTGCAGTGTACACGCTGCACACACCTCTCACACCCGTACACAGTGTTATGTACACAGTGGCCCCAGCATGGAAGTGCAAGGAAATCTCAATGATGATCATGATGCAGATGTAAATATTCTGCAATTTAAGGACCCTGGGTTCTGCAAATATGTAGCCCAGGTATGGGGAGAGGAGAGTGACAAGCCTTCCTAACAATCAGATCGATGGTAAAGATTGCACTGTGGGATTAGGAAAAACATACCTCAGCAGAAAACCGACATTCCTGTCAATTATATTAATTATTTTTCAGATACATGACACGCTTTCATGACATTTGATTCTGAGGAAGCATTTGAATATTTGGGAGGGAAATGAATAAGGGGTGGATAAAAGGAAGAATCCCCAACGGGCTGAATGGCTTTGAAATCAATCTTTAAACTAGTTTTGCAGAATTCCTCCCCATGTCTCAAAAATAACAAACTGGTAAAGATTATGGTATTGGTTAAAAGGGTAGATAAACCTAATTAAGGCTATTGACGACAAATTACTGCTATGCCGATCTCTAACAGAAAGGATTAGCCAGCAGTTTACTCAGAGCAGAAATTCACTTCACAGATCTGCGTAGAACTACAGAGATCATAATTTTACTGCTCAGCCCAAAATCTAGAAGGCACAGGGCTTGGTGGGGGTATCATGAAAGGATAAGCATCCAAACACAGACGCTTCAAGTTCTCTGGGAAAAATGTGTCTTCCCTTCCAACTCCTGGATAAGGTCAGGGGAGAGCTGCCGAGGAGAATTAAAGACACGCCATCCCTTTAATTAGGGAACAGTATTCAAAGCCTTGCAAATTCCCAAGAAGCCGTTCTGCAGAAGCAAGACTTCCCGGCGTTCTGCGGGGAAAGGTGGGCTGCTGGCTTTTCTCTCAGCTTTCCACCTCTGAAAGAGAATTTTTGAAATGAACAAAACGGACTAGATTATAAGTCATTCAGAACGCCTCCAGACTTCACAGCACTCCCCAGGGGAAAAGCTCAAACAATCCGAAGTCTTCACAAACCGCATCCAAATCCTTTTTCTAACTTCATTAAGCCTCAGTACTTAAAAATCGTTCACAGCAAGTACTTTAATTAGAGACGAGCTCGCGCAGGCAGTGTCCACAGAAGGCCCGGGGTGGGGACAGTCTCTGACTCACAGAGCTAAGGGACAAATGGGGCAGCAGCACAGGTCTTCCTTCCCAGAAGAGAAGTGGGGTGCGGGCTGGGGCTGCAGACAGGTTCCACTCTCCCGAGGGCTTCCAGCATGTGGGGACTTTGCCACCATGCATGCAGAAAGCATGTGAGAGAAGCAGGCTGGTTTTAAGGGCATCGGAGGACCACGTCATTGGCTCTATGTGAGCCTATTTTCCACTTTTGTTTCTGCTTCCTGTCCTCCTCTTCCCCCATTGCCATGAGGCCGGTCCAAGGGCACAGAAGCAGCACAGAAGCAGCCAGGTGACACATGGATATGAGATGCCAACCTTGATCTGATGTTTCAGCGTCACTCGCGGGTGGTCGGGGTCCAGTGAGAGGACGGAGGGAGAGCCCAGGAGCAGGGTGTGAGGCTGCAGTCATCCTCTCTACTTCCCTGGCTGGGATACACCAGTTCCAAGCCACCTGCAGCTTTAAATCCCAGGTCTTCAGAGATGGAAAGCAACGGCAGCAAGACAGTTTTCAGGAGCAACGCGGCCAGGAGAGGCCCCAGCTGAAGGAGTGTCCTTTCTTCACAATGACGCCTATGATTTTCCTCCCGCTAGACCCAGATGAACACGTTAGCAAGTGCAAAGGAATGGTGGATGTCACCGATGGCACCTTGGGCAAACTCAGCAATGGCAGGCGAGAAGTGACCCCACGCATGCACAACCCTTTGCTTCTGGCCCATGACAGACTTGCTTGTGGTCCCCTACAATTCACCAAGGGGTCCCTGTAACCCTGGCAGCTTCTGCTGACCCCACCTGTCACCCACAGATCTCTCACACACTGGACAGGGTCAGAGGCTGGAGTCACACAGAGCTTTGCAGGGGACCTCTGACCCCCTCGAGTCAAGGAAAGAAAATACCGCGAAGACAGCTCAAGTCTGCTGTGAACCCAGCGCTCAGTCATTTTGGAGGGAAAAAAAAAAAAAAAACCCAGGAGGATATTTGAGATGAAGCAGGACTCATCTGTCTTTGGTGCAGGAAGGTAAAACACTGGGGCAGCAGTGCAAGAGTGATGATAATAACAATATCTCACATTTACTGGGGACTTCCATTTGTCAGACCTTGTGCTACACGTTTTTTTAAATTTTTATTTTATTTTTTGGTGTTTTGAGATAAGGTCTTGCTGTGTAGTCCAGGATGGCCTCGCACTCAAAGCAATCCTCCTGCCTCAGCCTCCTGAGTGCTGGGATTGCACTTGTACGCCACCATGATTGGCTAAGCATTTTAAATACATCATTTTATATAATCTTCACAGCAAACTCTGTGGAATAGGTGTTATTACTAACACCACTTACAGATGAAGAAAACTTGTTAGTAATTGTCAATTTAATGACTAGTTTATCAGCAGATTCCATGATCTTAATAATGTGCTATACAGAAGGACAGGTCTCTAATACCACTCCAAACATATTACCTTCACTTTTCAAGTATATCAAAAAGCTGTGGCTTTGTAAGATTTCACACTCCCTCCTAGAATTCTACAATGTGAGAAGAAATGAAGGGTCATCGCTTGGTCCTCCATCTCCCTCAGCCTGGAGTTTCCTTCCAATACCCAACCCCGAAGAAAAATGAAAGCAAAACCGAAGAGAAAGAATAAGGTGTCGGTGCTATAGTGCTTCATGTTGGAAGACTTTTTATCCACGAGTTCATTCTCTCTCTGTGATCGAAAAGAGTGGGCGAAGGTCCCAGCGCAAGCTCCTGGCTCCTGGGCCCATTTGCTGTTTTCCGATGTGCAAATGACTCTGGTCTCCCAGGACTATTAAAGAGCTCAGCTGACTTTTGGGTTCCCAGTGAAAATCAATGCCTTCACTGAGGCTGCCAGTTAGATTCTGCAACTGCAAGTTAAGTAAGAAAGGTGAGGGAGGAACCAATTCCTAGCTTTATAAGCTCGGGAACTTTCAAAGAGGCCAGTTCCCGAATGGCATTAAAATAGAAATAGAATTACTTGCAAAAGCTGAGGGATTTTGTTCTTTCCTACCTTAACAAAACTTTTGATAGATTTTTGTCTGCTGGAGCACATAACCAAATAGTTAAAGATTTGTGAGATAACTGGGAGATTCGCTGACATTTCTTGGGCACACAACGTTGGATTGAATTTCTATTCCTTTTACTTTGTCTCCATTAGGGAAGTGTTATTTTTCTACACTGCCCCTTTCAGATCCTAATGAATGACTTCTGTGGGAGACCTACAGAGACACACAGAATTGTCCAGAAATCCATTTGTCCACAGACCACACATTTGGACCTGTTGACCAACTGCAAAGAATGAAAGGGACGCTACACGCTGAAAATGAAATCAGCAGATAACGACCCCATGGCCTCTTGGGGACAGACACCGGGCCCTGGAAGAGTCTCTCTTGCGAAACAGTAAGCTGTGATTGTCTACACGGAAGTGTTGCTGTTCAGAAATATGAGTAGCTCACTTCTTACCAAACCATTTCTAAGAAAGGCAAGAAATACGCTCACAGAGACTTCAAGAAATCACGCTCAGGCTCTGCGGCGAGCAGTCTTGGCAGAAATTGGAACACATTTCTGTCTGACGGAGCCCCCTTTTTTTTTTTTTTTATGGGTACCGGGGGTCAATATCACCGGCCCTTTTTTCGTATGTGGGTACCGGAAGTCGAACTCAGGACCTCGCGCTTGCTAGGCAGGTGCTTATGCCGCTGAGCCATCTCACCGGCCCTGAGAGCCCATTTTAATGTCTCAATGGTTAGAATGGTTCTGGAACAGGTGACAGCCCTGCCACCAAAGCCATTCCCAGGAGTCAAGGTCTCTGGGGCCGGGAGCAGCAGCCTCCCTGTGACTTCAATAATATCTCACCTTTGACACCGGTTAGATTAATAAAAGGAGAAGCAGAAGATTTCATCAGAAACATCAGCATGGCATGTGGGCCTCAGGTCCACGGATGCTGGGTGAAAACCTGGCTTTAACATCTACCAGATGCCTGATCTTGGGCGAGTTATTTATACTGGTGATTGCAAACAGGTCTGGGTTTTCTCATTTATATTCACGATCTCATCAAATGTCTATGGGGAAGTTGGAACAAAGACAACGTCAATCCTCATGGTTTCTTTTTCCTTTTTTAACACCAATTGTTACATTATTAGAGTGGTCAGTGTGAATTCAATAAAACCTGACTTCCACAATACAATTCCCCCATGGTCATTCACATGTAAAGGAAAATGTGTTCATAATTTATATGTAATTCTTTTCTTTTTCTTTTTTTTTAATGTGGGTACTGGGAGTCGAACTCAGGACCTCACGCTTGCCCGCAAGAGCTTGTGCCATTGAGCGATATCACTGGCCCCTTTTTTCCTTTATGTGGGTACCGGGAGTCGAACTCAGGACCTCATGCTTGCCAGGCAGGCATTTATGCCGCTGAGCTATCTCACTGGCCCTGTAAGTATTTTCTTAAATCTGTTAGTTATGAAAAATTATTCCTGTACCCATTATAAAAATGTAACTTGAAAGCATCCCAAAGTAGTCTTCATAAAAAGGAAAGAGAAAAAAAAGAATCAGTGATGTTTTATGGAGCATCTACTATGTGACCATCATTATATAAATGGCATGAAGGACAAGAACAAAATACAGCCCCTGTTTTCAAGTTGTTTATGTTTGCTCCATAAATCATATTAAGAACAGAATACTAAAAATTAATAATATTACCTAGTATTTGAGTACTATTTTGTAATAGGTACTATACCAAGAATATTATACATATTGCCCCATTTAAGTGTCAAAAAAAATCCTGTAATGTATGTGCGTGATGTGATAAAAAATATGATTAATAATATTAATATCTCATCATACTCCCTTACAACTGTATAATACAGTGAGTTATTATACTGTCAATGTTTAAATTTTAAAAATCATTACAGAAAAAGACACACTGCTATTAATCTTCCTCAAAATCCTCCCCTTTGCTTTAAACACGTTATCTCATTATTCTTGCCATTTTCTGGAGCAGTTCTGGAAGTCCTCTTTCTTGGCTGTCTCTGTTTGCACTGTTCTGGCTGCCTTGATGTCCTGAACCAACTAAAAACATTTCCCTTTCATGGTCATTTTGACTTTGGGGAAGAGCCAGAAGTCACGCAGGGCCAGACCCGGTGAATAAGTGGATGGGGACACCACCACATTTTTACGTCTGCCCTTCTGTTGGCTGGTGCTCGGCTGCAGCTCTCACCATGGTTTTGATCACATCTTCCAAAAACACCCATGAAAGAGGACTTCCAGAACTGCTTCAGAAAGTGGCAAGAATGGTGGGATGAGTGTTTGAAGCAGGGAGGAGGGTTTTAAGGGGGATTAACGGCAGAGTGCCTTTTACGGTAATGTTTTTAAAATTTAAACGTGGATGATTATCACTTCCATTTCACAGGGAAGGCTTAACAAGGTGAAGCGACCTGCTTGAGACAACACAGCTACCGTAGCAATCAGTCAGATCTGATCGCAAGGCCCAGCGGGGTGGCCCCAAGACCTGTGAAGCTGTTTAATTTAATTAAAATTAAATGAAGTTAAAAGCTGAATTCTTCACTTGTGTTAGACACATTTCAAGGGCTCAATCAATAGTCACAGACCCCATCAGTCCCCAGAGCCCTTGCTGCTTCTCTATGTCTCTACTTCCCACTTAGGAAAACGTGAAGTCGCACACTCAACCCGATGAAGCAGATTATAAATGCTGGTGAACTCTCGAGGCAGGTAAGACCCGTGCAAAGATAAATCATTGGGATTATGAAAGATTATAAACGCTACAAGGGCAGGACTCACTCATCATAACCTTTCTTTCTTTCTTTCAAGGGGGGTGTCACTCTGTTGCCCAGGCTGATCTAGAACTCATGAGCTCAAGTGACCCTCCTGCTGCAGCCTCCCAGCTATCTGGAACTAAAGACATGTGCCACCATGCCCAGCTTCACCATTTTAGCTTTTAATCTCTAGCACTTAATAAAATCAGTGATACGAAGCCAACCCTCTAAACATACTTGTCGAATAGGTGAATGAAGAATGGATGAATCAAAGGAGATGAACTTACTCCTATGTATTACTTGGGTTGCCAGGAAGATGGAAAACAGCTCCTGGGAGAAATAACCTCATCCTACCTCTAGACCATATGAAGAACGGAGCACACTTCCGGGGCAGAAGACAGAAATATTCACACAGATCAAACCAGAAGGCAAGAATCCAGTTTCCTTCCAAATATTTCCAAATTATGCATGAATTGATAATAACCTAAGACTGGCTAAGGTCAGAATAATAGCCATTTAGTTGGCCTCAAATATACTAATAATTATGATAATGTTGATGCCAATGAGGCTGGAAATAAACGTTAATAAGCCTGGAAGTAAACGTCTACGAGAGCAGAGGGGTGGCCGTGGGCAGTGGGTCAGGAGAGAAAGAGGAAGGAGCCCAAAAGTTGCCCGGGCCTGAGAAGCTCAGTTGGTGAATATTAACCAGGCGGCCCAGGGAGGAGCCATCACGGGGGGCGTGGAGGGGGGGCAGACCAGGCAAAATAGGCTCGACTTCCTAAGGGCGATTGCTGGCTCGAAGTGAGCCACCAATGCGGAAACAGAGCAGAAACCAGATCTAAGGAAAAATGTACACGAAGTTAAGCCAGGTCACGTACATTCCCTCAGTTCTACATATTCTAATTAAATTCCCCACATTTCTCCAAGTTACCAAAAAGCTCTAGTAATCAAGGGTCCAGGCACTGAAAATTACGACTAAGCGGCCTATGTAGAAAAGACTTAGCAGATGCAAATGTAACGCTTGAGAAAAAACTGGGAAGAGACTGTGATCCCAAAGAAGATCTTTAGAGAAATGCACAAAGGGGTTTGCGGAAAACTTCTCCCTTCAGGTTTTGCCAGAGGTCCCCTTGCACCGCATCGCAGCCGGTCATCTGTGAAACAAGAGGATCTTCCCATGGGGGCTTTAAAATACTGCAGTAGAAATCCTAACAGGTCCGTTCAGGGTCTCTGTGATACTTCCCGTTTCCAAAGCCACAGCACTGAAGTCGGCTTTAACGGCAAAGACCACGTTCCTGCTGCGGGCGTCAGCCCGAGCCCTTCACACCCGAGAGTCCCTGATTGCGCCAGGCCTGCAGCGCCCGCCCGGGTGACGCAGAGGAGGAGTGGCAGGGCCCTGAGATTTGCTGTGGTCACCACAAAGCCGCGCTGGCTCCCAAACAGCACAATCTGCCATTCAGTCCGGCCCGGTTTGCCAGGAAGCCCAAGGATGGGCTCCCACCATGCCATCAGGCCCAGGGAATTTGGCGAGCACCGGGCTCTCGGGCCACTGCCAGCTAACTGGCTTTGGGGAAGCCGCTGACCTACTCTCCCTGAGTGGCTTTGGGAACCTGGAACCCAGCCTGTCTCTCATCACTGATCAACCTTGGCCAGGCCAGCTGGCTTGTTCCTTCGCAGACAGCTTGCCTTGGGGGAGCTGCTCCATGGCTCCCCAACATACTAAGCAAGAGAGAGGGGAGGGAGGGACTTGGGAAAGATCTCGCATGTCTGAGGCGTGCTGCAGATGGAGAAGAACTCCCCACGGGCTCACCCAGAAAGGTGACAAGCTTGGGGACCTAAGAGAAATAGAACCATGAAGGGCTTCACGAAAGAAGCCTTCTTCAACTGGGTGCAAGGATTTCCTTTACACTGAATTTCGGCACAGCCTCATGAGTATGGATGCCACATGGATAGATACGCATGCCTTAGTGACAAAGGACAGAAATCTGTTGTCTGCAGCCGGGCGGGAAGACACTGCCCATAGAGTCCTCACATCCCCTCGCCACCTTTCCCTGCGATGTCACCAGCCCCACCAAAGGCTGAAGCAGGTCGCCCCTCGGGGCTCAATCCACGGTGGGGGGGGTCTTATACAATTCAAAAGGAGTAAAACTTGGTAACATTGGATAAGTGCTGGCTTCTTTTAAGTTCACAAACAGAAATGAGAACTGGGCACATTGAAATGAAAGATTAATGTTTAATAGTAGTACAATTAAACCTGGAGGGAGCATGAAGACCCATTTCTTACAATTCCAGGCTCTGTAACAGGATTGCAGAGAGGGAGAATTGATCTAGCTGAAAGAAGTCTTGGTGCTACACTTGGTTAGCTTAGGTAAGACTCCAGCCACCTCGTCTCCAGGATAATTGCGACTTCAGGATATATTTATACATATAATTTACATAAATTTATATGTATTAAATTGAGATGAGTTTGTACATGTACCAACTCCCCACAAGGAATATAATCATTATGTAATGCAAACATGTACTAATAAAAAGTAAAAACTGAAAAAAATCATCATGGAGCTGAAAAATATAAGCAATAAAACAAAAATTGAAAAAAAGTAGATACGTAAATATAAAATTGTTTCAGGGATTCACGAGCAAGCAGAAGTGATGATCTTCCACGTGGATTATTTGCCAAACCACTGAAACATTAGTGTTTTAATTTTATAAAATGGATAAAATTAGAATATCCCAGTGGTGCGGGGTGGCCGTAGTCTCAAAACTACCAAAGCAGATGGTTCTCAAATCAGTGTGTGGCGATCGCCCCTCTTAACAGGGGTACGATTCCTAAGTGTGTTTCCTACAAACACCCAGAGAAGTAAACTGTGCCACAAGGGAACGTTTCCTCTCTGCTCCAATTTAAATTTAAATAAAATGCTGTACACTGTTGGACAAGGACATGGGCCCTGTGATAGGGTTTGCAGGGAGTGAACAACTTGACGCGCACAGCCACTCAGCTTTTCCAGCCCTGGCTGCGGTGTGGTTTGAGGCCACGGCACCGCCCTAAAGTTATTCCCCAGTTTAGGTTGGGATCTGCAGAATCTCAGAGCAGGCGTCAGCCGAAGGGCTAGTTCTAGTCTCACCCTCACGGCGCACTTGAGCTTCTGCTCCTCGAAACATCTCTCATGGTGCCGGGACACACACTGCCTCCGACACACTGCCACTAGCTCTGGACATTACGGGAAGAGCTCGAGGCACAGCACTGAGTTCCGATTGGAAGGAAAAGTGGGGTGGTCTGAAGAAATCCTGTGTGGGCCCATACTATCCACAGGCCCCGGGGCCTTCAAAGCTGAGTGTCCACCGGCTGTTCCCACAGCTCACAAAGCAAAGCCGTGGGAAGCAATCACAGAGGACAGGCGAGGGGAGTCTACGCACCTGTGCAGAACCTGCTGTCCCTCCCACCCTGGACAAAACCCTCAAGCACCCAAATCTTCCTCCTGAAGTGGGAAATACCTACACGTGGTCCCTATAGGGCTTGACAGAAAAAATAAAAACCCAACCCAAGTGCATGGTAGATGACCTCATGCATATTAAGCTCCCAGGGATATCTTATTAGTCTTACCTTCAAAGTCTTGGCTATTCACGTTTAGACACTCTTCCAGTTTCATATCAACGAAATAAAAAGAAGTCGCCATCTGGCAAGGCAGCGCCTGTCCACGGAATAACTTTTTGTGGTACCTTAAATACATTCCCAAGTGGCTTAATGTCAAGACAAAGCTCACAAAATATGCTCTTTGCTATCGCTGATATTATAACTTGGGAGTTTTGTTTAATACCCTGCATTAATGAGGGGACTTCTCAGGGTAATATTACAACACAGTGCAAGAAATACCAGCGGGGTCAAGGCAGTTCTATTAGCTGTCATCTAACACAGAAATATTTCCCTTGAATACCATTAAAGCTTTCTCCTTTTCTTTGTTCTGCTTTTTGAAGGCGGTAGGAACCCAAATCTCCCTCCCTATAATTTCTGTTTTCGACTTGGCAGCATCATGATATTCGACTGGAGAAGAAGGGGAGAGAAATCACCTTGCAGTGTCTTCTTCAGAGGTTTTTATAAAAGAGATTTTGTTAGGGTGAATTGCGAAGCAGGCTGTTTAAGGAAGCACAAACAAATCTACTTGTTCCTAAATGACCCGAGTAGCTTCAGGGTTTTTTTTAAAGAGAGCCTACGTAGAAAACGCTACACCCTTTAAATGGCCCTTTTATGAAAATGTGAAATCCGAAGCAGAAGGGTAATTAGACAAGTAAGTTGCTCTTCGCCACTCCTGCTGATAGGGTAAAGCCCGAGACCCCGGTCCTCACCGCGGTGTGTAAATCACCGCTCGGGCTGCGGCTGCGGCAGCAGAGTTCCAGGATCATTTTTCTCTTTGTTGGGGGCTCGGGACGACTGACTGGAGAGCTGTGGTGGCAACTAAATGAATAAATGTATAATCTGTGCTCTTGGATACATGTGCGCACACACGCACACATGCGCACACACCCACTCGCACGGCCTTCTCCAAGAGGTTGGAAATAGGACCTAACGATTACAGTGATGTAGCTCAGAATAAACAGCGCCTCCAGGCTCAGAATTCTCTAAATTCGCAAGAAGGGGCGCTACTCCTACCTGCACCCTCCTCCTACTACTCCTACTCCAAGAGTTCTCACACTTTAGGTCAACCCTATTAATCCGCAAGTCAGAGAACGAGTGGGACACCTTCTACTACACTAACGGATCTTGATGGGTCTGAGATGCGCCAAGCCAAATGATCTCAACTGGCATAGATAAGCCTCTGAAGACACAGTGCTAGCCAGGCACCCTGGTGCTTATCTATGATCTCACCTACTTGGGAGGCTGAGGCAGGAGGATCACAACTTCGAGGCCAGCCTGGCCAATTTAGGGAGACCCTGTCTTAAATGTTTGAAATTGGGCTGGGAGTATAGTTCAGTGGTAAAGGGTTTGCCTAGTATGTGCAAAGTACCTCAAACAAACACAAAAGCAAATGAAAACCACAAAAACAGTATCTTCATTCCTAACATTCTGAGTTCCCAGCTCAGTGACATAAGCGCCTGCTGAGGTCCTCTGCCACCTAAGTCATCCCCATCCGCATCTCTCAGGGCCCCAACACTCCAAGAGAAAAGCAGGGAGTCCTCGGGCTGGAGCCCAGGGCAACACGCACGGAAGGAGCTAGGCTCTTCCCCTCCCTAGAGCTCCACAGAGCACAGGTGGCCTGTGATGCCACACGCAACCCAGCTCACTTTCATCCTTGACCTTCTCCGCTGCAGAGGGACCCAGCAGACAGTGGAACCCTCAGAAGCCAACACCCAGGGCCCCACATTTCCATCATGGGATGGAGATTTTTCTTTCTTTTTGCTGTTTTGAGACAGGGTCTTGTTATATTGTTCAGGCTGGCCTCGAACTCACTGCGATCCTCCTGCCTCAGCCTCCCAGGTGCTAGGATTACAGATGTGCACCACCACGCCTGGCATGAGTGGAGTTTTAATGTGGTCGTGACACACAGTAAAGCCCTCTGCCCTCTCCATGACGAGCAGCAACTTATTCCATTGTGGATCCCCAGCCTCTGCTTTTCCTTCGTCCTGAACAAAAAGACTCACAGATCTACTCTGCTGTCTACACTGCCCACTGCAGGCTCTGTGCCCCTGTAATTCTAGACCCTTAAAAGTGGGGAAAATGCCAGGCATGGTGGCACCTGCCTGTAATCCCAGCACTCGGAGGCTGAGGCAGGAAGACTGCTGTGGGTTTGAGGACAGCCTAGGCTACACAGCGAGACCCTGCCTCAAACAAACAAGAGAGAGAGAGAGAGAGAGAGAGAAAGGGAGAAAGAAAAAGGAAGGAAGAAAGGAGGGAGGGAGGGAGAAGTGGGGAGAGAGAGGGAGGGAGGGTGGGGAAGGGCTGGGGAGGCGCTGGAAGGGAAGGGAAGGGAAAATAGGCAGAAATAATATTGATCACCTTGGTAACAGAAACTTATTCTAAAGAGGTCAAATCGAATAAGAAATCAAATAGAGGTGTCGATAAAATCCATAATAATTATGTTATTTGTTTTCATGGCACATTTTCCCCCAGAGGAAGTACTTAGAAGGCATTTAAAATTACATATAAGCTTGCGCTTCTCCTCTCTGTTGTCAATGTTTTTATTTTTAAAATGTAACAATAATACTTCAAATAAAAGGTGCCTGGTAGCTATCCCAGCCATCTCTGATGAAATTTTAGAAGCCCACAGAAATAAAAGTACACAGACTGTACTTCAATATATGGACAAAAGAAGCATGTGTGTAGAATATACAGACAGTGGGAAGTGTGGGGAGACATAGGGGAAAAGTTTTTCAGACACAGGCAGACGATATAATCAATACTTCAAGCCCCAAGTATATAAATGCCTATTAACTGCTCTACTGTTCCTTCACAGCTCACTTCTGTTGACTTCGATAAAAATAACCTAGTTCTTGCTCTTCTAGAAAAATAAAAGGGACTCGAAGAATGTTCAGTTCATGCAAAATGACAAACTGGGTGCGATGGCGCATGTCTGCAGCCCCAGCACTCTGGCAGGGCTGAGGCAGGAGGATCTCACGTTCAAACCCAACCTGGGCAACTCGGCAATTTAGCAAGACACTCTCTCCATCAGTGGATCAATCAGTCGTCAATCCACCCACCAATGGGCTGGAGAGGCAGCTCAGTGTGAAGGCCCCGGGTTTAATCCCCAGTACCACAAAAAAGAAAAAGATTCACCAAATAGCACAATTCACTCTCCACGTCTATCAAACAGTAGTTGGTACTGCAGCTCCAACCACACCCAAATCACCAGGGCCTTCCTCATGACGGGTACCTTCGTGCCACACAGTGGTATAATGATTCTGTAGGCCTGTGTCATCTTAAAATAAAACCTGTATGATTTCCAATCTGTATCTATGGAATGGAGACTTGGAGTCAAACACACTTGCTCAAACTCTCAGTGCTAAGCAGTGGAAAAACTGGAATTATAAGCTAAAAGGAAACACCGTATTTTGTCAGGCATATGGGAGAAGCTCGTTTTATATTCATTGGGATTTACAAAAACTTACTTCAATCCTGTGAGTGCTTCCTGCTATTCCCTCCCTCCTCCTCCTCCTCCTCCTCCTCCTCCTCTTTCCTTCCAGGTAGAGGAGTCAGTCAGTCACCCTTCCTGCAGCAAAACCAGCCATTAAAAGCATCTGCTCCCACCGCATGGAGAGCGGAAACCTCTGCTCGGGTTGGAGGTCTTTCTCCTTTTCTGTGTGGTTTCTCTACATCTGCCTTCAGGTCAGATATCAAACACCGAATTTCCTCATGAAATCTCCGAACGAATTGCTCCCTTTTTGATACTCCTCTTTAAAGCACTTTGACAAGCACCTGCAAGGTCACTGCCCTTGTTAAGGACAACACATCTGACGCAAACCTGGCTGAGTTGGCCAAGTCAGCGTGAGATGGACACACGATGTCCACAGTCCACCTCATCGTCTCTCTCGCTAACCGTGCACTGACTCATCGCAGGTCCAGGAGGCGACTTGAGGACCAGGGCTCGCATCCTGGCCCCTCTGACCCTGAAGGGTGACTCTGGCTGGCTCTAATAGGAGCTACAGCGGACCTGGCCCTCACTCTGGGCCACAACGGCTGATAAGCATGTAGCCTGCAGCATAGTTGTGTCTGTTTGTTCATTGGCAGCTCTGAAGATGAACCCAGGGCCTCGCGCGTGCTAGGCAAGTGCTGTACCACCGAGCAGCACCCCCAACCCCTTGCAATATCTTGCGATAGTCACACTTTATTTGCAAATACTATCACTGATTTTTTTTGTTTTTGTTTTTGAGATAGGGTCTCGCTGTGTAGCCCAGGCTGGCCTCGAATTCACAGAGATCCTCCTGCCTTAGCCTCCCTAGGGCTGGGATTACAAGCATGCACCACCATGCCTGGGTGATATGATCATTTTCCACATGATGAAACCGAAGATCAGAAAGGCTAAGTAGCAATTTTGTTGAAGTGAGTGAACAGCATGCTTTCTTGTCATACAATAACTAAACTGGGCCTGTGTTGTCTGAGGGTTCTACCTCTGTGGGTTAGGGCCAGGGAACACACACTCGTGTGCAAATGTACATCTTTCGCTCATCTGCAAGAGTAAGAGGAAAGAAAACACTGAGTGCCACGGTGAGCACCACTGTGCCAATAAATATCAAAAGGCCCCGCAGTGCCGGGATCAGTGGATTCTATACCTACATAAAATAATTATTGCTTTCATAAAATGTCTCTGTTTGCTACTGACAGAGAGCAACCTGAACTAGGATGTCCAACAGCAGCCTTTAAATAACCGAGCGGAGAGATCAAAATAAAAATAAAGCTTGGACAGATTTATAGGAAGACCTTGATTAGTTCTTGTTTTATTCTTTCAAATAAGCAACACCTGAAAAAAATGAAAAGGGCTGCCGGGAGCTGATACCATGTGACAGATGGGTTTCTCTGACGTACAGTACGGAACAATGCTGGCCATCGTAAGTCCAGCGGGGGAAGGGACCAAGGGGAGTTTTGGGGCTGCTGAATGGCTGGTTCTACTGCCTGCATCTGAACAAATTATTATTTACTTAACAGCGCTTCTCAGAGTTTTGTTACAGTAGAGCATTTTGTCATTTTCTCCAAAACAATTATTTGTGAGGGTTTTTTTCTTTTTTCCTTCAACTGTAAGCTATGTTTTGACTCAAAATTTCTCTTGGTAAAAACAATGAAGCATACTTCATTCAGAAATAATTCTGGTGCTGGCTAATGAGAAGGACTGATTTATAAGGATGCAATTATGCAGAATGTGAAACAACTGGAATACGCTACCTCCGACCTACACTCAGCTTCTAAAAGTGCTGCGCCTCAGTTACTCAAAATGCCAGTCAATATAATGAGGAATTACTATTTTTCGAACAAAGGTCTCATTTTTCTATAAACCCCTGTTTTAATGAAACCTTCATTCCCCCAGGCAGCGCTTTATCTGTGACGCACTCAGCAAGTTGAATCAAAATACCTGTTCCGGGGAAGAAGGCTCCCATCAAAGCTGTTGAAATCTGATTTCATTTCAGATTCGAGAACTAACGTCGCTCTTTGTTTAAATAGATTTTTGCCTGTCCGCTTCCAGCCCCGCTGTTCCACCTGCCTGTATAGACTGCTGCGGTCAACCTGAGGGTTGCAGCAGCAAATTTTACTATGGACCTGTAATTGAACTGAACAGGTGCACATTTGAATAGATTTACTACATCCCGATCTCTGACATCCTGCGTGGGGCCGAAATCCCTCTGCTTCCATAAAGGCCCATTTAAGACGGTTCCACTCTCTCCGGGCTCAGAAAGCCGGGCTTGAGCCAAGGAGAGGGCCGTATGTAATCGTGTATTTATACGCAGGGTGGAATCAATATTTCACTGCATGTGTTTAGGTACGAAAGAAAAGAGAATGGTCCTTATTTACTCAGAAACAGCCCATCCTTTCTATTTGGGTGAGAGAGGAGAGGGGCTCACAGAACAGATTTTTTGCCATCGGAGTGGACATGAGGAAGCGAAGGAAAATAAACCATTGCTTGAGCGTATCGGCAAGAGCAGCTATAGCCTCGAACACAGGGGCTGCGTAAGAGCGACTGAAGAGGCGTGAATCTCAGCGAGGTGAGCTAAGCACCTCGCATTTCCTCTGCCCGAGGACGCAATTCACACCTCTCAGTCCTTTCCTTGCATCCTTCAGCTGGAAAAATTATCCAGGGGGAAATGTTTTCTTTCTCCTCCTCCTTAAACCCAGAAAGACAATCAGTTCAGCAAATTACACCAGCAGAATCAAACTAATCGAAACTTCTGGGCCGGGGATATTGCTCAGCAGCACGAGTGTCTGCCTGGCAAGTGCAAGGTCCTGAGTTCGATTCCCAGTACCAAAAAAAAAAAAAAAAAAAGAAAGAAAGAGAAAAACTTCTACCACCTTACAGAGGCTGTCTAGGTGCTTTGTTTTTTAGAAAATAAAGTCTAAATCTAGGACATACAGAAGGTGTTCATCGATAGATTACCTGCCTGACACTTACAAAGTTATTTGCTTTTTTAGAAGTTCTCGACATTCCGGTTTGAAACCACTCTTCATTCAGTTTCTGTGAATGAGCCTAGGTTCACCCCGAATCTCTCTACTCCAGCGTCAGTGGGAACACAAACATAATGAAAACCGATAATGGACTGTCCCCCACATACCCCTCGCAGAATCGCACTCTGTGTGTTCCGTTCATGCGATCGGGGTAGAACCCACATTCTGAAGTAGGTTTCTTTCGTTATTCTGCTGCCGGATTGGAAGTAGTGGCCAGGACAAAGTTCCTCACCTGAAAAAGTCACCAATCATCACCACTGCAACGAAAAAGAACCCTTCTTTTGTCTTGTGGGCTAGGGGTGGTTGTTGAGTTTGCCTTTGCCAAAAATGCTCATTTTGGGGAGACTACTGGACATGTAAAAGGGGTTGAGGTAGGGAATAGTCAAAGAGGGTAATGAAAGGATGGATATGACCAAAATATGTTATATGTGTGGATGAAAATGTCACAAGGGAACCCGACACTTTAAAAATGTATATGTGGGCCGGTGAGATGGCTCAGCGGCGTAAGCGCCTGCCTGGCAAGCGCGAGGTCCTGAGTTCAACTCCCAGAACCCACATACGAAAAAAGGACCAGTGCTATCGCTCAGCGGCACAAGTGCTTGCTGGCGCGCGAGGTCCTGAGGTCAACTCCCAGTACCCACATAAAAAATAAAAATAAAAATAAAAATAAATAAAAACATATATGCATTTATTTCAGTGCATATATATATATATGGAAAATGGTTCATTCAGCATTTTCATGTAAGTCTTCGCTACCAAGACTGCATCTACCTTTCTTTCATTTTCTGATTGCTGGAGCTAGAACAGTGCCTGGCTCGTGACAGGCCCTTAAATACTCAGCGAACGAGCCAGGCGCGGTGGCGTGCACCTGCGGTCCCAGCCACCTGGGGAGACGGAGGCAGGAGGATTGCTTGGGACCAGGAGGTCGCAGCCGGCTTGGGCAACAATAGTGAAACTTCGACTTTAACAACAACAACAAAGCCCAGCTATTGGACCCACAGACTCCCAAGAAAACACAACACGAGTTTAAAACCTGTCAGCTAAGAAATCCTAAGAGCTCTAAAGGCTAGAGAGTGAAAGGCGCTGCCGGCCCTCTTTTTCTTCTTTATTTTCATCTTTGTCGGCATTGTGGGTGGAGCCCGGGCCTCACCCCTGCCAGGTAAGCGCTCAGCACCTGAGCGTCACGCTCTCCTCGCCTGCACCGGCAGGGCCCGGCTGCCAGCCCCAACGCGTCCCCGGCACTGCGCCCCGCACGGCCCACGGTCGCTCCTATCCTGTCCGTGGCTCCCTGCTTCCCCCCATATAGACATAAACTGAATCAACCCATGGACAGCGCATTCATGCTCTGCTTGACCGTGTCTCTTGGTCGCCTTTTTGTAATGTTTTAATTATGAGTCATACGTTTGTTTATGGCTCTTTTTCAAGGGAGGAGCCAAACTGAAGATGATAAGAAGCACTGGAGAGAGTTTTCTTTGTTCCTACTGGGCACACAAGAGTGGGTAAATGCGGCACGAATTCGCGTTCCTAACAAAAGTCTGATCTACTTATCTCACCAGGCCATAGGTCACAGTGCAGCAGACACTCTGGAACAAGAGAAAACTCGGTAAAGTTAGGAGATCTGGTGGTATCCCTGTCACCTGAAACTCTGTCCCACATTGTGAATTCACACTGGGGTTGATTTGGATTTAGCATGTTAAAAGAAATGCTCTCCAGTAACAACAAAATATACAAATTTATACGATAAGTCCCAGGAACAAAGCATATTTCTTTGATGTAACAAAAGCTATACATTTAAATATTTAATTAACCTAATTTTCATCCTACTTTTTTCCCCCCGATACTAGGGATTGAACCCAGGGCCTTCATGCTGAGTTACATTTCCAGACCTTTTGTTTCTCTTCTCTTTTTTATTTTGAGACAGGGTCTTGCTAAGTCCCTGAATTGCCCAGGTTGCGTTCAAACCTGCGACCCTCCCCCTTCCGGCTCCCGCAGGGCTGGGACTACAGGCTTCTCTGAGGCTTATTTACCATATTTTCCCTCTGTTACTTCATAAAATTACATTTATTTTAAACTCTGATGAACTTTCTGAAGAAACAGAAGTCTGCGTGCAGCACGTAGAATGCACATCTGGGGAACACACGTTTGCAGAGATGCGTGAGGGTTGGAAACTGAACGGGAAGGCCGTCTCTCAAAGGAAAGAACATGTTTCCCCTTTCTCCAAGCTGAGATGTGAGTGAGCAGTCGCTGAGTGGCATCCAGAGTCCTGGGTTTGGTTCCTGGCTCCCCACTTCTTAACTGAAGTGGGGGCGACTCGTTTGGCACACTATGTGCCTCCTGTTACTATTTTGCATTCATCCTTTTTATCCCCAGGCAGAAAGCAGATAGAAAGAACTCTAATATCATACCGAAAACACTGTGGTAGAAAAGCAGCCCAAAAGGTAAGGGTGGGAAAGAACGAGACAGGCCTTAAATGCAAGGGTAACGATAATACTCGTCAGAGATCGCTCTGAAGCTGGTGACAAGAAGAAAGCAAAAAGACAACGTCAGCAGCCCCCTCGCCTTTGTCTTCGTTTTTTCTTTCTGCAAGCGGTGAAGATGAGAGGGCCGGACTGTCCCCCGCCCCAGGGGCCCTGCTCACCCCAGATGCGTCCTACCTTGTCCCTCCTCCTCCATGTGAAGGAGCCGCCAGCCACCAGAGCAGTCAGGTGCAGGTGCGCATCCCGCCGCCAGACTCAGGGGGCGCCACCTGGGACCCCATCTTTCCCTGGAGCCTCCAGCATCAGTGCAGTTCCCAGGACCAGCAACCCCAGCCCCCCAAACCTGAAGCACGGGGACCCCAGCAGACCCTTACCTTCCTTCAGCATACCCACTTTCAGACACTTCATGAAGCGGCACGCCTGGCAGGATTTGCGTCTGCGCTTTGTGATTTCGCATTCATTCGTGGCTGGGCAGCTGTATTCTATGTTACCTAGGGTTGGAAGAAAAGGTGTTAGACTCGGAAGTCCCAGGAAATACGAGCATCCTCGACAGAAAATGTCAGGTATGCTACCCCTGCCTCCTGCCCCAGGGAAGTCCCAGGAGCTACACGAGGGGTGTGAGAAAGGTCAGAGAAGTGGAGAAGCTGCTACACTGCTGACTCAGCATGGTGCTGCACGCCTGTGATCTCAGCATGCAGAAGGCTGAGGCAGGAGGATCCCTGTGAGTTCAAGGCCAGCCTGGGCTACATGGTGAGCTCAAGGCCAGCCTGGTCTATATAGTGAGACCCTGCCCCAAAAACAAAATAAACAAAATAACAACAAAAATAAAATAAAATTAGGTCTTCATGTAACTAGGCGTGGTGGATAAGACTGTAATCCCATCACTAGGGAGGCTGAGGCAGGAAGATAGGGAGTTCATGGCCAGCCTGGGCTACAATAGTAGGTTCAAGGTCAGCCTGGACTATGTAGCAAGACCCTGTCTCAAAAAACTTTTACAAAAAACCTTTATGGCCAGGCATGGTGGTGTATGCCTATTATCCCAGCATGGGGGAGGCTGAGGCAGGAGAAATTGAGGCCAGCCTGAGCTACATAGTGAGTTCAAGACCAGCCTGGACTACATAGGGAGACCCTGTCTTAAAAAAGAAAAAAAAAAAAAAAACCTTTATGCTCATAACTACTTTGAAATTTCTTCTGGACTCTCAGATTTTAGAAAGACGCTACTTTGCATGGGTGGACTAAAGCACTAAGCAAATACGGTTTTTCTTGGAATTCAAAATGCATATCAAAGTAGATTACGTTCACAAAAACACAAACATCATGGGGCATGGTGGTGCATTCCTGTAATCTCAGGACTTGGAAGGCTGAGGCAGGAGGATTGCTGCAAGTTCAAGGCCACCCTGGACTTGTGAGTTCAAGGCAGCCTGAAACATAATGAGGCCCTACCTCAAAAACAAACAAACAAACAAACAAAAAAACAAAAAAGAAACACACCCTATTCTTGTGCTGCCACTCCTGGATTTTTTCTTTTGGTGACTAAACGCTTTGTGCATAAGGGTTATTGTCTTCCTGACACAGAGCATCAAAAACCCTGCAGTGCAAACTGATCGGAGGTTAGCGTGGGACCTCACGACTCCTAGAGGGCAGGTACAGAAACACCACTGTTTTAGCTGTGAGAATTTCCAGAACCTGAGGATTCCCCCGCTTGGTAAATGCTTACTGAGGACAATGAGGACGGTGATGGTGATCGTTATGTCAGTTACTTATTCGCATCGTTAATTGCAAACACTCAAGCCCCATGGAAATTTATAAATAATAAGCTGCTGTGAAGTTATATTCTTAATGTTAGACTTTACATCAGTTATGGTAACACCTATGTATTTAAAATGCTAAATATATAACTGGAAGAAGATTGGAACTTTAAATATTTTCCATTCAGAGAGAGTGCGAGGGTGTGGGATGCGCTCTGGGCTGCCTGTGGAACTGGCCCCTATTTCTCTCTCCCCTGCTGGCACTGGCCGGCCTTGCCTCTTTCCCAGGCTTACCCCTGATGATTAAGTGCATTAGTATCTTAATGAAAATGCATTCTGCTTATTGCCCTCTTGGGATGGGGGAGGTCATCACACCAAATGCATAAACTGTCACCAGAGACGAGCTGAGCATAATTGCGACGCTGCTGCTCAGGGTCTGCGATACCCGGGGCCCGTCCCAGCCCCTGGAACCTGGGCCAGTCCTAGTCATTTAGCATGGAGGCTGCCCGGGACCACAGCATGCATGAAATACTTCAGAGTTAATCACACTTTGTGAACACTGATTTATATTGACTACCTTGCTGCAGATTGATGTCTCCTCATTAAACATCACATTAGTGGAGTGCAGGATGGAACCAGCCTCAACTTCTCAGCAAGCGCTACGGCAACAGGAAAGGACTCCTAGCCATGCAGGACTTCCAAGAACTGGTTAGGCGTGCGTGATTTAGAATCTGGGCGTTCTAACTTGAGCTATGCCTACTGACACTGTTTGGCTAAATTATCATTCTAAGAATATAAAGGCATTTGGAATAATAAAAGCAACTACTTTTAACATGAGGTTAAATAATAAGAATAATATTAAGTGCATCAATTGATATTCGCCATCACCTTTTCCCACAAACCCAGGATGTCAGAGGAACCAGAAAGGCTGGACCCAGGCTGAGAAAAAGAAGGATTTGGAATCTAAACATTGAATGAACCACTTTTCACTGCAGTTTCTTCAACCATCCCTGGAAATGTATTGTGCCTCAAAAGTACTGCTACGAATATCCTAAGTGTTAGCGCTGTATCCCTTCCATTCTATATGACTTTCTCTATATTTCATTCAAAAGAAACTGGAACCTGTGCATGGTGGTGCACACCTGTAACAACAGCAATGGGGAGGCTGAGGCAGGAGGATCTCTGTGAATTTGAGGCCAGCCTGATTTATATAGTGAGACCCTGCCTCAAAACACTAAATAATAATAATAATAGAATAAGATGAAATAAAATGAAACCTGGGCCTTTGCCCTCTTAGGAATGACTGAACAATGACCGCTTAGAGGGACCAGAAAAACAATGCTAAGCAGCTTTTCTTTCCCTTTGGTGCCTGAAAAGCAGCATGCGGGCATCCTTGTCCACTTCTGGACTGTGGTCTGAGCCCTAGTCCTGCACTGTCAGCCAGGGCTGGAGATGTCCAGGTGACCCAGTGCCAGAACCACTCTGACCTTCTTTCCTCCTGCCCCTCAGCAGTCCTGTGCACCCTGCACCTCCGTGAGGACACCCGGCTCTCTTGGCCACAGAGCGCTTGTCTCACGGGGGCTCTGATTCTCATCAGCGCACTCCTGTGCCTGCCTGAAGTACAAAGTGTGAGGCTAGCAAGCGAGGTCCTCTCCCACGCTCACTCTCCCCCACCTGTCCGGAATCACGACCCTGGCTACCTGGGATGAACCTCCCAATGCAGCCAATTCAATTCCTCCCTTTCCCGCTTCGTGCCCTTCAAGGCTGCCCTCTGCCAATTGCCTATCTCTGCCTGTCTTTTCTTATAATTATTTTCTAGACTCCATGTTCAACTCCAACTCCATTCATATCTCTTAGGAAAAGTTCCCAGACCCCATTAGCAGAAAATGATTTCTTGGTTCTCACAGCTTTGCACGTGCTTTGGTCCTAGGCGAGCCGGCCACGTGTTCAGATCCTGGCAGGTGCGCACCCACGGGGTGAGATGGTGAGGCCCCGGGGACAAGGGCCATCTCTTCCGCAGTGTGGAAAAGGTGCAACAAGTAACAGAATAAACTCATAATGAGTGGTGTGTTCTTAGCTCAAGGTCATCATAATCGCGAACATCAGCTATGGTCCCATAACAGTAATAACCACTGTACCCAGCGAGCTGGATGTCCCCTTGGGAAGCAATACAAGAAAACAATTCCACAAGTAATAATGAATGGGGAAGAAAATCTGGCTAATTTTTCAAAACCTTGCAAGATAGTATTGGCAAAAACAGAAATGTTTGGGAGTCAGGCTTGGTGGCGCATGCCTATAATCCCAGCACTCAGGAGGCTGAGGCAGGAGGATCGCAGTGAGTTTGAAGCCAGCCTGGGCTACATAGTTGAGTTCAAGGCCAGCCTGAACTACATAGCGAGACTCTGCCCCAAAAAAATCAAAAAAAGAAAGAAAGAAAAAGACAAAAAGAAGAAATGCATGGCAAAAAGGAAGCATTAAGGATAAAATCAAATATATACCTATATATATAAAATATTATAATATATATAAAAATTTCTGCAGAGTGAAATATGAAAAAAAAGAGAAAGTGAAAGAATCTGTAAGAGGCTTTAAAGAAAATAAAAGTACATCTTGGTATGAACAGAACAAGAAAATGAAAATAAACTATGAAAACACAGGCAATACAGACAGACGGTATTAAAAGAGATGTTACTTTTCTCTTTTTGTTAAAACTTGTCGTTACTGACAAAAGAGTTGTGCTCAGAATAGGACCACATTGGAGAAAATATTTAGGAGTGAATCAGTAATGATAGTAACTAAATCTACAAATGACTGTTGTACAAATAACTGTGTGAAGATTTTAAAATTTCTCCAAAAAGCAAAGGGGAAATGGCTGAGCTGCTGCCGGGGAGACTCTGGTCACCATGGGGGAGACCTCCTATCTAACCACTGCTTTCTGGAACTCTTCAACGGCAAAGAGGGACGCGAAGGCAGGGGGATTTTTAATAGTGCTTTAGAGTGAATTCTTTTTTTTTTTTTTGTGGGTACTGGGGGGTCGACCTCCGGACCTCGCGCGCCAGCAGGCGCCCGTGCCACTGAGCGATATCACCGGCCCCCTTTTCGTATGTGGGTTCCGGGAGTCGAACTCGGGCCCTCACGCTTGCCGGGCAGGCGCTTAAGCCGCTGAGCCATCTCACCGGCCCAAGAGTGAATTCTTGAGAGAGGAGCTCTGCTGTTTTCCGGCTGAACCCTCAGCGCTTATGAAAGAGCCCGGAACGCAGCGTCGGGTTGGGCTGAGCAGTCGGTGGTGACCAGGACGATAGGACGCGTCCATGCCCGGAGAGCACAGCACAGGTGTGCGGTGTGGGACGTGGGACAAGAACAGACGGAGGTGACACTGGGACCGCACGAGCTCGCACTCTGCTGTACTGGGGTAGAAAAGGATCTTCCCAGGGCCACAGGAACCTCGGTGGCATCTTAATAAAAAATTTCACCGTGAATGGAAGGAAAATAAAGTGGCCCAAAGTGTTTTCCCAAATGATATAGTTTGAATGGAAATTCACAGACAGGCTCTGACACACAGGGGCCATGGGCTTGGTTTCCCTATGTAACTTGGTTTAGTTCTATCTTGGTAAACAAACCAACAGTCCTCTCCATGACTTCTGCGCAGGAGGAAAGCACTCTCCTTGCCCGGCTCCCACGAGCTCCCAGTTGGTCCCACCCCGCCCACCTGAGCCTTTGATGGACTGAGCATCCACACGCTCTGCCCTCGGCAAACCTTCCCTGTCACTCCCTCTATGCTCTGAGCAAAAAAAGCATTTTATCCTAAAATGGTGCTGCCCCGAGCACCTGGATAACAACGTGACCTCTATTTTGGTAAGGGCTCGAAGACCTGATTCCTGCTGGATCCCAGCATGCCCTTGAGTGCCTGTTTTCCTTCCATCACCTACAGTGGAAAGGAGACAGAAGGATGTCCCAGAGCCACTGCAGATGGTGCGGAAGGGACTGCTCACCCAGGATTCTCACCTGGGCCACAGCGTGTCTTGGATTACAGCTTGCTATTTTCTGGGACGCATTTGTTAGGTGGCACCAGGGACCGAACCCAGAGCTACTGAGGAGACCCCTGGACTCCCCCAGTTTCCTCTGCAGCCAGGGATGTGCACTGCACTGCTGCAAGGACCAAACCCACCCAGGGCTCCCAGCTTTGCAACCAGGCTGCCAAGAACGATAGAGCAATTTATAATCTCTCCTGGCGGCTTTTCAGAGAGTCGTGGGTTCTGATGACTTACTTCAGAGTCTTTCGTACAATTAGTTTGCAGGCAATATAATTTTCTCACTTACTCCTTAATAGAATCTCGCAGCTCGCTGGCAGATAGACTAACAGGGTGGATGCAAAGCTCCAGCCTGCACTGCCCGCGGATAATTTGTATATTCCTTTCACTCACTTAATGGACTTCTACAGTTTGGCCGTGAAAGGGCTGAATGATGGAAATTAGCGTGGCATCGCAAACTAAAAATATATGTCAAATCCTCGCTGCCGACTGCACGGCTCGTTGTCAGCACAGGCGCACTCCTTGCCACTCACACAGACCATCGCAACCGTAGCGCCCATTTGAAAGCATTTGTCTATTTCCCGCAATTGTTTTAATTTTATTAACAGAGCCAAATGGCTTGCGATGACCCACAGGGCACTCCAAGTAGGTTTTATCCAATTGTTTTTCAACATTAAGTGATTTAAAAATAATGGGATTTGCCTTGGTACACAATTACAAAGCACTAGAAACGTGCAGGAAATCGTCTGTAGCATTTTTGTTTCAAATGCCCTAAAACATTAAAAAAAACCTCTCTTGTCCAGTATTAAAGGTTTTTCCTTTCTTAAAGTGATACGACTTTTTTTTCTTTTCTTTTCTTTCTTGATTTAATGGGTGTTTGTTTGTTTCTTTCTTTCTAACCACTCTGGTCATTCCACAAAACACAGGAAATAATAAAGTAACCTAAAGCTGGGATTCTATAATATGGACTAATAATTTCTGATAGATCTGTAACTTTTATTACTTTTTTTAGTATATTTTGCAGTGCATAATGCTTACGTTCCTTGTGTGGAGTTGGCACATGTGCATAACACATCTTTTAATCCTTTTGTCATCCCCTTCCCAACCCCTCCCTTCCCCCTCCCTCCATCTCTTCCCTTTTGAGAAAGATCTATCTCCCTACTTCCTAATATCTTTTATTTTGCTCTTTGTTTAAACTTTGAGTTTCTCATATAAGAGAAATTATGTGATGTTTAAGCTTGTATGTCTCATTTATTTTACTTAACATTATGATCTCAAGGTGCATCCATTTTCCTACGGATGACTTGTTTATCCTTTATGGCAGAGTAGTATTCCATTGTGTATAAATACCACATTTTCTTTACCCATTCATCTGTCGATGGACATAAAAACCCCTTCCAAGATTCAGCTATTATGAGTAGTGCTGCTATAAACATGGGTGTGCGTGGATGCACATATAAGTGAAGGGGGCTATTTCCTTCCCAGAGACACACCCAAGCTTAGACTTCAAGTTAAGGTACATGAGGACACCAAACACGCGCCCAAAGGATTATGCCAAACACTTTCGATGCTTCCCTCAGTCACTAGGTCACTTACAAACTGTAAGCGGAGGGAGTCAGATTACACCTCTTTTTCACCTGAAACGTTTTACTAGATTCCTCCAGGCAAGTCGCGATGCCGTCACCATTTCAAGTCTCCTCTCAAGGATCAAAGGTCTGTGTCTTGGAGCCCTTGTGAGAGTCACTCTTGGGCTCTCAAAGAAGATCCTGCAAAACACTGCAGGGAATGGCAGTGCACCCCCCGGGAGCCCAGGCCACCTGCAAAGTGCAGTGACCTCCGGGGTGGGGCGGGGGTCCCACCAGGGGACAGAGTTACTATCCTCCACACTGGCTCCCATCCAGCACCACAACCAAGGCGCCCGGCCCTGTCCCTGTCCTGCCCCTCTGCCCCCTAAGAACGAGGTGGGACAGGTGGGTGTGAACAGGGTGTCCAGGCACGAGCAGTGAGGCTGAAGCAGGAGGATTCCGAGTTAGCGGCCAGAGTGAGCTACATAGTGAGACCTGGTCTCAAAAACGTAAAGAACAAAGAAAGATGCTTTGATATTTGACTCTAAAATTTAGTAGGTTAACATAGTGTGTGAGGGGCACCGCTATGCTATAAGGGAAGATATAACCGAAGCATTCGTAGGTAAAAGTGTGCAACTGGAGACCACGACGTGAAGTGGAATAGTCAGACACACGAGCTGGAATAGCGCGTGGTTTCTCCTACATGAGAAACTCAAATAAAGAACAAAGCAGAAGAGAGATAAAGACACAGCAGGGAGGACCTCGTGTACTTCCCTGGATTACACATTCTGTTGTTTGAAAACTATTTCGATATATATACTAACTGGTTTCGTCCATACCACTAGTTTACCTTTGTTTGTTGAAAAGAAAGATTTGTGTTCCTGTGTTTGCCTCTTTTTTGTAAGAATCTTTCTGGTTTATGTCTTGTATTCTAGGTTGAAGGTAATATGTGGTGTAGTAACTATTGTTAACCTTGCATTATTTGATTAAGAAATTGTTTTATTTTTTCATAAAATTAAAAAAAAAACACCATGAACCCTTGAAAAAAAAAAAAAAAGAGAGTCACCAGAGCCTCGTTGGTGCTTGTCGTGGCATTTTCCGAGTGACGCTCGGGCCGACCCCGAGTTGGGCAGATGGAGCTCGGCCTCGGAGGAGAGAGCCCAGGCCGGCACCGCGATCGGGGGCTGCCCACCCTGAGCCCGGCCATGACTCTGCCCGCCCACGGCAAAGCGGGTCTGGGAGGCCCGGGGCCAGCGCCGGCCCTGTCCCTGTGCATCCATCTAACACCAAGAGAGCCGGTCCCCACTGCGGGCATGAAGCGGCGACAGAGGAAACCAGACCCACTGGGAACAAAGGCGGATGATGCAGCTTTGATTTTTTCCAGTTGAAACAAGATACACCTTGCCTCAGCTTCCCCTAAATTTGTAAACGTGGCCATTCCTGGATTGTTTAGGTGCTTTTTCTTTGTTTTTTTCTTTTTGTTGTTGTTGTTGTTCATTTGTCTGTTTTAGTCAAGGTCTTGCTATATAGCCCAGGCTGGCCTTGAACTTGCAGCGATTCTCCTGCCTCGGCCTCCCCAGTGCTGGGATTACAGGTGTGTACTACCATGCTGGGCTCCTTAATCATTTGAATCTGAGGACTACTAACAAAACACTATGCATCATTTATCTTAAAGAGAAGGAGGGAAAAATTCTCATACATTAAGTGTATATCTCTGTTCTCATAGTGGGGGAATGAATGAGGGAGGAAAGGAGTAAAAGAAAAGGGAGAGAGGAAACAGAGCTCAGACCCAGCTCCGCCGTCTCACTGCCTTGAATTAGTTCGCTTAGTACAAGAGAGGAGCAATCACATCTGTTTCATAGCTGCGCAAGTTACAGGAAATCAGGGTGCTAAAATCACCTGACTTTGTTCCCCTTCTGAGGAGAGAGAAATATTTAAGATCCCACTGATTATAATATACCTTGATTTGGCCTAAATCTGGAAATATTATAAAAACAACTTTAGCCAGGTGTGGTGATGCAATCCTGTAATCTGAGCACTCTGGGAGGCTGAGGCAGGAGGGTTGCAAATTCAAGCCCAGCCTGGGAAATTTATCGACTTAGTAAGGCCTTGTCTCAAAATAAAAAACAAAAAGGGCTGGGGATGTAGCTTAGTGGGAAGGCCCTGGGTTCAGTCCCCACTACTGCAAAATAAATTAATTCATAATGAATAATAAAAACAACCTGTCTTAGCTACTTTTCTCATTGCTGAGACAAAATACCTGACACCCAAAGTTAAAGGTGGAGAGGTTTATTTGGCTCAGTTTGTAGAGGTTTCAGTCCATAGTGGGCTGGCTCCAGGGCAGGGTGGCATCGCAGAGGAGAGACAGTTCGTGGCGGGCAGAAGGCGGCAAAAGCAAGCAAGCGACCAGTGAAGAACAACCACGGCTCTTTTCCTTACACCTTACCCGGGGCCCTGAGGGCGGATACCCCTCACCCCCTTAATCCTGGCATCGCACCATAAATCAATCCCAGCAACACAAACCCTAGTTGCAGCCACTTCTGAAGGGCCCCACCCGTGACCACATGAGGCTTTGCGGGGACATCTAGACACGAGCCGTGACACAGCCGTTCTCAGATTCATGCAAGGGCACAAAACGCGTATGACACTTGCTCCGAGAGGCTGAAAGGAAGAGGGTCGTGTCTGCCAACAACTGTGGAGACCACACAGCTACGCCGAAGAGGAAGGACTTGGTCACTGGCTGAAGCAGCACCCGGTCTACGACGTGAATTTGCAACTCATCGGCCGCATCTCTGTCTAGCTGTCGTCACACCGTCACCTAGTGTGATTAGATCCCAACAGAGAAGCGAGCAGCTGCCGAGCTCGATCCGGTCTGACCTGGCCCAGTCCCAGTCCCAGTCCCAGGCCAATGTCTGCCCCCCGCCCCCTTGTGACACCCACTTTCAGGGGGGCAGTACCCACTTCTTGTAGGTCCTCGGCCTGGGCTGCTGTTACCATTCGTCCCAGGCAGCTCCCCAAGAACTGGGGTCCTAGGAGGTCACATTCAGCCTTCAGGTGACCCTTGGCACTCAACCTACACTTTCTTCTATGGGGCATGATCAGAATACACAGCGAATGTTTAAATGTAAAAAAAAAAAATTATTCCAGTAAAAACACATCGCTATTAAACCCCTTCAAACTATCCACCCTTGTTTTGAAGACACTGATCCCATTGTTCTTGTTGCTTTCTGAAGCAGTTCTGGAAGTCCTCTTTCCTGAGTGTCCTTATGAGGTGTGATAAAAAATACAGTGACTGCTGCTGCCCAGTGCTGTCCAGTGGAAAGGCAGGCTCGTAAAAACACGACACTGTGTCCTCATCTACCTTAGTCACGGATCTGGTATCATGCGACTTGTGGATTTTCCCCAAAGACAAAATAAACATGAAAGGGAAGTGTTTTGAATGGATTCAGGACACCAAGGCAGCTTCTATGGCACCGCTAAAGACACTCATGAAAGGAGACTTGCAGAGCTGCTTCAGAAAGAGGCAAGAACCATGGGACGAATGTGTCTGAGCGAGAGGGAGGATTCTGAAGGAGAGTTAAGGCAATGCGCCTTTCATTGTAGTAAATCTTTTTTGAAAATTGAAATGTCACTGTGTTTTTCAGTCACACCTTCCAAGTCCACTGAATCAACCCCTCCTGTCCCAACCGTGCTTTCTTCTAGGTGGACACCTCTTCCCTTCACAACCCCCTGTGTCTGCAGTCAAGTGCGTGGCCCATGGAAAGCATTCATCATTTGTCACCTCAACTCTTAGTGACTCTGTTCTTCATTCTCCCATCTCAGTACTTAGCTTGCAATCACTCATTAAAAAATAGTATAAAACCATCGCAACCCACCAATCTCATATCACATGGCGTAAGGGCAAACCGACTCAGGACATTAGACTTTGAGGCGATCCTAAATCCATTGCTTCTTTCCTCTTATTTCACTTAGACCACACCGGGGTGAAACGTGCTGACATATCTCAGATTAGTCAACCCTCCTTACAAGTTACCTTGACGTCCAGGCCAATGCTTTCAAATGTGCGCATGAAAACTTAGATATCAGTACCAAGGAACCTAAAACAGGCTCCGAGAGTGCCCGCCAGGCTTTGGTGTGCTGCAGGGACGGGAGCCCATGCCCTGCTAATGAGGGATCACGGCACAGTGAACGAGCAACACAACCCCAATCACACAGCTAACAAGTGTCACGGCCAGGATTCGAACCCCAGCACCCTGGACCCAAAGTCTGGGCTCTTCACGATGATGTAATCCAGCCTAATTCTAATCTTTTCAAAGTCATCACTGAACGTTGTTAAGAATAGAAACTCGAAAAGAAAACCATATTTTCTGCCAGGGCTGTTTGCGTCGCTGCTGCTATTGCTACTGTCGCTGGCTGAGAAGGGTATTCTGAGCCCAGGAGGGACGCTGGGGCGGGCCTTGGCATCGCCTCTGCTGTTGTTAGACTCCCAGCACCCAGGCAGCTGTGGGGCTGCGTAGGGTTGCTTTTGGAGAATGGAATCTCTCAACACCTCAGAAAGAAATCCCTCAACTCGTCTCTGTACCACTATGGGTCAGGGGCAGTTTAATTCCACACAAACCAAACAGACTCTGTCACCAAAGCAACAGGTGTTGGGCTGTACACAAGGGCTTTTAACAATCCCAAAATAATGCCATTGTCCCTGATGGAAAAAAAAAAAAAAAAAGGTCATCCATAGTCGTGAGGGTGTGTTCCACAGTAAAAGGGAGTGAGACGTGTACAAGAAAAATACAATCACGATCCAAATAATGGAGGAGAAACATTTCTCTGCTCCAAGGAGTGCAGAAATGCAGCAATTTTTGCTTGATGTGATTTCTCCTTCCACAGTGTAGATGGTGCACCCTGCCTGTGTGACGACCACCTCTGGGGTTTTAGGCTCCTACAGAGCAGAGGACACAAAAGTCCTCATTTTATCTGAACTCACCCCAGCTTCCAAATTGGCTGTGCTCAGCAGCAACATGAGCTTTTATTTCTGCAGAGCTGGGGATCACACCCATGGCCCCACACATGCTAGGCAAAGCACTCTACCACACATCTCCACCAATGGCCTCTGACATCGAATTTTACAAGTTCCCTCTCTAGCTACAAATTTTAAATAAGTCTGCCTATCCTTCGAAACACACACACACACACACACACACACACACGCACACACAAAACAAATCAAAAAGAAAAACTAACATATTCTTGGTAAAAGAAAGGAGTGTGAATTAAGTCTAATGAGCACTTTGGAGAGGACAAATTGCAATGGGGACATCTGACAGTGACAGTGATGCATGGGTAGAGTGGGCTGTGTGGCCGTGGGGATGCACCAGGCCATACCCAGCGTGGCACAGGTAGCTGACCGTACACGGGAACATGACTTGTGCAAGACTGTTGGAGACACTGGGTCACATCTTCCTTTAAAATCAAGTTCAGCAAATATCTGGGTCATCTAAAAATCAATGCAGCTGATGCCAGGTGTGGTGGTGCATGCTTACAATCCCAGCACTCGGGAGGCTGAGGCAGGAGGATCACTGAGAGTTTGAGGCCAGCCTGGGCTACCTAGTGAGTTCAAGGCCAGCCTGAACTGCATAGCAAGACCCTGTTTCAAATAAATAAAATAAATGTGGCTGAGTATCTCTCATCTGGAAAAATAAAATGCTCCCAAATTAGAAACTTTTGATACGATGTCACACACAGAAAATTCCACGCCTGACCTCATGCCATGGTCACAGCCACACACAGAAACACTAGAAATACTGTATAAAGTTACTGTCACTGCCGGGCCTGGTGACCCTCACTGGTAATCCCAGCACTCTGGGAGGCCGAGGTAGGAGGATTGCCAGTTGAAGACCATCATGGGCCACTTAGCAAGAACTTGTCTCAAACAAAAATTAAAACATTACCTCCCCCAAAAAAGGTCTAGGAACATAGCTCATGGCAAAGTTCCTCAGTTCAATCCCAGAACTGCAAAAATATAGGGTAGAGCAGAGTGGAATAATAAAGCGATCGAGGTGACCCTGTGACTGCACTCAGGTGGGGAGGAGCAGGGGCTGCATTGCCCATGCTGGTTTTCACGGGCTCAGGGCAGCCTGGCTGTGCTGGGCTGCGGACGGAGGCCAGATGCCCCCGTGGGAAGGCAAAAGTCACCCCCGCGTGACTCAGCTATGGGAGAAGATGGCACCAGCCTGAAAGCGATCGCCCTGCCTGGGCTGCTGATGGCTGGGAGCTTGCGGGGCGCCCGCAGGGGGTAGAGGCTGCTGGCTCTGCCAGGGGGCTGCACCCTGCCTGCCACCAAGACAGGGCAGCAGCCCCAGGCAGCCGAGTGCTAGGACACGGGCAAGTACCCACTGTGGGAGAGAGGTGGCAAGACTCGGCCCTAGATGCTTTCACGGGCTGTGCCAGCCCTGCTGCCACTCCTCCTGGCCTTGTGGCCCAGCAGCACCCCAAGGACCTAAGGACCCAGCAAAGGCACTTTGGACCCAGGCCTGGGTTCAGCTACTTGGTCCGCCCTGGAGCTGGCAAGGACAGCAGGTCCCACAGGTTAGGCATGGAAATGAGGAAAGAAATCTGTGTAAATTGGCAACGTCTGAACTGAGCAAATGGCAGCCGAGCACGGCAGGCCACAACTGCGGTACCAGCTATTGGGATGCTGAGGCAGGAGGATCGCTGCGAGTTCGAGGCCAGCCTGGCCTACAGAGTGAGACCCTGTCTCCAAAAAACAAAACAAGGGCTGCTGAGATGGCTCAGGGGCATAAGCGCCTGCCTGGCAAGCGCGAGGTCCTGAGTTCGACTCCCGGTACCCACATACGAAAAAAAGGGCCGGTGATATCGCTCAGTGGCACGGGCGCCTGCTGGCACACGAGGTCCTGAGATCGACTCCCGGTACCCACAAGAAAAAAAAAAAAAAAAAAAAACACAAAATAGTCTGAAGGCTCTGAGGGAAGTGAGGGGCTGGGAACTGAGAAGATGCTTTGGAGGCAAAAGAAAAAGGCACGTGGTGAAAACGCCGTGTTTATAAAGATGCACAGGTCTTTATCGCGGGCACTCAGGCACCGGCTTAAACCCAGGCTGAAAGCAACCATGTTCATTGCCCACATAAGTTATTAGGTACGGATGAGCGTAAGGAGGTAAAAGACCATGACTGCAAATTTGGGGCGTGTGTGTGAAACCAAGCCCTCACAGTTATATAAACCCTCACACTGGTTTGGGCACTGCCGAAAATGACCACCGGGGCTTCCTGTGGCTCAGGGCCAGGCATCTGCGCAGGACGCAGGAGGCTGGGGCTGGATCGCCAGCACCATGGAATAACAATACCAATGACAGTAATAGTAATGAGAGAAGAAGGAAGGAGGAGGAGGAGAATTTGTTGGCATCCTAGAGATGATGAGAAAAACTTGTAACCCTTTTGCTGTGTTGGTGGGACAGTAAAAGGTGACTATTCCTCAAAAATGATGACTAGAGTTACCACACAGCTCAGCGATCTTGTCTCTTGAGAATAAGCAAAGGAACTGAAAGTAGGAACTCACCCGTGCTCACCACGGGGGTATTTACATGGCCAAAGGTAGAAGCCACCTAAATGTCCAAGGACAGATGGCTGGATGAAGAAAAGGAGATATGCATCCCACCAAATATTATTCCATTTTTAAAATGCAATTCTGAGGCCAGGCGTGGTGGCGCATGCCTATAATCCCAGCACTTGGGAGGCTGAGGCAGGAGGATTGACATGAGTTCAAGGCCAACCTGGGCTACACAGTGAGTTCAAGGCCAGCCTGGACTATGTAGAGAGACCCTGTCTCAAAACATAAAACAAAAACAAAAGTCTTCTCCTTATTTGAGAGCTAGATTCAGCCTATAAATTAATTAAAATAAAGCAAAATAAAAATGACCACCCTGATTTTCTATAATCAGAAAATCAAACTTTTTAAAATCAGTAACCAGTTACTTTATTTTAATTTAGTCTGTTTTATATTGTAAGCCAGCACACAGACACTCTTGTGTACACACAAATACACAATTGTGTGGGGCACAGTGCTGACAGTGTAGTTCAAACAAGCTTCTAACAGGTGAACAGGACAAAGAGACCGGAAAATGCTGATTCTAGAAAAGGTGAAACTATTCTGAAAGCTGAAATAATACACAAAAAAAGAAATCACGACAGAGAACTCGGTGTCAGTGTAAATACATGACACATATGCAAAACTGCCGAGAAAAATCCTTCCGCAGGGAAACACTAATTACTCAATGTTGCCTATGGAAGAGAAACAGAGAAGTCAGCCAGACCATGAGCAGCCCTGGGCTTGTTATTCTAAGATCCCAAGCTTTTAGGTGCATGTCATTCATTCCAGCACACAGGAGGCTGAGGCAGGAGGATTGCCACGAGTTCAAAACCAGCCTGAGCTACATATCGAGACCCTGTCTCAAAAATAAAAATAAAATACAATAAAAGAAATGATATGAAAGAGCAAAGGCACGCGGCCTACAGATCCTAAAATATGTAATGTCCTAAGATATTTAAGGTCTCTAATTTGTTTACTACCTTGTCCTATACCAGAAAACTCGTCAATTATTCTTTCTGATGACACTCTGTACACCATGGATTTCACCTACCAACAGATACAACCTGCGACAGCAAGGAAATTAGAAGTGTATAATAACATTTGTCATCTATCCTTGGCAATATTAATACAAGTCAAAAATTCAGACAAAATTAGCATCAAATGCAAGAAAAAGTGGGAAAGCCAATTAAAATTACAACAAAAGCAAATTCTGAGTTAAAATGAAGCACAGACAATATTACGTCTGTCTTTAATTTAATACTGCATTAAAGCTAGTAATCACTGAGATTCATCAACCCAATTTAGATATTTCCATATTATTTTGGATTTTAATTTTAGAACACATTAGTGTTTCAAAGCTGACATTTACTATAAATTGGGATAATTATTTTCTCTAAACACTATTTAAGTAGACAATATTTTATGATTTCCTTTGGAAGGTTCATATGGTGTACAGAGGAACTCAATTTGTGAGTTCTTTTTTCCTTCTCTGATGGAAATATTCTCTTCTAAAAATGAAATAGAGGCGGGTGTGGTGGCACATGCCTGTAATCCCAGCACTTGTGAGGCTGAGGCAGGAGGATCTCTGTGACTTCCAGGCCAGCCTGGGCTATGTAGTGAGTTCACAGGCAGCCTGAGCTCCATGGTGAGACCCTGTCTCAAAAAAAAAAAAAAAAAAAAAAATAGGAGGAGGAGGAGGAGGAGGAGAAAGCAAGCAAGCAGACCCCCAGCCTTGGAAGGTCACTTGGTCAACAGGTGGGTGATGTACTGTTAACAGTTCGCTCTCTTGATAGATAACTTTAACATACTTTTAACATAGTTATGTACTGGACACCTGGTGTCCACAGCACTCCTGTCCCAGGTCCTGCAGAGCTCTCAGGGGACTCCTTGGCCATAATCGCCACTCCTACACCTGCTGTTCTTCAGTTCTCAGTCCTGTGTTTGAGGCTTCAATTGTGATAATTAGGCTTTTTAAAAAATTTTTGGTGGTGCAGGGGGTTGAGCCCAGGAGTGCTCTACCACTGAGCCACCCTCTCAGCCCTTTTATTTTGAGACAGCGTCTTGCTAAGTTGCCCAGGCTGGCCTTGAACTTGTGATCCTCCTGCCTCAGCCTCCCAAGGACTGGGATTATAAGTATCACCACTAGGCCTGGCCTTCCTTATTCTTATATAGAAATAAAAACTTCAGCAGCCTAATGCTTTGTATATTAAATAATGAAATGTGTATTGATTTTTTTGAGATAGGATCTCACTATTTAGTTTTGGCTGGCCATGAACTCACTACATAGCTCAGGGTGTCCTTGCACTCACAGTAATACTCTTGTCGCAGCCTCCCAAGTGCTGGGACTACAGCTGTGCACCATCACGCCCAGCTCTACTGACCTCTTTTAGATATAAAGATATTTTCTGGTCTTGAACTCACTGTGTAGTGCAGGTGCAAGGATCCTCCTGCCTCAGCCTCCCGAGCCAACTTTTTGAACTTACATTTATTACACATTCAGTAGCCAGTCCTAAAAACCCACTGATACAGCGAGAAAGATACTGCGGAGGCTCGCGAACCTTCTGAGGAGGCCCAGGGGCCTTGGTAAAATCCTGGAGACAGAAGGCTTCGCCGGGGGAAATGGGAGCTGCCCTTACTCAACGTCCTGCCCAGGACTGTGACCCATGGAGGACCCGTTCCCCAGAGGTGCACAATCTCCTCTCCCTCCGGAGGCTTCAGAGGAAGGGACAGGAGGCGACTTCTGTCAAGGACGATCTGGCTTCGACAGCGCCCGAGGCTTGGGGACACGAGGGTCCCCTGGGCAGAGGTGGCCGAGGCTGCTGGGGTGCAGCTCGCTCAGGCTCCCTGCAAACCCGGGGCCCGAACACTTGGGCCACCCCGATTCCCTGTGGGTCACCAACCACCCTGACGACGACAGGACACACTCAACCCCACGCTCCTTCAGCCTTTCCTTGGGAAATAAACACCGCACAGCTGCGCTTATCTGGGTAATGGGAGTTTGGAAAATAACTGTCAGGACGTTCTTGCACTTAGTTGTTGCTTTTAGTGATGAAAAAAAAATTGGCTTCGTTTTTGTATGTTCATCTATGCATATAAATGCGCCTCAACTTTTGTTTTATTTTGTTGAGGCAGTGTCTCACTGTGTTGTTCAGGCTGGTCCTGAACTCACAGCAATCCTCCTGCCTCAGCCTCCCGAGTGTGGAGATTACATGTATGTGGCACCACACCTGGCAAACATACTTGGATTATTTACTCCTCATGACTCCCCCCTCCGTCTGACCCCCTCCCCCTTCTCCGGCAGGCTCCCTTCTCCTTTCCTGTCATCTTTCTCCTCGCATTTTTAATTCTGCTCATGAGATGAAACACACACCATTTGCCAAGTCGGGCTTATTCTGTTTCACAGGATCAAAGACATCACGGTTCTCTCGCTACGAAAACACACAGGAGGACGGAAGATGGAAGAACTGAATCTCCCCACTCTAAAAATGTGCTCTCCCCGGAGGCAGGAGAGGTTTGCAGAGGAATTCACTCGATGCACACTGGGGACGGACTGTAATAAAGCGCTACTAAGGGGCCTTGGCCACCCCAGCCGCCTGCGTCCCGGGGTTGTCAGGTAGGAGCTGTGAGGGACGCATCGAGGACTCCTGCTTGCACCCACGCATGGCACTGGCTAATTTACCTCAGAATATCAGCTATACTCGGTGTGGTCTGACCCAGAGATACACAAAAGCAAATTACCAATAGCTTAAAATGTTTATTCTTGAGCTGGGTACGGTGGCGCACGCCTGTCACCCCAGCTCTCAGGAGGCTGAGGCAGGAGGATTGCTGAGTTCGAGGTCAGCCTGGGCTCAGGAAAAAAAAAAACCAAAAAACAGATAAGTGAAAAATAAAATAATATATTCTGTAACCATAAGGAGTTCACCACTGTTAACAATCCAAAGACCGGAAATGTGTGTTCACGCCCCAGGTTTGCAACTTTTGGCAATTGCCTGAAGAGATCAGTTTTCAAATGCCCAAGAGAGACTCCCGTCATTTCAGCTCGCTTTCTTTACCTGTGATTTTCAACAATTGCATGTATTTATTCACTGTGGCACCGTGGCAGAGTGCGGGTCCCTGCAATCTACACTTCCCTTCATCCTCACACATCATGAGAAGCACAGGTCAGTCTTGATGGACAGAGGAGGACAGAGGAAAATTCCAGTGGATAAAGGGTTTTTGTAAGATGATGGTAATAAAATATGATAATCATGAGCCAGAGAATATGAAAATAGAGCTGTTAAAATATTTGGGAATTCATCCATACCCTGCACTAACTTGGTTTTTGGTATTTTTTTGGTTTTGTTTTGTTATGGTTTTGAGACAGGGTTTTGCTATGTAGTGCAGGCTGGCCTTGAACTCACTCTGTAGCCCAGGTTGGGCTTGAACTCATGGCGATCCTCCTGCCTCAGCCTCCCGAGTGCTGGGATGGCAGGCATGTGCCACCACACCCGGCACTAACCTGGCTTTGTATTCTTCAGTTAAAACTCTGAAAGGCTATGAAAAAGTTAGATTAAATATCCAATCTGTTATGTACAAGTTACGATGACTTGAAAAATTGCACTTTTAAAACATTTTTTCTCACTATGTAATGTAGGTTGGCTTTGAACTCCTCCATTTGTAGTCCAGGTTGGCCTGGAACTGGAGGCAATTCTCCTGCCTCAGCCTCCACAGTGCTGGGCTCACAGGTGTGTGCCACTTAACCCAGGAAAAAGCTGCACTTTGGTAGCAGTGTGTGTGTGTGTGTGTGTGTGTGTGTGTGTGTGTCTGGGGATCAAACCCTTGGCGTTGCACAGGTTACACAAGCGCTGTACCCCTGAGCTCCACCGCAGGCCTCGCATGCTGGCCGTGCCTCGGCCGTGTGAGGACTCTGCGGTGCGGCAGGACTCAGCTGACCACTGCTTTTCTTCGGGTGGCACTGAGGATGGAGCCCAGGGCCTGGGCACAGCACGCACAAGCTCTGTGCAGGGGTGAGCCCTCCCCGAGACCCGGCCATGCACCAAGGCACCACACACAGAGCAGGACCCAGCAAGGCCATGGGCATGGGGACGTGGGGGGGCAGAAGACAGGACGGGGGCTCCCCGGAAGGTGCTGGCAACAACACAGACACGAAAATGAAATAGGAGGAGGAAGAGGAGAAATATTTTGTAAAACACTGAGCAAGATCTGGGGTACGTGGGCATTCTCAAATGATTACTCTTTCTTTCCACCATTTTTTCTCAAGTGTATCCCAAAGGATTAAAAAATATAAAATCTGATATTCTGCTAGAATATTCATATCGGGCTTTTAAAATGAGCTCTGTTCTGTATTTGTGGGTTGCTACTTTAAAGGGGCACACATAAACTGCAGTCATGTTTTTCAACATTTTGGATGAGAAATGATGTTATTTATAAATCTGGATATGTATAAAGGTTTGGGTATGCAGCACTTATGTTCATTAGAAGGATATTTTATCATCAAAAGCTCTTTAAAAATAAATAAATAGCCGGTGATATCGCTCAGCGGCACCGGTGCCTGTTGGTGCTCGAGGTCCTGAGGTCGACCCCCCGGTACCCACAAAAAAAATAAAATAAAATAAATAAATAAATAAAAGCTAAACCGGGCATGGTGGTACACCCCTGTAATCCCAGCACTAGGGAGGCTGAGGCAGGAGGATCACCACATGTTGGAGGCCAGTCTGTGCTACATAGTGAGACCCTGTCTCGAAAAAACTCAAAATAAATAAATAAATAAAAGCTATTTCATCGGTATCGTATAGAAGTCTTTTAATACAAACTCATTTAAAAGATACAGAAAATAGTCAGGTATGGTGGTGCAGGCCTGTAATCCCAGCACTTGGCAGGCTGAGGCAGGAGGATTGTTATGAGTTCGAGGCCAGCCTGGAGTACATAGGGAGACTATCTCAAAAAGCAAAGTAAAAACAAAAACAGGAAAAACCCCTCTATCCTCTCAACTCCCCCCAGTTCGCGGGCACAGAGTAGGTGCGCTGGGGACTCAGGAGCTCCAGAGGCAGGCGGGTCCCTCCCTGGGCTGGGGCAGGCGGCCGGGACTCACCTTGGATCGTCCTCTTGAAGAAGGCTTTGCAGGCCTCGCAGGACGCCACCCCGTAGTGGTAGCCGGACGCGATGTCCCCGCACACCAGGCACAGTCTCTTGGGCATGGAGTTGAGCATGTACTCGCACTTGGTCTGCGGGTCCTCCACGATGGTGCTCGAGCAGTCGTCGTAGAGTTTCCGGACCGGCCCGCTGCCCCCCAGGAGCGGCGCCGACGGGTAGAGGGGCGGCGAGTCCAGCCCGTTCTGGTGGCCGTTCATGGTGGAGCTGTAGCTCCCGCTGGCGTCCGAGGAGCCGCCCGGGCTGTGGTGGTTGACGCTGTCCGTCAGGGAGGCCGGGCTGGAGGGTTCCGTCTTGATGAAGGACGAGCAGCTGGAGTCAATGTGCCGGTCTTTGTTGGACATTCTGCAGAGAAGCCTGCGGTGAGGGCGGCAGAGAGAGGAGAGAGGTCAGACGCGGGGAGAAACAACGGGATAGTGAGAGGGGGCGAGAGGGAGAGGAGAGGTGAGGAGGAGGAGGGGAGGGAAAACGTTTTTCTTTTGAGACAGAGTCTCGCCGTGCAGCCCAGGCTGGCCTTGAGCTCTCAGTGATCCTCCTGCCTCAGCCTCCTGAGTGCTGGCATTACAGGCATGCATCACCACGCTGGCTTCAGAAAATTTTGTGTGTTAAAGACATCGCTGCTGGAAAGCACCTCCTAGGGGCTGGGGACAGTGCATCGTTCATTCTGCAGTCAAGGTCCTGCTTCTACAAGAAGGGAATTGGCACCGGCCGACAGGGCTATACCGGAAGGGGCTGATGGCCGGCTCTCACCCTCTGCTCAGAGCCACTGTCAATGCAGAGACCAGTGCCCAGCGTCTAGACTCACCCATGAGGGCGGCGGTGGACTGCGAGGTCCTGCTCCTTCCCAAACCCTGTTTCCCTGCAGTCTGGCCAAACACAGAGGGGATCGATATCGATCTGCGTCCTTATTCCAACCGCTCTGCCTCCAGCACCGAGCCATCCAGGAGGCTTCAAGCATGAAATCCGAGTCAGTATTTAAGATGATTTTCTGGAGCTCACAAGACTTCAGGAGTGAGCACCCGCGCTGACGAATTAGAGCGTGAGTGTGTGCACGTGTGTGTCCCGTGTGTCCCCATGTGTCCCCGTGTGTGTCCCATGTATGGCCCGCCTGCAACTGTTTGAAGAGCTGAATCAGTGAAAGCCCTGTGAGTCCACGCATCTGACACATCGAGACCTCGCAGTCTTGCTAGTCAGTTCCAAGAGTGGGAGAAGAAGCCGAAAGGACAGGAACCAGCTCAATGTTGGCCCAAAAGTGCCGAGTCACCCGGCAGCGGCACCCAGGAGCTCCAGCTCACATGTCACACAACCGGAGGAGCACCAGGGCAAAATGTCTGCAGCAAAACATGTTGAGTACCAATTCGACGTGTCCCAAAGCGGTCAAAGCCAGGCATGGTGGCCCACACCTGCAATCCTAATATTCAGGAGGCTGAGGCAGGAGGATCACCGTGAGTTCCAGGCCAGCCTGGGCTACACAGTGAGTTCAAGGTCAGCCTGAACTAAAAAGCAAGAGCCTGTCTCAAGACAAGACAAAACAAAACAAAACAGTCAAAGCAGTCAAGTACCACCGAGGTGTGACTGTACCTGCTCTTCAGCACAACAGACATGTATCAAATTTTGTCCTGAAAAGCTGAGAAACTGAGATTTCTAATGGTCCTTTTCCTTCCCTTTACATTTCTCTTTCTCTCTCTCTTCTTGTCCTGGAATTGAATCTAGGGCCTTCACACTGAGCTACACCCCTAGACCTTTTGTCTTTTTATTTTGAGACAGTGTCTCACTAAATTGCCCAGGTTGGACTTGAACTTGTGATTCTCCTGCCTCAGCCTCCCAGAGTGCTGCAATTACAAACCTGTGCCACCGCACTAGGCCAAAACTTGTCTTTCAACACCATACTTCCTGAAACGAAATATGCTGACACAGCTAGTCGGACGGCACATTATACCGAACCTCTGCAAAGGTGATCAGGCACATGGTGGGAGTTGGTCCCACCGTCTGGTGGCCGGGCCACAGTGCAGAACCCTAGTGGCAAAGCCTCCCGGAACGCCCTACCCTGAGAGGCCCCGAGAGGGGCGGCCGTGGAGAGGCGGGCTTGGGTAGTTGCTTCCCAGTGGAAAGTGATTTATGGGGGCCCCACCGCGTCCTGGTCGTCACGGTTTAACCAAAGGATGCAATTCTCTCTTTCCCATAAATCAAACGGCTCGGCATCCGTGCACAGACTCCAGCCTGTCCCCAGGTGTCGCCACTCCCATTGTTCCGGGAGGGGACGCTGCGGAATGTCCTAGAAGAAACCGTGGCCCAACTGCTCCAGTCTTGAAGTCACCCTCAGCCCGTTTTCCGAAGCCACACAACAGCAGGCTGTGCAGGAAGCCAGTGGGAGGAGAAGCCACCCGCGTCCCTCCTGGCCCTGCCACCCATGCGAGTCGTCCTCCCCAGAGAGCCAGGGACAGGAAAACTGTGCACGAGGCCAGCCAGGCAGCGTCCTCATGGGACTGAGTGCTGTGATTCACAGGTGGCCCTCCTGTCCCTGTCCCGGCCACACGGGCTGCGCTCGGCCCGACTCCTGCAGCCCCTGCACCCCCAGTAATTGAGAGTCCTTAGGCCGCCAGTTCTCTCATCACCTTCTAATCTCCGGCTGCGTGCACGTTACATCCCGCGATGGAGCTGGAAGTTCTTAGGCTACTAAAGCTGCTCGCTCCCTTTCCTCTCCCCGGCACTGAATTTCTCAGCAATGACAACTCTTTCACCATCTGCCCGAAAAGCATGGATTTTAGTATTATTTTTTTTCCTTGCTTTGAACTGCTTCATCACAAAACATACCCATTCGCGCAGGCTGGGGTTTCTTCCCCTCCCAGTCCCTGTACCCTCCGCTCACTTCTGCTCTAATTTTCATACCCTCGGGCATTTCCTTGTGGACCTCTAAAATCTGCAGAAAAGCTGAGCATAGTGGTGCTCGCCTGTCATCCCAGCACCCAGGAGGCTGAGGCAGGAGGATCGCAGCAAGTTCGAGGTCAGCCTGGGCTCCACAGTGAGTTCAAGGCCAGCCTGGACTATATGGTGAGACCCTGTCTCAGAAAAAAGAAAAAAAAAAAATTGCCAAACTCTTGACTTGAGGGACAAGGTCAGAAATGACCGTCCCATGTATGGAACAGTTTGCTAAGTCACCAAATGCCCTGTCATACGCATGGTGTTCAGGTCCCTGAAAAGGAAGTCTCCAGCCAGCCCTACCTCCAAAATCTCAGCCCATAACTTCACAATAACCCAGAGGCAAGCACCAAAACTCTAGGACACACGTGCCTGGGAGTCCTTGAAACCTTGGCCACTAAGCAAGGTCCGGCCACCTTCAAGGGGATGAGGGCGAGGGAGTGGATCTGTGCTATGGGCTGTGCATGGTTCTTTCTCAACACGAGCCATAGCTTTGTCGTACTGGAAATACTAAGAGGGCTGCCGTGTGTCAAGCGCTTCTTCATGCTAGGCACTGAGCTCAGCATTTCCCCTGTATCACCTCATTCCATAGCCAAGGCATCTTGCACAGTGTGGTAGTGCATGCCTATACTCCCACCTACTCATGAGGCTGAGGCAGGAGTATCACAAGTTCAAGGCCAGGCTGAGCAATTTAATGAGAGCCTGTCTCAGAAAATAAAATAAAAAGGGCTGGAGAACTGACGCAGGGGAGATACATTTAGCATGCTTGAGGCCCTGGGTTTAATCCCTAGGACTATGACAAAAAGAAATTTTCCAAGATACTGGGCTGGGCCTGTGACTCAGCAGTAGAACACTTGCCCAGCATGCTCGAGGACTTCGGTTCAATCCCCACTACCACCAAAACATAAGATAAGACAAACTAGAATAAAATAAAATAATCCAAGACATCCTTGTGAGTTGGGCATTATGGCTCTTTAGGAAAGTAAACTGCTCTGAGATTTACTGAAGGTCATGCCGCTAGGAAGTGGTAGAGACAGCGTCTGAACCCATATCTGAGTCCAAAGCCCAGAGTAGAAATGTCTTGAAGCTAATAGAGTTTTTAATGGTGTTTACTCATGGGGCAGGGGGAATTGAGATAGGATCTCTCTATATAGTTCAGGCTGGTATTGAATTTACTATGTAACCCAGGCTGGGCTCAAACTGGTGGAGATCCTCCTGCCTCAGCCTCCCAAGTGCTGAGATTACAGGTGTGCACCATGAAGCCTGGCTTATGGTGTTTACTCGTTTAAAAAAAAAAAAAAAAAAAAAAACAGCTGTGCCAGCAGAGATAGAGGTGGCACACACAGAGATCTACAGCTTTTATTTCTCAGCAGTTCTACCCAGGAAGGGGCAGACAGGCCCACCGCGCAGGTGCCGGTCAGCCCTGTGGCAACCTCTGCTCCCAGGCCTGGAGTGCCGCTTCAACAGAAATCTGCAAGATGCAGTGGTCTGCTAAGGACTCCTTGGCTCCCCGCGCCGGCCCTCCCTCCAGCCTATCACATTATAACCTAAAACTACTGCGAGTCTTAATTCTCTCGCTCTCTGTCTCTGAAATTCTACAGCTCTATTATTCAAGCCTGAAATATTCACAACTATCTATAAATTCAATTGTCAGCTGGTGGATTTTATTCTAGACTTCACTTCAATCTAAAATTAGAGGCACTAAAATTCACATTAACTCTAAGAGGAATGTAGTGAATAAGACTTTATTTCAAAGGAACACCTTTTTGTCAGAAAGAGCCATTTTCAACATGATGGCTTTATCTGTAGCCAAAGAGAATAAGCCCAATTCCACATTGTGCTGTTAATGCAAAGTTTTAGGTCACATTGGATTAATAAAAATCTAAATTTAGTTAAGAATTATGAATAGAAATAACATGTGTCGAAATATGTGGGAAATATTTATTTTAAAGCCTTAGTCCAGGTCTCTTTCATTTTATTATTTTAAGAGAAAGGATGAGGACAGCAAAGCAACACAAGCTGCTTTGCAAAAACCTGCACCATGAGAATAAACTACATCAAGAAACAATACTTAGAGGGCCGGGCCATCGCTCAGCGGTTCACACATGCCTAGCATGAGTGACGTCCCGGGTTCCAAACCTACTACCACCCCCACAAAAACAAAACAAAACAAAAAATGAGTTCCTATATAAGAAACTAAATTTGAGGAATTTAACACCCTTCCTAAAATTTCAGTGGTTTGAAAAGCATTTCCGGCCGAGTGTCATGGTGCATGCCTGTCATCCCAGCACTCAGGACGCTGAGGCAGGAGGATCGCCCCAAGTTCAAGGCCAGCCTGGGCTACATAGTGAGTTCAAGACCAGCCTGCATTACAAGGAAGGTCCTGTCTCAAAAAAACAAAATGTAAACAAATAAGAAGCATTTCTGATACAGTTTAAGACATAGTCTCGAGCAGTCTAATTATCTTACTCCAACACAGGCCCTCGTTTCCTGGCCCTGCCAAGGCCCACAAGGGTAAATGCATCTGTGGGATTAGGTAGGAAGGGTCACAATCCAAACTCCTTAGTGACAGCCTATCTAAAGACGCAACTCTTGGAAGTGAATGTACCGTAGGTACCCAGGCGCACAGAGAGAAAGAAAAGAATCAATCAAAGCTGCTGCCGTCAGGAAACAAGAAGGTAATCTGGATATTAATATTCCGTTTACATTTCAACTCTCAAGTCAATCTTTTTCAGTGATTCTACCCAGGTTCGAGTACATGTGAGAGCTTGGCTGTAAATTTCCCTACCTATGTAGCTGCACGGGTGCTGGACGCTGCACTGTAGGCCTAACCCACACGCTACTGTTCAACACTAATACAACCGCAAGGTTCCATAGGTTTATATATTTTTGAGCTCCCAGCAAAATGTAAATTCTTAACAAATAGCTGTATTCCATCAAGTGCATACAAAACTTGAATTTATGTGCTACTTTATTTTTCTACTAAAAAAATGGTGCAGAAAATTCTAAGACACATATGTGAAGGTCATCACAGACCCTTCAGATTATTATACTAAGAGATCTTCTGAAACTGTTATTATTATTATTATTATTTTTAGAGACAGAGTCTCACTATGCAGTTCAGGCTGGCCTTGAGCTTACTGTGTAGCCCAGGCTGGCCTCAAACTCACAGCGATCCTCCTGCCTCAGCCTTCCAAGTGCTGGGATTACATACAAGCTCCTATGACACCTCTTGCAGCGGCAGATGCCTTCACAGGTTAAACAGACATGAACTACAGAACCCGCCATTTCCCTTTCTTCTTCGTCATCCTAAATTTGTGCACTGTTATCATAAACTCCCAGTGCTCCAAAATGTGTGCTGTGCGACAATTGAACCCCAGAGCTTTCGGGTAGGAAAGGAAGAAGCTTACTAAACACACTACCTATCCAAACCGGGACTGGAGCTAGGGGACCGGGTGATCTCCCACCTTGTGAAATCCCCAGATGGGACTTCTTTTTTATTTCGGGAAACACGAAGCTCTTAATGGACGATGGTTTGTTTAGGAGGAGAGCCGGGGGCTGACACTGGAGCTCCGAGGGTTCAGGTTTCCCCGCCCATGACCCAGAGCCACCCAAGCCACAGCTCCCAGCGCACAGATCTGACGACGAGCCCCCTCCCTGGCTTCCGCTAACCGTGCTCTCATAAAGTGGCAAAATGTGAGTCACTCAGGAACAAAACGGGCACCAGCTGCTATTGTCAGAAGGGCGATGCCGAAGAGGGAGCGAGAGAATGGAGGGTCATGTCAAAAATCAGCGGTGCGACGTGTGATTTGGGAAAACAAGACTGCTCTACAGAGACAGGGTGTCATTACGGCATCAGAGTAATACGCTGCTTTGACAACTGCTGGCTCCAACGTATCATCATTGCATTAAGGTACACTGGCTTAGTTGGGGAAGAAAGAGAAAGGATTTGTTTCTTTTAATGAGAAATATCTTAAAGGCTGCCTGGCTAACCTAATGGAAGGAGAGCATTAATTGTAAAGGAAGAATTATAAATTTGGACCCGGATGTTCAGAAAGATAAAAACACGTGGGCACATGTGCACGCACACATAGGTGTAATTTTAAGGGCTCCCACTAGGCCCACGCGATAGGGTGGATTTCTGGGTCCCACGATCACCGCCACTCAGTCATCCTGTGTTTCGACTCCTTGAACCCTTTGTGTGTCTCATCAAGAAAAATCTCTCTGACTCATTCCATCAAGAGCAGCAAGAAACTAACAGTTGCCCCCAAATCTGATGCCTTAGTGGCTGACGAGAGATGCAGACAGGGACGGACCCTGCAAAACAGAAAGGGGCCCTTTTCTAAACGAAGGCTGTCCCCGTGCTGAAGAGCCGACCACTGAATTAAAGGGGGGACTTGGAACAGGCAGAGAAGGGCCTTGCAACTCATGTCTACACATCACCCAAATGAAGATTCCCCAGGAGGTTTGATGTCACCCCTAATCCCATATTAGGAAAGACGTCCCGGAACCTTTTGTGCTTTTAGGGTCTGATAGCTCAATAGCCCTTTCTCATTCAATTTCCTTCCAACATTAGGTCCATCCAGGTGCTCCTGGTTCCAGCTCTGAAATCCCACATCCTGAGCCCTAGGTAATCCCAGATGGTAGGCAGTCCCATTTGGACAGAGAGACATGGAGAGAACCCTATAGAGCCATTCTTGCTGCTACACCCAAAATGCCAAGGGAGAATATGTTAGAAAGGGCACTGGGAATATCTATTTTCTATGCCTTAGGAGCCGGAAGCCAACGCTGATCACCTTTCTGAGTCACCCTGACTGCTTTAGCTGTAGAAATCCGTAGTTACTTCAAGAGGTGTCCATAGATTTCTTTTACTTCCTGGTTGATAAACTTTATTCATGGGACAAGAACTGTCCTGCGATGTCCCCATGTGTTGCACATTAAAATCCTTGACAGTGGCTGTGTTTAGGGATCCATCTAAGGGGAGAAGGTTAGTCACGTGATTCATCCTTTGCCTGTTTTCTTGGACCCATTTCAATCTGGGGTGCACATCTCTTGTTTATAGCTCTAACTACAGGAAGTGAGCTACTGACAAATCAATAAAACTGTTAAGTGCATAATAATGCTAGGTAATTGCATACATGATGTTTTGCATAATTAACTGTCTGAGCTTTTCTTTAATATAATGAGCACTCATGTAATATAGAGTAGCTGAAAGTCTATAAAATATACACAGTTTATAGGAACCATGATTCTGCATAATCATCTACCCTGGCTTTGAAGCCGGGCCCCTCCTCTGCTGCCAAACCCAAATCAATTCTTATGACATTGCTCCATAACGAACATGATATTTAACTGACGATGGCTGTTAGCTAATATACAGATTGCCTCCGAGGAAAGGAACAGCAGGGAGGAGTACCATTTAGTTTAAGCAAACTTCTGCCATGTAATCAATACTATTGAGGCAAATTAAGTGTTTTAACAAGTGTGTATATTTGCCCTAATGCAGCTTAATTAACTACATCCTCGCAATGGCGCCAACTACAAGACACCTAAGGATCTTAAAAGAGAATCCTAAGAACTGCAAACACGGAAACTCAGATGGACGACAGATGGGAAAACCAGCGCTTTATCTCGATCCCTATGAACACTTTGTACTTTACACAAGTTGCTCTCCTGGGGACCACACGTCCAGAAAGGCCTTGGGATAGTGTGCCCGATGGTCAACCCACTTGGGCAGCAAAGGTCACGGTATCAAACAGGTCGCCAACCCCAGGGTGGAGTGAAACAGCTCAGGCAGCAGGTGCGGACCACTGATACGGAGAAAGGTTCTTGGAGGGTAAAAACTTGCCCGAGATAAATCATCAAAATGAAGCTTACAATATATGCTGAAGGTAACATTTATTCGGTCTTTGAGATTTACTATGCCATGAACAGACCTCCTCCTCGCCAGAGAGCTTTCCAGAGGAAACAAACAGTCTACTTCTACAAATTTCTGGTCTTTCAAACAGAAATATGGATCAATAAAGTTTGCTTGTGCTCAGACAATTCCGTCTTCGGGCAGTCAAGGGGTCCACAGGAGAGACGCCGTCACAACGGGGGACTGACAGCTACGTGCAGACCCTCTCCCGCGTCTCCCAGAGAAGAAATCTGCAGACACTGCACTCATAGAAAGTCTGTGCACCGATCTTTACCAGTGACAGTGGAATAGAGACGCTTTACACACGCACTGTAGCCATGGACTCCACAAATCAAATCGGGGTCAACGAAAGCTCAGGCAGCCTGAACTCCCTTCCCTGTTGCCTTTGCTACACTCCAACAGGAAACGAGAGAGCCATGGGCAGTCAGTGTGAGAATATCGAGATCACAGTATTGATGTCACCCTTCGCTCATTAAGAAAATGTTTTGCAGAAGCCATTGCAGTTACCCACGCTGGCTGCTCCATGGAGGGAGGCTGGGGCACTCGGGGTGGCACCCGGAACTGACTCTGGAACTGGGTGAAGAGGACATACAAGAAAAATCTAAAGGTTGAGAAGGAATCACTGCTGCAAAAAGGTTGCTTCAAGCACTGATAAAAATTTCTATATCAGAGAGAGATTTGCAGTACAGTTGAAGATAACAAAGCACATCTGCCGGATGGGCATTAGACTATATTTATGCTGTTCACTTAATAGCTTAGTCTGCAACAGCTAACACCTGGGTGCACGCGCAGCTGGTCTGAGCCGATCGAGGACACGCAGGCTGTGAGTCCACACTGCTGGTATCAGGTGTGGTCCAGCTGAAGCCAGTGCGCGGGGGGGGGGAGGTGGGGACCCAACTAATTATTAATTCCAAGAATTCTTCCTCTAACCCTTCCAGTGAGCGGGCCGTTGAGGCAAAGATGAGCCGTGCTTTGCCAGCCAGGAAAAGGAGCACAGATCCACGCGTGGACCTAACTCATGTCACGGAAGGGACTGAGGATTTGTCCTGCAGCATGAGGGGTTTGTAAAAGGGGATGATCGGGTATCGGAGACACCAGAAGAGGCCATCAAAGAGTGGGAATTCAGAGCAGCGGGACCTCCTGGCTGTCACACGCAAGGGCCCAGATACAAGCATGCAGAGGACATTTCCAAATCTCATTTGCCAATCTACAGGACGACTGCGTAGGACAGCGGTTCCCTCACCCACTCGTCTTCCCTGCTCCTTAGCCACAGCCCTGCCTCCCCCTGGCCCCGGGCACCGCAGGAGATGCGGGCTCCGGGTCTGGATTGGCCACTCTGTCATGAGGTGCCACCTTGACCCTGGATTTACTTACGTGCTCCCCCAAGCATTTCTACCATTTAAAGGTATATACATATGTTTGGCAGGGCGCGGTGGTGCATGCTTTCAATTCCAGCATTCAGGAGGCTGAGGCAGGAGGACTGCCATGAGTTCAAGGCCAGCCTGAACTATACATTGAGACTCTGTCTCAAAAAAACCCCAAAAATGAAAAAAAAAGTTTAAAACATAAAAATATTTTACTCAAAGCCCCCACAGACATGTGACTCAGACCCTGAAAACAAGCGCAATGGCAGTCTAGCATGCTCTGTCAGCTTAGGACCAGGGCAGGGCGAGTGCGAGAGTGAGTGCGAGTGAGTGCCAGCTGCTGGAGGAGAAGGAGTAATCACGCAGACAACTCACCCACAACCCAGCGACTGCAGCGACCACGCTGCACCCTCGCAGCAGGGGCACAGAGCGAGCTGGGCCACGGGGCGGCCAGGGGGCAGGGAGCGGCCTCTCCCTTTGCTCATTACCGTGCGGGGAGGCGTCTGAGGAGAGGGCAATTCCCTGCAATCAATGCTTAAGTGAGTGTTTGTCCCTGCACTGCCACAGGGCTCTCGGGGAGCAGCGGGGAGCCGGCGGAGTTGTCACCACATTTGATTTGACTGCCGGTGGGAAGCTCCATTTCTACCCCGCCCAGAGCAGCTTCTCCTCGGGTTTGGAGTGATTTCCCCTCGCTCTGTCTCCCTTGCCTTGCGATGCCTTGAGTCTGGAGGCCACATGGATTTTTAAGAGGGGACCTGAGCCCTCGCCAGACAGGGCCTGGGGACAAGGCTGGATCCTGCCCTGTCCCCAGCCTGGTCCAGAGACTGCATCTCAGCTCTGCTTTCCCAGCCCAGCACAAGGGCCACACAGGGGCCCTGGCACTGACTCCGGTCTGCTTTGGGAGTGGACATTTCTGCCACTCTGATTTTCACCTTTTTGTGCCGCTTTGTTCAAACAATTGCTGTTTTTTGGTGACTTTGATATCTTTAATTTTTTTTTTTCCCTGAGTTGGCAACTTTACTACATCCCCACAAAAGTCTCCTTCAAATAAAGGTTCGGGCACAGCAGGTCACGAATTGTGGCTTCTGACAATGGAAACAGTTGAGGGCCAAATAAATATGTGCATGAGTAGAAAGGGTGGGGGGAAAGGGAAAGAAAAAAAAAATCCCTCTGAGATATTACGAAAATTCAGTCTGAATGGAAAAGTAATTAACGCTAAAGAGCTAAAACTGTAATTAAGAAAAATTTCATTAAGGGGAGGCAGGTGAGCCTCCTTTTCTACATGTGACAAGGTGCTGCATAGAAATCAAATAGAAGCAGGTTTCAGGGAGCAGAGGAGGAAAGCCATGTCTTTAACCAGATCAAATTCTCGAAATTGGCTGTCAAGACAGGATTGCTGTGATTTATACCCGTCTATCAAGCGCGCGAGCCGGAGAGACGCAGAGCAGAGGCAGGCTGCCGTCACTGCCATCGCGGGCAGCTTTTAATTTCCACAGCACCATCTGTTACCAAATCTAATTCACATTCCCCCTTAATCAGGTTTAGTTCCATAATACTAATTCTTCCCCAACCTTTATGACCACAGCCATGAAAAAGAAAGAGAAAAAAAAAAAGGCTTTGGTTTTTGGTGAGTGAGAAATTGAATATTATAGAGTTAAGGTGTTAAGGCTTTGGTAACTTAGGGGCACAAGCTTCCCTCCGTGAAAATGTATTCCTGGAAAAGGGATTTGTTTTCAGCCAAGACAGAGATATGAAATTGTTCATATTTCAGTAAAAAAAAAAAAAAAAAAAGATTTAAAAGTAGGCCAGGGACATCAAAGCACAGGTTGTCATAAAACGCAATTGTTGTTGAGTTTAGTCACTTTCAGAACTGCCTATGAAATCACTTTGTCATGGCTCTCACAGCGAGAAAACCTGAAATTGTATTTTTGTTAAGGAAATTCAAGAGGGTGATGTATATATTGAGAGAGAGTAGAGGAGGGTAGGAAGAAGCTTAGAAGAAAGGAGAAAGGAAAAAGTCACAGACGCTCTGAACTAGAGAGAAGCTTGTGGGAAACCCGCGCCCCGCTCTGCAGGTAGGAGTCTCCCCGCAGCGGCTTCGCCCCCATCTTAGCCAGGAGAACTGCGGTGCTCGCTATAATGAGTCAGTGGGGTTATAAAATTATAAAGTGCCTTGTGCATCACAGAAAGATTAAACTATGCTCAGTAAAGATTTAGGGTTAACTGTATTTTATTGTTTTCTAAGTCTGTGAACATTTGTTATCTCTAAAGGCAACAGTACATAAAGGTCTGCAGGCATACATTACAAAATGAGACAAGGGTGCGCTTTGGATACCAGTGTGAGTTCTGATTATGCTTTTCCTCAGATGCCTCACTACCTACTTCTTCAATGAACATCAGAGGAATTACCCCTCTGTCCTATAACCTAGTATTACAGAATGCTGGCTGGATTATGTAGTATCAGTTCCTCAGTTTCAACAAATAAATGGAGAGACCGTGATAAAAATATACTTGTATTGCTGGCTGTGGTGGCACACACCTGTAATGCCAGCACTCGGGAGGCTGAGGCAGGAGGATCAACATGAGTTCGAAGCCAGCCTGGGCTACACAAGTGAGTAAAGCAGACCCTCGGCACCACAACCACAACCACAGCAGGACTCCTGGCTACTGAGAGTGCAAATGCACCCTCTGGAAAGAGCTGCATACACACACGTGTCAGAGCTTTATCCACAGCAGTCCTGAGCCGAAGACAGTCCAGTGTCCTTTGTGGATGGACGGATAAACAAACCGCGATGCAGCTGTATATGTGTACTGTCACATTTACACACACACACACAACTCACACAAAGGGGTCCCAGTCAACAACAAAAGGCAATGAATGGTGATCAGTGTGACATGGGTGCCTCTCACAGACCCTGCAGGCAAAGCAGCTAGATACAAAAAAGGTACCCATGCCAGCCAGGTGGCATACACCTGTCATCCTAGTACCCAGGAGGCTGAGGCAAGAAGGCTGCTGCAAGTTTGAGGCCTGTCTGGGCTACACAGTGAGGCCCTGTCTCAAAACACGAATAAAAAAGGATACATGCCATAAAAAAGCTGTGTCTTTGAAGTTCTCCAATAATCAAAACTAATCTCTCTTGGCCAAAATCACCAGGGTTCTCCGCAGTGTGACATACGGATTTCCCAGAGCGAGGTCCGAGGAAGCAGGTGGTCGTGTGTGTCTGGGCTGCTTTGGTCACAGCTCATCAATTCTCTGCACATAAACTTAATCTCAGTAAAGTTGATCTAAATGAAAATGTTGAAAAATAGTTTAAACACTTAGCATTACCAGCAGCTTCCAGATCTTGTTTTTGTTTTTTGAGGCAGGGTCTCGCTATGGCAGGCTGACTGAACTCACTATGTAGTGCAGGATGGCCACAAACTCACAGAGATCCTCCTGCCTCAGCCTCCTCAGTGCTGGGATTCCAGATGTGTGCCACCACACCCAGACAAATTTCCAGATCTTAAATAAGCAGATCTAGGCAATCCTCCATCAACACCTAGTTCCCAGGGGAGAGGGAAGGGAGGTGACTCATCCGAGGATGCCCAGAATGGCAGCAGAGCCCTGCACAAGTCCAGGATTTCCGTCTCTCAGGTCAGATATTTTTCCAACTCAGGTCCATGGTGAATAATATTCTACAGATTAAAGGATAAGGTCTTTCAGTATTCTGCTCTCAAAACCTTGTAAATGCTTGTGCCTGTCAATATGAAATAATTACAAACTTTCGTGTGCATATTTGGAAGTAAGGACAGCTCCTCTGACACCATTCCTTACCCTTCCCCCCAACATGGTCCACAATAAAACAGCTTTCGCAAATATGCAGTATGCGTGCATTCATTACGGTGGACAGGACTAACTCTAGGTGGGCTTTTAAACATTGCTTCCTGAGTTAGATGTGGGGGGTGCACCCCTGAATCCCACCACTTGGGAGGATGAGGCAGGAAGATCACTGCAAGTTTAAGGCCAGCCTGAATTATATAGTGAGACACTGTCTAAAAAAAAACAAAAACAAACAAAAAAATGAATAAATAAATACATACCTACATACACGCTTCCTTGGTTTTTGTTTTGTTTTTGCAATAAGGGAGTAGATGCTATCAGAATTAGAATAAAGAAAAATTTACATATCAGGAGATGTGGCACATGCCTATAATCCCAGCTACTTGGGAAGCTGAGGCAGAAGAGTCAGAAATTTGCAGGCAGGTTGGGCAACTTAGTGAGACTCTGTCTCAAAAACAAAATTTAAAGTGGGCGGAGGACGGAGCTCCGTGGTGGAGCACGCGGCTTTGGGTTCAACCCCCAGCCACCCCCCTCCACCAAAATGTAGGATTTGGGGAAATGGAATAAGAAAAAGAAGAGAGGCATTTGATTGTTTAAAAGATTATTCAGCCCTAAGTATGCACACACACAAGGTAAAAAGTGTCAAAGCAAAAGGTATAATATAGAGAACGGAGTAGGTAAAATAATATATTTCAAAAAAGGTACAATTTCTAAGAAGCCACCTGGACAGAGAATTTTGCATAGTAACTTAAACAAACGGGATCAGTTTTTCCTCCCCTATCTGCTGCTGATCCTCAGCTGCAGCACCTGGGGAATCCGAGCACACACCTCTCCCTCCCTCCCTGACACACCCGTGTAGCCCCAGAGGGGCCCTGTGAGGATGCAGCTCTGCAGGTTTTCCTGGAAAGAGAAGCGAAGTTGTATGCGTCCCAAAGAGAGCTGCCTAGCGGACCAGAGCTGCCTTTCACAGGCTCTGCTTGCTCTGCCTGAGCCACTGCACCCTTGCAGAGCGGCCAGCTCCCTTCTGGCTCACAGGGATGTTTGGTGGCGTGCATTTCGCCCTCTCTGAAATGCATCCGGCAAGCTCCTATTCACCCATAAAAGCCCAACTGAGAACAGCTTCTCCGGCAGGTCCTTCTGACCCTCGGTGCTCTGTAACACTGTGAGCCTGTCGCTACTATCACACTTGCCTGTAGTTATGTCTCCATCCCTCTGGCTGGGGAGGAGGACTGGCTGTGTTGTATTCCTGAAGTTCCAGCCGTGGAGTGGACCAACCATGAATTCATACACACAAACAGATGCCAAATATTGGGGCAAGAAAATACCCTAAACGAAAGTATCATTCATTCTACCTGTGAGATAGCACAAGACTCTCCAGACGCCGCGAGGTAAAAGGTCGAGCAAAGAAAAGTGATTTTACACCTCCTGAGGCCAGTAAGCCTGCTAAGAGACTGGGTTTTCAAAGAAACAAAACAAAACAGCCTGCTAGGTGAAGTAGCAAAGTAGACCCAGAATTTGGGGGTGCAGGGCAGGCTCAGAGGACGAATGAGGAGGTGCCCCTGAGAAGCACCGTTGGAGACCTGGACCAGGGAGGCGTGCAGAGGACACTGGGACCACAGGGTGGAAAGTCTGATTGTCACACAGCGTAGCGCAGATGTCATCCTGCAGGCAATGGGGAGCCAGTGATGGTGACGAAGGAGAAGAAAGACCGAACCAAATTTGTGTTTTCAACATAGTGTGGGCTCTGTCTCCATCCATCCATCCATCCATCCACCCACCCACCCAGCCATAGCTACTCTGTTCCAGGCCTTTCACTGGAAAGCGCAGCCACGTCTTTGAACTCGCAGGGTTGAAAGCTGAACCGGAAGCCACTCTCCCCAGCCAGCACCAGGGAGCCCTGGGCGAGGCGGAGGCGCGGGGAGCCTGGGCTCCGTCCCCAGCACCACCACGCGAGAGGAAGGGAAGGAGACGCACAGCCCAAGTATCATCCAAGGAGGCCCTGCCCTCTCGGGGACCTAGGAATAACATGCAACAGCCGAGTGATGCTGCTTTGACGGGGCGTCAGTTTTCACTAAAGCACAATAGGAAAACAGAGTCACACCTTGTGCTGAAACTGTTCTTTCTCTTGCCTGTGTTTATGGTCACGGGAATCTCACCTATGATAATGCTGCATGGAGCTAAATGTGTGTGCGCACGCGCGCACGGGGGAAGATCGGAAGGGTCCACAGATAGGGTCTGTGAAAGGCCTGGTGCCGATAATTCTGGGCAGCAATGTGAGCTGCGGCATCGAGGATGCTGGGTGAAGGAGGCCCAGGGACTCTGTGTTCTGTTTCATATGAGTGCATCTGAGGCCACCATTATCTCAAAATTGTTTTTAATTAACATCTTCCTTGAAGGCAGGAGCTGTGTCCCGCCTGACTCATAGCCCTGGTTCTTCATGTGATGTGAAGTCTCCGTTAGCTACTAAATAGATCTGTCACCCAACAGACACTTGTTACAGAATTAACTAATGAATGAACCTCAAGGAGCTACATCCAATTGGAGACATGACCGATTTTCAGAAATGTTGTAATAACCCTACTTCACGAGACCTTGGGTCTGGTTTCTACAGGTCTATGATGTCACTTTTAGTAGGCATCTCTGACTCTAGATGCCAGAAGGTCAAGGTTGTGGAGCAGAAGGACAAGGTCATGGACATGCTGACATAGAGGGACAGAGGATGCATGGTGAACTGTCTTAAGAAATACTGTGCCATGCGTGGTGGTGCACACCTGTAATCCCAGCGCTTGGGAGGCTGAGGCAGGAGGATCACTGTGAGTTTGTTTGAGGCCATCCTGGGCTACACAGTGAGTTCAAGGCCAGCCTGAACTTACATGGTGAGACCCTGTCTCAAAAAACAAAAAATAAATAAAAACAAGAAATATTGGTATAATTTTTTTATGTCTCCAGAAGATACCTGGAAGGTATTTTTTCCCTTTTCTTCTGGTTATCAAACAACCAGAAAAAGCTTTATTTGCATTTTACAGAGGAGGAGACAGTGCTGTGGTGCAACCAGAACTTGAACTTGAATTGTTTTATGTTTAGATCCTTTACTTTGAAATACAAAATGCTACGCCATAAGCATTTAATGACGATATTTGATTACAGCCAGCCTCAAATGTCAGTTAAAGTCATACACAACTACGAACACTGTACATGCCCGAGGAATTCATTTTTCAATGGCTCAGTTTTCTTACACAATTATATGGTCAATTAAGTGCTCCAATGTTCTTGTCTTGACTATTTGAATTCACACCAACAAAAATGTGAACTAAAATAATACAAAAACATAGAGACAAAAAAAAAAAAACCCTTAGTTATTTTAAATGCCCAAGAACAAAGACTAATAGTGTTGAAAAGTCAACATTACAAAGTAATTTAGAGATTAGGATTTCTTATACCACAAAGAGAAGGTGGCTTCGGACTTCTTCATGACTCTTCAGCAAGAGTACTGTTCACCTGGTACTGATTATAGTTTTCCAATCAGGAAAAACAGACTTAGTTCGCAGTAGCTTGACATTAGGCAGAACTTCCTGGCCACTTTATTGTTGTCATTAATTAATAGTATTGATATGTATTGTACATCATTATACCTCAGTTGTCCAGCTATTAAAATGGAGATATTATAATCCCAGTGCTCAGGAGGCTGATGCAGGAGGATCCCCATGAGGTCAAGGCCAGCCACCCTGGGCAACACAATGAGTTCAAGGCCAGCCTGAACTACATAGCAAACCCCTGTCCCCACAAAACAAAACAAATAAATACAGAACAAAGCAGGGGTACTAATGCCTATCCTATCTAGTGCACAAGAATTTGAGACTGAAAAATGAATAGAGTTACAACACTTTTTGAAAAGCTTAAACATTATGCAAAGCTGTTGCTATAAATATAAATTATTTTTAATCTACGGGATAATCAAATGTGAAAGTAAATGTGCATCTAGTTTTGAAACAGAAATGCATACTTTCCCAGGGTACTTACAAATAATTATTCAACTTTTGAGATCTGTTGTGATTTGTGTTTGGTCTGAGTTCAGCTGATTTTTCCCTTCTACCAACATTAGCTCTCAGAGTGACACGAAACGATTTCCTCAACTGCTCAGTACCTGCGATTAAGATGTTATGCTAATTTTTATCGCACAGTTTTAATTCAGCCAATTCACACATCTTCCGTATCTTCCAGGAGCAAGGCAGAGTGCCGGCTGCGAAGAGTAATGAGGTCTTTCCTTCAGAAGGAAATGTTGTGGGTTTCAGGTTAGGTCAAAACAGCCATGCTAAGAATTAAGGTTGTACGGAAGTTATGCAAGAAACTAATGAGGTTAGAGCCCTTCGTCAGATTGCATGTGGATAACAATTAATTTAACACAAATCTGGGCAAAAATGTAGTCCGAGCCAGCTTCTAAATGGGCTTCACTACACTGGAGCACCACAGACACTCGCCACGTGGAAAATGAGACAGGATCGCGTGAGTGCAAGCGTCTGTCACCAGCCCTGGAAACGAGGGGACCTGTGAACAGAGCCAGGGATTCTGAGGGGGGACCTCACCAGGACAAGAATTCTCAGCCTCATGGCTGCTCGGACACACTTCAGGGTCTCCCTCTAGATAAACTGTCCATTCTCCAGGAGGAACACAGAGCAGGCAGGGAGATTTCTTCATCTTAACCCAAGACAAGGAAGGGAGACAGAAGGGGAAGTTGGAACAATCCATCCACACACCCGCCAGCGGTACCCAGCAGCCAACGCATCAGGTGTCCAAGACCTCAGCTAGGCATCAAAGCTTGGTGGAGAGAAGCCAATTTCATGGGGGTCAGAGAAAGAAAGGGGGCGACCAGTCTGGCTCATCACTTCCGAAACCCCCATGCCCAAGGAATTAAGGTTCCGAGACTCAGGGAACTGAAGTTCAGAAAAAAAATGAATCTCTTGAGACCTGGCCATACCTGCCCTAGCCTTCTCCCACCTGTGCATATTTCTCCCTCTCTCCAAAATTCAGCTGATGGATTAGGACACAGGCAATAACGCTGACTGATGCTGGAAACTTCACTCATTCATCCATCTTTCCACCCACGGAGCCTCACGAAGCTGGGACTGTGTGCCAGGGTCACAGCAGCACATAAATAAGGTCATCTGCTTATTATATGCCCTGCTGTATCAAATTTAAACCAGACAATTTACTGAAATATCTGTCGCAAGAAAACAAATAATGATAGCCAAATGATGGTGGGTGATTGGTTAACTGGGCTGAGTGAAGGGGGTTGTTACTGTAGTAGTTTTATTAAATAGGAAAGCAAAAGATTTATAGGGTGGGTGGTAAGGGCACGAATGGAGTAAAGGTGAGAAAATATGGCAACAGTACGCTGTACATCACCAATGGGATAATTATTTATCGAAAAAGTTGGCATTCTTAGAGTCCCAACATGCAGTGTGTGGAATTCATATATTCAAAGGAGACATCATAATAACCTGGTGGCGGGGGTGATGGATCGGTTTTTAATCCAAATGACCACAATCTTCCGTCTGCCTGTCACAGAGAGCCAAGGAAAAATGAAATTTTCCTTTCATAACTCTCGATGTTCAAAGAGGAAAAATCTGGAAGAATGATAAGTGGCTCATTCCAACGGACAAATGGACATAGCACTGGGGGAAGGAGCGTGCGTAAAAATCACTGTTCCTTAACTAATGCCATTTTCACTTGTTACACTGGGAGAAAAGGTGATTTCTGCCCTCTTCCTGTCTGGAAAGTGCAAGTTCAAATTGCAATGAAAGCTACAAAATCTCCAACACCATGCGAGTCAATTCACAAGTTAATTGCTGGCAATGTCGGGGTGGGGTGGCATAATATTTGTCTGTTAACTAAAACTCACCCGGCAAGAGCAGTGGTGCAGGGCTGCTTTTATGAACTAGATGGCTTTCCTATGGATTTCCTCCTTCAAGGCTTAAAGGAATTCCTATTTCTCATTTACAGGCTATCAGAAACGGTATATGACCTGTATTTTTTAATTTATGCAAATCCACTCAGCCCATGCGCCTGGGCTGACTTTGGATGGATGTATCGGTCATGGTCGGTCCAGGTTGAGAAGAGAGCCAGCATCTGCCGCCCACCAGGGAGTCTGGGGAAATTGGGGCTTTAAAGGGAGAACTCGGGAAGATTCTTGGGCTATTTCATTTTTTGGAAATCCTCCTTTCCCCATCTGCGCTATGGTGATCTTATTCCACATGCAGCAAGTTTCCAGTAACAAGAGGTCCCCCCTGACAAACAAATCACTTCCCCGGCGTTTTTATCGGATGAATTAAATATCACACAGGAGGGCACAATCCATTCGGCAAGTCCACGCGCACCTTCCTGCCCTCCTGGGTCAATGAGAGGAGAGGGCCTCGCTTCCAGGCACTCGTTCTCACACCCCTGCACTCACACTCAAAAATGTGAGCCAGGTTCTTGGAATGTGGGCAGCAACGGGTGGAAGAGGTCTCAGCATCGCAGCTGGACAGTGCTGCTGACAGGGTTAGTATAAAAGACAGGTGTGTGCCTACGCTTTGCAAAAGGCTGGAAAGCAGGGCGTGGTGGCACACACCCATAACCCCAGCACTCTGGGATGCTGAGGCAGGAGGATCACATGGTCCAGCCAGCCTGGGCAACTTAGCAAGACCCTCAGTAAAAATAGGGCTGAGGACATGGGTTCAAACACCGATACTGCAAAAAAAAAAAAAAAAAAAAAAAAAAAAAAGAGAGAGAGACACTAAAGAGAATCTCTACATATATCTTTCACTTAAGTCATCTGCTAGACTTTTCCTTCAGTCTCCTTAGTAGACCTGGCCTGCGTTTACTTCTACATCTTCTTTAATGATAATAATTAAATGCTACATTTTGATGCTTCTATTCTTACCCTCACCTTCCAGGCAGGGAAGAAACCAGCGAGAGGCTAAGTTTCTATCTTGACTTTGCTTTCCCCAGCGCTAATTCCAGAAAGGGAATCCAGCAATTAAAAGCAGTTGGAGCGTGATAAGGAGACACACGCTCGGGAGAGACAGGTACAACCCAAGCTTCCCTGACTAACCCTTATTATGACTCATTGCAGCTTCAGAATTTGTCGGTTGAGGTAGGAAGCTAATTTGGCTTTGAGAAGTGAAGTCGCAGTTCTGTACTTTCCCCCTAGTGCTACTAACAACCCTGTTATTAAGAGCCAAGCATGTGTGGGGGTGAAATATTTATTGAGTTCTTGTTCTCACCAAGCACTTTTTACTTAACATACTTTAAGCAGCAGCATAAATTGCTCCGGCTTTCAAACCCACACCCTGTACCATACGATCATGCTTCCTAAGACAAGGTGCCTTATTTTTAATGCTCGTGCCCAACAGGACACTCAAACCAGGACCCCAAGGTTCAGTGGGACACCTGTGAGACCCTGACTGGAAATAGCCTGCAAAGAAGCCCTGATAGATTTCACCCCCAGCTCTGTCCTCCCAGGTGTACACACTGCTCCTTCTGTGTGCACTGGTGAGCGGACCTCGCTCCTCAACACCATGGGGTCCCTTCGACCAAACACTACTAGGTTTTATCTGTAGGTTTTAAGAAAATACAGAATCGGGCATCATCCTCGGACCACTTGGGACATCCCCAAATGAAAGATGAGCAGCCCACGCTGTCTTCGCACGTAAGGAGATGTCGCTGTATTTATTAGCCTTGCTTTGGGGAAACCCCACATGGTCACCTAACCTCCACACTTAGGCAGCCATAAAAATACCTGTGATTTATTATCACATCCTCTTTTTCCCTACCAATGGGATAATGGGGTTCTTTATGGCGGCTATTAAGAAGCAACATGGATGCTACTATTTGCTGCTGATTCCATATAATTAATAACACCATAACTGCTATTAGAGAGCAGTATTTAAAGCAGCTAGCCCACCATAAATATAGCTCACCCGACTACACTGTCAATGGCAAATTGAAAGAAGAGCCCCTAAAAGGAGACTTACTTCGCAGATGTGTAATGCGTCCCACAAAGACTTCTTACTAACCTTCATTTTATTTATTTTTTAGTTCTAATGAAATCCTTAGACTTAGCAATTTGGTAGATAATTATTAAAGTCGGCATTCTTTTTTTTTTTTTTTTTTTTTTTTTTTTTTGTGGGTACCGGGGGGTCGACCTCAGGACCTCGTGCGCCAGCAGGCGCCCGTGCCGCTGAGCGATATCACCGGCCCCTTTTTTGTATGTGGGTTCCGGGAGTCGAACTCGGGCCCTCGCGCTTGCAAGGCAGGCGCTTAAACCGCTGAGCCATCTCACCGGCCCGAAAGTCGGCATTCTTAAAAGCAAGGAGCAACACTGATTAATTTACTCCTGGGACTCTCCTAGACAAATTATAAAATTTCTCTTTGAAAATTCCTAACAATATTCAGGCACAAAGTTCTTTTTATTTTTTCCAACGGATGCTATGTGTGTCTTTAAAGAACACCGTCACTGAAAATGTTGATCAGATAAAAGTGAACAACTAGATTACAGATTCTCCAGTCTGAGGCGGGCAGGTGAAGACACTCGTAAAATGCGAAGTAGACACACACGGTCAGGGCAGTTCAGGGTGCCGAGACAGGCTCGTGCTGAGTCTTGCTGTCGCCGGATGGAAAGGGACACTCTCCACTCCCCGCGGTGGGCGACACGCGCTGCTCTGACCTCGGGCTACTGCGAGCTGTTACGCGTCCCAGGGGAGTGGGCGCAACCAAGCGGCCAGACAGAATCACACGCGTGTGCATGACGCTGGCCCTGGGCTGAGGAGACCAGAGCAACTCTGACACCCCAACATGCAAGCACAGAAAGGGGCACTGCAAATCTTACACTAAAAGTGAAAATTAAAAAATAAGCAGAGGAAGTTGGGGTGAATACAGAGCAACTCAAGGCGTAAGTAGACAGGCTGGGTGTGCCCGGGGAGGAGCCGTTGGCCGTTTGTGTAAAACGTGATGCCCTTGTGCATCGAAGGAGCCTGGAAGTGTCCACTGACCACCCCAGAAGTGTCCGCGAGCGCTGTCCACCAATGTGGACAGGTTACTTTGAAAGATGCCGACTCTGCCAACTTTGCCTTTCACGTGGTTAGACTGGAACACGGCACCCTAGTGAATCTGGGAGGACAGACAGCTTTGCAGGAGAACCTGAAAGAACAGGTACGGGTCCTCCTGGTTAATTCTGGATATGCCGGGGGGCTTTAGTGTTCACCCCGGCTCCTTTTCAAGTCTGCGAATGCACAGCAGCAGCGTTTAACCTGGGGCTGGGTGGTCACAGCAGGAGGCACCAGGCCACGGAGGAACGAGATAAACCCAGCAGCATCTAAATCACCTGAGTTTATGAATGGCCTTACGCTGTGCAGAGTACTTGGCTTAAGGAAATATATTATTTGATGCCAGAGAATGGTTTTGAAGGCAATAAAAAGAAGTCATCTCAAACACTTGGAAAAATACTTAAAATAAATAAATTTTACGGAAAGAAAAAGTATTTTATTTGGAAATAATAGGAAGAGGGTTACCGGTTACCTTTAGAATTAGCAATGTGATTGTTGTCATGCATATCTAACTCCAGATATAAATAAAGGTTGCTTATTTAAATGAAAGGTCAAACATCACTGGCTCAAAGAAGAAAATCAATTAAATTTATTTCGCATCTGAGAATGGAGTGAACTCACTCCAAGAACATAGTGCACTTTACAATGCAGAATATCGTGTGTCATTCAAACGTATGCAGCAGGGGAAATATTAATAAGCCTATCCTCTTTTCCATGACTTTATCATAGATTAAAAAATAAACATGCTAGGTATAATATGTAACATTACTTATATGCATGTATTAATCTAGAATGTAAATGAGGAGTGAATAAAAATCATGAATTAATTTAATTATGAAGCTTCCACTGTCACCTAAAAATAAAACTATCCTCCACTTCTGAGGAAAGAAAATAGGAAAGAAATAGTTTGTTTAACATCTGGTTCCTACCCATTTCATCCATAGTTTCACACTTTCACTTACAATTTATAATCATTTTTATACAAACTACCGCTTGCTAGACTTCACAGCAACTATAGCCTCATAAAATCATCTTGCTAGATCCAAAACGATGCCAGTACAAAGTCTTTAGAAACCATTTTGTTTAAAGTTTCCTTATTTCAACAGTTTATTTTAATAGGAATGACTTACTGGACTCCAGCTTAGTTTCTTGGAGCATTTTTTTTCCTGCATTCATCGCGTAATTCCGAGGACACTGGTGCCTGTCTATGTGATTTATCTAGATGCAAAGCCACAAAGATATACACAGATTTCTAGGCTTTGAGGGCTTCCGTTCACTATGTGAAATGTAAATGTGTATGTGTAAATGTAGTACACATTAACGTGTATGCTGACCCGTACCGGTGCTTGTACTCAGTAACTAACTAAGCTATCTTAGCCGGCCACATAAATACAATTAACTTAGAAATGTTTTCTGATTTTTTTATATCTTGTAGAAGTCCAAAATCGATCTACCTTACAATTCACTAAAAAGTCAAACATGTCACACCTCCCCACCCCGATGATCGCCTGTTTCCAGAAGGACACACAGTTGCTTTACTTCTGCCAAATCAACCCCTATAAAAATCCTACACTGTATCAGTTTCGCTGATGTTGAAAGTCCTGAAGATGCCCTACTGGAAGCTGGCTGTGTTCGAATGCGGGCTGGCTACTTCTCCAAAAAGCCCACACTGGTGTTTAACCTGTGCGGTGATCTACGTCTCCAACCTGGGGCCAAGGGTGCCATCCCGCCTCAGATGCCAGAGCACCCAGGACCCAGGGAGAGCCAGGCTCCTTTTGCTCTTCCTCCTGCCTTCCCTCTCCTCTCCCTCTATTTATTTATACCAACTACCTAAATAATTCACACTGCTGCTCCAGCCCGTGTGTCGCTCAGGAGAGGCCTACAATGAGCTATTGCAGTCACCAGATGGACTCGGAATGCAGCAGGTGGGGCAGATGGCAAGGCGCCCCGTCTGATGCTCCTGCCTGGGCATAGGCTGCCTTCCCTTCCAGGTACATTAGCATCACCCTAACACTGCGCGCTGTGCATGCGGGGGTGAAGGGAAGCGGGCTCTGCCAAGCCCTTCACAAGCGATTCTAGGGGGCCCATCAGTGACCAGCTGCCCTGCCCCCACCCCAGCCCCCAGCCCGAGGTTTTAGGCAGTCGCCCTGGGAGTGGGTTTTCCTTTTATGAGACATGGGGAAGGTTTTGGAAAACACTCATTGTGCGTAGAGAAGGACGCATCTATTTTAAACATTCCACCTCAGCTTGGAAGAGTGGGTGGGTTTCCAGGTAGACTTACAGGCAAAGTCAAGACCACAGAGCGGGTAAAATGAGTGTTTTCACAAATATTTTGCAAACTGCACAAATAAAGCGAGAACATCTCTTCCCATGGTTGTGGTAGCGCTTCTAGAAAGGCAAGCTGCCCTCTGCTATATGGATGGAGGAAACATCATGCATATTTTTATAGCCTTCTGTAGCCTTGTAGCACTACAGAAAGTACTGGCTGAAACCAAGCTGAGATATTCTGTGCCTCATTTTTCTCGTGCCATTTCCAAAAGTGTGGCATTTCCCTTCCAAAGTTTGTCATTCTACATCACCAGAACACACACAAAATAGCACTGCGTTTCAGCTGCCGTTAGAAACTTGAGGCATTGTGAGGCCAAGCTGCCACGAGACAGGCGCTCAGCAACACGCAGCACAAATTTTAATTGAGCATAAACACTTGACAGAAACTCTCCCGAGATATTTCTGGCATACTCTGATTGCCAACGGGACCGTGATCCTGTGATTTTAATCCTTCTATAAACTTCACTGATGCCAATATAAATCTTACTGCCTAACTTCACTAATCATCTAACTATAAACATCTAAAAATGTGAAAGACAATAATTTTAATGACCTGAAGCAAAGCAATCTGTATCTTCAAAAAACAAATACATAAAATGCCTAAATAAAATGCACCCACCGCAGAGAGGTTGCCAAGAGAGAGAAAACTGCTTTGAAATCATTCTTCAAGTCCTCAGGTAAATTGAACGCCCAGGCTTTGGGGACTCCACCGGGCCGTGTGCAGGAAGGGTGGACAAACAGGGTAAGTTTACGGGCGAGGTTTCCTTATGAAAACTACCATCAGCCAGGGGTGGCAGTGCACACCTGTAATCCTCCCTTGGGAGGCTGAGGCAGGAGGTTCGCCATGAGTTCAAGGCCAGCTGGGGATATATAATGAGTTCAAGGCCCGCCTGAACTACATAGGGAAACCCTGTCTCAAAAACAAAACAAAACAAAGCCATCACAAAATAATAATAATAATAATAATAATGTCTTTAGTAGTCATTTACTTTGATTAAAATAAGTTTACTCATTCAAACCTTTCCCCAAAGTTAATCAACACACACGTTCTCCAGTTCAAATGAATCCCCTTTGTTTTCCCTAAAACTCCAGAAATATATTTTCTTCCAAGATTTTTTAAGGCTTTTTTTTTTTTTTTGCTTTCATTTGCTATCTTTAAAAACAACACACAAAGAATTTGGAGCATTTTAAGAATTAACAGCAATTCTGATGATCAAGTCTTCAACTCTTGAACTCTCCCCAGGGAGGGACAGAGTCTAGCCCACTTCTCAGCTGAAGGTCTGGACACCATACCAGACCTGAGCTCCAACGGCCCAGCCCCAGCTTGGGCCACTTAGAATCTATCTTCTCGTTCCAGCCACGTTCACGATGCTACCGCAGCAGGTGTGCACAGCCAGGGCAGGTGGCGCGGGACTTCAACTTGCTTACGTTTCTATGCACTGATTCCCCAGGATGAGCGTAATCATTTTATGTTGCAGGCCATCTACTAGTAAAAAAAAAAGAAACTAAAAGAAAGTTTTGGCTAAAAATAACACTCCCTGGAAAATCAAAAATGTTCTATGTGCATACATATTCATTTTACATTTTTATCATTTCTTTCAGGATCTCCGTGCCTAAGAGGGTGCCTACACACACTCAGATGCTTTTGAATGAATGATTAGGAAAACATAGGTTAGAACATTAAAGTGAGGCTTCAGTGATTTAAGAAACTGCGAAGGAATACATGTAATCTTTCTGATGCAAGATGGAAGTTACTATAAACAGTAATGTGACACCAAAGAGTTGAGTATAAAGAATGTATTTCAAAAATCAAGTTTAAATTGGCATCTTCTAAACCTGATTTCAATAACTAGCATTAAGGTACGAGCCTACATCCTAATTAATGCACATAACAGAGGTACTTAAAAATACCAAACAGGAGGGAATGGGCATTTCTTAGGGAGGGAGACCCTAGAAGGCAAGTAGCATGAAATTAACTTTTGAAGATAGTAACTGTGAAATTAAAATATAATTTTTAGGATTTATATAGTTCATAATGACTTGGATATTCCTGGTGTATCAGTGTGTGCCAAAACTCCCACAGTTAAAGTGCTGGACAGTATTAATTTTAAAATAAAATTAGTAGCAAAATCACACATGTACACAAATATTAAAAATAAAAACAAAAGGTAAGTATCAAGAAAGGCTAAAGAAATGAGTAATTAAAATTTTAGCCTTGGATATAAAAGATAATAAAGGTAATATATATTACCAAGATACTACTGAAAGAGTGACAATTAAAATTTTGATTTTGGACATTTCAAAAGTATTTTTTAGTAAATGTATGATATTATTGAACAGACTCATCTTAGATAAAGGTCTATTTGAACATACTTTTAGAGTATTAAAAATCAGTGAAATATACACATGCAAAAAAACTGCATTCACACATGTTGAAGGGATTAATGCATGTGCTTGTGTGTATATGTGTGTGCCTGTGTGTGTCCCCTGTGTGTATTCAAAATACAATTTCTCCACCTGAATGAATGGTAATTCCTTATTTCAGACCTCTGTTGGATGTGATGACCAAGTAACAAAGTTTCAAAATATGAGATAGGGGCTGGTGAGATAGCTCAGCGGCATAAGTGCCTGCCTGGCAAGTGCGAGGTCCTGAGTTCGACTCCCGACACCCACATATAATATATATATATATATATATATATATATATATATATATATATATGAGTTAGTCTAAACCTAATAAAGACAAGATATCCAAGGTTTAATCTAATACGTAGTATAAACTAGATTTAATATAATTTAAAGAGAAACATATTTAAGAATATTCTTTCTCTTTCATAACAAGATACACAGTAATTCAAGTGCCATAAATTCAATGCAGTGCCCCATTTGCTACACTCTGCAGGCTGCTATATCCGCTATAACTTCCTGCCAGTTTTCTTGTTCATAATTAGGTAGTAATGATTTTTTTTTTTTTTGTGGGTACCGGGGGGTCGACCTCAGGACCTCGCGCGCCAGCAGGCGCCCGTGCCGCTGAGCCATAGCACTGGCACCTTTTTTTCGTATGTGGATTCCGGGAGTCGAACTCGGGCCCTCGCGCTTGCCGGGCAGGCGCTTAAGCCGCTGAGCCATCTCACCAGCCCCCAATAGTAATGATTTTTAAAAACTCAGTCAAGGGGAGATGTATAATCTCTAATAAAAGTATTTATTTTATTTATTTGGGCTCACCCATTTAGGTGAAAGTATAAATTAAGCCATATAAATGAACAAGATAAATCTGAGAATAAACCAACCAGTAACGCACACTGATACACAATAATGTGATGTATTTCAGATGGGGGAAATACAGCACACCAGATGACTAGCAACTTTAACTCGTACACAGGGGTAGCATCTAGGCACAACTAACCCGTAATCCTAGTTTAGGAATTGTGCAGGCGAATTTTATTCTACCCTCTCCCCACAAAGTTCCAGAAGGATTTTTCTCCCTAAGTTTTGAGTTTATAGTTTACAACAGAGAGAAAGAGAGAAGGAGAATGTGTTCCCTTGCATGCCCTTCTGCCCCAAACAGAGCCGTTCTCAAGGCTCACTGCACACTGTTTAGGAAACAAGGAGTGTACAGGTCCCAGTGGCTTCTACCTTGCAGTCCTGCGGTCCATTGAGAAGCCAGGCAGGGCTTCTGTTTGGAGTACACACTTCGGTCCAGCGTTAATCCTCTTTTATGTTGTTCACACCTGCTGCTGACCAGCAGCCTGCCGATGGGCTGGGCTCATGCTGCTGCGAAAACCCCACTCCCTGTGAAGCCGGACAAAAGCTACTGTACAGGGCTGGACGGGCGGCCTGGTCAGGAGAGGCAGCCCCCCCAAATCTCGCTTCTCTTTTGCAAATAAGCTTCCCTTGTCCCAGGTTGGTCACCCACAAAACATGAAACCAATAGCTCTTTTTTTCTTTCTTTTTTTTTTTTTTTTTGACAAAAAGACTGAACTCCATTGGGCTGTTTATATTCCTGATCATTTTATGTCTTTTGGTAAAATTGATGCAGACACAGCTAAAAAAAATAAAAATAAAAAAAATAAATAAATAAAAGAGTGAGAGAGGAAGAAAGAAAGAAAAGAAAAGAAAAAAGAAAAGAAAATTCTAATCAGGTGTGAAATGCAAAGTATTAGTTTATATTCTTACCCAAAAGAATCTATGCTCGAACACAATTATTGGAAATACTCTACAGCTGACCGCTCTTTGCATGGGATTTTACACCCAAACGAACAGAGAATATACAGCCTGTCACCCCAGGCCACAGTGCAGCCAGGACAGTGACTTCTACACCACCACGCTGTCCTCCCACCCTCTCTGGTCCCCACGCCCCTGCCCTGCGTGTGCCTAATAGCGAACATCAAAAGAAATGATTTCTTTTTTGATCTTAGTACCAGCGATAAATCAGACTCAGTGCCACAGAGAGGGAGGAGAGGTGGCGGAAAGGAGAACTTGCAGGCCGACAGCAGGATCACACTGCATCCGCTCCGTCGAGCTCCAGCAAGGAAGCCCTCCTCCTCCACCTCCTCCCCTCCTCCTCTCCCTCCTCCCCACCCCTCCTTCTCCCCTCCTCCCCTTCCTCCTCCCCTCCTCCTCCTTGCCCAAACAAGACGTAAGCTGTCGCATGCTTTTCCAGAGCGACAGGAACTCACCCAGTCCTGACGTGATCCCGAGTCAGGATGCGCTTTGCGCTGACATCCTCTCCTGCGGTGGCATCGCAGCCTCTGCCTTGCACCTACAGGCAGCCAATTTCCTCGCTATCTGGCTGCCAGGTTGTGCCCGCAACCGCAGGTGGGCACAGACGACGGCTCCTACTGGCCAGCTTGGAGATGGCCCACACACCTGGGGCCCATAGCAGCTCTGGGGCCACTTTTCCGGGCACCTCTCCCAAGCCCCTTTGTGGATGGCAGCAGCTGCTAAAGCATCACAGGCTCTGCTGGTGAGGCGGGGAGCCCCCCTCTGCACACTCCCCAGTGGGGCCCACATTTCACGGGGCACAGGTTTAACACGCCAACATGCTGCCCAGCACGCGAAGCCTCTCTCAAGGAATGCTGATGAGGACCAAGTGTTTGGGGTGCTAGCATCTTTTCCTAGTTTCCTTAGCCACCACCCTGCGCACTGTGGCCTTTTGGGGGGTCAGTACTGTTTCCTGATAGACCCCAGGCCACTGTCTAACTCCTGTAAAGTCTTCCCCTGCAGGTGAAGATCGTACGCCCATCGCAGAAGCAGTTCGCTTCCACACGGCAGAGCCCAGACGAGTACACTTTGTTCAGCCCGCACCAGACTGCTAGTCTTAAAGGAAAAGACGTAGTCTTACAATGCAGGTGCAATAACTGTAGCTCGAATTCATGCGTCTCTGACACAGCCCATCGTAAAATAAAAACTAGTTGTCGCTTCCAATTCGATTATGGAATATCAACAGTATAGAAATAAATTCAATTATTGGGTCGAATCAGAAGAAATTGCTGATATTTGACTATTTTTTGACCTCCAAAAATGGCAACTTTATACAGTTCAACCTAATATAATTAGAATGCCATTACCTTACCTTCATGCAAAAAAGCTTGATGTTTTGACAGGTAATTTCATGATTCCAAACTTGATTTTTATATTGATTTTCCCTCAGAAAGCCACCTTTAGTTTTTTGGGCTCTTCTGAAAACCTAATATCAAAGTGAAAGAATTTATCTAGGTATATTTTAATCAGTTGAGCAGGGGTGGAACATGCCTGTAATCCCAGCACTCAGGGAGGCTGAGGCAGGAGGATCATGCGTTTGAACCTAGCCTGGGCGACCTAACAACGTAGGCCCTATCTCAAAATAAAAAAGAGGGTTGGGGGTGTAGTTTAGTACAAAGGTCCTGGGTTGAATCCCCAGTGCCAAAAAATAAAATTTAAGACTTGACCCAGACTGGGGGTGTAGTTCAGTGGTAGAACACTTACCTAGCATGCATGAGGGTCTGGGTTCCAGCACAGCCCAGCACAAATTAAAATAAATAAAAAGGACTTCAGCCTCTCAGGGCCTTGAGAACACAGATACTAGGAGTAAAATTTCCCTTGCCACCAGGTTTTGCAAGTAAGAACCCTCAGATATTCGGTGCAGTGACAACTGTAAAGCTGCCTTTTGGGGAAGAGCAACTCCGCCACACCATGCAATGTAAGATAAATGTTCTCTCCTTAACAACTTCGTAAGTTTGCTCGTGACAGGAAGATTGCAGTGCCTGCGCAGCAGCACTGGCGTTCAGATCAAATGATATTTAGGGTTTTGCATGTAGTATGGACAACGTGATGCACACATTCAGATAAGAAGGAAAAAAATCTTCCTCGCTGTGCTTGATCAAGGTGTGGTACCTGCAGGCGCCTCCAGCACCGCTCCCGAGCATGCCCTCCTCGGAAGAAACTTAAGACCACCTTATTTTGATTATAGTGCTTTCCCCAGGCAGGAATTTTTATTTCAGTTTGAATCTTAAACCGTTCCATTCCCAGTGATGCATTTTTATGTTTACAATTGACATCTTCATAAAAGAGTGAAACCTCGGAGCGACAGCTCGAAAGCATGAAGGTTTGCCTGCAGTAAGTACTTAAATTATTTTACACCTAAATGCAGCCCAGTTGTTTTTAGTTAAAATTTAATAAACCTTAAACTGATGACCTTTCTTCCACAGAAAGGCCCCGAGTTGCAAAAAAGTGAACTTTCCAATGAAATATATTTTAAGGAACTAGTGCTGAACAAAGGGCTATTTAAAGCTGAACGCTTTGTCAATTTATCAGCTTGTGAACATTCTGCTCCCGAATTCCCTCCTGCTGCTGAAGGTATGGACCGCGGGTGCCTCGCTTAATCGAATACTATTGATTCGAGTGTGTCACAGTGATCTCATTGAGAGTAATCAATAGTAATCCAAAATCAATCAATCCGCTCTCGCACTATCATTTATCAAATCTGAATACGCCAAATTATTTGTAGGTGTCAAATTACAAAGAAGAGAAAATGGTAGGACTGAGAAAGTTAATGGTTTATATTGGAGAGCAAAGCCAATATTCTCATTCTCTCCCTCTCTGTCTGTCTACCTGTCTCTCTCTCTCTCTCTCTCTCTCTGAGGAGGCACTTTAAAATGGTCTTACTGGGACAAATACATTAAAGCACCCCAAATTTATAATTCATCTCATTGCTTTCTGCAAAGAGCACATGTTTTACAGGACTTGTTCAACACAAACTCCCCGATGCCCCAACCTGTGTAGCCACAGCACACCAGCTTCCTCGGGTCTGATTAGCTATCTGCTGGAAAAACAAGGAGATTCAAGTGACAAAGGACAGAATCGCATTTTCTGACATCAGAAATGATGTTTCATAGAACCACAGTGGCTAAGGCAATGCTTAATTTCTCCAGAGAGGGGACGGCGTAGATGGACCTGCTTATCGAAGACGCTGCTGCTGATCCCAAAGGTTCTTTATCCACAAATTTCCCTGTAATTTGGTCAGGGCAACAAATCCTTCTATTCACTCCAGCACACCGAAAAGCACTCCTCCTGTTTAACTTGAAGGAAAAAAGGGCTCAGATTGTCTAAAACATTTACTTTCACTAGTGTAAAAGTGTTGGCATTTTACTTCATTCTCGATAAGCTGGTGCCAGTAGAAGTGATTATTCTTTTCTTTTTCAAAGCCTATCAGCATTTTGAAAAGCTCTCTCAATCTTATCAGGTGTATGAACAGCGCTCTGACCGAAAACAGTTTGTATTGCTCCTCTCTCTCTCTGCCAAGCTATCTGATGAACCCCCAACTAACTAACTGTATTTACACACAATCAAATAGCAGTCGTATGCTCTGTGCACTGCGGCTGGATTCCAGCTCACCAAGGGTTTCACTGCTGTGACATTAACTTCACAAAAATGCCAGCAGAGAGTGTCCCAAACTGACAACAATCAAGAAAACACTATAAAAGCGCTCAACTAGAATGCACCACAAACAGAAGCCAAAGGAAAACAAATAGGGAAAGTTAGAAGCCACCTCTTTGGAATTCACAGCAAATGAGGATGCAAATGAGGATATCATGCACTTTGCTTTCTACCAAAGACAATGCCCCTTCCGCCGAACAGATGGGTAGACACGGGAATTTTCAAAGAATATGTGTTGGAGCGGAGGAAGGGAAGGCGTGCAGGGACATCTCGGATCTGAGGGCAATGTCATTTCACGTGGAGATGGAGGCTTCAGGATGCAAGCCAGGTAGGACAATAGACAGCGTCCCCAAACTCACCCCATTAACCCCAGAGAAGAGAGAGAGCAAGGCTGTCTGTCACATACAGTGACCACCTTCTCATGACACTTTCCAACCATTAAATCCGTATAACAGCTCTTTAAAGTTTTGTTCGCCAGAAGGAAACGAAGAAATAAAAATACAATTGAGTATGTTACCTCTTCATGTTCTTATTCTTTAGACCGAATGAACTGAATAGCTCCATAGGGAGCTACGAAAGCATTCCTCACCCACATCAACCTAAACAGGCGATCTGTCCTCTGTTTTTGTGGACTGAAAAATGCTGAACCCAGTTCCTGGTCCCGGGGTGCTGGGAGGCCCTCCTCACAGATGGGCCGAGTTTGGAGCATGAAGGACAATAATGACATTCCCAGGACGTAAGACAAATCAGAAATCCACCTGAGCAAATGGATGCCAAAGAATTCGTGACGAATCTCTGCAAGAGCCTGTGTGCATCAATTGCCCACTTGCTCCTCACCTTCCTTTGCTGTAGGAAAAGCAAGGCGAGGAGAGAGAGAAGGTGGCCCATGCTTGCCCCAGCCCAACTCCAGGCGGTCGAGACTCCAAGCCCCGCCAGCCCCCCTCCCCGTCCAGCGAGTGGACAGCAAGACGGATGGGCCACGCGTGGGGTTCAGTACAATTCAGCTGACAGTTCCTTCCCATGACTGATGAGGCAGGTGAAAGGGACCCTTCTGTCATCTCAGGACCCAGTGCCAGCTGTATACAGTCGCTTTCTCCTAGCAAAGACTCGCTTCCCACCAGAGTCCGCTCCTCCCCTTCCCTCACCACAAAGGCTTGGGTACAGGTGTGTTGCTCTTCCCCAATATCTCATCTGGTTTAGCAGATTCCTGACTGTAAAGAAAACACTACAAGAATGTCATCCATGGGTGGAAAAATGAATATAATTGAACACGGCCATCTTCCATTTGGGGAGAAGCTAAAGTACTCCAATAATTTGGAATTAATAGGGGAAAGAGCAGTCAAAAAAAGAAGAACCTTACATTTGAAATTTTTCCTTACATATGTACCTCAGCCTCCATAGTTTTGCAAATGATCTGCTATTTTTGCTAACTCAGTCTGTAGTTTTTGATATTTGAATAATATACTTTCATCATTCTTCCAAAGCAAATTCTTACAAATATTGTTGCATACTAACTGCCTTGTAAAGGATATATTTTAAAATGTTTAACTCACATTGTGAGTATAAAAAGGAAAGGGGATGTATTTATGTAGCAAGCCCTTTGTGTAATTTCCCAACAGCCATAAAAACTGAATAAAATGTTTCTAGAGAAGATGGAAAAGGAGTTATCATTGCCCAAGATGTCCTTCTGTTCATGGAGAAAAGAAAGGAATTTATGCCTCTGTTCTGAACACAAATTCTTGATTTACCTTTTTATTTATTTTTGGCATATTGAATAAACCATACAAAAAGAAAGCATAAGCTTTTTTTTTGATTTCCCAGAAAAATGTATGCAAGGTGCAACCAAGACAGATACCTCCTGTTAAAAGTGGATTGATTGCCTGGGCCCTTTCAGATTCCCCACTTCTTTGAGTTTTTATTTGTTTCTCAGATAACAGCAACGGAGCTGTGCTACTCCAGAGACTTGCTGAATATCTCATTTTACTTCCAAGGTGGTAGAAAGATTTGAATGAGCTTCAGTTCTGTGAAACGCATTATTATCTATGCTACCTGTATTCCCACAGATAGCTTTTAAAGAGAAGTTAGCAAGCAAGCTGGTTTTCATTCCACTTCTACTGTCCATCAATCTCTGATAGAATTGAGAATTTATGGGTAGCTTTTCCTCTATTTAGTACCATCTTAAGCAACTATTTGCGGAGAAGGTGCATGGCAGAGCAAAGTTAAATTGACACGTCTGTGAGATGCCTGACAGCCCTCAGTATGTCCAATATTAATTTGTTTTCTTTGGCTAGGTGAGTGGTGCCAAAACATATTACACAGAACGTGCACTTCCAAGCAAAATGATGAAAAGTATACATGCGATTCCGTTTCATTCAAAGCAAACTGAGAAGGCAAAGAAGACTATGTGACAAAAATTGCTTTTTATAATTAAAATTATCAATGAACTCTTAAATTCTTTTCTTAGAATCTAAAGTAGACTCCCCCCCCATGAGTTTTAACATTTTTACACGAATTTAACAGACTTTAAATGCCAAAAGGGAGGGTTTTTCATTTACTGTTATAGGAAAGAATTCCAGGTAGCCTTAGCTTGCATTTCTAACAGCCAGAGTTGTGTGTTATCTAGCCATAATAAAATGCACAGAGGTCTATGCCAGCAGGCTGAAATGGACTTTAATTGACAAGTGAGAAGCCAATTAAAAAAAAAAAAACTGTATGTTCTCTTTCATTGCTTTGCTTTAGTGAGTTTCTTTCCAAATATATATATATATACATACATATATATACATATATATATACATATATATATATACATATATATATGTATATATATATGGCCATAAATTAAAATGGCATAACATTTGAAGAAATGAAACCATAAACAGCAAGTTTTCTCCAAGCATTGAAAAACTGTTTTCAAAAACCATAAAAAGGAGTAATGTATATAAGACACAAAAAAGTCTAAATCCTTTTTGAGATCCTTGATTATGAAATACATTTGGAAAATACTGAGAAATATTGTCCAAATCAGAGAAAAAGAAATATCTGGTACTTTTGGAGAGAAAAAGTAGTGAGGAAAGATGTGTTTGCTAAAACTCTGAATGGGAATTATTTTTTATTAGCTGAGGTTTCCTGGACCTTAGAAAGTATAAGTCTAATGTGAATGTGAAATAAGACTAAAAAGATCAGGTGAAACCTTCAAAAGGCAGAAGACTGTCACCTACCAACCTCAGAAATAAAAGAGCTAACTTGGGTCTGATGGAGTGGTACAAAAAAGCACTTAGCAGGATTTTTTCTAAAAAAACATAGTAAAAGTTAAAGTGGTAAAGTGTTAACAAATAAATAAAGTAGGAAATGAACCTAGGAATTCAAAGAAGGATATGAATTAGGACAAAAACTGTAAGAACAGAAAGAGCAATTGTGCAAATGTTTTCTTTCCATATCCAGATTTACTAAAGTAAAATCAAAGACCTTTAAACTTACATCCTAGAATTAAATTAAATAATGTTGAAATCTGATGCATTTTATGAAAATAGTACTTAATTTTACAGACTTGCTTTTAGCAAAAAAAAATAATGACATGTTTATGTAGTGCAAGTAAAGAAGTCCACATTTTGCCTGTGTTTGAAAGCTGCCATGCTTTGCATTTAGATATATTCGACAAGACCAACTGCATAAGAAACGATGCAGCCAAGAGCTATTTTAAAAATTTTTTCTTGGCTATAGGCCCAATCCATTCAATTATGCATTTAATATCGATAGTTTATTTTCTATTTTACAAATTATTTATGATCACTAGCTATTGAATACATGAATGAAAATCATTTAAATTTTAAAAAATCAGAAGCAAATGTACTTCCTAGGTTACCTGTTCTTTGCCTAATATGCAGCAGTTAAATCAACTCGGTTTTAAATCTGACCTGGTAAATTTCTGAAATATTAGTTCCAGGTTAAAATCACCCCTAGCAATTTAGCTGGCAGCTAACTGCCTAGGATAATACTTGAGATAGAAATGTGCATGAGCAATTTGAACGGCATACCTGTATTCTGCACCTCTCCCTGTCCCCATGCGTTCGGGTATTTCACATGTATGCTATTTGTGCATGTAAACACACTCATGTGAGTATCGCATCGGCAGCTTTTGATTTTAAAGCACTAGATGTGTATTCATTGATTGATAATGGTATAGATGGTGTATACCGATATACATGGCTATGGAAATAATAATCGATGGCAAAATACACAAAACGCAGGCCGAATGTCAAGCCGCAGAGCTGCGTGGTGCCCTCCCTGCACTATCAAATACTCCCAGAAGTACGACTGGAGAAAGAGAAGCTAAATATTTCACTGTCAGACGACGGAGAGAACAGCAATTCATTTCTATCTCATGTGCTTTAGGACAATGACAATTTAATACAATGCCAGAGGATGTAAAAGAGATAAAAACTGAACAAACTGGGCCAACGTAATCAAAGATTTTCTCCCGAGAGCTGGCGAGGCCAGGGCTCCTGTGCACTCAGAACGCACCAACACTGCATTGTTTCCGTCTGTTCCCAGTTTGCCAGGGACTGAAATTCAGAGCACAGCTTAGCTACTGCCACCACTTTAAAGTTCCACTGTGATACCTCGAACGCCTTTTCCTCTTCTAAATACCTGCTAGGTGCTTCGGAAGTTTATTTGGCAGTAATTAGTTTAATAAAAATCACTGCTATTATTTGCCTCTTGCATGTGAAGTATCAGCAATCAACCATACATATGTATTTCCATTTTTTTTTAAAGACTAGACAGGAAAATCTTCAGGGTTGAACATCACTTCAAAGCAAAACAAAGAAATATTTTGTTTAGTCAGTGTTCTAAAACAAATGTTAAGGAATTTTTCCCATGTAGCTGAGACTCGAGATGGGGTATTATGCCTCCCTTCCAAAAGAATCATCTCTTCTTTGTCTGAAATTCTGGCAGGAGTGAGGTATTGTGAAAGTACTGTTAAACAGAATCATAGAGAAGTTAGCTGCCCTTTTTGATGAATTGCACCAGGTATCTAAAATTAATTGTGAAAGTATGGCCCGGCTAATGAGGTGGTCCTTATCTTTTCTCAGCACGGGAAGCACAAGTATTTTTCTGCTGGCTCAATATTTTATAAAAATGCCTGAAGTGTTATTAACTAAATAAAAAGACCTCAAAGATACAAATTATCATAAATTCTAAGATCTGGGAAATCTGGAGTTAAAACTGATTTCTGCAATATTTCCTTTTTTTAACCTTTGATGTCTTGTCTTTTTTACTTTGCAAAAATTTATTTTCTCCTAGTAGCATTTTTAAAAACTGAACTACAATCCCATTCTTCATGAGATGGTCAACATATAGGAAAAGTCAGATGCACTCAAAAAACATATTAAAGGCTGTCAATTTAATGTATACAATATATATGTACATATATGAACAATGATACCTTATTGGAGGAAAAACACTAGAAAAATGATCATCCATGCAAGAGAATTAATGGGTATCCACAAGGGCTTTGCTAATAACATGGGTTAATTACCGCTGCAACACACTAGGCTCAGTAAATAGAGCAGCAGTGCTATGAACACATTAAGACGAGAAACCATCAGTGTAAGAACTGGCCAGCATCATCCCCTTGCCTCCTCCCAGAAAATGCAAGGGAGTTTTCCAGGTCTGTCTGCAAAAAGAGGATTTTAAGTTACCCCCCATGGTGCACAGGGAGACAGTCACATACCCTAACACAAAGGGCTAGAGAAACACAGGTGACAGTCAGCTACCACTCCCATTCAGCATTTATTCCAGTAACTCAGGACCACTTTTTTTTTCTTTTATGTTTACTCCAAAGAAGAAAATCATACGTTACATAATACCCATCACCTGGCCGTCTCAACTATCTATGGTTTGGGATATGTATCCTGGTTATTGAATCCTTAGAAAAATAGAATTACCCTGTTTGATTTAGGGATGTGACGAGTAAGCTTGCGAGATTCTCCAGCTGAAGAACGCTCACCCCCAATGGCTGCTGCTTGTCACTTCCAGTAATTTACAGAGAAATTATCTGAAAACGCCACCTCCACCACCCACCTTTAAGGCTGCAGGTGTTTTCAACAGATTTATAGAGAATGAGCGGGAAGAAAAGTAATCCGAGCCCCAAGTCTGGAGATCCAAGTATTCCTTCTTAGAAAAATAAACTTAAAGTGCCTGTTCCTACTTCTCAAATAATATCACATCCGAAGTGACTTGGGCAGGGTCCTATCTTTCCTCAAAACATATTGTCCACTCTGATGTAGGCTTTTTTTATTACTACATACATTTTTCCTTCCTGTCTAATTTTAGCCCCCCTATTCTGACATTGTATTGCCACTTTTGGATAGTTACATTTCAATTCAATTGAGGTTTTCAGGAGAAGAGGCAAGAGAAAGGGGAAAAGAAAAAAAAAAAAAATCAAAACCCTGACACAGAAAGAGCGAATCATACAAAATAAAACTTGCATAGCTCCATGCGGGGATCTTAAAACACAAAACTGTTAACAAATGTTCAATGTCTGGATTACAATGATCAGACTGAAATTTGCTAAACTGCACCCTCCTCACCCTGTCTGTTTTGGAGTGTTTCAATTGCCTTTCCTTCTTCCAACAGCTGTGACAACTGTTAAAACAGTCAGTAAAATTAAGTCCGCTCTATAATCCTGTAGTCAATGTTACATTTTAATCAGAGGTTGAAAGGGATTCATGTGATCAGCACACTCATTTACAATGATTAGACTGACACATATGTCAAAATGAGCAGATATATTATTTTCATCTATTTATGCTATCAGCTATTACTGCTATTAAATGTGAAACAAGCTCTCAAGTATCGTATTCTTTAACGTGCTGGCACATTTCCTAAAATAAAAAAATATATAGTTAGAGGTTAACATTTTAAGCTCTCTTAATGGTGGTCAATAAATTACATGAATCTTTTTAACAGCTTCCAAAGCAGAATTTGTCCAATATTTTCCTTGGAAACTGCATAACTCAGGTTTCATTTCTGTGTACACACACACGTGATGGGGTTTAACCCAGCACAATTACTATGAATATTAATAGCATGTATAAATTCTGCGGTTTATTAATTGAGACAGAGAGGCAGATGCGTTGCTTAGCGTTGGATCTTTCTGTCTGTCCAGTGAACCACGTAACCATCAGAACGGTGTCCAGGCAATAAATCTGTATTTTTAAAAGATGACTTTTAATTGAACCAAAAAAGAAAGCTAGTTTGAATCTTGTGCCAAAGCCGAAAGGACATGTGCCCTGATTTCATTTAAATGTATCTCCTTTAAGAGGCTTATCTAAACTAATTATTCAAATTAGCTATACGAAGGTAAATTCAAGGAAACTACTTAAAAAAGAACGGGGGGGGTGGATTTTTAAAGTTTAGTCGGTTTATTTACAAGAGAAAGTTCAGAATGAGGGGAGTTTTGATAAGCCATTTTTCCTGACAGGGAGACATTTTAAATTCCCCAATTCTACAGCCCCAGGTGTACTAACCTCCAAGCCAGCTCCAGTAGGCAGTCCTACCTTTGTTTATTTTTCATTTTTCCTTCCACGCATTTTAAGGTCCTTTCTTCCCTGGAGTGTTTCAAACTGATCCAAGCACAGCCTTACAATCTTTCAGTTCTTCCTAAATCCATCTCTTGGCTAACACCCCGGCTGTGTGTGTGGCTGCGTGTGCGTGTATAAGCGTGCATAGATAGACACACACGCAGACGTACCCCGGCAGCCACTGAGACAGCAAGTGACTTTCCGTGCCTCCCTTAATTACAAAGGAGCGGGCACTAAGGACAGCTAGTGGACATCTACCTATAATGCACGACCTCGTCTTCCACACGACATGTTCTCCTCACAAGCCACAGAGGGTAGTGTGTGCCAAGAGCACTCTTTCCAGAATTATAACAGTTGGTGTTACTGTAATGTGAAAGCAAAGCAATATAACTGCCTCGACAGAAAGAGAGATAAACCCGTGTGACAGGTCCCGTGATCCACTCATATTTTATCTTAACAGTGGGTTGAAATTAAGTTTATGACCCACTCATTTACACAAGAATGCCTAATTTACTTCCCCTACCCCCTACTCGCTCCCTGCTCCGTCTTTCATCCTCTAAATCTGTATTTCCATGAGCATCGAGATATTCATCAACAGGAATTAACTGCATAGGAGAACAAAAGTACTTTTCCATAGTCTCCAAACACGAAACAACCCACAATCTCAGCGCTGTCCATTTAAGAGGAGATTTAAAAAGTCACGCTGTTTCTTCTTTAGGCCCCCCCCCCTTAAATATTTATAATGTGTGAAAATCTCATGTTACTTAATGGACTTGTCAGTTAAGTGCTGAGTTAACACTAACCATGCAAATAACATTATTCCAGCTCTGAATTGCACAGGGCTAGGTTTTTTGGTTTTTTGCTTTTTTTTTTTTTGTTGTTGTTGTTTTTTTGCTTTTTGTTTTTTGTTTTGAAATTGTTCTCCGAAGGAGAATTAGTAAACGTGCAATTCTGCCTCTTAACTCTGAGCGGTCAGAAATGACGGGGAGCAGAAAATATCTGTCAAACTGCAAATACGTTAAGAGGCACTCAATAGTATAAATCATTTTGAATATTGTATTTTAAAACATCTCTCCTTGGGAAAATGGGTCCTTGGTAAAAGATGCATTTTTAACAGTTCATAGGCATCAGAACCAAATGCCTATTCTTAGCACCTGAATAGGAAGCGACCGTCACACAGCTGTTTTAGTGACAGTCACCGAGCTGCGCCTCGAAGGTAACACTGCAGTCAGAGAACAATTCTCGACTTAGGGAATTAGGAGATCACCCCGCGCACAAAAGGAGCGAGACAGACACCCACCCGCGCGGCGCACGCGGGCGCCCCAGCATGCACGCCCTGCCCCGGCTGCAGACCGCCCGCGCACCCACGCGCGCACCCCCACGCGAGTTGCACGAGCAAAGGAAAAGGTACCTACTCTTCCTCGTAGTGCAGGGAAAAAGACTCCGGAAGGCAAAGTTCTACCGAATCCATGTGCGCCCGGCAACCATTATTTGTGCACCCCAGCTATAAATCAAAGTTTCCTTGACAGAGCGGCGTGCAATTAGCGGCGAGCTTCTCCCGGCGACGAGCGCAGAGGCGCGGCCAGTGGGGACCGAGCTCTCGCACGCTCCTAATCAAGGACTTAAAGCCCCGATTGGAGCTCATGAATATGCAGCAGACTTTTGCATATGCATCCCCCCCGGCCCAGGCGCGCCGCCGATTGGGGGGCGGCCGCCCAATCAGGAGGGAGGCGACGCGGCTGCGGGCGCGGCGGGCAGGTAGCGGCCGGGGCGGAGCTCGCGCGGGCGGGCGGCGGCGGCGCACGCGAGTCGGGCCGGGTCGGGCGGCAGCGCGTGGGGCGGGCGGGCGTGCAAGTGGGAGGGCGTGCGGGCACCCAGGCGGGCACCCAAGCGGGCGTGCAAGCAGGCGAGCGGGTGGACGTGCAAGCGGGCGTGCAAGTGGGCGTGCGAGCTGCCGCGCCTCTGACCTGCCGAGCCGATCGCGCCGGGTCCCTTTTTTTTTTTCTGGGAATCTAGAGAAGAAACCTAACTAACTTAACTCCCCACGCACTGGAGGGCTGCGGTGCTGTTTTGCTAAGCTCAGATCTGCTTTGCTTTGGAAGGAGGAGGGGGCACGCAGACGGCACGCAGGCGCCGGCTACTGTGGGCAGGGGTGCCGCGGAAGGTAGAGCCGAGTCCGTCCTGCTGTCGCCTCTGTGCCACTCCACGGGGCGGCTGCAGCTCCCTCTGTCTATCTCTGCCTCTGCCTCTGCCTCTGTCCCTGTCCCTGTCCCTGTCTCTCTCTCTCTCTCTCAATCTCTCTGCCTTTTCCTGCTGTCCTGATGTAGAATGGGCATTATTTAAAACTAATAATAATAAAAGACCTGTCTTCTGAATGCTTGGGCCATAGGCACTGGGTCCTCCTCTCTGAGACGCAGATGCAGTTTGACGCAACTACCCAAGAGGAACTGTGCACCCGCCATCTGGAAGAATGCCCGTGCGCACTCTGTGTGCAAGCATTTCCATCCCTGCTCCTGGCTCTCTAAACACACAGTGCGTGGCCTTTCAAAGCGAAGGTGCGGGCCGAGTTGGCTTTTCCAGTTCTGCGGAGGGAGGCAGAAGGCCTGGGTGACTGGCGCACTAAATCGATTTCAGTGCATTTTGACAGAATACAGACCATGGTTTTTGGAGGGAGCACATTACTGATCAATGCACTAGAAGTGTTTTTCTTTAGATACTCATTTCAGTACAAATTCCTTCTAAATTAGGAGACATACACTGATTTATATGATTTTACCCTAAATCTTCAGCTTTCCAGTAAAATGCAGGGTAAGGATTTGCTTCTATACACAGTTTGCACTTCGTGCTCTAGCAAGTCAGCCCGGAAGCCTGCGATAAACACAGCCTGGTCACTATCAGAACTAGTTGCAAACAGACAATCATTGCAAAACTAGGAATTCTCAATCAGAAGTGCTAAAAAAAAAAAATATATATATATATATATATATATATATATATATATATATATATGGAAAAGTGTTCTTGCCCTTGTAATAGTGTATAGAGTTTTAAATTTCTGTGTAACACAGTTATGCTTAGCTTCTATTTTAAATGATAGCTTTTTTTTTATACTAGCAAATGTACATGGGAATAGATGCCAGCTATTTATGGCAAAAAGATAACTGCTACCTTATGGGGAGTGGAGACGCACAATTTTGATGTAATCCAGCTCTGTCACTTACCAGCCTTTTGCATTTTAAGTCTTACATGGCAGAAATAGTATAATCTTTAAGATCAAAATATATCAGTTCCAATATTCAGGGTGTTAAATTCACAAAATCAAAACTAACTCAGCGCTCTCCCTCAACTCTCTCAAATTCTCTAGGCCTTTAAAAAACAAAACACTAAAATAGAAGAGCCACATTAAAATTCAGAATGTAAAAATGACAGACATGATTTGGTTCCCCCCACAGGAAAAAAAAAAAAAAATTCCCTGCCCTGTATTTACCTAAATCTAGGCTCTGGGCCTGGTTCTTTTATTTGTGATCTACATGCACACAAGTTTCTAGATCAGAACTCACAGAGCAAAAATCTGAGCTTGAGAATACAGTGTATAAAAGCAGGTAGTAAAAGCGTAATTACCAGCAGCATTATGCTGTCTATATTGTTAAATGTGAACTCTGCAATTGAGATGTAAATTTGGTTGTGAGCAGTGAATTAAAAGAGCTCTGAGATGAAAATCTAAGCATTCTGCAGACACCCAAAAAAGGAAAAAAAAAAAAAAAAAAAAAAGATTTGTCTATTCAATCTAAAATGAGACATGTAATCAGTTTATAATTAAAAAAAAATCAAAAGGCAGTTGCAAAAGAAACATGATTTTTTTTTCTAAAATACAATCAAAGAAATATGGAAGGTAATGCTGCATTAGAAAGATAAAAAAACAGTCTTTGGTTCATATGATTAGGACCTTGATTTCTGAATAAACAAAAATTCTCAAGGTAATTGATAGATTCGATCGTACATATTTTTGAAAGATATACCCTCCAAAAAGTTTGTCTTATTTTTGTCCAGGAACACATCTTCTAAAAAAATAAAAATAGCTGAATGTCTGCGAGGCGTCCTGCTGCCCTCGGTGAGCGCATCCTGTCCTGCTTGGTTTCTTTGAATTCCTGAGCTGTGGGGTCAGCACCGGCCTGGGCCGCCGTGGAAATGGCTTTTTAGCGACAAGATTTACAGTCCCTTGTTTACCACTCGATTCTAAGTCACCACACTGCACGGAAGTGATGTTGCAGTTCCCAGAATTTTCTTACCCTTGGGGTATTTCTCTGCCCTCATTAGGAGCCATCTGACTGCTTTGGAAACGTCTGGACTCGTGGGCACGCGTCAGTCTGGCTTCTGTGCCCGAGCGGCCCACACACAAACGCGCGTGTGTCCCCTCCCGCCTCCCCGAGCCGCGCCTCACCCCCGAGCTGGCTGCCGTCTGAAGGACCAGGGTGCGCTGGGTGTCCACACTGGCTGTGTCCCCATGGGGTCAAAGGTCACCTGCCCAAGTCAAGGACCTGCGATTGCATTTACTGTCTTGAATCCAGTTTAACCAATGTAAAATGTCGAACAACACTCATTGCACTACACTTTCAAGACAGCTCCCAGGGTATTTTATAAACACGCAGTTTACTCCTTCTCAAGAGCCTTTCTCACCTTGGAAAAGGAACGATAGTCCCAGGAAATAAATACGCCACGGATAATATGGGGTTTAAACCTTCAAGCATCCCAGCTACAAAGAATTTGGGAAAAATAAAATAAACAGCCCAGCATAAATACACACAGCTAATCAGTCCGTTCCTACACTTCGCAATCTTACCACAAGGAGTCCACCCAAATCAGGAAAAGCCGGACCGCAGGGAAGGACCTCTTCCAACTGTTTCAGAGAATATAAATAAATTAGTTAACATCCATTTACTCTGCACGGGGCCCTCCATCCATACAGGGCTTCACATCCCTCTTCCTTCAACAGTCCGGTCACAAACAGCCAGACAACTTCACCTCCACCCAACAGGCAGGCACCAGCCAGAAGCATTTATTTCATTTCCATGGGAAAAGGAATAGAGGCCATGAGCAGGAAGCCCGGATGTAAACAGAGGTAGATTCCTGGGAGTTGTACACACCAGCAATCACACCCTCTTTTAGAATCGTTTCCCAAAATAGCCTAACACTGAGTTCTGTTGGCAAAAGGTGATGAGAAACATAGTCTTGCTACTCTTGCATATTAAGAGCTATTTTTAGCGCTCATCACCCCTTTCTGAAAATTAACAGGACGAATGTACACTTAAATATTTAAAATCCATCATTGTCATTTTGAAAGCAGATTTTCGCGTTATACTGCACATGTGTCACTTGTTAAATATTTAAAACTAAACAAGGCATCACAGATTTCGATTTCCAAATTGCCTTTTAATCTACCGTTATAGATTCTTCCTCAAGATCATAAACCTCTGAAAAGCTGTTTAGTGTCTGAACCACTTTCCCTGCTGCCTCTGCTATATAATGTATGTATGGTGTAATATAGCATACTACAAAAAAGCAGCCCAAGACAATTACAAGCTGCTATCTTTTTGTTGTTGTTGTCGTTATTGTTTTGAGCCAGGGAAGGTTTCTTCACATAGTTCAGGCTGGCCTTGAACTCACTATGTAGATAAACTGGACTCCAATTTGTGGAGATCCTCCTGCCTCAGTCTCCCAGTGGTAGGATTACAGGTGCATGCCACCACGCCCAGCCACAAACTATCGTGAAATCCAAAAGAAAAGCCACATGCACATTTCTGGGAGAAGAATCCTAAATAACCATCAGGGAAGCCTAGAAGAGGCCTCCCTGCCACCCTGCTGTGACACATGAACTGAGTGACCTTGGGCAGGTCCGAGTGCTTATCTGTCCCCTGCTTCGCCCGCTGAGAGTCGGTATTTCCACTTGCTGCGGACAGGCAGAAGCACACACCTCTCCCACCAAGAGCGCGCACGCGTCCCTTGCAGTCGGGATGATATTTTCTGCTACCACCGCCCGCTGTCAATTCATCACGCCTCATTCTCTGTCGCCTTTCCTTTCTAGGGCATGGGCTATGATATTTAAATTATTGTCTCGATTGGCAAGAAGCAATCATTTCTGCTGAAAGTGATCGCTTCCACGGAGCACTAATAAAACCTTTCCGTCTGACAACTCTCTTGTCCCGTTCCCAAATTATACAGTCTCCATAAAAAAGCCCATTCCGTGGGGAGCAACTATCCGAACTCCAGAGCGCGCAAACTCTGTGCCTCCTGTCGCGAGAAGGGTGGGAACTTCCCGCAAAAAGAAAAAAACCCAAGACTCAGAGCGAGGCGGAGAAACTAACAGAGGCACTTGGGTTTCTGCTTAATTCATTCAGGATTATTTCACTTTCAGTTGGTCAAGCTAATAATATACACGACACAATGTCAGTAAAAATTAAATTATAAACTACAGTGGCCCGGATGGGAAACGGCGTCAGCTCTGTGGCTTTTCCCAAGTAGCACCCTGGTAAAGCATAGAGGCACCTTCTGTCCCCACGGCTTTCTGAAGGCTGCGTGGCAGGTATTTCCGGAGCCACAGTGAGCACTGGGACATTTTGCCTTAATAAACGAGGTACAGTTATATTCTTTTTCCTGAATGTTAAGCACTACGAGCTAAATGCAGAAAACATCCAAGGTCAGTGTCCCATTTTAGACCTTTCCAGGCAGCTATAATATTATGATAATCGAGCCGCAAATATTCCTATAGAAAGAGTAAATTAGCCTTTTCACTTGAAAGATGATTGCAGTAAACAATAAACCTAAGAGAGGACAAAATCCCTATTTTTAAAAGCCATGAACGGTTGGCTCAATCACGTGTGTGATAGCGATGTCCAAAACGAAGGGAGCTGAGCCCTGCGAGGAGGGAGGAGGAGGAGGGCGGGCCGAGGAGAGCGGGCCTCAGAACAGCAGCACCAGCAAGAGGAGTCGCCCCGCGGCCACCTCGGCGGGCGGAGCGACGTGTGTGTAGGCAGAGACGCGAGTGGCATTCACAGCAGAAAGCCACGAAGTATGATGCCTAAGAATGTTCAATACAATTTGTGGGTCCTTTTTGACATTTACCCTTTTTCCCACATTTTCAAAGAACTAGTTGCCATTAGAAAAGCGTGTGATATTAGCATCTGGTATCCACATAAACTAGTTTAAAGAGGTCAATACACTTTTTTTTTTTTTTAACGTTAGAACTGACACACTTCTGGCCAGGTGTCGGGTTGCATGTCTGTAATTCTAGCACTCTGGGAGGCTGAGGCAGGAGGATCCTGCCCAGTCTGGGCAGTTCAGCAACTTAGTAAGACCCTGTCTTAAAATAAAAAAATTTAAAAAGGAACTGAGGATGTTGCAGACCCTCTTAATGCTCTCAGCAGTGCCCAGTGTAGATAACAAAGCCGATCAGTACCGTCAATATCGCAAATGCAGCTCTGTTATTTTCTAGTCTCCAACCAAAGGAAGAGATGGGAGAGAATGCTATTTTAATTCAGCTGGACTCCACGTCTGACGAGGAATTCAGGGACTGAAAGCAGAAGAAGATGAGTGCAAGTACACGTCAGGGAAAATCCAAAGCTGGGCACAGTGGTGCAGGCCCTATAATCCAGTGCCTGAGGCAGGAGGATCTCAGGTTTGCAAGTTCAAGCCCATCCTGGGCAATTTAGCAACTTAGTGAGATCCTGTCTCAAAATAAAAAATAAAAAACCACTGTGGATGTAGCAGTGCAAAGGCCCTGGGTTCAATCTCCAGGAGGGAAAAAAGGACCCCGAAAGGAATTCAGTTGCTTCCTGGAAAGAGGGAGAGAGCAGCTGCCCGCATGACTTTTTTTCTCTCCCTGCACAAGCCCTCCGCCCTACAGCCTGGGCAGCAGCACAGCTGTGTTTGTCTCCAGGCCCAGCGCCTTCTTCGCTGGGCTCCACAGACCAGGTCTCCCAAGAGCTCCATTTCTCCCTGGGGCTCCCGTGGCACTGAATGCCGCCATCAGGGAACAACGTGAATCCCGGCAGGGGGCCCCAGGCAGGGACAGGGTCAGAAGCCGGGCTAAGATGGGGGAGCCTCAGCCCAGGTCACACCTAAGCAGGCCAGGAAAAGCATGCGACCCACTCCCCTGCGGGTCACTAACCGGCCACACGTGTCATCTCACAGCCCTCAACGACATTCTGAGTTTGGACCCAGGTCTGAGCCTGCCAAGGAAAAGTTCCCAGGAAGAGCCGAAATAAATAAGGATGAATTTGTAGAGATAAATTATTGCAAGTTTAGATGAACTGCTTGAGATACATTATCTGTCTTCTCCCGGGTAATCAGGTGGACTTTTATAAACACATCTTGACTATCATTTCTTTTATTGATTTGTTTGTTTTCTATGTAGTTCAGACTGGCCTTGAACTCCCCACTAGCCCAGGGTGGCCTCAAACTTGTGGGGATCCTCCTGCCTCAGCCTCCAGAGTGCTGGGATTACAGATGTGTGCCACCACGTCCCTCACTAATGCAGGGCTCTATCTCCCTCCCATCAGTCTGTGTTGCAGAAAAGCAAACTAAAGACCCCATGCCCCCCAAGTTTAGTCACCACTCAAATTAAGAAACTAAATAAATCAAAGACAATTTTCATTAGTGAGGAGAGAAAAATTTAATTCATCCTTGGATAAATTAGAATTCTAGACAAAGAAGTGAAGTTCAACCAGGGAGATTTTTAAAAGTTTCTATTTTTAAAATAAGCCAGGTGGGAAAGTTTAGCTATTTAGAACACTTTATATTTATAATGAATACCCCGGGCGTGGTGTTGCACGCCTGTAATCCCGGCACTCGGGAGGCTGAGGCAGGAAATTCTGAGGTCAGCCTGGGCTACACAGTGAGATCCTGTCTCAAAAACAAACAAAAACAAACCAATCCAGTCCGATCGATTTAGTAATTTAATGAGATACTGTCTCAAAAAAATAAATAAAATAAAATAAAAAGTGCTGAGGATGTAGCTTAGTGTGAAGGCCCTGGGTTCCATCCCTAGCAGCAAAAATAAAATAAATCAAAGCAGGAACACAGACACTACAGAGAACCGGGGTCAGACCTTGCATCTCGATTCCCTTACCCCCCCCCAAGCTTTGCGAACTTTACGCTGAGCACCCAGAGTCCCGCGATTACAATGCGCAGGAAACAGAAAGAAGGACCACATACCCGCTGATCCGGCGGGGCGTGACTGACTGCTCGTTTCCTTAGCCTGTGCTCATCTGCTCCCTTCCACTGTACATTTTTCAAAATTTGAAGTAAAAAGTTAAAAAAAAATCACGAGAGCCTGGACTGTTGGTGACCAGCAGAGCCGGGACTGTTTCACTCTTAGTTTGAGCCCGTGGACGGCAGAGCCAGCGGAGGAAACTCTTCTATGGCCTCATTTCCTTATTTCTCATTCTTTTTCTTTTCTTTGAGACAGGGTCTCGCTATGTAGCCCAGGCAGGCCTGGAACTCACAGCCATCCTCCTGCCTCAGCCTCCTCTGAGTGCTGGGACGACAGACGTGCAGCACCATGCCCGGCCTCTGAGTTTCCTGATTTCCTAACGCTGTTGTGACTCCAACCCCGCACTGTTGCTAAGGGGACTAAACGCAACTCAGTGCTTTCAACCTTTGAGAAATCCCAAACCCCAGGCCTGGCCCCAGCCAATGAATTAATTTATATCCTCTGGCATCAGGGTAGAAGGCCTGTGCGGCCCCCAATGGCCCGGGGGGAACCGGGCTCTGCAGACCGGGCACAGACCTGGGCTCCTGTCTTGGTTTTGCCATCGGTTAAGAACAAGCACTAACAAAAGGGAAAAGACAGTTAAAAAAAACCAGGTCTGGTTACTGCACCAAGTTGTGAGAGAGTATGCAGCACGCAAATCCAAGCACACTGTGGACCATGTAAATGGAAGGAAATATTATGTTTACCTGTAGCCCAAGCATATGATTTATAACCTGCGGGAACCTCACCAGCCCATTTTAGATATTAAATCAGCCCAGGCAGGGTGGGCACATCTGTCATCCCAGCACTTGGGAAGCTGAGGCAGGAGGATCATTGAGAGTTTGAGGCCAGCCTGAACTATATAGTGAGACCCTGTCTCAAATGAAACAAAATAACAACAACAAAACAGAGGATGAAACAAAAAATAAAAAGATAACAGAAGTTATTAATATTATTATTGAGCTTCTTATTTTTGTGCATTGTTTGGGAGATTTTACCCTGAACACGGACTATTGATCTAACAAGAAAGAACAGAATTTAGCAAGGGAAAGTGCTGGAGAGAGGGACAGAGACCTCAGTGCCAGGCCTGGAGGAGTAACCGGCTCCCTGACCACAATGAACCCTCTGTCCCTGCTTCCGGCTCCTCCTGCCCCCAGGACCACCAGGGTGCCTGGTCACCTGGCCAAGTGCTACTGCTGTCACCCTCGGATTTGCCTCATTCTCCCACAACCTTCAGACCCTCACACCCTGACACTGAGGGACGGACGGACATGGGCCGGGTAGGCGACCTCCAAGGTCCCTTAATTGAACTAAAAGACTATCTACTTGCAGGGGGGAAAGGCAAGAATTCCTGAAGACGCAGAGGAAGATGTCACACAATCACATGGCTATTTATTTTCTAGTAAAAATTAATGAAGATTCCTAACCAGGTGACACACTCTGGAGGCTGAGGTGGGAGGATCCCAAGTTTGAACCCAGCCTGGGCAATATAGCTACTTAGTGAGACTCTGTCTCAAGATAAAAAAAATAAAAATAAAAAAGACAGGAGGGCTGGGGATGTAGCTTAGTGTAAAGGCCTTGGGTTCAGTCCCCAGCACTACAAAAAAGATGAGGTGAGGGGGAGGGGAGGAGGCGGAAGAGGAGGAAGAGGAAGAGGAAGAGAATCTTTTGCACGGTCTCTTCCAAAATCTCTCAGTCCTCCTGACTTTCCGCTGGAGACAGCAGTGAAGACCAGCTTTGAAAATGCTCATAATTTAGGCTGGGGATGTGACTCAGTGGTCTCCAGTACCACCTAAAAATGAATACATAAACTGATCCTCCTAGCACTCAAAAGGCTAAGGCAGGAGGATTTCTGTGAGTTCAAGTTCAGCCTGTGCTACATAAAAAGACCGTGTCTCAAACAAACAAACAAACAAACAAACAAAAAACCTTTTTTAATCCTGTAGCCCTGGCATAGAAAGTTGATGCCCATGATTCTCTAAGAGATGCTCATTTTGCCCTGGGAACCATTAATTCCCAGATGCCACCCCCAGACACCCCCAGAGGACCCGGATGCGTGTTCCAGCCCAGCGCTCCCTGTCTACAGGAGAGGACTAAGCAGTGTGGGACACAGTCTCACCACTAACCTCTTTCCAAAGTCCACTTCCCAACTTAGGTGCCACGGAACCTCAGGCTCTGATGAGCAAGGGTTTAGGGACCAAGCACAGCCACCTCCATTGTAAACTCCCCCTCGGGCCCTTGAAGACAATGAGGGTTTGTTTTTGTTTTTGTTCTTTTGAGGCAAGGTCTCACTATGTAGCCCAGGCTAGTCTTCATTTGTGCAAGACTCCTCCTGCCTCAGCCTCCTGGGCGCTGGAATTTCAGGCATGTGCCACCATACCTGGTTTTGAGAATGCATTTAAAATGCCAGGAATACAAGAAAAGAACAACAACAACAGTAACAAAAATGCCCAAGAACAGCCAGGTGTGGTGCAGGCCTGTAATCCCAGCACCCTGGGAGGCTGAAACAGGAGGATCACAAGTAGGAGTGCAGCCTGTGGAATTTAGCAACTTAGTGAGACTTTGTCCCCAGATGACAAATAACAATCATGAAAGCCCTGGCGTGCATGGAGACACAGTTCAATGTGAAGGCCCTGGGTTGAATAGGTGCAAAGACAAAGCTGTCTTTTTCTAGTTGATCTTCACCCCTCACCCCACCCTGCAGCCTGGGCCACCACCGCGTCTAAGTCTGGAGTGGACCCCGGGGACGCCGCAGCCCTGACCAGCGGCCTCTGTCACCCCCACCTGTGCGGCTGTCTTCATCGGCCACTGACGCGTCCCCGAGTTCTCTGCCTCGGATGCATACCGAATGTGGACCCGGCTCTGCTGTGTCATTAGCTGCATGCGTTGAGAAGGCCAAAGCGGTCTGAGAAAAATCCACTCTGCAAAAATCCACTCAGCACACAGCGTTGAGGCTCCACACGGAAGCTGAGTGCCGCTCGCTCGCAGGGTGGAAATAAAGGCAGCTGTGGCACAGACACAATTTATTTTATTTTATTTTATTTTGTTTGAGACAGGCTCTCACTATGTAGCCCAGGCTGGCCTCAAACGGGAAGTGATCCTCTTGCCTCAGCCTCCTGAGCGCTGACATTACAGGCGTGCACCTCCGCGCCTGGGTTTCCTTTAATTTTTGAACTAGAGAGAGTTCTGAGCCCTGACAGGAACATGCTTAACACTTAGAGAAGAAGGAGAAAGAGAAGAAAGAGAGGAGAGAGAGAGGAAACAGTACCCTGCCTTCGGTGTCTGTGGAGAGATCCTGCTTTCTACGGAGCCCACAGAGCAACTAAAAAGTTATCAAGAACTCAAAGGATCTGGGATTTTGCCTGTGGTATTTCCTCCGTTCCTGAGATTATTTGCAGGCGGGGTCTCCTTGTACTTGGGGGCAGTGGGGAGGACTCTGGGGATTGAACCCGGGCCCTCTGTACTGAGCAGTACCCGCAGCCTTTTATTTATTTTGAGACAGCGTCTCGCTAAGGAACCATGTTTGCCCAAACTGGCCTTGAATTTGAAATCCTCCTGTCTCAGCCTCCCAGAGTGCTCAGATTCCAGGCCTATGCCACAACACCCAGGTATATATACATGGGTATTAAACTTTGCATTTATTCAAGTGGCTTAGAACTCACATTTTTGAGCTTTCCCATCTTTTGAATTTAACTATTTCACTGGGCAAAAGTTAAAGTGTTAACTCTCAGTTGAATTTTTTACATCATATAAAGCAATTGATTCTCAAATACAAGTGGCTTTGAGTTACTGTGGTTGCCAGCCTGTGTCGTCTTCTCTCTTCTTTCAAACCTGTCCCCATGTGGGGAAACGATCCAACATAACAGGAGAGCGCTGGATCTAACATGGGTGCTCTGGTGCACACCTGTGCTCCTAGCACTCAGGGAGGCTGAGGCAGGAGGAGTCTAAATCCCAGAACACCTTGGGCAACTTAGTGACTTAGCGAGATCCTGTGTTTTAGTTACTTTTCTCATTGCTGAGACAAAATACCCAACACCCAAAATTAAAGGAAGAAAGGTTTGTTTGGCTGAGTTTGTAGAGGTTTCAGTCCATAATCGGCTGGCTCCAAGGCAGGGTGGCATGGCAGAGGGGCATCACAGAGGAGAAACAGCTCATGATGGGCAAGAAGGTAGCAAAGCAACAAGAAACCTTCACAGTGTCTTTCTGCCTCTTTTATCTTATCCTGGCTACTCAGGGCAGGTAGCACTTGCATCCTTAGCCCTTTTTCCTAGCATTGCACCATGAATCAATCCCAGCATCACACAACTCTAGATCCAGCCACCTCTGAAAAAGCCCCACCTATGACCACACAAGGCTTTGGGGGGACGTCTAGATGCAGCCACAACACCCCATCTCCAAAGAAAAAAATACAAAAGGGCCGAGGGTGTCGCTCAGTGCGAAGGCCCTGGGTTCAATCCCCAGGACCCCCAAAGTTTTCTAAAAAGCCCTGCGCTGTCTGTGTGCTGAGAAAGACTCACGTGCCGGCCCTCGTGCCACATGCCACGTCTGTTCCCAGGGCCTGGTGTAAGTTGGTCGCCTTCCAAGTCCTCGAGATTCGAATCCTGAGTCATCTCTATTTTCTCACCTCTTTGTTCTGGAAGTTCTCACTGCCACATCTCATAATGAGCAGTCTCTTCTTCATTTTCCTACTTCTTTCTGATCCAGCCACGGGGAGCTCTGGAACATGTTACCCCACGTTTTTCACGACTACAGAACAATATTGAGATTTTTCATATCCTCAGGTACAAATCTGTTCACAGACTGATCTGAACCCTCTTTCCTAGCTTATTTCTACTTCTCACAAATCTGCTGCAGACAACCTGGTGTAATAATCTCCACTTGGTCAAGCGTAGTGGTGCACGCCTGTCATCCCAGCACTCGGGAGGCTGGGACAGGAGGACTGCCCCCAGTTCCAGGCCAGCCTGGGCTACATAGCGAGACCCTGTCTCAAAAAACAGAACAAAATCTCCCCTCCACCGGAATCTACTGAATGCAGCCCTATTTCCAGGGTTTTGCCACAGTCGGTCCCAGCATCATGTAGTAAACCACACACACGCCCTGCTCTTCACCGATGGGACATGTCTTACAAAGCTGGGGACAGCCTTCAAGGAGGACATGGCCAGGGCTACCCAAGATGGGGAGGGAGGAGGTGGGTTTCAGAGCTCAGTTCTGAAAGACAGTTTGGGGAGGAAGGGTTCGTGGTAAGGACGGTTAGTGACAGAAGTAAAGAATGGGACCCTATTTCCCCCCATGGACTGAACAGTCCTTGAGGACAGGAGTTATCTAGTTCATTCTAAAAAAACTATTTTATTTTGAGACAGCATCTCACTAAGTTGCCCAGGCTTGAACTTGTGACCCTCCTACCTCAGCCTCTGGAGTAGCTGGGATTAGTCTGACATGGAATTAGTCTTCCACTTTACCCAGCCCATTCCATTTAATGGTCCCCATAACATCTCTCTGAGTGCCTTGTACACAGCAGGTGAGTCACAAATATCTTTTAATGAGACCCCTTGTACTGACTCCCTCCAAACTTTAATATGACACCTCGCATATAGTAGGTGATCAATAAATGCCTCTTGAATGAACAACTGATTTCTTAACCTTTCCACTCCTTGCCAAAGTACAAAGGCAGGGAGAGACATAGAATGAGTAAAGTTTCAGCTACTGAAAAAAGTATTCTTAAGAAGAAAACCAATGGTCATAAATACAAAATATGTTTATTGTGTTTACATAGCACAGACAGGCTGTACATAAAAATGAGTTAAAATGTTGTATTGACATCGCCCTCTGGTGTTAGACTCTCCCAGACAATTAAAATCCTTTCAAACTTAACAGTTGGGGGGGATTTCGCCTCCAGAAAAGGGGGCCCTGCCACTTTGACAACTGTGAGCTGGTGGTGCCTTCCCATTTGCCTCTGCTCTTCTGGGCTGGATTCTGGTCTCCACCCAGGGATGGAGTCCGGGGCATTTGCCTCACAGCAGGAATTCTCCCTCAGGTCCAAGTCCAGCCGGGCTAGGCCCGCAGCCCTCAGAGAGCAGCGGGGCTGGGCTGCTGCTCCATCTGGACCCTCACACAGAACCGAGCTTTAAAACCCAAGAGATCATGGTTTTGCACACAGTGAAAACTTACCCCTCTCTCCGATTGTCTAAGACAAGCCGTTGATTTTGCTTTTCTGTTTTTTGAGACAGGGTCTCGCTATGTAGTCCAGGCTGGCCCTGAACTCACTATGTAGCCCAGGCTGACCTCGAGCTGGTGGCAATCCTCCTGCCTCAGCCTCCCGAGTGCTGGGATTACAGACGTGTGCCGCCACGTCTGAGTAGAACACAGAAGTCCCAACACAGCCACTGGCAAAGCGTGCCCGGGCGGCCGAAGTGAAACATGAGCCATCTTCAGAGCAACTCTTGGTGCCCCGACGACGCCCTGGAATAAATATCTCAGAACTAAACTCACTCGCCTGGCCATGGCACAGACTCCAGAAAGTCCTTTATTAAAAAATACAAAGTTACGGGTCTTTGGGCGATTCTGAGGCCGGGCCAGAGTTTTCCAGTAACTGAGAGCACACTGGAAAGACGGCGTCTTGGACCCCAAAAAGCAAGGTAGAAAATAGATCTTGGCGCGGTTCCTTTGAAGCGGTATTTTTAGCAGGCTGTTAGCCACTCAGTGCCCTCAGTACTGTCATCGTCTCCTTGTCACCCTCCTCGCTGCTGTCACTGCCGTCATCACCGTCATGATCAAGCCTTCCACGTACCATGATTTGCTAGGGCAGTGCTCAGCACCGGACATCATTGAACTCATCTGACTTTCATGATCATCTTAATAATACTCTAATTTTATTGAGGCTTCATAACTTACTGCTACTTCCAGGGAGGGTACAATTCTGACTCGGTTCCCAGGACACGGAACCCTGGCTCTCAACCATGGTATTTCCTGTCACCAGGCCCCAGAGTGTCCATCACCCGCAAGTCCCCAACATGGAACCATGGAACGGGCTGTGCTCAGTGACCTGCTGTCCCCCTCTCTGTCTAAGTGATGGGCAGAGAGGTGCTGAGAGGAGGGCTTGAAGGGCTACATGCTTCAAGTAAAGAGATCAGGCTTGGTGAGTGGGGTGCCAGGAAGGGATCGAGCTTGGGGGGGGTGAGGAACAGGAAGTGGTCAACCTTGGGAGGATGAAGAACCAGGAAGTGGTCAACCTTGGGTGGATGAGGAACCAGGAAGTCACCAACCTTGGGTGGATGAGGAACCAGGAAGAGATTAACCTTGGGTGGATAAGGCACCAGGAAGAGATTAACCTCGATGGGTGAGGAAGCAGGAAGTGGTCAACCTTGGTGAGTGAAGAACCAGGAAGAGATCAACCTCGGGTAGATGAGGAACCAGGAAGTGGTCAACCTTGGTGGGTGAAGAACCAGGAAGAGATCAACCTTGGGTAGATGAGGAACCAGGAAGTGGTCAACCTTGGGTGGATAAAAACTAGGAAGAGATTAACCTTGGGTGGATGAGGAACCAGGAAGAGATTAATCTTGATGGGTGAGGAAGCAGGAAGTGGTCAACTTTGGTGGGTGAAGAACCAGGAAGAGATCAACCTTGGTGGATGAGGAAGCAGGAAGAGTAGTTAAGGGTAGTTAAGGAACCAGGAGGCACTAAGATCGACATCGCCTACTAGGCTCTCTTCTACTTCCTGTCCAAACGAACGGCAAGGAAGTAAGGAGCACCAAGCTTCTGGTGTGGCACCAATGTATTTATCTGCACTATATTCGGCAGCATTTGTCACCTCGTCATAGCACTGTGCTAGGCGCTAAGCAAAATATTTATGCGTATCAGACACACAAGCCCAGGCCCTTTCTCGAGAGAGGAAACTTCTCCAAGCCCTTGCGATGTCTTCACCACTCGCATCTGAGTCTACGACCACACACTTGGGCGTGCATATGTACACACACACACACACACACACAGATACACTCCTGAAAGCAAAGGTTCAACAAAGCCAACAAGGTACAGATTTTAGACGAAGACTTTCAAAATCCGTGCTGCATTCAGAGCCGAGTCTCAGATGCACGCACGCGGGGCTTCTGGTGGTTACTTCCCGTTGTGCCGTCTTTATTCCTGGCAGTGCACGCCGTGTTACCTACGACAGTCCCTTTCTGGCTACTGATGTGTCCCATCTCCCATCTGCTCTTCCAGAGACGCTGCTGGCCAACTGCCACCATTGCTGCATTAGCCCTCATGATGTCACTGGACTCGATTTCTCGGGACCCGCTGGCTCACACATTCTTCTGCACTCCTCCGAGCACGTTTGAGTTTTGTTTCCCTATTAGGAAACCTCTCTGTTTCTGCTGTTTCCCTAAGCTTGTAGCTGTTCTGCTAGGGAAGAAAACAGAGCTTGAAATTCCTCAAGAAATTGCTGGCTGAGCCATCAGGCTGCTCAGCCCAGGGTCTCAATTTCCCTTTGTTTTTCTTTTTGTTTTAGGCAGAGTCCCACTGTGTAGCCCAGGCTGGGCTCGAACTCATGGAAGTTCTCCTGCCTCAGCCTCCCATGTGCTGGGATTACAGACCCGCTCCGCCATGCCTGCCTTATTTTAGTCTTCTTGTATATGTCAAAGGCATTCTGTGCTTCATAAGGAAATATGTACGGACAGGGTGCTTTTACTTTTTAATACAGGGCTTAACATAGACCTCTCTGTAGTTTGTGTTCAAGAGATGTGGGAAACAGTTGTTGAGCACCTGCTGTATCCCAAGTGTCATCAGCTGTGTGCCTGACGTTATCTTGTTTAACCTCAAGTGAGCTCAATGAGATAAAAGTAATGGCAGCTTTCTTTTACCATGTGATTGCCTGGTTTAATCATAACAACATATAGAGTAGATAGGATGTTGATGATTCCCTCTCTGTGATGAAATATAAGGACAGAGATGAAGTCCAGGCATGAACTCAACCAAGCCAACCGCAGGCGACAGCACAGGGCGGGACCCCGGGCGGGGTGGCTGGAAGCTGCCTGCCTCCTGAGTAGGGCGATGGAAGGCAGACCTCCTAGGCTGGTCCAAAGGAAAAAAAAAAACACCAAACTGATAGAACATTTATTCCTACAGGCAAAATATGCCCTCACTGGCAAAATATTACTTTCACGTGTATGGTGTTTTATGTCCCAAACTGAATTGCAGCCACATAACTATAAATCATAGAAGTTATCAAAGCCAGCTTTTAAAAACTTCATTACTTACACCCTTCAATTTTCACAGCATGTTTTCTTGCCTAAGAATAGAACAAGGATTTCCGGGCATGGTGGTGCCTGCCCGTAACCCCAGCTTTCAGGAGGCAGAGGCGGGGGGCTCCGAGGTTCAAGGCAAGCTGGGGCTACCAGTGGAGATGCTGTCTCAAAATAAAAACAAAAGCCAAAGCCAAATGGGTGCAGCATTTTCCACTCAGCTCCTGAGTTCAGAGGGGCTTGAGATGCAAAATAACCAGTTTCTCTCTGAAATCCGTTTCCCTTAAACGCTGCATGCTGAACAACGGGATCAGAAACCTGAATTCCAACTGGTCATTTTAAATCCCCAGAGCCCCTGTGACGGCGGTCACTAGCACAGCAATGGCCGCCCTGCTCCTCTGTGAGCAGCTCTGGATGAAGAGGCCACTGGCCACCCACCCCAGAGCCCTCCCAGAACTCCAGGAGCTGTTCTCCTCCTGATTACCAATAAACTCTCCTAACCTGGGAAAAAAGCCAAACAAGCCAAAACAGAAATTCACAAAACATCCCAGTCTAAAGCCGTCATGGTGGTACAGGCCTATAATCCGGGAGGCACTCGGGAGGCTGAGGCAGGAGGACTGCTTCAAGTTTGAGGCCAGCCTGGGCGACATAGTGAGTTCAAGTCCAACCTGAACTATGTAGCGAGACCCTGTCTCAAAAAAACAAAAACTAAACCAAAACAAAACAAAATCCCAGTCTAACTTAACTTTTTTCTTCAAAATACTCAGAAGGCCTTGAGTTAGAATCAGCAGTTACAGGGTGGCTTATAATGGCTTAGCAAGGAACCCTCATTGAAGAGCCCCTCACACAGGTTGCACGGAATTGATAGATTTTATAGTAGTTTACTAACTCCTAGCACAAACCTATCCCTTTACAGCTTCCGAAACGCTTGGACATACTCCTCCCACGTCGTCCTTCGCTGTTCGCTAGGCGGATGCCACTGTTGCAGTCCTCGCGGCTGGCACACGGCCCTGAGCCCTGGCTGCGGTGGCCACATTGATATCCACCCACGGGGCCGAGGGGCCCCTCCAGGGCTGCCCCTACCCTGCCAGTTCCTCACTCTGTGCCAGCCAGGGCTGGGCCGGGTATGCGGCCCAGGGCAGAGCACTGGTGCTGGGACCGCAGGTCTTTCTGGTACCCACAGGGCCGTCCTCTGTCCTCTGTTGTCACGGGCTGCAGACAGAGTGGCAGATTCTCTGCTTTCTCCAGATGTCCCTGGTCCAGGAATGCAGGGGAACTGGACAGATGAGCTACCTTGACTGCACTGCCTTCCAGGCCAGAGAGGAGGGCTTTATCCAACAATCTGTAAGCACCGGTACTGAAATTCCTGCAGATCTCACCCCGGTTCCACCACGGACAAACCACGGGCTTGGGCAAAATCTCCCTTCTCTGGCCTCAGTCTGCTTACTTCCCAGTGAAAGAAACGTACCGGTCTATAGAAAGTGTCCATCCCGAGCCCACAAAGTGATTCCTCTATGAAAATGATACTTGGTATCAAAGAACGCATGCTCGGAACCGAGACCGATGAAACAGCAGAATCCAGTAAGTTCCACCCTCGTGGCAAACGACGCTGCTTATTCTGCCTACTGCACTTCGCTTCTGTTTCTTCAAGTGAACCAGAATGGGGACTGTAGGAAGAGTAGTGCTATGGTGTCGTCAACACGAACTTCTAATAATAAATGGCACTGAAATAGAGACGATGCTCTAGAAACGAAGTGTGCCAGGTGTGGTGGTGCATGCCTGCAATCCCAGCTACTCAGGAGGCTGAGGCAGGAAGACTGCAAGCTCAAGGCCAGCCCGGGTCATTGAGCTGGCCTTAATGAGATCTTGTCTCAAAAAACAACAACAGCAACCCCACCAACAACAACAAAACTGGAAATGTGGCTCTGTGGGAAGCCCTGGGTTCAATCCTCAGCACGGGGAAGGAAGGAAGGAAGGAAGGAAGTTAGGAAGGAAGAAGAAAAGAGAGAAAGAAAAAAGAGAAAGGAAAGGAAGGAAAGAAGAAAGAAAAAGAGAGAGAATGAACGCAGTTTCCGCAGCAGCGGTGAAGCTGGCTGCACTGAGAACCAGCCGGGCTCCCCATTTGCTTGTAAATGTGCAGCGTGGTGAGCGCCTGCTCAGAAGGGTCTGCGCGGGTCGCACACAGGACAGACGTGGGCCCCATGTGACACCAAAAGGGCCAGTTACTCTCGTCTGACCCGGACCTCAATTTTTATCCAACATGTGCAGAATAAGGAAAACATATGACGTTGGCCAAGCGCTCGAGCTAACGCCTTCAGCACTTTCCGAGGACCTCAGGTTGGCCTCGCTCTGCCCCTCTCTCCCGTCTCGTTCTCTCTCTCCCCCCATGAGTGCCAAATGCAGAGCCTGAATCTGAGTAGAGCCATTTCTCGCCCAGACTCCTGCCCACCTAAACTTGGTGTTTCCAGCTCTCCCGCAGCTTGCTCTACCGGAATACACAGTCCCTCTCCTGACCCTCTGACCTGTGGGCCGGCAGGGTGGCCTGCGGGCAACCAGGTGTCCTTGCAGACTGGGACAGAACAGGAGGCCACCTGCAGGGTGGCATGCACGCAGATCTGGGGGTCTTCTAAGCAGCAGGGGGCAGGCGGTGGGCACGAGGCCCCAAGCAGCAATGTGTGCGAGGAGCCAGGGCCAGCGAGGGCGGCCAGACACCTTTTCCATGGACCCATGAAGCAGGCCCCGTGGCAAGCTGCTGTTCAGGGACAGTGCCATGCTGGGCGCTGGGCAGTGAGACCCAGTGAGTGCCACTCCCTGCTGCTCGTTGTCTCTGGGTCCCCGGAGCGCATCCCAGCAGCGTGGTGGAGGCAGCCTCTGCTGAGCTGCTGTGCACCTGTCTGGCTGCACTTGGGCTTCCTGGACCTGCAGCTGAATACACGGTGAGTAGGACGCCCGCTGTCCGGCCGCCGGCACCAAGTGGCTCCCTGCACAATGTGTCCCGTGTCCCCCATGCCCAGAGCACCTACCACAACGCCCAGACCTTTGTGGACAAGAGTGGTCCCCTTTGTTGCCAGCTGTTTAGCAGCAGCTGTTTAATGTAATTCCCAATGATCTGGCTGAATGAAGTTGTCATTCTTGCAGTAATCTTTAATTTAGTAAAACACATAGCCGAGTGGTGTTATTTTAAATGTTATTTCAGCTTTGAAATTAAAGTATCCAAGCCCTGTATTTGCCACATTGACAACAGATAAAAAAGAAATCATTACCGAAACATATAAATGGGGTCAAGGAGAAAACTAGATATCAGCATCAGCATTTTCCTACCCACGTTAGTTGAAGCCTGGTGTGTAAACACAGTGTACTAAAACAGAGGAGGAAATAGTAGAACTTTTCCTTCCTTAACCTTGTCCTCATCATTAATAAATTTAAACCATATCTTTCTTTTTGGTTTTTTCTTGGTTTTTTTTTTTAAACAGCATCTCACTATGTAGCCCAGGCTGACCTCGCACTCACAGTGATACTCCTGCCTCAGCCTCCCAAAGGCTGGAATTACAGGTGTGCACTATCACAGCTGGCTAGGAATACCTCTTCTTATGTCAATAAACTCAAAGAACTAGGCCAGAAAGAACATATGTAATGCACTGATTTCATTTTCAAACGTTTGGACAGTAGTGCTTCAATAATACAAAGCAGACCAAGCAATGGCCCTGGCTTCCTCGCTTCCTTCCAACCCCACGGAGCCTGGCTCACCACCTGGCAGAGGAAGTTGTTCCCAAGGCCTGCACATGCCAGGCTCCTGGGCACCTCTGCAGTTCCGCTGCGGGCAACAGAGGGCAGCGATGCCTCTCTCTACCAGCTGCCGAGGACGAGCCCCGTCTGCTGTGGTTTCCTTTGAGCTCACCTCCTCCAGGGCTGCTTCTCTCTCTCACTCCAAGAATGCAGCCTCGGTCCTTTCTCTGTCTCCACTCCACTCCCAGTTTCCAAAGCCCAGCTTCTCCAAGCTGCCGTGCAGGGAGAGCTCCAGACCTCTTTTACACATCTTCTGGCTTTTCTGTCTTTTTTCCTGATTGCTCTTCCTCCCAATCCTATTTCAATGCAATCATTGCAGGGTCCTACTCTGGCTAGCACCCAGGCTTTAAAAGATGAAAATTCTGCAGTCCCTTTAAAAATGTTATGTTCTAGTCAAGTGTGGTGGCACACCCCCGTAATGTCAGCACTCAGGAGGCTGAGGCAGGAGGATCACTATGAGTTCAAGACCAGCCTGGGCTACACAGTGAGACTTCGTCTCAGTATCTATCTATCTATCTACCTATTTATATACTATCCCAGCACCCTGCTGTCTAGTGACACGGTTTACCAGATGTCACAAGGAAGTGGATAGGCACCGTGCCCAGCTGCAGGAGAACATAGTGTGATGACACAGTTCTTTTACTAAAGAGAGCTATTTGCTGTTTTTTTTTTTTTTTTAACTCAAAGCCGGAACAATTTAAACTGTCTCACTTGAATCAAATGAGATGCATCATCCATTTCCCTGATGTGCTTTCAGTAAAGGAGAAAAGCGTTCCTATGAAATACCTTAGGAAAGTGCTCTGTGTTTAACCATTTTCTCACCATAAAAGCTAAAATCACCTAATCAGAAAACACTCGATCATTTTCCACTGAATGGTTCGTAAGAACATAAAATTCCATTTAGCGCCATAGCCCGCGCTCCTGTCTACGCTTTCAAGATGCTTACCCATCGCTCTCATTGCTATTCAGAGAAACAGATTGATTTCCCACCCAGAGTTGGGAATTTTGGCATGCCAGATTGAAAATGTACCCAACACCAAGTCGTGGATGGTTATTCTTAGTCTCCCCACACGCAGGAGAGAACGGGGCTGAGGAGCTCTCTCTCTCTCTCTCTCTCTTTCTCTCTTTCTCTTTCTCTCTCTCCCTCTGTCAAGCAAAGTTCTCCAGAAACTATGCCCTCAGCCACGGCCAGATTAGCAGGGCTGTTGTCGTATTAGAAGAGACGGGATCACATCACGAATGCTAAGAATCTCAGCTCCAGCAGAAGGCACGAGGCAGCTGATTCCTAGGCAGCCCGAGAGAGGCTGCAGAAGTACTAGCGTGTTCACCAGACTCCTGATCCTTTTAAACGTCGGTTAAGAAACCGAGAGAGATCCCTGCAGAGGCTGATTCCGAGCAGGAGGGCTGACCCCTAACATCCAGTGGCCGGGGTGCATCGCGCGGCTCTGCCCTGCAAACCCTCGGCAGCGTTTCGGGCCGGTTCTACCTCTGCCCTTGGTCTCCCCTGTACCCCCTCTCTCCTCTCCCTGCTTCCCTCCCTGCCTAGGCTTCGGGGTCTGCAGGACCCCACCAATCCCTAACGTCACACGTGTCAGTGTGGCTGAGATGTTTCCACTTCTTCCTCTTCTCCCTCCATAACCAGCCAGCCCCACCTTCTCCCCTCGGGTTTGCAGAACGGAGGTCAGTGCAGCCCGGCTCATCTCCCTCGAGCTCTACCCTGTTTCCAGGTTCGGGGAAGGGTATTAGGTGAATGACTCTTTCTCCTTTTTGGAGAAGCTCTTTCCACGCTGTGGCTGAGCTCGCAGGCAGCCAGCAGCGCCTCTGATTAGAAGGCGACTTCATAAATTACCAGCCACCAGAGTGACAGTCATTATGGAGAACGGCTCCGCCATCTGCTCGTCCACTCTCGACATGATAAAGGCCATCATCTTTGCTCTGTGGCTTGGTGACTTCAAGGGGCCCTGAGACACAGTGCTGCAGGAAAACAGACACGCTTTCCTCCTGAGTGCACTTGGCACGGACACATGCGTGCGTGTATGCGTCACTATATGCAAGCATGGATTCATGTGTGCACGTGTGTGCGTGTGTAGACGTACGTGTGCATGCATATATGCATGTGTGTATGTGCACAGAATCAAGCCGGGGCTGCCGGCATGCAGAGCACATTCGCTGCCACTGATGACACCCAGCCCTTCACATGACCTTTCTGTCTGCGATATCCGGCACTGGGCAAGGCCCTTCTCTCCATATAACAGACGGGGGAACTGAGAAATAAGAGTTCAGTGCTGTACTTATAAAGGCTCCTTAAACACTAAGAAAGGGGGTTTCATCTCCGTTCCAACAGCAAGAGCGAAAAGGATCCTGCTTTTTTCCTTGTAAGAAATGTCACTCACATTTCATCTCCACTTCCTGAAGGGCGCACCAGTGGACGTTACAGGGACAGAAACAAGAGAGCGGGTTCTCACTGCACAGCCAGGCACCATGCAACAATTCATCCCAGCTGCTTCTAGGGGAAAATAAGGGAAAGATTGCAGTGAAGTTGGTAAAATGCCAGACAGGAACTATTTTTTCCTTTTAGGCATTATTCTTTTCCCCTATAGCAAAAAGGAGAAATGCGGCCCTCCTTATCTCCAGAAAGTAGTTTAGAACACACTGCTGGGATCATATTCTCAACATACCTGGATTTTGCTGTTGTTTTCTCCAGTGCTGGGGTTTGAACCCAGGGCTTCACACATGCCAGGCAAGCGCTCTACCACTGACTGACATCCCCGGCTCCACTACTTATTTCAAAAGAACTGGGCATTCCAGCTACAATGGGCCCAATCAAAGAACTATTTAGCCCAACATAGATTCATGTGATGGGAATTATTAATTAGTCTTCCCCATTTTTCCCTTCCTATGTATCGTGGGTGAATGTGTGTGTGTGTATGTGTGTGTAGTACACTCTACCATTGAACTAGAAGCCCAACCTTTTTTATTTTGAGAAAGGATCTCACTAAGTTGCCCAGGCTGTGATAGAAATTGGGATACTCCTGCCTCAGCCTCCCAAGCAGCTAGAATTACAGATGGTGCCACCATGGCTGGCTTTATATATCCTTTCCACAGCACAGTGTTCCGGAGACAGTGTAGCACAGTGATCAAAGGGCAGCGCTGGACCCCTCTCCACCTCCCATTAGCTCTCTGGCTCTGGGCACGTCTTCCACCGTGGCTGGGCTTCCATTTCGTCCGATGAGGTGAGCTCACAGTCACCACGACTGCAGCAGACATGGGATGGTTCAGAGCAAAATCACTGCAGTGCACACAAGTGTCCAATGAGAAGTCTTCACTGATGTCTCACTAAACAGTCTCTTTATTTCCTCAATGAAAATTTATCAAACTAAAAGAAAGGCAAGATTAGGAAGTACCTAAATTTAAACCAGGATGATGACTCATTTTCATTAATTAAAATAATATATTTGACTTTACCATCTTTGTAACCTACAGGCATGACTGTTCAGCAGGGCCACATGATGACCAAAGGCGAAAGACCACACATAAACCACACTCACACGTGTGCATACACACACACACACGCACACACAGAGTGATAGCATTAAGCTCCTGTGCACACATAAACTTATTTCTAATAATATATTAAGAATTTAAAACTCCACAGCAGAGCTTAGAGACATGTTTACTTCATAACCAAGACATGACAATTCAGTTAGACATTTTCAATTAATACCCAGAGACTTTCGTCTCGTGTGTAATAGCAGATTCTTTCATTGTCAAAGGTTAGTATTTATGTGACATGGCGGCAAAAGAAATCCATCAAAGGGTGTTTTCAAAGTCCACACTATCACTGCTACCCTCCTCCAAAACATAAAAAGTTACAGGAAAAAGAGTCAGTAGAGGATTTCAAAAAATTAGTTCTAGCACTGGTTGAATTCTATTATGTCTATATTCAATTTTAAAAAAGTCTATGTAAGTTCTGTTTTAAAAAGAATAGTTTCATTTTTAATTGACACAAAAGTATGATATAAATGTATTGACTGTTCTATTTTTAAAAATGTAATCTCAGGAGTGCATTTGGGCTTTCTGCCTCTTTTATAATAGTTGTGCAAAACAGTGTGTACATTCTCACATTCATGGGGTATCATTTCCTAATAAAGTGTCTAGGTGTAATCCAAATAAGACTTATAGCATCCGTAATTTCCTGGCTGAGAAACTAAGATTATTTGGAAATAAAGAATATGGTTTAAGGGTTCATATCAGAATCTAAGACGCTCCAGTTTCGCAGGGGCGTAGGGGTAGGGAGAGGTAAGGAGACCAGGTGCATGCGTATTGTCTCTATTTTCTGAGAGGCTTCACAGTCGTGGGGAAGGCACGGGATAGTGGGGGACTGGATGGGTGGGGTCAAAGTTACAGTAATCTTTAGTCTTGGTTTTAGGGTATTTGAAAGGGGAAATTGTTTTCCTTCTCTTTAACGTGTCAAGCTAGTGAGGCTTGATGGTGCATGCCTGTAATCCCAGTACTTGGAAGGCTGAGGCAGGAGGGTCATCATGAGTTCGAGGCAAGCCTGGGCTACACAGTGAGCCCAAGGCCAGCCTGCACTACCCGGTGAGATCTTGTCTCAAAAAACAAAATCTTACTCCTCTCAGACTAGTAGCACATGGCATGACTTGACTTCAAAGCCAAGATTAGTTTAAGGATTTAAGTCTTGTTTTCCTTCATTCTACCCAGCATAGAACCCTAGATCTTAGAGGCCCCCAACTCAGGCACTGCATATTATTTTATGCAAAAGGAGCATTTGCTTAAGTAAATGGCTAAATGCATTGTCAAAATAAATGTACCGCACACCTTTCACCTTTCTTAATTTTTTGAGTTGGGGGGGTCTCACTATGTTGCCCAGGGTGGTCTCAAACTCGTGGGCTCAAGTGCTCCTCCTGCCTCAGCTTCCCAAGTAGTTGGGACTATAGCTATTTACCACCATGCCCCACTAGTGTCCTGTATATTTTATATAAAAGTTCTTACCCTGAACTGTTAACACTATCTACATATCTACATACGTAATCTTTATTATATTGTTTAGTGAAAATGAAATTCCCACTTTACTTATATTTACCCCACTTGGTTCCCAGTCATCAGAGAAGGCTGAGTTTTAATCCTCCCCGGCTTTCAATCCCCTACACCAGCTTCCACATTCTGCAGGTGCTCAGGTAGCAGCGTCTGAGCACTCAGTAGATGTTTCCAGAACGAGACCTCCCTCTCATACAGCTAGACAGAAACAGTGATGATCAGTCGGCTCTTTTGCACTAGGGATTCACTTTGTGACCTACAATACTGGAAAAGCTTGTTGTTTCTAGGCCAGGGGCTGCTGCATCTGCTAATTCCAAGGATTCTAGCTCAACACAGAGCGTTTTACCTTGGTCACCAACGTCCCTCCTAGCAGCAGTCCAGAGCCGCTGCCTGGCCCTGGCTTATCGAGAAGGCTAACTTGACCCCAAACCCACGATGCTGAGCCATGTGCATTCCCCACACTCTGAGGTACCCAGCTAAACCTAGTTTCCTGCTGCCAGATCTAAAGGAAGCCTGTGTGCTTTATTTTTCTCATCTGAAAAACATAGGCGGCACCTGCTCTAACCCACAGGCACGTGTGGAAACGTGCAACAGAACAGAAAGCTGAGACATTCAACAAAATCCGTTCTCCCCCTCCCCGCCCAAACTGAACTATTGGGCGGGGGCAGCAATATATAAATATTTGGGTTTTTCCTTCTTCTTTCTGTATTCTAGGGTATCTGAATGATACATTAGATGAACAGGTCCCAAGAACCTTTCAACATGCTGTCCCTTGGTCCTGGAATGGGAGGATAACTCGGGATGGGGACATTATTATTTTAGCTAGCAAGGCATTCCTGCATATCACCACAACCTGCACACAGCAGCATCCTTTCACAAGAAGACTTTGCATAGATGAGAAATCAAGAAAATCAGGTTCTTTCTCTCCCCTGGAGAAGATACAGCTCTCAGAATGGGACTGGGTAGAACCCCCTTGACCCTTTGGGTCTGGGGGAAAAGCTTCTAGCAACTTCAAAGAAGATAGGGCAGGGGCGCGATGTATGGGCAAGATTTCCAAAGCTCGAGAGCTCACAGATATCTCAAGAAGCCAGTAGTCATTTCAAGAAATGAAAGCGTGAAATGGTAATGGAAATAACACGAGGCTAAAACAAGAATACTTTTGATATTCCCATTATAGCCTCCCCTCACTTTCACGGCATCATCCAATTTTCTATGTCATGAATGCTCATCTTCGTTAATTTAAAAAAGATTTGGGGGATCCGGGAGAAGGCACATGCATTAGAGTAGAGGTTGAAAGGTGTGATCAGGAGCCCATTGTTGTAACTGGTGGATTTCTGGGGTCCCCACTCTCCCCTTTGCAATCCCAGGGGAGGAAATGGAGGTATTGGGGTGTCCTCCTGAATTCCCAACCCACCTGGCCATTCTGCGGCTCCTTGAACTGCCTAAAGGTTGTCATTGCCGCTGTGTGCAATGCTCTGCTCCGAACAGTTCGCTAATTCAAACTGCAAATCTTTATTATAAAGATTTCCTTTTCCTAAGCAGTAATTCTCTCTGCTCTGGTGGGGAGAGGAATGATTTGTTTTTTCGTGACTGGTTATTTATAAGATATCTACTCTAGATTAGTCCCGCTTGAGTGACATTCTAAATGGTTCCATTCGCCAGCAGTGCTCTCCTTCTGACGAGAGACTGACAACCTCTACTTACACTGTCTTTCACGGTACACAATGAAGTGTAAAACTGCTGGGGAAAAGCCCATGTTTCAAAACAAACCATCTCTATAATAAGCACTTAAAACACTTTTCATTAATATATTTCTTTGTGTATAAAACAAAAGCTTAATGCTACAACATGGCCTTTGACAACTTTTTTTTTTTAAATAAACACTATTTCAATTTTTAGCCAGACTGAAATAATGAAAATAAGTGAGGCTTGTTTGAAATGTTACCCTCATGCACTCTTAATGCTAGTGCAAATGGTGTTGTTTCCAACGGAAATATTAAAGTTCAATAAAAATGCAAAGGTAAAAGCATGAATGAGTAAATACAGACACTCACAACCTTTCCGTCTCAGGTACTAGCAGATACCTTTGGTCTAGAGAAATACAGCCTGTCTAGTCCTTAGCTGAATTTGCAATGAAGACTTCGAGCCACAGATATCTGTACACAGTTTGGTACACGGTTCTGCTCTCTTAGTTTTAAATGACTGGACCCAAATCAAATCAGCCTCCAAACACACTGAAAAGTAAACGTCTAATTGAACTAATAGATAGTGCTCTTTAATTTAGCTAATGCTAAGTGGAGCTTTAGGCAGCCAGGAGTTGTAGGGGTAGCAAAGATGAACAAACGCACAGCACTGACAAACAGAAGAAGAAGGGAAGAAAATCCTCCTCGGATAACTCGTCATGACATTATGATCACTCCATCCCTACACAGCGACACAAAAGCGAGCGAGTTCATGCTGCTTCCGGACAGCCGAGCTCCTCTCCTCAGCCTGCACGTGCTTGGACCTGGTCCCACTCACTTCCATTCCTTGTCACCTCCGCCAGAATCTCCTAGGAGTCTGGAGTCGCAGCCCTTAGGAGTTTCCTCCTTCAGTCTCGGGCGGGCTCCTTTTACCGCGAATGAGCCATCGTGTCGGAAGGGGCTCCGTCTGTTTAATGTCATCAGCGATTGTTTCATTAAACAAACAGCCGCCCGCCCCGGCCTGCAGTTAATCTGAAATCTAAATGTGGGCTCGCTCTGCAGGAGCGACGCTGCTGGGTGTGTTCTCACCAACGCGGGTCTCTTAATCGAGTGTGAGTCGAGGCGCTTATCTCTCCACTCAGTTCAGAGCTGGGTTTCTTTGTCCAAACACTAAGCCAACCCCAGTTAACACTGTGCATCCAGAATTTCCTTCTTTCTTTCTTCCTCCTCCTCCTCCTCCTTCTTTTTTAACCCCCGGGCATTTTTTTAAAAACTGACTTGAACTCCACAATATATTTATTTATTGACTGTACTATTTTACAAATATTTTCTCAGTGCTGACAAAGTCAATTTCTCTTTCAGGGTGGCGCCTAAATGCCAGCCTAATCAGCGAGCTTGGGAATCCACCTGATAAAAGGCTAAACTGGGAACAAAAACACATTTACAGACTTCAGAAGGATGGGGGGCTTGGAAAGCCACGGGCTTCAGGGTTCATGGACTCCCAGAGGAGTCTCATTATCCCCACACATTAGGCACAATTGTCATTAGCACCTTTTTTCCACTTTGTTTTCATTTTTTGAGAAACAGTCTTGCTGTGCAGTCCAGGCTAAACTTGAACTCACTATGCAGCCCAAGCTGTCAGCGAACTAGCAATCCTCCTGCCTCAGCCTCCCCAGTGTTGGGATTACAAACGGGCCACCACGTCCAGTTTATTATAGCTTATTATTTTTATCTGAAATAATGATAATCAGTTTTTAGTATCCTGTCACAAGGATGTTCCCAAGCACTCTCTGTATTTTAACAGTTTTCCCATTGAATTGACCAAATAATCCGCAAGAAGATAATATTAATCTCATTTTCAGATAAAGCAGCTGAGGCTTGGAGAGTGCTTCTGCCGGGAAGACTTAACATTTTTTGTTGTGGTTGTTGTTTGCTTGTTTTGAGACAAGGTCTCTCTATGGAGCCCAGGCTGCCCTGAAACTGATAAAGCCCAAAGGCCCTGGAGGGCAGAACTCCAAGTAGGAGGCTTCTTGCACGGTATCGATTCACAGTGCAGCCAATCAGCCAAAAAACAGTCTCAGCTGCATGTAGCATTTGTGTGCACAGTTTTCTTAGCCCTCGCCATCACCCCTCATTTCTTTCCTCCCTCAACTATTCCTACTGAGCCTCCAGACCTCAGAGCAGGTACCACTTCTTCAGGGACACACCCCACCTGCTACACCCCGAAAGAGGCCAAGATACTCTGATGGGTTTCCATAGCATCCAGGGTCTCCACAGTCAGAGGCTTACATCCTGTGTGTGTCCCCTGCAAGTCTGTAAGCACTGAGACAAGGACCAGGCTCTCTTGCTCACTGTTGCCTCCCAGCACTAAGGACAATGTCTGCTACAGAGGTGATGATGCTCGATGGATACTGCTTGGATGGATGGATGGATGGATGGATGGATGGATGGATGGATGGATAGATGGATGGAAGGAAGGAAAGATGGATGGATGGATAGATGGATGAATGATGGATAGGATAGATGGAAGGAAGGAAGGAAGGGTGGGTGGACGAAGGAAGGAAGGAAGATGGATGGATGGAAGGAAGGAGGTGTGGATAGACGGACGGATGAATGGGTGTTTATCTTTGTACAAACTATTTTATTCTCATAGCCAATCAAAATATCTGAACTTCTTTAAAACAGAGACAGGGTGCATATACCACGCACACCTCTCTTCTGAAGAGTGGCAGTTAACTCGTACCTATGGGCAGGGATTTGAGAGGAAAAAGGCATTTTGGATGGAGTTCGAAGCTTCACCAAGAGGATAAGGGCGGGCTTCAGAAGAACAATGAGAAGAGAGAGGCTATGTACACTTCTGGAATTTTGTGATTTTGACCAATGAAATGATATCTTTTAAAGATATCAATTCAACTCAATTTGACAAACAGTCAGGGGCCTAGACACTTGACGAGGGATTAGGAGGTCATGAGAGGTGAAGAAAATATTTCTATTCCAAGAATGTCTGAGCAGAACAAAAGGACACACAGATTCCTTGGAAGGGCCGGAAGTGTCTCTCAGTCTCCTGGGTCCACAGAGGCCACTTGGTGGTGCCAGCCTGCTCTGCCCCGTCCCAGGGCCACCTCGGCCACCTGCTGGGAAGAGGCAGTAAGGTCTGAGGAAAGGGAAGACACTGTGTGAGGAGCCGTACAGTGATATTTGCCTCCTACTACAACTATGATAGGAATATAGCAGTTTTTTCTTGATCGACAGAGTGAGACAGTGAGTTCTCCCACCTTGTCTACCTCCTCCTCTATGAATACCCAGCGTCCCACTTTTCTACACTCTAGCTCTTCCAGGGCGGGCTCTGAGAAAAACGAGTGTTCCCTAATTTCTAATTTATACAACGAATGCAGAGAGTCTCCTGTTCTTTCACAATCCAATCCAATTTTTTAAAGCGGCAAACTTCAGTAAGGGAAATCAAAAGACAGCAGAAAACCTTACAGGTTGACTTCAAGTAACTATACAGTGAGTGAATAAATAATCTATGATTTCATTTGTGTCACAAATACCCAGCCCAGCACATCTAAAGTGCAGTGGCTACAAATAACCTACTGGGCTGACTTGGTTTTGTTGTATTCTCCCTGCCCCTCCAGAATACAACACAGGAAAACAACAACAGCAATCACAAAATACTTTGGAAAGAAGGAAAATCCATCTTTGACCTACACAATCAAGCCCTAAAAGCTGTGCTTTCTGTAAAGGCTTCAACTCCAAAATACCTTCACACGTGTGAAGGAAAAAGTGATTAAGTCGTGTACAAACTCTGTCTTCCTTGCCCCCTGGTTCCAGACAGGAAGTACAGGATGTGGAGCTGTCCAGCTCTTCGGTGCGGTGTCCAGGGTCCCAGGGACTGGTTTTCCGCATCTGTGGAGCGCTCCTGTGTGTCTCCCTGGTGCTGCAGCAAGGGTGCCTAGCAGTGACTATTAACAATAACGATAGTAAGGCCAGCACTCTGCCAAGTGCTGGAGAAACTGCTTTATTAACCCTCACAGTAACACTCCGGGCCGGGTGTTGGGTTATACAATGGCCTGCTTTTCTGACACGTAGGGAAGTGCGTCTGGAGCTGCAGGCTGTGTGTGACCTCCTCAAGGGCCTGCGGTACTGCTGCCCGGCCACGGAGCACTTTTCTCACAGTTTTTAGGTCTGCAAACTTAATTCTTGAGCCCAAGTGCTCCCCCAAAGTACAAATTAAACAGCAATATAGTATAGAAGTATCTTGCACAAATAAATTCCTGCATTATGTGAGGGATATCCCCAAGATTGTACATTTTCAATAAAATATGGAACAAGCATGTAATAAATGTTTTTGGATTAAATTCACACATTTCATCAGAGCAGCAGCTTCCATAGGAAACAAATTTTTTTCCTGGTAGGGTCTCATCATTATATAGTCTAAAATATTAGTTTAAAAAATGGGCTAGTGGAAGTAAAGAAGGGCACGCAAACCTATACCATTTACACAGGTGTTCATGCAAGAAAATGAGCTCTCTTCTCTCAATTCTTCATTCCAGTTTCCTTCCTAAATGTGCTGAATAAGCTTTCATGTAAGTTTTAATTAACAATGTCTAGAGTGTGAATATTTTCAGGCCATAACACAGTGGTTGTCATAAAATCTCTTCAGGAAGTACTACAATTTCAATAAATCACCAAGAAAAACAAAATCTTTACTTGAAAAAAATTTTTTTGGTTTTCAATTGCAGTGGCTATGCTAATTTCCTTTTTTTTTTTTTTTTTTTTTTTTTGTGGGTACCGGGGGTCGACCTCAGGACCTCGCGCACCAGCAGGCGCCCGTGCTGCTGAGCGATATCACCGGCCCTTTTCTCGTATGTGGGTTTCGGGAGTCGAACTCGGGCCCTCGCACTTGCCAGGCAGGCACTTACGCCACTGAGCTGTCTCACCGGCCCCCTATGCTAATTTCAAGGGTTTTCTTGTTTAAAAATTCCAGTTTAGTTTACCTCCTGAAAAGGGCTAGTGGAGAATGAGTAGAAGAGAGGGAAAGTAAGAGCACAAGAGGAGAGGAGAACGAGAGAAAATCTGGCAAATAAGTCATCAAAGGGAAAACTGGTTGCAGAATTAACACAGGCCTAGTGTCCAATCTGTTACACGTACCAGTTATAATCAGTTATTTCCTCCCCCGAAACTGCATTTAACTTCAGTTCTATTTGAAGCTGTCTCTCCTCCTTAAATCCACTCCAACATGAAGTTGTTAAAGTTCTTGAAAGCAAGGGCAATAATGTGCCAGGAAGACGCCAAAGGTTTGGGACCCCAGGAGGTGTAGAAGCAGATTAACCCCAGACAGCTATTAACCCTGAGCAGTATGCTGCTCGGGGTTCATGATGCGTGCTTTGGTTGCCTGTGAGACAGGAATAATATTGGCACATGCAGGTGCATGACTTTCAACTATAATAAAAGATATATGAGAGTATTTAGCACGTAGCAGAAATTCAATGTGTTAAAGGCTTACAGAGAAGACAAAATCTGGAAAACAAATTAAACAAAATTCAAGACCGACTCCAATGTGCGCTAGGACAGATAAAAGCCATGTCTACAAGTCTTGGAACTTCAGTGGTATTATGGTTCAGTTCCAAGATGGCTGCCAAAACTTGGAAGGTGATTGGATCATGGATTGGAGGAAGGGCCCAGTTAGAGGTGGGTCACTGGGGTGTGACCTGGAAGGGTTCATCTCACTTCCTGTCCACTCCCTTGACTCTCTCTGCTTCCTGTCCCCCATGAGGTAAGCAACTTCTCTCTGCCCCAGCCCTTCCCCATGCCTTGCTGTCATGGAGCTGCCCACACAAGGAATAAAACTCATAAAACATGAGCCAAATAAACCTCACCTCCTTTAAGTTGTAGGTGTCGGGTATTTTGTCCCAGAAATGGAGAAAGTGACTAAGACAGATGGCTATCAGAATCTGCTGGAGGCTTTTTAATTAGACACATTTCCAGATCCCACATCAAACCTGCAGGTTTTGGATTCAGGGAGCTGTAAATCTCCATTTTTGAGAAACTGCCTAGATGATTCTCGTGTTTGCTAAAATGTGAGACCTGTAAGAGGCAGAAAGAGGAACTCTCTTGGTTACAGGCTAGAGCCCCATGAGGCTGCATGCATGGTGGGAGTGAGCCAGAGTATAAATACTCGGTCCTCACTTTTCTTTCTCTCTCCTTTCCCCTACTGAGCCTCAGCATCGGCCAGAGCTAGCGAGAAGCTGGAAGACCCAAGGAGCCCTGTTCACATGGCCCACAGGGAGCACCACCCTGGACAGAGAGCCGGTGGGGACATCTGGGGGTTCCTGGAGGGGCAGATGAGGGACCTCTGGCCTGGAAAAGAAGAGGGGCTGGCAGTGGGGGTGGGGGATGTCACAAATAAAATAGCTGTCGAGGCTGAGAGTGACGACAGCTTGACTAACCAGTGGCCATGCTGATGATGCTCTCTCTCTGAGTCTTTGATACATTCTCTAACTCTAAAGACCGCACATCTTTAAAGTTCTGGAATCCTCTCTCCAGCCTTGCAAGGCAGCCTCATCATCACCCAGTCTGAGGCAAGGGCAGGGAAGGTGCACTCCCTTGCCTAAGGGGACAGCTAGTTAGCAGCAAGCAGAGCCCATTTAGGCCAGCTGCCCTGGGCCCAGGTGGACAGTCCTAGCAACTGGCTCCCTCCATAGGTACCCTGTAGCCTGGCATGGGGGACACACCTGTCATCCCAGCACTCTGGAAGGCTGAGGTAGAGGATCAGGAGTTCAAGTACAGCCTGGACAACTTAGTAACTAAATGAGACCCTGTCTCAAAATTTAAAAGAAGAGAAAAATAGAGGAGCTGGGGATGTAGCTGAGGGCAGAGGTCCCTAGGTTCAAACCCCAGTACTGAAGAGAGGGGGAGGGAGCCTGCACACCATGCCCTAAAGTGCCACGTGCCTTCCCGCTCTTGGCACACAATGAGCCTTCCAAGCGGGCGTGGAGCTCATCTGTGGACTCGAGCTGAACCCAGCACGCAGAGCTCAAAGACGGCTTTATTTTCACTCTCAGATGGAGCACTCCAGATCCCTGGTTCTTTTTCACCTTTCGTTTCTTGCTGGTGATACAACTTTTTATTTCAGTAGCAACAGAAAGACCAACTCAAAATATCTCAGGGGAGCAGAGGTAAAAATAGAATGGCATTGTAAAGGAGCAATCGCCATCGCTGATCTTGGGAAGCAGGCTGGCTGTGGGGCTTAGGTCTCTTCAATGAGCACACTGTCCTCAGGCGCGCTTCCGTGCAAACCTGGGACAAAGGAGCCTTCCAATCAGGTGGCTTATGTCTGTCTCGCCCCTTCCCTTTGCTCCAGTGAGTCTGAGTTTAGAGCCGCTCCCTGTGGGTCACCACAGAGGTGCAGTTATGCAAAGAAGATGAATGTGTGGCAGAAATGACAAGAGCTGGGAGGACCCAGTGTGCAACAGGAGATAGAAACCAACCCCGACGTTTCCCTCCTAGTCCCCCGATTCTTACGGATACCCCCATACCTCCCATTTCCCCCCTTCCTCACAGTCCCTCTGCAAGTGCAGAGATGACTAAGACTTAAATAGAGAAATAAGAGAATGGCTTATTCATTGATGGCACTTTCCCAGGGCCACAGGACCTGCCTGGGACAGCCACACAGTCATGGGCTTCCATCACAAACATCAGGTCACTTGGAAAATGATCATCTGACTCGGCCGGCAACCAGTTTGATATTTGATGAGATGCCCGTGACCATGTCATCAAGCATCAGCAACCTGTCCTTCATGTCTATCAGAGCCTACACCACGGACCCTGGCCCAGCGCCAGCATTTCGCAGCCTCCTTAGGAAGCTACTATTTTATCCTTCACTGATCTGAATAATTCTGCCTTGGGGGTCAGATATGACTCAGACCCAGTGGCTTTGGCTGTCAATCCAGTACTCTCCAGCTATTATGCAGTTAGCGTGGATGTTACGGCTTTGATCGTGGTTATTACACAGTCTCTTTTCTGATCTAAACCACTTTCTCTTTTCCTACCCATAAAACATGACAGAGCTCAAGTCACCTACCATGACTGAACTTAAGAACTAGAAGGGAACAGACATGCGCAGGACCCTACCCCTCACTCTAAGGGACAAGAGAATGGAGGCACAGTAGACAGGAAGGCACTTGTCCCGCCAAGGTCACCTGGGGAGACCCTCCAAGGACAGATGTGCATGAGTTTCCTCTTCACCCTGACTCAGCAGCTCTCCCTGCTAACAAGGTTTCCCTCGTTCCCTCATTCCTCAGCACTTAGAAGTCACATTGGCTTCTAAAAAAGGAAAAGACAAAAACACACAAAAGAGAAGGTAGTGGCCAAAATTTCAAAGACTATTTCTGAAAACTAAGGACATGAGGAAAGAAGGGAGATTTAAAAAAAAAATTACAGAGACCATATGTATTTATCAGAGAAAGTACAGATAGCCCTGATGCCAACATTCAGGGCTAACATTTGGGTCTATGTGCTTTCTAGAAGGAGGAAAGTTTTTGAGTCTACTGCCTAAAATGTCACCCAGATAGGTTGCCCATAATCTAATCACCTGCAATGTTTATCATAGGTTATGGTAACAATGAGTTTAAAGGTATTTGAATAACACGATACTAGGGGGTTTTGTCAGCTATAGCTCCACGATGTCTGTGATTTTCAGTATATCTCATGGTGGAAAAACATAAGCAATCTCTAAACCTTTGATTGCTGCGAGTAGAGTTTACTTAAACAGATACCTAAGTTGTTCAGTGCAGACCTGATAGCGGAGGTGGGAAGGAGTCACCTGCCTAGGACCAGGTGAAGGTCTGAATGCCACAGAACAGTCCTTTATGTGGCTGTCTTTCTTGGACACATTTTTCTTATTATGTGTGTTTATATTTGCCCTGGGCTTCCAAAATTAAGTATGCACTTTGGGTCTTGGGACATGATCTGGCACAAGATAGGCAGGGAGTGTGTGACCAGTTTAAAAAAAAAAAAAAAGAAAGTGGTTAAAAACTACCAGTTGACTTTGTTCATGAAACATTTCTTCCATGACGGGATGGTAAATTCGTGAAGACAGCTACACCTAAGAAAATTGGCTACCACAGAAATGTAAAGCCAGGGTAAAAGTCAACAAAGTCTTCGCCTATAATCAAAGTGTCGATATGCTTTATTACTGAAGGTGGCCCATCATATGGTAGACATCTAACAAAGGTTGCCCTTAATCGTCTCAAAAATCCTATAAGAAAGGTATAATACCACTTTCCAGATGAGGAAACCAAAGCTCAGAACAGTTTCGTGATGAAAGAGCAAATAGAGAAGTGATACTCAGGTTTAGAAATGTCCTTCCACGGTTCAGGAATGTCCTTCTACAAAGTCCTTGAGCTATGCCACTCTGTGATAGCCCATAAAATACCCTCCCACTGTTGAGCAAGGGGTGGCTTGAAATCCAGAACAAGCCATGCTATAGTACACACAAGCCTTCTTTAAAACCCTTTTTTCTTTTGGAGAATGGAGAAATCACTTTTATAGGCTGTCTATACTCTGTGAAGTAACTTTCATGTAAATAAATTCAGTCCACCAGAAAGCTCAGTCTGGGAAGAGTCAGTGCTTGTTTATGATCACACTCAACTGAGAACAGGAATCAGGAACGAAATCCTTATAAAACTGTGTCTTCAGCCTTAAAACAAAGCCAACTTATTTTAAACCATATTTTTACCATGAAAGACTTCAATAAACGCATAATAGAGGCACTAATATGAGGTGCATGGAGTAGATGCTTTGGGAAAGAGAGGCAAAAAGGAGTAAAACATTGCCTCTTGCCCTCAGATTGTGTAGAATTCAGCAGGAAAATCGTGATGAAAATATTATGTCAAGTAACTCTGGTGAATGTGCCCAAAGGAGAATGAATTGTAGGTGCCTGCATTTCGGAGACAGCCTCTGAAGGGAGTGAGCAGTAACCTAGAAGTGGTCCTTGAATGCTGGATTCCAGGCAGACAGAATGGAATTAGTAGGAGCCACGGGGAGAAGGGAAAGAGTGATTGGGCTCACTGAGTTTAAGCATGTGGAATATGGAGGAAAATAGTGGAAGACGGCACTGGGAAAGATCCCTGAAGACCATCAGTGATCTGCAGTTATGGGCTGACACACATGGGCACCGTTGCAAGTCTCACTGAACCATGGAAGATGCAGCACATGGATGGAGTGACGGGCACGCACAGAACAGCTGTGTGCAAGGCAGCCTGGGGAGAGAGGACCAAATATTAGGAAGCCAGGTACAAGGCTGTGTCCTAAGTGGGCAGAGTGACCAGCAATGTGGATGTGGAAAGAAAAGGCAAAGGCAGGAAGCAAAGTAAGGTTAAACTTCCAGGGAATGTCAGGGCACACACACTCAGATACACTGAATTTGAGATGCTGAAGGAACATCTGCATTGAGGCTTCCAGTAGACACTTAAAACTATGGAAACTGAATAAAGTTATGAGTTGGCTTGGCAATTACAACTTTAGATTTCCTTTACAGCGGGTAAATAATATCATTTAAAAACAGAGTAGAGAAATAATAAAGAGAAATATGTACTAAGGATGAGCCTACTTAAAGAGCAGAAAAACAGAATGACCCACCAAGGAAAACTGAGTAATGAATTGGGGTGGGGGCAATAGAGCAAAAGGAAGCTATGTGAGAGGGTGAAGGGGGGTCGCAACATTAAACACCCCTGACGTGCGTGGGGTGAAGAGCATGGGTCCCCCCACCTGGCAGCAGGAAAACCTGGAGCCCATCAGTGGGCAGACAGCTGAGCAGCCGAGGAAAATAGTGGAAGCCCTCACTCTGAGGAAAGCTGAGGAAAGCTAGTGGTCTGAGAAAGTGACCGCATCGTTGGGGCAGATGGGCATAATTTTTTATAAATACAGAAAAGACCTGAGCATGGAAGAAGAGAAAACAGCCTGAGAGCTGGGTTGCATTGTCCTGGTTCTGCGGCATTTGCTAGCATGGATTCACATTTTATTCTACAGCTGTTCGCAACTTCCCACAGGTGCATGATTCAAGTGTGTGCCGAGGTCATGTGACACTGAGCAATGGGTCAGCTGTTAATCTCTGATCGCCACGTAATTGTGAGTCTTAGTAGAAAAGAAACATATTCCTTTCATTGGCCACACTTCCATATAGACATATGTATCTCCCAGACATTTAAAAAAACTGACAGATAACAGGAATAAATAACAGTTATGACAACAATAAATAACAGGTAGACATGGTCAGCACTGAGTACACAGTGTTACATGAATTATCTAGTCTCTGAAAACAACATTTTGAACAACAAATATCTATTCCATTTTTTATTACATTTTTTATTCAAATATCTCCACCCATTGAAAAAATGATAATAGATTCACTGTCAAGTCCCTGCCACAATGACCTACCCATCCACTCATCCATGTACCCACCCACCTCTTCATCTCTCCCTCCCTTCCTCCTCCCTTCTCCCACTTCATTTCTTCCTTCCTTCCTTCTTCACCAAAGATACGCACTCTATGTCAGATACTAGACAAGACAGAGTATCACCTTCATTCTTCAATTCCAATTTGCTACAAACAATTTTACAGATACATTTTTTTTGTCAAATGCACCAAAATGCCATATTTCAATTATGAGTTTTTTTAAAAGTCCAAATAGAAAAAAAAGAAAATGATACTTGCTTTTTCTATTAATTTTACTCTTCTAATAAGGATGCGCAGTAATTCTTTAACATAAATACACATATGCTTATAGCAGTATGCAAATAAATTCAATTGGAAAATTAAAATTAGGCACATTTCTAATTTAATGCCTTATTATCTTCCTCATAGCATGTGCATACAGTTATCTAATAAGTAAAATATGTAGAACAAGGAAGAAGTGTCCTGCCCTAAGGGAATTTATAATATATTCTAATGTATTCTAATGGTGTGTGAAATATATATCTAAAGTCAGAATTTGTCAAAATTTTGTAACTGGGAGATGCTGATAACTATGTCCAAGTATGAGTCTAAAATATTCCTGCCATAGGAAAAAAATATGTCTTTATTTCATGATGCTCATATGCTGTATTTCAAAGCTTCCTATGTACTGCAAGGAAAACAATTAGTAGGCCTAGAAATACGCAGGAATATTTTGAGGAAACAACGTGGGAGAGCAAACCTTGGTGGATTTTTTTCTCTGAATGTTGTGTTTTTTTTTTCCCTGTGATAGCATTAGATATGCAAGTGGTAAATTAATTTATAGTATTTACTTTTAAAGCTAGATTTTCTTTTCTTGAAAGACATAGCTAATGAGGTAAAAATTTAAATTCCAGACCTCCAATTGTGTGGTGAAAACAACAGTGCTCAGTTGTCAAGGGGCCCGAGTTCTGGTCTTAATTCCCTACGACCATGGGTGAACACTCAGCTTCAGAGCCCCTGAGACCATCTATTTATTTTTTTAATTGTCTGTCTGTCCATCCATCTGCCCGCCTGCCCGCCCATCCATCCATCCATCCATTTATTTTTGTGGTAATGGGGATTGAACCCAGGACCTTCACATTGAACTACATCTCCAGGCCTTCTTATTTTATATTTTTGACTTTTGAGACAGGGGCTTCTTGAGTTGCTTAGATGCCCAGACTGGGCTCAAACTTGCAATTCTCCTGCCTCAGCCTTGATTACAGGAGTGCACAACCACATCTGGTGAGACCAACTCTTTTGTAAAGAGGAGATGGTAACATCATGACCTGATGGCCATTCTATATGTAGGGGCACTTCCATAAACACAATTTTCTCCAGGGGCCAGCTAAGCGCCAGCAGGTTTAATCAATATGGAGTAGTGGGACCCATCTAAATGCATTCAAATTCTAAGAAAACTACAAAGCGCTGTTCAGTCCAACAGACAAAGACGCAAAGCCTGTCTGTGGTTCCCCAAGAGGCCAGTCAGCCCAGTGTGCACTGGGTTCTAAAATGGTGAGCTGCCCAAAGAACTCTCTGCTCCCCTTCTCTAAAACCCAGAGGAACCCAACCGTGCCTGGAGAAGCTGTGCGTGACTACTTCCACAAGAGTCTCCCATGCCACCGCCTTTGAAAAACAAAAATTACTCCCACCCTGAAATATGAACACTGATGTAGCTAAGCTGTCTCTCTCAAAGTAATTTTTTTTTTTTTTTGTGGGTACCGGGCGTCGACCTCAGGACCTCGCGCGCCAGCAGGCGCCTGTGCTGCTGAGCGATATCACCGGCCCTTTTTTCGTATGTGGGTTCCAGGAGTTGAACTCAGGACCTCGCGCTTGCCAGGCAGGCATTTACACCGCTGAGCCATCTCACCAGCCCCTTCAAAGTAATTTTTTAAACCCTCAAAGCACATTCATTGTAACTACCCAAGATTTAGGGACAGAAGCTCTGGCTTGAAAGGCATGTGTTCTTTGCCAATGACCTCCAAGAGAAAGTTGGTTTTATACAATAGAACAACGTAGTGAGTGATTTTTTTCGCTTACCTACATCTTCTGGCTTTGGAAGCAGATTTCCAAATAGGTTAGTGATCTGACCCAGTGTCAAATTACTCAAAGAGAGGCTATGAAATGTGCTTGGGTAGCAACACACCAGGGACATTAATACTTTTTTCTGGAAAGCGATGATACTGGATGTTTCCAAAAAAGAAATTTTACAACAGTGAAGTAATCTCCAGGGGGAAAATCAAAACCATATTGATCTCTTAAACTATCTTGTAGTTTGCTATTGTTTTTATTTTTTATTGTTTTTATTTTCTACTACCTCCAAGTGGAAGGTCAAAGGTGGGCCTCGCTTTTAATGCCTAATACAGTTTCAAAGTTTCAACCTGCCCTTCATGCAATTGTTCGGGTAGAGAAGTCAAACAGAGCAATCAGGGTAAAAGAAAAAATATTAACCAAGGAACTCAATCAAATAAAGCCAACTGAGGACTCAAATGCACATGTTTTTCAGTAACACCTGTAGTGAGAAGTCATTGTACAATGTTTTTGTTTCAAGAGATAGGAATCAGGAAACTGGATGGGTTTACCAAGCAGACAAAAGATTCACCAAGGAACTCATACATTTTTGAACATAGGTGTAGCTTGGTTTAGCTTTAAAACTTCCACTAATTTTTTGCAACCATCCAGTGTAAGCAACATCTAGTTTTATTTCCACCGTGTTCTGCTTTGATGTTGATATGGGATCTTACTTAAGGAATTTATTTCTGCACCATGGTTCCTACTGGGATCTCTCCACTTTTGACAAATGGCTAATTGTCGTCCACTATAAAAGTGTTTCTGTGCAAGTGGTATGAGGATAGACCTGAGGAGAAAGTAAAAAAAAAAAAAAAAAAGAAAGAAAAGAAAGAAAAAAGAAGGTATCAAGACTTTAATAAATACCGAAAAGATAGAAAAACATTTACAAATCTCCACCACAAGAGAAAGGAGGGAGCTATCTATTACACAGGGGGAAAACTGGCAAACTTGGAAATTCTTGAGAAAGCAGCTGAGGATCAGTTTGTTTTGAGGCTAGAAGGATAAGATCTAATAGGATCGCACACTTCCGGAAACGAGGAGGCCTTTATCAAGCAGGCTGCATGGAACCAGACAGGTTCTTCACCATGGGTAACTCTCCAGGCATGAATGTCAAAGGATCACAGGGATCTTGACCTAAGTACTATATGGCTCTAATAACAAAAATAATCAAACAGTAGCCAACATTTGAAGTTTGACTTCTCTCTATATTATTTCATTTAGCCTTCTTATCAATTCGGTAAAAAGAATATTTAGTTCCATTTTAAAGATGAGTGCAGTCAGGCGTGGTGGTGCACGCCTGTAATCTCAGTATTCTGGGAGGCTGAGGCAGGAGGATCACAAGTTCAAGCCCAGCCTGGGTGACTTAGCGAGTTAGCAACACCTTGTCCCGAAATAAAAAATGAAAAAAAGGTTGGGGATGTAGCTCTGAGTGAAGGCTTTGGTCTCAATCCCCACCAAGGGGAGAAATACACATAATTCTTGAAGATAATGCAGTTTAGGAGTAGTAGGGCCAAGATTTGGACCAAATCATACAGTATTTTGTGTTTTTTTATTTTGTTTTGTTTTGAGACAGGATCTCACTAAGGCCCAGGCTGGCCTAAAACTCATGATCCTCCTGCCTCAGCCTCCTGAGTAGACACTGGCTCTAGACAGGCCTTCTGACAATGGACCAGTACCCTTGGTGTCTGCGCCTCCTTAGAGAGCTTGGTCAGAGTTTGCTCTTGGGCCAAGACAGAGCCGTTCTGCGGCTCTCCCCACTGCTCAGCCCTTGGGGCTTGGGACCTGTCTGAGCAGGGAGTTGGAGAAAACATCCTTGTCCCTTTGAAGAAGATGATTTGCCCCATGTCACACGTCTGGGCCGGGCCCCAGTGTGGCTCACAGGAGGCTACCCCCATCCCCGCTGTGACACACATGACTTCCCATTGCAAATGCCACCTGAAACCCTAATCTTGCCTGCCCTACACCTCGGTCCCGCTGCCCCGACTTTATGAGTGAACGCCTCTGGTGCTCCGCCTTGCACACTGGTCCCCTCCTTCCACCGGCAGGCAGAGCAGAGCACAGCGCCCCTTCCTAAAGGCTGCGTCCTGTTTCTGAGCCCAGCCTCCCTATGACCCTGGAGGAACGGGGCGAACACTTGGTGTCCATCCCAGCACTGCGGAGTCCACCCTGAAGCAAGTGTGTGAAAACAGATTGGATCTGAACGGGATCTAAGTGGAAATCATTAAGATCGTGGGAGATTGATTTTTTTTTAAGTTTTTAATCACTGCTGGAGATAGTAAAGAGGGTGCACATGGAAACACTGTCCTCCTTTCGGTTTGCCTTTGCCCGCCTCACCGACCTATGCATGGCGCAGCCGGGGTCCCCCCGGGTTCTGGGGCCACCCCCACTGAGTCGCCATCCCCGCAGAGACAGTGCCACAGTGTCTTCCTCTGCTCTTGGGCCCTGCAGCTGCACAACCAGTGGCCTTGGGGACCGCCCACCCGGACGTCACCTTCCCGTGTAACCACTGCTCCGTCACACCTCCTCCCATGCTCCTCCCACTGCCAAGCCCAGCTGGATTCCCAGCTGCTCAAACCACACCCCGCCCTTCCTTGCATAACACAACTGCACATCTTTGTTAATTTTTTGTAATGTCACCCCCAATATACCCACAACCGAGCCCCCGTAAGTGAGGTCCAGTCTCAGAGCACACCTTGATCCTGCCCATCAAAGCCAGAGTGACCAGTTCACTAGGGAGGGCACTTCCAGTCCTCAGATGTGAATCCTAGGGTAGCTCCCCCCATATAGCTCTTAGGGTTAAGGGCAAACTTCTCCGGGCTTTTGGATGTTCTTGTGTCCCGGCCTCAGACCACATTCCCACCCCTCTCTCATTACTGTCTCCTCTCCTTCCCTGCCCAGACTCACTAATGTGAAATGAAAATGCCCAAACCAGTGGCTGGCAGGTCTCCAGGAACGCTCTGTCCCCCACACAGGACAACGACTACACCCCTGCACCTCTGACACAGCTCGCCCTGACATTCCCCACAGGCCACAGGGCTCTTCCTGCTTTCTGGGCTGACTGAGGGGCACGTGGTCACCCCAGTGCTCTGGGCTTTGTCCCTGCGCTGTCATAACTGCCTGGTCATGGCTTGTGTGGGTCCCTGGACTTCAGCTTCTGAGAGCTGTGGGGCTCGGTGTCATGGTCGTGGCACCCCAAGCCCAGCTCCCTGGGGCTTATCTCAGAAGAAATATTTCTAGGAGCCAAGCACTATTCACATATCCAGTATGGTGGCCCAGACATCTTTTGACGGAAACCCCTTCACCTACGTTGGCACTGAGGGATTTGACAGCGTTCAGCAGGTGAGGGACCGTTCTGTGCCTTTCCAAAAGATACCCCAAGAGATGGGGTGGAAGATCACAAGCCTCCCAGGGCCAGCCAGAGCCAGAGGAGATGGGTGCGGTCATGGCAGCCACTGAAGGACAATATTCAAGGCGAGGCCAGGAGCATGGCCAGATGGGGACGAGGATCTACAGACGTCCACAACAGGTGGTAGCAGCCCATTCTGAGAAGATGAATGCGGGTCTCAGAAGTCGCAGATAAGAGGCTGCCTCCATGCCCCATCGTCCCTCAGCCTTCTGAAGTCTATCTATCACGGCTTTGCGTTTGTCCTCTCTCCCAGCCAGGTGTGCCAGGTGCGATCAGCACCATGGCGAGGGGCATAATTCACCGGTGTTGCCTTCCTACACAGGCTGTAATCAGCAGTGACATATTTTGTGACAGTTTTGTAGAAAAGATGATTGACATAAATAAAATGCACTGTATAGGATGGGGCAATAGAATATAAAGCTCTGCAGATAGCTTCCTCCGGCACAAGGAAACGATGTGATGGCCAGGAGCGATGGCTTTCGGGGATGAACTGAAATCTGCTCGTTCCGCTCCCCCAGGGCAGCCCTGCAGTGTGGCCACCACCAGCGACCCAAGGACCAAGGACTGAGGACTGTCTAGCACAGAGCTCGAGAAGTCTTCACAGATATCCGTGACCTCAAATGGGACATCCATGTGTGGCTTTAGTCTCATTCCCTTCATCTGGTTCAGGGGGTTCTTTTGCAACACGGCACAGACAACTGAAAGCTGCAGGTAAGACTCAGCAGGAAGTCATATAAAGAACAAGACTATCGGGATGAAATCCAAGTCTGAAATTTACTCCATCACTGAATAATTATATTTTGATTCAATAATCATGGGGACTCAATTTCCTAATCTTTAAAATGGGAATCTTATTCTCTCTTTCTCTCTCTCTCTCTCACACACACACACACACACACACACACACACGTTAGCTTTTGCCATTCTGAATATTACCCAGGAATGAACCCTGAAAAGTTGTCACCTTGCCGGATTTGTAATCCCTTGTCGCAGAATGACACATGAGCCCTCTCTTCCACGACCCTGCCCATGCTGACTTATGAATACAATCAATGATGCTATCAACAGCCGAAGCCAGCACAGTCTGCTCCCTTAAATTCAAATGATAACTCCCTCGTGCCTGTCACTGCACACGAATTATCAGAAGAGGAACAACATGCTGAAACGAACGAGTAAGTATCTAGGAAACATGTTGGGTACCTGGACTCAGACCTGTGGAAATTTTCATTTTGCCTTTTTGTTGTTATTATTGTTTATTGAGACAGGGTCTCACCGTATAATTCAGGCTGATCCTGAACTTATTCTGGAGCCCAGGCTGGCCTCCGACTCACAACCATCCTCCTGCCTCAGCCTCCCAAGTGCTAGGATTACAGGCGTGCACTACCACACCAGGCTCTGAAAACTTCAAAACTGAGCAAACAGAGAAGCTGGCTGAAAGCTGTCATGGGATGACGGCTTCTTGGGGAGCTGACCCTGAGGTCTGGGAGCAGGGAGCTCGAGGAGTGTTGCCAAGGATGGAGGGGTGAGGAAAGCAGACGTCAGCAGACGGACGAGCTCTATGCCTCATCGTGGGTTCCCTGGGCTCCAAGGACTTCAGAGTGGCTCCCCCTTGAGAAAAAGGAGCAGTTATTCGTACCTCTACATGAAAGAGTAGCCAGCGTCCAGAATGGGTCTTCCGTGCACAGGGGGCCATGGCCGGGGACGGACTCAACAGCAGGCCATCACTTTTGGCATCTGTGGACCCCTCAATGTGCACTGCAGAGGGGTCCGTAGACCCAGCTACCCTGGAGGTCAGAAGCCAGGCACCCGTGTCCCCCAAGCAGCCCCTGGTGAAGGCTACAGGCATGGACACCCCAAGGGAGTGGGGCTTCCGGCTGAGCGTGCAGCAGGCCTGTGTCAACCCTCACCGCTTGGACAGAACTAATACATCGTCCTCTGTGTTGAGGGTCCTCGGGTTGGGACCAGACCCGTAAGGAAAAATATCCCGGATCAGTCCTGAGAAGGAAGTGCGAAGAACTGAGGCTCGTTACCACTCTGAGAAAGGACTGTTGCTCTTCCTTTTTAAAAAGGTAATGGAGTTTAGATTATTTTAACACGTCTTCCTGACAACCCGGTCAAACACCGAATTAATTAGTAAGTACTTCGGGGTCACAGCAGGGGCAAGATTCATACCGGCCGACACAAGAAAAAGGGAGCTTCCATACTGTTACTGGGAGTGTAGAGTGCTACAACCACTGTGGAAATCAGCGTGCAGAGTCCTCAAAAGACTAAAGCTAGAAATTCAGCTGGACCTAAATATTCTCCTTCTAGGCGTCTTCCTGGAAGAGTTGAAGACATCGTATTACAGTGATCCACGCACAACCACGTTTATAGCAGCACTACTCAGAATAGCTAAATCATGGAAGCCACCTGTATGTCCATCAACAGATGAATGGGTAAAGAAAGAGTGGTATTTACACAGAATGTAGTACTACTCTGCCACGAAGAAAGACACACTTGAGTCACTTGTAGGAAAATGGAGACCTTGAGACCATAAAGTTAAATGAAATAAATCAGACACACAAGCTTAAATATCACATGGTTTCTCCTATATGAGACACTCAAAGTATAAATAAAGAGGAAAATAAAAGATAGATCATAGGAAGTAGGGAGATAGATCTTTCTCAAAGGGGAAGGGGAATAAGAGATGGGGGTGGGGGAAGGGAGAAGAGCAAAAGGGGGTCAAAAAAAACAATTAAGATGTATTATAGGGCCGGTGAGATGGCTCAGCGGCTTAAGCGCCTGCCCGGCAAGCACAAGGACCCGAGTTCAACTCCCGGAACCCACATACGAAAAAGGGGCCGGTGATATCGCTCAGCGGCACGGGCGCCTGCTGGCGCGCGAGGTCCTGAGGTCAACCCTCCGGTACCCACAAAAAAAAAAAAAAAAAAAAAAAAAAAGATGTATTATGAATGAAGAGAAACTAGCAGTACAAATGAAAGAAAGTTTTGTACTAACACCATATCTGTTTGATTCGTCTTTGACAGAAGGATCTTCTTTGTCTATATCTCCGGATTTTGAGTAACTACTTTGAAGATAACGATATGCAGTGGATCAACTATTGTTAGTCTCTTATTATTTTGTTACAAAATTTTATGTCTTCATAACAGAAAAAAAAGACGTGCTATGTACATGTACCACTTCTCCGCAAGGCAAGCAAGCGGTATGTACTGTAGACACGTACCAAAAAAATAAATTCTAAAAAAGAAGAATGTAATAAAAGAATAGGATTGGGGAATTTGGGAGTGACGTAGAACGATTCCCGAATCTCCCCGAGAAGCTCTGTGTACAGAGTCTAACCGGGCACCACTGGGCTATGCTAAAGATGAAACACAGTGTCACGCTTGCGGGATGTCACCCACTGAGCGCACACACCTGCCACAGAGCACTGTTACTTTCGGTTTCTCCTGCCTCGTCTTCTCCACTGACTAACTGAGCAATCTGTGAAGAACATGAATCTACAGAAAGACCACTTATATGTCTCTGCAGCTCAGATCTACAGAGAAAAGTGACTGTGAGGACTCAGGCCAAGAGAGGACAGCTCCTGTGCCCCAGCTGGGGCTTAAGCCTTAATGCACCTTGGCAGTTTTCATTTTTCTATAAATACTGCCAGGGTCTATCGTTCCCATTATGGATTCTAAGCCTCAATAAACAGAATTTAAAAACCACAAAGCAGGTGCCGTGTCTCAGATATGGCATGGAGAAGCCCGCAACCCTCCTCTCTACCTGCCGAAGTTATCACCACGGGTCCTGCCGATACCTGGACATTTTTCAAGTCGAGTTATTGATAGGTTGAGATGATTTCTCCTGGAATCCTAAATATTTGGATACAGGATAAGAGCTAATCATGGTCCAAATTTGCTAAATGCTAAGTCAGGTGCTATGCACAAATTTTCTCTTTAATTGTCGCAGAAACTGTGAGTCCCTGACTATCATCTGCATTTTACCAAAGAGAAACCAGAGCCATGGAGGGAGATTTGGGCTGTGCGCCTCGGCCTCCAGTTACTCTCCTCCTCTCTTCTTCCCCTGTGATGTAAGGGACCCACCGTAGGAGGGGTCTCTACACAAACCAGAGCTCGGGAAGACAGGGCTTCCTGGGGTCCCCCGGCCAGTTAGTGAACCAACAAAGACCAGAAGTGAATTTGCAGACCAGCTTCTTCCTCACACCCCTCTTGTCCTCTCTGGATTGTACTCCAGCCTGAGAGATTCGACTTGGAGCGAAACAAAGCTTTACAGTTTCACGGGAGCCAAGTCCCGTGCCTCTCTTCATGATCTATCGTTTATCTATACAGGGCCCGTACTTTTCCACTTCCGCATTGAATTCAAATGCATAGTAACTTGTAAAATAAATAATTTTTGCAGTACAGTTTAACACTGTTAACCAAGCATTTTAAAACCCAAATTGGAAATAATAGGCAACATCACTGTCTTACCCGAAGCAAATATCAAATACTCCTGATCTGGGGGCCGTTAAGTGTACAGAAGGGATCAGTATGTAGCTTCCCGACTGTCCACATGACACGTTCATTCTTTCATCAGCAAATATTTATTGAGAACCTACTATGTGACGGACACTGTGCTCAGCCCCAGGGATACATCCCAGAAGAGCAACCAAAACAGTCCCTCGCCCCAATCTTTGCAGGACAGTAAGGCCATAGAGAAATCGGTAAATTTATTTAGTTTCAATTTTTTTCGAGGGCAGTGGTAAAAATAACATAATGAATACCTTATTTACAACTGTCTTAGAGTAGCCTTCAAATTCTTCTAATTCCTCACTGTCCGACAGTGACCGTGACCGTGTGAGCGTATACAGCAAGGGGCAATCGGTAAGTCAGTCAACGTTTATTTAATGCCCCTTGCATTCCAATCACTCAACCAAATCTACTGACACAATTCAAAACAGCTCATATCTTAGTGTACTAATGAAAGCAAGCAAAAGGAGCCCGCCAGCGTACAAACCACCCAGTGCCCTACCCAGAGCGACATGCCCTCTCTGCTCCTGCATCCTTCTCTGGCAGCCTGGGAGAGCCACACATGGAACCACGCAAGACAGAAGTCACCGAGCAGGGGCCAGCCTAAGTCTTTAGCCCATTTCCAGAACATTCCTAGGAATTTTCATGTGCAAAGTCGGAACCAGATTGGCTGGATTCGCACTTCTGCAGCGTGGTATCCAGACCCATCGTGTGCAAACGCTGGCGATTTCAAGGTGACGAACTTCTGATTGCTAAGTGTGAAGGTTGGTAAGTCTCGCTTGGGGAGTCACCTGGCCCGGCTGTCACCTCAGCTGACAAAGAAATTTATAGAAAATAAATCTTAATGAGCTCTTCCAAAAGTGAGACCTCTATTTCCAAAATAATTAATTTTTTTCTTCTAGCTGAAAAAAAATAAAAGAATTACACATTTCTTTCTATTATTTGCAAGCCTTGAGTGAGTAAATAGTTACTGGCTGATAACAAAGGCCTTGATTTTCAAGCAAAACGCAAGCACACTTAAATAGAATAGGGCTGCTGCAGCTGCCCCTTAGATTCTGCTGCCTTCTGGTCCCAGGGACAGTGAGGACCTGCTCTGGGACGGCTGAGCAAGTCATTCATGGCGTTGCCATTTGTGAGTAATGGCACGATTCCTGCCTTCTTGGGTGTGAGGTATTTTTCTCTCCATCTCTGTCTTTCCCTGTATATATTACTATCTAATTTCCATGTTGGTTATCAAAATGCAGGCAAACATTTTCTACTGCACAAGGTAGAGGGCATTTTACAGATGCCAGGGGAATTCAAGCCTCAATCATGTTCTAACATTGATTTATTCATCAATATGCATTTTTTTGTAAAGTATCTTTTAACTTTCTTTTTATAAAAAAAAAAGTTAGCACTTAGCAGCAGAATTAGGTCGTTTTCATTAGAAAGAGCCTCTAATTAACAAGTCCTTTATTTGAAAGAACACAAGTTCCGCTCTCAAGAACGCTATCACATTTTGTCAATAGTTCAGAACACAGCTAATGATCATCATTAAGGAGAGCCCAACGTGAGACTGAAATCCCCATTTCCATCCTCCATAGCAAACTATGGGATCCTAGCAAAAACCGCTTTATAGTAATAACTTTCCACCTTACAAATAAATAAAACAAGCATGGCAGAAAAGGCGACAGGCAGTGTGTGGTCAAAAATAAAAATATCCCTTGTCAGCTTGAGCAGATATTCAATCTTGAACCAGTGAGAGATTTGGGAAAATCTGTTTTTCCTTCTATGTTCTCCTCTAAAGAAATCCTACCTGGACATCCGCTGTTCATTATAAACAGTTTCATGGATAATTATCAGGGAGGTGAAAAACTCCCATCTTAACAGATCCCTACAGATCCTTCGTTAACATATCCCTCCTGGGAACATTAGGGTCTCGTGGGTGGAGGGCTGGGGTTTGAGGGCCAAGAGGCCGCCTCATAGCTTCACAATGTTATTCAGGCTGTGCATGGTGGCGCCACCTGTAATCTTACGTAGGCCGCTAAGTTAGGTAGGAATATTATCGGCAGTCAGGTAGGGCCAGGCCCTCGAAGGAGTCAGTGCAGAGGATGAGAACACGTCACAACTGTGGCTGGAGGCGCATCTGTTGAAGGCCAGGCCTCAAAACCAAGATGGAATGACTAGGCCTACACGCCTCCCCGAGGCATAAACAATAATGATAGATATTCTGAATAGGCATCAGTCACTGTGGGGGACCCAGATCTCCTTGACCTGTCCCTTCCAGGAAAGGTCCTTGTTCTTTCCACGTACACTTGCTACATGACTTGCTTTCCCATTGGATCAATATTACATGAGTGGCTATACTTGTGATCTTATTGGTTTTCCACAGTTTTGTCCCACCTTATCCCCACCTCATGATTTTGTACCCACCTCGTGATTTTGCTTTATAAAACTTTGAGAAGTGGGCTCGTGGGCAACCCACGTTCTGGGTCCTCTCCTGTATCAGCAGCTGTCACTCCCTCAATAAAATTTCCTGCTCTTAACCTCCATTCTTCCTCAGAACTCATTCTTTGACTTTGGGGAACACGAACTCGGCGTATCGGACATCTAGCAGGTTGGGAGTTATAATATTTCCCTTATACTGTCTGGAGGTTCTCGATATCATTCCTATAACACTAGCAAGCTGGGTGGCTGAGGGAGCAGGATCACAAGTTTGGGTTCAGCCTGGCCCATTTAGTGAAACCCTGTCTCAAAACAAAAAATACAAAAAGGGCTGGGGATATAGCTCAGTGTGAAGGCCTTGCATTCGGTTAGTTACCACCACCACAAAACAACAACTGAAAACAACAGCTTTTCAGGTGATCCTGGTATCCCTTCTGGTTGAGAATTTATAATTTACTTCCTTGGCCTGCAGGATACATGTTTCAATTGTACTATGCATGGCCTCAACCTTGATTCCTTCAGAACAACACACGTACTAAGACATGCAGTGATACTGAGTGAGGAATGGGGCGAATTCCAAGTACCATGCCGATGAGATGCTGGCCAAAGCTGGGCTGCTGTATTAGCTGCACGATCACTGACATCAGAGTACCTAGCAACGGTGCCACCTGCCTTACAACATCGAGCTCCTTTGGAAATTGTCTTTCCAGACCCAATTTCTTCATCACTAATCTTTTAATTGAAATAAAAATCTACTTGTTTTTTTTTTGTGTGTGTATGTGATCCTGGGGATTGAACCCAGGGCCTTCACATGGAGCTATATCCTCAGCTCTTTATTTTTTCACTTCATTTCATTTCACTTTTTAAAATTTTGAAATAGAATATTGATAAGTTGCCCAGCTATGGTCAAACTCATGATTTTCCTGCCTCAGCCTCCCAGAGTGCTGGGATTGCCAGCATGCATCACCATGCCTAGCTTGGATTATTTTACCTCATAGGAAATAGCATTTCCTGAGCCTGACTTAGCTTCTATTATGCATCTAGAAGTATATCTTCCCATGCTAAAAGGCTAGCTGCTTTTGTGCTCAGTTTCCTGGCCCCAGTTAATCTACAACTGCCTCAGTTTGTCTCAAATTCCTGATGGGGTTCAGGTCCTGCGATGTCTCCTTCTAGGATCTAGACAGTAAAGCATTGCACAGAGGGTGGCCACACTGGGGACTCCCCCTTGCCTCTGACCCCACAGGACTGTGGTCTAAGCTTTGCCCCAACTCTCTCACGACTTCTGATTTATATTTGGCCCCAAACATTTACCGTCTCTCATAGAATTGGAATAAAAAAGAATATAATTGAGGTTTCAAAAATCCCATTAACTTGTACTCTTCTGAAATTCTGGATAGTTCCACCATCACTTGGAAGACCACGTACTTGTTTTGTACCATGCCATTTGCTTTTGTTTATTGATGTCGTAGTGAACACTATTCTTCCTGACCTAATTACAATTTTATTCAATTAAATGAGACTAGTAAAAGCTGTATTTGTGGGGCTGGTGGTTTTTCCCTCCTAACACATAATTCATTTTTCTCTCTCTTCAAAGTTCAGTGCTTTTGGAAAACATCAATGTCTTTCCTCTCATTTTGTTTCATCTCCTAAACATTTTAAAACATGGATGATGTTATAGGTAATTATAGTCAGGATTTTTCTATTTTTTAGCTAAGAATAACTTTTGCTTGGGATTAAAATGAGTTCTTTGCAGAGGCCCTCGTTCTGTGACAGGAACTCTACAGCTAAGTTGCATTTCATGAGTCATAGCAAAGGGACGCTTTCTATACTTTCTCTTGACGACCTTTATATACTTTATCTCAGGAACACACACTTATTCTAGAAAGCAGCGTAAAAAGCACATACAACTAGATGCAAATTCTGGGGCCCAGTAGAGTTCATAACACATGACAATTTTTCGAGACGATCTGAAAACAAAGCTGTACTACAGATTTCCTTGCGGGTCCCTGTGTGTGGCATCCAGAGATTGTGGCATCCGTCCAGCCCAGGCGACTGCACCGAGGTCTTCCCGGGCACCTCTGATTTTGAAAAGCCGTGGCCTGCTTCCTTTCTTCCTTCCTTTTCCCGTCACCCAAACACCTGACAAAAAGCTTACCAGTTGGTTAGTCTCTGTTATTAGTTCATGGAAATGCTGGTATTATTTAACAATAAAAATAAAAATCACACTCAAGCGAGCGCTGAATTATTCATGCACTCTGATTTTACATAATTTGGCCATCCCTCTTTTTATTGCTATTTCAGTTTCTATCACTAAACAATTCCCCACCAGGTCCACCTTGGGTCCCTGTGAACAAGGAGATAACACTTAAAAATGTTCCCTCCGAGACCATGTTCTGATGTCCAAATGTCTGCAGCTAAACCCAAAAGGAGGAAAAGAGCAAGGAATACCCTCAGTGGCCAGAATGAAAAATAGAGTATTAGTGTGACTTTTTTTTTTTAAATCAAATTTCTTTAGAATTTAAAAATCTGCAGTGACACAAAAGATAGCAAAATTGAACCATCACAGGAATAGCCTTTTACAGCTCACACTGTCACTGTATATTTTCATTGTAAGTGCACACAGACCCAAGACATCATTTAAAACACAATTAAGGCACTTACTGTGGTTCGGGCATTCAAAGCTACTAATGGGCAATGTCAGCCTCTCTGTTCTGTGAGTGGCAGGGGGAAGGGGAGGGACGCATCTAAGCAGGGACTGGTGCAGCGAGACAGCCTGAAAACTCAGCCAAGTGTCAAGTGCGGGAGCTGCATTGTTAGCATGGCCACTGTCCCAGGTGTCACCATGCCGGGGCACAGCCGCACTGTCCTGCGTCTCCCACCACCCTCTGAATATCACAGGGACTTTGCTCCCAGTGAGAAAGAAAACCCACTTCATGTCAACACGAAGACAGTGACTGAAGACAGCAAGAAGAGAAAGAAGACAGCTACATAACGTGAACCAAATGCCAGAACTGCCTTCCCCGGGATGAGAGGGCTCCTTTAAAAAAAAAAAAAAATCGCTGTTTATTGTTGTGCTCGTTTCTAACACATAAGTTTTGGCAAGTCTTTAATGAAAGTGGCTGCCAGTGCAAACTAAATCTTTGTGGTGACATTCTTGAAATGTTTGGTGTTAAGTGTGGGAAAGAGGAAAAAAAGCCCAGATGGAAAATACTAAAACGAACCGACATGTTCTATTTCAGAACTGTTTGTCAGCGTAGTCAAGTTGATGTCGTCAGCATGGTAACCGATCACAACATTTTGCATGTTTTGCTGCACGCTGGAGGTGGCTGCAGCGCTCAGCACACCCAGGTCCGAATGGGGAAGCCGAGCAGCGGTACAGAGTGGGGAGAGAGGTGAATGGGTCTGGTGTGCTGTTCCCCAAGATTAGTTCTTCTTTTTTTCTTTTTGGCTTAAGCCGGCCTTGAACTCATTATGTCACCAAGGCTGGCCTCAAAATCATGGCGATTCTCCTGCCTCAGCCCTCCAAGCGCTGGGTTTACAGGTATGCACCACCATGCTCAGCTCAAAGGTCATTTCCTGTGTCTATAAAAAACGATCAGTGGCTCAGGGTTTCTATGATGGCATGGGAACGGCCCAGGACGCAAGGAATCCCCTCCCCTGAATTGTATAATTGTCGAACTCACTTGGAAACTCATGCCTTGCACAGATAAAGTCCTCCGCCGGATGTCTGTACTTTCAGGGAGAAGAAAAGTGCAGTGATTAAAAGCATAAATCGGAAACACACTGACTGTAGTGGCATGCAATCTTAGAAGGTGAAATTAAACTGGGCATGGTGGTGTATGCCTGGAATTTCAGCACCGGAGAGGCTGAGGCAGGAGGATCGCTGTGAGTTTGAGGCCAGCCTGGGCTACATAAGTGAGTTTGGGGCCAGGCTGAACTACATAGTGAGACCCTGTCTCTTTTTTTTTTAATGTGAGTACCGGGAGTCGAACTCAGGACCTTGCGCTTGCCAGGCAGGCGCTTATGCCACTGAGCTATCTCACCGACCCGAGACCCTGTCTAAAAAAAAAAAAAAAAAAAAAAAAGTTGAAATATAGAACAAAATGAATACACAGAGGGCCGGTGAGATGGCTCAGCGGCTTAAGCGCCTGCCCGGCAAGCGCGAGGGCCCGAGTTCGACTCCCGGATCCCACATACGAAAAAGGGGCCGGTGATATCGCTCAGCGGCACGGGCGCCTGCTGGCGCGCGAGGTCCTGAGGTCGACCCCCCGGTACCCACAAAAAAAAAAAAAAAAAAAAAATGAATACACAGAATGACAAATAATTTGACTTAATACATGTGTATCAGGTGACCAATGGTGTGCTTAGCTCTGGGCTAGGAAGGTGCGGTTAACACCAAAGAAAGAATTTTAAAAATCAGCTAGGGATGATGGTGCATGCCGATAATACCAGTACCCTGGGAGGAGGCAGGAGGATTGCAAGTTCATGCCCAGCCTGAGCAGCTTAGTGATTTAGGGAGACTCTGCCTCAAAATTAAAAACAAACAAACAAACAACAACAAAAAAAAACCCATTTCTTTTAAAAGTATTGAAGGTACAACTCAGTGTGAAGCCCTGAGCTCAACCTCCAGTACCACCAAAAATAAAGAGAAAAGGAGAAAAGAAAAGAAAAAGAAAACAAGAAAGTGGTTCCCACAGAGCAAATAAATACACAGAAAAAGTGAAACCAAGAAAATATACACAACAAGCATAAATAAAGCCACATGGAATCCGAAAACTCGATTTTAACTAACTGTAAAAGAAGGTGCAATAATCCATGACATACTAGCAGAGAGGTGGCCCTGCAGTTTCAAGACATGTGTGACATCTGTGCTCGGAACCAGGGTGGTGGAAATTCCAGTCTGGTTTCACAGCGTCGCTGGATCAGCCAAGCAGCGTGAAGGAGGACAGTCCCTGGGTGAGAGATGCTCACCCCGCTGAGGACACACTGGGGCTGCCACGGCTGGGACCTTACACGGCCCCCGAGGTCCCTGCTCAAGGCCTGGTCACCAGGCTGCGGCACTACTGCGGGACGGGGAGCCTCTAGGAGGTGGGGACCGGTTGGAGGGAGTTGGAGTTGCACTCGCACAGGGGTCACAGGGACCTGGCCCCTTCCTTTTCTTTCTTCCTGCTGCCCAGCCCCTACCAGGTACCAAGGTCCCCTCCGCCTCAGTTTCCCCACAGTGATGGACGGACGGGGCCGTCACAGGTCCAGAGCCACAGGGTCGCGGGACCGTGGCCGGAAACCTCTGAAACCACCAGGCCGCTCTAAACTTTTCCTTCTCTCAGTTGCTCATCTCAGGCATTTTGTCACAGCGAGGAAAAGCTGACAAACACAGGTCCCCCACGCCACTCTGTACAGTTTCCACAAAGCTGTTGGATGCATTTCTCACAAGGAGCAAACTCAAAAAGTTTCATACTTGCTTAGGTTTACAGAGCGTACCAGCTTCATATCGCGCGAGCGAAAGGTAGCATGTGGGGACTTAGTGGTTCTTCTGGAGTTTTGGGGAAGCAGACCGGGGTGGGCGCCCAGACTGGGTTGTCCCCGGGAGAAATCTGAACAGCGGAGCCCCACAGCAAGAGGCTTCACCGCGGAAGCCTAAGATCTGCGCGTCACTCGCCAGTCAGACCTGGGGCTCCCCACGCCCAGTGCCCAGGCCAGGCTATGCTGCCCAGAGTAGCACTGTGTGGGCCTCGTGACTGCAACTCCCAGTCACTCAAGAGAAAGTATCTTGACCTACACTCTGCTCTTCCTCCTGTCCTTGACTGGAATGACCAAGGCCAAACCGACCTTGAAGCCATGTGTCGAGGATGACCCAGTCAGCTCAGGTCTCCTTAACAACCAGGTAGCAGAGCTACCTGTCCACCCAGGGGACTGAGTTTGGTCAATTACACCAGAGAGAAACCAGCATTTCTACTCCTTGCTCCACACCATGTTTGTAGCCGGAGCTCGTCACCCCCAATTCCTTCAGGGCCAGAACCCAGCATTGGAAGCAAATGCCTTGAGAAAGGAGCTCATCTCTTTGCTTGTTTTCCATCTGTAAAACTGACATGATCGTATTTGTCTTTTTGACCCAATGGTCTATGGACATAAGTCATTCTACAAAATGCTTTCATACAAAAATTATTTATAAACTATTATAGAAATCAAAAGGAAAGAGCAATCCCTTCTGGCTAGATGATCAGAGAAAATTAAAGAGAAGAACTTTAGGTAGATCTTAGCAGTGCTTTGACAGGATTTTAACTGGGAAAGACCATGCACAAGGATGGAAAGAAGACATGGTACAAAATTAAAAATACATAACGCACTTTTCAGAGATTAGAAGACAGTTGTTGGTTACAGGAAAGAAGTCTGGGAGTGGGTCATGGGACATCAGTCAGGGAAGAGGAAGCTGAGGGGCAGACTGCCCCGTAAGAAAGACTGCAACACTGGAACAAAGAGTTATGACGGAACCTCGCCAGTTGGAGCTTCCCCTTCGCCTACGCTCTTCCGGGAGAGCTTCCTGCCTGAGGCATTTCAGAGATGCTTGCCTGGACCCAGGTCGGCCACATGCTCTCAGTGGAGGAGCTGGGAGAATCCGAGAGATGCTGGCCCAAAATCTCAGCCACAGAACATCTGAACGAAACTGCAAGCACCTACCTCCAATGTCTTGTCATATGGAAAATGAAATGTTAATTTTCACACCAGTGCTAATTGCCCTTTATGTCACTTGTGGCTGAAAGCGCTCTTGAGTAAATAGGATGAGCAGTTTGCACTGAATCATACACAGCAACACAGCCAGGGAGAGATCTGATCTCTGAGATGACTCGCAAAACCGTCACCCTCATTTCTCAGACATCTGCTCTTCAGGATCAATGCTTTGGAGCCAGAGACCACGCCCTCACACAATCTAAATCGTATTTAGAAAAGCAACGTTGAAGTTCACTGTGTGGTAAAGAATTTTTTTTTTGATATTGATAATTTTCATTTATTTTGTAAGCACTATCCTTTTTATTATACTACTGGTGAACAAACACTACATGTATAGTCATAAAAAGTCATGGGGCAGTGAGATAGCTCAGCGGCATAAGCACCTGCCTGGCAAGCGTGAGGTCCTGAGTTCAACTCCCAGTACCCACATAAAGGGAAAAGAAAAGGGCCAGTGATATCGCTCAGCAGCACGGGTACCTGCTGGCACGCGAGGTCCTGAGTTCGACCCCTGGTACCCATAAAAAAATAAAAATAAAAAGTCAGACAGCTGAAGTTTTTTTTTTTTTTTTTGTGGGTACCGGGGGGTCGACCTCAGGACCTCATGCGCCAGCAGGCACCCGTGCCGCTGAGCGATATCACCGGCCCCTTTTTCGTATGTGGGTTCCAGGAGTTGAACTCGGGCCCTCACGCTTGGAAGGCAGGCGCTTATGCCGCTGAGCCATCTCACCGGCCCGACAGCTGAAGTTTTTGATGAAGTCTTATAGCTAGGACAAACTTGCTGAACAAAGTAAATTTTCTAGACAGTTTTACGGATGAGGAAATTTAGGCCTTGATATATATTTAATGCCTTGCTAACAGTCCTAGAAACCTGTGTGTCATGTGCTTACCTTTCTCTTCCTCTCTTTTTTTCTTTCTTTCTTTCTTTCTTTCTTTCTTTCTTTCTTTCTTTCTTTCTTTCTTTCTTTCTTTCTTTCTTTCTCTTTCTTTCCTTCCTTCTTTCCTCTCCCTTTCTTCCTTCCTTCCTTTCTTTCTTTCTCTCTCTCTCTCTCTCTCTCTCTCTTTCTTTCTTTCTTTCTTTCTTTCTTTCTTTCTTTCTTTCTTTCTTTCTTTCTTTCTTTTTCTTTCCTCTTTCCCAAACCACCACTAATCCCATTGCTATCAGCTACATTTTCTTTTTGTTCTCAGAATAAGAAACATAAAAAAAAAAATGTTTCGAAGCTCTGAGAGAAAAAGGTCAGGATTTCCTGGTGTTATCTATAATTAGTGGGCCTTACCAGTAGCATTTGCATCTAAAATATCAAATTTGAAGTGGAATGTCTCCCTGCTATTGCCACCCAAAGGACCTGAGTGCGCACGCAATGACCAGAAGCATGTGGCTGGTATTCTTCCTTGTCCTTGTGACCTCAAGCGCAATTTGCTAAATATCTCATTTCATATCGTGTCCTACATCTTGCCTATTTTCCTGGACCTCGTCCTGCATTAAGCTAGGATTGGAATCAGTCTGAGCGTTGGTATAATATGAAACGGCAACGCCACTGTAATTTAGTCTTCCCCACTCTCTAGCTATTACTCTATATACTTCCAAGGTGCTTGCCAGGTTGAAGTCGAAGGCTGGGGGACAGGCTCACTTAATAGTCACAGCCCTCAACCACTGCTTCCAAAAACAAATATTCAGGAAAAAAAGGAAAGGTAAAACCAGATCTGCTTAGGTATCTTTTATATATGTGAATTGGAGATGGGGTACAGGCATTAGGCAAAGTGCATGTAGCACTCCAGTACATTTCCTCAGCTTGAATAAATGCTACTTGATAGACTTTACATGAAGTACTTCAGTTATTAAGGAGAGAACTATGCAGGGGAAGATGCCGTGTCAGTCCAGATCAGAAATGCTTGTGCAAAGGTATTGACAAAACTTTTCTTTTTCTTAGATTATCTTATAACAAACTCTGCCTTAAACTTGGTGGTGCACAAACTACTAGCTATAGTTGATTGTGATGTCACATTGTAGAAGCCATCGAAGGGACTCATTCGAACACAGCCTTTCAGGTCGTTGTGTTTCAAATGTCGTAAGGGACCATGACGCCTTAGTGAAGAAGTTCTGGACTGCTGACGACAACACGATCGGTAACCTTAAATCCTTTTCTTTGCAAAATCAGAATCATATTGGAGTTCAGAATTTCTACATAATTAATCTAGGCAACATATGAGTCTGCTGCCCATTTTGGTTGTGCCACATTTATCTTCCATGTCCACTACCTCACTTGTATATTTTACTGCTTTTTTGTTCCCAGGATGTTGGCTAAAACCTGGGCATTTCTTTCTTTCTTTTTTTTTTTGGTATCAGGAATCAAACTCAGAGCCTTGAGCTTGCCAGGCAGGCGCTGTGCCACTGAGCTACAACCCCAGCCCAGACCTGGGCATTTCTGATCATGCCTCTTCGTTGCTCATCTTGGAAACCAGACAGGTCTCTGTTTAGATGGACGACTGTGGTAGCGAAGCCTCCAAGATGTCCCCCAGTGTCACCCCCTCCTGGTGTGCACATCTTTGCAGAGTTCCCTCTAAGGCTGTACCAGGTCAGTCTGTGTGACCAGGACAATACAGAAGTGCTGGTGTGTCACTTCTGAGACTGGGTCATAGAAGACATGGTGGCTTTTGCTTTGGCCTCTCATTCTCAGATCATTTGCTTTGGGGAAGCCACCCGACACGTGGTAAGCGGCCATGTGGGGAGGTCCATGGGGCAAAAGGAAGTGAGATCTTTAGCTGACAGCTAGGGCAGATCCTCTTGTCCTGTGGTGACTTCAGAAGTCATGGCCCAAACCTTGACACCAACTCATGAGAGATTCTGAACCAGGAACAGCCCACTAAGCCACTCCCCATGTTCCGAAACTCAGATGCTGTGTGTGATTATAGACGTTTACTTATTTTAAGCCATTAAGTTTTTAGGTAATTTGTGATGTGGGTTAATATAGCCTATAAGGCACTATGGGTTTTTGGCTTTTATTTTGTTTGTCTTCTGGTGCTTAAGTGACAAGGGTAGGAGCCATACCTTATTCATCTTTAGCATTAGCAGAGCACCTAAGGACATGGCAAATCCAATAACCATTTTCTGAATGAATGATCATCTCCTTCCTGTTTTTATCATTAAAGTAAATTCAATGACAATTACACTTCCAAGCTTCTGGCTTAACTAAGGATTTTTTTTTTTTTTTTAATAATGTGGTTTAACTCAGAGAATGTAGAAGAGAAAAAAAAAATTCTGAAATGAGATCACCTTTCAGAAGCTCCAATTTTTTTAATGCTCTCACCATTAAGAGTTGGATATAAATTTACAATGAGGGTCAGGGAGCAATTTAAGAAGGCTTGGCCTCCTGCCTCGCGAGCATTCATGATTACAGAAAGCCTGGCCTCACCAGCGAGGACACGACGGTTGGGGAGGACCAAAGGCTGACGTCAGTGTAAACAAATAAACTCCTGTGGGTCTTGGGTGTAGGGGACAGTGGAGATCTATTTAGGGTCGCTTAGAGAACTCTTTTCTAAGGTAAGCGTCTCTTAGTAACCTACCACTATTTTATTATTTACTTTTAAGTGATGCATAACAACACGACCATTATGCACGTTTATGGGGTACCCCATGATATTTTGGTGCATGTATACATTATGTAATGTTTAAATCAGGTTCAACACATCTATCTCCCCCGTACATCTGTGATTTCTTTATGGTAAAAGCATTCCCTATCCTTTCCTCTAGCTTTTTGAAAGATACAGGGCGTAGTTGTTATCTACGATCGCCCCGCATGTACCAGCTTGTCAGAACTTGTTGCTCCTGACTATAACTTAGCACCATTGATCAACCTCTTTCCACCCTGCCCTCCTAGCTACTCTCCCAGCTTCCACTCTCAACTTCTATGCCTCCCAAGTATAAATGAGATTCTGCAGTACCCGTCTTTCTGTGCGTGGCTTATTGCACTTATCATAGTGATCTCCGCAGATCAAAAGGCCAAGCACCTTCTCAGCTTCCATGGGTGGGGGTAACATGCTGCAGTACCAGGAGTCACTTCTGATACATACTCCACAGTACATCCCTCTCTCCAAATCCACCCACCCCCCAATTCTAATGCATCCCTATTGGGAAAACACAGGTACAGAAAGGAGCAAATAAACCCATTACCATGTAGAGAAATGGAGATGCATCTACTTGCAAACCTCTTAGGAGAAGTGCTTGTTCGAGCTGACATTTACCAACAGGGCAACATTTCTCTTTTTCCCACTGACAAAGCCCCTTTCTTAGATAGCAATCTCCCCTGGGAGAGAGTTAGCAGAGTTACTCCTCTGGAGCCTTAATGAAAAGGGTTCACTGAGTAGAAAGGAAAAGCGAAGGTTTTGCTCAGCATAGTTGAAGTTTTACCAAAGGAAAGTTCAAGTTGCATGAATGGAAAGGACAGCCTTTCCCTGGGAAATAATTTTCCTAGCCTGCCTGAGCTCCGTCTTTAGGGACCATGAATCTGGGTGATCTCTAGCTTTCTCATTCTGTTGGGAATTAAAAAACTCAAGAAAAGTTGAATTCCCTCCCCCTCCCTCAACTAGCTGACAACTGAATACAGCTCAAGAAGCCAAGAGCCAGAATCATTTTTTTGTCATTTAAGAAATTCACTAAAATATTAAAAGAGAAAAGAAGCAAATGCAGCGGTACCAGAAAGGGCCTCGGGTTCAGTTAATTTCCACTCCAGGAAATAAGCACTGATTTTTGCATCACTTGACAAACGCTGCTTACTTCTCAAAAATTCGAGAACTGCCCCGGAGGCATAAAGCAATATGCTCCAAGGACTGAAACTTCAACTAATCAGATTCATTGGAAAGATAAATTGACAGCTCCATTCCTTACCACATGTCAGTTTTTTCATTAAAAAAGATGAACAATCAGGTTAAGATACACATTCAATTTTAACATGCATTTTAAAAACCTGAAACAGATAAATAAGAAAACATGGGTGGTTCAAATTCCAATGTTGCCTCTTGGAATTTTGATTTTTAAGAAGGTGAAGATTTTTCTGTCCCATTTATCTCCGGAATTATCTGTAAAATACTCAGAAAAATAAACATAAACACCTCTTCCCTCTTTGATGAAAAAAGAAGTCAGGTATCTGAGACCCGGCAGAACAGTACGTGCTGCTGGGAAGTGCACTGTGCAGTAGCTACTGATGAACGGTGGAGCGGGAAGGGACAGGAAACTCTGGTCAACAGGAAGCCAAGGCTTCACCCAGGCAGCTGGGGGTCAAGGGTGTGGGCGCCAGGTGTTGGTGGAACGCAGAGGTGAGGTGTGGGGCTGGCTGACCCCACACCTGACACCTAATTCCTACAATATCTCTGCATCAACCACAGAGTGAAGTGATGTTTTCACCGCATGCTGCCAAGCGTCCCTACCGGCGACGTGACTTTTCCCTGCCAACGCCAGCCTTGGTCACCTGGACAAGGCGGTATTTGCCAAATTCTTCCACCGGGAGGTCATGCTCTTCCCTCCCTTCTTCCACACTGTAGTTGCCTGGAAGGAAGTCACTCGGTTCACAGCTCGCTGAGAGAGGGGAAGCAATGCCACTCCTCCTGTAGGGCAGCATAGGCCCTGGGATTATTTGGAGTTCGCAGAATCATATTTTACCCATCTTTGGCCCTTTTGTCCCAATTCATTCATTATCTTAAAAGTAAAAGACTTACAGATACTGTAAGTCTGAAGACTGATTCTCAACTGAACCGAGGGAGAGATTTAATTATTCCTGGATCCACTGTCCCTTCCCTTCCCTCTCCTCCCCTCCCCTCCCCTTATTTCCTCTCACAGACATTTATTGTGTACTAGACACTGTGTCAGCTTTAGAAACACAATGGTAAGAAGTCAACAGACGCAGTCTCTCTGAGGGCTCAAAAGCTTGTATGGTGGCATCCAATTTAACTAGAGTTAGTAAAGGGTTTCCTGATGAGGACTCGTGTGTGTGTGTGTGTGTGTGTGTGTGTGTGTGTGTGGCACTGGGGGTGGAACCCAGGGCCCTGGGCATGCTGGGCAAACATCCCACCACTGAGCTACCCTCCAGCCCAGGGCTGCACTTTTGAATTGCGATCTGAATGGTGGGTAAAAGTCAATGAAAAAAAGATTGGGTGTGTGAATGCTCTGACACATGAGGGGGTTTGGAGAAAATGCTGCAGTGCAAGGAGCAAGGAAGAGAGTGGGTTATGCTCTGGATCTGAAGTGTCCCCAAAGCTCATGCTTTGCTTTGGTTCGCAGTCTGCATGCTGACAGAGGTGGAGGAACCTGGCAGAGGTGGGACCTGGTGGGAGGAAATGAGGTCATGGGGGGTGCTGTCACAGGGGATACTGGGACATTGGTGTCTCCCTCTCCTTGTTTCCTGTCTGCCATGAGGTGAGCAGGTTTGCTCCACCATATCTCCCCACCATGACGTTCTACCTTGTTGCGGGCCCAAAATGATGGGGTCAAGCGATCGTGGACTGGAACTTCTAAAACTGTGAACCAAAATGAACCTTTCCTTCTTTATGATGAACATAAAATACCTCAGTTATTTTATCAAACTAACAGCAAGCTGAGGATAAAAGAGTCCGCTGGAAAGGAATGGGCTGCCTCTTGTTCATCCCATGAGCCATGTGTGGTGACCAATAGCGGACTGGTATCGGGAACAGATTGTAGTTTAAAGTGGCTTGTTAAACTTGCCAAAGGTCAGTTCCATCTGGGCAGTGAGAATGGATGTTGGGGCCGGCGAGGCCTTTGTGGAAGTCCAGGCAGGACACCATGCAGGTTGGCCTAAGGCCGGGCGATGCCAGTGAAGAGTGGTGGACGGGCTAGTGAGGGAGATGGAAGTACAAGGTGTTGCACGACCTAATTTCTCTGAACCTCAGTTTCTTTGTCTGTAAAGAGGGCTGATAAGGTAACTATTCCATGGAGCAGTAGTGAAGTGATGACTTAACATTGCAAAACATTTAAACAAGTGTTTGGCTCCCATTAACATCTACTACTAATATCAGTTAAGCAATCGGGAGTAGGTATCTAAATCGGCTGGGGACTCAATCCCCTGATGAAATCGGGAGGCTTGGCGACATCATTTCCATACCCTTCTCCAACCCTAAATGGTTATTTTCATAGCCATTATTCTTTGAAAGTCCAAAAATACCATGGGCCCTTACATATGCTGTCAGCAAGTGTCACCTTACCTCACAGCACCTACACTGATTCCCATCCGATCCACTTCCAAAGAATCTACAATGGGGAAAAGGTGTTCTCTTGACTAAGAAATTCTGATCAACATGAAGCCAATTTCTTTTTTTTTATCTTATTTTTTTCAATCTGGGAATAGCATCCAGTGAAGCTGAACACTTCACATTCAGGACCTGTAGAATTTGGCCCATCATTTCTATCCATTAAGCAGTAGCCCTATGTTGATCTTTCTGCCATGTTGGATGTGTATTTTCAGGAAAGGATCTACCCAGCAAGCTTTGAACATCTGAAGACACCGCCCACAGCACCACATTAAACAGCTGCCGGTCGCCTTAGTATAGGAGGGTCCGTCCTAGTAACTCACTCAGGGGGGACCTAACAGTGAGGAGAGGCCCACGAACTCAGGAGCTTACAACTCACCCAGGGAGGCAAGGTGAATCCCACACAAGAAAACCGAACATAAGCCCACAGAAGTTGTAACTTCTCAATTCAGGCTCAACAGACTATCCAGAATTTAGAGTGAATTATATCAAATTGCAGAAAAGAGCCAAGGGCAATGGGATACAGTATCATGATATCAATAAGAGCTTTTCAAAATCTCAACCAAGAGAACAAAATTTTGCTTCTCCCAACCCCTCACACGGTCTACAGCCTCAACAAAACATGAGCTAGAATCAAAACAAAAACAACAGAAGCACTTCTACTAAGTGGAGTGAGATTATCAGTAATGGTAACTGCAAATGCTTAGTTTCATTTGATGTTATAATTTATAATCCTTATAACACTGTACAGTCACCCCTTGTTCCACAGAGGATTGGTTCCAGGACCCCAAAGATGCCAACATCTTCGGATGCTCAAGTTCATCCTATAAAATGGTGTATTATATCCTTCTTTATGGCTGAGTAGTACTCCCTTGTGCATAGATACCACATTTTCTTTATCTATTCATCTGTTGATGGCATATAGGGTGTTTCCAAGATTTAGCTGTTACGAATTGTGCTGCTCTGTGTACGGGTAGATTCCTGTAATATATCTTTAAATCTTTTGGGAAGATACTTAGAAAGGAAATAACTGGATCAAATCAAATTTCTAGTTTTAGTTTTTTGAGGAATCTCCATACTGATTTCCATAGTGGCTGTACCAGTTTACACTCCCATCAGCAATGTAGAAGGGTTCCTTTTCCCCCACAGCCTTATTATTATTTGATTTCTTGATGGTTGTCTTTCTTTCTGGAGTAAGATGGAATCACAGTGTTTTAATTTGTGCTTCTCTAGTGGCCAGCAAGGGATAAACGTGGCATTTGTAGGAAAATGGATGCACCTTGAAACTGTAATGCTAAGTGAAATAAATCAGACACACAAATTTAAATAGTACATGGTTTCTCTTATATGGGAAACCTAAAATACAAATAAAGAGCAAAATAAAGATAATAGGAAGTAGGGAGATCTTTTTCAAATGGGAAGTGGATCAAGAGATGGAGGAGCAGGGAGGAATGGGAGGGGAGGGGATGAAACATGAATTAAGAGGTGTTACGTACATGCACCAACTTCACCCGATAAATGTGATCATTATGTGCTGCAAACATGTCCTAATAAAATGAACAAAAATGTCACAGTATGTGTCTAACCTGCGCTCATCCTCTTGTACACCTTAAAACACCTCCAGATGACTTGTAATACTTAATAAAATGTGAGTGATATGTATATAATTTTATACTGTATTATTTAGGAATAAAAACATGAAAAAGGTCTGTACATGTTCAGCACAAACACAATTTTTAAAAAATATACTCCATCTGCAGTTGGTTCACTCCATGGAGGAAAAGCCCACAGGAGTTTTTGAGAAGGAGGCGTCTCCTTCAAAACACCCCACGTTTATAATTAAAAATATCCTAAAGCGTGGTGTGGACAAAAGAATTTCAGTGCTTTCCAATGAAATTACACTGAAACAAAGAGAGGAAACAGAAGTTGCAAAAGGTGAGAAAAGCAGATAAAAATTCCGTTGTAAACGAGCTGGCACTGCAGGTACATTTAAACTAATAAAACAGATGATTTTACCCAAAACTTAACACCTCACACCACTGCTATCTGTCCAGTCAGGAAACCATTAGCATCTTGTCACAACTGCCCAAGCACATTGGTGACATGAATTCTACAAACGAGCGGAATGCCAGGAGCAATGGCGAGCCAGGCCCCTCCCTTCCAGAGCCCTCCACACCTGGAAGAAAGGCAAAAACAGCCGGGCCCCAGGCTGGAGAGAAAACGGAGGAAACGCATAGAAAACTTTGAAATGGGCGCAGAAACATTTCCATCAACACTTGAAGCACTTAAGGAACACCTTTTCCCAATACACAGTTGATGAAAGGCTGTCTAGAAAGTAGTTGTTAAAAGCCACGAAAGCATCCCTCTAATAATGGCACAGCGTTCTGTTTTCATAAGAAAGGAAACGTCGTTTTTCTCAAAACGCAACAGCAAAGCTGGGCTCTTTAATTACCTCGGGGCCAGACTCTCCTTCGGGGCCAGACTCTCCTTCGAGGCTGCGATGACAGCTGGGAACTTCCCTGCAGAGAACCGGACACGCTTGCAAATTTAGGGCCTCACTTCAGGGTTTACCAGCTCACTCCTCACCGCCATGAGCCCATCCTGCATGGCTTCCCTAGCACATCGTGGGTTCATGGGCCACAGCATCGAAGCCCCCGACTCTGGAAAGCCCTGGGCTGACAACAAGTGCTTTAAGACCTTGGGACAAGAGTATAATGGTCTTCATGTGGCATCAAATAGACTAGGAGTCAGAGTTTCGTGTCACTGATGGTGTGGTACACCACTGAGGTCTGTGGCAAAAACACAATCATATTAAGAGTTTTTTTTTTTTTTTTTTGAGGGGTGATGGTGCTGGGGATCAAATCCAGGGCCTCGCACCTACTAGGCAAGCCCTGTACCCCTGAACTACATTCCCAGCCCAAGCCCTTTAACAGAAAAAAAAATTTTTTTTGGTACCGGGAATCAAACTCAACATCTCGCACTTGCCAGGCAGGCGCTACGCTGCTAAGCTATATCCCTGGCTAACATATTTTTAAAATGCACAACACAGTTTTGCTAACTGCAGGTACAGTGTTGTATAACAGATGTCCAGAATTTATTACTTTTGAATAAGTAGAACTTTCTACCCATGGACTAGCAGCTTCCCATTTCGCCTTCTTCTCGCCCCCAGCAACCACTGACTCTGCCTCTACGCTGATTTTAGACACTTCCTGACGGCGAGCCCATCATGGACTGTCAGTCTTTCTGTGAGGGCTTATGTCAGTTAGTACAGTGTCCTCAAGGTTCATCCATGCTGCGGCATACTGCAGAATATCCTTATTTCTAGAGGCCCGATTGTAGGGGTGCCCCACCTCTTTCCCATTCTTCCATTCCTGGACATCTGACCACTGTGAACACTGCTGCAATGACCTGGGGGAGTGGTGCCCAACATCTGTCTGAGGTCCTGACTCCAATACTATCCGATAAACACCAACTGATGAGTCAGATGGCAATTCTATTTTTAATTTTGGGGGAACTCCCAAACTGTTGTGGGAACTGTTTTACACTGTGACCAGTTTACATTCCCATCAACAGTGTACAAGGGTTACCTCTCTCCACATCCTCACTGATGTTTATCTTTTGTTTTTTGTTGTTTTGTTTTTATTTTATGGTTTTGATAAGAGCCATCCTAACAGGGATGAAGTGATAGGTCATTGTGATTTCAATTTGCATTCCACATGATTACTTATATTGGTTAACTTTTCACATCTCTGCTGGTAATTTTTATGTGTTTTTTTTTTTAATTGTCCTTTCCAGTCCTTTGCCCAAGTTTTAAAAATTGAGTTATTTGTTTCTGATATTGAGTTGCATGAATTAACTTTTTATTTTCTTTTTTTCTGTTACTGGGGATCAAACTCAAACTTCAGGCTTGCTAGACGAGTACTCTGCAATTGAGCTACATTCCCAGCCCCAGTTACCAATTCTCCATATTTAGGACCAGATTTCTACCCTGGAAGAAATCCTGCCTATTTGTTGGTCCACCTGGTCCAAATCCCATATATTAGCGGTATCCTGCTACTCAAAAATACTCTGCATAAGAAAAGTAGAGAAAATGTTTGTAGAAAGGTGAGACACAATTGAGTCAGCTGTACCCTTGGCAGCGCTGGTACTCAGGGTGTTTGTTCATTTACTTAGCTGGAAAACTCTAAATATTAACTATGAGTCAGAATGGCAGGAAGTCCCTCCCCTTAAAGAGCACACTTGTTCCACACAGTGCCTGGGGAAATGTTCGAGTGGGTATAGGGCAAGAGGGCATGTGAGATGGCTCAGCGACTTAAGCGCCTGCCCGGCAAGCGCGAGGACCCGAGTTCGACTCCTGGAACCCACATACGAAAAAGGGGCCGGTGATATCGCTCAGCGGCACAGGCGCCTGCTGGCGCGCGAGGTCCTGAGGTCGACCCCCCGGTACCCACAAAAAAAAAAAAAAAAAAAAAAAAGAGGGCATGAAGATACCCCAGGTGCCCTTTCCTTCTGCATGGGCAAAAGGGGAAATCAGGGACTAAAGGCTTATCCAGGACAGGAAGAAATAGCAGTGCCCCACGTCCCAAGGGAATGGAGTACCATGAGTTCGAGGCCAGCTTGGGCTACATAGTGAGTTCGAGGCCAACCTGGACTACATAGTGAGACCCTGTCGCAAAAAGAAAAATTAAGTTGGAAAAGAAATAGGAAAGCATGGACAAAAATCATATCTATTCAGATCAGGTATACTATTCAGGATCAAGTATAGCTCTACTCAGTGTGAGAGACTCAACACAAAACGGTAACGCAGGACCTTTGTTCAGAAATCAGTAAGAACTTGAGGGCTGGGGATGTAGCGCAAAGCCAGAGAGCTTGTCTAACATGCATGAGGCCCTGGATTCCATCCCCAGCACTGCAATAATATTAAAAATAAAAATAACAGAAGAATGTCAAGATGGCAGCATCAGAGCTTTAAATCAAGTATGGAAAGGGTCAATCTGAGTGTGGGTTATACTGGTCTCCCATCCAGGAACTCAGCCCTCATGAAACAGTAAAAGAAAATTCGAAATGTTTATGCCTATACTTTGCTACCACAGGTAAAGGTCCTCCATTTTCAAAATGGCAACCGTGAAGCCCTTCATCTGTGGTGGGCACTGGGCAGGGAGCTTCACCTCTCTCAGCAACTCTAGGAAGTGGGCATTACTCGCCCCACTTGGGGATGGTGAAACCAAAGTTAAGAGCGGTAAAGCAGTCCTGAAGGGAAAAGTAACATGTCCTATCACACTGTGACCTTTGAGAGGAGCGTGGGGCTGAGGTGGAGGGAGAAGGGAGCCTTCCCACAGCTGCTACTCAATCCAGACACAGCGATGAGGAGAAATCTCATGATTTCCATGAGAAATTATGCATTAACATAGCACACACACACTACAAGAGTACTGAATCTATTTTAAAAGAAGTTATGAAATCTTCAGAACCTACAGGAATTTCCGAGTTCTCCTTACAAACTTCCAATTAATAATTTCTTTTCTGGGTTTTTTTTTTTTTTTTTTTTTTCTTTTTTTGAGACAGGGTCTTGCTGTGTATTTTAGGCTGGCCTGGAACTCACTATGTAGCCCAGATTGGCCTTGAACTCATGGCAATCCTCCTGCCTCAGCCTCCCAAGTGCTAGGATTACAGGTGTGTGCCACCACGTCTGGCAATAGTTTCTTGAGACCAAGGGTCACAAAAGTGTTTTAGGCTCATGAGAGCCCCCAATCTCATCATCAAATGCCGCTGAAGAACCACTCCATATGCCTCAATGAAATCCACCTTTCCCACTTAGGAAAAGTTGCCAGTTATCATAACAGAATATTAGTTCAATAGCAACAACCACAGAATCTGAAATTCTCTGGGTTCTTCTATGTGCATATACTTCTGCCCATTTGAACAGGTCACCCCTCTTACACTTTGTTGGGGGTGTTGGGTGTCGTATTTGGGGGTCCCTGTCATGCCTCTGGCCCTTAGTCTCAGCTGTACTCACACACACCTCTAGCCTGGAGCTCTGTGTGATTGATAGTACTGCCAGCGTTCCTATTTAAAAACTATTTCTACTTTATGCCTTTCTTCTGCTTGTCTCTGATTTTTCTCAGATCCTTGCTTTTCTCTTCAGCAGGAATTACCCACTGTAAGAGTTTTCTCCGCACTCCGAAACCTGACAACTTTATTCCAGTATTTTGTGTTGGGGGAGCTTTTGTTGAGTAGATAATAGGGCACAGCCTATTCGAAGTCAACACATGATTGGGTTGACCCAATCAGACCCCAAAAAGATTTTACGCAGGTTAGTCAACTGCAGGCGCCCTCCTCTCTCTACCCAGCCTCCCAGTCCAAAGCCACAATTCCGAGACAGAAAAGGGGAGGGGAAAGTGTCCAGAGCACTGCGTGGCACAACGCCTCTTGCCAGGCACTGGGATGCTTCCTTTACCTGGCTGCGTGCTGGATGTGCCCATGGAGGTTGTGTTTTCGAGATGATCCTGTCAGCCCCTGGACGATTTTATTTGTGTATTTATCCAGTCTCTCCGCTCTGTGTGGTAGCAATGTCTCGTCGATATCTCACTCAGGTGTAGCGTGGAAAGCCTAGCAGCCCAGGCCAGCGGCCAAGCTTACCCGTGACTGACGCTCACCTAAATGAGCAAAGATTTGCTCTGCACAGAGCGAGGCTCGACGACACAAGAAGCCACGGTGACAGCGGAGATGCTGCCTGGAATCCTAACAAAGCTACTTCCAACTCGTGCTCAGGAAAGTGGAACCAGCCCTTGAGCGGAATGTTAGGGGCTTCCATCTAGGGACTCCCGCTGCCCCTGCCCCCAATCCTTTACCTTCTGAATAAACCGTGGGATATTAGGAGAAAAACAGCACATTAGCACACTTAAATCACAAATCCCTGTGCCTTTCAAAAAGGCTGCTGAAGATTTCTTAATTTGTGGAGCGATCATTTAATTACTTGCTTCTGCTACACCACACTTTTTTTTTTTTTTTAATGACTAAATTAAACCTGCCGCACAAATTTGTGCTTTGAAGTTCTGGCAAAAGGATCCTTCCTTTGAGGGATTGATAAAAAAGATGAACTGAAACTGTTCTTTGGTAGAAATGTCAGCGCATGTCCCTTTGCCCACCCCGAACTGCCTTCATATACGAAAGCAAATCATTCTCGCTTAAATGTTTCTAATTCATTTTCCAAGCCTGCTCTGAAATTCCCTCTGCAATTTCTATGAAAGCCCAGAAACATTTACAAATGGAGAAGCATCATACTTACAATTTTGGGGTGTGTAAAGCGGCTGTGTATCTTATGCAAAGTCTTACGTTTATTTTTGCTGTCCTTCCTGTTCAAAAGACAACACAACTCTTGGTATAGCTGCTGAAACTAGTGGGAAGCATCTCCTTTCCACATTGCGACATGGGGACGCTAGTCTTTGCATCGAGCTGCAGTGGCAGTTAGCAGGGTTTGTTGTCTGACACTTGTCTCTTAGATCAAACGCAGCCCAAAGCCATCGAGCTGATTTACCACCTAACCCCACTGAGTCTGGTGATCAAGTATGGAGACTAATTTTCCATTTCCTGGGAAAAACCCATCTAGACCTGAATGGGACACTGACGCAGGTCCCCCCTTTGCACAGTGGCTCGGTTGGCCAGGAAGATTCCAGACAGGGTCAGAGCCTTGCAGCTGTGCATCTGGGTTTTTAAAGTGCTGGATGCCACCTGCTTGGACGGGACTTCTATTCCATTGCATCAGCGGCCCAGTAACATGATAGTGCCGACCTCTGCATCAGAAGTCCCAGCGGGTCACGAGGGAAATTCTCCTGGCTGCTGCCAATTGAGATCGACATGTGCCGTCGTCCAGGCAACCTCACTGTCCGACTTGGCCAAATTGGTGGTCTCGAGAATAAACTGAGGTCCAGTACGTCAAACTGAAAGGCGTGCGTGAAGCCAAGTGTTCGGTTTTCTCAAAGACATTTTGCTAATCTCTTTGAACTGCAACAGTAGCTGTGGGGAGAATACACTTTTCCCCTTGAGGTGTTTGGTTTTGCTTTGACTCTGTTTTGTCACAGGCTGCGTTGCAAGGTGCACATGTCCACTGTCCTACTAAGGGACTTCTCATGGCCCTCGCGGCGGGGACATAGAGGTCATGGGTTTGAAGGAAAGCCCGTGCCGGGAAGATGGCTCCAACTCGCTGGACCCCAACTCTGGTTAGCAGGGAAGTGGCTCTCCTGGGGGCCCGCCCTTCTGCCCTCTGTGGGCCTGGGCACCTGGCTGCTATAATTGAAAGCCAGCATATTAAGCATAACACATCAAACCCCTGTTAACACCCAGGCTCCCACAAGGCTGCCTCCTAACAGCTCTGCTTTCTGCCCACAGAGTGTGCAAGAGAGTGGAACCGGCACCCGCGCTGCATGCTAAAGGCCGCAGCTTTTGTTTCCTGCAAGTTCTGTCTATTTCAGAGGCTAACATGCAGCAATTAGTCTAATTAATGTGAAACAATGAGCTGTGTTGCCACTTATCAAATTGATTGTTCCCCTATCAAAACAAAACAGGCTGGCTTTTTGATGTAATTTCAAGAGATGATTTGAAATGTCATGTTGCTGCAAGCCAATTACCGTATGACTAGAGCCACGGTCAACAGAATACATAATTAGCACGAGTTTGGGAAGGCTGCTTACCGCCAGTATGTTAATTAACTGTCTTTTGTCATAAAACAAAAAGGTTGCATGGAAGGTTTTGAAATAGGTCTTTTTTATTTACCTTTCTTTGTGCTTATCAACGTGAGGCATGACAATGCAAAAGAATAGAAAATTTTAATTCCACTACATCAAATTAATACTCCACCGCAAGGACAGGCATCGTTTGCTGGCCTCCGTACCTTTTCCCCCACTTCTGTCCTGCCCCGATGTGTGATATTACTTGTGGAGTCTTTCTGTTTCAATCTCAAAATGTGGAGCGAATAAGCCCATCTTCAAACAATACCTTTGCCTTTGCCTCGCTGAGCTGGACAGAATCTGCAGTCTGCCACCTGCTTGCTCCGGAAGGCCTCCAGCCCTGCAGGCCAGGGCTCAGCCCTCCTCTGCAGCTCCCTCTGGCGTGTGATAGCTGGGCCATGCGCCCTTCTCCTTCCTAAGGAGCCAGTTCCGCATGTCCTGAGTTGTAATGCACTGGGGGGCAGCTACAATCAGTAAGTGGCAACTAAGCATCAAGTTTGTGGTGGCCTTGAGCCATGTCTGACATTCACATGTTGTAAACTCACTGCTGGCTTGGAGAACAAGTGGACATTTTCTAAGCTCCAGTATCACCGTTCATTGACTGTCGAAAAGCTGGGATGCACTGCCCGGCAGGCAGGCAGTGGGAGGGCGCTGCCCTCCTGTGAGTACTCAACAACTCCTTTCTTCCGTTCGTGCTCTGGATCTGGCTCAGGTCTTCATCCACCCCGGGGAGGATACCCCAGACTCAGAGAAACCCCCAGCACCGTGCGACTAGCAGAGTATCGAGTTAGGTTTGCAAACGGGATTTCTCGCCTTTACTTCCTTTTTTCAACAGAATTTTTGAAATCGCTAATAATGCTGAAAATATGAAAAACGTTAAACAGATGGGCTGCAGAGCTTTTCTTTCCAGAGAACCCGTTCGGGGGACACAAGGTAAAGAAACCTGGGGTACAGGGCTCCCACGGGAGGCAGGTCTCACTGTGCGGGCAGGGAGTACAGAGCCGCGCTCCGCATCCCAGTGTGAGCAGCTCCTCCTCCTGCGAGGTCTGTCCGCTCTTGCGACTCTGGTTTCTGCAAGTAAAACGTGGGGAGGGGGAGACGCGAGATTGGGCCAGGCTGCCTGTCACATGAAGTAGTCCCAGGAGCTATCATCGCTCGGTGCCTGTGAGATGCAGACTTAGATCCTTGTAGGTGAGGAGGAAGAGCGGGGTTCCCGCCCTGCGGCACCACCGTTGCTCTAATGCCCCAGCCCGGCTCACGGAAGAGTCCAGGGTGCCACAAGCTCAGGGCTCTGGCTCTCAGGAGGATGGGACAAAACCCCAGCACAGCAGCGTGGCTGAACCAGGGTCCTGTGCAGAGCAGAGACTGCGATGGTGCTGATTAGGAAGCATCAAGGAATCTAACTTGGACTCAACGACATCAGCCTTCGTGACAGCCAAGTGAGCAGGGCCACTGGTCATGTCCTCTCTTCCTTGGCCAGGCCCTTACCTGACCGCTCCAAGCTCACATCATGCAATGTGGCCAAAGGACTTTTTTCCTAAGTTTTTACCTTCTCAAATAGAAAAGAAGGGAAGAAGCTAGAAAAAGAAGGAAAGAATTAGACAGCGCACCCCCAGGCACCCTGTTAGTGCCCAGTCTCCAGGTCTACGCAGGTGCAGGCCGGGCGCTGTGCTGTTTATTCTTTACCTCATTAAGCACTCGCAGCAAAGGCAGGAGCTGTTTCCCCAACTATACCTTTTTATCTAATGGTAAGAAGTCAAAAGGCCGGTGATATCACTCAGCGGCATAAGAGCCTGCCTGGCAAGCGTGAGGTCCTGAGTTCGACTCCCAGTACCCACATTAAAAAAAAAAGGAAAGAAAGAAAAGAAAGAAGTCAAGAAGGCTCAGAAAGGTCAATCAATTAAGCTAAAGTCCTGGGACTAACTTGGATTCTAAAATTCTACTCCTTCCAACTAAGCAGGGCTATTTGGTAATTTTGCTTTGGTGGTGGTTTTTAAATCTTCAACCAAGGTCTGACTACACTGTTACAGTGAAAGAAAAGAAATCCAAAAGACCCACACTCACCATCATTAAAAACAAAACCAAACGCCTGGTGTGGTAGCACATAAATTATAACCCCAACTACTCAGCAGGCTGAGACAGGAGGATCTCAAATTCAAGACCAGCCTGGGCTATTTAGCAAGATCTTGTCTCAGAATAAAGTTAATTAATTAATTAATTTTTGGTTTTTTTGAGACAGGGTTTCACTATGCAGTCCAGGCTGGCCTCGAATTCACTACAATCCTCCTGCCTCAGCCTTCTGGGTGCTGGGATTACCATCATGCCCTGGTTTTTTCAGAATAAAATTTTAAAAGGGCTGGGGGTCTCAGTCAGTGTGAAGGCCCTGGGCTCAGTCCAAGTGCTGGAAAAAAAAAAAAAAAAAAAGCAAACAAACACCGACAATGCAGAACAAAATAACTCCATGCAGTAAAGTAGTCTGATGAGCTATATTCTTATTATTTGAAGTCTTGAAGAAGAAAGATTTAAGAAGTGCTGGGTGATCACAATATTTTTATGCTGAATCCAAAATTTAAGAAAAATTTAAAGCAAAGCCGAGTGTTTGGAACATAGGATAGGTGTTTCTCTTTCATAGCTAAACTTCCTTAGAAACGCTTTCCTTAGGCTTCAAGCAAACTTGGACACTGGCTGCAAAACAGGAGAGCTCCACCGGAAGCCAGGCCAGCCAGGTGTGCGCCCGGGGTGGGGCTGGACCCGGGAGGCCAGGGCCATCGGTCCGGGGAACACACTGGTGGAACGTTGCAGTCAGGCCCTCGCTGGCCTCCGCCACCTTTCCCAGAGCTAAGCAGCGCTTTCTGTCAGGCCAGACCGGCCGAGCCTCGGATCTCCTCCCTCTTCTCAGACTTCAGTGAGAGGAGTGCAGGGAAGGAGGAGAGAGGGCAGAGGGGGACGGGCCAGTCCGCACGCAGCCTGTGACAGGCGGCACCCCGTCAGCTCCCGGAGCTCTCAGAACTTCCATGCGTGGTGACCCCGCAAACAGGGGCAGCGGGGCCAGGCCCCCACTTTCCCACCCTCGGGTCACCGGGGCTCCAGCTGCGTCCCCAGCTGGCCTGCACGGACGTCCTTGAAGGGCAGGGACAGCCGGGCCTTCTCCCACGCCGCCCTCTCCTCCCCCTCTGGGTCCCAGCCTGCGGATCCGAGCCGGCGCACGCGGGGCCACCAGGGGACCCCGACAGGTCTCTGCCGTGGGCCCCGTGTCCCTCTGCACCGCGTCCCCAAGGCCTGGAAGGGTCCGGCAAGAAGGAAAGAGCACACGGAGGGGCCGAGAGGTGTCCAGGAGGCAGAGGGGCCGCAAGAAGGTGCCGGGGGCACAGGGGCAGACCCCACCGTGTCCAGGGGACACTGCACGCAGGGGAATCTGCCCCCGAGTCAACACCCGCCCCCCTCCTCTTCTTCCTCCACTTCCTCTTCTCCTCTCTCTTCCTCTCCTTCTCCTCCTCTTCCTCCTCCTCTTCCTCCTCCTCCTCTTCCTCCTCCTCCACCATTTCCTCCTCTTCTCTCTTCCTCACTTTTCCTCTTCTTCCTCCTCGTCCTTTTCCTCCTCCTCCAAGACTTCTCCTTTCTCTTCCTCTTTTCCTGCTCCTCTTCCTCCTCCTCTTCTTCCTCCTCCACCACTTACTCTTCTCTCTCTTCCTCTCCTTCTCCTCCTCCTCTTCCTCCTTCTCTTCCTCCTCCTCCTCTTCCTTCTCCTCCACCATTTCCTCCTCTTCTCTCTTCCTCGCTTTTCCTCCTCCAAGACTTCTTCTACTTTCTCTTCCTCTTTTCCTGCTCCCTGCCTCCTCCTCTTCCTCCTCTCCTACCACTTCCTCCTCTTCTCCTCTCTTTTCCTCTCTTTTCTCTTCCTCTTGCTCCTCCTCTCCTCCCCCTCCTCTTCCTCCTCCTCTCCCTTCTTCGGGGGTGGGAACTGAACACAGGCCTCCCACATGCTAAGCACATGCTCCACAGCTGAGGCATTCTTCCAGCCCCACCCGGCTCATTCTCAAACTCAAGTGCACACCGCGTCTCCATGCAGTTATGTGTGCATATCCAGTCATTCCTGGGTGTCCTCGGGATTGATTCCAACGTCCCCTGTGGATAGCCAAATACATGGATGCTCAAATCCTTCATATAAGATGACATAATATTGCATATAACCTGTGCATATCCTCCTCTATACTTTATCCTATTGTGTAATTGTAGCAGAGCTGGGATCGAACCAAGGCCTTGTGCACACTAGGCAAGGATTCTATTGATAAGCTACATCTGTAGTATTCTTACATTTTAAATAATCTCCAGATTACTCAGAATATCTAATACAATGCATACACTATGTAAATAGTTGTTACACTGTATTGTACAGGGAATAACAAAAAGAGAAAAAATGTGCACATTCAGTACAGATGGAATATTTTTCACATATTTTCTGTCCACAGTTGGTTGAATCCATGGATACAGAATTTATGGACAGACAGACACACACACATGCACACACACTGTTTCTCTTTAAAATCAGCCCTTCCTTCCAAAAACCATAATATTTGGAAAAAGACAAATGACGGCATTGACCCTGTTTTGAGGAGTAAAAACAAATTTCAGAAACTGCATAGAATAAAAATGAGTAAAATATTGGGTTACTGCACATATTAGCACAAATATGAAGAACTTGACTTCTACAAAGATTTCTAAATAGAAGGCTCTGGGTGCTCTTGAGGAAGTGTTTGGTATGGGAGATGGAACCTATCAAATAAAATGAGATAATATAAATATTTCATTTAGTCGTTATCATCTCTTTATGATGATGAGAGGACATTATTATCATATTTTTTATTCTAACTCATAAAAAATGGTCAATCTTCCACATTTGTAATGGGCTACAGCACACGAATCTTAGTTTGGCATAAAGCTCACACAAACCACTCAATATTTTCAATATAAATGTAATGACTTCTGATTTTAGGGGAAAATAACAATGCTCAGGAAAAAAAAAATCACTAGTTAACTCTAACCTCTCCTATTGGTCATTTATGTAAGTATGCGCTCTTGCAAAAATATAAAATAAACTTTCTGCATATTCATTACGAAGAAGATGGATGGTAATCAGTGGGCACGACAGCAAATTTCTTGAGGATTAAGCTCTCATTGGTCAAATTTCAACATCAACCCAGCAGTTTTGCCATTAAGTCAGCAGAAGTGAGTTGTTATACACTATGCCCCTCACTACCGGAGAACATGGGCAGAGGGAAAAGAACGCGCTAGAATAAATTGTGCATTATTTCTGGCATTAGTTAAAGGAACAGAGCATTATAAGAAAAAAAATACAGTACCATTGATTTTTACAGGTGTTTAATACAGATAAGCTGAAAAAAGGGTTTCCATTTTAAGCCCAGTGATGGCTAAAGATGCATTCAAATATGTTCAAAAGCAATCTAAAGTCTTCTAAGATGGTGTTTAAGCTATTCAAGCAAGGCGTAAATAGTTTTTGTGGTAGTACTGAGGAAGGTAGAACAAAAAATGTCCAAGGAGCTGACTGTGGCACACTGCCAGCCCCTGTTGCATGGAGAGGGGTCATTAAAACAAGGGAATACTGTTTCTCCATTACACCTTCACAGGCGCCTTAGAGGAAACATGACAGACTGTCCTCAGAGAGGCAGGAGGCACCGCCACCCTGGAAGCCCCCAGATCCCACCCTCAGGAGAAGATACCAAAAGAAACCTGGAAGGAGTCAAATACACGCTTGAGTCATTAACAAAGAAATGAAACTTCTTAATCGTGTCTGTTTTTAATCTATTTCTTTAAAGGTAGAAAGGATTAGGACAATTTTGCTTTTATCTCATAACTGGATATATTAAATTGTTTTGCAGAAATCAAAATAAGGTTCCAGAGGGCTCAAGATGTCGCTCAGCAGAAGAGCCCATGCTTAGCCTGAGCAGGGTCCTGGGCTTGATCCTCGGTACCCTCATCCCCAAAATAGGCTCGGGCCTGTGTGATCACTGAAGGGATGATTTTTCTATTTAACTTATTTTTTTGTGATGGGGGGGAGTCTACCAGCCTCCCACCTCTGTTGGTTCACACAGTAGACTACATAATGAACAAGGCAAAAAAAAAAAAAAAAAAAAAAAATCAAGAGTGATCCTTTTTGTTCAAAAAACTCAGCATTTGTAGGTGCTATGAGGAAAGGAGAGAGATACTGAGATTAGCGTTCTGCACTAGGTACTATGTTTTGTCCTTTCCCTGGCAATCTGCCTTCTTTTCTTAAAGATAAATTTCAATAACTCTGAGTCAAACATAAACTCAATTCCTAGGTTTTTAATCTACCCCTTCTTCCACGAGCTTGGCCACATATGCCACTGTTCATACGATCCTGGCCTAACTGTGCGAATACGAGGGGTCACGGTTGGCCAGAGCACCTCTGGTCAACTGACCCTAAGTATTAGAATAATTACAAAACATCACGGTCACCAAAACAAAAGAAGTGTGCACAGCTGAACTAAACAGGGAACTAACTGCAGTGGAGACGAAGCCAGCTGCGTAACCAGAGCTGGGCTGGAAGGGTCGACCGTATGGACGCCCAGTCGCTAATGGATCTCGTGCGCGGCGACGGCTGACTCATGTCCTGGAGAGATGAGAGCAGAAAATCCACAACACAGATCCTGTTGCTTGCTGAACACATGACAGGAGCAGCCAGAAGTCACAGCAACCAGAGCAGCGAGCTTGCCAAGGCAGGTGAGTGACACTTGGGAACACAGAGGCGCACAGTTTCTATGTATAAAAGGTCACGGGGCTTCTTATGTTAGGAAGGACATCAAGGGAAGACTGTGACAGCAGTAGCTTAGCAAGATTTTGGAACTCAGTCTTAGTATTGCAGATCTTAGTTATCATGGGCCAGGTAATAGGACAACTTGGGATACAAATATTTATTTTATATAGAGTTACAATCAACATAGAGTTTGATTCCACCTCCAGGAGGGAGAATGGGGTGGCAAGAATACAAGTTTTGAAGCACCTAGGGCTGTCCTGGGCCAGGAGATGCTCCAGCAGGTGCACTAAGACAGAAATGCTCCCCAGTGCTAAAGCGATCCACGCATTGTGGTTTTCACTGTTTCCCTAGGTTTTCCACACAATGTCCTGGTTATACAAAGGGACAACCGTTTGCTACACAGGCTCACTTTCTTGTGAATTAGAGACACAGTTCTCTGGTGCATTAACTGGTGTTTATTAACGTATTATAAACCTCTGCCATGGCATCCGATTCACAATAAAGAGATTAAGCATACTAATTTGTCATTTGTTTTCCAATGCCTGCTTTCTTGCCTGTAGCACCACTAATATCCCAGGAGTTCCTCAACCCAATTACTTCTCATTTTGCATCACTGCTGAAAGTAGCGTTAATGTGCCCAAAAGGCTTTCGCTCCTTGGTTATGGTGGGAAAAAAAAGCCACAGCTCGACCCACCATAGTACTGTTGTCATTTGCTGAGAAGAAAACCCCCGGACCACTGGGCCATATCTAGTGATCAAACCAAATTAGCAGCCTGACTGAGCCGCGGACGCGAGCAGCAGACCTGTGCTTACTTCGTATTTATTTGGGGGTGGAAGGGAATTCCATCTGTAGAATGAAGTTTGCAATTTAGAGGCAGTTGAATTCTATGATGCAAACGGTTTTGTTCCCTTCCTTGGGGAACTGTGTGTCAGAATCACTCAAGTAGCTGGTGAATTCAACTTTTATTTTCCTCAAAAAATTAATAACCAGTTGGTTAGCCAACACCAAATATTACTTTGCAAACAATTTGCGAATGTAGACGCAACTCATTACTAATAGAAAAGTCACCACATTGTCTACGCTGTTTTAACCCACCCTTGTAAATGGGTTTCAACCTTATCTCACTGCGTAATATTTCTGCTACTTTCTTCAGTCTTTCACTTTGAAAATGTGCTTTTTGCTTATTCCAGGAGTTTCTGTGTTGCTTAAGGCAAAATACTGCGCGTACTTTCACGACTATGAACTGTAAACATTTTTCTACCTTATTCTGCCCAAAGCCCAGAGGCCGTTTAAATATCTATGGATAGTTTCAGGAATATACAAGAGCTCACAGAGTCACCAAAAATAATTATAGTTTTTAAACTTATCAATTTCACCAAGAACATAAAACTGAGATTTTAAAACTCCAAGAATTTTTGCTGGGAGTAGAGACTGACTAAAAACAGATTTTTTTTTTTATTTCAAATATGATCCGCTTCTGCGAGATGGGGCAGATTACGTTAATCTCTCTGAGGTTGCTTCTGCCCATTATTTTCTTAAATCCTCCCCTCACTTTAATCAAGAATAGGAATGTTAAGGGCCCGCGGCAGAGAAGGAGCATAGATTAGTGGTTAACATAATAGCATGAAAGCCAGGAAACACAGATTCTATTCTTGGCCAAGTGGTCTCAGGTGAGGCTATGATTTACAGCCTCAGTTTCTCCATTTAGAAAATGGAAAGCGCTGGGTGCACCACACACAGGAAAGTCCCAGCGGCACTGTCGCTGAGAGCTGGGCACAGAGCTAGGAGTTTTTCAAGGATCTGCGTGTTTCATCTTTTGAAGTGGATAACAGTATTATCCTACTTGTACAAAGAAGGTAACTGAGGCACAGTGATGGAAGGAAGTGGCTGTAGGTTGCACAGCTAGGGCCGGTTGCAAAGCCTGAGCTCTAACCCCTGGGCCACACTGCTCTCTATGTTCTTGGCATCGGTGTTCTCTGCAAGGGCACAGGGGAACAGAGCGCACCACATACCTAATCCAGAACACTTCCTGAACAGTGGTTCAGTTTCCCCCTCCTGGGATTCTGTGCCACCTGCCTTGGGACGAAGACCCCGCGGGCTCAGGCCGCCTGGCTCTGCTGCACCTGGCAGCCCCCACACACCGCAGCTGCAGCCTTTCTCTGCCAGGCGACCCCGAGACAGGCACTGGTTCTGTGCATCTGGTGGAGGGAGGCTCAGATTTCTGCTGAATGGAGCACAATGGAGCGGCGCGGTCACAGGGCCTCTCCAGGAGCACGTGGTCGCTGGCTCGTTTTTTGGAGCATGAGTGCGTGGACTATTTAAAACTTCTCCCTCTCGGCTCTTAAATGCCTTCTTAGGGGCAAGGTTCATCGAGGGGTCTACTGGCCATATGCTGTTTGGTGTCACATTTTTGCATATTGGGGAACAAGCACACAGAAAGCAGCTTCCCAAGGATCACGCTCGGGGCTGCTGACAGCCTGGTACCAAATGGCGCCCTTGCAGAGTCTAGAGAAGCAACGCTGCGACACTTCTGCTCGAACCTGGAGTCTGCAGGAAAAGCCAACTTGAACTTGACTCACGCAGATGCTAAAGGAACGCCTCTTTCACAACTGAGACGCACCAGAGCTAACTTGCCAAAACAGGCTCAGAGGGTAGACGGTCTCACCACGCAGCACCTCTGCAGTTCCGTATAAAAATAGTCTTAAAATACATCACTTCCGTGGGTGTTCGTTGGAAACTATGGTCACTTAAGAATAACACATCTCAAAATTTTAGACTTAAGATCTATTAAAAATGACAAATATATGTGGTGATGCAAATATGAATGAGCTCCATTGAAGCATTCCACCATGAATGCATATTTCAAAACAAAACATACGTGATACATACGTACAATATTCATTTGTCAACTAAAGAAAAAAATCTAGTGATCTTCATATTCCATGATGTTGGCTAAACAGGGTATAGTAAAATAATGCCTTTTTTGGTGCTTAGGCCAAAAATAAAAAAGCAATAAACAATTAGAACCACACTGCCAGAAAAGCACGAGAGCTTCAATATATCTGAAATAGAGTTGCAAATGGTGCACACCTAACTCTCCTGAAATTTGAATTTTTACATGAAATTGCTAAATCATATTTTTTAATTTTAAAAGAACTAAACTGGATTAATGAAGCTTAATATCTGCTAAAACCTTAGTGGAGGGAAGAGACACGATATCATCCATATGACTTTTAGGATACTTGAAAATGTTCTTCCTGTAATGAAACTTTCTCAAAGAGGACAAACATTGAGGATTTCTTAAGAAAAAAAGAAAAAAATGTTCCCAAAGAAGCCATTCAGGCAATGTGGGCATCTATCGGGGCTTCGTTATCCTACCATCTAGAGAAAACTTTTCTTGGTCTTTTTATATTCAGATCTTTTCCGTACAAAAATACTATCTTCTTTGGTTTAAAAATCAGACCCAAATTTGAGCAATTTTGTCACAAAGCATCAAACAGTACAAACTGTTAAAGAGAAAACAAAACAGGGGCCCTGTGGGTCACTATAGAACAGATTTCCTTAAAAGGAGAAATACTTTGGGGGAAACTGGTCCCAGACAAGCATCAAATAATGCCTGGGAGTTGTGAGAGACCCCCAGGCAAATAACTCTTCTCCTTTCTTGGAAGAAACAGGCTCAAGATGCAAATGAACTACTGCACTCAATCCTTGGTCTTAAAAATGTGTTTCCATAGATTCGACAATGCATCATCTAAATATGAAAAAGACGTACAGTAATAGCATTCTGAAAAACGAATTAAGAGCACATTGTCATCAACTCCAGCAAAAATAATAAAGGCGGAAAAGATTAAGGGGCAAGAATATCTTTCGAAATTGTAAAATGGGTTTATAGGTCTTCTAATAACAACTTTTACTCAAACCTTACATAAATAGGCTTAGATGATACAAATATTATGCGGGCCGTGTGGACACTCCCAGACTCCTAATCATGTTTAGGGATTACTCGACAGAACAGACACATTTCATTCCTATTGGGCCAGGGATTATAGCAAAGAAACATCTAATATTCCATTTTTTAATTTCATGCATTTTTTATTTACCTTTAATGATGCTGTATATATTCATCATCCTGAAATATTAAAACAGTATGAAAAAAGTAATAAATTGGTGGAAAATTTAGGGAAAAGGAATGCAACAGCACGCAAATCATACACTATCAAGTGCTTGATACACATTTAAAATTACTGCCTACTACGGCAAAGCCAAATTCCTAGCAGATTTCTGAAGCATAAAGTCGCAATAAGAAGATCAGCAGGACAGACTGAAATAATAGAATATTCATCCCTCTAATCCATATGCAATTCTTTAGGGCTTTTTTTTTTTTTAACAATGCATATGAGGTCTGACTGTATTCAGGATTTAAATAAGTTGTCTCTCTCCTTCCTGCTCCACACTATTTTTATTTTAAAAAAGGGCATATACAGTTATCATTTCTCACTGCAGCACCAACCATGACAAGTTTGGCACATTTCCTCACGCCTCAAATGAAACAATAGCATTTTAAACAACACCAGTGTTAGGGGCAATACATTTATTCATCCCACCAAAACCTCTTGAAGCAGCTTTTTGGGAAGGAGGGAAGTCGTCACCATTGATAGAGAAATGAAGTGCTGTTTTTGGCATTTAATTACCAATTAATGGATTGACACTGCCATGTAAGATTGCACTGGAAGACTGACAAAAAGAGCTAAAGGCTGGCATTTCATCTGTGCTTGTTCACCTTCCCTTGCAGAAAGATGAGACTGCCTAGCAGCTATTATTCAATGTTGTTGTGAGGAATAGAAAATTGCTGAGGAATGAGCCATAGGGGTGCGCACTTCTGGGATAGTGCATGGGAATCTGGGAAGGAAGGAAAGGACCACTGGGTCACCAATGAACAGTCAACCAGGTGCTTCTCATGGTCGTCACCCTCATAGTCCATATTCTGGGTACTAAGAGAAAGCAGTGGCTATCTTCCAGCAGGTGAGGTGTTTTAGAACTGTCCACTTCCAGTTTATTTGCATCCTTGGATTCTTTAATGAGCATTTGTTGTCTTGTAATGAGAAAAATCACAAAACAGAAATTACTTAAAATGCTTGCTGTTCTTTAAAGTTTTCCATATATCTCCTTTGAGAGGTTTTCTCTGCCATTCACCTGAAGGAATTGTTCCTTTCATTTGCAGAACTGAGGGCAAATCTCTCTTGGCCAGCTCCAACACTACCTTGTGGTATGGTCCTTGGCCTTATAAACACATCCTTCAGGGTAAAGCCTAGGTCTTCTTTTCCATTTTTTTCTCTCTTGTCGCATTTATCACAGCTCTTTGAAACTAGTGGGTATTTAGTAAATTTTTTGTCATTGTAATTGCATTGATTGAAACAGTTTTATTGTTTCTGTGACTGCTATTCAGCTCACTGTTTTGATTTAAATATGAATCGTCACCCAAAGACTCACGTATTGAGGGCTTGATCCTCAATGAAGGAAGATTCAGAAACAGGACCTAGAGAGGCAACTGGATCACAAGGGTGCTAACCTCATTAATGGGTTAATGCACTAATAAATTCATGGCTGAATGGGCTATGAGCAGGCAGGCCCCAGTTGGAGGAGGCAGATCACCAGGGGCTTGACTTTGGAGGGGTTAACTTATCCCCCACTCCTTCCTCTATGGCTTTTACCTGGGCACTTCCTCCTGGCTGCCACTTTGACATGAAATGCCACTTGCCCTTCCAACATGATGCTTTTCCTTGAAGCCAGCCGACCATGGACTGAATCCTCTGAAACCATGAGCTAAAACAAACTCTTCCTCCTTTGAGTTATATATGTTGGGTATTTTGTCCCAGTAAAGTGAAGCTGACTAACACAGTCACTATTCAAATTAACCAGTTCTACCAGTTGTGGATAGGATTGGTTACCAGGAACAACCCTAAGCAGAGCAAAGTAACACCAATTTAGAAAATTAACCTGAGAGAACCAGCATATCCTACTACCTCAAACACTGAGCCTCGTGAAACGGCAAGTGTGCAGCCCCTCACACAATGGGAGAATTTAGAGCGATGCAGCGGACACAAAGAATACGACTTCAGAAAGAGAGATTTCCATTGCTGCCAAGCAACAGAAAGACATGTTACAAATTAAAGGGATATATGGTGGAGGAGAAAAGAAAAGAGTCCTTGACTCTACTTGGAGAAACCAAGAGTTTCTCAATAAGGAGAGAACCCACTGCCTCCAAATGTAGTAACTATAAAAGCATATCCTGGTAAGACTTTCCAAGAGAAGAAACGCTTTTAGGAAGTCCTTACATTCCACAGTGGTTTGTAAATCCTTTGCCAGGCCTTCTTTGTTATTTCCATAGCACCAATGCAACACCATTTCTCTCCAATCATGCAACACACTCCAGTCAGGACAAGCTGAGAAGTGTCCTATTAAAATCCAATTCCTTCCTGAATGTTGTCGGCTTATTCCTTCATTTACCTTTAAAGATATTAAGAAACTGGAGGGGCAGGATAAAAATCAACATTAACTTTTCTATATGCCGATAATGAACTAACTGAAAAGGAAACCAATAACACAGTTCCATTCACAATAGCTTCAAAAATAATAAAGAAAATACCTAGGAATCAACCTAACCAAGGAAGTGAAAGATCTTTATAGTAAAAATTACAAAACACTGAAGAAAAAAATTCAAGAAGACACTAGAAGATGGAAAAACCTTCCATGTTCATAAATCAGCCAAATTAATATTGTTAAAAAGGCCATTTTACCAAAAGCAGTCTACAGATTCAGTGCAACTCCCATGAAAATTCCAATGATATTCTTCACAGAACTAGACAACACAACCCTAAAATTCATAAGGAAACAGAAAAAAACCCCTTGTAGAATAGCTAAAGCAACCATAACTAGTGAAAAGCAAGGCTGGAGGCCTCACAAAATCTAATTTAAAATTATACTATAAAGCACAGTAACAAAAATAGTTTAATACTGGCCCAAAACTACATAGACCAATGAAATAGAATAGAGGGCACAGAAACTCATACAACTGTAGCCATATAATTCTTGAAAAAGAGGCCAAAAGCATACTTTGGAGAAAAGGTAGACTCTTTACCAAATGGTGCTGGGAAAACTGGCTTTCCATATGTACAACACTGAAACTAGATCCTCTTGCCCCATACAACAATCTATTAAAAAATAAACCAAAGACGTAAATATAAGACCTGAAACCTTGGAACTGTAGAAGAAAAGATAGGGAAAACACTTGAATTCATAGGTGCAGGCAAAGACTTCCTAAATAGGACTCCAATAGCACACCAAATAATAGCCAAAATCAACAAATGGGATAATAGCAAATTAAAAATTTCCTACACAACAAGGGAAACAACCGTTAAAGTGAAGAGAGTGTACAGAATGGGAGCCACTCTTCTGACAGATGAATAATAGCTAAAATATATAAAGAACTCAAAAAACCTAACACCAAAAATCAAATAGCCCAACCAATAAATGGGCAAATGAATTGAACAGACACTTCTCAAAAGAAGACACACCGATGGCCAGTATACACAAAAAAATGTTCAACATCTTTAGCAATCAGGGCATTGCAAATCAAAACCCCCCTGAGTCAGAATGACTATCATCAAGAATAAAAGAAACAATAAGTGCTGGCAAGGATGTGGGGGAAAAGGAATCCTATTCTGCCTGTGGTAATGTAAATCAATACAAGCAGTATAGCAGTTCCTCCGAAAAACTAAACACAGAGCAGCCGTATGAACTAGCTATGCTTCTCCCTGGAATACACTGGAAGGAATTGAAGTCCGCATGCTATGGAAATACCACAGGGATGCCCACATTTACTGCAGCACAATTCACAACAGCCAAGATATGAAACCAACTTAGGTGCCCACCAGCAGATGAATGGATAAAGAGAATGTGGTGCATGTACACAATGGAGTATTATTAAACTGTAAAGGAGACTTAAATTATGTCATTTGTTGGAAAATGGATGGAAATGGATGGAAACGGAGATCATCATGTTAAGAGTAATAAGCCAGACTCAGAGAGACAAGGATCACATATTTTCCATTCTATGTGGGATCTAAAATAGATAAGAGGAAAGGAACAAGGGAGTGGTGTTTAAGAGAGGGTAACGAGGAGATGCAAGAAGTTATTAATTGTATCATTAAAGGATCATGATGTTGACATGAATTTATTGAAGTGAAAAGGTGTCCACTACACTCTATTAAGTGAAACAGCAGGCAAAAAATCAGATATGTGGTATTGCCAATTTTTTACTTTAAAAATGCATTCATGTAGAGATCATCTAGAGTGATGTTCACTTAATTACCTCTAAATTTGTCTCTTGGAGTAAGATGTTGAGCATATTTTGCTTTTTTCCTTTTTCTCTTGAGACATGGTCTTGCTATGCAGTTTAAGCTGGCTTTGAACTCAGTATGTAGCCCAGCCTGGCCTTGAACTCATGGTAATCCTCCTACCTCAGCCTCCCAAGTTCTGGGATTACAAGTATGTGCCACCATGCCTGGCTATTTTGCTTTTCGAGAGTAGTTTTTTGATCACAGTATTATAAAATATTGCTAAGCAGAGGAAATTAAGAATTGCTTGTAAGTATGTGAAGTAATAGCTATGTTAATGAGTTTGTAGTAATCATTTCACAACATGCATGTATCTTAAAACATAAAGTTGCACATCTTAATTTTGCTTGTCAATTAAAATCAATTAAAAAAGAAACTTGGGGGAAATATTCAAAATATGAAGTAATGAGTAGTGAGAGAAAAAGAGGACAAAAAAGCTTATTAAAGCCAATATAAATTTCGGGGAAACCCAAAGCTAACATCTTTCCACACCCCCTCTGCTTTGTATCTGAGCAACCTACCTTTGATTCTAACGCAGTGATCCTAACCCCAGTGTCATCTTTCTTTCCAGTTCAAGTTCCCATGCTAGCAAGCCTTTTGACTCCAGGCACTCATTCAAGAATTCAGGAGCGTTCTCAAGTTCTTGTGTGAAACAAGATGTGTCAGCCCAGAGCAGGTGGCTCCGCCGCTGTGACATTCTTGGCTGAGTGAACCTAGCATTTGGAGCGAGCCTCCTATAAACAATACACGGCTTTGCACTTAGCCACCTATACTCGTTAGGGCTCATAAATTACCTGATTTTATAGCTGTTGACAGCATGTCAGGGGGGTCTCCTATAAAGGGGCAGGGAAAATGGTCAAATTTTGGTAACCTTTAAATTCTAGACCCAGCACCAAACCCACTCATTAAAGCTTGTCTTCTCTTTGTCATGAAAGCTCTGCTTCCCTGCTCTCTCTCTTTCTGGTTCCATGAACTGAGCTTTCCCTGCCTCTGTGGGCTGGTAATACCTGATCTAAGGTTCAAAAATATTTCTGAAACATAAACTACATTATGAAATTTTTAGGGCATGAGTTGGTTTTATAGACTCAGTTCTATGCATGTTAATTATACAGAGGTCTTGAGCGAATAAGGATCAACTAGAATCAGGCAAACACAGCAGATATCTGGGAGACTCCATCAGCCACTTCACCCCTCTCCACTTATTACTTTCTATTCTGGGGACAAATGTGTGCTGTGCCCTACCCAGAAAGTTTGGATCTTCTTCTTTCTAGCCTCCACTCTCCCTTTTTTGAAGTAGGTATTTAGTAGGGTTTTCTATTTGCTGGGAAATACTCTAAATGTTTTATCCATTCAACTGAGCCACTTGAAATTGTCATTTTTTTTTTTTGTTTTTTGTTTTTGTTTTGTTTTGTTTTTTTAATGTGGTTACCGGCAGTCGAACTCAAGCGCTTGCCAGGCAGGCGCTTATGCCGCTGAGCCATAGCACCGGCCCTGTCGTGTTTATTTTTTGTGGGGCTAGTAACAGTTATACATTAAAAATTCCTTATTATTCCACCTAATACGTGATCTCAGTTGAACTTCACAGTACTATGCTATGATAGACAGTTTTATCTGCATCTTACTATTATAGCATAGCGTCACAACACTCACAAACAAAAGCCGGGCTTTAAAACTGGGTCTTGGTAGCTCCAAAGCCCAGGCTGCTGATGTGTCTACTCCCGTCCCTCAGTAACTCTCCATCACCTGACCAAGCAGGGTGGAGTTGGGTCTTTGTCACAAACACATCCATCTTTTAAATGGTGGGAAACTCTGGTGTGATAAACCCCACAGGCTCAGACGGGCCCAGCCAACTCTCTCTACAAAGATGAAACTGTGTCTTTTTAGAGTTCTTGAAAGATGACATAATGTGACAGTGAATTTTAATCTATGTACACAGATGTACTTACCCAGTCTATGTGCAAATAGGCAACGATGCCCAAGTAGCCTAAGGAAAAGGCATTGTTCTAAAATGGAATTTCGTTAAATACTGACGCTCTCTAAAGTGCTGGATGGATGATAAACACATAAAATAACTAACACTTGGATAAAACCAGTTATTATCCAGCCCAGCTAAAATCGTGTTGAGTGTAAAAGGAATGGTGAAGAGCAGAAGAATACTTATCTCCAGGATGAGTAGTGGTACCTGGGTTCTCATTGTTCTTGGCAAACTGCTTGCTGATCAGTAAACTTACGAACAGAAACATGGTGCGGAAGTGGGAAGTACTTTTTCCCAGTTCTTTCCTCTGAAAGCAGTCATCCCTCTTGGCACACACCTGATGTTTAACGGAGTGAACCAGGCAGGTGTGCAGCAGGCTTATGTCTCAGTCATCGAGGAGTTCTGCCTCTGCTCGGACTTGGCTGCTTCCAGGGCATCGTGGATTATCAGTGTCCCTTCATTTGTTTATATAAAAGGGCCAATGGCTTCTGAAACACTTCAGAGCACTCCACTAAACCAAACAAAGCCCTTCACTTTAAATGCCCAACAAGAGGAGCTACTGACAAGCAGGACTTCACTCAGCAAATCTCAGTATCACTCGGAACTTTAATACAGCCATCCAGATTTACAAAGGAGCCACACCGCAAAGAATCTTAAGTCAGCCTCCCCAAAGAAGCCCCCATCCTGATTTGGGACAAAAAATAATGGTTGCCACCTAGTAACTTGCTTGCTTGCTTTCATTTTTGTTTTTGACATTGAAGATGAGTTTACAGTTAGAGAAGGGAAAACAGGCGCTTGACTTACAGCTTACCCTTCTAGCTTTCTGACTCCCTCCCAAATTGGCAGGAATTTCAGACAGAAATTCAGTGACAAGAATCGTGGCTGAACACCAGGGTGCCCAGTCTCAGTCCGGTACTCCCAGTATCTAAAAGAATAAACTTAAGTCACAAAACCTCCTGAAGCCCTGCGACTCTGATCTAGAATGAAAAGCCCCTTCTCAACTGTACTAGTCAATTATTCTCCTATTTAATATATTTACACTTCTAAAATGGGTTGATTGATATGGGTAGCTAGAGAAAGAGTGCCATAGAACCATTGCATATAAGGTTATAGAAAATGATCCCAAGTGGAGACAGTGGATTCGTTATGTTTTTTTTCTTTTATATTTAGAAAGAAACTAACTGCATGTTTCCCTGATGATTTTTGGAGATGTGAGCGTTGCAATGGGGTAGGAGGAAATGTCTCTTCTTCTACTTCCTTTGGAATTCTATAATCTTTCTTTAGCTACTGCTTGGATATGGCTTTGATTTAGTGCCAGAAAGAAAAACGATGGAAGAAAACTCATCCTTTTTAAGAAATGTAAATCATTTAACCTTATTTCTATTTTCCTTTCTAGGTGGACCAATATGTTGATTTCTCACTCTTTCCAACTTTCAGGTTTTCTCATTGGCCTGACCTCTTTATCTTCTCTAGCGTCTTAGATTCCCCAGGTCTCTGGTGGGAATGTTCCACAGGCAGGGCTCAAGACATTTGTTGTTAAGAGATTTCTCTGGGAAACTTGAAACTTCTACTAACTAAAGTTTTATAACTGACAGTGTAGAAAGCTTTAGAGTATGATTCACATATTTTGCTATTGGTTAATAATGTATATACATGGCAATAGGAGATAAGCCCGTTTTGCATGTACCCTTTAAAAGCATACATGAAAAAAAAAATACATGGCTGGAACAGTACAGGACTTAGGGGCAGGTTTCTGGTGGCAAGATCCTCCCCTTATGTGGCCCTTTTATGACATGACCACTTGTAACAGTGGACACATTCTTTCTCCCATGTCCCTTGCAGTTACATTAAGGAGCAACACCAATGTCTTGTCGAACGCCTCGCTGTGGTTTAAGGTGGTTTTTTTCTTCCCCCAAAGTCTACACTAAAGAGAGCAGGAACTACTGAATGATAAAAGGTAGTCTTAGGCACAGATCCCACAGGGAATAACTTTTGAAATTCTTCAACATTCTAAGTTATGATTGGGTTTTAATGCATACAATGGCTGAGTAATTTAAATGTTTAGAAAAGAACAGTCTTTGCTAGCACTGATGAAGTGGTAAGCCCGTTCCCTACGGTGATTACCTATAAGTCATCCTTTCAGACACAAGCATGCGCCACACTCGAGAAAGGCTGGAAGCCCTTGCCCACTACCACTGTCAATCTCCAGTGTGGTGGCCCTGCCACATGGCCTGCCTGAGAAATGAGGATGGGAGTAGCGAACCATGAACCGACAGGGTCCGCCATCTTCCTGCCCCACCTCACTAATGAAGAATGAAGCTTAAGAATCATATAGTCGCTAGCTGGCCACATATGGTCCTGCTAGGCAACAAGCAAGATCCTATGGGACAAGGTTGGAAGTTTACAGAACATGCCTCGGCACCCGGAGGCCAGTCTCTGATATCCGATCAGTCTACTCGTGTCTAAGGAGAGCCACCCAGTGCCACCACACCAGGTCCCGGTTCCATGCGACTAGTCCGCCTGCCCTTCACAGCAAGCTCTGAATCGCAATCATTGGCCCGGGCCTCTGAAGAACAGAATTAGGGACCCAGCACTACCAATTCTTGGTTATGTATCTGAATATTGCTTAAATGTTCTCCTTACTAAACTCTGACTACAGTAAACAGCAATCAGATTTTTTAAAAAAATCAGAAGACATTAAAATGTGGGTAATAATATCCACCCCAGGTTGTCAGAAGTGCCCACTGCAAAAATGCATGTGAAGATATATGAGTACTGTGAAAAGCTTTGCAGATGCAATGTGTCATTGTAAGATTAACTGGACCTTTGAATTTGTGAGCAACATTTCAGAGGCTAAGAGAGAGAAGGGAGAGCTGGGAAATCTGAGATGCTGGGTTCTAAGTTATGTTTAATTAATGTAATTTTAGCGGGAGAGAGATATGTTAACAAATGCGTGAGGCGAAAAGATTTGTTTCCCCGGTGATGGAAGCATGCAAGGTGGTTAGCTGGGAGGCTCTGGGCTGCAGATCGGAGGAGTTCCTGCCACCGTACAACCTTTGTAGACCGAGAAGGACACTGGGTGCCTTGAGTCTTCCCAGCGTGGTCCTTCTGCAGATACAGCGACAGGGTATCCTCATCCCAGCAGCACTGAAAGGTACGTAGTTTCAGGCCAGTGAGCCTCCCACCACTTCCTAATTCCCCAGATTTAAACTAAACCTGTGCTACAAATTTCCCAGCAGAGGAAGCCACCCTCCCGTCTGAGCTGAAGGGTCATTGAGTGTGGATTCTGCAGCCTCCAGTGGGGAGGAGACGTCCCACTCAGGTGGCTTGTGTTTTCCTTGTTAATAAAACTAGGGGAGGAGCAAGTTTTATCTAAGAAAGTTCATGTGCCAAGGTGGAAGGCAGGGCAATTACGGCTTCTTTGACTATTGCTTAAACCAAGTTCTGATGATAAAGTGCTCAAGTCACCGTGACCTAAGCAAATGGTTCCAGGAAAAAACACGCACAGAGAGACACAGAGACAGCGCAATCAGTGCCCAGGAGCACTGCCTCGAGGTGCGATTCTACGTAATCTGCTTATCAGGGGATGTAAACAAACGCACGATGAAGGCGAGAGCAGGCTCAAGTGTACAGTTCCGACTCCTGGGGGCTGGTGCACCCCTGACCTTGAGTTCTCAGTGTTACCCGTGAGATCTGGGATCAACAGCCACCTCCAACATTACAGCCTGACTTAGAAGTCACAGCAGGCGACAAGCAGAGGCTAGTGACAAGAATGCTGCTGTATTCCGATGATATTGTTGGACAGCCTGGGAAATTCTTTTATAAACAATTCCCATATTGTTCATCCCCTATACTACCAAGACTCTGAGGCGTGCATCACTGATCCCCTTTTACTGATCAGGAAACTGAGGGTAAGAGACTTAAACTTTCTGAGTCCCAAGGTCTTTTCTTTTAATTTTAGGCCAAACTCCATAAATTCCAATTTCAGATCCTCTCTCAGAGTCTTCGGTAGGATGAAATGATCATTGCTTCTGGTTTTTGGCTCACAGAGAAATCTGAAATTGCTCCTCAAATTTTTCCACAGTTTGGTTCTAGAAGGGCTTGGAAAGTTCTTCAGTGATTCTTTGGCCCAGGGAAGCAACTTTCGGAATCTGCAATGGGGAGATTTGCATGTGCATGCTCAGAGGAGGGTGCGGGAGGGGTGATCCACCCCTGCTGCCCATCACAGAGATGGCATCACAGACATGACATCGCTGACACGACATCACAGACATGATGTCACAGATGTGATGTCACAGATGTGATGTCACAGACATTGATACTGACATAGACACACTCCTACAAAACTGCATGGAAAATGCAGCTCAGATCTACAAACTAAAGCCATAGAGAAGGCCTAGTAGAATTATTTATATGTAATATTCACATATTACAACAGTGGAATAATGGGTGATTTTGCCTTTCCTCTTTAGGTTTCTCTATATTAATAAGGCATTTTATAATAGGTATTATTTCCTTACTAAAAAGTTATGCTAAAAATAACAAGGTGAAGCACGGACTATTTGTCTAAAAGTGTACCTTGATCTAGTACACTAGTCTTAGGTGTTTTATACGTTCTTTGGCCTGCTAGTCTGGCTGTTAATCTGTATGTATGATAGTTAACTTTATAAGGACTTATAAAATAAATGAATCTGAAAAAAAAATAACACAGAGATAGAGTAATCTGGCTACATTCCCTAAAAGATGTTTTCTTCTTGTCCTTATTCTGTTCTAGTCTTTAAAACTTATTCAAATACGATCTGTAGTTACGCTGCCTTCATCCACTGTGCTCTGTGTCCTCATCTGATTTCTAGCACCAGAGAACAACTGTGGGGAAGGCCAAGTTAGACTCCCAGCTCTGTCCCTCACTACAGGTGACACCAGGAGTCATGGAACCTCTCTGTTTCCTCACCTATAAAACAGGAATCATCACACGTGTCTTCATGCAGTAAGGTGGAATCTCTTAAAACTCTCTAGTCCTCTGTAGTTTCTATATAAGCTATTTGTTTCATATAAGCTATTTGGCATTTAGCCTTTCCTTGGTTGACTCTTTGGAGAGGTGTCCTATCTCACCACGAAATCGAATGAGCCGATGAGGAAAGGGTACAGAACCACGTGCACAGTGTCTAGAAGGGTGCGGAGAAGAGGACCGTAAAGATGACAGGGCCATCACAGTCAAGGAAGACCTAGAAGCACCACATAAGGAACCCCACTGAAGCCAGAGGCTAAGGGAAATCAGCGAGGAGTGAGGTCAACACCACACAGAGCCCAGAGTCAGTAAAAACTCCATGAATTAGGTGGCACTCGAGTTAGACCCTTAAAAGATGAGCAGAATTTCACAGGTGGAAAACTGCGAACATACAGTAAGAAAAATCAGGAACACCTGAATTATCTTCACACCTCTAAGTCTTAGCATTATGCCTATGCAATTATTTTCCAGGGTTGAATGGTTCATTCATCTCATCTTAAATCCTAACTCCTTTCTGATTAAAACTAGCAGTGATAAACATCTGTTCTGCCCAGAATGGACCCGAGCTGTCTGTGGGGACATTTCCCAGGGTAGGAGCCCTGGCCCAGAGCCCAGCATCTTCACAGCCTCTTAGCTCTGAAGGACATGGATTCTTGGGACACTTGACAGTAGTTCTGTGAGAGCCAATTTTAAAATATATATTCTGCACATTGAAGAAATGAAAGCAAGGGCTGTTTCTCTATGGTTGGCTGGGGTTGAAAACTTTGAATGTGCCTCCATGTATGGACTTATTTACATGTTTATTTGCTTGTTTGGCTGGCTGGGTTTTTTGAAAAGCACTTTCTTCAAGAAAGGCGGGTGAGAAGCTGAAAGGGAGGGCGGCTAGCTCACCTGAGCTTCCGCGTCTGCTGGGAGGACGCCGGTGGTACCCGAATCCCAGGGCAAGCACCCAAAGGGCACGGTCACAGGATGAGTCCCACAAATGTTTAAAACAAAGACAGTCAAAGCCATGTGACCAAGCACCCACACACACACACACACACGTTTTAGAGACTGCTTGCTGTCTCCATGTACATTTGCATTTGTATTTTCTACAAGTGGAGTATTCAGGTACAGCGCGTCGTGCATTGAACCAAAAAAGACAGTTGATCACAAAAAGAGCTGTGTTTTCATTCAGGCCTAATGAAAGCAGAGGTGGAATTTCACTAGTAAGTTTGTTACTATTTTTAGGGATGCTGGAATCTGTACCTAAAATACGATGTCCCACCACACAGAAGTTCATCCGCCACCCTCTCCCCTTTGCGAGCTCCCACCATCTCAGTGGACACTGTGTGCGTCACCGCTGACCCTGGCGCCATCTCAGTGAACGCTGGACAGCCCCCTGGGTCCCAGCGCCCCTTGCTTGGGGCACACAGCAGCACTAGAGGCAGCCCACAGGTGGCCACAAAAGAAGAGGTGTGGGTCTTTGTGAAGACATGAGAAGCAAAGGACATAGGCGCTGATCTTACTCCTGTTTAGACGATTAAGCGTCTCAGTAAACGAGAATCCCGCTGAGAGAGCGCCGATGGAGATGAATGTTTAGCCAACAGCTCTTCACTTTTCAGCCTACAAGGAGTACTCTTCCTCTGAGACTCGAGTCCTGTTTGAAGGACACACTCCTGATTTGCCACCCTTTGGAGCAGGTCTGTGAACTCACACCACGCCCCAGGAGGCCCTCTACAGAGGAAGGGCCTGGCTTTGATCCTGTTATCTGTCATCCACCCCACAGAACATCCAGGCCACTCACCAGCCCTGTGCTAAATTCTTTCATGGACATTCGCAGTTTAATTTCTTAGAACCATCCTGTCAGGTCCATGTCATTATTCCCATTTTCCTGATGGGTAAAATGAGCTGTAACAAGGTTAAGCACCACGTTTAAGAAGCCACTGGTAAGCAAGCACAGAAGCAAGGATTTTAACCCAGATCCACCAAACTCCAAAAGCCACATTCTTAACCCTTCTACCCTATTGTCATCTCCCTGGAAAAGGGGAATTTTAGGATTAAGCAGTGGCAAAAATAGTCATCCCCAACATGGATACACTGAGGCCTAAGTAAAGATCATAAGAAAGCCATGTTCTGAAATGAGGCCTCCATGTGCCCACAATACACACACACACGCACACACACACACACGCACAGGAATTTTATGAGCATCTCCCCGCTGTAACTTTGAACACAGCCCTACAATGTATTCACTGCAAGGTGCCATTAGGGCCGGGCTCACTCTGAGCGTTACCAATTCATGGGCAGATTAGAGGGCACATTAATAACACAGTTAATATGAAGTGTTTAGAGCCTGCACCTCGGTGACAAATACGACTCAGCCGAATTTCCTGACCACTGAGGCCACGGAGGAACAATTTGGTAGATTTCATCAACACTTCTAATTATGTTCCTGTCAAGTTGAGAACGGAGTAATCCATAACTGGGGTGCTCAGAGACACTGGCACGGACGGGTAATTTATGCCCAAGACACGGGGTCATTTCTGTAGTTAGTGCACACAACGCTTGACTAACAAGTGGGTTCCAGAAGGAACTGATCAGGGGAGACACCACCCTCAGGGTCCGGGAGGCTTGCCGGGGGACACCCATGAGGAGTGATGAGGTAACGGCTTCTGGAACATCTTTAAACAGACATCTGCAGTCTTGGAAATTGAGTTGCTCTTTAAGTTGTTTTCCAACTGCTAGACTTGAGCCTGGCCTCTTGAGAGGATCTGTGGACAGACTTTCTAGCGTGACAGGAGGGGTGCTGAAGAGCCAGGGCCGAGGAGGAGTCAGCTCATGAAATAGATTCTTTAAAAATAACAGTTCAACCCTCAGACAGCATTATCAGCAGAGGTACGAGGATGCCGTGCAAAGGAAAGGAAAAGCGGGACACTTTTATGAAGCTATAAATAATGTGCTAATGGAACATGCAAAGGAATTGTTAGGAAGCATAAACTGAAACATCACAATGGCCCTCAGCCCTGAGCATGCCCCTGGCCCCTGCAACTGGACCACACGGCAGAGCTGGACAAGAGCAGGGGATGGAGGAAGAGGGAGTGTGTGGGTGGGGACAGGGACACAAGACGGAGTTTGGGTGATTTTCCACTGAGATCTACATTGGGATGCAGCTCCTATCCTCCTCTCCTAACAGGACAGTTTTTTTTGTGTGTGTGTGGGTACCGGGGGTCGACCTCAGGACCTCACGTGCCAGCAGGCGCCCGTGTCACTGAGCGATATCACCGGCCCTTTTTTCGTATGTGGGTTCTGGGAGTTGAACTCAGGACCTTGCGCTTACCAGGCAGGCACTTACGCCGCTGAGCCATCTCACCGGCCCAGGACAGTTTTATACAAGGTTTTCTTATGAAATATCTCCAAGTGCGAGGGGACCAGGAAGAGGAGCTTGGTGTGGTGTCGGATGCTTGTTTTCTTTAAGAGTTAAAAACTGGTGATGTTAGCAGAGACTTGGTTATTATTACCGATCAGTTGTTAATTAAAATAAAATGGGGCTTCTTAAACTTTCAACACCTTATTGCAAATTATGCAAAAAACACAACTAATTGCATTATTAGCAAAAATTACATTTAAAAATAGCTTCACACAAAGAGCTAAAATTAACTAATCTCAACTCGCTTTTACCAAATGAAGTCTGGAGAGACAGAGCTCAGGGGAACACACGGGTTTTTCTGCTTCTCATTCAATAATCTACACTTAGGCATTATTACAAATATTAATAGAAACAGTAAATTGATATTTGCCATTTGATATTTCTTAAAGCAAAGGAGTAGATAAGCGATTCAGATCATTCTTGATCATCTACGAAGTGTTTTCTGAAATGGGGATAAACAGGACTTATTATCGCTAAAGGCTACTTAGGGCTTGAGCTGCCCTAAGGGTCTGTACAGAGATGGGGTGGATTAAACCCCAAGAATGCTAAGAAACACGCTCACAGTTCCCTGACACTTACTTGTGTACACACGTGGGCATGCGCGCACACACACACAAAACGCAGAGGAACAATCAGAAGATTACCGTACATCCTTCTTTGCCCCCACATCCGTCCTATATGTCACCTGCCTATATCTGGACTGATTTTTCTTCACCCTCACTTCCATATTTTTAAGGCCTCCACCATCTCTACTCAGGAAAAAGAGCCATTTCATCAAAAATAAAACATACGAACAAAAGGACGCTTTTGATTCCACTTCAGGGAATTCCTTGCTCAGTGTGGGCTGAAGTTGCTAAGCTGCACGGGTCGTTCTTTGTGACTATTAGTTTTGGCCGGGTTTCTCCGGTGGGAGGAGAGCACTGGCATCAGTCCCCTAATCCGAGAGAGCAGGAGACAGGCTCCCTACTGAAATGCCACCCTATTATATAACTCTTTATATAAACAGCGATGGCCAGAGGGACTCTCTCGGGTGACAGTGTTGGCCACGGAAGCCTGAGAACTAGCTTGGCCAAATGGTTGCATTAGCTCATCAGCTGGCCCCTCTCATGAGCACCTGACAGAGGCTGGGAGAAGATGAGGATATGTCATTTTAAAATTCCTTCATTGCCATCGCCCTTATTTAACTTCATCGCATTCTCCCACAGGGTACCCAGCAAGATTTGGGGGTGTGACAGCAGCCCTGAACTTCTGAAAGGGGACAGGTGCTGACATTTGTGGTAGGAGCAGGGCTGGTGAGCTTGCAACCCCTCACGCTCTGTCGTGAGGCTCCAGAACTGATTAGCCCGAGTTGCTCCACTTATCTCCCATGAGGCCTTGCACACTATTAGCACTCAAAACATTACCTGTGGATTGACCTTTTGTGGGGAAAATTGAATATTTTATCAGAAGAACACTTAAATGTTACACTTCAAATTTTATGAAAGAACAATTCGAACACACAGCATGTTGAAAATGTGTAATTTAAAAATAACAAGGAAGGGGAGAAAATCCATTTGGTCCTAAGAATGCAACCCTATGACCCACAGCATGGGGAAGGCGGCTCCAGGGCTGCATGCGTGGCTGGGAACCTCGGGATGGTTTCCAAGGCTTCCTGTCCATTCTCAATAATTCCAGGGCACCCGCGCATGCAAGCGCCAGCCTCGTGGTATGGGGATGCTTGCTGCTCCTCGAGAGTGTGGTCATTCTTCAAAATCTGGACTCATTGTTTCCATGAAAAATGTGACACACAAAATTAGCCAATTAGTACCCTCATTTGCACTTCATTTTTCTCCTCCTTGAAAGGAGGAGCCAGGAGGTACAGCTTAAAGCTAAATTTAGGAGAGAGAAAGATGGTCTATCTAAACCAAGGCGGTGAGGCCAAGTACCGAATTTCTCCCCAGTGCAGCTGACCCCTAGCAACTGCACGGCCCTGTGCATCGATGTGTCCTTTGCCAGGGACAGCCTGCCAGCACTGGGTGCCCACGCACAGCTGTACAGGACGAGCCAGTGGCAATGACATTGTGTGGGTAGCAGGGGTGACCCCATGAGTGTCTGCAGAATACAGAGACAGCTCCATCCAACCAACAGCACCACTAAGGGAGGACATGAAAGACCGCGGCAGCTCCTGTTTTGTAAGCTGTACAACTGTATGCCGCACAGGTAGTCAAAGGCGGCCTGGACGTGTTTCAGGATGGATGTTGGAATGAAAGGAGGGTGATTAACAAAGTCATAGTCAGAAGGCAAGGACTTGGAAAGGAAGGTGCAAAACACTTTGGGAGAAGTTGGCACCTCAAGCTTCAGCCCGCATGGCCCTTGGTGCCAGGCAGCATTTGAAGGCTGTTGGATATGAGGAGAGAGATACAGGCTGGGCACCCCCTGCCAAACACAGGCTCTGAAGTTCTACTCACAGAAGTATGACAACGGATGGTGGCAATTTTGACACAGTGCTGTCCAAGGAAAGGGGGAGATTCAGGCATGAAATTCTGATGGTTGTGGAAGTTGAGGGCTAAAAAGAATGTCAGTAGAAGTTGACCAAGGGGAATAAAGGTCCATCAGACCGGAGTAAGGCGTGCTGGTGTGCTGTCACACAGTAGGGGCAATAGACAAAGATAATGTCCTCTATTTCAAAAAGCTAGAGGAATGGGTCTCCAATATTGCCAACACAAAGAATGCTGCATGTTTGAGGAGAAAGACATGCTCACCCTGATTTGAACATCACACAGAATACACATGCATTGAAATATCACAAGGTACCCATAAATATGTACGATTTTTATGGATCTGTTAAACAAATAAATTTAAAAGAAATATTTTTAAAGTAAGGAAAGTATTGTTAAATCCAATAGAGAACTGAAGAAGATGAGGCTGAGAAAAGTTGATCGCATTTGGATATGGGAAGTCACCGAGACCTCAGGAACAGAGACCGAAGTGAGGACCAGGTCATGAGTGGCAAGGAGTGGTTAGGGGCAACGCGGTGGACATCAGCTCCACGAAGCATTTTTAGGAGAAAACTGGTGGTGAAGGAGAGAGATGAGCAAGGAAGACAGCTCTGTGAGCAGCTATCAAAGCATGGGTAAGTTTTGTGTTTGTTCGCTTTGCTTTTGGAATTAGGAATCCAGTGTGTAAATAAATTGAGAGTGACAGGATAGAAGCTTGGAGAAGATCGAAGGGTTGAGATCCGTCTCTGGGGGGCCAAAGATGCCAACGCTTTGTTCAGTCTGACCATGAACAAGAGTGGCAAAATGAAGAGCGTGACAACGCTACGTCTCTTGAAAGAATTTCAAGCTAGAAGAGGAGTCATTTGAAACAGCAAACCAAGCCAACAATGTCTAAGACTGTGATATTTATGATACAACATTCAGTGAAGGAACTTGGCGAACGCGATGTTTGATGACTTGCAAACAAAACTGATTTATTGAAGCTTCCTTCTACTTTTTAATCCTATTGTTCTGGAATCACATGGGCCTACCTAAACAGAGTCACATTGTCTCAGCAGGCAGTGTTTGTTTAAAAGGACTTGTTTCATTATGTGTTTACCTCTCAAGCAAGTAGAATATTTTAGGAGTGCTGGGTCCTGCTTATACAAGGTGAGGGAAGCAGCCAACACTGCCACTTTAACAAAAACCTGAGATGACAGGTTAGAAATGTATTTTTTATCATTAGCCTGATTTTCAAACCTAATAAAAATAATGAAGATAACTGGCGAAGTTTAGAGATGGTAAGACCCAACTCAGATAAATTCACAGCAAAAATTTTAGCAACGACAACAATAAAATAATCTTTCTTGTCCTCCAGTTTCCTTTTGGTGATTCTACTGCAATTTTATTCGGCAGGAATCCTTTCTGTTAGTTTCCAATAAGTGGACTTCAGGTCAGGGATAATGAAATGAAATAAAATCAGGTTGCTCTCCCACCAGCGAGTTAAAACCTCCCAGCAGTAAGTCACTGAATCTAACTGCACTTCTTTTATTGTTTTATTTTACTTTTGTACTGTTTTGATTTCTACAATTACAGGCCTAGCAAGACTGTAATCTCCCAGTGGGAGCCAAGCACGGCACAGTGGGATGACCAGCGAAGCCACGGGAAAACTTCGCATCCGTGTCCGCTGTCTGAAAGGGGCACAGCATCAATGGGTCTGACGACTGCCACCAGCCATTTCTTCTTTTTCTGTGAGCCATCGTCAATATCAAGTGGTGTGGCGGCCACAGGATGAGTCAGGGTGGTAGACTGAGCCCAGCGTGGGAACGTTTTGGCTGATTTAAAGTCCTCCTGCAGCGGAATCAGACATGACAAGACCACGGCAAAGAGAGAAGCTATTATCCCAAGTGAGAGCTGGTAGAGAGCTGAAATTGTTGTGAGTGGCAGAGACAACGGGGGAAAGGAGCGATGACTGAGAATGGTGATCCAGGATAAAACAGCCTGCTACGTTACGTGCATGTAGAGCACATGCAGACACAAGCGTGCACGTGTGTACACACACATGTGCACACACACACATCAGAGGAAAACAGATGCTTTCCAGCTTTAACTCTGGACAGAGGAAACACCCAACCAGCTTGCAAAAAGAAAGAATACCACTAAAATGGTGTATGACCCAGCACTGGTCCAGCCACAGGAAAAAAAATATGTAGTTCTAAGAAGCATAACCCTTTCCATGGAAACCTCCCATTTTTTGGACCCTAACACTGTGCTTTCCGGCAGGATCCACACGCTGATGCAGAGCAACCATTGCTGTGAGGAAGAACCAGAGGCCTCTGCTTTCGGACTGCTGAGTTACAGGATCACGAGAAGCCAACGGGTTTGTGCCTGGAGCCCAGATTTCCAGCCACCGAGTCAGCAACAGCCTTTGACCTGGCGGCTGGAGGAGATGAGGATTCACCATGAAAGGCAACAGGGAGGTGAACAGCAGGCTGCCCGGGGCCTGAGCCCTGAACCTCGGCCGTGATTTCCAGCACAGTGGCTGCCCATGTGCGGAGTGACGGCCTGCCAGGTCAGCCAGGAGCCATCCTTCCTAAGATGAACAGAAATAATTTCATCTAACGATCATGGGCGCAGACTTCTCATGAGGAGGGAGACTCCATCAGCCAGTGCTCGGCAGCTTCACGCTGCAGAGTTCTTTGCCCCAGCTGGGCCCGTAGATTTGGGGTGGTGCATTCGCCTACACGCAGGTTCAACTGAGCCTCTGCCACCACCCGTGGTGGCGAAATAAGCTTTTCCGTGTCTATTCCCACACTGCCTCTTCACCTGTCCCCCAGATAGCACAAAAAGCATGGGACTGGCCAGCCCCAGAGTGTGAGCACCCAGCAGGTGGACACCTCTGTCCCACCACTTTGCCAGGCACCTGAGACCAGGGGTTGAGAGGGAAGCACCCAGTGATCGTTTCCTGCTTATTCCTGGCCTCACTTCTCAGTATCGTCAGCAGCAAACTGGTTCTAGTTCTGGTAACGACAAAAGCAGCTCTGGTGTGACCACAAAAATTGGTTACTTTTCTTTCTAGATCTGTAAAATGGGTCTTTAGCATGAGAAGATCACCCCAGTGACAACTGGAATTCATGCATGTCACTTCCCCTTAGATTTGGAATCTGTGACACTCTCTTCCCTGATAAGGCAGTGACCCGAGGTGACAGGGCTGATGGCGGATGGATTTTGGAGGACGACTGCGACTCGGGTCACACGGTAGGAGCAACTGGCCAAGACAGGGGTCAACTCGTCACCTTGGTTCCCAGTTCATCACCAACATGCTGACCGTGAAGAGGAGTTGTCTGGGCTGAAACAATGGTTAGCTACCACCAACTCTCCTAAAGCGGACTCGGTGGTTAAAAGGCATTGTGGTTCTTTAAAATAGGATTGGAGAGAGAGAGTGAGATAGGAAAAGGAAAAGAAGGGATGAAAGACAGGAACAGCAACAGGGAGCACAGAGGTCACACCCCACAGACTCGGGGGAGACACCCAGCGCCGGCCTCCCAGCAGCCCTGTCCTGTGGGAGGACAACTGAGGACGACAGACACAGGCTCGCGGTCTGGTCAGCTCTGGTCTGCATGCTCCTCGTGTCCTGGGGGATTCTCCGGGAATTCAGTTGGGAAGGGGACTGCAGAGCTACAGGTGCACTGTACAAAAACAGCTGCCAGCTTCATTTAGGACAGAGATGCAACGTGAAGGGAGGCGATCTAGGAGAGAGGTTAAGAGTGAGGTCTCCCCAGGACAGTGGAGGCCAGATGAAAACCTGAAGCAGTAAGACAGCGGTGGACGGCAGGGTTACCTCGTCACCAGCCACCCCCTTACCTCCCCCAGGCCTGCAGGGCCAGGTGAGCTTGCAGTTTGGAACAAAAGACACCAAGAACCCTTTGGGAAATGTACAGGCTAGTTTGTGTAGGTACAGCAAATCAGGCAAATATCACTTCGTTATTAATCTTTACATCTAAAATAAAGAAAAGAAGCAAATACCCAACATGGAATTACCAAAAAATAAAAAAAAGAATTGTTCTCCAAACTGATGTCCAGTTTTTATAGATATTTTTATTTCTCAAAATGAAAATAATCCTTTAATTTTAAAATAAATTTCGGCTGTTCGAGAAAATACATTCCTCCAGAAGTTTGTTGCCAGGCTGGAAAACATGAGTCCAGAAGACATCATTTTCTCCACTATTCACACTGGCCAGGAAGACTACAACAAACAAATATAGGTAGTAACCAAAGATCACTTTTGCTGCAGAATAATCTTACTTAGGACACTTACTCTATAAACCTATCCCTTGTGGCTGGTTCTGTATAAGGTCTTTAACTTCCTGTTTTTTCCGAGCTGAATTGATATTCTCCAACTGCAGCTTCAGAGAAGCTGGTTCACAGTTCAGAAGGACACCGGTTATAAGGGGAGTCCCGGGCGGGTCTGCGGGCATCTCACCCATCCTGTGCACGCGTGGCTCCTGGTACCAAGGGATCCCATTAGCACAGAAGGGCACAGGAAGCCTGAGCCGAAAGCTACTGGGAGGGCACACCAGGATGCTGGCCAAGACAGCACTGGCTAAGGCTCCTTTGTCTTCCGAGCCATCGGGAGCTAGTATACCTATGCTGTCACAGACTCTATTTCTGTCTGCTGTGTCGTGTCCTTAAAGCAGGAGGCAGATGTACTCTCTGCTTGGACATGCAGCACCAAACAGACTGTCATCCGAGGCTCCAATTAAGTAGTATGTGACATGCCTCCAAAACAACCCAGCCAGCCCCCAGCCTGGCCATTGTACTGAGTTTTAAGTGGTTTCTACAGGGAGACACTCACCATTGTCTCCCCACTGGCAGTGAAGAAACACTGCTAATCAAAGAAGCAATGGTGCTATGAATTTGTTGTGCAGATCTCAGAAGAAATAAAAGATTGCTGAAGATCGCTGAAGTGCCTCATGTGCCCGATGTGATACGAAATACACGGACACTGGGATGTTATTCTTCTTTCAGCTGGCAGGATTTCCTAAAAACCCACCAAGCTGGAATCTGGACTCATACCTGTGAAATATGTACCATCAAAAAATTAGTGACTGGGCCGGTGAGATAGCTCAGCGGCATAAGCGCCTGGCTGGCAAGCACGAGGTCCTGAGTTCGACTCCCAGTACCCACATATGAAAAAGAGCCCGGTGACACCGCTCAGCGGCATGGGCATCTGCTGGCACGCGAGGACCTGAGTTCGACCCCTGGTACCCACAAAAAAAAAAAAAAAAAATTAGTGACTATGAACAGATACCTGTCTGGATTAATTCTTTTTGCTTTAAAGGGAAGAAAATATTCTACCTTACTGTGAAGTCACGATGACCAAGCAATCAAACAGAACACCTAATTTTACAGCCCAATCACTGACAAATAAGAGACTAATGGGACAAATTCTTTTTTTTTAATTTTTATGCCTGTTCAACACACTCCCAACAAAGTAAGACATTAAGAAATATAGTTTTGTTATGCTTTATCAGAGTTTTGTGAGGTTTCTGCTTTGTTCTGTTTTGTTTTGTTTTGTTTTGTTTTGTGACCATTTGCAGCAAGCAGGGAGTTTCCAAATTGTTATTTTATTAACAAATAGAAGACAACATTCTTCAGCAGGGCTTTACAAAATATTCCATCAGCAGAAGTGTTAGGCAGGTCGGAGAGACCAACTTTTCCAAGGTATTAAATTAAAGGATGTTGAATTACGTTAAATGCCCCGCACTGAATTGACATTTCCCCCTTTTTTAATGCAAGCTAAGATTGATGAAAAATACCACTTATCTACATTAAGGGTCAAAATCTCTCACAGAAGGAGCTCCTGGTTCAACACACAAGAGCAGAGTCAGTCTTCCGTAATCCAGGGACCAGGACGCGGATCACATTCTGATGATCCCATTAATGGGGGGACACTCTGCCATCACCGAGCAAGCAAGGCCGCTAACAGATTGTGGGGCTGTAACATCAATTTCTTAAGTGCATTTAAAGGATTACAAATGTTAGTCCTGGCTGGAGATTGAAACACCTATGGAGGGGCTCTGCACCACATTACTGTAATTGGGTACCTGAATTAATGCCATTTCTTCTGATGGGTGAGTGGAATACATTGGAATTAAGAGTTCTTTTTGCAGTATTTCACTTTCCCATTCTTTCTTCCTTTTTTGTTTCCTAGGAACATAAATCTGAAGTGAAATACCTCTTTTTTAATCCAGATAGCTTTAATTACAGCCCTCAGGAACCCATGTATTGTCCTAATTTTACCTCATGCGCTGTTTGGGTGCTTTCTCCTTATAGCTTGTTATCTTAATGCACTTAGATGATGAAAATACAATTCTCTTCTTAATAAAAAGAAGGGGATGAGGGCAGGAAGGAGGAAGAGGAAGGATCCTTCCACTTCCCCTTCCTCCCAGCCAGAGAATCTCTTTATGAACACAAGACAGCACTGGAAATTCATTACAGGGCTGGGGAATTAAGAACCAGATCCTCCAAAATCTCATTCTTTCTCAGGTCAGTTCAAGTAAAAGTTCTGATTACAGAGGAACTGAATGGATGGGCATTGTCTGGAGATTTTAAACTGTAGCTTAAGGATTCTTAGCTTCTCTCCCACCCTTGCCACCATGCAATCCCTTAACCAGGAGGAAATAAGCAGAGCACTGTGCCCTGCTCCACGCCTCCCACCGGGTGCTGACTGCAGGTGAATCAAACCCCGCTCCTCCCCCTGGGCTGAAGGGCCTGCATGCTCTACCCTGCTTGGCGTCCCAGTTCCTGTCCCACTTGCTGCTCCCCAAGTTGCACGCCCAGCGCTGGCCTCCTTTCGATCATGGAAACACAGCCAGCTCCTCTCCACAAGGCTGCCTGCTCTGGACTCTACCTGAGCCTTCACCTTAGCTCGTTTCCACTCAGACGCCACCCTACAGCGTGCTTCCTCACTCCGCTCTGCACGAGCCTCATGCGCCCATCACTCTCAAGCCAAGCGCTCCCTCTGGCACCCATTCTTTTCCCTCCTAGCACTTGTGTGTGCATGTATGTGTGCAAGAGTCACATATTCCCCACACACGTGCTCACATGCTCACAAACACAGCTCTCTACATGCAGGGACTTTGTTTCACTCACTAATATCATCCAAGTGGCCATAACGGTACCTGGCACAGTTTAAATATTTGTTTAGTTGCACTGAACTGAATTTTTGCATGGCTGATTCTGCCTAGTTATTCAGGTCTCAGGCGGAATGCTTTCTTTACAGTAACCTGTAGATGACTCTTAATCTGAGGTGGCATTTTCCCTACCCCCTACTGATGTCACCAGCTTATTAGCTTGTTTGATTGTCTTCCTGTCACTTGTCAGCATCTGAAATAGTACATGTGTGCATATACATAAATCATACATCTATATATATGGTCACTGTCTACTTCCCCGCTCCAGTACTTCAAGTCCATGAAGATATGAGAACACAGTGTTTCCATCTGGCTCACTTTGGTGTGCTCGGTGGATTTATTCTTAGACCAGCACTTGCCATGTAGAAATCCAGGAACCATGAATCCTTGTTACGTATGAGTGAATCTACTTCATCCAGAAGTGGTCAGACACGCAATGGCCTTTACCAGAACAGTTTTGGAGAACACAAATTTTCTTCACCTAATTTTTTCAGTGGCACAAAAAAATCTAAGTGACAGGAGAAAAATGTGCATGTGGTATAACTCACAGCACCTCCTGTGGAAAAACAGCGCTGCTCACGGCAGTCATCCTGGGCTATGGTCAGAAGACATGGAAACGCTGGGAAGAAACGTTTGACAGGGCAGAACTGGGAAAGAGGCGACACCGGCCGAGCTACTTTCCGCCTCTGCCCTTCCCTGCCCACACGTGGCATAGTTCTCCGCTGCTACCCTCGCATCAGGGGCCTCCTGGGAAGAACCTGACTCAGTTTCTGCCTCCTACTCTGGAACTTGCCGACTCCCCCCGTGCTTCTGTCTGAAGGCAGCACTGCGTTCTCTCCAGCCTCTGCTCTTACACGGAAGCCGCTGGGATGAACCTGCATTGGAAAAGCCCCAGCACGAGTCCTGCACATACCTCCCCTGCCCAGGGCGAGGCGCGCCCTCCACCCGGGTGCTGCTCTCCCCACCTCTGAGCGGAAGGGCGCAGGCCTTCCTGCTCTGCACTAAGAAGGAAATGAGCTGCCTATTACAGGTGGGACCAAAGCGTCCCCCAGAACTAATGGGCTCCAGGCTTGGCTGCTGGTTGCTGGCATTTGAGGAAGGGGTTTGATGATGATGGCTCCGACTTCCTCAAGTGGATTAATCCATCATTCAGAACGTAATTTGATGGTAGTATTGGGAGGTGAAGGAAACAAGAGGCGGGGCCTAACTGAAGGGACTGGGTCATCTGGCATGACCTTGGGAACTGTATCTGGTCCCCCAGCCCTTCATCTGTGACTCTCTCTCTGCTTCCTGCCTGCCATGAGGTAAGCACTTTCATCTTTGTCGCCCTTTCTAACATGATGCTCTGCTTGACCACAGCCCAGAAACAAACAGAGCCAGGTGACCATGCACTGAACCCTCTGAAACTGTGAACCGAAATAAACCCACCTCCTTTCAGTTGTGTATCTGTCATTGTCACACAGAGCTGACCAACATGCAACAGGAGGCTCTAGAGACAGCTTTCTTTTTCACAATTACAGTTTAACTTGCTTGATTCCTGATAGTACAAGTAATTAAAAAACACAGTAGAAAATTTAGAACATATTTTAAAAAGATAAATTACTCATAGTCCTAAAATCCTTAAATAACTACTTTGTACTTCATTTCTTTTTAGTCTCTTCTCTTTGAACTTCTACACATAGCTAATACCTTAGTCTATATTTAGTTTTCAAATCAACTCTTCCCAACTTACAGTTTGTGGAAATATTTGCATGTCCACACAAAAATTGTGATAGAAGACCTGGGACTTACAGCATTTGTTGGGCATGTGCAAGGCCCTGGGTCCCATCCACAGACACATGCACCTAAACACACACGTGCACACACAGGTACACACTTCTTGGTAAGCATTTTGGATAGGAAAGAATATTTCCTGACAGGGATTTATTGCCATGTAGCTAACAGTATCTTATAATAAGCTACTAGGTTATCCAAGATATTGACATAAATAGGGAAGGGGATAATTGTCTTTGTCTAGAGGGCTTCCAAACTTTTTCCATAGCCATCAGGCAGTATTTCAGTTATTCTTTCGGCCACAGGGTCTCTATTTTTACTACTCAGCCTTGCTACAGCAATAGATAACACAGAAAACACATGTCTGTGACTATGTGCCAATGAAATTTAATTCACAAAATGAGGGTCAGACAGGACCAGGCCCCAGAGTGGTAGCTTGCCAATCACAGCCCTGGTCTACATGTCTGATTAGCTTCTCAGGGTGTTTACAAGTGGGATAGTGGAGACAAACGATGTGAATATTTTTAAGATTTTTTATAACCTTTTGTGGTATTACCATGGTTGTTGACTTGATTTCTCACAATAACGAAAGCACTGACTTCATAACTTAGCGTACTCCTGACCCAGGTAATGCTCCTCGAACCGGAGGGAAAGGGAAGCCCACATACAGCTGAGCTGATCTTATGTTCTTTTTTGCCACCTGCCCTCTGAAGTTCTCTGCAAAGACAGACTTTTATGCCTGATTCAGATGCAGAAAGCAAGTTTCCAGGAGTACTAATTACAACAGTGCAGGCACCAACCCAAGAGAGAGAGAGAGAGAGAGAGAGAAAGGTTCTTCAGTTCTACGGGCTCTGACAACCCGTATTCCTGCAGGTAAGGAATTCAATGGTAGTTGCCAGGAGGGTGATTACTACTCTTTTATTTCAAAATGAGCAAAACAAGAAGGTTGTTGATCTTATGTTATGATGACTGCTCAGGCTATGAGGGCCAGGTGGTGACAGGGCCCGTTAAAGCACACCAAGGCCAGCCGTCCACAGGTGTCTGCTACTAGGACTCTAGATTATTAATGTTTGAAAACATGTGGGGGTATAAACATCTTCTATCTAAAGTTTTCAAGTAATGCTTCCTATCTTCACTGTAAATCTCGCATGTGGCGCTATGCTCCAGTTTCAGGTTTACTTAATGAAGTGGACAGGGGTACGGAGCCTTGTTGCCATTTATCTTTTTCTCTGCAGAAAGGGACTCCTCGAGGGGGTCCAAACAGCAGCGTGAGTTAGTGGGAACAGGAAGGAAGGGATACATTTTAATTCCTAAGGTGACTTTCTTCTGGGGACTCTAAGCATCCTTGGTCCACTGCTGTGTTTCCTTCCTCACTACACAAAGACATTCCTTTCCCTGACACCAGTCAGCGACCATGGGGCTGGACAGGCCTCCTGATCAGCTACGGCCCAGGTGCCTGGGCTGGCGGAGCACTTTTCCTTCTTCTTAAGCACAGTCCCTCTGGAAATCAGATCTGTCCGGATCTGCAGTCCTACTTTGTTCCCAGGCTACACTCAACCCCGAGTGAATCTGCTCTTCATTCTCGGCCTCTCAGTCAAGCAACGGGACTGTCGAGCTGACGAGGTGAGGTCCACCGCCCGACCCTGGGCACGCAGTTGGCCAGAAACACAGTGGCCGAGGGCTGGGGCGGCTCCATGGCAGAGGATCCGCTTAGCACACATGGGCCTGGGTGCCATCCCCAGCACCACGCAAAAAAAATAATAAAGCACTGTAGTGGTGGCAATGAGCTCTCATGCTCCAGAACAACCCGAGGTTCATGGAGCAGAGGGAGACACTCCGTTCTTGGCTCCTTTTTGGAGGGGCTATTTTTAAACATCATAAATACAGGCTGTCACAAAGTACTGGCATGGGACAGTACTATTTCTCAGCCTTGGCAGAGTCACCACTTGGGCACAGATAACTTTGTTGTTGGGGACTGTCCTACGTACTGTAGGAGGTTTAACATCTCTGCTTTCTACCCAGCAGGTGCCAGTAGCAACACCCATTTGTGACAATCAAAAATGTCCCCGGACACCGCCAAATAGCCTCTGAGTGGGCAGCTGAAGGACAGCGAGCCAGACAGGAAAATGTTTGCCCTGTGTATCTGGAAACTTCGAAAGGCAGCAAGCGATGCAGCCCTCCTAAGCTCCCAAGAGGACGGAGCCCTCCCAGCACAGGCGAACTTCCTCAGCAGTCACAGAAAGCTAGAGCTGAGTGTCTCGGCTTTTCTTTTTTCTTTTTTCTTTTTTGACTCATTAGGTCGCCCTGCTCAAAGTGATTTACACATAGATAATTAAACTTAAGCCCCGAGGACTAGTTAACTGTTTAGCAGTGTATACATTTCATAGACCCATTTCCATACATCTAGTTTTAAATTCATTAACAAAAATTAATAGCTCGCCAGTGCTCTGCATGCGCAGCATGGCACTCGGGCATGCTTGCTAAATTACCTCTCTCTATCACTCCTCCCACAATCTCACAGTCAGCTCAACTCTGCAGCCCTGGAAATGCTGCCCACCAACCTGCAGCACAGCTCATATTTACCATATTCAGCGTGAATCACTGACTGAGCTTCGGAAGATATTTGTCTCTGTTCACTGTGCCTCCAGAACATCGTCAGCTCTGGATAACAGTGCATCCACCCCTTGAAAAACAGCTAAGAAGCATTTAAGAAGCAGCATCCGCTTCGAATATGCATTAGAAATATATATATATATTTTTACTAATATATCTTTCATCGTAAAGTCTTCTGACTGCCCTTAACTATCATGTATTCTTTTTTCCCCTTCATGGCATATTTTATGAGGATAAAATGCCTTTTTGCTATGAACTACCTGTGGTCCATTATCTTTTCCTTTCTGAATCCCAATCTGAGAAGAACAATCAGTCAGTAAATTTCTTTTCTTTCAGTTTGTTGCCATGTTTAGGTAGATTTTAGAAATTTTCTGTAATTTAAAAATGATTTTCTACTAGAAAATAATCTCCAATCACACCTCACCATATTTACAGTGTTCGCCAGGGCTCTGAAAGTGAGGCTGAACAAATTCATTGTTTACACTCAGAATCCTAGGTGGCCCAGGCTTATGAAGGTAGCACAATGTGCTGTATCTTTCGTTCTTAGAACTTATCTTAATCTTAATAACTAGCCAGACAACTGACTCCGGAGACTGGGCTTATCAACTGGAATTCGTCACATGGGCCCCACAGAAGACAAGAAATTCATTATATGGCAATGTTATACAAATCATTATCTTTCGATGTTTAAAGGTATGCATTCCAAAGCCCATGTAAGACTTTTACTTATTTATTTATCTTTTTGTGGAACTCAAATTCCAATTGTTCCTAGTAAATTTAAGAGCAAATGAACAGAAACACTCTTATGAGGTATTATCTGCAAACAGAGTTTACTCCCGGGAGATCGAAAGGATTCTCCCTGCTTCCTTGCAGCCCTGGCTATCAGGAACAGTCTGCTCGGACACTCACTTCGATTCTGATTATTGAGGAAACCGGTTAATAGGAAAATAAGGGTGTCTGGGAATGAAATCGTGCAAAGTGCCCATGTTTCCGTTGCAATTCAGTGTCTTCAGCTGAGAAAGTATCTGCATTCTTGCCCTTCGGATCACCCTCAAGATGGCCGAGTACCGTGCTGTCCACATTGTGCCTCACGTGGATGCTATCTTCTTTGGCAGCAGGGATTTTACAAAATTTCTTTCTTTTTTTTTTTTTTTTTTGTGGGTACCGGTGGTTGACCTCAGGACCTCATGCACCAGCAGGCACCCGTGCCGCTGAGCGATATCACTGGCCCTTTTTTCGTATGTGGGTTCCGGGAGTCGAACTCGGGCCCTCACGCTTGCCAGACAGGCACTTACGCCGCTGAGCCATCTCACTGGCCCCCAAAATTTCTTGCTTTGGTGGATGGCTTATTACAAATATTTCTAATTACACTTTCCAATTTTCATTCTAAATAAATGCAGGTAGGGAAAACAAATGCACTTTATTTTGCATCTTTATACAAGATAAGATTTCCTTTACCAGTTTTATTAGATATTTTATTATGTTTATAATGAGCTAAATATTTTTACTGCAACTTCAGACAAATATATACATACTGAACAACTCTAGGCGGCCAAATAACCAGCATCTTCCAGACCAGTATTTTCTTTCAAATTGCTCTTCTTGAATTTCACTGTTTTCGAAAGAAATGAATTGTGAAAATGTTTATTAAGTGACTGCTAAGTTTTCGCTTTTTGCCTATGTTGATGATCCAAATACACTGACTAATAAATGCTACTATCACCTGTCCTCTTCTCCAGAAGACAACATGAATTCATTGGTAATGTTGGGATTTCTTTGTTTGAGGTGGGGCCTCACTGTGTTGCCCAGGCTTGGCCTTGAACTCTTGGGCTTAAGTATTCTCTTGTCTTCAGCTTCACAAGGATTTGGGTAGCTGGGATTATAGGCTTGTACCTCTGTGCCCAGCCAGAATTCATTCATTCATTCATTCATTTTTCAGTACTGGGGATTGAATCCAGGACCTCTGCACTGAGTTGTATCTCCAGCCCTTTTATTTTTATTTTTAGAAAGGATCTCACTAAGACACTAAGTTGCCCACACTGAGCTCGAACTTCTAGTCCCCCTTCATATTTCTAGAGTGCTAGGATTACAGGTGTGCACCACCACACCTGGCTCTGGCCAGAATTCTTAATGTTAAGAGTGGATTACTTTCAGTGGGAGGGCCATTAAGTGCATTAACACTTGCATCCTTATAAGAGATGTCGTCACTGTCCAACTCTATTGATAAATTTCAAACCAAAACTTCAGCTAGAAATTGTGCAAGGTCTGAAAAAGAAGCTAAAAGTGAGGTATAGCCAAATATTTGTATATTCCCTGCTGTCCTATCCCCTCTATACCAGTAATCAAAGGTGCAGTCTTTCTTCTTCTCCCTCCCTCCCCTTCCTTTCTTCCTTTCTTCCTGTCTTTCTTTCTTTTTCTCTTTCTTTCTTTCTTTCTTTCTTTCTTTCTTTCTTTCTTTCTTTCTTTCTTTCTTTCTTCCTTCCTTCCTTCCTTCCTTCCTTCCTTTCTTTCTTTCTTTCTTTCTTTCTTCCTTTCTTCCTTTCTTCCTTTCTTCCTTTCTTCCTTTCTTCTTTCTCTTTCTCTCTCTCTTTCTTTCAATGGTCTACCATTGAGCCACACCCCCACCCTTTTTGTTTTTTATTTTTAGACAAAGTTTCTCTAAAGTGACCAGGCAGGACTAGAACTTGTGATCTTGCTGCTCCGCCTCCTTCAGTGCTGGGATTATAAGCGTGCACCACCATATCCAGCTTTATTTTTATTTGTTTATTTATTTTACTTTTGAGGCAGGTTTTGCTATGTTGTCCAGGATGATCTCAAAGTCCTAGATTTAAGTACTCCTCCCACCTCTGCTTCCCAAGTAGCTGGGACTACAGGGCACATACCACAGCACCCAGCTTTAGAGGTGCATTTCTTGACAACACTATAGCCTGTGTAACATTATAGAGAGTAGAGTTCAATATGAAAAGAATACATTTTGTATGTCATTTGCCTAAGAATTAAATGTTCTGTAACCCATAATAAATACCCTGCTGTTTTACAAAATGAGAATGAGAAAGATTGACGATGTTCAGCATAGGTTTCATACTTTTCACTGGGTCAATGATGAAGCATTTACCAACAAAGAAAGGGATTCAAAAGATTTCCGAGAAATGGAAATATCTCTTAGTTAAGAGAAGTGATGAAATAGTACCACTGTTGCATCTTACCTAGACTGTCATCTGATGAATGTTCCATCTTGTCTTGAATATATGGCCTTTTGGAAATTTGTATCTAAACATAAAAAGTTGTTTTGTTTGCACGAATAGTTGATTAAATAATATAATAAATGTGAAACTTCACCAACATGATCAGATATCATGATGTAATCATATTTTTTCTGAAATGCTTGGCAAGACTAGCAAGAAAGTTTAAAGATCTATGCCTAATTAGAAAGATAGTTGGGGGCCGGTGAGACGGCTCAGCGGCTTAAGCGCCTGCCTTGCAAGCGCGAAGGCCCAAGTTCGACTCCCGGATCCCACATACGAAAAAGGGGCCAGTGATATCGCTCAGCGGCACGGGTGCCTGTTGGCGCGCGAGGTCCTGAGGTCGTCCCCCCGGTACCCACAAAAAAAAAAAAAAAAAAAAAAAAGAAAGATAGTTGGGCCGGTGAGATGGCTCAGCAGCGTACGTGCCTGCCTGGCAAGCGCGAGGGCCCGAGTTCGACTCCCGGAACCCACATACGAAAAAGGGGCCGGTGATATCGCTCAGTGGCACGGGCGCCTGCTGGCGCGCGAGGTCCTGAGGTCGACCCCCCCGGTACTCACAAAAAAAAAAAAAAGAAGAAAGATAGTGTTAAGTAAAGAAGCAATCATGACCCTTTCCAAGTGTCCATTCATTACTACAAGTCATCCATTCTGAATCGGTGTGATTTTAAATGTGACATGCATTTGTTTTTTTATTTTCCATTGGGCATCAAAATCAATTTTGGAATGTAGATATTCCTTGTTTAACGATTGAGCAATGCTCTTGCAGTTAGGTTGTTGAATGAGTTGGTCTCTAAATGAGGAATTGTATATAGTATGTATGTACATTATAATATTCAGAACAAAGAGATGGTGAAAGAAAACTCCAGCTTCTTGACTTTGCTTTGATTTGCATAACTCTTACATGCAGTACCGTAACGTATAACAGAACATGGAACTACAGTACTGTGCTGTGGAAGAAGCCACCATAAGGCTGCACTGCCGCTCATATTCCTGCTTCACAACTCTGAATGCAGGTCGCAAGTCCAAACAGTCATTAAGCAGGCAGGTTACAAAATGAGGAACAACTGTACAGCAATTTAGAGGATCTTTATTTACAGACAGAATGCTTATGTCCCCTTTAAATCTGCATGTTGAAATTCTAACCCTCAATGGGACAGTACCCGCAGGTGGGGTGTTTGGGACGTAATGGTATCATTAGTGTGCAGCCTCCACGGAAGGGATTGGGCCCTGGTGAGAGCCCAGAGAGCTAGCACCCCTTTCTGCCATGTGAGGATACCAGATGTCCACAGTCCCCAACACGGAAGTGTGTCCTCCCTAGAGCCCGACTGTGATCTCAGGTCTTCCGGCCTCCAGAGCCAAGAGAAACACGTTTCTGTTCCTCATAAGTCACCTGACCAGAGTGCTGTGCTACAGCTGTCCACACTCTGACACTGCCCCTGCAGTGTCACCTGAAGTGCCCGTAAGTGTGCATCTCCCCTGACCCAGCTAAGGCTCCTTTTATTTTTTCCTGAACATTACAGAAATAAACAAGGTCTATCAAATGTGTATCAGGAAGCTGGTATGTAGGAAGAGTAAAAAAAAGTCACCTGAATTGGGCCGCACCAACATCAGCATTACAAAATAAAGGCATATCAAGAACTATCAAGCAGTCAGTCAAAAAGAGAGAACCCAAATCTTTACTGGGGGCCCTGAGGATGGACAGTGAGACAGAGGAGAGATCACGAAGCAACCAGATGAACCTATTGCTGCTGAGAAGTTTACTGGACAAATGAATAACGACTCTCATGAAAGAGGACTTCCAGAACTGCTTCAGAAAGTGGCAAGAATGAAGGGAAGAGTGCATTCGAAGCGAGAGGGAGGATTCTGAGGTGGGGTAATGGCAATATGCCTTTTCCTGTAATAAATCTGTTTAAATGGTTGAGATCTTTGCTAATTGTCCTCAGTTGAATATCCTAGTTAGCAGCCACGCTCAGTTCCTGCACACACCTCCACTCCAGCTGCTCCATTTTTCCTGTCTCTCACATCTTCTTGTCTTTATTAAATGCTCCTACTCCCTGCCCTGTGGGCACACTTCCTGATCTTCCCTTGTCCCCTCTCCCAAAGGATCTACCCAGCACCTCCTCCCTCTTTTCAAAGAGCTGCACAACTGGCTGTTCCTCCTTGAGGAACTCCCCGATCCCCCACACTCCAACGCCAGGTCCCACAGTGAGCCCACAGTCTCTAGCTTTCACCCTGTTCTTTCATCTTTCTACTTTTCAAGCACTTCACCATAATTTCTTGATTACATGATTACACTGCTTATCTATCATTGCATATATGTTTTTTAATATTCATGGTTTACGAAAGTTTATTTATACTGAAGAATACGTAAGTCTTCTATTAAATCTGAAAATCTGTCATCACCTTGTACCCCGCCAGGATGCCGTGGGTTTGTGAAGAAGCTCACAGTCAGGCTCAGTGGCTGCCTCCCTCTGTGGCTGCCAGGATCTTGCTATGTGTCTTCTTTATTTGGCTGTAGTCTTCTTGAAGACCAGGGAGTCGTCTTATCCATCTTCATGCATATCAGAGCATTTAACGAGTACCTTGTAGCTACCCAAATGTGTACAAATGGACCCCACTGGATTCATTACAATGCAATTTAATTGACTGCCCAGTCCGAGAGTGCTCACCCTTTCCACTTCACATCTCAGGCAGGAGAAACAGAAAGGGGTGCACGTGGTGGGAATCTCAATGTCTTTATGGCCGCCTGATGGTCCAATGGCGCCCATTGGGTGGCACCCAATGTCTTTTTGGCATAGCTACTCATGGCTCTGTGGTGGTCATAGTGACGGGTGATGGCTGATCAGTCACATGGACTAGTCCCCCAGAAATGCTCTGTCCGTTGAGGAAGCCTGTACCAACAGAAAGCTCCTGGCCAAAGAGTCTGGGTTAAGTTTCACTAAAGGTCAACGCAGGGCTCCATTTTGGAAGAATTTGTCATATATAGATTTTCATCCTAAAGAAAAAGGTACCTTTTCTTTTATCAAAATTACTTAGGACATATGGATAACTAATACAATATTTGGATTCAATACTCTGAGACAAAACCCTCCTATTAAAGTTGGCTTAAATGATGACAAGGCTTAGGGACAAAGCCATGTTCCTGGCAACAAAACAGCCAAAAGGAGGCCTGCTTTGTGTGAGAGCTGATGCCGATGGCATCACGGTTGACCTGAATGGTGTGACTGGGGGCCAGACCCTGGGAGCAGTGCCTTCGGTAAATTATCTCTCGTCTACTTCTTAGAGCAACCTCCATGGGTGCCATTATTTGTCCATTCTACAGATGAGAAATAAAAGTTGGAAAGATTAAAAAAACTATACAAACTTGAAAGGTAAGTTAGGAACTGTCACCAGTTGAAGTGGAAAATAAAATGCTTTTGTAACTCAGTGTCGGGATCATAGGGCCAGGGCGGCACACGTCTGAACATGCGACGTGTGGATGGCAGCCTCCTTTGCAGGCGGAACAGGTGCCCTTCATCCATCCCAGGGGCTGCGCCTTCACCCGCCCACTACCACAGGGGCAGGGGGGAGTCCAGACCCCAGGGAACCAACCACACCCACCAGCTGCGAAGATGCCACCCCCAACGTACCCACGGGACACGGGACAGGCCGCCTGATGGGCGCCACGCCTCGGGAATCATCTGCAGGGTGCGCGTCCTTCCCTCCTGTCCCTCTGTCTCTGTCTCATGTTTATAGACTCCACCTCCACTCAAGTTACACAGTGGCACCGAATAATAACGAAGTCTGCCTTTAGCACTGCCTGACTCGCCTGAACCTCTCGGCCAGCCTGGATTTCTGCAAATATCTTCTTTTTCTCATTATCAAAAGAGCCCGCCTCGTACCTGGGGCATTGTGTTGACACCCATGGATACAAAAGTATTTCCGTTTCCTCCCCCAACCCTATCTCCCTTGGGATTATAACCCAGGTGCTTTTATTAAAAAAAAAAAAAACAACTTTCCATAAAAGGAAAATAGAGTACAGTTGATATACAGAGTATGCACAGTAGAGGACAAGGCATGAATGGATCCTAAACCGATGTAAAGGAAAATCTCCCAGGGCGCATGCTCTTTACTTTCTCCTGTGGATACCACCAGTTGCCGAATCCATCTGTACACATGCGCTCGTGTGTACACACACACGCGCGCACACACACACACACACACACACACACGCTTACACACTGTGGAAAGAACAGAATCCACAGGACAGCAAGGAACCGCATCCTGACCTGAAATTGCTCTGGAGCAAATCCATCTCTGACATCAAAACAATTTATGTCCAAAACGGTCAGGGTTCAAACATCCCACAAAATAGCAGCTTATTTAAAAACCAAATCCGCTCCTTATTTCAAGTGGTGATATTTGAAGCACACACAAGTAAAACTAATTTAACCTTTGGAAAGTTCTCCCTGGAGAGAAGAGTCAAAATCCCTTTATAAGATTTTTAAGCACTGCAATTATTGACGAGGAGTATATTACTTCAGTTTTCTCTGATCAGGAAGAGAAAAAAAGAGGAAAAACCCACAGGAGACATCAGCAGCTGTCAGGCTGTTTTCCAAATGCAGAAAGGGAGTTTGCAGCGGGCTTGTGCCAGTCTCTTAAGACCCAGTTAAGAAGCCTTTTTAAAATGCCTTAAAAAGCCAACTCATACATTAATCAAGTCGGGCCTCATCCATACTTACTGCAATACATCAATTACTATGTCTTTTTTTTTAATAAATTCCGCTTGACAGCAGACACCTTATTAAGGCCCACTAAAATGATACAATAAGTAGAAGGCTATTAATATTGCTATTTTCTCTCCCTGCTATTGTCTTGCTGTACTGGTCTGCAAACAAATTCAGGCTGCATTACAATTAATGCCAGTGGAACTCCTTCTAATGACTTCCAGCTTGCTAATTTTTTACGCTAATAATAAAAAAAGGCATTGCTATGCAAGAACGAGCCCCTTTTATCATGCTAGCATAGCACACCAGAGAGTGCCTGCTATTGTTCACATGAAAGACAATTAAACCCTGGAACATCAAACCTAAAAATGACAATCTGCTAACCAGCACTGAGCATTGCTGGATGCTTTCCTCTATTTTCTGAACTGATAGAAAACAATTCTCTAGTGACATTTCTTTCCTGTTCTCCCTTAACCACACTTTTTAGGGGTGGGTGAAAGTTAAAAAAAAAAATATCCTTTACTGATGTATGCATCTCTGCTTAGAATTTATTAACTGTCTTGGACCAATTTTACTTCAACACTCTGATTGCCTGCAGGTTTAAATTCCAGGCACATAAAAAGGAATGCACCAATATCACCCACATAGTATCACACTTAAAAATAAACATGAAAAGTGTTCTTTAACATGCACACAATATAAAAGTCTAGAAGGAGAGAGAAAAATCTAATTCTGCCACTCTGCCTACCTCATTCTCTCTGGGGATCGCAGCAGTCAGAGGGCACTCAGAACGCTGAGGGTAGGCGGATGCTAATACTCGGCAAGCCAGAGTCCAAAGACCAACCCCCCCCACTCCCTGTAGCTAAGGATTCCTTCATCCAAATGCAAGCCCATTTCCTAGGCAAACACCCCTCATTTGGCCTTTAATTATAACATTCAATACATAAATATACCCACTTAAAAATTCATGGATATTCCAAAGAAATTTTCAAACTCTGACTGACATTGCATCCATAAGCTAAGGAGAACTGGAATAAATCAGAAAGTCCAAATAACAACCTATGCCACCTGCTCACCTTGGGCTCTTGACCCAGTGCCCTCTCTCTGTTTAAGTTTCTCCATCTGTAAAACAAGGAGAAAAATACCTCCTTCTTCATTATGACTGTAAAGGTAAAATGGGCAAGTGGAGATGGAAGCCAAGGCATCACGTACTGTAATTAAAATAAAAAATTAAATGAAGGTGTCTTATCTCTTCACTAGAGTTGTACTGCGAGCTTTAGCTTCTGATGGGCAGTGAGAGCTGGGCGTAGCCAAACCTTACACATTTTTGGCACATTTTCAGGACAGGGGCCAGGTACTGTCCTAGGTTCCTTACATTTAGTACTTTATTTCATTTTCACAAGCTCTCTTTTGGGAAGGATGGTCACTTCCTGTGTACCCATGGGGAAACAGAGGCCTATCGAGATTTAGCGATCTGCTTAGAAGACCCCTCATCAATGTCCCAAGCTCTTGCCATCATCAGGGTGACTTCTGGCAGTGAAGCAAGGTTAGTTAGGGCTCAGGGAACCCACGTGACATACTGCCTCTCACACTTACTGATGCTGCCTCTCACACTTACTGGACATTCTACTTTTTTGCATCTGTAAAATAGGCATTTCTCTCCTGAGCTTGTTTTGAGGACCCAATAAATGAGTCCAGGTATATGACCAGTATCCTCCAGCACTGCGGAAAGCTTTAAGATAGAAGAATAAAACAGGATCACTTCTGCATTCCACCCAGAGGAGGAACTTCTGCATTCGTCCAATAGATATATCCTGACCCCTAAGGTAAGGAAAGCACAAAGTTTACAGAATGATTTGTAAGATGCCAGCTGGAGATAGGGAGAGGCAGTGATCTCTGAGGAGAGCAGAGACCACAAGGTGAGACCAGGACTGTCACACATCTCCCTTGGGATGATGGAGTTGAAGCCAGCAGAGCCCTCTGTGGCCCCAGGAGGCAGAGCTGAGCGGCGCAGTGGGGGACGGCTGAGGCTTGCGGGATAGCATTGCACCACCATAGCAGAAGGTCGTCTCCAGGAGGAAACTACCCAGGATGAAGAACGAACTACTAAGGAAGACGGAGGAGCAGCACTGACCGGAAACACGTCAGGATTCAGGGGCGATGCGGTGGGTGCGCAGTAAGGTCTTGACTCATGGGCAGGTCACCATTGGCTCTGCACTAAGCCCTGCTCCGGTCCACCTAAACAAATCTTAAAAGTAGGGTCCTAAAAAATCAAGTCATCTCACTGCAGCCCAGCACAAAGCTTGGGGGTAGTAAGAGAAATACAACACAGTCAACATACAAGAAAGGAAAATTCTCAACATCTGGGAACCACAGGGACATACAAGCCAAAATGACGAGACAAATCAGCCCATCGGCCCAGACTCGAGAATGAGCAGACAGGACCTGAAAGCAGTCACTACAGTCGCTGTAGTTCAGATATGGCTTTGTGTGTCCTGAGGGGCTCGTGGGCTGGGACACTGGTCACGGTGTGGCAGTGCTTGGAGGCACAGGGGCCCTGAAGAAGCAGCGGGGGTCACTCCAGGTGGGGTTGCATGGGTCGCTGGGATGCTGCATGTGCAAAGGGTACAGGAGGTTCCCATGGGCCCCGAGTTACGTTCCCCCAGCAGAGCTGTTGTGCAGAGCACCCTGCCCCTCGCTGGGCTCTGGCTTCATGTCCAACTGTGCAATGTCGCTCCCTCTCACAAAGGCAGCCGATATTGCCTGCCATGCTGTGATGATGCTGGGGGTTTCCAGCCCAAAGCAGGACCATGTTCAGCCTCTGAAGTGTGAGGTAGATGAACCTCTTTCCTTTCTAAATTATCCTACCTCAGGCGCTTCATCACAGCATGGAAGATGGGCCAATAACTGCATCTGCTATCTCTAGAAGTTGAAGCATGGGAGATTTATAAGGTCGATGAAGGCCCACAAGTTCAGCCCAAGAAACCAGCAGAAAATCACGCCAAGGCCTGTCATCATCATGCTGTTCCAAGTCACTGATAAAGACAAAAGTGGTCAGAGAGGAGATAGTCCAACAGGGAGACACCAAGGTTAGGGTAACAGCAGTTTCTCATTGCAAGGAGGAAGACCGTGGAGAAATGTACATAAACTAATGAGAGCAAAATGACCAATCAAGAAGGTGATACTTTGCAGAAGCAAAGACAAAACAATGTACTTTTACAGCTATACAAAGGCTGAAATAATTCATTATGAGCATATCTATGCTACAAAAATGTTAGAAGAAAATCTTTGAAATAGAAATACCAGACAGAAATCTGGATTTGCAAAAAGAAAGCAAAAGCACCAGTTAAAAGATGATTTACTGCTTAAATAAAAAGAAAATATTTTTGAGATAGGGTTTCACTCTGTTGCCCAGGCTGCTCTTGAATTTGCAAGCTCAGGTGATCCTCCAGCCTCAGCCTCCCAAGCAGACGGAACTAGAGGCATGAACCACTATGTCTGGAGCTAAAATTAATAATAACAATGTAGCGTGGTGATTGTAATATATGTAACAGTAAAACATGTGACCAAAATAGTACAAAAACCTAGAGGTGGTGAAGTATGAAGTATACCATTGTAAATCTCAAACTGTGAGGGAAATGATACAAATCAGTGGAATGCAATCTGTAATAAGTAACAATGAAGCAAGGCAACAAAGGTTGGCAAAATAAAATCATATGAATTATTCAATTAATCCAAAAGAAAAAAAAAAAGAAGAGATAGGAAAAGGAAATAAAGAACAGAGGAGATAAATAGAAAATAAATGGCCATATTCTACATTTAAATCTAATTATGCAAATAATCACATTAAACATAAATGGTCTAAATATTCCAGCTAAAAGGTAAAGACTGTTAGATCAGACAAAAGAGGTTTCACTGTATATTTCCTATAAAAAAGAAAGAAAACAGCCAAACATCTAAGAAAATCTTTCTTATCTGAGTTAGGCAAAATGTTTTAGGATAAAGCAACAAAAGCATAATCCATAAGAGGACAAATTCATAAACTAAAAACTTATCCTTTTTGAAGAGCACTGTTAAAAGAATGAAAACATAAGCTGAAAATGGCAAAATCTATTGTCAATCATAAATCTAATAAAGGGTTTATATCTAGAATATAGAAAGAATGACCAGAATACAATCATAAAGCAAAAAACCTCATATGGCAATTGGTGAATGATCTGAACACACACTTAAAGAAGGAAGCTACGATACGTGAATGACAAATATACCCAGGAAAAATGCACAATATCTTGTGTCATTAGGAGAATGCAAACTTTAAACCACATTGAGAAGGCTACCACACACCTATTAGAATAAATACCATTAAAAAAGCCTAAATAGGAAATAGTGAGACAGAGCTTTTGCAAAGGGGAAGGGGACCAAGAGATGGAGGGAGTGGTGGGAGTGAGGGAATGAAAAAAGAATGAAGACGTTGTGTACATGCACAAATTCCTCACGAGGAATGTCAGCATTCAAGCTGCAAACAAGTACTAATAAAAGCGCTTTATAGAAAAGCCTAAATATGCTAAGGATTTAGCACAAATGGAACTCTTGCACACTGTTGAGAACATAAAATTGTACAAGTACTTGGAAAAAGCTTAAATTTCTAGGAAACTGCCATACACCCAACATATGACCCATTCCTAGGTCTCTACCAAAAAGAAAGGAAAGCCTAGTACATGCATACAGATATGTGTACACAAATGTTCTTAGCAGATTCATTTAACCACCCAAATGGGACACAACACAGGGGCTACTGACGGGTTCCTGAGTACATGCACTGTGGTTTACCCATGAAGTCTACTGCACTCAGTAATCAAGAGGAATAAAGTACAGACGTGTGCGACACTATGTATAAACAGTAAATAATTATGATGAATGACATGAAGCAGACTGAATATACATGACTCTACTTCTATGAAAGTTGAGGAAACTTAGCTGTAGAGACAGAAAGCAGGAAAGTGGTAGCTGGGAGGCCAAAGGGGTCAGTGAAACACCAGGGGAAGGATTACAAGGAGGGAGGCACGCAACGGTTCTAAGGGAGAGGCCCCCACTCTTCATCTTCATGATGGTGTTGGTTTAATAGGTGCATGTGTGTGCATGTGTGTGTGCACACGCGTGTACACATCAAGACGGATGAAACTGTGCGCTTCCGATGTGCAGTTAATCATATGCCAGTCACACCTCAAGAGAGCTGTTAAAAACAAAGATAGGATCATTGTCCATAGGGTATTTAATAGTTATTTAAACAGAACATACGTACAAAATGGAGTTAAGAAGGAGATAATATGAAGTGTTTCATACAAAGAAACACGAGTAACATGGACCAGCGGTTCTCGGGCTTCCCAAGTAGCCTGGAAGGAGTGGTAGAACACGCGTCGGCGGGCCAAAACTCGAGTCTCCGGCTCAGTGGCTCTGAGATAGGACACAAGGATTTGCATTTTTAATAAGTTCTCAGTTAATGTGGATAATGCTGGTCCCGAGAGCACAATTTGAGAATCACTGATAGACAAGGGGTGATCAAAAGATACAGTGAATGTTTAAATTATTAAAAAAAATACTTATTATAGTAAAAGACATATCGCCAAGAACAATGGGATAAATGGACTCAAAGTGGGCAGGGTATTTTGAAGGGGAATTATGGCAATGTGTCCTTTACTGTAATACATTTTTTAATGTAAACTTTTACCGTATTTTATGATCACACTTCGTTGTTTAAATGTTTACAGCAATTTCTGTCAAATAAAAACATTATGGTGTGTCCACATCTACCTTATTCACTGAATCGGGCACTGTGTGACTTCTGGCTCTTCCCCAAAGTCAAAATGACTGGAAAAGGTAAACATTTTGAGTCAGTTCAAGACATCACAGCAGGGCCGGTGAGATGGCCCAGCAGCTTAAGCACCTGCCCAGCAAGCGCAAGGGCCCGAGTTCGACTCCCGGAACCCACATACGAAAAAGGGGCCGGTGAAATCGCTCAGAGGCACAGGCGCCTGCTGGCGCGCAAGGTCCCGAGGTCGACCCCCCGGTACCCACAAAAAAAAAAAAAAAAGACATCACAGCAGCCATAACAGCATGACCAAAGAGACTCACGAAAGAGGACTTCTAGAACTGCTTCAGAAAGTGGCAAGAACGATGGGACAAGTGTGTTCAAAGCAACAGGGAGGATTTTGAGGATTCTTAACACCAATGTGTCTTTCACTATAATAAAATTTTTAAAATTTAAACATTCACTTTTTCAGTCACATCTTATATATGAGAAAACAGGACAACATAGAACTAAGGGCAAATTTAGAAAAGGAAGTAATTATAGCTTTTCTCTTAAAGCTATTTTTTCTTTAAGGTTGCAGTGAAATAAAATAAAACTTAAGAGAATAAAATTTTCTTTCATTCTTAGAATTTCTTCCCTTCAAAATCTTAACCATGTTCCTACAGAAACTACCATGCCTTTCCAGATATTTCATACTAGCTGTAGAATCCAGCGGCTTAGAAAGAATCACCGACATCTCAGATTTGATAGCAACTGCTATCAAACCAGGGGGAAAATGAAGAACCAGGCAAGGGAACAGTCCATCTGTTCAACCTTTTCTCCCGTACTTCAACTGTCCTCCAACATCCTTTTGAGAAATAGATACTATTGTAACTTAAGTAAAAATATTGAATCTCGCTTTCTCGATCTTTGATTTTGTTCTTTGCTGTGCTTTTTGAGGGTCACATCTTTTATGCTTACCTGCTCCCTTTCACCTGGTGGATTTACTTTGCCCTTGAAGTCTGACCTCAAAGATCATCTGTTGCACGGCGCCCTCTCCCACACCCTCTGCGCTGCCCAGGAATCCCTCCTTTTGCTCTCCCGGTCTCTACCGCACACCTTCACCTAGCGCTTCTGGAGCTCTGCTCATATCTTTCCAAACTGTTTCATCCCACCCGTGCTATCTCTATCTACTTCCTAAATAAACAACAGCATAGGAACGTTCTGGCATCCCTGATCCTCAGTTATACAGTATTAGAGATAGAGGAGAGGGTAAAAAAATCATAAACTGAAGAGGAAGGATATAGAGTGAAATTATAATTATACAACGTACACACATATACAGGCACATACAAACTATTTTAGAGGATGTTAATGACTTTTCTAAGGATAGTAATTTCAAGTGGCACCAATCTTTAAACCAGATTGGATCACTGGGCAAATCAACTTTCCCAATTCCTATGCAGGCATCTGACATATTTATGATCTGCTTTTATAGCTGTTGATCACAGTTTCCTAGGAGGCAGCTGGTCCCTAAATCAACAAGTCAGTAAAAACCAAACCAAGCCCGGTTCTGTTAACGGAATTGCCTATGAAGAGGTCAGCGCTGTTTTGGAATAAATTTAAAACATTTATGAGAGCCATTTAAAAATGTCTGTTCATGGATTCAGATAACATTCAAGGATCCTGGTTGTACTTTTTCATGATTCTAACCTCTAGGCTAATGTTGCCACAATAGCCCAAAAGAAAGCTGTAAGGAAATGAGAGAATAAATACAGAAAAAAAGTTGTTTCTGAAAATTTTTATTTCAACCAGAAGCATGAGTATGCTAAGGAAGCAAAGTAGAGTGAGGGACACCTGGGCATTTCCCTGAAGAGAGCCCTGGTGATCTGTTCCCATTGTTGGGGCTGTAGTCGAAGGGGACTGACCAGCCTGACCGAATCAGACAGAACTACAGGCTGTGCACCTATGAAAACACCACACAGGGATCCCTCAGCTAAGAGAACACCCAGAATCCTCTGGAAAGGTCAGCCATGTTTGAAAGGCAGGATCCCACAGAATAAGCCCAGACAAGATAAACAAATGACCCAAATATGGGCTCTTGATTCCCAGATCCTACCACTATCAGCCCAAGGTTATTAGGGGTCACATCCAAGAGCATAAGGAATCCAAGCCCTTGGTTTCAACAGGAATAGACCTGAGGAGAGGTTCCTTCTTCTGACCAAAATATCTGATTCCCAAGCATAAATCACACCTTTATCGTATACTCTTTCCTGGTAGCTTTATATTTTGATGAATGAGGAAAAAAAAGTTGGACTGTCTAACTAGGAAAGTTTCTTATAAGAAAGTTTCCACTAGGCTTGAATTTGTTGAAAGAATAAAGAACACTGACCAAAGAAATTTCCCCCTCACAGATTTTGTACCATCTCAGGACTTGCTGGAAAGGGAAGGACAAAGTGGCCGTTTGCTTAGCTCAGATCATTCTGATTGAGACTCATATGTTATTTTAAATGAACACTGCTCAGGTAGTTAAGCCTTAAAAATCAACCATCCTTGACAATTGTCCAATTTTTTTTTTTTTTAAAGTCTTACCTTAAGGGTTTCAGAAACACATTTACAAAGTACGTTGTCATGGGAAGTAGCTAAGCTTCCCGCCTGGCTTCACAGCACGTATGGGACTGCTGGCCTTTGTTCACTTTTGTCTTTGAGAACTTTATGTTACAATTAAAAGGGGAGAAAAACTAGATTAAGCTTAAAAAGCAAACACGGTGCAATAGCTTTAGCAGTTGGAATAATACAAAATTCCAACGCATGCGAAAAATGTAATGCAATAGAATATTTAATTTACAAGGTTTTGCTCTTATCACTTGACTAATAATGTTAACGAGGAAAGAAAAGTCCTAAGTTCTCTGGTGCAGAAAAATGTTTCATACGGGGGCATTTCTTTAGAGGCATCAGAGCTAAAAGTTTCTTTGCATTTCCTACATGCTGAGTCCTTATATTAGACAATATTAGCATCTTTCATATCCGGACCCAACATAATATACTTTTAGATATTCCAGAGTCTTTCACCTTATAATAAGGCCAACAAAAAGGTATACGAGGGCCGGTGAGATGGCTCAGGGGCATAAGCGCCTGCCTTGCAAGCGCAAGGGCCCGAGTTCGACTCCCGGAACCCACATACGAAAAAGGGGCCGGTGATATCGCTCAGCGGCACGGGCACCTGTTGGCGCACGAGGTCCTGAGGTCGACCCCCCGGTACCCAAAAAAAAAAAAAAAACAGGTATACGAAAGGCTTTCAAAAGAAAGCATGACATTGTACAATCATCAGCTGATCTTTAATATATAAACTATGCTTGAAAGGGCTGCCCGGTCGTTTGTAGTAACACAGAAATTCTGCTACCCTTTAGTTCTTGCTCAGTAAATGCGAATATTTGGTACACGCCACTTAACAGCAGTGAATATCATTCCTACCAGTTTATGAAAAGTAATATTGTAAAACATGCCATCAAGAAATAATAAACATATTTACTAAATGGTCCTCCATACAAGCTATGTACATACATAATGTTTTTTATTGACCAGTAAGTGGCCATAGTTCAAGTGTTCATCACCAACAGGACCTACGCACTGGTTCCCTTTATATTGTGCAATGATAACAATACACTGACACATTTGAAAGGCTGCTCTTATTCTTATTTCAATATGCATGACCTTATCAGTATTGAAATGCGTGATTGTAGGGGAAAGTAATAAGCACACATTTTACTTTCTACAGAACAGCCGCTCTAAGCATTCCTAGGACCATAATAAAAGCATGCACAGTAGTTCCCTGGTACAGTAGAAAGATCTATATTTCATGGTTATCTTTATCTTCCAAAGGGACTTCCTCTGGGTCCATATTTCTTCCCCCACATGGCTTTCTTACATCCTTCAAACTCTGGCATCTGTGATTAAATTTGCTTTCATTCTTTGATGTGGGTTTTCAAACTTAAAAAATAGAGCACACATAAAAGTAATCTTTTCCTTTTTCATTTTTCTGCTATATTGGTATTTTTCTAACCTTAAATATTTAAAATTCCCCTAATTATGTGCTTCTGTTATGTTCTTCACCGGTGTTCAAATGGTGACATGAGTAAAAGATATATTTGGTTTTAGGAAATAAAACGATGAAACTGCGCAATATCGGTGTTCTTCAAGGGTCTTTGATTTGCGCTATAATTGTGGGTGCTCTGGGGTCTCAGGACGCGGAGCAGCCACCAGAATAACTATCCTTACATTATGCACATGGGTAAACTGAGGCACACGACCAAATCACTTGCTGACTGCCCTGTAAAGACTATTGCACACTCTCACTGATGGAGAGGGAAACAGGATAATTTAATTCAAGTCATTTTTCAAAAGCACTTTCCTTGTGCTTTAATAATGCTTTTTGTTTTTACACATTGCCAAATTCTCTGCTTTCAGTTTGGGACAATTATGAAGAGAGCTGCTGTAAACATTTGTGTATAGGTTTTTCTGTGATCACATGTTTTTTTAAAAAAATTTTTTTCTAGAATAAATATCCTGGGAAGGGATGTGGTAAGTGCAAGCTTAATTACATAGAAAATTGTCAAATTGTTTGTGTCATTTTATGTGTCTACCAGCAAAGTATACCAGTGCCACATCCTCGTGAGCACCCGGTATTGTGACACTAAAAACTGGCTATTTGGGCTGATGCATAATAAATATTACTGGGGCTTTTTTAGGCATTTTCATAATAACTAAGGCTATGGAACAATTTTTATGTGTAAATATTCATTACATGAATTATCTTTGATCAAGTATCTATTTAAGCCTTCGCCCATTTTTAAATTAGGTTTTGTTATGGCTTAGTTTTGAGAATTTTTACCATTATAAATTTTTTTTTTTAATATGCGGGTACCGGGAATTGAACTCAGGACCTCGTGCTTGCCAGGCAGGTGCTTATGCCACTGAGCTATATCTCCAGCCCTACCATTTTAAATTTCGATCAAAGCTGATTTATTATTTTTTCATTTTATGGATTATACTGTTGGTGTCATGTCTCAGAAATGTTTCCTAACCCTAGAATATGATGATTTCCTCCTGTTTTCTTTCAAACATTTTATAGTTTTATGTTTCATTTCGGGGTTTTTAAGCAATTTTTATTTCATTTATGTAACTATGGTGAATATTTAATTTTTTAAAATTCACTTTCCAGTTACAAATTGCTAGTATACAGAAATGTATAAAGATTTTTGTATGTTGATCTTGTATCTTGAAAAGTTGCTAAATTCATTTTTTATTTCAGGAGGTTTTTGGTAATTTTCTTGGGATTTTCTATACATATAATCACAGAGTATTTATAAAGAAACAACATTATTTATTTCTAATCTATTTGCCTTTTTTGTTTCTTAACGTATTTTCCTGGCCAGAGCTTTCAGCACAATGTTGAATAACAGTTTTATACATGGACATCCTCATTTTGTTCCTGATTTAAGGGAAAACGTAGTCTTACATTATTAATTATATTAGTTATATTAATTATAGATATTTTATAGATTGACTTTATCAGATTGAGGGATTTTCCTTCTGTTTTTACTTTGGAAGGAATTTTTATCAAGAGTAGATCTTAAGCTCTGGCAAATATTTTTTCCTGCACTGAATAATATGAATCTATGGTTTGATTCTTTAGATAAAGAATATGGCAGACTACCCTGATTAATTTCTAATATAGAACCAGCTTTGCAACCTTACTTTGTAATTGTTATTCCTTTTATATCTTGAGATATTTGATGCTAATATTTATTGAAAATTCTTACAGCTATGGTCATGAAGGCTGTTCGGTCTCCTTTTTCTCCCTTCCTTCTTCCCCTCACCCTGTTTACTTTTCCCCCTGGTTGCCTGTTTTGGGTACTAGGGTTACTCTTTGGACACCACAGTTACTCTTCTGGCCTCATAAAATAGGTTGGGAAGTATTCCATCTTTATCTATTTTCTGAAAAAGTGTTTGTAGAATTAGTATGATTTTTTGTTTTAATTGGTAGAATACACGAGTGAAACTACCTGGGTCTAGAGATTTCTTTTATAGAAGATTTTTAATAAGAACTCAATTTCTTTAATAAGAAATAGGTAACCTATGATGTTGCTCCAGGGGCTTTTGCAAGTTCTTAGTTTTGGAGACATGTGTCCCTTCATCTAAGTTGTCAAATACCTACATATCAAATTGCTCATAATATTTTCTTATTAGCCTTTTAATAATCATAGTGTCTGAAGTGATATCTCATATTTATTCCTGATAGTTTTAGTTCATGTACTGCATTTTCTTTTTTCTTTATCAATTTTGCTAGAGGTTTATCAATTTTATTGATTTTTTTTTAAAAAGAATGAGCTTTGTTTTAGTGTTTTTCTGTACTCTTTCTATCTTTAGTTTCATTAATGTCTATACATATTTCAGGAAGGAATAACTTATTCCTTCACTATGCTACTTTGGGCTTATTTTGCTCTTCTTTTTAATTTATAAAGGTCAAAAATTAAAGATTATTAAATGAAGACCTCTCTCCTCTTCTAATATAACCAACAACATATATAGTAAAATTCCCTAGAGGCGCTGCTTTAGGTGCATCAAACCATTTTGATACGTATGTTTTCATCTTCATTCAGTTTGAAATATTTTACATTTTCCTTGAAAAGGCTCTTAATATGGAATATTTAGAGATGTATTGTCTAATATTCAAGCTTAGATATTTTCCTATTATCTTTCTATTATTTATTTATATATCAATTCTTTGTGGCCTAGGTACATATTTTATGTTATTCCAATTCTTTCACATTTTTAAAAATTGCTTTTATGACCCAGCATATGGTCTGTTTTGATGAATGTTCCATGCCGCCTTGAACGGCATCTGTATTCTGCTGTTACTGGGTTGAATACTCTAAAAGCATCAGTTAGATCCAAATTGGTTGATAGTGTTGCTCAGTTCTGCTATAATCTGGATGATTTTCTATTAGTTTTATCTACTACAGCAAGAGGAATAAATCAACCATAATTGTGTCTACTTCCACTCTGAATTCCACTCTGAATTTGTATTTTTGCTTCAAGTTTTTTAAGTACATACATATTTAGTATTGGTACATCTCCAACTAATGCTCCTTTTCATTTCTGGTATTATTACTCCTTTTTTTCATTCTGAAGTCTACTTTATCTCACTGACATGCCAGTTCCAGCTTTGTTTTGATTATTGTCTGCATCCAACATCATTTTTATCTTTTTACCATGTATTTACCTATATTAGAAAAGAATTTCTTATAGATAACATAGACTTTGGCCTTATTTTACTTTACTCATTTCTGCTAATGTCCACTTTTAATTATTGCATTTAGAGCATTTACATGTACTTGTACTTGGATTCATAGCTACTGATTTGTGTCTTTTTATTTTTTCTTTTTGTTGCTCAGGCCTTTTCTGCACTTTTCATAGTTACTTGAGCATTTTTAGCTTTCCATTTTAAGTAATCAGCTATTTTTTTTCATTACGTCTTCTACATTTTTTAGTGGTTGTTCTACGGAGAAATATATATATATGTATATTTCATGGCAGCGGAAAACAGGAAAATCAACAACAGCAAAAAGGGAGAAGCGAGAGAACAGAGAAGACTCCTGTCCCTTATACTGTATGTAGGCTACCCATGCTCATAATCCCAGCACTGGACCATGAATCAGTTGGAAACTCTAGAAGCCCACCCCCATGACTGCATGCGGCTTTTGGGGGGACATCCAGACACAAACCATAATAAAATTTATCCTCATTTACCTTGTTGCTCCTCTATAGAAAATCCATAATTTTATTCTAGCCACTTCTAAATTATCTTGTCTTCATTTTGAGGCATTTTGAATATACTATTTTCCATAATGAATTTACTTGGGTTTATGCTGCTTGGTTTTCACTGAACTTCCTGACTCTACAGGCAGTTGTACCAGTGTGGAAAGTGTTAGGCCGTGATTTCTTCAAGTGTGGTTCAGTGCCACCATATTTCTCCTGTTCTTCTAGAGCTACTATGACACAAGTATAGTTTTTCCCATTGTTTCCCAAGTCTTTGAGGCTCCATTTATTCTTCCTGTAATCCTTTTTCCATGCTTATTAGGTTGGATAATTTATATTGATCTATTTTCATGTTTGTCAACTCTCCTCTTTCATTTCCATTCTACTATTGAGCTGATCTAGAAAAATTCTTATTGTGGGGTATGGTGTTCTTCAGTTCTAAATTTTTCACTTAATTTTTCTTTGTATTTCCCATTTCTTTGCTGACACTTTTTATTTTAACTTTCCTTCAAGAGTATTTTTGATTGCTTGTTGGAGCATTTTTATAATGGCTTCTATAAAAGTCTGGGTTAATTCCAATGTCTGTATCTTCCCAGCACCATTATCTGTTGGGTTCTTTCCATGTATATTCTCCTGGTTCCTACTATGCCAGGCTATTTCGGATGGCATCTTGGATATTCTAATCATCATGGTATGAGACTACCTCTGTGGAGTATGTCATAGTTTTGTTTTAGCACAAATTGGTGAGGCTGAACCTGCAAGTTCCCACTGGCCTTTGAGGTTTATGGTCCCAGTCTTAGGTGGTTCTCGAAGCCTTGCCAGTGTCATTCAGATTCATCCTGTGGATGTGCCAGCAGGGGCCAGGATGGACACGGGCAATGGTATATCTCAGTTTCCTTCTCAGAATTTTGATCAGACCCTCACTCCAGGGGGTGGGATCCAGAGTTTAGAAAAATGTTTATGGGGTCACTTTCCTAGCTGTGAACCACCACGTTGTCCCTGGCATTTTCTATTCCCTTGGGCTCCTCTTTTCAGCCCTCTACCCATAAGTCCAGGGCTTCAGTTGTCCCACTCAGCCACATGGTACAAGAACGAAGAGAAAGGGGAGAAGAGCAAATGGCTGTGCTCCACCCGCCCTCTTAGGACCACAGCTCCACTGATGAGAGAAGGTGGCCCTGTCCTCAGATGTTGGCCCATGCAGACCTTGTCACGACAATCGTGGACACTTTTGTGGAAGTGCTTAGAGGTAGGGAAATGGAGAAATGTGACTGAGAGAGGAGGGGAAGGAAGGGAGGAAGGAGAAACCTCTTTTTTTGCCTTTACCATGCCTCAAATGCATCCAGAGGACTCTCCTGGATCTTTCTCTCTACACTCTGGTGACCACTTCTGGTTTCAACCACAATGAGATCGGGCCAGAAGCTAGCAGAGGGGAACAATGCCAAACTGTCCACCAGCCTCAGGACATTTCCATGCCTGATCTACATTTTCCCTTCCTAAATCCTCACCCAGCGATTCCTTGAATTCCTGCAAGTTTTACAGATGAATTCAATGGGAGACACGGGGTGGATTGTGCTGATTTCATTTTGTCCTGAAACAAAACTCCGGGAAACATTTTAAAATTGTGAAATGAATGTGTCATGCACAAAATATAAAACACACATGTAAAATGTAAAGAGTAACACAATAAATATCAATGTTTCCTCATCTGAGTTAAAATGTGGGGCACCCTAATTAGTCCCTCAGAGGCCTGTGAGCCCCTCCTTGATCTGTCTCCTTCCTCCCCGGAACAGGAAATCAGGAATTTGACCTCAGAGGCAATAATTTACTCACACCTCTTTATGGTTTTACCACCCAGGTATATAACCCTGAGAAATATGTTGTTTGGCTATTGTTTTACATTTTAATAAGCTATTCTTATTAAACATTACACTGAAAAGTGCACATATCATATCTGTATCACTCGACAACTCATTACAGAGCAAACACACTTTTCATCTTATCTCCACCTAATCCACGTACAAAATATCACCAGCATCTTAGTTTCCTCAGAGGGCTCTAGATCACCATCTTCCTTCTTCCTCACAGGTAAGTGCTGTACTGATTTTTAATACCTCAGCTTATTCTGATCTGTTTTTGAACTTCATTAAATAAAAGCACACTAAATGCACGTTATGTGTGTAGCTGCTTTCTCCTGGAAGCACCCAGGTACGCCACGATAGGGATATGTTGGAGAAAGGTGTCATTAGGCAAATATGTTGAGTGACTATCTGAGAGTGTACGTACACAAACTGAGATGTGACAGCCAATCACTCAGCGTGACCTCGCAACACAACTACTAGCAAACCTGACATGCACAAGGCGTACTGTTTCACAGTCCACATCTGTTTGTATAAGTAGAAAGTGCGCACGCTAAAATAATGATTAAAATCATGTACGGCAAATACATAAACCACTAACGCAGTTGTTTATTGTCAAGTATTACATGCTGCACATAACTGCATGGCCCGCACTTTTCCATACGACTGGCAACACAGGAGGTTCGATGATACTAACATCAGCAAATCTGTGAGGATCACATTGCGCTGCAATGTCCTGACAGCCGCGATGCCACTAGGCGACAGGGATTCTTTAGCCCTGTTGTAATTTTATGGGACCACCGTACACGCTGTCTGTCACCGTCTGAAATGTCACTGTACAACCCATGCCTGCATTCAGTTTTCACAGTTTGACTTTCTCTACGCTTTTATTCTGTGTCATTGGCCTCTTATCTTCAAAATATTTAAAACGGGCTGTTAAATGAACTAATGATTAAATTACAACCTTATGAAAGTATGGCTAATGTGCTGAGATCTTTATTCTTCCATGCAAATTTTAGAATTGCTTGTCTCATCTATCCTTCTATTTCCCATTACACAGCATAGTGTCGGGTAAAGAATACAGAATACATTTTTGACTAAAGAAAGGATTAAATTTCAATGATGTAGGTGTGCAGAAAATGTGCTAGTTAAGCATAGGGGCCAAGGACCACATGGGAAGTGAAAGAAACTAGATTTTAACCAATGATTTTGGCTTCAGCACAAGTCGTTTAGTTCCAAAGGCAAATAGGTGAACAGATAGCCGGTGGAAGTTGGCCCATTTATGTAATTCTTTAGCAAATCTGCTTTGCCATCTGTCTTTGTCTCTAAATAACCTGGAGTTCAAGAGTTTACAGGGGGTTACACTGAAGCTCAACTTTTTGGTTAATGATCATGGGGCACTGAACTCACTCAGAAGACAACAAACACACACGGCACTGTTCACTTCCCGTCCACCGCAGTTCATCTCTGCGATGGCCAGACGGTCTCTGATTACTGATATTATTAGCCCCAGAAGATGCTTTGTGGAAATTTGTGTCCCCTGCTAGGCTGTCCCAGTTTTATGAAGTGAAAATTTGGTTGCCTTACTCTTCAGGGAGGGGAAAAAAAGGCCACCAGGAAAAAAAGAAAAAAAGAAAGAAACAAAGAAACAAAGAAAGGCTGTTTTAAAAAGATAGCAGCTGCTATGATGCTGCGTTAATGCAAACACAGCGGAGTGAAGGCAGGGTCCCTGTTCTGCTTCTCATCCCATTCTCTCCTCTCCCTTCCTCCTCTTCCTGCAGGGCCGGGATCAGCAGAAAGATAATGGAATTTTCTAAACAAGACAGTGGTCACCCTCCACAATGTCCTCCTTCCAAAGTAGGAGGGTCAGCAGCAGTCTCCCTCTCTCTACACCCAGTGCCATTTCTCAGTGCCTTTTTCCAAATAACCTGTCCTTCCTTTCAACTGGCACAAAGTCTCCATCGCGTTGATGACGTCAAGTAAAACATCGCCCATTGGGATGTCGTGAATTCTGAATTTAAGACCTATATACGTATTAATCTGAAATTACTCTATCAATGAGTAATTTATAATTATGATAAATAAAATTAAACTACGTTAAAAAGCATAAACTATTTTCAGGCACATTAAATACTTTGGGAACAGCTATCAATATTTAGAAAATTGATAAATCAGTGCCAAAAGAAACCACGGAGATGATTTTATATAGCATTTCTCTTAGAGATGAGGAGCATCCAACTCAGAAAATGGAAGGGACTTGATGTAATCATTAAGGCAGTTGTCGGAAGAGTCTACTAAGTTTTTATGAGCTTAGTGCAAATGCCATTCTCAAACTGCATTCACAATTTTTTAATAGGCTCATTTCTGTTCTACTTGGCTATAATCAGAAAAATGCTCCTAACTTCAGTAATTACATTTGTAACACCAACATCAGTTACTCTTCTTTTTAGTTTAACTTGTGAGCTGTTTGACCTACTGATTTATAATTGCATGATAGTAAAAAATAGTGAGACAGTAAATTATTAAGGAGTATGAGGTATGAATCCATAAACAAGAGAAAAGTAGAATTCACAAAATATATTCTTATTTACACGGTAGTAGAAATATTCAGTAAAAGAAAAACTGTAATTATTTTCCAAGGCCAAAAAGCAGTGCTGAACACACTGCTACTAAACACACACTAAACACACACTAGGTTAATTTTTGCTTTTAGTATGCTTTTTTTCCTACCTTAAAACAATTTAACCTACAGATAAAAAAATATTAATTGAAGCAGAGTTGTTCTACAGTAAGCCACAGGGAAAATCTTTAAAATACAACATAAAAGTAAAAAAAATGCATAAATTAAGCTGGCCAAGTTCAAATGCTTCTAACTTTTATGTACATTAAATACTTCCTATAGTGAGTACAAACAAATGTTATTGAAGAAAATTCTGGTAAGAGTGATGCAAACTGAGGCAGTTGCTACAAAGGCTCCCTATTTTTTCAACACACCCCGTAATTTTCCCACTACAGCAGGGTACTCTCCAGATGTGTAAAGGCTACAGAAAGACCATTCTCAAAACAATGAGAAAGCCTAGTAGATTGTCCAATATAGTGGTCTCATCTGAAGAATTTACCTCTAGGTTGGAGGGACCACTAGTAGTGTAAAGTCATTTTCGAAGCTATTAACAGATGTAAACTACATTTCCTCTCCCCATGAATTGCCACACAAGTTCCTCTGGCCTCTTCAATTGTTGTACAGAAGTTGGGGAGAGGGAGGTAGGAGGTGGAGTTAGGAGTTGGTGGGGACCGACATAGGTGATAGCTGTATCAAAGGAGGGGTAAGAAAATCAATAACGAAAAATTCCCTGTGCATTTGGAGTTTCCATTATAATCACCACACATCTTTCTTCTGCTATGTCTCAGTCTCCTGCCCACAAAACAATTAGGGATGAATTTTGCCACATAGGTCGAGGAAGAGGATATCTGGATGCAACTAAACCCGATGCTGTGGAAGCCAGATGTGTACTACACAAACATATGAAAAGATGATAAAAACTTATGGACGCATTCAGGCAAATGTTTCAAGGGGAATGAAGATTTATTGCAGAAATCTAACAGGAAAGATGTGTTGTGAACCACCTGATAAATGACTTCCATACCCCATACATTGGCATTTGTTGTCATGGTTTCCAAGTTCAGAATTCCAAAACTGGGCTGATGAGTTTTCTGGATGCTGTGAGTTTGTTATGCTCTGTATTAAAATTTAAAAAGTTCTAGAGAGAAAACTGGGCTTTGACCTCTAAATAAAATTCTGTATGACACTGTAGAGGTTACACAAGCACACTCCATACTATGCCTGCTTTCAGCCTTCTCAACCACGCTCCAGTGGGTAGGTGGGCATTGTAATTATCATCACTGCTTTACAGAAGGGGTAACTGGGATTCAGGGGGTCTCAGTGACGTTCCCAAGGTTACTCAAGTCAGGACCCTGAGCTGTGAATTCTCTGTCTCGCCCCTCCTTGGACTGCCTGTAGGCCTTGAATTGGAGCCCCAAACTCTAAGGGCTATCAGAGCATCCACCTTCTTTGATGACCCGTCCTGCCCTTGGGCTAAGGAGAGCTTCCAGGGGAGGGGTCTAAGGATTTGCAGAGCCTAGCAAAGAACCTTTCCCAGTAGGAGAACTTCGAGGCTATGCGATGCATTAACAATGGAAGGGACACCAAACAATTCGTGGTACCTAGAATGTACTCCGCAATGTGATCAATCTACACGCTGAAATAAATGACATACAGATTTCTGCCCCAATAAGACTACCAAAACGGAGACAGCAAAGCACATCCTACTATAAGAACTCAATATATATAAATCACTCAATATAAAGCATAATTGCTGGAGTAGTCAAGAACGGCTTGCAGAGAGGTTAGGATTTTGGTTATATCTAAAAATAATTAGCTTATTAATGATATGCAAAATGGGCAGGGTAGAGTGTCTTTACACACAAAAATAAACTAGAAGCAAAATACAGTAATAGTTTTTATAAAGTAGCCTGAAAAGATCGCTAAAATTGAGAATACATCTGTTTTATCTTGAATTTCTAAGTTTAGTAAGAAATCTAAACATGTTCACATTCTGTCAGCTGTTGAAAAGTCCAAGAGAAAAAGCATGCATTAATATTTTTGGTATTTTTTTAGGAAGTCACAATTTTGAAATCACCATCCACGTAAAAATAATGCCACCCAACAGCACAAGGCTCTATTGACAGAAATTCACCTCTTTTCCTTATTTAAACTACATGGACTCCACCACCGTGGTAAGCGACTGTGGCCCTGCAGACGTGTTACATCTTCAGCAGGGACGTCCCATGTGATTGCTGTGACACGCATGCTTAAAACAGAGAGACTGGGGACACGGGTACCAAAAGGAGTCACAGTGATCAGGGCAAGAGATGCTACTGCTCCAATGTGGCCCCAAAGCTTAAGCTTCACCCGGCAGTGTGGACAAGAAGGAAAAGCTGCTACACAGGCGTTCGTCTCTCCTCCCCTCCAACCCCAGGATCCTGCGGTATAAAGCTCATGAGAGGCAGCACAGTTAATCAGCTGCTGCCTGCCAGGAGTCCACCCTCTCACGGTAGAACCTCACAGATTCAGGGCCAGGCCTGCAAGAATAGTCAGTTCCAGGTAGTTACCATGAAGAATATCACTGCAAATGAAGATCAACGTTCAACACCATTCTGGAATAGTAATTCCTTAATTCTTATTCAAATCTGGCAGGCAAGATAATATAACCTGATCTCAATTGGCCACGTGATCCTGATGGCATCCTGCTAATGGGCTGTTCACTTAATTTATGTAATTTTAAAAAATTAAATAGTCATATTTGCAATCCCTGCTGAAGTCCTTCAGATTGAAAGTACATGTTTAAAAGTTACCGTGTCTTGATAAAGTAGTGTTAGCAAACTTCTTCCCTTGTTCCCTACACTGTCCTAAAGTTTTTCCTTTGCTTGGATCCCTTTTGTGGCTTGTGAGGAAAAATACTCCGGAATCCTATCAGTGAGTCATTTGATGCTCTGCTGAGGGAAACAAGGTTTGTCGATTTGGTTTTAGACAGAAACATAAATCTGTTGTTTTATGAATATATAGCAAAAAGGCGCCATGCTGGGTTACAGATGCATTTGCAAAGAGGGCACAGATAGCAGGACAAATGTTATCTTCAAACACCAAGAAAACCAAATTCATTCACACAACTCAGGAAAAAATGCATTTCAATTCATGAAACGTTTATTGAGAGCCTACTACGTTCAAGGCATTTAGACATTGGTAATTTAAAAATCCAATTCTTTGCCCTGGTGTCATGGCTGCCAGAACCTTCCACAGGTTTCCCTAGAGGTCAAGGGGCAGAACAATCATTCAGGGTGAAAGAAGGCATCTCAGACTCACTCAAGCCTTCTCATAAGGTTCTCCAGTATGGAGCCATTTTCTCAGTTCTAGGACAATCCCCCCTCCTTCTGGAACCTTCTGCCAAGCACCCAGAGAGAGAAACAGTCAGAATGGCTCACTCAAAACAGGCCTGAAGATGCCTTCACAGCTTTCTTTCTTGGGCTCTGATCTTCATGGAGTGAGCTTTACATCTGTTTTGTTCTAGTTTACAAATAATTTCCTAATAAATTAAATAAATTTGTTTTTAATGATAGCTGCCCTGCTCAGCAGCCACGTCCCACAGATTTTGCTGCTGTTGTTGACAGGCAGGAGATAGGATGAAGTCCCATGGCTTTGGACCCACACCTCTCCTCAGCTCGCCAGGGTCCCACCGAGGAAGGCAACCCAGCAGGTCATTACCTGCAGCTGGCCGGCTTCTCTAACTGGAGGAGGACAGTGGCCACGGGACTTCCAGTTTGGTTCAGAGCTGATGTCAGGAAGGCAGTAAGACACAGGACAGAAGATCTGATTCATTTAAATTTAAATACACAGCCCCTGTGTGTCCACTGGGACAGACACATGCAATCACACACGGTCCGTAAGACATTGACCAGCTACAGCACGCAGCGTTAACATACTCGGGACATGCGTTCACTGTACAGACAGACACACCGGCGTCCAGAGGGACACAGCCCTCAGACGTAACCTCCAGGTCATCTGGGTGGAGGAGATGGGGGTGTCGAGGCCAGGTGCATCATCACCATCTGACAGGCTGCCTTTATCCGCTATCAATCAGGGTCCTGTGTTTCCAAGGGGGCTTTGTTTGGGAAAAGTCGCCCTTTCCCTCACTCCTTTCTCCATCTGAGTTTTTACTGCTCCCCAAAGGGACAGGCTCCCTTTGCTTTGTGGAGCTTGGCCCCCTCCAGGGCCCCCTCTGTCCCCTCCAGTAAAACAGGCCATGCCTTTCCTCGGGCCATTTATTCCCACGCATTCAGTTACTGCTTGCTCTTTAAGGCCAAACTCATTCGGTTCCCACCTCAATCCCTTCTTCGAGACTCCTGCAGCCACTTTCATCCCCTTTCTTAATCCTTCTCCTCTATTTGACCTTCAAGTCAACATCATGGGTTTCTTAAGATATTTTTGATGTTTTCTAATTCATATTTATTTATATACATTTATATATATATTTTTAGTATCAGGGATTAAATCCAGAGCCTTTACACTGAGCTACTTCCCAGTTTTTCTTTTTAAATTTTGTTTTTATTTAGAGACAGGGTCTCACCAAGTCACTATGTTGCCCAATTTGTCCTCAAACTTTTGATCCTCTTGCCTCAGCCTCCCAGAATGCTGGGATTGGATTATAGGTGTGCACCACCATGCCTGGCTAGTTCACTGTTAATTTTTTTTAATTTTTTATGTTTTTATTTGCTGTATATTTGCAATATATAATAGTTATGTTTGTTTTGCGGAATTAATGTATGTATATAGCCTACCTTGATTTTCAATTCCTTTATTCCCCCAACCTCCCCCTCATTTTTATTTCTGAATCGCCAGACAAAGCCAAGCACGGACAAACTCTGAATATGAATATCCCTTAAGTAGGGGCATCCCCTGAATGCCACTTGGATCTTTTGCCAACCCGAACTTTATAAGCTCCATTTTACTCTCCCCTTGAGGCTGCGCTGTCCGGTGTCTGAGGCTCCCCTCAGGCTGGAAGAGGTAATCTCCCCTCCCTGTGTGCCACTGGCCAGAGCTAAGACAATTCCATGGTTCCTACTCAGTTTGGCTGAAAAACATAAGAATACTTTTTTGGCCAAGGTGAGGAGACATTCATATACACCGACAGCTACCATCTACAATTTCAAATGCTACAGGAGATATGGTCCCAGAGAAAACACATTTTCTAGTCAAATGTACAGGAATAAAACTGAAATCATGTTTGAGTATGAAAAAGTTAACAAAAATTGGCCACCATCCTAATCCATGAAAGTGTTGCAAATAAGCCTTTAAAAACTTTTCTATTCTCTCGAAAGCCTGCATTTCCTCAGGAGTCCTAGTAGATAAAACCATCATTTGATTTTGAAAATAGTATGTTATTTTTCTATGTCCTGGATTGGTGGATTCTCAGGATCTACAAATATTATAACTTACCACTTTGATGCTTTGGGTAGCTCCCTACAATCCTTTAAGAGAGTGTCATTTCCATTATCGTAAAATTAGTAAACAAAGGGTCCAAGTGGAAATGTCACTTGTCCACAGACACTGAGTGATGAAGATTAGGACTTGGTTCTATCCAATTCCAAAGCCCGATCTCCCACCAGGCCATTCTGACCCACCAAACTCGGTGTTTAATATAGAACACCCTGTCTACATGTCAGTTAAGTAAACTTTCCTGGAAGAGTCCAGTTGCCACATATTACATTTTTACTGAGGGAAAATAACTTTATAGTTGTAAGGAACTAGCTTAGACTTGAATTATCAGAACTACCAGGACACATGCACTCTTAATCCTGAGGCTTCCCATACTAGTACATGTCTGACATAGACCCAGAAAAATGGGAAGATTTACTCTTGGTAAATAAATAGGCTGTCACTATTATAGAAACATGATTACATGCACTTGGAGTGGTCTTATTAAAGTGGTGATTTAGTTTTAATTTTTGAGACTATATATACCATGATTTTGTTTATGTAACCCCAAGTTTTTTTTATACCATGATTTTGTCTATGTAACCCCAAGTTGTTTTTTGTTTTTTTTAACCTACTAACACAACTGACCTTTTTGGAAGTGCTTTACAATTTTCTGTGACATACAGAAAAACCTACTGACTTCAGCCAAATGGCCAGGTTCTCGCCTCTGAACAAACTGCAAGGCAGTCACCCTCGTGGACCGTATTTAACGATCTAGCCGAGTGCGTTCCTATCTCTCCACAGACCTCTCCTATCACAACAGGAAGCCTTCCTTCAGAGCCCGGAGAAGTCACGTTTCCCACATCTACAAATGTGAGTTTTCAGTCTCCCGTTTAAGCACGGCACTCCATCGCAGACGTGACGGTTTTCCTCACTTTGAGTATTCATTATGTGTGGGTTTTCTCCACCTGATCAGTTAAAGAAGACAACGCGATTTGTAATTGATATTTTTTTACCACTAAACAACTAATTTTGTCTTCCAAAAAAAGCGCTAGTGTTTATTAACTGTGCAATCACAATTTACTGAGGTCCTTTCATCAAATTAGCCCTGCAACAATGCAATTTTTCCTTTATTTTACTTCTATTTCAAGGGCTTTTCACTCTGCTCTTTGTAAGACACTCTCCTCTCACTTAGGTATTTTTTTCTCGTGGCAATAATTCATTATTAGAGGTACAGAACTTTTTAATCCAATTCTGGGCTTCCCTTTCCCTTATTTCCTATTTCGTACAGCACCACAAATGTGTTGTTTCAAAATTGTAACAACCACTGGCTCTTAAAAGAGTAAGTAAGCTCTGGTGTTCTTTTTTTTTTTTTTTTTTTTTTTGTGGGTACCGGGGGTCGACCTCAGGACCTTGCGCGCCAGCAGGCGCCCGTGCCGCTGAGCGATATCACCAGCCCTTTTTTCGTATGTGGGATCCGGGAGTCGAACTCGGGCCCTTGCACTTGCCAGGCAGGCGCTTACGCCGCTGAGCCTTCTCACCGGCCCCTCTGGTGTTCTTTAGAAATAGCACTTGTAGTCAAAGAATAATCCACTAAATTTTTCTGGGACTATTTGCTAGTTTATTTTATTTATTTATGTATTCTACACTTAGGCTTTATTATAAGTTTCAATGAATTAGCTCTCATTAAAATTTCCTTTTTTTTTCTTTTTTTTCTTTTTTTTGAGACAGGGTCTTTCTATGGTTCAGGCTGGCCTTGAACTTACAGTGATCCTCCTGCCTCAGCCTCCCAGGTGCTGGGATTACAGGTGTGCACCACCATCCCCAACTAGTTTTTTATTATTTTTAAGGGCTCGTTTTCTTCAACAGGCCCAGCATGATGAATTGATCCTACCTTCCCTTTCTCCATTTGATTTACAGGCACGTGAGAGTCACATATTCTCATCAATACCTGCATAAAAACTTGCTTCTGTAGAATCAAAGAAATATTCTTTATCTAATTCCAAGCATGCAACTTAACCCTTGCCCCCCATAGGAACAAAAGCCCCAATGCCAAAAGAGTGCTGGGATGGGAATCCAGAAGCAGGGCCCTGCAGATCAATGCCTGTGCCTGAGCGGCCCGTGGGCTCCCAGGGTAGAGCTCACTGCGCTCCTAAGTGGCTGAGATTTGGTCCCTGCCGGTGTGAATGGAAAGGAAACTGGACTCCTTCAGAGAGAGACAGCGGTGCTCCTACTCCTACAGGGAGGTCACCGCAGGGAACAGACAGCCCCGGGAGGCACTGTCGCCCAGGAATCTCAGCACAGCTCCCAGCCGCATCCTGACCCTTGGAAGAGTGAGAAATGGCAAGGGCAGACCTTCCGAGGCTGAAGCCCGCATCAGAGCACTGCGAAATTTCACCTCGTCTGCAACCCACGGAAGTCACGCCCTCGCCGTTGCAGGGTTATCTCAGCATGTTTCCCAGGAATGTAATAAGCAAAGATTGCTGACATCTTGGCTGTTTGGAGGGAGGGGGTTGAAGTGCTTTCTCTCCACACCGACAGCTATCCAGCAGCGGTGCCCTGACCACGGCCAGCGCGGAGGCTTGGCACGTGCTAGGCACACCAAGGCACGCTGCTCTGCAGGTGGTAGTTCAGCAGGCCGGAGCGTGGACACCCACTTCTGACTGTGCTAGGCCACCAGGACAAGGAGGACGGGAGGTGAACGGACAGCAGAAATCCCCCCAAGGAAGGAAAAGGGAAGCGATTTCTAAAAGGAGCTTCTCCTCGCTGTTCTTCTTTGGAACTGCTCGGGGCACCACCCTATGGTTTCACGGAAGTCTCAGGAAGGCAGGTGAAGAGCCTGGGACCACCGTGCTGCGTGGGATGAATGAGACACACAGCCTCAAGACCGCCTCACTCCTCTCACAGCAGAAGCCCAAAGCACAGATCATTGTTTAAAAACCAAATAAAAGATAGCAACAGGAAACAGGGAGACAGAACTTTTCCAAGCTGAAAGCGGAAGGGACAGAGGCAGTGGGGGGGAAGGGCAAAGGGAATAAAAAGAATTAAGCTGTGTTAACATCATGTAACGCAACATGTACTAGAAAGGTAAAATTTAAAAAGCACTCTTGGCGGTTCATTAAGAAAGTTTCACGAAGCAGGAATTCAACTAATTTTCCTACTGTTTTTCATGTTATTTTATTTTTTTCCTACAGTATTTCTCACTGGGTGGGCATCTCCTACATCCATTAGGTTTGCTTTCCTGATAAATGGGTTGACAGTAAATCACTGGCCAATTCTAGGTGAACTGATGGGAGGATATTCCAATCTAACCATCACATAAATGTGTACAGGAAGTGGAGGGAAAAAATGGAAAGAGCACTACTCATTCACCTCAGGTTAGGACTGAAAATATTGGAATGTACTGTAGAGATAGCACCATGTGCATATTGCATAAAGCCTATTTTATCGCTGTATTAAATGTTTGCAATAAAAAGTTTGCTCGTTTGAGGACTTGTTGATTTGGGGCGGGAGTTATAAAGCCTGTATCATCTTTCTCTTATGAATAAACATTTATGGATTAATAGACCTAAAATCTCTTTTATTGAAAGGCAATTCTAGGCTCTGAGTTGGAGATGGAAAAGGGGGTAAAATACAATCCTAGAGTTATTCTTCAGGAGTTCCTGATCAGAGGGAAAGCCTTGCTCCTAACAGAACAATCGCGATACACCCGATTACATGGCCCTAGTGATGCCCCCGTTGGCTGGAAATAACAAAACCCGAGCTGAGTGCTGGATTCCACCGTAGAGACGGAGCCAGAGCCCCTGTCCCCAGCCCACCCTGAACTGCTCCTCGCTGCCCAGCTGGAAATACGAATGCACCCATCTGCAACAGATGACCTGTGATGTAAAAACAACCTGCGGGCGACTTGCCTTGGCCAAATAAACTCAAACCCAGCACTGAAAATACATACAAACACTTGAAGTAGTGTGCACGCCTCCCCCACGGCGCTGTTTCTTTTACACCCTGCTTTGCTAATCTGCAAAATAGCCCACTCACTTTTCCCACCCTCACCCCGAAACCTTAGAAGAATAACTTCTAGGAAAGAAGAAATAATAAAGAATGATTACACAATCTTATTTGGGCAAAAAGCTAACATATGGGTATCAAGGCCAAAAATATGGATTTCAAGATAAAACATATGGATGCCCATATGGAAAAAAAGGATTCCTGGCCGGAAATTCTGCCGCTGCATTTTTTATGCCTGTATGTATGGTATGGTTTTTCCCTGCTGCTGAACAACGCTGTCTGCCCGCAGATTACAACGTTATAAATTCACATGCAAATTTCACAAAACGCTGCGCTGTTATCATCTTTACTACATTTTTTAATTCTCTTAATCCTTTTCATCACTTAATAGCTCAACAAGTAAATGGATTTTTTAAGTAAACGGTGAGGCTTATTACAATCAATCCTACGGCTGAATCTCTCCTTGATGCTCAACTAATGAAACTTATTTTTCTCCAGAATCTTAAAAAGAAAATCATTTTCTTCACACATATAGACACGCAAGGGGGACCATGCATACATGTGCAGGCACATGCGCACACGCGCACACACACACACACACACACACACACAATGATCAATGGCTCAGGCAGGATCGTGAGTAATAAGCCTGCTTCTCTCTTGAAACCAGGCACCAAGCTCAGAGATGAGCACCCTGGGCCAATTCAGACAGGAATTTCTGCAAAGTTCCCATCTTAGCCTCTTACTATTTATCCATTTTTCTTTAGGTGTCAGAGGAAACAAAAGTATCAAAAGAAAAGAGGAGACTTTCAAAGAAAATAACTCTTTTGTTCGGTGCCCACTTTGGAGTTAGTGGCATCTCTGTGAACAGATATTTCAACTTGAATTTCTAATTTACAAAAGAGAACGTTCTTTACTGTTGAACTTTTAGTGAGCCTCTCGTGGCATTCCGATAACTAGCATATAATTTTTAAACATCGCTTCCTTTCAATGTGATATTTCACAGCCAGACATCATATCAGGTGTTCTCACCAAAAAGGAAACTCTCTTACTGGAGATAGGTTTCTTTTGCACTTTCAAAGGCAGAGCAGCATATTTTCTGATTTTTTAGCTCCTGGAACCTTAGATTGCTGGTAAGAGTGTCGCCTTCCATCCCGAAGGTTCTCTGGAGGTTTACACATTACCTCTACCAGAGGAAAGAAAACTGCCCCCTGTTAACTGAGATCACATCATGGGACATTTCTCCGTGGTATTTAAAGCTCTGAGGGAGTATGTTAGCTCCTTCTGTCCCCCTTCTAGAAGCTTAAGTGAGGGTCAGGGGCTTGGAGAATCACAGGTCATACGAGCCGAGTCTGTTGGATTCTTCTTGAACCAATTTATACCAGTGGAATAGAAGGCGAAGGAAAGGAGGAGAAATTAAATTCAGCAAAAGGACAAAACAGTGCCCAGCTGATCTATAGCAAGGAGCACAGTGCCGTCCTCGCGTCCTTTATCAGTGTTCAGCTATTACAGCAATTACAGCCAGCACATCTGAATTATTTAATCGTTCTCTCCATCGCCCGCCCTGCTCAGTACTTCTAGAACCTGAATAAAAGCCCAACTCCCTCCCTTTCTGTTCTTCATCAATGACTCCAACTTTACCTTGTTTTAAGGTGATATCCTTCAAATAAAGGTTACAGGGATAAAGTCCAAATTCTTGAGCTACACATTTCAGTCTACTCACAATCTGATCCAAGAGCTACCCTTCCAAATTTATTTCCTCTAATTTTTTTCGATAACTACCACGCTCCATAAACTATTTACTGTTCGCTGAGAAAAACATGGACACCTCCAGGTTCCTAGCTTTTGTGTGTGCAAGTCTTGTGACCTAGAAGGCTCTCACCTATTTCCTCCCTTCACTAGTGCATATTCACTAACGCCTGCCAGGCGACGGCACACCTAATGGAACTATAATGGTAAACAAGTGGATGCCATTCAGAAATCCAGGCAGTTTGCAATCTACTCCACATACAAACCATCTGTATCATTGGCTTTTTGTCCCTGTGGCTAAATACTTAAGAAAAAAAACAATTTAAAGGAAGAAAGGTTTATTTTGGCTCAGCTTCAAAAGTTTCAGTCTGGTCAGGGGCTCCGAGGTAGAATCATCATGGCAGGAGAGCGTGGAGGAGAAAGATGCTCACCTCATGGCAGCAAATAAGCAGAGATGGAGAGAGGAAGCCAGAGAGAAAGGGGCTGAGGACAAGAGAGAATCCCCAAGGTCCTGCCCCACTTCTGGTTCCATCAGTTCTCAATAATCCCATCAAAGTATGATCTCGTCAATGGCTTAGTCCTTTTGATGAAGGTAGAGCTTTGGTGATCCAATCGCCTCCCAAGAAACTCAGCAGCTGCCAGCCAACCTTCAGCACAGGAGTTTCGGGGACATTTCAAAACCAGAGCATGATACCATCCTTTGATGTTCAGCCACACTTAGCCCAATTCTAGATCAGATCTGATTAAAGTTCCAGAGTTCTTGGGCCCCACCACGCTTACAGGGATAAATACGAACTTCAAAGCTATGAGCGTAATGAATTTCAAAGGTGGACGATGAAGAAATAGTGTTGAGTTGCTCCTTCTAGGCACAGGGTTTGGGAAGTAGCAGTCAGCAATATGTGTGCCTCTGTTTAATTGTAAACAGAAAGGACAGGGTTCCTGCCTTCAAGGAGACTGCAGTGGTATGGAAGTGACATGATTTAAACACACAGGCAAAAAATACATCCTAAAATGCCCAGGGAAAAGCAGTGACGACCAGGAAAACGTGCTGCAAAGCAGAAGAAACGTAAAAGTTATCCACCTGGCGATTGCTTCTAAAAGGTGGGCCCGAAGGAAGGCTGGGGTGACAGCACCTGGGGAATACAATGCGCCAGACTGCACGAGTCCAAACTAATCTGAAATTATTTTCTAAATGTGACGTAATGTTTGATTCAATTCAAAAAGATGCTATGATTTGGAATTGAGTCAAAATAACACATTATTCAATGATTCTGAAAAGGCTTTTCCAAAATGTGCGTTGGCTTCAGTTTAGGGCAATATTGACCTTGCGACCTGGAACATAAGCAAGTGATTTTCATTATGTTTATCCTGTGGATTTTTCCCATCTCTAATCCTGGTTTGCCAAATTGAGTATTCTGCTCTGATTATAAACTCCATTCTGCTTGACTGTGGCTCACCCGGCGGAAGCTCTGACGATGGGTCGGATCAGGAAACTATGACCCGGTAGTGAACCTCATTTCACAGACTCAGGACCCAGAAGGTCCACAATCTTCAAAACTAGATGCCTTGAGGCAATGCTCCATTTCTCTTTTAAAGGTCTTTGGTCATAACTCCCTGAGTCAAGTAATTTGTCCTGTAAATATTCACAAAGAGCCTGAATCAATGAGACAAATGCAAAATGCACCACAGCAGCCTGAGCATTCGCGTGGGAGTCAGGGCAAATCCTCCGTGTTTACACAGCCCCTCATCGAATGCTTGGGTGGGGGACCTACGTTTATCTCTCCTGGTTGTACCCGATCTCTTCATTAAGTTTGCTGTCTTTACCGAGGCACCAGCTGGCTGGGACTTATTCTCTTATTTCCAGGAAGAAGAAAAGAGGAGGGAGCTGGGAGGCTGGGCATGGGCTGTGCAAGAAAAGGAGAATAAAGCGATTCCTTGCCAAAGTGGCACGTGCTCACCAGAGAACACGGTCAAGTGGTCAGAAATGGCATGGATGTTAATTAGCAATGAAATGAGGGACGAGCCAGCGTTAGCCCCGAGACTAATCAATGAAAAATCACTCCAAGCAGCGTCCTAATGAAGTAGTATACAGCTGTTTATTTTTAGTCCATTTTACCCTGACCACCCTCTCCTCGAATCCCCATTAACTTAAAAAAAAAAAAAACTTAACTTAAAAAAAATTTTTTTGCTACATTTCTCCTTAAAGCCTGGTACAGCTCTGATCTCTGTATTTCCATTATAACGCCCTATGTTTATTTCCTTCCATAAAAATTACAGAGGCATAAACACCCAAACCACTGCAGAAATACACTTTTTGGGAAATGGTTTTTAGATAAATATTCATTCCAGTTTTCTTTTACAAAACAACATTGCCTTATCTGAGATGTAAAACTGGTCTAATTTTTTTTTAAGAGGACAATGAAAGAAATCCTATGAACAGCAAATAAGACCCTTCTCTCAGTTTCTTTCCAGTGCAAGGGAAATTGCTTGGGAAAATATTTTTGTTTGTTTCTCACTTTCAAAAAATGACTGGGCTGGTGATATAGCTCAGAGGCATAAGCACCTGCCTGGCAAGTGTGAGGTCGAGTTTGACTCCCAGTACCCGCATATATATATATATATATATATATAAAAAAATGACTGTCATCTATCTAAGAACAAGTTTTAAAAGTAAAGATCTATTAAGTAAGATCTACTGATCTAAAACCTATTAAGACCTACTGACTTGTTTTTGTTTTGTTTTTTATTTTTGTTTTGTCTTTTTTTAATATATAGAAAGCATATGAAGACATCTCTAGGGAGCAAAAAGTAGAGGGGCAGTTAGGGGAAATTTTTGTCATTTTCTCAGGATCTTGGACAAATAGGAGTCAGTTTAAACACAGAAGTCTCTCTTTTGGAATTTCTTCTTTGGTTCTATTGGGAGACACAGTTTTCCTCTAAAGGACACAGAAGTTCTAGCTGAGCAAATTCCAGTGAACTAAAGGGACTTCTCAAAGGAGCCGACCTCAGTCACAGTGTAGGAAAGAAGTTCTATGTCAATTTTGCCTCCTAGCAATGGAGATGTCTGAACCACAAAGACTTGGATTGAAATGTGGTGGCCGTGTAACGAAAAGGAAAAGGAAGTAAGGAGGGCTCTTCCCCCTGCCTTTTTCTCTCTTTTCCTCCACTTACTAATTTGACAAGTAGGAAGTGTCCTTCTTCCCTGTCACTAGATGGGAAAATTAGTGTTTGCAAAGGATGTCCAAGTAGAAGTCAGAACTTTGCTCTAAAGAACACAAACATGTTTATTCAATTTGTATGCCTTGCTTGTTTCCTTGCTTTCTCTTTAACTACAGATTCAGAATCCTAAGTAAAATATGAAGCTGCTTCTTCCATCCATACTTCCGTGGCTTCCAAACACCTACTTTGTTTATCCTTCCCTGTCTAAAAGGAAAGACAATATAAATGATCCATTTTTTTTCATTATATCAAGACAGTGAAACATACACACATCCTCTTCCAAAGAAAGTCACTACAAAGCTTCATTGACACCTATAAAAACCATGCTAACATTTCAACCAGAGCAAGGCTCAGGTCCATTGCTAGGCACTGGGAAGGAAGAAGAGTTCCAACACTTGGGCCGAGCCTTGCCATTTTGCAACCGAGGGCCACTGCAATTTTTCAAGCCCACTTTCCAAAGACTGCACATCTCCACAAAGCAAAAACAGAAAACAAACAAACAAAAAAACCCTTTGCTAAATGCAGACCTGGGAGACAGCAGCACTCAGGTAATCCCCTTTATAGACTAATTTGATGGCGAAGAAAATAGAAACCAAGCACCCAGCACTAGAACACCAACAGCTGGTTGGGAAATTGCCGCAGATTGTTAGGGGGAGCTGCAAAGTAGAGATAGGCAATGAAAAGGTTAGAAATGATAGTTTAAAAAGACAAATTACTCCAAAGACCATATTCTTTAAATCGCTGAAGCAAAACATGTTTATTCAATTTGTTTGTATGCCTATTACAAAAATGCTACTTTGGGATTCTAGGAACCCAGTCCGTCAATTTTTCAGTCTCTGCACTTTCATGGTTGCTTAGAGCTGTTTAATGCAAATACACTTCCAATAAGAGATTTCATGCCCCTAAATTACACCCAGTTAAAAGTGAATGAAAATGTAAGGTAAATAACTATAATCAGCCATATTATCTTTCTCCTGGCACCTCTCACTTTACAGGCATATTTAAAGGCATCTCTGGGGTCCTATCCTTTTTAACAAGCCGCAGCGTATTTCCTGGAATATTACTTAAGATGCTGTGCAATGAACATTACACAGGTTAAAATGTTACCTAGAGACCTAGAAAGGATTGCATCTGTGGCAGAGGCATCTTTTTTGCCACATTTTGGAATGTCTGTGGAGATGAAAGGGCATTTGCAAAGGAGGGGATGAAAAGAGATGAGAAGAGTTTAAGTTTGTCTTTTATGTTTAAGTTCATTGATCAGCCCTTGTGAAGAGCATGAGAGTGGGAAAACGTAACTCGGGGAAGAAATGAACGGGGGTAGGGGGAGTACAAATGAGAAGGACCCCCTGGATTTGCCACACAAAGACAGTACTTGTGAGTAAAACGACTGAATATCCTGGGAGGGAGGGTCTTGAGGGGCCACGGACCATCCGTGCCTCAGACAGCCTTTTTGGGGTCAAGAGTTCTTAAACATCACTGTGCCTGAGCTCCTCATGGGAGGCGGCACCCCGAGAGATGTAGAATAAGTAGATCGAGGAATCTGCGTTCTGAGCTAGCACCACCAGTGAGCATGCGGACTCTACCCTGACACGATGGTTCTGTGACGTTCACAGCACACACACGTACATGTATTTTTAACAACAGACGCTGTTTCAAACTAAACTTCAACCCACTCATGTGGTTTCCCTGAAATTTATGACTTATAATCAAGGCTCCAGGAAAATGATCAGCAAGAGAGCAAAGAGAGACAGTGGATTAGAAGAATCTGTGAATGGCTCAACTATGTGAAATAACCTTGTGTATCCAAAATACAAGGTGGTGGCATTGTTGCAACTGCCATTCCAAGGTTCAATTGCTTCAGCTCAGTTTTAGGAAAACTGGTCATCGTTTCCACTTTTTGTGAAGAGCATGATTTCTGAAGAACCTAATCATTTTTTTTTTTTTTTGTGGGTACCGGGGGGTCGACCTCAGGACCTCGCGCACCAACAGGTGCCCGTGCCGCTGAGCGATATCACCGGCCCCTTTTTCGTATGTGGGATCCGGGAGTCGAACTCGGGCCCTCGCGCTTGCAAGGCAGGTGCTTACGCCGCTGAGCCATCTCACCAGCAAGAACCTAATCATTTAAAAAGTGAGATGTTGCCCTCTCTGGGCAGCCCAGACAATGGGGACAGGGAGCTGGGTCATCGTAGTCCCATCCTGGCACCTGGTAGCAGCACAGCCCTGGGCATGGCCTTGCTCATTTCCTGGCACACTGAGGACATTCCTCATGTGCATCCTACGCAAAACCAGACTTCTGCACAAAAACCTAAAACCACCACTTTGCAAGTCACGAGGGTGAAAGGAGACAAGAAAGTCTGAAGATGAGAAATGCAAGGAAAAACTAATCAGAAGAGTCTGCTAGTCCAACCAAGCAATGGCACAATTCCATTTGGGGCATTCATTTCCCACTTCCACTTATGAGAGTCAGTACTCATTTTAAGCTACTTAAGGCATTCTTAAGATTTGCCAGTGGAAAATGAGACCCATTCCACACCCTCTTAGCGTGTGTGTGCACGCATGTGTGACATGCTGGGGCTCGAGGCCAGGCCCCCACACACGCTAAGCTCATGCACTGCCACCGAGCTGCACCCCAGCCCCTCCTCCTACTCCTGAGCCAACACTCTGCTGTAGGAAGACGATGCAGCACGCTCAGGACACGCACATGGAAGTGGTCACAACTGCTGTCCTCCAAATGTGTGTCTGGATTTAATGGTCATTAGTGTTTGGAATTATTTGATAGAAACCAAGTATAAGTGGAGCCCACATTTCTAGGCTACTGTGCCAAACCTACTTAACACGGAAGTAAATGAACCAGTGTTTTCGGGGAGGGGGAGACATTGCTACAGAACACTAGGATATTCTTTTCTCTTGTCCTTGGGGGAAAGGAAATCTCCTCCATCTGGTCATGGGAAAGGCCACCCTGACCCCACCTCTTCCGCTCAATATGTCCTTGGGAGTGACACAGCAAGCTGTCTTCTCTGGCAGGAGCTGGGGTCACAGGAAGCGTCCCAAGGAGCTCCTCGGGGTCTCAGAGGAAGTGGCAGGGTACAACGGATTGGGCACCAATACATATGTTGTTAATGTCCTTTTCTAAATTGGGACATTTTAAGAGAGTTAAAAAAAAAAAAAAAAACTTCATAGACAATGGCCAGAAAGTTCCAAGTAGCAATGACACATGAATGATAGCCTAGATTTTGTTTCCCTGTGAGTCCTTAGCCCCTGTCACTAACAGGGTTTGCTGGGATGTTTGGATATGTTCGTTGCATGTCCTTATTGGTGTTATCTTTTATAGACACTGTCCACAAGTCTATATTCTTCTGATCGGTTGGGAAGCGCTTTAAAAGGAATGAGTTCACGTCATGATTCCTCCTTCGGCCACTCCTTCTGCAGCTTCCATGAAGCCAAGTATTTCAAGCAGGCTCAGGGGCCACGGGTCACCTGCTCAGGACACAGGGGAGGCCAAGGGATGCTCAGCACTGGCTCTGCGGTTCTGGAATTTCCACTGCACAGAACGTCTTCTGCCAGTCCCCTCTGGCATGGGCATGCGGGCGTTTGACGCCCCCTCAGGGGTTCACAGCTGGGCTCCCCAAGTGCTCACAACAACAACAGTGCAGCCCCAGCCCCTCACAACACACACGGAAGCTGTCAGAGGGCCTCAGGTGACCCCACATTGATGTGCTCATGGAGGAAGACAGCTAAAGTCTGGCTCAAGTCCCCCAAAAAAGTGGGTGCAAAAGCATCAGAGGACAACGACCCACGCAGAAGGTGGGCCCGGCAGGGCTGGCAGCCACAGGGCCCAAAGCAGGAGCCTCTGACTGTGAAGCCAGAACCCATCAGTCCATGGCCCGGGTCAGAGCTTCGGCTCAAGGCTCCTGGGTCAGCACCCTCTTTCCAGGACACCCTCACCTCTGTCTATATAAGGGGTTCAACTAAGAAGGCATGAGATACCCCATCCATAAGCACCTCCCTCAATGGTCAGGAGGCATAGAGGTGACCTTAAGAAGATGAGAGAAGTCGTGCCAGCGCTTGCAGCTGACAATTCACAAATCTGGAGTCTTAAAGCTTTGCCAAAGGCAAACAAAAATCTCTGAAGGTCCAGGTTTAATACAGCACACTGAGTTTCTGCAGGAGGGTGGGGGAAGATATCATCCAGTTGTGTTAGTGTTCAAACTGCTGACCCTGGGAAGTTCCTGGAGTGAAACGATGCTCCCAGAAGCAGGGAGAGAGCTCACCAAAGTTACATGTGGAGTGTGCACGTGTGAGTGCATCCATACCATGTGTGCACATGCGCACAGTTCCGTCTGCGCTGCAGAGAAAGAATTTCAAGCTCGCGTACAAACTCTGTCCAAAGCTATGCGCTCTATTATTTCACACCTTCATACAGAGAGTTAGCCTCATGTTTTATCTCACGGTCCCAAATCACAAGGACCTTGACACTTAAGGAGTGGACCAAGGGTAGATTATGTAATAAAATTTTAAACCAGGCAGAGTGATCGCCTTTAGTTATCCCCAGGCCTCACAGGCAATCATAATACATTTACTGTTTCTGTATCTCTAAATTGCTAAGTGTACACTGGAGAGAACTCCAGGACATGTAACCGTATCCAGTTCTCGTGAATCTCAGATAATGACGATGAAGAGAAATAGCAGAAGTTAGAAGAGCGCTGTGGGTGTCACATTGCCAGGTGAAATAAGCTTCTAGAATATTCAAGCAGGGAGCCCAAATTTCTCACCAGCTAGCTCACAGCTGTCAAGCCAGAGGAAACTCAGGCTGGCCTTTGAGGAGCAATCCCAGAATAGCGCGTTTGTTGTGTTTACACACCGATGCAGGAAAACATGCCTGGAAGGGGAAGAGCATGTGGAGCTGGGATAGGGCGGCCGAGAGCACCTCCATCTCCCTGCGGTGCAGAGGTGCCAGGGTGGGAGAAGAATCAGAGAATCAGAAGCTACGAAAGCCCTTGAGAGCTGATGTGGTCTCTAAGAAAAGTGTGTTCCATTCGCCTACAGGAAATTAGCAATCCTGTCTTCTCAGCTTTTTTTTTTTGTGCGTACCATGGGTCAACCTCAGGACCTCGCAGGCCAGCAGGCACCCGTGCCGCTGAGCGATATCACCGGCCCTTTTCTCGTATGTGGGTTCCGGGAGTCGAACTCAGGCCCTCGTGCTTGCCAGGCAGGCGCTTATGCCGCTGAGCCATCTCACCCGCCCATCAGCTTCTTAACACACAGGGTACTATACCTGATTCCAAAAGACGCTTCGGAGTACACAACTCAAGTCAACCTCTTCTTTTGAAAATTTAAATGTGTTCTCTTTAGCAGTCTAGCTGTATTGCCAAAAACCAATTATTGACAAGGCATCTGCTATTAATGTAAAGAGACAGGGTTTCACTAAGTCACTAGGTAGCCCAGGCTGGGTTTGAACTTCAGATCATCCTGCTTGAGCCTCCCAGAGTGCTGGGGTTATGGGTACGCACTACCATGCCCAGCCCTGCTAATACTTCTTATACCTAAAATCCATCAGCATGATCTTCACAAGCCTTAGCTCCAAACCACTATTTCCCGAACTTCTAATCTATTTCTTGTCTCTATCAGTCCTACACTGTGATCTTGGATGGTTCTGACCTTGGAAACCGATCATTCCTGCCTCCATGAAAAAGAGAGAAGGAACCGTGGAGTTCCCTCTGCCCATCTAGGAGAGTTTGCACCCACACACACCTCCATGCTGGCCCTGTGCTTAACACCTGCTAGAGCTCGACAGTGAATAGCTGACGATACCCATCTCCTCCGAGACTTGCACTGGTTAAGAAGGTGTGGGAGCTTTTGAAATGTGTATGTGGCTCCATGTTGAGAACAATACAAATCCGGAAACAGTACTCAATCCAGAGCATGCTCTACCTCACAGAACAGGCCAATAACATGACACAGCTACTCACACAGCACTGGATCTGCCAGGCTCTTTAGTGACGGTTAGGACATGTTCGGTTTGGGGTCCCTAGTAGACAGTGACTATATCTCATTCTGCTTTCACATTCCTACTGGCCAACATCGAAGGAAGCTGCCTTTGTGTGGTCAGGCATTCATGAGTGGCCTTTGTGTGAGAAGCACAGTGCTGGGATCGTTTTCCTAGCCCAATAGTAAGGGATCAATGGTAAGGGTAGGCATGTGTGTGTCTGCATGTCTGTATGTTTACATGTTGCTGGAAACTCTGTGAAACATACTCATGCTCAGAGTATGTGCATACTTAGTCTCTATCTTAGCCCTTGTGCATCAAGGAGCATGTCATGCAGCACACGTAACCAGTACTATATGATGCTGCACTGTGGTCAGTCCCTGGCATGCAGATGTCTACAGTAGACACTGTCCAGCAGGAGACCCGGACTGCTTTTTAAAGGACCATGACTTTTCTAGTGCTAGGGTTGATCTCTTGTTTAAGCTAACAGGTATGTTTGCCAAGAGTTGTGTGTGTATGTTGGTAACTGTATGTGTCTGCATATGCATGGCTGTGCAAGTGCAAGTATGTGTACAACTGTGTGTGTTTGTGTGTGCACAGGGAAATTATGGAGAAGGAATGGGAAGAATGAGATCCAAGATCTGTGCCAATAGTTCAGGCTGTGTTGCCCAGCTGCAAGGAATGGAGGGCAAGGGCACAATTTCCACAGGAAAAGGCAGGCAGTGGAATCCTGCACAGCTGGTGCCTTGTCACCTGTATTCTCGGGGGACAGACTGAGCTGCTCTTGGAGAATCACCTGCTCAGAGATCTAACGGTCTAGATCTAAAATGTTACCCAAAAGTCTCAGGTGTTCAGAGGTGGGGCTTTTAGAAGGTGATTAGATCATGGATTGATATACTCCACTGATGAATTCATAGCTAAATGTGCTATTAGGAGATGGGGCATGGTGGAAAAAGTTGTGTCACCAGGAGTGTGCCTTTGTGGGGTGTATTTCCTTACTCACCTGCTCCCTTCTCTCTCAGCTTCCTGGCTGACATAGGTTGAGCAGCTTTCTTCTGCCCTCTCTTCCACTATGCTGTCTCTGCCTTGGGCCAGCCTCATATGTACTGAACCCCCCAAAACCATAAGTCAAATTGGCCCTATCCTCCTTTAAGTTGAAGGTACTGAATATTTTATCCCAGTCATGGGAAAGCTGACTAATATAATACGTAAGAGAAAAATCTACCCAGAAGAATGTGAAGCACCGTGATGAACTGAGGATAAAGATGGTGAATGTCATGGCGACACTGTGGGAGATGTACAAGCCATCTACACCCATGGCCCTCAGGAGCTCTGGCTGCACGCTGCTCAGAACAAATTATTATTTTGTTTAAAAGACAATGGTTAACTCTGTGCATCATGCAACAATGGTCTTGCTTGGGTATGTAAGCATTTGTTTCAAAGAGGGCACACCAAACTCTGGGTCCCGGGAAAGCAGGCAGCAAGGAGCCTGGGTTCAACTCTCCACTGGAGCACACGTCTAAATCTCTTGATGGTGCAGATTCCCTCACCTGCAAAACGCATGTGCTAATGGGGAGCACCTTGGAGTGTTTCTAGGAGCGCTACAGGTGACTTCAGTAATGCCCCCAGCTCAAGCAGGTGGGTAGGATTCAGTTAGCGATAATTACAAAAACTCCACAGAAGGCTCCCAGTTACAGTATTTACAGCAAATGCAATTGTAACCCTGATAACTATTTAGATTTAATTTCTTAATTCTCTAAACAAGATAAACAACAACAACCCTTCACACACTGACACACCTATGTCTTACATTCCCAAAGTAACCGTTCCGCCCAGGACCGGCAGTTTAACAAACGCTCTGTTAAACATCAAAGTTCAAGAGGTATCCCGATATTCTAGCAAATGTGCGCACGACTGCTAAAATTAAACAAAGTCATTCAAAAGTGCACTTAGTGCCTGTTATACACAGCAACTGCTTCTTTTCTCCTAAAGATTCTTTTTTTTTCCTCCTCCTTATCACTTCACTGATGGGAACTGCTGAACTCACCAAAGCAAACTAGGTTTACATATCAGAGTGGGTTCGAGAAACCCTAGGAAGAGCACCCTGAACCCCAGGGACAGGTGCTCAGAAAAGTCTGAGGATGGCTGTGTGCCGGCCGCCCACGCTGGGTCCCAGTACCAGGGAGGCCCAGCACCTGGCAATACACACAGTCACTTGCATTCTGCATGGCTGCAAACCCCAGCCACTCGCTGCCCAAAGGCTGGACCTCTGAGAGGTTTCTGGGATCGCGCACGGAGCACCGATCTGAAGAGAATACACATCGCAGAACGCCACCTGCTTCTGACCTGCTCCAGAAAAATTCCTCTCCCCGAATGAGATTAAGCACCAGTGCTGATAACTGCCGGTGACATCCGTTTCAATGCCATCCAACACAGCTAGCATTTTATTTCATTCAACTCAGTCACTGCAGAATGCTTGTGAAATCAATAGCAGCTGACTTCTTCTTTCTACTCTGTATAAAGAAAGATTAGCCAAGCAAATTGAAGATGCGAGGGTTACCCCAGGGAGTGGACTGAAATGATCTTTAAGGTTTTCCAAAGTGATCCTCAGCTCAAAGGCTCCTCCTTAGAGTTCAGGCCTGCTCTGCCTGTTCCCTCCCACACCCCTCTGGGCTATCTTCCAGACCCCGACCACCTTAGGGAACCAAGGACAACCCCACCCCAGCGGGTGTTTAGGTCTTGTCACCTCTGTAGTCCCCGCTGTGGGGATCAAAGCTTGGAAATTAGCAGACTCCTAACACACATTTATTTACTAAAGTAAGATGGAAAATATCATATCATATGAAACTTTGTATTTCAGAGGTTTGCTTAGTTTGAATCTTTCCATTCTATATGCCCTCCTTTGCACTTTATTCAAATTGAAAGAGAAAAGCTGTCCTACTCGAGGTAAATATAATAAACTAACATCATAGCACTGCAGATGGCTTTCTACCCCTTAGCATCACTGTGAGGCAGCAGGACATTGACCCGAAGAGACTCGGCCTCCTACCACCCTCCAGCTCGCCACCTTCCTCCACGACATGAACCCCAAGACGCAGTAACATCCTGGAAACAAAGATGGGTGTCCTGAAAATACGCAGATCTCAAAGAGGAGAGTCTGTCACACAGGAGTGATCGGCCCGAATTAAGAGAACATCTATGGCCCGGGACCCAAGACCCAGAAGGGACAAAGTAAAGGAAAAATCCAGAGAATTGTTGCAACACCTGTGTTAGGTTACCACTAAGAAGCGATGTGTGGAACTTTTCTCTCCCTCTCTCCTGAACAAGCAGCTAAAAACATCTTGCTCCTTTTAGTTCAGATTTCTTGTACAATAAGAGATAAGGATCGTGTTTCTAAAGAAAGAGAGGAGATACAGGGCTAGGCAGGGATTTTTTCAGAGCACCTCGAGATCCTCTGTTGTGTGCACACACGTGTAACTGCATGTGCGTGTGTGTGCATGTGAGTGTGCGTGGGGGATGTGTGTGGACATGTGCACTCATTTGGAAAATGGGAAAAGTTGAGGCGGCCCTGCCACGGTGGAAGCCTCTCCGAGAGCCGAACGTTGTGCATAGGTGATGCTCTGGGTTGTAAACTGCTCATGCAGCAGGACCGGGAGAAGGCATCGCCTGGCCACCGGCTGTTCCTGACTGGGAAAATGAAAACACAGCGGCTCTGCACCTGTTCACCTGATGGTGAAGGAAGGAAAAGCCATTACCGAGTGACAGGAGACAAAAAACCAAAATCCACTTCAGCAACTCATCCCACGGCTGGTGATTAATCTCACCCTCCCACAGCCTGATGCACATTAACCAGATAATTAATAATTTCTTCAGGGATTCAGGCTCGGCAACTGTTTTATCAAGCTGCACATTATGAGGAAGAGGCTGCTCTTGTGCTCCAACACCTGGAACCAGCGAAGGAGCAGCAGGGCTGAGAGGTGGTCTGTGAGCCCCCCTATAAGGAGCAGGTAGGAGGAGGACAGGGCTGTCCTTTCCCACCCCTACCATTGGCCAAGGGTGGCCCCTTCCTTCAGCCCCTGTCTTCCGCTTCTGGCAGAAGACCCCCTTGTGCTGTGATAACTCACACGGGGTCCACACCATGCACACAGAATAGGATGCACCATGCCTAGCTGAGCTTTGCAAATGAGTCTTTCAAAGAGTGCACACTCTGAGGCCTTGCAAATCCAGTGTCAAAGGAGCACTGGACAGAGCCACACCAGTGGGCACATTTGTTGTACCCATAGGGTCCCATTCACATCTGAAGGGACAAAGGGCACTGGAAATGGAGCTCAACTTTCTGAGTCCCCCGTGCAAATTTTTCCTTCTCTCATGTTAAACTTGTTCCACATGGAAAAGCCAAAACCTCCTTTTTAATACATATATTTTATTAGGACTTTAAGACTGTGAATAAAATCCCAAGGAGAATAATAAATCATAAGCAATGCTATTAAAAAGGCTCACCATTAAAATTCCAACTTATTCATGCTCTCTCCTAATGAGAAAAACACTACATTGAAAATAGTATTAGACATTTCTCTAAACTCTATCCAGAATGCTATTTGGATGGCAAAGAAACAAGAGTGCAATCCATCTTTGTCAGAAGTCACAGTGGACTTGCAGGCAGAAACCCAGGGCGGCAGCATGCCACGGTCACACTCTGTTTTGCCACTCTACTCCCAGCTTTGCCGTGAAGCATTCCTCAGGATGATGGCAGCCCCCGAGTGTGTCCACCTATGGAGACCCAGAGGAGACATTTCCCTCAGACTCTGGGGTTAGGACAAGCTGGCTTCTCCTAAATGTGCATTACACAGGTGAGGCAATACTTGGGGCTGAATGTGCTTGGGTTTTGGATAAACTCAAAACCAAATCAGCTCTATTTCTAGCATATTTGCAGAACTGTAATATAGGAATCTACTCCTTCCCAAGAAACCCCACTTTCATCTTGCAGGGGCAGCCTGGGGTTTTTTGTACTCTGATTTTCTTATTTTTTATTAGTATCTGTTTGCAGTACATAAAGATTGCATTCCTTGGGCAGAGTTGCTACCTGTACTAACACATCTTAATTCTTTCTTCATCTCTTTCCCTTTCCCTACCTCCATCTCTTAGTCCTCTCCCCATTGCAAAAGATCTATCTCCCTGTTTCCAATTATCTATCCTTCATTCTGATCTTTACTTTCAGAGGTTTCTCAGTTGTATTGCATGTCTTCATGAGAGTTCCTCAAGTCATCTTAGAATAGACTAATAGATAATGAATTAGAGAGAGAAGAGAGAAAAGAAAAAAATATATAAAACCTTGGGCAAAATACATGATTCCATAGCAGAATGGTGTAAGCTAGAAGGATGTGAGGTTTCCTATTCACATTGGATCCAAACCCCCATGGAAAACATGGGTGGCCCCTGTATCCTAGATTTTACTCCAATTAGGGTTGGAGGGATAATTTTTATATTAAAATATATATTACAGAGTAGAATGCAAATTTCACTTGCACACAAGAGATGAAGCAGTGACCTAAAAAACAAATGTTTTGATTGCACGGGCCACCTTAAGCCAGGCCCTCACAAGTACTGGCCTAGACCAGTACTTTTGGACTGCGTGGTAGGAATGTTGAGAAACGACCAGTTAGATCACCTAACAGGAAAGGAAAACCAGGCCCAATGCCTCGATCTGTTATGCCTTACACTCTTCATCTCCAACATAAGGATAATGAGAAATATTTCACTGTTCACCATGAGGATCCAGTGAGATAAACGAATGCGTGAGCAACATCACAACCCACAAAGCAGTGACAGCTACAAAGACTCGGTCAAGAGCACAGGTGATCCAGGTTTCACTGATAACCGTGCAGCCCTCCTCTGTCTCAGAAAGTAACGGCACAAGGAGTCCACCTCGCTGCGTGAGTCAACAAATCATAACCATGGACAGTACCCAGTTCGCACCGTCAGCCTAGAAGGCAAGAACTGACAAGTCAGTGTGTGTGTGTGTGTGTGTGTGTGTGTGTGTGTGTGTGAGTGTCCGTCCTCCATCTATTTTTGACTTCCTAGAACCAAGCACAATACCTATACCAGCCAGAAACCCCTAGAGTAGGCACTCAAGAAGCGTTAGCGGAACAACGGTCGAGCTGTGGTTGGGGGACAGATATGATTAAACCTGAAAGCACTAAAGTATTATAGGCTTGTTTAAAAAATGAGTCTACCACCCTCCACAACAACAAACACAACAAACACACGAACAAAAACAGAACACCCCTGAAAAACCACCGTGGTACCGAACAAAGAGTTGCAAGACTTGCCCATAACAACCTGGGTTTCTTGCTTTGTTTTCCTTTTTCTTTGTTTTCTTTTAGGTTTATAAACTTAAAGGGGGTAATCTCATACAACCTATTTCATAATTACAATGAGCAAAGTAATAGTGCTATCCTCGAAGTGTTGTAAGGAATAAGTTAATACAAATAAGAGATTTTTTTTTAATTACAAAGCACACACACACATATTGTAGGTTTTTCTCTCTTTCCCACATGGCTGGATTCCAAAGCAAACTAAACCAAGATCCTTACAAACTAGAAACAGTATTTTAAAATAATGACATACCATCTCAGCCACTAATTATTTTTAGGATTTTACTCTATGCAGCTAATTGAAAATGTTCAGTCCTTTCCATTCATTAGTTTTATTGCAAGCACTCCAATGAATTAAAGAAAAATCCTTCATCACTACCTTCCTTGAAACTTTCACCACATTGTCACCAAGGTCTTGCTCTTACAAAAGCAGTTCACATTCATCCAGCGCCAGTCAGAGGACTGGACAGAGGATGAAAATTTGGCATTTCTAATAACTAGGACGCCATTGAGTAAGTTTGACTATTATACTCTTGACGCCAGGAAGTAGGGCAGGCGATGCCTTCCCTGTCGCGGCAGGTGCATTAGACATTGCTGGCTACGTGGGGCTCCACCAGCCCGGAGCAAACTACACAAGCGAGGCAAGGCGAGGTGCTGCTACAGGACTGCTATTTCACTGAGCCCTCAACCGCCACCTTGATGCGAATGGAGCCCCGAGAAAGACGAATCCAAAGATCACCGCCAAGAAAAATGCAAGGCAACGGGAAAACACTCAACCAGGGTAACTAGAGACTTCAACGCGAATGGTGGCTCTATACAACTGCTGCTTTTGTTCATCAGTTGTAACCATTAATGGAATGATTTTTATTAAGTATGATTTATTTATTCAGCGCTGATTTAGTCAATATACGTAATCTTCTCTAATAGGTCTTTTTAAAGTATCATTTTACAGTTGTAAAAAATACAGGTTTAGAAAAGTAAATCAATTAAAGCTGAAAATTAATGTTTGCACAAAACCTGCATGGGGATATTTATTCATAACTGCCCAACTCGAATGCGACAAGATGTCCTTCAGGAGTCAGCAGATAAACTGCGGTATATCCGTCCATGTGAGAGACCCCCATGCTAACACATTAGGAATCATCAAGTCAGGAGAACCGTAGGGGAAACTTAAATGCACATCCTTGATGACAGAGGCCAATCTCAAATTCCTACACGCTGTGCAATGCCCACCACGTGACCACACAGAGAAAGCTACACAGCGTAGAGATCCGTGGTTGCCAAAGGGGAGGCGAAGCACGGGTAGGGGAACCACAGAGGATCTTTAGGGCAGTAAACTATTTTACATGAAACTGTTCTGGATGACAACGACAGATGAATGGCATTCCACGTTTGCCCGGACCCGCGGATGTACAACGCCAAGAGTGAGCGCCGCAGCGACCTACGGTAAACTGCGGATCAGGGTCGGAGCGGTGTCAGTGTAGGTTCCTCGGTTACAACGAATGTGCTGTCCGCTGGGGCTGCTGACGGGGGAGGTGCGCATGGGGGCAGGATGGGGAGTCTTGGAAGCTTCCACTCAGTTTTGTTGCAAAACAAGAAGTGTTCTAAAAAAAATTCATTTACAAAAGAAAATACGGGGTGGAGGTGTAGCTCAGGGGCAGAGCAGCTGCCTAACATTTGCAAGGCCCTGGGTTTCATTCGCAGCATTAGGAAAGGAAGAAAGGAGGAAAGGAGGGAAGGAAGGAAGGAAGGAAGGAAGGAAGGAAGGAAGGAAGGAACGAAGGAAGGAAGGAAGAGGGAAGGAAGGAGGGAAGGACAAGGTAAAGGACAGAAAGGACATTAATTTGCTCAGTCTTATAGTCATTTGCATGTGGCAAAACCAGATTTCAATTCCAGACCTACTCAAGATCAAAGCCTATCTTTTCCTGCACTTATTTATATTTTTAAAACATCTGGAGGATACACACATATCTTTGCCCAAGTCAAGCTCTTTTATATCTGTCTGTCCCCAGACACATTCGTAATTTTATTCATACTGGTAAATGATATACGGTTGCATGCTATTAAATGCGCACTTGCTGTATGTTCAGTTCTATACCACTGGTGGTACTAAAAAGCAGTTACTAAAAAATCATGATGTGCGTCCATCAGTACTATACAGACACACGCCGCAGATGTGCACCCTCTATGTTGAGACTTTTCCAGTGATGTCAAGGGAAAGGAAAGCATATATAATATTACATTTAATATTTAGGGCTGTAAAAAATGTACCCTCATTACTCCCCAGTATCAGTGCATTGTGGCTTTGAAGTCAGCAAAGTTGGGTTCAAGCACTGACCTTGAACTTTTCCCAAGGTTACTCTTTCTGTGGCCCTCACTGACCCCCGAAGCCTGCTGAGTCCATTTCCTATTTCTAAGATGGGAAATGAACTATCTTCTCTGCCTACCTCAAAGGCTGGGTGTGAACAGCAAATGATACCGTGCATGCGACAAGCCCTTCAGAGTACACAAAACCTGCATGCTGTAAGTTGCTGCTGATCATTCTAAACCCCAGGAAGCCCAGGAAATTAACTATCACCATAAATAAATTGGTAGTTGCTCAATTTGACTCATAGATCATGAGGAATCAGGGACAGGAGAAAAATAAAGAATCAATACATTCTATTTCTAAACTAACAACGGCCAACAACTGTGCTATATTTGCAAATAGAAATCACAACACGGAAAGTGCATAAAAGTTTATTGCAATAGGACTTGGTCAGAAAAATCTTCTTCAAGTTCCTAAAAATCCCATCACTCCCCCTTTTTACCTTTTCCTTTTTTTTTTTAAACTCTGCCCCAGCCCCCACACCTCCATGTCCCCAAGCTCTGCTATGATCAGAGGATAAAGAGAATCCACGGCAGCTGAAGCTTGCATTTGGACCACAGTTCACATGGGGGATTAATAAACAAATATCTGTAATGTTTCCTGAAGGGGAAAATTCTGATTTTTTATTAGTATGAGCAGCAGACCCATATGTGTACTTGGCCCCCACGCAGTACTGCATATTTAATATTGATTATTACACGAGCTTCATTACACAAACAAAATAAAAATGTTACTTATAAAAATGCTCACTCGCTCCCCACTGCAATCTAAAGCAGTTGCAGAGAGGTCGTTTTTCAAACCTGTTAGTGGCCCAGTCATTTTCTAACACTTTCAGCTTTTCTGAAAAAGAGCACTCAGGTAAAAATACTTCAGCACGAAGAAGGGCTTTGCCGATGGAAACGCGTCTAATTGTCAGGTGCGATTACTAAAAAACAGAATTAAGCCCCTTCCAAAAGGGCTCCCATAGGCCACAGTGCAAATGTCTCAACCTGGAGGCCTGCTGAGCTGAGTGGGAGGAGCGGGGCCAAGGCTCCTGCTCCAGGTGACAGCCTGGCTGTGGCCAGACTGGGGCCCCTCTCTGGTGCCTCCCTCCTCATCCTGTCCAGAAGTCCTAGGCCCTGACAGGAAGGTCACACTTTCACAGCACTGTTTCCCAGACCTTTATTCGAAGATCTAAGCGTAGGTCTGAGATCCAGGACGGAGAACAGCATCGGTCACCAGCATGTGCAAGGGCCTGTCAGTAGCCACAGAAGGCTTCCCTGGCTGCTTCCATGTGCCTGGCTTCCCTGGGTGAGGCCACCCCACGAGTGACAGTGGCCCATCAGCTGTCCTGAGGGAGGAGGTGCAGATGGGGCGAAGGAAGAGGCACAAAGGCTGCAGCAGCGCGCTTTCCCCATGCAGAGCGCACGGACACAAAAGGGAGCCCACTTAGCACCCAACCCCAGCAGCCCGCCTCGCGGGGCAGGCCCATCACCCTACGCAGGTGGGCCCCCAGTTCTCAGCCAGCTGTACCTGCTGAGCCTGTCTCAAGATGAAAATTAAAAAGGCAGGGGGCACAGCTCAGCAGTGCAACCCTCGCCTAGCACGTATGAGGCCTCGCTCCACCCTCAATTCTGAAAAACACCAACCAAACCACAGCAAGAAATGCATACTATGGGCCGGTGAGACGGCTCAGCGGCTTAAGCGCCTGCCTTGCAAGCGCGAAGGCCCGAGTTCGACTCCCGGAACCCACATACGAAAAAGGGGCTGGTGATATCGCTCAGCGGCACGGGTGCCTGCTGGCGCGCGAGGTCCTGAGGTCGTCCCCCCAGTACCCACAAAAAAAAAAAAAAAAAAAAAGAAATGCATACTTGAGTCCACAGGGAACTCTGCAGAGTCTACGGTGGGACCCCCCCCAGGACGCGGCAGACCCACCGCTGGCGTCTGCACAGGAGGGCACGCACGCGGCCACAGCGCATCCTGGCAGTGCCAAGGAGGCCCGACTGGTGCTGCTGCTGGGCAGGTAAAGCGCGCTGTGGGCACCGGAAGCGCCTCGTCACACACCTCGGACAGCCCAAGCTTCCGGAGGAGCCCGCTGGAGAAGCAGTCTTGTGGGATGCAGTGTGACAGTCACACCAAAGGGAGGCCACGCGGTGAGCCAGTCATCAGTGGGGACACCAGCTACTTCCCTGTGTCACACTTCGAAGAACTCTGAGTCACGTGGATCTCCCTCTCCCTACCACTGTGTGCCTGCAGACACAGGTGTATGTGTGTTTGTGCATGTGTGTGCACGTGTGTTTGTGTATACCCATGCACATGTGTGTACACATGTGTATGCACAGGCACCCATGTACATGTGTGTCACATGTGTCCACGTGTATATGTGTATCTGTGCACGTGTGCATGTCTGTGTACCGTGTATGTGCGTGTGCCCACCCACCTTCCTCTCCACTTCGCCTCCACTGAAGCAGGAACCTTTGATGTCGCAGACGAGCTCCTCATCAGAAGGGAAGCCCGAGCTGGGAGGACACAAAGGCGGCACCACCTCTGGTGCGGGCCTGGGGCAGCTGCGCCTTTCCAGTGCTCCTGGGGTGACCCTCCAGACCCTCTGCCCCCTGACCACTGTGCGCCCCTACCGCCTCCCAGCTGTGCTCATCCTTCGTCCCGTCACCGCATGTCACACTCGTGTGTGTGTGTGAGGCAGCTCTTAGTGGGGTTCAGTTTATAAACCCCCACGTGGAGAGCAGGAGTACGTCAGCATCAGTTATTAGCCTGATAATTCTAAACGAAGTCACGGACAGGGACAGGGACTGTGCCGCCTCCTGACCTGGCATTCAGCAAGCGCCTCGAAACAGGTGTTTGTTGACTGACTGTGTGATCAGATGAATTGGTGTACACTGTCTCCAACCACTCACTTTCACAACATGTGGGCAGACTGAGCTATTTCAGAACTCCTTACATGCGAATTGAAAGTTATCAAATTCAATGTCACGAGCAATCGTGGCAGTCTGGAGTTCATCTTCACTTCTTTTTAAATATAGTACATACAGCAAATCCCCCAAAAATATTTTGCCAGATTGCCACAGCCTCAATTTTAAAACCTAGGCACACTATAAGAAATATGTAATCCATATGTCTATGATTCATTTTTACCCAGTTCATCAAAATGCTGTTTTCGTATTAAATGTCAAAATGCCTTTTATGTCTTCATTTATGAGGCCTTTAAAGTTGCTATTTTTAAATGATGTTAGAACATGTTTTGTCAAATTTAAAATCTACAAAGGCATTTGTAATTCTGTTCCAAACATGAACTTTTGGGGATAGTTAATTTTGTTTACTCCTGAGAAAATTCCTGTTTTCAAAGATAGACTTTTGAGGTTATGTTAAATACCCAAATTCCCACTTATTCGTCATTTTCAGTGGACTCATGGAAGTAATCCTGATGGGTCCCCAGAGAGTTTGGAAAGCCAGGGTATGTGACCTCTTGTCTCTTTTGAAGGAACACCTTGGTACCTCCAGCATTTCCCATCTCAACTCTGCGCTGGCAAAGCAGAAAATGAATCTAGTATTTGTTACCCTTCTGCAAGGGTAAAACAAGGGATAGATTTTCCTCTCCGCACTGTAGAATTGTGAGTCTCTCTACATAGTACACTATAGACTCAGCTGTCCCCTGACAAATGTCATCAAATCATCTTCCTGCCCTCTCCCTAGCTCCTATTTTTGTTTAACTTTCTCACTATGAGTTTTTTTTTTTTTAAAGATGACAACAATCTAACAGAACCTCTCTATAACTCAAATGACTGTGATCAGCAAATTACACTTTGGATTGAGCATTTATAATAAAGAAGGCTGCTAATTAAGAGAAAAATAGCCTATAAAAGTAAATTGTTATGTAATTTTTAAAGCTCTGTCTTTGAAGTCAGAAAAATATGATAATCAGTAAGATCTGTGACCCTAGACACATTAGACGCTGGACTTTATTAATCAGTAAAAAGAGGATAACAATGCTTACACGACCTACATCTCAAGCTTAGTAACTGCACCAAATGAACAATACAATATAATGTTTTATAAATTACAGATGATACTAGTGGTAATACTAAACTATGGGGTATAAGCTGTTATATATTTTGACCCTTGTTTCAAATATAAACGTGTACAAATTCACTCTCTTTTCTAAAGTTCTGCTCTCATAGTAAAAGGCAACGATGAGAGTCAGTCATTCCCGAGCTTCGAAGGTCACAAAGGTGAGCCCCACATTTATTGGTCCTGGTTCCTACTCTTTCTCATGGACCCAAGGGTCTGTTAATTCCAAGTCACCTACTGAGCAAACGATACTAGTTTGTCCCTTTTGTAGAGAAAATTCACATAGATGGCACTGATACCTTTTATTCAATTTGTCAAAATGCTGGCCACTTAGGAGCAGCCCTTCAGGTTTAAGCTGAGAGGCACCGTGTTTCAAAGGCCATGGCGAGGAAGCTGCTCACACAGCCAGAACACCCGCGCTTGGGCTGGGGCCCGGATCAGAAATCGGAACCTTCATCGGTCTAAATCCATTGCTAGGTTAACAGTTTTCTAGTAAGCAGTTTGCCTCTTCCATACCTTACTATAGCAGAACGTGTTCTTTTTATTCCTCTCTTGACGAATTCAAGGAAAACACAAAAAGGCTATCACCATAGCTGGGTCCCTTTTCTAGAAATCAGAGAAGAGCAACCCGCATCCCACACCCGAATTAGTCTCGCACAGAGGCGGAGTATCATGTTTCCACGCCACCACCGAGCTGACCTGGGTTTTAATTTGAATTTTAAGCAAAACCAAGCTTTTGCTTGGGTCCATCCTACCTGTCAGTGGATGGCAGTGTAACAAGATAATTACTTCCTCTTCTTTCAAAATGCCAGACACCCAAGTATGACTTTCGCAAAAAAAAATGAAAACATCTGTATTAAATTTTATTCTAATAAGTGCAAGACCGAGTATCACTGGCATCTTGTTCTGTTATTTGGAGAAGTGATGGCCAATGCTGTATAAACTCGGAAAAAGTAGACTTATGAGATCTTTAGAAATAGGAGAGGCAGAAACTTATGCAGAGGCAAGCTGGAGTTATCTATCAGCCACTCCGGAAGCAGTGCTTCCCTGTGCAAAACGTAAAGCTGGAACACGAGGTGATTTGGAGAAGGAAAACGGCAGTGTCATGCTTGTGTCACTGAACCGTGGTTTATTTAGTGCACTGAAATGCTGAAGATTTTGGCTGGAAAATCTTCTTTCCAAAACAACCCAGGCATGGCCCAGCTCCTTGAAAAAGAGAGTATACAATGTAATCATCTGACTTGAGTTGATAAGGGTTAGCCAAATCAAGTTAGAAAGGCACAGAAGATCTGGAAACCAGAGAACCCTGCCTGTGTGCACGCACGCGCTTGTGTGCATCGTCTGCATGCGCACTTACGCATCTGCGTTGGCCAGCATGGACACCATCTTTCACGTTTGCTGTTGGAATTGCTGCACTTAAGACTGGACCATCAATGTCTGTTTCCCGTGCAGATTCACCACAGAAGAAACAGGATAGAACAGACCATCGCTGATGGAGAGCGAGGCCCTGCTGCCTTGGGGTCATTTACAGGATCTGGGAAAGAAATTCCCAAAGATCTAAGCACGATCCCCGGAAGACTACTTGCAAGCAAAGCTCAGCACTTATTACACAGCACCTTCCCTGGCTACAGGGTTTCAATCCCCATCTGTCTGCCAGAGGTGGCGAGGCACCAGACCCAGTGTGGCAGCAGAACCCGATTCCAAGCCCAGAGCCCACACTCCTGCCCTCATGACCTCGAAGGTTTTAGGTTTGGGACTTCACTGCACTCCGCTGCCCGGTTTGGTAGCTGAACTTGACGATGCACACGGTGTCCTGAATAGTCCAACTGCTACATCGCTGTGAGTCCAGACATTCATTTCAAAAAGGAAATGTACAGGGGGCGGTGTTAGATGCCTGTAATGCTAGCACTCTGGAAGGCTGAGGTAGGACGACTGCAGGTTCATGCCCAGCCTGGACAACTTAGCAGGAGTTTGTCTCAAAGACAGAAAAAAGGGCTAGGGATGTAGTTTAGTGCAAAGGCCCTGGGTTCAACACCCAATGTCACTAAAATTTTTTTTTTAAAATGAAAGGTGGTAGGAATTTCCCCCTGGATGGTAAGCAAAACATCAGGAGCGGGGCCGATGAGAACGCTTAGCAGTGTAAGCGCCTGCCTGGCAAGTGCGAGGGCCCGAGTTCGACTCCTGGTACCCACATACAAAAAAAGGGCCGGTGATATCGCTCAGCGGCACGGGCGCCTGCTGGCATGCGAGGTCCTGAGGTCGACCCCCAGTACCCACAAAAAAAATCAGGAGATCCTGACATTGGCCCTCCATGCAGTCGCAGGACCATGTCCTCCACTGCTGTCACATGGTGACTGCAAGTACTGAGCTCCGCAGTCCCTCTCATCCCGCTGGAGAGAAGAGGACAATGACACCTGCTTCTCAAGGTGTGGACCCCTCTGCCCAGCACTCTTGCAGGCATCCCACATGCCCAAGAGCCAAGGGCGGAGTCCGGACAATGGGCTGCCACCCCCTGCCACCAACCCCACACCCTCTCTGGCTCCACTGTGGGCTCCTCCTTCCTGGGGACCTCCCACAGTGTCCCTCCAACGCGTGCCCCTTTCTGAGGACCACTGTGCTTCACAGACCCACAGCCCTCCCCCGCTTCCTCCAACCTGGGAACCTTGACCCCTGGCTCCTACTCCAGTGTCAACCTGATGACCTCCTCAGGTGACAGTGATGGCTATTTTTGAATGCACCGTGTTGCTTGTCTGAACTCCTTTCAGTGGAACAGAAACTTCAAGAGGACAGGAATCTATATGGATTTTATCCCCTGCTGTGTCTTAAAAGCAGAATGCAGAGATGTGTCACAAGGTACGACATGCCGTGCTATCGGGAACCCAGTGCCTGGCACGAGGGGACCTCAATAAATGACTGTGACTGGCACTGGGCTACACACAGTACTGGAGACCCCTGTTGTATGCTGGGCCTGCACACCCCAGTTCTGGCATCTGTGAACAAATAGGAGGGAAAGCAGCTGAGCAACGCTCTCTCTGTTGCATGCTTCTCCATCAGTGATGAAGAACCATGGTATTATTTGAAACATTCGATAAAATTGAAAACAACAGGAGAAACTGCAGCTTCTCCTGCTGGATGAATTTTCTGACTTCTAAAGCATCTTGCAGCGGGCACTCACATGCCCAGCCAGTGGGGTTCAGCTACCGCAACTCTTTCCTCCAACCCCAAGTGCATGGTAAGAAGAGAAAACCAGGCTGAGACTGTGTGCTGGGGAAGCATGAGGACCTCAGTTCTCCTCGTCCCACCTGCTCATTACTGGGTAGAATCACTGCGGCAAGAAGGTTAATAATTACACAAGTAATTAACACTTCTTTCATTTTCCGGCTCTAATCCTACAGTTGCAGGATTTCAACTTTGGTCTGAGTCCATAGGAGGATGAACGCGGAATGGCAATGAATCGGGTCGTCTTTGCAGAGGCGGCCAGGACTGGAGGAGATGCTTCTACAACTGCAACACGTGCACACGTAGGCCGGCACAATGTTGTCTTTTAACAATCACGTGCTCTGTGGCAGGCAGAGCCACACTGCCATGTGACACACAGGTCTTTGCCACCTGATCTTCCCTAAGCCCCTCGCCCACCCCTTCACGCCTGCACACTGCATATCCGGTGTCACTGTTTATTAAAGATAACTAATGCCCTAAGTCTTTATTTACTTCTGTTTATTGCTATTTTAGCAAGAGTCACCAGAGAGCAGCTACGTTTCGGGTCCACTCGGGTTCTTTAATCACTGTTAGTAGGTAAAATCATCTGTGACAACTAATCCAAAAAGCAGATTATATTTATTTTGGCTACAGTGGCTTGCAATTCGTTAAAATCAACAAAGCCTTTTCATTAGCCCCCTGCTGATGTCCCAAAAACAGGCATTTCAAGGGTCTCCAAGCACTGAGCCACACATATGCAGCCAAGCTAATTCTGACAGATTCTCAGCGCCATTCTTAACACAAAATCTTATTAAACTAACAAACAAGAAACAGAACCCCTCTGCTTCCATACAAAGGCTTAATTAACATGCCTAAACTCCAAAATCAAACCATAGCCGCAAAGCTTCCTCAATGTGGAAACAAAACAAACACAGAGACTGTCATTAGTTAAGCAAGATTTACCCAAAATTGGGACTTTTTCATTTTGTTTTGTTTTCTTTTTCTAAATAATACAAGGAGAGGATTAGAAATCAGAACCATGGTGCCCAGGACTGTTCTGCATGGGCATCCTGGCCTTCAAAAGCTGGGATTGTGATTAACTAGATTGCTGGTGGATCCCGCAAATACACTGAGCAGAGAGTCAAGATCTGATTCCAGGGGTCGCCAGATAGGACAAACAGCTGCAGCAGGTTTTAAGGACAACGACGATGTGCCAGCTACTGCGCTTTCTCTAAGCCCACGCACGCACGCATGCACGCCACTGCGATTTTTCAGGCACGGTTCTTTCACTGGTCACCATCTGGCTGTCCATCTCAAAGAAGGAAGACCTCTTTAATGGGGGATTGGATTTTAGGGCTCAGTGTCAGAAACGGGACGTTCCAGGAAGGACACACACGGTGGTGAGTCAGCCATAGCCGGGCCACCAGACAGCAGTCATTATTAATGAATGTATCAAAAGGTCCACTCAAAGAGCAGGGAAGGTAGACAGTGATTTATGTTTACCTGAGGGGAAGATTATTTAGCTTTGTAAGAGCTTGCAAAATGAGGGAGCCCAGAATTATTCCAATACGGTGCAGTCCCTCTCCAAACCTGCAGGGCAATTCGAAGAGGGAACAAGGGGATCCAGAAATAAAGGGCCAGGGAGAGGGACGGGGAGCTGTTCTCTCTGCCCCATTTGCTTTCCACAGCCCTGTTGGAAAACCGCTATGATTTGTGTATTTCTGTGACTGCTACTGTAATGGAATTCCTTCTTTGTCCCCCCAGCATAATCTCGATTGTTGTCAAGGATGATTACCAGATGACACTTCACGCAAGTCTCTGTCCTAACATGCAGATCCACAGGGGTAGAAAGGGGAAGCCCAAGGCAGCCCTCGCGAGCAGCAGCCCACTTGCTTTGTAAATTCCGGCATGCCCAGCACATCAGGCTGCCCGGGACACCAAAGGTCCAGTTGGTAGCCACGAGGGCCTCTGTCCAGCAGCCCCTCCAGCCAGGACTTCAACTTCTCCTGCTTCATTTTGCGAGGAGAAGAGCTGTCTGTTAGAGCAAATAATAAAATCCAGCCTAGAAGGAAAATCCACTTCCAAAGCTTCTCTCCAATCAGAGTTTTGTCCACAGGGAGAAGTGAGCCACATCTGATATACAAGTTATCACTTGGCTCTCCATAATTAAAACTATTGTTGCCATGGTGATCCAAAGAGCGCTGCAGATATACGCAAGGCTAATGTCATGACTTTTTGTGATTGTTAATGTAGTTTGCAGCCCCCGCTTGGGTTTTATGGATTGTAGGGAAGAAATACGACTTTAGCAAACAGGGAAGCCAGACTGGATGAAGAGAAAAGAAAGAAGATCTCAAACTCCATTATGTGCCCAAGACACTGTTTCCAGGGGCTCCGTGGTCCCCAGCTTGCTCATTAATGATAAAGTGCGCCATCTTCCTCGTGTGTGTTTACATCCAGCTCCCCCACACAGCCTAAAGCTCCCTGAATCGCTCCTCCATCATCTACTCTCTCTAGCGCTCTGTACCCAAGAATCAATTCCAGGGCATCAAAACCAGTCTCTTTGCTGAGTGCCCTTGTCGGACAGGAGGGACCACATGCACTCCCCTGCAGGGAAACAAAGAATCCACTTGGTTTTGTGACTTTAACGCGGTGATGCCGCAGCCTTTACCACTGTTGTTGCATAAAGGTGTTGCGGCTGGTAAGAGCACAGCGGAATCCCTGAGGAATGGTCCAACTTTACATCTGCGGTTCTTCTCACACGAAGGAAAACACACCCCTTAGGTTTCTCTGGGGGGACACAGGCGGTTGGTGGCATTTTTCCTTGTTTTTTTAAAACAGGCTCCTCTTTTCCTGGTTTATGCAAACTGAGCCTGCTGTTCTACGTCCAAAATCCCTTGGGGTGGGGAATAATCTTAGTCCAAGCTAGAGAAAAAGGCCACATAAGCTCTCCTGTAGCAGCTCCCCGCAAATCCAGGATCTTCTCAGCTAGCACAAGGCCTAAATGAATGGACCGGTGTCTTCCCGACTTGCTGGACCAGAGTCCTCCAGGCCAGCTCTGCCCCTGGAGTCTGGGCACGCTCAGGAAACACCACACACTCAGGACAGCCACAGTTTCTGCATTTCTTAATCCAGGCGAGCCAGAAGCTTGAAGGGCCCCTGCCATGGTCCTCCTGCATTAAAATCCAGCCCGAAGTCAAAGAACCCAGGAAGCAAAGGGTTTGCTCTCAGCTTCTCCTGAGGCAACACAACCATCTGCCCGAAGCTGAAGCTCAGCCGGCTTGGTAATGCTTATTTGGCAAAGAAGGGGAGGAAAGTATGCTCACTTCCTAATTTCTTCTATTTTTCCACTAAAAATAATAGGAGAAAAACTATTTAAAACTCAGGCAAATGTAGTGGTTACTTTTTTCTTTTCTTTTTTTTTTTTTCTTTTTGTCAGAGAGGAAATTGCATTTGCAGCAATAGTTTACAGAGATATGAAGAAAATTGTAAAGTTTGACTCAAAGCTGGGGACACTGGCTTGAGACGTTGAAAAAAGCATACACTGCTTCCCCTGGGGGTCTGAAGGTGGCAGTGCAGATGACAAAATGGCAGAGCTGGGAGTGTCCCTCTGGACAGGTTGAGGATGGTGGATGTCAAGGCAGCTTTCCTGCAAGATTAGCTCAAGTTGGGCGTGGAGACACAAGCCTGAGATCGCAGCACTCTGGGAGGCTGAGGCAGGAGGATTGCGAGTTCGAGTCAGCCTGGAAAACTTGGCAAGACCTAGGCAAGACTTGGCAAGACTAGGAAACACTGCAGCTCAGGGCGAGGGTTCAATCCCTAGTAAAGCACACATGGGTGCACACACACTCACACACATACGTACAAGGAATAGCTCAGGACAGCCACAATTTCTGCATTTCTTAAACTCAGTCTCACTGGAATACACCTTGTTGGGGGATTAGTGTCTAGAGAGAAATTCCCAAATAAGCTTTTCCTAAAGGCCTGGATGCTTAGAAATGGCAATGCTCCTTTTTAATTCCAAAAGCAATCTAAGCCATAACCCGACAGCTCTGCTGTCTGATAACTGAGTAAAATCTAATACTGTTACTGAAATTTTATAGACACTCCTGTCTTTCCAAGTACATGAATAGTGCATACACACTCTTCAAAGGCTCCATTTGTCTCCTTTGTAGCAAAATGGCAGGCGCCAATGGGAGAGAGGAGCCCGGGGCAATGTTCCTTTCCGGCTTAGAAGCCACCTGCTAATCACCTGCAAGTCATCCCGGACTACAAGGCAGGCTGCCAGGAGATGCCCCACGCAGCCCGGGAGGGCAAAGGTTCAGCAGAAACAAAGCGAGGGAGGCTTTGGTGAGGGAAGGGAGCTCTGCAAACTGACCAGTGAGGATGTCTCCAAGGATGGGTTCAAGAGACTGAAGAGCAGCAGTTAAAGATCAGAGGCGACTTGAAATGGGCCAGCGTGCTGTGTGTGTGAAGTAGAAAGGGAAGGCAGAATCCTTCCCAAAAGGTAACACAGCTCAGGGCCAGCAATATCTTGGGAAGTGACTCGCTCAGCCTGTGGGCTGCGAGGCAGAGCTGATGAGCTGGTTTTTAGAACTATGGAGCCGTGTCATTTGCCACCAAGGCCAGGCCACGCCTGTATCCTACTGGTAGTTTGCAATGCCCAACAGGACCGCTAAGGACAACGCTGGCTTCCAACAGGGGATCCAACGAGATCTGGAGACTCCTCCCTCCTTCAACCCAAGAGAACACAGCAGATCATTCGAGGGGCATTAAAGGCTTAGAAAACTGTAGCTAAGAAGTTGCTGAGGGAAGAGTTTAACCCAGTTCCAGTCTTTAACGGAGAAGAGTTCAGGCTCCTGAGGGATTATCAGGGGGTGAGTCTCGATCATTCTTTCCCAGCTGCTGAAGAGTCAAAGAAAAGGAAAGGAAAGCAGTGTAGTTGAAAAGAAGTGAGTCTTGGAGGGAAGGGCCTGGTGCCCAGAGCTGGCTGTGCGATGGCCTCTTCCTGTGGTCACCAGTGGAGGGGGGACTCTCACAGCTCCTGAGGAGCTGAGGTTTCCTCCTGCAGGGCCTTCGGAGAGTGGCTCTGAACTACTCTGGGTTGGCTCCTGCCCTGGGAACACCTGTAATCTGCAGACAACCTTCCCTTTCTCCTTCGCTTTCTCTCCACTCTTGCCCTCAGGCTCTCCTCAGGTGTCTCTCTTTCTTCATTCATCTCACCTCTCCATTTCAACAAGGAAGGGAAAAGGCCTGAACATTCCCACCCCGGTCTTAATGTTGACTGTCATTTGAAACAGGTGGTCTCCATTTCATCACCTGTGTCACCTCAAGACTGCCACGGCCCAACTTCCTTGCCCTTCTAGTTCCCACCTCCCCAAACATTTCAGAAGACTTTGTCCAGCGGGCAGATGATTCCTTGGACCACCTCCTTCTCCCCTGCTGGAATCCACAACCCATAGGCCATGCCTTAGGTTACTGGGTTTCATGGTGGGTCATAAACCGTGGTATTTAAAACAATGGCCTCCTGAGTGAAAATCCAAACCCAATAAATGAATGGGCAAACCAGTGTGATGCACAAACACAATGGAGTATCGCCCTGCCTTCCAAAGGAGCAGGATTCTGATGCATGCTACGTGGATAAACCCTGGATGTTATGCCAGTGAGATAAACCAGACACAAAAGGAAGAACCGTGTCCGACTCCTCCTAGATGAGGTAGGTAGAGCAGCCAAACCCACACAGAGAGGAGGTAGAATGGCAGATGCCAGGGGTAGAGAAGAGGGAGGCAGGGACTTACTGTGCAACAGGTAGAGTTTCAGTCTGAGACGATGAAAAGGTCTAGAGATGATGGCGGTGATGTCTACACGACAATGTGAGCGCATTCAATGCTGCTCAACTGTACACTTAGAAATGGTTAAAGCAGTGAAGTTGCTACCACAATAAAAAGAAAATAGTAGCGAAAAACAGCCCCCCCCAAGCCTCAAATCTGCATATGAATGTTCAAGTCCCACCGGAATCAGCCTGATTGCTTCTTGGAAGCCTGGCAGATTTCATCAACAGGTGGTGGTGGAAGTTTGTCACCTATATTTCCCTCCCTCCCTCCCTCTTCCTCCCTTCCTTCTTTTCTTCCTTCCTTTATCCTAGAAATACTTATTGGCCAACTGGCTCCAGTGAGGCACAGTCCTAGAACATGGGACTCAAGAGAAGGCACCATCTGAAGAGAAAGGGACCATGGAGACATAACTGTGTCACTTCCAACCTAAGCATGGGATGCCTGTCGTGGAGACCTGACCTCAGGTGTGTGCAATGGATGCTCGGACAAATATTTAGGCTGAGACCTGGAATTTGCACAGGCACAAGTTAGACAACATCCAAGGAGGGTGCAGAAGGACATTCCAGACAGAGAGAAAAAATGCAGGGCCTTGGGTGTCACACATCGATGGCTAGGCTAAGTGTCCAAGGGCAGAGAAATGCGTGGCCAACCTGCAGGCAGGCACAGGACAGACAGTGGAGACCTGGGAGGTGACACTGAGCCAAATGAGCACAGTGGACTCTGTCTCTCCATTTCCCTCCTTCCAATACTATCTAAGCATAAAGATGCTGTTGGTACCTTCCCAAGCACCACAGCCTTGCCCCTGATACCACTGTCCTGCCAATGTCCTCACAGAGCCTATGGCTGATCCACCATGCCCAGGACACCCCAACACCCTGCCGCTCCCTGCCACACTCACCTCCTGTACACCTCAGCCACCAAGCAGCTTCAGAGCCCAGGACCGAGCCCCCGAGGTCTGACTCAGTCCCCTGGGAAGAACCTTTCCCTGGCTCCCCTCTCCCTGCCCACACCCAGGCTTCTTTTCTCTTGCATCTTTCATCTCTCCTCTAACCTCTTTCCTTCTGCTTCACATAGTCTCAGGTCTCGGCTGCATCCATATTGCTCTTTGGTCCCCAACTGGGACAGAAGATGTGAACTTCGCTCATCACCAACTCATTCTATCTAATTCAAGTCTGCCCTGCAGTTTGAATACCAGGTGATCCACATTCTCATCCCGGACCAAGCCCAGGCTCTCTTCCTCTTCCTTCGGAGGCTTGTTGGGAATTCCTGTCTCTTCCAGCCCACCCTCTGCCTTCCATTCTAACCCTTTGGGGTCATCCTCACTGGCCTTGTCTCAGCTGTCCACAGCTCTGTTCCTAAATGGGTTCCTTCTCCCAGTCTTTATTAGGGATGCTGTTAAAGATCTGGGACCTCCCAGAATTGCAAGACACAGTCCTCATCCTTCCCAAAATGTCAAACTAGTTAACAGCATGTAGGGACCCATCACTATAATACTTCGTTGTTTAGTACAAGTCTTAAATGGTACCAACATACACAGCAACATGCAGCTTTTCTCTAGCCCAAGAGATCAGGAAAGGGCATCGGAAGGAGACTGAAGCGAAGCTTTGAAGGTAAGGAAGTGGGCTCCAGGGTAACAGAGGGTTAGGGAGGAGGAGCAGAGCAGGAGGAACTGCAGATGGGCAGCCAGGGGGTGGACACGTGGGTTGTCACAGTGATCACTTTTTAAAGTGAAGGGCAGGAACTAGACTTGTGATGGGATCATGCTGTGGGGAGTTTCGCTGGACACGCAGGACAGATGATGGGGACCCACATGAATTTTAAAGGGAAAATTGACATACAAAGTGATGTTAATCTGGGGGAGTGGAGTGAGGCTGGGAAGCCGAGAGGCTGAAGGCCAAATTCAGTCCGGAAGCACCTGTCACCATCTGGTCCCAAAGCAACTGGAGGAGGCCCATGGACTTTTTGACATCATCATAATTTTAACTGCACGTATTTATGGGGTACAGTGTGAACCTGATCTATGCATAGAAGGTATAATGATCAGATAATGGCAGTTAGTATTTGCATCTCCTTAAACATTTAAAAAAATTTTTGCTAATACATAATATCCAGGGCCAGTGAGATAGCTCAACGGCACAAGCGCCTGCCTGGCAAGTGCGAGGTCCTGAGTTCGACTCCCGGAACCCACATAAAGGAAAAAAGGGTCGGTGATATCGCTCAGTGGCACCCCTGAGGTCAACTCCCAGTACCCACATAAAAAATAAATAAATAAAAAATAAAAAATAAAAATACATAAATCTGTATACATTACTAGGATACGGAGTAATATTTCACTACATGCATACAATGTGTAGTGATCAGGTCAGCATAATTCACATCTCCATCTCCTTTCATGACTTTATGTTTCGAGTGATTAAGTTCCTGTTTTCTAGGAAAATTGAATATTGAAGATGGTGTGCACATTCCTCCTCATCCTCAAACAAGAATCCCTGTTCCCTTTGTCTCATTCCTAAAAATTTCAGGGGGATGAGCTTCTTGTATTTACTGACTTATTATTTAGCTTTGTAAATCCCATGGTCAGAATCTTCTTTTCCTTCACCTTAAAATTCCTTTTTATGGCTGTAAAAATAACACTGATTTTTTACAGAAACTTTGAAAAATTCAAGAAAACAGTTCTCCCTTCATATTAAAAATACTTTCCCTTGATAGAGATTCCTGTGTTCACCACCACCTTCCTGCCTGGCCTATGAAGTTCAGGTCAAGGGTCATGTTGAAAGAATCCGTAAAAGATTTAGACTAAGATAAATACTATTTTTCTTTCTTTCAAGGAGAAGCCAATCTAATCAAGACAAGAAAATGAAATGCCACAAGAAAAGCAAAATAAACACATTTAACTACAGCTCTGTGATGAGAGATAATATGAAGCAAAATTAAAATGCAAAAATAAAATAGGGAGACTTTGTATAACACATTTTTAAAAAGGGGGTTAATATTCTTATTATACAACATGTTTCAACAGCTAAGGCAAATGACAAGTATCTTTCAATAGAAAAAATTGGCAAGACAAAATAGCATGTAAATTCAGTAAGAACATTCAGATGTTCAATGAAAATTATAAAAGATCCTCAGTTGCATTAATAATTTTTAAGATGTAAATTGAAATAACTGTAAGACAGTTTCCCAATAATAAATCGGCAAAAAAAAAAAATAATAAACTCTAAGAGAATCATGCTTAAAGAGGAGTTGTTAGTGTAAATAGGTCTAAGTTCTTAAGATTCGTTGATAGTTTCTTATAAATCTAAAAACATAGATATATTTTGGCTTAGCAATCATACTGTAGATACGTGTCCTATGGAAACAGTCATGAGAATAAAAATATTTCCCTAGCATTACTGAAATCATCAATCAGTCAATCAATCAATCAATCAGGTAAGTAAAGTATCATCACCAGGAAAGAAATGATCAAGTGTTTTACATACCTTTAAGGAAATACTAAATAGTTACTCACCTAAAACACTAAATACTAAATAGGTACTCACCTAAAACACTAAATACTAAAAATACTAAAATACTAAATACTAAACAGGTACCTAAAAATATGCGTATGTTTAACAACTTAACTGCAGATCTATACATGCTGTGGCTGCATTGTTTTCAGCTGAAAACTGAACTGGCTAGTTATGTAGGTAGATGGACTCTGAACACTGGGATTTGTGGAAATGAACATCAGTAGATTGCGAATGGTGACTACTTCCAGGTATACATGGCCAAGGTGGCAGAGAACAAAGAGGCTGTGTATAACCAATTCTCTCTGCCTTTCTCCTCTTTCAGAATATTTATTCGTACCTTTATATATTTAAACCTCACCAAATATACCTTAATCTTCAGCACTTCACATTCCTCATAGTAGATGCTCAGGAAATGCTGGTTAAAGACAAGTGCTTTCGAAACGGTCACGAATGCTTAACAATCTACCAAATTCACCCACTTGAGTGCGAAGGACATCCAGCGGTCACTTTTTGCTGGGTTATGCTTAACGTTTCCTGGCTAATGATTAACAGCACCCCCTTTGGCTTACAAAGTGTTCCAATTTGGATGACCACAGCTCCTCTGCTTGGCCAAAGCCGTAAACTAAAGCCATCTCTGAAATAGGATAAGAGCAAATACCTTATAGGGCTGCTTCCAGTATTAACTGATTCATTATATGTAGAGGACTTAAAAAGTACGGGACACATAAAAAATATTGTAGAAGGGTTGGCTATTATTCTACTTTCCAAATTTTCTATAATATACACACTGTCACGTGCCACATAAAGATATTCTGGCAACAATGGGCAGCGAATACCACTGTGGTCCTGGCAGATTAGAATGGTGCTAAAACATTCCCACAGCCTAGGGACAGCGCCGTGATGAGGACTGAGTGCCATCATGACTTACGTGTTTGGTGATGTGGGGGTAAACCTACTGCACTGATAGTCGTACAAAACGATAGCACATTCAGTTATGCACAGCTCATAATAACTGGTAGTAATAATAAAGGACTATGTTACTGGTTTATGTATTCCTTATACTTTTATCTTTATTTTACAGTGTACTTTTTCTATTAAGAAAACGTTTAGAGCCAGGCATGGTGGCGCGTGCCTGTAGTCCTAGTACTTGGGGGTCTGAAGCAGGAGGATTGCTGCAAGTTCAAGGCCAGCCTGAATTACACAGCAAGACTCTGTCTCGCAGAAACCAAAAAATTAAATATAAATTTAAATTTTAAGAAGTTTGCTACGAAACAGTAGGCAGTGTTTGCCATGTCCCTTGACTGCATGGAGCCACATCCAGCACTTGACCCGCGGCATCAAGGTTGACACAGGAGCAGGCTGTGACATCCCCACACAGTGAAGTCGCCTTCCTAGAGCGTACTCTCCCCATTAAGCGGATCCTGGCACACTGCAGTGATCGAAAAGTATTTAAACAAAGCCGCAGCTCCCTATATTTCCAACTCATCTCTAAACCATTCGCCTACCTCAGTGCCCTGCTCATCACCAAGATGAAACCATTTCTCCAAGGTCATGCCAGCTTCTGATATCTTTCCACTTGGACTTCCCGGTTCTTTCTCTACCTCCACGTCCACCCCCAAGTTTGCCTGGTAAATTTTAATAATCAGCTGTCAAATGAAAAACGCCCCAACGTTTGGCATTTGCCAATGCCATGGCTTAACTACTCCAGCCATGGCTGGTGCCAGCCCCCAGCCGGAAGCCTGGCGCATAGCACCTGGTGGAAAGAAGGTGGCCACCATCCCACCATCCAGAGGCCAGGGCACCAGTAACAGCCGAGTATGGCTGATAATAATAAAAAATCACGCATTAAGTACTCATCACTTTCATTTTTAATATAACTGATATACTATAAGTTTATATCATTTGATTTTCAGTAATAATAAAAACAGCTCATATAACTCCTAGAAATTTACCAACCTGCTTTCTTGGCAGGAGCAGGCTCTTGGGTGCCAGTGATCTCTCTCCCTCAAGAGTTCTCCATTCTTGTTCCTCCTCACATGGTCCTGGGACTCTTGCTGGGTCTCCCTTCTCTCCCTGCTGACCCCTGGTCACCTGCCCTCCAGGCCTTCTTGCAGAGGACAGTACTCTATGTCCCCTTTCCTTACCCATTCTGCTAGTGTGTTTGGAGCGCACACTTTTAGCACATAGGTGGGCACATATTAGTGCATATATTTAGTGCATATTCCTCCCCACTGGTTATTTAGCATGTCATTCTCTTGCATCTCCACATTAGATTATATTTGTTTTTACCAGTGAGAATCAACTGAGGAAAAAGTGGACGTGGTCCATATTCAAGACAGACTTGATACTCATCTCCAACGTCTGCATCACTTTGGAGAACCTCTACTTTGCACACTGTAGATTTCAGCACAGATAATGTCTGCCACATAGTAAGTGTCCACTGAGTACTTATACATTGAAGAGACGTGATTCTTTTTTTCTAAACTAAAACTCTATTAACTAATTCAGTCATTAGTGAAAAATACAGATGCTTTGTCAAGGTGGGCATAGTAACATACTTTCACTCATCTTATAACCCCTCTGTATTCAGATGTGCTGGGACTCCTCTCCCCCTGCAGGTGTCAATTCTTTGGTGGGCACCAACTGACTATCCTAAAATTTAACTCAGTGCTGACACTATCCACCTGGAGAGAGAGTCCTAGCCTACACCTCTAGTGCCCAGTCCTACAACCCTGCCCCTGCACCATTCAAGACTTGTTGGCTACCCCCAGTTTTTTGTTTGCCTTGCCCACAAACTGGAGATTCCCACGACCCCACTCTGTGACTCAATTAACTTGCTAGAGTGGCTCATAGAACTCAGGGAAATGCTTTTACCAGTTTGTTATATTGATGAAGGATACAGATGGAGAGGAAGAGGTACATGGGAGAGGCATGCAAAGGGCACAGAGCTGCCACACCCTCTGTGTACACCACTCTCCTCAGTCCTCCCTGGCTCCCATCAGCCAGAAACTCTTTGAACCCGTAGCTCAGGGATTTCATGGAAGCCTCATTGAGTAGGAATGACTGATTATTAATTCCATCTCCAGGTCCTACCCCCTTCCTGAAGGACCACAGTGAAGCTTCTGAGCATGGCATGGTCCTTCTGGTGACCACAAGCCCAGAAGAATCCCCTGGTAAGAACACAAGACACCCCTACCACACAGGAAATTCCAACACATTAGGAGCTCTATGTCAGGAATGGGAGGCAGGGACCAAATACACATCTCTTCTTACAAAAATCACAATTCCATAATAGTTTGCTTGTTTCAGAGTAGTTTGTGATTTCTTATAGTATATGTCAATAGCTATACTAACGCATAATAAGAAAAAACAAGTGAACATGTCAGGGTATCATTTCTCCAAAGAAAATAAGCCAATCTCTTCTACCAGGGCTATAACGCACAAGCACATTCCATTAAGAGGATAAAGTGGTTGATGCATTTATTATTGTGAAAGTGAATATTTAGAGGTACCTATTGTCACATTCTTAGAGACCTTGAGGATGTTCAAACACACACACACATGTGTGTGTGTATAAATAGATATGACCAGATCATACACTTCCTGCTAACCATTTCTTAACTCCAAGTGTGAGGACTCTGAATGATTTCCATTAGAAAAAATAGTATTTAGAGATCAAATTGGTTTTTTCTCCTACTTACTTTGAAACAACACAATTACTTGTCTCTCATGGATCTCAAGAAAAAGGGGGGAAAGAAAGGTAAATAGAGCACAGGAATGTAATGGCCTTCATATTCCTGTGGAAATTTTGCCTTCCGCTGAAACAGTGAAAGACAAGCGTTAGTGGTAAAGTGTATAAACCTACCTTTTAGGGTCCAAGTCGCTAAATCACATCCTTTCTGAAACTAGAGGAGAAACTTCAGATCATCATTGTTCAAATCCATTTGCATTCCCTGGGCACATACCTAGTCACAGAAATTCACGAAGAGATATTCTCCAGGCCTCTGAAATCTCATCATGGGGTTAACCACTGGCCACTTTCCACAATGGCGGGGGGGGGCATCGCTTTTTAAGTGGCACTGATATTTATCCAGAAAGAGAAGCACAGCCTTCAGACAGTCTACTTAGCAAAAATAATAATAACTCAAAATTTAGCCCCACTTAGCTTAACCTAAGCCTTCTGCTAATTCTCAGTCATAAATAAACAGCATTGACAAAGACATTAAAGATGGAAGCAATAAAAATAGGCAGGAAGGGCAGAAAAAAGATATTCCATCTCAGTTTGCACAAAAAAGGTATTAAAATACCAATGATACAAAAATAGACTTCAACAATTTGTTGTAAAAGCAAAAGGGGGTGAGAACTCCCAGACTTCCTAAGATGGGTGTCTTAGAGGTTTCATTGATTAGTTGATAGGTTTGCTGGTGACTGATTAGGCGATTAGTCAGGAAGGTCTGAATTCGTTACTAGAGCTCTGCCTCCTGCGAATAAAAATCCGAGTAGAGTCTTCTCTCTCCCACCCCCTGTGACAGATGATATCTGTTTTCTCCTGTGAGCTTGAATTTAAGAGCCACTGAAGCTCAGCAACAGTATATTCTAGCTCAAATGAGCTGAAAATTGCATTCAATTTGAATTTCAAAAATAGAGGGGAGGAAGGGAGAAAAAAACCCTCCGCACCCATCAAGTCTCCACACTTTTCAACGACTTCCTGCTGCTTAGTCGCATTCTGCCAGGCTGGGGACCTGAAACCCAGGATGTGTTGCAGGGGAAAGAGCATCGCTGGATGCCTGCCCAGTCCGAGTTTAAAAATAAACTTTTAATAGTCAGGATCAAAGCAAACCTCACTTCTACGCACATGCATTATGCAGAATGCGACCCACCAAAGAAACAGATTGATCTGCTCCGAACTCAAATCGGACTGCTTTCTTTTTCTTTCCTTATGTACTGTGGAGGTGCTAAAGGTGGAGGTGTTCTCCCTGGGAAGCTCTAGAAAAGTAAATTCATTTCTAAATTAATATTAATTCCTATTCAGCTCCCTTAAGCCCCCCATACCTTGTGGCTTCCCCTGTCTCTCCTTACGAAGCAGATGTGTTCTTGAAAAGTTCAGTGAAGGAGGCATTGATTTTTCAAGTCAAATCATACTTTAAATGCTCTAAGAGAGTTGGTTATTTAAAGGAATCTGGTGATAAATTATTTTATGAAGCCAAGCTATTTTTAGTGTGCAAATAACTGCCCCTCTGCAATGGCCCAATAAGCACGAATTCAAAGCAGAGCCAGGTTTTCTGAAAGCAGGGTGCACCTGTCCTTTTTAAGGAGTAGATGTAAGTACCACCATTATTTACAACCAAACTGATGCTATGCAAGACAACAATGCTATTCTAGAATTACAACTGAATTCTTGGGGCCAGAACTCCATTTTTTTTTTTATAGTTTCAGCTGAAGAAGCAGAGAGAGCACTGCGTGCATTCCAACGCACTTCAAATACGGAAACACATCTCCCACTGCCTAAATTATTCTCCATTGCAAATTAAGCAACGTGGGTGCCACAAGAAAGACGATTTCACTCCTAAAGTGCCATTTGCCATATTGAAGCAGGACTCCACAGATTGGTCTTCGGAAATGTGACTCACCCGGAGGGCACAGGGAAAATACCACGGGGTGGGGACCACTGGGGTCCTCCATGTGGCAGGCGCTCAGATCACTATGAGTCAATCAAGGATCCTGCACTCTCTGCCGAAAGTCCCACACAGTCCAAGGGGGGGAATGGGGTCTAGCGGACCAGCCGAGGCCAGGAAAGGAGATACTATATGACGCTCCTTCAAAACAGAGTCAAGGGGCCAGTGAGATGGCTCAGCGGTGTAAGTGCCTGCCTGACAAGTATGAGGTCCTGAGTTTGACTCCCAGTACCCACATTAAAAAAAAAAAAACAGAGTCAAGGAGACTTGACCTTTTAGAGATTCTTGGAAAGAACTGGGCATTCATTTGGTAACTAACAACATAGCAAGAACTCTTAAAAAATCTGCAGAGGCTAGAATAGAAAGACAGCGCTTTCTATCTGAGACACAGGACAAGATGTAGCGGAAAGTGATACTTTACTTCTTACTCGTCACCAAAAGATCGGAATTAAGCAAGTCTCAGCCTGACCACCACAGTTTATTCATCAATATAGCAAATCAATAGAAAGGAGTAAAACCTTTCCAAAGGACCCACATGGTCACTGCGACACACACTCAGTAAAGCCCAGTTTGTCAGGATATCTCACAAAATAAAACACTTCGGACAACCAAAATGACATTTTTGCCTTTTAAAAGACAGAACGAGAAAAACCTCAGAACTTCTTCATTTTCATTGCTAATGAAAGACTTGCCAAGGTAACAGTGACAGAGGATAAAGATGTCAAGGGACCATTTAACCATCGGCTGGGTATCACATGACAAATGCTAGATGGGTTTCTAAAGAACATTACTGTTTCCCAACTGTGTAGGGAACACCTTACCTTTCAAGCTGCAACACTTTAGCAGAGGACTTTTTCCTTACATCTTCATAATTTAATATTGTTCACTGATGAACCAATCAGTTGTCAGCTCTATTCGTTTATGTGATGTGAGCAAGGGTCCGACCCAAAAAAGGAAAAAAAAAAAAGCGACGTCAATTTTCTCAGCCAGTGCATTTACTACAATCTCCCAGCAACAGAGTTAAGCACACATTAATAGCTTCAACTTAGCGGGCTCTGACTTGAGGGAGTCTTTGATTTTCCTATATATATATATATACACATATATACCCAGGGCGGTATTAACACTCCAACGAAGGTACAGTCCTCGTTTTTATTTTAAGTTTTCTTCCTTCTCAGCTTTATCCTATTTATTAATCTTCCGCTCCTCTCTTATTTATAGCGAATGCTCTCAAAGTATTTCCCATTACAACACCCATTTATAACTTACAGAGGAAAAAATCTTCCAAGAGTAATGGACTTTCTACTTATTTCGCATCAGTCTCAAAATATATTCATTCCTCCAAATGTGAAGTTTGTTTCCTATTTCTATAATCCTTAAAAAAAGACAAATGGCGATGGGTAGAAAAGCACAAGTTTTCTAATTGGAAAGACTGAAAGATTCTGTTTCAAATAACTCCGTCACGGGTTTTAACCAAACATGCACACCATTTTAGGTAGAACATTTGTGTACTAAAGGAAGCTTGCGTGATTAGCCTCATGAAATTGCCAATATTTTACCAATTTTGATCTACAAAAATGGCAATACCATATGATTTATCTGAATGCTTCCCAAGTCTTTACCCTGATATAAAGGGGCTGCTGAGAGCAGCCAAGTGACCTTCTGGCTACCCAAAGGGATTTAATGCTGAACTTGTAGTTCAGGGGAGGACTGTGACTAACAGGTCCCTGGAAGGCCTCTTACAATTTGTTTGGTGAATGACCTGCTGAGATTCACCTGCTGAGATTCATTACCTAAAAAATGTGGGGGGATTAATTAGCCAGGTGGCACCAGGCCATTTTCCAACACACTCCTGAGAATATGAATACGGCCACGGCAGACTCTGGGGAGCAACGATTGCAAAGAGATGCCTGTGTGGTCACTAGAAGGCTCCGAGAGGGGGCCTCTACATTTATTCGCCAAGGCACCTCAAGCCCATAGCTTTCCCTCTCTGCTTTCAAGAATAGAGTTAAAAGTAAAATGCTTGACAAATAATCAAGATTGAAGTTTCAGCTCCAATGCTCTCTCTTTTTTTTTTATGTGGATACCAGGAGTCAAACTCAGGACCTCGCGCTTGCCAGGCAGGTGTTTATGCTGCTGAGCCATCTCACCGGCCTCCAATTTTCTCTTAATAACCCAATGCTACCAAAAGTAACCAAAATCATGTTTTGATCACTTGCTTTAATGCTAAAGAGAAACTATTTGGGTCCTAGAAAACAAGGGGATGGTTTTGAAGTAAATTCTTCCATAGAATGAGAACTGAAGACCAACTAAGGCCAGAGACCAGAGAGGAGGCTTCTAATGTTGACTGGGGTTTAACAGGGTCTGGAATCAAAGAAAGAAAAGAGGACGTTTTGCAGGTAAGAACAAGAGATTCTTTCCGGGATTCCCTTGAATGAGGTAGATGGCCAGATGAATGGGATGGGAGAACCCAATCCTATTTTTTTTCTAGGACTGGAAGGTCTGTCAGTCAGAAAGCTGCAATCTGTATAAGTATAAAGAAGCATTAGGAGAGGGCCGGTGAGATGGCTCAGTGGCTTAAGCGCCTGCCTGGCAAGCGCGAGGGCCCGAGTTCGACTCTCGGAACCCACATACGAAAAAGGGGCCGGTGATATCGCTCAGCGGCACGGGCGCCTGCTGGCGTGCGAGGTCCTGAGGTCGACCCCCTGGTACCCACAAAAAAAAAAAAAGAAGCATTAGGAGAGAACCCGCTCCATTGGCATTCCATGGTTAGAAGCCTGAGGGAACCAAGTTAGGTTGTCATTTCTTTATTTTTGTAAGGAGGCTTAGGACTTGGGGTGTCCAGAAGGATATGAGTCAACACAGCTCTTGCAGGTGTGGATTTCCACAGTGATGTTACTGTCAGATCACGATGCCAATGGCCATGACTAACGTGACTGCACATGTCAAGATTGAAACATACCACATAACACTGAAAACATATCATTCGTCAAACTCTAGCTCTGAAATAGATAAATATTCAAAATAACATGGGTATTACAATAATGACGTTTGGAACCATACACGCCAGCTCCCTGAGCAGAGGCATTTAACTCAGGGGAGTCAGATTTGTAGGTGGGGGAAGACGCTAGGGCACCGGAAGGGGGTGTAGAATTAGTTCCTATTAACCCTATGAGCTCTTCCTATTGGAAACCACAGTACACAGTTCCCCAGGTTAAGAGGTGACAACCAACCCAACTGGAAGATTTCTTATTCAACACCGTGGATCCTTTATTGGGGGGGGGCTCAGTAAATAGGAATCAGTTACAGTACGGTCTAGAAGATTTTTGTTGGCAACCTGGAAAACTTACTACCATTGATCTATTTTTCCCTTGAATGCAAAGATTCTGAATTCCAAACAACCTGTGTAGACTGGGTCATAACTGTTATATAAACAGGGAATTACCTAGACCAGTGATAGTGGATCTTAGAGATGAGTGCCCAACTGCAACCCAAAACTTACATAATTATTGCAAAGTGCCAACACTGCAATTAAACCCGAATGCTGAGGTTTTAGTTTATAAAAACAACTCATACATGAACATCATTTGTCTTAAAAGAAAAACAAAAAACATGCATGTCATAGGTTCACCACCCCTGGACCTAGACCCAATTAATTATTGAGTTTGGACATATAAACTGACAACAAAGCTATCAATTCCAGGATTAAGAACTGCCAGGTGCAGTCACCTGGATTTTGCTTTGCACCACTGGAGGACACCTTCTACACAAATCTCAATGGGAATGGTGCTGTACATGAAGGTTGCGAGGTAAGATGGTGGGGAAAGAAGTATCTGGATTCCCTTCCTTATTGCGCAGAATATTGTTACAGTATATGAAGATAATTCCAGTGTCTCTTCACCCACAAAGTTGCTGACTCTAAGGCAACAGGACTTACACATTCCCCACACCATCCTCTGTCACCACCACCGTCACTCTCTGTGTTATTTCAGAGATCTCCTCAAAAGGAGAGGTAGCTCTCTACCTTCAGAGAGAGAAAGACCGGTCCTTCTGGTCCTGAGTTGGTGTAAGACTGAACATTCCAATAAAAAGAGAAGCCACTTAGCACGTGGTACTGCTGAAGCACAGTCGCATTACAGTGGAACTCAACCATGAACAACACAGCTGTCCTCAGGGAAAGGCACATTTTTAATTTCAAAATCTTAAGAGTATATTATACTGGGAGGAGTTACCTTTAATCTCCTTACACACAAGTGCAAAAGCCTGAGGTGCATACACTTGCAAAAAGTAAAGGGATAGTAAACACAAAGATTTAAAAAGGAGAAACAAAATGATTCCTTTGATCTTTCTAAAGATAACCTTAGTATACAGTCAGATAATAAAAGACAAACAGAAGAACACCTTCACCTGCCCAGGTTCCCTTTTGTGTGTTGTTTGTGTCGGTCTAAATTGGTCTGATGATCTGAAGATTTTGGAGGGCAATGGGTTGTGAGAAGGGCAATCAGAGCAGCTTATTCTGAGCGAGCATAGTTTATACAAATGATCTACCTTAGGTTGCTGGGAAGATGTGGGTCAAAGACAACTTCAGCCCCCCAGAAGCTACCTCTAATTAGGAAGGAAGCAGAGTGATATAATCTACATGATGCCCTTTTAAAGGAAGAGTGGGTCAGAGAGTGTGACAGTTTTGAGAGTGGACAATAATCCATCCATTCAGATACAGCTTTGTCAGTGATGAATATACAACGTCAGAATTCCAGATTTAGCTCTCCCAATATTCGCTACTTCCCAAATTCAATATTATTGGCTACTTTCTGTTGCAATTAGAGAATGTTAGAGAAAGCTTTTCTGGGAGGACAGAACATTCTAAAAATGAATGTGTTTTGTTTATTAAGTCAACTGAGATTCTTGATTTTAATACTTGGCCGATTACTCTCCTTCCACTTCAGCCCTGGAAATGTAGGATGTTGGGAAGGGAAAGGAAAGGGGACAGAGGGCTGGGGAGAAAAAAGTAAGTGAAAGACTAAGAGAAATAATGGAAAGAAACAGGAATCATAATAAAGAGAGAACTTATAGCTTTCATTCAGACAAACTCAGAACACCATGAACGTACCCAAAGTCATGTGGGTGCATCTTCTCCTGAGTCTTTCATGCCATTCCTGGAAGATGGAAGATTACTGGTGATGGAGACCTTGGAGATGCTACACCCCAGCACCCTTATTTTACAACACATGAAAAGGAGGTTCTGGAAGGATTTGCAATCCAAGAGTCAGGACTGAAGCCATGACCATGGTAGACCAGGCTGATACTCTACCAACCACAGCTACCTGAAAGCAGTAATGGCTTTTCCAAGTCTCAGAAAATGGCCAACACCACCCACAGTGCACAAAGATGGAAAATCTCTTCTTGGAGGGGAACCAGATCACCTCGCAGTATTAGAACCTGCAGGAGCAGCAGGCAGTAGGCATTACTCCCTGGGTAATGAGAGCCCACTGCACATTAACAGGGACAAGTTCTCCACCCAGTTGTGCCCAGTCCCAACAAACCGTCTCTGATGGTGATTCTGGCATAACATTTCAACAGATTAATTAAGAGCTCTCCATTACATCAGTTCACTTGTATGAACAGCTCCCTCTATCTTTAATAAAATAAATGGAATGGGGTGAAATACATGAGCAATACCAAGTATTAGGTAAAAGCTAAACCCAAACAAGAGCATCTGTTCCATCAAGGAGGCAAAGCAGCCAAAAGGGGAGGGGAAAGCAAGTTTTATTAAGCAGGATGAGAGCAGAGAGCGCTGTGGAGGGAAAGCAGGCAGCAGAGGCATTTGCTCAATCAGTACCTATTTTCAGAATTTCCTTCAAGCTGGCTTGGACTGAGAACCATCAATTATTTAAAGGATGTAACATGAGGCTTCCTTTGTTGAAGCAAATCTGCAAGCAGACCCCGAGAGAAAATAAAAAATGAATTAGGCGGAATTTATTAGTGTGCTTGAAGAAAACAAAGATTTAGCTATCGGGATTGACTCTGTCTCAGAAATAGTTCAATTTCGTCTCCTAAAACCCACAACCCTTCCCCCTCTTCTCCTTCCTACTTATTTATTTTCTACAGTAGAACACGCACAAAAGGAGGGGATGAATCATTTCCTAAACTTCTCCTTTCTTTTCAGATTCAGCTTTGATGTATTATCTTCATTTAAATTACAAATACACTAATCTGTAACACTGTTTACCAAGGAGCATTCTAAATGAAAGATACAAGAAACTGCATCACTTCACATTTTAAAAATGACTTTAGACTCCGGACCTCATAAAAGCCCACAGTGTTCTCTGCCTTTGGCTGCTATATTTCAGTCCGGTGAATGAAATTCAATTAGTGGGCTTTGTACTTAGGACATTATGATTCCGATGGCTGTTCTGATCACAACGGGTGTGCCAAGCCCTAGTTCTGATTTTTGGCAGACCATGGTTAAGGAAAAATTTCAACAGAGTGGGGCGGCATGGGGGAAGTTCCGTGTTTCCAAGGAACTTACTTTATGCCATTATTTGAAAATTTGGGAGGAGGAGACCAGCTCCCTGGATGGCTCACAAGCATTATTAGCTAAGTAAATGACTTAACTTTTGGAGAGGCCTCGGTACCTGAGTCTGTCTTTACCAGTTTTAATGCTTTCCAAAAATAGCAACTGGCCCAATATAAACCAGTAACTGAACAGAGAACACATTACCCTTAGGATTTGATCTGGCTCAGCTCGTGCCCCAAAGATACGGAGCAGAGACCAGAATCTGAGTGATGCCAACACAGCTCTTCTGAAGAAATCAAATAAGGACCTCGTACAGAGTCCAGGGCCTTCACGGTGAGGCTGTGAGGTGCAGCATCAGTCCGAGGGGGGTTACGTCTCTGGCTCTCGGAACACAAGTCCAGGCACAGCAGAAGGGACTGAAGCATAGTGCATTCGCATGCGCTGACCTGTCATCTGCGCCACTATGGCGACTCAGAAGTACCACATCTGCATTTGCGGTGGTCCAGCAGAATGGTACCCAGATCATCACCCTGATTCCCTGGATAGTGAAGGTGGAAAAGCAACAGTAGAACATCTCAGAAGGAGACATGTACAGCCATCAGACAATTAATAACCACCTTAATTTATTAGCCAATTGACATGATGTCTTAAAATACAGGTCAGGGGCTGGGGCTGCAGCTTAGGGGTAGAGCAGGTGCTTAGCACGCTCGAGGCCCCGGGTTCCATTCCCAGCACCGACGAAACAAAAAGTCTCGTGGGTCAGCTCACGCTGCTTCCTGCCTTCTCTCACAGGGAGTGGCACCAGCATCCAACCCATTCTCCAGACAGAAACAAGGGCCACCGCTGGGCTCACCTTTTCATCCTTACCGTTACCCATCCCATCTCCAAGTCCCTCCTCCTTCTTGGAAAACGATGACAGAAGCAATCACATTAAATCCCAAGAAAGAAGGATACACACACATATTCCAGAAATGGCTTCTACTTCTCAGTAAGCTCCTTGGAAAGCTGCTCTGGGCATTTAAATATTGTCTGAGAGTGACCTGAGACCGAGGGCAGCTGGGCAGCTAGGACGCACTGTGCTCTTTGTGCTATTTTTTCCTGACTCAAAATCATACACCCGTATCTGAGGTTGATACAAGTACCTCACACTGACGGGTGTTTCAGACAGTGAAGAGATCCCTCCCAAAGAGAATCTTCCTTTGTGTCACAGACCAAGGGGACAATGGACGCAAACTTTCTTCCCATGAAGGGCTGCCTCCGAAGGGTTTCTCAGAATTCGCCAGCCAGGTGCAGCGCGAGGTGACTTCCAGCTCCCGGGAGCTCAGTCACTGCATTGCTTCCCAACTCCACATTCAAGACATTCACCTTGGTAACCTGAAATCAGCCTCAGCATGAGTATTTACACCAGGGGGTCAGCAAACCACATGTACCAAGCCAGGCTGCTTATCCCTGCTGTCAGAAAGCCGGTTTACCAGCACATCCCTGACAAAGGCCTTAATTTCATTGTCTCCTTCTTAACACCACAGGGCGTCCCGTCTCAACCTATCTTTCTTTTCTCCTTTCCAGCAGCTCCCCAAACACCTCGCACCCTGCACACAGTTAGACCTGCTTCCCCACTGCCTGCAGCTCATGCTGTCCCATGCTGGAGGTTGTCAGTGACAAGATTCTCTGCATGTGGCATACAAAGCCATCCCCATACTGTACTCCACACGGGACCTGGCAGCAACCTTGGACACTGCACATCGATGTCACAACAGCCCTAAGACTTTGAGATCAGTCTTCATGTGACCACTTGGAGGAGGTTCACCGCAATCAGGAACACTCATTACGGACCTTCTGTGAAGGACAAACGAACTTTTATTGTGTTTGAATCATTAAGTCCTGGGGTGTTTGTTTGATACTCAAATCACTATTTCCATTACCAAACGCTCTCCTCTTATTTTTTCAGCACTTTCCTTCCCTCCATCAGTGGATCTGATAAATATAGGTATGAGGACTGGTCAAGATTGGGAACACAGAACCCGGGCCCCTGATGTGGCCTTGCTTCCTCACTGCATGCTGATTTCAGGGGGAGCCTTCGCTCCTGCGGCTTGGGCAAGTTATCTCAAGTCATCAGTTCTGAAGTTGTTCCTTCCCTAAACCTGCAATACAGGGGCACTTCTTCTTTCTCTCTTCAGTGATGTCACCTAAATGAGATGTTCCAATTTAGAATCATTTCCACGTTAGAAATATATGAAGAATCCAATCCATATGCCCTACGACTTGTCAAGGAAATTAACTATAAAGACAGTATCGATATTATACAATTAAAATGAGAGCTCTTAACATATTTAATTTCCCCCTGACCTGACTTTCTTCAGTCATTATGGACAAAAAGCATGAATTCATTATTTGCAAATAGCCCAGATTGCTTAATGTATTCTAGAAGGAAGCGAGACACCTTCTCGTGCGCACATGCACACACATACATTTAAGCACGTGTGTGTCCCTAGCAAGGGCAAAAATAGTAATGCAGGAGCCATTCCAAGTCGTTAACAATGGAGAGTCAGTATAGCGGAACTATAAACATATAAACATATTTTAGTGCATATATTTTATCTTTCCATAACATTCATAAGGGAGGGAGAGAAAGAAATGGAGGGAAAAATTTTAAAAATCATTTTAACTTTTCCAGATTATTTACTATATAAAGCATCCTAACCCCCCCCATAAATTTGCATAAGGAATCTATTTGGGGCTGTTTTGGATTGTTGTGTTTTTAAAATTTTAACAATCATAGCTCTGGAGCTTAATCACTTGTATGTGTTACAAAACCAGATGGTTCAAGTGGGTGTTTGTTTACAAGCTCTCTCCATAAGGTTTTTGGCTTCTTTTTAGACCCAAACTGGATGTTTCAATATTTCAACTCAGAAAGGAGGCAAATGAGGAATAAATAAAAATAGAAAGAGAAGTGGCCACTGGATGTCACAGGTCCTTGGGCTTCCTGCTTCCGCTCTGCTCTGTCACCCTCTAATTTTCCAAGCCATGAAAGTGTGTGCCTGATGAAACCTTTCATCCTCCTTTGAGAAACCTGTGCTACTATTTCACTTACTTGGCACTAAGTAAACCTGCGGCCTTGGTGCGCTGGCTGGTCGTGGCAGAATGGTTAATGTACAGGAAACAAAGAATGCAGGAGACACCAGCAATGCTTGCTTTCTCTTCTTTCATCTACACCCAGAAGGCTGGAGTGGCAGAGGCTGTGCCTGGTGGAAACAGCTCAGTTCAGGAAGCAGGGGATAAGGGAAACATCACATTCTAGAGCTTCTGGAGGGACATGGTGCTGGGAAGGCGGAGCACAGTGTCCTCTTCTGCAGTGTCCCCTGACCGTGTCCAGAGCAATGCTCAGCCCCAAGAGAAAGTGGGGCTCCAGAAGGAGCTCAAAGCACTCACAGCACATGCCATCACTTCTTGAGCATCCAGCACATCCTTGTCAAAGTACACAGGACAGTAGGACAACTGGAGCCAGTGAGATAGCTTAGTGGCATAAGCGCCTGCCTGGCAAGCGTGAGGTCCTGAGTTCTACTCCCGGTACCCACATACAAAAAAAGGGCCAGTGATATCGCTCAGCGGCACGGGTGCTTGCTGGCTCACAAGGTCCTGAGTTCAACACCCGGTACCCACAAGAAAAAAAAAAAAAAAAAAAAACAAACAATAGGACAACTGTCATCCCTCACACAGCTGGTGCTCTCTGGAAGGACCCTGAGTGAAGGGAGGGTGGATTCGTAGACATGACCATTCTCTTCCAATTCTCATGCTCTCCAGACTTGATTTAATATGTGTCATTAGTCTTTACAATGTACAGTTAGGAACACCTAGATAAATTAGCACATTCATGATTTACGTGACTGTTTCGCCTCCTGTTCTGGAAGAAACATTTAAGAAAGAGCTTTTTCATTGTTTATAGCCTTTAATAAAGGAGAGCGCCTCCGGTGAAATTCAAACAGACTTGAAATACTGTCCTGATTTTCAACAAAAGAAATCAAGCTTAGAAAATACACTTGCGTATGGCAGCCGTGTCTACCATATAGTAATCCACCCACACTTAAAACTGTTGGAGGAACTAATAAATAGCAACCAGCTCTGTGTCAAGGTGAGACCCAGCACGCACACAAAAGATCAAACAGAAACGCGGTTTCTGATTCGCTACCTATCCTTCCACTATTGCAAGCATTAATTATTCATATTTGCAAGGTGAACTATTTCACACAATTGTTAAAGATGCTTATTCTGTTGAGTAGACGGGAACTACAGTTTCACGTATCGGAGAAAAGTACAGTCAGTGCCTACAACAAACAGAGACTTACAAGGAAAAGACCAGAGTGGGTCGTTCCAGTTCTCCACTTTAGGAAGCAGAAAACTCTTTCAGAAATTCTCATTATTGGTCTTAGCCTTATGCAGAAAGCACACTTTTCTGAATTAAAAAAAATTATATATATATATATATATATATATATATATATATATATATAGTCTCCACCTAATGAAAGGTCACAAATAGAACTTTCTCAAGATGTTAACCATGGAAATTTAGTTCAAAATGAGAGGTCACATACAACAAGAATGTTTAAAACCAAGAAGTGATTTCCGCTAATCGTACCCCTCTAGTGGACACTGAGAAAATCTCTCGAGGTCTCTACACACTGAGAACACCTCTGCAGATCAGGAGAGAGGAGAGATTCCAGCCAGGAAGCATCACTTGTGGCCACGATTTATGCCCTATATGCTGTCAGCAGCGGCGTGTTCATTTAGCATCAGACGCAAGTTATTCAGGGACTTAGATGATGCAGAGAGAGTCAATACTGATGTTACTATTTATAGCCCAATAAACTACACTTTGAACGATATTAGTAGCGTTAAGCTTAGGTAGCACTCCTAGTATTAATGCCTTAATACAGATATATGGCTACAAGCATAGTTTACAGCACGGAACATAAACACAAATCCGGTGATACTAATAAATCACTTTCTTGGCTGCTTAAAAACATACTGCTGAAATGAGCTTTACGCATTACACAATGGAGCAGAAGGCAGCGGTATATATTTAAATTTTCCATTTTTAAGCTGTCACTCAAAAACTTTTCATACTTTTTTTAGCTTATTGATCTTACTGGCTTGTGATAAGACTTCAACTGCTTGGTTGAGCTGTTTTTAGTTTCTGCTTCTTATTAAAAAAGCTAAATCGGGAATCATAAAATGCTACTAATTTAGCAGTTTTCAATAGAAATGAAAGCTAAATACAGCACCAAAATAGTGTAGCCCTCATGTTTTATTGCCCTAGAATCCTAGATTTAACTACTATATAGCATAATAATGGGTATTATTGTCTCCCTTTTTCTGTCTGGCATCTATCTATCTATCCACCTCTCTATTTATCGATCCATCTACCTACATATTTATCTATACTGGAAAATAAAAGCTTGTATCAAACACATTAAAATAATTATTAATAAACAAGGTTTCTGATCTTTGTTAAATATTTATGCACAGAAACACATACATATATAGGTTCTGCATTTTTATATTCCTCTTTAATTTATAAAGAAATTCCTTAATCTCTTAGTATTTTGGCTACTCTATCTTAAATAAATACCCTACATCAAAACAATCAAAATGGCATCATGAGAACAGCTGGGAGATGGGCCAGAACTGATCAATCAACTTTCGTAACTGCCCCCCAACACACCCACACCACACCCACACCGGGTTTTGAGTGAAAAATTAAATACCATAATCAGAACACTTTCTGATCCCAATTGTGGACTCAGAACCTTGTTCTCACAGCCTGCCTCTTCTCTTCTGTTAGATTTCTATCTGTTATGCAGCAAAGTGTGATTTGTTTCTTCTCTCAGTGTCGGCCAAGAAGTTCAAGGCTCAGCGAGGAAGGGACAGTGGCCCTCAGAGCTAATTTCTCATATTTTGCAAAGGGCTGCATGAAAAGAGGAAGCCACAGCCCAGCAAGGACAGGCTCCATCGTAAATCCTCCCATGATGAATGAGTTGTATGGCCACGGCCAGGGATCCTATGCAGTCCTGAATCCTGCCCACTCAGATATGACAACACAGGGCACCCTCCCTGGGTGGCTTCGAGGTAGGGATGACAGCAGCAGCTACTAAACAGCCATGAGGCTGTCACCATCATTACATCCATCTCAGAGGCTGCTGAAAGCTATGGAAGATAGCGAATCTGTTAAAATTCCATTTTAATGAAGGGAAGACTTGTTTCCTTAGTGTATCTAAAATCATTGGTCTTCCACAAATACATCTTGTTTACTTGCTAGTTCCTATTGTCAAGGATTCTAAGCTTCCTGCAACATTTCTAACTGAGCCCCAAACCTTCCCCGGCACTACCTCGGTGCCAGCACTAGCACGCGGATACCACCACGAGCCACTCACTGCATCCACCTCCCCCCCCGCAAGCCTCATGTGGGCCGCTGGCTTGTCTACGTCTGCGTGCGGATACGGGAGTGTGCACACCCAGCCTCGGAGGGGCACTGCCATTTTCCTCCACATAAATCTGGTGATGAATTGGCCACCTAGAGCTTTTCTGACAGCCACTGGGAATGAGAGCTACAGTGACCAGCGGATGTCCTAGTTCCTCCATGCAGAGAGGTATTCAGCGCACGTAATAATTATCCATCCATCCCATTCACACTAAAGGCATGGCAATGCAATTTTAGCCTTATAATCAAGACCATATGACAAAACCCAAGGCCATTAGGGACCAATTTCAAGTGTTCTCTGCAAGACAATGATTTTCCAACTGCACTTACATATGCTGAATACCTACCTCTGCACGGCCGCACCTGCTCTCTTCGAGGTAACTCCCTGCTTCCAGAGCCTGCTTTGGTAACGCAATAGAGCAAAGTTTTAAAGGCTTGCTGGCCTTTTTTCCCCTTCATTAATTTTTTTTCGTTTCCCATAGCATACTATAAAATGCTGAGGGCAAATTTCTGCTCGTGGCAGTGACCACATTTCGGAGACTTGCTTTCCTCTCTTTCTTTCTCTTTGTCCCTTCCACAATTCCATCCTCCCTCTCGGCCCTGCTTGCTCTCCTCTGAACTGAAGCTTCGTGTCCCAGCCCGGAATTGCCCCACATGGACCACAGGACCTCACCACATCAGGTCCAGTGACACAATAATGTTGTGTCCAAAAGGACATGATATCACCATCGACCCAAAGCCCCCCAGCAAGGAGTTCACTTGTGAAGTAGAAAGTATTCAAACAGTATTTTGAAATTCTATAAAACATGGTGCAAGTATTCTTTCATGTTTTATTCTACAGAAATGAGCACATCAGTGCCCTTTTCTTAAATACTAAAGGTAATATGATTCATATTATAAATACTAAAGGTAATATGATATAATTACCTTATATGATATAATATGATGTAATATGATATAACATAATACTAAAGGTAATATGATTCATTATTAATAACTTACCAATTTCAGGGAAAATGAAAAAATTCATAGAAATAGCAAGAAAGAAAACATTAAATAATCTATGTAAAATGAAAAATAGGCTAGTCATGAGTGAAATGACAGTATATTTTATTAGAGTATTTTAGATTTCCTGAAAACTCCATGTTTCTTATTTTTCAATTGTTAAAGGCAGATAAATTATCCCTAAATATTAATTGTCATCTTGGTTCTTTAGCTTATGAGTCAGATTTTATCATTATGTCTCACCTCAACATTTTTTTTTAAATTACAGGACAACAGACTTGTTAATGAGTCCAGTAGTATGTTTTTAATCCAAGACTGCACGGATTTTTTTAATGCTCTAAGTAATAACTCCATATAATAAAAAAATTCCTGTACTCCAGTATTACCCCTCTCCACTGCAGAAGCATTCACACATTTTGGTGATTCCCAAGAAGCACTATGGAGACACTCTCTCCACCCCTACTGGTGCCATTTCGATTCACTCTCCACTCTGGAAATACCAGCTCTACTTCTACTTCTTGCAGCTTCATTTAACACAATGAATCTTGGTCCCTTCCAGGGAAAGAGGAACAGTTATTATGCAGTTTTCAATATAATGCACTCAGAAGTTCCTAATTACACGATCTAAGCATGTGAAAATAAGGGGCTCTAACATACAATGAGTCAAAGATCATGGCTTGGGCGGTCCATCCGTGGAGAAATACTCCGATTAACTAATTGGGTTCTGAATGTATATAAAATGTATGCCTCAGAATATCAAAGCTAGCACATATAAATGGATATGGCTTGAGTTAATCTGAATGCTGTATTTCCTCAATTAGGGTGCTTGCCAGCTGACAGGCAGAGGAGTAAGTTGTGACATCTCAGTAGTGATCCTGCCTGAGCATGTGTGAACTTAGCTGTTCATCTGATCGTCATCTCCTTGGTATTATTTGCATTGGCAACAGCATATGCAGTTGGTTTTAATTTAAATCTGAATCTCTTAAAATGCCTTCAGAAAAGATTGCCCTACAGTGCTACACTGGAAATAAAGTCACTATGGTCACAGGAACCAGCCTGTTCATGCCAACCGATGCAGTTACAGACAACACAAGAATCCAAGTCTTTCACTCACAAGGGTTCGTAAAATTTTGAAAGCAAAGAGAAGGTGATGCGAACAATTCCTGTACCACTCAGGTGCCCATCAATTACCTGTCAAAGGCTCTCCATCATTCCAATCAGGGAATAAACAAAACCAAAAGTTTAACTACACAGTTTAACAAAATACAACACGATGAAAGCATAATGCTTGCAACAGTCTTAAAGTTATGCCACCCATCCTGCAGGTGATGACAAGCTCTGGGCTCTAAAGCAGCTTATGAAGAGCATCATATCACTGTGCTATCAAAGTACTCACCCAGGGACAATGTGATTTCAACGAATCCAAGTGTGGAAAAGGCTTGCTCAGATTCTTAGAATTCTTTGCAGAAATTTGGGGATATTGTTTTCCTCCGCATTGGTTGCTTCTTCCATTTTCTCATTTTCCTCATTCTGTCAATGTTACAGAGGCTAAATTCTTGGACCTTTCCTTTTATCTTCTACACTCACTCCCTAGGTGGTCACAGCTGATCTCGATTGTTCTAAACAGCCGGTGGATCCTACAACAAATCGCAGAAATCCGACTCTGGCTAAGATGCCTCTTCTGAGCTCCAGATTCACTAATCCATCTTCCTCCTCAGCACCTTCATTGGGATTCCTAACACACATCTCGGAATGAATATCTACGAAAATGACTCCTGGCTACTCACATCCTAATGGGTAAAAAACCAAATCTAATCTTCCCTGGTATTTTCCATCTTGTAGTTGTTCAGACCCAAATTTTTAGAGCTGTCCCCAACTCTTTTCTTTCTCTAAAACCACTAAGGCAAACCATTTGGCTCTTCCTCCAAAATACATTAAGAGATGAGCAGTTCTTGTCTCACCACACTGCTTCACACCAACTTCACCCCTCTCCTGCATCACTGCAATGGCATCCCAACTCATGTCCCTGCTCCCACCTTGCCTCTCGTAGTCTATTCTCCACAGAGAAGCCACAGTGAGAGTATTTTCTTTTATAAAATCAAACTATTCAGTTATTAATAAACATCAATCATTGCCTACAATAGAATCCATGGATTTAAACAATAAAATTTGATGACATTTACAAATACATCCTTGAAACCATCAATCAAGTTATAGAATATTTCTATCACCTCAGAACATTTCCCTTGTGACCCTGTCCAGTCACATGGCAAACGGAGGAACCAAGTTATCATTTCTATTATCAAAATGTGCTTTTGCCTGCTTTAGAAATTCACATGAATGAGAGCACACAGTATATTAGTATACTATATTAGCACATTATATTATATTAGCACAAATACCTGACCATATGAGACTACAACTTAAAGAAGAAAATGTTTATTTTGGCTCATAGTTACAGAGGTTTCAATTCATGGTTAACTGGCTCCAAGGCACAAACATCATGGCGGAAGGACATGGCGGAGGAAAGCTGCTCACCTCATGGCAGCCAGGAAGCAGAGCGAAAGCTCCGGAGCCAGAAAGGAAGGAGCTGGAAGCAGCATCTTTCAAGAACACACCCCAAGGGCCTGCTTCATCCAATTAGGCCTCATCTCATAAAGCCCTTTCAGCTCTGAGCAGTCAGCAACCTCACGATCCAGTCACCTCCAAGGGCCTCACCTCTGAACACTGCTATAGTGGGGAGCAAACGCTCAGTACATGGGTCTGCGGGAGACGCTTCATATTCAGCCTTCACATACGGTATTCCCTTTTTTGTTTTTTTTTGCACCTGGTTTCCCTTTGTATAGCAAACTGTTTATGAGGTTCATCAATGTTGCTGAGTACGTTAGCAGTTCACATCATTTTGTGGAATAGCACTATCCAACCACATAAACATATTTTAATTTGTTCATTATTTGTTAATGAACATTTGGGATTGCTTCATAGTTTTTAGCTACTTATGAATAAAGACACTATGAACACCCGGTACAAGGCTTTCTGTGAATGCATGCTTGCGCTGTTCTTGGTAAATGCCTGGGAGTGGAATTGCTGGGCCGTAGGGTAGAAGTTTTTAATTTCACAAAACTGCTTATTTTCCCAAACCTGGTGCTATTTCACATACTCCCCAGCAATGGACACAAGTTCAGCTTGTACCACACCCTGGGAAGCATTTGGTTACTACCAGTGCAGATTATTGTTTGCTTAATTTTAGTCATCCTACTGAGTATCAAATGGTACATTATTAGAGTTTTAATTCACCTTTCTGATAACTAATAATTTTGACATGTTTTCATAGACTCATAGATCATTGGTAGATTTTCCTCTGTAAAGTGTCTATTCAAGTCTTTTGCCCATTTTTAGAGAGTGCACTTTTAGAAATAAGCCAGATCTTGTTATTCCTCTGCTCTGAGCATCCAACAGCAGTCAGATCACCGAAGAATCCGAAGTCTTTACCACATTCCCTAAGGTACTGCACCACCGCTGCCCGGGTAACTCTGACTTCATCGCCCCAATGCTCCGCCCGCTCTGCAGCCTCAGCCCACCCCATCGGCTCTCAGAGCCTCCTGTGCCCCTGCAGGCTCGTCCTGGTCCCAGACAGCCACCTGCCTGTTCTCTCACTTCCTGTAGAGCCTTCTGGAGTGTTCCGCATAAAATAGAATCCACATCCCCAGCATTTTCTGTTCCTTTTCCAGCTCTATTTTTTCCCTAACACCACTAAGACGTGATAATCATGATTTTGCAGCCCTGGAGGTGGAAGCGAGGGCCTTGCACACGTGAGGCAAGCGTCCTGCCACTGAGCTGCACTCTAGCACACGCTGTGATTGTTTTTAAACTTCCTTTTCAGTTACTTTGCTCCTCCTCCTTTCTCTTTCTCCTTCCTTCCCTCTCTTCCTTTATTATTTATCACTCTATACCCAAATATAAAGTCTCCGTGGACAGGGAGACCTTGACCATCCATTCCAAAGCGTTTTGTTCATTACTCCTCCCCAGATTTTAGAACAAAAATTTAAACCTGCTAGAGCAGTGAGAAAACTATATACCTGCCAATTTAAACAGATGACATTTTAGTCTTCAACTGTATTTTCATTTAAACAGATGCAAATAGATTTATTTAAAAGGAAATAAAAACTCAAATTTGTGTTTCCAAGCACCAAGGTAAAAATCTGTGAGGGTTGAAAAAAAGACTTAGCAAACAGGTGAACCAAAGGGACTCTCAGGAACAGGTGAAAGATCATATATGTATATATATGCATACATACATGCACGTATACATGTGATGTGTCCATATACACCTGAACATACATGTGTATATAGACTCTGTTAAGCAAAATAATAGTAAAATAAAAAATAAACTAAATGTTACTGAGCACTAAGTATCAGGAACTGTTAATCGTTATAAGAATCTTGTGAGGGACTAGTCCCACTTTACAGATTTGAAAACTGAGGTCTAGAGTGTTAAAGCACTTGATAAATTCAGAATACTTACCAGTCCCAGAGCAGCCAGAATTTCAACCTTACCTTGTATCATTTTGTGTACCTATTATGTGCCTATATACACATGTGTGCATAAATTTAACTTGTATTAGATAGAACATTAAAGCATGCACTTCTTAATTAGTGAAAACAATAATTCTAGTCCCTGTGTATGATTTTATAAAATTATGATGTACATATGTTGGGATGTTTTAATTTTCTTTGTGTAATAGTTAAAACAAAGAGTACCTAGGTACCATGAATATGAGTCAGGAAACACAGTAACGAGGTACTCTCTCACGACCTGCTGCCCAGCCTAAGCCGTGAGCTCTGTCCACACCACTCCAGCCATCTGTGGACCTGCACGCCCAGCTCCTTTTCCACCGGAAGTAAACTCCATCTTGAACAACAGGGATTTTGGTCTTTGTTAGGAATTCTACCACATGAACATGCCCCTAAATAATATACTCTTTAGCTTATTTTTATGTGATCTTTCAAGGTGATATCATCCTGCATCTGGTCCTCCCAGGTTTGTTCTTTTCATTAAATATTATGTTTCTGAGATGCATCCATGCCAATGCATATAGGCGTGGATCATTAATTTTGCTGCTCTACCATATTCCATTGTAGGAACATAGCAAATTTATTTGTTCATCCTGCTGATTTCTTCCATCAGACTTCAAAATATATTCTAAAGCTACTGTAAGACAACATGATAGTTACAGAAGCAACAAAGCGATCGACAGAACCAAACAGAGAGCTTAGCTAGCAACAGGACCACGCTAGAGTGTAGCCTGGTGTCTAACAAAAGCAAATCGCAGATGTGTGGGGAAAGGTCGAACTCTTTAGTAAATGGTGCTGGGATAATTGATCCATCTTAAAAGGATCCCCACCTTACATTACACATAACAAATTCCAGCTGCATTAAACACTGAAAAGCAAACCTCTAAAACTTGAAGACAATACAAATGAACATTCTTATGACCTCCCAGTCAGCAAAAAGAAATTATTTTTGACAACACAAAAATACGCCATCCATAAAAGAAAAGATTGATACAGTCTGAGTAAATGTAAGAAATTCTTACTAAAAGAAAAACCAAAAAAGCCACAAAGTCTTAGAAGACATTTAGAATACATTATCCAGATCTTACCAAGGATTTCTTTTTATAAATATAGCCCTATCTTTCCTGAAAAAGTCATAATTTGAGTACCCTATTTTGTTTCTTTGCCTAATTCTTCCTAGAGCTGGAAGAGTAAGTACCCAATATGCTTTATCAGACTTTTATTTTAGGCTGTTTGCTCTTGCAGTGTATGTAAAATTCTACCGTGCTTTAAACAAAGGCTACTAACCATAGGTGGCATTGTTGTAGCATATATCATGTTCTCAATTACCTGTATGACAGCAAAGACTGATACTAGTAAAACTTCATTTAAGTTTTTTAATTCAATTGAATGAGAAGGTCGTTGACACTTCAGTAATTGCTATTGAAAACCATTTGGCTAAGAGAGAAAAACACACACATATGTACACACATAAAATAAATCATGACATAATCTTGACTAGGAATTTTTCATTTTCACAGGATTACCTAATATAGTTCTTGTTCTAAGATCATTACTTCACTTATTTTGCTCAAATTTTTTGAGGATTCTAAACAAGAGTCATGCATGACATAATTTATAAAACCCAAATTAAGAAAAATTTCTCAGTGCTTTCTTCTTTTTTTTCCAATTCCAAAGAGAAAATTTAAGTTTTAGGCTTTGTTTTAGCTTTTAATTATGGAGTGAACACAAAAGAATGAAAACAAGTGTTGAGATAAGGCAGCAGGTGGGGACAGTGTGGAACCAGCTCCCCTCCTACAAAGGGGCAAGATGGCGGCGAAGGTGATCTCAATGAGGGACAATGTTGAGGACCACTGAATGCAGGTGACCTAGTCATTTCCTAGAAAGGCAGGGGGTAGGGGAAGGACCTCTGGCAAAGCCTTAAAGATTTTCTGATTTCCTTTTGGTCTTCATTTCAAGATAGTGTAGATAAGTGTCTAAAATCCCCATGTCTGCAAATGTTTAAAAACGTGTCCCCCTTGAAGCATGGCATAGAGAGGGGTGTGAATGAACCCCTCAGACTACACATTTAATACAGAGTCCTGCCTCTGCTGCCTCATCCATTAGCATGTGCCCATAAGTAGAGACTTTATTTTTTGCACAGAACTATATAAGTCACTGTCATAAAAGACATAAATCCTATTGCTAAAAACAAACCCAGTTAAATAGCAGAATGTGTAATGTACAGACCGATGTGTTTTACATAAGAGATATTCAAAATTGAACCACGCGAAAGCTTTCTAAAAAGACATATTACACCTAGAAGATGTGGAGCTCAGATAAGCACTGTGAAAATGATCACAAGTGTGGGGAAGAGCAACTGAGAAAATATACCCGTGACTACGACAGGGGGGTCCCACAGCACAGGGAGAAGCAGGTATTGCATGAATTTTCCTGCATGCACATCATGGCTCGCGAAATCTGACAAATGCCTGGGTCTGAGACCACCTGTGCCACGCACAAGCCGTGCGACCCTGAGCAAGTCCTGCGATCTCCCCTGGTCATTTTGCGAAGGGAGAGAAAACAATACTCAACTGGCTCCGTTGTTGGAAAATTTAATGAGATGATGGACTTGAAGTACTCTGCAAACCGGAGGGCCCTGTACAGATGGGATCCCTCCATTTAAAGAATAATTATCAAAACCGATTCTTCCTGAGGACAGAATAAAAGTTTATGAAATTATCCTGAGGGGAATTTATATTCAGCAGCAGCGAAGCTTCCTGATGGTGACACTGAAGCCGAAGGAGGGGACTGAGGTGACTTCAGAGGTTTCACGCCACCACTGCTTAAGAGAACTAAACAACCTTGCCTACAAGGAAAGGTGAGGGGTGCATGTGACACCCTCTGCTGCCACCCAGAGTTGGGCTCCAAGGGAGTGAAATTCATTAACCAGCTCAGTCTTCTAAAGGCAGACTTACACACCGTTCCTTGAGTCCCCCAAGGAATCTGGTGGCATCAAGCTATGTAATTCTGAAGCCAGGGCTTGCCCCTCTTGTGAAAGTCAAATGAAGCCTTGTTCTCCCCCACCTTCTCCCCGAATGAAGCTTCGTGAGATCAGCTCCAATGTATAAAAGTAACTGGATAGCATCTTCCCCAATATTAACCCAGCCAGGGCTGTCGTGGGTACAGGAAAGTCACACTGTGCCCTCTGATCTGTCCCAACGGCACACCCAGGCCTGCTCCAGGCAGGCTGTAAGGCAAGTGCTGGAAGACAAAGGGAAGATGAGTGGACATAGTCTTTGCCTACAGGAGCCTCAGTCCAGTGGGAAAGCTGGGTGCTACGCACAACCACACTGTAAAAACAAATGACCTGAAAGTATACAATAAATAAAGCGACCCGAGAGACACAGAAGTCAGGTAGGGGTTATTTGAGGATGAGAAAATGAAGAAAAGAACAGGTATTAGCTGACAAAGAGAGGCCTTGGAGATTTCTAAACAGAGACAACAGCAGGTGCAAAGATCCTGTGGCCAAAAGATGCACGATGATGCAAGGATTGAGAGAGGACAGTGGGCAGCCCCCGCGGGGCAGGGGGAATGGGGTGAGATGAGGTGTGAGAGGCAGGCAGGGCCAGGCTGGACAGGGTCTGGAGGTCATGCTTAGGAATTTGGTCTTTTTCCTCAGGTTGTGCCATCCATGCAAATGAAAAGTAAATCACGGGACTAACCCAAGAGACAAGGGACGGTCACAACTGCTTCGCATGAGGTGGCAGGTAGGCAGATGAGGCATCTCTGCACGTGCCCTTCGACACAAATGTATTTCTTATGGACGGTGTGGCATGATCATGCCAATTTCTGAGCTCCTGGGGACAACTCTGCCTAGCAAGTCCCTTGTCCCCCGCAGGAGCACAATGGGCTACGTGAGCGGGGTGGGGGTGAGTGGTGGCCAACACTGACTGCGTCTCCATATGTCAGCCAAACCCTAGAGGTGGATCCGGAAGAAGAAACAATCCCACAAACCTACTCTTCTCTCTGGCCTAGATAATGGCCCTCTCTATTAAAAATGTTCCCACTCTTAGTAGTTCTGTATTTATAAAAGGAGAAAAAAGAAAAAAACTCTGGCAGGGAAATAGTGACAAAATGTATGACCCACAGAGGTGGTGGGAAGACATAACGTTATTTTACATATTTGATATAGAGCCTAAATTAAGCCGTAGAAAAGAGGCTATGAATCTTCACAGCCTCATTATCAAGCCTTCCTAAACCTCAAATACAGAAAAATACATTTCATAAACAAAGACCCAATAGGATTTTAATAGTACAATAAATTTCACAGACATTTGCACTAATCACATTTCATTAAATCTTTTTTCAAGGAAATTCCACTTGATAGAGAGTCCGATTTTGAAAGAGAGTAGAAAATATCTGTGAAGGGGCCAATTTTCGACTAACCATGAACACGCAAGTCAAATGTATTACGGACGAGGCCCGTGCCATGCATCTAAGGAGGGGAACGCATGCTTGTCCCCCACCTCTCAGCTTCATTATGGCAAAGGCCAACCTTCCCGACATCTTTCCTCCAAATCACCTCAAATGAAGGAAACTGAGGGCCCCATTTGAGTTGTTAATCCCTAAGGGTCCTGTGATCCTGGATACCCTCAGCAGCCCCACGTTTTTCACTAGGTAGAGGAAATTTCCAGTGAACCTTTCCATCTTTTCATTACTGATTTGGCGAAAGTCGCACCAGTTTGGATGTCATCACAATCACCTTGTGCCCAAAGCAAGTGACACATGGGCTGGGGCAAGAGGACCTCTTACCTGGACTATGCAGTCCAGCAGATGTCCCTGGGCTCCTACCCCAGGAAAAAAGAAGTCTACAGGCTCAAGGTGACATGCTTACCTAGAGCTAGGCTCCCCTTTTAGACTTGTCAGTGGAATTCCTTACCAAACAGCCCTAAGCTACTTCAGGCCTGAGTCCATCCACCCTGCGGCCAGCAGGGAGCTCTTCTAAGGGGATACCCACGTGTAGAAGACCAGGACATGCGTACAGGTGCGCACAAGGAACTCTGAGATGCTGAAAGGTGCTAGGAGTAGGAAGAGAAGTGGGTCAAGCTAAGGGTTGGGTTCCAGGGCACGGTTCTTACGATGCTGCCTTGTCCTAGTGCGGTACTCCAAAGAGGCTAAGAATTCTAAACCAGAACTTGGCCTTTCAGGTCACTCTGAACAGCACTTCTCAAACTTAAATGTGCAATGTCCCTGGAGATCTGGTTAACACGCAGATTCGGATCCGGCAAGTCTGAGGCCGCATTCCCAGGGAGCTCCAAAATGGTGCTGACGTGGCTGGTGTGTGGGCCACAGTAAGTAAGAAGGACCACAGAGTTATTTTCTCAAGGAAAAACATACACACATTTTATTTAACAATGTGTTGGCTTGGTCTGTAGCTCTTAAATAACTGAGGTGCATGGGTCTCTCTTTGTACTCTTTTTCCAGACCAGCAAATGTGAGCGCTATTTCTCTTTCATCAGAGTGGCTTGCTCATTTCCACAGAAAGCTCATCGTCAGGAAAGAATTTGGTTGGAGGAAGACGCTTTGACAAAGCATTATTTGCAGCCATTCATTTTGTCTGGGAACAACGGCCCAGACAGAGTGGCCCAGCAGCCCATTGGAATTAATTCTGCAGCAATTCCACCTCGCCTGTCTTCGCCATTCCCAAGCCCCCAGGCTGGACCTCTAACTCCAGTAATCACCTTCCAAATGGAAACAAGGGGAACCCAATCAGAGAGTAGAGACATGGCCTCCTAAGAAGTTATGTATCGTTAGCAGGTGCAGGCTCTCTTGTGACTTGGGCATGCAGCCATCCTGGGGGACTCCCCTTCCATGCCCTTCCTTCTTCATGATGTGCAATGTCCTTGCTCTGGTCTTCCCATTCTAGCATCTTCGTGAGATTCCAGGGAACCTCAGTCCACTTCTGCTGAACAAAACCAGTCCCAGCCTCTGCCACTAAAATTGCACCCTGCAAATACCATTATAACACAGAGCACTGGAAACATGTGGCCTTTCAGCTGGCAAGACCTACCCACCCTGGAGAGGGTAGATGCTATCATCACAGCAAAAGTGGGTGCTTGCATATGAAGAAGCTTAAATTCCAAACCCTCAGGGTCTCTGATTTCTTTCTGGGCGTCTCTCAGCACTCCAGCCTTGGGGATGCAAGGATCTTATCTGGACCACCCCAGTCCTCCTAAACAAGACTTTGTGCTTCCACCATTGCTTTCATTTGCAATTCTCTAATAGCACATTTGGTGAGGTATCTGTTAAGCTCTTTTGTACATTTTTAAATTGAGTTATTCATTTTCTTATTGAGTATCAAGAGTATATTTTGGATAACAATCTTTTATCAGGTATGTCTTTTGCAAATGTATTTTCTCCCCGTGTGTGCGTTGTCTTCATTCTCTTTGCCAGATAGTCTTCTGCAAAGTGAACATTTTTAATTTTAATGAAGCCAACTTATCCATTGTTTTTCTTTCATGAATTACAATTTTGCTGTTGTTATCAAAAGGTCATTGCTATATCAAAAGTAACATAATTTTTCCTATATCATCTTCTAGGAGTTTTATACTTTGCATTTCACATTTGGGTCTCCAATATACTTTGAGTTTATACATGTGAAGTTTATACATAAGATCTGAGTATAAATTCATTGTATGTGAATATCCAATGGTCCCAGAACCATTTGTTGAAAGCTATTTTTTTCTTCATTGTGTCTCCTTTTTTCCGTTGCCAAAGCGCAACTGACCATACTCACATGGATCTCTTTTGGGGCTTCCTATCTGGTTTTATTCATCTGTTAGTCTGTTCTTTTGCCATGAACATCATTGCACTGCTTTGATTACTGCAGCTTTCTAGTTAAGTCATGAAGCTGAGTTGTCTCAGTCTTCCAACTTTGGTCTTCTCCTTCAACATTGCACTAACTGTTCTAAGTCGTTTTCCTCTCTATGGACACTTAGTTTGTTGGTATCTGCGGGTGAAGTTTGGAAGAACTGACATCTTGCCAGTATTGAGGTTTCCTCAGTGGTCGTAGAGCAATTTGCCATCTACATATTGAATTCTTTGATTTCTTTCATTGGAATTTTACTCCCATAGATCTTGTATTTATTTTGTCATATTTATATCTAAACATTTCACTTTGGGGGTGCTAATATAAATGGCATTGTCTTGCACATCTTCTCTAGCAAAGGTTTTCTCCCTCCACTTCCATTCTTCTTAGACTCCCTGCCACTTTGGAGAATCTTTCTAAAGCAATAAGTACTCACACATACATGTACTTGAACATACATTTGACACCTACTGTATACCACTTGTTATCCTAAGCTACAAGGATATGACAGAGACATAAAATTTTCTACCCACATAAAATTTATATTCAAATGGTGGGGAAGCTACTAAATGTAAACTAAGAAAATCTTTCATTGGTAACTCACATGTGGAGATACTCAGTCTATACTGAACGAATGAGTGAAGAAATGGTGAAATTCCCTGCCCCGGGAGTGTCCAAGAATCTTTATTTTTCATTAGCTTTTTCTTTCACTAAATTAAAAAAAAAGAAATCTCTTTTGTTTTCTACTTATTGAAACTCTTGATCTAATTTCATAATGAGTTCACCTCTGCACTTAATAAATAGTACTTAAATGATTGGGTGCTGTTTTGGAATTATGTTTTGTACTATTCACCCTTCTATAGAAATTTGCAATCAAATGCTAAATCTGAGATGGGGGTCACCCTTCCGAACTCGTGTGTGTGCACAGCCTTGAATCTGAGGGGAAGAGGCTGGGAAACGTAAAAGAATCACCATCTTCTTTATTTCAAATTAAAACCTCTCCCTTTCCCCAATCCACATTCTAATTCAAACAGTTATAACTCCCCAGCACTTCACCAGTGTTAGTTTGAACTGAGCTGCTGTTGGTGGGGTTCTTTTTGTTTTTTTGTTCCTTAATCCTTCAGTTTTTCTAGCATGCAGAAAAATGCTGAGAACCACTAGGAGAAACATTATTGACACCACCAAAGTTTTACTATCAACAGGAAAATCCACAAATAAAACTGAAGATGAGAAAATGCATCACTAAAAATCTAATGTGCAGTTGGCTAAATGATAAACCAATTTGAATTAGTGAATACTAATTGAAAAACTGCATGACAAAGTATTTTCCCATTAAAGCAGGAATTTGCTAAAGGCATTTTCAATTATTTATCATGCTTCAGTAAAAAGCTTCACCCAGCCTAACAACATAGTGTCTTTTTCAACTTTGCCTACTGATCGAATTTTTAACACAATGGCTACCTAGCCCAAACGACTTTTAAAATTATATGCCAATGACCTTGACGATGTTCTTCCATTTTTATGAGATTCTTTTTTCCCCTTCTACTGTCCTCACACCTAACTGCACAGATGCTTTTAACTTGAGAAACTAATTATTATCTAAGGGTGTTAATATTTTTAACCTTATCATGGCTTATCTGCATGCCAAAAACTCACAGTTCACCATGTCTTAGTAGACAAGTAGAATATTCAGAAGTTTTGACCATCAAAAAGGACGTTTTAGATGAAGGACTATCTGTCTTTGAAGTACACAAATATTTGAATGTCCTTTCAGTTGCTTAGATAACTCGCTCTTCCCAAAAGCAGGGCAGAGGTGACTGCTGGGAGCCAAAATTGTGGATTCCAAGCCTACGGGGAAGGGGATATATCTGGAACATAACACCCTGTTGGTGTTCAATAAATGTTTATTAATGAGCCCTGGTTTTTGACCCAGGCACTGAGAATAAATCCAAGGAAGGAAGATTATGCAAATAGACAAAAAGGTCAACCAGCCCTACATGGGGGTGTGGCCCAGGGTGGGGGCAAAACCAAGTCGCTTAGGTGGCAGGACATTCTCCTGGCTGTGTTGCAGTGGCCCGGCAACCTCGCTCCAGCAGTTATCTGTTCCATGATGAAGCAGAAGAGCATTCTGGTCTGCGGCTGCAGAAACTGCTGCTTGGGAAAAGATGGTTCTCTCTTCACCACAGCTCCAAGAGATTTCTGGGCCAGAGACTTGATGGCAACCAGACTGCGAAGAAGAGGGACAAAGTGTGGCCAAGAAGTGTCATTCCCATCTGGGATGTCCACAAGAGACAGCACTCACGGAACCAGGCTTAATGAAAACATCTCGATGGTAAACAGACAAATTAGAAAAGGCACACGTAAGAAACAGTTACAAGTATTAGAAATTTGCATCGCCGGAACCAATGGCATTGGACCAGGATCTCTCCAAAGGAAAAATTTACAAAACAGTCGTCACTTTCTCTGATATAAAACAGAAAAGCCACGAAACGGTTACCAGGGTGCCTTGTCAGATTCATCTATTCTTCCTCCCCAATACTGCAGAAAAGCATGTTCCTGGGTTTTGGCACCAGTCATTAGCTATTTAAAATTATTGTTTTTAATCTAGTAAGTAAAACCAAAATTTGCAATGGTTTATTTTAATAAAATATTTATGATACTTCAGGAAAATAGCTAAATAACTCTAATCTGAAAACAAACAATGAAACCGAACAAAATTGATCTCTCTTCAGTAGGACATGTAGCTCAAAATACTCCACATAAAAGACAGAGATGGCTAGTGAAACTGTGTTTCGCAGACATTCTCTTCCTTTCATTGAAACCTTAAGGTTTCATTGAAACCTTAAAAGATTACCTCTTTTCCTTCTGCTACACTAATCTTTTCTAGCCTGAAGGCCCACAACTTGTGAATTATTAAACAATCATATTTGTAGCAGCAAATTGATTTCTGACAGAATCTATATTGATTGAGATATTTAAGACCAATGATGCCGAGGTTAGAGTGTTTAGATATTATTATGTGTGATGAACTAAATAGGGAGCGTTTTGTTTTGGTTTTTTCCTGTTTGTATTGCTTTCTATTAATAACAGTTCCATTCGTTCTTCAGCCTTGAATCCACCCATCTGACCAACAAGAGAGCCAGTTCTTCTCAATCTGTCAGAGCACTTGAGATCCTAAAACCATGCCAGCTTTTGCTCACATTCATAAAAAGATGGTAACTGAGGCTCGTGAGCTGGTTAGCAGCCTGTCAGGGGACGAAGTCATGGCTATAATCATTGGTTATGCTAATTAGTCTTGCTCTAGTCCAGTCATTCAGGAGCTATCTTGAAATCACAGATAACTGTACCAGAGTCCAATAGCCAGAATGGGTGAATTAAACTCGAGTCATCAGGATCCAAGGATGCCAACAGCATGGTCAGTGGGACTTCCCTCCACCCCAGGTACAGGAGACTTCTGCATGCACGTGCTGTTTTGAGCAGCATGACATCACCAGCCTGCTGCCATTTAATGTGAAAGGTGAGCCAATACTTTATACTTTCACCTAGCAGTGCAAATACAAGCTTTAATGGAATACAGTACAAGTCTACATATGTGTTTTTGTGGTCTTAGTTGCTATTCATTTGAGAGCTTGCCTAAGGTTTTTAAGTCTGTAGGGTGAAACTCTGCGATTGCATGATTTTCTTTCGCTCTGGCCCACCTCTACTCCATCACCAAACCGTGGTGCACCACCTTCAAAGGGCATCCACAGACACCAACCACTTCTCACCTCCTTGTGAATCTCTGGAGTCCGAGCCACCATCTCTGCCCTGGAGGACAACAGGAGCCTGCTGCCCTGTCCACTCTGCTATTCTCTAAAAGGCTGCTGTCATAATCCTTTCAAATATGAGATCAAAGCCGGCACGATGGTACACACCTGTGACCCCAGCTATTGGAGAGGCTGACGTAGGAGGATCACAAGTTTGAGCCCAACCTGGGCAATTTAGGGAGACCCTGTCTCGACAGAGAACAAATAAAAAGGGATGGGGAGATGGGTATGTTGATGCAGGCCTATAATCCCAGCACTCTGGAGGCTGAGGCAGGAAGATCACAAATTTGAACCCAGCCTGGGCAATTTAGCAATTTACTGAGCTCCTGTCTCAAAAAGAATTTTAAAAGGGCTGGGGATATATATATCTCAGTATATAGGGTTCACCCTCTAGTACCACAAACAAACAAAAATGAGTGTCACTCTTCTTCAAATGGTTTCCTCTCATTCCCAGTAAAAGCCACAGCCAGGACACCGACCTCATGGCCCCAACCTCAGGACACTAGTGGCCCTGGTCTCTCCCTGGGGCCCCACAGTATGTAATTCACCCCAGGCCCATCACCATCATCAACTTGCTCTCCCGAGCATGCCAGACGAGCCTCTTTCACAGAAAGTGTCCCTTCCATTCCTGTCACCTGGAGAACACCCTGCCAGACGCCTATGGGACTGCACCACTCCTCCTCTGCTTCAGATCTTTCTGCAAAAGTCACTGTCCCCGCAGAGCCTGTCCTGCCCACGCTCTGTGAACTGCCCGCCAAGCCTCCTCCGCTCGTCATCTTTCCCATCACCAGACTTACTTGCTTTACCATTGTTTTCTACTAGCACCAGTTCTATGCACACAGAGGCGTCCACTGCAGCATCCCAGGACCCCCGGCAGTGCTGGGCCTTGAAGGCTTGTGAAAGAGTAAGAGGATAAATGAATGAATGGACGAATGAATGAATGAATTCCCGATCCGGCCACAGTCTCACACCGTTCTTGATCTATCTCCATCTAAACCGGTGTTTCCATAACCATCCCCACGTGCAAAGGGGACACTGCCCATCAGCCACAAACCCTTGTCCAACTCTTGAGCTTAAAACTGAAGTAGAAAGAGACAATTATTATCATAATTGGAACCATTGCCATTAACGATTCTGTTCTTTTAAAAGAACAAAAGTGGTTTCAATTATGTTCATCTTTCCAGAAATCTTGTAAACTCACTCGAGTCCCTGCAATTCCCCATCGCACAATGATCTGACCCTGACTCTTGCAGAATTCGTTTTCCAAAGAGGGGACAAGACAGCAATGGAAAGATTTCCTTAAACTGAGACTCACAATATTTTTATTCCTAAACCACATATACATTAGTCTCCAAAGTTCTCAAGGAAAAAAAAATAAAAAGGCTGGTTTATAATTTTTTAAACAGAAAAATGGGCCGCAGTGCTTTAAAACTTCTCAGTCGGAAAGGGATATTTTTGGTCAATGATCTATTTTTATTTCTGCTCTGCTGTTTCCAGGTGTCCAATGACAAGGACCTGTCCTTCAAACTTTCAGTCTGTGGGCACGGAATTAGCATTTTCAATTACTTTCCCTGGATGAAGTACACAGCGCTCTCCTCGTAACCCCCCCGCCTTCTCTTCCTGTCTTCCTCTCCCCTCGGAGGATGGGGCAGCGGTTTCCAGCTTTTCCTTTCTTTTTTCCCTCCAGAATTTTCTCAGTAGGTTACACACATATTTTTTTAAGTAATTTATACATACCCCCCGACACACGCACCAAAAGAACAGAATATAGGCTTTACACACCATAGGCCATCTGCTTAAACTGTTGACACTCTCTATTTTAGTTAACAAATTTGTTCTATGTCATTCTTAATCAATGACGTATCTTTTTGTTACTCTTGTTGGTTCCTCGGCAAAGCCAGTTAATGTTGTTATGCTGGAGGGTGTGCTCAAAACAGCTATCCTGATAGACATTTTTAATAAAAACAAATATCAACTGGGAACTCAGAAATGAGATCAGATTGTCTTATCAACCAAGGTACAGCCATTGTTGCATTTCACATTCTTCTTGCACCATCCTATCGCTTATGAATCTTTTTAAAACAAGCTGGTCAGATCAAGGACAGATATGGAGAGGGGAAGACATAAAAAGCAACTTCTGTTTAATTGTTGGTAAAGCTTGTATCCAAAGAAGGAAAACCAGAAAGTACAGAAGTGCAGGTGTGAGGGTTAAGCTCAGGTAACAGGAGCCATAAATTCTTCTATGGTAACGCAGTTGTCTTGCCAGTGCGGCAGATGATCTTGAAGAGCCCTTCCTGTATTATGACTCTAGATTCTACTAAGCCGGAGATAAATGATTCTCAAACACTGTGGAAATACACAGTGCCCAGTACAAAGGCACTCAGAGAATTCTCAAAGGATCCACTTCCGTTCTCAAAGTTTATATATTCTGCGGTTCTTAGTCTAAGACACACAGGAAGATGCTCTAGGCAAATAGGTCAGGGATCTGATATCTTTGATTACAAGAGCCATTCTCAACCGAGGAGGCTGAGAGACTGCATCTGGCTGATTAACCAGCACATCCTTTATGCTGGTGATGAAGGGCTGAAGTTTCTGGTTCTTGTACCTGCCGGTCCCCTGTAGAATTCCTTACATACACCACGTTAAGCAGCAGATGCACATGACCAGTCACTTTACTCTCTCACCCCCAGCATCCAATTATCTTTACCCATGACAAGTATTTCAAAAAGTGTTGCTTCCCATGGTAGATCCAACCATCTTCTGGAAATTTATGAGCTTCACTATCCTCCCAGCATTTACAGCTACTTCCAAGCAGATTTCACAGGGTATCCAACATCTAATCAAAATGTCCCATCCAAGTTTCTGGGAAAGGCGTATCTAACAAAATTGCTAGCAAAGTGCTTTGTTAATGCAAGAAATCTAAAAAAAAAAATGTGTTAGCTATTGAAGATGGGTAAAGACAAAATATAGAAATCACTTTAATAGCTCTGAATAAAGAACTTGCTTTAAGCTACACAAGGATAACCCAGCACATGGAAGGAGAAAATCTTTCCAAATGTGTGTGTATGAGAAGGATTGCTTCCCTCACTTATTCTAGTCCCCTTCTTTAAATACGGAAACAAATTAGAGGGAATTACACCACAATGTTTTCCCACATGGCTGCAAATCTTCAAGTTTTTGGGTGAATCGCTGAGCCATACAGTGCCATAAGCTGCTTTATGAAGCTTTCCTTCAGCAGGTGTCACCTTCACGTCCAGCATCCCCCTCAGCCTGACAATATCCCTCTAAAGTAATTGCCTTCGATGTTAAACACCTCTTAATTATGGCCTCATTGAACAAAGGTACATTCAACTCCTCACTTCGCAAAGAGAGACCACTTTTTGGCAGCCGTGGTAGCAGTTTTTTTTTTTTTTTTTTTTTTTGTAGGAACCTAACTGCCGGTTAGACTAATTTTTATTACCTTTCAAACCTTTTATTACCACAAGGTTTGTGTTTTGGTTTGTGTTTAAACGATGGATTGTTCTTGAACGAGTCTGTCTTTCCTCCTTATTACTCTTATGACTTTCATGAGGAAGAAGAGACAGAGCTCTAGTCCATATCCAGCCTAAGTCAAGTGGACTCCAGGAAAAATAATTGTGAATTCAGAGCTTCCCCCGCAGTGTTTGAATAGGACACTCTCATGGGAAGTTTTTGAAACTTCACACTGCTAAATCCAAAGACTTATCCATGCTAACTGCTCTTGCCCTTTCTTTTCTTTCTATTCAGTTTAAACCCTCACTTTCTAGGCCCAAATCCCTTTTTAATGAAGTCCATTTAAAAACCCCACCAATGGCCCACGAAGCCCCATTCCCTCTGGCCACAGTGGCCTTGCAGCTTCCCTTCCATATCACAGCACCAGGTGCAGACTGAGGACCTTGGTTACTAAAATTCATGAGCTGTGACCTCACGTCCGCTGCCGATGCTTGATCAAACACAGTCCTGCAACCTCAGTGTGAGTCAAAGGTAGACAGCTCTAGCTGTGTATCCCAGAAGAACCTCAAACCTGACAAAACCCACCATTTTCAACCGGAAGCTCATCCACATTTTTTAGTATTTTCCATCCCCCATCCTGACTAATGGCACTATCATTTATTAATCATTTTCCCAAACCAGAAATCTATCCTCATTTCCTCCTACCTGCACTCCCCTTGCATCTAATGAGTGGTCAGCCTTGTCTTGTCCATCTGTTGAGTAGTGGTCAGGTCTCCTGGGCCCCTGCAGCTCATGGGTCCTGGACTAGTTCACACCCATGCAACCTCATTCCAACCATGGCCATGGTCTCTAGTCGTGACCACCTTCCTACCTCCTTACTCCATCCTCCAAGGCGCTATTTCCCTAGGGTTAAGGGGAACCACTCCACAGGGTTTCTGGTGCTTACATGCCTCTCCCATTCCTCCAGCTGCACACACATCCCACAACACAGCGTATGACGTCTGTCTGCGAACTGAAAAGCCCCAGCCTCCGCCTGCTTCCACTCAATCATCTCCCATCTTGTGCTCCAGCAACATAGAAGAACCAATACTTTATAGAACCAATAGTTTCCAAAACATAGCAGGTGGTCTCCTGTCCTTACATATGCTTTTCTCTTACCCTACAATACTCTGTCTGCTTTGAATACAGAGAAACTATTATTTGTCCACAATGTCCAAGCTAAACATTATCCATTTGCATCCTTTTCTGAGTACTTCATTAATTGAGTACCTATAAAGGCCAGGTACCATGCCAATCACTGTTTATACAGAAGCACATCTCAAAGTAGTCCCCGCAGGTGAAGGGGTCTTCTCTTCCATACCACCTTTGCCCCTAATGCGTCTTTCCACTCCAGCAAGAATGTGATTCAGTGGGAGTTTCATGTATACCTGCCTTTCCACTCTACCACGAGCATAATAATACAATAGATGCTGAAAGAATGAAAAACTATCTTTGTCTCTTTACTTAATTTATTCTCTGGTTTTATTGGATTTCTCAAAGCATATAATCTAATAAAAGGCACAGTGGTCAACAACATAGGTTTTGGAATCAGATGATCTGAGTCCTCAGATTGGCTCCCCTGTTCATAAGCTCTGCAATCTTGGGTGGGTTGCTTATCATCTATATAGTGGGCCTAGTAGCCGCCTTCCATTTTCTGGTGCTGCTATGAGGGGTGTTACGGTTTAGATCTAAGATGTTCCCCAAAAGTCTAATGTGTTCAGAGGTGGAACTTGTGGAGGGTGATTGCATCAGGGGCACTACATTCATCAGTGATGCATTCATCACTGAACATACTCTTAGGAGGTGGGGTCTGGTGAGAAGAGGTGGGTCACTAGGCATGTGATCTGGAAGTGTGTATTTCTCTCCCTGGCTCCTCCCTTTCTCTCTGCTTCCTGGATGCCACGGGATGAGTAGCTGTCCTCTACCCTTCTGCTGTGCTGTTTCTGAGTTGGAGCCCACTGTCCATGGACTGAAACCTCCACAACCATAAACTATAATAAACCTCTCCTCCTTTTAGTTGTGGGTGTTGGTTATTGTGTCTCAGCATGTGGAATGAGACAAAGACAGAGTCAATGAGCTCAGGCATGCAAATAATTCAGAATAGCACCTAGTCTAAAATAACTTCAATAAATGTTACCATTTGTTATTTTACCCTTAATACTGTGCATCTACATGTGCAAAAGACAAATTACGGCCATAAATAAAAATTAATCTCTTGGTTCAAATAGTCACTTATTCCACAATTTGTAGTTCCTGTATGATTTTCAATCTTGTTGAACCTAAAGAGTTAAACACACACACATACACACATGCACACACACAAACATGCATTTTCCCAACCAAGGGTTGTCCTCCGAGGATGAGGGTCGAAGAAGGGAGTGCTGCTGGTTATGGATGTTAAATAAACAATTTTTCCTTACAACCAACCCTGGCACCCTGTTCACACCATGTCATGGCCTGAGATGACTTAGTGTCTCCCAAGCATGACCAAGCGATTAGCAGGGCTGTGTGTGAGCATCTCGACAGTAATGGGAGTTCTCTTTCCATTTGCCAGGTATTGAAGCCTGAGCGCTTCGCTGCTCTGTGCGTTTTCAGCTTGATGAATTCATTATTCTCCATATTTTTCTTTTCCCTCCTTCAGAGAAAATCTTTCCCCCAAAGGCCAAGATGTTTTTATTCCCTCTTACAAAATAGGCGATTTTTAAATGCAACCATTTGACATGACGTTAGTAACCACTCAGCTGCATCCAATGCCACTTTAAGAAAAAAGAGAAAATTATGAAATATAAGCCGCCTGTTATAAATACCACAGTATTGTTGGTCCCTGGATAGAAACACACAGGTATAAGTTGAGTATTTTCCAAGACAAAAAATTTTTTTTCTTTGAAACTGAAACGATAAAGTTATTCAATATAGATGAGCAATGATATGCTGGTCTACACCACCAATTTGAGAGCTCATCTCCCACTCTTTGCATTTTTCCCACCATATAAGCAGAGCACTCTGGTGCCCAAATGTGTCCCTCAACAGTCCTCCCACGTGGAGGGTACCTGCTTCCCCAGAGCCTGTGCTCCCAAGCAGGAATGCACGGCAGGGTGACAAGGTGACATTGTCACCCTGCACCATCATAAAGCATTTTCAGGAAAAAGAAAAAATTACTCTAATGGCACAAAACAGTAGGTAGAACACTTCACTTAAAACTGGCCTTTGGCTTCCAAACTTAGTCTTGCCAGTAACATGACAATTTGGCTTTCAGCAGTGTTATGATTTAGACCGGAAATGTCCCCCAAAGGCTCATGGGTTGAAGGGCTACCTCCAATGCAGCGATGTTTAAAAAAGGAGCTTTTGGAAGTGATTGGATCAGCAGGGCTCTGATCTCATGAACTGATCAACTGAATGGACTACTGGGAGGCAGAGGAAACTGTAGGAGGTGGGACTTGGTTGGGGGAAATAGGTCACTGGGCTTCTTCCTCACTTTCTGTCTCCTATCCATCATGAGGGGACATGTTGCTTCACCACTTGCTCCCAGCAACAGGCCCAAAGGCAATGGAGCCAAGCAACCATGGACTGAACCCTCTGACACCATAGACCAAAATAAAGCTTTCCTCTTCTAAGTGGTTCATCTCAGGTTCATCATAGCAATGGAAAGCTGACCAACACAAGCAGCATGAGATCTGGAAGGACAAACTGTAAGAAACAACAGGCAGGCTTTCTGTGCTAAACCTGAAGGAAGACCTAGGGTTTAATAAGCAATAAGGACTCTGCTGATCCAGAGGGGGGCATCATAACCACCTGCAGATGCCTAGGTCATGGTCACCAATAATTTAATCTTCACACACATGAGCCATGAGTCATCAGGACACTGCATCTATGAGCAGTTAGGATCATGGCTAAAAGATCTGGCCCAGGAGGAGGACCATCTGAGTCTGAAACCAAATGGCACAGTGACCTCAAGTAGGTTATACAACTCTCTAAACCTCAGTGTCCTCATCTGTCAAGTTGGACTACTACTAAGCACCTAACAGGTAATATGGTGGCCAAACAATGTAATTCATGACCTACACTTAGCATAAACTCAGCTTTCCTTAGAATCAGCATAAAACACAGTAGCATAGTACATTAGTCAGTTTTCCTATTGCTGGGACAAAATACCTGACACATACAACTCAAAGGAGGAGAGGTTTCCTCTGGCTCATGGTTTTGGAGGTTTCAGTTCATAATTTGTTCCAAGGCAGGAACATCATAGAAAGGAGTGATGGGAGAACTCTAATCAAGTTAGTGCCCTCACAGTACTATCATCTCTTCAAGACTCTCTTAATCCAGTCATGGTGACAATCAAGATTAATTGGCAAACATTGATTATTTTTTCCTTCTGATAATTTTCTGGTATATCTTAAAATGTACTTCCTGTCTCAAAATCAAATATCAAAGTTTTTCCTAGGTTAAAAATTTTGATGTTGATAAACTAAAATTTTATTTTAACCAAATATGAATAAAATGATCTCTCTTGTAGATACACATGCACCATTTGTTTACATATCTATGCATATAAGCAACTACATGTAAACAGTAAGAATTTGTTATAATCTAACAATTATATATAAAACAATTATATATAAACTATAAGAATCTGCCCCCCAAAATGGGTAACATGTAATAACGGTCGTGTTTTTTAATTTTTTTGCAATATGTACTAGGTTACCATAAAACATGATAAGATGATATCAAAATGACCCTGCCTGCTAATTGGGTTTCTTACAGAGTGCAAAGTCTGCCTCCCAGAAGGTAAAAGTGCCCCAAATGGGTAACTCTTCCATTTAGCAAAATAACCCCGTCCCCTCCCACTCTCCTCAGAGGCACAACTTTGCTGTGGTCACAAAACATGATGCTGCAAATCTAAATATAGGGTCATGGTACTGGGGCAGGGACCAGGAGATAATAAGAAGGGAGGGCAGGCGGAGGTTACTGTGCTATAAATAACCAACGAACATGACTGCATTCAGAGCTCCCCATGTGGAGGGTTCCAGCACATCTATTGCTTTGTTTCCTGAAACAAAAGAAACAAGGGTTCTGTCCAGGTTTCTCGGAGACCCTGGCAGGAACACACTCTTCTATATATATATTTTTTTTTCTTTTGAAGAACTGAGAGCTTAAAATAAATCCTTTCGATCGCTTTCAGACCTTCTAATCCCCAAGCTGCACCCACAGTACACTTAGGGAATGGCCTGTCCACACTAGCTGACGATAGTTTCATGCAAAGTAGCTCCTTAAACATAAAAGTTTTATTTGGCAAAGTCTTACCAAGCCAGAGTACATATTTCAGTTGCAAGTGTTTGTTTCTCTAGCACCTCCAATATGGATGCTTTTTACAATGTTTTGGCAGAAACAAACATCTGTTTGGGGGACGACACCTGATAAATTTAACCATTCCTATAATGGGAAAGTGCTGACTAGAAGAAATGTTTACAAAGATGCTTTTGCAGCGAGGACAGCCAGGTGTCTACAAAAGCGTCTGCTCAGCAAGCGAATAACCAACCAACACTGCTGAAAATCTCAGAGCTGTCTCCACTCAAAATCTGTGTAAGCTCCACGCTGCAGAAGAGAATCCCATATTGAGCCCGCTAGAGAATTATCTGCATAATTCTGGGCTCTCCATGGAGCTACTCATCCATGGTGACTCACCTGCATTCCCGTCAAATGGAGAGGTGTCTGTGCACCTGAGTCTCTGTGGAATCCCAGGAGAAGTTGGGGTCCATAAACCAGTGAACGAGTCCCATTAATACCTATATATCGCTTTTCCATCTGTGACACCAATGACATTTTTTACTCGCCTATTTCTGAATATTCTTTATTAAACAATAAACTCAAGAATAATCCCATACAAATCACCAGTGTATGTAACTATTATTCCTTATTACTGCAACGGCTCCTTCATGGTGAAAGTGAGGCCCTAATTCAGGGTGGTGATGGAGTTTGCCAGTCTGGAACTGCTTTATGGAGGGTCTGACTCCCAAGGCTGCTTTTAGAAAACCTACCCTGCAAAACATCACTCAGGCAGAGTCAGTAACTCTGGGCTTTAAGAGGTACCGACAGGCATCAGAGGCTGCCCCACTGCACCAGCCTCCCGTATTTATCAAATTTTCGTAAGTTCTGGAGGTTCTTTTGAATAGCTTCATGACCACCTTCTGAATTTTTCCAGCACTATAGAGAAGGATCCCTGGCAAGAAGATCTTTTGGCAGGCAGGTAAGCCTCCCCAAAACAACTCCAAACACTGAGAGAGGCTGACCAATAAAATTCAGAGTAAGGTGCTGAAAAAGTCACCCTCTAGGCCAAGAGACGCAAGTTTTCAAGGCAAAGTTATTCCCCAGTGACTCAACACCAGAAATGGCTTTGTACATCTCTACAATGGTCTGATCATCATGATGATTTTCAATTAAGAAGTTGCTTTTCCACAGGGCTACACGGGGTCATACCAGCCTCTCCTGCACTGTCGAAGGCAAAGGCAGGCATGTCTTACCTAAAATCCACTTGTGTAGTGTCACTCATCAACTCCTGTGACCTTATCATCATGGTGGCCCTCAGGACATCTGGGAACGAAACTCACCGGGGGTGCATGTCTTCAAACACTGACCTTCAACCGGACCCAGAAAAACCAGCAGGGGCTGCCAGCCTACATGGCATCCACCCCATAGAGACAGTAAGGAATGGAAAATAAAGGGGAAGCAAGATACACACACATGTACCCCAGTCCTTGGGAGCTAGAATACAGACGTCCTAGACAGGTAAAGACCATGTTAGCTTCTCAACACCATGCTGAGGGCAGATATGGAGACCAGAACCCAAAAGTCTAAACTTCAGGTCTTTCACTATAGAGGCCTCTTCCCATGGTCCTGAGCACACGCAGGTGTATATTTTGCTGACCTTTCCTAAAGCAAGATATTTTAGCCACAGTGGATCTCTGGCTTTCCCTTCATACGTCTCCTCAGTGAGGTAACCTAGGAGTAGCCACAGGCATTCTGGGAATTCCATTCAGGGACTGTGCAATTGTCAGTATGCTTCATTTGTGTTTAAAAATGTGTATTTACATAGCTCAAAATCACTTCGGCATCTAGCTAAATTATTGTTAGTGATCCCCATGTACGAACAGCTGGCAGGAACATCCCTCCCAGTCTACCAACACTAGTGAGAGCCAAGAAAGCAGGGCCAGAGACGGGACAGAATGCACGCCAGTCCTCTGGGGGCCTAGCACCCACCATGTGTCCTCATTGGAGAGAAGCAAGGCCTGAAAGGGACTAAGCCAAGCTAGTCTGGAAAATTCTAACCTCTCAGCTCATCTATACTTGATATAAACTTCATAGAGTTTTTCCAAAAATTTGACAACCATCCTAAAAATTTACATCACACTGCCAATGCTAAGTAGTATAACTGAATGAAGCTATTTAAAACCATCAATAATTTTAAAAAGAAAAATTTCAATCAACTTCCTAAAGGAAAGACTAAACTGTCTTTCTATTCTTTCCATGGAAAATGAGATTACAAAATCTTTGCTGTCTTAATAATGTTAAGTGAAATAAATCAAACACACAAGCTAAATACCGTATGGTTTCTCTCATTTGAGTAAAGCAAAGTACAAATAAAGAGCAAAATAAGAGATTAATAAAAGGAAATGGGGAAATAGATCTTCTGCAAATGGGAAGGGGACCAAGCAACTGAGGGGGAAGGAAGGGAGGGAGGGAAGAGAAGGGAACATAGAAAGATTTAAGGTGTGTCATGAAGATGTACCAAACGACCACAGTGAGTGTAAACATTACACGTCACAAACATGAACTAAAAGAAAAATAATAATAATGAAAATGACAAAGGGGGTCTAGAGATGGAGGGAAGTGGGTGGGGAGAGAGAGGGGAATAGAAAAGAATCAAGATGTGTTAAATACATGTACTTCCTAAGATGAATGTAAACTTCATGTACTGCAAATGTATACTAATAAGATAAAATTTTAAAAAGAGGCAAAGAACATGCAGCCGAAAAAAGAAAAAAAATGTTTTATGGAGGAGTGTTAGACACCAAATTAAAACGTTGTTATTTTTCTGGATTTTTGATGTTGTGATATTTGTACACCTTGCTAATTTTAAAATTTGTCATGATTTCCTTTCTCAATCTAAACAAGTATATTCACTTTCATACCTAATTTTGCACTTTTACTTTCATATCTTTTATCTGGCACAGCTAAGAGAAGGAGCCTGTATCCATGTGTGGCCTAGTTTAAAGAACACCTGTCACCCCACATAGGAGCAGATGACAGTGGTGCCAGGCGTTCTCCACGGGGAGAATAATCACAGCATTGCCTGGCCCAGCTCCTCGTCCTGCTTGGAAGTGTGTGTCCAGCGCTGAGTGTGTACCCTTGACTGAGGGGCCCAACCCTAATTTCATCCTTACCACTGTAAGGGGAATCTCATTTCAGAGCAGAAAGGCCCAGGAAGGAATGCAGAAGGTTCCATCTGAGCTTCCCATGTGGACCCGGAGGATTCTGGGTTAAGGGTATGAAGAAGGTGCTCATTCCTGGTCTACCATTTCTGCCCCATGAGCGTAAACCCAGGTCTGTTAGTTTTCCAAGCACTACCTAGGGAGGGCAGAGGTTGCCAGTGCTCCCTGTTATGGTTTAGACCTAAAATAAATGTTCTCCAAAGTCTCAAGTGTTCCAACGTGGGGCCTGGCTTGAGGTAGGTCACTGAGGCACGACCTTGAAGGGTGTATTCTTTTCCTTGCCTCCTCCCTTCCCTCTCTCTGCCTCCTGGCTGCCATGGGGTGAGCCATTTTCCTCCATATGCTCTTCCACCATGCTGTGTCTGGTTTGGAGCCAGCTGACCATGGACTGGACCTACTGGAATCTAGGAGTCAAATGAACCTCTCCTCCTTTAAGCTGTGAGTGACAGGAAACTCACTGATACATCACTCAAAACTTTCTCCCTCACCAGTTCAGTGCAGGCTGGTTCAAGTGCCATTGCCTGGAATGTCTGGTTTGAGGGCATTCTCTGGGTACCATGATGGTTTGTCTGCCTGTTAGTGTGTCAATGGAAATATCCCAGGAATCAATCCCCTATCAAAGCCCTAGCCAATGAGTGACAGAAGAATTAATGTGAGAGTGTCCCCTTTCCTTGCTCACTGGTGGGATCATGCTGAGATCCCCTGCAAGACCAAGTACCAGCTATGCACAATGGCTTCCCTGGACTACCTTCCCAAACTGGTCTTTATTCCCTCCTTTTCTGCTGAGATCGCCTCCCAAATAAACTACTGCCCTTGAATCTTTGTCTCTGCAGCTGTTTCTGTGGGAACTTAAACCAAGGTGCTGTGATATTAAAGCTCATCAGAGAAAACACAGTTGGAAGTAAGTAAAGGCATGCCCAGGGTTGGGTAATTGCCATGACTTTACTTATCAAGTCCAGAAGCCACCAGGATTTGTGCTTTCTGTTCGCCTTGAAGAAGAGATCTGAGGGGGAAAGTTGCTTACCATCAGGGTTTAAATTCATGGTCACCATAGGTCTTTGTGGACTACCTGTGAAAGTCTACTTTCTTCTCGCCTCTACTACCACACATGACCCCCCACTCTTGTCAGTTTCTCTCTTTGTTGTAACCTTCAGCTCAGGGTTCACCTCTGCTGGTGGGCACAGGAACTCAGCAACAAACTTCCTGCCTTCTCTTCCACTTTCTTCATGGAGCTCCAGCCTCAGTTTCCCTGAATTGGCTATGGATTTAGTCTCTATTTTTGCCCTTCCATTGGAGAAATGTCTCTTTCAGAAGAGCAGGTTCTCATAGGGTGGCTTAGCTAGTCAGTGCCTACGTAGGTCCTCTTTTTCTAGGCCTTTGGACCTGGTAACCTCATAATCGTGTCTTTCCCTGGCTCAGCTCTAGTTCCTTTGAGAGCTGCTCTCGGTGCTTTCCTAGCTGACTGGTGCTTTCCAGCAGCTCTGCACACGCAGGACTGCCTTCTATTTAACCCATTAATTTACCAGTTCCTCAAGGAGAATGTCTACTATGGATAATTATTCAGACCAAACAAGAGAAAAAGAAATGTGCATGAAGTAAAAGGAAGAGGCCCATGCCCATTTTTGAAGGGTCTCCAGTTTTCCCTTCCCCTGGAATGGGTAACTGAGGGTTCATGAGATTTGCATACTTCACACGTCCACCATGAGAGGCTAACGGCAGACGTTAGAGATGGAGACTCTCTTGTCCACACACATGTGAGTGCCTATTGTTTGTGCAAAACATTGGGAGTGGTTAATTGATCATAAGATACAACTAAAGAACAGATATGAGTATCTATTGTTCAAAAAGAGAGATTTATCAATGCCTCTCCCTTCTCTGGTTAAAATTATCAACCAGCAAGTGAAAACATGGTTTCTAGGGTACCAGGAATCAAAGGACTCAACCTGAGGCTTGAGTAGCATGTACACACACATGTGTGTCACCATTCAGCGCCAAGTCTCCTTTGTCTGACTCCCATTCCGACGTGTGCTTAGTGCACCCTATGCTTAGCTGCTTGGCAAGGGCTCACACCGCCCTCCTGGAAAGCTGAAAAGTGTGTTCCTGCAACGTGGTTTGGTCTCCACTCGTGCCCCACAGCAGGAGTTTACAAACTGCTTCGCCCTGGAAAGGCTTGTTGGGAAGTTCTTTGATATCACTGATTTCTGGGACACTTGAAGAGTTTCCTGAAATTTGTTTTCTGAGAAAGGTAGTCTGGCTTTAGCTTAGATGATCTGTAGTGAAAGTAAGAAACTCTGTTACAACCCGCAATCCCCCAACTCTTAAAATTATCTCAAGTCAAAGAGAACATCATCAGAAATTTTTTTCCAACATGGCTCTACTTACTCTTGGCCAAACCATCCAGACTTTGCAAGTGGTGTCACTGAAGGGTATTAACCCTAAGGGAAAGAAGGCCAAAGATGATGTCTCTAAGAGCATGAATGTCAATCAGTGTGTACTACCACCCCAAAACATGGATCCTATTATTAAAATAAATACTAGCATTCCTTGTCCACATTGCAAAAATAGAAAAGTAACAAAATCACTTAAAAACAATCAATACAAAAAACATGTTAGCCTCAACTATATTGATCTCTTAACATCTGGCACATAGTACCAATTTTGTACCATAATATTTAGTAAAAATAGTTAAATCTGTGTCCCTTTCCTCTGGTCCCACACAGAGGACCAAGCACTCAGAGATCTGAACAAACAAAGAAGGCTTGCTCTCGTTCCATAGGTTATCATCTGTCATTAACAAAATTATTTAGTTCAGCAAATATTCATGGGGACCCTACTCTGGGCCAAGTACAAGGTAGACAATGATGAACAAGATGAAGGTCCTGCCCTCACAAGGCTCCCCCCATTTAAGAGAAGAAGACAGCTGATGGATAAGTAAGTACAAACCAAACAGCACTCAAGAGTAGAAGGAGAGGGAGGAAGAAAACGGAAAAGAATATTACCCCAAAGAACAAGAAGCAGAAAAAAAGATAGAAGGTAATAATCACAGCTACGTTAGAAGAAAGCAGGGTAGGCCACTAAGTAGCTGCTTCATCTGGACCCAAGGGGTAGAACCTACACATAGCAAGCATTGCTTCTAGAAAGAAATCTCTGGGTATGCTTCATGTTTGTCACTTAATGCACCCCATATGTGGCTCTCAAGTATAAATCACTGTGCCTAAGTTCCCCTTCATCCCATCCCTGGGAAATACTGGTGCTGTGGATTTTGTCCCTAACCCTCCCCAGACATGGTGTGACATGCTGCTTACAAAGGCCAAAGAATAAGGGAAGGCTGCCAGGTGGACTTTTGGATTCACATGGAGTCTGGATTTTTCAGACCCGGTGAATCCACTGGGCCTGCACGACCTCAGTTAAGTCAGGAAGGGGGACTCACTTTGGCCACACACCCTAAACCATACTCGGTGCTTAAGCTTCTGAGCTGTCAGTCTTTGTGACCCCCCTTTAGCAATATTTAACTACTTGTGACATGAGATTCTGAAAGCTTTTTGAAAGTCTTATTCACTAATGGAAAAGCCTCTTACATATTTTATAAAACTAAACAAACATCAAAGTTAACACTCAAGTGCAGCTTGTTTTTTTTCTAAACTCTCAGAGCCTTGTCAGCATATAAATCCCTCTTGCAGACTCTATGAAAACCAATAGTCGAAGAGTCATAATTTATTAGGGGTAAAGATTATAAGCTGCCCAAGAGCAAAGATTCCATTTTACAGTTTTGTTCCCTGACACCCAGCAGTACTGCCAAACACCAGGTAGGTGATCAAAAAATATTTGCTTAACGGAAAAATTCATAAGATATTTAACTACACAAATCACTCAGCATTTGTTGATTTTCCTTTAAACATTATTAGCTGCCTCTAAATTGTACATGAAAATAAAAATTCCATTATAAATGTGTTCTGAACCAAACGCCCTATAATACTTCACAGACTCCACAAATTTGCAGAGCACACAGGCTGAATGTATACCTTTATTCTCAAGGATAATGAGGAGAGTAATCATATTAACAGTTACCACTGATCCAGTAGTACCCAAGGGGCAAGCACTGTGCTAGAAGCTTCCTTGGGTTTATCTTCTCCATTCACATAATGTCACCTCCTACACCAAAAAAGGATGTCCCAACCACCATGCCTAAACATCACCTCCATTTGGTCCCTCTCACCCCTTACCTTGCTTGACCGCCGCCCACTGACATTTTATACATTTATTTATTGAATTGTTTATTAGGTCTACCTCTACCAACCAGAATATAAGTTCCATGAAAGTGCAGACTTTACTGTCATTGTTCACGATTGGATTTTTAGCAATTAGTAAAAACTCAATAAGTAGTGATGGATGGATGGATGAGTGGATGGATGGATGGATGGATGAGTTTATCTACCCTTTAAAATAACTCTGCAGAGTAGTCCATTCAGCCTCAGAAAACTGGACCCATATTTCTCTAAGTCCCATGCACTTCCAGGTACCCCATGCTGCCCCACAGGTGTTGAATAAACAAAAAGCTGAGGGGAAGCCATCCCTCCCTTACCTCTCCTTCCTGCTCTTCCCTTCACCTGGTAGGACCAGCATCTCCAGCCCACCCTTCACTCACCCATTCTCAGGGGCTTACAGTGATAAGCGAAGCCCACAGACACTAATCATGTCCCATGTTACTTTTATATAACTCATCTGCAACCCAAGGAGGAAAGGTTACGTCACTTGGAGTTGGCAGCAGAGATGGTCAGATTTAAGCGGCATTCCTGAGCACCTGAAGCATCCCTGCAGTATGGATGTGGCCTAAGTCACAGAGCGGAAGCAGAGAAGTCGATTTCTTTGAACTCACCGGCAGGCGATGAGGGCAGATCCAAGGTGAAGGTAGTGGGTTTTCCTGCACCGCAGTCTTGCCCATTTATATCCAAGACCCTCCGCCTCCGAGGTACCCTGTTGAATGAGTCACTCCTGGCTACATTTGTGCCTCAAAAAATATTGGGTATAAGAGTGCGCTCAGTCTGGCTCTGGTTCCACAATGATCTCACTCCAGCTCCTGGTCCATAATGATGAGGTTCTGCCTGAATTATAACCTACAGCAGATTTTCAGTTACTTCTTTCAGAAAAAACGGACTTTTATCTGCCTTCTATTTTAAATTTTATCTCCAGGTAAATATCACTTTTTTTTCAATATATTTTTATTTCATGAGTATGATGGATGAAAACAGGAGCCAATATTTTAATTGCTCTAATAAAATGAATCATCTCTTTCATTTGCATTTTATTCCTTGCAGGGTTTTCTTTCTTTTTTTTTTTTTTTGTAAAAAGTGCCTAAGTGCATTTCTGAGAGTTTTTAAATGTAAGCGCATCTCTGGGCTGGTTAACTGCATTACCCACAGTAAGTTATTTAAGAGGGACATTTCAAGTAGATTCCACACCTCAGGGATTTGATCGTGGAGTCACCCACTTTGAAGTCACCAGTTGAATTTTAGTCCAGAATTGGAGCATTGAAGGAAATCATCACTGACAACTGCTTGCCTTACTTTGGTGGAAGATGGGTGACCAGCTTTTCCCTAGTTCCTAGTTCTTAGATGTCCACAATATCACCATCATTTCATTAAAGGAGACCCTCCCCATGAAGGGGCACGTGGAAGAGACGTGAGCACCCCCCCACACACACACATGCACACACACACCATGGTATTTCCGATTGAACTCATTCACAGGGGACACTAAGAAACATATCTGAACCTTTCACCTGACAACACTCAATTCAGCTGAAACCAGTCACAGCCTACGGATGTGCCCACGCCCCCACGCTCCTGCTTCTGCTGTGCAGGGTTTCTGCAGACGATGTGCGCACCTTCACGAGCCCGGCTTGCTGTGTGCGGTGACGAGACAGAAGATGGCACTCGTCTTCAGGGATGTCAATCTGGAAGCTTTCAGGAGCACCAGCCTGCACTTAAAGATCAAAGACAACTGAGATGACTCCCAGAAATAGTGCCTTTCCTGAGGACCCAGGAGACCCAGTGCCTTTCTCCACCCCAGCCCCTCCTTCCTTTCTTGCCTGCAGTACAGCAGCATGGCCTGCCCATTGCCCTGTATTTCTCCTGAGTCTGTCACTCCGTCCACTGTCACCACCAGCTTAGGGATGCCACTGTCATCTCACAGGGACGCACTGTCTCCCTATCTGGTCCATCCAGCTCCAGGATGCTACCGCAGTGTCTTCCTGAAACGTCGCTCTCCTGTTTACAACCCTGCCGTGGCCCCCTGGCCTTCAGGAAGAGCTCCACAGCTCAGCAGGCCTTGGGAGCTCCGGCCCAGCTCCTGCCTGTCCCTCCTGTACCCGGCCCGCTCCTGCCGTGGGACAGGGACTGACGCCTTCTGCCGCATTCTCTGGTTACTGAGGTGTTATCCTTCTCTCAGCGTCATTTCTCCCAAGGACTGTACCTGGATCCTTCCTCCTGCCAGGCTGGGCACTGTCCTCACAGCTAGCCCTGTCACTTGCCATGCTGTAAGATAACATTAGCTTCTCCAGGCTGTCTGCGCTGTATTCGCTCACAAATCTCTGGTCACCAATATGGCATCCAGAGTCTAATAATATGAATGAGTAGGGGAGGTCAGAATTTTAAGAATGGCTTATAGCACTTCCTCTATTTCAGGAGTGTATCTTGTCCCTTCCTTTCAGTTCTACTGTCACTCAGTCCTCTATCCTAAGCCCATCCTATCGCTTTCCTTCTTGCCACAGGTCCCTCTGCAGATAAAACAGAGCAAAGGGGACTGAGTCTCCACTCAATGCCAGGATTCAAAAGCTAGTCTACTGTGGAAAATTAATCTCTGGTCACTGCAGAAGGCTTTTATTTTAAAAGATAAAATTAAAAGGGAAGTCTATCCCCTGCTTGAAGAGTCTTAGGCATGATCTGGCCTAATGACAATAGAATAGATTGGATGTGTGGTTGTTATAAAAACAACTGAACGTGGATTTGGAAGGAGGGAGAAGAAACTGGGTGACTTCTTACGTGATGATGGAAGCCTCTGCTCCTCTGGAGTTTACAGAAGAGGAAAAACAGGTAGCTACAGAAATGACATGTTTTTAAAAAGAGAATATAAGGAATAGCTATGCAGAGGATTGAAAGCAGAAATGGTAAGAACTAAAAGAAATGAAGGAATGGAAAGTGGAAGAATGGACAACGTAAGGCGATAATAGGAGGAAAACTAGATGAGAATCTATGTGAGGGCAGAGATAAAACAGAGACCTCAGAAAAAAACGGGCAAGAACAGGTGTACAGATAATGGAGCACAAATATGCACATAGGAGGGGCCTTACTGATAACTGAATAGACAACTGAATGAATGAAAAGTAGTAAAAAGTCAAGGAAAAGCCAAAAGGTGAACATATTTAAACATCATTGTCATTCTGCCATGTTATTATATGTCCACTCCGAACCCAGTCAATGAGAACAGAACCCTACAAGCATTAACCTGAACGCTCGTCTCATTCATTCATTCCTTCATTCAGCCGACACTTGCTAAGCACACTCTGTAAGCCAAGCCTGGATTAGGTGTTAAGAATCCGACTGTAAGAGCCACCAGCACGCTCTCAAGGAGACCACAAAAGAATGCAGTAAATCTCGCTGTCAAGTTGGAAACAATCTTCTACTTTATACTGCACAGGCTACATAATCTGCAGAAAAAAAATATTAGAATCAAAAGTAATAGTATGGCTTGGCCAAAAGCCACAGGAAACAGGGGCATTTTTTTTTTTTTTCCCCTCAGTAGAATTAGATGACATTATGACATGTGCCCATTTAGAATGGAACTGCAAATCATAAAAATGCCAAAAATGTGGAGAAGAAAAACATTAAAAGAGCTACCAGTGGAATATTAAAGACAGACATAATTAAAGAGAGAAAGGCATAATAAATACAGGGTACTTTAAATTCCCTTTGTCATAGGGCTCTACTGCAGTTTGACTCCCAATCCCATTAAAGTCATTCTAAATTGATTCCTCCAGTGTAATGAGCCCCTCTTGATAGCACCAAACACTTGGGCTCTCAAGAGCTCCTGAAGGGCCGTTCTGCAGGGCATGTCCCCAGCAGGCCACTGCAGCAGAGAGCGACAGCCACTAACCCTGTGCACGGATGGAGCCAGGGCCACCTGCTCCTGCCCGAGCATGTGGCAGAGGTGTGGGCAGCTCCCCTCTGCCCAGAACGGGCCCTGGCAGACACACAGTTCAGCAACAGGATCCTAGGAAATCCCCAAGTTTTGACATCTAGTTCCACACATCTTAGACTTTCACTTCTTAGATTACATTACTATTTTCCCATAATGATCACCTTTCAGTGTTTCACGCCGGGGCTACAGATTGGAGCTCCCCACTTATTTTGAATGAGGGGAGAATTTATTTTTTACCTCTGAGATCATCTTTGCTGTACACTTTTGATGCATCTGTATGGTGAGGACTTTAGAATAAGGACAGAGGGCACCTAAATACACTTTATAATCCACATCACCCTCCTCTGCCACACGGTGCTAGCAAAATTAGGAGATGTGTGAGAATTAAGGAATATACAAGTTGGTGGGACAGCCAAGAAACCTGACTTATGACATCATCATTTTGTTGGGCCCCATTCACCTTGGGAGAAGTATGAAGGTCATCCGTTTGGCTGGCTTTTCTCTAAAAGTGTAGCACAGATCATCCTTTCATCTGCTCAGGTTTGTTCTTCCCCTAAATCCCATTGCTAAAGATTCTTTCAGGAAGTCAGATCTCCTTGTTTCCCAAGGATTGAGGAGCCGCTGCCTAATTTCTGCAGCTTCTGCTCTACCTTGGTGACATCGCAGGCACTGATTTTATTACCACAAAGGGTTGAGATTTCAAGTGGAAACAGCTAACTTCTTACCAAACAAAGACCTTGTTTTCAAGCAACTCTCCGGTAATAAAATGCAAGAAAAGCTAAATACCTGAAATGTAAAATAAGTGTTGTATCTAAAGAATAGATGTTAACATTGGCTTTGATTCTGTACTTCTTAAAGCTGTAAGAAAAAGGACAAAGAAAAGACAGAAAATAGAAATGAACTTTCAAATATTAACAACATGATTTCTCTACACTTTGCCAATGTGGTTTGCCTGCCAACATAAAACAAGTACATTCTTATTATTATGGTAACACCACCCTCATTTTACGGAAGGTTATCAGTTTAAAAGTAAGTTTTGTGGGGCCGGTGAGATAGCTCAGTGGCATAAGCGCCTGCCTGGCAAGTGCGAGGTCCTGAGTTCAACCCCCAGTATCCACCCAGAAAAATAAATAAATAAATAAAAGTAAGTTTTGAAAGTGCAATATTATATCTAGACACTAAGTCATTTTTTGCAGATAAAAAGCCACTTATATTTTCTATCGTTTTGTTATCCCTTCATAATTTTAACATTTTACTGATATTCTATTATCTGATATTCTATGATCATTTACTGTTATTTCTATTATCACAATTAAGAATCAGTTTTCAATGAGTTTAGTTGTCACAATGTGCATACATGTATACATCCTGGTCACTCTATTTACAAGAGATAATTAGAAATATCCCTTTACACTGCATGCATCTAGATCTCCAGGGTTTTGGACATGTAAGAAAAATTTAAATCGATTATACTACATTTTGTTAGGTTTACAAAATTTTGAAAAATTATGACAAATCATAAATAACCATCAGGAAAACCTGGGTGACAGCCAGCCCTTGAGAAAGTAGATTTCAGAAGAGAGAACCAGATTTGGACACTCACATATTTGTGGCTCCTGCAATCCCTGGCACTGGCCAGCCACTTTTCCTGAACTGGTCACATGCGGCCTACTCTTGGTACTTGTGATCATTTACAATTCTCTTCTGGTTGAGTACAACAGTGACTCCAGACAGAGTTTTGCTCTGTCCTCTCTGGACCGCAAACAGCATGCCTGTCCCCAGTTATCTGCATGGAAATGGTCAATTCTGGGATAAAAAAGAGGGCTGGAGGAAGACCAGAGCTCGGACCGGGTTCACATCTTGTCACTATTAAGGGAAAGCCAACTCTACTGTACCTGCCATGCTGGCGGCAGAGTTTAGCGTATGAGGCGTGATCAAAAGATGGAGTGAATACTTAAATTTTTAAAAAAATGAAACATTGCCATTAATTGCCTCTCCAACTGCTCCTCTTGGCTTATGAAAATACTTACCATTCTTGCAACTTTCTGAAGCAGGTCTGGATGCCTCAATGTCCTAAATTCAAAACCGTTACCTTTCATGGTCATTTTGACTTTGGGGAACAGCCAGAAGTCACGCAGTGCCAGACCCAGTGAATAAGGTGGACGAGGACACACTGTCATGTGTTTACCAGCCTGGCCCTCTGTTGGATGGCACTCGGCAGCAGTACTCACTGTATTTTTGATCGTATTTTGCAAAGACACTCGTGAAAGAAGACTTACAGAACTGCTTCAGAAAGTGGCAAGAACGATGGGATGTGTATTCAAAACAACAAGGTGTATTTTGTGGTTAATGGGAATGTGTCTTTACTGTAATAATTTTAACTTAAATATTCACCATATATTTCTATCACACATCATAGGTAAAGATAGCATTATTATACCATCTTTAAGAATATTTAAATCCAAAGAACCACTATTTATCAAGCTAATGTTATGAACTATGTTCGGGGCTTTACCTACATTACCCTTACTTACAAGGCTTTTGCAAGATGTTCTCATCTCTGTCCTGGAACCATGGGCCTGGGGCATGGGGAGATTGATTTGCCTGTGTCACACAGCAAAGTGAGCACCCTGGGATTCAAGCCCAGCCCAAGTCCATATGAATCCACAGCGCTCATTTTTCTTCTTAGTCTAACATGTAACTCTCTTATCTACTTAAAAACTAGTGAAAAAAGATGTGGTGTTTTACCAAAACCCTGCCTCGAAAATCTTTAGATTCATTTATTCACTCAGCAAATGCAGACTGGGTAGCTGCTCTGTGAGGGTTCGTAGTTCGCGAGAAGCAATGTGATTTAAAAGAAAAGAATGGATGGTGATCTTGGATTGATTTAAAGCTGAGTTGATAAGCCTGCTTCCCAGCTTCTAGGTCCTATGGGACGGCAAACGACTCAACTCGTGCCTTCTTCTCTAACTAAAGGTATTAGACGAGATCATTTGCACGCTCACTTCCAAAGCAGGACCTCTTCCTGCCTCTGTCTAATCCCCACACCACATTCACAGTCATCTTGCAGTAGGCGCGTCAATACCAAGCAGCTGTAATTCTCGAGTAGCAGTCTGAGGAAATGCGGCTGAACCTTCACTTCGCTACATGAGCACCGTCTACTCCATACATCTTTGCCTTACGGTTGCCCCATGTAAAATGTGCTGAGTGGATTGCTGTTGAATGCTTGCTTTATTACACATAAGCAAACAGTCACTCTGTTTGTGGGCTAGGGCTGCAGTGTCACAAACTGGCTGGCTCAAACCACAGCCGTTCCTCTTCTAGCTCCAGAGGGTTGGAGCCCAAAATCAAGATCTCCGCACGGTGGGCTCCCTTGGAGGGCTGGGACGGGAACCTGTCACACACTCCTCTCCCAGCTTCCAGGGGCTCATCTGACATTGTGGAGGTTCCGCAGCTACGACCTTCACATGACATTGTTCTGTCTCTACGCCCAAGTTCCCGCTTTCACATGGATCCCTCTCATATAGGGTTAGAGCTAAAGACCTGACCTAAACTTCATCATCTATAAATATCTAGTTCCAAGGAAGCTCAGGTTTGGAGATATTGGATATTAGGAGTTCAGTGCTTCTTGGGGAGACACACATCCACCCATAACACTTACTTGTTTTTTACTGAGTATAGGCATTTTATTTTATTTTTTAACTTTCATTTTTATTAGTCCACGTCTGCAGTACATGATGATTACATTCATTGTGGGGACTTGGTACATGTGCACAACACGTCTTCGTTCTTTTTACGTCCCTGTCCCCTTCCTACCTTGCTGTGTCCATCCATGTCTTGGTCCCCTTCCCATTTGCAAAAGATCTCTCTCTCTCTGTTATCTATCGTTTATGTTTCAGAGATTTTAGAGGCTCCGTCGTCTCCTGTTACACTAATTTCAATGGAAAGAACACCCACAGAGAAAGTGAGCACTTTTAGGATCATAGGAGTAGGGGTTTCGGGGAGCCCTGGATGTCCACGATCGGGGCCTAACCATCCCGTGCATCCATGGAAGGCTGCAGCAGTCAAAACCCCAGGCGTCTACGGTGCGTACTCGGGAAAGACAGATACACCTCTCCATGCAACCAGGGACAGTCCTGGTCTCGTGGACCAAAATGAACCATTCTGTGTTATGTGACATGGTGGCCTCCATCAGATATATCTTGATTTAATAGAGAAATAAAACCGATATAAGGTCATAAGGTAAGACCATCATAAAGTGCAGGCAGGCACCCCATACTTTAATGCTCCCAAGCTACTTTTTAACTCTGAGTGAAACAATTTGCCTAATGTCTACAGAAACGGTTCAATTAATTTCCTTCTGTAAGTAATACCAACCTGTCCCCGATAACACACCTTCGTAAAAGTGCTTTTCTCCTGCTCCTTTTTCAATGTTGAGACTCCAGAGACACAGGAGGAAACCCAGGCAGGTTTCAGAAGGACAGGAAATCTCCCCGGAAATAAAGCACACTCCCACTTTATTAGAGACCTTCTGTAGACCCCGGGGTCTGCAAACGAATCAAAAGGTAGATTCCAACTGCCCTGCCCAGGAAAAGGCAGCAACAGCATCTCCTGCACCTTCACTAGTAATTCCTTCACTCGGGGACAGTTTTAAAGCCTTTACTATGTCTCAGGTTCACTGCTCAGGCAGGTGATTTAAATAGGGTGGTTGGTGTGGACTTGGTTGGAAAGGTAACCTTTGAGGAAAGGCACCAAGCCTACTTAGGTATGAGAAAATTTCAAGCAGGGAAACCGCCACGCAAGCACCCTCAGGCAGAAGCCAGTCTGGTGAGCTCCAGGAGTAGCTTGGAGGTCAGGGCTGGGAGAGGCCACAGGGAGACGGAATTAGAAATGAAGCCTAAACCAATTTGGCGCTATCAACAGAGTGGGGGAGTTTGTGTAATGCTAACCCAAATCCAAACCCACAGGTTGTTCAAGTTAGCTTGTGCACATCGCAATGTTATAGCTTATTTTTATTAGCTTTTTTAAATCCTGAAAAATGGGTCATTCCCAGATTAATTTCTCCAAGGATCCTACATGGGGAACTATTCAAGATCCAATCACCTCCTTTTAAAAAGGATCAAGCCAGCTGGGTGTAGTGGCATGTGTCTGTAATTCCAGCTACTCAGGACGCCAAGGCAGGCGGATTACAAGTTCAAAGCCAGTCTAGGCCACTTAGCAAGACTTTGTCTAAAAAAAAAAGGACGGAGAAGTAACTTAGCGGTAGCGCACTTGCCTAGCATGCACAAGGGTTCAAATCCCCTTTGAAAATACTGTTAAAAATAATAATAAAAATTAAAAAGAGGATCCAGACCAGAAGAGTTCCTATTATTCATCCAAGGATAAAGTTTAAGAGTGGCAAGATCAGGACTGGAAATTAAGTATTAAACCAAGACTGGAGTCCTAGTCCCCGTATGCTAAAATCAGTGTGGGTTTGCACATGACAGAATCCAGTTCAATCAATAAAGATTTCAATCCTAATTATTTGGCATTCTCAGACAAACCCTCCAAAGAACAAGAAACTCTCAGGGCACTGGCAATAATGCTAAACAGACAGAGCAACCTACAGAAGAACTTGGGCTTGCCATGTTCTCCTCCTCAAATGTCAATGTTGACCAAACAGGAGGTGTTGGTGTTTGTAACATTTCACTTCACAGATAACCTGACACCTCCAGTATTGTAAATTCTCCCCGAATATACTGCATAGTAACGACAGAGCTGGGCATCAAATGGGTCTTCTCAAGATGAGGAAAACAATTAATGCATCTAAATCCAGAACTTTCTTTGTCAAAATTTTTCTTCTTTTCTACGCATGTCTAAGTAAGTAGCCCATGCAAGCTAACAGGAAAAGAACTCCTTCCCCTACTTGTAACTTGCCAACAGCAGAGCCAACCTTCCCTCCTACAAAGACCAAGGTGGCCGTTACTAATGGACATTTTGTCCCAACAGTGTTGCAACCTATTTTCAGTAAAGCCGTAGCTAATAATTAAGTGTTAGAACCACTTTACTCTTAGGACCCCAAAAATTACTGTTTAGCTCACATAGCTGAGTCCAGTTTGAATAGAAATGGCTTTGAAACTATAAAACTGAGTACCTCTGGCTGATCAGATGTTTTCTTGTATATTGCAACAAGGTATAGAAAAATAAACATACGTTCTATAGTCAGTATGAATTTGTAGGTCCTTTAAAATGTTAAGTAAAACAAAAATGAATTAACAAAATAATGAATTAGGAAGTGAAAAAACTCACAGTATTTAATTATTGGTGATATGCATATGATACATATATGTTATATATATGTATTAAATTTACTCTATTCATAGCACCATTGATGCATTAATTAACTAATTATTTGGAGCTGGGGAATGAACCTGGCACATGCCAAATGTGGGCTGTACCCCTGAGCTATGGCCCACTCCCAGTTTATTCATTTTCAGTCTATAACATACAGATAATGTCAATAAGTCCTCCAGGCCATGTGTAGCCAACAGTGTACTCTTTGGAACAGGCTTAGTAACACCAGTTGATTTTAACAAATTAGTAAACTGTTGTCAGAGTAATTTTTGGAGCTGTTGTCCTGTTCTATTTATTGTACTTGAAAAGTCATATCACTAGTTTACGGCTTATAATAATTACTTCAATTCTATGCGATTTAATCCTTTAAATCATCCATCAGGATTTTTCTTCAGCTCTTTTAAAGGACTGTAATGAGTTCAGCAATGATGAGAGATTAATTCCACAGGATACTCACAAGAAGCAAAGGGGCTATTTCAACACGCACGCACATAACATATTCTAGGGTAGGAGAATGCCCCTTCTCCTGAAGTATTGAATATGAATGTCATGTCTCAATTTCCCCGGAAATTTAGAGGAAAGCTGAGAGAGAAGGCAAGGAAGGGGCCTACCATCGCCGTACAATTTTAATCGAAAACTTCCAAGGTATTTTCTTATTCTACTATGTAACTGCTAACTCAACAACTTCACCTCTCCTTCCAAAGAGAGGAGGGAAGGAAGGAAATAGCAAGCCAACAACATTTTCATATCCAATGTTGGAACTCAGCTACAGTGGCACGGGATAGCTCGAGAACATTATCCTTTTCTTCAGCTCAGGGCCTGAAACGACTTAGAAGGATGATTGCCAAAAACAATTTATAGCTTCCTTTTGGAGGATGAGGGAGTTAAAAACGTCAGTTTTGTAAACGTCTTTATCAGCACTGTCTCCAAAAACTTCTTTCCCTTCCTTTTTCATTCTTAGGCTATTTTCTTTGATGAAACCAAGCTTTCCAAACCTATCAAAGAAGTTTTTACTTGGATGGACTGACAAACTTCCCTCCACCTTCCCTCCCTCCCTCTCCTCCTCCTTCCCCTACTCATTAGGGTGTAAATACTGTGCCTTCTCTACACGCCGAACATCCTTCCAGATACCTGACAGTCCGCAGTGAGTAAGGAAAGAAAATCCCACGCCCATCATGGGATCCAACTGGGAATCCATGCAGGAAAAAATGCAGCTGTCACGTGGCCCACAGTGTGTCCAAGAGCAGGCCCTGGAGGAAAGTTCAGAAACACAGAGTTGCTCTGAGGCAGCCCCAGCCCTCAGTCCCTCCACACAAGGGCCTGGTCCCACAGCACTGTCTTCCTGTAGCCCCTGTGCTGCAATAGACCCTGAAACACTGGGCACCGCTCACAGCTCCAGTAACAGCAACCCCAAACCCAGAGCAGCACACCCTAAAATCTTCACTCCTACAATCTTCACCCCACCCCTCACCTCCTCCACGGCCCGTGCCCACGGTGTGGGGAGACGGCAAGGATTCTTTTCTCCACTCCACACACAGCAACTGGAATCCCTGCACAGCCAAGGGACTGCACAGCCAAGGGACAGAGCTGACCCAAGAGCTAGGGGCTAGAAAGCACACCTCTGATTCCAAACCAGAGCTTTCCCCACACATTCTATTACTTCTCCACGGTCAGAATCCACGCGCTGTGAGAGTGCAAACTGGAGGCTAAATCCAACCTGCCGCACCCCAGTGACAAGGGGGTGTTGATGGCGAAGAGTGGGGAAAGGTTTCCTGGGCACATCTAGGCAGGCTGCACATGCTAGGCCAGTGCTGCCGGGTGGACTGTGAGGAACCGTGGAGTGGAGGGCAGGGGACGAGGAAAGAGAGGACCGATGGCGAACGAGGTCCTCAAGGCTTCCCACGTGTCTAGGTCAAGTTGCCTTGTGGGACAGCATCCGGTCGCCTATCTCCAGAAAATTTAAAGGTCTTATTTTATTAATCAGGGACAATGGCTCTCGATTAAGCAATTAAGTCTTCATCTCCAAGGTTTTTCACTGGGGCTGAGTTGAAGCAAATTCCACTTCCTTCTGTGGGAGAGACTTGTTTAAATGGCGACTGCTGCTACATAAACGTCTCCCCACGGGCAGCCAGCTACAATGCGCAGGACTGGGAGATTCGAGAAAGGACGTTTTCTAACACCAACCAGGGACCTCAGTGGTCAGGTTTCTCTGCCATCTGAGGATTATTCTCAAATATGCCCAGGCATTTATCTGGAAGCGGTTAACACACCCTCATCCCTCATGCTAAGAAATATTTTAGGTCGCAACATGTTGCATTCATTTGCTTCCCCCTAACTTCAAACTGTTTCCTTGTTACTGTAACAATCCAGCCCCTGTACATCTGCATGTTTAAGACTAGGTTGCCCCCTTCCCTCTCTGAGTGCCTAGCACAGGCGCTTTATTCTTTTGAGGGCTGATCTGAGGAAAGTAGACAGGACGTGCTTTTCGAGACAGCCCCAAGGCAGCTGCGACTCTTTCGGGGAAATCAAGTCACTGGCTTTGGGCTTTACAGCTCTCAGGCCCAAAAGGTCCTGACATACAGACTTAATGCAAGGAACTCAGAAAAGCTCGTAATTTTATCTGATTTGAAAAATGATGATAAATAATGGCAGCTATAAGACCAACCTAGCACTGGCCATGGTTTGGTGTCACTCTGCTACTGTGTCAGTGCACTGTGTATTGTCAGTGGTGTTTTGGCAAGAAAGCTTCGGGTCCAAAACGGCTTAAGGAACTCTCAGAGCACCAGACATCCACACTCCTGCCTCCCGTGGGCAGATCCCGTGGGGCACTGTTTGGAAATTTTAAATTACTCTCACATTGAGCATAAACATCAGAACCACCATCGGTACCTTTTTATTTATGGGGTTCAAAATTGAAGAGATTTTGCTGTAGGGGAAACATCAGCAAATGAGAAGAGCAGAGATGATCCCAGGCAGCCCCAAAGAGAGGGGGGCAGATGTAGAGATTCGCGTGGTTTCCAACCAACAAAAGCACCCCCTTTTGCATTATTTCGCTGCTTGCCTACTCCCTCACGCTGTCTCTTCGGTGAAGGCGAGCCAATATCTGGACCTGAAAATGACCGTTAATCACATTTTTGAAAAACATATTTTAGCAACAGACGAAACCATGCACAAAGGCAGCTGGAATGAAAAGGAAAGAAAGCGAAGAGCAGGCACCCCTGCAGCCAAAACAACTCAGTGCGGCGCAGCGTCCCGCGATTGCGTCTCTGCAGCAGAGCTGACTTGCGAAGCCATCAGAAATGAGGCGGCCGGCTCTGAGACCATTGTGATTTGGGGGTACGTTTATCCTTCGATAGGAAGATCTGCTCAAATCAATCCTCCCACATACACGGGCCAGCAGTGATCGTCACAAAGAACCGAGGTTGGCAAAGGCTATGTTTTCATTCAAAAGTCCCGGATGGAAGGCAGAGATGGAACTCCACACCAGATTTTACCCTGCGAGAAAAGAAGTCACTGAATGACTCTCTGAAGAGGCTAAGTGATTTTAAAATAAAATCGCCAAAGACCAGGGAAATAGTGACCCTGGATGGAAAATCACAGGAAATAAGACTCAGTAAGCTATATGGAGACTTGGGAAACAAAGATAGGAAAGAAGGAAGATGGGGGAGTTTGATTATCTTCTCTAAAATATCAGCCCCTTACTCTTTGCCCTTCCCTCCAGATAGATGCGCTCTGGTATCTGATCTTTGATAGATAGGTATGAGCACCAGTAGGCCCACACATGCATGTGCAGGGGCCTGCAGAGTCCAGCCAGCCACGGCGAATAATTTGACATGCCGAGGCTTCCAAGGTTACCCACCAGACGCCATCAACGCACAGTACCATCTGATCTGCTTACTATGCAAATATCCACATACGTGCAAAGTCTCATTATAAATAACTCACTTCCCAGCTGCCTACGTACTCAACAGAGAAAATGACACATTGCCTGCTGATCACTGAAGGGCGCCAAGTGAAAGGCACATATAAATTCAGGACTCCAAACCCGTTTCTCCTGATTTTAGGCTTGCTTTGGGCATGAAAGGAATACTCAGTTGAAATGACAGTCTTCCAGCACTGAAGACACCGGTTTTCAGGAGGCACTATAAGGCCCGGCTGCCAAAGCAAGGCTGAGCTTCCTCAGAGCCCAAGTGGTAACTTGGCAGACTGTGAAATAAGCTGAACCACTGCCCTGGTTCTGGAGGTGACAGAGGCCTAAACTGCTGCGTACACTCCCACTTCTACTTAGTAGTTAACTTGCTGAGCGTCTACATGCAAAGCCCTTGCAAGAGATCAAAAATTGCCACTCTTCATTCACTTGAGTGCCTACACTCTCTGTTCCCTGCTTTAGGATTTTTTTTTCTAGGAAAGGAGACCAGCGATTTTCGGCCATGCACACCACACACACATGTACCGAGTTCTGCACATCTGGTTCCTCATGCGAATCCTCCAGGACTCTTTCGTGCTCCCTAGCAGCCCACTTTCGACTGCAGTTGCCTTCTTCCTTCCCTGCTAACTCCCCCAGCTCCTCAGTGACTACTAGTTTCTGAGTACTTGGCTCATTCAACTAGAGTAGATCTTTAGTCCTGGTTCTTCTTTTCAGCTGTTATGGGTAAGGTGGAATGTCAACTTGACTGGCTTGGGAGCCAGCTAGGAAATTAGCAGAGCATACCTCTGGACATGTCTGGGTGGATCATGGAGGCGGAGATGGAACTCCATGCCAGATTTCACCTAGAGCCCTTGGGGTCTACATCTGGTCTCTCACCCCTTAATCTCTGGCACCATTCTGCTCTGCTTTCTGGCTGCCATGACCTAAGCAGCTTTGCTCAGCCAGGTTTTATCACTATGAGGTTTCTCCCTGGGAGCCAGTGGACCATGGACTGAACCTTCTGAAACCATGAGCCAAAACAAACCTCTCCTTCTTTAAATTGCAAGATTCAGGAGTGTTGTCCAGCAATAGGAAAGCTGACTAATATAGCAGTGCTGCAAATCAAACCCAGTGCCTCATACATGATAGGGAAGTGATCTACTACTGAGACACCCAGCTCTGATTTTTTTTTTAGCCTTGTTCTAGCTTCTTCTTCCTCTGGCTCTCTTTCCTCTCTGTAGGATTTCTTAACTCCCAAAGTACCCACCATGCTTGGAACTGGGGAAATATCCTATTTTGGAAGTGTCTGAAACTCAAGCAGAGGGAGAAAGACTTGCTTTAAGAAAAAGAAGACTAATATAAATATAAATACATATGCAAAATTATAAGCAAAACTCTGGAGGGGGACCGTGCAAGGGAGGTGGCCTGCTGCTTGTTTTTCATCAGCTTCTCAATAATTCTGCCTTCGACTAGAAGTGCATTATTTTGGTGGATGGCCATTAAGGGTTTGGCCAGTCTTCTGAGAAGCCTATCTATTTCTATGGTACTTAAGACTTCGTTTTCCTTGAGAATTTGAGAATTTAATAAAACTGGAAAGTGTTTATGCCCATAAGAGGCACACAATCAATATCTGCTGAGGTCGATAGTAAACGTGATGATAGGAAGAAACCAGAGGGACCCAAATCTTCAGTGCACAGAATTTGAGGAAAAGGAGGTTCACAAACCCAATTACTATCTTAGAAATAGCTACTGGTGTTCACTTGGCTTGGAAGCATTGGAAACAGCTCCTAACCTGTCAGCGTTAGAAAACCCTTGCTTGAGTTACTAGTGGTGAGAAATTGACAATGACACTTGCAATTTAGAGAAGGCTAAGTTTAGGCTCAAGGGACTGGAAAGCATGGGGACATCTCCTCTTATTTCCTTTCACAGGAACTTCAAGCTGCCTCTTGAAACCCACTCCAGGTCCCCCCTTCTATCCCCAGTGTTTTAGTCATTTTATCATTCCTGAGACACCCATAACATAAAGGAGGAAAGGTTTATTTTGGCTTACAGATACAGTCCACGGCTAGCTTGTTCCAAGGTGGAAATGCCATGGCAGAGGGGCCTGGTGGAGGAAAGCTGCTCATGTCATGGCGGTCAGGAAGCAGAGAGCGAAGGGAAGAGCCAGGAAGGGAGCCACACCCGCCAGGACACACCTTACTCAAGCCCTACCTCTTAACAGCATACTCAGGTACTACCTCATTAGTATATGAACCCACGTAATGATGAGTACAGCAGCCCCATTTGCCAACCATTCTCCAAAAGCCCCGCCTCTGAACGCTTGATGCTTTGGGGCCCATTCCACATCTGAACCACAGCGCTCAGTAACTACACTGGCAGGGGTGGATGATCACAGCTCCCTGTCTGCTGTATTCTCCAACCACCGCCACCTTATTCACTTAGGATTCCTGAGTGTGCTAGGGATGCAGTAACCAACTGAGTGGCTTAGACAGCAGGCATAGATCACTTCATCTCACTTCTGGGGCTCAGAAATCCAAACTCAAAATGCTCACTGTGCTGGTCACCCCACCATCACTACCACAGGCTCTGGATCAAGTACATTCTCTAGTCCCTCATTGTCCCTTTGCATGACTCTCTTCTGAGCCTCTTCACAGTGTCTGCCCCTTCGCACATCTGTCTCTGTGTCTACATTTCCTCATATTATAAGGGCACCAGCCCTACTGGATTAGGACCCACCCTGATAACCTGATTTGAATTTGGTTATCACTGTGAACAATTCATCTCCAAATAAGGTCACATTTTGAGGTTCAAGAGATTAGAATTCTAACATATTTGGGGGGTACCCAATTCAACCTGAAACTAGGACTATCCTAAGCTGTCTTTATTAGACACTGAGAAAAGAAGTGTACATCTAAGGTGCCCATTATTAAGTGTACTGACCAAGCAGATGCCAAAGGAGTGGTTAAAGAATGCATTTTTTTAATAGTAAAAAATAGAGGGTTAAGAATTGGCACAACGTCAAGTGACAATTATACTAAATTTGGCAAAGAATGCTGTGAAAGTGTCTAATCCTAGTTGTTTTGCTTCCACATCCATAGACATTTTAACCAGTTAACTCAACCTGCTCTCACTTTTTGAAGGACAAGCACTCCATAAACTCTGAAAAACTACAGTAAATGCCCCTCTGCTGGTAATTTAGGGATCACAGAAGAGAGAACTAAAGTCAAATCACTTATCCCTGAAGTGTGATATAAGGCTTTAGATGTGTTTTATCTCTGGATAAAAGAGGAGAGAATTGTTTAGTGCTAAATTCGCGGAGCATACCTCAGCAACATAAAGGACGTCAAATAGTACACGGGACCATTTTAAGTACTGGGAGAGCCCATTTCTGAGAGTGACCAAGTGTGTGCTCCACCTGCCTGGCTATTAGCACTTTGTCTCATCTTCTACCATCAAAAAGAGGGGCCACATCGTTCACGTACCAGAGGGTAGACCTGTGATGATTGTGAAAGTGGAAGCCCAGCATGAGGCAGTGGGGAAAGATGTGCACACGTGGAAGCGGGTGACCCTCTGATCAACCCTCCTATCTGTCCCTTCTTGCATCTTCTTGAAGAATTCCTTTGGCCTTTTCTTTTGTTTTCAACCTCCCCTCCCCTCCTTCCCAAATAAAATTTACTTTTTGTGACTGCTGTGGGTGTTTGGGTTCTTATTTTAATTTATTTTAAAGTTTGATTTAAATTTGGAACCTACATAAGACTTTTGACATTTATTTCTGGGGGTGTTTTCTGTAGCTCGATGAAGTGGGTGTTGATTGACAGGCAGGTTGCTATGGAAATAGCTGTCACTGCAGAGACTAAGGCTTCATTTCATACTCTTCTTTTGTCAGGCAAAGGTTTGTGGGATATTTTTAAAATAGTATAAGTGCTCCGGAATTAATAGGGAACCATCCAGTGACTCGTTTCTAACATTCCTATCAGAACCTGCAATCGTTTGTATTCAGTTCAGTTCTGTTCTGCATATATATTTGGAACTTTTTGCTTTAAAACCAGTGTTTTCTCTTATTGTTTTCTCTCCTTGGTTATTTTCCCCCACATTTCCCCCGTGAGACACCGCCCTCACCACCCCCTGTGAAACCGTTCAGGTAAGGAAATTGAAGGAATTAAAAACAGTGAACAGTCTTCCAAAAGAAAGTTCTAGCAAGTACAATCACAGACATGGGCATCCTGTTGGCTCTCTCCCTGGACTGCATTTACTGAGCAGGCTTTTAAAGAGGAAATTCACAGGATAAGAAAATATATTCATATTAAAAGAGGAGCAGATGAGTTACCCTAGAGTCTAGGACCTACACTAAGTCGGGTTCACTTATTTTTATTTCATTTCATTTATTTCTTTTCCACCTTTCATTGTCTCTTGGAAAGTTAGGTATATGATAAATGAGACACTGGACTTCCAAACCAAATCATCATCATCGTCATCATCATCATCATCATCATCATCACCATCCTCATCCCAAATCTCCTTTTTCTCAAAACTCTCATCTCTCATTCCCCAGACATTCATTACAGCCCTAAAAGCAACTGAATTCTGAACACTTTCCAAGCCTCACTGAAAAGGAAAAAAAATAGAAGCCCCAAGGAACCCCATGGAACAATTTGCTGTGAAATAATGAAGAGTGACCCTCCTCTAAACTCTACTTCCTGTGAACCTGAATCCAATCATCGCTTTCCTTTAAAACAAGTATATCTGCACGCTGCCTCACAGCCCGGCACACACAGCCCCGGATAGGTCAGCAGCTCAATTTCTGAATAGAGTTCAAGGGCCGAGTGTTTGCACCACTTTGTATTTTTCCAGCTGCAGTCAATTTCTGCCATCTCTTTATCAGTTTTGTTTAGCTTCCTTTTATTTGAATGTCAAACTTTGCATTTGTTAAGGACCTTCATCCAAGACCCCTGATGCAAAAGCAAATTTTCCCCTTGGTAATGCTTCAGATTTACACTACCTAAATAAAAATTAAACTCGTGAAGGATGTAAAATATATAGAAACACACATTTGTTTCCTTGAAACCCTAGCTCAAACTCATACAATTCCTTTTGTCATTTCACTGGAGGAAGTTTTAGGAGGATTTTTTTTCTACTACACAGGAGTTCTAAGTGTTTATATTATTTTGATGTATGAAAATTTACCTAACAAATTAAATATGCTTATCATATTTTCTTATTTCTAGAAGATCCAAAAGATGAAAGAGGATCTTAATACTGCGTTGCAAAGCATGATTTGACATTTCAAGGACCTTGGCTTTTTTGGCTAGATTTAGAATGAAAATGGGAAGAAATTTCTGACTGAGAAGGAGACTCAGGTGATCGGACCTCCTTCTTGTACCTGTAAGAGCTGCGTTGAGGGAAGACCGGAAGAGAGACCTGCTCCTCACATTTTTCTGCAAAAAGTCTAAATAGGTCCTGTTAGATACAGATCTTATAACAAATAAAAAGGGTGAGAAAATGAAGGAGGTTAGGGAGGGAAGCATCTTATAGTATGAGTAAAAATCTAAGAAAATGGTAAAGCAAGCAGAGATAACAACCAGACTAAGACCCAATGCAACCTAATTGTCAGAAGTATAATATTATTTATTTTTATAAAAACAGGCATTGTTTCCGGTTTGTTTAAACATAGCACAGAGGAACGATTACAGACGCTCTCGACTTGCGACCGGCTGACATCCGAGTAAACCATCCGGAGTCGAAACTATCATATGTCTGAAATACGTTCAATACCCTATGCTAGGAATCATTACAGCTTATCCTGGCCTACCTCTCGCGTGCCCAGAACATTGCTGCTAGACTTCAGCTGGGCAAAACCATCAAACAAACACTCAGCCTGTTTCATAATAAAGTGTCAAACACTTGTGTGGATTCCGAAAGTGAGCACATGGGCCGGTGAGATAGCTCAGTGGCGTAAGGGTCTGCCCGGCAAGCGCGAGGTCATGAGTTCAACTCCCAGAACCCACATAAAGGAAAAAAAGGGCCGGTGAGATGGCTCAGCGGCACAAGCACTTGCTGGCAAGCGCGAGGTCCTGAGGTCGACTCCCGGTAGCCACATTAAAAAAAAAAAAAAGAAAAGAAAAAGGAAAAGAAAGTGAGCACACCATGTGTTAAGGCACTGCTTTGGCACCACTGTCAACCTGAAAAGCCATGGATGTCAAACCATCCAAGTTGAGAGACTCCCTATTCACCTTTGAGTCAGATGAGCAGGAATTTGGCTTCTCGAGTCCTGTGATACGCAACCTCGGGCAAATAATGACCCAGCTGAGATTCCATCTCCTCATCTTCAAAGCAATGCCTTGCTTACCTTACAACCTCTAGTCGCATTTTGTAACACCCGTCATTTTCTCTTTTCCCTCTCCTTCTCCATCTTCTCCTCATTCTGCAATGTCTACTCCCCATTATCTTCCTCCTGCTCTTGGTCATCATGACTTGGGGGAAATACTTAGGCTGGAAACCCCATTCTCACCTGTGCTTCCTGAGTCACACACTTGCATAAATGGTTTCCCTACAGACCCAGGAGAAGCTACAAAACATATTTTCCTTCTAGCCCCTCTCTTCAACTCTGCTTGAAGTTGAACTAAAGCTAAGTGTTCTGTGGAATTTTGTGATAAATGAGCCCGGGGCAGCCATTACCATTAAATTAATAATCTGGGTAAGCCAGCCATACCTACAGAATTCATTTGTAAACTGTAATGATCAACCTTGTACCGATGCTGACATGTACAAGCCTATGGCCATATAGTTTACCCTCACATAATACAGGAAAACTGCAAATCCAATAAGTGAACTCTTTTACTGAGAGATGTAACCAAAAAGCTTGTTGTCATTTTAACAGAGTGCAAATCAATATGTGATGTAGGGTTTTACTTTTTGGTAACATTAGGATGTCGACTTCAGCAATAAGCATGCTATAGATCAGAAGTTGGGACACAATGTTCTCCTACAATACACAAGTAAAAAGCTTCTTATTTTAGAAGTGTAGACATCAGTGATGTTACCCAGCGACAAGCTCTACCACTCCACTATCTTATGAGGTAGAATATAACTTACAGCTGCCACGCTAGGTTTTCCACGACAGAGTCTACCCAGGGAGGGGGAAATCCAATACATTATAGTAGAAATTACCAACGTACAAATGCGGAAGAACTTAATATAACAAAGACAACTCTCCTCAGCCTCATTCACATTGAGAATAAATGAAAGTGTTATTATTCATGCTGCTGTCAGACAGGATCGCATCTGAGTCACATCAGACACAATGGGATCTATCTTGATTTTTTATTTACAAGATCCCTGGAGAAAAGCGTTTACAGCACTCAAAAAGGGGGGAGGACATTCTACTACTTGTAAAGCTCACTGTGAGGAGATTCTTGCTTATTTTAAAATTATAGAAAGAGGGGAAATTAGGGTTTAATTCTAGGCTGACTCTTTCCTAAATATGTCAGTGTAGGCAAGTTACCTAATGTTTTTCTTTTGCAGTATTGGAGACTGAACCCAGGGCCTTGCATTGTGCACAGCCCCAGCTTTTTTATTTTTCATTTTGAGACAAGATCTCACTAAGTCACCCAGGTCGGCCTCTAACTTACCATCCTCCGGCCTCAGCCTTCTGAGTAGCTTGGATTACAGGGATGGACCACCACACTGGGTTTTCACCCAACTTTTTTATGCCTATATTTTTTAGATGAGCTTACAATAGGGTTAGTAAGAGTGTCACCCCTATAGCGTTTCTGAAAAAATTAATTGGAATAAAAAAATAGAAAAACCCTGAAAACTATCATATGCTGCATAAATGCTAATAGATGGTACCCATTCACAGAGGCATCAGCAATAACAGAGGCCCACAGCCCTGCTAGGAAACCCTTCCATGGGACCACGATCAAACTCGTCGAAGTTTCTGCAGGGAGACACACATACATAGACACTAAATGGAATACCCGGGAGAATGTAACTATCCTAATGTAAAATTTTGCTGCCAAATACCTTTTGTGGCCACATTCAAAATAAATTTAAAACTAAAACCCAATGACTATTTTTTTTAATCTCAGGATTGTGGAGAACAGATTGTGCCTTTGAAGAAATAAACCGATGTATCTGAGCCAGTTCACCCTGGCAATAGCAGCTGCTAAATATCTCCTAGACTTCCTGCCTCTCCTCTATTCTCATTTCCTCTTCCTCCTTGATCTCACATCCCAGCTCTGTCACCAGGCCGCCAGCCTCCTTTCCAATGCTCTAGTGGCTCTGCACTCCAGGCTCTGCAGCATCCTAAGAAGACAAATATCCCCAAGAGGACGCAAAGGGGAGCTGCTCTCCTGACAGCCTCCTGCACGCTCCTCCCACCTCCATCCCAGCCACTCTTCACCCAGAAACAAGTGGTCTTTCTTCAAATGAAAATGTGGTCAGGTCACACTCCTGATGAAGCCTTTCACTGCCCTTCCCGAACTTGCTTCCATGAAGATCTACCTGTCTACTACGCAGCGCAAAGCCCTTGGCAAGCTGGCGCCTGCCTATCTCTCTCCAGCTTCACCCATCTTCCTGGCCAGCTTCCTCCTGCTGATCCCAGACTGCACGTTTCCACCCAGCCACGTGACTCTGTAGCTCTTCGAATACACAACTTCTCACCTCTGCTCTTTCGCACGCTGTGCCTCTTTTTGCTTGCCTGTCCCTAACTTGTCCTGCAGGTGACCATACTCACCCTCTGGACATCTCCACAGTCCACTCTGGCCCCTCTGCATTTCTTCTGAGCCTGTTGGTGCCACATGCTGATCACGCCTCCACATGGCCACACAGCAGCCAGTGCTGTGACTTGCCATAATGACTCGTCCAGTGGTCTGGCTGGCTCCTCAGTGACGTCCCCAGTGTGGCACAGGCCCAGGCACTGCACAAATCGTGTGCTGAGCAAGCAGCAGCTTCACAAGGAAAGTGCTGCATGTAACTTTTCGTCAAAATGACAGCTTTTAAAGGTACATAAAAAGTCACTACCCACTAACTTGAAAGTGAGAGAAAAGTTCAGATGTCTTTGATTTCTAAGATAAATACTAGGTTTGTTCTCTAACTGTGGTTCTCATGGAGAACACTAAATGGTCTAGTGTTCAGATGGAATGAAACTCTGCTTTTATCCTACTCTAGAAACCAAACTACAGGCACCAATCATTTACAAGGTGTCATCTGTGCTAGAGAATGAAGTCCTGTTTCCAGGATGCAGAAGGACGGAACACTGAAGTCCAGAAAACTTTCCACAAATGAATGACTTCCCCTGGCTTCCAAAATTCTGATTTTATGTTTTGATCATATTTGCTGTGTGCACCTAGTGTAGTTTGGGTCCACAGTGTCACCCAGAGGCCCGTGTGCTAAAGGCTTGGTCTTCAGCCTGGGGCTATCAGGAGACGGGGATCTTTAAGAAGTGGGGCCTAATGGGAGGAAGTGAGGTCACCAGGGTAGTGGCCTTCAGGGGGATATTGGGACCTCTGCTCTTTCTTCTTCCTCCGTTTTGCTTCCTGACCCATAAGTGAGCATCTTGCTCCGTCACTCACTCTCTGCCATGATGCCCTGCTTGCCACAGGCACAAAAACAATAGAGTCAAATCAGCCATGGACTGAAACCTCCAAAACTGTAAGCTGAAATAAACCTTTCCTCTTTTTACATTGATCATCTCAGGTATTTTGTTATAGCAATGGAAAGCTGAAGAACACAGTGGCAAAGCCTGAAAAACTCTGACACCTATTTCACAAGCATATCCATAGTTAAGGCAAAAAAAATTCCAAGCAGAGCAATGCTTACAGTGCGCAGGGAGACTCCTAATAGGACAGTCTACCTGGACCATAGCACGTGTGCTAGGCGCTCGAACACTACTTGGACAACTCCTAAGGAGCATGTTCCAAGAAAATTTGGGAGAGATAATAAAAGAAGACGCGTTATTAAGAAACATTGAGCCTGTTGTGTTGGTTCTTTTTCTCATTTTGCTTTCCTTCTTGAAATGAGCTTTCCATTGCAATAGGAAGAGCGGGCTCTGCTCCCATGGGAATGCCTGGGTCTTACTCATCTTCAATACCTGGCACAATGCAGTTCCAAAGAAAGCCCTGAATATTTGTTTATTGAACAAAACTAGAAATATTCACTTAGAAAACACACTTAAAAAAATACCTTCCTACATCTTAGCTCTGCTTGAAAATATTTCTGATCTACTGATATTGGTGATTGGAAGAGCGCAGGGTTATGGTGTCTTATTTTTTTTAATTGCAATAAAACTTCTGGAAGATATAACAAGTTTGTAATACCTCTGGGTAAAGTCGTCTTGGCCTTCCATACTGGCCCTGAGTGCTATCACTCAACAGTAGAGATGATCTACGATATTTCCCAATGAGGAAACCGAGCCCTGAGCAGTAACTTAGGGTTGTTTTTTACTGCGATAACTCATGGTCACAGACCTAGATAAAGTAACCAGAACTCTAATGTTCCTAGAATCACTTTCCATGGACCTGCAAGTAGAGACTCACTCCAGACCATGGAATAAATAGCACCTCCTTTTCCTCCTTGCCACTAAATCCCAAGGGCCCTAGGATGTGCTCACACTGTTTTGCTCAAATCAATAAAGAAGCATGAAAAGTACCCCTAGGAAATATGGTGCACAAGATGCAAATCACACTGAACTTTCAGGAACCTTTCTCTCTTGTTCTTCACCTGGATGCTAACCATTAAGGAAAGCTCGTGTCATGGTGTCTTATTTTTTTTAATTGCAATAAAACTTCTGGAAGATATAACAAGTTTGTAATACCTCTGGGTAAAGTCGTCTTGGCCTTCCACGCTGGCTCTGAGTGCTATCACTCAACAGTAGAGATGATCTACGATATTTCCCAATGAGGAAACCGAGCCCTGAGCAGTAACTTATGTGATTCACACCTTCCACTATCCCAAAGGAAACGCTGACTGTCCCCTTCCCATCAGAGCTCTGTCAGCCTGAAGAGCCCTAGTTGAAGTAGAAAGATGACGGACGTCTCCTTCAGTCCACCTAAAAACCTCCAATCATTCAAGCAAGACTGAAGATGGTGGCGCACCCCAGAACACTTGTTGGGGGAGGGGGAGGACAAGCAGAGGAAGGAAGTGAAGTGGGTCAGAGGGTATCTTTCTCTTGTTTGAGCCCTCTATGGCACTATTGAAAAATCTACAGATAAGCATCCTAAATCATGGTAAATTACACACTGCATGCTGGTGACTCGGTCACGGAAAATTATGAAGCTACGTGATGTCTCATTTGTTGTGCTGAAAACAAATGTAAATAAATTACTGCGAGAATCTCATTTACATTTAGAAATTCATCCTGATGCATGACATGACTACCGATTTTCTTTAAGAGACTTCAAGAAGAAATGCCACTCATTAAATCCAGATCATGAGGCTCATGGTGTGAGCTTGATTTGGTGCCTGCTTTTCAGAAGAAGAAAAAAATCTCCTCTTTCCTAACAGGAGAAACACGAGCTCCCCCACCCGCCACACTCACACGGGGGACAGGAGGCAGCAGTAGGCGCATGGTTGTTCCTATTTCTTTTTATTTATTTATTTTTTTTTTTGTGGGTACTGGGGGGGTCGACCTCAGGACCTCGCGCGCCAACAGGCACCGGTGCCGCTGAGCGATATCACCGGCCCCTTTTTTGTATGTGGGTTCTGGGAGTCGAACTCGGGCCCTCGCGCCTGCAAGGCAGGCGCGTACGCCACTGAGCCATCTCACCGGCCCGGTTGTTCCTATTTCTAATGACCCATCTGCTACTTCCCCCAATCCGAGAAAACGCTCCAGAGCCACTGTGAGCCAGGCTAGCTCGCTGCCTAGGAGTGGGGACGCTTCGTGGTGGTCGAGCCATATACTCTCACCCCACTCCACCCCTGCCCCACGCAAGCTGGCAGGGGTTCATGGGACAGAATGGCATGAGTTGACTCCTGCAGGGATCAAACTCACGGCCAATCTCATTTCCACTCTGCTTTGACCCACCAAGCTACAAAGCCAGGGATTCCCTTCGAATAAGGATTGGTCGCCAAGTGGTACCGAAGGCTGGCACAAGATGCAATTACAGGTGATGGGTGGGATTTCAGCACACACCTAGGAGGGCTTCCGGTCTGGGGTGGCTGTCAGGCTTGTGGCTGCGCTTAGTTTATCCCATGCACCTCTGCTGGGACTCCACGCAAATCACCCAGGGCAAAGGCAAGCACTCAGGGACATGGGGACAGAAAGTTACAGCCTACAGAGTATCATGAGGACAACTCAGGCAGGCACTGACCAGAGACCCATTAGACCCAGGCAACAGTAGAATGGGGCATCTCACGAGCACTGCTGCCTTCCACATCCCATAGCCCAGTGCCCTGCCTTGGAAGTGAGAGTCTGGGACCTGACCTCTCCCTCTGCAGCTGTGACTATGAACTCGCTTTCCAGCCCTTCAATTTCCTCCCATCTTTTTTTCCTTTCCCCATTCTAAACAGATATCACAAAAAAAGTTGTTGAGTTTTGCTTCCGCCCCACAAGGGTGAAATACAACCATTTCCTAAATAAGGATATTATGGTGCGCTCGGCCTCAGCCACAGCAGAATATTTACATAAGCCTGAAGAGGCCTGAGAGTTTATTGGTTAAGGAAAAAATAAGCAGGCCATGAAATAATTATTTTTCATTGTGCCCTGCCAAAGCCATTCAGCCAAAGGCTAAATTGAGCTACTATTGTGATTATTTGAACTACAGAGCCAGAAGTCTTTGCTGCGAAACAGCCCAGCTGTCCTGAATTTTGTTCTGATGGCCAGTTTTCATTCTGGCTCTGATTCTGCCAAAAAAAAAAGGTTCCCAAAATGGGAGGGTGGAAGAGTTGCTTTATCCAGACCCACATCAATTACCGATTTAGGGCCATTTGCAGAACTTGATTATTAACAAACCACTTCCTGAAACTGTTATGACAGGATTCCCATATGCAAACGGCAGGCCACTCATATGCACACAGTGAGGCGAGAAAATTAAAATGAAGACTTCCTAAATTTACTGGCAGTCATTTCTTTTAATGCTGATTGTACTTTACAGTGGATGAGCTCTTCCTAACAGGCCTCAGAGCTGGTAGGCCGCAGCCACTGCCCTCCCGGCTGGCCTCGTGGGGGCACTGACCCTGTGCTCGCCTGGCGCCTGGACGGGTGTGTCTAGTGACTGTAGGATTTCACGACCCACTAAAAGGACCCTTCCAGGACTTCAGGAAGCACTGTGTGCTCTGTTTATTCAGTGTGGCTCCACCAGCGTCTGGAGCCACATCTGCTCCTGTAGGCACTCAGTCAGGATGTGTCGGGAGGACTGGAGCGGAGAAGGCTGGGAGACTGCTAGCCCATGGGACGTGGGTACTCAGTGTTTCCTGTCTCCTAAACAAATATCCCTCTTGTGTGCTAGGATGTGCACATTTCCGAAAGCTATGGTGGAGGCACAGAAAATTGCCAAATCACTTATCATTTATGAAACCATTACTTTTTTCTACTTTGGCCAAGATCCATTTCCAATAAAGAAGGGGAAGGGAAAATATTTGCACTCCAAGCAATCCAGAGCCCATAAATACCATTGCAATCAGCACCGGTCAAACATCAGCTCTCCCCACTGCCCATGGGATGGACTACCGAGCTCCAGCCTGGTTTGTGGAAGGCCCCCGAGTGTGGGGAAGGCTACGACTATAGTTAGAAGACATACTCATGATACAGCAAGAAATCAAAAAGATGGCAGAGGTCTACAGTTGCATTTGGAAAACAAAAGTGGTTTTATAGTTAATGGTCAGATATAAGGTACATGGTTTTCAAAGAAATACTGAAGTTGAGCACACTCTAGGCTAGGACAGGTGGGTAGTCTTTGCTGTGGTGGCTTCGGATAACACCGCCAGGGGTTAGAGTCACATGAGACCTTCAGATCTCCTGTCCCCTACCCAGGCGCCCACATCTAATCCAATCCCCATGGGAAAGAGATGAAGACACTGAGATGTGGAAACATGAGTGCCGTCCTACCATGCACCATCACATGGAATTTTCTTTTCTTGATTCTTAACCTCTTTCTCTCTCTGCTCCACCTTTCCCTTTTTCCTCTCCACTTCTTGCCCACATCAGTCTTTACAATCTCTCCCTTCTCCCTCACTATGCCTGCCGGCAGGTCAACACACAACCCACCATGTTTTTTTTACTGTATGTGCTGCTGAAGCATTTTTTACCCTCATTTTTTTTGAGTGAAGAGGAATTGTCTTGGGCTACATATAAAATATATCATATAATTAATATACATATAAGTAATAAAACATATTTTTTGAATTTTTTTATTATAAAAAAGAGGCAAAAAAAAAATGTCAGGCCAGTGGTTGGACACACCAGAGGGCTTCATTCCCAGCCGCTGTAGGAATAATAACACCAAAGGTGGACACAGCACTTGCTGTGCCAAAAGCTCTTCTCATGCTTGATGTTCACCACCTCATTGCATCTTCACTAAAATGAGCCCCATTTTATTGTCAATGAGCAACTGAGGCATAGAGAAATTAAGTGACTTATTGGAGATGCCCCAGCCAGTTAGCAAAAGAAAAGGGTTTTAAAACATCTGTCGCACTTCCCCTAGGAAAGCTGAGCCCGAAGAGCTGAGTTTCAGGAACATGCCCAAGTCCCCTTGGCAGTGAGCCGCAGCTCCTCCACCTTCCTCACTGTCCTGCTTGAGACTCAAAGGCCAAAAGGCTGAGGGACCAGGGGGGGCACAGGGCAGAGAGCTCTCCCTCACCAGTCCTGGAGTGTGTGGCGCCTTCAGGCTCAAAGAATTCTTTAAAGATCTAGGCAATAGGGAACTGTGTCCAGACAGTGCCTTTGTTTTGTGAAAATAAGGCAAGACTTATTTAGCATATGTCCTAGAGAATGATTTTGCCAGTTTTCAGTCATTAAAAATAAAAGCTCAGTAGGGTGATGTCTATTCCAAATAATTGCAGCCAAAAATAAAACTCTTAAAAAAAAAAAAAAACCTAAATAAAATCAGTCTAGGGCTTTTGGTTCTAATATTTGGGGTAGATCCATATGGATTACAGAAAAAGCACATGCACAAGAAAATTAACTGTTTTTGGTTAAGGACAGTGGGGAAAGTCAAGAATGTCCATAGATAAGAGAAAACTCCATTCGAGTCATTTTCAGATTCTAACATTCTGTTCTTCCACACACCTCCCAAGGCGGATTACCAGTAAAACCCAGTCTCTCCAAACTTGACCTCTTATCCTTGTCCACACCCTTGTGTAGATGACCCAGTGCAGTCCACATCTAACATTCTAGAAACCCAGGATCAGAACACAGCCAAAGTGAAGTGTCTTGAAAAAATATTAGTCAAATGCTTGTGGGCCGGTGATATAGCTCAGTGGCATAAGCACCTGCCTCACAAGCACCAGGTCCTGAGTTCGGTTCCCGGTACCCACATAAAGAAAAAAAAAATGCTTGTTACACCAATACATTATTTTAAAGAAAGACAGCCATGCCCATGTCCCAGTAAAGCCTGGGATAGCTATGTCTGGCTATTGGGTACACTGCCATTGATTACCCACAGTTGTGCAAGGATGTCATTGTGTTTCTCTCTGATCCCTTTTACATATCATTCCTATCTGCAGTAAAACATGGCTGGGAATGAGAAGAAATAGCTGGAAAAGAACAATTCTTATAAAACAAGGAAAGCTAAGCTGGTAAGTCCAGCAGAGAACTTTTGTCCACTCTTCCCCACTGTGGTGGGCCGTGCATGATGACTTTACCCCTTCCCTTCGGCTTCCTGACCTCTCCTAGGTCGCGGGGATCCCACAGAACTTCCTACAACTCGTGATTTAATTCCTGTCTGACTTGGAGGCATGAAAAGAGCCTGACCCATGACAGCGGCGACTCCCACTGTGCCTAGATTCTCTCCCAGACCCGGCCCGTTGGCCAAATGGGGCAATGGAACACCTCTCCCTTTAAGGCTCAGGGAGGTGGGCCAAGAAATGGTTCGTTTCAATTAAACTCAGCAGAGACCCAGAACCGAATCAGCCACACGTACTGGAAGAACCTCCTCGTGGCCAGCGTTTTAACGACACCACTCAGTGTTACTTAAAGAGTCCATAAAATGTGCCTGCGCTCAAGACTTCGCCAAGAGGTCCAGCCCTGGGCACACCGGGCTCTGCCCTCCAAACAATCCCACAGCGCTCTGGCCTGAGAGTGGCTGAATGGCGGACGCTTTCGCATCTGATCACATGCATCGCTCTCCATTTGGGGTGTCTAATTTGGAGCACTATTAATGCTCAGCCTTTTCTGGAACGGCTGCCTAAGGGATCAGTAACCCCCAAAGTTGTGGTGAATATTAACCATATTAACTTTGCAGCCTGAAACCTACTGTACCCCCCAAGCAGCCCACAACGCCCTACAGGTGACTTGCTTAACAAAAAACATGCCACACAGAGCCCTGCTGCTGGAGGAAATGTTCCCTCAAAAGGGATGCTCACCCCGCCAGTCACCATCAAGACTCCTGCACCCCAAACCGATCCCAGATTGGGGCATTCATGGTTTCACTCAATGGCCAGATTTCCTCTGGCCATGCAACACCTTTTTCCTAGGTCTAGCTGTGGGCCAAGTCCCCCAAGATCAGTCAAAAAAATGCATCTGTAAAGGTAAGAATCTTACCTGTTCTAAGTAAATTTCAAAAAATATCTCCTATCACCCAGGCCACCTGTTCAAGCATGTTGTCCCCAAGAACAACTTCCTAATGATTATCAAAATTCTGGAAAAATTATAGAGAATAATGTTTCATAATTGCCAGTACCAAAAAAAAAAAGAATGAACACAGTTTGGGCGCACATTATAAATAGGAGAAATAGTCATGGATCTTCTCCCAATGACGAGCACCCCTTACAGATGATCTGCTCCCCTCAACCCCACTCGCTAGAATCGTCTCTCCCCGTGACCTGCTCCTTTGTTACAAGCGCTCTTCAGCCCCTGCAAACCACCCTCACAGAAGGAACTCTGTGGAATTGGAAATTGAGTTAAATTTTAGGATTTGGAATCTTTACTTCTTCATAACCCTGTATGCTTAATTGCTCCTGCCGTTTAGCTACGCAATTATGTTGTCCAGAAATGGAGACAAACAATAGATTTTAGTTTTTAAACAGGAACTGAAACTGCAGAGAGCCGCAAACCACGCCATTAAAGTCGAACTAAATGAGAAAAGAAAAAGTTTCACTTTCGGCAATCACCAGTCCACCATGCAGAAAGAAGCTACCCCTAACTCAGAAGGCAGGAGGAAGGAGTGAGGCAAAGCTGGGGTTCCAGGGTGAGGTTGGGATTTTGTGAAAACCCCAGGCATAAACAGAACAGCAGGGAGTGGCTGTACACACCTGTCACTCCAGCCCTTGGGAGGCTGAGGCAGGAGGATCACAGATTCAAGGTCAGCCTGGGCAACTTAGTCTAAAGTCAGCCTGGACTACAGAGTGAGACCCTGTCTCAAAAAAGCAAACGTAACAAACAAAAAAGACAAAATCAAGCTGCCAAATAACAATACAGACAAGACTTGCCCTTTAGTGGCTGAACGAACGCAGGAAGCCTGCTCCACGAAAAGTGTCACTTGTGCATAATCATCGCGTCGATTTAGCTGGTTCTAATCTTCCTGTCTATCAAGGCTTCCTACACTAAATGCCTTCTTTTCAGGATCAGCAAAGAAAACAAACAACAATAAACTGTATTTATCCCCATGTTCTAGAAACTATGACAAGAATCACAGAAAGTCAAATGATCAGCAGATCCAGCCGCGCGCTTCTCTCGGGCCTCGGTCCTCAGAGTGTCTCCCGGACACGCCTCTTCTCAAGGTGCTCCGCGAGGAGCTGGGGACCTTACCCAGCAGCACCTCATTTCGGCTGTGGGGAGGGAGTCAGTCCAGGCCCTGTCACCATCACCATCCCACACACCAGGAGGGACTTGCAAGGTCCATGCAGGAAACAATGGGTGCAGGCTTTGTCGCAAGACCCCACCTGCTGGGCAGGCTCCACAGAAAGCAGACAGAAGCCGCCCTGGAGGAGAAACTGCACTCAGACCCCCGGAGGCCTGGGGCCGGTGGTGGCGCCCGCCCAGACTCCCACGGAGGACAGCTACTGAGACATCTGATGCTGAACCCAGAAGTGGCCAGCATTGTGCCTGGTGGCCAAGTGTGCAAACCCGCAGAACCGCTCACCTACAACTCCTCCTGAGAGGCGGGTGAGAGAACATGGGTGGAATGTTGTGTCTTTAGGAACAGTGAATTTCAGGAGTCCACCATCACTAAGGAGATAAGTAGTTTTATCTGGCAAAATCAGATGGGCCAAAAATATTTGCCAACCCTTGGAAGTGTGCAGCAACTGCAAATACACATGTGTAGGTCATGGGTTTGTGCATGGGTCACATACCTGATTACACGGACATGGGGCAGCAATTCTTGAGCAGAAATTGCCGATGACTCTGTCTAGCCTTGGTCCTTTCTGCACCAAATGAGCCTTTTCACAGTAGTTTTCTAGGCTCCACCTTGGAAAAGTTCTAAGAGTCGTACCCTGTGCTGATGCTTTCTAAAAAGCAAGTTTTCACCGAGAGGTGCATTGCCCACCCTAGGCCCTCCAAAGGATGTCTCCCCTCCTGTCCATCTTCAAATCGAAAGTCCTCGTGCACCAGGACAGCTCAGAATTTAAGACTAGCTCTCTATAAAACTCCAAGAGAAAACTAAAAAGGAGACAAAATTAATGCTAACCCTTACCTTTGGCAGCTTTCAAGACATTTGGCCATGACTTACCCGTATAAATAGAAAGAACTCATTTGCTACAGGAATGCCCATGGGCGAACATGTCCTGGGTAATGAAGTGTTCAGCTTTTGCATGATTAACCAGCCGGTGGGGGGAGTATAAAAGCAGAGGGCATAAAACAGGAAGAAAAATTGATTAGCAGTCCTTTTATGAAGGAGTCCAAGAAAAAAATCCGGTTTTGTACTTGATAGCTCAGAAACGGGCTGTGAGGGAAAGACGAACTTGAACTTCTCACCAGGAAACTGGGCAGCCCCTGGCAGCTCTCTGTGTTTTTAAAATTCCACAAGCAGGGAGGCTCAGGTGAAGGAAAAGAGACACCCAACGACTTCCAAACTCGCTGCCCGATGCAACAGGTCCTGCCGGTTGTCATAAAGTTAATTTTCGAAAACGTTGCGAAACACATTACATAAAGTGGAAAACTTTGCCTGGACTTCGAGTCCATTCAATTTTCTCCCCGGAGCGCTCTGCGAGACCACACTTGGCTTTAACTACCGCCAGACCAATTCATTAAGAAAAAAGGGTACGGTCTAGAGCCAGAATATTTATACACTTGACTCAGAAACGATCTATTCCGGGGGACAGCTTCCCAAGCCAAATGCACTCAGGGCTTTCCTATCCACAACGCCCTGGGCCTGAGCTGCAGCTCCCTTCAGTGGGGAGAAAAGGGGTTGGGTCCAAAAGACAAAAATGCACACTGACTGGAAGCAAAGCAAGGACTCAGGAAGGGGCCTGGTGGGAGCGACTCACTTTGATTCACTCCAATTGCAGGACCCGCACTGATGCTGCTCCACCCTCTCTTCCACACGGGGACAGGTGTCTCCCCAGGAAAGGAGGAGCGAGGCTCGGTGTCCCCGCCAGCACATCAGGCTCCAGCCCTGATGTCACCGAGCTCAGAAAGAACGGGATGGTGCAGAAGCAGTGGCCTTGCACATCCACACGTGTGCGTGCCACACTTGCTTGCCTTGGGGATGAGTAGAGGCTGCCGTAGAGTCGGGATTACCCAAGAAGCTAGCATTTTCCTATGACCTTCAGATCCAAGGTCATTAATGTCGCCGTGTGAGGGTTGGGAAGCCACTGGCAGGTTAAGATGATCTGCTAGATAGCTGTGTGACTTCAGACAAACTGCTAAGCCTTTCTGATCCTCATCTCACTCATTTACAAAGTAAAGAATTACACTACCAGACATTTAAACCCTCTCCCAACTCTAAAATCTTCATTTCTGGCCCAGCCTGGAGAGGAGGAGGGTGCAGACCACCAGCCACTCGAGGGACCTTCTTGACTGCAGCTACTCTGGATTTCAGAAATGGCACCCAACAAAGATAAAATACGCTAGTAAAAATAAAGTTACCTGTTTCTTTTCACCTTTAACATGGCTCCTAGAACATTTTGAACTAAGAAACACGGCTCCCATTAGACTTCTGCTGCAGAGCGATGCCCTAGAGCTGCGATGGCGAACCTTTTAGAGACCGAGTGCACAAACTGCAACCCCAAACCTCATCATCGCCAAGTGCCCATGCTGCAGTTAAACCTGAATACTGAGGTTTTCGTTCAGAAAAAACAACTCATACATTAATATCCTTTGTCTTATAAGACAAATAACAAAGGCGCCATAGTTTCACCACCAGCAGTCTAGAGGAAGTGTGGCAGAGGGTCGCCTGCAGGCCAAATCTGGTCCACAGCCAGTCCAGAGACAACTGAAAATCATTTTATAATTTCAAAGGGGTGTTTTTAAAATGACAACAAATGCCGCTGGGCACAGTGGCACACATCTGTAATCCCAGCTACCTAGGAGGCTGAGGCAGAAGGATCACAAATTCAAGGCCAGCAACTGAATGAGATCCTGTCTCAAAATAAAAATTTAAAATGGGGCTGTAGCTCAGTGGTAGAGCCCTTCCCGAGCATGGGCAAGGCCCTGGGTTTAATCCCCAATACTGAAGAAAAAGAGTTACAGAAATTATGTATAAAGAGCAAAAATGAAACTGTTTAGTGTCTTGTCCTTCAGAGAAAAAGGTTGGGCACTCTGCTCTCTCCTCTCCTTCCAGGGAGGGCACTGGGCTCGAGCCCCAGGTCTTCACACGGGCTGCATCCCTGACTCATTTTTTTTGTTTTGTTTTGTTTTAATTTTGTATTTTGAGATAGATCTCACTGAAGTTGTTAAGTTCCCCAGCCTGGGCTTGCACTTGCATCTTCCTGCCTCAGCCTCCTAGACTGATGGAATTACAGGCGTGCATCACCACACCGAGCCCCAGGTTCTGGTGCTACTGTAACACCCAAGTTTTCTTTATGGTTTTTGTTTTGAAATGGGGTCTTGCTTTGCAGTTCAGGCTGGCCTTGAACTCACTATGTACTAGCTCAGGCTGGCCTTGACCTCTCAGCGATCCTCCTGCCTCAGCCCACTGAATGCTGGGATCGCAGGCGTGCCCAAGTCTTGAATGCAGTGCCAGAAAAACTCCTGGGAGAGAGTCGTTCACAATCTCCATCTTCCCCCACTGCCCCAGATGTGCTGGGAGTGACAAGGGCAGGATTAGAAGAGTCCCCACCAGCCCCAGGGCCAGCGAGGCTCACACTGTACCTTCCGGTTCCGATTTAAGAGGGAAAAGCTTAGCAGGAGGAAACAGCCCGGGGGAAGGATGGGAATTGCCACTCGATATGGTAGCATATTTTTTTGGCCAAAGTTTTGTGACCAAGTGTCCTCCTTCTCCTGGACCCAGACATTTGGGATCTTTTGCTTGCTAAAGACCTAAAACCAGGACAGTTCTGGGCAAACAGGATGAAACCGTCACTTCGGATCTGCTCGACAACAACCTATTACCTGAGGAATCCAAGGCGAATCCATTTTCGTACTAGAAATACTGCTTTAATAAAGCTATATGTTCAGTTTTTGCCTCTTCTCCTTTCCTTGTCTTTTAATTATTGAAAATTAACTAAGAGAAATTAGTAATATAACTATATTAACTATCTTATATATATTTTTTTCCTTTTCCCTTCTTTCTTTTCCCCTTTCCCCCATCCCAGTTTCTCTTTTCTTTTGAACAGCTTCTTCCCATTTTACAGTATCTATTGTACATTTTGGATCTTTTTTTTTTTCGGCACCAGGAATCAAACTCATGACCTCACACTTGCCAGGCAGGTGCTGTGCCACTGAGCTATATCCCCGGCCCTACATTTTGGATCTTATTTACTCTTGCAGCTTCTCACACTAGGGAGACAATACGATGTTTACACATGTGCGTCTGATTTATTTCACTTATGAGTATGGTCTCAAGTTGCATCCATTTACCTATAAAAGTCTCAAGTTTATCTTTCTTTATAGCTTAGTAGTATACCATTGTATAAAAATACCACATTTTTTTATCCATTCCTTGGTTGATGAACATTTGGGTTGTTTCCAAGATTTAGCTATTACAAATTGTGCTGCTATAAACACGGGTGCATATGTATCACTGTAGTATGATGTTTCTAATTCTTCTGGGAAGACACCTAGAAGGGGAATAGCTGCGTTGAATGGGACCTCTAATCCTAGTTTTTTGAGGAATTTCCATAATTTTTTCATGCCTTTATCTTGTACTCTGAGTAACTACTTTGAAGATAACAATATGCAATGTACTAACCATTGTTACTTTCCTATTATCTTGTTATGAATTTTTGTTTTATCTTTTTCTCTTTAAAATAAAATTTAGGGCTGGTGAGATGGCTCAGCGGCCTACACGCCTGCCTGGCAAGCGTGAGGGCCTGAGTTCGACTCCCGGATCCCACATACGACAAAAGGGGCCGGTGATATCGCTCAGAGGCACGGGCGCCTGCTGGCGCGTGAGGTCCTGAGGTCGACCCCCGGTACCCCCCAAAAAAAATAAAAATAAAAAAAAAATTAAAAAAAATAAAATAAAATTTAAAAAAGAAAATTAAATTTTCAGGAAGTTCTGCAGTGACCACTCAGTTCTTGCACTTTATTGTCTTGGATCAGATCCCAAAACTTTACTGGGCTTCTCTCCTCCCCCTATAAAACACACTTGGTACATCACAAAGTCTTCTGGCAACTTTGGTAACTTTGAGGGAGGACAAAACCTTCGACTTGGAGAACAAAGTGGGGCATGGAGATTCTCAAGTTAGGAGTCATGGCTGGATAACAGAGGTCAATAGGATGAACAGTTTTCCTTTTTCTTTACTTTTGCTTTGCCTTTCTTTCTTCTTTCCTTCCTTCCTCTTTCTTTCTGTCTTTGTTTCTCTCTCTCTCTTTCTTTCTTTCATTTTTGTGGTACTAGGGATGGAACCTTGAGCCTCGTACATCCCAAGCATTTGGTGGTACTGAGGATTGAACCTAGGGCTTTCCCACTGAACTACTGCCCCAACCTTTTTAAAAATGTTTTTCTTATTTTGAGAGAAGGTCTCACTAAGTTGTCCAGGCTGGCCTGGAACTTGTGATCCTCCTGCCTCAGCCTCCCAGAGTGCAAGGATTATAGGCATGCACCAGCACACCTGGCTCAGGATGGATTTTGGAAAGTGTTTTAAACTGTTCAACAGTGTAATTATTTGAACTGGAGATAAAATAGAAGCCAGCATGACCCAGCTTCCATGGAAAAGGGCATCTTATTGAAACCTCAGACCCAGAAAGTCTGTACACCCCACATCCGTGGACCTGCATAGTGGTGTTTCCTTGTTTGTCTCATTATTTCGAGGTGGCTGTTTTGACAACCATGGGCGTCTCAACAGCACACGTCACTTGCACAAATAGGAAGGGGATTCCCCCTCTCCCAAATGACAGGGAACCGCTCTCCTGGTTTAGGAGCTGAGGCCTCACTGGTCGCATATGAAACACACTCTCCCTGTGACCAGGGATGCTCTATTGTCCCATAATCGCCCCCCACTGTTCTGTGCACAGTTTGGTAAAGGTAAGACCTCTTCGGTAGCCAAATCCTTTACTCACGTTAGGAAGGTGCCCCAGCCATGGCTGGGTGCTGGGTCAGGTCCCCGTTATAGGCTCTGCATGGACACAGAGCTGCCCCCACCTGGGACAGAGGGAAGACAGGGACAGGAAAGGAGCCCTGCTCTGCCCTTGGTCTTCTGCCCTCAGAAGCGCCCGCGCCCGGCCCTGCGGTGCCCACATCCTGGCTGTCACCCACTCCAACCTTCTCATCTGGAGCCACAGCTGGCAGCCTCTGGACGGGAGGCATGGCAGTCTCTTCGCCTCACCCCAACTCTCCCCACCTGCCTCCCCTTGGATGCCAGAGTGCAATCTGGAAGGCTTTTTGTTACTGTTGTTGTAGTTGTCTTCTTTTTGTAAATTTTTATTAGACATACATGTTAGCAGTACACAATGACAGCATTTATCATGGAGAGCCGGTACGTGTCCACAGCACATCTGAATTCTTTTTTCATCTCCTATCTTCCACTCCCTCCTTGCTCCTTCTGACTCTTAGTCCCCTTCCCATTTGCAGAAGCTCTTTTTTCATCTTTTTTTCCTTCAATTCTATTTTTTTTTCCTGTCCTCTCTCCCCCTCCCCATCTCTTGTTCCCTCATCCATTTGAAAAAGATCTGCCTACTCCCTATGTCTAACTTTTATTTATATTTACATATTATATATATTTGGACAGCTTTTTTTTTTAAGTAATCATTCATGTTTTAGCTCCCATCTTTTTGGAAACTCTGTCTCCCTTCGGCTGCCCCAAACTCCTCTAGTAGACCCAGAGGGACTTCTCTCCCCAGTGCAGCTTAGTCCCACGGAGCACAGAGGGACCTGACCTCAGCAGGAAGCTTTGCTGTGGCACAGAACCTAACACTGTTTGCTGTCTGCATCTCTGGGATGAGGACAGTTTCTTCCCCGAACACCTTTGTCCCACAGGAAGAAAGGGAGGTTGCGGAAGCCAGGAGGCCACGGGTACATGTCCTGGTGCCACCTGCACCTCGGCGTTGTGCTCAGAGTCTCTCCGGGGACAGGGCGGGGACTGGCTGCACTGCACCATGTGACAACAATATGTTCAATAGTGGGGGGACTTGGGGAGAAGCAGTTTCCAAAGGGAACGTCATACCTTCCATTAGAGGGCTGCGAAGTAAGAGTGCCTGGGCTGCGCGGAAAACACGAAGAATCACAGCCTTCGATTTCTCCATACATTACTCATGGACACGTCGCTGCTGCCTCATTCTGAGCAGTTAGAAGTCTCCCAATTAAACGTCAAGACCTCCTTGTGGGTGGGCCCAAGACACCGTAGGCTGGTCCCGAGCTCTCATACGGGTGGCTCAGCCGTGTGACGGTGGCCAGCTCCCTTTACACAACTTGGGCTCAGATGCGTCCCGGTGGATGTGGAATGCCTGACAGTGACCCCATTAGGTTTGTGGGAGGATTAAAGGGACAATATATAAAAAGGGCTCAGCGACGTGTTGGTTCGGACTCTGTACAGAACAGCTGTTGTCACCACTGGCTCTGGCGAGTAGCTGAGCATCCGAAGGTGGTGAGGCAGCCACAGTTTCTCAGTCCTGCCCACCTCGGAGCAGGCCCGCACTCTCCCTGATTCACAGTTCCTCCCCCAGTCTTCTCCGTAAGACCAGCCCCTTCCAATACGACTTCCGGCCACAGAAGTGAGGTACATAGAGGGAAAACCAAAACCAAAACCCACTGGGCCCTGCAATATTTAACAGGATATTTAGGTTTAATCCACAAAACAAAAATTTGAATCAGGTAAAAACCAGTTCAGGGAAAAACATCAGGAGTAGAAGCAGAGCTATTTGAAAGGAACCCTGAAAGGCTTGGCAGAGTTTCACGGAGACCTGGGACTCCTGCACGAGACTGAGTCCTACCCCTGTCTCTGGCCAAAGTCCGTCCCCAGTCATCAGGACACCCGTGCGATGGGGAGCCAGTCAGAGGGTCAGGTGCCAGGCAGCCCCATGGCGCTTGTTCTGCCGAGCTGGTCCCTCCCTGGCATTCAGCGATGCCAGTGCGTGGAGCTAAACGACACCCTTCTTTGAATCCAGCTGGCAAACGCCAACCACCAGAGACAAATCCAACCCTCCACCACCAAGGTACCACTTCCAGGCTGCCGGCTCTGGACCCCAAGGCCAAACTCAGGGGTGTGCAGAAATGGAAGGTACTGGCAGAGGTATCCGGGGGCTGGAACTGCCCTGTGACAAACATTCCCTTCTCCCTTCTGGACTGCTGGTCTCCTGAGGTTCTTCCCCAAGCTGCACATAGGGTAGATATTTGTGGGACACACACACAGACACACATTCACACACACACACATTCACACACACACACACCCTTTTTAAAAAGACTACATATGCCCTTTTTTTCCTGATTTAACAAAATCCATTTTAAGTTCCCTTTTAAAAGGCACTTAGGCACACAAGCTTCATCCAACCTCTTTGCTTATTTTTACACACCCAGGGCCCATATTTTGTATATTCTGTCCTTTTGTCTTGAACTTGAGCTCCTAACCCTATCCTGGTCACAGAGTGATCAACATAACTACACTCACTGTGTCGTAAGCTTTGGAGGCTGGCTCCATGGGAACACGGGGAAATAAAGATACACACCCCACACGCACACCACATCCTCATAGGAGCAGAAAGAGAGCAAAGTAGGGGAAAACCAGGGTCGCTAAGCTTAACTGCAGTGCAGGGATATCGCCCACAGTGTACGCGATTCCCTCGTGTTCTTCATCTTCTGTTTCGCAAGAACTTCTGTTTCAGGCTAAGTGATTGAAAATGGGTTCTATAAGTGGCAAAGGATAGATTGTTGGTTGGTCATGGAAGGTAAAAAGTCACTCAGCTGCTGAGTTGCAATCTCCTTTCTTCTGCATGTCCCCGGTCCTATGCCCTCCAGGCTCCTAAGACAAAGGAAGCGAAGGTGCCAGGCATCGGGGCCCCAGCTTCCCACAGACACCAAACGGCCCCTCTCCTTCCTTTCCACAGCATCACCCTGGAACTGGAATTTTATAATCCTTTTCAAATTACTCAGTTTGCTTCTGTGGGACTTAAGAAAAACTGTTGCCTCAGTTAAGAAAGATTTTATAGCAGTGATTTAGGGATCAAAAACTTTTTTCTGATGAGAGTTTTTGTGCTGGGATATTTCAGGATTTTTCTATCAACAATGACACTTTTTCCTCTTCTGTGATTTGTCCTCACGGTGGTAGTACACATTTACCCTTCAGAAAGACTGTTGGGAAATGGTTTCTCTTGATCATGCAAAAACCATGAATTAGGGAGGTTGGTGGTTTGCCCAAGGTCACACAAGGCCAGCAGGTATTTGGGCTGAAATTCAAACCAAACTAACTTGACTCCAAATGCTATTCCCTGAACCCATCGTGAGTATACTGTGGTACTCAATGAATGCTTTTGGCCTGCTCCATTTTACCTAAATGAAGGCAGAGAAATGTCCTAGGCTTAAAGCAACTGCATCCCAGCTCAAATGTTTCACCCTAGAGCATTCTGAGTTGTACTGGGAGTTGCCGGCCATGCACCCCATCATCTACAGGCTATTCCACACCAGGCAACTTCAAGCGCTAAGAAAATCTCTTATGTGTGTAGTTTATGTTCTGCTGGGCACTGTCCCCCATCGATTTTAGTTTATCTTAGTCTCTACAGAGTGCTCAGAAAAACCATGAAAAAAAAATACCATCCTCATCTTTTTTATAAAAAAGAAAAAAAAATGAAATCAGAGAGATGCAGGGATCTCTTGCTAAGAGGCCCTATAGGCAGAAGCACTGTAAAAAGATCAGAGCTGACACCACAGTTGGTGAAAATAACAGCCTGCAAGCTGTGCCAAAAGCCCTTTTCCCTCATCTAATCCCCCCATCATTCTTCTGATACAAGACAGCTAATGCATTAAATCCCTTAAACATGCATCGGAAGTTGGTACAAGGGTAGTGCATTTCAAAAGGGGAAAGAATTCTGTACACCTACACTCACACGCCTGTATGGGTCCATACACAAAGAACACAGCCCACAGTTATAAAAGGAAAGGCTCCAAAGAGTCCTAAAGGAATCATGGAATCTACATGACCATGAAACTAGCTATGGCCAGATTAGAGTTGAGAAGTAAATTTTCCATCCTTCACTTCTCTGGAAAAATCAGTCTCCACAACAAGCCCTGGATATACAGTTTTGTTTACTGTTTCAGCTTTGTCTCCTCCCTGGAACATTAAGTGGTCTAGGATATTGGAGTAAACAGGCATCTGACAGTCACCCTACCAGCTGGAAGGTTCGAGTGTCACAGCTAAAGCCCACACCTGCTCAGTTTCCTGCAGAATCTCCACTTTGATCAGAATTAGATATCAGTCTGTGAGTATACGTTCTAATTTTACTTTTTATTTTAAAGCCTGCTTTGGTATGCAGTCTCTTTTTGCATCCTTTGAAGGGAGTAGCTATGCTTGTCTTGAGCAATCATCAAGGTTATATTCAAGGGCATGCACCCCGTAGGTTCCCAAGCGGCATTTGAGGGTCCATCAGCTGGCAGTGCTGCTGTCCTATTGATGCCCCCTGACAGCATTCCATTTCGGGCTGAAAGAACCCATCCATTCACAAGGTGGGCTCGCTCCAACCACAGATACGTATTTCCGCTTTGATAAAATGTAGAATTGTTTATATTATGGATAGCTCTCTCGATTTGTTTTTCTTGAATCACTCAGCTATACAGTATGCTGAATGACATATAAATATAGAAATTATGGAAATAGAGAAAGCATTTTATCCAATGCAGATCCTGAGTTGCTAAAATGAGTCACTAAAATTTCTCTCTAGGGTGTTATTTAAAATCTAACCTTGTCCCAAATAACAACTGACCACCAATTGCTTTGATTCTTAAGAAAGGAGAGTTCTGCAGTGTGACTTAGCAGAAAGCATTTTCTCTATGAGCTTGAAGCACTCATCTTGGAGGAAAGGGGGAAAATGCATGTGCACACTCACGCACACATTCATCTGCATGCACCCGTGCACACACACGTGTGGGCCCACATCACTGCCTGTGCCCTGACACGCAGCAGCAGAACACACAGAGGGTCCCCCCATGCCTTCCCTTCGCCTTGCCCCACAGCCCGGCTCTAAACCAGCAAGCAGTATCAATGCAGGTGTTTGTAAACAAGTAAGTTTGCCCATGTTTCTAATTATAAGCTGTCAGAGCTAAAAATAGAAACCGATCTGTTCATTTAACAAAAAGGGGCTCATCCGAATGAAAGCAGCCGGGAAGCTCTGATTTGGCAAGGAATGACGGACTCTGGTGACACAGGGAGGCATCTGCTGGTTGTCATCTTGTCCACTGCATAGGGAGAGGCACCTCCTAGTTCCTAGTGCAGAAAGCCGTGACTGGCACCCACAGTCATGGTGTGGTGGTGCCTTCTCCACAACACCCAGTGTTGTGGCACCCACTCAGTGGCGCCCAGTGGCGCCCACCCCATTCCTCTGACCTGGGATCTACCACTGTATCCTCAACCTCAACGCCATGTCCAAAGGCTCTCTGGTCAGTTTCTATTTCTCCTTGTGCTCCCAGCTCCAGTTCAAATTTAATACAAAACATGGGGCATTTTTTGGTATGCACACACACATACACATACACACACACACACACACACACACACACACACACACTCCTTCACCATAACCCCGTAGAGATGTTCAACCTCTGACAGCCTTCAGGAAACTCAGCAAAGAAGGCAAATTTGATACATTTATCGTTTGATGGTGCCCGTGGCAGTCCCATGCCCAGTGCGAAAGGAGCTGCCCTCTCCCTCACCTGTTGTGGCTGAATGGGGCTCAAAGGTGCTTCCCACAAATGGAAAAGAAGGAAGCTGGGGTGGCTTACACAGAGGAAGCTTCTCTCTGCCATCTACATAAACAGTATAAAACCGTCAGACTTGATTGAAAAGTTTACATCACTTTCAAAGCGATCAATAATAAATGCACACTGCAAGTTTATCTCTAATGAACCAAAATTCTCAGTCATACTTTCTCAAAGGGCGCACACCCCTGTTGACCCTGGGTAATCTGACAATAGCCTAAAAAGAATCTTGTGACAAGATCATTCCTCAGTATTTTATTAAAGACGATTATCTTAACCCAATATAGCCATTTTTACCTTATTCTCATTATACTCATATTAAGCCAGCATCCAAAAAAAGTAAAGCCCAGAAGAATAAAGTTTTGTTTTGTTTTTGTACCCACATCCTGGTTTTTAAAGATGTATACAGATGATAATTTCACATTTCTAAACACAAAATGTTAAAATTCTTCACACAGATTGACCCATACAAGAAAAAGATGAAGAATTCCAAACGGATAGCTAGAAGTCAATTTGAGGTTACGAACGATGGAGATAACCATCTCCCTTGGAATATTCCACCTGTGACACGTTAGCAATAGCTACAAGCCCATCCCTTCAGAATACCACTACCTAGCACTTCGGAAAAAAACTGCCAGATTTTAATATTACCTTTCTCCTTTTGAATTCTAGACAAGATACCAATAGCAGTAAGATAGCCAAAGGCAGAAAAAAGAAAAAAAAAAACTATTTGATCCTTTGACTGTTGTACTCAGGATAATGTGTCTTTAATCAAAACCCAGTCCATTTAATTAAGCAATAATGACTTCTCAAGTTTACTGAACTACGTAGCCAACCATGAAGTACAGAAGTCCATGCGCTCTCTGAAATCCATGTCACCACCCACCCTCGTCCTGGTGACACAGAAATCCTGCCCTGGGTGGCCTCTGTGACAAGCCCAGGGAGCGCCCGCCTCACTAACACCTTCTCTCTTGCCCACCCAGTCTTTCCCACAAGCAGCCCCTCCCACCACCTTCATTCATTACCCACAGGCCTGTACTGGACAGATTCACGGATGACACCATTCCATCCCGCGCCAAGTCCATTGTACGGTGAAGTAATTGATGCAGCCCCTTCCTGGAAATCTTTAACTGGTCTCTCATTGGTCCCTAATGTGATCCACATACCAACTATCCCAAACCTAACCCACACACCCCAAATCTCTAAGCCGACCTCCAACTTGTGTTTCAGACAAGACACAGAGTGCAAAAGAAGCTTCAGAGAACTTAAAAAGAGGTACAAAATCACTAACAATGACACACAAAATCCAAGTCTATTTTCTGATTGGCAATTAAAAAAAAAAATAGCTCCACAGCGAAAATGCACTTCCTACCGAAAGCCTCCACAAAAACAGCCACCAGCATAATTCACTGGCACTGGGTTATTAAAATCCGTGACAGGTATTAGTTAAGATGTTAGGAAATTATTCAGGCACATGTGTACACATATATCTGGCTCAGTGCTTGTACGCTCGCACACACACACTCACATTTTTAGTAAGTACTCATTAAGCTATCTGAGATATTAAAACTAATCATGGCACTTTTCCTTTAATGTTATCCTCAGCATAAAGAGAAATGAGCCCATTGTCATTTATTTCAAAATCATTCTTTATAAAAAATAGCTAATCTCCAGAAGCACACCTGGTTTATTGAAGTGAATACAAAGATGCAGCATATAGCCTTAATGTGCTCAGCTGGGGAAATATAATTTTTTAAATGAGCATTTGTTAGTGCTTTATTTGCAAATGCAAAACTATCCAAGGCACTCCTCGTGCACATAGAGATTTTTCATTTCAAAAACCGCATGAATATAGGAGGATTCACATTGAGCCCTAAAAGCAGGAAAGAAAATTAACCCTTGCAAGACTGGAAAAACAAACAAACAAAAACCCATAATACCAGGTCAGAGGAAGTTCAACATGCAGGAAAGCCATTGGTTCCACCCAGAAGTACATCAGATAGGAATTTCTAAAAGGTCCCAGTTCCCACAAAACAGCCTGACTCATATATTTAAAGTGCAAGGATCTACAAAGTTGACTGTGGTACTAAAAAGCAACAGAAAATGAGACCTTCTAAGTTAAACATTAGAAAGAAAAAATCACCCATTAACTCCACTTGGGAATTTCCAGATGTCTACAGCTTTCCCTGGTCTTCTGAGATGACCAGGCCCCGTGAGAAGGCACGAGGTGGCCCCAGCCGTCAACTTGGGCCACTGGAAGGCATCTGAGCCAAGCCACGTGGGAAAGTGTATGTGGCTCCCGGCCATGTTAGCTGGGTGTTTCCTAGTTACGTTGGCAGGTGCCACTTTTTCCACTTGATCAAGGGAATGTAATACATCTTCAAAACAATTTTTACCCAACTGGTCACAGATGGTAAAGTCCAACAGCAAAAAAACCAAAGGACAAAAAACAAAACAAAAAAACCCTTTGCCACTTTCCTTCCAAGGTACACTGCTCTATGCTACTAGATCGCACAAAAGTTTTACGCCTGTTTATTTCTTTAGTTTTGTTTTTGCATGTGTTTTGGTTCTTGTATTTAAAAATTAAATTTTAAAAAGTATACTTGCTGTCCCTTTCCATTAGGGATTTGAAGAAAGGTAAAGTAATTCTGCTAAGTGACAAGACAAACACAAGAACAAGTAGGATAGTATTTCTCAAGCAGAGAAACCAAGTGTCTCAGAGCCAGCTGTGACCTGACAGATAAAAGCATTTCTCCAATAATAGGAATTATGTCAGAGCCATTGAGATCCCGTGATACGCATTTCTGTACAAAGAAAAGCTAAAATTAGGGCTAGCTTTGCCCATTCGTACCCCAAATAGATGCTAACATAATAACAGGAGAATTTTTAAACTTTTAATATGTTATCCCTATAGCATCTTATCTGAAAGAGATGTTCAATAAATAGATGGGTGAATCAGCACAAAATCAGGAAAGTTATTTAAGTCATGCACATTGAAACTAAGGTGCTCACTTCCTTCACTTCAAACCCTTCAGTGGTTTTCCATAGCCTAACTTCAGGTAAAATCCAAATATCTTCAAGTTGTTGAGCTCCTACCTACATTTCTAGCTTCACCTCTCACCAACATGTTTGTAAGTACTTCAGGAATACAGTAAAAACAGAAATAAAGTTGACTTGAGAGAAAAAACACAAGAGTAACATATGGGATAAGAATCAAGGTACACAACATCTCCAAAAAGAGACAAAATTATTCCCTGTTTGGCAAGATTTTCAGTAACCTGGGTGAATATTTTAATATATGTAAAAGAAGGGCATGGCCATGAGAGGAAGAGGCAGACAGGTCAGTCACAGGACAGGCCGTGTAAATTAAGAGCCAGCTGACAGAAATACTTATCACTTGGTCTCAATGGTAAGTCTATGCCCACAGTGAAATAGTGGAATCAAAGTAATCATCATTGGAGTTATGTAGTCATTCTTCTCTAATTTAATATTCATCAACCATCCTCATGATTATGATGTGATTTCCCATAGAAATATCCATTTTTTGATCTATAAGCCTATATGTCTTAATAGACATATTAATAGACATTAATAGACATTTTTACTTGGATGTCTCAAAGGAACTTCAAATTTTGCATGTCCAAAAGTGGACACATTCTCTCAGTCGGTTCTTTATCCAGTGTTCTGTATCTTTGTCAGTGGCACTGCCATCCAACCATGCCAACTGGAAACTTGGAAATCTTTTCATTTCATCCCATATAAATCAAGCACCAAATAATGTCAATCCTACCAACTAGGTATGTTTCTAATCCATTAATTTCTCCATACCCTCTTTGTCATCACCCAAGTCCAAACTACAAACATCTCTCAGAGGACTTTGTGCTTACTTTTAACAGAGAGAATATTTTAGAAATAATAAATTGATGCATTAAATCATATTCCCGTACAGCTGCCCATTTCCACAGTGGAGCCATGAGGATTATGGTGCAGTGGGAGAGCAGATGGAAATGACCAAAAGGAAGAAGATTTGCTCACTTTGAGTCTCAGAGCTGACTTGCTTGTCCTCTGTAGCTAGACAGAAGCCTCGAAAGTCCAGCTTTGGAGAGACAAAAGAAATTCTAAGTCCCATAATTACAGGCTTCAGCTTTCCTATAAGATCACAGGATTTGGTTGTAGGCAAGTTTTTCCAGAGATAAGTGATAGCCCACATTTCTAAGGCAGGGTGTCGAGGGAAGAAGATGGGTAAAGTTAGGGCAGCACAAGACAAATGTGCGTGAACTCACTTCTCTGGAGCAGACAGCTACATGGACAGTCTTCTTTTACTTCCTGCTCAAGGTCATCTTGGACGGTGTGTTGCACCTCTTACCCTGGAGCAACCTAGCACAGTCAAGGTCGGGGAACCATGGGTGAACAGAGAAAAAGCTCAAGGCTAGTTTCTCAGTTCCTACTTTGGCTTCAGTGTGGCAGAGGAGGATCTAGAAGGTCCCATGTGTTCTGCGGAGAGACACGGGTAGTCACTGATGGTGCTGGCTGAGGACCTCATCAGGGAGCTAGGAGGAGGAAGGCACTATATCCCACTATATCCCAGATGAGACATAGAGCCCAACTTCAGATAGGAACCAGTCATGCCAGGGAGAACACAGGTGCAATGAGGCAGCAAAGGGGATCCCAGGCCCCACATACTGATAACTAAGCAAGCACTGAGTTCATCAGCTATTGAGTTCACAGTCAATGGAGTGAGGACAACAGTGGCCAGGCTGTCCACAAGGTTAGCCTTTCTGCAGAGAGCATAGAGAGGACCCAGAGTCACCCAAACACTGGTGTGCACAGGCCAGGCCCCTTGCTAATGCCAACTATGTGAATAACTCATGTAGAGAAGTTACCTGAAAGGAGCCATTTCAAATGAAAGGAGACTGAACATAACTGGAAGAGAGTAGGGTATAATATATTTCTCTGCTACATGCGACAGTAGGAACTTATAAGAAAAACTAGCCAGAGAAAATGAAGACGCTTACATTTTCTTACACATCTGAGGATAGTGTGAGTAAATGTGCAACATACCTTGTCTGTCTACCCCCTTATCTGCTTTCAATTGGTGGCCAGAATGGTTCTTCAACAGCACATATAGAATTATACCATATGGGTGTCTCATGTAGCTTCTTTGACACTTCACTGTACAATTCTGCACCCACCATGGTCTACTCGGGGTTTCTTGAACTTGCATTCCCTAAGCCCACAGTGCTACCTGCAAAGTTCCCCAACTCCAAAGTCCATTCATCAGAATTTAGCCATTGCCTCCTGAGGCAATCTGTTCGCAGTCAGGATCTTCAACCCTGAGAAATTCTAGGTTACACAGGTTAATTTCCTGACTGCAGAAATTCTCAGAGCCTTTATAATCCTATAGTAAATCTCTGCGAAGCTTAATGAACTAAGCACAGTTTCCTAAACTTTTTTTGCCTGGTTTGTTATTAGCAAAATACCTGTGATAACTTATAAGGAGGAAAGAGTTCTTTGACTCATGATTTCAGAGGTCACAGCCCATAGGCAGCTGCCTGTGGGCCTGTGGCGAGGTGGTACAGTGTGGAGGGAGCATTTGGTGGAGGACGGTGCTCACCTCGTGGAAGATGGGAAACAAACACAGGGAGTGGAAGGAACTGGGGTCCCACTATGCCCCTCACCCCAAGTGACCCCATTTCCCCCACTAGTTCCACCACCTTGTAGCAGTGCCACAGGCTGTGGACCAAGCCTTTAACACATGGCCTTTGGGGGCACTTACACCAACCCCAGCACCTGGGGTACACTTTTCTGCATTTCACAGAATTGGAATCTTCAAGAAGGCGTTGAATAAATACTGACTTATGAGAGTTACAGAGCAAAGAATCATGTCTCTTTCAAAACTAAATAATAAAGAAACCAGTAAGGTTTCATGGAGAACAAGAGAAGAAATACTATTTCCATGGTGCATAGAAACTGTTGAATTTCTCCGGAGAAGGTGACGAGGCAGTGATATGGCAGAGGAGAGAGAGGAAAGGAGGCTGAAGATGTGAGGGGTGTGTGGGAGCTCACTGTGCTGGGCACTCATACTCTCCATGTTGGGAAGCGCTTTCCACCTAACTCCATGTCAGGGCTGGAGCCTGAGCCCCAGTGTCTTCTCCTCCAACCCAAGCAGACAGCCAGGACCACCAGGGAAGCCAACGACAACTTTCCCGGCAGCCAGAAGAAAGCGACCTTAAGAAAACAAGGAGCAGAAACAAAGTGAAAGTCGGTCTTCTGTGCTCCCCTGGGGGAAGACTGCACAGAAAGGGCTTAGCCCTGGGGTGGAGGTGACATCATGCAGGATGAGTAAGTAAATCTCTAAAGAAGAACACAGGTATGAGAACATTTCACAATAAAAGACAAGATGGGTGGCATTATCCGCACAGAGCCAACTGTGCTGTAAGTTTGACGCGTTTGAACTTTGTTCAGGGAATTTAATAACTGAGATGTCAAAGAACCTTATTCGAAGGCAATCTTACCTATGTCATCCACTGACCTGGACCTCAAAGACTGTGATGTGCCAAGGTATCTGAGCCAGGGGGTGAGAAAGACTCCTGGCAATACAGTTTAATAAATGGATTCCTTGGCCCAGGGAAGTTGCTGAAGTAGTGAAAGGAGATGCAGTCCAACAAAAACTAGGTTACACATGAGAAAAAACTCGGTAAAATACAGCCCTTCTCTGGAAGAGCGGCATTATTTTCCTTTGGATGGGATGCACCACATCACCTCTATAGCCGTATCATCTGAGGTCTCAGGTCCCCTGGGGACAACTCGTGTTGGAAAAGCAGAGGAGCCAGGCCGACTGCACATGCATGGTCCCCAACTGGAGGCTGCTGGTAGAGAAGCCACTGCTCCTCCTGTTTGGAAGCAGCTCCACAGATAGGCAGGTGACGGGTGTGTCGAGGAAATGCCAGTGACCCACGGCCAGTGCTCTTGGAAGGAATGCACGGCCTGAAGAGCAGAATGTTCAGGGGAGAAGGAAGTGACCCAGGCATCCACACCTAAGTGGGATGTGGAATCTTGTCATGGCCTCCCCCCTGTCCTATGAGTCACTGCCTTTTCCTCAATGTATTTATTTACAAATGGTCACAGTAGACGGACTCCTGCAGAAATCAATGAATCACCAAATGAATAATCTGGAAATCTGTGGAGAGGCACGGCCTGACCCCATGCGTTATTTGGTCCTGACTGCTTGCTCTTGCTACAGAAGACCCTCCAAGGGCTCTCGAGTATAGAAACAGTGCCACTTGCGATGACACCTCAGGTCAAAGAACATTGCCTTGGCCATCTGGGTCAGCCCAGTGTGGGAATAAATTAGCAAACAGAAGAGACTCTGAGGTGGAGAGAATTTTCTAAGGTGTGCATATAAGCTGACAAAGGGCAAGATGAAATCGCGGAAGAAAGGTTTTGTGAAAGAATTTTATCCCATCTTATTCAGTGTTCAGGATCTAAGGCTCTGCCCTGGCCAGGAAGCTGAAGTCAGCAGTTACGTGTCCTCAGGTGGTTCCCAGACGAGAGAGGAAGGGGTGGTAATGGGGGTGGGGGTGAAGGGAGCCAGCCTGGGTCATTTGATAATTCTTGGCTTGAACCTGTGAGGGCTTCCCCGAGGGTATTATCCTGAAGAAAGCTCCAGGCAACCTTAGGCTGATTCTTCGCTTGTCACTCCTGAAAGGTGAATCAGTTAATGCTCACAATGGCTGACTCTGGGCTGCTGTTCAGACTCACATGCACCTGCTAATTATAAGAAGCCAGCTCCTTGGGCTTCTCCAGGCAAAAGCTGAGAGGACACCAACAATGTTTTTGCTGGTCCTGCAACATCGAAATAATTTTCCATCTGTGAGAGCCTCCAATTAAAAGGGCAATGACTATGAGTCAACGCATACCCTCAGGTCTTGCCTTCCTCCTCCTATGCCCCGAACTGATCCACTTTCCTTTTCCCTATCGAGAGACCAGAGAGAAATCAGTCATATGGAATAAGACTTGGCCCAAGAGACTCGATGCCTGGCTGACACCTTGACCACACTCTCCTGCAGCTGAGTGGCCTCACACAAAACTACACAACCCAGCACGGGCCCTATTTCTCACTTATAACATACATGACAACAACAGTGGAAAAAGCAGAGAAACACTTTGAATACAGTCCCTGCTCCCTGTTGTTTCAAGGTATAGAGGAAGCCATACTAAGAATGTAAAATAGAAATATTTCTCAGGTTTTGAGATTAAATTTTAAAACTATGAAGAAAGCCATTTATGCAACTTTTGAAGTGCCACACAATGAATCAGGATGATTCCATACAGATCAGCTTCAAGATTTGGTTCCAAAAATGATCTCCACATGTCCAGGGGCACACTTGGGCAACCCTGAAGCGACGGCTGGGGCGAGCATCCCAGTGCCTGAGCACATTGTCGTCAAAGGCCTGTCCTTGTCTAAATCATTCCAGGTGAATCCCTGGGTACAACTCGAGTAATAACCACGTTACACTCACTGTGAGCAGCACTGTGTCTCGCTCCCAATCTTTCCAGAATGATGTAAAAGAGACTTACATATTCTGAAGCAGGAAGTTACTGGCTTCTCTAACGAAATACCCAGAAGTCTTCAAACAAACCATAGCACTCCTGGACCTGACTGAGCATTTCTAGACTCACCAAAGGGCCAATAAGAAATTTTTGAAGAATACTGTGTCTATTCTCTGACTGGGGTGGAAGCTAATGAACAATATGATCTGACTCATGGTGATAATTAACATGATTTCTCAGTGGCCATCTGGGGCAGTTGGCTAAGCAATCTTGTGTCTTCCAGCCAATACCCATGGACTAGACACCCATTATCACTAAAAAAGCTTTCACATATTACAGGAGCTCTGATTAAAATACACAGCCTACCTAAAGAAGAAGATGGAGATCAAGATGTACCCTTCTTTCTTTCATCATCCTTCATTCCTTCTTCCTTCACCATATGAAAATTCCGTATCTTAACATGGTGCCCAACAATGAACTCAAAATGCTGTAGAAAAATGTGTGATTCCTGTTTTAGGCATTAGACACCTCTATATTATTCAAAAATATGTATTACTGCAACGTTTTTATATGTTACCAAAATCATTCCTCTTGTTCCACATAATTTCATTTTTTTTCCAACTTTATTTATTTATTTTTAAAGACAACAAGTAAACATTCTCATGTATTAACAAACTCAAGCATTAGAGAATGTACAAATACCTTTTGGAGAAAAATACTACTCAGTATAAGATTAAGCCATGTAAAAGCTAGGTAAAAATAGAAGACTAAGGAATGGAATAGTCACAGTGAAATTGCGTTTTCATCCTAGGGAGACAATACAATGTTTACAAATGTGCATCCGGTTTATTTCGCTTGTGAGTATTTTTTCGAGTTGCATCCATTTACCCATAAAAGTTTCCAGTTTATCTTTCTTTATGGCTGAGTAGTACTCCATTGTGTAGAAATACCACATCTTTTTTATCCATTCCTCGGTTATTGGGCATTTGGGTTGTTTCCACGATCTAGCTATTACAAATTGTGTTGCTATAAACATGGGTGCACATGTATCACTGTGGTACGATGTTTTTAATTCTTCTGGGAAGATACCCAGAAGGGGAATAGCTGGGTCAAATGGGACCTCCAATCCTAGTTTTTTGAGGAGTCTCCACACGGATTTCCACAGGGGCTGCACCAGTCGACACTCCCACCAACAGTGGAGAAGGGTTCCTTTTTCCCCACAGCCCCTCCAGCATTTGTTATTAGTTGACTTCTTGATAATAGTCATTCTTTCTGGGGTGAGATGGAATCTCAGTGTTGTTTTCATTTGCATCTCTCGAATGACTAGTGATGTTGAACATTTTTTCATATATTTATTTGCCATTTGTATTTCTTCATCTGAGAAGTGTTTATTCATCTCAGATGCCCATTTTTGGATTGGGTCTTTAAATTTGGGAGGTCTGATTTTTTTGAGTTCTTTGTATATTCTCGACAGTAATCCTTTGTCTGAGGAACAGCTGGCAAACATTTTTTCCCACGTCGTGGGTTGTCTCTTCATTCTGTTGGTGGTTTCTCTTGCTGTGCAAAAGCTTTTTAATAAGATGAGATCCCAGTTGTTGATTCTTTGTGATACTTCCTGTGCGATGGTTGTTTTATTCATAAAGTCTTTGCCTACACCAATGTCTTAAAGAGTTTTACCTATTCTGTTTTCCAGGAGATTTAACGTTTCTGTTTTAATATTTAGTTCTTTGATCCATTTTGAATTTAGTTTATTGCATGGTGAAAGATATGGGTCTAATTTTAATCTTCGGCATGTGTAGAGCCTTCCACATAATTTCAAGGGCATGGAAAATAAATCACTGGTCTTGTTCCTAAAATATGGTGGCTTCTGTTTTGTTTTGTTAAAAAACAAAATAGTACAGAAGTAGAATACTTTTGTGTTCTTTCAAGAGCCACTGAAAGGCTGGCTAGAGTCACAGCCATTATCCCCAGACCCTGGGTGACACAGTAGGGAGGGGCGGACATTTCTTCAGAAGTCAGGGCTTACGAAGCTCCACAGTGGGCCCTGGTGCTAAGGCCCTTGTGTTGCCACAGCTCTACCAGACACGCTTGGGCCGGTCCTCGGCAGCTATGAAGTTGAGGCCCCGGCATTCCTCCCAAAGCTGGGTGGCTGCTCACTGCCCACATGTTCAGTTTTGAGCTCTGGAAAAAAATACTCCACCTGGAATGCTGAGCTAGGCAAAGACAACAGATGCCCAAAATGAAAAAGCCCATCATACATCAGGTACTTTGGAAGCTTCTGGAAATTACTGAAATATTGCAGTGTTTTTCTACGAAGTTTCTGCTTAGCTACTTCCAGTCCTTTTCATCAAAATCTCTCACTATCCCCTGTCCTGGACTTTGACAGCTAAACTCAAGACGATCCAATAGGTGATTGATCATATTCTCTTCTAAAGGTCACACTGGGGAGAGTATAAATGCCAGACAAACCACACAGTTCTCTACGGAAGACACACATTTCATTCACCTTCACTTTTAACCTCATGCAGCTTTTTACAGAGACACAGAAAGGTCTTGGAAATGTCCACGTGAAGTTTGGCACAATGCTTGTGATCATTTTCTGAGGTTTTCTCAATTGAGGGATCTACTCAAAAGGAAGGACAGAATAACTGTAACAATCTCCCTAGCTGCTAGGCTAAGCCAAAAAGACTTGACGGCACACGTGGGTGTTCTCTAATGGAAGAAAAACAGTCTCCCTCCGAGACGGCTGCAGTACCAATCTCGGGACCAGTTCTTGCTACAACACTGTCTACTTAGGTAGTAACGAGCCGAACAAAGCTAAATGCACAGCGACTGTGGTTATTAGAAGGGTGCCTGGCACTAAAATAGCATGGCTTAGCAAATAAAGAGACATAGGAGGTGACGAAGGGTCAGGGAAGAGAACAGATGAGAAATCAATGTCAAAAGAGGTCACGTTATGAGCTTCAAAGGGTGCTACAATCATTGATTATAATATCACAGAAACAACACAGGCCCTGCAAGATCTGAAATTACACTTCCAGGCTGAATTTATGGAACTCACAGTGGCCCCGGCGATTGCAGATGTTCTTGGAGCCCCGCACATGGGCGCCACCAAGGTGGGCCCAGCAGAGGTGAGGTCACGCCTTCCTGGCTCAGGGGAAGAGGTCTGATCAGGAAGGCTTTGGAACCACTGCTTCTCGCTTTTTGGAGACATTGCTGGTCATAGCTGGGCGCCAGGATTACCTTCCTAACTCGCATACTTGATGATGCTACCCCCTTGCTTGCAAGCCACGGTTTGTTTCCTGCAGCATAAGGCTTGGCACCCTTCATCATACACAAGTTCTTATGAACTTCAGCCTCACCTGAAGCTCTGGCCACACCAAAACTCTTTCCACTTTCCAAATACAAATACACTCTCCCACACACTCAACCTTCATGGTTCATTTCTGGCTGAAAGGCCCTCTCTGATCTGACCTGGGAAAGCAGTCCTGATTCTTCTTTAAGCCATTTTCTCACCGTAGCAGACACAGGCTCCCAAGCCTGCGCACACAGTTACATATCTGCTCAGCAATCCTCACTGTCACAAGGGCGCATGCCTGGACTCCAGCCACCGGCCACCAGGTTGTGTGTGGAAATGGATTATGACATCGGTAGTCCCTAAAATCTCTCTTCAGCAATCTCTGGTCCCTCTCAGGGCTTCTCATTCTAGGGCCCTTGAGGAGGGCCTGGGTCCCTACACACCTACCTATGTGGTCACCAATCCTGCCCAGCCAGGTGTGAGAACACCTTAGGATATCAATATGTGTAGCCCATCCACTTGGACTAATGCGCTCAGCCAGATACAGTTAATTAATTACACATTATCTTTGGTTACTATGTTTCTTTTAATGTCACCATATATTTATTTTTGGAAAAAGTCGGTATAAACAGAAATTCATTTATCAAAAGAAAGAAGGGGAATTTATATCAAAACAAAGCAAAAAATCAATATGGGACATTTTTCCTTTTACTGGCCTGACTAGTGGAGTAGTCTAGCACGTGGTGCCTCGGAGACTGTGTTCATGGTCCCAGGAGAAAGATCTGCAGGTGCAGGCTGCTTCCTATTCCCTGCACTCCTGCAGCTCAGATTGCACCATACATTGTAAAGGACACTGCCTAAGAGGCTTTGGTGGTAGAGAATTCTGAAGGACTTTGGCAGCAATGGCAGCACAGTTCTTCAACCCTTTGATCGGTTATGCAGTATGATTATGTTTATGGTGAATGCTTAAATTTAAAAAATAATTACAGTAACAGACACATTGCCATTGATCTCCCATAAGTTCCCCGTGCCCCTTGCTTTGAACACACTTATCCCATTTCCTTGCCACTTTCTGAAGCAGTTCTGGAAGTTCTCTTTCGTGAGTGTCTTCAGCTGCATTGTTGTGGCTGTTTTGATGTCCTGAATTAATTCAAAATGTTTTCCTTTCATGGTCGTTTTGACTTTTGGGAAGAGCCAGCAGTTGCACGGTGCCGGATCCTGTGAAGAAGGTGGACGAGGACGCGCTGCGATATCAGTGTAGCCTGCTTTTCCATTGGATGGCACTCAGCAGCAGCTTTTGCCGTATTTTTAATCACACCTTATAAAGACACTCATGAAAGACGACTTCCAGAACTGCCTCAGAAAGTGACAAGAACATTGGTTAAGTGTGTCTGAAGTGAGGAGGAGTGTTTTGAGGGGGATTCATAACAATGCATCTTTAACCATAATAATTAACTTTTTTGGGGGGTTACCGGTAATTGAACTCAGGACCTTGCACTTGCCAGGAATAATTTCTTCTTTAAATTTACACATTCAACATGTAGTTTGATCGCCCCTAGTGCATGTTTAAGACTAAATAACAAAACTCAATATCCATAGACAACATTCAAAAAACAGCTAGGAAACGGAGTGCTGTCCTGAATCCCCCAAAACAAGTTAATGGGGCAAATGACTAATAGCCAGACAACTTGTGCAAGATTAGCATGTTGGGGTCAGGGGTGAGACACAGGGGAGATGGCATCTATGGATCTGAGGACAAGAGAGGGCTGAGCTCTAACAGGGAAGGCCTTATTCTCTTCCACACTGAAGCGTGAGGCATGTGGTAAGGGACCAGTGGGCATGGGGCAGTCAAGCCCCTACGAACCCTGCAGCCACCAGCACCCTTCCCATTGTAAGCCCACATCGGCTAAGGGTGGCATTCAATTTAAGCCACACCGAACACAAGTGATGAAAGAAAGAGAAAGTCTAGACCAAAGCAGGAAAGGCAAATGGCCAGGGAATCCTGAAGGTAATCTACTAATCTACCAGAATTTTGAACTTTGCACATGCACAGAAAGAAAGAAAGAAACAAAGAAAAGAAGGAAGAAAGGGAGAGAGAAATCCTATAAAGATTTCCTCTACCACTCCTTGGTTTAAAATGGCTGAAAAATTAATTTCACATAAAAATGAACAATGGAAAAGTGTCAAGGTCAAGGACAAATCCCATACAAAGTTACTCTAATTACCAACTAGAGGAAGGAGCAGAGTAGCGTCCCTAGAGACAATAGGAGTGCAGTGTAACAACGTTCCCCCAAAATAAAACCGTAGCCTATCATTTCAAAAGAGAAGAAAGATTCAATACATAAAAGGACATTGTCATAGATTACAAAGGTTCATAAATGCAGTGACAGTAATTTTAAAGTAATTAAAAATAACACAAAAATTCATTCAGAAATGCCAACTAAATTAAAAATCAACAGAACAGATAATCTCTTAAGTGCAAAAAGGAAGAAAATTAAAACAAGAAGAAAGGAAGAGAGAAAAAGGACTTAAGAGAAGGAGACAAATAGTGAAGACAGGCAAAGAAAATTGAACACATGGCTAACAGGAACTTCTGAACAAAAAAAATGGAAACAAGGAACAGAGCAATCACTAAACTAGAATTCAAGAAAATTTTCTGATGTACGAAGAAATTCTGAAATGACATTTTGAAAAATTACACCATGATTATTGAGATTACTGACCCCAAAAGACCAACAGTAAAACACAGTCTAGTAAGATCTGGGCTTCCAGACAAGAAAAATGCATGGCTTACAAAGGGAAGAAAGCTAAACTATCAAACTTTTTAAAGCAAATGCTTTTGGCTAGAAGGAAATAGTGCAGTCTGTCCTGTAGACAGAGGAAAGAAAAAGATTTTATACCCAGCAAAACTGCCTTGCAAGTGGGGAGGGCTCAAACCAACGGTCACTGGAGTAGGTAAGAACTGCTGCTACTGTTCTGAGCTCTTTCCGAGAAGTATGTTTGAGATCATCAAAATGCGATGGAGACTGTCCCCATAAGGACTAGCTGCAAATATTAGATACATAAAGACTGTAGATTTAAGACTAAAAGAGGCTAAGAGACTAGAGTATCTAATGGCAGGCGATGTGCTCTGATGCATACGGATAGCATAATTATTTCTAAATGGGAAAACGTGGGGAAAAGATACAAACACGATGCAAAAGTGGTTAAATAAAACTGTAGCTGCAAATTTTAACTGAGCTATCAGTGGGAATGGAAAAGCTCATTTATTTCATATATATATATATATCTTCCAAATCTTGTTATCTACAAAAAACTAAGAGGCAATGAACAGTCCTGCACCAGTGAATGCCCTACCTCCATGACTATAGTCTTCAAGTAACATTCTTCACCTAAAGGAATCAGGGCCACCTGGAGCAATGGCTGATTACAGGTCTGGGTCCAAAAGTGAATAAGATCAGGGACATCTTATATTACTGGATAACAGGGAAGTCAACAAGGGCTTTAAACTGTTGAGAACAGGACTCAAGAAGTCACTTGCCGAGGTTCCCACTGGCTACCGTGGGACACCCTGGGCTTCAATAATGCGACCTTCTGTAACCTTGCCAAGCACCAACTATAGTTTGTCCAGAAGAATTAAACAAACCTGTCTAACCCAGTCTCGGCTATCCAGGGCCAACCTGGAGGAAGTGCAATGCACAGGGACATTTGTGACTCAGCCATGAGTGTGTCATCCACCAGCTCCAGCTCAGAGAAACCCTACAGGTCAACGGCCCTAATTCCACAGTAATCTATAAGTTACAAACAAATAAGTGGGATGAAGGAGGAACTTACAGGTTAAAAGACAGTTTAATTTTTAAATGGGCAAGACCAGACTATGATGTTTGAGAATGCACAGTGGATGATAAACATATTTTTTAAATTATAAGGAAGTGATCCCTGCAGTAGGATAATGGTTACTTATATGGGGTACAAAGAGCTGTTGTTGGGTAGGGAAGTGAAGGAGGCTTTGAGATGCCAAAATTCTGTCTTATCCTGGCTGGTGCATAACACATATAGTATTTAAAACACTGCAACAAACATGCAATACATCAGGCCATGCATTTGACTCATATGGTTTTCTTTATGTTTTATGTATAATTTAAAACTTTTTAAAAAGACTGAGTTTCTCACTGTCATCCAATCTCCAGCTGAGAACTCAAAACAAAGCCCACAGATGAGGTGGAGAAGAATGCTAGCAAACTGCTGACTGGGGTTGTATCCGGAAGGTTGGCAAATGTCTTTGTAAAGTTATATTTAATTTGGAAGATAACGTGGATTCACTTAAAGGATTTTATGAGTCCAGTGATTCCTCTATCCTCTGAACTTCTTAATGCCTTCACCATTTACTCGAGTCTCATATTTGTATAATTAAGCTGAGAGAACTAGGGAGAGAGGAGGCCAGGTAAATCTGGGCTGTCGCTCTGCAGCCAGAGGCAGGTGAGGAGTGAGGGGCTGGGGCCCTTTCCACGGATAAAGCCCCCAACCCTGTTAGGGTTTGTTAGGGTTCAACAAGAACTTGCTTGCTGCACTATGTTTACTAATTAAGTTGTTCTCCTCAAGCCTCTAAATTACTGCGTTTCTCGGGGAACATGCTAGGACCCAAGAGGAAAGTGTGTACTTTGAGTTATAAAATCAAAAGGACATTGAACACTAGATACAGAGAGAGACAGACACAAAGGACTCCACGCCTCTGAGGATGCTGGGTGCCTGTACAGCCAGAACAAAGTGACAGGCATCTTCCTGCACCTTGACAAAGACAGCCCTTTGACACTCTTACATCATACCCATTATTCTGTTTCAAGATACACCTCACTTTCATGCATGGACTTTTAAAATTTAATATACTAAATACTCTCAGTAAACATAAAGAACAATCGTAAGGGATCTTATGGGTTTGCTCTTTTTTTTCCCCAAAAGATCTTCAGTTCTTCCATTCTGAAGTATCCATCCACTGAGATTTTCAAGAGTTAATAATGTGTAAAATGCTCCTTGCTCAAGACAAAAGCCAAAATGAAGCTTTTAAAATTGCCAGTGTCACAATGAGGATAAAATAGCCTGCCAATCACCAGAGCTTAATTCAACCCCATGTTGTAAAAGCAATGCTTCTCAGTTCTTTTAGAAATCAAAAATAAATAACCAAATCCAAAACCCTCCAAAAAAAAAGGAGCTAAGACAAATCCAAGTAGTGAATTGCATGTAAATAAGTACTAACTGAACATGTCTAAGCACTAAAGCTCTCAGAAGCCATTTCTCCCCGGACTCTCTGGTGCTTCCAAATTACAGGAATAAAGGGCTCACCCCACCCTTAAATACAGAATAAAAAGACAGTTGCACTGGACTCTAGGAGAGGCAAGCCCAAATTCACAGAGGTTTTATTAAAAACAGGAAAAGGTCAGCCCTCTTCGCCCAAAGGAATGTCCAGGGCTTGTAGGAATTATTACTCCAAGATAGTTTCTTTATTAAATTCACTGTGCAGAAATAGAAAACTAAGGGAGGGGAGGACCAGACACTGAAAGTCTTCCTTTTGTCTCACCTATGCATGGCCACAGTCCGAATTTAATGCAGGATACAAGGAAGCTGCTCTTCACTGTGTCTACAAATTAGATACATTGTAAAGCCTAGAGTTTTCTATGAACTGAGAATTATGCATTTAAATAATCCACTAATGATAAATATATCGTGTTTGCTCTTTCCCCCAAATAAAACAAATGAGATGAACAGAGAGTAACATGCCAGGTACAACATCAGCCAGAAACCTCCCTGCCCACCAAGGACACAAAGTAGCCATGGGCTCGTCGTCACCTCCTTTTGCTTCTAGTTAAGATCAAGTGCTAGTTACTGAATTAGTCTGAATGAACGTACAGACTGAGGGCGGCCCAGCACTGCCTTGTTTAGCAAGCATTTTTCAACATGGGCAGTCACGGAGAAATCTCAAACCAAAGTTAAGTGCCAACTTAAAATGGATTCCTAAGATACCCCTGGTGTGTGAATTAATTCTATTTGTATTAATATTTGGAATGTCACACGGGATGCCGCAGCTGGTTTTGCGTGACGCTCCCGTACTCTCTCCACAGCATTTTTATCATTGAAATGACCATGTTTTGAAGGTGAGGGCAGACTGCACCGGGGACTTTGCAAGAGAATATGAAAAGCTGAAAATTTCTCCCCTGATCTCTGCTTACAAAAGGTCCTAGCTTTGCAAGAGTGGGCCACATTTTGGTGTCAAAGAACAAGGCACTGCATTCAGTTTTGGTGCTGCAAGGTCTTTGGGTGATCCTGTCTATGTTTCAGGTCATGTCACCATCTGAGAAGTCCACAGAATCACCTGCTCTAAAATGGGGCTGCACTCAGGAACACAAAACACAAAACACTCCTTGCAAGGAGGTAAAACAGTGAGTCAACACTCGTCAGAGAAAACCTATTCTCGAGACTAACAGCGAAGGCAAATGTCAGAGATAGGCGCCCCTCCCCTCGGAAGGACTGTGCCACCCGTGCCACTGTCTTTGTGGAAACAGGAACAAGGCTGGTTTGGATCAGCAAAAACCAGGTAGAGACAAATAGCTCCTTCAGTCTATAGTTTCCAACATTTCTTAACATCAAACACTTTTATGGTTTCGAAAGGAAAACATCACCTGGTTTGGGTTGTATTTCTTTCCCTTGCAGGCTGCTGGTGGAGACGTCAATAACACTATCATGGCTACAGAGAAAGGAGGAGCAATGAGAATAAGGACACGGTTCATGCTACTCGGTCAACCCTTAAAAAACCAGAGAGGAGCTGCGGCCATCCCCATGTGAGCTCGGTGCGGGGAGAACATCTGGGCTGGGGTTTTGGGGTTTTTGGATATTGTTACCCCTCCTCTCCTCCTCCCTCTCTAATGGGTTCTAGAAAAAGGAGATTGCCACTTCAGCAGACAGGGAAAAGAGGGTTGTATGCTTTACATAGTTATTTTTATATTTAATCCAAGAGCAAGAGAGGACTAAGCAACCCAGCTGACTCTAAAAAGCATTTTAGGAAGTTGGCAACTGAACAAGCCACCTCCCGCTATCTCCTCCTGTGCAGTAACCGTATCCGGGGTACAGATATGTTCCTCAAAGATATCAATAGCACAGATAATTAAGTTAGCGCAGCAAACCAGCTCTATGCTTTGAAGTGTGGATACAGTTGGTGCGGTAACCTTTCCCTCACCTGATAGGCTAAGCCTGCAATCTCCTCACACATGTTAACAATCCTGTGACCTTTAGTCCGTCCTCATTATCACATCGCTTTGGTGACCCAACCTCGTGGGGCCCACTATAAAACACTCCTTATAAACTGGGGTGGGAATGACCAGGCCCATGGACAATCTCCACCAGGCGGGAAGAGCCTTCCAGGGAAGGAGCTCGCGGCATCCAGATTCAGCTCTCTTGAGCAAGAGGGGAACGATGAAAATGCAAGCTACCTGTGGAGGTGTTTCCAAAAACATTCTCCGGAGCTCCGGGGCTGAGGAGTGGAATCAGCAGTGTGTCATCCTCAATCTCTGCTTTGCAGAAAGGGCAGGGCTGAGTTGAGCTTCCCAGGCCTGCAGGAGCATGTCTACCTGACCCCAGACAGCTGCAAACCACAGCTTCATCTTCACAACACACCTTTGCTAGAGATGGGTGATCTGATTCATTTTACAGCCAAGGAAACTGAGCAATGGCAAGTCATCTGGGTCAAGGTTGTGAGCTACTGTGAAGCACAATCAGGCACAGAACCCGGGTCTCTTCCTGCCTAACAGAACCATGGACCCCTGTGGGCAGAAGCCGTGGAGAAGCTGAGGTCCCGCCTGCTGGGAGAATAACTCCCCGCTTTCCTTCACAGCAGACAAGACAGAGTGAGGCCAGGAGACTCAGAAAGGACGGAGCTAATGTGGCATCCAAAAACTTAGGATATCCCTCGCCAAGGCATGGGCAGTCCTTCTACATTTTATTTGAACTTGATGAATTAGCAGACTCTATAAAGATGCCCCAAATCCCAACATATCTGTACTACATTCTACTCTGAATCTTTGCTGGTGAAGAGAAAGAGACAGAAAAGGAGGAGAGAACACGAATTAATCACATCCCCATCGCTACTAAAGCAAACAAGGGCTAGAACGCCAGTTGGCCCCAACTCAAGCGCTGGGCTTGGGACCCTTCCCCTCCTCGACCAGAAGCCCTTTCTCACATATTGAGAGAAAAGCAGAGGTGTTTCACAGCTTCTGAGAAGATAAATAGCCTAGTATATCCATTAGTGCCCCATAAATCCTGCTGCTCAGAATGCTGATATATTTCTAGTGATTTGTGATGTTATCCTTTCCGGTTTTTTGATGGTAACTTAGGTTTAATACAAAAGACTGGTTTGGCGAAGGTAGAATGTACAGCTATGACAAACCTAATTCCCTGGACCCGAAATCCTTAGTAGGTATGGAAGCAGCAGATCTAGCTAACTTCCCAATTCCCACAGAAATCCCCTCTGGGGCCCTGACTCCTGATGTGACATTTTCAGGGAAAATTCCACTGTTACATGCATTTTGGAAAATCTCTCATGGGGCTTGCTTACAAGACTTTTACCTATTTTTCTTTCAAAGATGAGGCCATCATGGGTCAAACCTACCCTGAAGATGATATTTTAAAAGGGGACCCTGGCCGGGGATATAGCTCAGTGGCACAGCACCTGTCTGGCAAGTGCAAGGTAATGAGTTCGAATCCCAGTACCAAAAATATATACATACAAAATAAAAGAGGACCCTCATCTCCCTTCTGTGGACTCAGAATGAGTCCAAGCAGATGGTGGCGGCACAGGCGGAGACAGTGACTTGGTGTTACGAGGCGGTCTGCTATGGATACTTACTCCCTGTCATGTACACAAAACTCAGAGACCAGTTCAGGCCAGAGTGGCCATGGAGAGGAAAAGCCCAGCAGGCATGGGGCCAGGTATAGAACTGCTAGGCAGGTAGTTACACAATTGTTTCACTTTTCTTCCTCCCTGTAGAAGCAAATATAAACCTGCTTTATGAGGGCAATCCTACTTTCCCAGAGAAGCACTTTTGCAATAATAGCACTGGAGAATAAAAACTGGAGCAGCTAGGGTCCTTTAGAGAAATAAGGCCCCCATTTCCAGACATCCTGTGGTCAGTGCCCTGTTGTTTACCCTTCCTCCCCGGACATGGCCCTGTCCCTGTGGGCTCCAGGACCGAACGCACAGTCCTGTACCTCCCATGAAAGCTGCTTGGAGGTTTCTAGGAGCGGATATACAGACAGAGGCTTCGAGCAGTGTCTGGCACTCTTAGTAATTTGTCTTCAAGCCGTAGCTGTGGACACTGCAGTGACGGCACTCGTTATAGGTGGCTTGATTAGCCGCAACACAGGTGCTACATTTTCAATATTTTTATAGCAAATGTGTGGCTTGTGTGCAGTTTCCTAGCCAAATCTATGTCCCATGGGAAAAATCGACTCATGAAGCCATTTTAAAAATCTGAAAGTAGTTAAGCCGCCTACTTGCTCCCTTACCTTTTCAACTTCCAAGGGTTGGGCAGGGCTTCTGCATCTTGACCCAGGGAATGCTTGGTGGGGGAGGGTTCCTGGCTAGGGGCTGGGGGGATTTCCTGTGCATGGTCTGATGCACAGCAGCACTGCTGGGCTCCGCTCCCTGGTTGCCAGTACCACCCTCTTCTCAATCAGCACGCTCTCAAATGGGTCCAGATGTTGCCTGATGTTGGAGAAAATCACCCCTCGCTGAGAACTACTGGTCTGGAGTCATTCTGAGCAAGTAAGTGAACTACAGACACACGTTTCCTAAAATATGTCTCAAGTATAAGACAGCACACTCCTTCCCGGATTTCACTTCCGCCCCAAACAGCATCTTGCCAGCAGTAAAGCGAAACGCAACCTCCTGCCTGACAGAGACAGCGTGCGGCTCGGCACTATGAAGCGATGGGGAGCAAAACGGTCCAAACTTCTTCATATATGCAAACTCAACATTTAATTTTCTGCAAGATTACCCACAATAATTACAAAGTTTCTATAATACAGCCTTAAAAGCTTGGAACTACGAGATCCATAAGAATTGATCCTTTATCTTTTACCTGTGCTGGGTGCTGTGCCTGTGTGACAGCGCAAGTGAACATAGGCAATATTTTCCTCCAATTTCTAGGAGTAGCAAAGTGAAACCTGATGAAAATGAAACTGATTATTAAATAACACAGGAAACAGAGAGCAAACCTCTAGCGTACAAACATCGAGGTAGCCCAAAGACCACTTTGTTAATAAGCATGCACCTGTTCACTGAATATAAGTGTGGTCCCTGGGAGAACTAATAGTTTGAGATTCTGAAAGTACTGTGGAAATATCGGGTGGCAGCTGTTGCTGACGCATGATGGTTTGGGGTAAAGAGTTGACACCTATCGGCACCGGTCTGTTTGGCCTACCGGTAACATAGGGTACTTTTGAGTCATTAGCAATAACTTGCCTGGACTTTCTACCGGGAACCTATACGCAAACGCTGACTACGCCAGATTGAATTAAAGATTCAGAGCCATTATCAAAAGATATCTCCTGGTCGTAGTCTTAGAATTAAGTGAGGCTAGGACATTCACCCTAATACACATAGCTATATTGGGATCTTATTTACCTGTTATTCATAAAATAAAGCCTGGTCAAGAGAACGCACATTCATTTCACCTTCTGATATCCACCTGACTATACAGCTTCAGTCCTGAGCAGGAGGGAGAAGCACCCATATTTGAAGGAAGTCTCCGCCAGAGCGCTTTTTCCCTTACTGGTACAAGTTGCTTTGGTGGGGGAATGTCGCACCATCCAGCCTCACGCTAGACCTCACACGGGCATCCTGCTCTCTCGAAGATGATGTGACTGACAGGGATTACTCTCCAGTTACACGGGAGAGTGGGTGGGACCGAAGCTTTTGCAAGTACAAGGTCATTTCTCCTTTGCTCTCCGTTCCGTCTTCTGAGAAGCAGAGTTTACATTCACACGCTACTGTGTGACCTCAGAAAGAGAGGGGAGCCGAGGGCTTGGTGGGGACCGGGGTCTCCATCCCCTGGAAGCCCTCAGAGGCATGGATCTGATGGCCTTTGTACCCTCTTATAGCCATGGCGACCACACTCACACCCAAAAAGACCCTCCAACTCTCTTCTTCTAGCATTCAGTCTCCAGTCCTACCCTGCATCAACCGTCTTCCAAGACGGGCACCGTCAAGAGGAGGATTAATCAATCTGCATGTAGATGGCAGCTGACTCAATTTCTACCGCTCCGTTCCTCTTTTTTTTTTTTTTTTTTTGGTAACAAGCTGTGTTGCTCTCAACAAGCCACTTAATCTTGCTAAGTTAACTCAGCTATAAAAAGGAAAATGATAATTTGTGACTTCATAAACTTTCACAATGCAAATATCATGTATTATTAGAAGAAATACATTTAGAAAAACAGAAGGGACTTGCTTTGCATGTCATTTCAGGGGAAACAGTAAGAAAATAATTCTTCAATCAATAAGCAAGCTACGCTCAGGCAGCTTGACTCGAAGCCGAGTATGGCTCCGTAGCTTCCAAAGGAAAGGGTGAAAAGCCATAATTTTTCCTTTTTTCACTCCCTCTTCTTCCCCTCCAGCATTTAAACACTGAAAAATGGCAATTGGGCAACTTCTAGTCTTTTCCCCATGAAGGACCTTGGAGTCTTTGACTAGGGGCCTGATTTCAGGAATAATGTTTAAACTGACCTAAGAAGGTGGTGTGACCTTGACGTTAACCTTGAGAATTAGGAAGATTTGCCATTTCCTTCTTTCTACTCTGCCTTGTCCTGTATCTCATTTTTCACACCCCCTTTGGTCCATCTTCTCTTTTCCTGGTCCCCTCTACTCACCAACACCCACATCTCCAAAACAAGCACAACGCGCAGGAAGTACCTTTTGGAAGAGAATGCCATCTGCTCACCAACAGCGCCAGCCGGCCACATCACGGGAGCGGCAGGCGACTGTCTGGGGAAGATGCCATCACGTCTGGTGGACCCCAGGAGGCCACAGCAGAAGAGGCATGGGATCCTCTCCAGTGCCCAGCTTGGGGTCTATGGAAAGACTGCTGCAAACTAAAGCCCTTCGATCATCCCTTAAAGACCCGGATGATGGGCTTCCGGTCTCCAAGGCCATAGCAGACACCTGTGAGAGGGTCATCCCCTGTCCCTCTCCAAGCAAGGCCCGCACTGCATAGATCGGTATGACTCTCCTCTCTCCTTGTGTTCCCCAGATCTTAGAAGTTGGCAATCATATCGATTAAAAAACCTCACCAAAATAAACAGAAAAGACTTTCTCGGGGCAGGGCTCAAACTCCAGACAACGGCTTTTACAGCTGTATACATTGCCATTGTGCCAGGAACCTAGAGAAAGACTTCCGTGAAACTGCACGGTTCAGGGTCTTCGTCCGTGCCCTTAGGAAGAAAGTGTGGCATGTTTAGCACGCAAAGTTTCTTTAATCAATTAATTAGGCAGAGCAAAAGCTGTTTTTAAATGAAAAGATTAAATGGTATTAAACACCTAGACTCCTACCTATAGATTAATTCATGCCTCTAGTTACAAAAACACAACAGGGACTTCAGAAAATCTCCACTGTTGATGTGTGAGGAGGTATAAAGTTGGTTCTGTTATCGCTGTCATGTCAGCGCATCTGTGCTTCTCTCTGTGTGCCTCTTGCACTGTTATCTACCTCTGTGTAAACTCATTCAGTGCTCACCACAGCCTCTGGAGTGGCCACCATTGTGACTCCAGTCCACAGCGACGAAGTGGAGACTTGGAGCAGTTCAGTTCCACCCCAACCTCATCACATAAAGTTGACCTGGAGTCCAGTTCCAGGGCTGTGATGCAAGGATGCTTCCAAAGTCATCTTCCTCCAGGACAGATGGCCTCTTTTAGACGTGCTGAGAGGTTGCCAGGAATCCGTTACCAGTGAGCCAGGGTCCCTGGATTGTTTTCTTCTAATGTAAATGAGCACAGCTCACTTACAACTCATTGCTCCTGTTCCCCAACTTTCTAATGTTCTCTCCACCATAGGAGAGAAAACAGGGCCCTCCAAGCTAAGGTTTTAGAAGTCGCTTACAGCCCCGGGCTCCTGTGTGGCATGTGCACATCGCCTATCAGCATTGGCATCTGTGTCATCACCACTGCCACCATTACCATTACCATCATCAGATCATGCCTATCGATCACTAGCAGTAATTCTTCACATGCGTCTTCTGCATGTGTCACTGTGAAAGAAAATGCTGAAAACTACCATGCTATCCCATTGCACATGCACACTTCAAGCCTTTTTCCTATAATGCGACCATGTACGACTCCTCCACCAATCTTACAAAGAAAAGAGGCTTGACGATAATATTTACTATGCATCTTGGGTCAAGCACTGGACAAGGCCCTTTACATATGTAATCTTATTTAATTCACACAGCAAACCCAAAATGCAGGTTTTATAGATACTTTTGCCCAATTTTACAACAAAAGAAAACCACAGCCCAGAATGGCCAAGTGTCCTTCCTGAGGCTGACATTGCTGCGAAATTACACTACAGGATTTGCACCAGACCTACACAAGTCTCGGCAATCCTTTTAGGATAGTCTCGCTGTTTCCTAAATTGTATTTTTTGTTCTTTTTGTTTTTCTAAGACAGGGTCTCACTACATAGTTTAGGCTGGCCTTGAACTCGCAGTGATCCTCCTGCCTTAGCCTCAATTGCTAAATTGGACTTTTTTTCTTCCTCCTGTGATACACAAGTAAACTCTTTGCTTTAGAGTCTATTCAACTGGAAGAACACAGGGCCTCTCAAAAAAGTGTGAGCTCGGGGATGACACATCCTGGCTTTTACAAGTCCCAAGTGGTGTGACTTTAGATAACTTATTTAACTATTACGATGAGGAGTGTCCAGTGCTAGCCTTCTACACTCTACGATTTCCACCAAAATAGATGATGAGTAGCACTGTCATTTGGGTGGCATGAGTTCCATGCATGCACAGGCTTTCTCTCTGCCCTGGGAAGAGGGGGTTGCAGAGGCTGACAGGGGAGGAGTGTGAGAACAGCTCTACCTCGCAGCTGTCCCTGCCTGCACGGCACCGTGGATAAACAGGGTCCCTCTCTAGAGATCTCTGTTGGCACCTTGTCTTCATTCCTTTCAAGAAAGAAAGGAAGGGGAAATTCATATCCTTGTGAAGAATGTATTACCTTCTCCAGGCAACTGCCAAAAGCCCAACTGTAGACAGAATCCATCTGACAAAATCCCTGAACTGCTTTGATTCAGTTCTTAAAGGAGATTAGTTGTTGGAAGGTCACCACGAAGCCATGCACCGCACACGGCAGCTCGGCGTTCAAAGCTTTCACTACTGAGGGAATCTCCGCACTGGATGCCCCTTCTCTCCATGCTGCTTAATCAATGAATCAACAAATAGTTCCCGGGCAAGGCTTCCCCGGGGCCTGTGGGCCACTTCAGATGTGGCTCTCAGTTCAATAGCAGGAGAAAGAAAAATGGATTTTTTTGGTGACTTTTCTTAAAGTTTCCATTTATAAAATCAGAACTGGCATCAAAAGACCATGGGTCTCCTGTCCCTCTTTCTGCCTTCTCTGAGCCCTCTGATTCAAAAGACAAAGAAAATGCAATGTAGCTGAGAGAAGAGAGGGAGGGAGGGAGGGAGGGAGGGAAGGGTGAGTGAATGAGACCTGTAGGTTTGAGGTCAAGGAGGTCAGCAGAGAGAGAATGTGCGGACAGCATTCCCAAGAAACGTCTCCCTGGTGCATACAACCCACGCTAACTCACTTGTTAGTACTGCTCTTTAGTGTACATGATTATCTTTCCAACTGACTAGCGGCCACTAGGCTTGAAGCTTTCAGGATTAGTGTAATCAGGAGTATCTAACACCTTTAAGTATCCTTATACCCACAACTCTAGCAATAAGATCATACATAAAATGTGCAAATACCTTCAACCCCACAGTGTCAGAAACCCTAAATGCAAAAGAGGAAAAATTTTAAAAATTAGTTCTCTTAAATAATGTGCATAAATATATACATTATATCTATAATCAACTATTGCTGTTGGCTTTTAACAAAATGTTACATAAAACACTACACTGTGCTGCAAACTGGACCTCCATCTGTCCAGCCGTGACTTGTCACTGTGGCACACGACAGGAGGGTTTAAGCTATGGGGTGAACCTTGCTCTTCTGGGTCCAGCCCAGCAGCAGGATTCTACCGAACTGTGCCTTTCTTCAATCCAAATGAGTCATGAAGCTAGCAGCACTTTATTGAGCACATACTATGCCAGCCATGGTGCTAAGTCTTTCTATACATTAGTGAAGGTCACCTTCCCTCTCCTGATGGCATGTGTTATCCTCAGTCTACACAGGAGGGTGGGGGACTCAGAGAGAGGACATCACTTTATCTAAAATTGAACCTGGGCTGCTCTACCACTGAGCTACAGCTCTTTTTATTTTTCATTTTGAGATGGGGTCTCCCTAAGTTGCTTAGTTGCCCAGGCTGGGCTTGAAGTTATGACCCTCCTGCCTCAGCTTCCCAGAGTGCCGGGATAACAACTATGCACCACCACACCTAGCTTGCCTAAAATCTCATAGTTTGGTGAAAATCGACGACTGCAACACGTGTCTGACAGCAAAGACTACGTCCTTCACCACCCTGTGGCTGACACCTGCTTGGAGAATCAAGGCAAAGAAAAGTTTAAAACTGTATTTTTATTATAATTTAGCCTCCTGGACTTGTAATTGCTCCTTTTCCCTCCAACATTAATTTCTAGAGTTTCACCTCTTTTTAAGGAGCATAGCTGGTATTAGAATAGCAAAGAGATCATGAGACCATAGGCTTCACCTTGCCATTTTGAAGAACTTTTCAGTTTGAGTGTACAGTAAGGTCCTCTGACACCTTAAAGAGGTTCTGTTCTATTGGGTTCGGTTCTGTTTGGTTCTGTTTGGTTTTGGCAGAGCCTAGAATCAAATCCAGTGCCTCGGGGCCGGTGAGACGGCTCAGCGGCATAAGCGCCTGCCTGGCAAGCGCGAGGACCTGAGTTCGACTCCCGGAACCCACATACGAAAAAAAAGGGCCGGTGATGTCGCTCAGAGGCACGGGTGCCTGCTGGTGCGCAAGGTCCTGAGGTCGACCCCAGTACCCTCACACACACACAAAAAAAAAATCCAGGGTCTCATGAATTCTAGGCAAGTACTTTACACTAAGCCACACCCCCATGCTCAAAAAGATATATATTTTTAAAAGCTTATAAATATAAGTTCTATGCTAATACTTGACACAAGTCTAAACGAAGGGTTTACTCCATAAAATCTTGAGTGCATTTAAAGGGTTTGTTTCTACATCCTATTGAGTTCCTTAATGTTTTTCCATGGTTCTATCGTAGTGGAAATACTAACACAAAAACACGCACCTGGCAGTCTTTCATTCAGTATAACATCTATACCTGTGCGATATGCATCTATTCAGACAAATCTCTATGTTAAAAGGAGGTAAAATTAAACACATCATTATCTTTTGGTCCAAGATGATGCAACTACCTTTCCATCTGCCTGTGGAAGGAAGGACAGCACAAAACCCAGGTCTGCTGCGCCTTCAGATACTCAGGCCTACACAGCGTTCTCTGCTTCCAGAGCTCGCTTGAGACAGTGACCGGAAGGTTCCATCCTCACCAGCTGTGCACCGGAGAACCTACCCTCCACACCTGGACACACACGCAGCTGTGCTTCTAGGTGCTACCCAAGTCCCACAGCTTTGGCAACCAGACTTTCTTTCTGCATTTCCTTTTAAAGAGCATAGCTGAAAACAGCAGAGGAAACAAACCATGAGGTTCTGGCTGGTGCTTTTTTGGTTGCGGGTAAACCAATGAATACAATCACTTTCACATGTAGAGACAATCCCTCCCAGAGCAGCACAAATATTATCCTAAGACCTGGTCCTTGTGGAGTTTGGAAAAGACCCGGGCGGGTGAAACCCTGAAGTCAGGCCCAGCACTTCCCACAGCCCCTACCCGTGACTGTTCCCATATTGCAAAAGTTGTTTCTGAAGCAAATAACAATTTTCAGAAAGACTAAGGTTACACATTAATCCAGAGACACAGGCAGGGAGCACAAGCAGTTGTACCATTTACAAGTAAAGAAGCAAATGCCCTATGACCCTCCTCTGTCTGGAGTTGAGAACTTCTGCGGTGTAATTAGCATGACCTTCCACAAAGCCAGCCCTGAAATGCACAGCCTTTCCTTTCTGTCTCTCGAATAAAAAAGGCACTTACGGGTGAACACAAGTCACCACACCCAGGCCAGAATGACAGCCCCCTCCTCCAGGAAGCCTTGAGCAGCACCTGCCAACTTTGGGGAGAGAACCACTAGGGCTGCTTAGAAATAGGGAGGAGGGGGAGAAAAGAAAGGCTTTCCCTTTAAAACTGCACAGGAGTGGATACCAAATCACATGACCTTTTACCGTAATTTCTATTAAAATCATTTCATGTCTGGTTGCCTCTGCTCTCCCGGCTCATTTGTATTGTTTACAACAAGTCATTGCCCTGGCAGTTAGCGGTGGCTGAATCCATGGTTACCCGCTTTTACATTCACTAGTTAAATGGAATGCAGCTCAGCTGTGGGTTTCAGGGAGCACGCTCTTAAGAAACCACAATCCAGCTATCAATCAGCCTAATCTGAGAGAAATTAATCTTATAAGCGTAAGTACTGTTGCATATTAAAAATTGATAGGAAGGGGGCACGGGGCTTTTACTGGTTGAAGTCACCAAAGTGGACAAGCTGAGACTGGCTTCCGGCCTCCAAGTGTGGTGTCCATCTGACAGTCATTCAGGCTGTGCCTCTGAAAAGCTTGCAAGGGTGACCCCACCACCGAGCCTTCAAAACTCGTCCACCACCCCCCAAATTCTGGAAGCATTCCTTTCACCTGAATGTTCTTAGAATATAAGTAACGCCCAACACAGCTTAACCAGGCTGCAATCCCAGCAAGTAACTTAAACAGATACATACAAGCCACTAAAACGCCAGACAGACAGCACCAAATAGGATTCAATTAAGACCAAACCTCAGAGGAATGCTCTTTATGAGTAAATTAAAACTGCAAACTAATATGTTTTATGGAGAACAAGAATGGTACCAACTCATTCCATTCTCCGTGAATTTATGTAGTTAATTCTTTCAAAACATTTCCCAAAGCTAACTTGCTTCTCAAAATGAACCTGACCAACAATTATAATTCCTAATAAAAACTGAGAAGTTTTATGTTTAATGCCCACAATCATTGTCCCACGAGTCACGTCTACATGCTAAATGAGAACAGCAAATAGTTAAAGCTAACATATTCCAAGCCCATCTACTGCAAAGTCACTGTATCAGAAGCTAGAATTGATTTGTTTCCTCAGAACGAATTGAAAATGAAGGTAACATAACGTCGGAAACCCCCTCCCGCCCCGCCAACTGGAGCTGGTATAACGGTTGGTTGCAGCTCGCCTGGACTCTGCTGCCTGAATCACCCGTACTCACCGTTCTGGGCTCTTCCAAGAGTTTGGTGCAGTTTCAAGGACAAACGTCTTGAGGAAGCCGCTCTAGTGCGCAGCAGGGAGCCCAGCTCGGATCTGAAGACGAGAGCTCGGTGCTAAATCTGACACCAGGGAAGGAAACTTCCTGCGTGCACAGATCTCGGAAAGTCTCGGGGTTAAAAAGGCTGCTCGCAGCGTGCCGTGGATCTGCTGTCTGGTTGTGTACACCCGGTAGCAGCTGATCTGTGTTCGCAGCCCTGCAGAAAGGAACCTTGACTGAGAACCAATGGCATCGCATTTCAGCCAAGTGCCTGAGCGCAGAGCCACCTCTGACAACTTCACACAGTTCAAGCCAGCAGCCTCCCCACAGGTCGGGTCGGGGAGGACATGGGAGGTGTCCCCTGCCACCTGCCAGGTGCCACTGCGGTCCCTGGAAACCAGGCTCTGCTCCCGGCAGGATGTGAGGCGTCCCTGGGACTTAGGGAGTTTTTCTCTCCACTGACCTGACCTGCCATGGACTCCACTGAACAGAACTTTACAAATGAATCTGAATTCTGGAAATATATTTCGCTCTGTTTCTCATATAAATGTTTGTGTTTAAGGCTCCTCTGATATTCCTCAGAAGGGACCGAGGGGAAAACGATACAAGATCAGGCCCTGTGGCACCCACTTCCGCACTGTGTCTCTCAGCGCAGAGACTGCAGGTCTGAAACATTGAACTGGCTGTGCTATTTTCTTATTCCTCCTTATAAACTGGGGGGCGAGTGCAAAACTGAATTCCCACAAAACTCACTATGAGGAGACGCAGGCCATCGAGAGCAAGACAGACAGAGGAGCGCCCAGTAGTGCTGGTGGCGACCAGCTGCACCCTTAGCAGCAGTCCCTGGTGGCCTCCTTTGCCACCTGTGAGTTCCAGTACAGCTGGGGTGCTGTAGGATGCAACATTTTCTCACCAGTCCATATTTTACCTCCAAAGGTGGAAATCAGCACCAGAGGCTTAGCACGGCCAGGTAAAAAGTGTGGGGCAGCTCAGGCATCCGTTCCCTCCCCCTCTGAAAGCTGGCCCGGGGACCTCGGATGACTGTGAAGTCTCCAAGGTCCTTGCTTAGCATGCTGGCCACACCATTGTTCAGGAATAACGAGAATTCCCCTACATTAGAGAGCCCGTGTCGTGTCATGAAGAGCTGGGCCTCAGGCTCCGGATTTAACTTCCCGTCCTGACTCTACATGGGGCGGGGAGTTGTTTAAAAGCGCCCAGCTTCTGTCTCCTCTGTGAAATGGAGACTATCTATCATATAAGGAGTGATCAAAAAATAGAGAACGTTTAAATTTAAAATTGTACTGCAGCAAAAGACACATTGCCCTGAATCCCCCTCAAAATACTGCTCCTCACTTCAAATACACTTATCCCATCATTCTTGCCACTTTCTGAAGCTGTTCTGGAAGTCCTCTTTCATGAATGTCTTTCCAAGGTGTGATCAAAAATATGGTGGATGCTGCTGCCAAGTGCCATCCAACAGAAAGGCAGGCTCATAAAAACACGACAGTGTGTCCTCATCCACCTTATTCACCGGATCTGGCACTGTGTGTGCAATTTCTGGCTCTTCTCCAAAGTCAAATGACTGCGAGGTGAATATTTTTAATCCATTCAGGGCATCAAGGCAGACAGAATAGTACAAGACACTCAGGAAAGAGGACTTCAGAGCTGCTTCAGAAAGCTGCAAGAACAATGGGATGAGTGTGTTTGAAGTGAGGGGGAGGATTTTGAGGGGAATTCATGGCAATGTGTGTCTTACTGTAATAATTTTTTGTGTATGTGTGTGTGTCTTTTTGAGACAGGATTTCACTACACAGTTCAGGCTGACCTTGAACTCACTATGTAGCCCAGGCTGGCCTCAAACTCACAGCAATCCTTCTGCCCCAGCCTCCCCAGTGCTGGGATTATTGGCATACACCACCACACCTGGCCTGTAATATTTTTTTTTATTTAAACACATACCATATTTTTTTTTATCACAAACTCGCCCAGGACTTGTGGTGAAGATTTAACAAATAGTATCTCGAGGACTGATGAGTGCCCAGCACACGTGCATTTACAAACTGGGGCTGGTGCCCACGGTCTGGTACGGATGCCCAAGTGCCTGTCTCCTCTCTTTCCCTCCACTGCTATGTGGTCTGTCATAAAGACATTTTCAAAAGCTGTCTTGCGGCAGGGGATGTCGCTCAGTGGTAGAGCCTTGCCTAGCAGGTGCAAGGCTCTGGGTTCCAGCACTACAAAAAGAGAAAATATGCTCTGTCTCATCTGATCCTTGCAACAATTTCACGAGACAGACGTAGCTATACCCAATGTATAAATGGGAAAGCCACCTCTGAAAGGTCACACAGCTAGTAAACCGCAGCTGGAACATCAATCCAAGCTCTGCTATTCTGCCAAGTACCCTTTCAAGAATCTATATGAATTGGTCAGGTAGCATTCATACTTTGTATAGTTCTGCATTCTACTGTTTTGTTGTCGTTGTGTTTGTAGCGCCGGCGATAGAATCCGGGGCCTCACGCATGCTAGGCAAATGCTCTACCACTGAGCTGTAGGTCCAGGGCTCTGTACTATTAACAGTTTTACGGTTACCTAAAGTAGTGTGTATCTCCAAAAAGGAGAGACCATATCTCCAAATTACACTGTATTCAATAACAGACCTCGCACGATGTTAAACATATTACCTGTTCAATAAATTTCTCCAAATTGAGAAGAAATGCAAGCTGGGTTGATTTTGCTATCAATGATCAACCTTCTAGGAACCCGATCCTTCAATAAAAGATGGTTTGAGGTTATTTGTGGCATGTGCTCAAGTCCTTCCAAATAATCCTATCCCAAAATTTTTAATACTGATTCATAATTAAACTACTTGATTTTTTTTTCTTCATGTGTTTAGTATGTATGCTGTATATTGAGAACCTAGTGATTTTTAGTAAGAGTAATTAAATATTGACTTTTAAATTCAAACTTGACCCCACAACACCTCCTGATTGCTAGATTCACCCAGTTTTTAGGTTTAACAGACCACAAAGATTTCTGTTAGTCATTATCCAAGCACACACCAGTCTCATACACCAAATTTTTTAATGTGCTTTTTAAATATTGCCTGCACAAACAGCCCAGATTTCTTCAATTGCTAACCTACTCCTTTATTTTATGCTTTGAAATATCGTTCATTTCTGATGGGAAAAGATGCTTTGCTATTTATCAATGAATCATAGTTTAAAAAAATCCCTAAAAGAGCCCTTTACCATATCTAGAACTTGGAGTTCAACTGACATCTTCCATTTATTATTTCTAATGTTCTACCCTGGACATCTTTCTCTACGTGAAATTGATATCATTATTTATAAGTATTTACTATTGAACAATGATCCATTCAGCCTTCACGAAAATGCAGGGAATTTAGATTAACATCAAAATCGTGGCAATAGTGCAAAAGACAGGCAATGTATGAGACAAAGAAAACAATTACTGAATACATTGTTTTTGTTTCCAAAGCCACCCAGATGTTTATTCAGACAAGCGCTAGCCATCTGTAAGGGAAAGTACATAGGCCCTTCAAGTAATGGCACTGTATACATTAGAATTACCAAGCCTAGGGTATGTCTTCCACATGCAACTGCCCCGCTGTGTACCACTTCCTCCTTCCTCCCTAAAGGCAGTAACAGGAAAAATACCTTCCAGAGCATTCATTCCACTCTGGGCAAGAAATGTGCCAACCAAAGACCACTGAAGAACCAAACCAGTTGGCCTGCAAATGGTGAGGCCAGGCAGCACAGAGAACTGGTTGAAACAATGACTCTCCCTCACCACTTAGAATTAAGTAACTTTGTAGATTGTAAATACTTCCCTACCCACCATCCTCACTCCACTCACAGCCATCTTGAGGAGCAGATGTGTTAATTAGTCACATTTTTACAGATGAGAAAGGTTCAGAGAATTAACTAATTTCCCAAAGCCATAGAGGCAGTCAACGGTCCACTAGATATTTTGAAATGAGAGCTCAAAACCTAATGCTGAAACTTTTCCACATAACCCATTGTGCTTGCCCTTGGGGGGAATCAATGCCCTTTGGTTCTCCTCCATTTCCTTTACAACCTTCGGCTCAATTAAATACAGACCAAGCCATAATACACGTGTTCGCACACACGCACACACATCTTCAACCCTCTTCCACTTTCAGCTGCAGTCTCTCTTTTCTTCTCCCAGGTCCTGGCCAGTGACTTTGTAGGAGAATTGATTCTACCCCTGTCTTCCCTCGCTCCCGTATTTTTATGCATCTGGGTAACAAAAACCGAATCCCATCACAGGGAGTCAACTTCACCCTCGCGCTAATGTTCTCTGTCTCAAGAGCAAGAAATGCCGCATACTTTGCACCATCTGTAAAAATTCTGCATGCATCTAATAATCTGTTCACTAGTTTCCATCTGTCTTTCCAACTCCGAGTTACATGTGCGTTCTCTTAAACCTCAGCCCTCAGAGTTCAGACAAACCATAAACCATCATTTGGTTTTACTGACTTGATGTTATGTGTATCACTTGTTTCACAATAGAACCATTTTTTATATTTTGTTCATCACTGATAACACAATATTTCACTCCAATAAGTAACAATAGGCTTTTATGATCTAGCTTGGGAAAGCAGTCAGCATTTGAGGTTGTTTTGGTAAATGAGTTTGGAATATCTGATAATTGATCTACAAAAGAAAACTTTCAATGCAAACCCAACTGTCGAAATTTCATGAGGTTTTCATTCCAAACCACCGAACCTGAGCTCATTTACTGCTGTATACCCTAATATTCCTAGTCATGGCATAAGGCCATACTTAAGTAAATAATTAGCTTATAGAAGGGGAACAGAGAGGAGTATGATTAATTGGTTAATTCATTATTGATCAATCACTGAACTTAGAATCACAGGAGCAAAGTAAGTCAGAGGCCATCTAGTCAACGTGCTTCATTGTAGGACTGAAGAACAAAGGTTTCCCACTGTTCTCAGACAGAGTGGGTAATGAGCTCATAACACAACCCCTGGACAGCACCATCACTATAACTGACCTTTACCTGGGGACCAACATTAGGTAGAACACACGTTAGCTGTGGAGGTCAAATTCAAAACCCTGATAGTGACTGGTAGGAAAGATCATCAGGTCTTAGGTCCCAATTCTACAACCTTCAGAAAGTAAATGTTCCTACTAAATAGTAAATTAATTTCTAATAACTGAATGAAAGCGTTCATCTAAATAGCCAACTTCGGATTTCTCTCCACACATAATAACTTGGAAAAATATATAGCCTGTGTTTACTATAGTACTAGAGCTACAGTCTCTAAGAAGAGCTAACAATTTCCCTGATTTATGTTTGAAAACATACAGGGCGTGAAATGATTTCTGCAACCTTACATTTTCCTCAAGAACACTGGTGAGCAGAGACATATTCTAAAAATCACGTGGGGTTGCTTGTTACGTCTCCTTTTTCAATAGAAATGGAGGATGAGCAATTATACACACTCCACCCCCCAAAAATGCCATTAGATTATTTTTCCTATTAAGGAAAGAAAGAAGAAAAAAGGAAGGAAAGGAGGGTGGGAACTCTGATAGAAGAATCTATTTCCATACCATGTTTACATTGTAAAAAGTGATTGCATTCTTAAGAAAGGACAACAATTATTCTTCCGAAGAACAGCTTATGGGTAATGTATCGTTATAAACCGTAGCTCACTGTACAAGCGTTAGTTATTCTCATTGTTAGTATTTAACATATATGGAAATGTGCTTCACAATCTATAATTGTGCTAATAAAAATAGGCATTTGTGGACATAAATTATATTAATCATAAAATTAGCCTTATTAATATAATAAATCTTTGAGTGAGACCAAATTTAAATGGGCCACTCTAGTAATACAGATATCTGGAAGTACTGTTTATCCTACCACATACGTATCTATAAGAATAGGAATACTACAGTTTTGCTATGCTTCATATAGCATTGGTATCTTGAATTTGAATCTTTAAAACAATAAATAATAATTGTCAAATATGCATATTTTTCATGTTAAATAATTCGTCTAAGGGAAGTTAAATAAGTGAACTCATTCATTAGCATCTTTCTTAGAGTTCTTCCCCGATTTTTTTAGCAGACGTGCTCATCTCAATGGCACAGACGTGTCAGTGAGTAAAAGAAATACCTCTGACATCTCCGGTATCCTGCATTGTATCATAGGGATTCCAAACACATCCAACCCCTTTTTTTGTGGCAACTATGATCACAACCTGGTTTAAATGAACAAGCTTCTAATAGAAATAGAAACAGAGGCTCAAGTCAGATCCCCAAATGACACTTTTCCACGACTACAGCTGTTCTAGAGCACACTGTTGTAAACGTACTCTCTGCCACCTGTGTTCCGTGCAGATGTGTGAAGGGGAATGGGAGACCATGCCCAGCACAGGGGACCAGGAGGGGTGACCTTACCCATCGGAAACCATCAGGGTTGTGAAAAGGAAAGGTATCTAATCTCCAAGAGAGGGAAAATTCTCCTACTCTACCATCTATGCGACAGGCAGACAGACTAGTAACGTTACCATAGGAATATTTATCAGAAACATATGATCAGGAAACTTTATGTAAAGATTCACAAGGATTTTTCCTGTTCCCTGAATCTGGGGGACCAGAAGCATGCGGCTGTGGGTGTCAACATGTTATATTTCAACACGGTGCATGATTTTTTACAATTATCTTTTTTAAAAGGCCCCCCTGGCTCTGACTTGCCTTCTAACTACCCTCACCGTCACCATTACTACTGACACCATTACAAATTATAAAACAGGTGCCAATAACGCAAAGAAGATTGTTCTAGAGGAAGACCCTTTTATTTCCTTCAGCAATGCCCCCCCACCCCGTCTGCTAATTTGAGAAGGTGAGAAGACAGAATTTATTCATAGTTCCTTGCTCTGATTCCAAGGGACCATTTAGGCATTTAGCTTAGGCAAGGCTAACCTGAATGAGGAAGCCATATTCTTTCACAGCTTTAACCAACTGACAACGAAGTGACAAGAGAAAACTTCTTTGTTTGCACAAAGAAGCCCTTGTATCTTATTTTGACTTTATAAAGAGATTTTAAATGAATACAAAAATCATAATATTACGATAGTTGGTAATCATTATCTCAAAACGACAGATTCTATTGTTCATGGAGAAATTTTCAGTTGGTTTTCTCATACCAGAGGTTCAATTGAAAAATTCACCAACTGCTCCCTGGAGAAAACTGAAGATCTGCATTTAAATGGAGATATAGTATTTCCAAATGCACAGTACCTAGAAGGCATATATTGTCAAGGTTTCTTAGTGAGAATAACTCAAATTGCATTAGGTACATTTCAATGCCGTAGCTCTCTCCTCCATTTCATAGGGCTCTGCTTATTTCCATAACATTCTTTTTCCTCTGTGAATTCTTCATGTTTGTCCCGAGAAGTTCAAATTAAACCTTGCTCCATGGCAAAGTCCTCACAGTAACAACAAGCAATTACTACTACTGTACATATCTTTTCTGATATGTACAGAAAAAAAGGCCACAGAAGAGAGCTCGGCCAGAAATGTTAAATAATTAAAAAGTATAATGACTTAATAGAGTAGTAAGCTTAGTTTACAATGCAACCAATTTAAAGCCATAAAAATACTGTGTAAAAATTTTATCTTGTGGTTGACCATTACGTATCCTATCTATTATTCAAAAGTATCTCAGCAGTGTTTTTCTTCATTAATGTGGCTTTTGGCATTTCCCTCAAAATCTTTCCATTCCAACAGTTTTCCAACAATTTTGAAATAAAAACAAAATTTCTGTATTATGTCCCAAATTTCCTTCACTACAATGATAATGTCTTCAAAGTCTAATTGAAACCAATTTCATGGGTCAATTTGCAAGGCATACTTTAACCTCACCAGATACGATTTGTTTTGCAAATCAAAAAAAAAAAAAAAAAGACCAAAGCTACTTGTACTGCAGTATCTGTAAACAAAAAGGGAACCTCCTAAATGACACCCTCTCCTGTGACACACTAACCCAGGCATTTGTCTGTATTAGAAAATGTCATGAGGCATCAGAAAAGTTTTTTGCCTTGAATATTCAGCTAAGGTGCTTAGCATGCCTGGGAAGGAGAAAAAAGAGACACTCAGGATCCATTTCAAACGTAAGCCTGCTACCTCTGGCTGGCTCTTGCTAATATTCTACCTACCACTGAAATGTCCCTGTAAACAAGCTTACCAAGAACGGCCACAGATACTCCCCCCGAGGAGCTTGAGGAGCCCGTCAGCTGTCTGTGCGCTTAGTTATACCTCATCTTGCTGCAGGCTGATTCAAATTCAGAACTCAAAATGAAAGCTGAAATATCCTGAAGATCACTTAATATTGAAATACTGTTGCAATAATAAGTGATGCTCAGTTGGAGAGGGGAACGTGTACTCTCTCCGTTACCTTTTAATTTCTGGAAAATTGTACAAAATAAATTGAGCGGCACACATGGAAACCGAATCAATTGATCTGCTGTATTTTGTTAGAGCGCTGGCCCACCACAAACTCCTCGAGCCCCCAGGCAATCCCTGCTGAAGAAGACCAGCAGGTTTTGATACACAGGAAGACTTAAATGCTGTTTTGATTTATTGAAGAAAAGGAACCATCTCTTACCTACATTCATCACCCCGACGGTGGACAGTTTGATGTGCAATATGATAGCATTCTTAATAGACGCACATTTAATTCTAGTAATGCAAGCTTAAGGGTTAGAAGCACTGCTTTAGGAAAAAATAATAAAGCCATGCATAGCAGACAAATCTACGCTTAAATGATCATCTAGGCCTGTTTCATTACATAGTTGATTCTTTCCCTATTTGAAGAGGAAAAAATTAAAAACCCATCAATGTCACGTTATGTCCAGGAGCCTTTTCACATCAGGCATTTTTCAGCTCTGATTTGAGAACTGTTCAAATTTCCCTCTCTTTCTCACCATGACAGAACCCTTTCTGAGGTTGGTGAACTCATTTTGATCACATCTAATCTACTGGAGGCTGGGAGAGAACCCTGAAACTACTGCCCGAAACCATCCCCTGCCTCCTTCTCGGAGACATTTCTGACTCTTTCTCTTGCCTGCTGCTTCTCCATTTGGGCATTTGCCAAACACACTACCCTGTTTGGTCTCTGGGCAGCAGGAGAAACAAAACTAGACCAAGTCACTCAGCTGGTCTGAGGCACACTTCACAACATCCGCAGCTCTCTTGGTCTCCACTTGAAGCATTAACAGGAGTGTTTTGAAAGTGGGGGGTGGGGGGGCCCTAGGCCAACCTAAGGGCTCCTCTGAACCCATAGGCTGAGAATATTTTCCTTTCTCTTTTTCTTTATTTTTTTGGGAGGGTGCCCTCTTCCTCAAGCCCTCTGGCTCCCCACTGCCGGATCACACACCACCTGCTCTTTCTGGGTGCCTGCCCTACTGCAGGCCAGGGGTTCTGGTAGGTACCACAACACAACCACGCAAACAGGCGTCCCTGCTGGAGCCAGCCCATGTGGCAATTCGCAATGTGACCAAGGCAAGCGCAATAAATAAACAGCCATAACCATTCCACAGCACTGAGGCACGGGGGGGGGGGTCTCCAGGCCCTCTGGACTCTTCTAGAATTGCTCCCTAAGACCCAGAAAGGGGGAAGCCAGGCAAAGGCTGCGGGAAGGAGGAGGAGGGAGGGGGGAGCTTTGCTCTCCAGTCTTCCTTCCGGACCCGGGGGAGGGGGCACTCTCTCCCGCAGCCTCCGGGACAGCTCTGAGGGCCACCAGGCGGGCGGGGGCTTGACAGACTTGAAGGACGCCCGGTGACCTCCAAGCAACTTCAGCGCCTCCCTCGGGAAGGTGAAAGGGTTGGGGAGGCAGAGGCTAGGAGGGCTGGAGGGAGACACCGACAGAGGGCCCGGCAGCAGAGATCCCCGGGGGGTTCCGCCGGCGACAGCCCTCCCCAACTCCTGGCACGGGCCTCGCCCCCGGACCCGGCCTCTCCGGCCCGGCGCCCTAACTCTGCCCTGACTTTGCCACTTTCCCGAGCAGGAGTCTCCACCGGGAGGGGGATGGGAGGGGCGCCACACGGACAATCTAATTGCAATTCGGATCTGTGTCTGGGCACTCACGCCGACAGTTTTGCAGTCCTGGTCAGGCAAGTCTGCCGGCACCGGGCAGCACTTGGGGTCGTGTTCTGGTCACAGAGGGAGGGGCGCTGCTCGCCCTCCTTCCCCCTCTCGCTCTCTCCGAGACTCCAAGCGAGTGCAGGGGGCGGGAAGGGGTCGCCACACAGCTCTCCACCGGGACTGCAAAGCCGGGTGCCCCCATGCCCACGCCTGCCTCCAGGTGTGCGGGAGAGGGGTCTGCGGCGGTTACCTTGGCAGGGTCAGAACTGCGGCGGGTTACTCGGGTGAGTCGTCGGGGGTCTGCGAGCAGCACCCCCGCAACGGCGGCTTTGGCGAGCAAAGCGTAGCGAGCCCCCGCGCAGGGGCATCGCCAGCCCGCGCGCCCGACCTCGGCCGGCAGGCGCTGCCGCCCACCCGCGGCAAGGGCACGGGGCCGCGCGCGGCGGGCGGGGCGCGGGGCCGGGCGGGCCGGGGTCGGTCCCGCGGGCGCCGGGCGCTGCACTCACCGGGCCGGGCCGGGCCGGGCCGGGCTCCGCTCGCCCGAGCGCCGCGCCGCCTCCCTGCGCGCCGGGCAGCGTCGTCCGCGCTCCCGGCGGCCGGGACGTCGTGATGCCTGTCTGCTTTCTCAATGACAACTTGGCCGCGGACGAGGAGAGCGGCTGCCGGGCTCCCCTCGGGTGGCTACGTGGTATGTGCAGCTTTCTGTTTGCATGCGTGGGTCTTTTTTAAAAAAATAAATAAATATCTCTGTTAATATATATATGTTTTTTCGCGGCACTGTCATGCTTTGCATTATGATTGCGTTTGCATCGCTGGCGCCTCTGGATGTGTGTGTGCGTGTGTGTGTGCGTGTGCGTGTGTGTGTGTGTGTGTGTGTGTGTGTGTGTGTGTGTGTGATTTTTTTCCCCTTTAAATCCTGCTGCTCCAGCCGCCGCGGCCGCCGACGCAGCCTCTGCAAAAAGGAAAGCAAGCATGCGTTCATCTTTTGTCTTTCATTTTACCTTCAGGGTGACATTCAGTGCCAACTGCTCCCTTTTGACCGGCGCCAATCCCCGCGCCCCATCTGCACGACCCGCTGCTTCCCGCTACCCACCAGGCCCAGGCCGCGATGGGCAGACACGGCCCGGAGCCTCCGCCCCACCACACACTCGTCCGCGACCGCGCGTGCTGACCTGCCTGGCGGCTGCACCCGGTGTATAGGCCTCGCCACCACCAGAGCTATTTTCGTCTCCGGGAGATGTTCTTTAAAGCCTTTTAAAAATGGGGAGGGGGCAGGGAAGAAAAGACACAAACAGAGGAGAGGAAAGTCCAAGGCCCCATTTCAGAGGCTAAGGCACACCATCAAATTGGGGGGAGGGGGCCCTGGTATCGGACCCACCTGGGGAGTTTGGAAGGGCACAAAGAGCCACAGGCTTTATTTGACTTATTCTACAACCGCAGAAAAACTTTTTTTTTTTTTTTAAATACAAAGCTGTTACTGGCGACTAGTCACTGTATTGGTCTTTTTTATAATAATGCTGCGCGTGATCTGTGGGAAAGAGCTCAAGGATAATCCTTGTGGCTATTTCTGCAAACAGGAGAATATGTTTTAGAGGGGGTGGCCCCATAACAGATAAAGCACAGATAACTTCTTTCTATAATGTTTACTTGGTGCCGTTTGTGCATTGTCTGGTGTGTTCTATGTAACTTCCGGTCCTCACAATATTGTGCATATTCTCTACCATGTGTACGTTCCTGATAAATCAGGATCAAGTCCCAGGTTCGACAAACCCTTTGCCCTTATCACTGATTACCCATCTGCGGTGTGGGTAGCAGAATGGACTAAGGGATCCCCCCCCCAAGGCCAGGGCTGCCCTTGGCCACCATTAGGCATAGGTAAAGTCACTGTCCCCTAGGGATTCCAGATTCCTACAGTGACAGCACAAGCTGAGGTTGCAAAAATAAATCACTGGCAAGAATGTTGAAATCAGAAAAGCAGAGGCGATGGAGGGAAGGACTCTTTAACCCATCCAAGACCCGCTGCCCTTGATTTATACACAGTTTACCTACTTGAGAGGTTGGCTCCATTGAGTGCTGCATGAAAATAGCAAGTAACTTGTTGGGTCTTTTCCCTTCAGAGTCACAGTCAAAGAACCACTGGCAAATCCCAGGAGGAAGCTACTGTAATTATGCAAAGGCCAGACATTGAGAATTGGAGGAGAGCCTGGCTGAAGTAGACTAAGAGGGTCAGAGGACTATTGACGATGGCCACATCCCAAGACCTGAGCGACGCCTCTCCTCCCCAACAACTGCACTGGCTCCTCAGTCTCCTTGGAAGGCCAAAGAATTCACTGGTGCGTTCGAGTCCTGCCTAAAGGTTCCAAGGATCAAGGATGCGGAATAGCGCAAGGGCCTAATCTGAATGCCAGTGGGGACCATGCATAGATGCGATCCGTAACGTTCCAGAACCAACCCAAGAGGTGCTGCTCGTTAATATTCAATCTAGTACTCCAGCTTTTCACTTATTAACCTTGGAACCAAACCCAGAAAGACCCATGGCAAAGGGAAAGAACCATAAAAATTTGACTAACTTTAGTTCCCTGAAATCCAATTTTATTTTTTTCCTTTCAGACGAACGCCTCCCTTGCTGTTTATCACCAGTCCACAGGCCAGCACAGGGGCCCAGGGGGTCTTCTGCCCCATGCTGAGCTGCTTCCCCAACTAGCAGAGAGGAGAGATAGCTGCTCAAGAGCTCCCGAGGTCTGATTCCTTCTGTGCTGCTGCTTGTTTTTTTCATTACTGGGCATTGAACCCACAGCCTGCACCCTCAGGTACAACCGCAGCCTGGCCTTTTTTATTTTATAATTTGAGACGAGGTCTTGCTAAGTGGTAAATTGTGCAGGCCAGGCTTCAATCTGCGATCCTGCTGCCTCAGCTTCCCAGAGGCCTGGGGTTCCATGTGAGTGCCACCATGCCTAGCTGCGCATCCATGCCTTCTGAACTGAGAATCTCCAAATCCTACTCTGCCTAAGAATGGCTGTCTGTTGCTTCTTCAAGTTCAGATTCCTCAGCCTACTTTCAAGTCTCAGTTCCTGGCTCCAGCCTAACTACAATAGTTTGCAGCCAAACAGGGGAATAAATGCTTACCAGGGTGGATAGGAAACATGGAAGGTGAATCTTACATTTGAACCCAGCCTGGGCAACAGAGAGACTTAGCAAAAACTCTGTCTCAAAATTGAAAAATTTTAAAAAGACCTGGGGATGGAGCTCAGTGTGAAGGCCCTGGGTTCAATCCCCAGTACCATTAAAAGAAAAAAAAATTGTAAATCTAAATCTCCAAATCTCCTCAACCATGAGAGAGAAGACTATTATTATTATCCCCATTTTACCCAAGGCAACTGAGGCCTGGAGGAGTTGAGTAATTGGCCCAGAACCACGCAGCCAGGATTTAAATTCAAGTCCAAAAGTGTAATCTCTCCCTATAGAGCCTTCTTCTTAGAGACCCACCTCATCTGTTTGCTTTCCCACCTCGAGCAGCACCTGCCCAGAACTGGTCGGGCTGGTGACCCCTGTCCGCCTCACAGCCTCTGTCCACTCCTGCTCCAATGTCGCTCCCCAAGCACTCCACATCCTCCTATCCCTCCGTAAGCTCTGTTTGCTCCTCCAGTTCTGCGCACTGCTCAAAGGCAAGTTCAAATCTCCCTTTGCCCACAAAGCTGTTGTTATTCTCGGGAGTAGCCCTCATTCTCTGTGCCGCTCTGCAGTGTTCATGATTCCATAGAACACTACTGCTCTCTAATTGTTTCTGGATTTGTTTTGTAAGCTTGTCTTTGCCTCCCAATTCTTTTTGGACAGATTTATGCACTTTCTCTGTCTTTTCCAGTTTTCCTCCAAATACAACACCGGCTCTCATTAAACAACTTGCCCGTGGGAGACCTAGGGTGCCACTTTTCAATTTGATAGAATTTGTACCTTTTAGGAAACGAAGGCTTTATCCTTTTAACTGAAGAAAGTATAAACTTGCTTCTCACAGTCCTAGAGAACAATCAAGTCACAACAAGGGTGAAATTATTTAACCAGAGAAATATACGCGACTTCAGCAGGACTGGCCATAGGGTAGGAAGGGTCAGCAGGTACGTAAGTGTAGCATTTGGAAAGCTATGTAGATTTAATCATGGTTCTTTAGCTGCTAGGAGCCTTTCTCCTCTATACTTCACATTTTCTGAGGTAATTAACTTTTTATGATTGAAAGGATAGGAAAACGAGAAGAAGTAGTGGTCCAAAAATGTGTGAGCGCATATGGGATCTGTTGCTGGTCAGCCGGGTGTGACCCCTGGTGCACAGCTGAACTATTCCTGGCCTCAGTTCCCCACCTCGCCACGGTAGTGGCTTGCATCAGTGGCCAGGGTCCCTCCAGTTCCACAAGTCTGAAACAGAATATGGGAGAGAACGAGACACCAGGTTGGGGCAGGGGGAGGAGTAAGGATGCTTGGTCTATACTTAGACCTGGTTTTTGGAGATTACCAAAAGGATGCTGAAGAACGTAGGCGAAGCTAGCCAAGTTTGTATCTTTATTGCCTGAGTAGAGCTTAGAAGGACAAAATCCATACACAAAACCATATTCAAGCATATTTTCCAAAAGTGTGCTGTTTATGTGAAATAAAATTATTGAGCCTACCACATCAGCCAACATGATATTAATGACCCTCACACCTTCCCATAGCTCGCTCCCTTTCTAACCCCCTGACACTACCAGCTTGTTGTATAGACACAATTCCACGGGGGTGGGTCCAATCTGTGTGCCTGACATCTCCAATACACACATTCCTGGAGTTAAATCATTGCGGGCGAAAGCAGAGATCTTGGGGGGCTGGAACCAGAAGATGACCGAACGCTCGCGTATTTCCCGATTATCGCTTGCTTTCCTGGAGTCTCTCTCTGTGTTCCTACTCACTGATATTTTCACCAGGCTTTTGTTGGGGGAAAAAAAAAATGAGAAATAGCAGAAATGAAAAGGACACAATGAAAAAAACAAAACACTGTCATATCAGGTGCCCTTCATTTTACACTTGAGTTGTGTTTGTAAGAAGTTTTCCAAAGTTAGTGCAGTATTTGGAGACGAGAATTCAGGCTCCCTGGCTCAGACTCTAAATTGATTCCTACCACACCTTGCTGGTTAGAGGACTTCACAAAGACCTACAACGAGGGGCCGGTGAGATGGCTCAGCGGCGTAAGCGCCTGCCCGGCAAGCGCGAGGGCCCGAGTTCGACTCCCGGATCCCACATACGAAAAAGGGGCCGGTGATATCGCTCAGCGGCACGGGCGCCTACTGGCGCGCGAGGTCCTGAGGTCGACCCCCCGGTACCCACAAAAAAAAAAAAAGACCTAGAACGAGTGAGTTAAGGGCAGAATGAGGCTGGTATGCAGGTCAATGGTCTTGTCTGCAGCTCATTTTCAACAGATGTGGTACAGGCTCTTGAAAAAGAGATAGCTAATCATATATGTCAACTAGGATAAACCCAGGAGAACAGTTACTTAGAATAGGGATGTATACCATGCCCCTAACCTGAAAACAATTTCCTGTAAGGACAGGATCCTCGATAGCTCTGTGGTTGTATGGATGAGCTAAGGAAGTCTTGAAGCTGTAGGGAGAGGTGTGTGTGTGCTGTTCTCAAGAGAAGATTCATAATTTCATCACATTTTTAGCTAGTTCGCGATTCCAGAGAGGTGAAGAACCATTGAAATAATCGTTTTTTGCAGCACTGAACTTAAAAATAACACACATTTCTTTCAGCCAAACATCACGCTGCCTACGACATGGGGGTGTTCAACAATCATCTGTATTTCGAATGATGGCCTTAAGACACAATAAAAGCCTCGGTCATCAAAGAAATTTATTTTCAAGGTATTCTACTTAACTGGCATAGGAAAATATAGCAGCCTACTACAACAATTTAAATACTGAGTTAAAATGGAGTTTCTGCCTTTTAAAAAAGAGACACGAGCAGGATTTATTAGCAGTAGATATAGGGCGCACTCAAGAGCGGAGTGCAGGAGCTCAGAGGCACAACCCAGGTGGGAACTGGGGTCTGTTATGCGTTTTTGGTGGTGGAGTCTGTGGAGAATTCCTGCTTTCGTCTGAGCTGCCTGGGCAATTCTTTGTGCCGAGCAAGGTGAGCTACATGGGGAAAGTACGCACTGTTTCAGACAGGACAATTAGGAGCCCTTGCTGCAAAGGGGTGGCAAAGAGTAGGGGACAGATGCCAGCTCACAGCAGTGTGGGGTGGGAGGAGCCAGTGGGATATCTGGCGGGGAACTGGAATCAACAGTTTTAAGTGTCTGACTTCGATAGCTAGATTAATGGTAGCATAGTTAAAGTGTTACAAATAAAGAGTAGGAAAATAATAAAATAGAGCAAAAAATAATGAATTGGTTGAGATACTTTGAGTTAAAGTCCTTTGGAACAGCCCTACTCCGCTGGCCATGGGAAACACTTTAGAAAAGATCTGCAGCTGGAGGAATCGTCAGTGAATTGGTAATGCCTTAAGCTGGTAATAAAGGTGAGAAAAATTAAGAATGTAAAGCATTTAGGAGAGTCAGAAATAAGACTGCACTTACTTGAATAAGGGCTGATGTGCACCACCATATGAAATTATCTAACACCCAAGGCATAGCAGTACTGGTGATTTTAAATATTTGTAGACACTTGTAATTTGTGCCATAAATATCCAAAAGAATGACCCATCTCAGAATTTTATTTTACACCGAGGGTTTTCTGGAGTTCTTTCACATCGCAACTCAATTTTCCATTTGAGATAGCACATTTAGGGCCTGGGTAGAGAAGGGAGCAAGAGTTTTCCTTGGCAACCAGGCTCCACTGGAAAAAATAATCAAGATGTCACCCGATGCCACAAGCTCCCGACAATGTTGTCATCTGTGTGGACCTGCCAGTCACTGAAGCAGCAGAGGAAACTCGGCGTCACGGAAAGATCGCTAAACTTAGAGTCAGGACCATGGAGGGCGAGTGGCATGCTTGTCCCTTTCTGCTGAGGGGACCTTAAGCAACTCATTCACCTTCTCCAAGCCTGGGTTTCCTCTTCAGTAACTGCCCGTGTCCTCAGGTCGTGATCCTGGGAGCAGGAAGGTTTGGGAGGGCACTAGTGAGCTCAATCACAGGCTTCCACAGTCATCTCCTCTCTCGGCTCCTCCCCACGAAAGCCTACTGGGGTGGGTCCCTCCTTTCTCAACCCCCTCCTATAGCTGGGCTTGTTTTTGTTTGTTTGACCTGAGCTACATTCGCAGTCCATTTTTAAAAATTGGTTTTTGTTTTTGTTTTAAATCTTGAGACAGCATCTTGCTAAGTCCCTGAGTTCTCAAAGTTGCCAGGCTGAGCTCAAACTTGTGATCCTCCTGCCTCGGCTTTCCAGAGGGCTAGGATTACAGGTGTGCACTATCATACCTGGCTCCTTATCTCTTCTTATGCTTTCATTATTGTTACTGTCTGCTGCTCAAGGTCTTTGCTGCCTCTAGTGTAACAGACGTTTTATTTGTCTTTCGGGGTGTCTAGTATGCAATAAGTGCTCCATAATTGCTAAATGAATAAACAATTACCATGGGAGAATCTTGGTCTTCATATCTTCCTATTCTGTGAAAATGCTTTAGACAAGCTAGAAAATGGGGAGAGTGGGGCCTGGGCCCTTGGCTCAAGGGACTTCATCATAAAATTTGTACAAGTGTTGTGTACTGCTACTCGGTGTGTACCATTAGTCTTTCATTTCCCAGATTTAAGCTTAAAATGCAAGTACTGTCCCTCCCTCCAAAAATGTCAACACTGACTTCATTCGATGCTGATATAGAAACAATATCAGGTTAGTGCGAAAGCCAAGGGAAATGAAGGTGAAAGGTGACTATAACCCTAGAGGAGTATCCGGCGGCTGTCACAGCGTGGTGGGAAGGACTCAGACACAGCAAACCTCCTGTCTTCAAATTCCCGTGGAATCCGCTTCAACTCTCTACGATAGCATATCTCACCCTCAAAATGGGAACTGTGCTATGGTAATGATCGGGGTCACTGGTAAGGTCAAATGAGAATGCATCTGATGGCAGCTGAGGAAAGCAAATTCTCCTCCCTTCTCTTTTTTCCATGTTTACCTTCTCAGGAGAGAAGAGGATCAAGCCCAGCAATTTGCATCCATGATCAGCTTAGAGGCTGTTCTTTTGGCCAGAGCCATAGTTTGGATTCTGAATGTCTCCAAAGGCTCATAGACGAAGGCGTGGTCCCCAGGTCAGGGTGCTTCAAGGAGGAGGTGGAGTTTTTCTGAGGTCAGGTCTTGTGGGTGGAAGTGAGGTCGGTGGGGCTGTGCCCTGGTAGGGAAGACTGGGATCCCTGTCCCATCCTCTCTCTCTCACTTACTGGCCCCCAAACAGCAAGCCAACTGACCATGGACTAAATCCCCCCAAACCATGAGACAAAATGAACTTTTCCTCTTGCTAAGCTGATGATCCCAGGTGTTTTGTTACAATAACAGAAAGCTATCACAGCTTCCTAAAAACTAAAAACGAGTCTCACAGGAACTGGCTTCTATTAATGGTTCCCAAATCTGGCTGCACATCCAATGACTTGAGAAGCTTTTTTTAAAAAAGCTTTAAGCTTTTAAATTGCTATGGGGGTGCTCAAGTCACCCCCATAGCAATTAAGTCAGAGTGTCTGAGGCCAGGAACTCAGCAACAGTACTTTTTAAAAGGCCTCAAGAGATCCCAGGGTACAGCAAAATTTGGGAACCGCTGGCCCCTGTGAGAAACAGTCCCAGGACTGGGTAATTTGGCTGAGTGGAGCCCGATGCTGATATGGCCCAGGTTCTGGATTCTGATCTGGAACAGGCAGTTCTATCCTCTTTCCCTGACCCAGAACATTTATCTCGGCTCCAGCACTGCTATGCTGGGAGTGCCAACCCCAGACAGGGTAAGAACAGCACATCCATCCCACCCCAGTCCCCACAGTGCAAATACAAAAGCACAAACATTTGTAGCACTTTGTAATTTATAAAATGCTCTAACACCTTTTTACTCTTCTCAACAAGCTGCACAGTTGGCGTTCTTATTATACCCAATTGATAGGGGCTCAAACCAAAGATAAAAGTCCCTTGCTCAGGGACAAAGTGGCAGGTTTTAGTCTCACACTGAGGCCAGCATCTGGAAGCAGTGCTCTCTTCCTGACTACTCTGCCCTGCAGCCCAGGCTCTGTGGAGAAGGTGATGCAGGCCTGGGCTCAGCGTCCAGCATGGCAGGAAGGGGAGGTGGGAAGGTGGGAGAGAGAGGCCACACAGGGTGGGAGACACGGTCACATGTATGTGAATTCAACAGGGCTCCTTCCAGCGAGCCTTTTCAGATGCTTTGCTATGCTAGCGAGCCTTGGTAATGTCTCAAGTTTATTTCTTGCAAACTATGAAACCCTTTGAGCCCAGCATTTCTGGGGACTGACATCCCAAGGAACCCCGTTTGAGAAGTGCTACCATGGCTGTGCTCCGTGACTTCTGGACTTTCCCATGTCACCTGCCCCTACCACCCTACCTAAAACCAAATCACCCTGTGCCCAGCCCAGCCCTCCTCCCAGGGTTTCCTGCTTTTCTTTTTCCCATTAGCTCTTAACCCGGGATGCTCCACTGGAAATTCATCTGTTCTGTTCACTGTCAGTCTCATCCTCTGTTTATCTTGATAAGCTGATTCCCAGACCATCCTTTCTCTGAAGGAAGGGCATTTTCTGCCTATTTTTTCACAATCTTGTCTCCAGCAGCTTCAAAAACAATTGGTACAGAGTAAATGTTCAGTAAACATGCAGTGAGTGGAGGAAAGATTGGCCAAAGAGAAATGTGCCATGGGAGAAATTCAAATGAAGCTACTGTCTCCAGTTAGGGTCCCTTTAAAAATATCTTTCCTTTCCTACTCTACTCACCCCTCACAATGATATAGCAAAGTAAACAGAAAAATAAAGTGAGAATTAAAGTGATTACATTTGACTTAGGTATGGTGGCATGGGCTATAATCCCAGCACCCTGGGAGGCTGAGGCAGGAGGATCCCAAGTTTGAGGCCAACCTGGGCAATTTAGCAAATGAGTGAGACTCTTTCTCTCAAAATAAAGAAAGAAAAGAGCAGAGGCCCTGGGTTCAATGCCCACTACTGCAGGAAAAAAAAAAAAATGTGATCAGATCTGTAGCAGAGCAAAAAGTTGGTTAAGCAAAAATTGTTAAATCGCAACTGATCTTTTTAATTTTCTGTGTCATCATTATGAGAGAAAGGACAGAGAGTAGATATTTCCAACAATGGCAAAAAAACCTAACAAAAATATGCACGGCCAGATTATAGAGAGAGCAGCTATATCAGCCCTGGGAACTATTTTCTATCTACCAGAAGCAGACCAGGATGAGATATAAAAATTCAATAGATCCCTGCTATAAAAATGTTAATCGCCAACTGGATTCAGATTCTGCATAGGTCAAATCACACTGTGAGAAATGTTCCCGGGAACTCTAGCGAGAGTCAGCCGGTAGCACCGGCGTGAGGGGGAACTCCCCGCCATTTTACAAGGTCTCTGCTATAGAATAACAGTGCTGGCCAACAGCGGAGAGCTTGTCTCAGGAAAGGTCAGAGTGCTGTGAATGACTCAAATCGAAGTAGGAGGACGATGGGCCATCGAGTTCCAAAAATGACCCCATTGACTAATTCCACTCCCAACACAGAGTAACAGTGAAGTGGAGAACACATAGTAATAATCTTAGATGAGTGCTCTGCTCCTCTACGTTTCCCCTTTTATCCAAAAAAAATAAATAAATAAAAATAAAAACACATTTACGAAGCCAGCTCTTTCAGTAATGAAAGTGGTATTTATTAAATACAGCAGAAACTACAAATCCAAACTAGCATTTCCCTTCAAAATAGTCACTCGGGGCAGCAATGTAATTACTTCAGCAATTCTGTGATTGCTCTAAACATTTTGGGAATTCCTCTTTTAAAATCACCTTCATCGCTGGTATAGGACTCATACAGAAAACCATTATCATATTTTTACGGCTCTACTATATGTAACAAAAATACCATGTTTCCAATCCCCAGCAAGCTTGGCTGGTCAGTGCTGCTGGTCACACACCAGCTGCCCAGTATTCTTCTGGGGACTCGCGGTAGACACAGTGCCTGCAGGTCCCAGTGCACTCGGTGGGGTCAGGACCAGGAGCCAGGGATGCTGCTAAAGGCCCGGATACACCCAGCGTTCGCTGTGAACCGTGCTTGGAGTGGCCTGCGGCTGGGGCAGCGTTGGGGGTCTGTACCCTGTCATGAGCCAGTTGTCCCTGCTCCCCTATTGGTGAAATGTATCTAAATGTCTCTATCTTGTCTTGTAGGGAGGCTGAGATAAAAATGAAGATGATGCATTTATAATAGTTAGCACAGTGCTGAGAGGCTTCAGTAAATACCAGCTATTATCATTTAGTACTTCTACGCTATTCTTATGCCTCTTCAATCATAAGTCTAGATGTGAAATCCTGACCTCGTTACTCATTAAGTTACTTAACATTAATCCATAGATAGATGCCCAGAAGCACCTCAAAACTGACCAGACACAAAACTGAATCAGTTTCCTTTTGTTGGGGGGAGCAGGTTAGGACAGGGTCTCACTAGGTAGCCCAGGCTGGCTTCAAATTCACAGCAGTCTTCCTGCCTCAGCCTCCAAAGAGCTGGGATTACAGGCATGCACCATCATGCCCAGCAAAACTGAATTAGTTTCTGATCCAACTCCTCTAATTGTTCTAGCTTCTTGGATCTGGGATGAAAGCATCAAAAACTGTAGGGTCATTTAGTCCCCCAACCAAATTTATCTCAGACTCTCTCGCCTACCTTACTGGACCTCCAGCAAATACATACACCCAAGCACACAGGCATTAAGTTATAAAGTTGCTTCCACAGGGACCACCTTTCTCTCTATTCTTGTGTCTGTGTTGTAAAATGAGGTCAAGGGATGGAAGCATTTTGTAAATGGTGACATTGCCATTTATTAAGCATTTATTAAGACATTACTGTGTAGTGGATTAAAGCACTGTCCACACATTAAGTCATATAAAGCTTACAACAACCATGTGAACCAGGTGTTACTGTTATTTCCACTTAAAGATGTAAAAACTGAGGTAGGAAGAGGTTAGGAAACTTGCCAGGGCTAAATCTGCGCATAAGTCAGGAGCTGAGAGTCATTTCTAGCAGAGTGGCCCATACCCCTGCAGAGCACTGCTGCTAACGTTCTTTTTAATTTTCATTTTTATTAGTACATGTTTGTAGTACATACTGATCACCTTCATTGTGCAGAGCTGGTACATGTATGTGACACATCTTAATTCTTTATTCTTTCTGTGTCCCCTTCCTTTCCCACCTCCATTTCTTGGTCCCCTTCCAATTTGCAAAAGATAATTTTTTGTTGTTGTTACTGGGAATCGAACTCAGGACCTCGCACTTGCCAGGCAGGCACTGTGCCACTCAGCTATATCCCCAGCCCCGCAAAAGATAATTATTTTAAAAACATCTACGGCTTCACACTCAGATTTCAGAATAGTCTCCCCAAAGCTAGGTCTTTTATTTATTAACATGCATTTACTAAATGGCAACTATATTCCAAGCAGTTTTTCTAATTCATCCCTCGCATATCCAAGGTGAATCTGACATGGCCCAGCCTACAAGCCGCTCTTCCTCTTTGGGGACATCGGTGCATAAACAGCTAATTTCCACCAGCTGTGACGTGACCCGGGTAGAAGAACGCAGTGGAGGGCTCTAAGGCACTGTGGGGCGGTGTGCTGCTGGGAACAGTCTCAGCTGACAGTGTCCTGCATTATGTGTGCAGCAGTGGGTGCTTAATCGCAGGGAAGGCCATGGACACTGCCGTCTAAAACACAAGGAAATGGGAGCAAGCACTTGGAAGCCACCATCCGCTTCCAGTCAACATAGAAAAGTGCATTCAGGAAATCTGGCTGCGTCCGTCACTCACCACGTGTGTAGCCTTGGGTAATTCAGCTGCGTGAGCCTCATGTTTTCAATGGCCTCATGAAGATGATCTCATCTCAGAGTTGAGGAGGAGAAGACAAATGAGGTCAAAGGATGGAAGCACTTCATAAATGGTGACACTGCCGTATCATCGTCAGCTGACTGTTGGCCCAGCAAGGTCTTGAAGCCACAGACCTGGAAAGTCTTAAGCTGACACAGAGGTAGAAAAGGGCCTGGACCAGCAAGTGCTGGGCAGCACTGGCTGCTGGACTTGAAGGTAAGGCGAGGTGGAAGAAAAGAGTGACGAGAAACTGGCTTTACTATTCGTCGTGTATTTCTGATCTCATATTTTGAATTCTGCAATTTACAAAATTTAATAAACTCTATGATTTCCAATTCACAAAATTCTTCCTTAGGTATAAGGCTTCCAAGGAGCACAGAGAATCCTGGAGGAGCTTCGCAGGATGGGAGAATTTTCAGGAAAGAACTTTAGCATGGTCGGGGGTGAAGCACGTTCTGTGTGATTGTTGGAGAATTAGTCAGTGCAGTATGCCATCCCGTTCCTACTCCCGGGGACCTTCTCATCCCCAAAGAGGACCCCACGAGACCCAAATTCAGCTCCATTCCTGGTACAGTATCCATCCTGACCAAGAAGGCTAATGTTAATGTCATATCATCATTCTTCTGCTCTTCCATGGACTGGGTCTCCTAACCCCAGGAATTAAATTCCTGTTTCTGTACTCAAATCACAACCTTGCTCTAAATATAACCCTAGTAACCATTAAAAAAGAGATTATCATATGTCACATTAAGCATGGTTCAGCCATGTGCTAAGTCTTATTAACACCATAATAATCCCACTAAGGTGGGCACTATCTAATTTTACAGACCAGCGTCAGAGATATTAAATGGCTTGGTCAAAGCCATTCATTAGCAAATGCCGGGCCCAGCATTGAAATGAGCTGCTCACATCCCCAGCCTTAGACAGAATGTTCTGGATGTCGAACCTGGCTCTGGAGTGCCGACCCTGGGCATGAGTCTTCTCTAAAGCCTACTGTCCACCTGTCTTTGCAGACCACTGCCAACTGGTCTCACCGGGCTCTCCCAGCTGGCAAGGGCAACGACTCTCCACCACTCCCTGGCCTGCTGCTGCTGAGTCCCAAGGAGCCGGCCCGTCTCCATGGTGGCACACTCTGTGCACTGCTCTCCTGCTTAGAGTCTGTTTAGCATGCACGTGGACCATCACCCTAACACCCACCCCGTGCTAGAAGCCGCTCTAGCTTCAGGTCTGTTTTTGTCGGCCAGTGATTTCCAAGCACAGAAAGCTGTTGGCTGTGTGAACTTGGAGTCCCCTGGGGAAAATGCTAGAGGTCGTGACATTGATACCAATGCTGCACTTTTTAGTTAAGCAAAATAAATCTTGAAACTGTATAATTGGCATTTTAAGGACCAAGAGAGACTGAAGCAGACCGATGAACTCAGTTGTCCGTGTGGAAGTTAAAGGTCAATGCGACATTCCCAAATTAGCATCCAAATGATGGACTTAATTTGCCATGAACAAAACACAAAACATATTCTTTCTTCCAAAGATGAAAAATAATAATAAAATCCTGAAAATGTAATGCCTTAAAATGCAATCATTTCTAAGCAATACATTTCTAACAGTGTTTAAACTAGGGAGCCACTGGTTTTCACAGTAGTGGTACAGTAACGGTATCGGAATCTCAGTCCAGAATTCAGATCCAGGGAAGCGTCCCATCCAATGGCAATGTGACAGCCCTGTCTGCTCTAAGCTGTCACCCTCTGACCAGGGAGTCCTTGTTGGCATCACACACACACACAACTGGTGCCAGTATTCTTTTTTAAAAGTGATCCTATAACTAATTCCTGCCATTATTTATTTCAGGGCGAACGGAGGTGACAGGATTGTAAAAGACCTTGATGGATTTACTTGAGGAACTGGATATTAAGGCAGAAGAAAAGCTCTGGGTTGTACAGAATTTTAAAAGATCCCATTGAGCGGGAGGGGTTTTCAGAAACAAAAAGTCTCTTTGCAGCCTCCTGGATAACATCCTCTCTCCTGTTACAGCTGCCCAAGCAGCCTGAAGTGCGGGCTGCTCAGCCTCGAGTTTTGCCCTCAGCCCCTGGAACCAACGCTGCCTCACTGCCTGCAACCTGGCAAACCTCCTGTGAGACCCTGACATGTGCCACACTAGTGCTCTAAAGTGGGCGACATTGTAAAAACTCTTCATGGCCAGCAACAGACTTTGCCTAATCGTATGCTTGCACTAAGACCTTCATGTGTGTCAACGGTTTAAAAGCTGCTCTTCATACAGTTCATTTTAGCTAAATCTTGGAAACAGCCCATATGCCCATCAACAGATGAATGGGTAAACAAGACGTGCTATTTTACACACACTGGAGTACTACTCTGCTGTGAAGAAAACTGAGTTATTTGAAGGAAAATGGATTGAGACCATAATAATGTCAAGTGAAATAAATCAGGCACAGTTTAAATATCACATGGTTTCTCTTACGTAAGAAACCCAAATTGTAAATAAAGAGCAAAATAAAAGATAGATAATAGGAAACAGAGAGACAGATCTTTTGCAATGGGAAAGGGACCAAGAAATGGAGGGAGGGAAAGGAAGAAAGGGAAGGGGATGAGAAAAGAACTGAGATAGATGTGTGATGTCTGTGCACTAACTCCCCATGAGGAATGTGATCACTGTGTTCTGCGAACATGAACTTTTATCATTTTAAAAGTTGCTTTTCCATCTAACCTCCTCAATTATGATTTACCTGGAACAGAGAAATTTCAACTGGTGATAAAGACAGTTTCAATAGATTTAGGTGTATGGATTAGACTGATCGCTTTCAGTATTTTAATTTGTTTTTCAAGCTGAGCAGAGTCCTTACAGCACAACTCAGATGGACCCATCTCAGTATCTTTTGAGTGATGGTAGTGGCCTGGCTTAGTCTCCACACTGAGAAGAAAAAAACAAGTGAAATTTGACAATCTGCTATGTTACATCCAAAAAACTAAAAATTAACAAGTGATATGTATCTCTTCCTTAGACTATTTGATAACATTCTCCTTTCTAGTGTTCACGGGATTCTGCATGACACCATCTCTTCTGCCTTAGATAAACAGCTTAGCTCCCATTAACCTTTATTAGTCGTGACATTACCCAGCATTCAAAGCACAGCAGTAATTTATTCATGGACGAGTCAAACATCACTGCTGCCTTGATAGACTCCTGCGTGATTTCTAGTTATGTCCTTTTGCTTGGAATCTAAAACTTATGCATACATATTGCACTTTCCCCCTTAGGGTGAGTTTGGAAAGTTTGTTTTATTAGGCAACAGACATAGAAGAAGGTTCCAGTTCTTCTTAATAGTTGCATTTAAATGCAGATACGAACATTTCCTTGTTGGTACTTGGGACTGAAAGTTCACAAGGAAGTTACCTATTAGATATACGGTCTCTTTCTATGCCCAAAGTTAATGCTGAAATGTATGAAAAACTCTCCTAAAATTCAATCTGAGCTACTTATGCACAAGGGCCATAGGATTGGCTTCCATACAATTATTTAAGATGTTATAAAGAGTGTTTTCCATCTTTCTTATGCTTGGAAATACTTAGATTTTATGACTGCTGACTCAGAGCCAAAAAATATAATTTTATGCCATAATATAAACCTTTTCCTTTGGCTGTGAAAATTTATATGTACATATTTATGTGCAGTTATAGATAAAAATCTTCATAAACAGAGTGGCCCATTTGAGATGAACTTTATTTAAAGCATGTCATTCTGACTCCTGATGATACTACCGCAATGTTGTAAAAGGCCAGTTCTCTCCATAATTTACCACATTAAAAACAAATACCCCAAACTGGTCTTTGAATCTATGCAGTTTGGTTTATTTTTAACTTCTTTCTGTCTTTTCTTCTAATTTTTTTACCTAATTCCTAACCTAGTAAAAAGAGATTAGATATAGTTACCACTATGTTCAAAGCTTTGATTTTTTCTTCAAATTCTGCAATTTCCATATGTCAAAATCCTAGTTATCCTTTAAATATCTTCCTAAACATGACCTCTTTATAGTCATTCTCCATCTCCTCTTATAAGTATCATTTCCCTAAGGCCGGGCTCCCAAAGCTCTTTCCAGCTCTCTCACGGAACTTATTATAGAACCCTGCCTTGCTGCATGTTAGGGTGTCTTTTTTCTCTTCTCCTCATGTCCCACTGGTCCACACAATCCTTGAGGGTAGCAATGTGTCTGGCTCTTTTGTAGACTCAAGCACCTAACCCAAACTCACATTAAATAGTTGTTCTAGAATAAAAAATAAAAACTGTTAAATTAAATCAAATGGGTCTTTTTAAAAAAAATCACTACAATAATAGATTTGCAACAGGTTGCAAGTGTATCTATGTTAAATTATGACATCTGATAACCCATGCACAAAAATGTAATGATCGTTTAGAAGACTAAGGCTTTACCCATGTGACAGATTTGGGACAACATCAAAGGTACCAGAGGAAAGCATCAGATGACCTTTCCACCAAAGTGCTCAGATACATATTTGTAAAAACCACTGGAAAAAGGATTCCCAGAGGAGTTCAAGGTATGAAATGGGAATAAAAGTTTTCCTCCATTTAGATGTACGCAAGGCCACCTTACAGAGGCACTGGAAAAAACAAAGAAATTGGCTACTCTGCACTTTGGAAACTCTGCACTTTGTTTCACGTATTTTTTCTCACGAGTCTGACTGAGAGGCCACCTTAAGCCTAGGTAAGAGATGTAGGGCCAATGTCTTGTTTCCTGTGATCAAATATGTTCGGATGTGTGTGTTTGCCTACATTCTGGACTGAAACAGACAAAGCACCCTGCAGTTCCACATACATCGTCCAAGAAGCCTGGGAAATAATTAGCCTCCTTTTAAATGGCCGTGGAGAGGGACATTCTCACCAGATGTCATTATCTACTTAAATCAACTTAAATACTTTATAAAGCACACATTACCTCTTTCACCAAACACACTCCTGCCCTGGGGGTCGGGGCTTGGGGCAAAGTTGCTCCCATCTACCCCAAGGGCTCCCACGGCTAAGGGAACCAAGCACTACACATGGAAGGAAAGCAAAAGTCATCCAAAATTCAAGACAAAACGTGAGGAACAAGACAGGTGACATTGGCAAAGTCAAAAAACTCGGAAAGAGACCAAAAAAGCCCAATGGGTAGAGACAAAATGGACATAGTTCACAGAAAGCTCTGGTGTTGGTGAATTCTGAGTTTTAGCATCTGGATGCCAGGACACACCACGTCCTCCCAGCTGTGGTAGGCAGGCCCTAACCTTTTGAAGGCATAAATCATCCCTATTCAATTAATTGCTAATTCGAAGCCCTATCATCTAGGTTACCTTGTGGCTTACTAGACTGCTTCTCAAGGTCACACGGAAGTCCACATACTAGGTTTCCAACATCAGTGGGACCAGAGACGACAGAGGCCACACAGGCCATCAGCCCCACTCCCCAGGGAGGCAGAGCAGACGCTACTGATCAATCATGGGATCCTCTCATGCATGTACCGAACACAGCTTCAGGATTTTTCTCAGCATAGCACTCTAAAAACCAACTGCCAGTTTACCAGAGTGAGTTGAAACAGTGACACCATCCCTGTGCCTGGGAAACTCCTTCAAATCACCCGTCTGCCTTTCTCTGAATCTCATCCTCCAAAGCTAGCTTACTGCCCAGGGAATTGCTGCGGGATCTTGCTGTGATTCCTCACTTCCTAAGCCACTACATGCATCTGATCTATGTCTTAACTAAAGTGACTCCTGGCTTAGTTTCGCACCCATTGGAGTCCACCCCATTCTTTTCATGAATGCCACTCAGATTTACTGGCCAAATGTCCAGAAGTTTTAGGAGAGACCTCATTTTGTATGGTTTGTTTCAAGTGCACAGCTATTAAAAAAACATATCCTAGGGATAGGTCCGTATTTATGAAGAATGGAGGTGTCTACCAAGGACCTGGAGCCCAGGACACCAGGAGACTGACAGCAATCAGAGGTGGACTAAAATCACCCTGCTTTCTTTTTACCACTTTCTCCAATCCACACCTGGAGAGCCACTGAATCTCCCAAGTTGACGTAAGCTCAGGAGCTATCAGACACACTTGTGGACGGGATGTGACATTCCACTTCACCACCCACCACTCTCAGCATCTGGCTCACAAAACAGGTCAAGATATTGATATGCAACTGCTAAAAGGTCACCGAGTCCTGCTGGAGACTATAAAATAAGATGGAGTGCTGAAGTTAACAAATGGGTCATTCTGACAGAGAGTCACATGATTTCAAAATTTATGTATGGATTAGTCCATGGCATTCAATACCATGGGAGCTATAGGAAGGAGCCAAAGGAGAATCATCTTCAACATGCTCACAGGGTTTCACAACTTCAGAAACTTTCAAGATAAAAACTTTTTAATTTCTCTGGAAATTAAATTTCTCTGGAAGATTTCTCTGGATTGGAATTCCTCATGTCTCTCCCCTGGAACCAAACAGTCCCCTGAAGCAGCTTCTGAATTTTCACTTTCGGCTCCAAGGTTACCAAAATTGCCCGGAAAAGTGAGGTCATCTGGGAGGGCTCTTATAGTCACTGTGGAGAACAATTTGCTCCTCCGCTTACTTTCAGTGATTTTTCAAGGCAGTAGATCCACCCGTTGAACATGAGATATTAGAATTCAGTAAAAGTGGTACGCGAGGGACTTCTGACGTGAACTCCTAAGACATTTTGCGACTTCTATTCAAGTTCACTGAAATATTCTCTCTCCAGACATTACATCTGCACTCTAGCCCCATGGTATGAGAAGTCTGTGCCATAGGGATCTGGGTTAACAACCCTGCCTGAATTCTCAGACCACAGCCCACACCGACGGCCAACTGTGTGCATGATCCATGTGGATGTCCAGCCCATTGAAGCCGTCAGACCTAAGCACAACCACATCTGCATGCAACTGCGGAGACACCAAGGAAGAGCTGACCCAATCCCTGCCCTACAGAATAACAAGCCAAACAAAACGGTTGTTTTAAGCCATTATATTTTGAGGTGTGTGGGTGGATGGTTTTCTGTGGCCATATGTAACTAAGCAGAATGTGGTACCAGAGGAGATTTTGTCATGAACATTTAGGACATGTGGCATTGGCTGTGGGTCCAAGTAGTAGACACTAGCTCTTAGGGCCTCAAGGAGATGGTTAGTGAAAGGTGGGAAAGTCCCAGTGAAAGGAGAATTAGAAGGACAGATAGCAAAATACAAGGGCTGATCAAAACGGACAGTGTGTGTTTAGTTTTTTTAAATTACAGTAAAAAGACACATTGCCATTAATCCTCCTCGAAATATTCCCCTTTGCTTTGAATGCACTTATCCCATCATTCTTGCCACTTCTGAAGCAGTTCTGGAAGTCCTCTTTCATGAGTGTCTTTATATGATGTGATCAAAATAAGGTGAATGCTGCTGCCAAGTGCAGCCCAACAAAAGGCAGGATGATAAAAACATGATGCTGCATCCTCATCTGACTTATTCACCAGTTCTGGCACCATGTGCCTCTGGCTCTTCAACAAAGTCAAAAGGACCAAAAAAGGTAAACATTTTGAATCAGTTCAGGACATCGAGGCAGTCACAATAACACAACTAAAGACCCTCATAAATGAGGACTTGCAGAACTGCTTCAAAAAGTAGCAGTAACAATGGGATAAGTGTGTTCAAAGAGAGGGAGAGAATTCTGAGGGGAGTTTATGTTAATGTGTCTTTTACATTAATTTCTTTTGAAAAATTATATATGTACCATAGTTTTTTTTATCACACTTTGCACATGAGGGCTATGAAGAAAGACACCTGAGTGAAACGCGTGCAAACAGAGCAGTCAGCAAAACTCTTGCCAAGAATAACATGGGAGATAGAACAGACAGGGCACCTAATGATTTTAAGAGTATGACAAAGCTCTCTGGGAAGAATATTGAAAAGGGTTTCTTGTAGCTGCCTAGGATAAAATTCAGGAAGAAAGGGGTGAAATGAAGAAAAGACTGTTCAAAAACGTCAGCAGAATTTAGGGGAATTACAAAGCATCCAAGATTTAATGCATTTCATAATAAACTTTCTTATTTCTAGTATTTCAAAGAGGATTTCTCAAAAAAAAAAAGGTTAATTCAAGATGAAAGCTTAAATCCAAAGTCTTTGTTAAGACCGCAGAGATATCTGAGAGGTGCCCCACAGAAGCTTTAAGCTGCACAAAAGGAATTCCTAGTGTCTAAGATCAGCATTCATGGACACATGATTAATCAGAGAAATGCTCAATATCTGAAGTGTGTTTTTCTACAGCAGCCTTACATGGGGCTAAAGATAAAGAAGGGTGCATCTTAAGAGATATGTAGGTGAAGCTTTTGGCTAGCAAATTACAATAAGTCTTGGGAAACCCATAAAAAATTTTAAGAGAACTGTATTGGAAGAAGAGCTACAAAACTTGACTAAAAGGGACAGGGGCAATACAAAGTGAAAAGGCATTTAGAGGCATTTAGAGGCATTTAGAGCCTCAATCTTCTCCAAGAAGGACACAGGCTGAGAAAGCCATTGAATGGTAGACATAGACAATCTTTTTTTCCTTAACAAAAGTTGACTCAACAGTGTCAAAAGCAGACCCAAAAGCCTCAGAGAATCATTTCAAGGCAGTAAGACTGCACTCTACCCAAGGAACTGGAAACAGATGAAAAGCTGGATCTCAGAATCACTGTGGCTCAGCCTGTGTCCCAGCCTCCACCCCACCTCCCTGCTTCTGAACAGAAGCACTTCCAGAAGTTATCTCTGCACCACATGACTGTGGGGTTAGGAGAGGTATGGCAGGTGACTTATGTTCAAGTACGGAGAACCTGTCTCCAAGGCACTGCCCTCATGGAGCTCTGTCCATATTCCAGTATTATTTAGACTACAAAATCCTGAACTTTAAACAAATGGTACAATTAAAAAAAAAAAACCCTCTGGAGGCTTTGTGAGGGAATATTTTTCATTTTGGAAGAATATAAATAATTTGTTACCAAAAGACAAACTGGTTGATTAGAAGTGTCTGCCACCTGGACTGGAGAGAGCCAGGCCCTGTCTTAGTACAGTTTCTATGACTAAATACCTGAGGTCAGGAAGTCTGTAAGTGGAGAAGTTTATTTAGCTCACCATTCTAGGGGCTCAAGAGCATGGTTAGTCTCAGCCATACTCTAGTGAAGCACCTGTGAAGCAGATGGCTTCACAAGGGCAGGGTTGTGTGCAAAAGTAGAGATCACATGACCAGACAGGAAGTAGAGCAAGGGGGCAGAGCCACTCCTGACCTCCCAATAGGCTCCACCTCTTAAAGGCCCATCCACTCTCAACACTGCCAGTCTGAGGACCGAGCTCCCAATACCTGTTCTGTTGAGGAACACACCCAAACCATATCCAAACTATAGTACATCTCTAACACAATAGAAACAAGGCAAGATCACAAGATACAGTGAATGTTTAAATTTAAAATACACATTGTCATGAATTCCCCTCAAAATCCTCCTTCGAACACACTCATCTCATCCTCTGACCACTTTCCGAATCAGTTCTGGAAGTTCTCTTTCATGTGTGTCATCAGCTGTGCTGTTGCGGCCTCCTCAGCATGTCCTAGGTCAATTCAAAATGTTACCATTTCTGGTCATTTTGACTTTGGGAAAGAGTCAGAAATTGCAAGGTGCCAGATCTGGTGAATAAAGTAAATGAGGATGCACTGTAATGTTTTTATGTGATGGAAATTGCTATAAATGTTTGATCAATGAGGGGTGATCAAAAACCACAGTGAATGTTTAAATTTAAGAACTGATTACAGTAAAAGATACATTGCCACTAATCCCCCTCAAAATCCTCCCCTTCCCTTTGAACTCACATATCCTATTGTTCTTGGCAATGTGTTTTTACTGTCATAAGTATTTTTGTTTTGTTTTGTTTTGTTTTGAACTTAAACATTCACCATATATTTTGCTCATGCCTTATAAAATTCACTACACAGATCAGGGGTATTTTCACCCACAACAAAAATAAGGAAAAATTGCTAAGATTTGAAGTTTCCTATTGGTTTTACATGAAATTGTAAATAGATACTAGGTAGAAGAAAATAACCAAGATGCAACATTTCTAGAGAATGAAGAGTGAACCTGGTTCTGGCAGAGGAGAAGAAGCTCATGGCACAGTGGTGGGAACCAAAGAGGGATCAAGGGAGAAGGAGGGAGACAGACCTTCCAGGCCACACCCCAGTGACCTCATTCTCCAACCAGGCTCTCCTCCCAACATCACCATCAGCTATCAACTCATCAGTGGACTAATCCATGATAGAATCACCTCCCAAAAGCCCCACCTATGAGCACATGAGGCTTTGGAGGAATACCTAGACTAAACTATAACACCTCTCTTCTTTTCTCCACAGAACTTTCTGTTATCTTATATTTTCTATATTTAACTGTCCATAGTGTTTATTATCTCTCAACTACAACACAAGCTCATCGTATGAGCCCTGCGAGTTTTTTCTGTTTCATTTATTACCCAGGACTCAAAACGGAGCTTGCCCAATATAAAATTGATGAATGAATGGGTGAATGAATGAATTTATAGCAGGCTGACTTCCAATCCATAAACTAGTAGTTTTGAAGATATTTCTTAATGGTGATTTTTATTGTAAGTGGATGCAGAAGGGATAGAAGACGGCCTGAAAGATTTATTAATGTGCGATTTTTTTCCAAGATCCTGATCTCATACTTGGCCTGTTAAAATGTCTGGATTCTGTGTAGACATTATAGATAAAATAGATGAAGATAGGCACTTTTCCATTTATAGATATAAATATCTTAATTATCTTGAGAGGAATGTATAAAGCCATCACCACGGGTAACAGTGATTGCTGGCAGGTCCTAACTCTGATTGTCATTTCATTGGCAGTTTCCCAGATGGACTATAATGATTTGCTAGTAATTCAAACCAAACTGATATCAACCTATGAGTCTCCTATTATGTTTAAAGAAGTGAGTTTCTGCAGCATGTCTTGGACTTATGGGCAATGTTTTACCCAAAAGCTGAATGTCTTGACTGTAATGATGCTTACTTGAAATGTAACATGGTCAGAAATAGAATAAATACCATGTTGTACAAACTTAAGGGGAAAGCACTTCCTCATGACCCCTCAGTATGTTAACATCCATACAATCAGAATGTTCTGACTTGGGTCAAACTTAGATATTTTCTGTTATAATTTTGACATCACTGTTAAAGAACAGAAAACAACTCAGTCATGCTGCTGAGATTGTGGTAGCCAAGACAGGCTTTCCACACATAAGGACAGATTGTGCAGAGTTAGGGCTCTGCTTTTCTCCCCAAATCCTGGATGCTTGCTCTTCCTTTCAAATCTTTTCGAAAGTATCAGTATCAGAAAGAATTGGTACTTCTGCTGCCTCTCTTTGTTTACTGGCCAGTAGGTTAATGGTAGGTATGGTATTGGTGAGAATATCTATTATTAGAGGATTGTGGCTATATTAGAAAATATGGAGCCTTAAGAATGGTGGCGGGCTGGTGAGATGGCTCAGCGGCGTAAGCGCCTGCCTGGCAAGCGCAAGGGCCCGAGTTCAACTCCCAGAACCCACCTATGAAAAAAGGGCCGGTGATATCGCTCAGCGGCACGGGAGCCTGCTGGCGCACGAGGTCCTGAGGTTGACCCCCGGTACTCACAAAAAAAAAAGAACAGTGGCAACTGAATAATCCTGGGCCAACTAATCAGCCTTATGAAGACTCAACTTCCTTATCAATAAAATTGTAACTTAAAGAATATTTAATTCACAGGGCTGTTTAAGTGCTTCATAAAGCCAAACATGCCATCTGATGCTAATTACTGATATAAATAACAGCGTACAGAGGGAAACATATCATAGTAGCTGAAAATACTGGCTTTATAGCTCATCACAGCTGTGTTGAAACACTAATTCAGGTACCAAGCAACTGTGGCACCTCGAACAGCTGTATTACTCCTTTGAGCCTCAGTTATACAGAAGAGGTAGATAACTTCATGAAGTGCTTTTAAGGACTACATGAAGTTCATTGATTAAAGAATTACATAAAATCAAATAACTTAATGATAGTAGATGAAGTCATTGTTATGTAAGCACTCAATAAGTACTTGATATTATTCAATATGTTAGCAAACCGATTTTCAAGTCCAACCTGGTGAATTTTTCTTTTGGATTTCTTTTCCCTGGATTGAATCCTCTGAGGTCTTTGATCTGAACTAAATGACACTTATATCTTCAGCTTCTCTAAGATTTTTTTTGATACTCTCAAAACTCTTAGAGAATATTTATAGAAAGTAGTCTCTAAAATAATTCAGTTTAAAGGTCAAGCAGATGATGTGTATTTAATGCTTCACTAAAAAGTCTGAAAGTCTTTATATTTTACCAAAAGTTGCACTGACCTTGTCTTCACAAATCTATCTTTGTCTCTGTAAAGCCCATCTTTTAAGCATCTTCCTAAACTAATAATAGTAGCTAGAAATTATTTAGTGCTTATTGTGTGCCAGATCATGTTCTAAGCATCTACTGATAATAAAAATTTTAATACTTCCAAGAATCCTATGCAGTAAGTTATATACTTACCAATCCCATTGTCCATCAGGAGAAACTGAGAAACAAAAGTCACATACCTAGCCCAAGGTTATACCACTAATAAGGAGCTAAGGAAAGAGATGAACCCAAGCAGTCTGATTCCCAATGCAAACATGAGCAGTTGTAAAACCTGCATTCCGCTTGGCTATCTTTGGACCTTTGGTACCAGAAAACTGTCAGATCTAGATTTCACCTTAGAGCCTCTAGCTGGATCCAGTCATACTTACATAGGCAGTCATTAAAATCAATATGACAGGGCTACCAGCTGCACGATGATCAATACTAATCCTCATTATTAAGATCAACAAAAAGGAACTATTGGGTCATTCTATTCAACAACCATCCTTTCTGCTTATAGTAGATAGGGATTAGACCATTTCACAAAGGAACAAAATAAACTGTATGTACAAAACAATGCATACAAAGGGAGGAAATACATTCTCTGGCCTCGATTGTCTACATATTTTGTGTGGGGGACAGGTGTGGGGCCTTAAAAAAAGATTTCTAGTAAAACAGTAAAAGACGATGTGTCCAATTTCAGGATTACAGAAAGAGTCTCATCTCAGCCTGGGCTGATGAAACTGAAACAGTCCTATTTGTTACTGTGCACAAACTGAGTTCAAACCAGGTCTTCCGCAAGTCAGTCTTAATCCCAAACACTTCACAGGGCATTTATAGACTTAGCTTTGTTTCACCACAGATAGAAGCTGTTTGTGTGGTTATGACTAAATTCAGTAGACTCAAAATGTAGTTCTATCACTGCGACTCCGAGGAACAGTGGTCACCTTTCAACATTAATCTCTTCAGAGATATGCTGTGAAAATAAGGCAGCCATGGACCATGCAAATGTCTGCCCCTCTCTCTAGATCTGCGTTGATGACTGAGTCCTGACCTCTCCTGCAAAATGGAGAAAGAGAGCAGACTGAAAAACAGGCCGTGAACTAAAAAACACGTAGCCCCAGTAACATTTCTTTTGTGCCTGTCAACCCTTTTCCTGTGAATTTACCCTCATTTCGTGTGGTTCTGTGGCACAGAAGCAGAGCTGGTTTTTATAACACGATCTCTGTGTTTTTCTTGTAGCGCAGTTGGCTTCAGTTTACTTAGGAGAGACTGTCTCTTGGGTAAATATTATATGATTTTAAAAATAACAGAAGCATCATGTGAAACAAAGGTTGGATTGGAAAGCGAATGTAAACTTGAGGTTTCATTACATTTTATGTCATAATGTAACTTCTTAGCCAGGGATTTCAAACACTCCACAATGGAGCCCCAACTCGTCTTTCCAGTTTTGTCTTCTTGGGTTTTTCCTCTCCATTACAGTATGGGCCTCGGGTCACTTGGATCATTCATTCACAAACAGTTCCTGGGAAAACATTATGTACTACAAAAATGAAAAAGATTATAATAATAATAAGTAAATGTTGCTCCATTCCTCTGAGGAGCTCAGAGTCTAATAAAAAACACTCAGGAAGGTAATTACAATACAGTAAATATGAATGACGGAAACATGAAAAATACACAGTGAGATGGTGCCTACTGAGTTTCTCCAAGGCATTTGCTGCAGTTTGAATCTCAGAGAGCCTGTGTGTTAATGGCTTGGTGACAGCCTGTGGTGCTACTGGGAGTTTGTGGGCCCTTTAAGAGGCGGGGCCTCATGGAAGGAGGTTAGGTCATTGAGGTTGTGCCCTTGAAGGAGACACTGGAACCCCAGCCCCTTCCTGTTTCCTGGCAGCCATGAGGTGAGCCACTTCCTCCGCCAAACATGCTCACTATGATGTGCTGCCTCACCACAATCCAGAAGTAACAGGGACTGAAGCCTCTAAAACGGTGAGCGAAAATAAGCCTTTCTTCTTTTTAAGTTGATTGTCTCAGATATTTCGTTACAGTGATGGAAAGCCAACTAACACAGCCCTCCACATGCAAACTCTCTCCAAACAAGGTTTCTTCCACGGCTCCTTTAGCCCTGTGACCAGCTTTGCCTCCATCCAGGAGTGCAAGGACAACACCTGGCCACCACTGCTCCTGCCTCCTCCTCTGTCTCACACACACACACACACACACACACACACACACACACACACACATACGGAACCCAGTTTTTATCCATTCCCTTATATGTCCTAAATTCCCTCTTAACACAAGGGCTTTGCACATACTCTTCATTCTGCTGGCAGCTCATTTTCCTTGCAGTGATTAATTTGCTTTTCCCATTTAATCTCAGGCACACTTCTCTGATGAAAGTCCCCCCGTATCCCCTTAAGAGTTCAAATCCTCCTGTGTTGTGTTAATCATTCTTGCCCTTTTCATCATGGTGCTTATCACAGTTATAATTTCACATTTACTATGGGAAAATCCAATTCATGTCTACCTACACCATGAGAATGTAAGCTCCTTAAGGCCAGGGACCACATCTATTTCTGTCATTACATCCAATGATTATCATCATGCTTAAGGGACAAGTACCCAATTCACTAGAGTCTGTGGAACAAACAGCACATAACAAGGAAAGAGTGGTGAGTTTTTCCTGGGGGAGGGTGGAATTAACCTCCCAGGAAGGGGTCAGCAGGTTTGAGTCTTGAAGGATATGTAAGCATTTATCAGGCACAAAAAACACGAGCAGAGACAGACAGAAAACTGCCTGCCATTGCTGAGTAGGGCTGGAGCTGTGGGTGTAATCTATTTTGGGGAGGGGAATAGTAAAGTGTAAGAAACGAGGCTGGAGAGATTCAGGGACTAAACCACAGAGGGACTTTTGTGCTCTGCAAAGCAATTTGGAAGTTTGCCATGGGAAATCACCGAAGGGTTATAAAAAGGAAGTAAAATGACGATCAGATTTGCATTTTAGAACAATCACTCTCCTGGTAGTGTGAAGGATGTCCTTGATAGGCTGAGAGTGGGGACAGGGTGACCAGTTAGGCCATCCTACTGGTTAGGAGGCAAACCAAGACAGGACTGGGGATTAAGTGGATTGAGAAGTTTCAAAGGAGATGAAAATATGAATAAGGTAAAATAAAAAGTCAAGGTATATCACTCTGTTCTCTGGGCAGCAGGCAGAGTAGTATGGCCATTAACCAAGTTAGAGAGTACAAGATAAGGAGTTAATTTGGGCAGATGGCCGAGTATGGTTGTAAACCCATTGAGGTTTGATATCTAAGAGTGAGATTCTTGTGCAAGAATGATGGCTGTCCTCCAAGGTCCTTTTCCCTTTACTTTCATGAAGTCTTTTCAGCTGAGCCTATAACTGCATGGGAGTAACCACGCCTTTCAGCCTCCCTTGCAGCTAGGTGTGTCCCTATGACTAAGCTCTTGTCGGTACAATAGGTAACGAGCGCAACCTCTGTTATTTGCTCAGAAGGAAATATCTTGTCCTGGGTTTCGTGGACAACCAGGAGTTGGGTTCACTCGAGCTATACAAATGAAAACACCTGAGGGGACAGCAGCAAAACAGTATGGGAAGAACCAAATGGCCAAATAAACTGACAGGCCAGGCTAGTCACTCCCCTCACTGGACCACTTGTTCTGTGAGAAAGAAAGAAACTACTTATTTAATCCACTGACTACTCGAGTCTCACTTTTAAAGAATCTTATCTCATACCCTAAATAATATAGACCTTCAAGTAGAGATTCCTCCATCGACAATTTCCTACACTCATCCAGGCCTTCAAAAGGAGGTGCAGACCGACAATGAAAAATTGATACCCATTATCATGCTGAGAATAGGTAAGAGGAAAAACTCTGAAGACAAATCCTAGATTTGCATCCTGGCTCTACCTTTTACTGGTCATGTGATTAAGTTATAACCATGATCTTGTGTTATATAGGTCTGTCATAATACAATACCTGTAACTCTAGCTACTATAAAAGACAAATCTCCATATCTCAGTAGCTTAACACAAAGAATATTAATTTTTCATTCACCTAAAGCCCATGTGCAGATTCAGCAAGACCTAGCCTTCTCTACTTGGTGGCTCTTCCTTCCTTAGGTTCTTCATTCACAGCCATTTCCCTTCCTTAGTCCACAGTAGGAACAGGACACACGATTCCTAACTCCATGAGCTGGAAATAACATACTCCTTCCACGACCGAGAACAATCACCTGATCCCAGCTAAATGCAAAGGAGCCTGGGAAATGTTGTCCCTCTCAGCAGCCACTTCCAGCAGAAAAGCTACATAATGGATAAGGCCCACAGCTGTCAGTAAGAATCCACCTTGCCTCTGTGAGGATGTACGTGAAGATGGATGGGTAATATGCCTAGCACTGTAGAGTGCCCAAGGGATCTTCGATAATGTTAGCTCGCACCTTCTTCCCTGTTCATGCCCCTCCTTCCTCCATCCTAAATGCATGTCGGTATCCCCAGCAAACCTAGATTTTCCCACCTGTGTGTCTTTATTTCCACTCTTGCCTTTATTATACAGCACCCTAAGCACATGTCTTCCTCTTCTCCTCATCAACTCCACCTTTACTCATTTTTGAATACCAATCTCATAGCAACCTCCTGGAGAAAGTTTTCTGTCATTTGTTGTGGCCACATTAAGCTCCTGTGAGCCACCACTGCAGTGCTCACAACCTTTCACTAGGCACTTGTCAGATGTCCACTGGTATCACGACAATGTGTCCTGATCCCTCCTGGCTGCGCCTAAGGGGTCAGCTGAACTATGTTTAATTTCTCTTTGTTCAAAGTGACTGAAGGAACAAACTGCACTTAGACTTTTAGCTTAGAGACCAACACTTGGAGATTTGAGATCTTTCACAAAGAACGAAGAGTTTTAAACATTTTTTCAGGCGACTTTGGAAGGGGAAAATAAGCGGTTTATGTCGAGTATTTAAATATCCAGGCAATGACTGCCTGGTAAGAACTGGTTGTAAATAAAGCATGTACTTCAATAATAAAGCAACATTTTATTTGAAAAAATATGATTCTTAAAAACAAACCATTCTGAAGAGGTTTCTTTAAGAACTCTCCATGTGTATGAGTCAAGGTGGTGATGTGGCATCTTCTGGTAATTTGATAAATGTCAACAATCAAACTGTTTGGATCTGTCCAGCAGGTAAACACACCACTCAAGTTATCAGAGCAGTGGCCAGGTCACTCCATTCTGTTTAGGTACAGCCACTGCCTGAGGAAAAGCAGAAAGAGAAAAGGACAGAGCATCTAGGTTCAGGCAACCCACTAACGATGCCTGCATTTTCCTTTCGTCCAACAGCCATCTTGGCAAAAGCAGGCAACGCATAGAGAGGAGGCGTATCTCAGTCTCCTGAGATCACCACGTTCTGTGTCCCCAGCGAAGGCTGAGGGTCCCTCAGATAAGAGACAGCCTTCTATGTAGGGGCTCAGCATAGAAGTCAAACAAGCTCTGTCCTTCTCAGACCAGCTGCTCCAAGGTGGTCTCAAAATCACAGAAGCAAAAGAAACCCTTCTGCCATAACCCAGTCTCCAGCTGGAGAGACCAAAGGAGCATCCAGGGACCCATTCCACATCCTAACTCACACAAGCCAGGTCCTCCAAAGGCAGCCTGGAGCTGATCTGTGTGCCTGGACACTAAAGTCTGCTAATCACTCTTCCCAGAGGCCAGGGCTCCCAAGGGCACCAGGACACAACCGCCCTGGAGAAGGCAGTGCGCTGGGTTCCGTGTTTATGATGCTCTCCATATCTGTCCAGTGCCATAGTCCTGGCCCTTCCAGGGCTCACAGGATTTCACTGAAGGGTTCTGGATGCCACCAGTCCCAGGAGTTGTTCTTTATACAAAGGAAGCTCTGTTAAGTGTGGAAAATACCACATCCTATAATCCTCTGATAGTCCCAGTCGCGGCTCTGAAACGTCCTCTGGAAAACAACTCTGCCAAACCCAACCCACTATTTCACAAACTTATTTGAGTACAGGAGAGCTTTTGGGGCAAAACACCCATCAGCACTTTTTCTGCCTAGACAGTAGGTTGGTTCTATAAGGTCGGGGGAATGGATGTTTTATTCATCGCGGTTCCTCACTTCTTAACATAGTATCTAACACGGTAATAAATATTTGACAAATTAATATTTTATACAAGTAGAGTCCCATAGAACTACCCTTCTAAAACTATGTGATTAAAACATCACACTTGTACAGAGTAATTCAAGTAAGGGCGACCTCCCCAACTGGAAGATCAAGCGTCTCTCAATTAAAATTTCAAATTGAGGCTGGTGCTGTAGCTGGGTGATACAGCATTTGCCCTGCATGTGTGAGGTCCTAGGTTCCATCCCCAACACTGCAAAGAAATTAATCAATTAATTCAAACTTGTGGGATAACTACTAAGCACACAGGAGTATTTATTTTGTGTTATCACGAACTTCTCCCTTCCCCTCAAAGTATCTTTTTTAGTGCTAAATCAATGTACCCAAATATTTCAAAGTGTTTTGTATCTAGACAGACCTTTAATGCTTATCCTCTCCCGTGCTTATAAACCTCTTTTAAACTGGGCATGGTGGTGCATGTCTATGATCCAGCACTCTGGGAGGCTGATGCAGGAGGATTGCAAGTTCAAGCCCAGGGCAACTTAGGGAGAGCTGGTCTCAGAAGCAGAGGGCTAGGTATATAGCTCAGTGCCAAGGCACTGGGTTCAATCCCCAGTACCACAATAAAGAAAAGGGAGGAGGAGAAGAAGAAGGAAGAGGAGGAGAAAAAGATGAAGAAGGAGAGGCTAAAACCTCTTGAATATGGAGGATGCAGCACTTCCAGAGTACCGAACAGGACTCTAAATTTTATACAAATAACACAGGCCGCCCTGACATGGACATGCAGGAAGAGCAGTCTTTGAAATGCTCAAGAGTCGGTGGGGTGGAAAGCCCTGCGCTTTCTCCCAGAGGCCTGCGTGTGTCCCAGGTCTGTTTGGCACGCTCTGTGTGGCCACGGGCGGCCATCTTTGAGCCTTGCCGTCCTGTGTGTGGGATTCGTGAAACACTTCTCAGCCTGCCTGTCTCCTCATCCACCTACCTCACAGCCTCCTATAAGAAGGCATTTATGAAACTCTGCCTCAAAACCTAGCAGGTAGCAAACACCTACTGTTCAATAAATCTGTAAGTCTGCAGTTATTTAAGCATTCTGTATTAGTCAACAAACTGTATCCCACCATAAAAGGTTTCTGCTGACCATTTAAGCCCAGGTAAAGCAGAGCTGGGCCAAGAGTGCCATATAAATCAGTATCTGTCAGCCTGGCAACCTGTTCCAGAGCACACTGGGCTGGTGCTTATGGACCTGATTTTGGCCAAATCACGGTGAGCAAAATGATATTGGCCACAGTGCACAGAGCATTAAAATATTTCCTCGGCGTAACATCAGACCTTCAAAAAGCAGACTCTTCAGTCTTAAGTAGGCAAACAGCTGGAGTAAACTCTTTGGTTGACATTGACATATTTACAAAAGGAAGGTTCTTGCTAATAAAGAATCCTCATTAATAATAATTAACTATTGCTCAAAAATTGGAAGGCATTGGAACACACACAATGATAGTAGGACACCCTGCACATGTGATTCTCTCTCCATCCTCAAGACCTTTCTGGAATCTGCAGTACTCGGGGTAAATGCTGCGGCACTGTCCCACCACACAGCGTGGATATCTATAGCATGGACTGATTGTTTTCCAACTTCGTGGCGTATTCGGAAGCCTGCCTTTTGGACTAGATCAGATATTGCTTGTTATTTATCTCTTATGCATAAAATAGGAAAACAAATTCTGTAGTGAAAGACCTCTCCCCAAAGAGAAATTATCAGGAATTTGCAGTTTGTAGAATATCTTCTATGTTTCCCATACATGAATTCATATTCATTTATAGTCTCTTGGTTCTTCTCCCCCTTTTGATTCTTAAACAATTAGATTTTAAGTGCTGGTCACATGGCTCAAGCACCCAGTGGGTGTCCTCTAGACTAGATGGCTCATTGATCTGTGGTTAATTCTAGTAGCGCCAGCAAGGGAACTTTGCAGAACTAACTTCATGCCACAGTGTTTATTTTCTGGTTAATACTGCCTTTCTGCTTAGTGTTTTGATTATGATCTATTTTCCCTGCCTGTGTCCTAGGTGAGAATTATAGGGCTTATGCAGGTAAGCAAGTGAATAATCAAGCCAAGTTGGGTGACTCTGTCAAAAGACAACAGTGACAAACAGCCCCAGCTGATGACTGCCATAGACAATGAAGGAAGTGGCCCTAGTACTACTAGGCCTTTCGAGGTTCCAAGAGAAATCTAGTACCTAGTAAATACTCAGTAAATAGTTTTGAGTCAATTAATGTAGAAAATATGAATCAGGTTTACATCTGAAATTTGTACATTTTAAGTTTTCAGTAGCACAATGTAGTAGGTAAGAAAATGAATTTCAGGGCCAGACTTCCTGGGTTCAATATCTAGAGCTGCTTACTTTTCAGTTATGTGATAGCCAAGTTATATAAAAAAATCTATGTTTCAGATTCTTCATTTGCAAAATAGGGAGAAATGATAGTTCTTACTTGGTAGCACTGTTTGAGAACTTCATTTTTTACTTTTTTTTTCCAGTGGTGCTAGAGATTGAAGCCAGTTCCTCACACATGCTGAGCAAGAACTCTACCACTGAGGCACGTGTGTGGATTTTTTTTCTTTTTACTATTTTTTAAATCTTAGGCTAATACTCGGTACATTGTTGGTGCTACATAAACACTAGAAGTTCAAAAAGCCTTATAAGTACATCTGCTGTGTAGGAAACATTTCCACATATGGTATTCCATTTTTATTCCCACCATACCTGGAGGAAACAGTTTTTCTTGGGATTTCTCAGGATTTACTCAGGGTGATGGCCACCCATGTACCCATGGGCCCTGTGGTTACAAAGTGTCCAGTGGTCTGCCCAATGTCACACTCCACCAAATGTCCGAGGCAAAAATCTGATCCAAGAACTTTAACAGACAAAACCATAGCTCTCTAATCCAGGTTCACCTCAGGCCTTCTTACTCAATGGCTAAATAATTAAATATCCGGTTCAAACCATTTTGTGGGTTATTTTTAATCAATAAAATGATTGCCCAGGAGGAACAAATTCGAGACAATAGCCAAAGCCTTTGCATTCAATAATGCTCATCCATATTCTTATTCTTCTATTAACTTCTGTTTTAATGATGTTTTGCAATCATTTACTTTTTCTTGTCTCTGACTCCAAGACCTTTCTCCCAGGAACTTCAGAAGCAAGTCACCTGACACTCCATGCTGTGTCCCAGAAACTGCTGAGCTGGGAACACCCTGTCAACCTTTACTTTGATTTTCCTGGTACTTGTTGGTTTAAGGCAGATCCTTAATGTTATTTAAACAGAGGAGACTATTTGAAATTTCTTAGTAGATGAATTTGATAGTGATAATTTAAAAAAAAAAACAATGACTGTCATCTTGTGATAAAAGATCTGACTCACCATGGTAGACACCTTCTCCGAATAAGTCAGGACTTCATCAAATAAAAAGGTCAGTGTAGCCCCAGCTGTTTCTTTTTCTTAAACAACAGCAGTAATTCTATGTAGGCTCTGATTGTCTGCATTTGGTATAGTTATACACAGAGAACAAAAGGGTCTTCTTTTATTTCAAATTTAGAGTTTTAAATTCTTTGTGTGTTGTATCCAATCGGAGTCTTATGAATGTGAAACGCACCTATTTTTAAAAATCACTACTGATAAATTGGAATTCACTAAAAACATTCATGAATTACAGGGAATTACCAAGAAAGTAAAAAACAGTCCATCAAATGGAAAATAATATAAATATTCACAAATCATCCTGCAAGGGTCTAGTATTCAGAATCCATAAAGAACTCGTACAATTCAACAACAACAAAAACAACTTAAAAATGGGAAAAGGTCTTGAATAGACATTTCTCCAAAGAGACTATGCAAAGGCTAAGACGCACATGAAAAGATACTCAACCTTCTTAGTTATTAAGTAAATGTAAATTGAAACAACAGTGAGATACCACTTACACTCCACAGTAGGCTTTTTGAAAAAAATGACGTAAGTGTGAAGAGGATGTGGAGAAATTGAACCCTTCATATCCTTCTGGTGTGAATGTAAAGATTACTCATTTGCTATGCAAAGCGGTATGGTGGTCCCTACAAGAGTTATTCGCAAAGAACTGAAACCATATGTTTAAACAAAAGTTTGTACACAGATTTCCATAGCAGCATTGTTCATAACAGTCAAAAAGAAGAAACATAACGGCAATCAGCTAATGAATGTGTAAACAGAACTGGTTTATTGGTGCGATCGAATATGATTCGGCCATGAAGAGGAAGGAGGTGCTGACGGATGTCGCACGGAGGATGAACCTTGAAACCCAAGGGAAAGAAGTCAGAAAAAAGGCCACACACTGTGTCATTCTTTTCCGATGAAATATCCACAATGGGAAGAACCACAGACACGGAAGGCAGACCATGGGAACAGAGGAGGAGGGATGAAGAGTGACTGTTTAGTGCATACAGGTTTCTTTTTGGGGTGATCAATATTTCAGATTTAGAGGGTAATAGTGTTTGCACGTCACTGTGAATTAGTAAAAGCCACTGAGTTGTGTGGTTTAAAATGGTTGAAATAGTGTATTTTATGTTATGTAAATTTTACTACATTCAAAAAGTAATATTGAGAGCCGGTGAGATAGCTCAGCAGCGTAAGTGCCTGCCTGGCAAGCGCGAGGTCCTGAGTTCAACTCCTAGTACCCGCATAAAAAAAAAAAAAAAGGAATATTGGCTTCAATCCCCAGTTAAAGGAGCGAAAACTTCCCCATGCACGCATGTGTGTGTGTGTGTTTTCAGTACTAGAGATCAAGCCCAGGGACACACACATACCAGGCAAGCACTCTGGCCCTGAGTTAAACCCCTCACCCAGCCAAGTGATTTTAGGAGTGAAATATGACATCCTGCACATCAGTGGCTGACTGCCTGTGCTTTTTCCATTTTGTCTGTCACCAGTCTGCTGTTGTCATGGCATTTTTGGTTTCTCGGTTTGCCAGCAAGAACTTCAGCTTTTCCAATAGTACATTTCCACTTCCAAAGGTTCCCTGAGTCATTTAGCCATTTTGGTCATCACTGATTAAGGCAGATGTGTGGAACCCTCTCCCTTCTAAATTACATTAAAATGTAAAATCAAAATAGTCACGCATTAATTACCCCAGTAAGAGGAAGGATGTGATTTTTCAGAGATCAGTAAGCTGACTCTTTGACATGAGGTAAATGAACCAGAAGCAACTGTGCTCTCCTAGAAAAAATAGTGTCAGAGATGAACTGCTCATGCGAAACATGACACACATTTTTCTCCCACTAAAAAAAATGTCTTTTTTCTACTATGATGATGCTGACAATAAGACACTGCTTAAGTAATCAGGACTACAGAATATATTATGTGCTCCGAATTTAATTTTTTGAATAGCAAACTTCTGCCAAGTGGACCGTACAAGTAGAAAAGTTGGACAAATTAAAAAGTTGGAAAAAAATTAAATTTAAGAACATACTGGTTTGGGCCGGTGAGATGGCTCAGCAGCGTAAGCGCCTGCCTTGCAAGCGTGAGGGCCTGAGTTCGACTCCCGGAACCCACATACGAAAAAGGGGCCGGTGATATTGCTCAGCGGCACGGGTGCCTGTTGGCGCGCGAGGTCCTGAGGTCGACCCACTGGTACCCACAAAAAAAAAAAAAAAAAAAAGAACATACTGGTTAAAGCAACTGATGGCAGATTCAGTTGGATCAGAGAATATGATTATAAAGAAGTGTGGTAAAGTGAGGCCATAGGTTTGGAGAGGAAGTGCAGTTGTCAGTTAATTTCAAAGGTAGTTTCCTGAAGTTATGTTATGGACCTGATCTATGGTTTACAAACAACCTCAAAGAAATTTTCTATATAAAAAGTCATGTTTAGGGCCGGTGAGATGGCTCAGGGGCTTAAGCGCCTGCCCAGCAAGCGCGAGGGCCCGAGTTCGACTCCCGGAACCCACATACGAAAAAGGGGCCGGTGATATCACTCAGCGGCACGGGCGCCTGCTGGCGCGCGAGGTCCTGAGGTTGACCCCCCGGTACCCACACACACACACAAAAAAGACATGTTTAGCCGGGCATGGTGGTGGACACCAGCATTTTGGGAGGCTGGGGCAGGAGGATCGTAAGTTTGAGCCCAGCCTGGAAAATTCAGTAACTTAGCATGATCCTGTCTCAAAATATAAAATAAAAACAGGGGCTGGGGATGTAGATTATCAAGTTCAATCCCAGGACTGCAAAAAGTCACATTTATTTTTTATGACGTGTCTATTTCAACGTTAATATTAACAGATATATTCCAAACAGGCAGAAGAAAAAGAGCAGGTTTTGAATAATTTAGGTTAAAAAAAAAGAAAAACTAACTCCCTCACTTTCATCTCAAGGGTGTGTCTAATTCAGAGGAAAGCCAAGGCAGTTTCAGCCAGAACTACCTGGAGAATTGTGGGGCAAGTAATTCTGCTCCAGAGAAGCTAAACAGATCTGGTTCTTGTGCTGTTTTTGTAAGGAAATTTGAGAAATAAAGAAACCGAAACCAACCTGTTGAGGGTGAATGGAACTTGAAAATAACCACTTTTACTTTATGTCCAAATTAAGTGAGGTGAAGGAGGACACAGAGGACTCTGCCGCTTGCGACTGTATCCGTGGTTGAATTCTAAACACGCTCAGCTGCGGCACACACAGCTGACCGGCTATGCCGCTGAAGCAGTCCCATAGCCCGAGAGTTCTGTTTCTTCCACTTAAGGGGGAAGAATGAAGTCAAAACTGGCGAGACCTACCAGGAAACATCGGGTCAACTGAAATTCTGAGCCCAACAGAGTCCCCCAGGTCTTCTCTGGGTTGTCCCTCATCCCCTCCTGCAGTCTCAGTTCCCTGCCCAGCACTGTGTCAATGTAAAGATCAAGTGACATCCAGGAAGAAGGCCGCAATGAGCTCCCCTCAGCTCCCACCTCTCAGCAGAAGTCCCAGAAGTGAGAACACACGGAGTAGGCTTACCCACTGCTGGCTCCCTGGGGTTCCCTCATCCCGAGAAGGATGATGCTGGGTGGGAATAGAAAAGGAGAAAAAGCGAAGACACTGTTCTGCCTTTTAGGAAACATCTGGCCATCGCCTCCACCCAAGCACAGTCCTTCTTTATGATAGGCAGGGGGCTAGCTGGGGGAAAGGCGGAGGGCAGCTGGGGTTGGCTCCAAGGCCATTTTAGTCCAGATAACCAAGCCGCGCTGGGAGAGCAGGCAGGCGGGGTGCAGGCTGAAGGACCCCAGGGGGCTAGGGACAGGAGGGACTGTTCTTCTCCAGCAGGAAATTGTAGGGCCCATAAAATTCCCGTGGCCTGGGACAGTTCAAGCTGGTCACCTCATCCCGGACGATTCATTAGCCACAGAAAACACAATTTAGGCACCGTCAGGAGTTCATGCTCTGATTATTTGTGACCCTGCGGGCACTTCTTGCAACCAAGGTCCAAGGCCCTGTCAGAAGGGCAAGGCGGGGCGGGCACAGGTGGCTGTCCCTGCCCCACTGCACGTGCTGTTTCCCTCTCATCACCTCTGTTAAGGGCCTAAAGGTCACAGAGCTGAAGAATTTGGAAAGGGACAATCTTTGTTGCTGCTTTCCAGGGTTCCTTGGAAATCAATTATTCTGGGAAAAATAAAATTTGTTCTTCCTTCATTAAATGATCTGGAAACAAGCCTCTCACTCCATACACACACACACACACACACAACACTTGTTCTCTACATGTGTCTGGATGGTACAAATACCATCTTTACTACCACTGAGAGAGAGCAGAAACCTGTGGGCAAATCCCCAGAGTCTTGAGGGTGTCGTGTAAGCAGTGTGGAGGACAGGTCAGAAAGGAATCCTGCAGGGGACCAGAAAACTAGGACCCGGTGGCACCATGCACGCAGCCCAGTCAGAGCTGAGATCCTGAGCCAACTCACTTCACATCTCGGGTTCTCAGATCCCATTGAGGGCAGGCAAGCTCTTCCCCCAGGCCCCTGAGTCCATGCCAGAGTGGAAGGGCCACGACTGCTGGGAGTGGACACCCAGTGTACCTCATCTTTGAGCAGCACCTGAGCAATGTGTGCCATAGAAACTCTGGTGACTGGTATCTGAACGTCTGTGATGGCCTCCAGGTGTTGAGGAAGCTGAGAAGGGTGGGCAGCTACCGGCCAGCTGCTGCCAGGGAACCTGGGATGGGCTGTGCTGTTCTCCGGCGAACTCCTCTGCTCCCAAAAGACCCTGCATCTTTCCGAGGAGACAAGGAGACAAACAGCTAGCAAGGGCTCCCTCTCTTGTACCTTGGCTCTTCTCTTACCAAGCCTTTCTCTGGCCTTCCTCGTTTCTTACTTTGACCTCCTCTCTTTCGGGAAGCCCTTTGGGGTAAGGAAAAGGACTAGCAGCTCAAACAAACCCCCATTGGGAAGGCTGAATGGCATTTACTGTGGGGAATGGGGTGGGGAAACATTTTAAGACACACTACTTCCAGCCCCCAAATTCTGACAGTTACCATCAGTGCCAAGCGTTCCTAACTGTGAAGCTTCAGCTCTCAATCTGGACCAGCTACGAAGCTGTCCTAAGAGTCACACTCCCTGTGACCCCCGGTGCAGCAGCAGAACTTGCTTCTGCTTTGCATGTGCCAGGTGGGCTGCCGGCTATGTTGGGCAGCCTGGGTGAGAATCCCAGCATTCAGGGCCAGGTGTGGGCGCTCCCAGTCCTGGTCAGACCAGCCTGCTCCAGCGGTGTGAACTCACGCAAACCAGCCCCAAAGGGGACTCCGGGTGCACCCGGGAGAGTAGGTCCTCCAGATGTGGAACCGGCCCTCACAGACCGGTTCTGGGTCTCTACCTGCAGAGGTGGCCTGGGTAGTTTTTTGGAGGTATCATGTATTTTCTGACATCCACTGTGTTGGGGAAAATTTACAGCGCCTAAGAAGTTAATCCAGAGGCTCGCGGCGAGGGCACGGGGCCCTTCGCGCTGGAGAGGTGACGCATTCACCGCTGCCTAACTCCTCCTCACCCGGCCAGAAGCTCTTACTTTCAGCCAAATTCATCAAGTCTGGAATTATTCGCAGTCACAACCTTGCCCACCTCACTCCTCCTGTGTGGTACTTAGGCCCGGCGGGGAAAGCGCGCCCTGGCGCCCTGTGTGGGCATCAAGCCAGCAGCAGCCCCGCAGCAACGCACCGGCCACTGGGCCCTTCCCGCACCGCAGACGCTTCCCGTGCGCTCCTCGCCAGGCCTAGGAAGCCTCTCCACTCTCCAGGGTTCCCCTCCCCAGGGACATTTGCCTCCTAAAACGCACAGCTTCTTTCCAGGTTCGGGCTTGGAGGAAAAGGGGACAAGGTCAGGGCCTACTGATCGACCTCTGAGATCGGCTTGCATCTCTGCCCTCGAGCCAGTCCCGTGCGCCACAGCTGGAAGGGAAGAGCGTAGCACCTACTGCACCTGGAATTTAAGGACCTGACCCTATTTCCCGCCAGCCCAGCCGGTGTCCACGTCCTTCCTCCCTTTTCCCTCCTTTCTGCCCAGCGGGCTTCCGAGATATTAAGGCAAATCTGCTCTCGCGTCGCTGCCGAGTGGCCCCGCCAGGCTGTGTGGTCACGGCCTTCTCGTCCCCGCGTCAGAGCCCAGGCGCAGAAAGGTCGCGATCGGGACGCAAGCCGTCGCCTCCCCCGAGCGGGTCGCGCTCCCCCGCCCCGCTCAGCGCGCTTCTCGGGAAAGCCGCGCGCCCACCCCGCCTCCCGCGTCCAGGCCACTTTGGTCTCTTTTACTGTCCGGAAGCAAACTCATCTGGAAGTTGAGCGGGGTCTCAGAGAGAAGAGAAGGGGAGAGATGCTCTGAAATCCAGAAAGAGGGGAGAATTTAAGGGGGAGGAGAGCGCGCCTGGAAGCGCTGGAGTTCGTGGGGACCCGGGCACCGGCGGCGGTGGCCCCTTCCCGCGCCCCGGGGGCCTGCGCGGACTCACAGGGTCGCGGTGCGAGGCGCTCTTCCTGCTCCAGCGAGGGCTGGTTTTGGGGCTCCCCGCCGTCTTCTCGCCGGGTGCCCGCTGCGCGCGCGAGGGCAAAAACAAAATGAAACAATCACGGGACGCCGCCGACACAAGCCGCTCTCCCTTCGCCCGGAGAAGCGGGCGCGAGGACCCGGCGGCCGCGTGTAACCTATAAATAGCAAACTTTTCGACGGAATCAACTAACAAATGAGAGGAGCGTGCGCAAATTCGCTCAGGATCTCTCCCTTCCCGGGGACGATCCGGCGCCACCGCCCCCTTCCGCGCCACTCGCCTTGCTGGGACGGGGAGGGTGGCATTTAATTTTCTTAGAATTTCCAGTTTTGTTACTTTGGCAAGTCAGGGGGCCCCGCCGGCTCTGACCTCCCCCCCCCCAGGGACACTCGCAAGCTGGTGCAGAGGCCCTGCGCGCCGCGGAGGAGGAGGAGGAGCCGAACCGGCGCTCCCAAGGCGCAAGTGCGGCAGAGGCGGGGGAGGGGGTAAGGAAATAGTGCCAGGATTTGGGGGTTTCCGGAGGTGCGAGAACAAGAATTTGGGTAATCCCGAAATTTGGAGAAAAGTGCGAAAAGGTGAGCTGAGAGGCACAGCAGAGAACCCGGAGCAGGATCCTTTTCCCAGGGCAACAATAGAGCCCGCTGGTCGCAGCGCCCGGCCGCGTCCCCCGCCTGAGCCCTTCCCCTTCCCCCGGCCAGGGCAGCAGGGCGCACAGCGGGGCGGCATCCTTGCGCGCTCGGGCGCTGCACCTGCCCTGCAAGGACTGGCCAGGCCGAGTCGTGGGTGGCGAATGTGTTTGATCTTCATTTTCACTGTACAGCTGCTTCGAAAACCCTTCAGGACAACAGACGCTTGGTGCCTGCCCCAAAGGTCCCACTTGAAGAGGCAGTGTCGCTACATTTATCGTGGATGTGCCTCAAAATATAGAGCAAACACAGGGTGCTAGGAGCGTCGACACCCACTAGGGTGGGTGGGGGCTTAAGAAATGAGGGCGCCGCCCGTGAGGGCCGGTGCGGGGGCGCAGCGGCAGGTGAGAGCAGCGCGCCACGCACCCTCCCCAGGCTCGGTTTGCCTCGCCAGGCCTGAGAGTCGTGGCCAGGCGCGCCCAGGGCTGCCGAGGCCTCCAGCAGGGGAGAGACAGGCTCGCCCTTTCCTGCCACCTCCGCTCCGTGCGCGGACACGGCAAGGTCAACCCTGGCTTCCACGTCCAGGGCAAAGACGAGTTTGGGAGGAGCGCGAAAGAGGTGCTGCCCCCTGCGCGCGGTAAGGCGCCTTCCTTCCAACCCGCGCTCGGGGTGATCTGGCCGCGCTCGCCAGGCTTCTCCAGGCCCTGGAGAACGGTGCGGCCGCTCGGCCCGGCCTAGCCTATCCTAATGGCGCAGCAGACGACGCTGGGTGGACAGAACCCGGGGGTCTCGGGGCACCCCGGCCCGGTTGCGCTCCCAAAGCTGCGTACCTGTCCCAGCGGCCTTCCGGTTCTGGTTTTGGACCCTGCCACCTCCGCGGAGCGCGCCCTCTCCCTGCCCCGCGCCCCTAGCTCCTAGGGACGCCCAGCCAGGTGGCGCGCGGTTTCTTCCAGGCCCTCCTCCTGGGCAGGTGTCCCCCAGCCAGCCTCTAGGCTTTCCCTAGGCCGCGCGGCCCTGTGTGGGTGCAGGCCAGTGCCTCATCTGTGTCTTCTGCAGCCCCCACTGTCCCCAAAGGTCCCCCCGCATTCCACCCGGAGCCCCCGGCTTTGACACTGCAGAACTCCGCCAAAGAAACGGGTGAAGGCTCCTTGCGGGGGCAGCTGGAGGTCAGGTGGGTGCTCTGGAAGGTTCTGGGTGATTGTACTAGGGGAACAGACCCTATGGGGACAAAGGTGACGGACGCAGAGTCCCCGCGGCTGTCTCCGGCGCCAGGCTCACGTCTACTGTTTTACGCCCCGGGGAAAAGCTGCCCGGCGTGATAGATCTGTTTAGATCCCATCACTGGGACAGAAATCCTGGTGATAAGGATTATCTCCCGCTCGCACTATCTTGCCGTCACCCCAATTCATCTCGCTGTGGCTCCAGCCCCTCGGGGAGACGAGGAGGGTGAGGCGCCGGCGGGAGGACGGGCCGAGCCGCTGCCCTCGAAGGCGCGGAGTGGGCCAGGCGCGAGGCCACCCGCGCGCCCCTCTCCGCTCCGCTCCGGCTGCGGAGCGAGGACTCGGAGGGTTTCTCTGTCTCTGCCGAGCCTCGCGCTTCTTTCAAATGATTTTAGTCCGGTGCTTCCGTCTATCCACATACATTTCCAGTCTCATGGCTCATAAACTATTAGCAAAACGGTTTCATTATTCACCTTCTGTATCCTAGGAAAGGGAGAGAGGACCGGGGCGGGAGGAAAGGGGGCAGTCGGACACCGGTTAACAAAGGCGCCGCGCTCAAAGCGCGGCTCACGCCGCCTTCTTCAAGCGCCAAATTTGGTCCTTTTCCAAGGATCTGCAGCCGACCCCTTCTGACTCTCCCGCTTCCTCTCATCTCTCTCCCTCTCTCCATCCATCCCTGTCCGTCTCTTCCCGACGCTTGGGCTTCTCCGAAGATGGATGGGAAGATACCGCAGGTCCATTATTTGCTGAATTAGGTGTCCTGGATAAGACACGCCCTTTAGATACCAGGACGAACGTAATTAATTGGTTCCAAGTGAAGTCCCTGGCCCCCTTTTGGGTGGTGTTGGTGTCATCCCCGAAACCAAACCGCCTTAAGACAGGAGCGTCTGGGACGACCACCAAGTAGACTATCAGGTCCAGGGTGGCGCTCAGGTGTCCACGTCCTGACCCGGCTCCTGCAAGCCGGGAAGTGGCAGAGAGCTGGATGTGGGTGGGCGCGCGGGCGCGTGCCCGGGTGACTATGGACGGCAGGAGAAAAGATGCAACTGAGAGCCCTGCTGGGGGTCTTTGTTTAATTCTGAAGGATGGCAAAAAAAAAATACATCTTTAGATGAGTACACTTCAGTGAAAGCAGATAGAAGCAAAGTGGCACCGAGCGCAAGGGGCGACCTGAGGCCGAGCACCGCGGGGTGGGTGGTAGCTGGCGACGCAGCCTCGGGAGCCTCCGAGGGGGTGGCCTTTCCTGGTCAAATATTTTATCTAAAATGCGTATCACCTCGCCCCCTCCCCCACACTCACTTCCCCTGCACATTTTTTTTCAAATTCAAAGGACGCTGGGCCGCTGAGCAGTGGTAATGAGCCTGGCCATGGAAACCAATCTGCCCGGGAAAGGCCCCTGCGCGGTCGCCGGCGCCTGGCCGGGGACTCCCCACGTGCGCTGGGTCACCGCGCCGCGCGGCCGCTGCTTAATATACATGGGGTGGGAACACGGGGAAGCGCGTCTCCGCGCCTGTCCGTCCTGGAGAGAGAAAAAAAATCAATTTGCTATTTACTTTTGAAATATATAGATTTGAGAAAAAAAATTTTCCCGGCCGACCCCCTTCCACAATGGCGGCCCCACGCTGAATTACGGCTTTTAATGACTTTCCCCCGGGTTTGCCATCTCTATTCCGCGTTCGGGGCGCGGGTGGGGTGGAGCTTTTGGGGGAGGGGGTTCCATTCTGGTATCTTCAAAAAGCGTCGCCTTGTGTGTTAATTGCATGCTGTTACGCACATCTGGGACTGCGTGCTGACCACCTCGGACCAACTTTTAATTAACACAGTGACCTGGCGGAGCGCAGCCGCGCAGCCTCCCCCGCGCCAGGCGGAGACGAACGGCGCTGGCCCGCGCCGCCAGATGCGCGAGGAGCTGCCCGCGCCCAGGGCGGAGGGTGCTGATTGCCACCGCTCCCCTCGGCCTGGAAACGTTTTCCTCTCCTCACCTCCAGAAAAACAAGGGAGTAAAGGACAGGTCCCTGCCGCAGGCTTCTCAGATCCTGGGCGGGGGCGAGACCCGCAAAAGCCTCTCTAAGCAGCCTGACTTGGGCCTGGATTGAGCTCTGGAGCCCGGGCTCCGCGCGCGCCAAGTTCTGATCCTGGATGTTTGCAAGCCCGGGGATCCCGGTGCCTCCTTCTCCCCCCACCCCCAGGTCAAGCCACACATGCCAAGGCCGGTCCCAGGGAGGGGCGGGATAGGTGTCTTCCGGCTCCCAGCGCGCCGCTGCCAGCTCAGGGCAAAGGAAATGAGTGGCTATTTTTAGGATGCCAGGCCCTTTCCCAGGGGTGCAGGCCACTCAGAGGAGCTCTCCAGGCGAAGGCCAGTCAAACCCCTGTTGCAGGCAGAAAAGAACCCGGAGCGCAGCTGGAAAGATACCACCTGCAGATATGCAATTTCACCCTAAGTAATTTCATTCAGAATTGATGGTGTTTCCCTGAGTGGTGCCTTCAAAGTGAGTGCCTAGCTTGCCTCCCCGTTGAGCTCAAATGCTGGTTAATCCCCAGACGCGCACTCATTTTCTCTTTCCGTCTAATCTCAACCGCCCTGCTCTTCTAAGTGCTAGGCTTCCGCAGACAAGCCTATAAAAAAATGTCAGCGCCTGTGCCTTCTCGAAGTCATAAAGAAGCCGGAGAGAATCACTCCCCAGTTACCGTTTAACGTCCCCTCCAGGTAACTGCTGAAGTTTCTTGACACTGTTCATCCCCAATACAGAACTTTGCAATAAATACGCAAAAGCAGCCTGACGAGAGAAGGACATGCCACAGCAAATGCACACTATATAACTATATGCTCTAAGGCGATGCTTTGCAAAATTTAAGGAGACAAGATTGGTCCCCAAATTATTGCGTCTCTCTCTCTCTCCCTCTCACCTTTCCTATCCACTTATCAGACAAATCTGGAAAATTTGAAACTAAAGGAATAGAAAAGATAAAGACAAAACAAAGTTCTATTACTCGGTGTTCCTCTCATTTCCTCCAGGTCCTTTTTATATTCAGATAAAGATGTAATCAAAGCACATCTTTAGACAGGGAGAAACCAATCAGTAAATTACGATATTCTTCTGCAAAGATAAGGCCTTTGGAAAGTCAGCACTGGCATTGGCCGGGCAACTTTCTGTGGGGTTTTAGTGGACTTCAGCTACTTATTTCAGCTCACAAATTGATCTGCAAAATTGAAGCAACACACCTGATATCCAGGGGAAAATAAGAGTTGGTAACTCCAGCTGGCTCTTCTTTTGATTTACTCTGCCTGGGAAGATGTATATTAGGGTGTTTTGATAAGGGGGAAAAAAAAGGAGTCAGCAGTTTGATTTGGAAACTTTTATTGCTGAATGTGGTTGCAGGTTTAAACTCAAGAACATGTTTCTGCTAGGGGCATTTGCATGACACATCCATATGCATTAGCAGGTGCACAGTGTTATGTCATCAATTCCTGGGAGCATTTATCTTTTCTTCCCCTTTTGTCTTTCTCAAAGGAAGTAGGTAAGTGGCTTAGAGGAAACCATCTAGACCTGAAGGATGCGTAAATGGTCCTGCGTCCTTCAGGTCCTCAGCCCCTAATTGGCCTATAACAACCTGTTTCTTTTGAAGACTTCTGAGTATCTGAAGTAGTTAACCTCCCTGGTTACTTGTTAAAAAATTAAAATAATGGATTAACAGTGTACAAATTATGATAAAATAATTATCCAGAGAAAGGGGCCTTGGTGGTTCAACTGTATTCAGGAGAAAAAGGTGTTGTCATCTGCTGATTTGCTTAGCGGTTCTGCAGAAAAACTTTCATTAGAAATTCTTTAAGGCATCGTTCTTCATTTACTGCTACTTAATGGAGAGAAAACTTTGGACTCAAAGTAGCTAAAAGGACTGATGGTGTCTGAGAGCAAAGCCACAGAGGTGGAAGATGTTTCCATCAGCTACATACAAGAGCCACTGTCTAATTTCCAAAGCGATCGTCGGCATTGAATCTGACCTCAGCTGCATTTCATGTGTCTGTCCTCCCCGAGTTCCAGTGGAAAGAATCTGCACTGTCAAACTGAAGTCAGAAGGAGACTGGCTTCTGTTTGATTATTCAGGCTATGTTTCTTTCAAAAAAAGAGAAGAGTATGTTTTAATGTTGGGATGCCTAGAAGCATAAGACCCTCAAACTGAGAGACTGAACATAAGTACATTTTTGCAAATCATCTCATTTCTGGGCAAATTGAAGTGTTTCATAGAATCATTTGAGGGTAATTTGAATCACGCAAAGACTTTTGACCAAGTCAAATTTCAAAGTGAAACAGCAAATCATGCACATACACACAAATAAAACAAAGCAAAAACAACATCTTCATTAGAAATTGTGATGATGACCAGTGAAGATATCTTCTAGAGATTTTAGGGTTTTTTCTTCCATTTTTTAAGTCACAAGAGAATTATTTAGGAAAACAATGAAATAACAGTAATTAGTGAAATGGTACCTTCTATTTTCTAACATATATGGCATTAATATGCACTATTGTACAAATGTACATGCACAATGACACATAAATATGCATGAGTCTAAATGATAATCTATTTTTATGTCCTGTTTCCAGATGTTTGCAAATACTTCCAGAGCAGTGATCTGACCTAACCAAGAATTTGCTAAGAATCTGCCATTCAACAGTGTTCTAGCCATTGTATGTATCATATAACTGAATAACTTTCTCTTGCCCTCCATTGAGCCAAAGTTATTTGACTTTTAAAAAAATCTTCAGTTTAAAATAACAATTTGGTATAATATGGATATAAGTGAAAACAGTTGCTTGATATAACAGAAAATTTTACCAGCTTCATTATTCTACTGAGTGATTTCAGTGATAATCAGAACACCCTATTATTAAGGCCGGTTAGCTTAGTTGTTTAGATTAGAACGTGACCCAGAATTGATATTGTAGTTAAGTAAGTCTATATTCTAGAGCCACATGTGACATCCCCCAAACCCTGAGCAGCTGCTGTTATAATCATGTACCAGCAGGGCCAACCAAGAGTGTGGAAGGATCTCCACAAATGAAAGAAAAAGCTTTAATTTTTAAATGTATACATAACTTGCAGCATTTAATACAGAAGAGAGAGAGGAAGAGAGAGCATGCCTGCAACCCAAATGAAATCTCTCTGGTAAGATTTATCAGAGAGCAGGACAAGAAGCAAGGAATTGTCACTGGAGGCTGCCGGAGAGCTCAGGCATGATGAGGAATCCAGCTGTGTTCTCCTTGGTACTGCCTATCATTTAAAACTCTTGCATCAAGGATGCTACTGCTTCAGCATGTATCTACTTTATCTTTGAGATAAAGAATTTGTTTGCTTTGAGATACTATTTTGACATTAAACATTTCTGGATGTATTAATGGTATCCGTAGACTGAGGATGTGGGGGAAATCTGAGAAAATTACTTACTTGCTCATCCACCTATCTCTTGGTTATATTCACAGAATTATTTTGTTTCTCCCTCAAAGACTTCCTTTGTCATAGATAACAACATCATAGGCTCTTTGAAATATGATAGCAAATAAACTTAAGCCGTAAATTACTGCAATGAGTAAACTTCCTTCACCAAATCAAAAAGCAGAAAGAAGCTCTGTTATGCCAGTACTTCACTCTATGTTCATTTATTCATATTCATTTCCACCAAGTATGAGCTAGCTAATGCCAATTCAAAAGGGGCCTAAAAATCGTCACTCTATCCAATCAAGTCAAAAAACTGAACAAACTGAAAACTCAGTGGCTCTTCTTTGATCTGGCAGAGAAATGAGTTCACAGGGCAAACCACTGCTCTCCAAATCGGAGAGACAGTTCTCGAGAGTCACAATTTACCAGAGTAGAAACCTAGGAGTAGAAATCTGTGGGAACCAGCGCGAGAGCAGGAAAAACCTAAACTGTAATTGAAAAATTGCTGGCCACGCGGTGTGGACTTTCTGAGAATTCACTCCGCGAGAGGAACCCACTCCTAGGCTGGCCCTGTGCACACTTCTCCTCCAAGAGCTGCACTGGCTTCTCACAGTGCATGTCCAACAAAACCCCTGAGTGTTTCTGGTAAAAAGAAGGGGAAAGACATGATTTTGAAACATGCCAGAGCGTTCTATTCTTTCTTAACAAGGCCGACCCTCAGAAGAAATGATGCTTTCAGAGTCTTATTGGAGTTTTATCAGAGTCTAATCTACCCGAGGGAAGGAAAATCCCAAATCTGACTCCCTGTAGCCTTCCAAATGAGGGAAGGGAAATCTCAGCTCCAACCCCCAGAGCTGTCCTGTCTCATCTGAAGGGGGACATCGGTCTGAGAAGCACGGTCCTGTTCACAGCCAGGGATGCAGGTTCTCCAAGACTGAGCCTGGGCGAAAGGACCACAGAACACCCCCCTGCCCCACCACATGGCCACGGATTCCTAAAAGTCCATCTGCTTCCAGTCCCCTTACCCAGTGTACTCTGTCCACCTTTCAATAAAACATTTCAGACTATACTAAAAGACAAAAATGTTGGAACAAACATCAGAAACAGAAAGGCAGGTAGGGCAGGAATGTTGGAATTCTCAGACCTAGTAAGATCAATGTGCTAAGGGCTTCAGTGGAAAAATTAGACAACGTGCAAGAACAGACAAGATAATACAAATAGAGATACAAAAATTTTAAGAAACAGTAAAAATGGAATGCTAGTGATTAAAAGTACTGCAGCAGGAGTGGAGACCTGCCTTCAATGAGCTCATTAGCAGACTTGACCAGGCTGAGGAAAGATGCTCTGAACTTGAGGATATCTCAAAAGGACCTTCCAAAGTTTAAATGTAAAGAGAAAAAGACTGGAAAGAATACAGAACTGGATAGCCAAGAACAGTGGAACAACTGCAGGGGTAATATACACATGTTATGGAAACAAAAAAAGAAGAAGAAAAGAGAAAGCAACAGAAGCACTATTTGGAGCAATAGTGACTGAAAATATTTTCATGTTATATCAGACACCAAATTACAGGCTAAAGAAGCTGGGAGAACTCCAAGCAGGATAAATGCCCACAAAACTATGCCTAGGCATCTGGTGTTCAAACTTTAAGAAAATCAAAGGCAAATAAAAAAATCTTCAAAAAAGCCAGAGGTGAAATAAATCTTACCTATAGAGGACCATAGATAAGAATTACACCCAATTATCCTCACGATCCATGCCAGCAAGAAAAGAGTGGATGAAATATTTACCGTTGAGAGAAAGAATACCCACCAGCCTATAATTCTGTACCCTATAAAATTATCCTTCAAAAATGAAGGGGATGGGCCGGTGAGATAGCTCAGCAGCATAAGCGCCTGCCTGGAAAGAGTGAAGTCCTGAGTTCGACTCCTGGTACCCGCATATAAAAAAAAAAAGAATGAATAACAACAATCATTCTAAGGATAGAAGGGAGGGATTAAGAATATTTTGTTGTTATAAAGAACTCACATTAACTGTGAAATGTGTTATTTAGAAGTAGACTTGAATTAGTCGTAAATGTATATTGCCAACTCTAGAACAATTACTAAAAAGTAATTTTCTTTAAAAGAAGCAGTATAACAGATATGCTAAGAAAGGAGAGACAAAAGCATTACTTAATATTCTCAATTAAACCATGAAAGGAAGGACTAGCGGTGTAGCTCAGTGGTAGAACACTTCCCTAGCATGCAGTAGGCTGGGGTGTGACCTCCAGCACTGCAAAAATGAAACAAAACATATAAACAAACCTATAAAAGGCAAAATGGAGTGGAGTGGAAGTAAAAGACAGAAACAAAGATTTAGGAAGTAAATAGAAAACAGTGACAAATATAATAGATATAAGCCAAAATATATCAATAATCAACAGAACATTGATGTTCTAAATGCACGCAATAAAAGATAGAGATCGTCAGAGTGAACCAAAAAACAAGAGCCAACTATATGTTGTCCGGCTATTTGAAACTCACTTTAAATATAAAGGCACATATAGGTAAATAAGTAAAGGAGTGGAGAAAGACTCACTGAGTTGACACTAATAAAAAGGAGGTGAGAATAGGTATATTATACGTATATTAATTTCAGACAGCACTGACTTCAAAGCAAGGAAAGTCACCAGAAATAAAGAGAAGCCTCACATAATGATAAAAAGGTAATAATCCAGGAATGGTGTAACAATCTTTAATGTGTATGCATGTAAAAACAGTATCAAAATATTTGAAGCAAAAACTGATAGAACTGCAAGGAGAAATTTATCAATCTACTATATTTGGAAACTTTAATACTGACATAGCAGAAATTCATTAGAAGGCAGAACAGTGGTAAGGGCTCAGTAGAACCCAACAACATCACCAATCAACTAGACATAATTGATATCTGTAGGCTGCTTCCCCCAACTTCACCTGGAATAGTCACCAAAACAGACTGTACCCTGGGCCTCAAGAGACACTTCAAAACTTGAAAAGAATAGAGATTATACAATGTCTGAACTCAGATCACATTGCATTTAAGCTACAAGTCAAAAACAAAGATAACTGGAAAACCCAAAGTACTTGGAGATAAAATAACACACCTCTAAGTTAGACATACGTAAAGTGAGAGGTTTTAAGAATACTAAAAAATATTTTGCACTAAATAATAATGAAAATATGCTGTATATTTGTGAGAGCCAGTGAAAACATGATTACAGGAAAACTTATGACATCGACACATATATTAAGGAAAAAAGAGGTATCTGATGCATATACTAAGAAGAAAAGGGGTATCTAAGGTCAATAATCTACGCATCTAATTTTGGAAACTAGAATATGAAAAATCCAAAATAACCAGAAAAAAATAGATAATAGAAATTGGAGCAGAAATCATCAAATTTGAAAATAGGAAATCAATAGAGAAAATCAACAGAACCGGGCCGGTGAGATGGCTCAGCGGCTTAAGCGCCTGCCCGGCAAGCGCAAGGGCCCGAGTTTGACTCCCGGATCCCACATACGAAAAAGGGGCCGGTGATATCGCTCAGAGGCACGGGCGCCTGCTGGCGCGCGAGGTCCTGAGGTCGACCCCCCGGTACCCACAAAAAAAAAAAAAAAAAAAAAAATCAACAGAACCAAAAGCTTGTTCTTTGGAAAGGTCTATAGTGTTGATTGCACCTAAGCATGCTAAGCAGAAGAGAAAATACAAATTACTAATATCAATAAAGAAAGAGGAGAAATCACCACACAACTCCTGCACATTAAAATGATGGAATATTATAAATTCTATTACATCAAATCTGATAACTTAGATTAAATGAACCAATTCCTTGAGAGACAAAATATGACAAAACACAAAAAGAAATACACAATTGGAATATGCTTATATCTGTTAAAGAAATTCAGTCAGTTATTAACCTTCCAAAATAGAAAACACCATTCCCATATGAGTTCACTGGTTTAAGGAAGGATATTAATGACATTTATGCCAATTTTCTAAATCTCTGTCAAACGATAGAAGCAGAGTGAATACGTCCTGATTCATTTTATGCAGCCACCATTACACTAATATCAGAACCAAATAAAGACATCACAGGAAAACTAAATTATACACCAATAAATTTATGAACACAGATGCAAAAATCCTTGAAACAAATTAGCAAATAGCAAATAGAATCCAACAGTGTATAAAAATATACCATGACCAAGGGGCACTTATCCCAGGTGTGCTATAAGAATGGCCAAAATCAAAGCACTGGTGACACCGAATTGAGCTGAAGATGAGGAGCGAAAGGAATTCTCATTCACTGATGGCGAAGATGAAATATGGTGCAATTATTTTGGAAGACAGAGTCTGAGTTTCTTACAAAATTAAAATTTTTCTCTCTTACCGAACAATCCAGCAGTGATGCCTTTGATATTTACTGAAATAAATTTAACATTTATGTCCCCATCATCATCTGCACGTGGATATTTATGGCAGCTTTATGCTTTTTTTAAACACTTTATTAGTGCATATTGATATCATGTGATGATGAGGGTTATTTTGGGAAGGTGGTAGTGTATTTAACATATCTTAATCAATTTCAACCCTGTTCCCTACCCCCAGCTTTATCCTTCCTTTCATTGTCCTTTTTGCCTTTCCAGAAATCTACCTCTTGGTTTCTTGTCCTCACTCCTTTAATGTATGTATATATGTATGTATGTATATTTTAGGCTTCTCATTGTTACGGTTTATATCTGCATGTCCCCCCAAAGCTTCATGTGCTCATTGGTGGGATTTGTGGAAGGTGATTGCATTATGGGGGTGCTATAGCTGCCTTGGTAGTAGGAGGTGGGGACTGGTCGAAGTGCTGCATCATTGGAGACATGATCTGGAAGGGTTTACCTTCCTCCCTGGTTCCACCCTTTGCCCTCTGCTTCCTGGCTGCCATGAGGGGAGGCTCTTTCCTCTGCCAGACCTTTCCACCGTGCTGCTTCTGCCTGGAGCCGGCTGATCATGTAAACTTCTAAAACTTGAGTCAAAATAAACTTGTCCTTCTTTAATTTGCTGGTGTGGGTGTTGAGTCCTAGCAAGAAAAAAGTGACTAAAACAATCATATATGAGAAAACCTGTGATATTTAATATTCCGAATCTGGTTAATTTCATCCACATAACTGTTTCTAGTTCCATTCATTTTCCTGCAAGTGACATGATTTCATTCTTCTCTCTGTCTGAGTAATATTCTATTGTGTCTGTACACCGCAGTTTCTTTATCCATTCATCTCCTGATGGGCATCTAAGCAGAGTGAAGACACAACTCACCAAACAGCAGAGAATATTTGCTAGCTACCTTCTGCTAGGGCTTTAATATCTGGACTATACAGTGATACCGCAGTTGTTGAATGGCTCCCAGCTTGAACTTCCCACTGTACGAACAGCAAAGTTAGATAAAGAAAATATGCTTGGTGTTCATAACTTTGCTCGATAGTCGAACCAAAAATCCTACTTTAAAAATCTGTACGGGCCAAGAGTGAGTCACGCGTTGTGTGTCTCCGTGGACACAAAGGTCCTCTTCAGTCTAAGTGCTGCTCTCACCCAGACAATGTACACTGCTGTGTTACTGCATTAACGTACTTGTCATTGTGCTTTCTTTGTACTTTATGTGCATAAAATATCGTAACCATTGCTCCAAAGAATGTTATTGATACCAGCAGTAAAGCTAAGAGGAAAACCGTGAGAATCATGGTAGATTTAAAGAAAGAAATCATAGAGAAATTTGTTACAGTCCTGGAAAAGTGAATTTATAAGTGTAATTTTTGGACCCCAGAACTAATTATTTGGTTTTCCATTATTTCTTATGGGAAAAATATGTTCAGTGCTTGAATCTTTTGGTGTTCAAACACGAATTTGGAATGAATTGAGTTTGACAACCTAGGTATCACTGTATAATGAACTTTAAAAAAATAACCCCCCTAAAACAAAGAATCCAATATAAAAGGGAGCAAATGAACTGAGTAGATGCTTCCCAAAAGTTGAAGCTCAAGTGGCTAAAAAGTACATGAAAAAATTTTTGACATGTTTTGCCACCAGAGAAATGCAGATTAAACTACATTGAGATTCTGTCTCACAAAGTATTAATATTTGATATATGCAAAGCAGTCAAAAAATTAGATCCCCATCAGAATAAAAGACTCAGTCAAAAAAATGGGCAATTGAAATAGACACTTCTCAGAAGTACAAATGGCCAATAAATATATGAAAAAATGTTCAACATCTCTGATCATTAGAGAAATGCAAATTAAAACAACTCTGAGGTTCCATTTTACTCCAGAAAGAATGACAACCACCAAGAAATCAAATAATACCAAATGCTGGTGAGGGTGGGAAAAAGGAACCCCTCTGCATTGGTGGTAGGAATGTAAACTAGTACAACCACTATGGGGATTCCTCAGAAAACCAAAAATAGAAAGTCCACAAATGGGGTAAAGGAGTGCAACCCCTACGGAAATCCATGTGGAGATCTTTCATAAGGCTAAACATTGAAATACCAGCTGGTCCAACTCCACCACTCCTGGTCATATTCCTGAAACAATCAAGAACTGCATGCTAGAAGTACATGCATACTCATGTCTACAGCAGTGCAATTCACAACAGCTAAGTAGCTTTGTTCTTGATTAGCACAAATTGGAAGCAACCAAGAGATCTTTCAGTAAGTAAATGGATAAAATGTGGTATATCTACACAATGAAATTATTACTGAGTGCTACAAAAAATGAACTATCAAGCCATGAAAAAAGATAGAGGAAACTTAACTGCATATTACTAAGTGAAAGAGGCCAATCCAAAAAGTCTTCATACTCTGATTATAAGACATCCTGCACAGCGTCTGCCTGGCAAGCACAAGGTCCTGAGTTCAATTCCCAGTACAAAAAAAAGACATTCCGAGAGAAGAACAATAAAATGATCAGTGGTTGCAGGAGTTAGAGAGGGATGGATGATGGACAGAGCAGAGATGGTTTCCAGGGAAGTGAAAGTATTCTGTGTAATACCATGGTAGTGAATGTTGTTATGCATATGCCACACCCAAGTGTGCAACACAAGAGTGAGCCCTAACGTCGAATGTGGACTTTGCATGACTATGATGTGTCAATTTAGGTTCATGGATCACACCACATGGACCACTAGGAGGAGGATGTTGATGGTGGGAACGTGTTGGCATATGGAAACTACAATTTCTGCTGGGAACCTGAAACTGCTGTATAAAATAAAGTCTGTTAACGATTTATAAAAGCCAATGATTTGCCATGGTGTTAAAAGGCACTGGTAGCATATTCAAGATTTTAGGCCCTAGGTCTTGCTGCTTAGCAAAATCTTTCCACAAATATGTTTTATTTCTGTAGCTTAATGATGAGGAAATGTGAATACAACACTATCTGTTAAAACAGTATCATGAATAGCATCAATTAGTACAAGAAAATCAACTCTGAGAAATACTTCTAAGACAGAAAGCAAATATTTTGGAGTACTTTAGCATTATATTACATGGAACAGCAAAATAGTCTATGACAAGGAAACAGATATTGTATTATACAATATAGCCTTATATTGCATTTCCCAAACAAAGCTCTTTAAAGCAAGTTACCACTTTGCAGACATTCATGTTACCAAAGATGGAAGGAGGGAAGAGAAATCCGTACTAATTTTGCTTTGGAAACCACGGGTCCTAGCAGGCATGCCTCCCTACTGGCCAAACTCTGCCCTCCACATCATAAAACCCAGGTTGATCTCAAGAAAAACAGGCTGTGATCACACAGCTAAATATCTGGGAGAGCTAGGATTCACCCAGCAGTGAAGTGCTCTTCTAGCTTTGTACGTCAGTCTGTCACAAGCTGTGGCGACGTGAGTCTAATCCTCGGAACTGGACATAATCTTGACATAACATCAAAACCAAGTTTCGGAACAACCGTATCCTGGACCTGGTAAAATCTCCAGGGACTGTAAAACACTGACCTGGGTACCTGTTGCCGGGTTGGCCTGTCTTCCTGTTCCTGTTCAAACTGAAGTAAGAATTTCTTAATGACTACAAAAGGATTATTTAAGAATAAATGAATTTATTCCATGCACAGGGATGATTTAATATTAACAAAAAGATAATACAAGCAATTATACCTGGTGTAAAGCAAGGAGATTAACTTCTTCGCTATGTGTGCTAATTATTACACAAATGCAAAACTTATCCATGGTTGAATTTAGAAAAATGCCTTTACATACTTTTTTCATCCATTCTTTCTGTGCATCCAACTGTCAGGTCAGGATGGATTGAAATTGTTTCCTTGTGTGAGGGCTTTCAGTAATAATTGCAAAGGACGCCTGGGCTCTCAAATCATAGCATTAGTTCTCCAGAGTTCACACCTCACAGTCATCTTTTTCAACCATGTTGCTAAGCCCTCACCGCTGTCCAGATTTGCACAAAGCCGCACCTAAGAGGATTCTTTCCTTCAAACGCCTCTGTGAAGTGGGTGCCATTAGCTGTTTATTACTGGAGAATAGTTTTGGTTTGCTTCTTTCCTATTCTTGGTCTCTATTTTGGTAGGGGCAGAGGTTGGAAAGTGGAAAGTCACCCTTACAATCAGCTGGGAACAGTGGTTTCCAGAATGAAATTAAAACAACTTCCCCCTCCCTCCTTTCATCTGTGGAAACATTATTTTCCCCTTACACCTGATCTATATGGTAACCATCCTTCTTGGCTATAGCCACTCAGATTCTCTGCTTAGCTCTTGCAATGCACTGAAATGTAAGGACCCCGGTCACAGAGCATCTCTAAAACTTTGGCAAAATGTGTTTGTGAGAGGAGAAGGCAGGAGAGGGGATGAGCTAGCACCAGCTTGCTGCTTCACCGCAGAGCTCAGCTTCCTGATGACTGGTCTAAGGATGAGGAGGTTCTGACCTGCTTCGCTCTGGTTTGGAGCCTCAGATGGAAGCCCATCAGCACCACTCGGTGAGAGCAGGACCGCGTTCCTTATCGCAGAGCCTCGTGGGTGCCAGACTGTGTTGTGCAGTGAAGGTTTCTTCAGTGGACGAAACCCAGATTTAAAAGAGAAGACAACAAGTCTCAGTGAGGAACTTTAAATTAAAAAATAAGCAAGGAAGAAGACAACGAAAAAAGAAGGGTGCCTTGTGCCTTTTAAACAGGCTATCGACTTTCCAGGGAGCATGGCTCGCATAGTGATTAGAAGTCTGCACTGTAATTGTTCTTGTCATCCACACACTCGGCTACAGTCGATATCTCTTTATTATATACATTTTTAATCATGTATTAATAAACAAGAAGTTTGTATCTTATTGATTGGATTATGTTATCGACTAACCCCACAGTTCCACACATGGCTTCTGAAAATATAAACAAGGTCAAAATGTAAAGATCGCACAAAGTGCTTCGGAGACGTGAATTAGTCTTTCTACAACTGTTTGCATGGCTCTGGTGGAGAATGATTCTAAAAAGAGCACAAGAATTTTGAAATTTTTTATCAGTTGAGTGATTTGTTCTAAAGAGAATAATATAAGAATTAAGCTCCAATTATGTTATTTTAAAATTTTTATTGGTACATGTTTACAGTACATAATGATTACATTCAAACTGGGGAGTTGGTACACGTGTAGAACATTGTCTTAATTCTTTTACCTTCTCCTTCTCCCCTCCCTCCATCATCCTATTGCACCAGAATATGGAAAATGTTCTGCTTTTCATACATTTTCATTGTGTTTTGTTAAAAGGAACTTGGTCTGGGTTACTTTAAGAGCCCTGATTGAGGCTATAAGGAAATATGGTCCCGGTGGTTAACAAACAGGAAAGGCTCTGTTTGGGAACATGGAATTTACTTCTACATCTGCCACAAAAGGACCAGGATTTGTTCCCTCCCAAGGCTGGGCTCTTGATATGAAAGTTTTCTCTCTCCCTCCCATATACTTTCCCCTTCTGCAGCCCACCGTGACGCCCTCCCTGGTACAGACAGTCCAGTGAACCACAGAACTCCACTGGTTGGAGACACCCCAGTGGGGGCACAAACTCTGTAAATATTAGGTAAGTTATGGGTAGAAAAGCTCAGCATAAATCAGCTCAGTTTCACCACTCTCAAATACGTCATGCGTATGAACTACTCTTCCCTCTTCATGAAAACCTCTAACCACTGGGAACTGGAAAGAAACATATTTCTCTGGACCCCACCACACCTTCCTTCATTACTGTGAACTCTGCCTTCTCTCTTCTGTAAACCACACTCCCACTTCTTCCACTTGATGAGGGCATTCTGGAACCTGAGTCCTTGGTTCTTGTCTTTCTTCTATAAGTTCCCTTTAACTCTCCATCACTTCTCACACTTGTGTCTTAACTTTACTGCTATAGTCTGGCTAGTTGTGCCAATGTCAAATACTGTGTTTTGTTGCAGGGTCTTGCTATGTTGCCCCACCTGGCTTCAACCTCATGGACTCAAATGATCTTTCAGCCTCCACCTCCTGAGTAGCTAACTGCAGGTCTGCACTACCACACCCAGAAATTCCTGGGTTTTGATAATTTTATTAGTCAGCTTTCCCATTGCCAGGACACAATGCCTGACTCACAGCTTAAAGGAGGAGAGGTTTAATGTGGCTTATGGTTTCAGGGGATTCAATTCATGGTCAGCTGGTTCCATTGCAGAAACATCTTAGTGCAACAAAGATGCTTAGTTCATGATGACTAAGAAGCAGACAAGGGGAACAGTGCCAGAAAACAGGAGGACCAGGACCAGATATAGACCCAGTGATCACACCTCCATGACCCACCCACATACACCAAGAAGTGTGGTTTACTAATTCCATAGGTTGGATCCCAAGCCAATCAAGTTGACATAATCAACTCAAGCACTGCACTAATATACTATGGTTGTGTAGGAAGTTACCTGAAGGCAACTAAGTGTTGGTATGTGGGAAATCTCATTTTATAGCTTGTTTAGAATATATAATCACTTCTATATAAAAAGTTTTTGAAAACTCAGAACTATGCACACTGAAAGCTACTCTCACCTACTGATCCTGTTTACATATAATATAAGTGATTTTGCACTCTCTGGACAAAATTCAGTAACTCGCAATTTCTTTTGAGGTCAGGTGCTGGGGAGGAGAGATTATCTTTGTATTATTACAGGAATTATCTGTCATTTTGGAGTTTTAACTACTTTTGGAGAGGGGCTATTGGGGGCTTGAGGGTACAGGAGGAGAAATGGATTTAAGCACACACACAATAAACATTGCTTTTTGGTTAGATTGAAAGGAGATAATCAAAAGCACAAATACTTCTAATGTTCACACAAAATTAAGTCCTGTCTTTCTCATGATAAAATGTATTCAAATAAAATTAATATTTTCTTGGAGCTTTTCATTTGCATCCATTAAATATGATAATAACACCTTATGTATATAGTGATTTACAGTTTTCAAAATTCATACTTATCATCTCTTTGATCTTCATAAAAATTCCATGACACAGGCAAAGCAGCAATTATTATTGCCATTTATGTATGAAAAAATTGCAGATCAGACACAAAGAGTATACTTTCTCAGGAGAGGCTAAGCCCCGAGCCAGTATGTTCTAATTCCCAGTCAGCTATCATTTTAATTTACCATATATTATTAGAATATGGGAATCGGGAATTTATTTTTATTTGGCTTAAAGACCAACATCCACCAGTGTTGTTAACTTTGCTTTATTTTTGCTTGGAAAAAAAAAGAACTGCTTTTAATAGTAATGATATCCTGAAAAACTCATAAGCTATGAATGTGAGCTAGTGAACTATTTATTTTGCCTTCCTGTGCCATTTTGCATCTTTCTGTGTGGGGAACTTTGAGGCTCACTTCCTGGCTCTCCATGATACATAGGCTGTTATTTAAGGCATTCTCACCTGGGGTTAAATTAGGAACAAATAAGCCAGGTACGGCGTACTTACTTGTAGTCCCAAATCTTGAGAGGCTGAGGCAGAAGGATTGCCATGAGTTGGAGGCCACACTGGGCTGCATAGTGAGGTCAAGGCCAGCCTGGGCTACATAGCAAGCCCCTGTCTCAGTACAAAAACAAAACAAATTAGGAACCAATAATTAATTAATTATTTTTTGCACTGAGCATTGAACCCAGGGCCGTCACTGAGCAGCGCCTCCACCCCTTTTCTATTTTCTGTAGTGAGACGGGGTCTCACTAAGTCACTAAGTTCCTGCCTTTTCCCCTCACCCTCCCAGAGTGCTGGGATTAGAAGTGTGCACCACCGTACCTGGCCCAGGAATATTTTTGTATTTATTATAATCATTCAAAAGACTTTTTAGTCACACTTCTTAGCTTAGAGAGTCTGGAAAATATTTTTCAATTTCTCATTTTTTAAGCAAAATTATTTTTTCCCTATGTAGTCTTTATATGTGTGTTTCATCTTAAATGTGTATTTGTTTTTTAAAAGTTCTTGGATGCTGTGGCCATAAAGCTTTCCCAGTCAATCAAATTCCTTTTCTCTAGAGAGTTCATTTTGGGTATTAAAATTGATATCCAGGTGGTACACTCCTATAGCCCCAGCTTCTTGGACAACTGAGTCAGGAGGATCACGATTCCATTCAAGGCCAGCATGGGCAAATTAGCAAGATGCTTCTCAAAATAAAATAATAAGGACTAAGATGTAGCTCGGTGGTAGAGCACTTGCTAGCATGTGCAAAACCCTAGGTTCAATTCTCAGCACCAAAAAATATTAAAATCTTGTATTAAAATTATGAATTCACAACTTCAGCTTTTTCTTAGCCTTTTAAGATCAGCTTTTTACATATTATATGCTATTTTTAACATTGCAGTTTTGATCATTCACTAAAGAGGAGCTTTTAAAAATGTATATTACTTTTTGCAGACTTAAAATGGAACCATGTATGTTTTTTTTTGTCTTTTTGGTTTTTTGAGACTAGTTCTTTTACTCAGCATAGTGTCTCCAAAATTCCAGATTTTTGCAGTATCAATAGTTTGTTCCTTTTGGAGGTGGTGTGTGGATACACTGCCATTTGTTTATTCATTCACTTACTGAGGTAGATTTAGGTTGTTTCATTTTTTGCAGTTAAGAATAGAATTGATATAAACATTTGTGTACAGACTTTTGAGCACAAATGTTTTTATTCACCTAGGGTAAATAGTAGAAATAGAATTACAGTACTGGTATGAATGGTGTATACGTAATTTTGTAAGAAATTGCCAAACTGTTCTTCAGAGTGGCTGCGCATTTTCACCATCTGTGTATGAAAACTCCAGTTGCATTTCCATCTATGATGCACCTTAAGTTAATGTCTATATAATGCATGAGATTTACATTGAAGTTCATTATGTCTATATAATGTATGAGATTTACATTGAAGTTCATTTTCTGCCTTATAGATGTCTGTTTTTTCCTGATGCAATTCGCTGAAAAGAATTTTTTACCATTAAATTGGGTTTGCATCTTTGCTGAAAATCAATTGCTTCTCTTTATGTGGATCGTGGATTCTTTACGCTCTTCTGTTGATCTCTGTAGCTGCCCCTCTGGAAGCAGCCCACTCTTGATTTCTGTAGTTACATGGTGAGTGTAAGAACTGGGTGGTGTGATTCTCCCAAGTGGGTTTTTGTTGTTGTTGTTGTTGTTGTTGTTGTTTTTTTCCCAATATTGGGGATTGAAATCAGGGTCTTAACTCTGAGTTATGTCCCCAGCCCTTTTAAAATTTTTTTGAGAGAGAGTCTTGGTAAATCGCCCAGGTAGGGGTTAAACTTTCCAGCCTCTTGTCTTGGCTTCCACAGTGCTGGGATTAGAGGCTTGTGCTAAACTTTATTCTTATTTTTCAAATGCTTTAGGCTATTCCCTTGCCTTCCTTTTCCATATGATTTAGAAACAAGTTGTCTATATCTATAAAAATCTGGCTAATATTTGTTATAGGAATTACGTTTAACTTATAGACCACTTTGGGGGGAATTATCATCTTCCAGACCATAGACGTGGTATTACCTGCATTTATTTAGGTTCTCCTTGGTTCATTTAATCAACTTTTCATAGCTTATTTTTTTTAACAGAAGATGCTATACATGTTTTCTTATATTTATACTTGGGTACTTCAATTTTTGGTGCAATATTTTGTAAATACTGTTATTTTCAATTTCAGTTTCCAATTCTTCATTGCTTCTCTATAGAAATATCATTTTTGCATGTTAACTTTTTATCTTCTAAGTTTCTTAGGTTCACTTTTAAGTTCTAGATTTTTAAAATAGGTTTCTTGGGGTTTTTCTACATAGACAGTCCTTTCATTTGCAAATTATTTTATTTCTGCCTTTCAAATCAGTATGTATTTTCTGTTTTTCATGATTTATTACACAAGTAAGGATCCTAGTGGCCTTCACTAAGTTTCAGTGTTTATGTTTTTGGACCAATATAATGTGTACTTTCTGATCTCATAAGTTTCAAAGATATTTCTTATAGATATCATTGTAAAAATTTTTTCCATGGTTCTTATATAGTAGGGTTTTTTTGTTTTGTTTTGTTTTCTTTTCTTTTTCTCCTCCTTTTTCTTGCTTCTAACCATTTATGCCCCTGAGGGAGACTATGTCAATATCTGTTGATTTTATATCAAGTTTAAACAATTTGCCTTTATTTCCCATAAATACTGAAACATAGTAAAGTCCTTTTAATAAATAAAATGGCCCTAATAAATCAACACAGATTCTAAGATTCCCATGAGTTTAGTAATTTTGTAAAAAAAAAAAAAAAAAAGTTATTTTATCTTCTAAGGAAGCTAGGATATTACTATTTTTTTTTAAATTTATGGTTGAGACACGTGCTATGTTGCATAATACAGCTACACATAGTTAATTGTAAGTAGAGTTATAGGGGAAAGCATGATGACAGGGTTGTCAGAGCTCCAAGTTGGCAGGGGTCAGAAAGCACAAGAAGTCCAAGCTGAGTCAATAGTGATACAACTAGGTGTGGGGAGCCATAAATGACCCAGCTTCACGTCTGAGCATGTGCCCCCCCCACCCATCCTGATCCTACGTCACCCATTAGACCCTCCCACCGTTTCCCTCAAAGAGATATAAGCCCTGGCACTTCCGCAATAAACTCTCTCTCGCTCGACTTCCCTGATCTGTGTGTGTGTGTGTGTCTTCTTTCTCATCCCCATACCGTCGCCCGGGTTCGCGTTCCTGCCCCTGGGAGGCTCCGCTGGTCGGAGTCTTCTTGGGCCACAACACAACATTTGGCGCCCAACGTGGGGCCCGGGAAAGATGGATCCTATGAGGGATCACCCTGTAGGGCGATAAATGCCAACGATTGACCGGTCTTTAGTTTCATTTTCATGAGATTCCTTTCTCAGTGATCCGTACGCCAACTCCTTTCTTCGCGTCTGAATCACGGTAAGCATACAGGGTGCAAAATGGGACAAAACCTCTCCGAGCACGAACTTTTTACTAAAGGGGTCTCTGAAGCGCTCAGAGTGAGGGGAATAAAAGTCACCCCGCGGCAATTGACTGATTACTTTTCCTTTATAAATAAGGTTTGTCCATGGTTCCCCTTGGAGGGCACCATTAACATCAGGGTCTGGGACCGCGTGGGTGACGCACTCCAAGATTATTATCGGGTTTTCGGGCCAGAAAAGGTTCCCGTCACAGCCTTCGCTTATTGGACCCTAATTTCAGAACTATTACGGACACAGCCCAATAACCTTCAACCATCACAGGCTCCGGCTCAGCCACTGGGTCAACCGGTTGCCCCCCCAATTACTGATACCCCTATCCCTAGCCCTCCACCCTCTGTAGTTCTCCAGATGCCAGAAGAAAAAGATGGCCGTTGCTCTCCTACTTCCCCCGTACCCACTTCCGCCTTCTTTAACGATAGTCACTCGCCATCTTATGAAACAGACCTCCGCCCGCCATCTTGTCCTGGGTCTCCACCGTTCGATGGCCTGTCATCATGTCTTAAGCCCACGCAGCCTCCTGCACTTTACCCCCCTCTTCCTGACCCCCCGCCTTTCTCCTTACCTCCACAAATACCGCTGCCCTCTGCCCCCCACCTCCCCTTGTTGCGCCCGCCTTTTCAGTTAACTTCCCCTCCCTTCACCCTGCACCTACTGCCACACCCATGCAAGATCAATTTCTCAGTTCGCTTCTGGAGCGCATCTCCCTACTTGAACGTAAGGCTCAACAGGATCATCTTAATTATAAGTTATCTCTTTCTCAGCCCTCTCCCAAGTTACATGCATACCCCATCACAGACGTACAACAGGCCCCCACGGCGGAGGGACAACCGGCCCCTCCGCCCCAGCGCACCAGGGTCCCCTTCCCTTTAAATTCCCTCAAAGAACTCAAAATGGCAGTCACCCAATATGGCCCCACCGCTACCTTCACCCTTGTGGTCCACAACAGCCTTTCCCAGGGATGGGTCACCCCAAATGAACATAAGGAGTTGGCAAGGGCCGCTCTCTCTGGGGGTGATTTTCTACTCTGGAAGTCTAATTTTCTAGATCAATGTGAAATAATCTCCAAACAAAACCAAGAGAGACAGCCCCCCAACCCAGTTACCTTTGCCATGTTATCCGGAACGGGTGATTTTTGCACTGATGAACAACAAATGGGCCTTAACCCTCAGGCGTGTGCCCAAATCTCCCTGGCCGCAAGTAGAGCCTGGCGCAAGCTTCCATCAAAGGGAGAGGGTCCTACCTCTCTTACCAAAATTCGGCAGGGTCCCACTGAACCCTTCTCCAACTTTATTGGCAGGCTCACCGAGGCTGCAGATCGCATTTTCGGAGAACATGAAAATAACAATTCTCTCATAAGACAACTCGCCTTCGAAAATGCTAATCCCACTTGTCAAGACATTATCAGACCCCATCGACATACGGGCTCTATTGAACAGCTTATCCGTCTGTGTGCAGACTTTGGCCCCTCATATCAACAAGGAGTAATGTTTGCCTCTGTGCTCGAAAACACCCTACAAAAGGTCTTATCTTTACAGATAGCTGGCCCACATGATAATAAAAAACCCCCCGCCCACCTTCGTTGCTTCAAATGCCACCAACCAGGACATTTCTCAAAGAGCTGCCCTCTTCGCACAGCCACCACGCTCCCATCTCTCCCTCAACCTTCAGGCCTCCCACAATCATCTCTACTCCCATCTCGGCCCCCACCTCAAACCATTTGCCCTAAATGCCGAAAGGGATTCCACTGGGCAAATGAGTGCAAGTCCCGATATACTGTTGATGGACACCCCATTCCAAAAAACTTCTCGGGGGGCCCTCCCCAGGCCCCTATATCAAACCCTCTTCTGACTCAGGGGACTACGGAGTCAACACACAATCCCTCCACATTTCCGACCTCTTCAAGGCAACACCTTCCAGCCTGGGACTTGACCTCTGTGCCTCCACCCCCATGGTATTAGAGCCCACCTCCCCGGTACATATAGTTCCCACCAATGTTAAGGGTCCACTACCAAAGGGCTTTTGGGGCTTTATACTAGATCGATTCTCCACAGCTACTCAAGGGATACTCATACATCCAGGAGTTATTGATCCAACCTTTCAAGGACATATCCACCTCCTTGTCTCTGTCTCAACTGGCCCCACTCTAATCCCCACCTTCCCTCCCCTTGCCCAATTGGTCCTTGTTCCCCAAGTCCCCACTCCATCCAACCCTCCTCTTTCCACACATTGTCGGCCCGTTCCCCCTGGTCTCTCCCAGGCGTATTGGTCTCAAACCATATCTCAAGATAAGCCCATGCTTAAACTCTTTATCAATAACAAACCCTTTCGTGGGCTCATCGATACGGGAGCCGACGTATCTGTCATCTCCCATAAACATTGGCCCTCACATTGGCCCCTGAGGCCCTCGGCCACCCACCTACAAGGCTTGGGATACCTCCAACAACCTTATCAAAGCTCCACCCCCCTTACATGGCATGACTCAGAAAATAATACAGGAACTTTCCAACCCTTCGTTGTTCGGGACCTCCCCCTCAATTTATGGGGCAGGGACCTTCTCTCACAGATGCAACTCATTATGCATAGCCCCAATGCTATAGTCACTAAACAGATGCTTGCTCAAGGCTACCTCCCCGGACAAGGTCTCGGAAAATACTCTTCAGGCATCACTTCCCCTGTTCATCCTAAACCTTTAGCTCCCCGCCATGGCCTTGGCTACGATGATAGTCCTCCTAATGAGGATCCTCCCTCTGAGCCCCCTCTCCATCCTCAAAATTTTTAATTGGGACCGCTGATCCTCCTGTAACTCATGCACAAAAGATCACCTGGCTCTCAGATGATCCTGTCTGGGTTGACCAGTGGCCCATCATAGGCCCCAAATATTCCGCCCTTCTGCAGTTGGTACAGGAACAACTCACAAAGGGCCATATTGTTCCCAGCCCCTCCCCATGGAATACGCCCATTTTTGTAATACACAAAAAACAATAATAGCTTTAGACTACTCCAAGACCTTAGGGCTGTCAACAAGACCATGGTTGTCATGGGCTCCCTCCAGGCGGGTATACCCGCCCCCTCCGCCATCCCCCTTAATTCTCATAAGATCATCATCGATCTCAAGGACTGTTTCTTCTCCATCCCTTTACATCCTCAAGATCAACATAGGTTTGCATTTACCGTTCCCGCCCCCCGTCTTCAGGGACCCTCCTCCCGTTATCAGTGGACTGTCCTCCCTCAAGGCATGGCTAATTTGCCAACTCTCTGTCAACAATTCGTAGGCCAAGCCATTCAACCCCTTCGCCAAACCTGGCCTTCTGTGCATGTGTTCCATTACATGGACAATATCCTTCTCGCATGCATTGATGAAAATACACTTTATCGATGTTATGCTCACCTACAAACCCTCCTTAGAGATTCTGGCCTTCACCTCGCCCCCAATAAAATCCAGCTCACAGATCCTTACACCTACCTTGGCTTTCAGCTGACACACTCTACCATGCATGGACCAAAACCTCAACTTAGACTTGACACCCTTCACTCCCTCCATGACTTCCAAAAACTTCTAGGTGATATCAACTGGCTTCTCCCGTCCTTGGCAATCCCCAAATTCATGCTTAGACCCTTATACGACATCCTTCGTGGAGACCCAAGTCCTACTTCTCCTCGATCCCTAACACTGCTGGCCCGTATGGCCCTCCAACATGTCCAAGAGGCAATCAATACCCAGAGCCTTACCTACATTGACTATATGCAACCCCTTACTCTGATTGTCCTCCCCTCCCCTATACAGCCCACCACCCTCTTCTGGCAAAATGCGCCCCTCCTCTGGATTCATCTGTCTGTCTCCCCCAAAAAGGTCCTTAATCCATATTATGATCTCATCGCCCAGATAATTATGACGGGCCACAAACAAGCTAAAATCTATTATCATAAGGAGCCAGATGTCATCATCCTCCCATACTCTGAACACCAACTCACCTGGCTCCTACAGACCTCTGATACATGGGCCATTGCACTTGCTGCCTTTCCTGGCCAAACACAACATCATTACCCCCCCAATAAGCTCCTGGCCTTTTTTTCCCGCCACCCACATATCTTTCCAAAGATCACCTCTTATACCCCCATCGCTAATGCAACCACAATTTTCACAGATGGTTCTTCCTCTGGCCACGCCGCTTATACATGCCTAGATCATAACCCCATCATCATTCCAACACCTGGTCTCTCAGCTCAACATGCTGAACTCCAGGCCATCATTCAGGTTTTCCAAGATTTCCCTAACACTCCCATAAATATCTACACCGATAGTCACTACCTGGCCACCTCCGTCCCCCTTTTGGAGACCCTCTCCAACTTCTTTCACTATACTTCCGTCGTCCCCCTTTTTGCCACCCTCCAGACACTCATCCATGCTCACACACACTCATTTTTCATTGGCCATATACGCGCACACTCTGGTCTTCCTGGGCTTCTGGCCTCAGGCAACGCACTCGCAGATCAAGCTGCTCGATCCACATCTGCCTTCCCCATGCTCCTCCCCACTCCCCATACTCGACCTTCCTTATCCAATGTCTCTCAAGCACAGGCTGCGCATGACCTACACCACCTTAACGCCCAGTCGCTGCGCACTCTCTTCAAAATAACTAGGGAACAAGCCCGCGCAATTGTTAAACAATGCCCCAAATGCATCACTCAACTGCCCTCCCCAAATTTGGGGGTCAATCCCAAAGGTCTCATCCCTAACGCCCTCTGGCAAATGGATATTACTCATATTCTTTCCTTTAGACAACTCAGGTTTGTCCACGTGTCTGTTGACACCTTTAGTGGCTACATCTTCGCCTCCCTGCAGTCGGGGGAAACAACTAAACATGTCATCGCCCACATGCTCGCAGCTATGGCCCATATGGGCTGTCCTACAAGGCTCAAGACAGACAATGGCCCTGGTTATACCAGCAAATCCTTTGCTGAGTTCTGTCAACACCTTAACATTATTCACAGTACAGGGATCCCATATAATCCACAGGGCCAAGGTATCGTCAAAAGGGCAAATCAAAAACTCAAAATAACCATTTCCAAGCTCTCGACGGTCACATGGTATCCCACCAAAGGATCCCCCCGCAATATCCTCAACCATGCCCTCCTTATCATCAATTTTCTTTCCCTAGACCAAAACAATCGCTCCGCTGCCAATCGCTTCTGGCACCCCTCTACAGCCTCCTCCTTCGCCACAGCCCTCTGGAAAGATCCCCTCACTAATCAATGGCATGGCCCTGACCCCATCCTCATATGGGGAAGGGGCTCAGTCTGTATCTATTCTCAGGCTGACCACAATGCACGCTGGGTACCCAAGCGCCTTGTAAAACAACTTAATAAACCTGCCCAGGGAGGCACCCCTGAGGGTTAATATTTTTCCTTTATAGATGTTCCCGTCAAGCTTCCTGTATGTTCTTGTGATGCTCCCGGCGACCATCGCTAATCATCAACATGCTTCATTCAGGTGGACACTCAGGCGCTGGGGGGACCAAAAGATACTAGGCGCAGCTTGGATCTACTATTCCTCAAGGAGGGGGGCCTCTGTGTGGCCCTCAAAGAAGAATGTTGCTTCTACATTGACTCCTCTGGTGTTGTCCTACGCGCTATGGACAAATTAAATGATGCCCTAAAAAGAGAGAAATAGCCAGAACGCAAGCCTTATTCCCCAGCGCCGGGTTCTCCACTGTGCTCCCCTACCTTGCCCCCCTTTTTGGCCCCCTTATAGTTGTGGTCCTCGCCTTGACCTTTGGTCCCTGCCTATTCAAGAGACTCATTGCCGCCGTAAAAACAGATGCTGATGAGTACAAACAAGCCGAACCATATGATGATATTCAGGCCCCAGCATATAAGAATGTCGGCCAATGACGGGTAAGATGGAGTCACAAGTCACTAACACTCTCAGGACCACCTAAGACAGAGCGCCACTCTTTGCTGGGACGCTGGCGATGCTAGTGGTTAGCTCAATGATGGGTAAGGCCTGAAAAATCAAATGCGTAAAAACAAAAAGACTTGCAGTAACCTCCACAACCTAAGACAGGCCACATTCAGGGTCATACAAACATTCATGGTCGGCAATATTCTCATTTGGAGAAAAAGGAGCAACTAGGTACACTTCAGTGATCTAATTTTAGCCTCTAATCTCTCAAACATCCCAAAGCACCCAGTCCTGAAGCCTGGAGTAAAGCTGGGCTGCTCTTGAAGAGATCAGGTACAGTGGGAGAAGTCAGAAGGTGACTTTTCAGTCCTGGAGTGGCCACCGATAAGAATGACTTCCGGGTCAAACATGGATTCCCAGGCACTGGGCTGGAGCACTTCCTTAAAGCCAGCAGGCCTTCGTGGTGGGTACAGGAAGAGTCAAGGGCTGTGACCCACAGGGTTTCAACAGCGCTGCCTGGGGGAGGAAAAAGCTTCAGTCCTCTTCACGTTTTTATCCTCCTGACAGTACAGAAAGATGCTTTTCTTATTTTACAAACTGACTTTTAAATTACAGATGTTAATATTTGAAATAAGTCTTATGAGTTTCAAATATGTAGATTTACGGAATCAGATTTATTGCAAATTCACCAGAGCTTTGAGGATTGAATAACTGCTCTCAGGCAAAGGGATCTTTTCATTATTAGCATTCCTACAAATACCCTTTTCCTGAAGAAGGAAATTGTTTACTTACAGAGTAGGTGGTTTAGAAACATATAGACGACTTATCAGGTATTTCCTTTATCTGATCTCATTATTAGCTGCGACCAAACATCTTTTATTTTATTAGTACGTGTGTGTAGTACATACTCCCCATGCCTTGTGGGGAGTTGGTACATGTACATAACACATCTTCGTGCCTTTTTCATCCCCTTTCCTTCCCCTCCCTCCCCCCTTCTCCATCTCCTGACCCCCTTCCCTGAGGTTTAAGTGTAGACCCATCAGGATAGAAAGGAGCCAGATGAGGCGGATCGAACAAATACCTGGCCCAAAGTCTGATTCATTCTAGTGGTTCTATAATTCCGCTCAGACCCCCTTTTACCATCTCACTCCTCTAGGACTATGGTATTGAAACATCTGATCATTTATCCAGATTAGCTGTCTATATCCTTCAAAAATACCTACTGGGCGATCAAACATTTTCCCTCCTCAGGAAAATGGTATTTGTAGAAATGCTAAAAATACACCCAAATCCCTTTCTGAATTCAAGTCACTCGCATCAGTGATTTGGCTCTTACAGACTCTTAAAGGTCACCTGTGTGGTTATTTGCATTCACTGTGCCATCAACAAATATAAATTAAGCCACCTGCAAGAAAAGGAACTTTAAATTTAGGCAGTGGGCATAGACTGGGCCCCAAGGATCTATTTCCACTAAATGAGGCTATAAAAACTAAACATGACCTAAGCATTCTTCTGCCCTCCAAAACAAGGCTCAAGATGCCAGTAAAGCCAAGAAAACATACTACTTAGAAGAAAGCAGAGGACAGGGCAAGCACTCACTCGGCCCCCCTTTCCTGGGTGCAACAAAGGACAGTAAAACACGGGATTGCGAGAACCACTTGTCTGATGTAGTAGCTTTTCTTACATGTCTCAGATGGGAAGTCAGAGATTTATACACACACTCTCTCACACTCACATGTGCACACTGACGCCCATTCTCACAGTAAAATATCATCTCTAAGATGCACTGGTGGGAAGTACAATCTAAAAAGACACAGAGTAAGAGCTGCCAAAGGGCCCTTGCTTAGGTGTAGTAAAGCCTTTCTCTGCAGTGCAGAATCTGGGGCTACAAAAGGACAGGGTGGATCCCCTCCAGAATTTACCCTAGTAACTCTCAGGAAATAAGCCAGAGCAAATCTGTGCAGGGCGGGATTTGAAGCTCTGGGGAACACAGCTTGATGGCAGTGGAGAGAAAAGACAAGGCAATCTAGATATCTGGCATTGTGCAATGCAGTGCCTTTCTTCTGTAGAGGGATAGTTTGGGCTCTCTGTGGTTAACTGTTTTTTTCCCCAGGAATTTTGGAAGAGCATTGTGGTTTCCCTTACATTAATTAACCATGAAAAACAAAGTGGTCAGGTATTTTCCTATCATAGAAAAGTTAAATCAGTTTTCAAAGTCCAAGATGAAACCAAATGTCTATATACTGTTTCCCAAAGGAATATTAAATGATAAGCAATACTTAGAGCCCATGTTTAGGAGCACTGTCTGAAACAAAATTAAATATGGTGCTTTCTTCTGGGACTTTGCAGACCCTTTAATAGGCTCAGGTACATTAAGAAGCCTTGGAGGAAGACATGGTAGTCAGTGTTTCCAAACTTGCTCAGCCACAGAATCCTTGTCTTGCAGAGCACCTCATTTGACAGGTGTTTCACGGCACACCCTTGACGCCAATTCCACTTCAAATGGGTTGCAATAAAAAGCATCACTAAAGCTCGGAGACCTTGTTGCTTCCTCTTGCAGCTGGCCCTGGGTGAGTGGTGCAAGGACTACTCTGAACACCACTTTGACCTTTTCGTTTTCCACAATGAAAGGCCAGGTATACCAGTTGCTCTGACTGGTTGCAGAGGATGGTACTGCCACTCTGAACAAAAGTATGTACTCATCAATTTCGGTGATTCAAAATAGGCAGTTGGCCCTTCTTCAGTGGATTATAGAAAAAGAGCAATGATAAAATTTTCACATGACTAATTTGAACTATACCCTTCTTTATCTTTTTCAATCTGCTTGCTCTCAGTGGGTGAATATATGTAGTTTTATTCTATGTGGGCACCTCTGTGTGAATAAACCCTTGGTAATAATATCAACAGAGATATCCTGACTATACGAGGTACTACACTTTATGCAGAAAAACATTCTAACTTATTTTATAAGGCCAATATAAAATCTCATGTACAGAGGAATATAGATGTCCAAATATTTCTTCCAAGATACATAGAATAGATTCTATACACATGGAATACAATTAATATAAAAACTATTATCTCTGCAGCCCCTCTCCCCCAAATCAGATGAGCATTCCATATGACAGCAATTCTATCGAGCCTGAAAATTCAGATCATTCTGTTGTTAATTTCATTGACCTATAGTTTCACATTCAGCAAATCCGTTTTCTGTGGTACAGTCGGGCCGTGTGGGCATTGTTCGAGAGCACGCAGTGCACGAAGACCCAAACAAACTGGCACAAGGAGAAGCCATTCTGCCCAGCAGGTAGTCGATTCCATCATGCAGTTTGACTGGTTTTTTTCTCCTGTTCATTTGGTATGGGTGTGTGTATGTGTGTGTGTGTGTGTGTGCGTGCATCTTCTAACTTTAGTCTTCATACGTGTATTTTGAGGAAGCAGAAATTAATATTTGAAAACATACAAAAAGAAAAAACGTAAGAAATGCAGAAGTGGTGCTGGCAAGATGCTGAATTGGGAGGAGACATTCCCAGGGGAAGGAAGCAGAGCAGAGAGAAGGGCACCACCGTCCTTATCTTTCTTCCTCTTCTTCCTTCACACAAAGTGCCTTTTGACTAGACTGTAACAGGAAAGCAAGGACAAGGCCTGGGGGACATCGCGGGGAGGCGTGCTTAGTCCACCAAACAGAAGCAAGTGCATGCAAAGGACAAGCCAGGAAGGTTGGTTACAGCCAAGGTAAGTCCTAGAAAAGGACTTTAATTTGATCATTTGCAGTGGGAGGTCTTCAGGTATATATTGACAAATTTATATGTATATATATTTTTAAAATTTTTTTTTTATATGCAGGTACCGGGAGTCAAACTCAGGACCTCACACATGCCAGGTAGGCGCTTATGCCGCTGAGCTATATCACCCACCCTAATTTTTATTTTAAAGAGAAAAAATAGAACAAAATTTCAAAACAACGTAATGGGAGGGTAACAATGATTAATACATTGCATATTGTTATCTTTAAATTAGTTACTCAGAGTACAAGATGTCGGCAGACAAATTTATATTTCATTTGACGAGTACTAGGAAAAGTAACTTGATGCTTCAGTATATAAGTACATAAGTACACAGACACCTATGTTTATTTATTGATGTATAGATATACACATTGTACATAGATACATAAATATACATCACGTATATTATATACAGACTTATTGCACATATTTAGATAGATGAGTTTAGATAGATAAATATGCATACATGTATTTGTTTTTATATCTGCATTAGGTATAGACTGAGATGCACCATAGATAGGCAGAAACAGAGTTAGATTAATTATACACATTATATAGATATAACTCTATATGAAATCTACTAATAAAAGGATTTTTAGAGGAGGTGACTGGATTGCCATAGAAGAGAAAATTTGAGCCAATTATATTATATAAAAATTGTCAGAAATTATTTTCCTATATAAAATTGTTTTGACTAATATTTATAAATTTAAATTCTAATAGTAACTCTTACAGACAAAGTCTGTAAAATTTGTATGGTGAAGGACCAGCACCCAGTGAAATAGGGTCTTTAGGGGTAACTGATGTTGAATGAGGGCATAATAGGGGGCACTCATCTGACCACCTGGTGTACTTGTAAGAGGAGACACCAGAATCTCGCTTGCCATGCACACGGAGAAGAGGCTACAGGAGGACACCACGGCCAGGAGGTAGCTGTCTCCAAGCCAGGAAGAGAAGTCTCAGAAGAAACCAACCTGAACAGCACCTTGACCTTGGACTTCAGGCCTCTAGAAACATGAGAAGAAAAATCCCCCTTTTTAAGCCATCAATCTGTGGCATCTTGCTATGGAAGCTTAAGCAGACAAATATAGTAACAATTGCTAAATTATGTTCTTCCCTTTCTGTAACATTCCTAATTTTGCCTGATTTCTTTCATGCAATCTTTAACACAGGCAGAGGGGGACAGTGACTGAGGTTTTTTCCAGGGGAGGCAGAGTTTCACTTCCTCTTTCTGCTTAGAAGCTAATTTTGGTCTCAGTGGCACCTCTGCAAGTACAGAGCAGCCATCTGAACAAGAGGAACATTTAATTTTTAAGAAGCTGAGGACATCTCCTTATGGGACTTGAAATAGTTCTTTTGCTAGAAAAAGTTATTAAACATGGACACTCAGCTCAAGGATGCTACAGAGCAGATAGGAATTTTTGCAAAGCATGTTTATAAATCACATACAAGCTCTTGATATGTTCCTGTGAATTTCTTTTAATTTAATTTTATTTATTTTTTTTATTTTAAAGAGAAGAAAAAAACAAAACAAATCAAAAAAAGAACAAAATTTCAAAACACCATAATATGAGGGTAACAATGGTTAATACATTACGTATTATTATCTTTAAGTTAGTTATTCAGGATACCAGACATTAGCATTCAATTGTCCAAACATTATTGGCACAAACCTTACTCTTCAATGAACTAAGTAAAATTGGTAGTGTATCTATCTTAACCATCTTATATATATATACAATTTTTCCCTCTCCCTTCTTTCTTTTCCCTATTCCAGTCTCTCTTTCCTTTTGAACAGTTTCTTTTTGATTCACCGTGTCTATTGTACATTTTGGATCTTATTTACTCTTTCAGTTTCTCATACTAGAGAGACAATACGATGCTTACACATGTGTGTCCGGTTTACTTCACTTATGAGTATTTTCTCGAGTTGCATCCATTTACCTATAAAAGTCTCCAGTTTATCCTTCTTTATGGCTGAATAGTACTCCATTGTATAAAAATACCACATCTTTCTTATCCATTCCTCAGTTGATGGGCATTTGGGTTGTTTCCAAGATCTGGCTATTACAAATTGTGTTGCTATAAACATGGGTGCACATATATCGCTGTGGTACGATGTTTTTAATTCTTCTGGGAAGATGCCCAGAAGGGGAATAGCTGGGTCAAATGGGACCTCCAACCCTAGTTTTCTGAGGAATCTCCACACTGACTTCCACAGTGGCTGTACCAGTCGACACTCCCACCAACAGTGAAGAAGGGTTCCTTTTTCCCCACAGCCCCTCCAGCATTTGTTATTAGTTGATTTCTTTGTAGTAGCCATTCTTTCTGCGGTGAGATGGTATCTCAGTGTTGTTTTAATTTGCATCTCTCGAATGACTAGTGATGTTGCACATTTTTTTGTATATTTATTTGCCATTTGTATTTCTTCATCTGAGAAATGTGTATTCATCTCAGATGCCCATTTTTGGAGTGGGTCTTTAAATTTGGGAGGTCTGATTTTTTTGAGTTTTTTGTATGTTCTCGATAGTAAACCTTTGTCTGAGGAACAGCTGGCAAACATTTTTTCCCACATTGTGGGTTGTCTTTTCACTCTGTTGGTGGTTTCTCTTGCTGTGCAAAAGCTTTTTAATAAGATGAGATCCCAGTTGCTGATTCTTTGTGATAGATCCTGTGCGGTTGAGTTTTTATTCATAAAGTCTTTGCCTACACCAATGTCTTCAAGGGTTTTACCTATCCTACCTTCCAGCAGATTTAATGTTTCTGTTTTAATATTTAGATCTCTGATCCATTTTGAATTTAGTTTAGTGCATGGTGAAAGATATGGGTCTAGTTTTAATCTTCAGCATGTGTAGAGCCAGTTTTTCCAGCACCATTTATTAAAGAGGCTATCTTTCTTCCAGCGAATGTGTTTGGCACCTTTGTCAAAGATAAGGTGGCTTAGTATGTCTGGGGTTGTTTCAGCATCTTCTAATCTGTTCCATTGATCTTCAGGTCTGTTTTTTTGCCAGTACCACACTGTTTTTATCACAGTAGCTTTATAGTATAATTTCAAGTCGGGGATTGTGATGCCCCCTGCCTTGCCTTTGTTGCCCAGAATTGCCTTTGCTATTCTAGGTCTCTTCTGATTCCAAATGAATTTTAGGATTATTTTCTCTAATTCTGTGAGATAGGCTGTTGGAATTTTGATTGGAATTGCATTAAATCTGTATAACAATTTTGGAAGTATGGCCATTTTCACCATATTGGTTCTTCCTATCCAGGAGCAAGGGATATCTTTCCATTTTCTGATATCCTCTTCAATCTCCTTTTTCAGAGTACTGTAGTTTTCAGTATAGAGGTCTTTTACATCCTTTGTGAGGTTGATTCCTAGGTATTTCATTTTTTTGGATATTATTGTGAAAGGTATTGTTTCCCTAATTTCTCATTCAGTAAGTTTGTTATTTGTGTACAGGAAGGCTATTGACTTTTGAGTATTGACTTTGTATCCAGCTACACTACTGAATTTGCTTATTAAATCTAGCAGTTTTTTAGTGGAGTTTTTGGGGTCTTCTGTGTAGAGTATCATGTCATCTGCAAATAATGATAATTTAACTTCTTCCTTTCCAATCGTTATTCCTTTTATTTCTTTCTCTTGTCTAATTGCTCTGGCTAAAGTTTCCAAAACTTTGTTGAATAAGAGTGGGGACAGTGGACATCCTTGTCTTGTTCCTGATTTTAGAGGGAAGGCTTTCAGTTTTTGGCCATTTAGTATAATATTGGCTGTTGGTTTGTCATAGATAGCTTTTACCAGATTGAGATAAAGACCCTCTATTCCAATTTTCTGTAGGATTTTTATCATGAAAAGGTGCTGGACTTTGTCAAAAGCTTTTTCTGCATCTATTGAGATGATCTTGTGATTTTTGTCTTTGGTTCTGTTAATATGGTGTATTACATTTATTGATTTATGTATGTTGAACCATCCGTGCATCCCAGGGATGAATCCAACTTGGTCATGGTGTATAATCTTCTTGATGATTTGTTGGACTCTGTTTGCCAGTATCTTATTAAGGATTTTTGCATCTATGTTCATTAGGGAGATTGGCCTGTAGTTCTCTTTCTTAGTTGGGTCCTTCTCTGGTTTTGGCATCAGGGTAATGCTTGCTTCCAGGAATGAATCTGGGAGTATTGCTTCCCTTTCTATTTCATTAAAAAGTTTGAGAAGTAGTGGCGTTAGGTCTTCTCTAAATTTCTTGTAGAATTTGGCAGTGAATCCATCAGGGCCTGGGCTTTTCTTTGTTGGGAGGTTTTTAATTACATCTTCAATTTCATTGGTTGATATTGGTTTATTTAGGATTTTTAAATCTTCTTGATTCAGCTTTGGTAATCCATACGAATCCAGGAATCTGTCCATTTCTTCTGCATTTTCCATCTTAGTAGAATATAGATTTTTAAAATAGGTATAGATGATCTTCTGGATTTCTGCAGGGTCTGTCGTGATATCACCTTTTTCATTTTCAATTGCATGGATTTGAGTCTTTTCTTTTTTTAATAAGGTTGGATAAGGGTTTGTCAATCTTATTTATTCTTTCAAAGAACCAACTCTGCTTCATTGATTCTTTGTATTGTTTTTTAAATCTCCAATACATTAATTTCTGCTCTGATCTTTATAATTTCCTCCCTTGTACGGGCTTTTGGCTTAACCTGCTCTTCTTTTTCTAGAAGTTCGAGGTTCGCCATTAAGTTGTTTATTTGAGCTTGCTCTGTTTTCCTAATATAAGTATTTAATGCTATAAATTTCCCTCTTAGGACTGCTTTAATTGTATCCCATAAGTTCCGTTATGTTGTACTGTCATTATCATTCAGTTGTAGAAATTATCTAATTTCTTCTTTAATTTCATCTGTGACCCATTGGTTGTTCAGGAGGGTGCTGTTTAATTTCCATGTGTTTAGGGAGTTTTTGTGATTTCTTTTGCCATTGATTTCCAATTTCATTGCACTATGGTCTGATAATATGCATGGGATAATTTCAATTCCTTTGCATTTACTTAAGCAGGTTTTATGAGCTAGTATGTGGTCTATTTTGGAGAACGTCCCATGTGCAACTGAGAAGAATGTGTATTCTGATGTTGTGGGGTGGAACACTCTGTAGATATCTACTAAGTCCATTTGCTCAAAAGTTTGGTTCAGTTCTATTATTTCATTATTGATTTTCTGTCTAGTTGATCTGTCTTTTTGTGATAGTGGACTATTGAGATCTCCCAATATAATTGTATTAGTGCTTATTTGAGTTTTCATGTCCTTTAGTACTTGTTTCATATAGCTGGGTGCACTGATATTTGACGCATATATATTTATGATCGTTATCTCTTCTTCTTGGATTGTTCCCTTTACAAGGATGTAATGACCATCTTTATCTCTCTGAATCATTCTTGGCTTGAAATTCACTTTGTTTGCAAAAAGAATAGCTACCCCTGCTTTTTTCTGGGTTCCTGTTGCATGGAGTATTGTTTTCCATCCTTTGACTTTCAGTCTATGAATTTCTTTCTGAATTAAATGTGTTTCTTGTATACAGCATATTGTTGGATCTTGCTTCTTGATCCATTTTGCCAGTCTGTGCCTTTTGATTGGTGAATTGAGACCGTTAACATTGATGGTTAAAACTGATATGTATTGACTTATACTTGTCATGATATTTTCCTGTTGCTGGTTCCCACTCTTTGTTTGTTTTTCCCCTTTCCCGCTATTTCATTATCTGCCCTGCCTGGTGGATCCCTTCTGTTGGGGTTCCTATCTCTTTCTAGAATGTCCTTCAAAACATTTTGGAGTGCTGGTTTGGTGGTCATAAATTTTCTCAGATGTTCTTTGTCATGGAAGTATTTTATTTCTCCATCAATTTTGAAAGATAGTTTTGTGGGGTACATCAATCTGGGTTGAAAATTATTTTCCTTTAGAGCTTGAAATACGTCATTCCAAGCTCTTCTTGACTTGAGGGTTTGTGCTGAAAAGTCAGCTGTGATTCTGATGGGTTTTCCTTTATAGGTGATTTGTCTCTTCTCCCTAACAGCTTTTAAGATTCTGCCCTTCTGTTGAATTTCTGGGATCTTGACTATGATATGTCTGGCTGAAGTTTTTTTTTGATCATGTCTAGTTGGTGTTCTAAAAGCTTCCCTTATATTGGGGTCAAATTCTTTTTCTCTTCCAGGGAAGTTCTCCGTGATAATGTCTTTGAACAAGGTTTTAATGTCATTGATGCTATCTCCTGCTTTTTCATTTATTCCAATTATTCTTAAGTTGTTTATCTTTGAGTCATCTAGTAGCTGCTGAATTGATTTTTCATGGTCCCTTGCTGTTTTTAAGAATTCTTTCTTTTCATGATCACTAATTGCAAGCCTGTCTTCTATATCTGAGATCCTGTCCTCACATTGGCTTAATCTGCTACAAATACTTTCAATGGAATTTTTGTTTTCTTGGATATCTGCTTGTATCTGCCTTACGGATTCCATTTCTTTCCTATGCTGAGCATTCATGGTTTCTAGTTTTCTTAAGCTCGTCTATTTTTTTGTCTGTATCAGCTATAGTGTCCTTAAGCACGGTCTTCATTGTGGACATTATCTCTGCAGTTATCTGTGAAATTATTTCTGTTTTAATTTTTTCCAGAGCCTCATTCAGTTGCTTTGTTGTTACCACTTCAGATAGGCCAGGTGGGTGGCTTTCGGATTGTCCCACCTCGTTGCCCCCTAGGTTTGCTTTTGGTGAGTTGGATGTGTGGGGTTGCATCTTGTTTAAGTGTCATCACATTTTTTCTTTCTTTAATTTAATTCCTAGGGTGATGTTTGTAAATTACCTATGGTAGGTTACTTTATTGCTAGTGTTCAAGATCTTTAGCAGATGACTACTTCTCTGCAGTATCTTCCAAGTGGAGCTTGCTTTTGGGTTTTGAGCTTTCTGCCAGATCCTACCTCTTCAATTCGTTGGATGTGAGACGTTGCTACCTGTTTGGCCCAGTCCTTGATTCTTTGGTACTGTGCCACTGTATTTTCTGTGTCCCTTAGTCAATATCAATCATGAAATATCAGGAAGGAAAGCTGTTTAGAACAATTATTTCACATTTGGCTATAATGGTAACTAAAGCATCAAACACAGCCTAGAAAATGACAGACTGAGCTAACCAGTTATTTACCACTTTTAGCTGTATAAAGTAGAGTTGCGGTTATATAACAAAATCTAAAACACACCAGAAAAATTATATGCAGTATACAAGTCCTTAGTATGTCAGTTTTTTCCCTCAGGAGTTTAAATTTAAAATGAGTTAAGAAGGAAATAGAGTATTGGGAGAAGAGGAAGGAATTAGATGTAAGGTTAGAGGACCAAGAGGGATCCCACTAACCTTGGGACACTGGTGCAGAGGACTGGTGGGAAAAAGAGAAGGAAGGGATAAAGGGAAGAACAGATCACAACCACAATCACAAAGAAGTTAGAGGCGCTGTTTACACTCATATAAAAAACCAGAGAGAATAATGAAGGAAAGAGCAAATAGACAAACAGAAACAAAAATGAAGACAAAAACAACAAAACAAACAGACAAAAGAAAAATAAAACCCCACAAAAAACAAAAAAACACAACCCTTCACCAGAACAAAAAACAAATGAGAAAAAAATAAAAATAAAAATAAAAAAATAAAAAGAATCAGTTCCAGGTGTTGACTCTGCTGTAGGCAGGCACTGTGTGATGACAGAGTCCTGTTCCGTGCAGGTCCATCCCAGCGAGCCAAGAGCGGCCCTTTGGCGGGGCAGTGAGCAGAAGCGTGGACTTTCAGGCGGAGACCAGTCTCCTCTGCCTGCCGCTGTCAGTCTCGTTCACCTGCCGCCCTCATCGCACTTTCGTGGGTCTGAGAGCCAGCGCCGCCCTGTCCGGAGCGCAAGTTCCCAGCGCTGTTTTTCTTTTGCGCTGCTCTGATTTTTGCTGCACCCCCCACAATGGTGCCCGGCCAGTCGCTCTCTGGCGCGGGACAGCTGTGGCTGAGAGACACTCGCCGCCAGCCAGCGCAGTTCTCCGCCGCTCCCCTGCCCTGCTGCCATCCTGCGACCCTCTGTGGGTGCTCCCTGGGTGCCAGCTGCCACTGTACGTCTGCAGCTCTGAGCCTCTGTCGTGCTGCGACTCCCGGGATGGCAGAAGGTGCGCACGCGGGGTCCGCTCCCTCTCTGCTGAAAAGTACCCTTCACCGGTGCCGGGGGTCCCAAGCTGTGCTTCAGAACCCCTCCGGGTCCCGGGGAGGCATTTCCCCCCCTCCTGCGCTCTCCCAGTCACTATATTCCTGTGGTCCAATGGTAACTTTTAGAGAGTTTCGCTGCGTGCTTCTTACTCATCCGCCATCTTTTTTCCGCCTCCTTCTTTTAATTTTAAAAAGAAAAAGCAATAAAAACGATGATACAGAATTTCAAAACAATAGGAGATTAACAATTGTTAATATATTGCGTATTGTTATCTTCAAAGTTGTTGCTCAGATTATAAGATATAGGCATGAAAACTTGATCAAACAATATAAGCACAAACTGTTCTTTTCAATGAACTAATAGAGATTAGTAGTATATCTTATCTATAATATATATATGATATATATATATATATATATATATATATATATATATTCTTTTCCCTTCTTTCTTTTCTTTTTTCCCTCATCCTAGTTGTTCTTTCCTTTTGAGCAGTTTCTTCCACTTTCATTTTCACAATATCTATTGTACATTTGGATCTTATTTACTCTTTCAGCTTCTTACACTAGGGAGACAATATGACGTTTACAGATGTGAGTCTGATTTACTCCACTTATGAGTATGGTCTCAAGTTACATCCATTTACCTATAAAAGCCTTGAGTTTATCATTCTTTATAGCTGAGTAGTACTCCATTGTATAAAACAACCACATCTTTTTTATCCATTCCTTTGTTGATGGGCATTTGGGTTGTTTCCAAGATTTAGTTATTACAAATTATGCTGCTATAAACATGGGTGCACATGTATCACTGCAGTATGATGTTTTCAATTCTTCTGGGAAAATACCCAGAAGAGGAATAGCTGGATTGAATGGGACCTCTAATCCTAGTTTTTTGAGGAATCTGCACACTGATTTCCACAGTGTTTGCACAAGTCTACACACCCACCAACAATGGAGAACTGTTCTTTTTTCCCCACAGCCCCTCCAGTGTTTGTTATTGGTTGATTTCTTGATGATAGCCATTCTTTCTGGAGTGAGATGGAATCTCAGTGTTGCTTTAATTTGCATCTCTCAAATGACCAGTGATGTTGAACATTTCTTCATGTATTTATTTTCTTCCTTTTCTATTTCATAAAATAATTTGAAGAGTATTGGCGTTAAATCTTGTCTAAATTTCTTGTAGAATTCAGCAGTGAATCCATTAGGACCTGGACTTTTCTTTGTTGGTAAGTTTTTAATTACATTTTCAATTTCATTAACTGACATTGGGTTATTCTGAATTTTTACATCTTTTCAATTCAGCTTTGGCAATTCATACATTCCTAGGAATCTGCCCATTTCTGTGTTTTCTATGTTATGCAAATAAAGATTTTCAAAGTAGGTATTGATGATCTTCTGAATTTCCACAGGATCTGTAGTGATTTCACCCTTTTCATTCCTCATTGCATGAATTTGAGTCCTCTTTCCTTTTCTTGATAAGGTTGGCTAAGGGTTTATCAATTTTATTTATTCTTTCAAAGAACCAACTCTTCAGTTCATTAATTCTGTGTATTGTTTTCTTAGTCCCCATTGCATTAATTTCTGCTCTGACCTTTATAACTTCCTCCCTTCTATGGGCTTTGGGCTTTACTCACTCTTCTTTTTTCTAGAAGCTTGAGGTACAGCATTAGGTTGTTTATCTGTGCTCATTCTGTTTTCCTGATGTGAGAATTCGCTGCTATAAATTTGCCTCTTAGGACTGCTTTCATTGCATCCCACAGGTTCTAGTAAGTTGTATTTGCATTTTTGTTTATTTGTAGATACTGTTTAATTTCTTCTTTAATTGCCTTTGTGACCCATTGGTTATTCAGGAGGGTGTAATTTAATTTCCACGTGTTTATGGAATTTTTGCTGTTTCTTTTGCCATTAATTTCCAGTTTCATTGCACTATGGTCAGATAATATGCATGGGATAATTTCAATTCCTTTGCATTTACTTAAGCATGTTCTATGGCTAGTATAAGGTTTATTTTAGAGAATGTCCCATGTGCAGCTGAGAAGAATGTTTATTCTGATAATGTTTGGTGGAACACTCTGAAAACATCTACTAAGTCCATTTGTTCACATGTTTGATTCAGTTCTGTTATTTCTTTGCTGATTTTTTGTCTAGTTGATCTATCTTTTTGTGACAATGGGGTATTAAGGTCCCCCATTACAACTATGTTATTGCTTATTTGATTTTTCATGTCTTTTAATATTTGTCTTATATAGTTGGGTGCTCCCGTATTTGGTGCATATATATTTATTATTGTTATCTCTTTCTCCTGAATTTTTCCCCTAACAAGTGTGTAGTGACCTTCTTTATCTCTTTTGATCGTTCATGGTTTTAAGTTCACATTGTCTGCGAACAGAATAGCTCTCCCTACTTTTTTCTGGGTTCCTGTTGTGTGGAATATAGTTTTCCATCTTTTGACTTTCAGTCTATGAGGTTTTTTGGAGTGAAATGTGTTTCTTTTATACAGCATATTGTGGGATCTTGTTTCTTGATCCATTCTGCCAGTCTGTTTCTTTTGATTGGTGAATTGAAGCCATTTACATTGATGGTTATAACTGATATGCATTGGCTTATCTTTGTCATGTTATTTTCCTGTTGTTGGTTCCCTGCTTTTCCCCTCTGTGTACTTGCTTGCCCTGTCTGGTCATCTCTTTATGATGTTGTTCTTGGAATTGTGGCCATTTTTGTCCCTATCTAGAATATCTTTCAGTACTTTTTGTAGGGTTGTTTTGGAGGTCTTGAATTTCTTCAGCTGTTCTTTGCCATGGAAGTATTTTATTTCTCCATTAATTTTGAAAGATAGTTTTGCAGGGTACATCAATCTGGGTTGGAAGCTCTTTTCTTTCAGGACTTGAAATACTTCACTACAAACTCTCCTTGGCTTGAGAGTTTGTGTTGAGATGTCTGTCATGATTCTGATGGGCTTTCCTTTATAGGTGATCTGTTTCTTTTCTCTAACAACTTTTAATATTCTGTTTTTGTGCTGAATTTCTGGGATCTTGATTATTATATGTCTGGGTGTAGATTTATTTTGGTTATGGCTATTTGGAGTTCTATATGCCTCACTTATCTTTATGTCAGATTCTGTTCCCATATTTGGGAAATTTTCTGCTATTCTGCAAATAGTCTTTTTATGTCATTTGTGTTGACTCCTGCCTTTTCATTGACAACTATCAGTTTTTCTTTGCATCATCTTGGAGCTGTTGAATTGTTATTTCCTGGTCCTTTGTTATTTTTAAGAGATCTTTCCGTTCATGCTCACTAGCCGTGATCCTGTCTTCATGATCTGAAAGTTCATCTTCAGTTTCATTCAAGCGGTTTTGCCAGCTTTCAATGGAATTTTTAGGTTCCTGGATATCTCTTTGAATCTGTTTCATGCATTCTATTTCTCTCCTATATTGTTCATTCAAGGTTTCCATCATTTTCCTATGATTCTGTATTTTTTTTAGTCTATGTCTTTTCTAGCTATGCTGAGCAATTCCTTAATTATGGTTGTAATTTCTTTTTTTACCTGAGACATTATTTCTGATCGGAGTCCCTCTATAGCCTGATGGATTTGTTTCTTTACTTCACTTGTTATCTTTTCAGAAATTTCAGGGGTGCATTTTACAATTTCTTCTATGTCGATATCTCCTGTACTTGTTCTGGGTGGGCTGGAGGTCTGAGATCACAGTTTGGTTTTTCATCTTGTTATTTTCTATTTCAAAAAAAAATTTTTTGTTTTGTTTTCTGTGAAGATCCTTGTGAGTTTTTGTAGTAGGTAGCTACATCACTAGTGCCAAGGCTTCTCTAGGAAAAGTCTGTTCTTCAGGGATGTCTTCTGTGTGTAGGAGGTTTTTAGTTTGTGTCTGTCCCAGGATCCTACCTTCCCAGTTAATTGAGAGTGGGATGTTGGTATCTGTTTGGCTCCATCCCCAGTCCTTTGGTGTTAGGCTGTGGTGAGGTTATTGCCCCAGAGCTTCCCAGTATTGTTACAGAAGGGAGGACAACTGGTTACAATAAATATGACATCCTAGCCAAAATAGTACAATTAGCAACAACAATAACATGAAGCACAATTTAGAAATTGAGACTTTGGTAACTGTTGCTTTTGTACTTTAGATCATAGCAGCAGAGTCTATAGTTATATAACAGAATCAATCATAAATTAGGAGTTTGTATGCTAAGTGTTTCACCTTGGTAGAATGTTTTTACCCAGTGGTGGGGAAATTTAGGGAGGATATTGTATAAAACAAAGATAACTGGAAGAGTGGTAGAAGCAAGGCCGGAGGACAAAGGATGATCACACAAGGTTTGGGAAACTAGAGAAAGGGGACAAAAAGAAAGAATGAAGGAGTATTCAAGGGATTATCTGAATTTAGTATGAAGGAGTATTCAAGGGATTATCTGAATTTAGTCATTGGGTTTGAGGGATGGGATTAGTTTTCTGTGGCTGGAGTTCTCCCCAGCCATTTAGAAAAGAAAGAAAAAAAGAAAACAAAAGAAAGGAGAATAAAGAAGAAAGAAAAAAGAAAAGAAAAACAAAGAAAAAAATTGAGAAAAAAGAAAACAAAGAAAGGAAAAGGTAAAGAAAGTAAGATAAAAACAAAAATAAATCAAGATAAAATAAAATAAAGTTAATTTAAAAGAAAGAAAGAAAGAAAGAAAGAAAGAAAGAAAGAAAGAAAAGAGGGCTGCCCCACCCACCTGCTTCCATTCCGTGTGTCTTTGTCCCTAAGCACAATGCTGGTTGGCCTAACTTACTACCTGTTGGTTTGTATTTCAGTCTTTTCAATCTCACTAGTCTCGCCTGTCCATCATGTGTGCCCCAGCTGGGCCCTACTGTGTCACTGGAAATCTCGCAGTCCCACCTGGGCCCTCTGGCTGGAGGGAGGGGTCACCCACCTCCCACGAATTTTGTTGATGGTACTATGATGGATTCTGGAACATTCTACAGTTTCGTTATGTCTCAGCTTCTGAAATGCAGGATGGATATAAAGCCTGACTGATCTTCTCCATTGCATGATTCATTATCCTTACGCTCCATGGACAGAGGGGTGTCTGCAGGCTGAGGGTTCTGGGGGTTCACATGATCTGAACTTCCCAGATGCTGTCTTATTGAACATGACTTAGCCTTCCTGTGCATTGTGTTATTCTGTCCCAGTTTTCAGTAGTTGCAAAAGATATGCCATGAAGGAAATCCAGGGGGCAGATCCACCCTAATGCTTTACTTAGAGAGCTAGAGTTGCCCCCCAAACTGCATGGGAAATTCCCCTGCATCCACTGGATGAGGTTTCCAAAGTAACCATAGGTATGGGAGGGAAGTCACCCATAGAAACCATTAGAAGCTACAGACACTGAGGGTAAGAGTGGAGTATGAGACATCGGATAAAGACAAAAATAAGCTCCTTTTGCAAAGTTCAGCAGAACTTGACTTTAGACTAATGGCAAACTTCCTCCTAAAAATAAAACAAAATTCACACATCAGCATATCAGTGTTTACAAAACTGAAAGACTTGATTGTATTCAATGATGGTTTCCCCACCTACCACACCACCACTGCACACACACATACAAGGGTGTACACACACACACACACACACACACACCCCTGCTGAGTTTGCTTCACAAAGCTCAGAATGTTTAAAGAGCTGGCCTTAGTTTTGAAAACTTCACAGTAAAAATGTGCAAATTTCTCCACAATAGTCAATACTCATATAACATGTCCAAATGCAGAAGAAATTGGTCTTCGTGACAGCAAAGCAATCAGAGCATTCCATCACTGAGACCGGGAGGCAGAGGCAGGAGGAGGCAGTTGCTGAAAGTGTCCTGTGAAGTTCTGTTAAAATGCAGACCCAGACTGTTCCTGCCCCACTTCAACTGGCTCTGGCTTTGTTCTTAAATCACCACAGCTGTGTTTTCCACAAGGACAGACCCAGCTCTCCATCCCCGCAGAACGCAGGGGGCGCGGTGGCTGATGCCGGTGCTCTCTAGGAACATGCTGAACTGAATCGATGACTTCCCAGGGTCTCTCTTTGAAACTGATCATCTTGCGGGAGTAAACTGACCTCACTCTGCAAAATGCGCTGCCCCACCAGAGCATGACTTTAAGCTTCCAGTGACACGCTGGGCTGTGTTAATCTGTGCCCTGCTGTAGGAACTGCTAGTCTTAAGTCTGCCTCACTAGTACCTTCTCTCCGCGCCTCCTTCCTTTAAATCTAACCTCTTCCAGAACATCTGCATCACCCTCCTTTCTGGAGCTGGAGCTCTCCTGGGGCAGAAGCAGCCCGAGTCTCTGTGTGACCCTGAGCTCGCTCTCTCCGCACTTCGATCACGCACGCTGTCACTAGGTCCCTTTCCACGGTGCACGAAGAGGGGAAGCTGCTCACCAGAGTGACCATAAAATGGTTACTCATGGGGTGTTTGCACAATATTTTTCTTCAGTCTTTATTTTTTTTATTAGTACACATTTGCAGCAGATAATGATCGCATTCCTCGTGGGGAGTTGGTACCTGTGCATAGCACATCTCAATTCACTGTATACCCCTTCAACCTCCCTCGCCTCCCCTCCACCCCTTGGCCACTTTCCCCTTCAAGAAAGATCTGTCTCTCTTTCATGTTATCTTTAATTTATTTATAGTTTGGGTTTCTCATAGAAGCGAAACCAGGCCATATTGAGCCTCAGGTGTCTGGTTTATTTCACCTAACATTATGGTTTCGAGGTGCATCCATTTCCTACAGATGACTCAGGTTTATCCTTTGTCATGAGGGAGGCTGAGTACTACTCCACTGTGTGCAAACACCACATTTTCGTTCTTCATTCATCTGGTGATGGACATATAGGCTGCTTCCAAGGTTTTGCTAGTATGAGTTTTGCTGCTGTAAACATTGTATCCATGGATCACTGTAATATGATGTCTTTAACTCTTTTGGGAAGATACTTAGAAGGGAAATAGCTGAGTCAAATGGAATTTCGATTTTTAGTTTTTTGACAATATTTTTAATAAAAAGTGAGTGATTTTGTAAACTGTACTCCCCTAGAATTAGCTACCGGGCGGCATAAGAAACCATGAGAACCAGGCTGAATCATGGAATGAGTTCCATTTCCAAGAATCCACGGTGACTTTGTCTACCACAGGGAGTAGTGGACTCAGCCGCCTCTCTGTTCCTTGGTATTTAACCCATTCAAAAGGGACGATCATCGTGTTTGGAGAACCCTCCCCCAGCACAGATGCGGCAGTGTGAGAAAATGATCAGGTGCTATGGTAATGTTGGTCCTAATCCTACTTATTTTAGAATAAGCTTCTCATTTCTCTTTAGGGAAAACCTTGTTAAAAGGAAAGACCTCGTCCTACAGAAATGGGAGGGAAAAAAACAGAACAATTATGGAGAAACATATTTAGCAAGTATGTAGCAAATTACCTGGCCATATAGAAATCCTTTCAGCCCCAAATCTGAAGTCCTGTCTTCTCTTTATCATTCCACGAGGATGTTTTTAGAAAACCTTACATGTAGCTGAATTTTGGAGCTATATTTCCACTCCAAATTCCCCACTTCTAAATGACTGTAGTTAATGAAACAGATATAAAGTGCCCATGGATATTTACTTCCAAGAGGTATTAAAAGATATGCTTGAATGAATGAATAAAGCAAGAAGAAATGAAAGAATTTTCACTCAATTGGATTTTAGATTAATATTGTAGTAGAGGCAGACAGGTCAGAAGAAGATTAATCCATTCATGCCCAGGGTTCCAGTTTTGGAATGCCCATAACAGTGGTATATAATAATTTTTTTTCCCTTCAAGTTCTTGTTCCTTGAATTTTTCTAGGTAACATATATGAATTTCATGCAAAAATTTGCAATTTTTGGCACAAGTGGGTTAAGTACATAGTCTTAAAACCTATAGCTCTATAATCCTTGTATTCTAGAAGGCTGAGGAAGACTACAGGTTTGAATCCAGCCTGAACAACTTAGCCCCTTAGCAAGACCCTATCTCAAATAAATAAATAAATAAATAAATAAAGGTCTGGGATGTAGTTCAGTGCAAAGGCCATGGGTTCAATCCCTAGTACTGAAAAAAAGAAAGAAAAAATTTTAAATAAAATAAAAAATAAAATACTATGACATTAAAAATCATTCCTGCTGATTTATCAACCAACAAGTCCTGAGAAGCTCCGAGCACTAAAAGATTCAAAGACCTGTATGACATTGTCCCTTGAAATAGTTTAAAATTTATTTGGAGAATTACAACAAACAAGTATGCACAACAGGTATACAGGCAGCAGGTGATAAAGAATAAACTCTAGTTTTCAATTTTTTTTTTTTTTTTTTTTGGCAATGCTGGGGCTGAACCCGGGCCTCACACCTGCCAGGCAAGTGCTCTACCACTGAGCTCCAAGCCTGTCCCCAACCGTGGATGATGACTGTCCCCAGTCACAGGGACTGCTTCCATTGGGGTGTCTATGGAGTTCGTGGTGCTGGAATTGGGCTTTAAACTGCGGTGTGGACAGTGATGAAGGGAGATGAACTCACTCCTGCCCCATCTATTCCTCACATTAACCCCGTGAGGTTAATCTATTTCCATAAATGAGAGAACAGCTCAAGCAGATTAAGTCACTTACCAAGGTCGCACGGTGGGGTCCGGCTAGAGTCTTTCTGGTGCGTCTGGCTCTCGGCAAGTGCAGGGTAAGATCCGAGCTGGCCTTTGGGGTCCCACGTGAACCTTCTCTCCCACCATCCCTGCTTCAGCCACACCTTGTATTTCAGGACTTCAAAGAGTGAAACTCTGAGTAATTTAATGAGAAATTATTTTGAGAAAGCAAGCAGTTCGGGGAGCCAGGGAGGGATGGTGAGGTGCCCGGCAGGTCTTTTCTCCTTAGGGCAGAAGAGAGAAGAGGAGGAAATAGTGACACAGAAGCCTGGAAAACAGAACTGTGGAAGGGGGACAGGGGACAGATGGGGTGCTGTCCAAACCACAAGGAGGACCAACCCCGGCCTGCGTCTCCACTGGTGGCTCCCATGGGCCGAGGCTTTGGAGGACAGCGGGCAGGGACTCCGGTGCACAGCCCCTGGAGCTCAGCCTCCAGATACTGGGAATGCAGCAGTGACATTAGAGGCAGAAAGAGAGACAAGTCCCCGCCTCTGCAAACCTGCTGCTTCCCAGAATATTCTGCCACTTAGCGGACTCCTCTGCATCCTTCCCAGTTTAGTTCAAGTGTCACCACAGCCTGATAGGAGTCTCCCCTCTGGCCCCACAGTCTCTGCACTGGCCTTTGCTGTCCCTCACCTGCTGTTGGAGTCCACCCAGGGAGGCCGCCCTTGGAGGCCATGGAACACTGCTACCCTATTTCAACCCATTTCACAAGTGAGCTGATCAAACTGAGGTCTACATGCCAAGCACCTGATTTCTGAATTTTAAATTTTGATTTAATTTTAAAAGTTAGAAAAAAGGTGCAAGAATGCCACAAGGAAATTTCATGTTTCTCTTTTGCCCAGATTCACCAATTAATAATTTGTCCCACTTGTATATTCCCTCTCTCTCTCTCCACACACGCTCCCACACACACAAGGTATGATTGCAAAATATGGTAAATATTTCCATTTTTAAAAATTTATTACAGTAAAAGAGACAGTGCCCTTAATTCCCTTCAAAATCCTCCCTCTCACTTCAAACACACTTATCTCATCATGCTTGCCGCTTCCTGAAGCAGTTCTGCAAGTCTTCCTTTGTAAGTGTCTACTTGCGCTGTTGTGGCTGCCTCAATAACCCGAGTCAATGCAAATTGTTTACCTTTCACGGTCGTTTTGACTTTGGGAAGAGTCAGAAGTGGCACAGTGCCAGGTCTGGTGAATGAGGTGGATGAGGATGCACCACAGTGTTTTTCTTTCACAGAAATTGCCATCAATGTTTTGAATCAATCAATTTAAGACATCAAGGCCGCCACGAATGCATACATTTTCCCCCTAAATACTTCATTGTGTATTTCCTAAGAACACAGATATTCTCTGATATACTTACACTATAGTAGTACAATAGAATGTGACACTCAAATTCGGAAATTTAATAATGGCGGTGGGCTGTAATACCATTATCTAGTCCACAGTCCATTTTCAAATTATGTAATTTGTGCCAGTAATGTCCTTCATGGCCTTCCCTGCTCCCCTCTCTCAGCCTAGAATCCAGTACTGGACCTTGCTTTGCGATGTCATGAAACGTCTCCAGTGCCCTTTCGTCGGGCATCTGCCTTTCCACACCTCGACCTTCACAGCCTTGAAGAGTGTGGGAGGTGGATTTTGTCCAGTGTCCTGCACCGTGGTTTGCCAGATGTGTCCGTATGATCAGCCTGAACTCTTCCATGTCTGGCAGGAACCCGGGAATGACACTGTGTCCCTCTCAGGGCCTCTGTCAGGAGTCACACGATGTCTGCTCTGACGCTGGGCTGAGGTAACTCTGATCATTGACAAGGACGTGTCTGCCAGGTTTCTATATTACAAACTTACTATTTTAGGTTTGCAAATGATTGGTGGAAGGTACTTTGAGACTGTGTGAAGGTGGACACATTGTGGTGTGTCCTCCATCGAAGGCAGGCCATTTCTTACTAAGAGGATCATTTCTCTTTTCCAAAAGAGGCAAAATCTGAAAGGACTGTAATGCCTGTCGCTCCTGATCCCTCTGATATTGACGCAGGTTGCCACCCTGTCCTGGCTGCTGGTCCTCTTGGAGTCATCGCTTGTCTCTCTGAGGTCCTGGTGAGGCTCCTTGTAGGATCAAAGGGAAGGGGTTGATCTCAATCTCAGGAAAAAGCACAAAGGTACCCTAGCAGCCCGTCTTTGGGATCAGGACTTTCGCCATTCTCCCTTCCGGTCACCAGAGGCAGCCGTCCCTCCCTGCCCGTTCCAGCTGCACTAAGTGTGTCTCTCACCGGCAGGTTTCTACCGGCTTATTTACTTCTGAGATCTGAGTGGTAGAAGGCTGGCCTAATTATTATTGACCCAAGTCATTTTTCTTGCTTAGGAAACGATTTAATAGTATTAGGAGCCGAAGTCTGGTAAAATTGGAGCCAAAATCATCTTGTCCTCAGACCTTGAAAACTAATACAAGGTTAATGTCTCTGCCTTTAAAAAAATATGTGAGTATTCACAGAATTTTAAACTAGGATTCGCTTTCCTTTCCTGAGCCCCCGTACTGTGATAATCACAGTGAGGTCTTTGGATCATCTGTGAAATATTGCGACGGGGCTCTGAGGTTTTGCTTATCCCAGCCTAGAATAGGACCTTCCTGAGACCAGGACTGCATAGCATTATGAGCTTGTGGGGGCTCTCTTGTCTCCTAGCATGTGGTACAGCACATAACGGGGACTCAGACTGATTGAATAAAGAAAGGCATTACTGGGAGGCTGGGGCAGGAGAGTCACAAGTTCAAGCCCGTCCTGGGCAACTTAGTGACTTAGTAAGACCCTGTCTTAAAATAAAAAAAATAAAAAAAGAGCTGGAGATATAACTCAGTGCGAAGGCCCTGGGTTCAATTCTAGTATTAAAAACAACAACAACAAAAAAGGAATGAAAGCAAGAAAGCAAGCAAGCAAGCAAGCAAGAAATTAAATGGTTCCAGTATTATAAGTTATCCTTTGCTGCAGTCATTTTTTTTTCTTTTTTTTTTTTTTTTGTGGGTACTGGGGGGTCGACCTCAGGACCTCGCGCGCCAACAGGCGCCCGTGCCGCTGAGCGATATCACCGGCCCCTTTTCCATATGTGGGATCCGGGAGTCGAACTCGGGCCCTTGCGCTTGCAAGGCAGGCGCTTATGCCACTGAGCCATCTCACCGGCCCATTTTTTTAATTAAAATATTTCAGTCTAGTTACAAAAGGAACTTAGACTGTAAATTTCTGGCTGTGGAAAATTATAAAACTTCACTGAAAAATATCAAAATAAATGTATAGCTACTAATGCAACAGATTATAGTTTAGAATAGCTTTTATTGTGAAACAGTTGAACACTCACAAGAAAGTGCCAAGAAAGTCCAGGGAGTTTGATGACACTGGGCTCTCAACCTGACTGTCTTGGGAGCCGCCCAGGGGATGAGCACGGCGCCCTTCTGGGGGGTCACAGAGCTGTGCGCGTGGGACTGTGTCCGGGCATGGCCCGTCCCCTCCAACCTGTTCCCTGCTCCACCACACCCTCCCATCATGGTGCATCTGCCTTGGGACGATCTCTGAAGTCATGAAAAAATAAATCTGTCCTTTAAATTGTGGGTGCCAGATATTTTGTCCAGCACAAAAATGTGACTTATACAGCGTTCTCTCCCATTGTTCACAACTCCTGTATAGATAGCACCTGACCAAGAGTGCACTGCCAAACCCTGAAATTGACTTTGCTACAACACAAGCAACAATAAAGATATGGTCCGTTGTTGAGTTCGGGATTCATCAGATTTTATGAGTACTATATTTTGTTTATAGTTCTAAGAAATTTTATCCCATGTATAGTTCTGTCCAACCATTGCTATGTCGGAATATAGAGCTGTTCCGTCACCACAGAGAAACTCATGTTATCACTTAAGAGTCACATCTTCCCCTTCCTCTCTCCCAACTTTGAGAAGCGTACAGGAATGGGATTGGCTTCGTTTCCCCTTGAAAGCCTTACAGGGCTCTCTCTGTCTGAGCTGCAGAAAGCCTCCCCTGCCCCCTCTCCCTCCTTCACTCCCCCTCCCCTTCATCATCTTCTCTCCCACCTTTTCCTCCTCTTTCTCCTTCTCTTCCTCCTCCTTTGTCTTCTTCCTCTTCCTCTTTGTATTCTAAGTAGCTTCTCTTAATTTTAGGGGTTTTTGCATTTATTTAAGGTGTACAACATGATACTTTGGTTTACATACACACAGTGAAATGATTACTACAGCTGAGCAGATTAATATCCATCATCTCATATAGCTTTTCTTGTGTGTGCAGTAAAAATGCCTAAAATCTATGTTTTAAAAAAATTACCAGGATGCAAACACAGTATTATGGACTGCGGTCCTTCTGCAGTGCATTACCTTGCTGGAACTTATCCTACAAAACTCTGCAATCTTTGACTTCCATCTCTCCACCCCCTCTCCTCATTGCCACTGCTCTACTCAGTATTTCTGTCTATTCCAGGCTTGTTTTTGCTTCAAGATTCCACAGTGAGATTATGCGGTATTTTCTTTCTATATCTGGCATGTTTCACTCAGGATAATGTCCTTTATATTCATCGATGTAGGTGAAAATGGCAAGATCTCCATTTTGGGGGGCTGAATGATACTGCATTACATATAATACACACACACAGACAGAGACACAGACACGCACACTCACACACACATTCTTTATCCATCCATTGACGGACACCTAGGTTACGTGCATCTGTTGGCTGTTGTGAATAATGTTGTCATGGACACGTTGGCACAGGTATCTTTCTTTACAAGATGGTAATTTCACTTTCTTTGGTACATACCCAGAAGAGGGGCTGCTGGGCTGATGGCGGTTTTGTTATTAATTTTTTTGTTTTATTTTTGTTTTAATAATGGCTATGCTCCTTCCCTTCTTTATTTTTCATAGATCCTTTTCTGGTCTCATGGTTTTAAATATCAGCTCTATAATTTCCAAATCTATATTTCCAGTTTCCTGAAAATCCCATCTCAGGTATTCAGAAGCATTATGACTTCATAGCTGTTAAACACATTCCTCAAAATTAGCCTGGCCCAAATAATTTTCCACAAACCTGAAAAAGACCAGAGAAAGCTCACACACAGCTTAGCAACACCGTGCTAAATTGCTCAAGAAAAATATCGAGGAGCCCTCTCCTTTATTTTTCTTACCAAGTTTATTAGTAAGTCTATTGATTCCACTATAATCGGCTCGAGCTCAAATGCATTTTTTGTCCCCAGGGAAGAGCATGGAGCAGAGGTTAGGAGCCCAGGCTCCAGAGCCAAGCTGTTGGGTTATTTATTTATCGTGGTATGGAGTGATTGAACACGGGGCCTTCAGGCTGAGCTGCATCCCTAGATCTTCTTATTGTTTATGCTGAGCCAGGATCTTGCTCAGTCCCTGTATTACCCAGGCTGAGCTCAAACTTGGAATTTTCCTGCCTTAGCCTTGCAGAGTGCTGGGATCACAGGCGAGCGCCACTGTGCAGAACTTTGTTTCGAGATGGGGTCTAGCTGTGTTGCTCAGTTCGGCCTGGAACCTGTGGGCTCAAGAGGTCTTTCCACCTCAGCCTCTGAGGAGCTGGGGCTCCAGGAGCTGGGCTGGCTGCCTGGGTTTGAGCCCTGCCCCCGCTTCTTGATGTTAACTCTTGGTCCAGCTGCCTGAACTTTCTATACCTCATTTTCCCCATTTGTAAAATGGGGGTCAAAATAACAGCCTCCCCCATGGAGTCTGAGAACTGAAATGAACCTTTTAAAATAGGGAAATGGTGACGATCTCTAGTACATATAAACACTCAAAACAGCACTAGCTGTGGCAAGTGATTTGATCACAAATGCCATAGAGTGGCAGCTATGCGACAGGGGCTGCTGAAGACCCTAATGACACTGCCACATGCGGACACCAGATGATGCTAACGCTTGCAGATCCTGATAGAAGGAGCATCGTTCGCTGGTGGCATCTACCTGTCACAGCTTGGACCATTTCTCGTGTTCACACTGAGGCCTCTTCCTCCCCCAGGCTGAACCACCAAACCAGAGTCTCTCTGGCTCACTGTGGGGCTCCTCCAACGGCCAGGTGTGCTCCAAGGCTCCTCACCAGCCTGGCCTGGCCTCCTCCCCACCCACTCTTCCTGCCTCCCCTTTCTCCACCTCTTGTCCTTTCATAGGCATCAGCTCTGTGGTGGTGTTGGATGCCTTGGCCCACCTCCTCCTCCTCCCTCTCCCCTTTAGTCTTCTCAGGCGTCCCCCATCTCCACCCATGAACCTCTTACACACCGAAATCCCTGTTCATTCTGCGGGTCTGTTGAAGGGTTGTTCTGGTCTCTGGTGCTCAGTGGCGCTGGATTGTGCAGGATGCTGGCCTCACTCTCCTGTCTCCTGGTGTCCGGTTGGTCAAAGGGGAGGGGCTGTGCTGGGTCAGCTCCGCTCTTCTCTGTGAGGTCTCTCATCTTCCAGCAAGCTGCCCCGGGCATCAGCCAAATGCTGACCCAGCAGCCCGAGAGAGCAAAGCCCAACGCTCATGAACTTGCCTAACCTCTGTGTCAGATCTGCTAACGTCCCACAGCGGTAGGACCTCTCCAGTTGTAGAGGGTAGAGAAACAGACCCCTCCTCTTGATGAGAATCGCAGCAAAGGTGTACTGCAAAGAGTCCGGGGCATTACAATGACACCCCAAAACAGTCCTGAGTCCTCACTGAGGCTTTCAGAGTTCTGCGTGATCCGACAACTACACACTTCTTCGTCAGCTCAGTCTACTTTCTTTCTCTTTCTCTTTAAATAGGATTTGTGTTTCTAGAGTAGTTTCAGGTACACAGAAAAAAAAAAATGACAGAAGGTCCAGAGATTTCCCTTCTATCTTCTTCCGCCGTGCACTTAGCCTCCTGCATTATAGACACCCCAACTTCTGAGCCTAAATGTTCTTCTTTCTATAATTTAATTTAACAACTTGTGCTTGGGTCGAAGAGTCTGCTACTCTGTCATCTGGAATGTACCTCCCCCGATTTGTTGAGGTACAAGTGACAAAGTTATATACATTCATGGTATACACTGGATATACTGTGTCATGACTTGATACACAAATTATATTGTGAAATGATTACCACAACCAACCTAATTAACACCTGCATCAACTCAGTTACGTGTCTGTGTGTGTGTTCAGAATACTGAAAATCCATTATCTCAGCAAATTTCAGTATACAACATATTATTAACTATAGCCACCCTGCTGTATCCTAGCTCCCAGATGTTGTTCTGGAATGTTCTTCCTCGATCTTGGCATGGCAGACTCCTTTTTAATTGAGGGCTCATATTAAATATTTTCTTCTGAAAGAGGCCTCCCCTCTTCTGACCACTATCACACTTTTTTAATGAATTCTCCCATCACTCATTACCATCTGATCTTTTTCTATTTTGTTTTCTTGCTCCTGTGCAGATTTTCCTTCAAAAGAATGTAAGCCCTGTAGAGCTGAGACTTGATTTTATTCACTTCCAGGATGGAACCTTGTAGACAGTGGATATTAAAATAACAGCTGTGAAATAAAACTCTCAAATGCCAGGCGAAGAGTGGTTTCCTGTTACAGAAACCTGAAAGTTGACCACAATCCATTGAAGTTTAACAATCCAGTTAAAGTTCACAGGAAATCTGACAATAAAGATGATAAAACGATTGGGAACTATTTTTTAAAAAATAGGAAAACTTGTGTTTTAGGTACCCAGGTAAAAATTAGTCTTTTAAAGAGATTTACAATCCAAATTTCTTCTCAAGGGATTTCCTTGGGGGGGGAGTTTGAGTCAGATGTAACTGTAACGCCCAGATCCCTGGGTTAGTAGCATGTGAGCTGCTCATTCTGAACTCTATTCCTGAGTAAACCAAGCAGCCAAATGTTCTATCACAAAAAGGAGAGCCTCTCATGCTTACTTCCTATCCTTTCTGACATGTTTGCCACTCGTGAATACATTCGTTTCTCAAGTGACCTGTTGTTATGGATTGAATGTCTGTGTTCCCCTAAACACACATATCCACAAGGATAGTGTGAAGAGGCAGGGTGATTGGGGTTAAATGGGGTTAAAGGGTGGAGCCCTGGTTATAGGATTAGTGCCCTTATAGAGAAGAGAAAAAAATGCCGGAACTTGCTCTCTCTTCTATGTGAGGACACGGCAAGAAGCTGACCATCCACAACCCAGGACAAGGGTCCCCACCAGCACTCAACAGAGATGGCACCCGACTTTCAGACTTTTAGAGCTGAGAAACAAATTTCTTGCTTAAATTACCTAGTATATGATATTTTGTTATGGCAGCTGGGCATGAAGACCCTTCTTTTCCTTCTTTTCTTTTTTTTTTTTTTTTTTTTTTTTTTCTTTCATTGAGTCCATCTCTGGATCAGCCAGCTTAGTGGTCCCACTTTCCAGGGTTTCTGCTTTGCATGTTCTCGTTAGCCCTTGCATCAGATTCATTTGTCTGCTGCAGCACTATGGACTTTTCCTAAATGAAATAATGCTGCTGTCTCTATTCTACTCTACATTCATTAACTTCTCTTACACCCCAGGGAAATTCCATTCTCTTGGTAATAGGCAGAGAACTACCCAGGCACTGCTTTGGGTATCTTCAATCCAGTTCCTGAAAACGTATGTACATAAAGAGATAAGCTCCAAGAAAGAGGGAGTGGGAGAGAGGAGGTGCAGAATAATATTCCTGGGATTCTAGAATACTGTAATTGGTTCTTGAGCACAGTCACCACCCCGAGACAATGCTATTTGTTTACTTCCTGCTTTTGCTTTCAGTCAGTGCACAGGAAGCCCTCATTTCTCAATCTCTCTTACATCCAAGTGGGGTTACATGGTTAGTTCTGTCCACTGATAAATTTGTGGAAGTAATCCCCATCACTTTTCAGCCTGGTGCCAAGTTGGGTATAACAAAAAAGGGAGGAGCTTGACACAGCTGAACAACAAAACTCTCTGAGCATCATCCCTCCAGACGCAGGCAGTGGGAAGAGTGATGGGCTGCCTTCTGCCTTCCTGCTGTGAATAGAACCCAGGATATATTCGTGTGAGGTAGAGTAGAGCCTGGTTACATCCGCACACAAGTGCATTCAGGACTCGCAATCTGTAGAGGAGAATCCTCCCTAGAGACTGACACCTAAATAAGAGATGAGGGGCACAGAGGAATGGTCTAGAGCTGCTCAGTGACATGCAAAAGGAAAGACAGGAAAAGTAGCGAGGGAGGAGGAGCAATTACTGTCACCAGTGGCTGTTTTCCACAGCGGTCCCCTCGGGCTCCCTGGAAAACCCCTCTCCTCTCTTCATGGGAGGAGAAACCATGTGGTTGTCGAGGCTGCAGAGGAGGTGCTCGGATTAGCAGATGCTCCATGCACAAGCTTTCAAGCCTCTCTCATGCTGTCACCTCCTCCTCCCATCCCTGCCTTCAAAGTCAGTGGGGTTGGCAATGGAGCCAGCTGTGCTTTTGTTGATGTCACTCCTGCAGACAGAGCTGGGTTCCAGTCACTTGTGGTCCACTGTGCCCCAAACCCTTCCTGCAAGGGTGGTCAATCCTATGGGCATTGTTTGCACCCTACGTCCAACATTTCCTCAGCCTCTCATCGTTTTGCTGTCCCAGGGCTTAGTCTAAAGCGTTTGCTTGGCAGCGACCTAAAACACAAAAGGTTCAACATCTTGGAGGCCGCCCCTCGTGTCTAAGGGTGGGGGCTGTGACCGGATACTCAGCCCGCTCTGAGCTGGTTCTGCGTGATTCCTCAGACACCCACGGGGATCTGAGACCCCACTGTGCACCACCAACCCCCGCGGGAGCTTCCTTTCCTGTCTTACCTTCTCCACTGAATGAGCCTGCTTCCGTCTCTATAATGGGCCAAGATCGAGTGGTGCCATTGCTTTGGGTATCTGGCCTCCTGCTAAAGACTCCACACATCCCAAGGGGACCAGGCCTCTAACTCATGGCCTGTGCGGATGCTCTTCCAAACCTCGGTGCCTCCTTCTCATCATGCTCTCTTGGTTCTCTGCCACTACGAGGCCGTATCATACCCTCTGCTTGTAGGGAACCCGAAGGTCCAGCTAGACCCTCCCACCTCCACTCCCTTGTCAGAACCTTTGCTGCAGCATCTCCTCTTACTCTTTTAATCCCCTTGAGTTTGTGCGTTTAATTCCCAATATCATTTCTGTGGGTTAGGAAGGATGTGGAGGGCGCCAGCATTTTCAGGTCGTTCTTCCCTGTAAATTCCCACTCAACCACAGTTCCAGTGTTGCTTCCTTGGGAAACTTCAGTTTGTAACTACATCCTAATTTTCCTCCCACTAGGATCTCAAGGCCTAGTTCAGACCTGTATTTTTTTTTTTTCCTGTAAGCTCCTGTATGTTTTGTTCAGTGAATGAAGGGACTGACAGATGGACATCCCAGGCCAGTGTGGTCTAAGCAGATCCAACCCTCTGTCTCTCTGCACGGAGTGACGAAGGTCACTCGCGTACCCTTTTCTGCACTCTCTTCTTGGAAAGACTCGCTTTGAGCTGATTCAGAATTCTGTTATCAAAGACCAGTTCTCAGGTACAGAGGAGCAGAGTCCTGTAAACGTACACGCGAGCTGATTAGGGAATGGAGACCACAGAAGAGAAAGCAAAAGAGCACAGAGCTAGACTTCATTCATTTTCTCTGTACTCATAAATTCACTGCCGGACTTCCAGTTCTTCTAATTGAATTTCCCATGAAGACAGGATCGCCCAAGTGCCTGGCTCTTGCCAGGGTGCCTGTGGAGAAGGATTCTCCCTGCTGCCCAGGTGCTCTGTGCTGGCCTGGAGACAGGCTTTGGACACCATCTCCAGCCCCAGTTCACAGGCCTCCAGGGACGAGCTGCCCAAATGCTTCAGCCACACAGCAAAATAAAGCACCAGAATAGAGCCTGTAAAGTCCTGTTTAACAGAGGCTTCTTCGTTGAGAAACAAAAACGAATGGTTGTTTTCAATATCTGGGACATTTTAGAGATAGACCGAAGATTACCTGGTTTAAAGAACTGCTAAAACCCAACAAAAGGGTCGGGAAGCCCCACCCTTTCTCTGAAGGTCCTTCATTTGACATCCATCCTCATACTGCCCCTGACTTTCAAACTCGCACCTGGGTGACAGATGATACAACATTTATAAATGAAGGGAGCCTACCTCTTTTAAGTGAGATTCTTTAAATCTCCATTTCTGACAGTCCTACTATTTGCACAGTAGCTGTAATAGGCGTATATTTTGGAAAATAGAGAATAAAAACTGACAAGCTATCTGAGGAATCGGAATGTATAATTGATAGGGGCATAAATTAATATGATTAGGCCTTTATTGGGTTCAGTGGCTGCCAAACCTACAAAAGGAGCCTGGAATGAATCACAGCCACAGACTCGGCGCCGATAGACATCAATATGTAATGTGGATTATCTCGAGCTTTCTCATGTGGTCTGCTCACGACAGCACTGAGCTCAGTTGAAATTTTTATCTTTTTGTTGCATACAGACAGTTTTGGCCGGTGACTTCCTGTGGAAAGAGGAGCAAACCCGGTGATTAAAATCATCAAGGTTTCAGTGAAGGTCTTAATAAAATCGTTTTATGAAAGTTTAAGAAATTAGTGCTTTGTAAAGACAATTCAGAGAACCTGACTTCTAGAAATTCCTCTGAACTGTGATTTCCTGAATAGTAAGTAAGCGTGTCCAAACCAAAATAGGGGAGACAGAAGAGTCAGTCACTTTGGTGGAAACTGTTACTTCTTCGTAAAATCATTGCTGATAGTTCAGCCTTTTTTTTTGACACAGGATAAAAGTATGTCCTAATGACCATGATAAAATGCATCTTTGCAGAATAATATCTGTATCTCCATAAATTGCAAAATTAAAACAATTTTCTTTTGAATTCTAAACAATAAACACATGTGCTTCATTGAGACATTTATCATCCCTGTTTAATAATATTCTTTATATAGAGTTTTCCACTATATGTTTGAGATTGTAATTCTATAGCCAAAAACAGGAGGTTGAAATTGTGATAGCTATCCAATGACATGCTACAATTCAGAGACTGAAGCACTTACATCTGTAATTTTCCAGAACTTCGGCATTTTATAGCATATAAAATTTAGTCACATTTTACATCTGCCCTTGGCAGTGATAAGGTTAAGATGGGAAGAGGAGCTTGATATGATTTTGGGGAACATTTGTGTACTGCAGCCAGAAAGGTCAGTATGTTTTATGTACTTTGTGATAAAAGTGAGTGTTGATATCTGGGGACAGGGCCATGAAAACTAATGGGGCATTGGAACTTTCTTGGTGACCTCATGAAGCAACTTATGATCCTTTTATCACCCCTCATATGATGTTGTCATAAAAATGATCTTTTAATTAAATGTAACAGGAAAACTCTACACCCTCACTGGGGTGTTTCTGGTCTTCGTGAGTTTACATTTTTAATGGCATGCCTTCAGCAGGAGGCAACATTTTAAAAGTGTCCTAAAACACCTTCAAAGCTATGATCTGTAGCTATGTCTACCCAAGAGACAAAAGAGGCCAAAGAAAGCAGCTGAAAAATTTCCGCCTGCAGGAAGGCAATAGAGTAGTATGGAAAGATAATTGGGCTTAGAAGAGACACGACCTGTCACTTCCTACGCTCCTACTGTGTGCTAGACATTCTGCCAAGGCCTTCTTCAGAACTTTTATTTCGCTTCGTTTAACCCTTGTTCTCCGAAGCATTGAGCTGTATCTCTGGCTGTGCCACTGTTTGTTAGATGATCCTGGACACACAGTTTTCTCTACCAAAAATGGGACAGGGGAGAAAAGAATTAGAGCAGGTGATCTCTAAATTCAGTTTTAAATTTTTGTAGAAATAGAATGAAGGCCAACGTACTCTGTTCTGTGTTAGCAGAGGAATCGTTCATGGCCTGAGGTCAAGAGCCCAAAAATTAAAATCGGGGTGGAAGCCACGACATATTGCTTGCCTCGCCCACCGTGTAAGGGTGTGAACGTCAGCAACGCAATACATCCAGCACAATTCTATTGTTTCTCTTGCAAAAGGATGGTAACCAGTGATCCCAGAGGACAGTTTTGACACTGGCCTACTTTCCACCCTTACTGGTCCAAGTCCCTTTGATGTCTTGATTGGACTCTGTGACACCGCCGTCCCTGATCTCTTTGTTTCCTGGAAAGCCCTGCCCTCTGCGCTGCTGGAGCTGTGGTCCGTGACTTATGCCGACCCTTCAGTGTCTCCTTATCTTCTTACTCTGTGAAAAACTCCAAGTTCCTTTATTCGTATGCAGCTCATTTATGGTTCAGCCCATGCCTGTTTGTCCAAATGCAAGTCCTGACACTTTTCCTCTTAATCCCAGAGTTCCAGCCAAGTTAAAGCACGGTAGGTCTTCTCTCATGCTTCTCCTAGCTGGAATCGTGCACAGGTGCCAGTCTGTCAAGGTCAACCGAAGTCTCACCCGGGGGGTCCAGTGATGCGGATAAAAGCCAAGGCATGCGGTGGGCTGGAATCCAGACTCTGTTACTGACTGGAGAGGCAACCTTGAAATACTGAAGCATCTCACCATCCCAATCCTCCCCAGAAGAATGGGATGACAAGGCCACCTACGTCAAGGGGCTGATGGGAGAATTAAAGAGTGAACATATGTGAAGTTCGTAGTGCGGTGCCTGTGCTTAGTGAGGACTCATATATGGGGCGTTGCGATATTATCGGTAGTGTTTTCATGGTCCTTTCATGCCTCCCATGTCCAGGTGAGTCACGTACCATCCACGTCCCCAGACACGCGCTCCCTGTGAATGTTGGAGTCTGTCGCTTCTGTCAGCCTCTGTGCAGCCTGTGTGTCTCACATGGAAGATTCAGGACCCGTCTTTGAGTGAATTAGTGAGGAAATGGAAACCCGCTGCTGCTCCTGTAAATGCAGAATAAGGCACATTTTTTCACACCCATTTCAACTCAGGAAGGATTCCATATGACAGTTTATAGCACCTTATCAATCTCACTTTTATTGGAAAGTGGGCTTTAATTTTTTTCCCCAAGAATATGTGAAGGACAGCTAAGGAGGCCCAGGTTTCACTGATTTGAATGGCACACACTGCTTCCTATAAAACTGTGATGTTTAGAGCGAGTTATAGCAAAGGAACCTGGTATCTTGGTACTGGAAGTGATGGGGTTACTTTGTTTATATTTAAAGCATTCCTCAAATCTCCATTTTATATTCTGCTTAGCACCACCATTGGTTTAGCTGTCATGGTCTCCTTCCATCATGTAGAGTAGGGTTCAACCAGGTGGGGTGAGGTTGGGCAAAAAGAGGTGAAGGGAACTTTGCAATCACAGGGGTCGCCGTCAGTGAGTGCCTGGGTCTCCATCTGTGGACAGAGGTGGACACTGTGGGAAGGGAAAGGGACACAGAGGGAAGGAAGCCCCCTAGACCTCTGACCCTTTCCCATGCAGATAGATATAGATAGATATACATATACATATACGTATACATATATATATAACTATACATATAGCTATGCATATAGATATACATATACATATAACTATACATATAGCTATGCATATAGATATACATATAAATAGACATTGAAAACATTAAAGTCATAATTCTTTTTCAGAGTGTTGAATTTAAAACACGTAATAATATATCTTGGAGAATTTTCTATGTTAGAATATCTATGCCTTAGTTTTTAAACTTTCCTGTGGAAGTCCATAACATGGTTCTCTGGTGATTTATTAACCAAAATATGCTTAGTAGAATTTTGTTTTCTCCCCATTTTTGAGTTGCTAGAGATTGAGCCCAAGGATGCTCAATAACGGACTACATCCTCAGATTTTCACCACTTTTGCTTTGAGAGGGATCTCACTAAGCCACCCCGGCTGGCCTCAAACTTGCAATTATCCCGCCTCAGCCTCCTGAGTAGGTGGGATTACAGGAATGTACTCCTGGTTGCATTTTTACACTGCTGGGTACAGCGCTGTGGTAATAAATTCTTTACACATGCCTCCTTGCGCGTGTGAATCCATATTCAATACTGAGTTTCTGTGTCAGTGTTTAGATTTGGAATTTACTCAATTATTTTTTGATAAGGAAATCATAAAATTCAGAAATTGCAAAATGCTTTTTAACTAGTTGCACAGTTCCCTCCATGGAAATAACTAATGTTACTATTTTGGGTACGTTCTCCAGAAGTTGTTTTCTCAATATTCGACAAAATAATTGAGCTAATATATTTACATTTACATGTATATCACATATGTAGAAGTGTGTGAATATAGGTAAGTCTATAATTCCTTATCTCCCTTTCTTTAAAGTCTACTTATGATCTTTAATGATCTCACTTAACATCACTTTTCAAATATTTTATCACCAAAATACCAACACATACATGTGATTAACAGCTTCTTCCTCCAGCTACACTGGGAATATAAAACAATACATTTCTAAAATCCAAATTATTCTGAATTATAAAACCTACCTGACCCCAATGGGTTACAAGTAAAGTTTTGTGACTTGATTCTATTATTTTTAATGCTTTGATCCCAGAAATTATAATAAATTTAACAATACACTTCGTTGTTTCCAAGTTTATTTTTTGAGATATTTTCATATGTCGAAAAATATTCAATACAATCATTTTATATTCAACTCATCTTAGACACTGTCACATAATTTTATAAAGAGTATCTTCAGTGTTTTTAGTAGCTAAAAATAACTTCATTGTATCAATGCACCTTACTTTGTTGAATGGTTTAGTGATCCAGTTTGTGGTCATTTAGCTTTTAACCAATACTTTACCCTTACAAAAAATGCTATACCCAGTGAATTTTGAAGTTAAAAGAAGTATGCGCTTATGTTCTTTTAGGTAAAGCTGCCATTTCCTTCTCTACAAATTGTGTTGAGTGAAATACGGCCTCAAATTCTTTGTCATTTCTGTCATCAGGAGGCGGAGTCTAGATGCCCCATCCTTGAATCTGGCCTGACCCAGTGAAGGGCTTTGGCCACCAGAATATTGTAGAAGTGACACCATGGAGGTTCTGAAGCTGAGCCTTAAGAAATGTGCAGTTTCTGCTCTCAGGCCTGGAACACGCGCCCTTGCTGACCCCATGCAATTAGAAGCCTAAAGCTGTGGGATAGGAATATGGAGAACAAGGTGAGCTGGTCATCAGCCTAGGTTACCTGCCGGGTAGGTGGCAGTCAGGGCCACCACCTGCGTATGAATGAGCCATCTTGGATGGTTCAGCCCCGTCAGATCTGCAAATGACACATCAGCCCCAGTGCCAACAAAGTGCCTCAGAGCCCAGCCAGTGCAGCACTCAAGAGGAGGGACAAGTCCCTCTTCTGCATCTCAATACGGAACCAGGACGGGGGATGAATCTTTGCATCCCGCTAGGTTTTAGCATGGTTGCTTAAAGCCACAGCAAATATGTTTACAATATTATCTCAGCATAATTTTACATTGTGTTTTATCATGGATGGAGTTGAGCATATTTTTATATTTTGGCTGTTTTTAACGAACATCTGTTAAACACCTGAGCCAGCACATTTGATTGTTATGCATACCTCTCTGCCTCTCCTTATGAGGCGCATCTCAGTTATTTCTGGGAGTCCCCATCAGAAGGGGTCCCACACACATCTACACCCTGTGGTCATCCAGGAGGTCCAACCTGCGGCTCATCCCTGTTGCTGAAACCCCTCTACCAGTTATGGCATCAAATCTCTGCTTATTGCTGAGTGGTAACATATCCTGGGAAGGCTTGAAAGACGCTGGTAGGATCCACAGCTCCAGGTCTCAAACCCTGCAGGCCGTGAAGTCTTTGTGGCACTCAGAGAGTTCTGAGTGCGTTAGTTGAATCCTCTCACTTTAGATAGAAGACAGGTTGAGATATTCATTCAGAGTTACCAAATGTGTCAATGGTAATCTTACAGTTAGGGCAAGGCTCTTGATTTCCACTGAATACTCAGTGGATCTACTGTCTATAATTTTGAGTGAGATTTTTGACATTTTTGTTTCTGTTCTCTCATATGAGGTGTGCTATAATCTTTGCTTTGTATGAGCTGGGACTGTCTTGGTTTCATGTGACAGAAACTCAACTCAGACTCGCTTAAACCTATTGGCTTTAGTAACTGAAAAGTCCACGCATGGGGAATCTAGTGCCAAGGAAGTACTGTCTTTCAGTTTCTGCTTTTGTCTGCATTTCAAGGCAGCCTCTTTCTATGAGGCATAAAGAGAAGTGTGAAGAGCTTTAGCTTCAAGTAGTCTTTGTGCCTAACACTTCTGAGGAATGTATCTCCTGATGGCCAGCTTGGGTCACATGATGTCTCCGGTGAATCTAATATTGTAGCTAAGGGGTGAGTCACTCTGGCCAGGTCTGGGCAACAGGGCCTGCTCTGGAACCTGGAGAAGGGGAAGGTACACTCCAACCCACCTTGTTTATCACTAAGTCACCAGGACAACTATTAGTACTTATCCCGTCCCCATTCTATTTTAAAAGTGATAGGGCCTGGTACTTTGTTGAGATTCCTGGACTTGGTGGATAAGATTTCCTAACTAAAGCTTTGGAGGGAACTACACAGTCAGCTCAGGTTTTGGATGGTCCCTGCCCTTGTCTGGATGAGACGAGAGCAGGAAAATGCTATGAGCTTGTGGAGAGCTGGCATTGCTAGGGTCTGTCCTGGACCTTGGCATTCGGCTGGGAAGTTCCATCAACGCACATCCTACATAACCATAAGCAGCTGCCCTGATCGTCTCTCTCCAGCACTGTGAGGGGTCAATAGTCTCAGAAGCAAAACTGTAATCTTTACAGCATGACGAAGTTAGGTTATGGACATATAATTTAATTAAAATGGAATTCACTCATTTTAAGTGTTGGTCTCACAAATTTTAAGACTTCACAGCCCCCAAAGTCAAGGCATTGAATATTTCCCACAAATTTCCCTTCTGCTCGGTCTTAGTCAACCCCCTTTCCCACCTCTGATATCAAGCTGCCTCTGATCCATCTTCTCGAACAGTAGTTTTACCTATTTGAGAACTTTAAATAAGAGAAAATACATCATCTTGTATAGATGGTTTCTTCCACTTAACACTATGCCTTTGAAAATCTAGCATATTGTCGTGTATATTTGTAGACTGTATCTTCTTATTGCTGAGTAGTCTTGTATGGCTATAGCACAGTTGGTTTACGTGTTCATAGTAGTGACAGTCAATGCAATTGTTTTCAGCTTTTAGCTGTTTTGAATGAAGCTACTATGAACATTTAGGTACTACTTTTTGTATAAGACATGTCTTCATTTCCCCTGGGTAAATATCTAGGAGAAGAATTATTGAATTGTAAGGTAAATATATACTTAACTTCGTAAGAAATTGTCAAACTCTTTTCTCAATATGTTTGTCCCATTTTACATCCTATCGGTGACATATAAGATACTCCCTACATATCTTTGCCAAGATTTAGTGTTATCAGAATTTAAATTTTAGCCATTCTAGAGAGTGTCTGTTAGAATTTTATTGTAGTTGCCTCAGGAAATAGTTCCTCATAATTAACAATGCAAGCATATTTTAGTAGCTTATTGAATATTTCTATATCTTCTTTAGTGAGATGTCTGTTCAAGTCGCTTGTCCAGATTAAAATCAGGTTGCCTGAAAGAGTTCTATATCTATTCCCATGGTATTTTTTTCACTTGATGAGAGAGATGAATATGTAAGCTGCTTAGTCCCAAGGCGAAGGAACAGAAAACTGACAGAATTCACTAATTCTCTGTTGGAGGGAAAACATGTTTTCTTCTTTCCCCATTTTATTCCACGGAGAGGTATTTCTCCTAGAGTCACCTTCTACCTCTTTCTTCACCCCTCCCCGGGGGACTGGGAAGAGGTGGCTCTCGGCTGAGAGCCAGGGCAATGTGTGCGCACACTGAGTGAGATCACGGGGTCCCCGGCATGTGCCTGTGCAGAGTCCCTTCACTGTAAGAAAACCCGGGCCTGTGATTTTCCACCACTGCTTGTCTGACAGACTTCCTCCAATTTAGAAGGTTCCAACAAGCCCATTGGTCCTTGTACCAAGTCTTGTCAAAAAGTCAGCTTTTCCAGAAAAGTCACCATGGGAGTGACTATCCCCTTACCGTTGTGATATAATTGTACACAACCAAGAGCCAGAATGTGTCATCATCACAGGTCTTAACCACACTTCAAAGAAGAGTGGGTAGCCCAGAAATGGGAATCCTAGGGCCACACTAGAGTTCCCTCTACCCCAGTACCTAATACTGCACCACCAGGCTGAGGAACTGGTGAAAAGGCAAGATGAAAAGACACCTGGGAAGGTTCTGGTCTTTCAGCAGGAATAGGCACATGCCAGGAAATCAAAGATGGTGAAAGTCATAATGGTGGCCAGGTAACAAAGAACCTAGTTCAACTACAGATTTCAGAAATAACCAAAAATTTGAATATCAAGACAGTAACAAGAAAACTTTTAGCACTTAATTTTCCATTTTAATTAATATATTGTATTTGCATCCAGATAGCCATTAGTTACTTCTGCAATATTTTTTCCCTCTTTGCCAATATTTCTAACATCCATTTGCTTCCTTGCTCTACCATTTATGTATGTTTGTAATTCTATTCCTTATTTTGGTTTCATAGAAATCATGTAATATTTGCTCTGAGGTGTCTGTTCCAAATGGTTCAAAATGAATGATTTCTTTTTTTTCTTTTTTTTTTTTTTGGTGGGTACCAGGGGTCGACCTCAGGACCTCGTGCGCCAGTAGGCACCCGTGCCGCTGAGCAATATCACCAGCTCCCTTTTTCGTATGTGGGTTCTGGGAGTCAAACTCAGGACCTCGCACTTGCTGGGCAGGCGCTTATGCCGCTGAGCCATCTCACTAGCCCAAAAAATGAATGATTTCTGAGGGTCCAAGAGTTCAACGCGGAGTCTGGCAGATTTCTAGGAAACAGATTACAGAACAATACTCACATCCAAACTGAAAGCCCAGTGTCTTCCACACCAGTGGTTCACCGTCTTCCCAACATGGCAGCTACTGACCAGAGTTCCCTAGTGCTGGTCCTTGTGGAGGTCACCTTCCATGTCTGGCAGCTCTGTTGATACCCCAGCCATTCTTTGGGGATGACCATGTCTCCCAGTCACCTCAGAATGTTCTCAGTTTTTCCCCCTCCTGCTGTAACTATTCACTGCACACCTTCTACTCTCAGTATTTTCTTGTTTGGAAAATACATTATGTGGTCATTCTATGACACACTGTAGAATAAAATTTCAAATTAAAACAGAACTTCAGGGCTGGTGAGATGGCTCAGCGACATAAGCGCCTGCTTGGCAAGCGTGAGGTCCTGAGTTCAACTCCTGGGACCCACATATGAAAAAAGGGCCAGTGATACAGCTCAGCGGCACGGGCGCCTGCTGGTGCGCGATGTCCTGAGGTCGACCCCCGGTACCTACAAAAAAATAAAATAAAATAAAACAAACTTCACGTACACACAGAGCAATTTATTAAATTAAACCCCAGTTTGTAGACAAAAATTCAAGTTCTGATAGATTTGACTTTGTGCTTGGAATATTCCATTATGCATTTGTGGATTTATTCACAAAATTATTATTAGGGATTTTTCTAATTTAAAAATGGAGTTTACCAACAAGTATTTCTGTTAATCCAAACTAAGATAACCAAGTAGCATAGCTGAACCCCAGGGATATACTAATTATATATACTAATGGAGACTCTCTCTCAGGTTCATCGCATTTTACAGGACCAGAAATGCTGTGCCATGATCTGGGATTCCAAAGGCAACTGGAAATCCTAATAAGGTTGAGAAATACCAAGCAGCTAAATCCAAGTAGAGGACCTAGGTCAACATAAACTGTGGGGCCAAAACAGACACCGATAGGTAAGAAATGATATTTTTAAAGCTGTCTGCGGGAAAAGGTCTCACAACCGTTAAAAAATTGGGTGAAGAATCTGGGACCAAGAGTGTAGAAATATCATGGAAATCAAGTAAAATTTAATAGTTAAAACATTCTTCAATTTTACCAGTTATTTCCCTTCTCACCTTGGGAGAAGAAAATTCCAAATTGTTTCTAGGACTGATATTTGCTAGGGAAGATAATAGTAGATGACAGGGTTTGACTTGCAGGGTCAGGGACCAGACAGTGTTTTTACCAGAGACAGTGACAGGGAGTGGAATGACTTTATTTATTAAATATACGTTTAACAAATATTGGAGTACTTGTTATGTTCTAGATATTGTGCTAAGGGTTGGATTTAAAATGGGGAGGAAATAAATCCTACAACAAAAAGGTAAGATCATTGCTCTTAAGCAGTTTATAGCCCAGTCCTTTAACCTTAAGTTTCATTCTGTTCTTATACTCATGTTTCAAATATGACTACATTGCTTGAATACACTTGATACACTTATCATTTACACATCCAATTAATTATCCTGCAGTATATTTTTGGAAATGAATATGTTTCAGTCACTGTCCTTGGTTCTGGGACTAACGCTCAAGAGTCTCTCATTGTTAAGCTGAAGCACTAAAATGGTATTTTAAGCGCATTCTAAATATAAATACGATGTTATATTATTTGGTGGAAATTTTCATTTTCAAGAACGTTTTCCCCCCACAAAAGCTCCGGACAATTACACATTCATTGCTTTCTTTAAGTGCTATCTGTTACATAGCCTTCACATAGTATTTCAACACGAGGTTAATTGCAACTAAAGAAAAGTTTATGATTAGTGCAGACAGGTATTTTTCTTCATTGTCTAATACCATAAATCCATTAAGTTTCTATCCATCTTGTCATCCTCTCCTTGAAGACTTGGTTATATGACCTGCAATACGAGTTCAGTTTCATGATACTAATTGTGATTGGCAGAGAACTTTCAGAGTTGCAATAAATTTTGTCACAGGCAGAGAGGGATTTTGTACCACACCAATTCCACTGTGAAATCTGAATTTTTAACTATCTTATTCCTGGTGAATAGTCTCAGTTGGAATAAAGGACCACAGCAAATGTATAATTGTCAAAAGTTTTTTGGAGGGGGCCTTGAAAATGAACATTTTTACCAAGTAGCCAAGTAACATAACATTGTATTTATATTTGGAATGTGCTTAATATAGTACTTTAGAGCTGTAGCTTATAATAAGCAATTCTTAAGCACTGGTCCCAAAACCAAGGACAGTGCCCAAGGCATATGTGTTTCTCAAAAAAGTATTGCTAATAATTGAGTGAACATATAAACCATAAGAATGGTGTCATATGCATTCAGCTCTGGCTTTTTTTCTAGTTTTCATAACTGCATTAATTTGCATTGGAGGATGACCTTTGAAGTAGTGTATAGGTATTTTCTTATATTATTCACCACCGATACACACCACTTTCTTTGACTTCACGTTTTGGAATTGTTCTTTATCTTTGCAATGTTTTCTTGCCCATAGATAATCCTGGGATATAGGAGAGGTGGCAGAGCTCTTGTCAGTGGAAGTGGACAACACATTTTTCTTTCCTCTTTTTTTTTTTTTTTTTCCTGAAAAAAAATTTCAGGGACTCTCTTGTGTGTCACTCTGTCACCGCTAAGTGTGTGCAGTACCTGTGTGTGTATAAACAAGTAGCCTATATGCCCATGATACATGTATTCCTCCTTGAAATTTCAGTTGTTGACATGCTGGAAAAATTGGGTACGTAAATTATTTCCGCCCCCAGGCACTTTAACTTGAGTGGCCAGCACTTACTCAGTGGGCCACCATAGGTCTCCCTGTCCTTGGCAGCGTTACAGGGGTAATATTTTTTAACATGGATGAACAGCTCTTGAAATTTTCTCCAATGTATTAAGCATGAACAAGCCTTTCTTCAACATCAAGCTTGCATGTCTTCTCTACACATTTATTTCTCTACAACAAACATATTTATTGGGGCCATTATGAGAAAAATCTCCCTCTCCATAAATGTTTGTCTTCCCCTTTGTCTCTTTTATAGGATCATGAAGAAATGACGGAGGGTCTTGTTGGGTGCCTCTGTATATATATATATATGTGTTTGTGCTCTTTTTCTGGGAATTCCCTTTCAGCGAGCTGTCACCATAGTGTCTTCTTTAAAAAGCCTGATGCTAGTTTTGATAGTTTTCTTTGGAGTGAGAAATGGACTAGTGAAAAAATAGATTATAGGTGAGATTTACAAAGTAAATAAAAAATGGAATACTTTCTGCACCAGTATTTGCAAAAGATTTCTCCATTCACCACCTATTGGTGCCACTGAAGTGTACCTAGTGCTAGCAGCGAGTGTTTTAACTGATCACCTTCCAGCCAGATAGCTAATAAAAGCAGTGTAAGTTGTGAGATTCAGATAAATGAATGCTGAGATCATAGATTTTCAAAAGTGTTATGGTTGTAGATTGTGATGGTTAATCTCCATTGTCAACTTGATTGGCTTGAGAGAGGTCTAGGGGATAAGTAAAGCTTGTTTCTGGGCATCTCTGGATGGGTCATGAGAATATGACCTTGGACCTATACCTGGTCCCTGGTTCCTTTGTCTTGGGGTCTTATCCTACTCTCTGCTTCCCAGATGCCCTGAGGTGAGCAGCTTTCCTCTGCCTTACCCTTCTGTCATGATGTTTCTGTCTTGGAGCCAGCTAACAATGGACTGAACCCTCTGAAACTGTGAACCAAAATAAATCTCTTCTCATTTATATTGTGTGTGTGTTGGGCATTTTGTCCCGGGAATGGAAAGCTGACTAATAGATAGACACAGCCCTTAGAAAAGTAATAGAATTTTCCGACAACTGTCAAGAACAGTTATCCATGTGATACAAGACAGTTTTGCTCAGAAGGCCTGATGTGTCTTGACTCATAATTAAAATAAAATTCAGGGTACATTTGAATCTTGTTTGTCACAGAGCTGCTATTTAAGAATCTCTGGAATCTAGGGTGACAATTGGACATTGGAGGTTGAATTTTCTACCACTCATGTCCACAACTGCATTCATCAGCTTCATTTCGGGAACAATCTGAGTGTGCTTTTTGGAAGCCATTTCTCAAAAAGCCAAAGACCTGACTACTAGGCCTCCTATTGGTAGCCTTGGTGACCACCAGAGAGAACAAGTGACCCATTTTGGTCTTGAAAGCAAGGGAGAGGGGAAATGGGGACAGAGGTCAGTCCTAGGCCCCAGTCACTGCTGCTGTTTCCTAGGAAGGCTTGTTTCGAGGGAAATTTAGAAGAATCCATCTTTATTCTTTCACCATTGTATCACTACACTGTTGTACTTGAAAACATGAGATCAGAATCTAAGCCTAAAGTTTCTGTATTATATTTGAAAACGCCTTGAACCTGGCCATATACCCTTCTGTTCATGGTTTTTTTTTTTTTTTTTTTTTTGGTGGGTACCAGGGGTCGACCTCAGGACCTCGCATGCCAGAGGCGCCCGTGCCACTGAGCGATATCACCGGCCCTTTTTTCGTATGTGGGTACTGGGAGTCGAACTCAGGACCTCGCCCTTGCCAGGCAGGCGCTTATGCCGCTGAGCCATCTCACCGGTCCTATTCATGGTTTTTTAAAGATCACCAGTCACTACCAAAGTGATTTGGGTTGAAGATTTATCTATGAATGTATTTTACTTATCTTTTAAAACATTTTTCTACAATTGCGGCAAAATTTTTACATGTGAAATCTTAAGTGTACACAACTCAATGACATGCAACAAATGTGTGCACTTGTATAACCAACAGCCTAATCAAAATATAGAACATTTTTATCAACCCAGAAAGTTCCCTTATGACCCCTTCCAATCTCTTACCCACCACCAGCACATGACTTTATTTCTATTACTATGGGTTACTTTTGCCTGATCTTGAACTTCAGGTAAATGTAATCAAACAGTATTTCTCTCTCATCTGTTTTTTTTTTTATTCAACATGTTTTAGAGATTTGTCTATACTGTTAAGTCTACCAGTAGTTCATAACTTCTTATAGCTCAGTAGTATTATACTATATAAATATAATACAATTTATTTAGTCTCCTATTAAAAGACTTGGTTTCTTTAAAATGTTTGTCTATTGTAAGGAAAGTCAGTAAGTACATTCTTGTAGAAGCCTTTTTATGGACTTATCTTTTTGTATATTCTTGTTATCTATTAGTGAGTAGAAATTCTGGGTAATAGGATGGGCAAACATTTAATTTATAAGGAACCAGCAGTTTTCTCAGGTAATCATACCAGTTGTTCTGGTTTTCCATATCCTTGCCAATATAGTATACGATGTCTTCAATGTTTTTTTTTTGTGGGTACTGGGGGTCGACCTCAGGACCTCGCGCGCCCTTAGGTGACTGTGCCACTGAGCAATATCACCGGACTTTTTTTTGTATGTAGATACCGGGAGTCGAACTCAGGACCTTGCCCTTGCCAGGCAGGCGCTTATGCTGCTGAGCTATCTCACTGGCCTCAATCTTTTTAATTTGAACTATTTCTGTAAATGTAAAGTGACGGGCCATTTTAATTTTTATTTTGGATTTCCTTAATAACTTTTTGTGTATTTACTGTCCATTGATATAAACTTTTTGGTGAAGCATCTGTTGAAGATTTTGGTAGACGTTTTTATTGGATACCTGTCTTTTTCTAATCGATTTGTGGGATTTTTATCTTCTAGATATGTCTTTTGATACATGTGTGTAATGCACATATTTTCTTTCTATCTGTGGTTTGCTTTTTTATTTTTCTAAGATGTCTGTTGATGAACGAAAGTTTTAATGTTGATGAAAAACACTATGACAACTTTTCATTGTCACAAAGAAGTATTTCCCATTCCAACATTAAAACTTTATCCTGCTTCTCCCAGAAGGTTCACAATTATAGCTTCTAATTTGGGGTATACAATTCATTGCAAATTAATGTCAGTGTATAGTGGGAAGGGGAAATGAGGTTCATTTATTTCTGCACTTTTGTTTTCAATTGTTGCATCACCAAGTGTTGGAAAAGTTTCCTTTCCACATTGGATAGTTCTAACATGCTTGTTGAAAATCATTTGAAACACGTGTGGGTATGTTTTTGAACTTTATTATGTTCCAGTGATTTATGTATTCTTACTTATAATAATGCCACACTGCCTTAATTAATGTTTGCAATAAATTTTGAAGTTAGGTAGAATGAGCTTTCTAAAGTAGTTCTTTTGCAAGATTATTTTGGGCACTCTGAGTCCTTTGAATTACATTACAGCTTTAAGAAGCAACTTACCAGGCTGGTGAGATGGCTCAGCGGCCGAAGTGCCTGCCTGGCAAGCGCGAGGACCCGAGTTCGACTCCCGGAGCCCACATATGAAAAAAGGGCCGGTGATATCGCTCAGCGGCACGGACGCCTGCTGGCGTGCAAGGTCCTGAGGTCAACTCCGGTACCCACAAAAAAAAAAAAAAAAAAAGAAGCAACTTACCAATTTTTACTGAAAAATATATGCTGTGATTTTGAATGGTATTATGTTGAGTCTGTAGGTGAATTTGCAAAGAAATGATATCATAACAATATCGACTCTTCTAAATGATAGAAATTTTATATATCTCCATTTGGTAAGGCCTTCCTTAATTTCTATTAGTCATATTTTGTAGCTTCACTTGGAAAAGTATTACACATCTGTTAGAGGTTTCTTTCTAAATACTTTATATTTTCTGATGCTATTTTAAATAGAAACTAGTTTATTATTAGTGTGAAAAAATTTGACTTTTATATATTAATCTTGTATAGTGCAGCATTGCTGAATTTCTTATTAGTTTAATAAAGTGGGATCTGAGGAAGATTATTAGAACTTTCACATAAAGGGTAATATTTTACACAAATGAAAACTGTATTGCTTTTTCCTTCTTGTCTCTGTGTTATTTTTTCTTGCTTTGTTTCTTTACATTATGATATAATATTCTTGGCCGAAAGGTTCTCATAGATGCCTTTTATCAGACTAGAAAACTCCCTTCTAAGATTCATTTAGGTTTTGCTTTTTAAAAATTATGAATACATGTTTGTCAAATACTTTTTCTGCATCTATTGAGATGACCACATACATCATAAATTATCTGCCAATGTAGCCAAATTACATCAATTTCAAATATTAAGCCAACTTTGCATTACTATAAAAACTTCCAACTGGTTGTGCTACCTACTTTTTTTATAGGATTCAATTTACTAATCGTACTTGAAGGATTTTTGTGTCTATGTTATGATGTATACAAGCCTGTCATTCTGTTAGAACTTTGCTAAATTTGAGGTCAAATGATGCTGACATGATAAAATATGTTGGAAAGTATTCCTTTCTCTATTTTCTTCAAAGTGTTTATATAAGAATATATTATTTTCTTCTTGTACGTTTGATAGAATTCATAAGTGAAGTACTCTGGGCTTCAAGTTTCCTTTGGCTAAGGATCCTTATCACTTAAGTTTCCTTGATAAACATTTGTCTATTTATTGTTCTTGTGTGTTTTTCTCCTCAGAAGTTTACTTATTTCACTTAAATTGTAGAATTTATTAGCACTAAATTATTTATAACACTTCCTTATTATTATTTTAATATTTGTAGGACCTGTGGATATATCATTTGTTTCTGATGTTGGAATTTTTGTTTTCTCTTTTTTTCTTGATCAGCCTTGTTAAAAGTTTATTAATAAATTATTGAGTGAATCAATTTTTACCTTTCTTTTTTTGTTTTTAAATTTTTGTTTTTAAGTCTTAGAAAGTTAATTCATTTTTCTTCTTTTTGCTAGCCATTTTGGTCCTTTTTCTCAATAAGGAGTGCATCCATGATCTAGCACGGTAGTTTTTTGCAATTATGACAGAGAGGTGCTCTCTTTCAGAGCAGGACTTGTGATAATTTCAAAAAGATATGAAAATGCAAATCATTAATAAATTTATTTTAATAATGGGTTATGTAAAAACAAAAACCCCAAAGATTCAGGGCAGGGAAGGCAAGGAAAATGTCATATTGTCATATTTTCAGAAAGCTATTATTAAAGTTTTCTTTATTCTCCTGCTGTGAGGACAAAGGATCTAATTAACTAAGCTCTGGGGAAAATGACGGTCTTTTCAGAACTCTTCCCACATTCTGCTAGAGAAGTGAGGAAGTCCTAATGTGAATCCTACATCGCTTTCCAAAGTGTGGCTGACATTCCCTCCACATAAAAAGGGAAAACAAGATAAAAAACCACTCAAAACAAAACAAACTGGTTTTGGATATGCCAGATAAGCCAGATGAGACACAACAGCTGTTTCTTTGGGATATTCATGGAGTTGCTCATAATGCCACCATTTCTGTGGTTTTTCTTCAGGTTCCCATTTTTTATAGTATATTTTCATGGCTCAATTACCAGAACAATTATAGTTCTATCTTTTTATTTATTCTTTTTTATTACCACCTAGGACAAGAGAAAAGACCGTTGGTGACAGACATCTCATTTATGGAAGGCTTTCCACCTTACTGATTAGAATGCTTTTCAGCAAGTCAACTTGTCAATGACATTCTATAAAAACAGCCTATTGGACTAGAAGCATCATGGCAATGGAAATATTTTCCACTAGTAGAAAGATGCAAGTGTGAGGTGACTTGCTGAGTGAGAGATATGAGGTCTCCTTCAGGACCCGATCGTAGGTCCATTGCTTCTTGTTTAAGGTTACATCATCGAAGGGAGCAGGGAGCATACTCCTGGATGTTATGGAAAAAAAAATCAATGGAAATTCAAAATTACATAGGTCTTTAATACACAGTTGAAAAATAACAACTTGAAAATCAAGGTTTTAAAAAATACTGCTTTCCTGTCTGAGTAGATTGCTGAGTTAGTTCTGAGTTCAATTAAATTGAATTTATTCCAAAAAAGACCTGAATGTTAAGTGTGCGTGTGTACTTTAGTCAAGTCAGTGGTTATGGGCAGCAGGAGTGAATCAAGAGCTCAGAACGGGTAAGACTGAGAATGGCGGCAGTATCATCACACAGAAAAAGGAATATCCATCTATCAGAGGGCAAAAAATAAAAGATCGCAATCACTTCCACTACCAAGCTAACATAGCAGTTAGCACTTTCTTTTTGCTGTGATAGAAACAGATAGAATAAATCCATGTTTGGAAGTCAACTCAAAATGTTATTCTTGTGTGTTCAATGCCGGCTGTTGCCTGAGAAGTGGTTTGCATTTAAAGATGTTGCCAGCCTCTTCATAGCTTTTCCCTCAAGTATGAACCACTCGATTCCTCTACTTGTAGCTTAGTCCTGTCTCTGGCTCTTGAGACAATCTTGACATCCGTGTTCCTTCTCTAAGTGTAGAAAAGTCAGAAAGAGTTGTAGAACTTGGGGGTCAGCTCACAATGGGGTGTCCATGGCAGAAAACCCACAGTGATCAAGGAGTGAGGAGAGCTAATGGGGAGCCCCAGCCTGGAACAGGGGATTGAAATGCAGAGGAACAGGACAGGATCATAACCAAGTATATAGACAAGGGACAGGCACTGGGGGCTTCAAACTGCAGAAGGAGGTCTTTGTTTTCTCATTACTTTAGTGGGTACATGTGAATGGATGTGTTGGCTGGCTTACAGGTCAAGAAAAATAATATCCGAGATTTCCATTGTTAATTTTGTCGCTCAGATCCCTCATACTCCTACTTAGATCATGAGGCATCTACCTTCTTCCTGACTCCAGTTCTACCCATCACATTAATTCTGGAACCTGAGAATCTGCTGTTAGAGATTGCCCCAATACCATCTGCCTTTGGACCTTCTTTAGTCCTGCCTGGTCTTGGCATTGCTCTCTTTCCTCTGCCTGGACTTCCAGGACCAGAGCTTGTCATTTATATTCACACTTTTCAGACGTAGTAGCATTCCTGCCTGGAGAGGACAACTTGGGAAGGTTTCCCAGAGGCAAAGAATGAGGGCAGAATAGGTGCATCCTAATTCTGGGTAGCAGGAAGGGACAGTGCCTTCCTGTAATCCTTACCTAATTGACAACTGATGTTCAGAAATTCTGGAGCCAGGCATTTACCCACCAACACACAAATTCTCAGGAAAGCATCCATTATTATCACGCCTTTGCCCTTTGCTTGGAATGAGAGATCTGAGAAATTTTTGTAAAGGAAAAGGAGGAAGGAACAAACTATACTGTTTAACTAATGTCAATATTGTACATGAAGTAAAAAAAAAAAAAAAATCCCTGGAAGCCGATTTTACTACTTTGCCTAAGACTGGTTCTGAATGTTCTAGTTAATTTAACTGTAGAATTTGACAGCAGAAAATCAAGCAACTGGGCAGAACATTGAGGCCTATATTTCTTGTGCATAATCTTATACAATGCCTGCGAAAACAACAAAAATCTTTATTCTCTGCGAGACTCTTGTTCTGAAATCTTGGTTGAAGGTGTTTTCCGATCTGCCAACCCCTACTGCTCTCCCTACCCACTGCACCCCACTCCCTTGTTTTTATTTATTAGTTGGCCAGCAGGACTGTCTGCTGCTATTGTGTTAGAACAACTCAAACTATGCTTACATGCCGTGTATCATTTTGGATTTCCATTTTTCCATTCAAAGACCTAGAAAGCAAAGAGATTAAGGATAAATGAATTCTAAGATAGCAGAACTGAAAAATTAAGAAAAATATGTCAAAAAGTTTAGCTCCATTTGCCAGACAGTTTAAATATTTCGAGCACTCCTACATAGAGATAGGAGAGGCGAAGTTAAGGGAGGGTGAATATTTTAAATTTACCTTAAAGCCTATTTCTAGCTTTTACATATCTATATTTCTAACAAGTAGAACCCAATGAGCATGAAGCACTTTTATTATTCCAAACACATGTTCTCTCTTAACTCCATTCTTTTGCTTGTATTGTTTTCTGTTGCTCCCTGCCCCTAACACTTTAGCCTACCTCTACTTCTTCTTACTTTGCCCATCAAATTAAAGTTAATATTTAATATCAAGCCATAGTTGTTATTTCTAATGAACAGTTTTCCTTCAACTCCTAAGACTGGATTAAGAATATTGAGAGTTGATTCACAATGAACTGGTCATGGCAGAAATATTCAAGATGATCACGGAGCAAAGAGAGCCAATGGGGAGCCGCAGCCTGGGAGAGGAAATCGAAATGCGGAAGGGCAGGCCAACACCATACACACGGTGTACACAGATCTCCTTATATTACAGAGAGCTAAGTTAAGTAGAAATACTATAGGCAGTCAGGCAGGGCTAGGCCCTCAAAGAGTCAGTGCAGAATATGAGAACACATCACAACTGTGGCTGGAGGCGCATTTGTTGAAGGTCAGGCCTCAAGATAAAGATGGAATGACCAGGCTTACATCCCTCCTGGGGGGATAAGCAATAACTTGAAGTTTATAATTGGTACAACCTGGTCCAATAAAGTCCAGCTAGTCAGCAGTCACCCAGGTGGGTGACCAGAGCATCCAGACCCATCCTTTCTTAAAAAATATTTTTGTTATTTCCGCGTACCCTTGTTACATGAACTGCTTCCATATTGGATCAATATTATCTAAGTAGCTATACTTATAATCTGGTTGATCATAGTTTTGACCCACATTGTACCCACCTTATGATTTTGATTTATAAAACATTCTCAGAGAAGTGGGCTCTGTGGCAACTCACTTTCCAGCCCTCTCCTCTCTCAGAAGCTATCTCTCAATAAGTTTTTTCCTACTCTTATCCTCCATTGTTCCTTAGAATTCATTATTCGATTTCAGGGACCACGAACTCAGCATATCTTATATCTAGCAGGTTGGGAGTTACATTTTTTGCCATATCCCTTAGTTCTTGATCACAATGGGTATTTCTGCCATGGCCAGCCCATGGCGAGCCAACCTCCCAGTTCTAGAACCCATTTCTAGTTTTAGGGAAGGATCATTGACACATTAAGTTTGTCCTGAGAGCTGGAGACAAGACTAAGCTTACAGGTGAAGGAGTCAAATAATTTATGCTTGAGGAAAAGGCCATATGTAGCCTGGTGTCCATCTATAAATAAAGTATACATAGGTCTTCATGACATTCTAATCTCATGCCTAGGAGAACACATGCGTGTTGTAAGTTTGCTAGCTTTTTACTTGCCCAAGCCTCAAATAAGAGTATGAACCTTTTTTGTGAGCATTCTTACATCTGGTTTACCATAAATTTCCTTTTGTCTAGCACCTTTCTTGCAATATAAGAGGGCATCAAAAATATTTGAACAACTTTTGTCATATTAGACATCTAACTAAATTTCTTTCCTACCCTTGTTTTCTTAACCAGTCTTAGAAGCAAAGGAGTAATATTTAGAACATTTTACTCCAGTTTTAGTGTGAAGGCTTATTGTGAGGCTTTTTCCAAGGGTATCTAAAAAAACTAAAGCAAGTCAACAGAAAGGGCATGGAGATATTATTATGGGAATAGTGGACTCGAGCTGGGGAGTCCAGGTTGAGGAAGCTAGTGCTACAGTTGTCACCTCCAGTGGAGATCAGCAAACACAGATCCTTCCTAGGGTCCAATCTGCTGGAAAGTTTGGCACCGGGACACTCTAAAGAGTGACTCCATAATCATTATTTTAGGGCATTTCATTAGATTGAAATGAATCCCCCAGGAAGAAGTAAGATCTACTTTCTGAGGTAGATGAATGAAGTGGGAACTAAGCCGGGAATCAGGTCTCCAGACAAATGTGCTGAAATTCAGGGCAGAAACCTTAAGAAATTGGAGCACAAACCCCCCTCCAAAAATAATTGATATAGAAGGTCCATGAAATGCCCTAGAACCACATGGTGAGGGTTGAAGCTGCAGTTTTATTGGCACGTGGACACCCTGGGGCTCACACTGAGCACATCAGACACTACTTGAAAGGCCAGAATCCAGTGCAAGTCTCCCAAAAAAGGATCAACAGGAGTTTATCTGTAAGAACTATTATAATAGGGCCTCTGCCAAGAACCTTTTTCTCATAAGCTCTAAGATTGCACCCAAATGGAATTTACGTTCAAATTACTTTGCAGCAAGTGATCTGTTACCAGTATGCATACCAAGGAAGGTCGGGGACACTTTTTGAACAGCGCGGCATATTGAATCAGAATGAAGTCATTTTCTTAGCCATCTAAAAATCAAGTCAGTTTTAAACCATCAACTTTTGGGTTGCCTGAGATCCAACATGTTCCGTAGACAAAAAACGACACCCTAACATTGCCATAAAAATCTTGGCCAAGATGACTAGGTCAAGTTCACAAAAATTGTTGAACCTATTTGGTTTACTGACTACTTTTTAACATCATGCTTGCCAAAATATAAATGCTTGGTAAACGGATGACTGCAGTAGGAGACCCAGGGCTATATGGGTTATCAAAACACATCCCTCCCACTGACTGCACCTTTACATTGTTTTATAATCATCTGTCTCTGTATTTATCGCCCTGCTAGACTGTGAATTCCTTGAGGAACTAGCGTTGTGCTTAGAGATCATGCACTTATTCACCATGATATAGACCAAGAGCTCTCCTCCAAAACCTGTTTTCCCTTTCTTAGACCGCATGGCTAGATCAGTTACCCGGAACTCCACTGTACTCCCAGCCATGTATGAATCTGCCTTAACTTAGTGCTTCAGACTAACGAGTCCAGGAAACCAAATCTTGTCCACGGTGTTACAAATAAATGACACCCCAAATCCCAAATCTGGCGAATTCTCCCTGACTTGGATCAATAAAATCTCACTACGCATCCAGGCCAGCCGCAAACACTGTACAGATGTATTCCGAGGCATTTTCTTCAGCAGCATCTGCAAATGAATGTTCATAATACAAATGTTTCAATTACCAGGCTTTCTGAGTTGATTTTTCTGATAAGAAATCATATTTTTGCAAGGATTATAATGTAAGATACATGGACTTTTAACCATAAAATTTTCTTAATAAAATTTGCTTTTTTGGTGAAAGATTATGCAAGGTGTGTCATCTCTAGCCAAACATGTTCTCTAGTTCTTTTTCCCATTCTTCTTTCTATGCTTTTATGCACATTGTTTGTCCTTCCAGAAAAATATTGCCAGTTCATTTTCTTTCTCTTAAACATTCGACTCAATATTCATGTCTGGTGGTAAGAATTATCTATTCTAGGGAGAGCCTATTTGTCATCCAAAATTACATTTGATCTTTCCAATCTTTCCATTTATTCTGAGAGTCTTCTAGACCTAGAGTATATTATAGTGGTCCTTGTGACAAAATCAGTTTGTTTGAAAATTGCATAAATAGTTCACATACCAATAAAATACCTTCCAAGCATGGCAGGAAATCTGATTCCGGGATTGAAATAAATGATGACATTAATGTAAAAGTCTATTTCTCTTCAGAAAAAGTAATTAACTTAATTAACAAACACATACTGAGTTGATATAGTGAGTTCAAAAATAATGACAGTAAATAAAGCTTTCATTTAGTTTCAAATCAATGATATTAATTTAACTTGTTCTATACCCATTATTTCTGAACTCAATATTTTTAAAAATTAGCTGCAAAATTTTAAAGTCATAAATAAATCTTCTGTGTTTTAAAGCAATAAATAAAGCTTCTGTACTTTGTTAGGTCCTGTCTCTTAATTTGCAAATGAGCCATTTTCTGCCTTTTGATTACAGTTTATATACAGGTTAAATTACATTGTGAAAACCCATGTTGCAATGAAATCTCTTTTTAGAGCCAGACTTTGTGTTTTTAAACTCTTATTGCCCCCATTCTAGTAATATTTGGTGCAATGAAATCCAAACACAAGAGAAGTCGACTGATCCCTTGAGGGTTTTGTCAAAGTGGTTTACCTGAATTTATTTCTAGTTTTTCTATGATATCAATGGTTGTTGAGCTGAAAGCATGGTGCTTGTGGGGAGGGTTCAGGATGAACTAACGCTAAGTGTCTGAGAAATATAAAATACCTGGACTCGTGATTTACATAGATTACCTGTAGGTAAAAGCTCAAAAGCATATTTAATCTTTCTGTTTTCACCTGAATGTTTCCCTAGAAGGGAGGCATGCTCAAAACGTTTAGCTGGGTTACTGTCTGTGAGATCCACAGTGCTATTGAGCTACTACCCAGCATCGCCTGCGCCTAAGCTCTACTGGAAATTGCTGTGTATCTTTCATGAGAAGAGTAGTATAGTGCTGAAAGATTAAAAATCTTTGTGCTTCTTCTCCTATAGGTTTTTCTACAGTGGGGCACATGATCCAATATCCACGTATGCCGGCTATATGAATTACTTATTGTTAACCATGGTAAAATATAACATTGATTATTACAAGATGATTTAATAAAACGCAGTGCAAAATAATTTTTGATAGACCTAGTTTTGTTACCTGTGTTTATTTGAACGTTACAGTCCTGGCATTAGTCAATACCTAAGTTAATGGAAATGCTAGTATTTTTGATACTTATGAGAAAATTAACCATTTCTAATGCAGATACATAGTCTAATGCATTCTCGTGAGGGAGGTTGGTTCATGCAAGGAAGTGGGAATCTGGGTCAAACACCTGAATGGAGAGAGTTTTGGAGTAATTTCTGATGAAGATAAGAGAAATTTATTTTCAAGTATGACAAAAAATCCAACGCGTTTTGTGTGTGTGTGTGTGTTTGTGGGTACTGAGGGTCGAACTCAGGACCTCGTGCACCAGCAGGCGCTCATGCCACTGAGCAATATCACCTCTTTTGTATGTGGGTACCGGGAGTCAAACTCAGGACCTTGCGCTTGCCAGGCAGGCGCTTATGCCGCTATCTCACCGGCCCCTCCAATACGTTTTGAGTCAACTTAATATTGGAGAAGTACACATTTAGATAGACTATGGAAACCAGGCAAGTTGGTACATGCCTGCAATCCCAGCACTGAGGGAGGATGAAGCAGGAGGACCACAAGTTTGAGTTGCACTTGGGCAACTTAGTGAGATTCTGTCTCAAAATAAAAAATAACAGGGGCTGGAGATGTAGCTCAGTATGAAGGCTCTGGGTTCAGTTCTCAGTATTCCCCCAGAAGATCAGTAGCGGGAGTATGGCAATTCTATAAATATTTAAACACTTGTATGTGCTCCATTGTTGCAGACACTGGGGATCTGGGGCTACGGCCAGGTTTCATGCACTTGCTGTCTAGAGGGATAATGGCTATGAGATTTTTCTGCGCTATAGGAATAAAAAGCCCTGGTTGTTTAACTGCTCCATACTGGAAAGATTAAGGAAATATGGAAGAAGGGCAGGTGTTCAGTTTACTTCATTTCAAGAACTATTTATTGAGCACCTTAATATTCCAGCTAGTCTGACAGGAGTCAAGGACTGAAGAAACAAAGTCCTTCTTCCAGGCAAGCTTGTAATTACAGAGAAAAAGAGGAAGGTCCGAGGATCTTTGTCACTAGCCTGTGGTCAGTATCATGATGGCCCAGAGGGAAGAGTGTGCAGGGACAGAGGCCTTTTGCTCAGTATGGGAGAGGTCTGGGGAAAATGTCAGGGAAGGAGTTGTAAGTGAGACTTCAGAGAATAGCCTGTGTGACGTTTGCAGAGCTTGAGTTTACTCTTCCTGTAAAGGAGGTGAAATGAGCAGGACCTGGGCATGAGGCTGGAGGGACAATGAGGAGACCCTAGGCCACCTGGATGATTGGGCACAAGTAAGAAAACGGGACCACAAATAGGATCCATGCTGAGTAGTAAGGGACTTGAAGCCAGAATAGCTTCAACAGATTAGAAATGTTAATGGGACCAAAGGACTGGTCTCTCTATGGGGTGCACCAGAAGGAGCAATGAGAGAGCCCAAAGAGAGTATGAGATGGCCTGAGCATGGGACATCTGGAGTGACACTGCTCTAGAGGAGAAGAAGGTCCAGAGTATCTGTGTGTCCAAAGAGTGTGAAGGGACTGGAAGTGAAAATCACCGAAGCCAAGGAATCCACGAGCACATGTATTCTCTGACTCATCCACAGATACACTGTGGTTTCTCAGAATGACATCGAGAGGTGGAACACAGAGGGAAATTGGAAGCTGACTACCGAGCTGGCCAATGAATATGAGGTGATAACTTGGGAGGCTCTCTATCATAATTACATGAAAGAACTCAGCTGTGAAAGCAAAGGACTTGGTGTGCATTTCTGTACAGAGCACAGGACTCCGGAGCATCTCAGTGTCCTTGGAGTTCCCTTGGGGGCCTCTGTTCTCCAGAATTATGTACATCCCCAATTATGCAGGTGTAGGGCACAAGGGGAAACTCTTCATACTCTTTAGTCTTATCTGGATGTGTGGTGAGTCTGCCCAGTTAACTAAGAGAAATAAAATAGATCTAACATATCCCCTCAAAGTCTCATGTGTTTCGAGGTAGGGCTTATGGGAGGATCATGAAGGTACAAACCTTATCAATGGATCAATCCATTGATGAGCTCATAACTAAATAGTGGGTGGGGCCTAGTTGGAGGAAGTAGGTAACTGGGGGGGAGTGCTCTTGAAGGATGCCTTTTCTCTGGCTCTCTCTCTGCTTCCCAGCTTCCATGAATTGAGCATCTTTCTTCTACCGTGCTCTTCTGCCATGACATTTCTGCTTTGGAGCCAGCTGACCATGGACTGAACCCTCAGAAACCCAAATAAACATTTTCTCCTTTATCTTGTGTGCATCAGACTTTATCTTAGCAAAGGAAAGGTGACTATTATAACCAGAAAACCAGAGCTTGGTCTAACATCAAAATGAAAAAAAAAAAAAAATTTGCCTGAAGTTTGTTATGCTAGATCTCACCTAAAACTGTGTTTTGGAAAAAAAATTAGCTCTCTTATTCAGATGAGGTTTTCAGTAATAAATTATTCCTTTTAATATAAAACTACTGGTGAAAATTATCTTCTTAGAATTACAATTATGCAGTTTATCAAAGTCTTGCTGATAAACAAAAATAGCTCTCTTGGCCCGGGCATTTTCCTAGGCTTCTCACACCAGCACCATAATGCTGAGACATTCATAGCCCTGAATGATGTTACCAATCCTGGGAACCAGTTTAGTCTAAATTTCATTTTGGATGCAGTTTAAAGATTTTCACCTTAAATGAAATAAAAGTTTGATACACCAAGAGATAGAAGTTTTGCTCAGTGCAGAATTGAGCTCTGGTCCAGGACAAATTCTTCCGTAATAAATATCTAGATTAAAAGCAATCTAAACATACGATTTACTAAGAGCATCTAGACATTCAGTGCCTTTGTATAGATAAAGCCTTTGTGTAGACGACATGTGTTTGTATAGATGAAGCATCTGGATGATTGATTATTCACTTCAATTTAAATATTTTTATGTTATATGATTGCATATTCTCTTTACTCAACCTTCTCATATTGAATCCAATCCTACAGAGTGCAAAGTTTCTAAGAGCTGTATTGGCTAAGACCTCTCTATGGTAGCTTTCCCAGAACTCTTTTTGCTTGCCGGAGTAGTTAGAAGGGGGACACAGGTACTTAACTGAGGTTTTCCCTATAATAATGTTGTTTTCACGTAAGGCACTGACTGGCTGTAGCAGCTGACACTATCTGTGTGAGATGATGCTTCTATCACTTCTAAGCAGTTGCTCTTCTAGAAATGTGACCTCCGTATAATAACAGTCTGGCTATTAAGCTTTATAGTTAGTGTTATGTGCTTATATTTTTGCAGAAAAATTATTGCTAATATTATCTTGTTTCATCCTCAAACATCCCTCTGAGACAGAACAAATACTTTTATCCCCAGCTGACTGAAGAGGAAACATACACAAAGATGAAGTATGAGGAGTCATCAAAAATACAGGGAATGTTTAAATTTTTAAAATTACTTACTATAGTAAAAGACATATTACCACTAATGCCCCTCAAAATACTCTTACACTTATCCCATAGTTCTTGCCACTTTCTGAAGTGGTTCTTGAAGTGCTCTCATGAGCGTCTTCAGTTATGCTGTTGTGGCTGCCTTGATGTCCTGATTAAATTCAAAACATTTACCTTTCCTTGTCATTTTGACTTTAGACACAGTGCCAGATCTGGTGAATAATGTGGGTAAGGACACACTGTAATATTTTTACCAGCCTGCCTTTCTGTTGAATGCCACTTGGCAGCAATATCCACTATATTTTTTATCACATCTTGTAAAAATACTCATGAAAAAGAACTTCCAGAACTGCTTCAGAAAGTGGCAAAAATGATGGGATAAGTATATTCAAAGCAAAGGGGAGTAATGGGAAGAGGATTAATACCAAAATCAAATATAAGTTTATCTTTGTTCTCAAAAGAATAAAACATGACTAAATTAATTTCTAAAATGAAAGTTATTAAAAAAATGAAAAGGAAGACAACAAAAGAATATTTTACAGACTGAACAGGCTGAGACAGTCCCCATGTACCAGAGTGTGGTGAATTTTTAGATGATGAACATATATCAAAAAAGGCTCTAAAAGGTCAGCAACTTTTACATCCATTTTTAAAAGCTAATTTTTAAATTTTTCTCCAAGACACACACAATATTCATGCCTATACTCATTTTTTTGTAAAGTGGGATCTCCCTTTTTCAGAAATCTCTCAGAGGGGATTCATGGAGACATCTGTAGTCATTACCAGTGGAAGTCCATGTTCTTGTCTTCATGAACTATTGGATATGCACAACGAATGACTCTATGTGAGTGACCACATGTGTAATTGAATTACCATCATTAAGGAAGAAGTAATTTTTTATAAGCTCCTTCTCTATTTGAAGGCATGGGCAAAAGGTGATCACTCCAATGGACTTTCTGTGTCCCTTCTTCTTTTTTAATTTCTAATTTTTTTTCCTCACACGATACCCTATAGTGCCATTTATTGCCAGCAGTGGCAAATTTGTTATTCCTTGTTAAAAACCAACTTTATTGAACTGGAAATCTCACCCTCTTACTATTTATTAATACAGTTTTAAGAGAATCCTCCCATTTTGTTGGGTAGTTGCTCAATTGGGTTTAAATGTGATGTACTTGTTGGCTATTTAGCCCCATGGGGACGGTGCTGAGACAGGCTTACTCAGGCTTCCTTTGAGCACAGAAATGAAAATCAATAAACAATTTGAACTTCTTTGAGAGGAATTTTTCTCCTCTAATGAATATACAAGCTTGGCTACAGCTTAATTCAGACATTGAATTTGGTGAGTGTTTTTGCCTTTGCCACAAGCATGACAAACAGAAGCTTCAAATGACATGCCCCACAGGGAGACTTAATGTTTAAAAAAGTCAGCCTCTCCCAGCCCACGCCTACACAAAAATGAGACAACTCAACTATGGTAACAGTTGGTTGAACTGGACTCTTGAGAAATGTTCCAGGGACTGCCCAGTGATATCATTTGTCCTGTCTCTACAAAAGAGTTTTGAGAGCAAGAAAATATACAGACAAAAAATAACAACAAAATAGAGCTTAACTAAATCAAACACTAAATAGTTTATGAATTAGGATATGTGCATTTCAAGTGATGGGAAACACAACCCTGGCTTTGGGTAGTTCTGGAAGCAGAGCTCCTGTGATTTTACTAAGTCCATCCCCAGCTCTTCCCTCTACAGCAACTTTGCACCTATTCTCTGGATAGAAACAAGGCATTCGTCTGTGCAGCTACACAGCTGCCAAGGAAAGAAGTGAAGCATATTTTTCCCACAATAGTGGAAAAAAGCTCAAGTCCTTGTTCCTGAATAGGGGCCTGAATAGGATCATCTGTCATTTTCTGTCTGTGGCCAGGGGAGCAGGAAGTGCTGATTGACTTGTGGCCGCAGAGCTCTTGCTCTGACCTGAAGAAGGGTATCAACCCCAGGCAGGGTTGTCAACGCTGATTTCTCAAAGCAAATTTGAGGCACTGTTTCACGAAAGAGTGGTGAGAGTGTACTGTCTGATGAAATCACAGTCGCAGGCAGGTATAGCGGGCTGGAGAAATGATTGATTAAATTAGTTAATGCTGATATTAGAATCATATCTTAAAGTGTGGTAATAAACTGGTCCATACCCATAATTTATCACCAGAAGACGACAACATTAAGCACACATTAGTGAATGATGAAATCTTAAAATATGGTATAGAAGAATAAAGACACAACCGTCTCAACATGAAGCAAAGATCACAAATGAAACTAAAGTGACTACTGACAAATAAGATCTATTACTAAATACCTGTGAAAAAATAAGGTTTCAAGCTTCTCTTTGCAAAGGACTCCAGAGCCCTAGATTTTTCTTTCATATTATTTTATCATCACATTTCTGAGTTTTCCAAATAGTTTAGAGATGTACACAATGGAGTAATGACAAGGAAAATGTATTACATATTTTTCTCCCTTTGAGCCCCCTGCCCAATTTTTCTCTGGTAAAAGAGAAGGTGCATGCAGATAGAGGAGGCTATAAGGCTTTCTTATCTTCACCCAGTGTGAATCAAGAGAAAACATTGTTCTGCTGGTGTATATCAAGGCCAGTTGAAAGCGTCCACACCTGAGATAATTTAGGTGAATAACGACGAGTGGGGGTCTTTAGGGTTTGGAGGTGGAGCCCACCACATGTCTGCTTGAGCCTGAAAAAAAATTAGGTCTTTATCAGAGTCCCAGATTCTTCCTTTCACTCACAACTACTATTGATATCAATGGTACTTTAAATTCCACAAATCCCTCCATTTAAATATTAGAGCCTGATTCCATTCCCAGGACAATGGGCTATCCAGATTCCTGACTGGTTTATAGCAAATGGAATATGAGAGAACTAATGGGAGATCTGTTTTAGGGCATAGAAAGCACGAGAACACCCTCCTTGCTCCCTCTTGCTCTCACCCTGCAGGAAGCTGTACATCCTGAGGACACTTCAGCAGCCCTAAGAGGAGGTCTTTGTGTTAAAGAAAAAATTCCTCTTGCCTACAACCAGCAAAAGACTGAGGTGTCCAGCCTCCTACCGTGGGACTGCACCATCTTGGAAGAAATCCTCCAACCCCCATCAATATTTCATTTGACTGTGACCTCAGCCTTTATCTTAACCTTCACTTTATCCTTCTGAGAAACCGTGAATGGAAACCACCCAGCTAAGCTGTTCCCATATTTAGGACCCTCAGAAAATGTGAGATAGCAGATAATTGTTGTTTAAGTTTCTAAGTTTGGGGGTGATTTGTTATTCAGCAATAGATAATAAATTCAATATGTGTGAACTCTTCACATGTATAGAAATTGTTCGATCAATTGTTCATTCAATTGAGTAGGCATTTATTACCGACTCCTCCCATACTCAGTACAATCTCACTTAACCTTAGCACGTTTCTTTTTTTTTAATTTAAAGAGAAAAAACAATAAAAACAATGATGCAAAATTTCAAATCAAGATAGTATGAAAGTAACCATAGTTAGTATATTGCTTATTGTTATCTTCAAAGTAGTTGCTCAGATTACAAGATGTAGGCATGAAAAATTGATCAAATGATATAAGCGCAAAACTTTCTTTTCAATGGACTTACATAAATTAGTAGTATAGTTATCTTAACTGTCTTGTATATATATATTTTTTTAAATTTACTTTTCCTTTTCCCTTCCTTCTTTTTGCCTTTCCCCCATCCCAGTTTCTCTTTCCTTTTGAACAGTTTCTTTCCATTTCCCAATATCTATTGTACATTTTGGATCTTATTTATTCTTTCAGCTTCTTACACTAGGGAGACAATATGATGTTTACATATGTGAGACTGATTTATTTCACTTATGAGTATGGTCTCAAGTTGCATCCATTTACCCATAAAAGTCTCAAGTTTATCCTTCTTTATAGCTGAGTAGTACTCCATTATATAAAAAATACCACATCTTTTTATCCATTCCTTTGTTGATGGGCATTTGGGTTGTTTCCAAGATTTAGCTATTACAAATTGTGCTGTTATAAATATGGGTGCACATATATTGGTGTGATATGATGTTTTTAATTCTTCTGGGAAAATACCCAGAAAGGGAATAGCTGGGTTGAATGGGACCTCCAATCCCAGTTTTTTGAGAAATCTCCACGCTGATTTCCACAGTGATTGCACCAGTCTACACTCCCACCAACAGTGGAGAAGGGTTCCTTTTTCCCCACAGCCCCACCAGCATTTGTTATTGGCTGATTTCTTGATGATAGCCATTCTTTCTGGGATGAGATGGAATCTCAATGTTGTTTTAATTTGCATCTCTCGAATGACCAATTTGCTATATGTATTTCTTCATCTGAGAAGTGCATATTCATCTCCGATGCCCATTTTTGGATTAGGTCTTTAAATCGCGTAGATCTGATTTTTTGCAATTCTTTGTATGTTCTAGATATAAGTCTTTTGCCTGAGGGACTGTTGGCTAGAATTTTTTCCCACTCTCTGTGTTCTCTTTTCATTCCGTTGGTGATTTCTTTTGATGTGCGAAAGCTTCTTAATCAGATGAGATCCCAGTTGTTGATTCTTTGGAGTATTTCCCGTGCAGTTTGGGTTTTGTTCATGAAGTCTCTGCCTACACCTATGTCTTCAAGATTTCTACTACTTTCTCTTCCAGTAGATTCAGTGCTTCTGTTTTAATATTTAGATCTTTGATCCATTTTGACTCTAGTTTAGTGCATGGTGAGAGACATGGGTCTAGTTTAAGTCTTCTGCATGTGAAAAGCCAGTTTTTCCAGCACCATTTATTAAAGAGGCTATCTTCCTTCCAGTGAACATGTTTGGCTCCTTTGTCAAAGATAAGGTGGCTGAGTGTGTTTGTAGTTGTGTCTGCAACTTCTAATCTGTTCCATTGATCCTCAGGTCTGTTTTTTTTGCCAGTACCATGCTGATTTTATCACAGTAGCTTTGTAGTATAATTTCAAGTCAGGGATTGTGATGCCTCCTGCCTTGCCTTTCTTGCCCAGGATTGCTTTTGCTGTTCTAGGTCTCTTCTGGTTCCAAATGAATTTTAGGAATGTTTTCTCTAGTCCTGTGAGGTATGCTAATGGTATTTTGATTGGGATTGCATTAAATCTGTACAACAATTTTGGAAGTATGGCCATTTTCACTATGTTGGTTCTTCCTATCCTTGAGCAAGAGATATCTTTCCATTTTCTGATATCCTCTTTGATCTCCTTTTTCAGAGTACTATAATTTTCAATGTATAGATCTTTTACTTCCTTTGTTAGATTGGTTTGTAAGTATTTTTTTTTTTGATGCTATTGTGAAGTGTGTGGTTTTCCTAATTTCTCTCAGTGAGTTTGTTGTTTGTGTACAGGAATGCTATTGATTTTTTGAGTGTTGACTTTGTATCCAGCTATGCTACTGAATTTGCTTATTAAATCTAGAAGTCTTTTGGTGGAGTTTTTGGGGTCTTCTATGTAGAGTATTATGTCATCTGAAAATAATGATAATTTAACTTCTTCCTCTCCTATCCTTATTCCTTTTACTTCTCTCTTTTGTCTAACTGCTCTGGCCAATGTTTCCAGAACTATATTGAATAGGAGTGGTGATAGTGGACATTCTTGTCTTGTTCCTGATTTTATAGAGAAAGCTTTCAGTTTTTGTCCATTTAGTATGATGTTGGCTGTTGGTTTCTCATAGATGGCTTTTATCAGATTGAGATAAAGACCATCTATTCTGATTTTCTGTAAGGTTTTTATCATGAATGAGTGTTGGACTTTGTCAAAAGCTTTTTCTGCATCCATTGAAATGATCATGTGATTTTTGTCTTTGGCTCTGTTGATATGGTGTATTACATTTATTGATTTGCATATGTTGAACCATCACTGCTTCCCTGGGATGAATCCCAGTTGGTCATAGTATATAATCTTGATGATTTGCTGCATTCTGTTTGCTAATATCTTATTGAGGATTTTTGCATCTATGCTCATTAGGGAGATTGGCCTGTAGTTCTCTTTTTTGGTTGGGTCTTTCTCTGGTTTTGGTATAAGGGTAATGCTTGCCTCCAGGAATGAGTTGAATTGAAAGGGAGTATTGCTTCCCTTTCAATTTCATTAAAGAGTCTGAGGAGTATGGCCTTAAATCTTCTCTAAATTTCTTGTAGAATTCAACAGTGAATCCATCAGGACATGGGCTTTTCTTTGTTGGTAAGTTTTAATTACATTTTCAATCTCATTAACTGATATTAGGTTATTCAGAATTTTTATATCTTCTTGATTCATCTTCAGTAACTCATACATATCTGGAATCTGTCCATTTCTTCTGTGTTTTCCATCTTATGCGAGTAAAGATTTTCGAAGTAGGTATTGATGATCTTCTGAATTTCCACAAGATCTGTAGTGATTTCACCCTTTCCATTTCTCATTGCATGAATTTGAGTCTTTTCTTTCCTTTTTTTGATAAGGTTGGCTAAGGGTTTATCAATTTTATTTATTGTTTCAAAGAACCAACTCTTCGATTCATTAATTCTTTGTATTGTTTTCTTAGTCTCCATTGCATTAATTTCTACTCTGATCTTTATAATTTCCTCTGTTGTATGTGCTTTGGGCTTGTCTTGCTCTTCTTTTTCTAGAAGCTTTAGGTGCAACATTAGGTTGTTTCTTTGTGTTTGTTTTGTTTTCCTGATGTGAGAATTCACTGCTGTAAGTTTCCCTCTTAGGACTGCTTTATTGCATTCCATAAGTTCCAGTATGTTGTATCTGCTTTCTCATTTAGTTGTAGATATTGTTTAATTTCTTCTTTAATTTCTTCTGTGACCCATTTGTTGTTTAGCAGGTGTTATTTAATTTCCATGTGTTTATGGAGTTTTTGAAGTTTCTTTTGCCATTAATTTCCAATTTCATTGCACTATGGTCAGATAATATGCATGGGATAATTTCAATTCTTTCGCATTTACTTAAGCATGTTCTATGGCTAGTATGAGGTTTATTTTAGAGAACATCCCATGTGCAGCTGAGAAGAATGAGTATTCTGATGATGATGGGTGGAACACTCTGAAAACATCTACTAAGTCCATTCGTTCACATATTTTGTTCAGTTCTGATATTTCTTTGCTGATTTTTTGTCTAGTTGATCTATCTCTTTGTGACAATGGAGTATTAAGGTCTCCCATTACAATTGTGTTGTTGTTTATTTGGTTTTTCATGTCTATTAATAATTGTCTTATACAGTTGCATGCTCCTGTATTCGGTGCTTACATATTTTTGATTGTTATCTCTTCCTCTTGAAGTTTTCCCCTAACAAGTATGTAGTGACCTTCTTTATCTCTTTTGACCATTCTTGGTTTGAAACTCACATTTTCTGCAAACCAGGAGAGCTACCCCTTCTTTTTTTCTGGGTTCCTGTTGCATGGAAAATTGTTTTCCATCCTTTGACTTTCAGTCTATGAATTTCTTTTTCAGTTAAATGTGTTTCTTGTATACAGCATATTGTGGGATCTTGTTTCTTGATCCATTCTGCCAGTCAGTTTCTTTTGATTGGAGAATTGAGGCCATTTACATTGATGGTATAACCGATATGTATTGGCTTATCTTTGTCATGTTATGTTCCTATTGTTGGTTCCCTGCTTTTCCCCTCTGTTTACTTGCTTCCCCTGCCTGGTAGTTTGTTTCTCATGTTGTTCTTGGAATTGTGGTCATTTTTTATCTTTGTCTAGAATATCTTTCAGTACTCTTTGTAGGGTTGGTTTGGTGGTCATGAATTTCTTCAGTTGTTCTTTGTCATGGAAGTATCTTATTTCTCCATTAATTTTGAAAGATAGTTTTGCAGTGTATATCAATCTGGGTTGGAAGTTGATTTCTTTCAGGACATGAAATACTCCACTCCAAGTTCTTGTTGACTTGAGGGTTTGTGTTGAGAAGTCTGCTGTGATTCTAATGGGCTTTCCTTTATAGGTGATCTGTTTCTTTTCTCTAACAGCTTTTAATATTCTATTCTTGTGCTGAATTTCTGGAATCTTGATTATTATATGTCTTGGTGTAGTTTTGTTTTGGTCATGGCTATTTGGAGTTCTATATGCTTCATTTATTTGTATGTCAAATTCTTTATCCATGCTTGGGACGTTTTCTGCCATTATTTCTGTGAAGATTTTTCTTTTAATGGCATTTTTGCTGTCTCCAGCTTTCTCTTTGACCCCAATCAATCTTATGTTATTCTTCTTTGCGTCATCTTGTACCTGTTGGATTGGTTTTTCATGGTTTCTTGCTATTTTAAAGGTATCTTTCTTTTTCTTTTTTTCCTTTATGCAGGTACCGGGAACTGAACTCAGGACCTCACGCCTGCCAGGCAGGCACTTATGCCACTGAGCTATATCACCGGCCCAAGATATCTTTCTTTTCATGATCACTTGCTGAAATTCTGTCTTTAAGATCTGATATTCTATCCTCTCCTTCATTCAATCTGTTTCATATACATTCAGTGGAGGTTTTAATCTCTTGGGTTTCTGTTTGGATCTGTTTCATGGATTCTATTTCTTTCCTGTGTTGGGCATTTTTTGTTTCCATCATTTTTCTAAGCTCATCTATTCTTTTACCTGTGTCTTCTCTAATATCTTTTATTTTAAGCATCTTTTGTTTTTGTACCTGAGAGATTATTTTCTCTATAGCCTTTTCCATTTGTTTTTTCACTTCTATTGTTATCATTTCAGAAAGTTCCAGTGTTTGACTTTCAATTTCATCTATCTCATTGTGTTCCAGGCTTGTCCTGTGTAGGCTGGGGGGTGTGGGTCTGCATTTTACTTCTGCATCTTTTCATTGTCTATTTTCTTTTTTTTAATTTTATTTTGTTTTCTATGTTGATGCTTGCAGATTTCTTATGATAAATAGCTTTATCACTAGTGTTGAGGCTTCCCAAGAGATGTCTGTTCTTTGGGGATGTCCTCTAGATGTAGGGGGTTCTTTATAGCTATCCCAAGAACCTACCTTCCCAATTTGTAAAGGATGCAAAGTTACTATTTGGCTTAGCACCCAATCCTTTGGTACTGGCTTGTGGTGGTGATTATGACCCCATACCACCACAGCATTATCATACGGGGGAGAAAAACTGATTATAACATGTATGACATCCTGGCTACACTAGTACAGTTAGTAATAACAATATTTTCAAGTACAGCTTAACTACTGACAAACTATGGTAACCATTAACCTGCTACCTCCAAGCACAGGAGCAAACTCCAGAGTTATATAACAAAACCAAACATATACTGTGTACTTGTACATAGTCATTTTCTCTTGGTTTTACCCTTTTGTGGGGGTGAGGGGTTAAGATGGTTAGGGGACAGGATAAAGTGATGGATGAGGTCAGATATAGTAGAGTCAAGTCTGGAGGTCAAAAGATGGTCGCCTGAGTTTTGGGAAACTGGAGGACACAGGAGGGGAAGAATGAAATAGAATGTGAAGGAGACAGTGTTTGCTCACTTGAAAGATTAAATTCAAAAAGTAGTTGAGGAAGGAGAGAAAGAGGATCAATAGAAGAAAATGAAAAAGAGAGGTAAGAAACCTCAACAGTGTAAAAAAGAAGGAAGAAAGAGGAGAATGGAAAAGAAAAGAAGAAAAGAGAAAAAAAAAGTAGACCCAGGGAAGAGAGGATGGGGAAAGAAAACCAAAAAACCAAAAAAACCAAAAACCCCTAAACAAAAATAACCACAAAATACATGACAAAACAAGATGAATTCCAACCAGACAGGAAAGGGGTAGCCAATCAGACAAACAAGGGAGAATATAAGTAGTAAAATACATCTAGTGTTTACATTTCTGTGGTCAGTGTCCATGTCAGATGCAGATAAGCACATTTCTTATCTCCTGTTGCCTAGACTAATCCTATCTGAACTCATCTCTCCTTCAAATTTCTTATTTTCTAGTCAGTAACATACAATTTAGCTCATCATTTTGCTTCCGTTGGTTCATGTATGTTATATTTGGCAATCTTCCCAAAGAACACAGGGCTTCATATTTTAAAATATTTCTAAATACATTTTTGGATTCAATAAGTCTTAATTAATTGAAGGAGCAAATCAGTTCCTTGAAGTTGCTTGACCCCTAGTGAAATTAAATGAGTGGTTCTTTGTTTTGGACCAGTGCTATGCTATAGTTTTAGGCAGACAGCAATCTGCTTTGCTCATATCTACCATCCAATTATACCCCTGCCTAAAACAGGACTCAGCAAACTTTTTTCTGTAGAAGAACAGTGTATTAGTCAGCTTTTCTATTGCTAAGACATAGCACTCAACATCTACAACTTAAAAGAAGAGATGTTTAATTTGGCTCACAGTTTGGGGATTCAGTCCATGGTTAGCTGGTTCCAAGGCAGACACATTATGGTGAAAAGGCCTGGAGTGATAAGAATGTTTAGTTCATGGAGAAGCAGAGCACAGAAACAGTGCCAGAGAAGAAGGGGCCAGGGACCAGATCTAGTACTTAATGTCACACCTCAATGACCCATACATCCAGAACTATTGCCATCCTCCAATTCCCTAGGCAACTCCCAACTCAATCAAGTTGATACAGTAAAGCTTAACTGAGAGAGAAACAGACAGAGAGAGAGAGAGAAAGAGAGGATATTTTGGCTTTGTTGGCCATATGAAACTACTCGACTTTGCTGTTATAGAGCAATAGTGGTGATAAATAAGTCAAAGAAAGGAGATGATTGTTCCAGTAACATTTTATTTACCAAAATAAGCAGCAAGCCAATTTTGGCTTCTGGACTGTAGTTTGTGGATTGATGATCCAGGGTAACATTTCCCAACATTCCCACATCACGAGAACAAGCTAGAGAGCTTGATTTAAAATAGACACCTACCCCACAATCATGTCTGACAAAACACATCTGACAAACCTTTTAAACTGGGAAATTTAGAAAACTGGGGAAGAGAATCTAACTTGCTGTTTTGCTTCTTCCAGAGTTAGGAGTCAAGAATCACATTTCTTGACGATGAGCATTGCTGTGAGGTTGCAAGGTCATAAGCCTCATGTAGACTATTAAGTTCCTCAGAATATGCAGCTACATTTCATGTGGCTGGGAAGATAGACAATGAGTTAAGCCATCACGTCCCAATTTTGTTGAGGGAAAACAAATGTCAGAAGAAAAACTTGTGGATTTTCCACCTGGCTCTGCTATTTAAAGGAGTCTACCACCTTAGTTACTCTTCTGCACAATGTATAATTTTCTTAAGAAGATAGTTTCGTTGCAAGACTAAGATTTTTTTTCTATGGTCAGTACAGTGAATTGAACCCTGGGCCTTTGCACTGAGCTACATCTCTGGGTCTTTTTTGGTTTTGTTTTTATTTTCAGATGGTCTCTTTCTAAATCACTAAATTGCCCAGGCCAGACACCAAATTAGCAATCCTCCTGCTGCTGCCACCCATAGTGCTGGAATTACAGGTATGGACCACCACACCTGGTTTAAGATTAAGATTTTGGAGACATAAAAGTCAGATATAGATCATGATGCAAGGTGTGGAGCAGAAACACTTAAATCTGAACAAAGAAGTGGCTGGTATTTGCAGTGCTGTACTACTTGTAGGATGTCAAATGTGTGGTCTAACTGCTTATAGCAAAGCTATAATTGCAATTTTTTATAGGTTTCTTAAAAGCATTCTAAGTCCTCATCTTACTCTAATTTATTGAGTTATACAGTACTCTAAGATTGCATCTCTTTTTTCATTTTGCATCACTAATATTGTTTTGTGATTTCAATAAGTGTGATCAAAGAGAAAAGCTAGGCCTATTAATCAGCCCTGATTCTCTCACACAAATCATAGGGTGTAACTATCATTGAGGTAGACATGGGTAGCCTGTGATCGCTTTCTTAGCCTTGATGATATTGATACTTTAGATTGGCAATTTTTTTTTGTAGTTGAGCCCTTTTTTTGCATTGTGGGACGGGTAGCAGCATCCCTAGCTTCTATGTGTTAGATGCCGGGACACCTTCAAGCTGTGACAATTGAAAATACCTCCAGATACTGCCAAATGTCCTAGGGTGAGGATGTGGGGACAAAATTGCTCACTGATAGAGCATGCAAAACCCCGAGCAAAGTGGAGGACAGAATAGTTTTCCAGCCGTCTTATATGAAGTCCCCACCCCAAAGTATTCTCCTGAAATAGATAAGCAAAAAAGGGAGCCATATATAAGCTATAATTTTTCAGGTAATTGACTGAGTTCTTCTCTTTGCTCTACATGTATGAGCACCAACAGTGAAACTTGGCTTTCCTGGGAAAACTGTGCAGGGAATCACTGCCTTGGGAACACCTGGACCACTGTTTTGTGGGATCCTGCAGTAATGATTTCTTAACACCCAGACGTTAGAAAAACCATTTGCACACACTGACCTAGGCTCGCTGCATTTTAACAAGTCTGTGCCTGGAGAATTCTAGGGACTATGAGCAAGAACTAGGCAGCATGTTCTACATGGTGTTTTAAAACATATATACTGTAGGCCCAATTAAGAACTACATTTATACTGTTTATGCATGGGGCTTATTTTGAAGGAAGCAGGAGAAGCCTGCCCCTAAAATAAACAAACTGGTTTAGAATTGCCTCTTAATTTGAATTTCACAACAATGGGATTGCAGACTACAACTTAAGACACAGTTCTGGGCTGAACTGTGCCCCTGCTCTCTGAAATTCATATGTTGAAATCTGTGATGGGTTGATTAATGGTCAGCGTGAGTGGGAATGCCCCAGTGTGGTTGGGGGTGTGGAAGACCCACCTGAGGATTGTTCTCAGAACAGGTATAGAAGGAGAACAGGAAGGGAGGATTTTCATTGCTGATTTTCCTGGAGAAGCTTTTTTGCAGCTGGTTTTCCTCGTACCAACTGGGCTGTCCTGCTTACAGGGGCTCGGGTCTTCACTGACACCAGGAGTGGCTACTGTCTGTTTCCAGGGTGCTCTGGTCTTCGCTTTCAGCTTGGGCATTGTTTCCTGGCTCCAGTGCAGACCCTTTAGCCTTCTCACACAGATCCTTCAGCCTTTGGGTAAGACACGGACTTGCATGAACATTGCCGAGGGCGCCGACCCCTTGATTGGATCCTTTGGGTCTGCAGCATACAGACAGATCTTTGCACTCTTCTACATTTGACTTCGTGGGCAAAAACTATGGGACAGTCTTGTGGATTTACATGTCCTGCATTAAATCTGCTCTTTTGCAAACCACTGACTCTAGTAAGCATCAATTAAAACAAAGTCCTAACCCCAGGCCTTCAGCGTTTAGGATCTTTAATGGTGTCTTCGGGGTAGGCACTGATCCAACACAACTGGTGTCCTTACCAGGAGAGGCGACTTGGACACAGACACGTGCACACCCAGAAGAAAGACCATGTCAGGACACAGTGAAAAGCTAAGGAGAGAGGAGCCCAACCCCACAGGCACCTTGGGCTTGGATTTCCAGCTTCCAGAACTGTGAGAAATTTGTGTTATTTGAGCCAACACTCCACGGTATTTTGTTACGGCAACTCCAGAAAACTAGCATAGATGCCACGCATATTGTGAGCATGTAATATGATCACAGTAAACGTTCATAGTTGTGATATTACTGTTAGTTCAGCAGTATTTCCAATTAATTCCTCCAAAATTTATGGAGTGTCTGCTCTGTTTCAGATTCTCTGCTATACTGTGAGGATACAACGGGATGTCAACACAGTGTCTATACTACAGGAGGGTGAGCCAGTCTCCAATATAAAATACAAAATAGCTATGTGCCATTAGTGAAGCCCAGGCTCACGACCCTTTACCTGCAAGGTCAAAGACTAAAAGAGGGAGTTTTTTTTTTCCATAACTTCTTTGATAGCAGAACCTGACCTAACCTGAACTCGTTGGATGGCAAGACTAGATGGTAAGCTGTTAGCGCCGACCTGCTGAGTATTTCTATGTCTGCACCGAATCAGCTGCTTCTGTGCAGCTGCTTATGTGGCGCTGGCTGCAGGGCACCTGCTACTGCACTTGGCTTACCCTCGCCTCCCTGGTTCTCTGGCCCTTCCCCTCCCTCAGTGCCCTGGGGTGTCACCTCCACAGTCCAGCAGCAAAACGTCATTCTTCTCTCTATCTCTGCTAAGAGACCAAGTCAAAGGTAACAAGGTAACTGCTACTAGGTTTCTAAAAGTTTTCCTACCAGATTGACTTTGGGAGCGAGGTGACCAATGTGTCTGAGAGCAGTAGGGAGCCAGGCATGGGTGGTGAGTAGGATTAATCCTCGGCATTACCAGCACCAGATCACGGTGAATGCAACTAAGTCTAAGATGAGTTATGCGTAGAGGCAAAGGTCCTGGGAAGTCAACTGGCTGAAGCCATTGCGATATGGGAGCAATGAGAATACAAAGATTTGGAAGGTCAAGATATTGATGGAGCTGGAAGCTTGCAAAAAACACATATATACATAATAAGCTCAAGGTAGTTACTGCTAACATAAGGCACGCTCTAAGAGCCTCTAAGATTTTTGTAGGAAAATTTGTATGGAAAATTGAAAAGAGACCCATCTCATGAAGCTAAAGGGGAGTTGCACTGAAAATCAGATCTGCGATTTGAGTTCTAAGGTTGCAGAACCATAGAAGACTAAATGCAAGCAACCTGTGACAATGTTGTGCTTCTGACAGGGACAAAGTGCACCTGAGACCTCCTATGGGAACATTCAGACAAGCCTGGGCATCCTGAGCTCCAGATTCCATCCTGGCCAACCATCCTGACCAGCAAAGTGGTCTCTTCCTTTCTGCTGGAAGAACACAGCTTCCTCTTTCGTGGAGACCTTGCAATGGCCTCATGTGGATTCATTTCCCTGCAAGATGATGGTTGTTACACTCAAGACTAACCCATGCCACCCAAATTGTGCGAGGCAGATAAGCAGTCCTTTCTGGGCATCCCCAAGCAAGAAAGTCCAGGCCTTTTTCTGAGATGCAGTCTTCATACGAAAGGAATTATAAGAATTGAAGGTATACTCGTGAGAAGTGGAGGAACTTACCTTGAGGGTGTTAGACCAGAGAGAGGGGGAAGAATGTAGGGATCAATGGGAAAGAATTCATTCCCATGGGGACATCCAAACATGCATCAGGGTTCAAAGTCTTCAGAAGGCACTGGTAGTAGAAAGAATGATTTATCAACATAGCCCTTGAATGCTCAAGTCATGTTTGGCCTGTGTTAAGTGAACTGCAGATACCAGGACTTCCTTGGTTTCCACAGAAGGAAGAAAGGCTGGAATCACAGGGAAGTGGGTATATCGGGTAGTTATGCAGGGCCACCAGACTTACGTCCTATGTTCTCTGAGAGGCAATGAAGAATGTAGTAATTGTGCACGGTGGAGGGCACCAGTGTTTTTGAAAAGTTCAGCTGTACCTGTCCTCTGTAGGCCAAGTCTGGCGGTGCTTATGGTATTTACCATAAAACTGAACCCACCAATATCAAGTGTTAAGTGAGACCCTCAAAGGGTAGAGGCCACGTAGCACCTATTCACCATTGAAGACCACATGCAGTTATCGTAAGAGTATCCAGGCCAGGCTGACCATCAGAGCGCCTGATCGGCAGGGACTGTGGAGGTTGTAGGAGGGCAATAGGCAGCCCACGGGCATTGTTCAGTTTACATAAGCACAAAACGGAGCCAAGGAGAAGGCTGATGTCACTCAGCACACATCAGGGTGCAGGGCCAAGGCTGAGCTGTGTGTGGCAGGGCGCCACTGTATGTTTGTGGAAAAGCCCTTAATTGGCCACAGTAGACCCTGAGCATCTGGCCTTGGGGCCCACATGACTTTTCAGCATGAGCGACCCACCGGACAGCATTGTAGGGTTTGCCAGGTGGTACAGTTGGAGTCAGGACAAAGCTCAAGCAGATCTCAAAAGCGATGATGTGGAGAAGCCATCCACACTGCCTGTTGCCTGTCTGTGCTCTTCGGCGGCACTTTCCTTGATTACGTCATGACCTCACTGGAGGCAAGTGTGTGTACATACACTGAGGGCGGTGATTTCCCTGGAACCAAGCAGCACAAGAGAACAGGACAGAGGGCCGGGGATATAGCGCAGTAGCACAAGCGCGAGGTCCTGAGTTCAATTCCCAGTACCTACAAAAAAAGCGGGGCCAGAACAGGAGAGAGGCTGAGTTCATAGACAAATGGGCACAGTATTGGTTTTCATTATTGCATTCCAGCCCCACCCAGGGTATCAGGGAGTGGAATCCTCCCAGTGGACGGAGCTTTGAGGGTACACTTGGGCATATACTTTGTATGGAGAGAGACAGTCTGCTTTGCTTCGTAGGCAGAAGCAAATGGTTTATCTGGTTGATCGGGAGTCTGGAAGGATCAGGGACAAGGAGGTCTAGAGAAGAGGTGTGTGGTCACACACTTCAGAGTAGGTCCACAAATACCTTCATGTAGGAGGTTAACGTCCACTCAAGAACATTCACGTGTGGTGCAGATGCTCACTGTCCTGCCAGATGGGCAGAATGGTCTTCCATAGACGCATCAGACGGTCTCAGTGCCACGGACCAGTGAACGGAGTGGTCAGGATGGCAAACACGGAGACCAACCTGGGCTCAGCAGGGGCTCTCTCTCATCAGGACTGATCCAGCTGCTGGCACCGGTAAGTGCCTGTCCTGCTAGTGGCAAAGCATGATGCTGAGCCCTGATACAGAACCACCGACTAACCAGCCATCTGGTGTGGGGTCAGTTCCAACAGACCTGCTGTCTTGCAAACTTTGACATCATTTAAAAATTGATTTATAGGGCCGGTGAGACGGCTCAGCGGCTTAAGCGCCTGCCTTGCAAGCGCGAAGGCCCGAGTTCGACTCCCGGAACCCACATACGAAAAAGGGGCCGGTGATATCGCTCAGCGGCACGGGTGCCTGTTGGCGCGTGAGGTCCTGAGGTCGTCCCCCCGGTACCCACAAAAAAAAAAAAAATTGATTTATAGGGACTATATGTTTTCCTTCCTTTCTCTTAGTCCTCTGCTATCTAGGTACTTACAGAATCGAGGACTTATAGAATATACCTTAGCCTTAGCTGTCGACATGATAAACTACACACCATAGCCTCAGACTAAAGGACGGTGTTTGAAACAAAGATGGTGATGGGGCTCATGACCATGAGGTCCAATAGTTTTACCATGCATCCCACAATCTTTAAACAGCCAGCTGCTAGAGCCTTGGCTGAGGTGCAGTTGGAGGACATCTTGTGGGTCTGGCGTTCTTTTATTGTGCAATGTAGTCATGGGACCAGAGGATGATAGATGAAACTGGGTCTCCACAATTGGAACACGTGGGTTTGTGGACCGCAGGATGAAGGTTGGAATGGCCCCTCCCACCATCCCATTGAGGAATCTTGCACTCCTACAGCCTGAGATCTGCCACGATACAGTGCCGGTCATCAGAGACGGAACATTACTTCCATAAAGAGTAAAAATCCTTCTGAACCAGGACTTTAACTAACACGTGGCCACTTAGGGCTTCTCCTGGCAGCATGCCAGCAAGAGTTGCTGGAGTAATTGTAGCTGATTGTTCTAAGGAGTTCTGAGGGAGGAGGAGTATGTCTTGATCCCAGAGGAATCACTTTTATAATTCCTGGGCCCAGTAATGCTGCTACTGGACAATCACAGCAATTACAACCCACTGTGGAAGAATAACTTACCTCAGTTCCCCCATCAGGCCTTGGGCCTCTCAGGAGTTTGAGATGGGTTATGGCCTTGAAGGCCTAAGAACCTAACTGGGATCGCTGCTCTTCTCTCTGGAAGAAGAAAGGGCATCTTATTTGCAAGTGCCCCTCCCCCCCCACGCACACTGGAGAGCCTTCACTGAAGTATGGGAACTGCACATAGACAGAGAGGGTCTAAGTGTAACCTCATTTTCTCAGATGCTCCCAGCCTCACCCGTCTCCTAGAACCTCAGCTACTTGCTTGGCCTGAGCTATCACTTGGCCTCCACCTGTGGCTGTGCAATGTGAGCCCTCTCAGTCCCCAGCCAGAGGCTCTGATTTCTCCTTGTAGATTGGGTAAAATGCCACACAACAGAGTGAAGGATCCAGCTTCTGAAGTAGCTGTTGAAGGGGCCCGGTGACATGCCCAGAAGTGCAAGTACTTAAATCCATATGGGGTAAAACTTGATGAATGGGAGAGGGGGAAGGGAGTCAAAGAGATAAACTCTAACAGCTATGGGAGTCTGTGCAGCCAGTCAGTGGTACAACTGAGCTAACTCCCGTGGGTCCTCTGAGAGCCAGATGAATGCATCTCTTCCCAACTCTTCATCCATTGATGTTGCGCTGGTGGCTTAAAATCAGCAAAGGGACGAGCATTTACACCATGGAAATTGGCCAACACTACACCTGCTGAAGAGCTCTTTTTTTTTTTTTGAGGCAGGGTCTTGCTCTGTAGTCCAGGCTGGCCTTGAACTCGCAGTGATCCTCCTTCCTTAGGCTCCTGAGTGCTGGAATTGCATGCATGCACCACCACATCCAGCTCATTGTTAAATATTTACTCTGCATGCCCCTGAAGCTAAAGGTCACAGGTGCTGCAGATTGCCTGAGTCTCTTCAAGGCCATCACTGTAGTGCCTCACCATGCATTGCTACTTATTCTTCTCTGCCTTGGTTTCCTTTTAGCTTCCACTCCCTGCCATTTTATGTCACTTCCCAAATAAACCATTTACCTTTCATCTCTGCTTCAGTCTGCATGTACTAGGAAACCCAGACTGAGACAGGCATTCCGTGGATTTCAGATCTTCATTGAGCCTGGGGAACTCAGGACGTTGGGGAACCTATGTATATCTGATGGGACTTTCTCTCCTACCCAAATGCCACACTGAAGGAAGAATGAGGAAGACATTTGGTGGGACTCAGACTGGAATAAGTGAGAGATGGCCCAGTACGAGAGAGGCTCTGGACGGTTGGTGTTTCTCTAGTTGAGATGATTAGTCTGGCCTTCAGTGTACATCAGGAGATAAATACTGAAGTCAGAAGGTAGGGAGATCAGAAACAAAGCACACTAGAAATATTCATGAGGGCAAAAAGCATATGTAATAAACATAAAAAAGTGAAAACACTTTTGGGAAATAAGCGTTCTGAGTTTTTCTCCAAAAGATATCAGAACTAATGTTTGATACTAACATTCCATATTCACTTACATTAGGCACTGGGGTCTTTTTGCTGTTCCTTAAATAAGTTGACCTCACGGACTTGGAAGGCTCTTCCCAGATCTCGATATTCATGGCTTTCCTTTGGATCTATCAGATTGTAGCTGAGACATCACCCCCAGTTTCCCACTAGAATAACCCAATTCTCTCTACTTCCGCATCCAGCTTTGCTTCTCTTCATGGCCCTGGTCACAGTCTGGCATTGTTTTATTGACTCGTTTCATCATTTGTTTATTGCCCTGGCTCCCTGAGTAGAATACAGACCCATTGAGGGCAAAGATACCATCAGTTTTGAATCCCCATTACTTATAAAAGTACTGATTACACAGCACATAGATCAATTATATAATATTTGTAAGTTACTAACTGCTAATTCATTAAATTACTTATTAAATATACCAAACAATTCCTACTAATTAGTCAAAGATCTGTGTGTCCTAGCCCTTTGACAGGTGGGGAGATGGTGAAGTTGAAGCCTTAGTTTTTACTCTGGAGTGGCTTGCAGTCTCCTTGAGCTGAGAATCTCACACACACAGACAACACATAAACACACTGCGGCTTAGTATGTGGTGTATGTCAGATTCATCATGAGCATTACATTTGACAACTCTTGTAAGATTTCAGAAGAAAGAGGAACTGTGTTGAAGTGGCCAGAGAGATTTTTGGATGAAGTAGTTTAATCAGAACCATGAATATTGGTTTGACATAGCAGCTAAAAAGATTGAAAAGAGTATTTTTTTGGACTTTTTCCCATGACCTTACAGGTGCTGAATATGTTGATATACAAACAAGCAACTCATTAAAATGCCAAAATAGCCATTTGTCCCATTACTTTGTCTGCAAAACACACACAAACACACATACCCACACACACCATCATCATCGCCATCATCTAGGAGGTTCAGTATGAGTTTAAGTTAACGCTTAAGCAGCTGTGTGTTATATTTTGAGTTCTGTTGTAATGAGATGAATAAATATTGATTGGTTTAAGTGAAATAAGGACAGTGATTCAAGTGTGGAACTCTGTAGAGCACTTTAGTGAGGAAGAAGCAGACGGGTTCCGTTAGAGACTGACTGATGTGCACTTTGACATCTCATTTGGTGCCACCCTCCGATAAAAATGAGGCCAGTTGATTTTTTTCAGTATTTTTTCACTCCGTTTGAAAAAAATGCATTTAAATTGTCCTCATCAATTGTACTCCTTCACCCCACTTTTGGTTCTTATTTTGTTGTCTTCTCAAAAACGGTTTACATTTTCCATGTATTTAATTTTTTTTTAATCCAACAGATTTATCCACTTTTTAAGATTATTTGTCTGTTTTGCATTTATTTTTAATGGATATACATTTTGTACTTTTTATTTGGTATAGTACTTTAATTCAATCATATGTACAATGTGTAATGATCTTAACAGGGCAAGTAGCATTTCCACATCAAGTCTGATTATTTCTATGTGTTGAGAAACACACTTCTGCAGTTATTTGGAAATGTACAATTCATTTTTGTAGGCTATAGCTTTCCTATTGTACTATTTCACATTAAAGCTAATTTCCCCTCCATGGTGTTTTAGGACCCGTTATTTATGCTCTCACTATTCTCCATCCTGGCCTCTAGACGTTTCTATTCCATGCCCTACTTCTGTGTGATCAGCTTTTTTAGCTTCCACAAATGAGTGAGATCATGCAGTATTTGTCTTTCTTTGCCTGGTTTATCTCATGTAAAAGGATGCTCTTCAATTCCATGCCACAGATGACAGGATTTCATCCTTTATGACTGAATAACATTCCATTTTGATGTATACCATCCTTCCTCATCTGTTCATCTGTTGATGGACATCTCGGGTGATTGCATATCTTGGCCATTGTGAATGGCACTACAATAACCACCAGAGAGAGCATAGCTGTCTCTCAGACATATTGATTTTATCGTCTTTGGACATATAGCCAGTGGTGGGACTGCTGGATCATACGGGAGTTCTGTTTTTAATTTTTTGAGGAACCTCCATACTGTTTTCCATAATGGCTGTACTAATTTATGTTCCCACCAACTGTATGCAAGGGTTCTTTCTTCGCCACATCCTCAGTAGCATTTGCTATTTTTTGTCTTTTTGATAACTGCCATTCTTACTGCCATGAAGTGATATCTCGTTATGGTTTCTTGAGTTTTAAAACTAATAACTGTAAAAACATCCAACTCCTTCACTTTAAAACTTGGGTTAGCAGCTCCTGAGGATCTAAGCAGAACTGCCTCAGAGATGAGGTCCCACGCAACACAGTTTTGTCCCCTGAACTGATTCACTGCTTTGTGCAAGACCAGGAGCCTTTCTTTTTCAGTGTCAATGGTGGGATCCTGTCTTTGTCAGAAGCTCCTGTAGTAATGTTGTCCTCTGTGACCTTGGAATAGAAAGAGCTAGAAAGTCTTTATTTCCCCAAATTTTCCTCTTTAGCCCATAAACATCTGAGAGTTCAGTGACTCTGACATCAAAGCAATATTGACTCCGATAGTAAGAATTTGTATTAGTCTCTTTTCTTCTAGTATATAAAAGAATGACAAATTCAGCTCTTACTAACACTTACCAAGGCCCCTCTGGGAACTAATCAGAGTTCAGACATTCTAAGAGGAAAACGCCAGCTTCCCCTGTTAGTTTATGGAATTGTTTCAGAGATACGGAACAAGCAGTTTCCAGAAATTTGTTGATGAAGTGAGTGGTTCCAAGAGAAATGAGGAGCTAAGTAGGCAAATAGGCAAATCATGGTTCTCTCTACTCATGGATGAGAAGCCAGTAATGTTAACACTATTAACAATTTTAAGCAATTTGCACATAGCATTGAAGGAAGACTAGACATTGAGAAGAATAGATATGTACTGAGTGTTCAACAGCAAAATATATGAATGAATCAGCAAATCTTTGAGAGAATTTTGTTACCCATTGGTTAAAGTACAAACATTTGTGAAAGCCTAGATTTACAGCAGCAAGATTTGCAGATCTATATTCCTGAATGATGTAATCCTACTCTTATATTTGATGAAAGAAAAATTCCTACTTGAGGCCAGCAGGATTAATGTTGCTTTCTTGGTAATATACCAAGAAACAGTCTGATGTCTTAAAACAAAGCAATACAGCACTCTAAATGTACAAGCAACATTGCTCCAGGAAACACATTTATCTGTCAAAGACAAATAGTAATCTTAATTTAATGAACATCCTCAGTTCGCTGAGCCCATTGGGGGAATGAAAGAGTCTTTAGGGAAAGCCTGAAAATGAACTGTACCAATTTATTAGGCAACTTTTCATTTAGGGTGAAATTGAAGTGTCAGGGATACTTGACCAAAAGATTCAAGGGTTCTGTAGAAATTGAGCCTGCTCTCCAACATTATCCCTGAGAGGTTGAAGGGAGAAGAAATAGTCATCTGTGTATTTAAGCCACTTGTCCTACAACCAAACAAGTTCCTATATCTTTGTACCTGAAGATTGTCTCAAGATGTACTTGGTTCAAGGAAAAAATTCTTGTGCACAATAGAAAAAGGAACACCATTAGATTCATCTATCCATGCATCCATCATCCATGCATCCATCCATCCATCCATCCATCCATGTATCTGTCTACCTCTCATCACTAGCTATTATTACCCATCATGCCATCTGGGTGCTCCAGGAACAGGTGTTTATGAAACTTTACAGTGAGATTGAGGTTACATTACTGCTCAGAACATAGGACTATGAGAAGAAATTGCTTCTATTGTATCCGCCTGAGGTACTGGGGATTGTTGACTGGTAGCTTTTTCATAGAGCCCTTTTATAGAGAATTGCATTCCACAAAGCAAAATCAAGAGAATTTAAAACAATGTGCATGTCCTGGAATATCTTGTTTTGCACAGTAATGGCAGCTATAGGGCTCACAGAGCAGGTCTGAGTCAGGAGCCTGCATGCAACTGCGTGTTGTTGTTCACATGGCTCTCTGGGCTTCTCAGCACATTGCTCCATCTGAAGTCCTTTCCCTGGCTGGCACGGGGGTGTCAGCGAGGGACAGGATGCATTCTTTGAAAAGCACACTATGCAGTACCTCCCAGTTTAGGAAGAAAGCGCTTGGACTATCCTCTGCCCCTGTGCTCCCTGGACGTGGCTTTTACTTTTCTGGTCATTTTTTCATAGTATTATCTGCGGGTAGCTAGCCTCCCCTCTGTCTTAGGACTTTCATGGATGGAAAAGAGCCCTTTCTTTCCCTCTTATTTGGCACAGATAATTTCTGTATTTCTGTATTTGTCTTTTCTGTTATCAGGCAGGGCACTGGGGAGGACATAAGTGCCACAAAGTATCAAGATGCCAAGAGTGCCCAGGTCCACTTGGAGATGCCAGTGTTTGCAAACTGGTGCGATTTTCATATTGATCCCCAGCACTCATAAGCGGCAGCAGCAGGGTGGCCCTTTGGGACCTCAAATCATCATCTCCTCTCCATTGGAATCTAATACCACACTTGCAGGCTTATTTCTTCCAGATCTCCTGATAAATCGTCTGAAGCATATTGTGGGATACGCGTGATTATGGTAATTGGCAGGTGGGATGAGTTGGGGAAAATTATAAAACATGAATAGAGAGAGAACCTATATAAATCATTAGGAAAATTTCATCCCAATACTGGACTTGTGATGTTTTATTGCCTGCTCCCAAGATGCCAGTAGGCATCATGAGATCAATAAAATTTCCTAAGATTCAATGAGCCAAACTGGTCTCTCTCTTCACTACATTACCCTGGATCCCAGAGAGGCCACGGTGCTGAGCGGAGTCCCGGTAGCTTTAACTGCCATTTACTTAAAATAACAAGTGATCTGTGAACATCCACATTCAGGAAGAGGCAAGAAGCGGGAAGCAGAATTAAAGAGTAGGATTTACTTGGCAGGCTGAGACAGAACGATCCCAAGTTCAAGCCCAGCCTGGGCCAATTAGTGTAGACCCTGTCTGAAAATTTAAAAAAAAGAAAGAAAAAGAAAAAAAAGAAAACCAAAAGAGCTGAGGATGTAGCTCAGTGTGAAGGCTCTGGGTTCAGTCCTGAGTCCTATAAAAATAGGATTTACTTCTTTAATATCCACCGTGTGGGCTTCCTGGGTAACCATAGCATGTCACTATAAACTTTGTGACTTAGCAACAAGTTTATTCTCTAATGCTTCTGGAATCCAGAAGTCTGAAGGAGGCTCTAGGGAAGAAGCTTTGCTTCGGTTTTTCCAGCTTCTGGAATTTGTTGGCATCCCTTGTGGCCTCATTATTCTGTGTGATCTCTTTGCCGCTTCCCTTTCTGTCCATATGGTCTCCTCTTCTGCCTCACATAAGGACATTTGTCATTGGACTTAGAGCCCACCCAGGTAGACAGAGCTCTCATCTCAGGATCCTTCACGTCATTGCACTGGCAAAGGCACTTTTTCCAAAGCAGGTGCCACTCCTAGATTCCAGGCATGGGGACATGAGTTGATTTTCGGTGGCGAGGGGACTATGAAGTTCATGTGTCAGGTTTTCTCCTAGGTATTTTACAGAGTTTTTAAAACTTTGAATTTCAGAAATCTGTGTCCTGGGCACAACACTGCCACTAGCCAGCTGAGTTCTCTTGGACAAATCATGTCCCATGTTTGAGTCACACTTTCTTTGTTTGCAAAATAAAAGGGCCAGATTAGATGTCATCTCCTGCATCTTTCAGGCTTTAACCTCTAGTGATTCTAGACAAGGCAGAATTGGGGTGAGGGGCAGTTGCTATCTAACAGCCTACCATGTTTCCTGGGGCCTCCTGAGGGTGTGCAGGTGTTTTCTTCCAGTGCGATGCCTGCTGGCCAGGAGCACACAGAGCCACTTCTGTCCCTGACTCCCACCTGGATATGAGTGGCCCGAGTCCCCTCTTCAAACATGTCCCCAATACCACCTTAGTGTGACCTAACCATTCATATTTTGGTTTAGTATTTGTATTCTCTGTACTTTTGGCAACATGCACGAGGGCAACATTACCAATCTTGAACTTTATTTCTATATCAATGTCTCAGCCCCTCTGTGCTGCTGTATCAAACTATACCAGGCTGGGTAGTTTATAAATAATAGAAATTTCTTTCTCACACTTAGGGAGGCTGGGAAGTGCAAGATCAAGGCACTGGCAGGTTGGGCACCTCATGAGGGCCAAGTCTCTGCTTCCAAGGTGGCCCCTTGAATGCTATGTCATCACACAGTGGAAGGGATGGAGTGGACAAAGGCATTAATTCCATTCCCCAGAGTGGAGCCCTGGTGACCTGCTCACTCTCACAATCCCCGCCTTCTCATACTGTTGCAGTGAGGACCCAGATTCAACACAAATCTTGGAGGGGACACAAATGTTCAAACCACGAGAGGGAGCAAAACAAAATACAAGTGTAATATAAATATATGGTGAATGCTTAAAATTTTTAAAAATTAGTACAGTAAAAGTCACATTGCCACATACCCCTTCCCCCCAAATACCCTTCCTTACTTCATACTTATCCCATGGTTCTTGGCACTTTCTGAAGCCGTTCTGGAAGTCCTCTTTTGTGAATGTTTTTACAAGGTGAGATAAAAAAAAAAAAACAGTGAATGCTGCTACCAGGTGTCATCCAACAGAAAGGCAGACTCGTAAAAACATTACATTGTGTCCTCATCCATCTTATTTACTGGATTTGGCTCTGTGTGATTTCAGCCTCTTTCTCCAAATCAAAGTGAACAAGAGAGGTAAACGCTTTGAATTGATTCAGGACATCAAGGCAGCGCAGCACCACTAATCATGCTCAGGAAAGAGGACGGCTTCAGAAAATGCCAAGAACAATGAGATAAGTGTGTTGGAAACAAGAGGAGTACTGTAGGGCACATTAAGGGCAGTTTGTCTTTTGCTGTAATAAATTTTTAAAATTTAAACACACACTGTATTTTTTATCACACCTTGTATATGAAATTTTCTTTCCACAATGACCAGCACAATGTCTAAAACAATCACATCATCATAACAGCAACCATTAGTATCTAATATCCTATTTAAGGCCAGAAATAATACAGAGAGAAATACAGAGCTTTACTTTTAGGAAGCTTGAAAAGAATTCGGTTCGTGTGTACTGATTGCCCACCCCATTCCACTAGGTGTTAGAGCTATCGGTGAACTGAAATTCACTCCTTCCCTTTACATACTCTACTGACCTTCTAAAGAAGCCAATGTCCTTATGCCCATGCCCAAGCGCTGGCCTTCACATGGGTGAAGCCAAAGAAAGCTCTCATGAAGAAAGCTCTCATGAAGAAAAAATTAACAAATCCAACCAGGAATAAAAGTGTGGAAAAGGCCCAAGGTGCAGAGCCAAATATCACTTGGTTTCGTTGCTAAATCATGAGAAAGTAGGTGCTAGTTGCTCTGTCCCTGAAACCCCAGAGGGTACAACAACTCGTGACCATCCAGGGATTAATGGTGCATTCAAATTGTTCTCACCACAGGTTATATATGCACCGAGCCACACGGGAGGCTAGAGCTGCCTTCAACCTAATGTCAAATCCCAAAATCCCCTGCATTCTTCTGATGAGAGGATTGATAACAGCCAAAGACATTTGCACCAAAGCATGCAGGCGTCTGAACTCCAAGAAGACCTTGGGTCCCCAGAGACCTACGGCCCAGCTTCTGTGAAGGTTGCAGGGGCTGGTCTGCCCCTGGCCAGATGTGGGCCATGAGCACGCACTTTGGTTCAGTGAACTCCACCCTGCAAGTGAGGAATGAGTCATCACCCTAAGTACAGCAGTGGGGAGCTGGGGAGCTGAGCTCCGTGCGCCCAGCATCCCCCCAAACATCAGGGAGAGCTGAGAACTTGGCAAGTTTGCACTTAGCCCCAGTGACCATTATTCTCAGTTCCCCAGCAATCAGTTTGGCCTGGTTGGCAGCTTGCTTGTAAGGAGCCTAGAAACACACGATCGGTTCAGCCGAGCAGGCCCTGGCAAAGAGACTCTCAGCACGCAGAAATGAAGCCCAGGTCCAGTCCTCACGGAGATGGACAGTGCCTGCCCCTCTGGAAATGGAAGCAGTCCTGTCACCAGAAACGGCTTCTGTGGCGGGGATCCAGGAAGGCCGAGGTCTGTCTGCAGTGACTGTGGGTCACCTGGTCGCCCAAGAAGTAGATGAATCCGGAGCCAGGCTCAGAAAGAACTGCTCACGGCAGCTCAGGCACTTGGTGAATAGGAGAGCTCTGTGATAAGGGAAAGCGAGAGTCGCACTGAGTGCCAGAAAGCTGGGTGTGGTGGGCTGCGATCCCAGCTCTCTGGGAGGCTGAGGCAGGGGAATTACAAGTTGAGTCAGGCCTGGGCAACTTAATGAGCTCCTGTCTCACAATAAAAATTTAGAAAAGGGCCTGGGATGTAGTGCAGTGCAAAAGCCTTGAGTTCAATCCCTCTGTCCTCCCCAAAAACAAGGTGCCGGAGGATATCAGACTCTAAAAAGCCTAAGTACTGAAATAATACCTTTCATGTGGCATATAGGAGTTGCTCAGGGACTGAGACCATCTTAAATTGGCATAGTTCTTTGCCCCAATGCCAACTTTTTCTCCAGCTAAGCACAAGAAAGATGGGCAATAGAAATAGAAATGGCGGCTAAAAACAATAAACGAGTACTGTTTTTGCCCCAGCTCAGTGTAGAATCTAGTGCAGTTACAGAGTCTAGTGTCCTATGTGTGAAACCATCTCTGTTCTTAGAATTAAATGGAAGAAGTACACGAGGGTATGGAAGACATGATAGGGAGATTTGACGACTGTGGAGACAAAGATATCCCTGTAGGAAGGTGGCTTAGCCAATAGGGAGTGTGTGGGTGTGCATGCAGGTGTGCATGCGAGTGTGCCTGTGTGTGTGCCTGTGTGGGGGGTTAGTGTGTGGGTTTTATTTTAGGGAAGAGACTTGAATCCAACAGAAAGGTGGCATTAGACTTCATGCAGCTGTGCGGTAAGTGTCACCTTCACGCACTTTCTCATTCTTTACACACGGAGGTGAAACGTTGCTTCCTCATGGAGGAGGACGTGATGGAAATACTATTTCTCTGCCTCAGTGAGGCCGGCGGGCGAGAGCTGGCTTCAGGTGCTGCAGTCCCGGGCCCAGCCCACCTGGTGCCGTCCCCAGCTCCGTTCATCCCCCTCACTGCCCGTCCAGCTTGGCACCCAGATTCTTGGGAACCGACTTTTCATTCATGTGATGGGTGCCGTGGCTGTGTCTGTACTTCCGAGTCCCCACCACCTGACTTACAGGTTGTGCCGGGCTTTCCTAGTGAAAATGGTCTGTAACGTTCAGAGACAAATGACTAAAAATTGAACCAATGTTCCATTAGAAGACAAATTACCTCTTGGAAAAGAAATTCCTTGCAAAAAACATCAATTATTTGGTTATATACATTTTTTTTGGTATTTAGCTTTTTGAGAAAGAGCCCAGATAGAATCGTCGCTCAATATCCTTATGGCCAAAATATATAATTAATTTTATAAATTATACATACTTTTTAAAAAGGCTCCTTTAATTGAAGATAGAGTCTTCCCAATTGATCTTCTAAAAAACTTTCCATAAGATAGCTTGTCATCCGTATCCATCCTAGTAAGGGGATTTTTAAATTGGTACCAACATGCTAGATATTGAATGAGGTAAGAAAGATCAGCATCAAGAAACCGTAAGATAGCACGTGACCCATTTGAAGGCTTATGGGCTTAGATAAAGAAGGAAAATGGAGACTCATTTACTCATAATATTATTAAGCATCTTTTATGTGCCAAAAATGAACTAGAAAAATATACAGTTTACAGGGATTAGAATCTAACCAAAGCTAAGGAAAAATACATTATTGTTCAAACTTAACCAGCAGCAAACTTGAATATTTTCTATTCACACAGAAAAAAATGGTAGTATTCTAGCTTTGCCACTATGTAGACAAATTACCAATTAATCTATCTAATATCTAATTGCTCAGAGCCTGTGCTGTCAAGCATTTAGGTATAGCTGTTTAACTGGGACATGATTTTCAGAATATCCAACACAAATGACAGAGCGTGTATTTATCAGTGTTTAGGAAATACACGTGCTCTGTTTCTCATGCATTTTATGTCTTGCCTTTACAGTAACTACCTATAGAGAGACTGACTGATGGATTAACAAAATTGTTGGGACTGGAATTGTGTCTACTTCCTCCCCAGCCCGTGTGGAAGCCCTAAGCCCTGGTGCATCACTGTATTTGGAGATGGGCCTCCAAGAAGGTGATGAAGGTTAAATGAGGCCCTAAGAGTGGAAATCTACTCTGGTGGCACTGGTGCCCTTATAGGAAGAGGAGGACAAGGGAGCTCATGATCCTCAGCGCCAGGCACATGTCCAGGAAAAGGCCGTGTGAAGGCAGCCACCAGACACTACCTGCAAACCAAGAAGAAAGCCCTCACCAAGAACGAAATTTGCCAGCACCCTGACCTTGAACATCTAGCTTCCAGCAACACAAGACAATAACTTTCTGATAAGTCACTCAATATGTGTTATTTTATTATGGTAGCTTGAACAAACTAATAGAAAACAACAACAACAAAAACAATACTTACTATCTGCCAGAATCCATCCATCCAAAAATAGCCCATATTCATTGAACATCTGCAGAGGAACATATTCCTAGGGCAGTACCTTTGGTGTGGCCCAAGATGGCTTGCAACCTGTCCACATCCCCAGTACGAGAAGATAAGAAAGGAGTAGGGGACCTCCCTTCCCTGGAGGGCACCACCCAGACACTGCACGTTGTGTTTGCTTGCTCTCCACTGGACACAGTCCCATGGCTGAAGTTAACTACAAGGCGAGCTGAGAAGAGCTGTCGTTATTGTCATTGTCTAAAGAGGTTTCGTCATTATCAAAGAATGCAAGAATGCATATAGAAGGACAATAGTCGATTCTTCCAACATCTACACCCTCACGTGGACTGGGAAATTCATGAATCAAATATGTAATATTTGCAGTGTTTCTGTTCCACTTTACTGTAGATTCTCTGGTCAAACCATGGAAAATGTGATGGCTCATATTTTCTGTACCATCTTAGATTCACTTTTTTAGTTACTGACGTCTATTGAGATAAATCTTGCCCTACTTGTTGATTAGCCCTACTTGTTTTTTCCCATCATAATAGGAGGGACACAAATTTTTCTTATAATCAGAGAAGTAAAATGATCTGTTTAAGGCTTCACAGGTAGCAAATAGATTAGCTCTGATATGACTTGAGATTCTTACATTCCGAGTGCCGCTTTGCCTTCACTGAACTATCATATGATTTAGAAGTACCCTCCAAATCACTAGAAGAATTATGAATGAACTCATTTTCCATAATAAAGGCAGTGGGGGGGAATTTGATAGTGAAGCCTAGTCTAAAAGATGGGAATAATTTTTAATGTTTCATCTCTTTCTTGTTTCTTAAATAATTTTACTGTCACACACTAATCTTCCATGTATGGAAGTATCCTTTCTTAAACATCCCTTATCACAGTCTGCTTAGATCACTTTCAATCTATTTCACTACTGTTATAAACCACATTGCATTCAACTTAACTGTGCATAAGCATTTTTGTGGGATGGAAAGTTATGGATAGCTCAGCAGTTATACAAATCTTAACACTGTTGATTGTCTTTGGTAGTATTGCCCAAGTGTTATCCAAAAAGACTTACTAACATTGACTTCTATCAAAAAGACACAAGCCTAAAGGTTGAGGCCATAGATTGGGTCCTGTTATAAGGACCCTTATGCATGTGATTTATCCAGAAAATGCTTCTTGGGGAGACCAGTAAGGAAGTGAGGGCCATAGGACAGGGCCAGGAAAGAAGCCATGTGAAATCAAGAGTTCTATAGGGCAAAGTGCTCTGTGGAGCCCAGGGAGCTGGGCTTGAACATGCTGCTTCCCAAAGGTCATTTGTCAAGGGACAGCCTGCTGGACAGGTCAACCTCAAGCACGTAGGTTTAGTCCTCCAGTGTATGGGAAAAGCAGCTGCATTAGCTTGAGGGCGACCCTCCAAGAAAAGCATCAAGTTGTAGCCATTGTTAAAAACATAGAAGTCAGTGGTGGAGGGTGGTGAAGACGATGCACAGAAAATATAAGACATCTGGAAGGATCTGTGCAAAGCACCAATATTTTCTGCTATAGTTCACCCATTCCTGTGATTAATCCCTTTCACGTTTCAGTTCTTTAAGGCAATGGTTGCTCAACATTTCAGGAGAATGGCTATAAGTGGAGGACTAGTCAAAAAGTATTCTCTCTGCTGCTCCTGCTGTTGCAACGGGTCCTGAAGTGATGGTATTCACCATCCTCTCTCCTGGCCACTCCAGAGTCCTCTCAAGTACTACTGAGTTTCACAGTCATGCTCTGCTCTGCTCCTCCTCACTTCTTTCTTGCTTCAGGAAAGCACCTCTCTTCCAGGCCTCATGAGGAACATTGTTATGCACATATCTCTACATCTTTTGATCCGCTTCTCAATACTCTGTTCTAAGTTATCTGTTCTAAGTTTCAAGAAGATGTTCCAGTGGCATATAGGTCCAGCTCCATCCAGGTGACCTGTGGGAATGTTAAATTCTGAGTCACAATAGAGTGTCCTTATATCAATAAACTCTCCTCTATCCACCCGCTTGGTCCAATATCTCTAATATTTCCTTCCAGTCATGTTTTTCCAGTATCTGTGTGGCATTACCCAGGTCCCACTGATTCTTCAGAAACTGATTCCTTCCTCCCTTAATAAGGCCAAGCTTTCTCCAGGTAAATCATAGAGAGAGCGGCTACCTCAGTGGAATCAGATCATGGAGGAGAAGTATTGTCTCCCGACACATCGGCCTACTTGAGGCATCTGATCGATCTCCAAGCATGGCAGGAATTGCTAGACTCTAGAAAAGAGTATACAGGTAGCTGAATGTGCCTCATCTTTGACAAAGGAGCCAAAAAGACACATCAGAGGAAACATAGCCTCTTTAATAAGTGGTGCTGGGAAAACTGGCTTTTAATATGCAGAAGACTGAATCTAGACCTATAAATCTTACCATATACTAAACTAAAATCAAAATGGATCAAAGATCTAACCGTTAAAACAGAAACTCCTTAATCTGCTGGAAAACAAAATGAAGACATAGATATAGGCAAGGACTTTCTGAACAGAACCCCAATTGCACAAAAAGAAAATAACATCAAGAATCAACAAACGAGGGCCGGTGAGATGGCTCAGCGGCTTAAGCGCCTGCCCGGCAAGCGCGAGGGCCCAAGTTCGACTCCCGGAACCCACATACGAAAAAAGGGCCGGTGATATCGCTCAGCGGCACGGGCACCTGCTGGCGCGCGAGGTCCTGAGGTCGACCCCCCGGCATCCACAAAAAAAAAAAAAAAGAATCAACAAATGGGATCATATCAAATTAAAAAGTTTCTCCATAGCAAATAAAATGATTAGCAGAATGAAGAGACAATCCACAAATTGGAAAAAAATATGCTGCCAGGTTCTCAAACAGAGGACTAATATCTAGACAATATAAAGGACTGAAAAAAATAGGCTTCCAAAAAGACCCAGTCAAAAATGGGCAACTGACATGAACAGACACTTCTCAGAAGAAGTACAAATGGCCAATAAACACATGAGAACATGTACTACATCTCTGGCCATTAGAGAAATGCAAATTAAAACAACAGTGAAGTTTTCTCTTGCTCCAAAAGAATGGCTGTCATCAAGAAATCAAATAATAACAAGTGCCGATGGGGGTGCAGGGAAAAGGAACATGTCTACAGTGCTGGTGGGAATGTAAACCAGTACAATCACTGTGGAGATTCCTTGAAAGACTAAAACTACAAATTCCATTCGACTCAGCTATTCCCTGATGAGGTATGTTCTGAAAAGCGTTAAAGACGTTGTATTCTAGTGATCCATGCACACCATGTTTATAGCAGCACAATTCATAATAGTTAAATCTTGGAAGTTGGCTATACTCATCAGCAGATGATGGATAAAGACAGTGTGGTATTTATATGCAATGGAATATTACTCTGCCATAAAGAAAGATAAAGTTGAGTCATGAGTAGGAAAATGGATGCACCTTGAGACCATAATAATGTCAAGTGAAATAAATCAGACACACAAGCTTAAATATCACATGGTTTCTCTTTTATGAGAAATACAAAATGTAAATAAAAAGCAAAGTAAAAGATAGATTAATAGGAAATAGGGAGATAGATATTTTGCAAAGGGGAAGGGGAGTGAGAGATGGAGGGGGAGGGGGAGGAGTGGGTGAAAAGGAATAAGCTGTGTTATGTCCATGGACCAACGCCCCATGAGGAATGTCACCATTACGTACTGCAAATACACACTAAGTTGAAAAAAAGTACAAACAAAGAGTATTCCATGAAGTCCAGGGATCCAGTGTGCTATGGCACATCTCTTGAGATGTACCTGTCTTGAGTCCCTGGGTCCCCTCCTTGCTTGTTAGGGCCACGATGTTGGTGTAGGACATTTGGCATAGTTCTCCTTTTCTCTGAAAGTTATGTTATTCTTACAATGGAATCCCATGCCTGGTCTTTAGCATTTTCTTTTCTTTTCCTGGAGGATGTGTCTCAGAGCCTTTAAATGGTCTTAAAGTCCTACTGGGTTTCGTACTGTGCCTGGAGTAGGTAATGAGTGAACTAAATGTCTTTTTCTTCCTTTGTTGCATCCAGGGCCCTCAGCAACAATAAAATGACTTCACCATCCTTGTAATTATGCCCCCTATTTCTAACAAATGCAAGCAACTTTACACAGGGCAGTGTGTCCATCCCATCTGCATCCCAGCCCAGCCTCACAGATGGGAAGGCGTAGGGACTGTGTGTTCCTGCCCCAGGACGGTCGCTGGCCCACTTCGCACCAGTACCAGGCCCTTTTGTTCAGTTGACCATCAAATATCAGCTTCCAAAACCCAGTCTGCCTTTTCTGCTTCCCTGGACCACTCTGACCCCGGCTGTATTAGGGGAGTTCTGGAGAAGCAGCCTCTAAGATGAGGGCTTGTATGTAAATAATTTCAGAAAACAGTGTGGGGAATTCTGGGAAGACGAATACAACAGGGTGTAGGGAGGGTAGAGGAAGCTCAGTACAGGTGTGGTTTTCAGGCCAAGTCCCTGAGAAGGCAGGCTCACCTTGACTACAAACGGAAGGAACCTGCAGGATAAGTGACACAGAGCTGTCCCAACCTGAAGCAAGACAGCTGTACTTTCCCACCTCTGTATCACCACTCTTGGGACAATGGTCACCCAGCTGGTCTGCAAACTCCTAGTCCTTCCATCCCGTTGGGCAGTGGGGGCCAAATGGCTCCAGTGGCCCAAGAGCTTTTTCTCCAGAGAGAAGCAGAAGAGGCCCTGTGCACAGACGGGCAAGGGTGGAGAAGTGGGCGTGGCGGGGTCAGATGCTCAGAGAAGGGACAAAGGGACCAGCACATCTGGCCAGAGCTTAAGTACTGTGTGTTTCAGCTGTCTTTCTCTCTGTTTGTTGCTTCTCTGTTCTGTCCTGTTTCTACAGATTCTAACTTATTTCTTTTTCTTTTTAAGATTCGAATTTAATTTGTTTGGAAAGGGCATCACTGGCACACAGTGTAAGATTCAAAATTTCAAAAGGAGTACACAGTGAAAAATCTCCTCCCTCTATATTGTGTCAGAAATATACTATGAGAACAGATTTTGCATGGTACAAAAATCACCACCTCTTTTGTTTCACATACATACAATTCCTTTTTGTAATTCTGTCTTCTCGTTTACAGGGATCGATTCTTTTCTGCATGGGAACACAGAACAAGGGTAGCATTTCTTAAGCAAAAGAGAAACAGACTGAAGGTCATCGAGTTATTGAGTGCTACATAATATGCAGAAGGAGAGGGTGGGAAGGAGGTCTAATTCCCTATCTAATAATTGACAAAAACCATTATTGTTCTAGAAGGATGTAGTGACAAGTTTATGGGAAAAAAACTCTTTAATTAACAAAAACGTTTATTTTTTCTCAAAATAAACCTGCCATTAGAGCTCACAATACAGTAGATGGCAAGACGCTGGAACTCAGTGAGAGGCAATGGGTGGATTTGGGGCCATCTATCTGACTGGGCTTTTAGTAGACAAGGAGGATTCTACTTATTTGGAAAAATTTGAAGTGTGACAGTGAGGGAACAGTAGTTAGGAATTAAGCAACCAAACAAAACCAGACTGTGTACAGCCCGAGTTCTCCCAGGAACTTTCTGTGCCTCTCCTCTCTATGCCTTCTGTGTCACCTGTAAACCACACTCAGGGGATCCTGAGGATGAAACAGAATCAGTATTTCCAAAGAAGAGCACTTGGATAGCCTGATGTACAATAACATAATTCATGATAATACTAATGTTGCAGAAATCTGATATCAAACCGAATGGAAGACTCTTTGCACATGAGGAGTTGGAAGACAACTTCATTGTAATACTAGCAGGCTAGTGGGAACCAAGTCCAAATCACTAGCACAGAGTCAGCTTAGAGTTCAGCTTAAATACATTTTTGCAAGCCAGAACTACAAAGCTGATTGCAGGTTATTTATTTATTTATTTTTTATGTGTGTACCGGGGGTCGAACTCAGGACCTCGTGCTTGCCAGCAGGCGTTTATGCTGCTGAGTGATATCACTGGCACTTTTTTCCTTTCTGTGTGGGTACTGGGAGTCGAACTCAGGACCTCATGCTTGCCAGGCAGGCGCTTATGCTGCTGAGCCATCTCACCGGTCCTGATTGCAGGTTATTATATGACTAGTTACATAGCCCAAGGCATATGTTGTCAGGCAGGTTTGTTCTGGGCAGGCTTTGCTAGGGAGGGGGCTGTCTGAGTGGGCAGGTGAAATCAGGCAAGCATGTCCTTGACTGGGTTATTCTGTCCGAGGTGGAAATTTCCTGGAATAGGCAAGCAAAACAGAATTTGTTTATAGGCTGGAAAGTATAGGCAGTACAGCTTGATGCAGTCAGAGAAGGCTGAGTCAAACTCTCTCTGAGTTATAGCTGGCCTGGACCAGCTGAGTCTAACTACGTGACGGGTAGCATGAACTTAGGCAGAGGATACTAATTGATTTCTAATTTCTGCTATGAAGTTCCTGTAAGTTTGCTATTCTGTAGCTTGGTTCTTACACTAACATAAGGGATAAGGCTGCTAGGCAAGGTTGCTGTCATTTGCTTTACCTTTACATTATGCCCCTTGCTTAGCTATCGGGTTGAACAAGCTTTCTAGCACTTCACGTTTTTTTCCTCTGAGACCAAGTCCAGTTGGATTTAAAATTTGTGGTTCACCCCCATGTTCCAGTCATGTTTATCCACAGAGGGATGGGGGTGGGGTTTGAAAACTATAGAGTGAATTTAAATTTCACACACAAGCTAGGAAGACCAAGCATATGGCTGACTTGGATATTCAGATTTATCCAATGAGTGGAGGAAATCAATTGCTTTTACTTGTTTTGTTCCCTAATTGCAACAAGGTAAGTTAGTGTGGTAGATTAACTAGTGGTCAACTTGTAACACCCAGCTGAACTGAGTCAGCATGGTGCTGGGTGTGGAAGGCCCACCCGAGGATTGTTGCCAACTGCATAAAAGTAGAACTGCAGGGGTTAAAGGTGTGCTGTTGATTCTCCTGGAGAAGCTTGTCAAGCTGGTTTTCCTATGAACTCTGCTGTTATCATCGGAGGAGCTCAGGACCTCACTGTCGCTGAGGATGGCTGCATTTCTCTTTGGGGGAGCTCTGTCCTTACCTTGAGCGTCACTTCCTGGCTCCAGTGCAGATCCCTCAGCCTGCTGGCACAGACCCTTCATCCTGCTGGCGCCGACTTTCTAGCTTCCACCACTGACCTTTGGGCCTTCCCAGTACAGATCCTTGATGAAGACTTGCATGAGACACTGTCATGGGCTCTAGGCCTCCAGCTGGGCTCATAGAAGACATTGCTATGGGCTGTAGGTCTTCAGCTGGACTCGTGCAGGACATTGCCATGGGATCCAGGCTCTTAGCTGGATTCTTTGAGTCTCTAGCACATAGACAGATCTCTTGTACTCCTCTGCATTTGACCTTTTGGGCGAATATTATAAAATAATCCTATAAATTATGTGTCCTGTATTAAATCTAATCTCTTGCAAACCCTGACTACAACAGTTAGTGTGGTGGATCTTCACGTCTGCTCCTACCAATGTGAGGCCTCTAGCAGGCCACTATCCATCAAGTCACTGCATATCACAGGTGGGCGACATGGTGTAACCAGTGTAGACCACCAGGTTCCAAAGTGGCTTTTGTTTTCCCCCGAGCTAGCCCTGCCTTTGTTTCCTAGTGTGGCTGTAACAAACTGCCACAGACTAAGCGGCTTAAAGTAGGACCAACTATATTGTCTGGGAGTTTAGTGGGTACCCAGTCCAGGCATGGGGGGTGACACTGCTTAGAGTATCACCAGGTGCAAATGAGGGTGTTGGCAAGGCTGTGCTTCTTTCTTGAGTCTCTAGGAATCCCCTTCCAGTCTCCGGCCAGCTGTGACATAACTCAGTCCGCTGCAGCTGCAGGCCCAAGGTCCTGTGTCCTCGTCGGCTGCCTGCAGAAACTGCCCTTCCTACCTACAGCAAGGTGCTCTGCAGTCCCAGCCGCGGTTCCCAGCAATGGTCCCTGGGCCCTTCTTGCACTGCCGCAAGCATCTCCGCTCCCTTCTCCCCTTGTGCAGCATCTCAGACCCACCATCCTGCCTTCCTCTTTGAAAAGCATCGGCGGTCAGATTGGGCCCACCAGATAATCCAGGGTGATCTCCCTCTTTAAAAGTCTGCAACTCAATCACATCGGCAAGACCCTTTGGCTATGTGGCACACATTCACAAGTCCTGGGATTAAGATACGGGGATCTTGGGGGCCATTATGTTGTCTACCCCAATCCCAGATACCAAAAGATGGGTGATTATGGCATAGTGTCCTCGTGTAAGTAATTACCTTCCTTCTAGAAGTGTGCATCATGATTGACTCGTAGTTATTGCCTGGCTTTTGCAGGAAGTGTTATGGGAATGTACGAAGCAGGGAGACACTGGGTGCAAGTTGGGGGCTCATCTTTCCTTTTCCTGATTTTTCTTTCCATAGAGAGAGAGATCATCTAGCAAAACACTCCTGGCCTCTCTCGCACTATCTTTCCTCTTAATTATGTCGTGGATTTGGGAGGAGGAACTGGGGCTGACTGTGTGGTGCAGTCTTTGTTGAGGGTCACGTCTGGGATCTGTCTGTCTGCAAATGGCATGAATCTGTTCCTGGCTACGTGCTAAGCTCAGGGTCAACACTCTACCTCTGTAGGGAAACGCCTGTCGTCGTCCAGTGCTGCCTTTGAGTGGAGAGGGATCAAATCGCTGTCCAGGCCAGCTTAGCCATGCACAAGGCAAGTGTGGAATTTTAGATACACTGAGGAACGACCACGTGCAAAATAATATACTTGGTGCTATGGAGTAGACAAAGATGAGATTCCCAGTTATAAGACAGCACAGTAAAGGTGTCTTTCCTTTATGCTCCTCTCTGAAATCAATATAATACAATAAATTATAAGCAATATAATACAATAAATAATAGTCAGGTAGGAAAGGAATGAAAGGGGAAGGGATATATGTAGCCTGATTTCTGCACTTTTGGTGGTGGGGAACAGGGAAAGGTGAGTGTCAACAGATACAGAGAAGAGTACATTCGAGACATTTGTAAGAAAATGGATGCACCTGGAAAATATAATGTTAAGTGAATAAAACAGACATGCAATACCGCATGGTCTCTCTCATTAAAGTAAGGCAAGGCACAAACAAAGGGCAAAATAAAGGATTGCTAGAAGGAAACAGGGAAATGGATCTTTTGCAAATAGCAAGGGGTCCAGGAGACCAAGGTCTAGGGGAGGTAGGATGGGGATGGGGAAGTAAAAAGATGTAAGATGTGTCATGTAAATATACCAAATACCAGCAAGGAATGTAAACATTGTATGTCACAAATAGGAACTAAAACTAACAATAATAATGTAAATGGAGAACGGGGATATAAGTTGGAGGGAGGAGGTGGGTAGGGAGGGGTTCTCCTGTGTGTGTGTGTGTACATATATATGAGAGAGCAAAATAGAAGGTAGATAAATAGGAAGTAGGGAGATCTTCGAATGCATGGGAGGACAAGAGATGGAGGAAAGGAGAGAAAGGGGAGGAAAAAGGGATGGAAAAAGAATTGAAGGAAACAATGATAATAAAATAGAGCTTTTGCTAATGGGAGGGGGACCAAGAGTTGGAGGGAATGGGAAGGGAGGGGAGGGGTAGGGAATTAAAAAGAAAAAAAGAAAGAAGAAAGATTAAGATTTATTGCAATCATGTACCAACTCCCCACGATAAATGTAATCATTATGTACTGCTAACATGTACTAATTTGAAAAAAAGATCTTTACTGAAAAAGAATCACGATATATTACATACACGTACCTACCCCCTAACATTAGTGTAAACATCATGTTCTGTAAATATGTACTAATAAAATAAAGTTGTGAAGTCAAATTCAAAGTAAAAAGATCTAAACCTAACAAATTAAATAGTACATATTTGAACACATTTAAAGAAACAGGAAAGCTCTAGCAAAACTGATAGCAGTAATATGATTGGATAAAATCAATTTGGCACAAATAGGAATTGGGAAAATACAAACACACAATTTGCTATTGCTTGAAGTGGGAAGATACTAGATATTGCCTAAAGAAACAGCATACTTTGTTAAATTTAGTACTAAGTTTATAATTTCTAAAATTATACCACTAGAAGATTAGAAGCAGAATTAGACAAACTTTCAGAAAGAAAAACCTTTGTATTTAAAAAGTGCAACGAAACTGGGTTGAGGATATAGCTCAGTGTTACCGCACTTGCCCAGCATGAACAAAACCCTGGGTTCAACCCTCAGCACCACAAAAAAGACAAATAAGTGCAAAGAAAATGTGAATTAGGGAGTAAAAGATTTTTAAAAAGCACAAAAAAAAACCATAAAAGGTAATAGTACTGTAATTGAAAGTTATATTTCATGTAAACAAAATAAATGGGATATACTATCCTTTTAAAAAATAAAGAGTGAAATTGTATGAAAATATAAAATCCAACCATATGGTGTATACAATAAACACATAATTGAAAGACAATGACAAAGAAAGGTTGGAAATGAAATAATGTACAAAGACTTAACACATAAATAAAAAAGACAATACATTAACAAGGACATCAACTGGTTTTCAAACCTACAAAAAGACTCTTCCCTCACAGGAATAGTTAAAAATAAAGCTACTTTGTTTTGTTTTTGTTTTTGCAGTACTAGGGATTGAATCCACAGCCTTAGCGCTGAGCTACATCTGCAGTCTTTTTTTTTTTTTAATTTATTTTTATTTTGAGAGAAGTTCTCGCTAAGTTGCTAAATTACCCAGACTGAGCTTGAACTTGGGATCCTCTTGCCTCAGCCTCCCAGAGTGCTGGGATTACAGGCATGAACCACCATGCCCAGCCTAAAACTACTTCAGAGGGAGCTATTCTCCTATCAAATGAGTAAAAATTGAAAATGTCTGATACACACTGGCTAATGGAGTAGAGAGTAAACAAGGCCTCTCATGTATTCCTGGTGGCTACAAATTGATCAGTATTTATGAAGTGTGTCTTAGTTACTTTCTTGGTTGCTTGGACAAAACACCTGACACTCACAACTCTAAGGAGGGAAGGTGTATTTTGGCTCACAGGATGCAGAAGTTTTAGTCCATAGTCAGCTGGCTCCAAGCCAAGGAGTCATGGCAGAGGAGCATGGTGGAGGAGAAACAGTCCATGGCAGGGCAGTGGGAAGCAGAGGGAGATCAAGGGAGGAGAGAGACCATGCCCCCAGGGACTCACCTCCTCTAACCAGGCTTCAACTCCCAATTCACATTTAGATACAAACTTATTAGTGGACTAATCCACTGATGAGCATCATGCCCCATGATCCAATCATCTCCCTAAAGCCCCAACTATAAGCACAGGAGGCTTTGGAGGAACATCTAAATATAAACCTTAACAGAGTGCAGCTCGGTAATACACATCAAAATTACATATATGTCTGCTCTTGAATGCAGTGATCTTGGTTCAAGGAATTTATCCCAGGACAATATACATGTGTGTACAAGGATATCCAATGGAGTATTGCGTATAAGAGAAAATACTTGAAATTAATTTAATATGCCATCAATCAAATATATGACACTACTAGAAATAAAAATGGAACTCTATATGAAACAAACCCCAAAATTAACAGGGAAAAAGTGTCACTATCAAGGGCTATTGCTAGCCCACTGGTGTTTTGTGACAGATTAGAAAAAGCCACCTCCTCTTTGTAGACCAATCTATGTCCTTGTCATCCTTGCTTGGGCCCTGTTGCTTATGAGAGGACCAGGATGCGCTGCAATACCACCTGCCTACCCAACCCCAACCCTTATGGAGGGCAGGGCCGTATGTACTCACTGTGGCTTCAAAGCCAACACTGACATTACATTTTCAGATGGCACTTAAGGAGAAAGATCATCTATTCTTTTGGCACATAGGACTATTATCAAATAATTATCTATTTCTGAGCAGAAATAATGGATTGAAGATATCTTAATGTAACCCTGAAGGAAAAAAATAAGTACCAGATCATTAAGGTTTAATTGTCAGTGGAAAGAGTTATATTTTATTTACCAATCTTAATTTGCTTTCTAAATTGAATTAATTGATTAGCTAATTTAGTACTTAATATCAGTTGTTACCTCTGAATAGCATCACTAAACTTTAAATTAGTAAAGTTTGTAAACAATGAATTGGAAGTTGGGCCACATTCTCTCAAATTTCTATCAAATCAATGTTATAACTTGCATTTTTATGATGCCAATGTAGTTATGTATTAAAACTCTTAAAATTATAAGTTAGTTACCTGAAAGTTTTAGTCCAAAGATTGCTCAGGTATGGTTTGTATTAAAGATGTTAAAATAAATGTCAATCAACATTTCAGGAACATATGGAATAAATGCCAACCCAGTTGGCTTGTGGCTTTCATATTCAATGACATGAATGCACAGGCTACTTCTACCTTGTACGTGTCATGACCTTAGCCTTGGAGTTCTCTCCATATAGAGAAAAGACACAGAGGTGAAAGACAAAGAAAGAAAGGGTGGAGACATCTGTCTGTTAAGAGTCTTAGGTAGGAAGAGCCAAGTATGGCTTCTACTCTTGTTCCATCAGTGAGAACAACTTCCACGGCCCCACTTCCACTCAAAGGCTTCTAAAAATGCCCATGGCCACACAGTTGTAAAACAGAAACAAGCCTACACCACAAAAAGGGGAGCATGAATTGTTGAATAAGTCAGTATGTCGCCGTTGAATTGGTAATATACAGCAGACTGTGACTGCCTAATTACCCATTATTTGGATGCTTGGAATTTTGGGAACCCAGGATTGGCCTATCTTTGGGATGGGAGATCCAAAGTGAATAAAGTAACTCTTGTTCCTTGAAAAAGAATTGTCTACATATGCAGTCTACTTCTCATTGATATCTCAACCCACTTCTACCAAAAGTTTTGAAGTTTTCATGTGACAATCTTGGTAAAAAAAAATGTGATATTTTTTCTTCTATAGACTTGACCTGTATTTTGCTCTTTTATATTCATGGACCTCCGTTGTAGCTGACAATGGTGATGGTGATAGCTTCCTCTTTGTAACAGTCTCGTCTTTGTCTTCTGGACATTTCCTGTCAGACCTCATCTCAAGTCCCTTCTCTCAGTGTTCCTCAAGTGTTGGTGATCCTTAAGGTCTAATTCTGACCTAATACTTTTCTATGCATTCCTTGAATGAGCGTATCTCTAGTGTGATTAGAACTGCCACTTGTATTCAGTCAGTGCTCACATTCGTATCTCTAAACATTATCTTTAATCTGAGATTCAGACCACGCTCCCACACTGCACATTTTCCTTGGACATCACACAAAAGCCTTCTAAATCATTAACTCCATACATACCTCTTTCTAAATTTGCTCTTCCCCCACTATTTCCTGCCTCAGCAATGAAGCCCAGTTGCACAAGCTAAAAACCCATAGTGTATGCTTGATCCTATTTATTTCAACCTCATTAAATAGATCATAAGCACACGTAGCTTATTTTACCTCCATATTTCAAATCCTTTCCCCCCTACTCATATTCTATTGTTATTACCTTAATTTGAAGCTAAAATATCTCCTTTGCACTACTGAAACTACTTTATTTGGGGTCCCCTATTCCAGTCCTCCTCTGTTTAGACTTCATGTGTTCAGTAGTTTGGATGCCACTCCAGACCTAGTTACCAAAGACATTGCTAAGTGAGGTCTGGGAATCTAATTTGTCTTCTAATCCTAGGTAATTTCAATGACCAGTCAAGTTGGAAATTTCTGCTCTAGAATAAGTCAAATGAGTGAGCTCCAGATAGCAATTAACTATCGCCAATTCCTGTGTACTTTTCAGTGCATTGCAGATCATCTCCTGGGTTTCTAAGCCCTGAAAACAAGTGAGTGACACTGGGCTCTGACATAAAGCTTCTAGTTACTTCAACGGCTTCAAGTTCAGTTCAGTTACCATCACTCCAGAGGGACGGTGAGCTGGAGAAACCCTGGATCACATCGTAAGCTCCATATATCCCTGAGCTCAGTGTATTATTCAGGTCACAGAAATCTTTCACCAGTCCTAAAATCTGACAGATTTGAGGGTATGAATCAATGTTAGGCAAACTGAGATCTAAGAGGTACTATGGTAATAATCTGTTAGTGAACTGTGAATATTCCACTTCAGTGATTCTGGTTACTTTATAACAAATAAAGAGAATTTTTTGGAGGGGTGTTGGCAGTCACCAAGGGGCTGGAGGTAGAAGAATGGTCTGGCCAATGAGAGGAAACCACGGAAGGACAGAGGTCTGGGAAGCGGGAAGCAGAACCATCAGGTTATCAGCAAGAACAGGCTAGTGAGGCTGCGGCAGGACCGTTATCTGGGAGAACTCCAAGAGCTCCCTCTGGTCCTGCCTGCCTTGTTTTGCATTCCAAGTTCTCAGCGTGAACATCTGATTGGTGAAGGTCAGGTCATTGCCAGCCCACTTGATTATGCTGGCCCAGGTAGAGGGTGGACACAGCACCCAGGCTGCGTAGTAGCAGACAGAACTACTCACGGTAAAGAAGAGCTTGTTTTTCCAAAAGGAAGTCAGGTGCTATGAAGAAGAGAGAAGAAATGCTAAGCAACCAATAAAGAAAACAAATACCCATTGTAGTGCCCCTAAGGAAAATGGAAGACGGGAAGAAAAGGAAGGGAGGAAAAAGATTGGGGAAATAAAGAAGGTAATAATTTCAAACTTTACACAAACATTTACACAGGAATTTTGTTTTGCTTTGCTTTGCTTTTATTACTTTTTAAATTAATCGAGAGAAAATCTCTTATGGATTTGATAACAATATATCTGGTCCTAATAATCTCAGAATCTCTATTTGTAGACATTGAATGTGTTGTTTAAATTAAATATAGTGTATGAACAAAAATTTCAAGATACATTTAGGATTTGCTTTCTCAATAAAGGATATCACAAAGGGAATAAGAAATTCTTTATTCAAATTAATGGTGAATTCTTTTGTCATGAGAATAGGAGTTTATATTCATTTCAGTGAAAGCAAATAAATTGTTCTAGACAAGAAAAACAAAACTAGCCCAAGGCAGTATTTTCATTATACAAAAAGGCACATGTCCATGAATATCTAGTTTAATATTAACAAAAGTCATTCAATTAGCTATGCATGTGCCATTGTTATGAATATTTATTCATGTGTCAGCTAAGTAACACTGATATGTTTTATTCACTGGTTCAGATTCAGATGTTATAAACATTGCCCTTCTTGCCCTGGTGGGAGATAAGGGAATTTGAGTGTAAAAACAACCTGACATTTCCCAGCACTGAAAATGCAAATTTCTTTAGAACTTTCAATTTTATGTTCAGGAAATTGCCTTTGTTGTTTGCTAATTTTATTTCTTCTCTAAAATAATTAAAAAAATTCTGATGAGCTAATATTGCTTCTCTAATAATGAGAATTATTAAAGACCCCCAAAATGGTTTCCTTCTCCTTATCTCTTGGAATAATAGCTCTAGTTGGCTAAAGGAAAGGGGAAGACTGTGTAAATCGCAAATGAATGAGAGTAATTAGTGCTGGGACAGCAAAGAAGTGACAAGCAAGCTATTCCCTTGTCTATGACAGGCTTCTCTAACCACTTAGGGGCTTTATGCTGCTAAGCTCAGATGTGGTTTGTGCATCTTAACTTCTACCCTCTTAACTGTGGGCATTTCCTGCTCCCTGTGCAAGAATTGCCTTGTAAGAGAAAACTTATTTTCTCTACCTGATTTAGGTCAATTCCATTCACTTGTCGAAAAAACAAGTCTTTGCATGTTGCACGTTTGAGAAGTACATAGGCACTAGTGACCTACGGTCTCAACCCCCATCACGTGGTAAGTGTCGATCATCCCACCACTGCCAACACGGAGTCGTATTCTCCCTTCTCATGGAAACTTGACCACTCCTTCAATCACCATGGGAAATGAATTCTCTACACCTTCACATCTTTCCTCTCCTGGTCCTTTGTCCTCTCTTGTCTTCTCCTCTGTGATGACCAGTCGTTTCTTATTTTAAAGCCTCTGTCCTAGGAATAAACAGGTGTGCGTGTGCACACACATTATTTTTATGTTCTGTGTTAGTCAGTTTTTCGTTGCTGGGGCACAACACCTGATACCACAATGTAAAGGCAGGGAGATTTAACTTAGTTCAATTTTCAGAGGTTCTCAATCCCGAGTCAGCTGGATCCAAGGCATGAACGTCATGGTGGAAGAGCACAGTGAAGCAAAGCTGCTCAGTGTGTGGTGGCCAGGAAGTAGAGCAGTGGACAGCAGCAGAGGAAAGGGTGAGGGACCAGACATAGAGCCCAGGACCACACCCCTGTGACCTGCCCAGACACACCCAGAAGTGTGTTCTAGCAACCCCCAGGGTGTATCCCAAAGCCAATCAAGTTGCTACTCCTCCTTATCCACCACATATACTATAATCTCTGGTTCAGATAAGAAAATAACATGTTTTCATATATAGATGAGATAGAGATAGTGATAGAGATAGAGAGATAGAGATGGAGATGGAGATAGAGTGATAGAGATAGAGATATCTATTACCTATAGACTTCAATTGTCTGAGCTTTGGTCACTCTCTGCTCTTTTTTTTTTTTTTTTTTTTTTGGTACCAGGAATCAAACTCAGGACCTTGCGCTTGCCAGGCAGGTACTTGTGCTTCTGAGCTATATCCCCGGCCCTCTGCTGTCTTAAATATATTCTGTTCACTACTTACAATTATCATTCAGTAAATGAATACAAATTCATTTCACAAACCTCCTGATAATCTCCCCATCAAAGATATCCTTATTTTCCAGCATCCATGGCATCCTCCTTGGCTTGTCAATAGTAAAACCCATCAAACAAAATCTGTTTTGAAGAGAGAGAAATCGATCCTAACGAGGCTTAGGAATTGCCTTCCTTCTTTATCTAGCCAATTCTTACTCATCTTTATTCTTATTGCAGATATTTTTTAAGGGTCACTTCCTCAAAGACGCTTTCTTCCCTTGACTTCCTAGTCTGGTTGCACCTTGTTTTGTTACTAATTACTAGTGATGAGCCACATACTCTGAAATACTTTTATGTACCTTAATCAGTGATCAGGCTTTTATTATAATTTTACTCTATCCATATCTATTTCCCCAATTACACCAGAAACACTACGAGATTACAGCTTCTATCTACTTGGATTTCACATTCTATTCTCAGTGCCTTCCATAGTGGGTGATCTATCTTATGGCTCAATAAGCAATTGATAAATGAATTATTCAGTATTTGTCCTCAAGCTGTGAGTAACTAATGATAGCTTAGTATGTCATATCTACTAAGTGCATCTTTAGGGTAGAGGTGGAAATATCTCAATCCAAGGCATCTGCAATGGAAAATCTCCATGGCCTGTAACCGAACAAAGAAAACTCTTCCAGAAAGGGAGTGGTGCCCTTCCCACACCCTTCAATGTCTGCTAAGGGAGGGGCTTCCCAGCTGGGGGACGTGAGGCAGGGAGAGAGGAAAGGAGCCTGCATTATCAAAGTGCTTCACACCTCATCTTCCTTCTACTTCCCACCCAAATGACCCCTCAGGGCCTTGGCAGGCTGATGGGTCTACATCCAGCAGCCAGGTTAGAGCTAGGTGATAATTTAAGCAATGGATGGTAATGTTCTCCTGCCCAGGGCTTCAAGTGACCTGGATAGCACAAGCTCCTTACTAATGTCAGCTGTTTTTCCCTCTCTTTGTCTACCTTCAGGTTAACATTATAAAAGTGGTTGAAATTGCTGTCCTCAGTTGGTACGGAATTAAGGGGGAGACTTTGGTCCTTACAACCATTAACATCTTAATTAAGTCAAAAAAGGGAACTCATTAGCTCCTGTGCAGGTTGTGATCTAGCTTTCAAATTGTGTCACTGCCATAGGTCTGGGCCTGTAGCCTCTGCTTCTAACCAAAAGGTACTTTGCCTCTAAAGTGGTCATCATACAATCCATTTCTTGGCAAAAGCATTAGTCAACTTACTAAATGATGCTTGTTTTCTGATTATCTAGAGAGAAGGGATGCAATGTTTGATCTTTAGGAAAATGCTGGAACTTAAGAAGGGAAGAAAATTGTAAATTCTTTGGGAAAAAGACTGAAGGGCTGTCACATCCATTTCTTAGGGCCTGCTTGATGAGTAGCAATTGCTGATAATAGGTAATCACTGTTCGTTGGTTAACTAGTTGTTTTGTGGATGAACTGAATTGGCACCCTTTGTCAAGATACCCGTGATGTTAAGGCCGGGGACCAGAGGTGTTTGAGACGTTGGTCCTAGCACTAGATCAGGATCACCCAAAGACTGTTGAACAAGAGCAAACTGCCAGCCAAAGATTATGGCTTATTGTAAATGGGATGAAGCTCTGAAAGCTGTATTTTATGTGGCTTTCTACATGTATTATGGTTTAGAAAAAGTGTCCCCAAAAGTCTCATGTGTTCAGAGGTAGGGTTTTCAGAAAGTAATTGGATCATGGAAGCCGTACACTCATGAATAGATTAATCCATAGATGAGTTCACAATTAAGTGTGCAATTAGGAGGTGAGCCTGGTGGGAGGGGGTACATCACTGGTGGTGGGCTTTTGGAAGCTGTCTCTTCACCATGGCTCCTCTTGGTCTCTCTGCTTCCTGGCTGCCATAGCTTGAGCAGTGCTCCTCCACCATGCCCTTCTATCATGCCATTTCTGATTGGAGCTGGGTGAATATGGACTGAACTCCCTGAAACTGTGAATCAAATAAACTTCTCCTTAAGTTGTGAGTATCAGGTATTTTGTCCCAGCAATGGGAAAGCTGACCAATACAATATGATTTATCACATTTCATCAAATCTAAAGTGCTATCAACTATGGAGGGAGAATTATTTTTCCTATGTCTAACTAAGAAAGAAGAAAAATGTTTTCAATTAAACCATTCCATGATGCTTATGATGTCATTGATCGTAAGTTGCACCCATATTTTAGAGTTGTTAAAACACAAAAACTGTGATTTAGAACATTTGGAGTGAATCTTAGGGTGTAGAGATGTTGGGGATAAGCATGAAGTAGCAACATGAAGACTAGAGGAGGAGGAGGAAGAGAAGGAAGAGGAATATGGTAAAAAGGCCGGTAGATACCGTTAATCTGAGAAATCTGTATCTGTCAATGAACCAATAAATAAGATTGTAAATCCCTAATGGGAATTGGTTTCTTTATAGTTCAAAACTCAGAGCAGCAGGTCAAACAATGGTTTTGGCTTGATACATAAATTCATGTTTGTAAGAAGCGTAAAGAAAATGAAACATTTAACCTCATGTAGTTATTAATTTATATAGTTTTTTTTTTTAATATGAGGGTACTGGGAGTCGAACTCAGGACCTCACACTTGCCAGGCAGGTGCTTATGCCGCTGAGCTATACCACCGGCTCTCTATGGATTTTTGAAAGGAAAATTGAATAAAAATGTAACAACCTTATAATTATAGCCAATAGGAAATGGAAACGGCATTCATATAAGTGGCCGAGTAGATCTGAGGTGGGCAGGAATGTTCACTGAGATGTCATCTAAAGTTCTGACACCTTGTCCTAGCCTGGATAAGTCACTTTTTATCAGCTTCTCCCAACAGAAATACAACAGGAGCCTTGAATAAAACTTTAAATTTTCTAGTAGCCATATGTTAAAAGGTTAAAAGAAACACATAAAATTAATTTAATGATCTACAGTGTATTTTATTTAATGTAACATACGTAAAATGTTATCATTTCAGTAACTAATCAAAATAATAATTGTGAATGAGGTACTTTCCCATTGTGTTTTTCATACTGAAGGCTTCAAATTCTGGTGTTTATTTTACAGTTTCATGACACAGTTCTGACGAGCCACTCTTCAAGTGTTCACAGCCACATGTAAGGGTAGACAAAGAAGCTTTATGCTCCCTCTAGTAGTTTAAGTGTCTAGAAATTAGAAGTATACTCATCCTGCTAAAATTACTTCATTCTGTGTAGTACAGAAAAGTACTGGAATGGGTGTTGAACTCCCTTAAACAAAGGACTTCTATCCCATTTCCTGTTGTCATAGTTACATAAAAACACAAATATAAGATAAACATGCTGATGTGCTAATGAAAATGAAGCTTGTATGTATAGCTTTACTTTATCTAATTAAAAAACAGGCATAGATTTGTGAATCTCATATACATATTTGACATACAGCCATGCCAGAAAACTTTGTGTATATACGTTAGCCTCAAATTCAGATTCAGATTTTGCTCAAATAAGACTCAGAATTAGTATCCAAAATATAGGGGGTACACAATCAGGTAGGACACAGTCCCTATTCTTGAGGAATTTAGACTCTAGTTAGGGAGAAATGTCTACACTCCATGTGCTCTAAGATACCATCCAAATTAATTTCCTCTACTGCAATCCTATGATGTTAAATATAACAGGGATAAAATTGATTTCACATATTCTTTTGGTGGGCAGGAATTTTCACTGAGATGCAATCTAAAGTTCATGTAATAAAATGACCTGTAATCTTACTGAGCATCGACTATGATGCTGCAGTTTCAAATCCTCAATGAAATCCAAAGCAGCCATGGTGCTACTGAAACAGCTCTGGCTGGGGTCATCGTAGGTTTTATGATTATTAAACAAGCAGCTGTATTTTTCCCTAGGATAACACAAATGCCAAAATTCAGACTAGTTCTGGGTGAGAACAAACCAATAAAAAAATTGAGTTTACTACTATGAACCAGAGGAACCATTTAAGTCAAGCTGTAGTCTTCATAAACAGCTCCTGAATTTAACTTTTCCTTTGGAGCAATTTCCAAGCCAAAGTAACAGACACCACATCCCATGCAGTCCTGTTCTCAGACATGGCCAGTGGCAGCCACCTGGCTGTTGCCTAATTATATCTTCCTTTGACACCCCTGACTGGTGACTGCTAAATGTGGGTTTGCAGGTGCCTCAAAATACCCTGAATAAGAAAAGGAAAGGAAAATCCCCTGTTTATTTACTTGTTTGGACTCAATGCCAACGTAAGAGGTCCTCCTTGTGATCAAAATCTTGTTTTCTGAGCTGAACGTTAAAACAAATTGGTGTTTGACAAACCAAATGGAGCGACTGCAGCAATAGAATATCAAAGATTAAAAGCCCATTTTATTTTAGTTCTTTCGAATCACTTTTGCTCATTAGGCTTGTTATTTTATACCCTTCTCCAAAACGGCCTGATGTCTGATGGTTGTGAGAAGAAAATAGAAAAAGGTTCTTGGCATCTTATCAGAAGCCAAATTATTGAGTAGATTTACATTTTTCCATAATGTTGGCTTAGAGATACGTATGTCTCCCCTTAAGCTCATATAACCTTCCTTCTCCCTTAATCTGCAGGTAATCAATTCCGGGGCAAGGGAGGGAGACTTCCCTATTTCTTGGAAAGGAATAGAACAAACAAATGTTTGGATGCCCACAGCTGTATTAATATACATGAGAAAGCAACAGCTAGTGTTATTCTGCAGGAATGAATGAATGAATAAATAGACTCCAAGCACTTTATTCTTCTCACATAATTTCTTCCCAGTGACATTATTGAACAGGCTGTTGAAAACAAACATCGTTAAATGGGGAAAGAAGAGCGGCAGCCTTTCTTATTCCCCGCTGAAACATCCTCCAATGACGAATGTTCCCTAAATGGATTGAGCTTTTTGAAAAGAAGTCAGAGAGAAATTTGATGCGGCCCCCTGACCCCTGGTAAGCACATGCATCTTTGCCTGTCACGTAACACACAACACACTGGCACTTGCTTACTTTTCAGCAAAGACTATTGATTTTGCTTATTGGCTGCAGGCGAGTCCATAAAGAACAAATTACCAAGTCAGAGGTCCACAGTTTGCAATTGCTTGCATGATAACAGGGACCTCCCCGCACCCCCACCGTTCACCGCTGACACCCTCACAACCCGGGAGCTAGGGAAGGGGCCCGGCTGTGTTTCCAGCTGCGGCCCAGTCAGTGTGGTGTATACGAGGTTCTGCAAAGGATGAAACCACAGGAAATGGGCTGCTCCTGCACGGGCGTGTGTGGGCGAGAGTGCGTGTGCGTAAGTGTGCGCATGCGTGTACGTTTGTGGGCGGTGCAGGAGGAGTAGAAGCTACGCGCTGGACCTGGAAAGGGGAACATGAAACGGGCACCAGATGCAGCCGTGACATTGTGTTTTCCTGAGGTTTGCAATAAAATCATGTAGACCGAACCTAGGTATATATTTTGCCTAAGATATTTTGTGTACTGGGTAATTCCTCAAGATAACTTCCAGGCTGAAGAATGTATGATTTTCCTATCGGAGGCTTAAGGGTGGCAGAACTTGCTTCTCCTGTAAGCACTCGAAGTTCCTATGTTAAACTTTTCAACAGGTAAACAAAAATAAGATGGAAAGCAACGCGGCAAATGCGCTTGAAGCCACCAAATTGACCGCTCTTCCATCAGTTCATTTCTATCAGCGCCTTAAATAGTTTAATCGACTGCATCAAGCATGCAATGAGCTGAATTTGTTGTATAAAATTCTCGAAACGATTTTTTTCATGTGATCATTTTCAGCAGGGCTAAAGTCCAAGATTCGCTAGTCTCACAAATAAAAACAGGGGGAAATTAGTATATGCTGTTTTCAGTAATTAAGTTAGCTGACCTTTTGTGGCCTAAGATTACTTCCCAAAAGTCTAAATACTAGGACGCTCATAATTAAAGTGAAGAGATACAGGATTAAAAAAAAAAAAGTGATGCCGTAGAACTCATGTATCATTCACATACATGAACCTTCTAGCATTTCTAATTCTTCAGAGGCCGATGTTAGAAAGATGTCATGTTTTAGAGGTACAAAATTTTTAATAGATGTGGAGATGCAGAGTAGATCTACCCAGTTTTCATGGAGCTTGTCAGGAAGATAAATATTTAAGGAATATATCTGAACATTATCATCAGATCATGTTGACCACATAGAGAACCAAACGTGAGGCATACTGCAGGGTCCCAAGGTTCAGATTTATGCTTCGCCCTCATCTTGCAGCATAAAAACAAAGATCAGTTTGACTTTGACACTTATTTGCTGACAGCCATTTACTATATTTGAGGAGATGCCACGCTAAGGAGAGTGATCCACACACCTTAAATAGCTACACGGAAAGTAAAACTTCTAAATATACCTTCCCACAAGGCATGGCTTTTATGAATATTATTATGCATTAACATAACTTTGATGGAACCGCTGAGCTAGATTGCAATTTTTTTTGGGGGGGGGGGTACCAGGAATTGAACTGAGGGCCTTGCGCCTACCAGTGAGGCACTGTGCCACTGAGCTACATCCCCGGCCCCTAGATTGCACTTTTAAATGAAAACTAAAATCCTGGTCACTTTATTTCAGATGACTCCATAGAGATTCCCAGGTAAGCTCACCCCAGAGAGAATTTTCGAGAAATGTTTGGCTATGCAAATTACCTGCTAAAATAGTTTAGGATGCACAGGCTTGCAGGAGGATCCTGTGAATTCAGAGTGAAAATAACAACTCCAGCTTGGGGCTCAGGGTATGAAACATGGTTGAGGGTTATTGGCTGCCCTCTTAGGCCCCATAAAATATACAGAATGTCGAGCAAGGAGAAGTCTCCATCAAAGCCAGACTTCTCGCATTCCCATGGTGCTCTCCTTAAGCCTCTTCCTATCCCACCTGGACCCCCCATGCCCCTCAAGCACATGAACTTTTTGCATTGTCAGGTGGATGGGATACGTTTGTCATCATCTTCAGCTAGTGGTAGCTGTGAACTGGTTTGGGGGTTGAGAAAGGAGTTGGGACATTTATGATCTTCCACAATGATCGCTATTGCTAATTCTGCTGTGACATATGTGGAGCATCTGGAGAGGGAATTCAGTAAAGTGTGGCCAAAATAGCACTCACTTTATGCCCTAGCTTCTGGCAACCATTTAAGACAGCACTGAGATAGATCATATGACCTCGGCCCTTGCAAGATCTCATCACTTTTCATGGGCGAACTGAAAAGTGCTGATCCTGGAGCATTTATGCTGATGGAACACAGATAAAAATCTGCAGGTGTAACTTTTTAAAAATTTAGTACATGAAGCATAAAAAATATATCAGTACCACTATACATCATTGAGACCTGACTTCATAGCAAAACATTCATCAGACTCTTCCCATGCCAAAGAACACATATGTGGAGTTATATGATAACAAAGAAGCGCTTGGGAAGTGCTCCTTTTGTAAACGTTAAAGGGTCAAGTACGGTACGGCACTCACTTATTATAACCCTAGAGGAGACTGCTTTTCAATGTAAAGATATCAAATGTTACTGATGCATACTTTATATGTATTGAGTAAAAGCTTATGCATAGAAGGCTTGAAGGAGTATTGAAGGGGAGGAAGAAGAAAAGCATACAGAAGATGAACAATCTGGAAGACACAGAGGTAGAAATAGCTACCCACAATATGAGTGAAGAAAGGAGCCATATGGCGGCCTCCAGCGAGGGTGACCTTCTTGTGGGCACTGAGGTTAGGCCCCAATTTCCTCATCTGGGAGGTGAACTGAACCAGATTTTGAGTCCCGTGCCAAGCTCAATCCTAGAAACTCTATTTGGTGTAGCAATGATTATTTATTTATAAGGAGAAGACAAGTTTAACAGTCTTAGTATATCACATATCTTATAAATGAATTCAGCTAAATGTATCAAGTCATTCCATGTTAAAAGAAAATACAAACACCAAAGAAAGAGTAACTGGATATTCAACACCCTGAGAACAAGGGATTTCTTATCTTAGAAATACCTAAGCCTCATTATAAAAACATAAAGCAAAACATCACATTTAGTGATAACTTTAAATTTTTGCTAATCTTGTACATGAGAAATGATAGCTCTATGCTAAGAATTCTATCAAGAAAATGAAAGTTGGATATGTAAAGGTAGATTGCATGCTTGCAAGGTACCCATCTCCATTTTCCCTAAATTAGGAGCGCTTACAGGGAACCCCAGATATATAAATATAGTGAAACTGGTCTGGAAAACAATGGGCAAATTTACGTGGTTCCTGTGACCTGAAGAAATTCAAGTTCACTTTACCAAATTTATGCTATTCTATACTACATGAACCCGTATTTATAGCTCATTGCTTTGAGGTTAGAGAAGCCAAAAACCATCCCTCTCCTTACCTCCCCCGGCGTCCCGCAGCCCCTTTACTGAACTGGGCTTCAACAAGGAGCACAATAAACATGGAAGCTGTAGGTGAAAAATACTTATCTTTGCTTTTAAGATGTATCTGGACGAGGCATAATTTTACATTCTCCCAAAATGTGTCTCTCTAATAACCTTTACTCTTAACATACCCGGAGTTCTCTGAGCTTTCAGGTCATTATCTCCATTAAGGATTCCAAGCAACTGATTTCAGAAGTCAGAGCTGAGTTTCTTTCCAAGAGGCCAGTTCTGCCCCCTCTCTGAAGCTGAGAGTGATGTCCTCCGAGCAGAAAGCTACACAGACACAGCCAGCGAGGCAACTCTAGGAGCGACCGGAAATTTAGACAACACTGGGAAGCATGGAAGAACTTTCTTCTGCTGTAGATCTTATCAGGAAAACAACCGGCGCTGGTTTACACTCTCTGATCATAGGAAACCACTGAGTCACTTCAAAATACTGAAAGATGATCCCTAAAATTCCCAGTGACCCCTCCAGCAAGCACCAACTCATACGCCATAAAGATATGATATGTATGTGGGCTTTGCATTTGGAAAAGGTAATATCCAATCCAACGTGGAGTTTAATAGCACACAGCTGTTAAACTTGGGGAACTGGAACAGGGTCTGCCCAGGGCGCTTGTGGGGCAGACAGGAGTTCTGGAGGCTCCAAAGGGAAGCACTACCAATTTTGCAGGAGACATTTTGACTTCTCTCAGCAGGAACAGTGGGGGGAACTCTGCCTCTGTGGCTCCAGGACAAGTTATGCCCCTGGCAGCCAGAGGGAGAAACAGGATGTGGTGCTGGAATATTCAAAGCCAAATAAGACAAAACAATACAGTGTTTGTGGGCGCCCTTAAGTAGATCTCTAGTTCAGTCCTGAAGGAAAGTTGGAAAGAAAGAGTTTCAAAAGAAACCAAATGAGCACCTAAGGGAAACAGGCAATTAATTTTTTAAAAAGTAACTTCAAAAACAACTCTCTTTTCTTCAAGTTCAGTTTGAGTTGATTCAAATTCAGTGACTCTCAGCCACCAACAGATGAATGCTCTCACCTGAGATGGCTGGATGCGTTTCCACTATTTGAGCCCTGATTCACACTGTGAATACTGACTTTAACTCTGCTGCTAGCAAATAGACATGAGATTTCTTAATTAGTTGTTTGAGGTACAAACACCCCACCCCTTGAGAGTTTTCAACTCTCAAGGCAGATGTTAACCAAATATTTTATTCTAAAGCTTGAAATTTTCCTAACAGATTATTAGTGTTACCTGAATTTCCAGAAGCAAATCCTGTATGGTGAATTAACTGCCTAGACAGCTTATGTGTGGGGGAAAATGCTTCCACGACATAGGTCAGCAGTGCTACCCTTAACGAGCAAGGTGTCTACTCCTTTATTGAGTTGGTTCCTTGCTTGTGTCACAGGAGCAGGTAAAAAAAAAACTCTTTTCTTCTTCAATTGATTCTTCATTCTGGTTTGGCTCTGCTGTGTGTTCTGAACCTCAGAAACCCAATCTGGATTCAGGAATACTCTTTCCTGCATGGCATCACTCTTCAGGCAATGGACTGTAAATACTTGTGCTTATTACTTATTTCTCTAACAGTTGCAAGTCCCACAATCTGCCTGTGTTCCATTCCTTTCCTATCTAGGAATTCTTAAAAGAGAACCACTGGAGCTTACATTTCATTAAGCATATTCTTTTTTATTTATTTATTTTATTAGTACATGGTTGCGGTACCTAATGTCTACATTCCTGGCACATGTACATAACACGTCTTAATTCTTTTTGTCATCCCCTTTCCTTTCCCTCCCTTCCCCTCCCTGTCTCTTGATCCCCTTCCCATTAGAGAAAGATCTATCTCCCTACTTTCTATTATCTAACTTTTATTTTGCTCTTTATTTATAATTTGGGTTTCTCGTATAAGAGAAACCATACAATTTTGAAACTTGTGTGCCTGATTTATTTCACTTAACATTATGGCTTCAAGGTGCATCCATTTTCCTACAAGTGACTTGAGTTTATCTTTTTTATGGCAGAGAAGTATTCCATTGTGTATAAATACATTTACCTTATCCATTCATCTGTCGATGGGCATAAGACACTGCTTCCAAGATTTAGCTATTATGAACTGTGCTGCTATCAACATGAGTGTGCATGTATCACTGTAATATGATGTCTTCAACTTTTTCAGGAAGATATCTAGAAGGAGAATAACTGGGTTAAATGGAATTTCTAGTTTTAGTTTTCGAATTGTAGACTCATACAGAATTTTCCCAAGGAACAGATTGCTTTTGATCTTCAGTTTACTACTACAAAAAAATCCCCTATTATGGTTGACAATTATAAAAGTCCTACTTAGACTCCTGTATTGAGCTCTTTTGTCAACTCTTGCTTCCGGAATGTTTCCATGTATGCCTTGGTAGCATGTTATCATTACTACTAATGACAGCTTGCACTTACTGGGTAGGTACTTTGTGCAAGGCCGTATCTTATTTAATCCTCACAGCGATGGTGTAAAGTAGATACTCTTACCAGTCCTTATTTTACAGATAAAAGTAGGCATCAGTGTACTGCTAAGCACATCATTACCGAGACCATAAGTGCCCATTAGCAACTCATCAGGTCTCCAGCACTGAAACTGAAATAGGTCCTCCAGAGCTTCACACATGGCTAAGTTCCACCACCCACATGGCTTTTAAATAGTGTAGCGCCTTCCCTCATGGTTCTTAATACCTCGGAGATCTGATGCTTTAGGAAATGCGAACTCTCTTGAAGACAATGTCTTCATCTAGTGGAAATCAGCGCTCACTCGCTGTGTGAAATGTTTTACCATAAAAAACAACCACTATGAAGAAAAAAAAAAAAAAAAAAAGGGGCCGGTGAGATGGCTCAGCGGTATAAGCGCCTGCCTTGCAAGTGCGAGGGCCCGAGTTCGACTCCCGGATCCCACATACGAAAAAGGGGCCGGTGATATCGCTCAGCGGCACGGGTGCCTGTTGGCACGCGAGGTCCTGAGGTCGACCCCCCGGTACCCACAAAAAAAAAAAAAAAAAAACAACCACTATGGGTTTGTGCATGTGCTGGTCATAGAATATTGTCAATATTGACTACTGTGATGCTTATCAAGTATCTATGATTATTGTTTTTTATTATTTTCTATTTTTTATTATTTTTTATTATTAAGGACAGAGGCCTCTTGTTAGTCTTAATTTTTAGCATTTCATGGCATTTATAGCAAGCTTTTGTTACATATATCAATTTGTCATTATTAGGGATAATTGCAACCTTCTACAAAAGGACATTGCTTCCTTTTCAACAAGTCTAGGAGTCTGTACCGACAGGAAATCGTAAAGTGGGAATAATTTCTCTCCCTGGTGCTGCTCATTTCTACCTTTACTCCAGGTCTCTGTGTGCTACCTGCTGAATCTCTCCATCTATACTACTCTTCCATCAAGGGGGCCTATTTCACAATTTAGACATTAACCAGCTTGTGTTAACATTTCAAAGTGTAGCCAGAGACCCGAAGTTTTTTTGCTCTGGTTTTACCTATCCTGAAAGTTGAAATCATAAAGTCCTAGCACATGGCAGCCACAAGAAACCTTGGAGATGATCCTCAGTGCCTGCACAGTGCAGAGAAAACAGGATGGCAGAGAGATCCGGTGACTCACTGGTGCTCACAATGATTAGTAGTTCTGACTCATAGTTTATGGCCTGTGCTCCTCTCTCATACCATTTCATGATTGATACTCTAAAAAGAGAAATAAAATGTTGATTGAATGGAATACATACAATGGATGGAGACAGGCGTCTTGCTTATAAATCTATAAATGGCAGGGTAACAAGAAACCCACACTGGAGCAGCCTCCACTTCTTCATTGGCTCCACACGCTCTGCGTTTTATACCTTTACCCCTTGCAGTGCTCACAGTAACGCTGCCAAGTTGCGCACACGAGATATGCAAGCCGGGAGAACTCTCCTCCTGTGGCTGAAGTCACAGAACCAGTCCATGGCTTATCTGCCTTTCAACCCAGGTTTGTTATGCTCCAAACTGGGTTCTTTCAGTTTAACAAGCTGTTTAGCGTTTGTGAGAAGGGAGGTGATTCATTGCTTTAAAACAGAATACTCTGGTGAAGAGCTTGTGCAGAACCGGAGCTCTGCCTCTCCTTTCCAGCTGCCTGGGGAGTAGCAGAGGGGAAAGCGTGCTGGGGGGGGGTGCTGGTTTCTGGGGTGAACATTCTGAAGCTTCCCCTGCAGCAGTTCAGTATTTTAGGCCTATTGATTGATTAGGTGGTTTTTCTAACTTAGTACTTTATTTTATAAGTTGTTGCAATGTCCGGCTGCAACTCATTTTAGCAAAATGACATGCCTCTTCCCTGCCAAAGAGTAATGTGACATGACTCATCAGAAAAGAAGCATGACACATCAGAAATAAATGCTCACGACGAGTGATTCAGGGAGCTAATAAAGGCAAGACCATTGTATTATTCATGTCTAGATAATATTCATGGATAATTCAGTACACCCAAACCCCTAGAGACATGGCCTCTAAGGCAAATACACTGTAACTGTGGACTTCGCTGAATCAAAGCAGATGTGCCGCAAGATACATTTTTATCAAGAGCTCTACTGCATAAATAGGCCCAGCAGCCAGATTCATTTTCAGGTCTCAAAGCAAAGCTCTGAGTGCATCCTGTACCCTGTCTCGGGTATTATAGGAAACCATCTGTTCCAGAGAAGTGGTTTTTCCATCACGTTCCCCACTCTGAACCATCGCTGTTTTAAAATCCTTATCCTCAAACCAAGGGCTAAAGACATTGCCGAAAAGCAGAGAGGAGCTGCTGGTCTGATTCTTGATTCGTTGGCTGGAAATTAATGTGTATTTCAATAAAACAATGAGTTACTACAAAGATATGCAATGATGGGGCCCCCCCTTACTTGTATTTTTATAATTACCTACAATTCAAATAGATTCCGGTTTAACTAAATCCATAATCCATGTAGTTTGCATGGACTAGAAAACAAAACCTTAAAAAGACAGTATTAGTTTTAGAATTTCAGCAAATCAAATCGACTTACAAATAACTAATTGTATGACCACAGGGAAATGTGCATCTCTTTCTGGTCCGACACTGCACATGGCACGGAATAAGTGTTCTGTGAGTGCTTGTCGAACTTCGCAGAGCACCCCAGGCACGTGCGTCAGTGTCAGCATTGGTAATAGCTGGTTATTCAGTCATCTCCATGAACTGAGAGGTTCATCTGAACAGTAATCCCACTCAAAATTGGCATTTAAACTGCAACTGGCTGAATCAGTATCCCACATAAAAGCAGTCATTAAAACCCATTTATGATCGTTAACTAGCCAAGGGAAGCTTCGCAGCTATAATTGACAGAACACAGTACTGAGTTAGGGCAGCCCTGAGAAGGAAGTGGAGAGCAAGGACGAGCGGAAGGTGAAATCCTCTATGCATGGAAACTTCTTACAAGACTGACTCAAGGAACACCCACGTGGGCATTCAAAATAAAGTTGAGATTTTCAGCCAAGGGTAAAAATATTTCTACCATTGTAAGTAGATATTTGCTGTTATGCAATGGGACAAAACACCCAGAGCAGTGAACTAAATGTTCTTTAGTCTGATTAACCAAAGATCATTTTCTTTATCCATTATGAAAAAGAATTTTTTTTTTTTCTCTTTGCTTCTCTAAACCCCATCTTAGCAGGTAAATAATCAAACCATCTCAGACTACTGGTGACAGGATAGATGAATGGAGCCTCTTTCTGCACATTCTCCCCAGCAATCAGAACTAGTTATGCAACAAGAAGAGGTATTTCTGCAAGCTGAATATGAAAGACAAACTTGAAATCTGCCCCAGAGGAGTAAAAGGCATCAAACATGACTCCCTGAAGCAAGACTGCCAGTGACGCTGGGGAAATGAGCAGAAGATGACCTGAATTAAGAAGTACATGTTTACCACCCTGAGCAAAATATAGAAATTGGTTTGACTCTGGGAATGGGGCTGTGTAGATGTAGAGCTACTAATGGGATATTTTTCACATAGCACATTCTTAAAGTGTTTTGCAAGTGGAATTTTTGCTTTTAGTTCTGCAAGAGGAAGACTAACCAAAAGGAAACAGCTAAATGATTCTGCTACTTGAATACCTGTTCCATATCTAATTGCAATTCTGCTTCTAATGAAAAACAAAATAATAACACATAGCATTCCTTTTGTCCCCAAGAATTTTGACCCAAGGAAGGAATAAGACATGTTTAGAGTATCATTTTATTATCGATAAAGATCAATTGGAAAGTATAATGTAGGCAGTAGTTTGAGCCAAATTGACCCACGAGCTGAGCCAAAGAACCTGGCAGGCCTACATGCTCATTCTCTGGCAGGGCTGAAGGATGGCAGCCCCCTTCCCTTCCTTCCTTCATCAGCACCCCTCGTGAGGAGGAAAGAGCTTTCCCTGGTGGAGCAGTGCAGAAGGCCTGCTCCCTGTGAGCAGGTGGCTCCCAGTACGGAAGAGGGAGGATCTCAACCGAGCACTCCATTTCATTCTTTCCAATTCACCAGTAGCTATTCCTACAATGATCAGGGCTATGGGAAAGGACCAGAAATTGCAGCATTTTGTGTGTCACTGACAATAAAATGCAACATCATGAGTGAGAAAAACATTCCCTTCTTAAGATGAACAAGTACAAATTAATGATAATTTGTCATCAACTCGGTTCAGTTTAAATAACCAATGGTTCACTTTAATTCTCTTCCCAAAATGATTATTGCCTTCCCTTAAAACATATATACAATTAACATACAGGTGATATGAATGTCTTTCTCTGGAATAGGTTAATATTTTGATTTTGCTCTCTGTATTTCTTTCACACATTTGTATATTCTGATTAATATTGCATACTTTTAGATTCCAGGAGCCTGCCTGTATATTAAATAGTTTAATATCTAGCATACTACCACATGCAATTAGATATTGAATATACACATGCTCTGATTAATATTCAGCTCTCACTGTTCTTGCCTTCTTCCTCCAGTAGCTATAATTTCTCCATGTATTTAGATTTTAACAATTTCCCCATCTATTTGTGTATTAGTCTAACTTTGAGGCTACAACACACAAAGAAGCTAGAAGCTTGAACACAGCTCTGCCCAGGACAAGAAAATACTACCTTTATTGTCAGTGCAAACAATGTTGGTAAGTAAGAGCTATCGTTTTACTTTTAGTCTATAGTATAGCTACCACATCTTTGAGTTAATTCCCTGTAACAGAAGTGTAAAAATTATGATTGTGTTGAAATGATTAGAAAAGATAAACATTAAAAAATAGATATGAAAACCCAAATTTACCTAACTGCTGTGTCCTAATCAGTTGAAATATGTCACATCAGATTTATTAACAAATGATATCAGGAAAACCTTACAAAATCTAAGCCATTTGTTAAGTAGAGGTGTGTCTCTGTCACATCAGGTAAGTTTTATGTTGTCTTTTAGACTAGGTTAAATTATTTATTATTGTGCTTTAGCATATGTCACATCTGGCAGAACTGGAACTTATTGATATTCCACACAATAAAAACTAGAACTTTTAGTTGTTAAAACTTTAGTTGTTCTAAAGCTTATGTCCAGTGCATATAACTTCCCTGGTAGAAATCAAAAAGGGATTCTCCTCTCAACAATTTGGCCCACCAGACCATCTGGGTGATCTTCCTGCTGCCAAACATACTCGTTAGCACACTACTGGGCTTGAGACGGGAAATCTTTCATGCTTCTGCCCACTGAAACTTTAAAACACTGGGGAATGGGTTAGTTAGCTTTAGGCTGCTGAGACAAGATATCTGAGAAATTCAACTTCGAAGAGGAAAGGTTCATATTGGCTAGTTTCACTCTGTAGTCACTTGGATCCATTGTTTCTGGGCCTGTGGAGAGACTACAATTCTGGCAGAAGTATGTGGCAGAGAAGGAGAGAGAGAGAAAATGAGGACAAAACTCCCCTTCAAGGACATACACTCAGTGGCACTAACATACTTCCTCTAAGTAGACCCAACCTCCTGCCCGCATCTTAGTTTCCCCCACCCCCCATAAGTCATGAATGGATTAACCCATTCATTAAGTCAGAAACCTCATGATCCAATCATCTCCTGGAGGCCCCACCTCTGAACACGACTGCACTGGAAACCAAGCTTTCAACACATGAGCTTTTGGATGACATTTAAAATCCAAACCGTAATGGGAACAACCACGCAATACACCCTCAGGATGCACTGTTGGCAGCAGTAAGTCATACGCAGGTCAGAGGACCCACAGCGCCTGACAGCAAGGCCAACAGCCTTACAGCATGTGCTTTGGCCAAAGGTCAAGGGCATGGGCTGATTTGGATGCCTCCCCACTAACATGTAACACTGGAAAGGAGCTAAGGGTCCTAGATTGGTGGCACCCCCTGCTCCTAGCAGGGGCAAACATAAGTTGGGCCTGAAGAAAGCATCTCTAACTTATTCCTGCAGAATCTCCACAGATAAAGATTGTGCAATGTGGAGTTCACAGAGTTCAGCAAGTTCCAAAGTGAGCAAGTCTCCACTGGGGAGAGTTAAATAGGTTAAAAAAAAAGAAAGAAAGAAAGAAAGAAAGAAATTAACAAAAAACTAATTTATTTAGATCCCATGGGCTTTGCTTATTTAACTCATCATAAACAAACTGTTGAACAGTCAGACATGAAATACGTAATGAGTGGAAGGAGAATATCACATGAAAAGAGGAAGTTAACCCTCAGGAATGATTACATAGATCTGAAAAAGAGCAAAACAGAGCTCTGGGAGTGATAATACAGCAGTTGTACAAAACCCTTAATGACTAGGTTAAGCAGCAGTTGAATACAGAGACATATAATTTTCTAAAAAATATGACTGAGAAATAAGGTTATGAGATGTGAAATGGAAAATTAAGAGAAACAAAGGGTCTGATATGCAAGTAATAAGAGCCCTGAAAGGAGATTGTAAAGGAAGCTTGAAGTCATAATTGTTGAGAATTTTCCATAAACGATAGAAAGCACCAACTCACCCTCAGGAAGTTCAACGTTTCTCAAGCACAATGAGTAAAATGTCATCCATACTTAGACACCTCACGGTGACAGTGCAGCACACCAAAGACAAAGTCTGTGGAAGTAGCTGGAGAGGAAAGGAAGGGGACCCACAAAATACAGAAACCAGACCGACTCCAGATTTCTCAGCAGCAACAAAAGAAGCCAAAAGCCTGGGGATTAATGAGTGCATATTTCAGCTAGAAAGTGACGACGAGCCTTGAATTGAGTACCTGGCAAAACTACTGGTCATGAGTGAGGACAAAATAAAGTCATTTTATTTTATACCAAAAGCATTTTATTTTTTAATTTTATGAGGACTACATTTTCTATGAATAGCCTCTCGCCAATGAAACTTTTAAAGAATGCTCTTCGGGAAGAAGGAAAACGACTTCCAAAAGGATCTCTGACGTATGAAGAGAAGTAGTAAGCATACAGAATAGCAACCAGGGGGTGCACCTGTGATTTGTGCTGGTGAAATGAGAGCAGAACAAAAATGGTTTGCTAAGCAGCTGTAATTCACAAGGAAGCTGTTAGAAGCAAGTGTTCTAAGATTCTTATGCAGGGCAAGGGAATATTCACATAGAAAACAGAGGTATCCGTATAAATCAGAAAATAAGTAGCAGAAAAATTCCTCCTATGTAGAAATGTGATTAATTTTAATACATTTAAACAGACTAAACTCATTTGTTAAGCTGTATACTATAACTACCATATACTGTTTACAAGAAGCACAGTAAAAATAAATAAAGGAAGGACAAATTTATCATTGAAAACCAAAATAATTGCCACACGAAATAGAGACAAAGGTATTATGAAAGATCAACTGCTTAATTATAAAAGCTTTAGCTCTCCAGGGAAACGTAACAGCTTTAAAGTTAATGCTTTTATTAAAACGGCCTAAAAATATATATAATAAAAACTGAAAGAGCCTGAGGGACTCTCATTACAATGAGGGGTTTCACCCAGTTTTTCTCAATATTGATAGGACAAACACCAAAAAGAGTAGTAATACAGATTATTAGCAAAATAATTTAGGCAAGTGATATCATCTGTATGTTAAACACATAACATGTTATGGTCGAATGGGCTAATCTAGGACTGCAAGTGTGACTCAATAGATAGCATAAAATGGCTCAATAAGTGGTGAAAAGGATTTGATAAAATTAATTAGAAATTTATTATTTAAAAATGACATATTAGAAATACAGATATTTCCTTAAATGGGGCTATCTTTTTCAAGCTATCGGTCAAAATGATACTTCATGATCAACACTAAAGTGGTGAGAGACCACTCTGCAGTCAGTCTCCTTCAGAATAAATACTACCTGTATCTCTTACTGTTCAGTCTTACACAAGTTAACTTATCAGGTTTATTCTGCTACAAACTGAGGAAAATAATTGACTCTACCTCAAAGAGTTATTTAGATTATTGCATTCTGTGTTAGTCAGCTTTCCATTACCATGAGAAAATTTCCAAGAATAACCGTTTAAAGGAGGAAATGCGCATTGTTGCTCATCGTCTCAGAGGCCTGACAGGACCAGCTCACTCCATTGTTTCTGGGCCTGTGGTGAGGCAAGATGTCACCCCAAAGGGAACAGCGGAGCCAGCCGCTACCGCGTGGTGTCCAGGAAGCTGGAAGCTGGAGACTGAGAGGGAGAGGAAGAGGGACCAGAGGAAGAGGACAGGGAGGGACCAGAAACAAAATATACCCTCCAAATCCTCCCACCATGACTTTTTTCATCCAGTTGAGTCCCAGCTCTAACACAGCCAGTGAGCTGTGATCGCAGAGATGGAGCTGATGAAGTTAGAGCCCTCCTGATCCAATCATTACCCAAAAGCCCTTCAGGGAGCAACTAAGTCCCCAGCATGGCCTTCAGAGGACATTGTAGACTGAAATCATAATGCATTAAGTAATCTATTCTAGAAAAAATTATGAGCTCAACAAAGGGTCGTCATTATTACTACTTGAAGCCTTCCCACGCAAGTTAGTACAAAGGTGAGAATATAAATCATGATCACTATTATTTGACAATGTTTGTGTAGTTTTAATCAATACAAGCTAAGGCAGGTATAAGGTAAATGTAGAAAAAAAGGTGCAAAACTACTGAAAAACAACTCTTGTAGACAATACAGTTATCTACTAGAAAATTCAGAAAATTCAATCATAGACAATTAGAATTAAATAAGACTTGGTAAATTAATTTAAATGGCTATGGGCCGGTGATATAGCTCAGCAGCGTAAGCGCCTGCCTGTCAAGCACGAAGTCCTGAGTTCAACTCCTGGTATCCGCATATTAAAAAAAAAAAATGGCTACTAGCAAAATAAGTGTATATACTTAGGGAAAAAAGAGGAAAGAAGTCATCATTCAAAATATCAATTAGAAATACATGGGTCTTAGCAGTAAAAAATAAAATAGACAAATCCTTAGCCAATTTTACAAAAATAAGGAAAGACAAGACATAAATTAATGCAATTAGAAAAGAAAAAGGTGAAATCACAACAGAAACTGCCCAAATCCAAAAAATTATTAGCAACTACTTCACAAAAATATATGCCAAACAATTGTAGAACTCAGAAGAAATGGAGAGATGTCTAGATATATATGAATTGCCAAAACCAAACCAAGAAGACTAAAAATCTTAAACCATCTAATAACAGGCAATGAAATTGAAGCAGTAATAAAAATCTACCAACTTCCAGGCATGGTGGCAGCACTTGGGAGGCTGAGGCAGAAGGATCATCATGACTCAAGGCCAGCCTGAGCTACATAGTGATTTTAAGGCCAGCCTGAATGCAGAGTGAGACCCTGTCTTAAAAAACAAACAAAACCCCTACCAACTAAGAAAAGCCCAGGACCTGATGGGTTAACGACAGAATTCTACAAGAACTTCAGGGGATATCTAACACCAATACTCCTTGCTAAGGAAATTGGGAAGAAAGGAGTACTTCCAAAATCATGCTCAGAAGCTAATATTACCCTGTTTTAAAACCAGACAAGGATCCAAAGAAAAAGAGAATTATAGGCCAATTTCTGTAATCAACATAGATGCAAAATTTCTTACAAGATACTGGCAAAAAAATGAGACGAATCATCCAAAAGATCATACATCATAACCAGGCTTCATCCCAGGGATGCAAAGATGGTTCAGCACATGCAAATCAATATAATAAACTCATTACATAAATAGAGGCAAGAACAAAAATCACATGATCATCTCAGTAGATTCAGAAAAGGCCTCTGACAGAATCTAACATCCATTCACAATAAAAACCCTGAAGAAAATCAGTATAGAAGGATCTTATCTCAACATGACAAAAGCCATTTATGACCAACCTACTGCCAACATCATAATAAATGGGGAAAAGCTGAAAACTTTCGCTCTAAAATCAGCAACAAGCCACTCCTGTCCAACATAGTCCTTGAAACATTATCCAGATCAGGCAAGAGAAAGAAATAAAAGGACTGTATAGGAAAGGATGAAGTCAAAATATCACTATTTGCAGATGACATGATCCTTTATTACAAGACCCCAAAATTCCACCAAAGACCCCTAGAATTGATAACCAAATCCAGCAGGGTAACAGGATACAAAATAAAAATCAACAGCATTCCTATGTACTAATAATAAACTCACAGAAAAAGAAATCAGGAAAGCAATACCATTCACGATAGCATTGAAAAAATTAAGTACTTAGGTATTAACCTCTAAGGAAGCGAAAGCCAGTTACAATGAAAAGCACATCAGACTAAGAAAAGAAATGAAGGAGGACATAAGAAAAATATCCCCTGTACCTGGTGAGGCAGATTATAGGCATAATCAAAATGGCTATACTTCCAAAACAGATTTAATGCAATCCCAAACAAAACACTAACATCATTTCTCAAAGAGCTAGAGAAGACAATCCTAAAATTTATATGGAATCAGAAGAGACCCAGAATAGCGAAAGCAATACTGGGTACCAAAAGCAAAGCAGGTGGCAGCACAATCCCAGACTTATACTAGAAAACTACTACAGTGATTAAAACAGCATGGTGCTGGCACAAAGACGGGCATGCGGATCAATGGGCGGAATAGAAGAAGCAGAAATAACCCCAGGCACATACACCTATGTTATCTTTGACGAAGGAGTCAAAAACATGCACTGAAGGAAAGACAGCCTCTTTAATAAACGGTGCTGGGAAAATTGGCTCTCCATATGCAGAACACTGAGTAGATCCGTATATCTCAGCATGTGCTAAACTAAAATCAAAATGGGTCAAAAATCTAAACGTTAAAATAGGAAGACTTACCCTACTGGCAGATAAAATAGGTACAACTCTTGAAGACATAGGTGCAGGCAAGAACTTTCTGAATAGAATCAAAATGGCACAAGAAATAATACCAAAAGTCAACAAAGTGGGTGATATCAAATTAAAAACTTCTGCAAAGGAAATAACCAACACAGTGAAGAGACAAGCTAGAGAATGGGAAAAAACCTTGCCAACTATTCCATGGACAGAGGATAGACATCAAGAATATATACAAGACTCAAGAAAAAAATAGACCTCCCAAAATAAAAGACCCAATGAAAAAACTGGGCAACTGAATGGAATAAACACTTCTCAGAAGTATAAATGACCAATAAATTCGTGAAAAAATGCTCACCATTGCTGGTCATCAGAGAAATGCAAATTAAAACTACACTGAGATAGCTTCTTACCCCAGAAAGAATGGCAATCATCAAAAAACAACAACAACAACAAAACAACTAATGATAAGAAATGCTGGCAAGGATGTAGAGGAAAAGGGACTCTATTACATTGTTGGTGGGAATATAAACTAGTACAATCATTATGAAAAACAATGAGGAGACAGCTCGAAAAAACTAAAAATAGAATTTCCATTTGACCCAGTTATTTCCCTTGTAGGAATCTTTCCAAAAGGGTTAAAATTATCATATTGTAGGGACACATGCATACTCATGTTTATAGGAGCATAATGTATAATAGCTAGATCTTGGAAACCACATATATATCCAACAGATAAATACGTAAGGAAAATGTGGTATTTATACCTAATGGAGTACAGTACTACACTGTCATAAAGAAAGATAAATTTGAGAAATTCATAGGTAAATGGATGCAACTTGAGAACATGTTAAGTGAAATAAGTCAGACACACAAGTTCAAAAAATAATGCATGTTTTCTCTTGTATGAGAAATTATACACACACACACACAGCAAAATAGAATAGAGATAAATAGGAAGAAGGGAACGTTCACATACTTCCACAAATTACAAATTCCACTGCTTTAAAAATATTTCAATATATATGCTAATTGGTTTCATTTTTACTACTAGTTTATCTTACTTGGTTAAAAGGAAATTTTGTGTTATTATCTCTTTGCTTCTTTGTCCTGAGAATCTTTTTGGTTTATGTCTTGTACACTGAGTAACTAGTTTAAAGATAATGATACATAGATTGTAACAATTGTTATTCTCTTATTATTTGACTATGAAATTTTGTTTTATTTTTTCATAAAATAAGGAAATGAAATACATACCTACCAATGAATTTTGCAAGAAATAGACAGGATCTGCATATCTTGCCCGGCACAGATTACATATAGAACTACACTGAGAGACATGAAAAAAATACAGTGGTACCTCGGTTCATGAGCTCAGTTCTTTCCATGATTCTGTTGCAAACCGAGTTGGACAAGAATTGAATTGAATTCCGTGGTTAGGTTCAGTGCGGACCTTATGGGAAATTCGATTCGTTTCTCATTCAGCTCAGTTTTAGATCAAAATCATGGAGAGAGTTGAGTTTGTGAACTAAGCTACCACTTTGTGTCTCTGAAGAGATATATTCTTGGAAGAATGAATATTGAAAAAAATCACAATTGCTCTGCTTTTGTAATAAGGGAAAAGGGGAAATTTGTATAATAATTTGTATAATAATTTTTCAAGTTGATCTAGATAAATGTATTTTTGAAATGGTGACAGGAAAAAATTAATGATAATAAAAATTAACATTTACACACATATGGCATAACGATAAACAGAATTGACACACAGGAGAAAGTCCAGAAACATACTTGAATATTGGTGTTTTTTCAAGTCAATTGGAAATTGTTCTTTAAATAGCTCTGGGCCATTTGGTTACTTAGATGGATGAAATAATAAAAGAGAATCTTTATTTCACACCAGCAAAATAAAATAATAATAGAAATAATTATATTTTAAAAATGAAACCATCTGTTTTGTAGGCATTGCTAGCAATGAAATAAATGATGAGGCCAAAGGGAAAAAAGTTGATATTTCATATCAAATCCTGAAATATGATATTAAAGAACTCAGGAAAATTAAGAAAAACAATTACAACATATATGACAAAATTTATATTATTAATACAAAGAAATGCTTTTTATAAATTAATGAGAAACTCAGTTAATAACCCAATAGAAAATAGTCAAGAATTGTTTTTATTTTATTTATTTATTTATTTATTTTTATGTGTGTAGTGGGAGCCGAACTCAGGACTTCACACTTGCCAGCAGGCGCTTGTGCTGCTGAGCAATATCACTAGCCCATTTTTTCCTTTATGTGGGTTCTGGGAGTCGAACTCAGGACCTCGCGCTTGCCAGGTAGGCACTTATGCTGCTGAGCTATCTCACCGGCCCAAAATTATTTTTAAAGTACCTGACAAAAGAAGAGATATAAATGATCAACAAACATAAAATATTAGTTGGATTACAATAAAATTAAGGAAATACCATTTTTAATATAAGAAATTAACAAGTGTGTGTGCATAATTTCATGAGACTACCCACGGATTGTAGGGAATCAGGGTGGTAATGACATGGAATTGAGCTCTCAAAAATTGTTAGATGGAGTTTGAACTGCACAAGCATTCCAGAGAGTAATTTTGAAAGGTTAATGAAAAGACTTAGAAATATTGCATTCCCTTTTGCTCATTTCCCTTTACACATTCAGGATGTTTTCCTAAGAAAACAAAGATATGCAAATTTATTTTAGCACAAAAATGTTTATCTCAGAGTTACACCAGAGTTAGAAACAACATAAATATTAACGGTGAGGAACTGGCTAAGTAAATCTCAGTGAATCTCATAAAGGAACTCTATGTAACCAGTAAAAAGTGGTTTTAGAAAACAGGGGGAAATGATTACATATTTTTGAGTTCCAAGGTGTATTAAGATGGAATATTTAGAATGGCCTTAATTTTATTTAAAAAAAATGCTTTGGGTACAATCATCTTAAATCAGGGATTGGCCACTTCTGTACATCACCAGGTAGTGAATATTTCAGGCTTACTGGACAAAGTCGTCTGTGTTGCATATTCCTCTTTGTTCACTCATTAGTAACTCTGTAAAATGTAAAAACCACTCCTTCCTCTAGAGTCATCCGGGCCACTGAGGGTTGGGCCTATAGTTTATAGCTCGGCAGAGTCTGGTCGTAGGGAAAAATCTCATCCAAAATTTAAAAGTTAAACCCAGAAAAATCCATTTCTCTGTATTACCTTGGAGATTGGATAATGAGAACTAATCTGACAATATTTTGTTGGCTCTGATGGCAGAACTGAATTTAATTTGCTAACACAATAAGTTATGCAAATTTTCACTTCAGAGAAACAAAAGAAGATATTCTGGTCTTATTTTACATCCCCTCAAATGGCGGTGTGAGCGTGTGTGTGTGTGTTTGTGTGTGTGTTTGCGTGTGTGTGGTTACAAGACTTTTCGCCTGTTCTCAGGCTACATCTACTCAAGTCACAGTTGGCTCATGAAATAATAAAGTGAGTGAAGTTCACCAGTACAGCCATCATACTTAGGAAGACCTTCAGTGCAGAGGGAAAGAAAAATATAGTTATACTAACAATTACAGTGCTGCTAAAGAGAGCCACATGGTCTTAATCCTCCCTTCCTTGAGAGTAATCTCTAGAATCCAAGTCTCCTATCTCTTCTAATTGTAAACACCCTTTTCTTCCCTGTGGAAAAACATGCTATCAGAGTACGTCATAATTCTGTGGAGAGAGACGGTGAGTTATTTTTCCAGAACTTTCTATTCCCAGCAGGACAGACTCCTCACATGCCGTACACAGGGTGTCATGCCCCTACTGTTTCCTCCTATCTCAAATGTCCTTCCCTTCAGAAGGAATATTGGCTTTGCCATCAGACAGACAGATTTTCAGCCTAGTTAGAACACTTACATGTTGTGGGATCTTTGTTATGTCCACTAACTTCCATGGCTCCTAATTCACTCATTGTAAACTATGGGTAATAGTGCCTCTTTCAATAACCAGTATGATATTTAAATAAAACAATACATGCTTCCTGTTTACAAATAGAGCATAATGTGTTTAGCATGTGAAAAGGGCATAATAAATAGTAGATGTTGGATAGTTTCCTCCTGTTTCTTATCCATTCTGCATTATACAGGCCAAGTCCTAGTTTCTCTTCAATATTTTCTCCTCACAAATTTAGTTTGAATTAATCTCAGTTTTCTCACAATTTCTGTGTTTCCTGCTCATCGACTACAGTGTTTAATGATAAAATCTGATTGGCTGTAAGATTTGCTTTACCTGGATGAGTATTTAATTCATAATCTCCTCTAACTACACTGTCAGCTCCTGGGGGGCAGACAAAGATATCCCTGAACATCTCTTTCTTTTTCTATTTGAAGTAATTTATTTAGGTACAAAAAAAGATGAACTGATTTAAAGAGAACATAAAGATTTCATATTAAAAAATGACCCCCAAATAAAGAACTTTCAATGGCTTAAGATGCAGGTGTCGTATGATGAGACAAACATTGGAAAGTGCAGGATCAATGCTTATGATTTGGGAGTAGTGACCGTTCCATCCTTCCTTCTTCCCTCTGGAATCCACTCCAACATTTGGGTGATCTCCCTCCCTCTGCACTTCCTTCCTTCTCCTCTTCTTCCTTACTCAGCAGCTCTACTGAGTATAATTTACATACCATGAAAATGGCTCATTCTAATGCACTCAACATTTTTTGGTAAATTTACAGAATTTCTTACCTCCTTTTCGATCCCTGCCCGCAAGCTCTAAACACGGTACCAGACATGAGTAGGCAGCCAGTAAACTTGTACTGAGAGAATGATTTGTTAACTATACTCAAGTACCTTATTAACTTCTTATTACAATTGATTCACTTGAACTATTACTGAAAACCCAAGTGTGTGATGGTCTGAGACTCTTCCTGTGGCCCCAAGGACTGGCATCTCCTCCAAGCCATATGGAAGGGTAGAATGTGTACTTAGTCCTACCCAGAGAATTCAGGCACTGAGAAGTGTTGGAAAGCCGGAAGCTTCAGCTCTTCTGCCTAACGTGAAGGCTGAACTCAGACACACTAAATCCTGCTGCTGAAGAGCCAGACTCTCCGAAGCTCAGGCAAGAAGCAAGCACATTTAATAAGCAGTTCATTTGTGTAGTAAGACATGCGCGTCAGACGCGAGCTTTAATGATGCACGCGAGTCTTTGCAGATTCCAAAGCAGTGCACGAAGGAAAGTAACGGAACACTGTGATTTGTCCTCACTTATTTTCTCTGGTACTTCTCACTCATTCAGAGGAAAATGATCACTCTTTGCTACCAACAGCAAGAGACAAATTCAAATATATTTTGCTAGATGAGAATGTGCTAACAATTGAGAATTTGAAAAGATGAGTTTTATGTTTTCTTTTAAAAAGTAACGCTAGTAATAAATGTCACCCAGGAACCTTACTTATTTTAATTGTATTAAGCATTTTATAGTTGCTATTTATAGGCCATTAGAAATCAATACAAAAGCAAAGATTAGAATAAAAAAATAACTTCACACTTTATAAATCCTGCATCTCATTTTATTTATATTAAGGTACACTTAAGACTACAAAACTTATCCATGTGGTTATAAGCCATTTGCTATACTTTAAGTGTGACATAAGATTGCTTTCATTTGATGTATGTGGTGGACTGACAACTGGAGGGCAACTTGGAACACCCAGCTGAACTGAATCAGCGTGGTGCTGGGTGTGGAGGGCCCACCTGAGGACTGTTGCCAACAACATAAGAAGGAGAACTGGAGAGGAAGAGGTGTTGCTGTTGGTTCTTCTTGAGGAGCTTGTCACACTGGCCTTTCCTGGTAGGAACTTGGCTGTTCTCATCGTCAGAGGAGCTTGGGACCTTGTTTTCGCTGAGGATGGTTGTGGTACTTTTCAGGGAAGCTCTGGTCCTTAATTTGAGTGTTGCTTCCTAGCTCTGGTGCAGACCCCTCAGCCTACTGGCACAGATCCTTCACCTTCCTGGCACAGATTCTAGCTTCCACCACTGACCTTTGGGCCTTCCCAGTGCTGATCTGTGAAACAGACTTGCATGAGACATTGTCGTGGGCTCTGGGCCTCCAGTTGGACTTGTGGGGGGCATTGTCATGGGCTCTAGGTCTTCAGCTGGACTCGTGCAGGACATTGCTGTGGAACGAGGCCCTCAGCTGGATTCTTTGGGTCTTTAGTGTGTGGACAGATTTCTGTACTCTTTTGTATATGACTCTTTGGGTAACTATTATAAAAGAATCCTATAAATTATGTGTCCTGTATCATATTGTTTCCCTTGCAAACCCTGACTACAACAATGTGCAAGAATATGCTAAACTACTTTGTGTTATTGGGCCGCCATTTATTATTATCTTTTTAAGATTACTTCAGTTCTTTAGGATTGAGATCAGTGAGCACTTACAGAGCTATGACTATATCTCCCCCCAACCATCACCACTGTCCTTCACAACAGCTTAAATCTGATAAATCCTCAACAGTTGTGTCGGTCAGCTTACTGTTACTGTAACATATACCTGAGCTAGTCATCTTATAAAGAGGAAAGGTTTGTTTTCAGTTTTGGAGGTTTCAGTGTATAGTCAGTTGGCACTGTTTCTTGGGGCCTACAGTGGGATGCTAAAGTGAGCAAATCTGCTCAGCACATGGCCAGGAAGGGAAGGGAAGGAAGAGAAGGAGACTACGACCTCACGGTCCCCTTCAAGAACAAACCCACACGACTGCAAGCCCTCCCCTGGGCACAGCCTCCCAGAGATTCCTCCATTCTCGTATAGCATTACAGGCCAGGGACGAAACCTTCAACACAGAGGCTGTGGGGAACATTCGTGCCAACCCGGCTGTTGGTGCAAGTCCATGGTGCTCAGGACAATGCACATGGTTTTAATATCCCACCTTGCCTCACTCTTCAGTCAATTCTCTGGCTATCAAACCGACTTTACCCCTGCCCCAGCACTGTCAGATAATTCATAGTTCCAAGGGCAATCCTGCTATTCCTGTCTCCTGGACATCTAATTCCCTTTCCCAACATCACTGCTTCTTTTCTTCCTCCATCTTGGTCCTTTACCCTCACTAAAATTGTCTGTCTGAAAAAAAATCCTCATCATTCCTTTAAAACTCCAGATAACTATTCTGGGAAGCTTTCCCTGTTTTGTACACAAATAAATGTATTGCTTTTTCTGTTGTTATTTTTTGCTGGGGATGGGTTGCACTATTTCTGAACCAAGAGCAGAGTGTTATTATTTAACCTTTCTTTCTGTCTTAATTATTTATTTACATGTCTGTCTCCCCTGTGAAACTTGAGCTCCTTGCTGTCAGGGACTTTTCCTTGTTAACGTCTTCTCTCCTGGCCTGGCACGTGCTCAGTAAGTGTAAACCTCTTCATTTGGAAGACATGAGCTATTAATTTTATGTATTGCAAAATGTATCAGAAATCCCTTTAAAAGTCATTTGTATTTGTTCATGTTGCCACCAGAACCACAAAGGGAGCGGAAGTGTCTCACCATCTGCTCATCTGTGATGGCCACCAGCTCCCTCTCACAGTCATGGGATGGGCCACCGTGGAAGGGCAGCAAGGCCAAGGGACACATGGGGCATGAAGTGTGCTGGAAAATGTATCACAGCCAAGTTCCATGAGAGTCGTTACCTTCCATTTCTCAGCAGTAGTTGGAGACAGAGAGTGGGGGTGATTATTCTCTTTATTGATAAGAAGCCTCACGTCCTAGAGTGGCGTTCCCAAAGACACATTTGCAAAGTGAGAAGTTGGCTGTGCTAATGTTTATTTTGGGTCAAGTCAGAGCTCTCTCCCCTTCATTATTTATAGCTGATTACTTGATTATGGATTTCAAATATCATACACTTCCATTTTGCACATTTACACGTATAATTGAAGTCAATGCTACATTTAAGTTCACTTCTCCTTTGGAAGCAAGGTGCCTAAAATAGGGGTACTGTGCATCATTTTTATGCCCATCCTCTGAGAAATCTAAATAATTCCCTCCCTTCTCCAGAGTATAACTATTTTCTAAAGATATTCCCTGTTTCACCAATACAAATAATCACAGGGGACTTTCCCCCCTAAGGTGTTATTTTGATCTTGGGAATTAAGCTGTAATTGAGCAGCTGAGGAAGATCCGGCTATAAATGTTAACGATGAAACCAGCTTTTCTAATGAACTCCAGCTGATGGGGGGCAGGAGGAAAGCAAGAGGCTCAGCCAGAGGCACTGGAGGAGGGGCCGCACGGTGAGACGAAGAGCAGCCCCTAAATTGATGTTCACTGGGAGCCTCAGAAGGTGACTCAGTTTTTGGAAATCAGATATGTGCAGATATAATCAGTTAAGGCTCTCAAAATGAAATGACCCTCACCTCAGTGTGGCCCGTGAACCCAGTGATATGGGAAGAGAGGACATGGTCACAGAGAAGGCCATGTGAAGGAAAAGGCAGACTCTGAAATCTCATCAACTGTGCCAAGGAATGTGTGGGTCCACCCGAGGTTGCAGAGGCAAGAAAATCTTCCTCTCCAGCCTTCAGGAAAGCATGGTCCTGCTGACACCTTAGTTTGGAAAGTCTGTCTTTGGAAATATGAGATAATGGATTTCTATTATTTTAAGCCACCACCTGTATGGTGATTTGTCACGGCAGCTACAAGAAACTACTATGGGCTGTGTGTTTCTTTGTCCAGTAGTTGTTTACTGACTACCTAGTGGTTGCCCGGTTCCATGCGGGGCACTGGGTGCATAGTAATGAGACAGACAGACATCAAGCAAATGCATTCCTTGAGCTACTGTGAGGGGGACATGGAAAGGGGCATGGGTTAAGGATCTGGAGAAGATTTTGACACAAACAGGACAATGAATGGATGCGAATGTCCAGGATTGTAGGACTGGGGACAATGTGGGGCACTGTAGGAAAAGGAAGAGGTCAGCTCTAAGAAAAAGGCCACAACTCCAAGGTATGAAGGAGCTTGGGTGGACCACTGAGAAAGCATGTCTGAGTCATAATAGTTGGTAGACGAGTGACACAAGATGACACAGGACATGACATTAGGGATGACATCGTGTAAACCCTTCCAGGTTACTCATTCAGAGGGCGCTCAGAGTCTTCTGGTGAATTTCTGGAAGGGTATAGCGTGATGAGTCATTTTATGGTGTCACTTTAATGAGCTTCTCTGGGTGCTGTGTAGAGAAGGAACTGGAGGAAGGCAGGCGTGGATGCAGCTCATAAGAAGCCAGTGTGGAGGTGCGGTAGTGGCTGAGAAATGTGGGTGAAGTGAAAACACATTGGCGGGGAAGACCTTACTGGCCTTGATGTGTAGGGGAAGGAGTGAAGTAGACAGTAGTAATCGAATCATGTCACATATGTGTTTTACATATTGCAAAATATTGTGTACATATAAGTTATGAGGTCTTAACTTTAGTTGTTATTATTCCAAATTGAATACCCTTTCTCTATTCCCACCAGAGCACTTAATACATCAGGCATGAGAAGGTTGTGCAGAATAAAGAATAGCTACCTACTCTTCTGATCCTAAAACAATTCTTACCAAGTAGATTTTGTCAAGTAGAAGTTAACATATTCTTGTTTTCCAACTAGCAGTCCTTAACGGACAGGAAAATCAATGCTATTTCCTCAACAGCAAGTTATATTCTGCTCCTGTACATTATAGCACTTTTCTTAGAGTTGATAAATAAGAAAAAAATACCGATGGTCATATAACTTAGTGAGGTTTACTTAAATGAACGTGTAGAAAGAACTTAACTCTTAAAATAATTGATTTTTCTCCACATCAGATGAAAAATGTACAATAGAGTAAATGAAAGTCTTTTCTGCAGAAGTAATTTTATGTTCATTAAAGGAAAGATAAAATATACTATAAGACTGGATTATCCAAGTCTTTGGGAAAAATTACTTGTAGGTTATTAACCTAGTTTTAAAGCAAAAAGCTGTGAACTGTGTTCAGAGCTTTTCCCAACTTCACATGCATTAAATGAAAAGATGTTAAGTAATTATTGCTAACCCCGCTGTTTTTGTTATGTACCAATGCAGTAAAATAGCTGAATGTGTGTAAGTGATTGGAAAATGACAGCTCTCATGACAGGAAATAGCAGCAGGAAGGCCTGGGGAATCCATGCTGACCTGGCCACTGCCTGGCTCCTATCGGCTGCTGTCACTCAGATGACATAAAAGCCTTTACCTCTGTAGCTTGAGTTTCCATGGTGGGAAAAACCCCATTATGTTCTAACCCACCTCTCAGACATCTCTCCTCTTCTCTGTGTATTTATTTGTCCTAGGCAAGATGTTCTTTTACCCGGGTCAGTTCTTGCTACTATCCTATCCCCAAATCTTATTAGAAAGAATCAGTTGTACAAAATCATGTGCAGGTTTATTATGTTTTTCTTAAAGTTAGATTATTCCACACCAAAATTCATTCAATTGCCACTTTCTGCCTTCACTGGTTTAACTGAATTTTCCATATTTAAAACCTGACTGGAATCGAACATTTTTTTTTAAATGTTGTTGTTGTTGTTGTATGTGTGTGTGTGTGGTGCTTGGGATTGAACCCAGGGCCTCAGGCATGCTAAGCTATACCCTCAGCCTCCAAATGTGTTTTTTTGAATTAGTTTTAATGTGTTTAGAACACTTAGCTTGTTTAAATGTTCTTGAAATCTAGAGGAGGAAAAAAATTAGTTGTGAATTTTATAAGCATTACCCATTATTTAGAAAGTGTATTGAATTTATAGACATGAGCCTCTGCAGTCCTTTGTCCTAAGGAAGTTGGTTGAAATTTTACAAAGGAAATATTTAATTTTATCTTTTATATGATGCAAGACATGATTAGCACTAGTTAAATATTTTACCAAGCTCTGTGTCCATATTTTGTAGACTGTCTAGAGTAAAAAGGGCAACAACGATTCCTTAAAAAAGCTCATCAGAAATCAATCCAGGCAGAGATTTAAAGAGAGAAATTTATAGGTGTTTTATACTGGAGGAAACTAATAAGATCATAGCTTTGTCACCATGAAATTTGCCAAAGCACAGTGGTCCCCAGCTCGGTTTGCCCGTGTTCTTTCTGCATGTTCTTAATTATCTTGGCACTGGGGGAGGGAGGGAGCACTCATGGCAGATTAAGTACTTTTTAATATCATTAATTCACTTCAACAGTATTTATTCAGTATCTACTATGTGCCTGTGTCATTTCCTTTATCTGGATGCCCTTCTGCTGCTATCTGCACAAGCTTTGCTCCTACATATTTTTAAATATTTAAGGCAGGTGTCAGTGTCTTCACAAAACCTTTCTTTTTTAACCTCCATTCCAGGTGGAATGACTCACATTATCCTGGGAATTTCTTCTCTTTTTAATAATGTCTTTATGGAGGTATAGTTCACGTACCATGAACTTCACTCTTTTGAAGAGTATAATCCAATGACATCTACATGTTCATAACATGTCAGTTGATTACCACTGTCTAATTCTAGGCTGTTTTTACTACTGCAAAAGAGAAACTCCACATCATTGTCACACACTTCCCTCTCCTTCTCCTTGCCTGCCTCCTGGTAATCACTAATTTATTTCTGTCTTTCTGATCTGCCTATCTGGACATGACCGATAACAGAACCCCAACAGGGGCATTTTGTGTCTGGCTTATTCACTTAGGGTAATGATTTGAGGGCTGCCCATGTGGCAGCATGGCATTTTTTCCCTTGTCAAAAGCTCCCTCGTTGCATAGATGCACCATACCTGGCTTCTCCACTCATCACTGGCGCTTCACTGGGGTTGTCTCCACTTTCTGGCTATTTTGGATAAAGCTGCTGTGAACATCCATACAGATTTATGTTTTCATCTCTTGTGTGGATATGTAGGAATGGAATTGCTTGCCCTTATGGTCACTCTGTGTTGAGAATCTGGGGGCACTCTCCAGTTGTCCAAAGGCGTTGCCATTTTAGGGTACCACCAGCAATGCATGATGGTCACAATTTCTCCACAGCTTTGGTAATGCTTGTTATTGTCCGTCAGTCTAGTTGCTCTCACCCTCATGACTATGAAGTGGCTTCTCATTGTGATTTAGATTTGATTTCTCTAACTAATGATAATTTCCTCAATATGACTAATGGCCAGCATTTTTTCATGTGTACAGGAGATTCTTTGATGGGATTTTCAAGTACTATTTTATTTTATGGTCTCTAAAACCAAATATAAATTGGCACGAGTAGGGACTCAATAATATTTATAGGGGCCGGTGAGATAGCTCAGCGGCATAAGTGCCTGCCTGGCAAGTGCGAGGTCCTGAGGTCGACTCCCGGTACCCACATAAAAAAAAATAACAATAATAATGATATTTTTAAAAAGATAGACTCCACATGTGATTTTTTAACAGGACTATGTTTTGAACTCTTTCTTTTTTTTTTTTTTTGTGGGTACTGGGGGTCGACCTCAGGACCTCGCGCTCCAGCAGGCGCCCGTGCCGCTGAGCGATATCACTGGCCCTTTTTTCGTATGTGGGTTCCAGGAGTTGAACTCGGGCCCTCGCACATGCCAGGCAGGCGCTTACGCCACTGAGCCATCTCACCGGCCCGTGTTTTGAACTCTTAATATGAAAGGTCATCAGTAGCTAATGTCTATTATAAATATTCTTCTTAAGTAATCCAAACACTCTGATAGATATATATGCATGCAAAAATATGGATTCTTTAAGCACATTTTTTGAAACCAGCAAAATATCTGTTTTTTGAACTTACTTACCTTTATTTTTCTCCTAAGAAATCAATTTGAGACAAGCAGCATGTCAGAGTTTTCTTTATGGGAGCAAAGTTTAACTCGAATTGGTTGGTAGCTGTGTTTCAGCCAAGTTGATTACAGGGCCAAATACTCAGAGCCGATGTTTGTGGATGGCAGAGGCAGATATGGATCTCGCACAAGAGCCTTTTCCCTGAAATTAGAGATGGAGGAGAGATATGGGTTTATTTTTCAGGATATGTACCTTCCTGGATGTCAGATGCCATTTGTCACACCACAGATTTTTGCTGTCTATCAGGATCTAGGTAAAAAGGTATTTCAGAGCTTAAGGAGTTCTCCCCATATGAGTATTTTATACAAAGGAGCAGTCTCGATTTCTCTGAGAAGTTTAGAAAGTTGGAGAAAAGCATAGCTCTGTGCACATCATGATATGCATAGCTTAGTGCAGAATCTCAGCTACATTTTAACTGTAGAGTCCTGTTTAATTCAATTATTCTTCCACAATGATTTCTATGAATTACTATGTCCATGATCTACACATGATGCACATGGTTATGAAAGCTTGCTGCAGGTGGCAAGCTAAGAAGTTGGGAGGATTAATCCACTCAAAGTTGCGGTAAGAGCATAGTAGTTTGACAGTACGCTTCAGAAGACAAAAAATGGATGTAATGCCTCAGTTCACAAATGCTTCTGTTTGTGAACAATTCAGTTTGGCAAAATTTTGCTTCCATTAACAAACTCTGTATCAGGTGATGAACATGACGACAATCAACTTCCCAAGATTAGTTGAACAAATTAAGTTCATGAACTGAGGTACCACTGTATAGTGCTATGGAAAGTTTATTTTCAGAGTTATTACTTTAAAAAATAATTAGATTAGATAATTGTGCAAAGATTTATGAAAATACAGTAGATGTTCATTACAAGATCGTGTAGGCAGAACCTTAAAAACAACCATGCAATCTGACAATTGCAGACTGACTTAACAAAGGATGTTACATACACATCTACATGTGAGGAGATGCTACCCAGATGCTGAACATTATTATTTTTTTTTGTGGGTACCGGGGGTCGACCTCAGGACCTCATGTGCCAGCAGGCGCCCGTGCTGCTGAGCGATATCACCGGCCCTTTTCTCGTATGTGGGATCCGGGAGTCGAACTCGGGCCCTCACGCTTGCTGGGCAGGCACTTTTGCCGCTGAGCCATCTCATCGACCCGCTGAACATTATTTATGGAAGACTAATTAATATTGCAGAAAGTTTTCAAGATACATGAGGTTAAAAATCAGATCATAAAAATATATGTAGTTTATAATTCTCTTTTAAAATGTATACATATACATCTTATATTTAAATCTATAAATATACATTTAAATCTATAGATATACATGTAGATATATTTATAGATTTAAAAATTGGCCCAGACATTCTGCCCTTTAGACCTTGATTTCCTCATCTGTAAAATGGGAATAATACTCAGAAGCATTTAAAAAGCCTTAGTTAATAAGCAGTAATATGGCTTTCCTTACCCTAGACCACCAGCAATACCATGTTATTTTATAAACTCATCTAGCTTTCTGTCTAGCCTCCATGAGGTGAGAAAAATGTGGTTTTGTCAATGGCCAAAGTCACCTGACTCCAGCATGAGTTTCCTACCCATCAGAAATAATCTGCGGTTGGCATGCTGAAAGTTATTAAAACATAGTTGTGGCCCAGTAAGTACAGTTGTTATTCTGGTATTATCCTAACTAGCATTTGTAAAGAGGTTAAACGTTTGTTCACGTATCGAGGAAGTAAGGTGCTAATATTGAAGAGTCCTGGCTGCCATCGATATCTAGATATTTGAATTGCATATACTATAGAACAAATTCAAATTCTTCATATGGTGCTGGAGCCAAAAGCACTAGTTACATGAATGATGAATTTCAAATATTATGGATCAGCACTGGAGAATATTTAAATCAGGCATCTATCTTTGGGGTGCACGTTACGCAAAGCAAGCCAACAAAGTATTTCTAAGCGAGACCTGCCAGTTGCATTTCTGAGTACATAAGAATAACTTTCACTTAGCACATTAATTATTGGTAGGCAGGCAGGCACTGTTAAAATAATTTGTTCCCATTGATGAGTAAATCAGCCCCATATGTTATTTATAATGCTTGCAGCACAAACTTTGCTTAGGAGACTATGTAGCTAAATGTTGGGCCTCACTAAGTTTTTAATTTAATTAGAGTGTGTATTTTAAGGAACTTCAAAATAGTATATAAATACAGGATGTGAGCTGAGTAATTCCAAAAGTTTCTGTGAAAAACTTCTGGTCCTGGGTGGAAAAATTATAAATTTATTTATATTTATTATAAATTTAATTATAAATTAAAAATTATAAATTTATTTATATTTATTTATTAAATTATAAATTTATTTATATTTATATTTATTATAAATTTAATTATAAATTAAAAATTATAAATTATAAATTTATTTATATTTATTATAAATTTAATTATAAATTAAAAATTATAAATTATAAATTTGTCTATTATTTGGTCCTTCTTCGGAACATCGCAACTCCGGCTGGATACAGAATGCTTTAATTTAGGGATGGGGAAGTTTTTTTTTCCCCTAAGTAGAAAGCATACCATTGAGAATATGAATCACTAAGGGTGACATTAAATCTTCCAAAGATAAGATGTATGTCTCTGTGTGGCTCAAGAGACTAACAATAAATGTTAAATATTAATAAGATTATGGAAATCCTCATGGATACTGTCTTAAGGTAGTTCCACGAGAGGGGAAGAGGACAGAGAATATAAAATCAGGGATCTCCATACTGGTCTTTACCATAGCGCAGTGTATTGAGTTCGTGGCTTCCTTCCCTTTGGTGCCCGCCTTGTTCCTCGGGATGACAGGAACAAGGGTGCTGACAGGGCACGCAGTGTCCGCCCATCACTCGGACAGCCACGCTCTGCGAGGCCCGGGTGCGACTTCTCCTCCGGGCTCCTCTTCAAAGCCTGAGGCCTTCCAAGTCCCTGAGGGTATCAGCGGACCAACTGGGAGGAGAGAGCTGCCGTCAGCACTGCTGCCTCCCTTGCATTAACTCTCCAAGAAGCCCCACTGTTAGAGTCTCGTCTTCCCTCGCTGCACCGGCCCGGTGGATGGGAGCACTTGGTCCTCGCGTGCTCTTCCACAGGGAGAAGCTGCATTGTTCTCGCTCAGAAAAGGCAGATGTGGAGCTGTGAATACAAACAGGAAAAAGCAAGAAATTGCTATGCTCACATTCTCTCGAGAGTTTGACCCCATGTTTAGTTTGGATTACTTCATTTAAAAAATATCTGGATATCCTCATGAAGGTGAATAGAATAGCAAATAAAAGCATCAAAGAATTAATAGCCGAACCAAGACGAAGACAAAGGAGAGTGTGCAGTTACCCAAGCAGAAGGCGTGGAGGGCCTCAGGGAGGCCTATTGCTCTCCGTCAGATGCAAGAGTTGCTGCGGAAAGACAAAGACCACTCCTCTGTGTGCTTGGGAGGAGGGAAGGATGAAAGGAAGAGAGCAGAAGGGATGGGTGTGGAAAAGGATGTGAGCAGAGGCCTGTGTGGCTGCCACATCCAAGTTTTACCATACCATGGGCACTGCTTTTGAAAGATAACAATGGAAAGATGGAAAGTGGGACAATTCTAATAACATTCTTATTTGGACTTGTTCCATCTTGAACATGGACAAAAGACAAGGATAAGTAACTATGTGCCATTTCATAAATATAATTTTGAGAATTCTGGGGTTTTCCCTCATTCCATTTTTAATTAAAGAAAAAGGGTTTCCCTACATTTTCAACAAGAAAACCCAAGCTTCCTTTAAATGAGCGACAATTTCTTTCTGAAGCCAGACTTTAGGGAAGAAAGAACCAGATCATACCTCTTCAGTATCTGTGAGTCATAGTTTCACCCACTCCCAATAATTCTCCTTATGTTGTGGGTCAGAAGAGAGTGCATCTGATCACAGTGCACATGAAACATGGTTGGGAACCAGGAGACAAAATCTCAAGGCAGAAGAGAGTGTGTTAGAGTGTGCTTGGCTGCAAGTATGGGAATTCTGACCTACAGCAGCATATTTTTCTTACCTAAGAGGCAAGTGTTTTGTGATGCTGGTTCAGTAGCCTCCAACATTGGGCCTCATATGCAATTCCCTTGAATTTTTTCTCTCATTGTCCCAAGGTAGCTTCTTTAGTCCCAGCCATGCATCAGCATCAAAGGTAGGATGAAAGATACTGATGCCAGCCACCTCTGTCTCCTTTTGTAGGGGAAACAAAATCTTTCCCAGAAATCTTCCCCAGATGAGTCCTGATTGCAACACCTGACCACTTCTAGATGCAAGAGAGGCTGGAAATACAGCACGTGGATGGTCCTGAATGTCTCTATCACCTGGATCTTTGCTACCCTGAGCAAAACTGGATTCTATTGGCAAGGATGAAGATGGAAATGTTCTAGGCAGGCAAGGAAAGCATTTATCCAAATGGAAAGAGTAAGAAATTTATTATAAAAGGAACTGAGTTCCACATCCTAGTCCTGTTATTTATTATCTTGGGCCACTCAGCTAACCTCAGTTTCTCAGGTGAAATAGAGATAATAATCTTTATCTGCTTATATTTTGGGATTATTACTTGAGACTATTCTGTGAAAAATGCTTAGCATAAGGGCCAGGTGATGATAAGTCCTTAGAGATACCAACCTCTTGTAACTCTGGCCCATGGTCTATTTATAGAGGAAACACCTGAGCAGAGAGGTCTCTAGCTTTTTTGATCAGAAATCTCTCAAAGCATGAAGAGTTCAGTTCTCAGTGGCATCTTAGACGAGGCACCTGTATTACCCTCCATTTGTCATGGGTTTGGTAGGGATTGCCAATGCAGGTAGATATGCTGGAGTGATATAACACAGTTTCTTAGAGTCATTATCTTCACCTTCTCCCCGTAGTCTTCAACAAAACAACAAACTGGTCTAAATGAAGGACAGCGACTGGAAAACGTCCAAATGCCTCCTTCCGCCCCCAACCATAGCAATGGGGACTAAAACAGTATGATTGGCACAGTGATGTCAAGTTAGGCTCTGGCATGGGTTCAAATCCTGGCTCTGTCTTTTGTCAGCTATGCAAATCTGAACAATTCAACTTCTCTGTACCTTAGTTTCCCTACATTACAATGGTGGTGATAAAGAGAAGTTAATGATTTAATATACAAAAAGTTCTTACAAAGCAATATTTGTAGAAGAATCTTGCAGACAGATTGAAATAGTTAGGTCACCACTTGATCAATACTCCAAGAAGCCTACTGAAATAGTGAAACAACAGGCTGAAGCTGGAAATCACCATGGGGTGTGGATTATTCTACAGACAAAAGAAGTGCAAATATTACCTTCTGTCTTTGATTGACTTCTTTCTGAGCTTCTGTGCAGCCCCTCATGTAGGGATCTCTACATGTCTGCTGTTGGTAAATTGGGAAAATTTCACTGAGTTTTTCCTCCTTGCTTTTTCCACATTGCAGTGGGAGTGCTGCTCCCTCATTTGAAGACCGTTTGGTGGCATCCCTCTGTCCAGCCTCCTCTATCGTCACAAACACCTTCGCGTTGTCCCTGCCTACACCTCCTTATCTTCCCAACGTCCTGTCAGGTGCTGACATAGTTCTCAGACGTTAACTGCACCAGAGTCACTCGGTTTGTTGGAACAGGTCGCGGGCACTCCACACAGAGATTCTGATTCGGAGGGGACCTGAGGATGTGTTCTTTAACCGGTCCATCCAAACTGGCTACTTTTTAAATTTTAAAAAGTCACAACTCAGCACTAATTCAAAATTCATACTTTTCACCAACACTCAGTAGTCATTCCCAATGGGACCATGAACAGTTTAAGCCTAGGATGTTGCCTGTTCATTTTTTTTTCTCTCAGCCTGGGGCCCATAGTCCAGGACAATAAGTAAAATAAAATGAATGAAGCTTGGTTGCTTGTATTTCCTTTGCACATGGTCTATCTTTCCTGTATGAACCAACATTGCTGACTAATGAATTGTTGCCAAGAACTTTTCTCAGTCAAGGTGGTGGGGCCCCCATGTTAGTGTGACCCTCAAAACCCCCTCTGAGATCAAGGCATTCATTTGTAAGAAAATTGCTTAGAGCTATATCTACATGGAGGCCTTTCTTCTTTGAAAGTTAGAACCACCATGTGGGGATAGATGTATAACCCTGGTTCACTGACACGCTCAGATTCCAAGTCTGTGTTCTCTTACCCAAACCCCCTCCTTAGACATGCATGGAATAACACCGATCTCGATTTAGATGTAGTGGGAAGGAAACAGCAGCCATGCAATGAAAATAGGTTAAACTTAATGACTGTCTCTAATATGTAAGCCTGGCTACAACAGCTTGGCCACAGCAGCTTGGCCTGAGAATGTACATAAGCTTATACTGAGGTCTCTTTTCTAGACGGGACGTGGCTCTTTGATTGCTATTATATCCTATTTTGGCCATTGTCAGTGAAATAAAGTTGTGATGGTTTTTCTTGATTGGCTGGAGACCCCCCCCCCAGAGGATGAGTAAAGCTCACTTCTGGGTGCATGTGGGTGGCTCATGGAGGCGAGGCCTTAGGGACTTTATCTGGTCCCTGGCCCCTTCTTCTCCAAGCTCTTCCCCTGCTCTCTGCTTCTCCGCCAGAACGAAGAAAGCAGGTTGGTTCCACTATGCCCGTCCGCCATCGTGTCTGCTGCACCTCAGACCCACAGCGATGGAACCAGGTGAGGACGGACTGACGCCTCTGGGACCGTAAGACAACCTAAGCGTTTCCTGCTTGAAGTTGTGTATGTCAAGTGTGCCACGCACAGTGGGTGCTTGTGTGCCCCTCCAGGGGCCCCAGCCACTGGGAAAGCATTGTTTGAGGCATAAGGAAGATGTATCCTTGAACATTTTGAGATCGCAAAGATGTGGCTTTGAGTTTTGTTTCTGTCATTTATTAATCTAACCTTAGACAAGTTATTCAACCTCCCTCAGCCTCATTTCTTCCTGGGAATATAATTTACTCTAATGTTGCAGAGCTGTTATGAGGAGTAGAGAAAGTACTTGGGCAGCACCTAGCGCAATTCTTGGCACAAGAGCAACTACATTCAATCAACAACAGCTACTCTAGCTGTTAGTGTTATTATGTGTGGTTGTTGTCATGACTCTATTATTTCTAATCCTCAGCAGAACGGTGGAACAGGAATTTGTCTCTGGCTCTTTCTTGTCTCCCAGGCATTCCTCCAGTCTCCTCAGGCCACCTGGGCCTGTCTTTTTCACTTCCCTACTTCTGTCTTGCTTTTAGTGGGATCCACCTGCAGCCCCAGAAATATTCACTGCCATCTCCTCTTGATAGTGTCCTGGTTTCCTCAACAACGTTGCAATGTGCCCTGTGTATTTCCTGTCCCCGTGGGTTTGCTGAATCTCATATTCTCCCACATACATGGACCACCACTACTGAGCCAATGAGCTGCAAGTATTTCAATCAAGGCTATTTGGGGCCATGGTATTCATTCATTTTACTGAAATAAAATTTCGCCTTTATTTCTAACTGGAATCAGTGTTTGAATGAAGAAAAAGTCAAACACGAGGAAATCAATGATATAGTAATTTCTGAAAACAGCAATAAGGAAAACAACATAAAAGCAGTGAGTTTGGCCTCTGCATACCGAGCAAACACTGCTAGGAACAACTGCACCAACTGCCGGAACTCAACCCGGGCCACCCTGACTCTGCCCCAGTCAGCCTCCGCCCAGCCCTAAAATCAGCAAACTCTGAGGCAGTGAGAAGTTTGAAGATTGAGCTTCCTAAGCTACTCAGTTAGCAGCTGAGATGAGAGCTGACATTTTTCAAAGACAGAGAGGGGAAAAGGTGAGGAGCCAGCCTACCATGAAGATAGCAATTGAGCTGAACCTATGATTCTGACTCAGATATGCACCTCAGTTGCCAAGATAGCTGTGTCTGAGATATCTTGGGAAGAAACAACTTCCTGGATTGATGGGCCAGATGTGGGGGTTTGTGAATTTAAAAGCAGTCCCACCAGCCTGTCTGCCCCAGACTTGTGTAAAAGTCTGTCTTGAACTGTGCACTCAGACAGGAGTTAAAAGAGACCCACACTAGAGCCAAAATGTTCCTATTTGGAAGCTAGAGGTTGCCTTGATTCTTACTCAGTGCTTTAGCCCGGTGCTCACACCTAACTTTGTACCCAGTTTTGATTTCTTTTTATACCTTTCATTATTTGTAATTTGCTTTGAAGACAAAATCAGGGATTGCCTACTATTAAATCCTTACTGCAGCTAGTGCAGAGTTTTGCATATAATGCCATTTTTATTAAATGTTTCCAAAGTTGATCAGTAAAATAAGTGATGCTGGGAGAGTTGAGAAACTAGAGCTCATGATTTTAATAGGTATGGTGGAATTTTTCTGTATTATATATATATATGGAAGCCATCCAGGGTTGTTGAGAAGGCCATGGCTTTTGGAGTCAGGCTGCTCTAGTTTTAAGTCTCTGCCCAACAACTCTTCTCCAAGTTGTGTGGCAAGTTGGTTTTGCCATATGAGTACATTTTCAGGCTCATTCTGAGCTGCCTGTCTCCAAATCTTAGCTACCTCTTCTCGGGAACTGGGGCTGTTGGGTGTTGTGACCATCCTAAGTTCTTGGTATCCAGAACAAAGAAATGAGCAAGACACAGAAGGAGAAGTGAAAGCATAGCTTTATTAGTCAGGATCTGCTCCTCAGGGTGGGAGTGGGCCAGTGAAATGGGCCCTGGAGAAGCCAGGTGTCAGGGCCTCGATGTGGTTTCTTCAAGGAGAGGGGAGATTTTTGAAGGGTAATGGCAATTCACACCACCTATATGTTTCCACCTATCTGTTGGAGGGTGTGGTTTTGTCCCTGTATAGACCACTGAGGAACTGTCATGGTACCCAAGGCCCATGAAAGGGAGGTGCCAAAACCACAATGTAAATGAGATTATAATTAATTATAACTGACAGCTAACAGGAAGTAGAAAGATCTTTCTTAAATAGAAAGTGGACCAAAAGATACAGGGAGAGGGAGGAGATAGAGAGGGGTGAAGAAAGGAATTAAGATGTGCTATGTCCATGTACCAATGCCATAGAAGGGATGTAAACATTATGTACTGCACACATGCACTAATAAAAATAGATTAATTATAAACTAATTATAATTGAGTTGGGGTCACTTTCAGTTGTTTGAGATATTCTGTACTGTGTGCATCCCCCAAGAGTGGCTTAATCATTACAGGTGGGAGCTCTTTGTGTTTTCTAGAGAGCTAATCACGGGCCCCCCCGCAAGTCCATAGCAAGGCGTCCTTTTGTCTTTCCCAGCTGCGGTCTGCCTGGGCACTCTCTGTGGTTTTGGAGAACTGGATGCTTTTTCCTCTCTGGCCCTCAGGCCCCCTCCCTCCAGGAATTTCTCCTCCTACTGCCTGTCTCAGTCATGTGCCTGCCTTATAAGTTAATCGCAGATCTGCCTCAAAGACCTTTCCTCTTAGAGTATGTATGCGCATGTATCTCAGGGAGAGTATGTATGTACGTGTACGCCCCTCAGAGTCCTAGGGCAGATTGCATGGGACTCTTGATACACAGCTCTTCCTAGAGTTTCTGGCATATATTAGGCCTTCATTAAGTGATAGCTGTTAATAATAATATCTTCACTTACCACTTTGGGTTTGAGTGATGATTTTTACTCCCATGTTGACGAAATCCAAACAAATGTTGCAGGCTTTCCTTGAATACTGATGTCATTGTTCCTGCCATGTTGAGACTGAATTGCATTTTGATCATATGATCAAGATCCTTCTAATTTTTTTATTAAACTTATTAAGACAACCCACTCAGCACGTGATCTAAATCCCTGATTATGCTAGAGTTCTTGTGGAATAATAATAGCCACTCAGGTTAGCCAGGATTTTAGCCCCCTTTACACACAGAGGAACTGAGGCTCAGACAGGCTAGGACACTTGTTCTGGTCCCACAGAATGTGGCAGAGGCATGATTTTAACTGAGCTCCAACTTCAAAAGACATGCACATCTAAACTATTTGCAGCCGGGGTCTGGAGTAGGTGACTCACTCAGGAGTTTCCCAGGGGTAAGGTGCTCACCAACACCAGCCTAGTGGCCCCAGGGACCACTCCATGGCCCTTTCTGCCAGGATAGCACTGCTGCTTTTCAACCCTGTGCAGAAACAGCGTGGTAAATTATTCATTTTGAAAATCGGATAACGTAGTGGATGTACTATCCTGACTCATGATACACATCAACAATATTTAGAGAGCAGGTTCTGCATGCCAGGAAACAGCCTTGTTTATCTTCATTCCCTTTCTGCTCTGTACACCCCTCTCTGCGTCCCTTTGGCATCTTCTGCTCTATTCCTTCCCTCCCTGGACAAGCACGTGTGTGGTTGGGGCCTAATGGAACCAGTGCCTGGGCAGACGTTCCCCATGGGTTTGGTTCTCTGTAGCTCTTCTCTGGTGTCTGCTCCCTGGGATCCTCTTCAGAGCCTGTGGAGCCATCTCTCTGGCACACAGTTCTGAAGGAATGTCATAGGGGCCTCTGTTCTCTTCTCGCCAACACTATGGAGCTCCTGAGATCTATCAGGAGCTGTGCTTTGCTGACTGTGCTCTGATGAGGAATTTGATGCCTTTCCTCAAAGAGCTTGCAGCCAGGTGAGAAAGATGGGCAAGCAGAGCAGGCTTCGTACCATTATGCTCCAAGCCAAACAGAGGCTGGGTGTCAGGCGTTGGCAGGGAAAGGCAAAGCAAGTCCCAAAAGCTTTGGTGAAGGCTATGAAGTCTCTGCTGAGAATGAGTTTGCAGACCTCGCACTGCAGGTCCCAGAACTGCATGTAGACCCCTGCCATTACCCGGAACTACTTCCATCCTGGGGATACAGAAGGGAGCAGAATTGACGGGAATGACATGAAAGAGGCATAGTCCCGGGCTGCCATGGTGCAGGCTTGAGTGAGTCCCTTCGCTCTCATAGACTCAGTTTCTCTATCTGCAGGACAGGAAAGCTAAAGAAGAAAATCAATACACTTCCTTTGTCAGCTTTAATGCTTTAAGACTTTATAAAATAAATATTTCTGAAGAGTTCAATTGTTGCCCCCAAACATTCCGGCCCGCACTATTTACACCATCTTAAGCTCTGGGGTTCACTTGACACAGAATCTGCATGGTCGCTGCCCTTGTGGGACTGGCCAGCTGTGTGGAAAATGGTAGGAAGCCTGCAGGACCCCTGACTAGATACCAACGGCAAGTGATTTGAAGGAAGTACTTCTAAAGTCATTTAATTTTCTTGCATAGTTTGAGCTTGTCTGGGGCTTGTATGCATCTGAACTAATCACTCATATATTTGGTTAGCACAACTGTGTCCTTTGGACTGAACACCTTCTGGGTGACATTTGTGTGTCACCAGGCCTGCACACAGGACAGTCCCCCAAGAGAATGTGAGGTGCAGCCGCGTCAACATACACTGTCAGGCTGCTTCCCGGGATCCTCTTCAGAGCCGGTGGAACTCAAGACACCTGGCCGATCAGAAAAGAGCAGCAAAGAAAAATCAAGTGCCAGTGCCTGGACCCAGGAAGAGAAAGAGCCACAGTTGTGCAGCAGCGTCAGATGAGATGGGGACCATGGCCCCAGGAAAACAGGACTGACTTAAAATGCCTGCTCCTGAGGCAGCAATCTGCAGAGCAGCAGCCACCCCGCTGTCCCCAGAGCATTTCCTCCTGACTGGGGGCTTTGGCAAGGAAGAGCTCAGCTCCTGAGGGAGAGCCGGGCTGCGCTGTGAGCAATCGTTTAAATCCGGGCTTAAGGACGCTCAGTGCTACGTGCTCAGTCACATGGCACTTGGATAGGATGACTGCAGGGTGAGAAAGGGAGGGGAAAAGGCCACTTGAGACTTCGGCTTCCGCATAAGTAGGGATGGTAATTCCCTAAGTTATGACACTGAGTGCTTTCAGGATAGAGAGTAGAAGCAGTCAGGGTTCCACTGGGCATTTTCCTCAAAAATTCTCCAGAAAGACTGTCACCATTTCGTTATCGTGACCCTAAAAATTACCCACACAGGTTATCTGGTTTAAAAACCACATTCAAAAGGCAGCTCTGTTCGGTGACCCATTCAAGGTCAACTTGCAAGTGAGCGCCAGGCTTCCAATTCTTTCAGCCTGTGTAACAGACCCAGCTGTTTCTTACTCTATTTTTGTATTTTCTAGAACTTCCAGTTAGCCTACAGCAGACTTCTGTTTTGTGGGGAAAAATATAAATTGGTCAATCCTTCAACTGAAGAATTCAGAGCAGGGCTAAACAGGTCCCTGTAGGTGAGAACAGGAAAGTCCAGTCCTGACGTTAATCCCCAGCCCACACAACCCTTTCCAGCTGGCACAGTGCCCAGCAGGGGCACTAGCTGCCTTGCTGGGGAGTCTGCAGGACACAGAGCCAGGAATGAAGCAGAGGTGGGGGACCTTGTTCCTGGGGTAAGGAGCTCCCCACACCCCAAGCCTTATTTAGCAGTACTTCTGCAAAGCTGTTACGTCAGAGCTCTGTGACCAAAGGCCTTGAACACTGGCTCTACTGGGCAGTGAGAGTGACATCCAGTGGAGGTAGGAGTGAATGAAACATCCAAGTCAGGCTCTGTGTGGGAGGGTCATTCTGATTTATAGAGTTATATTTGGAATCTGGGTGTTTGTTTTTGCCCTGTGCCATTTTGCTCTTGCCTACGTATTTCTCCAGTGACCTCCCTACGTAAGGAATTTAGTTCTTTGTAGTGAGTGGGTCAGCTTCTAAGCTTAGTTACTTGGGTGTCCTTGTGGCAGTGAGGGATTGGGGTAGAGTGAAGGGATTTGTGAAGCACCTACTGCATGGGGTATTGCTTTGTGTGTTGAGGATTTAAACAGTCTGTATGCCCTGAAAATTCACTGCCTGATACAGTGACGAAGACAACAGGTACAGATGAGCCCAGCAAAGAGCTAACTGACCCATGATGCCAGATAGGGGGTACCAGAGCTGAACCCCCAGGAGACAAGCTCCCCGTGCGTGGGCTCACCAGGATGTGGGGGCTCGGGCAATAGCAGGAACAAAGGGTGGGAATGAATGGCAGCAACGTGGGGCGGGTGAAGATTTCAGGACTCTGGGAACAGAGATGGGTAGACTTATCTCTGCAAGAGAAGAGAACAGATTCCTGTCTTCGCTTTCTCCACAAAGACAGTGAATTTGGGGGTGATTAAACAGAAAGATTCCACTTAAGCTGTATGTCTCCACTGAGGTTAGTCTGTTTGCTTTTTGAGTGTGATATCCTATCTTAATGACTCCAGTATTTGAATACAACAACAAAAAATTAGACCTTTGAATCTGTCCAAACCCATGAGGCATTTTTTTTTTTTGTAATTGTGGTAAAATATACAAAACATAAAATGTACCCTTTTGGTCATTTTTAAATGTACACTTAGTAGCGTTCAGTGCATTCAAGTTGTTGTACAACCATCGCCATTATCCACCTCTAGAATTATCCTTAACCCCTAACTGAAACTCTGAATCACTAAACAGTAAGTCCCTGCTCCCATCCCCCAGCCCCATTTTTCATGATCACTGAATTCTTCAGGCTGTCCCGTAAGAAGTCCCAGGGTGCTTTGCAGCAGCATGAGACAGATGGACCCCTCCAACAGAGCAGAACCGTCAAGGGGGGGGGGCTTCTGTCAGAGGATGGCTGTCAGCCTTTTGGTTCTTGCCACACTGGACATCTGGGAGCTGGTTTGGGTTTCTTCTCCCAATCTGGAGCATGGAACCCACCAGGCCGGCTCAAGCCCCCGTACAGTTTAGGGATCCATTGCAACAATCTGGGTGAAACTCACCAAGCAAAACATTCAAAGAATGGTGGAGAAAGCAAAGAGCAAGAGGGACATAGTCTGAGAGCCACCGGGGACAAGCTCAGGACAGCTGTCCAGCTTCCTCTCTCCCGCACACACTGGGTTACATCGCGTAATCCTGCCGAAGCTTAAATCCCTTCTGCTTCCCAGACGGTGCAGTCATTGATAACGCTGAACAAGCAGGGCTGTTCCTGAGGTCAGTTAGGAGCTAATGTTTCAGCGAGGGGTCACCGTGTTTCCTGGATGGCAGAAATCACACGAAACAGAAACCTCAGGCACTGACCACTTCTGGTCCCAAAGACTTGCCTGGAACCTCCCACAGGGCGGAAGCTTCCTGTTTCTGTGTTAATCCTGCTTTGCTGGCCCGGTTCCAGTCTGGGTAATTACATTCTCTCTTACCCAAATCCCCCCGGCAGATTTAGTCCTTTCATGTGTCTTCTTGAAATCTCTAGTTTTTGTGACATTTTGCTCTTGACACCACATTTTCCTGAGGAGATTTTTCCTCTGAGGGAGGGGGCAGGAAGGGGTGGCCCCTGGCACTGCGAATTATGTGCCAAAGAATTACAGAATGTAGGGGTGGTAGAGCGACATTGTCTCAAGCAGGACCTTGGAGAATAATAGACCTTATGACATACAGTAGCCTCCCTGAGGGAGGTGCATAATTAAACTTACGTTATTCATTTTCTTCTTGGTTTAAACTTCTGTACCCCTCTAGAGTTAGACTCTTGCTTTTATTACTCTTCTGTCGTGATTCTCACTTCTGACATGACCCCCCTCCTGCTCCCGTACTGCTCATCCCCCCATGGCCTTGCGTTGGATCCCAAAGGGTACGTTGTTCAGTTGCTAAGTGTTAAGACCTACGCTTTACTTCGAGATTAAGAGATGACTATGACTTTAAAAATTATTTGGATTTGAAACTTACTACCTAAGCCAGAAATTGTTCAGTAGTTATGCTTTAAGTATTACCCACCCCTTCAGATATTTGATAAATACCTGTGTCATCTTCCAGCCGCAGGACCTTGGAGAAGTTAGCTAACATTGCGCTTCAGCCTCCTCCCCATAAAATGAGGACAATATAAATGACCACGTCATAGGACTATCGTGGTGATTACATGTGAGTGCACTGAAAGCCATCATTATGAGTGTGACACATTCACAAAGCCAGCACATTGTGGCATTTATCTAGAGGATAATGAAATACTCAAGAAATCTAAAGAAGATTAAGCTGCCAAGATGGCTACGCAGTGACAGCTACCCTCAATGTGCTTTCGGTCCAATGCAGGAGTTGCGAATCCTTTCTTCATTGCCGGAATCTTAACACCTAAACCCAGGCCTTGTAAGGATAGTGGCAGCCAACTAACAATGTCAACGGAGTCTATGGATTTAAATGTGAGTGCATGAAAGGAAAAATATCAATGCAGGCATTGAGGACAGCTCTACAGAGAAGTCTGCATTTAATCTGGTTCTCAAAAAATAGATATGATTTCAATAGACAGTGAAGGAAGTGGAAGATATTTAAACAACCTCTCAGAACTGTGTTTCCTAACATGTTCAGGGTCATAGTATGTGAAGAAAATGATAATATTTAAGTAACATGCTGGCCAAGGCAATTGACCAGAGATTGTAGCCACCACTGGACAGATATGGCTGTTTTGAAGACTGAAGGAATCAATATTTGGGGCATGGAGATAATCTATTTGCATTTTCCCATTTGGAAGCTCTATCCTGGAATACAATCCTGGAGAGATCAGGGCTCTTGTACATCTTGGCCAACGCCTAGTGCAGTCCTTGTATACACTTATTAAATGGGAGCAGAAGGGGAACGACGAACAATGCCCAGAATGCACAATTTATCCAGTCCATTGTCAGCAGGTTCCTGGACAGAAACATAGCAGCAGGATGTGTCGGAGCAAAAATGCTTAACTCATGACAGCCAGGAAGCAGAGAAGAGAAGCTGCCAGAGAGAAGGGGCAGGGAATGTATATGTTACCCGGTGTCAACCTCCATGACACACCCAGACACACCCGGTTTGTGCTCCGCCAATGCCCTGGTCATTTCTTAATCCAATCAAGTTGGCAGCACAATAAACACTCACAAGGCTTTTCTGCCTGTTTCTAGATCTACAGGATGAAATACTTGAACCATTTTTTCAGCCCCATTCATTTCTAATATTTTAGAATCCTCTCAAACTTATCAAACTCCTAACATATGAGCAAAGCCTCAGCTCCACTCCTCTTCTACCTTATTGTGTGGTGACATTTTGCTTTCTTACTTTGGACCTCCTTCATTCTTTGAAAAACTTAAGTTGATGTTCTATTAAAGTACAGTACACAAGGCCTTAGGGTATAAGGTAGGGTAGCCTCACCCTATTGCACCAGAAGAAAATCCAAGTGGAAATTTCCTTGGTCCATATTCTATAATTCATTTGGTCCTCAAGGGAGAAATCTGACAGAGACTCTTCTCTTACGGGTAAGAACTGTGTCTTCCTCCCCACTGTTAACCCAAGGCTGATCGATAATAACTCAAAACATAAGAGGCAGGAATGAATGAATGGTGAGTAAGTGTGATGGTGATGTGGCAACACCCCTTGGATTCTGTCTTAGTAGGCATTGGAAAGTTCTGGTCAGATGCAGTATGACTGGAGCCTGGAAGCCTCATCTTTTGTTTTTAATCTTTCCTCAAGATCTCTTGAAAATCTAAGTGATTTTCTTAACCTTTGTTCTCCTGTAGCTACTGCTGTTCTGTGCTACTCAGCCGCCCCACTCACAAGTGTTCACCTGCCTAAGCTCAATCAGGGCTGGGGAATCGGGAGCGCCATCCTCTTTTCTTAGGGCTGGCACAGAAATCCCATCAGCAGCACCAACTCAGATTTTCTAGGATAGAGACCTAGAATGAGTTAACAAGCACCAATGCATTTGCTAAACTTAAAAGAATACTCTATTATTGTGTGGCAATTGGTAAAGAACTTATTAATTAAGGTTATAAGATAGAGAGAAATCTCCCAGGAGACAAAAAGCCATTACAAAGACATTGTGGAACCAATCTAGCAGTTAATGGAATACTCAGAGGTCCTTAAAAAAGAGAAGGGGTCACTTCTAAAAAGAATAGGTATCATCAAATTAGTGATATTAAAGATTGGAGGGAACTTAACTGAAAGACAGGTAAAATTAAAAACAAAAAACCTGATAAGCATTTGTTTTAACACAATCCAATCTTTCTATTACAACATCTCTAGATCCTAAACACATGCCCACACCACCACAAAACATAAAAGTAAATTGAGATGGAAATCGAAATCAAACTAGTGTTGCAAATGAGAATTAACAGTACATTTGCTTTTGTTCTGAGACAGGGGCAGCAGAAGCAAAATAACTCATTTCAAATGCCTGTGAGTTGTTTAAGAAATAACTATCAAATTAGGAGAAATGCCAGGCTCTCCATTTCCCTTCTGAAATTGTAAGTGTCCCCCCCTGTGGATGAGCTCATCATATTAGGAGAATACTGTGCGTTACAGCAAGATTTCTTGAGATGAGGATGATTTAACAGCTAGTCTCTCTGGGTAGGGAAGGGCATCTTACAGGTCTGTCCTGTAAAGATGTTTCTCTTCAGAAGGGTTTAAAGCCTCCAGCCCTGGGAGAAGCTGCAGACAGGGGCTTGCTAAAGCACCCTGTCAACCATAGCTTAGCCTGGAGCACTTTGTCTTGGGACCCAAATAATACACTGAGCTGCTCTTTGCTGAGGCAAAACCAGACCTGAGAAATAGCTTTGCCTGAGGAAGAGTAAAAATGCTAAGAGCAAGGAAATGAAAAATAAAAACAAAAACAAACAAAAAAACAGACGTTTGCTTCTTTATTTTGGAATTTGAGTCTAACCTCTGTACACAAAGGTACATTTGAAAGCTAAAACTTGTGAATTATTTATGCCACACTTTTGAGGGAGAAGGACATGCCTTTGAATTAATCAACACGAGATGATGAAGTGTAAAGGGCACGGCACATGGGACTCACACACTCTGTTTTGAGTCAACTACTCCCAGGCTCTGTCATCGTGAAGTATCGCCCACACTTCCTGGCCTCCTTTTACCTCAGCTGTAGAAGGAGGGAAGTTAGGCTCGCTCTGCCTGCCTCCCGGGGCAGGTGTGAAGCTCGCACGAGACGGGGCACACCAGGGCGTTGTATGATCTGTGAAGATGGCAAAGGCTCTGGTGAGGAGGAGGACGACGAGAAGGATGATGAATTATTAGCTCAATACGGTTACTTTAGTCTGTCTTAAAAGACAGTGGCTCAACTTTGTGATAAATGATAGTAAAAATGAAAAGACTGTTCCTTAAGAAGGAATTTCCATAACAATGTAAACATTTATCATAACATAATTCAATAAGGCTATTAAATACCAGTAATAAAAATGTAGTTGTTTATCCTTGATTTCTAGAAAAGCCCAAAGTATAATAACTTAAGCTTGTTACGCACATAAGGCGGGCTGCCTAGTGGGTCAGATCTTCCCTGGCACATCCTGCACCCGGCCGCCCTCTGTGCAGCGTCTTGGATGCCAACGACTCCCCCAGATAGGGTTCAATGTCTTTTCCACTTTCTTGCTGTACCTGTCGAGTTTTTTAGTGTCATTCTACTCGTCAAAAAAGATTGAGGCTAATTCAAGGTTGAACAACACGGGTTTCTCTCTGTAACCCAACTGCTATACAGTACTAAGAACCTCCCCTAAATATGTGCCTACCCCCTTCATCTCTGTATTTCTGCATCCAAATACAGGTACCATAGCTTTTCCTTTTATTGTTCTTTCGAGTTGCATGAGCCTTACCCAGTTCTGGGTTCCTTAGGCCACTTTTACAATTATAAATTTTAAATTACAGTTATAATTTTGTATCTGAGCTTAGAGTGTTCTTTCTGTAGTCAGGTGCACTGGATCTGTAGTTTTACCCTCCAACATTTTCCCTTTCTTTCTCTCTCTCTTTCTTTTTTCTTTCTTTTGGCATTCACATTGCTTCTGATTTCTATGCTAGAATTTTATTTTTAATGTCTTACTATTGTCATGAATGTCTTTTAGGATTTCATTTGGCATCTTTGCTCGTAGGGTCATTTGGTGCTTAAGAACTTGGCTTATGGAGGACCCTTGTCTCCACTGCAGGCTTTGTTCTCTGGATTTACAGAACGTCATAGTGATTAATGCCCAGTACCTTTGCTACCATGATATGCTGTTTTCATTACTTTTAAACTTACTATTGCTTCTTGTTGAAACATTCTTCTATGTCTATTCTTCACATGAAAAGCTCCTTCTCAGCTTAAAAGTTATCTTCTCAGAGAGGCCCTCCATAATTATAATAATTAAAGTAGCCCTCAGTACACACACACACACACATCTCATCAGCGTCTTTATTGCTTTCATGACATTCGTTTTGACTGATAACTGTCAGACCGACTGATTTGCTTCTCTGTATGTTATCTCTCCTCCACCTCATACTAACCATCATCTCTGAGTTGGACCCTGTCAGTCTTGTTCCCTAGCTCTTGGCATAGGGTCTGTCACACGGTAGGTATGCATTAGAGGAATGAATGGTGTGCTTCTACATTATTCTCTAAGCCCTAATCAGGTAGGGTCTAAACACATTAACCAAGTGAAAAGGTAGTCAAAGTGAGACAATTTTTATGGCATGAATAGAAATGAAGTTATTTATTCCAGAACTTCTATTTTATAGGTAAATGTTCAAGGAAGCAAATTAATTTGAGCTGTGCTCTCTTTTTAGTGAGTGATGAAGTCTCGTAGAATTTAAATCTCTTGACTTCCCAGTATGTAAAGGTCCTCTTCCCATTGTTGCTAACCAACTTGGTTGTCCAAACTCCCGTGATTGCACCTCTTAAGTTCTCCACTCCAGTCAACCGAGCCAAGAGCACATGGCTTATTTCTTACCCAGAGCAGGAGTGAATCTCAGCTATTTCCAGTGAAAGAAGCACATGGCCTTCATCCAGCCCTACTCACAGAAGTCCTGCACAAATGATCTTAACTTTCTCAAGTTTTGCTTGAGTGATCCCAATTAATTCTAGCCTGATCAACTGCTCTGTAAATTGTTTAGTTCTTTATATCCCTGCCCTTTCTTTCTAGATGGTAGATCATGGACTACTTCATTGGCTGTCCTCACTGGTAGATTGAAAAAAAAAAAGCACTATTTTACAATCCCCTTCCCCATAATGGAGTGGAGTCTATTTTTCAATCTGTAGGGTTAAATCTTAGCCATGTGGCTTGCTTGGCCAATGGAACATCAACAAACATGATACAAACAGAGGTTCAAAGAGTACTTGTGGCATTGGGGTTTGCCCCCTCTTGTACTTGGAATCTTGAAGCTGCTGTGTAAAACAAGCAAAAGCCAGCCTCCTGAAAAGCCACATAAAAGAAAGTGTAGGTGCTTTGACTGGATGCCACCCAACTGCTAGATGCATGTGTGGGTCCATCCTAGACTGCCTGGCCCTGGAAACAATCTGCCAGCTAACTACAGACATTTGAGTAAATCCAAGCAGACCATCAAAAGAATTGCCTTAATGAGCCCAATCTGAATTGCCAACCCATGTGAGCTAACGGTGATTGTTGTTTCAATCCAGTAAATCTTGGCATGCTTTGTTACACAGCAAAGACTGACCTACGCACTCACTGTGTGCCTTATGTTGTTTTCCAGTCATCTTTACTTGCTGCTACTCAGATGCCCTTCCCTAGTGGATGATGCATTTATCTCCATTTCACAGGGAGGAAAAATCAATACCATGAGTTTGTTCTAGTATCGATGACCCAACGTATTTAATTCTTCCAATCCCCTGCATTAGAAATAAGTCCTCCTCAGCCACTGTTCAAGGGAATAGCTACCAGAAATGTTTAGAAAGGAATTAAGATGTTAAGGACATGCTGAATTGCTGAAGGCTGGACAAAAAAACTATAAATAAGCATGAGTTTAAGCAGACAGTCTACAATTAATAAAGCCAGAATTCAATTTGGTTAATTTACTTCTAATCAGAGGTACCAATTGTTTACAAAACACCTGGCCTATCCCAAGGCTATAGCCACTAAAGTCCACACAATAATAATCATAATACTTTGTTATAATATTTATGGATCATCCTATGTTAGGAACTTTTCAGAAGAATGGCTCTGAATACCTCTAGTCACCTCTAAATATAGGTAATAGGTATAATTTCCCTCCACAGAAGAGGAAACTAAGGCCTACAAAAATCAGGAAACTCGTCCCAAGCCACAGAGTCAGGTAGAGAACTGAAATTCAATCCAGGAGTGGCCTGTGTGCTCGCTCTTCCATCTCCGCTGTCCTTTGCATCAACTACAATCCAACCGTGTTTCGTTTCATGTATTAAGGATGCAGGTCATGAGCCCCACACTGGAGGATTCTTAGAGGGACAGCTCTTCAGCAAGAAAGCAGACCCTTTCATGTATCAACATATAACCGATTCACTTTTAAATAGCCCGAGTTGTTCTCCTTGGTATATCCCTAGAAGAGCCTCCCTTTGTCCACAGCATTTCTGCTTTTTGTTTTCTATTTTTGAAGTGCTAGGGATTGAATCCACGACATCATGCTTGCTGGGCTCAGTGTTCTCCCACTGGATTACTTCCCCAGCCCCAGTATTTACTTTTCGACCCAAATTTTGAGAAGGCAATGGGGAAAACATTAAGTCACAAACTCAATGCATTTTTTTCCTATCTCAGAGCCAGATAGAGTACAACAGTACCTGCCTCCCCAAACTCCTGGTTTCCATTCTCCAAAACCTTATGAAGGAGATCTCAATCTTAAAACATTTAACAGAGGGCAGCCCCCAAGCAATGATCAGCCTTTATCACTATTTTTATATTCTCAATAATAGAACAACACGCAACACATCCATCTACCTTAATGGTGTTTGCCACATCTTGTTGAGTAGTAAAAACGGGCACTGTGCTTTTAATTTAATTTAATTTAAACGATGATCTCTGATCAGCTAGTTACTTTTTAGCATCTCCCTTCCACCTCCGTTATCGGTTTATAAAACCAGCTCCCTCTGTTGCATTAATAGGCATTTGTCTTGTCTGTTCCACACCCCACTGCCTTATAATTCGGTGAGTGCAGGAGTGTCGTTGGGAGCCTCAATTTGCACTTATGTTTGGACAGGTTCACATTTTCTCCTTATCACCTGGCTCTTGGTCTTAATCCTTATTGTCTCCCAACGTCTTAGTTCCTGACACATGCAGGGGTTTAACAAGCGTTTGCCATATTGGATTTTACCTTTCTGCATCCCTGGTGTACCCATTACCCCTTGTCACACATGGAAAGGATTCTTTAAATATTTGTGAGCTGCTAATGGAGGAACGATTGAAATGACCAGACCAAGGGGAGTTCATCTTGACTGTAGACAGATCTGAAAGGCAGGAGTTCAGTGATCAGTTCCTCCCTCTATTTTGTTCATCTTTAGAGAGTCGATACCATTGCTTCAGCAACTCCTTTCACCCCCACCTCCAACGAGGTATCTAACCAACCCTGTTCACATGAGCCAGCTTTTTTCCCTGCAAGGCTAGTTCCAAGAACGTAATTCTGCCAACTTACACAGCAGCCGTTTTAAGAATCACAGTGGCCTGAACGATCTCAAACTTCACGATTGTCACTGGGATCAGTGACACTTCCAAAGCAAAGCTTAACATTTCTTCAGTTCTCTTGAACACAACAGAGTTCTAAAGGAGACAAACCACACACTCCAATTCAGTAAATTACCATCAAGAAAAGGAAATCGTGTAACAATCCTCCCCAGCAAGTTAAACCTCTTAAGCTAAAATCCACACATCTGGAAAAGACTATAAGATTTTTAAAAATGATTTCTCTTGAATTGGGGCCATTTCTGACTTGGTTCCTTTGGCATCTGCTTCTACCAAGCTCTTGTGGAAATGAAGTCATCCATGTGTCCACGCTGGGTGATCAGGCAGCACCAGGACAGCACAAAGGAGATGAGAAAAGAGCAAGGGAGAGGGAATATGTCACATCCTGACTACAGGGAAACCGTGCAAAACATCTAATCACAGCAGCGCCAGGGAACTTGAACCTGTCCAAAAAGATCCCGTACTCTCCATGTTTAATTGCCATTGATGGCTGCTGGCCAGTCATGCATGACAATGCGCGTGTCTCGCTGCTCCCTGCCCTGCTCATTGCTGTCAGCTTTCACTCCAGGTGACAAACTGAATTCTGGAGCCAGGGAAGGAGGCTGGGCTAGAAATGGGGGTCGGTCAGGCAGGCTGGAGAAACCCCCTGTAGACACAAGGGCGCCTGCGCTCTTACAGTCCACAGTGCAGACAGAAGTCTTTAGAAATACAAATATTATATAACTCGCTTCAATCTCCTACTTTCTTTCCCTGTGTCTGCAGTGTATTTATTTTCCTTGAGAGGAAAAACAAAACTAGGCCACACCATGCAAGTGGGTAGGACATCTGTGACCTGAGGTATGTCAATTGGCAGCAGGCGAGGCTCCTGTACAGTCAATTATCTCGGAGCACATGCTTGAGGCTGGATAGGGAAATTTGAATTACACTTGAATAATAAAGGACATTATCTTTCTTGGTAGCTTGGTGCTCTTAAACCTCTCTTTCTGTCTGCACAAGAGGAAAAATCATGTTTCTATTGAGTCTAACGACAAGAAAAATCCCCTCTATGTCTGCAGAAAAAGATGTTTTGTTAAGTCTAGTGTAGCACTGATAATTTCCGCAGCTTAATTGTCCCTTTTTAGTGTGGGATGAATCTAGAACTTCTCCGGAGGTGCAGACCCCAGACAGGATGTGTCAAGTAGAGATCTGTGAGAAATCTCAAACCCAAAAGTTCCAGGCTGTTAATTACCCTGAATTGATCATTATACAATATATCCATACACTGAAGCACCATATTGGACCCAAAATAAATATGTACAGTCTTTATGTGCAATCAAAAATATAATAAAAAGCCCAGGATAGAATAAAATGGCGCAGTTGAGTTTAGGAATCACTTTCTTGCCTGTCCCTTTTCTATCTATACCCTGTGACATGTTGGGAAGAACTTCATTTCTCTCTAGGCTTGAATTGGCTCATCTCTAAACATAGACTTTTCTACCTCCTGGGGTTGCTGTGAGGCTTAAATGAGCTACTTATGAGCTTCCTTTGCAGATAAATAGACAAACTCCAGGCATGCAAGGACAAAGATACACGATCTATTTATTTTTGTAAACTTAGAGAGTTTCATGGTAAATGATACAAGCTCTGAAATTAGTCAGGCTTGGATTTGAATACTGACTCGGTTACTCAGTTAACTCTTTAGTTTTATGTTAATTTTCTCATGTCAAAAATGAGGATAATTATTCTTACCTGTCAGGGCTAGAAGAGTGGGAAATAAAAATAGTTGAGATCCATGCATAAGAGGTCTGACATACACAGTAAATGTTCGGTGAGTGGCAGGTACCTTCTAGTTCCCAGATCCTTGCACTTATATGCAGAACAAAAATGTAAAGACCAGGTTATGATACTGAAACTTAAATCATCCATGCTGGGAATATGGTCATCACTAATTGGCAATTTGGCATGAACTGTGTTAACAGTATCTTACGTTTTTCTCAGCAAGAAAAGAAAAAGTTTAGCTTTTTTTTTTTCTTTGGTGGTACTGGGGGTCGACCTCAGGACCTCGCGCGCCAGCAGGCACCCGTGCCGCTGAGCGATATCACCGGCCCTTTTCTCGTATGTGGGTTCCAGGAGTCGAACTCGGGCCCTCGCGCTTGCCAGGCAGGCGCTTATGCTGCCGAGCCGTCTCACCGGCCCTAGTTTAGCATATTTAGAAATTCCTCTTCTCTTGGATTTCAGGAATTTTACCAAACTTTAAACCTGTGCTTGATAATGGAATCTGCCTGGACCTTCAGGAATACTTTCAATCTTCTGGCTGGATTCTGTTTGTCCTTCTAGTCCATGCTTAATGACCGTCTCTTCTCCATCTGTACTGTTTTCTTCTCATGTTATTTGTATTTTAGGAAATCCGGTACTACTGAATGGTTTAAATTTGGTAAGAAATTTTTTTCCAGAAAGCATTTTAACGCTGTGATCATACCTTTTCCTATGCTTTGATATTTTTTGTTTTGTTTTGTTTTTTGTACTGGGAATCGAACTCAGGGCCTTGTGCTTGCCGGGCCAGCCTTGTACCACTGAGCTACATCCCCGGCCCATATGCTTTGGTTTTTTTGTAGCCATCCCAGGTGCCACCTGGTCCCCTCAAAAGCTCTAGTTGTTATGTTCTGCTTATTTTCCCTCTCTCTGGCTATGAATATGCAATGAATCGCATTTCCCTTTGGTGTGTTTCTTTGACCCCTGAGGCCCAGTTCTTGTGGCCAGTGTTGATCCAGCTGATTCACAATTTCACGCAGGTTGGAGCAGCAGCATCTCCTTCCCAGTGAGCCTGCGATGGAGCAGCCAGCAGGTGGCCCATCCTCGTTGAACAGTTGCACCCCTCTCTCCAGCGGCACAAACTCTGTCTGAAGAGCACTCACAAGAAGGCTTGGGTCAAGTAGCAAAGAATCGGAACAGAAATTTGAAAACAGAACAGTTCCCCTGCCCCCCCACCAAAAAAGAGAAAAGCAAATGAACGATGAACACTGTAATCTAGGCTTCTAAATCTAAACAGTGATGGCGTAACTAGCAATTTGTGAAATAACTGTAAAAGAAAGATTCTTAAAATAGAAATGGCATTTTACAAAGAAAAACACAATAATAATGGAAAGCCAAATAATTAAACTGAGCAAAAATGAAAGTTGGTGCGGAGGAAGACTGGGAAATGAAAACATATCAAGTATTGTGTTCACAGCGGTGTTGTGTGCGCTACAGACTGGGTAAGAGAAAACCTTCTGAAGGTCTCATTCTATTAGGTCAGAGAAGTGGGGGAAATGCAGGGGACATTCATAGGTATCTTGTTTTCATAAAACAGAATAGAAATATATGTTTCATTTTGCCTCGCAGGTGGTAGCGCTCAGCCTACCTGTCAGCACCCCTCAGCGTCCCTCCCGGGTCACTCTCGGAGCCCAGAACCTCCTTCCTTTGCTCTGTGGCTCTCATAGACCAAAAACCACCCAGCAGGAGAGGTGGACACCAGCTCCTCCTCCCCCACAGGCACTGCCTGTCCACACTTATCACTGGTGACTGGGTCATGAGTGATTTTGGACTAGAGCTGATCGGGGAGGGGACATATTAAGCATTATCAGAATCACCCACATAAAATCTTTCCTATGAAAATCAAATGAGATTTTTCAGCCACGGTTTACCCCGTGGCTATTAGTAATAACATTCATTACAAGTAACGCTTTATATGGTGCTTAACACATTAGAAGCCTTGATCTGAGCCCGTATGTGCTGGGAAGCCTCTTGCTTCTACCCCTTTACTACCCATTTTTGTGTACCTTTTACTATCTATCATTTTCAGCTCCTTGTTTTTGCTGGAGTATTATTACCTTTATTATTTATCGACTACTACTAATATTTCTCATTTGTCCTTTCAGAAGGGGGTCCCTAAACACCTCTGAGGACCATTCTTTAGTATATCCACTAATCTAGGTTCCTTGTTCATGGTGGAAATACAGGCCTGGTGACCGGGTGTCATTTATGAAAGCACTGCAGGTTCATGGGTCACAACCCCGGCCTCCCTTCACCATCCTCCATTGTCCCCCCAGAGGGAAGGAGGTTTAATTATTTTTTACAATGTGAAGATGCCTTTGTTAGGAATCTGATGAACTATGGATGAAGAGTTAAACTCCCTTGGCTTTTTGCTGGTACAGAGCCACTGATGAACTATTTCTGAGTATAAATTTATAGAATTGCACTCCAGGCTGGTGGGAGGGAAACTCAGTATGTGTGCTCATTTGGTTTGGGGACAAAAATCTGACAGCTCTGTCAGAGGTGTAGATATTTTACTAGCAAGTAACCAACTGTGACAAGTCGAACTTCATCATCCTGTGCCGCCTTGGGTGAAGGTAAGGCCTGTGATGAGAATGGAGATGAGGCAGAATCAGATATCGAATGTTCTGGAAGGCAGGAGAGTCTGGGCATAACCACAGCACACATGTAAATACACAGGCACAGAGAGGCTTTCTGAGGCTATGTATAATTCGGAAAATTGGATTTTGGATCACTACATGGGGATTTATCACAGATACTTCATTGTGACATGCATTCCCAGAATAACTAGATCATCGCTCTTAATTTTACATGAAATTCATAGGCATGCATTTTTTTAAGAAATATGTATATATTCCAGTCAAAACAGTGGAAAATACCAATACACATTGTATTCTGTGTCCTCACAGGTCCGGATTGTTGGACAACATTTCAGGAGAGGAGCTGGTGAAACCGTGAGTGGCAGGATGAGAAAATAAACATTGTAGTTAAAAGATGGAGAGGTCAGCAAATTCTGGAGTAATCCAGAAATGGGGAAAGGGTAGCATGAGTGGCGTCTTAAAAGATGGGTTGGATTGGGTTTGTGGAAAGGAGAAAGAACAGAAATGGAAATGTAAAAATGGTAGGTATACTGCATCGTGAGGACATCTTTCTGACTTTGAGTTGATAGAAAAGAACACTAAGAGAATTGTGATTTCCTCCTGTTAGAATAAAAGAACTTTGAAGTTAAACAATTTAAAAGCCTTACATGGTTTAAAGGGGCAAATCCAGGGAATACTGATAACTCCAAAAAGCAGGCAGCTGGAGAAGCTAAAGCTGAGGTTGATTTGGAACAGGTGCTTGGAAGGTGGCTGAGGAGGACCTTTGTGAGGCTTGGAAGTCAGGGATGTGATACAGTCATAAGTTATGGTGACAAAACAATACCGACTATATTTCTTTTTGTTTTATTTCCTCTCTCGCTAGTGTGGTTAAGACATTGCAGATGTTTAAATCTTAAAGTTTTATTACAGTAAAGGACACATTATCCTTAATCCCCCTCAGAATATTCCCCCTTGCTTCGAAAACATTTATGCCATCATTCTTGTTGCTTTCTGAAGCAGTTCTAGAAGTCCTTTTTGTGAGTTTCTTTTGTTATGCCATCATGGCTGCCTGGATGTCCTGAATTGGGTTCAAAATGTTTACATTTCATGGTCATTTTGACTTTGGGAAAGAGCTAAAGTCACACGTTGCCAGATCCAGTGAATAAGGTGGATGAGAACGTGCCATCATGTTTTTATCTGACAAAAATTGAGAGTATTTTGAGGGGATATTAATAGCAATATGTCTTTTACTGTAATACATTTTCAAAATTTAAACATTCACATTATCTTTTTTTTTTTAATGCGGGTATCGGAAGTAGAACTCAGGACCTCATGCTTGCCAGGCAGGTGCTTATACCGCTGAGCTATATCACTGGCCCCACATTATCTTTTGATCACACCTCATATATTGGCATTTATATTCTGTCTTAATTTTTGGCTTTTGATGATGTTGAGTTGGGACTTTCTGTTGCACCAAAGTGAGGAGGATGAGAGGAACGTGCTGCAGAAGGAGTGAAGTTTGTGCACGAGATAGCACAGGTATGGAAATGATGCCAGCCCCCATGTTCTGGTTACCCATGTGGACACTCAGTCACTTTGAGCACATATTTGAGTCCCTGAATCTCTGGCACACGGGAAAACACAGTCTCATAGAGCTCATGGTTCCTTAGGGCACCTGACCATCTCCAAAGCCACCAAACACAATTTGCTTTGAAAGGACATATTCTTTCTTCAATATTTAGTCACTGTTTGGGCATTTCCAGATATTAAAGGGCTTATTTCCCCCTCAGAGCTGATTCATTTCACCTTTCATTTTGGAATAATTACCACTGCCAGAAAATTAGTTCTTCTATAAAGTGACATTGGTTCCCTTACAGTTGTCCACAAATCAAACTCAGCACCATTTTCCATAAAACATTTTCAAAACTGCAGATTACCAGGCTCCACCAAAAACTCATTGAATCAGAATCCGTAGCAACGGGACCCAAGAAATTGAATCCTAAAAACTCTATGGATGATTCTGAGGGGCAGTGGGATTCAGGACCACGGCCACATATCTTCTTTTTATTGTTTCTACTTCTGTTTTCTACAGTTATGTTAAATGAACGCTAATTCCTCTTTTATTCAACTGTCCTTCAGGTATGTAAAGATGACTCTCATATTCTAACTCCCTCAACTTCCCTACTATAGTGCGGATCTGGAATGCCTCTCAAAAGCCCACACCTTGAAGGTGCATCCACTATTGGAGGTGGTGGAAGTTTTAAGAGGAGGAGCCTAGTGGGAGGAAGTGATGCTGTTGGGAGCGGGCCCTCCAAAGGCATTGTTGAAACCTGAACTCATCCTCTTCCTCTCTCCTGTTCCAGTCATGAGGTTAGGAGCTTTGTTCCACCAAGTACTCCTGCCATGAAGTAGCACCACAGGCTCAGAACAATGGACCCACCAATCATGGGCTAAAACGTCCAAAACTGTGAGCAACAGACCTTTCCTCTTTATCAGTTGGTTATGTCGATTATGTAATTATTTGTTACAGTAATGGAACCCTAACTACCACTCTCCCTGCTCTGATTATTTCCTCTTCCACAGGATGCAGGTCTCCATTTGCTTCTTCTGTCGCTTCCAGGATGTGATTTACTATGCTCATCACTGCTATTGTCATCTTTCTACCTTGTCCATAGTTTGCAGTGCCAACACGCGTTTAAAATCTTGATGTGGTTTGGCCTAAGGGACACTTTCCTCCCTTGAGCTGGACGCTGCACTGCCATTGAGGAAGCTGGTTCTTAGAGCCATTTATCTGCTTTCTAAGGCCATTAGCTCTCTAAGAACTTGGGACAGTTAACCTCCTTCACCCATTTACAGCCTTTATGCCACTGATCTTTGAATCTTACCTTTCTACCTATAAATTTTAATTTCAGTGAGCATTATTTTGAGTCTTACATCTATCATCAATATATCTTAACTCTTATCAATGTTTGGGTCAAATATGAAAGCATATAAGCCAGACATAAATTTGAACTGTGAATGGTTGTCAGTCTGAGCTCCCTTTTAAGAATAAAGTATGAACTAACGATATACCTAATACAAAAACAAGACAGAGATATAGAAGAGGGCCCTGAATATTTTGGGAGACAGGTAAATTTCTATCTGTAGGCCTCATGGTAAAAGAAATGATTGCCCAACCTTTATCTCTCCTCAAGCCACGTGACACGTGTACACTCAAATGCAGAAGAAGTGAGAGGAAAAATCTGATGAGAGTTTCGTGGGCAAGCAGTTATACGAATGATAAAAACTTCTTAAATATCTCAACACCAATTAGAGTGGTGCACACTTTATAACAAGGGCAATGATAACAAGAGTGGTTCAGAGACCCTTTAATCAAATACACATTGGAAGGTGGATCCCAAAGTGAGGAGCAGTTATGAGTGCACTATACCAATCCAACCCCAGGTGTGTATAACTCTACTCAAACCAAAGAATTTCAAAGCCTCTGTGTACAGGCTTGGAAGGAGTGGGCATGGTCCAGGGAGGAGAAGAGGTGGTAAGGAAAATCATTGGAGGTCAAAGTGTAGAAAAGTGGGTTAGAAGGTGAACTGGAAAGAAATTTAAAGTTTTCCAGTGGAAAAAGTGGGTTGGAAGGTGAACTGGAAAGAAATTTAAAGTTTTCCAATGGAAAAAGGAGGGTGCAGGTGCCTGTACCAGATTCCTAGGGTTTTTAGTCACATTTAAGTTTGACTATAGTACCTACAAATACACATTAGCAGAATACATAAGCAGTGAATATATTTAAAAATATAACTTGGGAAGCTTATGAAACATTGGAAAACCCCTCTTTATACACTGATGAATTCCAGGTTATATCTCTGAGGTTGGCTTCTTTCATGATTTCCAGATTGGATTATCGAACTGCCCACTTGGCAGGCCCACTTGATGTCCAATTTACTCTACCCAAAAGAACTCTTGATGCCCTTTGCCCTGCATGATCCTCCTACTCTCCTTTTTTGTTTCTGTTTTTGTTTTTCTTTCTGATTTGAAGCTCTGGTGTTCAGACATAAAGCCTAAGGGTCATCCTTGATCTTCATTTTCTCTTTCACCCTGTGTTCCACTAATGAGCAAGGCTCATATCACTTCTCTTTCCACCACTGCTCATCCCACAGCTTAACTCAACAGCCTCATTTTTAGGGGCAACTACAGAGGCCTCCTAACTTCTCCCTCACCTCATCGATGTGCTCCTTTTGTTCATTTCACACACTTGTCCAGAGTGATCCTTCTGAAGTACACATGAGGTCATGCCACTGTGCTTTTCTGGAGACCATGTCACAGAAGAACCCGGGCTCCTCACTGATCAGCAAGGTTGCACGGCATGAGCCACGGGGTCTCCCTTTGGCCTCCACCCTCCTGATCCACCCTGTGTTCTTCAAACTAAGCAAATATGAGCCCCTGTGAGGGCCTCAGTACTCACCTTTCCTTGTGCCTAAAACACTTCCAGATACTGGTGAGGTGAAAACCCATTCACATTTCTGCTCCAAGGTTACTTTATGGACGACAGCCTCTTAAAATAACACCCTCTTTTCAACACCTCGTTGTTGTTCCTGTCTTGACTTTTCTTCAGAGCACTGCCATTATCTGACATTATGTCGTGTTAGGTGGAGAGATAGGGACATTAGAGAGGATAGGAGAGATGTGAGAGTTGAGGGGAGAGAGCCATAAGAAGGGTGGGAGAGAGAGAGAGAAGGAGAGAGAGACAGAAAGAGAGGGAGAGAGAGACAGAGAGTGACAGACAGAGAGACAGAGAGAGACAGAGAGACAGAGAGAAAGGCAGAGAGAGAGACAGACAGACAGAGAGAACACTCTGTCTGTGAGCTCCTGGGCTTGAGTATTTATTGCAGGTCTCCTGGTGATTCCGATATGCAGCTCAGGTTGGGAATCACAGGACATGAGGGCAAGAGCTAAATCCACAAACAGACTTTCTCCCGCTAGAATGGCACTGACAACTTTTTACCAATTGCTGACCATTTTGGCCCCCTTCACCTCACTACAGAGCCCCCCCATCTCAGAGCCCCTTTCACTTCACTACAGTTTTGATAAATTACCAAAAACAAAGAAGGTTAAGTCCAAAAGCAGTTTATTCCTTTCATGAATTCTCTTTCCCAAAGGAAGACTGGCATGGTGGAAGAGCAAGAACTCTGCAGCCAGATGACCAGACGTTGACTCTGGCCTCCACTCCCTCATCATGTGACACTTCTCTGTGCATCAATGTCATTGTCATCTGTAAATGAGAATAACAATACTGTCCCCATGGAGTTGCAGGAAGATTAAACGATTCTGTGTGAAGGGTTTCGAGCAGCACCTGACACAAAACAAGTGCCCGGGAAGCCTGGGCTCTTATCTTGGAGAGAATGGCTCTCGAGCAGAAAGTGCGTGTGGAAAATTCCTTTGGCCAATGGTTTTGAAAGTAGCTAGGGGGATTGAGACAGACCATTTTCTCTGATACTGTAACTCCACTCAAGGATGGAGTTGGTTAATGATTAGATCCTATAAAATTTTCCATGTCATGTGCCTTTTCCCCACCAGGCAATAGAAAGTAATTAAGAATTATGGGGAGTGGATTCGGTGAGAGGGAGGCATACCTTTCTAGGGACAAGCTCCAAACCCTAACGAGGTTATTGGCACAGGTGTCTCCTGCAAATAAATTAATGGGGAGGCAGATCCAATCATTAATCTGTCATCCAAACTTGGTGTTTAGAGTCATTTGGGGAAATGGGGCTTCCTTTGCCCAACCTTGGGGGTATCTGGAGCAAAGATTAGGAAGCAGAGTGATTTCATTAGGATAACAAGGCTGTTAAAGAGCAATCTGGCTCTTTAGATGGTATTTATACAGCATTTCAGAGAAACTGTGTTCTGACAGCTGCTGTCAGTGTCCCACACAGGAACCATGGTGATTTATTGATACGGCAGGGGAGCTATTATTATCCTTATTTGTAAAACTTTTACGCATACTAAGAGTCTATCTCGTTGAGTTGCAAACTTCCCAAAGACAAATGCACCTAATTGAATGTTTGCTCCAGGATGACATTATGATTTAACCCAATATGGTAAATCCTCATTACATGGTGTTGTGTATCATTGTGTAAAGGGCTTCAAGACTTCTGGACAAAAGATGGGAGATGAGATTACATTTTCATTTATCTGCCTGTGGATTACCCACAACAATTTCTTGGCTAGTTTCCTCCAGCTCGAGCTGCAGAGCAGTAGGCTGCGGTCTGAATGATCTGAAAATATAGAAATGTAAAGTTTTAGGTAGAGGAATATATAATTATGCAGAAACCTGTGCTCCAGAGGATGTGTAACAGAGTCAAAACCAAACCTGGGTGGCTTTTAAGTCATCGTAATCTGTAGTTACCTACGCCATTTTACCTCCTTGGTCGCTAGTTGAGAGCTGACTCTGTATGTTCAATCATGGGGTGGTTTCTCTTCTCTCTTGAGTAGCAGGGAGATCACAGCACCTTTAGGGCCGTGAGGGGGCGAGATGAATTGCTCGCCATTTGCTGTTAGCAGTGGCCAGCAGAGCCTTTGTGTCATGTTCAGGAACAGGACTCTCTAGCCACTACTGTGTGGTTAGAGGAATGGAACTCCCCAAAACATTTTTATCAGATCAGATGCCAGTAGAGTCACAGGACCATTGACTCTTCCTGGGCTGGAAGGGATCTCAGAAACCATCAAGCACAAGCTCGCTCATTTTACAACTGAGTTAACTGAAGCCCAGGGAGATAACATGTCACATAGTTACTGCTGAGCCAAGACAAGAAAAATTAGGAAGTGCTAAGTCTTAAATGTTTATGTTCAACCAGTCATTCTATTACCACTAGTTTCTGTGGCAGTCAGGGCATAGTCAGTGGGGGAAAAATGCGGTCAGGCCGGGAAGGAAACTGCTCAAGAATCCCAGAGAAATCGCTGGGGGTGACAATGGAGACACATGCTCTGTTCCTTTTCAAGTAAAATGCCAGGATCAATTAGGAATATGGGGACTATCAGGGTGGGGCCGGGCACAACTTTTTCCTCACAAAATAAGTAGAAGAGCCAAACCTTACTCACCACAGCCTGGAACCCAAAGCAGCATAAAGGAGTCGCTGCTGAAGCTCAGCGGAGATAAATTTTGGACAAATGAAGCAAGTACTAATTTATATAGTGTGTAATAAAGCTTTTATTAAACCAAGAGGGAGATTCAAGATTGAATAGGTCCTGTTGAAAGAAAAACCAGGTCAAGTTAGAAAAGATATTAGCATTCACTGTCTATACTAAGAGAACCTACAGATTGCAACCAGGAGACCCCAAATGTAGTGGAAAGGGGCTCTGTTTATAGCAGTGCTGCAGTTTAGATCTTAAAAGTCCTCCAAAGGCCCCTGTGTTGAAAGCTGTGTCCCCAGCTGCGGTAGTCCTGGAAGGTGGTGGGACCTTCAGCAGGTAGGCTCCAGTGGGAGGAAATTAGGTTATTGGGGGCGTGGCCTTGATAAGGATATTTGGATATGGCCCCTCCTATTTCACTTTACTTCCTGATGCCATGGAGGGTGGGTAAATCTTCCTCTGCCGTCCTTTCCCACCATGATGTGCTACTTTACCACAGGCCCAAAAAGAACTGGGCCAGCTGACCATGGACTGAAAGCTCCAAAACTGTGAGCCAAAATACCACTTTCATTTTTTTACACTGGTGCATATTATCAGTACAGAATAGTGACAGTTATGATGGTATATTGGTACATGAATATAACATTTTGATAATTTTCATCTCTGGTACCCCTCTTTCCTCTGCCTCCCCCCTCAATTCCCTTAACAGTGGGGAGACTACCTTCTAGTTTCCTCTTGTCTCCTTTGTTTTTGTACTTATATTTAGGTTTCTTTTGTAAAAGAATGTGTGCAGTTTTTAATTTTTTGAGACCGGCTTATTTTGCTTAATGATGGTCCCCAGTAAACTTTCCTTTTTTTAAGTTGATTATCTCAGGTATTTCATAACAGTAATGGAAAGTTGACTATCATAAGCATTTATAGCACATTTTATGAAGCATAGAGGAGTAAGTACTTTGACCTTTTTCATGATTGGCTGTTATATATGATCATCCTTTTTAAGGCCATTTAAACTGATTTGTCTCTAGCTGATTGGTTTCATCTCACTGAATTCAGCTAACAAGGCCATGAAGATGACATTTGTGTTTAGGATTGGAGATGGTGTTTTGTGGAAATCAGGGTGATGTAAGTCTTGGTTACATGGTTGTGGCTGGATGGCCTTGAACTACATTTAAACCATGGCCTCCATTTTTATCCTGAACAGTTCAAACCTAGCTTCAATAAATTGATGTGGGCCAAGGTCATGTAGGACAGCACCTGAAACCAAACTGTCTGGGGAAGCAGCCTTCCCAGATTTTTCTCAGGGAGCTGGCCCTTCTCTTTTTCAAATATTCCTTATTGCCTCATTCAAAATCTACTGAATCAAGGGTCTAGCCATACACTGCTGTTCTTTTTCCATGAAAATATTTAAATCCACACTTGTCAATAGCGACCATTATTAAATATGTACAGTTTACATTCTAAGTTTGTTTACATAGGGATCGATACATCCCTTTGACACTCCCTCTGATCACCAACATTTTATAACTTTATCAGATGTTATCTTTCTGTACGCTTAAAAATTGAAAGTAGCTGCAGGTCTGAGGCGGATATTCCTCATTGCCACCAGTGATATGTGTCAACTTCTCTCAAATTAATAAAACTTCTATTCTCAGTCAGACAAGTTGGCATCTTCCCTTAAAACTACATTTCCCAGCATCCCAAGTGATTAATTCTACTGACTGCAATACAGGCAGCAGTCACAGGGGACTTCGAGAGTAAAGTCAGATTCCTCTTTCCCTCTCCTCTGCCATTTGAAATCATCCACACTGGCTGCTGTCCACTTGGAGAGGAACATGAAGGCCACACTCTAAGGACACTGCATTGTCACAGCTAGAAAAGGGTGCATCTGGTGGCTTGCAACTGCCATTCCTTGAGTTGACCATCTCCAGATTGTTTTCATATGATGGAGAAATTAAGCATCCAGTCCAACATTTTGGAAGGTATCGTGTGCCACAGTTGAATCTAATTTTAACATTATCATATTGAATTTTGTTTCTCAGAGAAATTCAAAAGAGATTGATTTGGGGAGGAGTTTTGAAGTGGCTGGCTGAAGCACAAAGGTAGGTTTCCCTACAGACTTCATTTCCTGCACAATTCCTGTCTGCTATTATCTCAGTCAAGAGTTGGCGATGTTTTCTTTTTCTCAGCCAAGACCAGTTTCAATCCTGGAGAACACCTCATCCTTGAATGCTAATCTTGTGGTTCTAATGGAAGGCAATTTGGGTAAGGAAATTGGCAGAGTGTTTGAAATTTAAAATAGAGGTTTCTATTGCTCTCCTGCAAAACTCTAAGACTCTTAAAACTACTTCCTTGGAATATGAATGTCGATGTCATCAGAAATATCTGCATCCTACTATAATTAGTGACAAACTTAAAAATGTGGTTGGACGTGCCTATCAATGTTTGGTGTACAAGAGGAAGAGCTTTCTACTTGGAGTCAGAAGAGTAAGTTCTAACATTGGTTCTGAAAAGTTTATCTATCTACCCTTGAGCAAATCATTTAATCTCCTTAAGATAAATCTCCTATCAGCTGAACTAAAAAAAAAGGCCATGATAATAATTTATAGAGCTGATATAATTATGAAATACTGAAGATAAAAATATTTAGTCCAATGCTTTTCACATAGTAGTTACTTTATAAATATCAGTTCATTTAGTCTAATTAACGTTACATTCCTGACAATCTGTAGAAGACATTATTAGAACTCCAGTCCCATTTTATTTATTTATTTTTTTGGGGGGGTACCGGGGGGTCGACCTCAGGACCTCGCGCGCCAGCAGGCGCCCATGCCGCTGAGCGATATCACCGGCCCCTTTTTTCGTATGTGGGTTCCGGGAGTCGAACTCGGGACCTCGCGCTTGCCAGGCAGGCGCTTACGCCGCTGAGCCATCTCACTGGCCCTCCAGTCCCATTTTAAAATGTATATGGTATCGTTTGTCTGTAAACCTGTGGGGCAATAAGGCCAACCACTATTCTTCTAGAAAAATCAACTTATGAAAAAAAAATCAATGATCATAAGCCGCCCAAGGATATATGGCAACTTAATCTCTTAACACTTCAGTGTGAAACCATCCGACACCAACGACAGTCTCGTTTTTAGATAAGCTGCAGAACAAAATGCATTTCACCAAGAGTTTGCTTGAGGTTTCGCTGTAACAAAGTACCTCCGAGAAACGGCCGGGCTGACATGAAGTACAGAGGAGGAGCGGAGACTGCCCTCTCCCCACATACTTCCTCCCCTTTTGGTGTTTTTGAGTCTGGCCTTTGGAATGGTTTGGGACAGCTGGGGTGGCAAAATTGCATAATCCAAAGTAGGATTTATGGACTGGTGAGATGGCTCAGCGGTGTAAGTGCCTGCCTGGCAAGCCTGCCTGGCAAGCGCGAGGGCCCGAGTTCGACTCGCGGAACCCACATACGAAAAAGGGGCCGGTGATATCGCTCAGCGGCACGGGCGCCTGCTGGTCCTGAGGTCGACCCCCGGTACCCACAAAAAAAAAAAAAAAAAAAGAGTGGGATTTATGGGCTCAGCAAGGATCAGAAGAATCCAATCCAGGGTGACAGCAGTCTGGAGTAGATAGGGAACAGGATGGGATGGGGTAAAACATCTGCTTCTGTCTTATTCAATGCATGCTGCTTGTTTCAGAGAGAGATGCTGAGCAGGGAGACCAGAACGAGCTGAGTTAAGATTTCCCATCCAGAGCCCTTTCTCACTCACAGGCCGCGAGCCATCTGCAGGACCCCGCCGACCCTGGCGTGGTCTCCCTCACTGGGCTTGGTGCCATGGGATCTCTCTGGGATCTCCGTCTCCCTCCCCCTCTCTCTCTCTCTCTCTCTCTCTCTCTTTCTCTCTCTCTCTCTCTCTCTCTCTCACTTTCCCTCTGCCTTCAAAAGAAGGTTTCGGATAAAGTCACAGTGCTCACCCATGAGCTGTGGAATATCTTTAAGCGTTTGACCTGAAGTAGAGCCAGTGATAGCTGCCCAACTGACTTTTGTAGCTCAAGAAAAGCTCCTTTGCTTAAGGAAAACACTAACATTTCTGTCTGCTATTTCCACTATTATTTGGAGTATGGGAAAAAAGGAAACCAACTGATCAGCGTTTGCACATTAGGGCTATGTCTATCCATCCATCTAACCTGTCATATGACGTGACACATTGTCTATGTAGACAATGTGTCACGTCATATGACAGATGAACTGTTATACGTATTTATGAACTGATATTATATATTAGGATCTTTAGCCAAATTATCTATTTTGATCTTAAATGAGTCCTGTGAAGCAGACAATTTTGTTCCAGTCTAACGAGAAGAACTGAAGATCAGAGACACTGGGAAATGTGAGGAAATCACAGAGCTGGTTAGTGACAAAGCTAAGGGTTCAACCGGGCAGCCGCGTGAGGGCCGGAAGGACGAACTTGAGCACTTGAGCGCTTCCGGTCCGGAGCGAGGCCTAGCGGCTGGGATGCGCCCAACCCTGCGGGGCAGCAGGGCGGCGGTGGGAGGGTCTTTCTCGGAAGGAGGAAGCCAGGCAGGACAGCACGGGGGGCTGCCACATCCCATGAGGGAGCTTGGCAGTGGGTATTGGGACAGTTGTACCTTGGGAGGGTGGCAGCCCCGCTGTCACCCTGACTCCGGCCTTGTGAGAAGCTCTGTTGACGTCTTGGTGGCCACCTTCTGGGAAACCCCACGCAGAGGTGTCCGGCAAGCTGCCCCGGGATTTCTGACTGCAGGAACTGGCCCACGAGAAATATTGTTATCTAAAGCTGTTACATTTGGGAGTGATTAATTACATAGCAAGAAAAACTAACACATGTGGGAGTAAAAAGACATATTGTTCATGAAACATCTGGAAAAATGTAAACCCCCCCAAAATAATCGTTCTTATTTTAAAAACGACTTCGCGGAGGAAATGGTGAAGGAAGCGCGTGGGATGAAAGATGCCTTTGTCTGCGTCCAGTGTCTCCTGTAGGCTGCTGTGACATTGCGAGGCCTGCTCTTCCCTTCTGACAGCCCGCACCCTGTAGCCCCATCACTGGGGAAAGGAAAATCGACTCAGCAATAATTATAATAATAAATGGCAAAATTCACTTGAGCCCTTGCCTATCCGTCAGTTGTCACATTCGTCACTGGGCTCCCAGACATTGACGTGACCAGTGTCTTAGATCAATGGACAGATGATGAGAATATGAATGATCATAACCACAAACGTCAGCTTCATCCCTTTAAACGCACTCAGTGTTCAGGAGATAACCTCAGAGGTCACATCGATAGTTGCCACCTGCTACTCTCTGGCTCCAAACACTATCAGACGTTTCTGGAACAGGGGAAGAAGCTGAGTGCACGGTGGCCTGACATTTGATAACAGATCGGGGCACCTCATTGCCCTGTTAGGGAAGGAAAGAGGACCAGCACAGGGTCCCCGCTTCCCTCGGCAGAGGGGCCCAGGCCCCCGGCCCGGGAGATGCTGTCTTCCAGTTACAGGCGTGAGCTCACCGCGTTCCCCCAAGTCCAAGTGCCTCTGATATTTTATCGTCATAGTTGTCCAGCAGCACAACCATCAAAGGCCAACATCGAAGCTCTTGGTTTTATATTGTATAACGGAGAAAAGTCTGAATTAGTGAAAAGTCTAAGTTTATGCAATACTTTAAGAGAAATGCAGATTAGTGATTTTTTAATCCATATAGTATCTTCAACTAATTGCCAAAATAAAGTTTGCTCCCTCTGGCTTTAATGAACAGATTAGCAGCACTTGCATTAGCAAAGCCATTTGCATAAAATTAATTTGCAAAAGCCTTTAACAATAGTATTCAAAAGGGTTTAAAGATGCTCACTGCCTATTTATACTATTAATTTGGTAAGTAAGCCTTTCCCTTTAAGTAGGGCAAAAGCGAATCATCAGTCTAGCTTAAGTTGAAATACTGCAAAATCCTAAAATAAGAAAAATTTATATTAATATGTTTTTCCCATACAAGCAAGCTCAAATATTTATAAGGTTAACTCTAAGCAAACTGATAATGCAGATATTTTGTTAATTATTAGGGCAACAAGGAAGAGTAGATCAATTTTGTATCTAATTTGACATTTCCTTTGTTTAAAATGACTGTTTTCCTAGACCCATTTCTAACTGAAAATAAAGTTCAGTTATAATTAATTCCTAATAAATGGATATCCTGGCTGACAAGCATGTAGGACTATGTTGAAAAGTTTATTCGAAAAAGGGTACAAATTGAAAGATCCAATCCTGATCAATTCTGATCTTATTTTCCTCAACCAGTACGGACATTATTTACCTATACTGTTAAAATAATGGTTACATGATTGTGTGTTATTTAAATGCTGATGGTACTCTCCAAATTATTCATTAAAGGAAAGGCAACATCAATGAATCAATCAATAGGTTTTATAAAATGGTATTTAATGTTAAGTCTAAAATTTACCTAAAAGGAAGAAAATATGAAAAAAAGCCAAAAAAAAATCTTGTAGTATATTACTTTGGGGATGAGGTCAGTAGCTTCACTTAGCAGATTTCAAAATATTTTAAAAGATTTTAGTAGTGAAAATACCATGATTTTGCTTTACGAAAAAATAGATCAATGAAGCAGTAGAGAGAATGCATAAACAAATTTATGTGTGGGGGTGGGTATTTCTTACAAGATCCTGGTAGAATTTTATGTCAATGTAGAAAGAATGCATTAGCAAATAGTGTTTGAAGATTACCCATTTTAAAAATAAAAGTTTAGATCACTACCTCACAAATTCCCCTAAAGTAATATATTATAGAGCTAAAAGTTGAAAAAAAGAAGTGTTAAGAAGTAAATATAGGAGGGGAGAGAGTAAAGGCATTCTTAAAACCTGAAATGTAAAAGCTATGAAGAACAAAATGGGTAAATTCAACTAACTCAAAATTTTAAACTCTGTGTCAAAACAAAAAATAGCAAAAATCCAAAGCTGGAAAATCATTTGCAATGAGTATAGAATAAAGAGTAATTATTTTCAAAATATGTAAATAACTTCTATGAAGAAATAAAAAACAAATTTAATGAAACTTAATCAGAGGAAAGGGACAACTTACAGAAAATTGCGAATGACAGAACCATGTGAAAATATGCCTGACTTCACTAGGAATGAGGGAAATAATTTTTTTTATTATGAAATATTTCTTATACTCATTAAATTGTCCCCCAAATTTACATGATGGCATGTATACAGGTAATGTGTATTCGTTTCCAGTTAATGGGAGCAATAGGGCTTTTCTTGAAGGGCAAATTGACAATATCTATTAAAATTAAATTTTACTAAACCTACAGTTCCAATTCTTGATATTTGGTCTAGGACAATACTTATTTATGACACCAGGAAATAGGTACAAATATGTCTGTTTTAGCGCTGTTTGTATTAAGGCACTGGAAATAACTGAATGTTAGTAGGAGAATGGGTACATAAATCATGGCCCTGTAGAAATTTTTACTAACATATACAATATTGTCATTTCAAAAATTTATTGAAATGTCACTTGTTATAGAAAAAAACTGAAAACATCCTTTGTATCCTTTCAGTGGGAGATGGCAGAATAAATTTTGGTAGATCCATGGGAAAATATGCGTCTGCATGGAAGGATGAGAGGTAGTCATGTGTGCTAATCTGGAAAAGTTACGTTTTTAATAAAACAAAGTTCAGGAGGATTTAGTGTCTACTTCCAATTATCAAAAAGATTATAGGGTACGTTTCTATACCTTTTTGATACACTTACATATACACAGAAGTAATTTTAACACAAAAGGAAATGTATCACAAACAAAACCCATCTAAAAAGCACACACATGTCTGTAGTAGGTATATGTGAGCGCATACGTGCATTTGACTGGATATTCATAGAACGTCTCCACACTTCCGCACAAGGAGCTGACGTAGATGAACGTGAGGCATTCGGGGTTCTGAAATGAAGCGATGTCCTTGCCATTCAATGCTTTTTTGTACTGCTACATTTTGCTTGTGTTTATACATGAGTTTTTCAAATAAAACTAGGAACCTACAAAAAATAACCCATTGTATCATCCACATTATAAGGAAGCTATACATAATTTAAAAGAGGGAGAGAAATCTGCGGGCAGTGACAGGAAATGCGCCCCTGACATACGATTAATGCTTACAAATGTGTCGGGTAACAAAATCTTGAGTTCAATGCTGTTGAGGTTAAGTAAACAAAACAGACTTACACATGTCTGCTTGTATAAATGTATATATTTAAGTAAAATTAAAAAGTGCGTATCTGTGAGTACATACCACATAGCCACAAATGTACAGTTGAAAGTGCATAGGGCTAACGTAGAATGCTACACGGTAACTAGTTAACGGTGTTAAGCCTGCACAAAGGGATTAAATTGGTAGAGAGCTGATCCTCGTATTTTTGAATGTTTTAGAATGAAAATATATTCAAAGATGGCCTTAATAATTAGATTTTTAATTTAAAATGTTAAAATATTATTTTTTGTCTAGTATAAAAATGTAGCTGGGCATGGAATATCTATAATTCCAGCTACTTTGGAGGCTGAGGCAGGAGGGTCATAAATTGAAGTCCAGTCTGGACAATTCAGTGAAACCTTGTCTCAAAATAAAAAGGGGTAGAGATGTAGCTCAGCACGCCATGGATTCCATTTCCACCACCAAACCCTGAAATAGTATGTCAAAAAGTCTCCTGGCAAAATTACATTTTTTACAAAGCCATGGCCTTTCAACCAGCCTCATAGTAACTAGAACTTTTTTGCCTCTATTTAGTCAATATTTAACTAATCAGGGCCGGGGATATAGCTCAGCAGCACAAACAACTGCCTGGCAAGCACAAGGTCCTGAGTTCAATTTCTGGTACCAAAAAAATTATTTAATCAGACCCAGACCTCCAAAGAGCCCCCAAAATTCAAAACCTTCTTAGTTATTCTCTACTATTTGAACGTGTTCATTTCTTCTTTAGGGAAGAGAATAAAACTGCATCACACCAGGTGTAGCTTCTTAGCCAAAAGCTAACTCACCATCCAGGTTATTAACTAGTGCGCTTTCTGTACTAGAGTTCAGTGTTAAGAACCACTTTATTGATAGGTGGAGGTGAAGCAGGAAAATTGCTGTGTGCCATGCAAATGAGCTCAGATAATCCCTCTCTCCCTCTCTCTCTTTCTCTCTTTCTCTCACCCCGGGTAACCACTGATCTGATCTCTGACACTGTCGTTTTGTCCTCCCCGGAACGCCCTATGAATTGAGTCTTACTATATGTAGCTTTGACTTTAGCCCTCCTTATCAAGTGTAATCTACCGGAGACTCCTTTCTGAGCAGCCCTTTCCTTTTCGAACAGAATAGTACTGTGTCGCACGGCACCACTTTTTGTTCATCCACTCAGCAGCTGATGAGCAACTGTGTTGACTCCTGCCTGCTGGGAGGAAAGTCACTGCGGGTACTGAGGTACGGGTTTTCGGGTCGACTCATGTTCCTGTTTCTCTTGTGAAATATTAGGGGTGGAATTGCAGAGTCGTACATCCGGGGAGCGTGTGCTCCGTGTAAAATCAAACAGCCACCCCATTTTCTGAAGCAGAGGTGCCATTTTGCTGTCCTACCGGCAAGGTGGAGGAGGACTTGTAGTCGCACAGCCTCACCAGCACTGGACACTGTCCGTGCTTTTTCTTCAGTTGTGATCGTCTTCGTAGGCATTTGGTGGTATCTTATTGGGTTTGAATTTGCATTGCTTTATTGACTAGTGAGGCTAAGCATCTATCCCTTCATGCGTCTCTAATTTCATTCTTAAATTCCAAATATCCCCAGAGGCTCAAATATGTACACCTCAGTCACAGGAGAGAAGGAAAGAAGGGACTGCAGCCTGGCCCAAGGTGTCACCTTGTGTGTGCCAGTTGCGCAGCGCAGGGTCCCGTCTCCATATCCCTAGCATCGTGCAAGGGCTCACTGTGACAGGAGCATCCGCCTCAGAGACTGAACAACAGAGCCTGCTCTTGCGCAGGTCTGAGCACTCCTGGTCCCCATCCACTTGCACACTTACAAAGAGGCAGTTGTGCCTACTCACACCTGGGTTGTAAAACTTGTACTTGCCATTGTAAATACAACTAATCACTATGAACGGCCAGCAAAGGCCAGTAAGAAAAAAGTGGGAGCTATTTCCAAGAAAACTAAGGAGGCAAATCACTAGAAAATGTATTATGGAAGGAAGGAAAGATGATATAAAAAGATTGGGAATACATGGAAGTACCTAAGTTCAGTCCTCAGCACCACAAAGCAAAAACTCAAAGAAATGAAGACTGATTGTTTTATCCAAATATTAAACTACAACCATTTTGGAGTATTTGTCATTATAGTTATAGATATTTATACCACAAAAACAGTATTTTTCACTTAACATTGGTACGTGTCTTTCACATTGCCAAAAGCTCACAAAACTAATTTTAACAGTTTCCTACTATTTTATCATGTAGGTAAGTTACAATTCCTTCAGTCAGCTTAGCTTCTTAGTTTAATTTTACACATTTAGGAAGTTTTTATTTTGTTACATTAGCAAATAATGTGACTATCAATTATTGTGATTTACTTGAAATATATTTTGGAGTATATTCTAAAGAGATTCTCTGAAGCGAAATTCCAAAATCATTAGAAAAGGGCTTTAACAGGTTTATGATTAAAATTTTTTTTGTCTCTATAGAAAACTTGCAAAAAGATGATGCAAGACAATCTAGAGATATTTTTATTTTGTGTATCTTCTAGTATTTTTATCATTTAAAACATTTAGTACTTATGATTATATTGCATTATAGACTGGTTTGAAATTTAACTTTAGATTTCAAGCATTTTCTCATGCCATTAAATTTACTAGACAATGTCTCTTACTATATATATATTAATATATTTTTAGGAGCATATTATTTAAGCTTTCTCCTTGCAAGGGATATTTAAGTGACTATTTCTATATTTTTATTTTAAATAACACTGAAATGAACATCTTTATCAACATCACAGTACTTTCTTAGGTTAGATTCCCAGAAGGAAAATAACCCATGAAAGGCAATGAGTATTTGTGTATATGTGGCTACATTCTATTTCAGAAGGGAGGGATTAATATACATCCCTATCAACAGCCCCTGCATGATTGCACATCTGTGAAATGCAAATATAAGCCTGCTAATTATGTAGAACAGCTACACCTGAAGCTATTTATGCAAATGGCTCATTCCTTACGGGGCCTCCCCAGGTGTATGGATTACAACTGGAGGCCCTTACAGAACTCTTCTTTCCTTTAGAGTCAGTTTGTATTGCTATTCTGTGTAGGGTGATGGAGAAAGTGCAAACGACACGGACTTCCTCCACAGATGTAGCTAGCATTTCAGCTCATCTGTCATTATAGACTAACTTGGCTAAACCTACTAGCTGGGGTTTAAAGGCCCTGATGGGTCATTGTCATAGACCTGTAGGATTCTCTGACTGCTTGAGTATTGATTTAATCATTTTGGAATTCCTCCTCATTGATTTATTAGGCCTATACATCTTCCAGTGGCCAGCTTCTGTCTATAAAAGGTGGCTGGGAGAATTGTTTCACTATCATGTATTTTATAGCTCTCTGACATTCATTGACTGACTCCCTTGTATCCCCAATGTTAGTATTAAGGCTAACAGGTGTTATAAGTCTGGCCTTGGTCTTTGTGTTTTGGGGCTCTGCTAAGTACAAAGGTATAAATGATAATAAAAATATTCATCAAACTTGACTCTAGAAGAGATAATATTTTTAGTAATACAGGTTCCTGTCATTTAAAAGAAAGGAAGAACAGAAACGGAAATGGGTTTGTACAAGAGAGGAATGGAATATATTCCTCAAAAACACTAACCATAAAGAAACGTCGAGTTGTTTTTGCTCTGACAATGGGAAATTCAGGTACAGCATGAGAGGCAGACAAGGAGGTTAAGACGGAAGGATCAGTGACAGGGCTTTAATCCCGCGCAGCTCGGGGCAGAGACCAGAGCACTTGTGCAAACCACTCACAGGAAGGCCAAGGGGTCTTTATTTACATTGACTGCTCTTCACTCTATGTGGCCAATGCCTTCATCAATTCCCAGCAGGGAGCAGTGGAGTCTCAGTGGCCTGAATTTAAATTGAACATTTAGAGACTCTGCGGCTTTTAGAAACTCTGCAACTCATCCTTTGTGTTCCTCAGTTTCCAGATATCTTCAACTGCAACAGCGAGCAGAAACACCGAAATGACACCCAGGATTTGGAGGCAGATTTATTCACATTGACGCACTGATTGGGATCATTCCCAGAATATCAGGCCCCGGTCTCTGGTGGTCTAGGGCTTATATGGGATAAGCAAGCAGGAAGTACAGAGGCAGAGTGGCTTGTCGACTGGGGATTGGTTTACACAATGTGCATCACAGTGACCAGCTGTGTATCACAGTGACCAGCCGTTTCTAAGAGACAGAAGCAACCGGAACTGGGACTGGAACTATTACCTGGGCAACTAAGAAACTGAAGTGTACTGGCTGGGGGATGCATTTTCTGTTACTAAAAAAGAAAAAGGATGGTGATCCTGGGACATTGGGTGAAGCAACTCTGCACCTGACCCTGACAGGTACTAAACAAATATTGGAAGACAACCTTGGGGAGCTGGGTGGAAGGGAAGCTACGTAGCTGTCCAGAGGGGTTAAGTAAGGTCACCGTGTAGGGACGGAGACACCACCATGGAATCCCAGTTGGCCACACAGCACTCACTGTGCAGTTGTACAGTTGTCCCCAAAACTTTTCTCTTGCTTTTTTTGCTTGTGGGCAGCTTCCCCTTTTGATAGTGGCCCAAATGGGCCTGTGTACCAAAGCCACTTGTCAACATGTCACCAAGCTTCACTGTCAAGAGGGACTTCTGTGTTTTCTCCCAACCTGTCTCTTCTGCAGAGCACGAAGACACTCTTCCACACCCCACTGCAGTTCTACCCAGCGGAACAGAGAGTGAGAGCGCCAGTTTACATTTCACATCCTTCCTCCTTTCCTTCCAGTGGCTCCAGGAGTTATGTAAGACGACTATTATCACTCCCTTTTCATACATAAAAATAATAAGAATCAAAATTCTGAAATTGCACGGAGGCCATATGTAATGGTTGATACACTGCGTCAGCTTGAAAAGTTTAGAAGTTTAACTAAGTGATTCAGCAGGGGGCCAGGGTCCTCGCTCTGTAAACATCCTGAGCCTGTGCAAGAGGAGACCAGGGAGGGGGTGAGAGTGCTACGCCCGCCCTGGGGGGGGGTGGCCTGCTTACAATATAAGGGAGGAAAAGAGGCTTGCTCTCCACCCCCCTTTTGCTCTCGCTGCTTTTGCTGTCTTCCGCCGCCTTGAACTGCTGCCCCTGTGCCACGCCACCCTGCCTTGGAGCCAGTTGATCATGGACTGAAACCTCCACAACTGTGAGCTAAATAAATCTTTCCCTCTTTAATTTGGGTGCCGGGTGTTTTGTCTCAGCAATGAGAGAAAAGTAACTAAGACCCCATGTGTTGATCCTGTGGGATCCGGTCACCAGAAACCAAATGCTGTGGTCTTTGTATCACCATGAAGCAAATTATCATCTAATTTACTGTCCCTTATTCAATATACAGTGTATTGGTCAGCTTTCCACTGCTGGGAGAAAAAACTGGAAATTCACAACTTCAAAAAGGAGGTGTTGGGCCGATGAGATGGCTCAGTGGCATAAGCGCCTGCCTGGCAAGCATGAGGTTCTGAGTTCAACTCCCAGTACCCACAAAAAAAAAAAAAAAAAAAAAGGAGGTGTTTATTTTGGCTCATGGTTTCAGAGGTGTAAGTTCATGGTCATCTGACTCCAAGGTGGAAACATCATGGTGGAAGCATGTGGTGGAGGAAAGTTGTTCAGTTCATAACAGCCAAGAAGCAAAGAACAGGAGGAAGAGCCAGAGTGGAAGGGGCCAGGGAGCAGATAGACCCCCCCCAAGGTCCTATGCCACTCTCCATACACACAAACTCAGAAGTGTGTTTCTCCAATCTCTTAGGAATCTCTTGAGCCAATCAAGTTGATAATCAAGATTAACCGTCACAAGTAATAGGCAGTATGGATGAAATTGTTCAAAAAGCCATTTATGACATCTGAGCCAGACTGAGCTAATCACAGTCCAAGTGAAAACTGTGTAATTCATATAACTCACTTGGACTTTCAACTAAACTGAAACTTCAAATCATTATTTGCAATTGACAAGAATGACTGAGCTCTTAAAATATTCAAGGTACTCATCTATAAGGGTTACCTAAAAACACATAATTCTGCAATTAAAAGGTTTAAATAAAATTCAAATAAAAAAAGGTTTTCTGAAAAAATATGTTTCATATACCAATGAGTAGTAGTTACTATTTTATACTCAATTATCGAACAAATGTTTACTGAGCATTTGCTAAGTACCAGTTACTGTTCTTGGTGCTGGAATTATAAGCAGTTAACTAGGAGGAAGAATCCTCTGTTCCTATGGAGCTAATTTATTATGCTGTTTAGTTTTCAACAACCCTACCACATAGGGTTATGCCTGGCACTTTATGGGAGAGAAAATGGAAGCTTTGTAAGTTCACATATTTTTTTCTCAAAATCACCAGCTAGTGAGAAGGTTCAGGATTTGAATCCTGGTCACTCAGAACCCAAAGCGTCAAATAGTATTCTTGCATTGCTTCCATCCTTCCTAAAGTCCAAACATTTCTCTTGGCCTGGGGCAAATGCCTGGTTGTTAGGACACAGTGTGCTGACTGCCAGGGATAGTGGCCTGTGTGCGCATTGTCCTGCCTCCACGTTGCTATGCAACACTTTTGTTTATATTTTTTCCCCTATGCTATGCCTAAACCGGTGCCTGGAGAAATGTGTGGGGTAAGATTACAGCAACTGGAAGTGAGTGGATGTCGGTGAGGAGACCCCCTCCCATGATGTAGAGAGTAACAGCAGGCTTTTCCTTTCCCTTGGGCTGTGCTACCATACAAGAGTCTGCAAGAACCAGAGACCCCATCACAGACTTGTGCCTGTGGACAAGGTCACCTCCATGCCACCACCAAGGCCAGATTTGATCTATTTCTCACACTGAAGCTGTGCAGCCCTCCTCCGGCTAGAATCCCTGGGCAGGGTGGACTTTTCTAACCCTTCTTTAACCTCAGGAAGCAAGACTTGCTCAATGTTCCCTCAGGCTGCAGAAATGTAAATAACCTAAATGGAGTCTGAGAAATCAGCCAGGTTCTCACGGAAGCTGGGTGTTCTGAAAGCGATCCCCAGCCATCAGGAGCCCTAGCCAGGTTCACAGGGGCGAGGAGTGCAGGCCCTTTCCCAGGAATCCGGGTCTCTGCCATTTCTCTAGATGCTACGAGCTATCTGGCTGTCTTGGCATGCCAAATAAAGGACAAAAAAGCTGGCAAGTGTTCTTGGAGTCCTTTGCTCTATGTAGAGATTAAAATAGTAACATCCTCAGTGTGGACCACAACAGCAGTGCTTTAAAAATCATTCAGCGGAATAAGACAAATCAGACTATCTCATTTCTGTCATATCCAATGAAATGCTTAGTACCTTCGAAGGTATATGGCACCAGGCATGGAGGTGTATTGCGCCAGCCTTCATATGGCCACACCTTGGCCTGGGTGAGGAGTTCCAAGGCCACCCAAGGCCACGTGGAATACATGGCCTTCCCTGTAGACTGCAGTCCAGACACTGAAGGTGTTTTGAGTCCATCTTCAGGACGCGCCCAGGCCTCTTCCTGAGTTTCGATCTTCTGAGGGCAAACTGCTCTGTAGAGATCCACACCCCCGGGCACAGGCTTGCTGCTGGTACTGCTATGCATGGAGTTTGAACTTGAGGGCTGAGGAGCCCCTTGGCCACAGGGAGAGGCGGAGCTGTGATGGGGAGGAAGAAGGTCAAGCCACGGGCAGGGGCAAGGACAGCAGCCAGCTCTCTCCACGTTGTGGTCCCATCTGCAAGGAGCCCAAGTCTGAGAATGCCGTTTGAAACTGCCCTGCTGCTGATACGAAGTGTTACCTGTGACAATGGGGGAAGAGAATGTACTCTTCTTAACAAAGCTTAGGTTGACTTTTTGACATCTACATAGTTAGACATGTGGTATGTGAGCTTCCCTTTGTGCTCCTGGTCGAGGTGCCACAAACGCAAGTGGGCCACTACAAATCCCAGAAAGAAGTTACAACAAGGGTTCTCAGACTTTAATATGCATAAAAGTTACCCGGATGCTTGGTAAAGAGTTGATTCCAGGCCTCAGTTTGACAGACACTCTGATTTGCTTGGCCTGGGTTAGAAGGCAGGATGTGATCTTTTACTAATTTCCCAGGCCCAACAACTGCACACTCTTGGAGAAGCACAGCTCCCTGGTGGTATTAATAACTTCACTAACTAGAGGAGACTGTGGCAGGGCAATTTTGAAGTGTCATCCAACAAAGGAAATTCTCAACTTTTATAGAAAACCAGAATTAAAATAGGTTAATGTTATGGTTTGTGTCTAGATGTCCCCCCAAAGCCTCATGCAGTCATGGGTCACAGATCATTTTCAGAGTGGCTGAATCTAGAGTGTGCAATGCTGGGATTAAGGATGTGAATCGGTTCACTGATTGGTTTGGCCCAGCTATGGCTAGGATTAAGGGTGAGAGTGCTACACCTGCCCTAGGGCAGGTAGCCTGCATACAATATAAAGGACAGAAAGTGTCTCGTCTCCCCTTTTCCTTGTTGCTTTTGTTGTCTTCTGCCACCATGAACAGTTGCCCCTCTGCCACGCCACCCTGCCTTGGAGCCAGCTGATATGGACTGAAATCCCTATAAACTTAACAAACATTTCCTCCCTTAATTTTTGGTGTCTGGTATTTTGTCTCAGCAGTGAGACAAGTAACTAAGACAGTTAAGAACTGCTATCCCCCATAACGCAGTCCCCGTGGAGGTTAGGCACTTATCCTAAGCAAGCAGCTATTGCTCACACAGTTCAAAACATTTTGACACTGTTTTTTTTTTTTTTTTCTTTAATTGCCTTTGGAGGTAGATTATGAGCCATGTCAGAAAGCCAATCTCATTACTTCACATCACACTTTGAATTTGACAGAGAACTGCATTACCCAGAAGGATGATGCCTATTACTTAGCAGATTTAGTTTTCCAAGTTTTCCATGTCAAATATGTAATAAAAGAAGATCTATTACATAAACACACCTGTTTGTTTCAGCCTCCTTCTGAAACTGTACTAAAGCAACCATGAAGAAAGGAAAAAAGGCATAAATCTGCAAAGACAAGGAAAGGGAGAGAAGGTTCGGGAGGGCACAGCAAGCAGTGTTTTGGAAACTGGGAGATGAATGGGGGAGTGACATGGACTCAGCAGAGCTGAAACAAAAGCTGAAATTGAAGCCTCTCTTAAGGAAAGCTAAGAAGTGGACGCATGTCGCCTCCAAACCCTGCCCTGGTGTTTGAGGGAGCAAGCCGGCCTGGGAGTCAGGAGAGCAGGGCGCATGTGAGGAAAAGAGGAGTAGTTGAAATGTTCCGTAAGAAAGAACTGGACACAGGTCCCTTTCCCCAGCCACTCAGCAATCCTTCCCCAGACCAGCAGAGCAGGTGAGGGCCACTCCCACGCAGAGATATTTCCACCCAGAAAGACTGCACTCCAGAACGCTGGCCTGGATGAAATCCGGACTAAGAAAATGGACTTTTAAGTGAAAGTTTCCTGAACACCAGGACTCCAGGTCCCTTCTGCTTGACGATCAAATTGCAGGCTTACAATACCACCAAGAAAGAGACTGAGCACTGAGACATCCAAGTGAAAAGACCCAAAAAGTGATAATTTAAAAAAAATAATAAAGTAAGTAAAAGAATCAGTAAGGAACCCAGTAAATGGCATGGTCCTCACTAGCCTAACGGCCCTATGGTTAGGCTTATCAGTCAGTGAACCCCACAAAACCACACAAAGATCCCAACAGTTGTTCTAGTGGCTCACTGTGCGGTGTAAAGCGATGGCTAAGGCTCAGCAGAACTGTGAGGACAATTTCTCCTGGAAAGGCAGAGACGAGTAGCAAAAAGTACAGAGAACAGAAACGGAATTAATAAAACTACAAGACGGATTAAGATATTTTTAAAATGCTATTGTTAATATCCTCTGAAAGATAAAAGAAGATATTGACACCCCAAGAAAAAGCATGGCTATATCAAAAGAAAGGCAAAAGAGCTCCTCTAAATATTAGAGAAGCAAAATATTTGACAAAACAAATAAAAACTTAAGGTTGCAAACCCATAGGACAGGAACACATCCAGTATTTGAGGTGTCTGTGAGCTACCTGAGTGGAGATGTCTTGAAGGATGCTGAAGACATTGGTCTGGGGTCTACAGGTGCCATATATAGGTGGGGGACACAGAGATGGCCACCCAGAGAGTGGTGAAGTTACAGAGAAGAGGTCCGCAGACTGAGTTACGGAGCATATCAAATTTAGCAGCTCTGGGAAGATTGCGAAGGACTGACCAGTGATGTGGGAGGCTAAAGATTGTCTTAGAAGCCAAGTGCAGGAAGAGTAATGGCCAACTATGTGAGATGCAGCTGATAAATCAAGTAAGATGAGGCTTAGGAACTGAGCATAACAATGTGACTTTGATTAGCTTGTTCTGCATTATAGAATGAAAAAGAAATATCTACATTGCATACATCATCATGCTTCCCAGTGCCCTGGGGGTAAAGAGATCTTGAGACCTTCCAGAAAAAAAATGAGCAATTAAAATAGAAAACTGGTACAACACAGAATATTGGGAGCTGAGATGTCACAATTCTTCAAGAGTAACACTAGAAGCTAGAATACAGAAGAAGCATGTCTTCAAAATTCTAAGAGGTGATGATTTCCAACCTGGAATTTTTTTCTTAGCTAAACTATCACTAGAAGGTTTAAATAAAGACAGCCATTGTACATATGCAGGACTTGAAGTATTCACTTCCCATGTACCATTTTCTCTGGAAAATATTAAAGTATGTGCTTTCTAAGAACCAGAGAATAAAGCAAGAAAGAGAAAGGATAAAAATCTATAAGACAATGGATCAAGAAAGAGAAAGGATAAAAATCTATAAAAGAATGGATCAAACACATGGGAGATGAGAATTTCCAGGATGATGGTAAAGGTCAATTCAAAGTACCATCTGGTGGCAGCCTGGAAAGCTAATAGCACAGGGCAGAGCAGGAAGTCAGAGGACAGTAATTAAAAAAGAGCACTTGAGAGGTAGTGATGGTCTATTCAGGTTTAGATAGAGAAGCCCTAGAGCAGGAAATCTTCTAAATTTGAGACAATATATGATGCCACTAATTTTATTAATTAATTAATTTATTTATTTATATTTGAGACAGGGTCTCGAGTATGTAGCCCAGGCTGGCCTCAAACTCATGGCAATCCCCCTGCCTAAGCCTCCGGAGTGCAGGGATTTGTGCACCATCATGCCTGGTAATGCCTCTAATTTTAGAAGCTGGAGATGATTAAAGTGGGCCGGGAGGGTGGACAGTTCCATAGACAGGGAGAGGCCAGATCAATGGCTGACACAGCAGCAAAGGACACAAAGTGAGAGAAATCTAGATTATAGTTGTGTTGGGGAATTTGACAGAAAAATAAAATTTAGGGTTAGGGGACATCAGTTGGTTTAGCTGTTGAACATCCAACTCTGTATGCTCATCTTGTCAATGAGTATTCTTGGTGGGTCAGTGCCTGTCTCCATTTTCTACCACGGAATCAGAAGGGTCCAGCTTCTACGTTGCTCCACTGGAATGGGAAAGGAGGATGGAATATGATACTTCAGTTGACAAATGGGACGTTATCTCCCAGAATTTTATTGTTGAATAGTTCATAAAAAATGGAGTGAGTTGTCAGTGAGATTACTTGTATGACAGAGCAACAAAGTGAAAAAGAAATGACTTCCTCTGCCTAGGGTCTAGCCCCCTTAGCTCTTTCTTTCTTGTAAGTCACCCATCCATCCTACAAAATACCAATCTATCCAATGGAACCGCATTTTCCAAAAAACTGCAAGATTTCTTTTCTCTTACTTGTAGCCCAAATCATTGAATGTAGTGTGTCCTTTAAAGCAGGAGACACCTTAGAAGAAGAATTGGTACAATGAAGTAACTACTGGTACCACTCCTACAGCAAGTATGAAATGCAAGATTATCGCCATAGCAAGAGGTGGAAAATTAATAAGAAAGTAGAATTTATTTGAGAAAGACAACTTCATTAAGTTCAATTTTCCATACTTGCTATGTTTCAGGCCTAAGTTACACACCCTTGGACAGCTAGAGAAAGACGACTGCAGAATAACAAATTGCAAAGTTGAATAATATGCTCGGAAGCAGTAGACACAGGTAACAACATTCAAGAGAACAAATGTAATCTGTGAAGATTACAGAAGAAGCAGAGTAGAACTCTAAGATGCAAGCCTTCCTAGAGAGATGCACCATACACAAGGGTATGGTCATCTCTTGGAATCCATGGGGACTGAGTCCAGGACCTCTCCTTGGAACCAAAATCCACAGATGCTCAAGTATCTTCTATAAAATGAGGTAACACACCCACATCCTCCTGTACAACTCAAACCATCTCTAGATGACTTGTAATACCTAATACAATAGAAGTTATGTTGTATAACATTGGTATATTTATAAGTAGTTGCATATTGTATTTAGAGAATAAGGACAAGAAAACAGTCTGTACACATTTAGTATGGGTGCAATATTTTTCTGAGTATTTTTGATCTGATGTTGGTTGAATCCTGGGATGTGGAACCCATAGATATGGAGGGCCCCCTGTAGATTTATTGTGGGAAGGAAAAAGTAAGGACTCATAGAGAACCTGAATGCAAAAGTGTATATCTCTCATCAATATTTTGTTTTGAATATCAGTGCTAAACTCCTTATAAGATCTCCAGGGACCACATACCAGCTGTTGCTAATAGAAGAGGGCAGTGAAGAACAGCGCCCTAGACCCATCGCTGTCTCCTCCATGCTGGGAGGCTAATGCTGTACATTAAAACCTAATGATTCATTCAGCTTAATTATTTATTTGAAGGTAATTTTAGGATTTGTGCATTTTTATAGAATTTTAAAATATCCACCTTCCCACCATTTCACTTTGACCAATTCCCAAACCATTGTTTTTCAACCGCTGCTTATGTCCTCTGTAACTTCCATTTCGCTCTGTCTCTCTCCTTGTCTACTAAGGCTTTTCAAAAATCACATGTGGCATGGAAGCTGGAGCCTTCTGAACTCCTATTTGGCCATCACAATTCTACCAAAGCCAGTGATTTGTGGGTGTAAGGATGGCATTGGCAATGGCCGCTTGGGTCAGCAGTAATTAAAAAATGTCAATGGTCAAGGAGGTGGAAATCAGGTTAGGCCCGACTGGAGCATTTAGCTATTTTACTGCTGCATCCTTTTAGGCCACTTTCAGCTTATAAATATTAATTTAAAGACTACCAACAAGGACAGTAAACGGATTTAGGCATAAAACTTCCTGTCAGGGGTGATTTATATCCAATAAAAGGAGAGCAGGATAAAGAAAGCCTGCTTTGCTAAGTTTATGATAGACAGTGAAATAGTCCCATCAAAATAAAAGGGCTTTCAGTCCTGTCGTCGGCTGGGTGGGCGTCTCCCTGCTTAATAAGCAGCATGCTAGAATTGTATTGTTTGCTTTTATCAGTGCCCGGCACTGCTGAGGGAGACTTCGCCTGTGCTGCTAATTGAAACTGTACAGATTTATAGGCTCGTGGCCTGAGCATGAGAGAGATTATTAGGACTTAAAAGATAATAGCACCAGGAAGAAAATTAAAACTGCTTTCCCCACTTATATTTCAATAGTGTGTAACTTCTTCCCTTTATACACCCCACAATGGCGTACGGATTTGTTTGAAAGGAGATCTCTCTTACGGACCATGCGAGAATGATTTAATACCAGAGAACTCTGTTGCCATCTTAACAGGACTACAGGGTGCCTGCCCATGTGAACCTAAAAGAGATGCCGGTAAAACCGCTTGTTGCCAAAAGATTACCAGTTTCACACTTCCGGATGAACTGTTGGGGACAATTCTCCACGTGTCTATTTCATGCCTGTGTATCTTTTGAAGAGAAGAATGTGCTATCTTTGCTCCATCATTAACTTATCCTGGTTTTCTGCAAAGTGTGATCAAAATATATGACAAATGTTTAAATTTAAAAAATCATTACAATAAGAGACACATTGCCATTAATTCCCCCTCAAAATACTCTCCCTTGCTGTGAACACACTTATCCCATCACCCTTGCCACCTTCTGAAGGAGTTCTGGAAGTCCTCTTTCGTGTGTTTTTAGCTACACAGTCATGGCTGCCTGGATGTTCTGAATTGATTCAAAATATTTACCTCTCGTGATCATTTTGACTTTGGGGACAAGCTTCAAGTCCCAGAACGCCAGATCTAGTGAATAAAGTGAACGAGGACACACTGTAATATTTTTGACAGAAACTGCTGTAAGCATTTTGAATCAATTTAGGGCCTTAAGGCAGCCATGAAAAGACACCCAAGAAGGAGGACTTCCAGAACTGCTTCAGAAAGTGGCCAGATAAGTGGTTTTGAACCTAGAGGTAGAATTTTGAGGTGGATTAATGGGAATTTGCCCTTTATTGTAATGACTTTTAAATTTGTATTTAAGCATTCAGGAGACAGCCCATAAGGAAAGACAGTCTCCCTTGGGGGCAAGGGTCAGGTTTGAAACTCAAAGCCCTCTCTGTAACATCGCGTACTGCACGGCAGGCCCACCTGGCCCTCCCTGTGTTGCTCTGTGGGCATTGGGGCTTGAAGAACTGATGCAAATGCTGACTCGCTGCCTCCTTCTTTTGCTGTGAGTAATAAGAGTTCTTTGTCTCTGATCCAGGTGTCTCATGTCTTCTACCAGCATTCATGAGCAGCAAAACTTACATAGAATATTCATCAAAGTCACCCTCGGTGTGGTCTTATAAAGCAATTTGTTTAATATTTAAAATAAGAAGACTTTCACCTACCTGAAGCCATAGTGCATCTCTAGTGTCCAAATTCTCCACATCTAAATGAGTATAGTTCACCTTTGGTTATAACCAGTGGGAAGGTAATGTAATAATAACAGCAGGAAAGGAGAGTTATTGAGGAAATTCTTTCTGAAAAAAACAAGATGAACTAAATGACAAGGTGACAAACCAGTGTCCTTTCCACCTCTTCGCTTCATAAGTTTACTTAAATATTAAAAAATATTTACGGAGAATAACCAGATTAGAGAATGAACAATGTTAACGGACACTTCACCAAATAAGGCAAACAGCAAATAAGCATATGAAAAATACTCCACATCATATGTCTTCGTAAACATGCAAATGGAGATGGTGAGAGTCCACCCCATGCCTAGGAGAAAGGTCAAAATACAGAACACGGACAGCACCAGATACTGCCAACAGGAACTCTGACTCTCCGCTGGGAGAAATGCAAAATGTGCAGCCACTTGGGAAAGAGAGTGACAGTTTCTTATGAACCAAACATACCCTTACCATACCACCCCACAAACATACCCTCACCATACCACCCACAAACATACCCTCACCATACCACCCCGCAACTGGGTTCCTTGGTATTTACTTGAAAACAAAGTTCCTATGGAACCTATTTGCGAGTATTTGTAGTAGCTTTTTCGGTAATTACCAAAACTTGGGACAAAATGTCTCTCAGTAGATGAATGGATGAATAAACTTTGGCCCGTCCAGACAATTTATTATTCAGTAATAAAAAGAAATGAGCTATCAAGTCATGAAAAAATACGGAAGAAACTTAAATGCATATTACTGAGTGAAAGAAGCCAGTCATTATTTGCAGATGACATGATAGTCTACGTAGAAGACCCCAAAAACTCCACTAAAATATTGCTAGATTTAATAAGCAAATTCAGTAGTGTAGCTGGATACAAAGTTAACCCTCAAAAATCAATAGCCTTCCTGTACACCAATAACAAACTCACTGAGAGAGAAATTAGGGAAACAACACCTTTCACAGTCACATCTAAAAAAATGAAATACCTAGGAATCAATCTCACAAAGGAAGCAAAAGACCTCTACACTGAAAACTACAGTACTCTGAAAAAGGAAATTGAAGAGGATATCAGAAAATGGAAAGATATCCCTTGCTCTTGGGTCGGAAGAACCAATATAGTGAAAATGGCCATACTTCCAAAACTGTTATACAGATTTAATGCAATTCCGATCAAAATTCCAACAACATATCTAACAGAATTAGACAAAACAATCCTAAAATTCATCTGGAACCAGAAGAGACCTAGAATAGCAAAGGCAATTCTGGGCAACAAAAGCAAGGCAGGGGGCATCACAATCCCTGATTTGAAATTATACTATAAAGCTACTGTGATAAAAACAGCGTAGTATTGGCAAAAAAACAGACCTGAAGATTAATGGAATAGAATAGAAGATGCAGAAACAACTCCAGACATACTAAGCCACCTTATCTTTGACAAAGGTGCCAAACACATTCACTGGAAGAAAGATAGCCTCTTTAATAAATGGTGCTGGAAAAACTGGCTCTACACATGCCTAAGATTAAAATTAGACCCATATCTTTCACCGTGCACTAAACTAAATTCAAAATTGATCAAAGAACTCAATATTAAAACAGAAACATTAAATCTCCTGGAAAATAGAATAGGTAAAACTCTTGAAGACATTGGTATAGGCAAAGACTTTATGAATAAAACCCCCATCGCACAGGAAGTATCACAAAGAATCAACAACTGGGATCTCATGTTATTAAAAAGCTTTTGCACAGCAAGAGAAACCACCAACAGAGTGAAGAGACAACCCACAACGTGGGAAAAACTGTTTGCCAGCTGTTCCTCAGACAAAGGATTACTATCGAGAATATACAAAAAACTCAAAAAAATCAGACCTCCCAAATTTAAAGACCCAATCCAAAAATGGGCATCTGAGATCTCAGATGAAGAAATACAAATGGCAAATAAATATATGAAAAAATGTTCAACATCACTAGTCATTCGAGAGATGCAAATGAAAACAACACTGAGATTCCATCTCACCCCAGAAAGAATGGCTATTATCAAGAAGTCAACTAATAACAAATGCTGGCGGGCTGTGGGGAAAAAGGAACCCTTCTTCACTGTTGGTGGGAGTGTCGACTGGTGCAACCACTGTGGAAATCCATGTGGAGACTCCTCGAAAAACTAGGATTGGAGGTCCCATTTGACCCAGCTATTCCCCTTCTGGGCATCTTCCCAGAAGAATTAAAAACATCGAACCACAGCGATATATGTGCACCCATGTTTATAGCAACACAATTTGTAATAGGTAGATTGTGGAAACAACCCAAATGCCCATTAACCGAGGAATGGATAAAAAAGATGTGGTATTTCTACACAATGGAGTACTACTCAGCCATAAAGAAAGATAAACTGGAAACTTTTATAGGTAAATGGATGCAACTCGAGAAAATACTCACAAGCGAAATAAACCGGACGCAGATTTGTAAACATCGTATTGTCTCCCTAGCATGAAAATGCAATTTCACTGTGACTATTCCATTCCTTAGTCTTCTATTTTTACCTAGCTTTCACATGGCTTAATCTTATACTGAATAATATTTTTCTCCAAAAGGTATTTGTACATTCTCTAATGCTTGAGTTTGTTAATACATGAGAATGTTTACTTGTTGTCTTTAAAAATAAATAAAGTTTGGAAAAAAAAAAAAAAAAAACAGATACCTGGGTCAGTGGGACAGAAGAGAGGATAGAGAAACTTCCCCAGATACATTCAATTACTCAACCATTGACAAAAGCATATGTTGGAGGAAAGACATCCTATTCAACACGTGGTGTTGGGAAAACTGCTTGTCTGTTTGCAAAAAAAAAAAAAAAAAAGAAGCCAGTCTGAAAAGGACATATACTGTATGATTCTAGCTATATGGCATTCGGGAAAAAGTAAAACTATGGAGACAGCAAAATGATCACTAGTTGGCAAGCGTTGGGAGGGGAAGAAACAGAAGCACAAAGCATTTTTCAGAGCAGTGAAAATACTCCGTATCTATAGTGATGGATACATATCATTACGTATTTATTCAAATCCACTGAATGTACAGAACCAATGGTGAGCCCCAGTGTGAATTATGGACATTGAATAGCCATGCTGTGTCCACGAGAGTCATCAACTGGGACAACTCCATGGCTGTGGTGGGGGATGGTGATGGCAGCGGAAGTCACACATGCGTGAAACAGGGCCTTACAGGAGAACGCTAACTTGTTCTCTATTTCTCTGAACCTGAAACTGCTCTAAAAACGAAGTCTTCAAATATGAAAAAAGATTTATGGTAAACAGAAATACCGACAGACTACTTTATACGCTGAGGCAGAAGGATCACAAATGGGAGCCCAGCTGCAACAACTTAGCGAGACCCTGTCGCAAAATTTTAAAAAATGAGATAAAATGAGGTAAAATAAAAAAGCACCGCAGATGTGGCTCAGCGGGAAAGCCCCGGATCAATCCTCAGCACAGGAGAAAAGAAAGTTACACATGTGTGTTTATAATAACATATAATTTAAAAATACTTTTAAACAGGATTTCTTGAAATTTACGTAACATCTAGGTAGGTAAGATTAGGATTTGGGGCAATCTCTTGTCCCTTCCTCTCTCTCTCTCTGTCTCTCTCTCTCTCTCTCTGTCTCTCTGTCTCTCTGTCTCTCTCTCTCTCTGTCTCTCTGTCTCTCTCTGTCTCTCTCTCCTAACTATTGCAAAGCCCTAGAAAAGTACAGGTGGGAAGGGAACAAGGTAAAAGTCAATCCATTCTCTCAATCTCGTTGACTACTTCTAAAAGAGAGACTTACATATTTATCTGAAATTTTTAGGTGTTGTGGACTTGGTAGTACTTTAAAATTATATCTTCACCCTTGCTTCTCAGAATTTCATAAGTAAGGAATCTCATCATCCAACTTTGGCTCTGTTCTGAGATCCGCTGGGAGATTAGGATGTGTGGTGCAGTAAAAGTTTTCTCATTTTGAAGTGGCCGATTCTCAGTCGCATTGAATTGAAGGAGCTGGAACTTTGACTACGTCCACTCCCCACTCGTGCCCAGGGAGAGCGAACCCTCCCTTCTCTGCTACTGCCTCCCTTCTAGTTTATGCATAAAAAGGACGATTCTGTTGTTTTCTCCTAGTTTTCTCCTAGTCACATCTCCAGAGGTTACAGCTTGGTTTGCGTTTGACCATTAAAGGGAGAAATAAGCTGAGCAGGACGGGATTCACATCAGGAGTGGCAGTCTGACAGAGCCCATGACAAAAAATGTTGAGGTTCTCTGAAGTTACACGTGGAGGTCACTCCAAGATTAGAAAATAATGGGGATGTATGTGTGGAAGGATACCCGGAATGGGAATGTACATTTCTTAAAGGGAACAGGATGGTTGAACAAAGCTCTGATGATGGAATTAACATGAAACAAAGGCCCTCGGAGGAAGATCAGTCTGCAAAGAAATGAAGAACACGTAAAACTTTGTTTAATTTATGGAATTTATATGCTGCTGACCAGTAAGTATAAAGTTCCATTCCCCAGGTCCTCGCTATCACTCATGCGTTACTTGTCAGTGAACGCGGCGCACTCGGAACATAACAGCTCCCGCAATATTTCGGTTCCCACTGCAGCTTTACTGCACCCATGAAACTCTGAAATCTTTAAATTCCCTCACTGTTAACATCTGCTGAAACATTATGGGTCCCAGCATAGCCAAGCTGCTCTGAAATTACATTTAGCACAGTAGTTAATGCTAACAGTATAATTCTAGACGCAACCGTGTTTCAAAAGGGCTTTATAACCTGCACGACGATTGTGTGTCCTTTAGGTTTCATTCCTTTCGTATCTGTTTTGTATGACAATCTTATCGGCTTGGAGTGTGTCACTGAAAAAAAGACATATTTTATGTAGAATGTTCAGTAAACAACATATTGTATTGTGATATTTTTTATCCCATTGCCTAAATACTCTTTTTTTTAGAACTTTTTAATGAAATGAAATTCCACTGCAAGATATGATTATAAGCATTTAGCAGTTAGAGGTAGGAAATTAATCATGTTTCTCTAAAATGAAGATATTTTATCACCCATTAAGGTGTTTGGAATGTTTTAAATCCAAATGGTGGTAAACATAAGAAAAAATAAACAGGTGGCTTGTGGCTTTTGTTAATGAGGATGCATGTATACTACAGTCATAAAATAGATAATTCTTAAAAAATAAAAGCTTTGTCCTGAAAAACTGTCTTTGTTACAAGTGCAATAATATTAACATTGGATTGAGAATACTTTAAAATAATTCAGCATTGCTATAATTTATATTAAAATATTTTATATTAATATATTTATATTTCATATTATATAACATGCTACTCAAACAATTTAATATATGGACATTTATCTGAGCTGGTAAAATGCTTTAGTAGATTGCCTGGTAAATATTAAAGACATTTCTTCTTCAGAGAGTATTATCCCCCAAATTGAAAATTTCAATTTATTTTCACCATCAAACAAAAACTACGTAATAGTAATTATGCTTAACCTTAAAATCTGATGAGTTAATTATTTTCTTTTTTTTTTTTTTTTTTTTTTTTTTTTTTTTTTGTGGGTACCGGGGGGACGACCTCAGGACCTCGCACGCCAGCAGGCGCCCGTGTCACTGAGCGATATCACCGGCCCCTTTTTTTTTTGTATGTGGGATCCGGGAGTCGAACTCGGGCCCTCGCACTTGCCGGGCAGGCGCTTAAGCCACTGAGCCATCTCACCGGCCCGAGTTAATTATTTTCTAACCTTGTTGGGGGGGAGGTGCATCTCACTAAGAAAGGGTGGAGAGGTATTTGAAATAAGATAGGGAAACGTGGATATGTGAAGGAGGAAGAAGAAAGAACGCTCCACGGAGCTCACAGTGCACCAAAGATTCTTGCCAAAGTGAGTGCCATGGCTACATCACAAAGGTAGTGACATACCCATGGCCTCCTGGATGTTTCTGTATTTGTGCTGCATGCAGTACTCTGTCGCGGTCAGAAAGCAGATTAATTCTTAGCTTTCTCCACAGGGTACACGCGAGGACATAAGCAAGAGTACATCTTTCCTCACACAATGGAGTGGGTTTACCCTCTGGCTCTGCCCGCCTCCCAGGCGCCTCTCCCCTCCCGGGATTTTCCATTCCTCCCGCCAAGAGCGGTTGCATCCTCTGCTCAGAAACCTGGTTAGAAACGCTTTGCTTTGCTCTAGGGCCCTATACTTGCTGGCCAGACTTTCTGCTTGGGTCGTATAATTCCTCCTCCTTTCTCTTTGGCAGGGTCCCTGAGTCTGCTACACATCAGCCCTCAGTCCCAGCTCTGCATCCCAATTCCAGATCCCTGGCTCCGTTCTGTTCCCTGGCTTCCCTCCTCCACCCTGTGGTACTCCCAGGCTGGTTTTCACTCCACCCTCCACATCTTATTTCTGCTTCCCAAACTCAAACTTATTTCCCTGTACTGACCCCCCCAAGATGGGTGTGATAAAAATATTATTTCTTTTATACTATTTGGTAGTTTTTTATGGCATATGCACAAGTTCATAATGCAACCTCTAGACAGAGAAGGAAAAAAACCTTAGTTTTTTTTTTTTTTTGTGGGTACCGGGGGGTCAACCTCAGGACCTCGCGCGCCAGCAGGCGCCCGTGCCGCTGAGCGATATCACCGGCCCCTTTTTCGTATGTGGGTTCCGGGAGTCGAACTCGGGCCCTAGCGCTTGCCGAGCAGGCGCTTAAGCCGCTGAGCCATCTCACCGGCCCAAAACCTTAGTTTTTAAAACATATCCACAAAGTAATTTATCAGACAATGCAAAATGTAACACTATCATTGAATACTTACTTTAATAAGTTCACCTCCTAACCTTGTACAAGAATATACATGTAGGAAATCTTATATTTGAGATCTAAGTGGTACCTGGTGAATGAACAGGCGTACCATGTAACTTGCCAGCTGGCTTTCCAGCGTTGAATTATGAAAATAGCAAGACTTCATGTCTCCTTTTCCTCATCATTGTTCTGAAACTGGAAGTATATGGAAGGTGAAATCTGCAGGATAAGTTTATTATTGGGGAGTTATTTGTGTGTATCTGGGGGTGGGGTGGGTGAAAGGGTCTCCATTTCTCTTTCATCTCCTTAATACTTGTCATCAGCAGTGCATGAAGGGCTAGCAAGGGAACTAAGGAGACCTGGTAGGAATAATTACTGTTGCTTTCAGGTGCTACTGACTTCTTTGTGACTCCTTTCTAACCCATGGCCCCTACTAAACAGTGGGTTTCTATAGGCAGCCCTGTTTATGGCTCAGGACCCCTAGTCCATGGCTTCTGCTGATTCAGCTCCAGGTAGAAACATGGCCCCTCACCCCACTCTTGGGGGACTGAGCCAGGAAGGTTTGGCTATTAGTTTTCTTTTTCCCTTCCCACTCTCCAGCAAAGATATACAGAAACAGAATCTGAAATGTCATTGAGAGTTGAGGTCGTGATTGGACCACCACTGCCAGACCCAGATAAGCTGAATAAGCAAAAGCCAAAATCCTTGCAGGTAGCAGTGATCCACAGAGAAAATAATGATGCAGATGAGCAAAAAGCAGAGGGAACAAACAACGCAGCTCTAGAGAAACAGATGGGTAGAGCAGCTCCAGGACTCTCTCTTGTGCCTTGAAACTTGGCTGTGCCTGCTCCTAAGTAATCCATGCTTCTATGTGTCATCTTCTATCTTTAAAATCAGCTCTTCTGGAGTACTATTCAGCCATAAAGAAGGATAAACTGGAGACTTTTATAGGAAAATGGATGCAACTTGAGACCATACTCACAAGTGAAACAAACCAGACACACATGTGCAAACACTGTATTGTCTCCCTAGTGTGAGAAGCTGAAAGAGTAAATAAGATCCAAAATGTACAATAGATATTGAAAAAAGGAAAGAAACTGTTCAAAAGGAAAGAGAAACTGGGATGGGGGAATGGAGAAAAGAAGAAAGGGAAAAGCAAAAAAAAAATACATATATATATATATAAAAGATAGCTAAGGTAGATATAATACTAATTTCTCTTAGTTCATTAAAAAGAAAGGTTTGTGCTAATACTGTTTGGACAATTGAATGCTGATATCTTGTACCCTGAGTAACTAATTTAAAGATAACAATATGCAATGTATTAACTATTGTTACTCTCCTATTATGCTGTTTTGAAATTTTGTTCTATTTTTTTCTCTTTAAAATAAAAATTAAAAAATAAATCGGCTCCTCTTCTGCCTCACACTTGAGCCACTTCAAGAGAATATCTGTGCTTGCAGCTGAAGGCATAGTGGAAACAGCCTTTTCCAAGGAGTTCACAAGCAGAGGCAGAAGGATTCATCCAAGGTATGCACTCTGAACAGGCGCCTACATGAGTGTGACTCTGTGAATGGCAGGATTCCTGCACTGCCAGTCCCAGCCCCATATACTTGTACGCACTAAACTTTGTGGTAATTTCATTAGAGTCATAGAAAAAAAATCCACTTGGAAAACATGTCACTTGCCTATATGAGACTAGTGGAGACCAACAAAATATTAACATTGTATACTTCATATCCATTAAAGTTCATAGTGCCGTAGTAAATGAGGTTAAAATCAATGACCACCATAGTATAGTGTAACTCATACAGAAATGGGTGATTTCAAGCAACCAAAGTAACCCGAGATCTCATTTTACATGATCTTTAAGATTATTTTTCTGTTATATTCACCTGGTTTCAGAGAGAAGACTTGGCTACTTCATAGGTCATGTTTTCCGTCAGTACACATTTAATACTTCTTGTGTGCATATTTTCTGTCTTTCTTTACCATGTTTATTTGGGGGAATAGTGCTTAGCTAATCCCTTGGAACTTCTAACTTATTTCTAATTCACATGCTTGGAAAAAAAGTATTGATTTGTTTAGGAACTTAAAAAATTTAGTGATATTAATATTATACCACACTATGTACATTTGTAATTATTGTGGAATCAGCATTGAACCCAGAGATCACAAGGTCTTGATTCTGTTCCCAATTCTATTCACTTATTTATCGCACTGGGCATATATAACTATTTTTTGAAATTTTTTTCTGCAACCATTTTAAAGCATAAAAACACTTATTCTAAGGACACCTTGTGAGAAGAAAATCAGAAATTTGAATGTTAAAGAGCTTTATAAATCACATGTCCTGAATTATTATAAGACCAGCTGGGACAACAAACAGATGTGCGCTATGATTTTTGGCCAAGTTTGAGGTTGAAGTCTCCTTCACGTGGGTGCCTTTCCTTACTAATAAGTGCTGTTGTTTTGTTTTGTTTCAACAATGAATGGCCATAGAGCCTGCTGAACAGAAAAGAAAAGGCTAGATTCTTGATAAAGGGCAGAACCAACACGATTTCTGGAAGATCAAACACTGAGTATGAAAAAAAGAAAAGAATCGAAGACTCCTAAAGAAATAGTTGACCGCCATTCTTCTGACAACCATTTCAAATGAATCTTCTAGAAAATTTTGTCACGTGTTCTATTTGTTAATTTAACAAATAGTTACAAAACAATAACTTTGTATTCTGCACTCTGCTAACCCTTTCAGTATGAAACAGAAAATAAACCACAGTTTCAGCCCCCAAGAAAAGTTGAGTTTTACTGGAAGAGACAAATAATCAATTCAACACAAGAAGGGAGAATTGTCTTGCACACAAAAGAAGTACCTAATCCACTGTTTTCCACGGGAACGAGAGAACGTGGTAGGTGGTAGCCCACTCAGAGGCATGGAAAAGCATTCCAAGGACAGGGAACCAGGTGAATTCTCTCAGGACATGCAATTAGTTCTGCTTTTATTGGAATTTACATATGTTAGTTGGAAAGTTAGATAAGCAACTAAAATATAGTGGTGTGGACTTTCTCTTTGAATGCTTAGTGAATTCTGAATATCGATATTATCTTGAGGATTCTGATAAGGTCTTCATGAGCTTCAGTGTTGTGAAGAGAGTTGAAAGAAGAGCAGGAATTAAGTTAGTGGAAAGGGAGAAGAAATGGACATATACTGTTCTGTAATCTTTTCCTAGTAGACAGATAGGCATTCTAAGTATATAAGCAGCATGCACGCGTATCACCTTCTGAAGTACATTGTAGGTTCTTTGCAAGCAGAAATCATACGCTCTTCCTACCCATCCTTTATAATAATGCTTTGTGAGGTACAAGAATACTGTATTATACAAATATTTTTCTCAATGTGTGATTTTTGGTGAAGTTTAAGTCTGAGAGTTAAGAATTAGAAATGCTTGACCTCCTTCTTATACAACAAAGGCCCAAGAAACCCAAAAAATTCCAGTGGAACAGCATCTGATGCTTGCTTACTTGCTCCAAAAGCAGGTAGTCGAGACAGCTTTTTAAAGTAAGATGGTAGAGCAAGTTTATCCAGATATCTATACTATATTCATGGATAACATATATATGTCTGTGTAGACTCTAGGAATCAATCTGCTTACACCTGATACAGTTTGGAAGTCAAATACTGACTTGTACTGTGACTCCCAAATATTTCTACTTGGTTAGTCCTTTCACTAATTATGATGACTTCAAAGAGATAGCAATGGTAGAATTAGTGACCAAAGTATGAAACTAAATATGCAATCATGATAATATACCAAAAATTAGAACTAATAAAGAAATTTAAATAAGACATAGAAGAAATGAATTCATCTAGGAGTTTCATATATGATTATTTTATGCATCAATATATGGATATACTGAGAATATTTTTTGTTAGAAAATTTCAGACTGAGTTACATAATGTTGAACCTTCAATTTTCGATCAACACACTATCTTAATATAGAGTTTATTTGACAAATTGTCTGCAAAAGAACACCTCAGTTTATAAATTAACAGGAGTATTCTAATGAGAAGTCTATAAAATTTTAAACTAGTATCTATATTATATTAATAATTACTGGCTTATTAAGACACTGTGATTCAAAATGGAAGTAATATATAATTTTCTTAAATTGAAAACAATGTATAAAATAATCTGGTATAGTCAATGCAGTGTATCTTAATTCATTTCATAATTCAAAACCTAAACTATTATAATAAACAATTTTAACCTATTAAAAGTGTATGGAAGGCAGAGGAATTCAAATTCCAAGTCTTACTTTTTCATATACGAGATGAGAACAATAATCTCATCATTGTAAATTTGTGATTAGGATTAAATAAAATAACGTATGCAGAATATCGCCTTCCAGTTAGGGGACAATAATTGTTATTATCAGTACGGGCTAACGTGCTGGCGAAACCGTGGAGAATGTAGAAAAACCAGGGGCTCCTAGGGAGTCGGAGGGAGGGCTACACAGATAGAACAGCGAAATTGTTCTGTGTGATCCTTAGTGGATACAAAGCAGACATTACACATTTGTCAAAATTCGTAGAATGTACAGCACCAATGGTGACTCCCAGTGTAAACCATGGAGTGAGGGTGACGACGCAGCCATATAGGCTCTTCGATTAAATACCCCTTGTAGATGCTATGAATGTAAAACTGCCCTTAAAAATAAATTCTACGGATTTTTAAGAGGTACATTAAAAAAGCTAATGTGGACAGAGCATTTACTTCTTACAGATTCTGTTTTAAGTGATTTATAGATGTAGTGATTTATTTATTTAATCTTCATATCAGACCTATGAGAAAACTAAAGCTCGGAGTGGTTAAATAACCTCACTCCTATCACAGATGTTAAATGATGGAATCTGGACTCAAACCAACATGTTATGCTGGTTGGGAGGTAGCAAGTACTTCAAGTAGACAACATAAAAATTCTACATCCAGAAGCAATGGTGATATTGGGAACAACTGAGTTATATCCACAGAGAAATAGCCAAAGCTCCAGAAAGTTGATCATTCTTGATAGCTTCATTTAGTGATGGAGGACCTTTTAGAGCTTTCAGTGATAACCAACAGCCTGTGTAGCCTGGGTGCCATTGGTTCACCACCACTGGTTTAATTCAAAGTCAGTTATTGGAGTTTTTCTAAATAATATAGCTATACCAATGATTCAGCTAGTGGAGACTTTTCCAGACTTTTTGATTTGAAAGATCAAGATGAAAAGGGTAGCAAAATTTGAAACTTATCTCTTTAAACAGTACTTTTCATATAGTATTTTTGCTATTTTACTATTCAAAAACTAGAGGCTGTGGAATATAGGGTAATTCACCTTAGATAAAATCTTCTGGGGACTGAGACGGGGCCTGGGGATGTGGGGTAAATAATTCCCTAGAGACTGCACTGTCTGTGGCCATAGGCCGTGTTTGGTATCCGGAAGTTTCTTCCTTAGGGCATCAATCTCCACCCTTTTTGCCACCAGGAACTGGTTTCATGGAAGACAATTTTTCCATGATTTGGGGAGGAGGGTGTATGATGATTTCGGGATGATTCGAGCCCATTGCAGTTATTGTGTACTTTTCTTCTACTATTATTACAATGTAATACATAATGAAATAATTATACAACTCACCATAATGCAGAATCAGTGCAAGCCCCGAGTTTGTTTTCCTGAAACCAGATGGTCCCCTATGGGGTGAGGAGAGGCAATGGCACCTGAAGCATGTTGCTTACGTCCACTCTACTCCATTTTCTCATTTTGGTTGCTGTCACTGCAGAAAAACCTGCTTACAAAGACAGAATGTTGGAAATGGAAGCAAGTTTTTCAATGCTTTCGTGGCACTCTCAAGATATTCTCCCTTGACTTTAATCCATAACATATGGAGATTTGAAGTTGTCACAAATGTACTTTTAAGGCCACCATCATTTCAGATCTCCAGTGATTGATCTTCTTCTAGCCTAGACAAAGTGCTACTCACTTTATTTATTTACAAATGGGTTGTGGATCTATTCTTTCCCAGTTTGGGGGTATTTTGTGATTGGGAAGCAATGTTCAAACTCTTTGAAAGCTGAGAGAGGTGATCATGCACAAGCTGGGAGAAAGAAATCCCTGGCTCAATCTCTTTGAAAATCTCTGCTAATATTTGAAATATGTCAAAAAAAAAAAAAATCCCAACATTCACTCATCACCCCATAATTCCAGCTTGGCTTTGAATGCAGCCACTTTATCTGCCAACTTGAACAGTGTTGTCATTCTCCCCTGAAGTGACAGATTGAGTTCATTGAACAGATTTAATATGCCACACAAGAAAGCAAGTTGTATGCCCCATTCTATGTCACTGAAATGTGTTGCCGGCGATGACTGTTTTTCTAAAAGAAATTTCTGGAACAGTTCTAGTAACTCAGAGACTCTTCGCAGTGCTCTACCCTTAGAAAGCCATCTCACTGCTGTACATAAAAGACAACATGCATGTTCTACATCTACCTTCTTACTGAACTGTGCAAACCAGTATGAATTAAGGGCATGTACTTTAGTGTGGTTGATAATTTTAATCACATCCTGCAAAATATTAAGTTCAAGTCACATTCTTCCACGAGTTAGCATTTCTCTAATGATGACACAGTGGGTAGGCTCATGTTCAGAAGTGACCTCTCTGACCTGAACAGTGAAACCAGAAAGCTGTCCAGCCATGGAAGCTACTTCATTCATGCACATAGCAACGTGAATCACCAGTTCAGTTTGTCTGATACGTAATCATTTAAAAATTTGGATAGTCCTGCAGCTGTAGTGTTTGTTGACAAAAAAAATCCTTCTGGAAAAAAATACTGCACAAATACAAACAATACTAACTTATTGTCAACATCGGTAGATTCCTCACCCTGGATTGCATACTATGGTGACTCAATAATCCTTTCTAACAATTGTGCCTCAATACCCTCTGCTATTTCATTAATTCATCTAGTTTTGGTGCTAGCTGAAAGAGGAACCTGTGCCACCTTTTGAACTGCAGCCTCTCCTAAAACTTCGTGACAGCTTACTTAGCATCTGGAAAGATCAACGCTTCACCAGTAGTAAAGGGCTCTTTACCTTTAGCAATGTACTTAGGCGCTAAGCATGATGCTGTCATCAGTGCAGACACACGCGATGAAATGGCAGCCTTCAATAATTGCTTCTGTTCGTCGTGTTCGTCTTTTTTTTTTTTTTTCTTTTTCCTTTTGAAAAACTCCCTGGCCCACCTCTCACCTCCTGCTGTGCAGCCCAGTTCCTAACAGGTCATGTGTCAGTAACGGTCTTGGGCCTGGGGATTGGGTATCCCTGCCTCAGGAAATCCTCTCCAAGGCTTCCCCCACAGAGGGGCAGAGCTGTTGTCCCATTGGGTGGCCCCTCTCCCAGAGAACACCAGCTCCACATGAAATCAAAGAGTTAAGGAAGTTGTCCACAATCCACACAGTGGTCATATAAGGCATTTATGTGCCAATCAGACTTTATACAAGTTGGAAGATAGGGAGGGATTTCTATGGAGCTAAACAATTACAACTTGAATATTACCAGTCCCTGTCATTGGCATTCCCTTTGCCATGCTGCTTGCAACACTGGGCCTCCATGGCATAGCTTCCAGTTCTCTTCATCCTTTCTCAGACCCTACCTCAGTTTTTATTCTCCTTTCCTCTCCTTTCCTCTCCTCTCTCTCTCCTCCCCTCCCTTCCCCTTTCTCTCTTGCTTTTTCTTTCTTTCTTCTTTCTTTGTTTGTTTCTTTCTTTTTCTTTCTTTCTCTTTCTCTTTCCTTCCTTCCTTCCTTATTTCTTCCTGCCTTTCTTTCTTCTCTTTCTTTCTCTTTTCAGTACTAAAGGATTGAGCCCAGAAAGCACTGAACTACATCCCTAGCCCTTTTTACTTTTTATCTTGAGATGGGGTCTTGTTACATTACCCAGGCTGGTCTTGAACCTGTGATCCTCTGCCTCTGCCTCCCTAGTGGCTGGGGTTACAGGAGTGTGCTACCAGGCTTGGGTGTTTGCAAGTTCTTAGGCAAAGTATTTTAATTCTGTGTTTAGCATCTACCCCCATATCAACTCAGCATTTTCACAGACCAGGGATTGGCTGAAACTTTGACAGTGCAGCTGTCAGTCACGTCTTCTGACCTGGCTCTGAGCAATAGTTTCTCCCTTGGTTGCTACACGGCGGTGGTTTTTATTTCTTCAGCTAACTAGTTATTTAAATGTTTTGCAAACAATAGAGAAAAACAGTGTAATAAATTTTTTCTAATTGTCTTTTATACTCCATTTGTGAATTTTTTGGGAAGTGTTTTTAGGCTGAGAAAATCCCTTTTTTGAAAAAAATTACTTGAAAAAGAAGCATTAAAATGAAGTGGAAAGTTAAAGAGGCATTCTGTGTTTGTGCTAAAAATCCCTCTGGGGTGTGTTTTAGGAGCCAATTATATATGGAGCGAGTGGTGGAAAGCATCAAGTTTTAATTCCAAGGCAAATGTTAACAGGGCTCCAAAATATGCCCTGTTGGGTCCTAATGCTGAATTTTAGTGTGATGATACCTGCAGTGACAGCTGAATAGCCTAGAAGCCTCGGCTTTCACTATAGTGTGCAAGATGTTGCAATTTGTTAATTACATACATCAAATGCCATTGTCAAAATCTGTGTTCTCATATATAGTGTTTTCTCATATACTGTGACAAAGCCAGGCTCAAGTTTAAAATAATCTGATAGCACCCATCAATAATGCCTCACCCATTAATAAATGAACAAATTGAACACAAAAACAGAGAAGGAAACATCCATTGTGATTTGGAAGAGATTAGTTTAAAATATATGACTGTGTTTTATTTAAATGTGCTAAAAGTATACTTTTTTTTTTTAATGTGGGTACCAGGAGTCAAACTCAGGGCCTTGCGCTTGCCAGCAAGGGCTTGTGACGCTGAGTGATATTACTGGCCCTTTATTTCTTTTATGTGGGTTCCAGGAGTCGAACTCAGGCCCTTGCACTTGCCAGGCAGGCGCTTATGCTGTTGAGCAATATCACCGGCCCCTGCTAAAAGTATACTTAACAAAAAAGTAATCATGAGAGCCAATCAGGAGCAGCAATAATTTTTAAAAAAACGATTATTGTCTGTTTTTGTTACTTACTCACCTTTTTTAAAATTTATTCTTTTAACTAACTCAGAAGTTACTTTGGTTTACTATTAGTAAACAGAATAAAATGTGAATATACACTATAAATGTAAAATAAAGAAAATATTTCAGGACTATTTTTACATTTTAGCTTGCAACTTAAAGAGACAGCACATAATAGTTCCTCAATAAATATTTGTTGACTCGATAAATAACTACAGAGATTAAATGCCTTATCAGTGAATAAGTACCCATAGGTATTTTTTTTTCTCATCAACAAACGATTATTTTGTCTCTGCACACAGGCACTATGTCCCACTGAGTGCAGAAAGAACTATGGGATCTGGTCCCTTTCTTGGGGAAACTTAGAATCTCATTTTTTTTTTAATAGGAATATTTGTGTTTACATAATTTGTATAAGTGAGTATAACAGAAAGTTTTCAGGAAAAGCATGAATACCCAAAAAGCATGAATAACAATAGCTCTCCGGGTGTGCTCCCTGTGGCCAATCTGGGAAAACAATGACTGTAGACATTTAGCTTTCTATTGATGGTGAGTTCGAGGAGTGTGTCATTCACCAGATGAATTCTGTACTTGTGAAAAGACACGTTTTAGATGGCACAAAACACACTGCCAGGGGTCTGCTCAGACCTCGAAAGTGAGCGTGTGCAGGGCCGATCCTCACAGAGCTGATGGCATCCTTCTGAGAAAGGGTCTTCCCCATGCTTTCCACGCGCTGCCACCCGCTGGGAATCCCCGAAGCTCCATTTCCAACACAGACGTCTCCCCTACGTTCCTGAGTCCCAAACACACTTAGATGGAGCCCCACGGGCATCGCTAACTCTGTATTCCTGACACAAGCGCAGTGTAAGAGGCCGGGTTTCCTCCACAGCTTTTCCTGCCAGGATGGGAGCTGAGGGTCACAGACTTTCTCTTGGGGTAAGAAAAATGTTCTGGAATTGGTTGGGGGTGATGGATACACAATCTTGTGAGGACACTAAGTCCCTTTTAAAAGGATAGGTTGTATATATATGTGAAATACATCTCAGTTTTATTTATTTATTTATTATTTATTTATTTTTGTCTTTTTGAGACAGGGTTTCACTATGGAGTTCAGCCTGGCCTTGAACTCACTTTGTATCTCAGGCCGGCCTTGAATTTGCAGCGATCCTCCGGCCTCCGCCTCCCGAGTGCTGGGATTACAGGCATGCACCACCTCGCCCGGCGTATATCTTAATTTAAAAATGAAAAGCAACACACACTGTGCTCCTGTGTCAACACTGCCGAATGTGAAGAAAGGAGCCACCATTAATGGTTCACTGAGAATCCGAGGGCAGTTCCAGTCTGATACCTTATCATATTCCCAGAGCCCAGTCCTGTGGCTGGTGACCAGTGATGACAATTGCACACACAAAAAAATGCAATCCAGAGAGTATTAATGACAGTCAGTTATATTTTGTTGGATAGATAAACCTTAAAATTAATCTCAAAATCAATCTTTCTCTTTCTTTATCCAGCGCATCTAAAAGGCCATCGAGTCCTATGACTGTATCTGTAGAGAATCCACTTTTCCTCAAAGCCACCCTGAGTGTGAGGTTGTCTTATTTCCTGATCTTCTCTTCTCTCCCTTGATCATTATATTAGTCTCATCTACTTTTCTCTAAGGTCATAATGTTATACAATTAAAAGATAATTTTATTAAAAATCTATTCCCAATTGGTTTCCCTTACTTCAAGCCTTCCACTCTTCCAGTCTGGTCTCTACTGCTGCAGAAGTGCTGGAAGCTTCCCAGTAGATCGTCTTTGTTTCTTACTGAAAATGTTCAGTGGTTCTCCATTGTCTACACATCTGAGTAAGAGCTGAATTCCTCAGGACCCCTACGTGACCCTTCGCCTTGTCACTGACAGCTCCTCACTCCCCATCTGCCCAGCTTCAAGCTCTGCCTGTTTTCCCGGCACCCTTTCTCCCACATTTTGATAATTATTTTCTTATGCTCCCCCTTTACCCTGTACACCCACCCATGGTGGGATGCAGAGGACCCCATCGTACTTCTTTATTTATTTAAAACCTGTCTCCATGAGCACACCTGAAGCCCCTGGAAGGCTGGCATCTACAGGCTGGTAGTGAGTCTTGTGGAAATGCTAAATCTCAAGACTCTTAGAGATGACACTGCTTCCATTGGTCTGCAGTTTCACTCTTGTATTGCATCCCACAAGGTTATAGTACACATATTGTTTTATAGATAACATTTGAATAAGTACTTGGAAAATGATCCACAACTAATTACTTTCCTTTTTTCTTCTGTGGTTTCTGAATGAGTATTTTACCACAAGCTTCACATAGAGAAGAAATGTATCAAATGTCCCCCAGAGAACCATGTGTTAAATTTGGGTCCCCAGCTTGGGGCACTTTAGGAGGTGATGGTATCTTTAAAAGGAGGGGCTTAGTGGAAAGAAGTTGGGTCATTGGGGGCATGGCTTTCAAGGGGATATTTGGACCCTGCCCCTTCCTTTACCTCGCTACACTTCCCCACTGCCACAAGGTAAGCAGCTTTCTCCACCACATACTCTTCCACCATAATGACTGCCATGGCCCCAAAACAACTATGAACTGAAATCTCTAATGAAATTATGACTCACATTAAATATTTTCTTTATACAGCTGATTACCTCAGGTATTTTGTTATAGTAACAGAAACCTGATTAACACATCTACACAGAGAGAAAAAAATAATGTCTAATAGATGACAGGGTTTTTCCAGCCTAATTATTCTGACGGAGTGTGGTAGGGCAGCTATTTTAAATGGATGGTAACTTGGGGCCACTTGTAGATTTGAGTTATTTCCAAGTGGGTATTACTTTAGCATTTGAAGTTTACTACTACATTTGGTTATGTCTTTACTTGATTTCTTGAAATTAGCCATTTAGCGAAATTATCTTGGGACAAATACGAAATCCAAATATGGATAATAATCAAGTAAAATCAAGACCAAAATAACACAGAAATGAAATACTGTACTTAAGAACGAGTTCTGTCACTGAAGATGACATTTAATAAGGAGAGAGAGCCTCTGACCTTTGAGACGACATCTGTTCAGATGTAAGGACAGCTTCTGTGTACACAGTACCATCCACGCAGTGGACACTTGAGGTGAGCTCCACGGTACATTTTTCCAAATCAAGATTTTGAATGGTGGGAACAAGAGTGTTCATTTTTAAGACTGTTGAATCTTTATCAATCGCTGATTAAGTAGAAGATCCCCAGGAGAAGAAAACTTAATTTTCTCTCTCTCTTCCATTGGTATAAGTCATTTCCATTATTGAGAGAGCCTCAATAATTTACCCACTTATTAAAGATGTTTGAGTAACTTCCCACTATGTGACAAATATTACCTACATTAAAAAAAGCAAAAAACTAACAAAAGCCCCCAAAATGGATAGAGAAATGTTCCGGCCTTTAAGAATCCCACAGTCTAGTTGGTAAATGGTCTTTAGTCTTCCTTCAGTGGTTAGGAGCTGCTTGACTCCTTGCCCCTGTGTCGCTATAACCTTCACAGCTAGGGAAGTGACTGCTCTTCTCAAGACTTTTGATGAGTTCTGCCTTTAGCTGGAGAAAATTTAAAAAGACATTGCAGTCTTCCCAGGTACCACGTGCAGGCTAGGTGACTGTGAGAGCTGCATACACCATCCTCCCCACTGGCTTGAACAACTGGACCCTTGCTTTAGTCCTCATAAAAGATTCCTACTTGAAACCCTGTGTTCATGAATTCCCCCTTCACCAAGGACAGTGGTCCTCACTCACTCTTCTATAAACCCTGCAGGTGCTGGGCTACAGGTCAACTGGTCAACCTCAGACCAGACTCCAGGGGCTGGGCATTGGCCAACCCCAGGTCCAACTCCAGCACCAGCAGGTCCTGTTGCCTGCCCTTCTGTAGGCACTTTGCATCTGCTGATTCCTGGCCTTGCTCTTCCTACCCCTGACTTCGGTACAGCCAGGCCACACTCCTAATGAACCTCCCTGGCCCTCCCTCTCTGTCCCCTGGGACTTTCTAGGCCAGCACTCTGCCTCTCTGGCTGGAGTGTATGCAAGGCCAGGCCCATCTGCAGTTGGAAAGAAAGCAAACGACCCCAAAGGCCACTCCTGGGAACACCAAGTCAGGCTTGTGGCTGGGACCGCCTGTGATGTGCTGTGCAGGTCTTCCTCCTGGCAGGAATCTGAGGGACTCCATTACTTCTTTGTTTCCCAGCAGCCTCTGTCTGCCCTGCATTCCGTAGTCATGATCCTGAAATCGCACTGCCCCTGCACACACGAAGCAGGGCGAGGGAGCAAGAAATGGATGGCACATGAGGAGAACGCCTGCGCCCAAGCTGAAGACCACCACTTCTCCAGAGCAGCTTGACTCTCCCTGCCTGGGCTGCCAAGGGAAGGCAGTGATTAATGAGGAGATGTCAGAGAGATAATTCTTCCAGCCTCGAAGAGCAGGGAAGGTTTTTTTTTGTTTTGTTTTGTTTTGTTTTTTTTAACAAGAAGTGTGAGAAGCTGAATGGACAGAAAGCAAGAAGAAGGAGCTTTTCATGACTATTAAGAGTGCCAGGAAGAAATCCTGGTGCCATTACCAGTTGCCACCCAAAGCAGTCACCCAGTCCCACCTGCTTCCCTCAGCACCTATACCTTCCAGCTCTTCCTTGGAGCTGCAAGCCACCGTCCCAGTTATAAATAGCAGCACAGATGTTGACAGAAAAATGCTCCCTTAATTACCATACAAACTGCTTTACTTGAGTGAACCGTTTAAAGCAGCCTCCAAAGGAAGTTCACTCAAGCAATTCCGCAGATTACAGCTAATGAACAATATTTCCTCGCACCTATTTAGTGCTCATTAAAATGTAAAAGCCTTTCATTTTAAACAGACGCACAATAAATAATTCCTCTCTCCTCTCTGACTCTGAGCAGCTTGAATAGGAGCAGGAAGGAGAGGGGCTGGAGAAGCAGGGCTGCCCAGCATTGGGGTCCTCGGGAGGGAAGGGGGTAGGGGACACCCAGTAAATAGCTGTGGCTCATTGACGTCCCAGGAAACCAGGCCTCATCTAGGAGGAGGGATTGTCGGTGTTTGGAGCTCAGCAGAGACCCTGGGACCAGACGCGGCCCACCTTCCCCTTCATCCAGCATAGAATTCATCCAGGAGGCTGTGAATGTGGGCTGCAAACAGGGCAGCACCAACTCAGGCCAGAGCTGGGGTGGGCAGAGCCTTCTAAAGTAATAAATTATTAGTACTATGATTCTTGACACTGTCTAGGTCTTATTTTTTCATCCTTATTTATTTTTAGGGCTGCGGTTAGGAGATGGATATCAAGTAAACCTTGAGAGGCTACTTGTTGCAAGTGGGAACAGAGGGAATCTATAAAATGTGTTCTGGTCCCCGCAGGGTCTTCTGCCTGGCCCTGAAACACTTTGATCGTACAACACGTGTGGCCCAACAGATGGAAGGTGACTTTGTGTGTCAGGGAGCCCGAATGAGCTGGTGCCAAAGGCTGATTTTTAGAGGACCGTGTGTGCTCCTTTGAAGATAAACAGCAAAGGAAGGCGGACCAGGACCTGGTGAAATATAGTCTTGAGTGGATTTAAGAAACTGTGCTTTATACTGGAAAAATCTGTCTCCCTTTAACAGAAGTGTTCATCTCAGAGATTGGAGGGACCGGATGATACACTGCGTCCATGGTAATGGGCACATGGTGAGCAGAAAATCCAGGGGAATCCATCTCACCAAATTGGCAGTGACAGATGAAATGGACAGGACGCGTAGGTAATGAGCTGTCTCAAACTTCAGCCACACTCTGGCCCTGTGTCTACGTGAAGGAGTCTGGATGGTCAGGCGGGACCCACAAATTTCTGTCTTTTCTTCTCTCTGCTTTTAAACAACGGGCAAAAGATCTTGATACTATTAAGGTACACGGTCTTTGTAGCCAAAACAGACAGTTCAGTACTTTTTCCAATTTTTTAAAGTCAGCAGGAAAACAGAAAGAAATAGTTCAAGTACCAAAGGTGAGCGAAATCACTGTTTCCTTCTCCGCGGCCGCATTCATGACCCAGTGCTGAGCGCCACATGCTGCACCCTGCAGGGAGGACACGGAAAGGAGCACAAGGTCTTCCTCGACCGATCCCACAGGCATCCGAAGATCCAGCGGGCTACGGTGCTGCAGAGGCTGCACGGTGCTGTGCCCTGAAAGTGCCCTGCAAGCCCAGACAGGTGCAAGGTCCCGGATGTAGCCAGAAACTTCACATTTTGTACCATAACTGGCAACAGCGCTGTAGCGCGGTTTCAGAGTCCCCCGGTACTCATGGATTCTTGGCACGGTTTCATTCACAAGCCAAATGTGTATTAGGGCGTGGCTGGCGGGCACGGGGGAGGAGCCCTAACTGCACACTTGAATTAGTTTCCCACTGATTCACGAAGAAAGCACCGATAAAGAAGTATGAAGTGCGTACTTGGCTTTTAACTAAGGTCATTTGAAAATGCTCTTCAACACCCTCTCATTTGCTTTTTTATGCCTGCCAATTTAGTGTTGTATTCGAAGTGATTAATTAGTTTGTAGTGAAGGTTTATTAGGTAATCTTTCCGTCAATCAAAAATCACTAGGGTTGCAGGGCAGAGTAAAGAGCACCCAGCAGTTTTATCAGGGTGGGAAATTTACATCATTATTGTATTCAAAATAGGCGCAATCTTAAAATTTGAGAGTATAGAGAGGAGTTAATGTGGGTATTATTAAGGCTGACCAGAGTTAAGAGTTTCTCCTGAATATTTATGGTGTATTTTCTATTAGGACAAATTCATTTCCAAAATACGAATCAACTCTTTATATTTTCTCCACACTACTGATTTAAACATAGAGTGTCTTCACTTTCCTTCTCATTCAGACCCATAAAAATGTGGGAATCACACTGTAATAGAGTAAAATGCTTGCTTAAAGCTATGTTATACCTTAAACCAAGGTAAATCAACAGTGTAATGATATTCCTAAAAGTCAAAGATACTTCTCCAGGTAAGAATACATTCATTCACATTAAGTTGCTTAGGAAAGAATCTAGACTTGAAATCTGTATCCTTGAGTACTGTGTGTGTGTGAGTGTGTGTGTGTGTGTGTGTTTGTCTACATGTGTATGTGTTTTATTACAATGATATTGCTTAAAGAAATAAAGAATTTCAAGGCTATCTGTGGAAAATATTACTCTTCAATGTCTGTGTTTACCAAGAATAATTATGTGAGAGTGATATTCATGTATGCGGTGAACAAAAAACTGAAAATTACTCTTTGGAGCCTTCTAGTTTATTAGTGTTTTCTTCTATCTAGTAGTATTCCAATTCTAAAATTAATAGATTTCTTTCTTTTAACATAAATATCAGTACAGAAAAGAGGTTAACACAAAGTAAGAACTCAATAAATAAATATTTTTATTGCTTTATCTAGTTTTTAATGACAAAAATTATCTTTAAAATAAAAGTATTTTTAAAATTAAATTACAAACCACAGTCCTGTATTGCTGATTACTATTTTTATGGGAATATGAAAAAACTTGTAGTATAGAACTGTTAGTTTTTCAGGATCATTTGTGCCTTTAACTGAAAATGGTTTTGATTCTTTGAGTTGGTTCATACTTTTGCGGATTTTTATGGAATAGATTACTTGAAATGTTGTACAGAATATTTCTTCAGAAGAGCCCTTTGACTAACCACGAGGAGAGAAGAAAATCTATAAATGAGAATCACAACCACAAGATAGTCCATTAGATGCTCTGCACAGCAAACCTAATTCTGATGGGTTTAGTCTCTTTCAAGAGCATAAAGTGAGCATGATTGTAAAAGGAAAAAGATACACGCTACTCCAGCTGCTGCAAGTCAATAATGTACAGCCAGAGTTTTGTTTCAAATATTGCAGGTAAGGACCAACAAATGGTGAACAGCATCATGTCAGAAGCTCTGGCTATAGCCTCATTTACCTTCAAATTCCCCCAAATGCTTACCTTTTTTTAAAAATATATATATATTCCATTGATTTACAAAGGCCCATATAAATATAGATGTGGCTTGACTGGGGAATTGTAAACTTAGTCTCAAGTGGGCTTCATGTTTAGCCTGAAATGAACCTGCAGAGAAAGAGAGTCTGAGTGTTACAAATTCAGTGGCTCTAGGGGAAATATTTTAGAGATCATCCTGAAAATCAGCACTGCCTGAAAAATGAGAGAGAGAAGAAAAGAAAAAAAAAAAAAATCCCACATTGGGTTCAAATGATTTTCCCCCTCCAACAAAAGCAGTTTAATTTAATATTTCTAGATTCGCCCTTCCTTCTTCTGCCTGGTGGATTTTCAGAACAGCCGTTTGGAGCCATTTAGAGCCATGAATTTGTGTATGTGACACAGAATGGTAACACAGGGTTCTCGGTGTGTTGAAAGAGGGAAGAGAAACAAAAATTGAGCAGGCTATCCTGTCTCGTTTGCCAGTCCCCCTCATAAAAAAGCGAATGAGTTGTCTGGTTGAGGTCCTTAAGGAAGATGTAATAACAGCGTTTGGTCCACGTAGCTGGGCCCGGGCTCCTCCGCGCCCCTCCCGGGAGAGTGATGCTACTGATGGCGACTGAACAGCGCGTCGCGCCTGCATGTGAGCAGCAGATTTGTCAGTGTGTGACAGGCTGACAGCCCAGCTCCCAGCTGCTTGTCCACTGTTGTTATATCAGTACCTTGTCCGACTGTTCAGCAAAGAGGCAATCTGCTTCCTGCATTCGTGGGAGGCAGGTTGCCAGTTAAAAACAAGTATTGGCTTCAGGCTGCGGTGCCAGAACGCATTGCAGAGATGCAATTTAAACCTTTGCGTGCTCCCCGGGCAGCATCTCACAGGCCTTAGAAGTCCAGGCCTCCAGATTAGTTTTGCAAAACAAAGAAGATAACTCAAAATGAGATCTCCCGCCGCAATTTAGCTACCGTAAGTGTCTTCGCAGAACTCGGTTGAGAAAAGAAAGAAACATGCTTGGATTTGGCACCATGAGTGCGGCGGAAGTCAAAGTGTGCCCAGTGTTTCCATGCTTACAACGTTATTGGTGCCCCCCAGTTGGGGGGCAGTTAAAAATACATCAGTGGAAATGCAGCATAGCTCACAGAGCTTCCAAAGTTCATGAGAAGGATTTAAAGTTCTCATTTTTACTAGTTGGGCTATATTGCCATGGTTGAAAATCACTAATAAAACATTATACAAGGTAAAAATTATAGAAATATATTTATTAGGCTTTTGTCTAATCATCACAAAGGCTACTAAATATCCCACAATTTTTACTGTAGTTATAAAATATATAGAAATGTATTACAAATTAGAGATCATTGAAGTAACTGAAAAGTTGTACACGCTGGTCAAAGTGTATAAGAGACTGAATTATTCATGTTAAAGAGAGCAAACTGAGAGATTCAAATTTAGGAGAAAAAATCCAATTTCCTTTGACCACTATGGAAATGGGTATGTTTCTGCTTGGAGCAGCCTGGGTTAGTACACAGGTGTGGCAATCTCCAACAGGTGGGGCCAAAGAAGTGAGAACCCAAAAAAGATTGACATCATGGTCTTTAATGGCTCCTTCAAAGTGGTTATGGCCCATTGCACCATTAATAAGCTGTATTTAAGAGTCCCTACGTACACATTGGCACAACACTCCCCGAGGACTTAGGGGAAGCCACTTCAGGTTGGTGGATCATAATTATCGTTTCATTCATGTTCACTGCGGAGTGAAGAGCTGGTGGGGGGTCTCCTACATCCCTGTTCTGGGGCACTGTGTGTTGATGCAGATCTCAGAGAGGGTCCAGTGCTGTTGATCTCTAGCATCTTTGGAAATCCAGTCCCCACACACCCACCTATCCACAGTCTTTCTTTTACTTTGTGTGGAACTCAGGAAACCAGAGAGTCCTTGCAATTTTGAAGCATTCGCATTGCATAGACATTAACTAAGAAAATCCATTTGTTTTCTTAAAAGAGTTAATAAAAAACAATAAAAAAAGTCTGTTAGAAAGCATTTGTAAAAAATTGAATGAAAATGCTCTAAGTATTTTTTCCACTGAAACTTAACAGCCCAAATATCTAGTCGTATGTGCCTAGTTAAATATGTTTTTATACTTCTGTGCAATAAAATGCTCTGTGGAGCCACTATAAATGGTATCATAGGAGATACAAGAAGACATTCCTGATTCTCTTAAGAGAAAAAAAGCAGTTTAAACTATATGCGAACTTTTGATGGTTTATTTAAAAAGCACAATTAATTAGACACCAGATAGTAGATGAATAAAAATAGGTGATGCATAGACGTGGTAGATAGAGGTGGATAGATGGACACCTGGAAAGATATATATTATAGTTTGAAATGGATGTACAAAGAAGGATGCAGGAACTAAATTTTTGTGTTGTTCTTTGGCATTTCTGTATTTCTGAGGTTTCCTCCTTGACGATGTGGTGTTTCATTAGCGTGAAGATGCTATCAACAAATCGAATGCCATCAACACAGATGCACTTTTCCTCCTTAATTGCTATTCTTTTTATTTTCTGTTAGATATTTGTGACAAGTATAATGTAATGCATGAGACAATCGAATGTAAAACCTTACAAATTAAGAGCCTTTTGCTTTTGTTATTTGTTTTGTAATATGCAAATATTTTTAGAAGGACTCCAGATACATACAGTAAGACCTAACTGTCCTAATTGTTTTAGGGCAGATTCTTCGATTTCATTTCAGTCCTCCAAGTCTTTTTAATTCTTTAAGCCATGAAATAAATTATAATTTAAAAACTATTATACTTGATCTTTCATTTCTTTTAAAAATGGGATTTAGGTTACAAAATGTGGTGCTTTTTTTTATGAAAAGATGAAGAAATGATAGCTCTCACCCTTCTGCAGTTGTATCAGCTGGGGTAATGTTAACCTGGCAACCAGGTTTGTTCAAATGCATATGCAGATATAAGGTATTTCTTCATAAGATCAAAGCATTTTTCTTTCTTTCTTTCCAGTACTAGGAATTGACCCAGAGCCTCATACATGCAAGGCAAGCACTCTATTACTAAGCTGCATTCCCAGCCCACAAGACAATTTTCTAACATGAACACTATTCTGTGTAAGTGCCTTGTTCTCTCAACATACCATATTTAATCTTCTAAACTGAAGCACATAAATCCATGTGTCATTTTTAGTACAAGATACTTAGTATTAAGTGGCACATGTGAATGACAATTTACTCAAATGATGGCCATTCAAGTTACTCCCAGTTTACACTCTTACAAAGTTACAATCCACCTTCATGCTTTTGTGAGTATGTACCATTGTTTCGATACCGCAGGTTTGGAATATGTTGAGTCAATGAGCACACCCACTTACAGCCTAAAAGATATTGCTTTATTCCCTTCCAAAAATATTATAGCTGTCCTCTTGCAAAGTGAGAAAAACCTCCATTCTCTGAATATTTTATTACTGGATATCGCTCATTCTTTTTCATTTCTATCAATATGTTGGCTCGATGATGGTACCTCCATGTTTTGATTTGTATTTCCACAGCTACCTGTAAAATTATCTTAATCACAGAACTAATTTAAGAAGCTTCTGTCTTTTAAGCAGTGGTGTCTCCTATTTATTTATTTATTTCATCTATATTATTATGTACTGTTTACCCCACATTGGTAGTCAGGGCAAGTCCATATTAGGCTAAATAAGGTGATAGATTTCCCTAAGGACCCTAAGGGAGAGAAGTGGCAGATCTGAGACCTAACAAATTAGGTTGCCTGATTGTGAATAAGGTTCCTATTCTACTGTGTGTTAGGAATACAGGAGATAATGTTTTCAAGTTGGTTTTTCTCTATTCTCTTTATTCCATCCTCTCCAATGTCTCCCTTAAAAAACAAGATTGCTTCTTTGGGTTCCTAAGACATTCATACCTCTTGCTTTTGCATAAGTGTTCTAATATTAGATATCATCATTTCTCCAACTGTATTCTACTCTTTCCTTGTACTCATCAACTCCAATCATCTTCATCAAGTCTTTCCTTACGGGGATCAAGAGTTTTATTCATATTGGGCTCAAAAGTAGTACGCTTTCTGAGCTCAGTCACCCTTCCACTTTTGGTTAGCACCTTCTTGGACAAACAACCCTGTTTTGAGACATTGATGCCCATTCCCTCTCACATGCATTGGATTTACACGAGGGTATCAGGTGTGCGTTGTCTTTGTTAAAGAGATTCAGCTTTGAGGAAAGTAAGTTCCATGACTCACAAGTGAGAGAGGAGGTCTGGCTAGCTGCGGTTTGCACTAAGGGAGCTGGTTCTGGAAGAACAGCCGTATTCTCCTCAATTCGGACCATGCGCATGGGCACCTGTATCAAAAGTGGGGCAGAAATGGAGACTTCCCAGGGAGCTGTCTGCCAGAAGTGGCATCAAGGAATTGGGAAAATTGGAATCTTTGAAATCATGATCGATTATAAGCTTATAGATTATATATAAAGCAAAGTACATGATGTAATTATAATAGAGCATAAAATAAAATACACATATAATACTTGAAAGTATATAGTAAAAACTCCTATAACTGAATTTTTATATTGATGAAAGTTTTTCATTTTCTGTGTAGAGCATGTCGATTAATGTCCATACTCAGTAATTACTTAAACTGTTTTCCAGATTCTCTTAGTACCTTTCAGTTTGGGAATGGCCATTTACTAATGTGCTTCAACTCTATTTTGATTTGTTTCTATTTCTTTCCAGTATGACTCCTTCAGGGTAATGAGTCCTGCAACCTCACAGTCTGATACACAACGGTGTTTGTCTCCTGTGAATTTGTGTTTTAGAATAAGTGACTGTCTCCATAAAATTATTTCCAATATGTTATTCTTTCAGAGGAATTGATATTGTCTTATATGCCTGCTTCTGTATATTTTCTGAGCTGTCATAGGGATGTAACTATCCCTGAATGACAGTTATAGGAGTAGAGAAGACACTCGCTTCCTAGAAAGCATTGTCAGATTAACAGAAAGAAGTTTCCTTTCCCTTGGGTGTCACACATCAGTTGAGTAAAGTGGACCCACAATTTAGCTTCAGTTTATTCATTGTCATAGGAGAGTTATCAGACCAGGTGACGCCTACTTTAACTTGTGTAACGATATCACTTGCCATTTTCTCTGGACATATGATTTATATAACAGGTGCCATAAACCAGTGTATGTAAGATCAGGCACTGGTAGAATAATGCGCCACTTTAGAGCGTGTGGTCTGGGAACAGGTAAAGAGGACACTCAGCTAAAGGCTAAAGAATGAGGAAGAAGAACCAACTAACAAGGCAGCAGGTAGAGCCGAACTTACATTTGTTAGCCTCCTCCAACACACTAAAGCCTCCCAAAAGGGAGCAATATCCTAGGGTTGTTTACTACACATGCAGAAGAATGAACCCACTCTCATAATCCTATATCAATTCTATAGCCCATTTTTTATGCCACTTTTGCCAGTGATATACTATTGCTTACTTTTTAATCTATCAACTTACATAGTATCTAACTAGCCTGAAGAAATTGCATATTTTTACCTCCTCTGGTTTTATTTCTTATTATTTTTATTGTCAAGATTTATAATGTTTATTTTCTTTAATAACTATTATTAGGGTTTCCAAGTTTTGTCTACAAATTGATTAAAATGGAGCACAAGAAACAGAATCTGAAATATTATAGTTATGCAAATGATTTTAATTTTAGAACCACATAGTATAGAAGGGACTATAGTTAGAACTATCTAACACAGTACGGAGGTTTTTAAAGAGATGGAATCATGCAGTCTTACACCCTTTAAGCTCTGCTAGTGCCAATCTTTTGGGGTGGAGGTTCTGTTTTTTTTTTGTGGGTACCGGGGGGACGACCTCAGGACCTCACGCGCCAACAGGCACCCGTGCCGCTGAGCGATATCACCGGCCCCTTTTTCGTATGTGGGTTCCGGGAGTCGAACTCGGGCCTTCGCGCTTGCAAGGCAGGCGCTTACGCCGCTGAGCCATCTCACCGGCCCGGAGGTTCTGTTTTTATCATCTGAGTCCTCCATTTCTTCTTCTGTTTTCATATTCTATGATGTCTTCTTTCATAGATTCATTTTCATTCTGCTGGATAACTTAAGGAATTTTTTCCTTATTGGGTTCAAAAGAGTTTTATTCATATTAGGCTCAAAAGTAGTTTGCTTTCTGAGCTCTGGCATATGCAAAAATGTCCTCATATTTCTCTTACTTTTCACTGATAGTTTTCCAACTAGAAGAACTTTAGTTTCAATGTTTTATCTCTAGTTACTTTGAAAACCCTTCTCCACTGTTTTCTGGCATCCATTAGTTGTTATGAAAAGTCTGATGCCTGTTAGATTTGTTTTTCTTTGTAGATCATATGCTCTACCTGTTCACTTTCCTCACCTCTTCATAAAAATATCAAAGTTCTCTCTGTGTTTATTCTTTGGACACTTAGTGACTTATTTCTCTATGAAGATTTATATTGTCTATTTATTTTTGCAACTCAGATAAACTTTTGTTCTTTTATTTCTTGGATATTCTTGGATAGTAAATGAACATGTTTATCACATGAATCCAGTCTTCATTATTTATAAGTTTTCTTCTATTTTTCGACTCTTCTCTTTCACCCTTGATCAATTTATTATTCATTGCCACCTTGGAACTTTTCATTTTGATGATAGTTGTATTTTTAATTGCAAAGAATGTTTTGAGCTTTTTGGTCCTTTTGATGGCAAGTTTTTAGTATAATGGTTATAGTAGCAACATCTCTCAACTGCTTCTGAAGATATTAGTCTAGATCTATGGCTCTTCTGTTCCTGGGTCATGCCTGTACCTGTGGAGGTCATTTGCACTGTTCATTTGATCTAACAAATACTTACATAGTTTTAATTGTGTGCCAGGCTGTGTGCTAGGCAGCTGTAAATATCAACTCCTTTATTCCTCAAAATGGCCCTCTAAGGTAGATCCTATTATTATTCCTGTTTTGTATATGAGCAAACTAAGACAATGAGACTTACTGGAGGTTTTTCAGCTTGTCGGTGACCAAACTGGGATGTAAATCCTGGCAGTGTGGTTCCAGCATCCATGCTCTTTGCCAGGATACTGTACAAAGGGTGATCGAAACAGACGAGGTGTTTAAATTTTTAAAAACTTTACAGTAAAAGACACATTGCCATTAATTCTCCTCAAAATACAGCCTCTTGCTTTAAACACATTTATCCCATTGTTCTTTCCATTTTCTGGAGCAGCTCTGCAAGTCCTCTTTTGTGAGTGTCTTTAGTTGCCCTGCCATGGCTGCCTTAATGTCCTGACTCAAAATGTTTACTTTTTATGCTCACTTTGACTTTGGGGAAGAGCCAGAAGTTGCACAGTGCCAGATCTGGGGAATAAGGTGGATGAGGATACACTGCAATGTTCTTACAAGGCAGACTTTCCATGGGATGGCACTCAGCAGTGACAGTCACCATATTTGTGATCACGATTTATAAAGACACTCATGAAAGAGGACCTCCAGAACTGCTTCAGGAAATGGAAAGAATGATGGGATAAATATTTTCAAAGCACGGGTGAGGGCATCTGCCTGCCAGAGTGTTGTGTGCACAGTGGGCAGGCACAGGGATCTGAGCCAGTCCCTTCTGCGATCTGATGCCCTGGCTTGGGTGGGCAGAGCCTGAGCAGGTGATGGGCTGCACGCTTGGTGGAGGCCACAGTGTCCAGGCTCCTCTCCGGCCTTGCTAGGGAGTCTACCAGGGGCCTGACCACTTTCTTTAGGTCACAGCTTCCTGCCTTTCTGTTTACACTGGCGTCCATGTGGTGGGAGCAGCTAAGCCTGCTGTCTGGAACGTGCTTTCAAAGGGTCCTCGCTGTGGCTCCACAGCGCTCTTCTGCTCTCCACACTTGCTCTGAGGTGATTTCCAAGGAAGGCAGTCTTTCCCTGTTGACTAGATTGGAGTTTCTCCCACAGTTCTTTAGTGCCTTTGGTTCATTCACCTTTAACATTATAAGTGATCCTTAAGGTGCTGGTGTAGTGAGATCTCTTCCAGTTTCCTTGCCCTGTAACGATTTTCATGTTTCTTTCATAAATATCCATGTCCATTTCCATGGCCCTGAGGCAGGTGCACGGGCTTGGTCCACTACCTCACATCAGAACCCGGGGTCCCCCTGACCCCTGGGCCCCAGTGCCTGGCCCTGTTCCTGACCTTAACAGATATGTGGGTAGCACAGGGTGGGTTATGCAGGGAACACTGCTTCCTGGTTACAACCCTAGAACTCTTTATATTAGCAAGAAAAGCCATACAGTAGTATGAAATTTTTAGAGATATTTCTGAGAAATATTCAGAAAGGATGTTTGGACCTGTGTTCCCATTTGATGTCCCAAAGGCACCTTTATTTCAACATGCCTGAAATTACTTGGCTTCTCAGACTGACTTCACCCTGCTTGGCATCATGTGCAGCCAAGGGCCTGATTTAGAAAGCTCATTGTTTTTGTGAACATATTTTGTATGGCACCAAAGATCCTCCCTTAGTGTTCCTAAAAACCTTTTTAATTGTTACTTTTATTAGTACATCCTTGCAGCAAATAATGGTTACATTCATCATGGGGAGCTGATACAGATACAAAACCCATTTTAATAATTTTTACTTCCTCTCCCTCCTTCAATTCTTGAAATAATTTTAAAAAATAAAAAATTTCAATTGCCTAATATTCACCATTTGATAAGTTCTACAATCATTTACCTTGAATATCCCTTATAATTATCCAGTTAATATTCCAGTTGAATAGATATTGCTAATTATAGAGGCAAGGCTTTTTGGGGAGGGTTAAAATGTATTTAATTTTTTTATTAGTACATGTTTGTAGTACCTTTGTTTCCCTGTGCTTGATCTAACATTACCTCTAGCTTAGTTCAGATACTTACCATTTTTAGACTATATTGTAACAATAGCTGGAGGGATGTGATTTTATCCACTGCTGGTATCTCCCTATCTAAATTAGAGACTGAAGTGGAAGGCAGTCTACCTACTCATAGAAAGAAGGTCTCTTGATTGTGCTCACCCTCTGTCTCCCACTTGGCCTATCCTCCAGCCTTGTACTCCTGGCCAAGAATGTGATTACTGAGGATTACTAGTGGTTAGGAGCTTGGGCACTGGAGGTATACAATGTAGATTTGAATCACAGCTCTCCTACTTATAGTGCTATAGGGCGGTTTACTTAAATTTTCTGTGTCCCAATTTTCTTATCTGTCACAGAGGGGTAGCAGCAGTGCTAAGCTCATAGGATTGTTATGGGGCATTGGCGTGGGGTGCGTCACACTATACACACGGAGTGTGTAGAACAACATCAGGAGCACAGTGTGTGTGTGGTAAATGTCAGATATTCTGATAGTCGTCATCATCACACAGCCAGCAGCTTGTTCTCACTCTGCCTGTGAAACTCCATGGATTCCCACTGCATTCTCGCAGAAGGGTCTGAAATCCAGTCTTCTTAGGATGGAACTCATGACTCTTTGCTGGCTGGTCCCACTTGACCTGCATCATTATCTCATGACACTCTTCCCCCATATCTTGCTTTGTCCTCCTTCTAAACCACTTGTCCTTCCTGAAAATATGTTACGCTCACTCTTACAGCTCAGGATGACTGTGTGAGTCTTTACCTTTCCTCAAGTGCTCTTTGGCCCCTTCTCCATTTTCTGGGCTCCCATTCCCTTTCAGGATCCAGCTGCAGTGACATAGGAAGATAGAATGCGTTGCTCCCTCCTCTCTGCCTCTGGAAGTCTTTATGCAGACTTATATTACTGTCTGGATCCAAATTTAACACAATTTAAAAGGATACATGCTATAGTTTGGATGTGTTTTTTCCCAAGGAGTCTATATGTTGGAAGTTTGATGTCCTGGGTAGCATTATTGGGAGATAGATGGAGGTCTTCAAGTCATTGGGGAAACTGCCCTGGGGAGAGAAGAAGGTATTTCTTATGGAAGGTTGGTTATCTCTCACCAGAGGGTTTGTTGTCACAGTCAGCTTGGCATCCCCCAATTCTCTGGCTTCCTATTTCACATGTGGTTTCTTCCTGTGACTGGTGCTGTTATCAAGACATGATGCCATCTTCCCTCCCGCCCTCACCAGAGAGCCAACTAACAGGTCTACTTGATCTTGACTTTGAACCTCCAGAACGGTGGGCTAAGTAAACCTCTTTATAATTTAGCCTGCTTCAGGTACTTACTAGTAACACAATAGAATGAATTCATCATACTTAAACAATTATGTTCTTGAATTACTAATTTAGGTTCTCTAAGGCAAGGAATGGAACATCCTTACTTTGAACATTTCTGCCTTTTCTATTCAGCTCCTGGGTTTGTGGCTGGCACATGATGGTAGTCAAGAAATATTTATTGAATAGGTGAATAAATATCTTCTCAACATCAAACAAAATAACAGATACTATCACAAAGGTGATAAACACTATAACATTTCGAGTTGTTTTCTCACCACAATCCTGTTTCTTCTGAAGACACAACATATTAATTTTTGTTTATACTACAGTTTCTTGTAAGATATTATTTCAATTTAAGGTTATTATGTTTGCTGTAAATTCAATATTGTAAAGCCCCAGCTTTACAATCCAATACTGGGATTAACAACATTAAATATACACAAATATATATACACACTACAGTTGAGGTCATAATCATTTTTATAAAGCAAGTATTTCCATTTGGAGGAGGAATTAAAAAACTAGAAATTTGTTTAAAAATAACAACTTCATTCTTTCCTGTTTTGTTTTCATGATTCAGTGGTGCAAAAATAAATATTCTCTGGAATTAAGTATGATAGGTAAATTATAATGTGCTCTATAAATATAAAATTAGTACATAAAAGAAGGGAGATGTTTTACTTGTATAGTATGATCTTGAATTTCAGGGTAAGTTAATATGTATCATTCTTCAATGTTTCCTTGATACACATATGTATTTTACTTAAACCTAGAAAAATAGGCACTACGAACTTAACATTTTTAATATCCTAGGTTTTTTCTTCAGTTTTTATTCTTTGTTATTCCATGTTTGCTGTACATAATGGTTAAGTTTTTTGAGGAGAGTTAGTACCTGAACACAATGCATCTCAATTGTTTTTTCATCCCCTTTGCTCCCCTCCCCCCATTTCTTGGACCCCTTCCCATTTGCAAAATAGCTATCTCCCTATTTGCTATTATCTATCTTTTATTTTGCTCTTTATCTCACTATATACCAAACTAAAATAAAAATGGATCAAATATCTAAATGTTATAACATAAGCAATCTGCTCAAAGATAAAAAAGGTAAAACTTTGAAGACATGGACATAAGCAAGGACTTTCTGAACAGAATCTGAATTTCACAAGAAATAATATCAAGAACCAACAAATGGGATCATTTCAAATTAAAAAGTCTGCACAGCAAAGGAAACAACTGAGAGAGTGAACAGAAAATCTACAGAATGGGAAAAATATTTTGTCAGCTACTCCTTGGATAGAGGACTAGTATCTAGAATATATAAAGAGCTCAGAAAATTAACATCCTAATTTTTAAAGAAATTTTGTAAGGTAGTGTGACTCCTATTTAAGTATATTTAAGATCTCTCATTTAGTGTTAAGTAGAAGAAAAGGCAAATTGTCCTTGCAGATGTTGAGAAAAACTTCATTAAAGCAATCATCATTTAATACCCAGTGCTGACTTTTTGAGCAAGTGTTTTCACTAAATGATAAATAAAGTGTGCTCCCACTAACAATAGTCTCTTAGAATATAAAGGAGAGAAGCAAGAAAATTAAGATAATAGAAACATTAACATAAAAATCAGCCATTACAGCAAAGAACAGTAAAGGAAATTGGAAAACTATTTTGAGTTTCTTATGGTTGATGTTGGCATGGTCTATAGCAGCGATTATTGTTCAAAAAAGCTAAACTACAGATTGAGCTGTAAATATTTACCCACATCTGTGTCATGTGCAATGTGAATGGTTGGTATTGCTATAACCAACCATGCTTGGATGAAAGAATGGGAGATTTTGCAATTTAAAATATAGACACCAAAACCAACATTAAAAAAAATTATATACTCCACACTCTAGACCAGTAAGACTACTTTTGAGATTTTGAGCAAGCTTTATATACATTTTTCATCCTTACTTGCACTCTATTCCCTCCATCTGTGCCATGTCTATGTAGGGAAGGCTTAACACTCTTTAAGACTCCTCAGAGAAACACCTGATTCTATCACTTCTGTAAGCATATAGCTTACTTTGGGACATTTAAAGCTCTAACTTTATTTATTTATTTTTGCCTTCAGTGCCGGGGATTGATCTCATGGTCTCACCCACTAGGCGTTGCCACGGAGCTACCAACCCAGCCTTGCAGCTTTAAATAAATATTTTGGCTAAATCTTGTACAGAGTTACATGACATTTCTATTTTCAAAATGATTTTACATGTTAATAAATTTGATCCTCATTATAACACTTTGGAAAGACAAGAGTAGAAAAAGAGAAAACGGGGGCTTCCCAAAGTTCAGTTTGCCCAAGTATCTCTGTCTGTTTTCTATTGTTAGAATGGATTACCACAGACTGGAGCAGTTACAAAGAAAAGAAGTTTATTTTTCACAGTTCCGCAGGGTAGAAACCCAAGATCCAGGGGCAACAGCTGGTGAGAGCTTTTTGCTATATCTTAATGTGATACAAGAGGTCACATCCCAAGGGAGGGTGGGAGGGAGAAAGAGAAAGCCAAGGAGGCCAAACTCACTTTTATAACAACCCCCTCTAGTGACTTCTAACCCACTCCCGTGAGAACGTCATTAATCCACTCACGAGAGTGCAGCATCTATGACCTAGTCACATTGTAGAGCTCCCTCCTCCTGATACTATTCCATGGGGAGTGAAATTGAAACCTGAATTTTAAAGGGGACATTTAAACCACAGCACTAAGGCAATCCGGTACGTGTGTGACAGTACAGGCCTGGAGCAAGAATCTGTGTTGTTCTTATTTTCTTTTGTTTTTGTGTACCATGCCGTGTCTCAAATCCTGACTCTCATCTTCCCTTACTGGGCTGAATGTCATGTGATGGCAGAAAGAAAGTCAACTGATTGCTCTTAATGTCCTCAAGTACCAACATGTGTTGCAGTACCATATGGGCCTCGAACATTTCTCACAGATTTAAGCCCTCATTTTATGAATCATTGTTTACATTGCATACGTATTCAAATCTTGTCATAGTAAATATTCTTTAAAGTAACCCTGGCTTTAACAACAAATAGGCCACTAAATGATAAAGGACTTGGCGATGTAGGTTAATAGCGAAGATTTTTAGTTCTATAAAAGTCAGTGAGGACGCAGCTCACAAACAGAGAAGCCGCAGTACAAAGAACACAGTTTCGCCAGTTTGGTTCCAGGCAGATATTCTTCTACAGTGGGAGGGAACTTAGATAACTCCACACCCAACTCCGCAGAGCAGCTTAAGATGGGGATTCAAAAATATCTTATGTGCTCTTACAGGGTGAGCGAGCGTCAGGGTGTTTTCTGCTTGCGAAATTCATTCACTCCCCTCCTCTCCCTCCCTCTGCTTCTGAGGTGCCTAACACTCTTGTTTACATTAATTTTCTTTTTACAGTGATAAGCCTTTTTTGTGCCCAGCTTTGGTTTTGTTTTTATTCCTATTATTAAAGCCATCTTTTGGCTACCAGCTGCTTCTTTTCAGCATGTATGAGGATTTGGCGGTTACTTATTTATTTTTATTTCAGTGGTGAGGAGACCAAAGTTCATCTCTAGCAAGGGGTCCGTCAGACTGGATTTGTGGGCGGATTATGCATGAAGCAGGCCCACACCTTGGCTGTGATTTCAGCTCTCTGGGCTTCCTCTCGCCTCGGAGCCTGTGGAAAGTCGCATGTGACGTACCTCCCAGAGTGGGTACATGTAGTGGGAGCTACTAAGGCTTTAGGCTAAATTGCCAAATCCTATATTTGTACAGCAGCAGGCAATAAGTGAAGAAGCTTAAGCCTTGCATTCCTACTGTCTGAAGCCCGCAGACCCTGTAATCAAACACCGAGACCGTATTCTGAAACAATTTTACCTGATGACACTTTATTACGGAAAGAGTCCGTCTAGTTAAGGATGCTCACCAATAAACCAAAGTGGAAAACAGGATCTCTTCAAAATTCATCCTCCACGAAGCACAATTTTGTAGATGATAGCGGAGCTCTTGTTCAGATTTCGAAAACCACTTTGGGTACTTAGGGGCCATTCATTCACACAGAGCCCAAGATGGGACCCTCCACAGGCTGCAAACAGCACCAAATAGAGACCGGAGGCTCAGCAGAGCCGTCCCCAGGCTGCCCACGACCTCCTCCGCGGCCCCAGAGCCCACACAACCTCTGAGGATTGAGCTAAGCACCGGATCCAAACAGCAGCCAGCGCTAGGAATTCCCTCTTATTTGGGTGTTAAAGTTGGGATTTAACATCTGCCGAATGATTTTATAGTCGCCTCTGAGTCAGTCCTTTCTTTCTCAGTCAGAACACAGTCACCAGTAGGTTGGACACCAGTTAAACTTTTGTAAAATGCCAGCTGACCTCACTGAAAAATTATACGCACTGGAAGGCAAGGGAGTTATTTTTTTTTTTTGTCACCTCTGTTAGATATTTTATTTACAGATTTCTTTGAACTTTCCTCTTAGTTAAGAAATATGGCCAGAGGGAGACAGTATGAAAGAGTTACACATATTTCTACTGCATTTGTTTGAAAAAAAAAATTTCCCTCTCGGATAAAATTGTGCAAAGAGCCATTCTGACCTTGGACCTAAAAGCAGGTTTTCTTTGGCATTCTCAAAAATATGAGGAATTTTTTTTTTTTTTGTGGGTACCGGGGGTCGACCTCAGGACCTCGCGCACCAGCAGGCGCCCGTGCCGCTGAGCAATATCACTGACCCTTTTTTCGTGTGTGGGTTCCGGGAGTCGAACTCAGGACCTCACGCTTGCCAGGCAGGCGCTTATGCCACTGAGCCATCTCACCGGCTCCTGAGAATGTTTTAAACACCCACCCTTTCTGCATATTGTCTTTGAGCCTGTAGAATTTCTTTTCTTTTTTCAGTCCTTTCCTCCATCAATCAAGTTTCAATTATAGCCCAATTATCACTGTGAGCCATGTGATTTAAAGTGGATATACATTTTTTGAGGGGCTGAGGAACTTACACTGTAAATAGAGTAGTAGATATAAAGCAAATTATAGGAGAAATATTAGTAACCCCCTTGTTAAAGAAAGTAAAAATATTTTCATTTCGTTAAGACTTGGAAAAGGTGTATAAAAATGTATAATGAAGAACGGTAAGATTGGTAGAGAGGTAAGATTTTAACCTCATTCCAAATTAACACAGATTATTTGGGAATCTTTTTAGCTAAGCAAGAGGAAGGTCACGGGAAAAGACCTGGCATTGGGAAAAACCAACACATGCACATTAGAAAGACAGCAGAGTCATTTGACTGAGACATAAACAAGAAGTGATTCCTGAAAAATGCACAGAAATACAGTATTGATGGAGAGGTTTGTGCGGCTGGGTACCTCGACACGAAACTTCCACCGTGAGCAAACTTATGGGTTCTCTAAGGGATTGTTGACAATTTCATCCCAAGAAGCTTTGATTACTTGGAGAAGCCAAGGACATTGCACCTGAGTTCATCGTAAAGAAACATAATTGGCTGACGCTGTCTGCTATGGGAAGAAAGACAACACATAGAGCATTCACTTTTCCTCATGTGTGCGGGCATTTGATTAGAATCAATAAAACATTTTAGATGTGTTTTTTTTTCCTCCAACATTTTTTTAAAATCAGGTGTAAACAGGTCTGGTCTTCTCCAGCTTGCATCATTACACTCTATCAGTTATTTGTGGTTGGCATTCCTTTAGATAAGATGATTAGCCAGTGCCTGTGCCAATCTGGTTATGAACTACTTTGAATATAATTCCTGTGTATGTCAGATACCTCCAAAAGAGATGCTAAGTCTCCACGGGCAGTGAGTACAATACAAAATTCTTACAAATTCTCGCAGCGATCATAGATAATCCATGAATATTTAGCAGGTGGCATACAATTAGGGTACATGAAGCATTCACAGATTACAGCTATCACTGGTCTCATTTTTCTCTGGGGCCATTCATGTAGCCTCCTGACCCATGTACTGCTTTGTTATTTTTTTTTTCATAGCTGCAAAAGCTAAGTTAAGGAATGGATCCAAGAAGGACCACGGCAGAAGCCTTTTCTACCAATGAACACAGGAACGGACAGAATACCCGTGTCCAGTAACGAGGTGCACAAACAAATCTTTGGATGCAGAGGGGAGAGTAGAAGCTTAGTTGTTAGAATGTTTCTGCCCATTGTCCCACAGCCGGGCCTAATGGTTGCCTTCCTCCAACTCATTATAGACTTCCTCTAATTCCCGATGAGATTTCATAATAGTTCCTTGTTTAGTTAGTTTAATGTTTTCCATTAAAATAGATGTGTTGGGCCGGTGAGATAGCTCAGCGGCATAAGTGCCTGCTGGCGCATGAGGTCCTGAGTTTGATCCCTGGTACCCACAAAAAATAAATAAATAAATAAAACAGATGCCTTTCTGCTTTTTTCCCCTCAAAACTGTTTCTTTTTTATTTCTTACATTTCAACCAACCATTATATACTATCCACATTTTAGAACTGAAGGGTAATTGTTAAAAAATTCTTTGCTTCCTGTTTGTATCTTTAAAATATTCTTGGGGTACTCAAACTCTGTCTGTGGTCATTAGTTAGCAAACTGCATTATTTATTGCCTATATTTTTCTTTCAGTTAGTCCCTTAGCCTTTAATCATTTGTCTTGATTTTCTCTGAATCTACTCCAATTCTTCAAATTACATATGGTGCAAAGGTTCCTGACCCTGGACTGCAGTTCTTTAAAAGAAAAGCCATCACTCCCTCTCATGGTTCTAGGAAACAATGCTCGGGCTTTTGTCCAGGGTTATATTGCTGAGATGTTATTCTCTATCCATGAACAGGGCACTGGAGCGTCTGAGACATCCCCGGGGGATAATGTCAAACGTTAGTTATGTGGACCCCACACATTTTGAACTTGTGGTAATTGCAAAAAGTGCTGGGCTACTATGTCGAGAATGTAATGATAGGTTAATAAATAGCAGACAGGTTACAAGGCAAATAAAGTGTTTAAAGAAATAAAAAGTTTCAAAATTCCTTATACTACACAGTTTGAGTGCAAATACCAATTTTAACATGAGCTGAAATAACAAAATTTTATTCCATGTTTATTTAAATTGGTAGTAAGTTACCTGTAAACAGTAACATCGCATATCCTTATATATTAAATAATTTGGAATTTCTGCTAATTTAGGATGAGACTTTTCCCAATTAGTCTGCATTAGAGAAGTACCGCCTGATATTGACAACTGAGAAGGATTAAAGAAAGGTAGTCATTCGTGCCTGTCTGGGAGTTCACTGGGGACTGATGTGCGAAATCCCCAGCACAGGAGAAGAATGTAGAAATATCCATTCCTTTTCTTGTCCAACCTCTTCATTTTGTAAATCTGAATGTTGAAGCCAGAACATTGGTAGTCAGCTGAGCTTCCTGAAGTCAGAAGGATGAACACGATTTGAATCCAGGTCTTGCAACGTCTGGCCAAATTTTTCTCCACCTTCATACGTGGCCTCCAGGTCCCAGCTATAAAAGGAAAACCCGCCACGGGACGGCAAGGGCTGCTCGGCAGTCACTCTTCCTTCCCTACAGAGGCAGCCCTGGGGCTCCTTTCTGATCGGTGGGCAGTAGAGCGGCGACTGGGGGTAGCAGGCGGGGAGCTGGATGGGAACCAGGGCAGCTGCCGACTGCCAGGGAAACGGACTTAGCAGAGGCCACGGCTAAGTGGCCAATGAGCCAGCTTCCCCTCAGCAACCAAGACGGGGCTCAAGGGATGGGCCAGAAGGCACAAGATGGAATGCGAAGACTGCTGGGTGCACAATTGAATTGTTTTCCCCACCTTTGTTATCGTCTTTTTTTTTTTTTACTCTCCAAAAATTGTTAATATTGTTCTGTGAAAAATATCATATGTTATATATTCCTTAATGTATTTAAAAACAAAGTACCATTCAGAACTTTCTTTTTTATAGCTTTAGAGTCCTTTGAAATAATGGGCCTTCCCTATAGATACCAGCGGCAGGGTTAAGATTGGATAGAGTTGGGCTCAGTTTTTTAAAAAGGAAAAATGAGTCCAAGTCATTTAAAATGTTCTCCTGTTACAGGTTGAACTTTATTAAAGCATTAGGAGATGTAAAAGCTCCTTTAAAACTATAAACTCTTAGACAATTTCACAATCAGAAAATTCAGTTAGTGAAGTTTAGTAGTACTTTCCGGTATTTTATACAACATTTAAATATTCGCCAATATCCAGTGGAGGATTGGGGTTATGTGGATGTAACAGAAATCCTCTTAATTTAGCCTGTACAAAAAGGCCATTTATTAGACGATAAACGGGTGCCTTGGGGGACTGAGGATAAGTCATCAGAAAAGAATTACAACCACGGCAGAACGCTCTGGAGAGTTGTATTAACCTGGACAGGCTCTTATTTTACCTCCTCCTCTGCTAATATAAAAATCTGAAAACTGGACAATTAACCGCTACTATGATTTTAGATTTGCTTTATCTAAGTCTGTGATGGATATTTAATAAATACTGGCCGAAACACGTCAGCTTTTACTTTTTCCCTCTCTTAAGTATCTAACGATCTGCAAATAAGCACTTGAGAAAATGCTACCTAAAGGGACCCGGTGCTCTTTCACGTCACGAGAAATCTTTGTGAAACACGAACGATTCTCCCTCTAATTCTTCTGTCTGCAAGTGGGATGTACAGGCCCACGTGGGACAGATTCCGTCCGGGAACATGAAAGGCCGCACCGTGGGAGGAGAGGTCCCACCGACCTGCAGAGTAGCATCCCTTCTCTGCACCCCGGGTGATATCCCTCTGCTTTGAAGAGCTCATCAGACACTTCAAGCCAGGCCTCTGCGCTTGGGAGAAAGGTACCTTCTCTCTCCATCCTCACCTCTCCATTCCTCTCTTCCATTCCTTTTCTCATTTCCACACTGACTGCTTCTTAACGTGCCCTCCACTTGGAAGACCAGCAATGCCAAGCTGAGAATGAAATCACTGAGTCCTAGTGTTAAATTCTGGAGGATTTTCTTTGGCTGAGGGTTGAAGGGAGATGAAGTCCAGAACCCTTCCCTGAAAAGGAGCGCTGGGCAGATGATCCTGGGGCCCCCGTAGAAGATGACGGGGCAGGAGCTTGCAGTGACCTAGCCTGCTTCCTGGAGGACAGTCTTTCTCAATCCTTTCTCGTCCTCAGGGTCCTCTTTGAGAGCAGAATTTGATAGTGGGATCTGTTTTAAGCCCTCCTCTTAGGCATTCTGCGGATTGGTAGACATTCTAGAATATAGTCTCAACATGACCATGAAAGGGCAGGATTTCAACTTCAGCATTTTAAACAAGCAGTCTACCTGGGGATATTGTTAAAGCATTCTTTTAGTCTTTTCTTACAGTCTTATACCAAATGACTTCTCGCTCAGGGCTGTATTTTGTGTCTCGCCCATGGTTCTGTGAGATCAGCAGCATAGGTGAGGGGGAGCCATGGAAGGTTCCAGAGGTCTGCTTGGCCTGGCTGCTGGCTCCTGAATAATTTGCAGATAATAGTAAGAAATTACTCACTGTGTGTAGGTGGTTAATTTCTGTATTTCTATTGTTCACAGGCTTTAGTTAAATGTATCTTGAATACCTAATCTCGCTTGGAGTCATAGCAGTTTATTATTGAAGACACGTCCCTCAGTGGCTGTGAAATTAGGAAAAAATTGTTTAATAGTTATCTTCACTGGCTTCTATTAGCAAAGTAAAACTAAGTTAAGACTTCTCTAGAACCTCTCCCTCCAGCCTTTTAGGCAGAAGAGTAAGCAAACAGGAACAACTTAACATTTCATCAGAAACAGGAGGGGAAAAAAGCACCTACTACAACAGGATCAGTGAGACCGGAATTAGGATTCTGCTGGGCAGTAAAGGACAGCAGCTCCAAAATGGAGTCGGGAGGCCCCAGATGGAGTCCGCTGTGTCACCATGCTGCAGGGATCTTACAAGAGCATCCGCCAGGCGTCCTTCACTGCCTGGACCTCCTCGGAGCTAGTCAGGCAGGCCATTGGCACAAGGGCACATGGGCCCTGCATGGACTGGACCCTAAAACGGCATGAACACTGCACAGATTGAACCCTGAAAGAGTATGTAGTCTCCTATAGGGTAGGGGTTACACTGCTTACTCAGCACCCCAGCTCCCTTCTAAGCTCCTTCTAAACCCCTGGACAGGGCTGGTGAGATGGCTCAGCGGCTTAAGCGCCTGCCTGGCAAGCGCGAGGGCCCAAGTTCGACTCCCAGAACCCACATACGAAAAAGGGGCCGGTGATATCGCTCAGTGGCACGGGCACCTGCTGGCGTGCGAGGTCCTGAGGTCGACCCCCTGGTACCCACAAAAAAATAAAATAAAATAAAATAAACCCCTGGACAAAGAGCCCTCGTGGGCCTCCTGCTCAGAACCCCTCCTGGCTAGTGGGAGCTCTACATCTTTGCCTTCGTGTCTGTTACGTTCTTGCCTTGATATCTTTTAAATAAATTTGCCCGCTCCCTATCTCCCCTGTCCATAGTTTCATACTCCGTCACTGTGGGACATAAGCCCAGCATTCCAGTCATGCTACTGTGTGTCAGACACTGTGCCAGGGTGTTGTAGTATACATTATTATTTCACCTAATCCTTACAACCGTATGAAGTAGTTATCGTCTTAAATTCAGCATGGGAGAGCGAACACAGCAAGACCAGCATCCGGCAGGTGTTGGGCCCAGGCCTTTCACATCACCTCTCTTCAACACACAGGTGAGTGTATTGGGTTACATGTCCCTATGGGTAGTGGAGAACAATTTGGCAGGTTGTTGCTTTCTTTTTATTTTTCTTTCTCTTTCCCTCCCTCCCTTCTTTCTTTCCTTCTTTTGTTCCTCCCTCCCTCCCTCCCGCCCTTCTGCCTTCCCTCCTTCCAAATGGTACATCAAATTAAGGTAAATTTTCAAATTGATGGCATCTAAGGTTTATGCTGCCTTGACCTGCACATGCTCTATTCAGAAGGTGGCTGTCTCAGTTACTTTTCTCTTGTTGGTGAGACAAAATACCCAAATTAAAGAGGAAAAGGTTTATTTAGCTCACAGTTTGTGGAGGTTTCACTCTGTAATCAGCTGGCTCCAAGGCAGGGTGGCATGGCACAGGGGCAACAGTTCAAGGTGGCAGAAGACAGCAAAAGCAGCAAAAGGAAAAAGGGAGTGGAGAACAAGCCTCTTTTCCTCCCTTATATTGTGTGCAGGCTACCTGCCCTAGGGCGGGTGTAGCACTCACCATCTCCATGCCCTCCTCTTGCACAGGCTCAGGATGTTTACAAAGCGAGGACCCCCGCCCCCTGCTGAGTCACTTAGTTAAACTTCTAAACTTCTCAAGTTGACACAATGAACAACATCCTAGAGCAGTAAAAGCATGTCCTCTACACCCCAGGATGTAGAACTGCTGAGTGGCTTAGTTAAGTTTTAAACTTCCCAAGTTGACACAATGTACAAACCATTGCAATTCACTCTTTGTCAACTTGGCAACTAGACACATTTCTTTAAACCGGTTTCCAGATACAAAGACATGCTTATCCTTATCATTTCACAACTTGAACATTATAACACAGTTTAACAACCCTTAAGAACCAGTATTAAGTCTATCAACATTACATTACATTAGAACCATATTAGGGGAGAAACAGTACAATTACAATCCTCTTTTCTGTAGCTGATTACAGGGTAGTAGCTGGTATTTAGAACCACCTTCTTCCACTACCCACTCTGTATTCCCTTGGCCTTCAGCAAGCAGCTTGGCAGGTCTTGGTTCTTTCCCTGGCTCAGTGACCCACACCTTTATTCCTGAAGGCTCTGCACCATTGGTCATTCTGTCTGTATTAGGTTGTTGTAGTTTCCCACTGACCTTAACAACAGGGCATGGTAGTACTAAGAGGCACCCTAAGGGATCTCCTCCACATGCATTCTTCCTTTGCTCCACTATTGAGTAGTGGTCCAATTCCCCCTTGATAGTCTGGGTCAATCGCCCCGACAACACTGTGACTCCCTTTTTAGCTTGTGTCCTCAGAGGCATGAGGAGAACAAAATGACCAGGGGGAAGTCATAGCTTCCAGTTCAATGTTATCATTGTTGTGCTTCCTGGTACAAGCCTTGCCCTCTTTGGAACTAAGACTTTTAAGCCAGCAGAACATAAGGTCATGGGGACAGGAAGCAAAAATTTTGCTCTTGGATCACTGGGGGTGATGGTGAGTAGTACCATTCCTACTTCCACCCCTTGATTCCTGGACCCATGAATCCTGGCTATGGGAGACACAGTACCATATAGTGGATGCTGATTCAAAGCATATACAGCCTTTTGAAGAACCTTACCCCATCCCAGCAAGCTATTGCCACCCAGCTGGTGCCTTAACTGTGTCTTCAAAAGACCATTCCACCTTTCTATCAACCCAGCTGCTGTGGATGTTGAGGAGCATGGTAAGACCAGTGAATTCCACGAGCATGAGCCCACTGCCTCACTTCTTTGGCTGTAAGATGTGTTCCTTGGTCAGAGACATTGCTGTGTGGAATTCCATGACAGTTGATAAGACATTCTGTGAGTCCACAGATGGTAGTTTTGGCAGAAGCATTACATGCAGTGACGGCAAATCCATACCCAGAATACGTGTCTATGCCAGTGAGGACAAAGCACGGTCTCTTCTATGATGGATGTGGTCCAATATAATCAACCTTCCACCAGGTCACAGGTTGATCATCCTGGGGAATGATGCTATATCGGGGACTCAGTGTTGGCCTCTGCTGCTGGCATATTGGGCATTTAGCAGTGGCTGTAGCCAGATCAGCCTTGGTGAATGGGAGTCCATGTTGCTGAGCTGTGCATAACCTCCATCCCCGGCACCATGGCCACTCTGTTCATGGGCCCATTGGGCAATGACAAGGGTGGCTGAAGAAGGAGGTTGGCTGCTATCCACAGAATAGGTCATCTTATCTACTTGATTATTAAAGTCCTCTTCTGCTGATGTCACCTTTTGGTGAGTGTTTACATGGGAAACAAATATATTTACATCCTCTGCCCACATGTAGAGGTCTACCCACATACCTCTTCCCCACATATCTTTGCCACCAATTTTCCAGTTATGTTCTTTCCAAGTTCCTGACCATCCAGCCAGACCACTGGCTATGGCCCATGAATCAGTATATAGTCACACATCTGGCCATTTCTCCTGCAAAATGTACTACCAAGTGCACTGCCTGAAGTTCTGCCCACTGTGATGATTTACTTTCACCACTGTCCTTCAGGCATGTCCCAGAAAGGGGCTATAATGGTGCAGCTGTCCACTTGCCGGTGGTGCCTGCGTGATGTGCAGAGCCATCTGTAAACCAGGCTCTAGCCTTCTCTTCCTCTTAAAGCTGCTCAAATGGTATATCCCACTCCTGGTACCAAGTTCTGTCTTGGTTACTTTTCTCTTGTTGCTGAGACAAAACACCCAACACCCAAATTAAAGAGGAAAAGGTTTATTTAGCTCACAGTTTGTGGAGGTTTCACTCCATAATTAGCTGGCTCCAAGGCAGGGTCGTATAGCACAGGGGCAACAGTTCAAGGTGGCAGAAGACAGCAAAAGCAGCAAAAGCAAAATGTGGGTGGAGAGCAAGCCTCTTTTCCTCCCTTATATTGTGTGCAGGCTCCCCACCCTTGGGTGGGTGTAGCACTCACACCCCCTCCCTGGTCTCCTCTTGCACAGGCTCAGGATGTTTACAGAGCAAGGACCCTGGCCCTCTGCTGAATCACTTAGTTAAACTTCTAAACTTCTCAAGTTGACACATGTATCAACCATTACCGTGGCATAGCTATGTAGTTGGTGCTCATCAGATATACATGTGCTCCTTTACTAGAGGCAGATTCTCTGTGATGCGTCTGTCCCCACATGGCTAGCTTTGGCCAGTGGATCACTAAGTGAAGTGACACATGTCATGCCCACCCTTAGGGCTGGTGTGCTTCTTCTGTGCCCTCTCTCTTGCCACATAAAATTGGGAGCCGACAACTATTAAATACTCCTTTATTTCACAGGGTCCCTGGAATATGTGCTCACTTGCTCCTACCAAGCTAAGACTCCTTATTTTACACACCTGACACTGTGAGGGCTGGTCCTGGGTTGCCACTCTCCTTGTTCCTTTTCATCTCCGTGCTTTTCACGATCTCTACCCTCTACTAAACGTTCACAGGCAACATCCTTTGGGCTAGCTGGGCATGGAGGACAAATAATCTTAGAGGAACACAAGGAAAACATTTGGTTTCTCATTTCCAAGTGTTTGGTGAGATGGAAATGTGACCAAGAACCTGAGCTTCCAAACGCTGGCCTTTTATTCCTCCAAGTTGGAACTATTTTGGCCTGGGTGCCCAGTTCCTGGGAAGTTCTTAGGACTCACTGGTTCCGAGAACAAGAGGACTTGCAGGCGTCCCTGGGAGTTTGAATGCTTTGGAGAATGAAATTCTGAATTTACTTTTTGTATCGTCCAAGGACAATCCTGCTTGTGAAAATGCCTCATGGTATCTCCTAAATCTGCAAAAGTGAGGAGAAAGACTATTTGCTTTGATGTAATCAGATTCTCCAGAATTTAATCCTATATCCTATTCATGGCTGAGTGAGCCATTCAAAATTAAAATGAACCTTTCATCCCTGTGTATCATAAATGGGCATTTATCAGGACTATATGATTTTGCAATCCATCTGAATACGTAACCAGAATTTGTTTGCCTTCCGTTTCACCATGTAATTACCATGCAACAATAACAAAAGTGACATGTTTGAAGAACAGATAAAATGCTATAAATTGGCCAGTAATGGTGATATTTCCTCATCTTCTGAAAAACCCATTTATTCTCTCTCAACAAATCAAGGCATTGTCAGCCCATCCTCATCTCCTGGCCAGAGGGGCTCCACCAATTTCTGGATGTGAGCGACTTCCAGAATGCAGATGAGGCTGCCTAACGAAGGCGCTTCAGCCTGGCAGCTGGCCCTTGCCTGCCTCGATTTCTAAATCATCCATAATGGGGCCAAGACCTCCCAAGCACTAAAAAGAGCGAGCTGACATGCTGGACAAACTGTTAATTTTTTCCTGAAGAAGCTGCTATATCGCACATCTGTCACGGTGGCGCGGACCATTACTCACTGAGTCGGAGAAGAAAAATCTGTGGCTGGTTTCCGGCTGAGTTGTGAAGGGATCTGATGGAGAAGCACAGTAGCATGGAGCCCAAACCGCCGGCTTCCTCGGGCTCAGGGCTGTGCCCTCCGTTGGGTTGGGAGGGCCATTGTGTGGTACTGTCTGTATGAAGTTTTCAAATATATGAGAAGGCTGAGGAAGGGCACAATGTGAGGATGGTGTGGGAAGATGTGTGAGGGTGGGGAAGGCGGGCTTGCAGATGTGGACCACTGTGCTCGCGGCTGGGAACTGAGGACCACAGTGCTGGGGGCAAGGGATGCTGGGGTTCTGTGCTTTAAATTTCACACCATGAATGGGCGTTTCCAAGTGCTTCGCATCCCCCTAAAAATTATCTCATGCATTCCACTCTCTTCAGTGCAACATGGACAGCCTCTACTGCTGCCACAAAGGTTTACAGCCACCAACGAGGAACTTCAGAATCCCAGGTTAGCCACACCGGCATCAAGGAAAAACTTAACGTTTTTCTTCTTCTCTTTTTTCTAAACTCATTTGCTCATCCTGATGGTGAAATGTTGGCAGATGAAGAAACTCACTTTACGAAGGGGTTTGAAGAATCTGTGTACTCTTGGAAAGCAGAGGCTGAGTTAGTTTACTGTTTTCCAGTCTGCGTTTATTAAACAATGGTGCTTTCAGGAAGAAATCAACAAATTTTAGAAATTTAGCAGGAAGATGCAAACAGAAGACAGTTTTGACTGTATTTGGGACACTATTATAACAGTCTTATCTCTACCATCTTATAGCTGAAAGCCAAGCATTACATACTCTTTAAAAACACTAGTGATTTATTTTGAAAATTCGAACTAAGGAAAATAAAAACACTAAAGTAACACAAAAATAGCCTTCAATTGTTAACCTAGTTTCACCCTTCAAAAATTAAGCGTAAACACAGGACATCCTGTAATGTCACGGGAGTTAGGTTTGAGGGTCTGAGAATGATTTAAACTGTCTGACAGTTCAAAGACAGGAGGCGACTCTAATGTACAGATAAAACTCAAACTGGCACTAGTAGATCATACTCCTGGCAGCTAATGGCACCAACTCACTAGAGACAAATCTGGATCTACTTAAAATGTCAGGTGTGTAAAGTAATGAGTCTTCGCTTAGTAGGAGCCCAGTAGAAGGGGCCTTCATGGTCCACTTGTCCGGTGAGCACCCATTACTGCCAGTCTGCTAAATAAATGAGTATTTAATACCTGTTGGAATAAAAAAAAAACAAAACAAAACACTTACTTTAACAAATCTACTCCCCTTTTCAGGAGAAAAGATAAATTCGATCAACATAAATAGTGAAGTGCCTCTTACAGCAAAAAAAAAAAACTCAAAGAAAACTGAACATTTTGATGAGTATCATAAAATATTTAAAATTTCCAAGCAGATTTAAGGCAAGCGTAGCTTTCCAGAAGGACACGGAGTGAGAGTAGCCTGTGGAGCACGAGGTGCTATTTTAAGTGGTCAGAGAGGGAATCCAAGGGTTCCTTCCCTGACATCGGAACTCTTGTGCAGGAAGCAGACTGGAGATAGTGGGCCAAGTCCTGAGTCAGGGACAACAAAAAGGACACAGGAAAATACCGCAGAACAGGTCACAATCAGCTATAAACGTGTCTGTAATTCAAATATATTTATCAGGTTTTTTCTCTGAAATTTTTTTCTAGATACTGAAATTGTCCAGTGGTTAAATTAAAACTAATTTAACTGCACTATTAAATGTTAATGGTCAATGAGTAATAATTTAAAAACAATTTAAGGATACTTTCAACTTTATTTTTATTACTTTAGGTTGAAAGGAAAACATTCAAAGCAGAAACACAATGACGGCTTATAAATAACATTCTTAAACATTGTTTTATTCTTTCGTTCTTTGTTATACCACTAATATGGTTTCCTACCAAAAGAAAAAAAAAACTAAAAATAATCCCAAATATTCTTTTCTAACAGCTTCATTTTACAATACCAATTAGATCACTTTTCTTTTTAAAAGACAAAAAAAGATGAAAATAGTTTTAAAATGTGTATCAACAATGATTCTTCTCTTTCATGAAATATCTGCCCAAAGGGAAATGTACCAAAGAGAAGCAATTTTTAGTTAATTAAGAGAAAACCAATTAATAATGCTGAAATGAACATATTAATAAAAGCAGCACTTTGCAGTCGTGCCTGTAAACTGTACACCTGTGTGCTGTAAATACACCTATATGGACATATTAACTGTAACCCTACTGTTTTTTTGAGACGGGGTCTTGCTATGTAGTTCAGGCTGGACTTGAACTCACTAAACAGCCCAGGCTGGCCTCAAAGTTTTGGAGATCCTCCTGCTTCAGCCTCCTGAGTGCTGGGATTACAGGAGTGTGTCACAATGCCCAGGTGTAACCCTACTGTTTAACTTCTGTTTGATAACCACAGTAATGAGTTATAACACCTATGTCTTCAAATGCTAAGACCAATGAACTGGTAAATTTTAGTTAGCAATGAATTTTCTTTTAAAGAGGTGTCAGATAATTTAAAAATAAAAACAGACAAATCCGAGGGGTATGGGGTCTTAAAAATGGTACCGAGGCTAAAAAAAACGAAGGAAGGAAATGACCGCAGCACACAGACTGGCCCATATCAAGTAATACAAATACATAAAGAAGAGTCCGATTGTTGGCGAGGCCACGCCCGCCTGCCGGGCTCCCGCGGGGAAGGGATCATGGTCTAGGAGGGGAAGGGGCGCAGTGAGTTATCTGTAGAGGACAAGCGTGGCTCCGAGCCGGAGCAGGGGCGATCTCGCCTCCTTTTCAAGGCGATCCGAATGATGCATTCTAAACCAAGAACTGTTCTGGAGGCTTTGGGCCCGAGGGACAATTTCATTGACAGAAATTAACACAACTACACGCAAAACACTCATCGGCGGGTTTCCTACTCCAGAAAGACATTTGGGCCCATCTGACATTTCACGCCCGCGCTGTGACGGGAACGTGGCCCCGCGCGGACCCCCCCGCGGACCGGCGCCGAGGCCGGGGCCGGGGGCCCAGACTCGCGGACCCCGCCGTTCACCGACTCCCTGGAACACGAAGTACGGAAACCCGTCTCTGTGAGCCGCGCACCGGGCCTTAGGGGTCAAGACGAACGCCCTTTGCTTCCAGGAAACGTGAAGGGCGTCTCTCGGGGTGTCAGGGAGGCTAAGTGAACGTCCCTCGGGAGATGTTTCGGCAGCTTCGGACGCGTGCAGAAAGGGGCAGAGCAGCATTCGTGCAGACGGCGAGTGCAACCACGCCCCTCGCCACTTCGGCACGCGAGTGTTCGCCACCCAGAGGGTTTTGCAACCATTAGCAGAAGATAGAAAAGCAACAGCCACGTTTTCAGGAGGGTCACCTCAGCCTTGCAACGGCCTCACTGTTCACCAGGGGCTCCAAATTGGGCGTTTTGAAATTCTAGGCCTTCGGAAGATCTTTAGGCGATGGAATTAAAAAACAAAACAAATTTTCAATAGATCTTCGCCATACACTATTACAAAGAAGTTTTAAAGCCTGCACATAATCTCCACCATCACTTCCCCCTACATAAATACAGTGAGCATATAGGCAAAATAATATAAAAATGGCAAATTTCTAGCGACAAACTTTCAGAAAGCAATCATGTAAGGTCACTTTAGCTCATACGAAAGCTTCGAGGAGCAACTCATCCGGCCGCCTATAATCCCCTAAATGTGCGGTTCCCTTACCACGCACCCCTAGGAAAAACGATAATTCTTAAAAGAAATGTGTACCGTTGGCAAACCAGAAAGTCTTTCAAGTCGCAGGGTGACTCCCCCTTTTCTACTTGGCAGGGGACGTGTTTTTGTTTAGGGGACCACCTGACAAAGATCTGTTCTCTATTATTGCCTTCAAAAACTCTTTTTGGACAACTTGCAAAATTTTAAAGAAACTTCTAGAAAAGTGATTCATATCGGCTCTCTTGACCTTTACTCAACAAATACAGGCCATTAGAAATAGAATAATACAGTAATTATTAATTCTTAATGATGAAGATAACAAATCAATCCCGTCAAACTAAGAGTAATTTAGAATCTCTGATATTATGAAGCACATGATGGAGAAATACCTCAATACGAATCATAAAATAAAAATAACTTTTCTTGCTTAGATATAAAGTAACAGCTTAGATTTTAAAAAGGGGATTTAGGTTCCTTTCACTTTCTCTTGTTCACCTTGTAAAGGGGTCAAACCACTGCCGGAAATCTGAATTCTTGGGAGAGCCATTTAACCCTTCAAATAAATTGAGGCAATAGTCTAATGATTTACTCCAATGATTAAAATTTAAAATCAGTTTCTTACACTTGAGTTGATCTTAAAAAAATATCAGCCTTTGGGAAGAGAGAGGTAGATGTCCGGATGAATGGAATTTACAGTTCAGTCATGGCGAATTTTAAAAATACATTTTTCTTTCAATAATTGTTTTATGTGCTACATGAGGTAAAATTTATAAAATCTGCACTAAAAGTAATGTTGAGGGCACTCTGGTGATAACGATGAGGTTTATTTTTGTCAAAATGTCCGAGGCAAACATTAATTGCTCTTTGCTAACTGTGAACTTCATACTATGTTGTCCAAAGCTATAAAATTAAGCCAAATTCAAGGAATATGAAATTGCTCAGCCTCTCGGCCTTTTGCTTCAGACGTGGAGGATGGGATGAAAGGAGACATGATCCTACTTTGGAAACAAGTGGTGCTCACATCTGTCCGGGCATCACATGCATACACGGATTGAGCAAACATTAGCAAGCATTGACGTCTGAGATCAACATAAGAAAGAGCAATCAACTGCTTTTTCTACCTAGAAATGCCTAGAAATTACTGAAAGAGTTTATAGGGTACAGGGGTTCACTTTAGCACCATGGACAGTGTCCCTGTGGCAGGACTGTGTGTTGGGAAGCCAGTGATGAGTTAGAGGCAATGATTTCTCCTTTGAAATCAGAAAGTATACAGTCATTTCAGAACAAAGGGAGAGGTGCATAAAAAACTGTAACACATTTCTTCCTTGCTTTTCTTCTTAGGGGGATTTTCCTGAAGCAGGGGTAGGAGTTGCAGGAGTGCTTTTTGGAAGAGGAAATCCGAGTCCTAAACCTTTCGGCCTCTGTGTGGCTTGAATTGGCTCTGCGATGCCCTTGCCATCTCGGCCGAGGCCCGACCCCGGGGTCCAGCCCATATTCTGCAGCATGCGGTTTCCAATGTTGTTTTCTAGGATGGGCTGGGCATTTTCACCAACTAATCCTAAAACGAGAACATGAGAGCACGTGTCAGGGTCGAGGGAGGTGAAACCTTCAGCTATGAAAGCCGTATTCTCCTAAGGGTTTTGTTGTTAACGGTCCCAGGGAGGGTCACTTACACACTTTGGATTCATCTTCCAGGACTTACTGTAGCTGAGGTAGCTATGGAAGAACCATCCATCTCGCTTAGACTGTATTCCATCTCTGCAGGCTTTTGCTTTCTCACATGTAAAATGGGCACAACATGACAGACTGCCCGTCTCACATGGCTTCAGGATCGGGGGAGATCATGTATGTCAAGAACATTCTTTAAACTATGACCTACTCTACACATGGGTTTATTTTCATTACCACACGAGCCTCATGGAGAACTCTGAAAATCACCAACTTATAATATTTTAACACCTTACATTTGGCCAGGACCTTGCTGTTCAACAACCAAAATTAAAACCAAGCAGAAGGCATCTTGAATTCCTAGGAATTTACACTCTTAGACTCTTCTTGCTATTTATTATTTAGTACTCGGTGTCCTCTAATTCTCTTCCACCTTGTCTTCAAGGGTCCACAACGACTATAGCAGCAGGTAAGAAGGGAAAGATAGAGGGAAGCCATAACGAAGATATACCTGAGGTGTGACTGAAAAATACAGTGAATATATAAATAAAAAAATTATTATGGTAAAAGACATATTGGCATCAGTCTCCCTCAAGATACTCCCCCTCACTTCAAACACTTATCCCACTCTTCTTGTCACTTTCTGAAGCAGTTCTGGAGGTTTTCTTTCATCAGTGTCTTTAGCTGTGCTGTCATGTCTGCCTTGATGTCCCCAATCAATTCAAGACATTTACCCTTCTGGGTCATTTTTACTCGGAGAACAGCCAAAAGATGTATGGTGCCAGATGTGGTGAATAAGGTGGATAAGAACATGCTATAATGTTTTCACGAGCCTGCCTTTCATTTGGATGGCACTTGGTAGAAGCATTCGCTGTATTTTTTATCATGCTTCATAAAGACACTCTGGAAAGAGGACTTCCAGAACTGCTTCAGAAAGCAGCAAGAATGATGGGATAAGTGTGTGCAAAGTAAGTGTGTGTGTGTGGGTACTCCAAGGAAGATTAATGGCAAGGTGTCTTTTACTACAATGAACTTTTAAAATTTAAACACTCATCATATATTTTGATCACACTACATATCTTCATAATAGTCCTCCTAGGCCTCTAGGGTTAAAGATATCTCCCTTTGAAAAAAAATTTATTAGTTCCGTGTTTGCAGAACATGGAGAGTTGGTGCATGAACACAACATATGTTAATTCTTTTTACTTCCCTGTCCCTTCTCCATCCTCCTTCCTCCTTCCTTCTCTAGATCCCTTTCCCATTTGCAAAAGATCTATCTCCCTGGTTCCTATTATTCATCCTTTATTTTACTCTATAAATTATTTAAACTTAAGGTTGCTCATATAAAAGAAAGCATACAATATTTAACTTTCATTATGTGATTTATTTAACTTAACATTACGGTCTCAAAGTGCATCCCTTTTCCTACAAATGACGCAAACGTATTCTTTTTTTATGACTGTGTAGTACTCCAGTATATAGAAATACCACTTTCTTTATCCATTCATCAGCTGATGGAGATGTAAGATTCAGCTATTGTGAGCTGTGCTGCTATAAACATGGGTATGCATGTGTCTCTGTGATATGAGGCCTTTAACTCTTCGGGGAAGATGCCTAGAAGGCAGATGGCTGGGTAAATGGAATTTCTAATTTTAGGTTTTTGAGGACTCTCCATACTGACTTCCATACTGGATGCACTAGTTTACAGTCCCACCAATAGTGTAGAAGGGCTCGTTTCCCCAGGCCTGTTACTGTTTGGGTAACTCCCCTTTTAAGGACTCGAGGATGCTCGTGGTGTGCCAGGCAGGTCCAGTACATCCTTGCTCTGAAATGCAGACTGTGTTGTCTCAGGCAGAGGTAGGAACGGGCAGCTTGGTCTTCTCAAAAACTCGTGAGCCAGCCGGTCTCTAGCATCCACCTACACCCTGCATCCCTCCCGCCCCTTCTCCTAGCATCATTAAGTTTTTTTCCTTCAGCATCAGTTTGCTTCCTCCCTGACTCAGGAATATGACAGCATTTCCTCCCTATGTCCTACACCCTTCCACCTTAGTAAAAACAAACACGCACAAAAAGATGATAGGACTCTCTGTCTGACTCCCCGGAGGCTGTCCAGGATGGCCACACAAGGGCCAGAAGAGTCCTCAGCATCAGTAACAACAACAACAACAACACGTATTACCTTGGGTCCCCACACCATGGTATCATTTCTTAGCCTGGACGGTAGTTACACGGACGAGGGATTTACTAGTGTGCTTTACATGGTACCTACACATTTTCATGTGCTTTCGGGTGCATGTGTTCACAGTGGAAGAGAAAAGCAATGCCAGCACTGCCCCGATGGATACCTTATCTGCTAATTTGTATGTGGCATACTGGGAAACAGCAAGTACGTCGCTCTCTAAGATCCTGACCTGCAGAACAAGAAAGCTGCAAGAGAGCTAGAGATGAGTTTTACTAACTGCACCTCTCTCATTTACCATGGAGAGATCATCCGTTGATTTTCAAGGCCCCCTCTCAAAAATTTTGTTATTCTTAATCTGGAGTGCACTGTAGGACTTGGAATAATAGTAGTGATTCTTCACATTTACTCAATTCATTACAGCGAGGAACAACTGAGTTATCACAACAACCAGTGGGCTTTGGATTCATGAAATGGATTCTCAGTGAAACAAGAACCTTAACATGAAGCAGAAAAAACAAAACAAAACAAACAAACAAACACCTCTGACTGGCTACAGCTCTGATGGCAATGGCTGGCCTCAAAGAAAATTTCTTCACTATTGTTTACTGCTTGAACAGGCGAAAATGTACATATATAAAGATTTTATATATGGGGGAGAACCTTCTGCAAAAACAAAGAATAGCTAAACATCTTGCTAAATGTATCAAAAAAGCAGTTAGGTTTTTATTTTGGAATCATGGTGATGTTGCTGACCCAGCTCAACCTCCAAGGTGTAGGCTTTCTCCAGGGAGCTGCAGATGAGCTCTGTGAGGGAGCACTGAGCACCAGTACCTTCCCTCCTGTCCCTGATTTTTCAGGGACACGAGTTAATTTACTGCAGTCCACAAGCTAAAATCAGACCAGAGGTCTAATGATGCTCTGGGCTACACATCTGTTTATATTCATATTTTTGGCATAATAGCCAGCAAAAGATGGACTTTAAAATTTGATATTTAAGAAAAAGTACGAGACCAATTTAAAACATCTCTACGGAAACTGCTAAGTGATGGTCCATTTTGGGTCCCAAAGGGAACTGCAAATGGTAACTGATTCCCCATCATTAATTTAAGATGTTGGTGTTTCTGTCCTGGAGACTTGGGGGTGGCCAGCCTACTCCCGAGCTTGCATTTTTATAAAGGTGAAAACGAACTCATTCTAATTTTTAAAATGCTGCTTTCATTTCTTATCTTTGCAAAAATAAAGCATCATTTTGTACTTTGAAGAGAACAAGCAGAAATAAGGACATTCAGTTTAATACTTAAATGCTAAGCCTCTCCATATAGAAAAACAACCTAAAAAGAAGCAACAGACCCCTTCCTTGTCATGGAAGCGTTTCAGAGTGTGGTCCTCTGCTGGTCCCTGGTCCTGTGCTACGAGATTAAGACCTGGGAGTGGACAACTAAGCCTCAGCACATGTGATGCCATGGCCACCCTTTCTCTTCACCCCTGCAGCGCTAAGTCCTTTGGGAGCCTTCCAGAAGGCCCTGCTTCTGGGTGCCCCATCCCCAGCCCATCTGCTGGGTCTCTGCTATCTGTCACCGCCAAGCCTGGTCTGTGCTTTCCCTCAGATCGTCCAAAAAGTGCGGAGGACAGAAATTCACTTGCAAAACTGGCTCAAGAGATGAAACTCTTGTATTGGCCTCTCCGAGCCACTAATTGGCCTGGCTGGCTGCGGGTTCAAGTGGCAGGTTGTCCAGTCCTTTGCCTCCTGAAGTGTTGCACTGATGCGGGTCAGCAGCCCACGGAAGGGAGGTGGCGCGGGCTGCGGGGCACCAGTCCATCCCTCCCCGCACTCAGGTCTTTACTAGTTCACTACCGCTCTTCTCTCATCTTGGCTCTGATGTCTTACAGCCAATTATTATTATTAGTGGTTATTAAAATGTAACTTACAACACTGTCCTCTCTTCTCAGTAATTTAGGGACATAGACTATTTTTAAGAACTCAAGCAGCAGCATTAATTAAGCAGTCTGAGAAGTGAAAAGGGGTAGTGTTCCTGCTGACAGCCAAAAGTTTTATTTTGTTTTTTTTTTTTCATATAGAAAAGCCTCACTAATTCAGACTATTCTGTATTTGCTCTATAATAGGCAGCTATGTCTCATGACTCACTAAATAAAATCAGTTCAAAGGCCTTAATTAATTAAAAAGAGAGTGCACTTTTTAAAATAATGGAAATTGAATGGAAAACCAATTTCTTTTTTTCTTAAGTAATGAAAACTGAATGATGGAGGGAGTATTCTTCGTAACAGATGTTTTGCGTTACTGAAATACATTTCTTATGGAATGATAATGTATCAAAAATATTCATCTTCAAAAATCTAAAACTAACCCCTTAGAATAAAGGCACGCAGGGACGTTTCCTTGCTGTCCCATCATCCGAGTAGGCTCTGCTGTCTGCTGTACCAGGCGCATGGCGTGCTGGATTAGCACGTGGTGTACTCTCTGTCACTTGGAACAAGGGGCGAGGGGGTTTCTGATGTTCCTCAGGCAGGGGAAGTCACCCCTCCACACAATGGATAAGCTGGGATTTCGACTCTGGCTAACTTCATTCCAAAAGTCTATCTCCTTCTACTACTGGCATTGCCTTTCTCAGAGAAATTTTAATGGAGATAATGCTTCAAACCATTTAAGAAAATTCACAGAGTAACGCATGAATTGTAATGTTAACTTCTCTCCATTTGTACATGGAAATATATACACTGACATATTTGGATGACTTAGAGTAATTACAAATGTTTCCATACCCATCAATTCTTTTGATCTTCCTTATCAGCCTAAAAGGTAGGTATGACTGGCCTCATTTTATAGATGAAATTGCTGTTTAGAGAGGTAATGCACCTGGCCAAAGTCAACTAGTTAGAAAGTGTCCTAGTGGAAACCTGAGCTTAGGACAGCTGAGTCCAAATGTCATCCCTTCCGTTGACTCAGAATTATTTTCTATTAGGTTATTTCTTCTCCCACATTTTCCCAACTGACTGAGGTTTTAAATCTATTCAGATATTTCAAACTCCTGGAAAAAAATATTGGCCTAAACAAGAATCACAAATCTGACTAACGAGTCTGAAATATCTTAAGGTTCATTTTGTGTGATAAATCCAGCTACTATAGCTTTTTTTTTGCTAGTATTTGAATTGTACCTTAAATTTTAGTTGTTTTTACTATAAAAAGCATGTACTATTTCATTCTTTTATTCATTTTAATTATCTTTGAATTTGACTGATAGATTTACTTCATTTATATTTATTGTAATTACTGATACATCTGGATTTATTTTTACTAACTTATATAGTATAATTAATCTGGCTTTTTATGCATTTTTTTGTCCTTTTTGGGCAGCCATTACTTTCTTATAGTAGCTTGAAAATTATATGCTGTTTTTCTGTTATTTTAGTGCTTATCTTTAACAGTCAAACGTACATCTGACTTTTCTTCACACATTTTACATATTACTATGGTCCAGAATTTTAGACTCATCGTATTCTCCTCCAAGTTAACCATCTTCATAGTCATTGCTATTATTACTTTCATACATTCAGTATTAGTTTAACTTTAATGACGTGATCAATAATTCCTTTCTGATTTTCATCTTTTGTAATGGATTCTATTTTCTTCTATATGAGGTATTAAATTTACTAATGATCAGTTGTAGGGAGCGATGAGACAATTTCATGGTTGCCGCTCCGCCTCCCCCTCCAGAGGGCATCCGGTGCGCCAGCCTATATCTCCCGTGATCCTCTCCAGCCTAATCTGGAAATGACGACGACCTATCCGTGCTCACTACATTCCCCGTGAGATGACAGCTTCTGCCCCCGCTTCTATAAGTGCCTTAGACACTTCCTCAATAAACGAGACTTGATTGGAACCCTTCATCTTGTCTCTGTTTCTCTCTCCTCTTGCCCTGTCCCCTCATCCCGTTTTTCCTCCAGGTGGGACCCACGAGTTGATCCGTGGGCCGGATCAATCAGTTTTTACTTGAAAGTGACTTTATTTCACCCTCAGTCTTGGGTAATAGTTTAGCTGGGTATATAACTTTAGGTTGATTTGGCTATTTCATCTCAGCACTTTGAAAACATTACCTCCTATTTCCTAGATTCTATTGCTGTTTTTCTTAAGTTTGATAAAGTATAGCTCCATTCTTATGAAGGTTATATATACTTTTTTCTCCTTGGCTGCTCTTAAGTTCTCTTTGTTTTTGGTGTTCAGAAGTTTACTACAATGTGCCTGGATAGGACTTCTGTTACAGTTTATATCTAGATGTCCCCAAAGAGCCTCATGCACTCATAGGTGGGGCTCTTGAAAGATGACTGGATTTTGGGGACAGCACAGCTGGCTTCCTGTTGGAAGGAGGAGCCCAGTCTGAAGAGGAGGTCACTGTGGGTGATCTGAACGGGCATATCTCCCTTCCCAGCTCCTCTTCTGACTCTCTGCTTCCTGGCTTCCCTGAGGTGAGCAGCTCTCCTGCACCCAGACACTTTCACCAGGCCTTCCTGCATCAGAGCTGGCTGACTATGGACTGAAAACCTGAGCCAAAATAAAATTCTCTTGCTTTATGTTGCACATGTTGGGTATTTTGTCCCACTGATAAGGAAAATAACGAAGACAATTTTATTTACATTTAATATCTCCTGACACAGACATATTTTCTCAATATGAAAATTCATACTTTTTTCAATTCTAAAAATTCCTTACAATCTTGACTCTTGCGACTCCACATTCTTTCCACTCTTCTTTCTGTAAACTGTATTGGATACATGTTGAATTTCACTCACCTGCAAGTCCTTCAGGCCTCTGTTATGTATTTTCCATCTTTTATCTCACTGTGCTGTTTTCTGGTAGTTTGTTCAGATTTATCTTTAATTCCCCCCTCTTTTTGGCTGAATCTAATCTGCTTTTAGCCCATTCAGTGATTTTTTTTTTTTTTTGTTTTCAAAATAAATAAAGTAGCCTCAATTTTCTATTTGGTTCTTTACCACTTCTGTCCCTACAGTTATTCTCTCTCATTTTTGAATGTATTTTTCTAATTAATTTTTTGATTTTACTGTATGGAGTCATCTTCAGTAAGTTTTTACTGGTGGTTCTTCTTTGTTGCCTGCGTTGAAGTCATACCCCTCTATGGTGGCTTTGCTTTTGTTTCACAGACCATCTGTTATCTTAATTTTTTGGCTAAGTGTAATTTTAATCTAGAAACTCAAGTGAGGGCAGCCTTGTGATAACAACCTTTAGAGAGATTTCGATTTGGGACCCAAGTAGAAACAAGATTCTTTATCTTCTACCATGTCTGTGAGTGGGTGTTATGGCTGTGTCTAGATGTCCCCCTAAGCTTTATGCAGTCATAGGTGGGGCTTTTTCAGAGGTGGCTGGATCTAGAGTGTGTGATGCTGGGATTGATTCCTGGTGCAACGCTAGGAAAAAGGGCACTAGGATTAAAGGCGTGAGTGCTACCTGCCCTGAGTAGCCTGGATAAGATAAATGGGGCAGAAAGACACTGTGAAGGTTCCTTGTTGCTTTGCTACCTTCTGCCCACCATGAACTTTTCTTCCTCTGCGATGCCACTCTGCCTTAGAGCCAGTCAACTATGGACTGAAACCTCTACAAACTGTGAGCTAAATGAACCTTTCCTTCTTTAACTTTGGGTGTCGGGTATTTTGTCTCAGCAATGAGAAAAGTAACTAAGAAATTGGGTTTGCTTCCAGTCTTCCATTTCAGAGGTCAGAGCTTTCTAGAGGTTCTGGCTTCCTGAGCAGCTTCCCACACAGCTGGTAGGCAGGGCTCCCTTTCCACAGGGACACTGACAGGAGGGTCTCAAGGTCTTCAGGCCTGGTTATCATGAGTCTGGGTGTGGGGCTACTCACGGCCACTTTTAGTCCTGAACTTTTCCATGTCTTTCCATGGCTTTCCATTTTATTCAGCATTTCCTGGTCTTCTGTAGGCTGAGAATTTTCTCATTATTTAGTTTTTACAGTGTCAAGAACAGCAATTGTTCCCTGTTTTCCATGTGTGTTGACTCTGTCCTTAAGTGTTCCCTGTACTGAGCGACAGTGGGAGAATGACTTCCTAAGGCTCTACTAAAACACATGCCAGAAATGTGCCACGTGACAGACAGCTGCGCACTTACTGAGCCTGTGCTATTCATTCAGCTAGAATCTGGCTCCAGAATTACTAACAATCCCCTCATAAAGGTTTGTTTTCAAATCCTGGAAGAAATAGGCTAATCCACAGTGGTGATGTGGATCTGGTGATAAAACAAAATAAAAAATACAATCATTGGCTAATTGAGGAAATCTAATTCTTTAAAAAGCAGGATGGATATGCCAAATATTTCTGAGTTTGTGATATAACTTATTGGAAAGCATACCTTGTAAAAATATTAACCCATTATTATTACTTATATCTTGCCTTTACTACCATAAATGTTCAGAGACTATTTTTCTATTGAAATATTAGTAGGATGTGGAGGAAAAAGCTGAAAAGTCACAAATAGCTGCAATGTAACCTCTTGCCAAGAACTCACATGTCCATAAAGACACAGGTACTTTGGAGCAATGTCTATACCAAGACAACAAGCACTTCTGCACAACTCACAATGTAAGGAAGAAAACTGACTCCCTATATTGAACATTTTCACTATGGTATTATTTCAATGGAAAGCAAAGCAACGACAGGCAATACTAATTTTGAATAATGTTGAGTTTGATACTGTAGAGTGGATAAAACATTTTCAAAAAAAGTAGTAGCCACAATATCTCAGTAAACATATTTAAATCTTTTTACTATCAAATCCTCAATAAGCTGACTTCTACCAAAATCACAGACCACAGCCAACATTGCTGATTGCCTTTAAAAAAGCGTTAATAATATTCTTCCTATTTTGTTCACTGCTTTTCTTCACCTTTACAGAAGACAGTTTTCAAACTATAAAATGCATTCTGCTGGCAAACCTTGCTTCAATAGTTCTCAATTTTATAATAGCAATCTACATCCTTTGCTACTGAGACGTCCACTATCTTTCAGTGTGACTCTGAATGGGGCAGAGAACAAGCCACACATTAAAAAGAATCAATACCTAACATTATCAATATTCATTATACTTTGTCAATACAAAATACAAAGGTGAAAGAGCAGTAAATAAGCTAAAGCACTGAAATAAATTTGGTGTTCTTGTCACAATTAATAAATGTTCAACCAATAACACCCCTGGCTGGTCTACAGCCTTCTAAAGAGATTGAAATTATGCTTCAATGCTGTTGCTAAAAGAGGATGAGAAACATTTCAATATGCTAGCACATAAACATGATCAGATTTTGGGTTATTAATTTTATGGCGGATTCAAATCCTTTTAAAGGTATTATTACTTATGAATATAATATATAACTCTTTATCTTGAGAGTCATAAACTGCTGTGCAAGCCCAATTTGGGATTAGGAAGTTAAAGTGCCTAATTACAGTATATTGTTTTGGTAAATCTTTCCTACACTTACTGCTTTATTGCATAATATTTCACATAGAAGTCAGAGAGGATTATCAAACGGTGTTCAAGCTGTCATTCTTTTAATGCTTCCTCTCTATTTCACACGAAAGAGAGTTTTCTTCCCTTGTATTTTTCCAGCTTAGATTTAATATTTACTAAAGGTAAAGGTGAAAATATATCTCAGCTCAGAGTGAGTTTTTGGGAGGTCTGCAAAGATCTGTGAAAATAGCAACTATATCCTCTTAAATATAATTCTACATGCTGGCTTAACTTTGGAAGTTAACAAATATAAGTGGCTATGTCCAAAATTTTTTGACTACAGTCCAAAATTTGAAAATTACTATTTTTCAGGGATAAGATGATTTAAGATTCATAACCTCATTATCACAATGTATTTATGCAAAAGCCTTTCTTACTTGAATTAGTGTAATAATCTTCACCTTCCAGTTGATTCATTAGCATTATAAGATATTCTACTTAAAACTGAAGACTTTTAAATAACCTCAATTTCTTCCTTTTTGAGAGAAACAGTTATGCATAGATTTGAAAAAAATTGCACTGAGAATGAGTAACATATTTTTCCTACTCCATTACTCTTTGAGTAACTAAAAAATGCATGAAGCTTTTATGAATTTTATCTTTTAAGTAAACTCCAGCAATATAATAAAAATCCTGAATCTGAAAAGAATCACAACAGATTTGAAATGTAGCATCTGGAATACTGCCGTGCAAGCTCATGACAAAAAGTGTTTGAGGCCAGAGTTTAATGTTGGTACCTATCCTCCGCATAAATGACTCTCGCAGATGCTGCTGAATTGTAACATCAAAACCGCCGTGTAGGAATGATTATATTACCCTTTGTCTTTTTCCTTTGCACTTCACACACGTTTGCAGTGTTGGGAGCTGACCCTGGTAGTCTCTTTTCCTTGGGGCTGCCACTTGGGTGCTTTAGCAGCAATTCCTGAGATTGTTCTTGTCCTGTTTCTGCCACTAATGTCTGCACCATTGAGCGACGAGACGATGCAGAGAACCATTCAGCTGGAATGGGGGACATTGAAGAACCCTATATCTGCTTTATGGGAGATGTGATTGAAGAACTTAGCGCACGCATTTGATCTAGTGACTGTTCCTTAGGAAGGGATATATTAGAAATATTCAGTGGATGCTCTTTATCTCTACGTAGAAACAGCTGCACAAATCCTCTGTAAAACCAAAAGCCTGTAACACGTTCAAACCAACATATGCAACAGGACAGTCTTTACATGTGTATAGTCTTACAAAGGGGCCGTGTTGTTACAGAAGGAACAAGGGTCAGGGGTCACACAGATACAGGCTTGACGCCACAGGCTTGACGCTAAGTGCTGAATAACTATGTCATCCTAGGTAGCTAACCTATCACTTCTCTGCATCTTAAAAATTTTACCATTGGTAAAGTGATGACAGCAACACTCAGATAGTTGTTATAAAGATACAAACACAAATAAAGTTCTGTTACATAGTGAGTGGTAAATATTATTCTACATAAATTCAAGCACACTATACACAGGTGTCTTAATTCCAAATCCTGAAGATTCAACAGGGCTAGGAAGATGAGGCATAACTTAGTGCGTGATTCCACAATGTCACCCTTTATATGGAACAACTGCATAGGCATGCTCTCATTATAAGTTATTTCTCAAGGTTTTTCAGTGCTGAACTATGGAATAGACAACATAAGCTTCACATCTTTTATTTCCATAAAATTCATCACATAAAAATCCTCAAATATATCCTTTTCTTCTCACTGCTTATTCTTCTGTTGATATAAGTCCTATTTTCGTAGTCTATAATTAAAACCACTTTACTTATAAAAGGTTGGTCAAATGAAGACGAGAGAACCTTTGCAGATCTGAGAAGTGAAGGCACCCAGGCAATGGGTCCAGGCTAACCCTTCTTGTAACTTAGTTCAAGCATCTACACTGAAAACATTCTCATAGCCAGAGTCTGCTGGCAGTGCCAACCACTGTTTATTGATATGTGCTGCTGTCTACATTTTAATGTCCAGTTGTCCTCCCACCACTGACTTACCTGTGCCTCCCTCACTGCCGCTCTTGCATGAGATTTTGCAATGCAGATGCATCTGCTGCACATCCCTCACTACTGACCGTTAAGTCTCTGCCCTACCAGGAAGGCCTTCTGCCCCCTCTGCTGTAGGGTGATTTCTCTCTGTTCCACATAGGTAGTTTTTCCTGACCACATTCATTATTAGAATGCTATGTACTAAGATGACGTTGTTCTTCAGGTACAAACGGGAGATTTTTTTTATTCTAATGCTATTGTTGTCTAAGTAAGGAAAGATGAACCTAAGACTGCTGCAGAGCTGGGACTAGAAAGCAGACAACCGCATTCAGAAGCCAGGCTCCCATCTACTCCAACACGGACCTTGTGTTTGATGCTGCCGCTATAGTTTTTGAACTTATTGCTATTAATCTCTTCTGGGGTTATTTGTTGTTTCATCTAGGTATGCTTTACAATATGTCTAAAAAGTTTCTGAGACCAACATATGCAGAGCCTTTGTAGTTTCTGTATTCCTTGATATCTGAGAGTCTTGCACTAGGGCAGGTGTGTAGCAAAGATTTCCTTGATCGGCTATCTAGGAAAGCTACGCAAGGAACATGCAATACATGCTGATATCAGATGCAAATGATTTACGTATTTCACTCTTGATGATTTATGAGTCTACACCTGTGCCCCACTCCAAGTCCTCTCTGGTGTTACCTGCAGCAGTAGGTCCAGGCAAAGGTGCGGCTTTTCTTCTCCTTTTGATGTCTCCTGTGCATAAGGATCCTAAATGCATGCTTGTTTGCCTACAAGTAATTATCAGAAAAAACTATTAACAAAGAAGGAAAAAAAATGACACATAAATACACAGCTTGTATAATCTGAACCTAAATCAAAACATTCTCCACAAAGATGGAGCTGCACAGTAAAATCACCAATCTTGTTTATATTGAAACATAATTACGTTTGTTGACAAGCGTTCAGCAACTAAATGCGCCATCATAAATTGTTACTGGAATGAATAATATAAAAGGAATGCTTTTTAATTTTCAAAACTGGCAATCTTTCTGGCTCAACATAAAATCAAACACTGTTGCTCCTGACAGGAAAATAGCTAAGATTAATTATCTAAAGAGATCACAATATTGTTGCTAGGTTATCAATTGGTTACTAATGCTTTACTGTCAGAACAACATTTATTACAGGAAAAGTATGATCAATTTCTTTTAGGATATTATGCAGCAGTGAATTCTCTTAAAACACTTTAAATAGATAGAAGGAAATAGTGATGTTCTCATAATTTATATGATTAGAATGCTTATTTATTAGCAAGGTGAGAAAATATAATTTGAATACACTAATGCTGTTCTACTGCTACTAAACAGTCTAAATTAATATTCGGTTATATATACAATGACATGATATATAAGAACAGAGAAGTAGACTTTCTGCTACTCTTGGAACCAGTTACAATTAGAATATTCTGTCTAATCTTGGTCTCCTAAATTAAGAGATTTAGAAAAATAAATGGACCAATTGGAAATCCAAAGGGATAACGCAAAGGTAGAAATGATTTAAAAGTCTTCAAACTTCTCAAGCTACAGAAAGTTTCTGTGTTATTTCCTGGGTCATAATCCTTGATGTGGGGTTGGACTAGGGTCTGGGACCACGAAGCAGAAATAAATGAAGCGCGTTTATGATAGTACACGGTCTTTCAGCAGTACACACAGATATGTTGTAGTATCATAAGGTTTTAAAGGATCCAATTTGAAAACCACATTATTAGAAAAGATAAAAGGAAAAAAAAATACAGGTAAGAATGAAGAGATCTACTACATACACACGGAGGTTTATATACACGGAAAAATTAGTGCTGGGGAGTGAAATTATTTCAAATAGAGATTGTATCCATAAAGCAGAGGAAAGTCACAATGAAGGCTTGAAATAATCCGAGGGGCACAAACAGACAAAAGTACCATGAAAATCTACCAGCAAAGCTCAGCAGGAAATGGGCATTTGCCTAGTTTTCCCTTCCCTTTGTATCGAGTCCATACTGCTTCTCTGATTTAGAAATAATGTCTATTTTCTGAAAAGTTAGTTCATTCAGTTAACATCTTTGTTCTGCTTTGCTCTCAAAATGTTCATTAACATGCAAAACCATAACATTTTACTGAATTTTGAGGTGACATATTGGCTTGTGATGCCAAGAAAAATGAATGATTATGACCACATTTACTTTTTAAAAAACTAGATAGAAATTTTTAAAAATCACAGAGGTTTTGTACAAAATTTAATTCACTTATTCAGCAAGCATTTATTAGTGTTTACCGTGAATGTAGCATGAGACTCCACACTGGGAGTGACCACGGGGAGGGGTGGAAAGGGGGAGAAAACGAAATAGAACCTTCAGCTCCTAGTACTGCAGGAAGTTAAAGTCCTCAGAGAAAAGTCTCAGAGAAAGTCTTAAGTATTTAAAATAAATAGGAATAGTGGTGGTGGTAGCAGGGACAGCATTAATTACTGTTGGATATTATTTTATTTTGTTCATATTAACAATTCTAAATGTGTTGAATGGATACATGTGTTTTCTTCATAGGGAAAAATTTGTGCTCCAATGGAAAAACTATGCTTACAGTCGAGCTTTCCAGTCATCCTAATTCTTATTCCATGGGATCCGTGTTAAACTTCCACACTGAAGCAAGTGAGAAATAATTCTTGTCTGTAGAAATGGAAATGTCCTGTAGAAGCGCAACTCTGCTTACCACTGGCAAGCCAGCTCTTCTGTCCACTCAAACGCTCATTTCAATACTGCGACGTGCGTGCTTCTCTGCCTGTTCCTTTGAACTGGTTATAACGTGTGCCGAGTCCCCTCAGCTCATCAGCGAATTAAATGCAGCCTTTACACATATCCCTTTTCTACGACAGGTATCGTTTTCCTGCTCTGTGCAGAGAAGTGTCCATAGCTCAAGATGTTTGGAGAGCAGTGTTTAGAAAGGGTTTGGATACTGTGAATGGAGAAGGTTGAGACCATGGGGCCGCATGTGACACAGATGTCCCATGGTGGTCTTTGGATTTTACACTGCTGTGGAGTTATTAAAGGCTTATAGAAGAGAGAGCAGATCAGATGAGTGGGATGGCGGTAGGAAGCTTGGCTTGGGCAGAGTTGAGACTCAAGACAGAGAGACCAACTAGGTCTGTAACTGCCCAGGCACAGTCCCCTCCCACATGTTCACCATAGTTATGAGAACTAAGCAGTGACGCCGCATTGGGGCACAGCCAGGGCTTGCTGGCACGTCTGTGTGAGGAGGCCGACTGAGGTGGGAAGGTGTCTTCATGAACCAGGCATAAAACTGAATTACTTAGAAAAAAATAAGCCAGATTTTATTACTCTCATATACACTTAAGCTTCAAGCTAAGCTAAAAGTTTATTAGCCAGAGCAAAAAAACACATTTTTAGAAATAATTACAAGGGAAACTTAAGTGCGTGATACATAGGAGGTGACTGCTTGTCTCTGCAGACGATGTTCTCCCACTAGGTGTATATAATTGGAGCATTTTAATTGCTTGGAAATCATTCTCCCAAGTCAATATTGCACAAAACTTATTCATTTTTTCTTTTAACGCTATTTAAAATGTATTAGGAAGGCCTGCTTACAAAGATAGCAAAAAACAAACTTCAGGAACAACATTCTCTTCCAAACCTTTTTCTCATCTGCCAGAGCAAAAATTTCCTTTCGGTTATCTTTACAGAGCAAATGGAATGTAACATTTTCATTCAACTCCCCCCACCACCCTCGACACACACATAAAGGCAAAGAGAAATGTGCAAGGAGAATAAAAGTGAAGGGAATAAAGTCAGCAACACGGAACCTGAAGATCTGGGCTGTAGCAAAAATGGCCAGCTGTTGTTTCAGTCATTCTAGCAAAATCGACCATCTGCCACAGCTCAGGGACAGAGGGGGGGACTGACCAGCAAGATCACCCAACTCAGGGGTGCCCCACCCTTCGTGCTTTAGGAGGGCAATGGAGTTGCTACAAATAATGCTGAGTAAGGTTACTCCCTACCTGGCCATTACTTAGTTATGTTCAGTGTAAAACATAACAGTTACATTATTTAACTGAAAATCATGAATATCTCAAAAGCTGCCTCCTTTCTTAAGCAGGACACTTAGCTTACTGCTCAAGGTGATAGCGAGAATTTTTTGGTTTCTTTTTGTTTATTTCTTTTGTTCCTGCTGTGGCGTTTTGAAGAATGACAAACAATGTCCTTTGGACAGGTCTAAAGTTATTAAAAGAGAATCTTAAGATCCTCCTGTAAAAGGCACTGTAAGGAAATTAGTCATCCAGCCAGGGCAGTGTATTTCTTTCAGATGTATTTGCTTGGGGAAGAGAGCACCAGAAAGGAATCAAAGCCACATGTCTCTAAGTGGACACAATGAGGAAGGAATGGTGGACACAATGAGGAAGGAATGGTGCCAGATCTGGGTTTGCCAATCAGTTATGATTTGAAACATGGCTCCCCGTGTACTACCTCTGAAAAATTTTTCTATTAAACATTAGAAAAGCAAATTTCAAAATGAAGTCTTTTTATTTTGTTTTGCTTTTTAAGACTGCAATTGGCTTATCTTGTCGCTTGCTGGAAGCTATCCTTTTATATTGCGTGTGGTGGCTGCAAGAAGGGCATCTCAATCTCATCTGGAGGAAAAAAAGTAATAAAACAAAAACACTCTCAACTGAAATCGGAAACAAGATCCCAGCGAGAACCACCTTGCCTGGAAACCTGGCTTTGACAGGGACTGACAGGAGCGAGGCAAGCTGTGTCAAACACAATAACACTAAAGAAAAGACAACAGGAGCTTGTCGCTTCACTGTGTGCCTTTACAAACAGAGGCTGTTCAGAGAATTAGGCCTAGTTAAAGCTGCCCCCTGGACACAATGCCTTCCCAGGCAGCCTCGGACAGGCTGCAGAGGGGAGACAAACAGATGTGACTCTGAGCCCAGGCATTTGGCAAGAATACTCACTGTCACTTGGAACGACATAGGCCCAGACAGGGCATCAGCTGCGCAGAAGGGAAGCAGGTCTGCGATGTCACCGGAGAGGCAAAAGGGTGGCATGGAGAGGGACGGAGTCGGGGACATCAGTGCCGTGTGGACTTCCTTTTCTAGCTCCAAATCTCCCTCCCTCCCCTTCCCTCAGTGCCACTAGGTCTCAGTCTATTAAAGGGAACGTGGACAACAGCATCGAGTTCTTCTGCCTTCATGCTGAAATGCACAGCAAGCTCCGAGGCGGCTCAGGCAGAAGTGTTTTCTAACCAGTAGGAGGATCAGGGGTTAAAAACCCTCGCTTTGGACAGTGTTTTCTTTCAAAGGCCCCGCTGTACCTGATCACTGTCATTCACTGGGGCCCTTTGCTATCAGAGCAGCCACCTCACCCCGGCTGTCCTTGGTTCTGGAGCCTTCTGTGTGTCTGTCTGTCTGTCTCTCTAGTTTGGTCATTTGACTTCACATTCAGCCCCAATCCCACTTCACTTCTCTTTGGAACAACCTTGACTTTGGCAAAGGCTGTTTGGATTTTAGTTCATTGTACCGAAGTCAGTATTTGGGGTCTGGTGGCTAGATCCATGCTGTATTCTGGATTTATTCCATCTCGGTACAAAGCACCAAATACTTTAGTTCTTTTAGAACGAGGTCATTGCCTAAACCTAGGTGTTCGTGTCCTGGCCTGAAAACTTGACCTGGTGATGGAGGCTTTCTTTATTATTTTCTTTCAGTACTGGGGATTGAATATAGGGCCTTTGCACTGAGCTACTCTCCTACTTCTTTTTAAATTGTTTTTTGTTTTCTTACTATACAATGCAACCTAGTGCACACTTTCCTGATTAAACTTCTACGGAAAAATGTAATGCATGCCACGCTCTCTTCTGTGAGAAAGGAAATATATTTTCCATTGAGAAATAAGCTAAGGTGTTCATTTGGTAGGGGTTCAGATCTTTGATCATGTGAGGAAATTATCCCAACTCAACGTTAAAGATTATTCTGAACCAGCACTGAAGGGCATCCCAGGCCCGGAGTGAGAGAAAACATCTGTCGCGGCCTGGAGGCGCTGGGGTACACCCGTGAGACGCACTGCTGGGGCCAGATTGCGACTCGGGGCCCCAGGAGCTGGCACAACCAGAGCTGCTGCTTGCCTGCTTCCCCGTGCCCGCCGAGTTTCAGCAGGTCCAGTGAATCCATTTATAATTATTTAAAATTCTATGGGAAAAAAAAAAAAAAAGAAACTAAGTGGATGCAGCAGGTTACGTGACAAGTGGCTTCTGCAGAACTCCCTGCAAATATGGTTCAGGCTTGCACTGCAGTTGAGTCTGGAAGCTCTGCTCTCAGTGCAGATTGCGTGGAATGCAGACCCGCACCCCAGGATGCTCTGGCCAATTCTTTGTGATGAGCTGGCAAACATGGCTCCAGAAGGAGCTCAGATTTGATGCTCTCCAGCGCTCTGTGGGGGACTCTCTGTGAGGTCACAATCCTGCCTGCTCCATTTGCACCTGCTGAGAGGGACCACCTTGGAGCTGGGACAGCATAGCTGCCACACTTCTTTCCAAGATGCCTGAATGAGGGGCCAGGATGTCTGAGACGTCGGACACATGTAAGGAGCTCTTTTATTTTGTAATATGTCATCAGAGAGTGCTACCATAGAAATACAATTGTACTTGAGTGTAGGTTAATTCATTATTTATTAGTAGAATACACCTGGAAATCTAAGATGACCCTGTTGAAATAGGAGCTCCTTTATGCAGCCATCCTTGGAGAAAACAGTGTTTTTGATCTTAAACTACATCCACAGATGTGCACGGACTGATTCTCCAGACAGACTCTGTATTTCTCAAAAGTAGTGGGGCCCATGTTTGATTTATTTCTTCTAAGTGCCTCTCCCTTGGCATGTACATGCCTTGCCAGTATCAGGCATTTATTAAACAGTCATGAATGGAACCAAACAAGGCACGCCAAGGTTACTGTAGTAACTTGTGTTTAAGATAATATTTTTACTGGAGTTCTAATGTCTTGATATATAAGAGCTTACTTATGGAAATAGAGAACCACAAAACTTGCTCAGTCCATTTCTTGGGCTTTGCAGTGTAAAATACCTGCAAAACCATGCTTGCTTGCTTATACCAGCATGTATATGTATGTACCTTAATTCCAAAGTGCTTCCATTTCTACGTAATTTTGCATTTCACTAAGTATAACTTTATGAAAAGAATGCTTTTATTCCCTCCTCCTCCATAAAAGATTTTGGAAGGTGAATATTATGTCTATAAAGGTTTTACAGACTTGTTAGCAAGTATTTACTAGACTGTAAACTATACTTTAATACTATATATCAGGAGGCTTACGATGAGCACAACATGAATGATAAATAAGAGTATTTCAGGAATTTCCTAATTCAATTAAGATAACTAGAAAGTTGAGGTGCATTAGTTTTTATTTAGGATTAGTTTTGTCATTGAGATCTTTGTACTTCCTATAAAAATTCTGTTATTTCAGGTCTATTACTTGCTGTATTTAAACAATATATTGATTTTTAAATGTCCATGGAGAAAAACACTACCATACAAAAATTGATTTCAAATATAGCCTGTCTTTCCATTTCTCATTTATATAATGCATTTCTTTAGAAAAATATACAAACCCCTATCTTTTTTAAATTTCAGAAATCAAATGTCAAATGATCAGTGATCAAATTAGTCATGATTTCTGAATGTTGTCATTATATAAATAAAACTACTCTAATGTTTAAGATGATTATTTTAGAATAATTAACAGTTTGGTTAAAAGCACGACAAAGATTCAGGAAGCAGTTAAGTCAACATCTTTTTTTTTTTTTTTTGTTGGCACTAGGGATGAAACTTATGCCCTCACATGTAAGCACACACACTATCACTGAGTTACAATCTCAACCCAAGCTAACTTTATATAGCTCAGAAATAAAACTTGGGAACAAACAAAACAAAACAAAAAAAACAACACATACTTCCTACTATTTGACCTGGCAGAGTTATTTAATGCTTTTGTTTAGTCATAGGTGCAATGGGGATCATAAGAACATTTACCTCTTAGGGTAATTTTGGAAATGAAATGAGTTTAAATACATCAAGACTCAGTGCTAGCTGCAAAGGTGTGAACTGTGAACATGCTGGGGAAGTGTGTCTTCAGCTAAGGGTGCATGTTTTATGTCCCCCCTCCCTACACATCCACTGCTCTGGAGAGGCAGCAGGGACCTGGTTAAGAATGTAGACTCTGAGGACCAAAGAGACGAAGTTCAACTCCTGTTCCCCCACTTATCAACTGGGCCGAACCTGGGCAAGCGACTTACTCCTTAATGCTTATCCTTTTTCATTTGTAAAATGGAAATGATTCACAGAGTTGAGAGGAGGATTAAAGAATTGTGGGCCTCACGGTGGTATGTACTCAGTAAGTGTTACCTTCAACTTCCCGCAATGGAATCTGTATATGATATGATGAATAGTGTATAATTCGGTATGTTTTGGCTATCATAATTACAATGGAGAAACTATGGTGGAGATATATTTTGTTGTGAGAATAAAAAATATAATAGACCTATCAGGAGATCACAAGGCGTAAGTGTGTCATAATAGGGCGACTGCAAACAGATACCCTGAAATGACACCCAGGATTTGGAGGCAGATTTATTTATGTCGACAGGCACTGATTGGGATCGTTCCCAAAATATCAGGCTCTGATCTCTGGTGGTCTAGGGCTTTTATATGATGCACAAGCAGGAGGTACAAAGGTGAGGCAGAACAGCCTGGCAGTTCTTCTGATTAGCTAGCAGGGTGAGATCACTGGTTTCAAGGCTAGATTATTGGTCATGAAGCTTGGTACAATAAGGCATCCTGCATGTTTGGTGACGCTCTCGTGGTTACAGGGTGAAGAAAGTAATTACAAAGCCATGAAGTAGTTACAGAGCTAGGCATTTTCAAAAGAACAAAGTTTTAAAAAGAACAGTTTCCCCTGTATGGTTTTCCCTTTCGAAAGCATGTCAAGTGCTGGGTTCTCAGAATGCCTCCTCGCAACACTTCCCAGCCCTCCAGAGTGAGGGTTCCACACCCACAGATTCAACCGATCCCATGGAAATGATCAGGAGAAACGAGGCCTGCACTGAATAGGTGCGCTCTTCTTTCCCATCATAATTTCCTGAGCAACATAGTACAATAAGTATTTATATAGAGTTCATATTGTATTAGGAATAATAATCAACAGATTATTTCATATACAAAAGAAGATGTGCATAGGTTACATGCAAATACTACATTTATTTATCTATTTATTTATTTGTTTAATTTATTTATGAGACAGGGTCTCATTATCTAGTTCAGGCTGTCCTCGAATTCACTATGTAGCCCAGGCTGGCCTTCAACTCGCTGAGACCCTCTGGCCTCAGCTTCCCTAGTGCTAGCACTACAGGTGTGCAACACCAAGCCCGACACACACGATTTTCTATAAGGGATTTGAACATCCTTGGATGCTGGTATCTGCAGGAAGTCTTGAAACCAACAGCTTGATATACAAGGGATGACTGTGTATCGTTCATATGACTCACATTCTCTTATAGAGCAGGTATAGTGTGTTTGACAATGTCACAAGTTCCTTGTAGCTGGTATATAGTGTTCCAGGTAGGGAGAGGTAGGGAGAGATGCCAGGTAGTCTGAGAAAGAAAGGCTAGACCAGGAAAGGCCTTGTTTACACAAATAGATTTGGGTTCTCCAAATGTTATTCCAGCTGCAGTCTGGAGAACGGATAAAGGGGCCACGAGTGAGAGGTGAAGAGTGGAGGACAGTGTCCAGGTCTTCCTGACCCAGAAAACACTGCCTGGAATGCAGAGAGCACAACACCTGGGCTCTGCACATGAACTCCGGCCCAGCATTTTTACACACTCAGTACAACAGGTCTTTAAAGGCGTGTGGTAGTAGTGCATGAACTATCATTTTTCCTAGAAATATAGATAAGACCACTGTGAAAGAAAATTATTTTAAATTTATCAGCAGAGAAATGAAACCTGACCACTTAACACTTTAGTATTTTCCTACTTGAAAATGAGCATGCTCTACGCATATTTTGGGAATGTGGTGACAGAGGGACTGTTTTTGAACATATAGAACACGTAGCGTCAACACAAACCCATGCCACAAACAACTAGCCAACAAAGTGTTCGCCTAAACTTTCTCTGACCACCCCGTACAGCTGGGTACAAACCGATAGCAACGACAGTCCGTATCAGCAGCGTGTGCCAGTTAATCTTAATTGTCTCCCTGACTGGAGTAAGAGGCTCAGGAGAGGTGAGTGAATCAGGGAACTATATTCTTCAGTAGTGCAACTGTTAAGGCCACAGGGGTGGGGCCGCTCAAGCCCTCTGGGAACTCACATCTTACCACCCTGTCCTGGATGCCAGACATGGACTTACAGGACTTAATGATTGCTCTACTGGATTTCAGTATTGCTCTGGTTGGACTCTTTTCTATCCTCCTATTCCTGTCTTTTGGCATGGGAATGCTTACTCTGTGTCTTTTATCTTGGGATTACATAACTTATTTTTGAGTTTTACAGGGTTTCATATCCAACAGCCTGCTCAAAGTCTCAGGATACTTTGGGACTTTTGCACAATGCCGGAACCACTTAGACTTTGGAGAAGGGTTTATTGTCTTTTTAGTTGTACACAGGATAGATGCTAGGTGGAATTGTTACTGTGTATGTTTGGAGGTTAAGTATGGTTTAAGGAGAGGTAATTAGGTGTCAAGTTAACAAGGGGTGAACTTGTGCCAGTTAATCATCAACTTTACTGGATTAACGGATTTCTGGAGGGGTGACTGGATCATGTGGATACACCCACTGACGTTCACAGCCTGAATGTGCTATTAGGAGGGGGCCCAGTTGGAGGTGGTCAGGGGCTGAGTGTCTTTGGAGGGTATATCTCTCACTGGTGCTCTTCCCCTGTGCTCTCCCTCCAGTCACCATGAGGTAAAAAGCTTTTCTCTGCCAAGCCCTTCTGTCTGTGTTGGAGCTAGCTGATCATGGACTGAGCCCTCTGAAACTGTGAGCCATGTAATCATCTTCTCCTTTAAATTGTGGGTGTCACGTATTTTTCCCCAGGAATCGGAAGGCTAACCAATACACAGCATCTGCGCAGGAAAAAGTGGAAGAAAGAATCATCTGATGGTTGCAAGGACTGAAAAGCCTCATAGCTCCAACAGACACTTGGTGGGAAGTGCAGGAAGTGAAGATGAACACAGAAGCTGAACCTGGGTGTGTTCTACAGGGTCCAATTTATAAAGCACCCCCCCACCATTTTCATACTTCTGGGGAGTTTCAATGCATATATTTTAATCGTATCTTATCTCTTTGTCTAATAATGGTCTCCCTTCTACTTTCTTGTCATCCTTTTAAATTTCAAATATTAGGGAGAATATGCACTATTTGTCTGAGTCTAGGTTATTTTGATCAAGATAATCGTCTTCAGATTCATCCATTTCTCTGCAAATGACAAAACTTTGTTCTTCTTTATGGTTGAATAACATTCCACTTTGTATACTTCCCTCATACACTTTGTCCATTCAGGCACTGATGGGCATCTACACTGGTTCCATATCTTGGCTATTGTGAATTATGCTGCAATAAATGTGGGCATTCAGGTAACCCTACAGAATGCCAACTTTATTTGCTCCACACACATAATGGAATAGCCGGATCAAATGGTAGCTGTATTTTTAGGAACATCCATATTTATTTCCATGGTGGCTGTACTAATTTGCATTACCACCAGCAGTGTGGAAAGCTTTCTTTTTTCTCTACACCCTCACCAACATTTATTGTTTTGTTTTGTTTTCATTCTTGATGATAGCCATTCTGACCTGGTGAGATGGAATCTCAATGTAGTTTTGGTTTGCTTTTCCCTGAGGGCTACCAATGTTGAGCATATTTTATCTACTCATTGGCCATTTGTACTTCTTCTTTTAAGAAGTATAAGTTTAATTCATTCATCCATTTGTTGACTGGGCTATTTGGTGTTTTGGTGTTAAATTTTTAAGACATGGTTACTTTTTAGAGAAAATACTGATATATTTCAGTTGAAATAATATGATAGATGAGGCTTGGTGTTGGATTAGGTGGGGAGAGAAGTGAAACAAGGTTGTCCACACACTGACACACATCTAAGCCAGCTGATAGATTCATTAAGTTGATATATTTCTCTGTATGTAATGAAATTTTGATAATTGTTAAAGACTGCTTTTCTATCCTGACAATACAAGTGAAAGAGTATCTTTTCGAACTTTAAGACACCAGTTATAAAGACATTATAGCATTTTCCAGATTTAGTGAAAAAGACTCTTCATATTTTCCAGTGCCCAAATTTGCAATACAGTTAAGCTATCCATGAAGTTATACAGTCTGTATTCAGCAACACACTGTAACCTGATGTAAAGAAGAGTACAAAAATCTTTATCTGAGCTTTATTGTCCTTAGAAAGGATAATGCATAGTTTTTATTCCATCTTTCTAATTAGTAATTTAAGCATATGTTCAGCATTTAACTCTAAATGTTTGCCTTTTCCCAAAGCTCGAAGACAGCTGTCCAAGATTTGAATGCCAGAAAACATTTAAATATCAACATCTGTTGAATTATGTTAATTTAGTGTAATATAATTGGGCATGAGTTGGAATTGATCAGAAGTATATGAAATAAACAAAGGTAAACTCTTGCCAATATCTTGGTATATAAATAAAATCACTAAAGAATGATGAAAAATATTTACTTTTAAAGGGAAATGGCAAAAGAAAAACACTACTATAAAGAAATTGATTCTTTTAAAAACTCTATGGGACAGTATCTTGCTATTTTTAAATTGATCTAAAAAATGAAAGGAAAATTAGCTAAAATGAGTGATACTTAAGTGTTTAATATTTGAATACTTCATACATTGCTTAAGTAGAGCATTCTAAGATTATATTTATGTGTGCATTAAAATTTTTGATTGCAGGATCATATCTGTAATACCATGAACAGTAAATATTTGAGTAGATGTGATTTCAGTTCTGTAGACATAAAATAGTGTTTTAAAACTGAAAGTATTTTCAGCGTGGCAGAAGAATTCAGAAGGCTTATTCTGGGGTCTGTATAAAACAAATTATCTAGTAGCAGCAGCTGTTTATTGCTTTGCTGATTTAAAATACTAATTTTCACAGAAATTCTCTTATTAATAAATTAGGGCTGCGTGTTTATTCGGGGAAGTATGCTGGCACATATGCACACCGTGTGCATTCACAGAGCCCCGGATGCCCCTGTAATGAAGTTGTAACGCAGGCTGCAGCGGCGACACAAGCTGTTGTGATCTAGCCCTGCAGGTGCACCTTAGTCATTTCCCAGGGGAGCCGTCTCTGGGAGTTAAAGGTTAGCTCTGTGCCCGTGCCTGTTTAATCAAGGGGCCAATTTGGAGAGTGCCAACTGTGAAACAGACACCTGTCCCTAAGGAAATGACCTCAGATCACGAATTCATTTTAGCTAAGGGTCACTGCAATGGCTTACACATGCTAACTATTTTCCGCTATTAGTGACCATGGACAGATTCAACTGCAATCCTGAGGCTGGGGGGAGGCTGTGCACACTTCTAACCATTGCAAAATACCCAGCTTTTCTGAGAGACAGAAAGGAGATAAATAATCAGGGTCTCATGCTGAATCTTTCCCCCAAATTTTATTTACCACATATTGGGCCCATTACATATTTCCAAATGGCAAATTCTTTTTTCTCCTGTGTGGCTTCATCATATCCAAGTGAAAGGCCACCTCTCAAAATTCTAATTGACTGATAACTAATTTTAGTTAGCAAAATCCCGCCTTAAAAATAATCATTAATTTAAAATCTTGGCAAGAAAGGTTAGACTTTTAGATGCCAAAAGGACAGGAGGTATGAGAACTGGCAATTTGAGGACAGTGTGGTTTTATGAAATACAATAATTTGGTCATATAGTGTAAAACAGACCAATTAAATCCCTTAAAACCCATTTAATATTGTATATGTGGAACAATTCCAATTACTCTGCTCTTACTCTAAGTATCTCTACACCTAGAAGTTATTCAAATGTTCGTTTTAATTAGAATACATATATAATTAAAAGTATTCCAATTAAACAAATATGGAATGCATACATTCTAATTAAAAGGAATATGTGAGTATTTTCTATTAGTTCATTCATGCACATACAAAAATGAATCAAAATAATTTAAAATTTCTTTTCTATCTGAAAGGCTAGGCAAACTTATTTATAACAATGAAATCTAATGCTAATTTTGACTTTGAAAAGAAAACACTATAAAGTCCTAGAACATTTTAAAGTTAGTACTTAAAAGCAGTTTCAAGTCATTATTTTGGACACACAAAATATAAAATGTTGGGGCCGGTGAGATAGCTCAGCGGCATAAGCGCCTGCCTGGCAAGCGCAAGGTCCTGAGTTCGACTCCCGGTACTCACATACGATAAAAGGGCCGGTGATATCGCTCAGTGACACAGACGCCTGCTGGCGCGCAAGGTCCTGAGTTCGACCCCCGGTACCCACAAAAAATAAAATAAAATAAAATAAAATGTCAAGTGATAACTTATTTCAAAATATGGTGTTAAATTATTATAGTTTTAATATGACAAGAAGGGTTTTAACATCTTAAACTTATTGCTAGTATAGGTAACATTTCCTCTTAACCAATTAAAATATAGCATTATTTACTTTGGTTGATATATCAATTTTGTCGATACATTTCTATAAAAGGCCACATTAAACAAACCTAGTCCATGTCATTATGCTGTACTGTACACTAATGAACAGTTATTCTACTCCAATTTATTAACAGCTGCTCAAAAATGTAGTAATAAATAGTTTCATTTATTTTTGGCAAACCTGCAAAATGATAAATAGTTTGTATCTGTTGCAAATTAGGTCTCCTTCCTAAATAACAAATGACAGTATGGGAAACAATGAGCAAACAGAACCCCTGAACATCTTTAGATCTTTAGAAGATCAAATAAAGAGCAGCTGCAATTCTGTCTGTTGCATTTGCAACAAAATACAGCAATCCGTATCATCACATGGAAATGAATGCGCGCTCTTACTGTCAGCAGAAACACCCTCTTTCACTGGAGGGGAGGACGACATGAGTGTGTGTACGAGAATGTGTGATGCGATTTGCTCTTTCTCAGGTTAAATCTGTTGTCTTTTTGTTCATTTCAGGAGGTTTTTATTGGTGTTTTGTTTTGTTTTTTTTTGATACAGGGTCTCGCTACCTAGTTCAGGCTGTCTTGAACTCACTATGTAGCCCAGGCTGACCTTGAACTCGAGATCTTCCTGCCTCAGCCTCCCAAGAGCTGGGGTTATAGGTGTACACCACCATGCCTGGCAGAGGAGTTTTTTTTGTTTTGCTTTGTTTTTAACTACTGGTCAGGCAAGATGATGATAAAAACGTTTATTTCTCCCTTCTTACTATTGAGAGATAACGGAAACTAGAGGATAATATACAAGGATTATCAAATCATTTGATACCAAGGAGATGAAAAATATGTTTTTAGGAACTAAATAAGAAGTGAATCTACAAACACATTTCTAAAATATACTATAAACACTAAGTAGAATTTAATATCAGCAATGAAAACATTTTTACTTAATTTCAAATTACATACTAGATTATTAGTTGATTTTGCCTATGTGTTCCAGAAGAGTAAATGACAAAACTCACACAAGTGAGGAAACAGGAAGAGTGCTCACCCACACACAGCCTAAAAGATACCTAAAGACCTTGACAGGTTCCAAATAATTAAAGGAAGCTGTGGCCAACCACCAAGCTTGCTGCATGGATTCTTACAAAAATAAAGAATCACAAGAAAAATAGTCTTGAGAGTGAGATTCTTCAAGAACAACATGTGACTTAGTAATTGGAACTGTCTAAGGCAGTGACAGAGAACAATTTAGAGACAGTGCCCAAACCACAACCCAAAACCCACCTGTCGCAAAGCGCCAACACTGCACTTGAACCTGAGTACTGAGGTTTAAGTTTAGAAAAAACGACTGCTATCGGAGGCTTGGCTGCTGGGATGACTTGGCTCGAGTGCTGACAGAGGGGGCTCTGTGTGCCCACAGTGGCCCGTGTGCCACAGGTTCGCCACCACTCGTTTAAGGCACCCATTGAACTGATTTTCCATCTAGGAAGGCTAATTGGCCATTTTGGTGCTGACATGACTTCTGACATGAGAAACAAAGTGTGATTGTTTAATTGCAGCTCTAAATGACGTGATGGCACAAAGAATTTGAGAAAGAGAAACATCAGATTTAATGCCAAAACAAAAACAAAAGCAAAAACAAAAAACTGGATATTGCAGGACATTTCTCCAGGTGTTCTTGGACCAACCCAGTTCTCCCACTTTCTTGCTTGTAACTCTCAAAACTACCTGCGGAACGTGCCAGGAATGCAGCACCCCAAGACAAGGAAGCACTAACAGACACAAGCTGGACTTCCACTGGCCCTGAACAGTTCACCCTTTGGTGCTTTAGCCCAGTGTCTTTTGGGGTCCTGGGCAGTGGAGCAAACCCCATCCCTTCCAAGCTGATGGCCCAAGCCTGTGGAACCCCAAATGGACCCTATGCTTCTTTCATCTTTTGCTGCTGTCTGTATGGAATAAATTGGCTTCATACAACTTGTTGTAGGTGAGCATGTTCTGCCTCACTGGGCCCAGCTAAGTTGCTAACCAGTGCACAGTGGGTTGCCTCACAGATACTGAGTCCGGAATTTAAAAACGATGTACGTTGGAAAAATACATTTAGATGCCACTAGTGATCCTGCCTAAAAACATCTGGGCGTGCTGCCCCACGAGTGAGCTTCACGTGTTGCCACTTCAGGAGGTCGCCTGCATTCAATAATCAAAGTTCATGAATGCTGAATTATTCCATTTCGAAAGTGACAAAAGCTAATTTGTTTGAAAAATAACAAATATTATTTCCATGCATTTATTTATTGAAAGACTTCTGTGCCCTCCTGAGTTTGTATTTATATTTTGAAGATTTTAAGATAAGTAAAAATAACTGGATGACGTGAACAAAACTCTGTGATGCTCACAGAATATTAGATTAGAGGTAAAATGCAAAAAAAAAACTCAGATGAAACTTCACAGTAGGAAAATGGGCACAGAACACCAGATAAATGGAAAAATGATCGGAAAATAAAACTACAGAGAAGCCAGGCGCTGTGACACGGGCCTGTAGGATTGCTTGAGTGAGGAGGTCAAGGCCAGTCTGGGCAAAGTAGTGAGATCCTGCCTCAGACACACACACACACACACACATTAAGGTTCTATCATTTTAATTATAAAAAGTATCAGATGGGAATGAATAATCAACAAGGTACCAGGACACTGAAAAATATAAGACAGGAAATGTGTAACCAAAAGTACCATCATGCAAAATCTTGGGCAGCACGTCTGATAAATACATGAGGATAACGATGTGATGAAAATTTTTCACATGAGTCACTATCTGAAACAGCATTCTGTGAAAAGGGCCCTCCGGAAATCAAGTAAAGCAACGAATTAAAAGAGAATCAGCGTGTTTCTCTCCCAAAAGTTCGATTAGAGCACCCAGGAGGCAGACCTGTTAATGTTGTTTACAGAGAGCACATGAGTGCTGCAGGGCATTAGTAACCACTGGAACAGCGCGGGATAGTGGGATGGTGCCTCACAGCCAGCGCGGCTGCTGGTAAGGAAGCCCGGCCAGAGAAGTGGGGAGAGTGAAAGCAGGTAAGAAGCCCAAAGGAACCTGACTTGTAAGGACAGGCAGGAGCACAGGCCCGAAGTAGCAAAAAGGGAGAAAGGGCATAAACTGAGGACCCAGAAAACCACCACCAAAATGTACTGTCCTTAGTGGCATTGGTAAGCACGTCCCTAAAGCCCTTCTACAAGAGATCCTGAGAACTCCCGGGGGAACAGAGGGCGAGATGTGCCACAGTCCTTGGCTGAAGTCTGAACCGCACGGCCCTTTCTTCATTCAGAGCTTCTGAAGCAATGCTTGCCTCCCAGAGCATGAGGAGTCATGCGCTCCCAAATCCCAGCTTTGTGTCACTAACAGCCGGCCACCTGTGCTTTTATCTTTTCTTTCTTTCTTGGTATATTTGGGAAGCAAAAGATCTTACAATTTATTGATTTAATGCACTATAGTTCTCTATGTTTTCCCACAAGTTGAAAAAGGAAAGTGAAGTTATTCATCCAAAAGGGTTAAGAAAAGTGAAGACAGCATTAAAAACACTTAAGAAAAAATGGAGTTCAAGACAGGAATCTAGGAAAACACATACAACGAAGAAAGGTGAAGAATCTTCATTTTGCATTTAATAATGTAAAAATTAAATCTGAGTAACTCTTTTTCTCCTTAGGTTTACTTTACCTTTTCAGATTGCCCTGTGTCTAACACAACTGATGGCTTTAGAGAGATAAAAAAAAAAAAAATACATAGAATCCACTAATCAGATAAAGAGCATATGTGACAGGAATGTTCGAAGAAATAAGAAAAGGTTGTGAAAAAGAATTTCTCATCATTAAAGGATTTGGTACATAATTTTGAGATAATTGCCCAGATATATTCTAAGAGAACAATTTTATATATGTGATTCAAGGGTGCTCCAATATACAAATAACCAAGTGCAAACTACTGAAAACCAAAAGGGCTTGGAGCAATGATTCTAAAACCCCAAGGCAAAGTGATTTCCAAACCAGAATCTGATGCACGGCTAAACCAACATGAGACAAGAATAAGAAACATTTTCAGATGTGCAGAAATCCCATAGATTTAATGACCACTACTCTGTTTTTCAGGAAGCTGAAGAAAAACAATGCCATGGGATGCAGGGAAGAATTCCCACATGGGATGAGGTGGAGAAACGTTGGGGTTCTAGCGAAGAGAGAGCCCAGGACGGGTGTGCGGCAGGTCCAGGAACAGACAGTTCTGAACAGGCCTGGAGACGGAGGCCCCTGGGGATGCCACCGAGGAATAATCGGGAGGGACTGCACTCCTGGGAAGAGAGGGTCGCTGAGTTACAGACCATATTTTTCTTTCTGATCTCAATGTGATGGTCTCCTGTTCCATCCACTTTTCTGCAAATGACCTGATTTCGTTCTTCTCTGTGGCTCAGTAATTCTCCACTGCGGACACAGACCACACTTGCTCACTGTTCATGTGCTGAGGGGCTCCCAGCCTGTTTCCACAGCTTTGCGACTGGGAACTGCGTCATGGAATACAAGGGTCTGCGTGTGTCCTCCTGCACGCTGCCTTCGGTTCTTTAGGAATACGCCGAGGAGGGGCACCGCTGGGTCAAGTGGTAGCTATATCGCTAGTTTTTGAGGAAACTCTATATGGATTTCCACAGTGCTCTAATAGTTCGTATTCCCACCAATGGTGCAGAGGTTTCGTTTTTCAGAGTGTGTGCGTCTTACACTGAGTGGAGTCTTGAAGGGCCTGGGGAGCAATCTGGACGGACTGTTAGAGAGAGAGGGCTCTAGGCAGAGGGCAGCAGGTGAAGAAGTCCTGAGATGGGAATGGGCTCGGGAGCAGGACTTGGAACAAAACAGAGGAGGCCTGAGGGATCTGTTTAATTCTGACAGCTTTATCGGCTTCACCGTCGTCATAGTACTTGTCATAAAGTATACATATTTAAGGTGCACCATTTGATAAGCTTTGACATCCATACATGTAAAACCATCACCACAATCAAGACAATAAAGACGCCTATCACCCAAAGTTTGCCATGCCCCTGTGTAACCCTTTCCTCCCGTACTCCCTGGCATCCGTCCTGGGCCTAGGCAAGGACTGAGCTGTTTTCGGTCACTGTGCATTAGTTTGTATATTGCCATGCACACCCTTCTTTACTGCTTCTTTTGAGTTATGCTCCACTTTTACTTGGACATTGAGGACATGCGAGATTTTCTGGCTGATATTAAGAATAAAGCTGCCAGGAACACTCGGGCCCATAAGTATTCACACTTATGGGTCAGTCTATGTTTCATAGGTAAGGAAACTTCTAAGCTGTTTTCCAGGCAGTGGTACTATTTTACTTCCCTCAAACAGTTCTATTTCCACTATGTCTTGTGTGATTCTTTTTCATCTTATTTCATTGTGGTTTATTTTCCATTTTCCTGATGAGCAATAGTGCTCTTAACATCTTTTCATGTGTGAATTTGCCATCCATGTATCTTCTTGGGTGAAGGGTCCATTCAAATTTCTGCTTATTGCTTAACTGGGTTGAATTCTTCATCTGTACTGTTCTCTACATATTTTGGTTTTTTTTTTTTTTTTGGAGACAAGGTCTTGCTAAGAAGTCCAGGCTGGACTCTGGCCTCAAACTCACTGCAATCCTCCTGCCTCAGACTTCTGAATGCTGGGATTACAGGCGTGCACCACTATGCCTAACTCTCTTTATGTATTTTTGATACATCTTTTATCAGACATGTGATCTGCAAATATTTTCTCCAAGTCTGTGCCTTACCTTTTTGTTCTCTTAATAGTGTCTGTAGAAAAACAGAAGTTTTCAATTTTGTTAAAGACCAATTTTTCAATTTGTTCTTTCATGGTTTGTTTTGGGTTCTAAGAAATATTTTTTAACCCAAGGCATGATGGTTTATTTTATTTATATATTTATGGTGCTGGGGATTCAATTAAAGGACTCGTGCATACTAGACAAGGGCTCTTGCTCGACACCTGAGGTACAGCCCCAGCCAAGCCTCTGCTGGTTGATTCTGTGCAGTGCATCACCGTGACTGGGTCAGGAGGTGCCTGACATGTGGTCAAACTCTACAGGTATGTTTGTGAGGCTGTATACAGAGGAGACTCACATGTGATTAGCAGACTGCTCTCCTCAGTGTGCGCGGGCCTCATCCAATCAACTGGACTGTAGTAGAACAAAAGGCCTAATACGGGAAAAGCCCCGCTTGACTGCTTGGGCTGAACATTGGTTTACACTAGAATTGCAAAGCCTCCTCCTGGGCCTGAGGCTGCTGGCTTTCACGTACACCGTGCCTCTGATGCTCTGCTGGGTCTCAGGCCATCAGCTCCAGTTGGGTCTGCACTGTGGCCTCTCCTGGGCCCTATGTCTCTCACTGCAGGTCTTGGGACTTTGCAGCCTCCTTAATTATGTAAGCCAGGTCTCTGCAATGCATCTCTATCCATTTACATCTCACACACACATGTATATATTAAGCATATAGGAGATGTGTGTGTGCATGCACATATATGCACTTGTATATCTGATATCAGTTCTGTTTTTCTGGAGAATCCACACTAATACTCCAAGGTCACGAAGATTTTCTTCTTGTATTTTCTTGAAAGATATAATTTTGGGTTTTGTATTTAGGTCTATGATCTACTTGAGTTATTCCTCAGAGCATATCTCACAAACATTCCTCCATTCACAGCAGGACTGTGAACTAACAAACCTATTGCACACTGAGAAAACTGTGTTGAAATGCATTTAACACACCTGACCTACTAAACATCACAGCCTGGTTACTGTCACTGTAGAATACGGGTTGTTTATGCTGTGGTTGTGTGGCGCTTGCTGCTACTGTCGAGTACCACGAGAAAATATCATACTGCACAGCACTAGCCTGGAAATGGAGCAAGATGCAAAGCATAGTTCCCACCGAGAGAGTGCATAACGCTGTTGGACCAATGCGAAGGCGAACTGGCTCGCGTGATTACTGAGGGTAAGAAGTCCCATGGCCTGCAGTTTGCAAGCTGGAGACCTAGGAAAGGCAGGGGAGTGGGTCACTCACAGTTGAAGGTTAAGAACCAGAGGGGTTCACAGTGCGAGTCCTGTGTCCGAATTCACATGCCCGCAACCCGGGAGCACAAGAGTCTGAGGACTTAAAAAGTGGACACCCCAGCTCAAGGAGAGAGAGAGAATTTGCTCTCCCTCTCCCTTTTTGTTCTATCTGGGCCCTCACCGGACTGAATGATCCCTACTCTCACTGGGGAGGGCGATCTTCACCCAGTCCACTGATTCAAACGCTGATCTCTTACACGTGCATTGAGAGAGAACACTCTACCGGCGCTCTGGGTCTCCCTGAGCCCAGGCAAGCTGGATCTAAATGTCATGAGGTCTGAGTTGTGGACTGCAAATGCTTTTTTTGCAAATGACTATCTAATTGTGCTACTACCACAAAGTTTCTCCACTGATTTGCCTTTGTACCTTAGCAAAAACCATCTGTGTATATGTGTGTGTGTGTGTTGGGAAGTGTATTTCTTGTATTCTGTTCTAATGATCTATTTTTTATCTTTACACAAATACATCAAACTATCTGCATTACTATGTCTTTGTAGTAAGTCTCTAAATCAGGTGATGTTAGCTTTCCAACTTCCTTTTCCAATGTTGTTTTGATTATTCTAAACCTTTTGCATTTCCATATGAAACTTAGAATAAGCTTGTCCATGTCTACAAAACAGCATGTTAGGATTTTGATTTAGATTGCATTGAATATATAGACAGTTTAAGGGAACTGAACTTAAAAGAATATCTCACCTTTTGACCTACGAACGAGGCATCTCTCCTGTTATACAGGTCTTAAAGACTTAAATTTATCTAGTTTTTGTTATTTTTCTTGCTTTATACGTTACTATCTTCCTATAAATCTTTCAGTTAGTATTTATTAAGCTTATTTTAATGTTGTTGACTTACTTGTGCTAATATTTCTGCTTCTGTTAGAATCTGTAACTTCATATATTGGAAAAGGCTATTCTCCTTGAATGCCGTATGGTCTCAGTCTGTGAGCTTGCTTTCCTCTGGGAACACGGGCTACTCTCTCAGGTAATGGTGTGTGGGGGAGGCCAGTCGTCTTGTCTGTTTCAGCCCCAAGCAGTTCAGCAGTTGGTCTGTGACCCTTACAGCAGGAAGCCTGGCACCAGAGAGCATCACACCTCCCTCTAAGCAATAGCTGGGGTCCCAGAAAGATGTGTGTTGAAATTCTCCAGCTCTGTTTGGAGGGGCTGGACTGGAGACATTATAATTTGCCACCTAGTTCCACCAAGCTTTCGGGGCTCCTCACAATCATAGATCTGTGGTTACCCTGTGTTTATTTTTTTATTTATTTATTTTTTTTTGTGGGTACCGGGGGGTCGACCTCAGGACCTCGCGCGCCAACAGGCGCCCGTGCCGCTTGAGCGATATCACCGGCCCCTTTTTCGTATGTGGGATCCGGGAGTCGAACTCGGGCCCTCGCGCTTGCAAGGCAGGCGCTTATGCCGCTGAGCCATCTCACCTGCCCCCCTGTGTTTATTCTTGAAGACACCTGGACCAGCGTTCTGCTTGAGGCGGGTGCCCTCTGTCTGTCCCAGAGCGAGAACAACACTCCAGAGGTCCCCTCCTGCCTCACCCAAAGCCACCCCACTGCATATTATGAGTTCAGAATGACTCCTGCAACGTCATGGAGTCTCTGCGGCTTTATGTTCTCTCTCTTAATTTCTCTTGGGAGAAGGTGGCAGTAATCTTGTAGCTCAGAATCTTGATTGGAACAGTAACTGGAACCAAATTTCCACCATGAATACTGAAGGCAGGGAAATTTCTGTCAATTACCGTCTTACCGCAACACACACGTTTCAATATTATTATGACATACAAATTTTTCTTTTGACATACAAATTTCTTAGGAATATATTTTTTTAACTCCAAACTTTGTGGAACATATATTCTTTTTTTTTTTTTTAATGTGGGTACCGCGAGTCAACCTCAGGACCTCGCGCTTGCCAGCAGGCGCTTATGCCGCTGAGCGATATCACCGGCCCTTTTTTCCTTTATGTGGGTTCCGGGAGTCGAACTCAGGACCTCGCGCTTGCCAGGCAGGCTCTTGCACCACTGAGCCATCTCACCGGCCTGGAACATATATTCTTATTAATGATTTCTAACAATCATGTTCAAGTCAGGTAATATGTTTTTTATGATAATCACAGTTTGTTGGTACTACTAGTATTATGACGAGGCACATTGATAATCTCATAATTATTCCATGTATGTTTGAGAAAAAGGTGCTTTTTCTAATAGTTTATCAGATGTGGTATTTTATATAATTTCATTAATGTAAGCTTCTTTTGTGTTATATAAACGTTCAGTTTATAAATTTTCTGCTGATTTAGGTTATCAATAATTTGAGATTTATATTGCAGTGGGACCACCACAACCCTGGGTCAGTGGGCTTTTTGGATGTACTGCTATTGATGCTTGCTTTATACATTTTGAGGCTAATTTTATTACTAGTAATAGTAAGATTACTAAATTTTCAGGTAAATTGAATCTTTTATCAATGAATAAAACTGTTTAGAGTTTGCTAAGGTCTCTTTATAGCACATCTGGCATATCCTGTTCTATCCTTTGGGTTTCCAGCTTTCCTTGTCTTTCTATTTCAGGTTTGTCTCCTATAAAAAAACCCAGAGCCGGAGTTTTTAAAAAATGTAATTGGGTTCATTCTGTTTTTAACTGAAGAGCTTGATCCACAGATGTTTCTTATGATGACTGAGAGATGGATATGATCTGATTGTCTAATTCTGATGTTTGCTGTGCCCCATTATCTCAATGCTTCTTTTCTTTCCCTCACTTTTAAAAATGGATTTTATTTGGGAGGAGTAGAGTAGCAATATTTTAATTCCATTTTAGCCCCTCAACTGGTTAAACAATTGTATAACTCCACTTTTACCAACTTAATAATTATTTTTAAAGTTTTATCAATACTCAATATAGTATTATTAAGTATCCATCATTTCACCAACAAAGTGGACATTCTAAATAGTTTGAACACATTAAACTGAAGCTTTGGGGCCAGTGAGATGGCTCAGTGGCATAAGTGCCTGCCTGGCAAGCGCGAGGTGCTGAGTTCGACTCCTGGAACCCACATACGCAAAAAGGGCCGGTGATATCGCTGAGCGGCATGGGCGTCTGCTGGCGTGCGAGGTCCTGAGGTCGACTCCCGGTACCCACAAACAAAACAAAACAAAACAAAACAAAATGAAGTTTTAAATCCCCAACACTGCCACCCTAACATGATATTACTATCCACTATTTTACATTATATTCTTCAGAATCCCGTAAACTGCATTTTACTATTTGAATTCTTTTATTTTTTAATTGATACAAAAATCATACAGATTCACGGAGTATAATTATCTTATATTTTTATATAAGCAACGGTTTACATAAAGTTTCTATGAATTTATTGGTTCTATGTCCATTCTAGCATCTCTGATTTCCTTGGAAGATTGTTTCCTTGAAATGTATCTTTAAAAACCCTTTTGGCAAAATTGTACTGGTAGTAAACGTTCTCATTTTTTGAAAGTATAACACCGACTCTATTTTCTCTTCATACATAAATGATGTTTTTCCAGGTACGCAGTTCTAGGTTGACAATGTATTTTTTTTCCATATTCTGGAGAAGATTCCACTATCTTCTGGTCTCATTCTTGGTGTCATTTCTTTGTGGATAACTTTCTTTCCTCTATGAAATCTTTGTATGATCTTCTCTTTGTCTTTGCTGTAATACAATTTGCTATTTTGTGTAGATTTCTTTTTTCTTATTGTATTTGGTATTCACTGTGCTTTTTTTTTTTTTTTTTTTTTTTTTTTTTTTTTTTTTTTGTGGGTACCGGGGGGACGACCTCAGGACCTCGCACGCCAGCAGGCGCCCGTGTCACTGAGCGATATCACCGGCCCCTTTTTCGTATGTGGGATCCGGGAGTCGAACTCGGGCCCTCGCACTTGCCGGGCAGGCGCTTAAGCCACTGAGCCATCTCACCGGCCCTCACTGTGCTTTTTGTATGTCATCTATGGATTGATAATTCTCACCAGTTGGGGAAATTCTTAGCCAATATCTCTGCCAATGCCATGATTTTTTTTCAGCCTTTCCATTCTTTCTGACAGGGATTCTGATTAAATTTATTTTTGGCTCTTTTGTCTGTCTCATATCCACTCTTTCATTTTTTCATCTCGTTGAATTTCACACTGTATTCTGGCTTCTCTCTTCAGATGTACTGTATGTTCTAGTTCACTAAGTACCTCTTCACCAATCATACTTGGCATTGCTAAGAAATATATATATATACATTTTTTTCACTTCCAATTGATAAATTTTAACAGCAATTTGTTGCTTGCCTGTTTTATTTCTATACACATTTCATCTATAGTTATTTCAGAATCTATATCTAACAGTAATTTTAGGTCCTGACATTCATAGAGGCGAATATATTAGTTGTTTATATTGACTATCATGGATGGTGAATTACCTTATTTTATGTTTAGCAAACTTTGATTTTCTAAATTAGGTATGCAGGATTTGCATTTGCTTCAGCAGGAATCTAGTGGCATCTCAGCTGGGTTGGACACAGCCTGATACTGTAAAGCCATACTGCTTGCTGGGCAATGCTAAACTCTGTGACTAGCACAATCGCCTTAGAGACCCTCGGAGGCCAGTGAGGCTGCACAGTTCAGTATCTTATCTCACTAAAAAAAAATTCAGTAGAACTCTCAGGCAGTAGTTCAGACCAATACTCAGACATGAATGTTGTCTTAGTTACTTTTCTCATTGCTGAGGACAAAATACCCGACACCCAAAGTTAAAGGAGGAAAGGTTTATTTAGCTCACAGTTTGTAAAAATTTAAGTCCATATTTGGCTGGCTCCAAGGCAGGGTGGTGTGGCATAGGGGCATCGCAGAGGAGATGGCAGGGCAGGCAGAAGGCACCAAGCAGTGAGCGAGGGCAATGGCCCTCTTTCTGTCCCTGATATTCCATCCACACTACACACCCTTAGGATGGGCAGCACTCACACCCAGGGTGGAGCACCCTTAATCCCAGAATTGCATGCTTAATCCCAGCAGCACACACCCTAGATCCAGCCACCTCTGTAAAGCCCCACCTATGACTACATGAGGCTTTGGGGGACATCTAGATACAAGCCATAGCAAATGTGCAGCCACTTGCATTCAAATAAAAATGAAATCTTCAGGAACATCACATACACAATTTGGAAATATATTGCCTAAAACAGTAAACCACAAAATCCTTTGCACTGAGGAAAAATCACATTGACTTAGCAACATAAGACTAAAAAGATCTTAAATCCACTTTTTAAAAAAAGACTACTTCCTCCCCAGTCTTTACTCATTTTTATGATTCTAGAATGAAGACTTATATTGCTGTAAAGTCTAAGTACCATTTAAGCTTAGCAAAAATGACTAATTTTGCTTTTTTAAAATGAAAAAGTAAATAATTGTTCTAAAGGTAGATCTCAAATACATTAGTTATAAGAGACAAATTTTCTTTTAAAATTCATTATTTGTTTTTCATAGGGTTCTAGCAATTACAGAAAATAGTATTACTAGCAATCCTGAAATAGATTCTGGTAAACAATAAATAAAATATTTGAAGGCAGCTTTTTAGAACCAAAAGGCAACACAAACTGCAACTCACCGCATTCAGAGTAGCACAGGCACAAATGGCGCATGATGTAAGGACAAGAATTAAAAGAGATTCTGAAGGGCTTACCTGCTGGCTGTTTTCCCTGAACAGTTTTTCTTGTGTCCTCGTTCGGCTCGGTTATCTCTCAGAAGCTGATGCTATACAAAGTGTTAAGACAAAGTTGTAGAAATGAAAATATTTTCATTATATTATTCTGCAAGGAGAAAAATATTCTTCTTATTCAAAGGGATGCTACTTTGTTCAGTTTGCATTCCTTTTTGTTTTTCTATTGGTTTCTCTTCAAGCCTTTGCTAGAAATGCCATTGTCATTGTTGCAAATATGTCAGGGAAAGTTGGCTGTCCAGTGTTTCCTGGCCAGCTAAACTGCTCTCACAGCCAGGTGACAAGAGCCCAGGGCTGGCTGTCTGGAACTGAGTTCTGTTCCTGGACCTCTGGGTGGCCCAGGTTAGGGTCATGTAACCTCTCGTCAATGGCCTTGGCCATGGCTTTCAACTGTGAGATTTTTGAAGTATGTCACCTGTGCTGGTGTAAAAGCGCAAATAGTATTTTCTCTCTACCTACTGGCTTACTGGTGTAAGGAGACAAACTTAAAACATCTGTCAAAGAAATTACTGGCTTGGGGCCAGTGATATAGCTCAGCAGCATAAGTGCCTGCCTGGCAAGCATGAGGTCCTGAGTTCGGTTTCTGGTGCCCGCATAAAGAAAAAAAAGAAAAAAGAAAAAAAAAACTACTGGCTTGGAAATACATAATTAGAAAAAATATACATTTGATTGTTCCTCAAAATGCTTTACCATTGACTTCTCTTTACATTTGCTTTACCCTAACTGCAAAGAAAAAAATAAGAAGTCAATACTCTTCATGATGTGTTCGCTGAAACCGTAGCTTATCTTATTCATGCAGGTATATGATTATATGCAAGACTAGGCTAAAAAAAGTTCTGCAGTATATTAGAAATTAACCCTAACCGAAATAGAATTCTTAAAAATAATAATACAAGATAGACCTGGGTTCCAATCCCAGCTGTGCCAGTAACTCGTGAGCCACTAGGTTTCAGTAATAGCTTTACCATGTTCAAGCTATGTAACCTTAGGCCAAAGTACTTAACCTTTCTAAGGCCCTGTCTCCACCTGTAAAATAGAGATAATAATACTATCTACCCAGAAGCCTGCTGAGAGTATTAAATAAGATAAACCATGTAAAATGCTTAGCACTATGACAGGGGAACAGAGGAGATGCTGAGAATACAGCTGAAATGCTACAACTGTGGCTATGATTATGACTACGGTTATAATTAATGAGCCCGGTTGTCAGTGGGCACTGTCTGACTAGTATCAACAACTTTTAATGAAGGATAATTGATTTGAACTGTGCATTGGCATCATTTAGAATCAATTATTTGTTTATTTCATCATTTTATAGAAGTAAAAGATCTTAGTTAGGTCACCAAGAACGGAGCTAGATTATTCTTCCATGAAGGTCTTAACTGTAAGTGTATCTCAAACTTCTCCTGAATATCTCCTTCTCTCCATCCATCCGCATTGCTACCATCCAGGTCCTGACCTGTATCAGCCTCTCAAATGCTCTTCTCCAGCCACACTTCCCTCTACTTCACTACAGCCAACATATGCTTTCTAAGATTAATTTTATCTCTTAAGATAAAGCCCCAAATTGTACAAGGCTTTCATGGACCTTAGTAATTGGATTGCATCTCTAAGGTCCGAATTTAGCACCCCCCACCCCTTCCTAACCTCCTTGCTGAGTGACAGATCCCAGCCATACTGGTCCTTTTTGTTGGGGGTACACACAATGCTCTCCCTCGTCTTGGTCCCTCTGCTTCAGATACTCAATTTGCCTGTGTCGCCAGGGTTCCCCAGTGTGCCTACAGTATTTTTAGCGCTCAGTAAATATTTGTTGAATGAATGAGTGAATGAGGTCATGAAATAGGGAGTGAGATCTGGTATCTGATATGTAGCTGAAGCCATATCTCATTATTACTACTAATAGAAAATAGCAAGCATTTATCTTAAGTCCATTAATCTGAAAGTGTTTCAATTTAGAAACACTTCGTACCATGAACATTAAATTGCTTCTGAAAATAAAAAAAATTAATTACTTTGGCATTTCTAAGTCTAGTGCCTTTAAGAACATATATACAAACCAACACTTGTGACACAGATAGCTAGAAGAAGGATGATGAAATCTCTACCTGTGTCTTAAATTAATGCTAGTTAATTAACTTTCAAATTCTAAGATAAAACACAGGTATTTGAACACTTCTCCTAAGTTTAGTTAAAACAGTTTAAACAATTCAAGTTCTTAAATATAGTGTCCTGAAATAAGAAATAACTCCATAGCTTAGTTTTGCAAAATGACACTGTAAAGAGTGAAACTGGATGAGTCCGGATGGTTGCAGAGAAGCCACCACCTAGGTCAGTGACAGTGAACCTTTCAGAGCTTTCAATGAGAAGAAGCAGCTGGCTGTGGCACGCGTGCCACAGGTTCGCCACCACTGACCTAGATGAATGTAAATTAGACGGCATCTTCTCTGAACTTTGATGTTACAGCTCCGCTGTTAGACTCAAGTAAAGATGTGTTTTTTTCTTCAAATTAACAGTTTTGATTGACTTTGTATAAAAGAAGTGACAAATATTGGAATTATTTAATGCAGTGCATCTACATTAAAAAGCCATCGCAGGGCCGGTGAGATAGCTCAGCGGCATAAGCACCTGCCTGGCAAGCTTGAGGTCCTGAGTTCAACTCCTGGTACCCACATACGAAAAAAGGGCTGGTGATATCGCTCAGTGGCACGGGCGCCTGCTGGTGTGCAAGGTCCTGAGTTTGACCCCCGGTATCCACAAAAAAAAAAATAAAAATAAAAAGCCATCACAAAATCACCTCAGTTTTTCAACAAATTATAAATCTGGGTTCTGGTTGCATCTTTGCAACTTGAACATGAAGCTCAGATAAAAAAATACAGACTCAGATCTCTGGGTCATGAATCTAACAAGTTAATACATGAGCTAGCTCTTTTAAAGGGCAGCTATGAAAAAAATTAATCTAGGAAATTACTAGAACAACTGAAAACACATTTGGATTTGGAAGATTCCCAACACGTTTCTAAAAAAAAGATGAAATCTGATTACGGATTCACAATAAAAGAAATAAAAATTCTTGATTGTTATTCATATGAGTAAAAGCAGCGCATCAGATTTTGAGAAATTCTTCTTACTGGCAATTGTTCTGCTTCTGGGACTCCTATCCGTGTCACAAGTGAGGTCACTTTTAGGGTTCTGACTCAATTAATGTCATCTGGGATTAAAAACCAGAATTTCTGAATATGGTGCGAAGTGCTTCTTACCTTCCAACTTTCAGATTGCTGGACTTAGGCCAAACGGAGATACAATTCCCTTATTAGTGACCTGCAGATGTATATTAAAAATGACTCATATAAGAATTACATTAAAATCCATAAATGTAAAAACTAGGCACACAATTAAAAAAACTGCTCAATTAAACCAGGCAAGAGAAGGGTTCCTGGTGGATAATGGTTTTTATTGTTACAAAAAGGGAACTAAGAATTCCCGTTGCTACTTGGGATCGTTTTCAAGATTATCACAAGTCTCAAGTCCCTGCCACAAGAGGACGAAGCAAAGAGCAGAATTCTTATTCCGGAGCATTCCTTTCTTTACTACCCGAAATGGACAAGGCATTCAGGCTCAGGAGCATCTCAACTGGCAGCCCCTCCTTGGGTGACTCCTCAAACATCTGCAGAACAACGCGCAGCCTCTTCACACTTTGCCTTTCAGAGTTCTCGGCATAAAAAGGAGGCTGAGTAACAGCTAAACTATGACCTGTAACTCACTAAGATGCTCATACGCTCAGTCAAAATGTCAAACAGCAGATGCTCAAGGAGGGAAAGTGTCAACTGCCCCCTCACACACACTCCACAAATGTGCCATACAGTCTCCTCTACTCCCCCTTCCCTCTACACATGAACTGACTTAGGGATTCCACTTTTGTGGCCTTCATAACGCTGTCTCTATGGTTTTCTCAAACATTAATCAACACAGTCTAATTTTTGTTTCCTTGTCCACACTATAGCTGTCTTGGGGGAAAAGCCAAGTGGCTTTCACAGATATCTCTTTTTGCAAACAGAGAGAGTACCTAGTGGTTGATAGGTAAGTTTTTAATAGGTGTGTAATAAAGGCCTGATCTCCATGCAGGACGCAAATGGAAATGGGGGTAAGCACTAAAGAACAGCAAGAAAGAAGAGTCATAAAATGGGGGGAAGTAGGGAAGGGTAGTTTTTAAAAGAAGCAGGGTTAAAATCATCACCTTAAATTGGTAAGCTGCTGTAAGAAAAACAAAAGGTGATCATGCATTCATTCATTCAACAATACACTGAAGGATTTCATAATTCTTCATGGTTTGCATTTCATTGCTGGGATGTAGGTTTAGCCAATAGTTCGCTGTGCTATAGTTAGGTCTAAGTTGAACTAAGAAATGATTATCTCTCAAAATTTAAGTACTGTGTATTTACATATATATATATATATATATATATATATATATATATATATATATATCTGGTCTTAATTATTCAGATTCCATATTTGTGAATTCTTCTACTTCTAAAATTTATTTGTAACACCAAGATCAAGGCTTCGGGTATTTTTGCAGTTGTTTGCAGATATGTTCCTGAATCTGTGTCATCTCAAAAGCAGGTTCCTGGCTGAGGTCCCCAAGAGACACTCTCTCTTGTTTCAGCTCAGACTATAAACAAGTAGGGCTTTTTAATGGTCTGCTGAGTGCTATACTTCTTGCATTGTTGTGCTTTTGTTGTTGACTTAACTATTTTCAGTGGCCCTCCAGCATCATGTTGAAGTTCTGCCTAGTGATTCCAGCCCAGAAGGCTGTGATGGGCCATACAAAGAAAACGTGCACCTTGTTCACGCATGAGTTACACTGCTGTGTGCCCTGAGCTCAATATTAATGAATCAATGACCCGTAAATTAAATGAGGCATCTTGAAACAAAAATACCCATAGAACAAGGCCATGCATTGATTCCTTGGTGAAGGTGTTAGGAGCAGAGACTGGAAGGAGCCTAACCCTGTACTTCCCCTAAGAACACTGGTCCAATATTCATTAATTTAGTTCTGTTTCTACTTTCTGCGACATAACTACTCCAAGTAAAGAAGCTATCTGTATTTATTAGTGAATAACTTGTCTCTTTAAAATAAAAATCTGAAATGGTCACCAAAATTTAAGCAAAAGCCTGGTTTAAACACTACTTAAAAAAATTATATACAACTTAAAAAAAATAAAAACGGGGCTGAGGGTGTAGCTCAGTGGTAGAAGGCATGCCTAGCATTGTGAGGCCCTGGGTCCCTTCTGTATAAGTTATTAGCTATTACTTCATTTTTTTTTTTTCTTCAGAAGGTGCTGGAGATTGAACCCAGGACCTCCTACATGCTCACCTAGAGCTCTACCACTGAGTTAGACCCACGGCCCAAGCTATTAGTTAATTTATAACTGTACAATAAAGCTTGGCTAGAAGCCAAAACTTAAAATCTATACAGTAATTGAAAATGTAAATTTATAACATCATATTAGTATTTCTCAAATTCTAAACAGTAGTGAATGAGCTTTAAAAATCATTTTTTGTAATAGAATATATCCAGATGCAACTCGGTACAGTTATTATAAACAGAATCTTACTGTAAACACTGTAATGAACCCCTGGGGAAAGCAGAGAGTCTAATTTTTGCATTTTGAATAATAAGATAAACACCTCATAAATGTAATGGTTTAGTTTCCAAATTTATAAGAATAGTAGTAAACATTCTATATTAATATGAGAAGTCTCTTTCAAGGGACAAATTCCTCTCATGGAAAAAGGCATGATAACAAAAACATTATTACAACTAAATTTGAATTTGCAAGATATTTTTCTTTTAGTAGGCTCATACGTATTAAGCAAAAAGTATAGGTGACTGGTGGTAAACCTACGGCACGCATGTTATTTGTTTTCCTTTTAAGACAAAAAATGTTAATGTATGAGTTATTTTTTTCTAAACTAAAACTTCAGTATTCAGGTTTATTTGCAGTGTTGGCATTTTGCATAAATAAGTGGGTTTTGGGTAGCAGTTTGGGCACTCGTTCTCTAAAAGGTTCTCCATCACTGGTGTAGATTGTAATGAAGTATGTAGCAGTTCCCTTTGTAAGTCAAGGGAACTAGAGCATTTACACCCAATTTTGAAACTGTTACCCTAATTCAGACATCAAACATCACCAACAGACTAATGTTATCAATCACTATTACCAAATACAACCATCATTTTACCACCTACCTCCCTTCTGACTCCTAAGAAATGATCTCCAGGAATTTGGGGTTTACCATTTTCATGCATTTAAAAAATATGCTTTCTTCGCCTGCCTTGCAAGCGCGAGGGCCCGAGTTCGACTCCCGGATCCCACATACGAAAAAGGGGCCGGTGATATCGCTCAGTGGCACGGGTGCCTGTTGGTGCGCGAGGTCCTGAGGTCGTCCCCCCGGTACCCACAAAAAAAAAAAAAAAAAAAAAAAAAAAAAAAAAAAAAAAAAAAAAAAAAAAAAAAAATATGCTTTCTTATAGATCACCTTATTAAAAAACAACTTTTATAATTCATAATAGGAAAAAAATCTTGGGAGGATTCAAACCTTAAAGCATATACACTTTAAAACTTACCACAGATTTAAGCCCTAAATTACCTTAGCTTGCTTCAGAGCGAACTGTTACATTCAAGAGACAAAGAACGTATGCTACTTATTTAATAAGAGAAGACAACTGAAATGAATGACAAGTTCTTGGAAAGTCAACTAAGCACTGTGCTGTCATGAATACCAGTGAGAAACTTCAAAAGATTCATTTAGAGACATAATGTAAACTTGTAGGAAACTACTGCCACCTTCTAAGCGTCAATAAAAATATTCTCATGCTGGCTGACCTTATGTTTAAATACAAATTAAATTTTAAGCATATACTTAAATACTTTAATACCTTAATTTTGTGAAAACGGTTTATAAGTAGTGAAGCCCTGCCATCCTACACATTGCAAGGGCTTCCTGTGGAGGTCATGGGTGTGGCTCTGGAAGGTGGCAGTGAGGGAAAGCCGTGGCTTACTGAGGTCATGGTTTGGGCTGTGTATTAAGGCCTGGTGCAATGAGTTCCTTTTAAAATACCCTGGGGATCTTAATCCTTAAGGGAGATTCGCAGATAAATATCTGAGAGAATAACTTCCCTTTGGAAAGAACCATTCCTTACCTGGCCAAGCTCTGTCCTGGCCCCGGGGCTAAACCAGTGGCTGCAGAGGAAAGAGAGAAGGTGTTAGCTTGAACCTTCAAGAAAGCACCCATCCTGCCTGCTCAACCTGCATGAGCTTCAACAAATTTATTCGCCACCAGCAATAGAGCCTTAAATATGCTTTATTTTTAATGGATATTTCATGTAATTTTAGACTTACACCAATTTTGACAGAAATGTAAGAGTGCTTATAACCTAGTAATTTTCAATTTAATAAGCAAACTGAGTTAGAATTACATTTCCATTTAATTATGTTAACATAAACTGCTGGGACTGCATTCATTTTATGAATCAATCCTGGTTATAAAATCTACAAATGCTATCATTTACCACAACTTAATTATAGCATCATTATAACAAATTATGACCTTTTGATTGTTGGAGTTACATAAAAAAGTTAAAAATACAAGATTATTCTATTCTGCAGCTCTGCCCCAAGGAAACAGAAAAAGTCCTCGGTATAAATTCCGGACCAAGAGCTGAAAATACTTCCCACCTATTCCTTTCAGTTAAAACAATCACACTCTAACTGGAAACAATTCAACAACATTAAAAGGACAGTGATCACTGCATATGGAAGCCTTCCCTTCTCACAGTACCCAGCCCAGCCCAGCCCAGCCGGATTCTACAGCTGGGCCGGGGACTCCTACATTTACCACAACTGGAGGGAGTTGTCATTAGCCTCGGGCATCAAGGGCTAGGAAATTCAACTGATCACCATAAGCCCACAGTCACAGGGAAGGATACTAATACTGCTGCTCATGCCATTTACTATTTCAAGAACAATCATTTTGAGTATCTCTAGGGACTACGCCCTCTTTAGGCACGAGGCATGCACTGTTTTCCATCCTTATGAAACCCTGTGAGGTTATTCTCACATCCCAGGGGCAGAAATGAGGGTCTGGATGGCGGGGCACTCGCCCAGGTGTGCTTCCCTGTGCTGTGCTGCAGCAGGGCAGGAGGTGCACGGGGCGAGGGCACATTTCTGGGGCCTCTCTAAGACTTCCGTCTGTTCTCTAGCCTCGGTGACACCTAGACTGGGAACAGTGTCTATGTTAAAAGGACCTGTCTGCACTCTGACTGTGACATCCGTCACGATCACAGGCACAGTGTGTCCTGGCAGGGCAGGTTCCACACTGACATGGGAGTGGCCATTCACTGGTATTAGTAAATGACGTCTGGATTTATTACCACCTGGAAACAAATTATTCCCTGGTGTTCCACTGACAGCTTGACCAAGATATTTCCCTTCTGTGATGGATTACGGCTTGTGCTTTCAAGAAACATTTAAAAAACCAAACACATATCTCAGTTTTTAAAAAAAAAAAACTAAAAGGACTAAAAACAACGGTCACTTGTTCCATCTATCCTGACTCCAAAACTCTGTCCAGAAAAACCACTGTCCACTCTTAGTTGTTTCCGGTTCCAAAATATAATGCTACATTTTGAAAAAATATGGCTATACTGTTATTTTGTGATTAACTGATTTTAGATATTAAGGATTGACTTCTTGCCATAAATTTAGCTCCTTTATAGCTCCCAGCCCTCTATTTCCAAACATAATACCACTTTGATTAATTATTTATGAATAAGATATAACTATGTGAATACTTTTTGCTGCTGCATTTTTCTTTTGTTTCTCTGAAAGCTGATATTTGTTTTGTCTTCTTCCTTGGCTTCCTTAAGTACCCACCAGTCTACTTTATTAGAGGTGTCACATCCTTAACACTCTTTTCAAATATTAAGAAAGCCTTCTGAAATGTATCTATCCCCCACGTTCATCCTCTCTCTAGTCCCCAGAAGTCTCTTGCCCAACACACCATGTCCAGACCTATCCTGAACTCTGCTTGTCTTCACTGAGTATTCGTGTCACTTCTATTTTCTGCTGAACCTCATTTCCTGTAACCCACAGATTCTCAGTTCAGTTCCCCTATTTACAGGAGCTCTCAGATTCTAGATATAAAGTCCTTCATTAGGAATGTGGTTTATAAGTGTTTCCCCCTAGCCTGTGGCTTCTTTTCTGCCTCTTAAAAGGGTTCTTTGCAGAAGAACTGGTTTGAGTTTTGTAGAAAAGGCCATCATTCTTCCATTCACTTGCTTTTGCACCTTTGAAAAATGGTTTTAGCTATTCTACTTCCTTTGCTTTTTCATATAAACTTTAAAATAATCTTGCCTACATCTATAAAAAAGAACTTACTGGGACTTTGATAGGAATTGCTTGCTTTAAAGCCTGAAGATCAATTTGGGAAAAAGTATGAACATAGAGTGTCTCTTCAGATTTTTAAAATCTTTGATTTTTTATCCTTTTTACCTTCCATTTTATCTTTCATCTCTTTTACTAATTTTTCCCAAAATTTATGAAGAGAAAATTTAAATACTCAGTAAAATTGAAGGAATGTTAGAATGATATATCCACTAGCTAGATTCTACCACTAACATTTTACTACGCTTAGGGTTTTTTTTTTTTTTTTTTTTGAGGCAGGGTCTCACTATGGAATGCAGGCTGGCCTTTAACTCTCTATGTAGCCCAGGCTGGCCTCAAACTCAAAGCGATCCTCCTGCCTCACCCTGCCGAGTGCTAGGATTACAGGTGTGCGCCACCATGCCCGGCTTACTACCACACTTAGTTTTAAGGTATGAGTCAATCTCTTTGAATGATGTCTTTTGATGAACAGGTACCTCTCTTCCTGGCTGCTTGTCTTGGTCTCTATACTACAGGCTTTTCTCATGTATTTGGTGATCTTCAGTTATCCATTCAATATTCAAAAGGTAGTATAAAACTGATCAGAAGAGGAATGAACAAGTTTATCGACAGAATGATCACAGTTGCCCCTCACAGGAGAACCTCTAAGGGTTATTATCTGTGGTCTTTTTTGTTTTTTGTTTTTTTTCCAGATTGGCGCATTTGTTAAGTGAGACCTACTCTCTCTGCTGGACGTCCCACTCTGCTTTTACAGCTTCAGTGTTTCTAAGGCGGACAGAGGGTAAACTGGCATTCCCCTGGGCAAGCAGCCGTGGAAACTGACATTCGGTCTGCTGGGTGGGCATGAGGCCTCAAATGCTTTCTTTCTATAGAAATGGGTTGAAATCTCTACTCCTCTGCATTACCTTATCCTTATTTGTCACTGTATTTGCAACCTTTTCCTTCTTTCCAGTGGGATTTGGGTAGGAAGACTGAAAATAAACGTTCAGAGCATCAAAAAACCCATGAGACAGTGGCATCACTAAAGCCACAAAGGGAAAAGTTTCAAGAAAGGAACTGTCACTGGTGTTAAATGTGGAAAAATCCACCTGACAGGGACTGGCAAACACAACTGGAGGGGTCACTGGTGAACTTTCCTAGCAAAGTTCCAGGAAGAAGAGTGGTAAAAAATCAGGATTACGGTGTCAGAGTGAGGCGTGGAAGAGGGAGATGTGAGGAAGTAGATCCAGACTTTCTAGAAGTTAGGCTTTCACAGAGAGGGAGAGGGAGAGGGACAGGGAAGGAGAAGGGGAGGGGGAGAGAGGGGCATGGAGGGGGAGGGAGGGGGAGGGAGAGGGACAGGAGAGAGAATATAGTAGGGCTGTAGGGATTGAAAAATATAGTAGATGGTGAAAGAAGATCTTAGAAACCAAGCTTTTCAAATAAAAACACAGGTGTTGCGGTTGGCTTTGGACAAAAGAGAACCCATTTCTCCTAAAACTAAGAAAGAGGGGTGTGAAGGAAGGTATAACTGGATAATGGTAGTTTTAATGCATCTAAGGAACAAGGCTAGTGAATGGAAAGGAAGAAAAAGCTGGAGGAACAGGAAGTTATGGTAAGAAAGTGATAGTGTGCAGTTAAATGCTTCAGAGTGACCGCAGTCTTGGATGAAGGTTCATTCAAGAGTGGCCAGGGTGGGGGCGGTGTCAGTCAAGTGGCATGGAGGTGACAGCAGTGGAGTCAAGGAGGAAAATAATAGTGGTGAGTGCAATCCTCTATGGTTTCTTCCAAGGCTTGGCTGTGCTGCTGAGCATGGGACACCGCCTGACACTTCCTGAGCCCTAACTGGAGCCAACAGTGCTCATTCATCTGTCAACCACCCCAGGGGTCGATACCACCCCCATTTTGCAAATAAACAGGCTCAGAGAGATTGACTTGCCAAAGATTTCCTAACCAAGCAGCAGACCTGGAGTTCAAACTTAAGTTTGCAGATTTGAAAGTCTACATTCATTCCAGACACTAAATGTGTTGTCACTAAATAGGACAGGAGGACTAATTCAAGTGTCATAAGCCTCTATGAATGAGGGTGAATGAAAAGGGCTGCTGGTATTATGAATCTCCAACAAAGGAAGCATTTTACCCCAGGGTAAAAGGGGACAGATCTGGACAGAGCAACAATGTGTGGGAGGAAAATGCCGGCCCCTGTGCACATCATACATCGTAGGTGTTCATTTGTCCCGATCATAAATCAGAGGGGCTTGCAGAAGGGACAATAATAAGAGTAACAGAAATAGTAGTGGTAACTTTTAGAGAATATGGTAGAAGTAGTATTAGACACAGCAGTAAAAACACTGCCAGCATCAGTGAACATTACGTATGTGCTGGGTACCATGCCATCATCCTGCATCAGTCATCTCAAATCTTACGACCACTTTATGAAAGCGTGCTGTTGATATTCAGGATCACTGTGTGGTGTGGGTCTGAAATGTCTGCCCAAAGCCTCATGTGCTCAGAAGCTTGTGCTTTTGGGAGGTGACTGAGTCATGGAGGCACTGAACGCATCAGTAGATGAACGCACAGGAGAGTTCAGTGCTGGACGTGCTGTTGGGAGGTGTGTCACCGAGGCGCGTCTCCCTCCCAGTCCCTCCTTTTCTCTCTGCTTCCTGGCCACATAAAGTGAGCAGCTCTGCTGCCCTGCAGGCCCTTTCATCGTGCCGATTCTGCGTCTCATCCTGCCAACCATGGACTGAAAATTCCAAAATGTGAGCCAAAATAAATCTCTCCTCTTTTAATTCTAGGTGCCAGGTATTTTGTCCCAGTGACAAAAAAGTGACTAAGTCACAGTGTTAGCAAGGACTGGTATCAGAATTTGAATTTATACCTTGTGTTCTTAACCACACTTTCTTTTGCCTGCCTTCAGTTTGGTATGTATCATGGTCGTTTTAGCAAAAAGGGCTGGTTTATTAGTTTTTTTTTTTTTTTTTAATATACCCAAAACCTAGAATAATACTGAGAAAATAAGCTACTTAGTAACTTTGTAGTAAAAAAAAAAAAAGAGCAAATGCAAATACAGAGGTATTTTGCTCAGTACCTTTGAGTTGTCCTAAAAGCAAGTCTAGTTTACATACAGGTGGAGAAGGAAAATGTGCACTGGGAGAGAATGGAGTTGGCAGGATGTTTATTTACGTTCACTCACGATGCAGTCAAGATTCCAGAAGAGGCCCACAGGGAGACTCGCAGGGGGAGAGATCCCGGGAGCGGGGGCGCAGGATAGCTTGAACCTGACCCACCGTGGAGAACGGCCGGACCCAGAGGCACGGGACGGTCTGCTCTCACAACTGAGAGGGGCTGAAGGCGGCTGTCAAGTTCAGTTCTGCAGGATGCAGATGCAGTTCAGCATGTCTAGGAAGTGAGCCCAGCACGGACTGTGTCCTCTACTCCTCACCTCGGCCCTGCTCATAGCAGGGCCACCATGCTGATTGGGCCCTTGCTATAGTGTTCCGTGAAGTAGAGAAGCTATCAGTGGTAACCGTGGGGTAAAAGGTATCTACACCACTTCCACCATTTGTAAAGAGATTTACTAGGTAGCACTGTTCTAAGTGGGTCATCACTGAAAACTGGAATTTACTGTGGAAGTGGAATACAGTCTTTTATTTTCCCTCTGAACCTCAAGTATTTTATTTTATTTATTTATTTATTTATTTATTTGTGGGTACCGGGGGTCTAACTCAGGACCTCGCGGGCCAGCAGGCGCTTGTGCTGCTGAGCTATCTCATTGGCCCCTCAAGTATTTTATTATTCAGACTTGTAAGTATAGAGAGATATACAACAGAAAGGAAGGAGATGTTTAGGTAGAAATACAATCCAAATTCCCAACCAGCATCTTATACAAGGTTTCATAGACCAAGACAGGACAATAAAAATCAGGACAAGCAGATATGCATTAAGAAGCCAGATAACCAGTAACCAGGTCTTTCAGCAACCTCCGCTGAGGCTGCCAAATGATGAAGGCCCATGTGTCACTGCAGAAATTCACAGGGAGTTCATTCACCTCAAGTAAACAAACAAAGAAACAAAAGCAAACCAAAATCTTAAGTGGCTTTTTACCACTTTTGGGAGAAACAATCCTTAACATGACTTACAAGGCTTGGTATCACCTGGTCCTTGCCTGCCCTTCATCCTTCTCCAATCTCATCACATACTTGGCTCTTCCTTCGCATTCTGTGCTCAGCTGGCTTTACCAGTCTTCTAGTTTCTTGAATGCAGAACCTGTTTTTTTTTCTTTGCTAGAAATCTCATCACAAACTCTCTTCATTCCCAGAGATCTCACTGGTTTTTGACTCTGTCTAGTTTAAAATCATTTTTGACAAATTTTACTTTGGAAGCTAAGTTTCATTTACCTCAGTACTATAATAGTGCATTTATTTATTTGTGTTTTCTGGCAGTGCTGGGGATTGAACCCAGGGCCTTGCACATGCTAGGCAAGCACACTACCACTGTGCTACATCTCCAGCTTGTGATAATGCATGTATGTGTTAATATATGATCATACATTTATGTGTGTGCTGATTAATGTCTATTACTTCTGTCCGACTGTGAGTACCGTGAGACCAGCCATCATGAATGTCCCGATCTCTTGTGGAGCGCTCAACACCAGTAGACTGTACGCCTTACAAATCTCCTGTGAATGAGTGGTTGAGGAATGACTGGGGACATGGGGCAGAGTTCCACCAATGATAGCCACCATGTTATTCCCCTTGAAAGCAAAAGAATGAAAGCACTGGGCTGGGTGATCCTCGGCCATTCTTGTAGGTTTTTATGTTTTTAGGCCCGATGATAAGGATGGTAAAGATAGTCCTCATTTGTTAGATTTTTCTATGAAGCAAAAAGTCAGCTCTGAAATTATGCTCAAGAGGTTTCCAAAAACTTCATTTCTTTTACTAAACTAATAAAAATTCAGAAGGTTGAGGCAGGCATGGTTGCTAAAGAGAAAGACCCATGTTTGGATACAGGCTCTAGTACTTAGTGGTTAGGTGACCTAGGACCAATTATTTTTATTTTCTGAGTCTAATAAAATTAATCTCTTTCAGCACTAGGAAGCTTATATAAGACTAAGATTCTGGCACACAGTAGATGTTTAAAATAAATACTAATTTTCTTCCCCAGTTGTACACTGTGCGATACAGTAATATGTGAACTTTTATTCTGTGAGTTTTTGCGGGCAACAACTACTTTAGATTCCTAAATGTCTGTAAAAAATTAGTGCTAATGAGCACTACTTACAGGATTCCCTCACAGGTTAGTTGTCACCAAATGCATAACAAGTGCTTAGTATATTTGGTTTTTAATTGACTTTTGGTTGACTGGAGTTAGGCTTTAGGAAAGGCAAATTAAATGGAGATATCATACCCACTATGACTACTTCAGATGGGAATTAATAATGGCAACACAGTGATACATCTGAAAATGACCTTAAAAATAAAATATACTGTACAATATAAAGAATATCACCATTATTATTCTGAAATGTTTTATATATAGTATAATAATATTTCTGTATTTTACATACGCAATTTGCAAAAAATAAATAAGAAAGAACTGTTATTATATTATGTTATAACTAAAAATTAAAACATGTAAGCTAAGTGGCTTACCCCTGGGAATCACAGTAAGTCAAGGGGAATTGATGCCATATATCTTATTTATCTGAATCTAGAGTGGGAGTTACTTTCCCTATAAAGCAGGAGATGACACATTTCAAAGTGCAGAAGAATTCCCAAAGAACATAACCTTTAATCCAGGCAAATCTTGCACTAAGCAAACTCTATATTTACACAAAAGATAAAGTAGTATTTGCTTTATAAAGAAATTCATCATAGGATTATTATGAGTTATCTATGTACCTTTATAACAAGTTTGATCTACATAAAATTCCTCAGGTACATATCTTTCACTTAAAAATGACATAAAAGCAAAATATAAATATCAATTAAAAAATCTATTAATAAGTCCTGTTTTCTCTATTTAAAAACTAGTATCTCTTAAATAGTAAGGAGAAGTTAGAGAGAAAATAAGACATTTTTGAAACATTTAGAGTTTACATAAAGGATACATGAATAAAAACTAACCCTATTTATTGCTAAGATATATTTTTAAAAGGTACTAATAATTTTCTCAGATTTTAACATTTGCATATTCAGAAAGCTAACAGAAAAATTAACTCTAAATTTCAAAATTTAATGTTATTTGTACTTAGAAATTAGATACTAATTTTTCTGCATTAGCTGATTTGAGTCTCTTGACAGGTTTTGTGTAGCTCTCAAGCTATATTAATGAATATTTCATTTTTCTGTGCTCAATACTTCATATTAAATGAAATCTATCATCTATTAATAGTTGAACTTTAACTATAATAATGCTTACAAGGCAAAACTACCAGGTGGTATTTCAAATGGAAGTTAAGTGTTATTTTATTACAATAATTGCATCATCTTAATTGTAATGCTCTGTAAGACTTCTCAATATTTGTGCAGAGCACATGTTTACCTTTCAAAACGATGACTCCATATTTTAACACGTGTGCAGCAATGTTAGCTGTTTACCAATTACTGTAATATTTCTTCTTATGGAAGTTATTACAAGATGTTATTTTACAGAAATTACCCAGACCTATATCGGCCACCTGCACCCTTCTTTTATGCTAAGCTGAAAACTTTGGGTGATCCGAGCATTCCCAGGCTGAGCACTAACTCTGAATACATCTTCCTCCCTCCCAGGTACAGCAGCTGGCTTTCTCCTCATCAGTTATTTCTAGGCTGCTTCATAGCAAGCTTTGCCCACTGTGTGACCATCCAACCGCATGGATTCAAAACTGAAAATTCCTGTGTCCTACGAAGCCTATACACTATTTTGCCCTATATATGAAAATCTATTTTAAGCTTGAAATTCTAACAAGTGAAATTATTTTTAAGTATTCCCGTATCAGACTGTTTTTGGAGGGGATTTTCCAAAGCAAAATAAACCCTGACTTGCGGAATTATTAGCAGAATAAAACTGGCAGTTACTGTTTTATTATCCAATTAGGAGTTTCAAACTATTTAGTAACTGAGTGTCTGTTTCTTGACTTTCTTACAGCATCTCTAGTACAGGCTCTAAGGTAAAGCACAGTGCAGATTACACAAACCAGAGAATGTGCGCATTTCCTATCCCATTGTGCAAGCATCAGGAAGGGGGTCTTGATGATGCTACTTCATGTAACAAGGAAAAGTCAAGACCAGCTTGATTACTGTCTCAGAGGGAAATAGTCTGTTCCCTGGACTATCAAATATTGCCACATAATACTGATATAAAATGACAAAAAGAAATTGAAGATGAAAATATTCTGCCCAAGGGTAGAAGAATGGATATAGGGCACTGGGAACATGGAGAATAGAGGGATATGATACAGTGTGACAATGCACTCTCGGAGTTCACTGTCCTTTATTTAACTCTGGGCTGTAATAGAGGAGCACAACCCCTGGCTTCAGTTCTTGCTCCATGTGACCTAGAACAAGTTGCAGAGCCACTTTGGATTTTAGTTTTCTCATATCCACACCCTGCTGACTCTGCAATCCTTACATGGGTACAGAAGGAAGTAACGTATATGCAATGCGTTGGTCTACCTAGAATTTTGCAGTATGTTACAGGATCGTTCTTCTTCTTAATATTCCTTGTGGCTTTCCTGCACTAAATAGAAAAGTAACATCTCCACTCAAAGTTTGGAACTCACTAAAAGATACACCACACCCTCCACCTCAGTAAAACACAAAGCCAACATGCTCACACCATCCAGAGGTGGCCACTGTTGTGCTCGTTTCTGGTGGGGTCTCTCCTGGAGACTAAGGTTGGCCTGAAGCGAGTTACTGAGCCTTCCTGAGCCTCACGTTCTCATCTCTAAAAACCAGGCCGTTGGACTGGGCAGCACCTAAGATCCATTCCAGCTCTAGTACTTGTTTCTGCAGCCCATTGTCCATCACACTCAGCCAGTATGCAGTTGGTGCCTTCAAGAACAATTTCCTCCACCAGCCTGCAGTAGAGCTCGCAGTCTTGACCCGAGGGCCTCTGGTTTGCTATGGGGACTCACAGAACGGGACAATCTCCAACACTGCCACTTTCTTAGAAAGGAAATACAGCATGTATGCTATAATTATTTTCCAGAGATAAGGATGCCTGATTATGATTATTGCAGAGATGAAGACTGCTATAATTAAATACAAATAAAAACCTAAAGGGAGAATAGAGGCTGTATAGAGAAATGTTGGTGGGAATTGGGGAGAAGTGCCAAAAATCCCTTAAAGGAGACCATGGCAGACACCGTCAATGCCTGCTGCAAGCCCTCGGACTGCCACTTGCAGATTTCCAGTTACGCTGGCAAGCCGAAGTGCTTTGTGTAAACCACTGCTTGTAGAATATTCCCATACTTCTCTTCTGAAAGCATTCTATATAACAGTGGGGTTTATAAGGTTTGAGTATGTTTTAAATATGTTATAAATAGTGGGGTTTATAAATTAAGAAAATATTCTCATTTTTATGAAGACATCTAAAAGTTTTTCAACACAAATCTAAATATTTTTAAAGAATTTAATTTTCTAACAATTATATATATTAATGTTAAAAATAAAACCATTGTGCCACTATTTTAAATATGTACTTTGGAATCAAAGTATTACGGATTTTATATCCATCATCATTTATTTAAAACAGAAACAGGATACATTCTTTTTTTTTTTTTTTTTTTTTGTGAGTATCGGGGGTCGACCTCAGGACCTTGCGTGCCAGCAGGCGCCCGTGCCGCTGAGCGACATCACCAGCCCTTTTTTCGTATGTGGGATCCGGGAGTCGAAGTTGGTCCCTCGCGCTTGCCAGGTAGGCGCTTAGCCATCTCACTGGCCCTACACTCTTTTTTAAAAGTTGGAAATTTTACATGGTTAATTTTTCTCCTTAAACTCTTATTTCCAATTTACTTCCTTAAGGAATTTTATACTAATATATTTTTACGCTTCAAAGCCTTTATTAGTTACCTATATATTCTCCTATAAAAATGTATGTATATATACAAATACAAAACATTTTTTACAAAAATCTGTGACTGTAAGACTATTTAGCTAACAATTACTTTGAAAGGAGTATCAATGCTAATAACAATTGTTGGAGTTGATAACAATTAGCTATTAAGGTCTAAAACAATCATCAATTATATTCAATTAACTGAACAGCAGAACTAGATTTTGATAATGCTAAACATAAAAAATAAAATTTTACTAGAAAGGCATAATTAACGAGCTTCTCTCCAAAATTATTTCTTGTATCTACTGTAAAATACAAGATTTTTAGCATCAATTCTATTCTTATCTTTCATTTTTATAGATTTGAGTACTCAGAAATCCTGTTGCACAAATTGATAAATGGAAATAAAAGGACGTTAGTTACAGCAGCCAGTCCCTTGATTATCCGAAATCCTCCAGAGTTCTGTGCCGAAAGGTACACAATGATTTCTAGATTGATTATTTTTACTAACGTACCAGAGGCTACAAGAATCAAGTTAGAGACCACTACCTGACTTGCGAAATGCTTTGTTACTTTGATCATCAAATATCCATCAACATTGAACAGTACTAGTATAATACTTGGAATGTCTGTTGCTTTGGAAATCAAGATGATTTTATACTACATAGCAAACTATGATTAAGATGGGGTTGTATTTTTCCTTCCAAAAGGGGTAGAAAGTTTATTGTGCAAAGGAAGAATGTACAAAACAATCAGGGCTGATGATTATTTTGCAGAAAGAAGTTGATAGATGGAAGCAAAGAATCTGGAGGTAACTCCTTCAAAACTACTCATGACCATAAATCCTTGGAAATTATTTGTATGACCAGATGATATGAATTCCTTGGTTTTCCTTCTGTGAGATACTGAATTAAAAAAAAAAAGAAAAAGAAAGATTCCATTTCATGTACCTGTCTTAGGGAGTGGGTGAAGGGAATATGGCCAGCAGGAAGTAGGGGCCCACTTCCTGCAGTCGGAGAGAAGGCGAAGCACGTAGAGCATTTCAAACTATCTCCTGCAACACCGTGTACACCAACCATACACCTTCTTCCATCAAAGAAGATGACAAGAACACTTCCCCCAAGGGGTCAGTTGTAAGGCAGAGAGACAAGCCAGTCCTTAAAAGAGCACCAATCCAAGGTAAGGCAGTGGGTGCTGTGTGTGTGTGTGTGTGTGTGTGTGTGTGTCTATCTGAACAAAGTTGCTTCTGTACTTAAGATGAACTTTTCATGCATGTCTCCTGGCTTCTTCTGGTCAAGAGTAAGTACTACTTGGCACTTCCCCCATCTGCTTTACCTGGATAAGGGCCAGGCCTGAAGACAGGGATGGAAATACAGATTTTTAATTTTTTAAATTAATTAATTAATTAATTTATTTATTTATTTTTGTGGGTACTAGGGGTCGGACTCAGGACCTCGTGTGCCAGCAGGCGGCCATGCCGCTGAGCGATATCACCGGCCCTTTTTTCATATGTGGGTACCGGGAGTCGAACTCAGGACCTCACGCTTGCCAGGCAGGCGCTTGTGCTGCTGAGCTATCTCACCGGCCCCCAGATTTTTTAAAAGAGCTTATAACAGACACTCTAAATGGAAGGAAAGTCTTACCATGAGGGAGCTGCAGTTTGGAGAACCAGGTTTGGGAAACAGGCGGTAGAGTGAAGGCTAGATTTCACAAGCAGAGCGACTGATAGGATGAGGGCTCTAGTTTAGACCTTAGTACCCCTCTGTCGGGTTTCTGTGACAATGAGGATGAGCCTACCATGAAGGATTCTCAGAGACAATGTCTACGGCTGGGGGGCACTGATATTCTAAGTGCCTTGCAGCAGAACCGTGTCAACTCAGGGCTCAGTAAGAACACAGGAGGCATGCCAGGCCAGCAGGCAGGCTCCTCAGCATCAAATTGCAAAACGAACACAACAAAAACCAATTAAATTCTTAAAGAAACTCTAACATCCAAATAAACTAACAGTCTGTGACTATTTAACTCCTAAGAAACAGACTGCTGCAGCTGTGTGGTACTAAAAGGATCTGCAGTGGCCCTACCAGCTGTGGTCTTAAGAGGATCAGTGACAGGGAAAAAGCAGAGGGGACAGCTGGGCAGACCGGGTGTGTGCTGTGGTGTGCTGGGGAGTAAGTATCCCATTGCCTGAGACAGAAGGCCAGAGACAGAAAGATTCGCTAGGATCCTAGCGATATAGGTGATACAACAGGTAAGTGATATAACAGGTAACTGAGCTTTCATTATGGTCATGCAGCAGGAAATGGAAAAGAAGAGTCAGAGTGAGACACCGAAGAGGTGGACAGCAGCACCGGAAAGAGAGGGAATAAGTCATCCCAACACTTCCAGCCCGACTGTGCAGGGAATGGTAAACTACAGGCACTGGGATCGCCCGGAGAGTTTAACAATCTTGACTCCCGAGTGCCATCCCTTGAAGATCTGATTGAATTGATGGAAAACCACTGGGGGATGGGGGAGGAAGGCATGGAGGGAGGAAAGCTGAGGTCATACCCGCTCTTTCAGAAGCAATATTGATACAGTGCAGATTCTCGAGTTTGCCTTATTTTAAGTTCATTCTTTCAGGCCTTCATTCATTCAACAGCCATTTCTGACCATCCACACGACGCCAGGCACTGCAGCAGCACTGAGAACACAAAGCCCCAAAGAGGTACGGCATTTGTCTGTCCTCAGAGCACTTTTGTTCAGCAAGCAAAGTTTTTGGTTTATGAATTGCTCTAAATCTACTTGCCTGAGTTTTTGCTTTTTATCAAAACAGAAAATTAAGGAGAAAATACACAAACATTGTGCTGTCTGTCAATCTTAGGTAAAATATGCATTCCTTTTATTTTCTGTTTGAGAGGAAAAAAGAGAAGTTTTATAGGAAAATAAAAATCAGGGAAGACAAAAAAAAAAGAGTATGATATGTTGCCATATCTGTTCACATCAATTTCTGTTTCATATTTGTTAAGCAGTGAATTAAAAAAAATAGAAACTAATGGACTGTAATAGGAATGCTTGCCAGAAAAAAATGTATTCAATAATTAATTCATGCCTTCCCGTACTTTACGGCCTTTCTCAATTTCAACCGATTTCACAGGAGACATGTGACACTGAAGTAAAACATATAACCCAAGGTTTTCCAACTAAGCTGTATTTAGAAATAGAGTTAGTACCTAGAAATTTCACCAGTAATTTACCAAAGTCAAAGTTAAACTGCTCATCTTTTAAAAATTACCTAGTAGTCACTTCTTTTGGTTACTAAAAAGAAATATATTCTGGTTCCTTCACTAATCCTACCAAGTGCAGGCAGGAGCAGCGGGGAGAGAAATTCTGCAAAACCAGACAAGTGTCTTCATGGTGAAGGGCTGGGACAGGGATAGGGACAGGGTAAGAGTGGGTACGCAGGAGAAGCTTGATGTTAGGAAAACTCAATGTTAGGAAAACGTAAATGTTATCAGATAACACAAAATTAAATAATGCTTGAATCTCAAACTCTATACCAAATAAAAGAATGTATTTAAAAATCCTAGCCAGCTTCAGTGGCATACAGGCCTGTAACCTAGGTACAGGGAGGCTGAGGCAGAAGGATCACAAGTTTGAGGTCAACCTGGGAAACTCAGAAAGACCTCATCTCAAAAACAAAACAAAACAAAAGGAAACAAAAGGAAACAAAATGAAACACAACAAAGCAAAACAACCAAAACCACAAAAACAAAAACAAAAACAAAACAACTTCACTCAAATTGCTCTCGCATGATTAACATTAGCATAGGATTTACTCTTTTAAAAGGCAGGTACAAATTAACTACCTTTAATAACAATAGCTACCAATTTCCTTAAAGAAATAAGGGGAACACCCAACACAATGATACAAACACAGAGAGCGCTCACTCATGGTCTGGGGAGAAGTAGACTATCCTCTTGTTGCTGACGGGGCCCGGAGTCGGCACCTGAAGGAGATTTAAAACAGGGAACAAGTCACAGACTGGATTTTAGAAACACAATGGATAATGGGGGCGTCTCTATTTGAGGACATCATTCTAAAATGGAGAAACTGCATTAATTCTTAAATCCAAAATTGCACAGACCAAAATTACACCAGTAGTATAATTTAACTCCTGGTAAGAATGATCTTCCTGGTGCAGCACAATTACTCTGCTAGAATTTAAAGACTCATATGAAAGCATCTCTACAACAATGTAAACATCATGTTTAAGAGACAGTCCAGTGATTATTTCCAAATTCTGCACATATATCTAATTTTACGTGAAAATAAGGCTTAATTTGATAGATCATTTTTGAGCAGATGATATTTCCATGAAACAATGTATTGTAGTTAATATCTGAATATACATAATATGTATTACAATGTACAAATTTCAATGCATACAAGAACTTAGGTCAAGGAGATGCCGAACAACCCTTTGTATAGTTTCTCCATGAACTTAGTAATCGTTTATATACACAGAATGAAACCTTATTTCATCAAAGAGAACTATATTTTACTCCTTCATTTCTAAATATAATTAGACATCTGATAAAGAATTCAAATAGTTTCTTGATAATACATGCCACTTTTATTTTTAAAGAATCTCACAACATTCCTATCTTACAGAAAGGTTCTGCAAGGGAACAGAAAACGGTACTGTGCACCGATGAGTCTACCATCCCAGAGGACAAAGCATAAACTTACAGCTACAGACCTTAAGTTATGCTTTAGTAAAATAAAAAGGACCACTCTTTAATTGTATTGGTGCCATTTCAGTAGGCTAGAATAACAAAAAGGCAGTAAAATGCCTCTAAGAGAAATTTTCCAAAAACTTGTTTCTTCCTGCGTTACTTTGGGTAGCAAGGATGCGAGCACGTATTCCGGAATTTCAAGAAATGCAAGGACGGCGAACGTGCATAGACGATGACATTAATAAGCCTCCAGCTGGGATTCCACAGGTAAACATGTGGCTCCACTCCAGGACCACATCCTGCATTCATCTCGGAATGCGGTTTCCATGCTATTCCAGCGGGTATCCCGGGAACACAGTAATCCATTTTCTACACCGCGGCTCTGAGAGAAGCCGACTGAGCCTATGTCATGCTTTGTTAGAGGTTCATGATCACATTATCTCATGTTGGACCTGACGCTTTTATTCAGTTTACACTATGCTCTATGTACAGGCAACTGATTTCCTTTGCCGGGGCTGCTGACAACCTTTTCCACACTATATTAATCTTATTTACTGACTTTATCTTGGTACAAATATCAGAAAACTGAACTTTTTATCTCAGAGAAAAAATAAACAACGTGTTGACAGAAGCAGAAGCTATTTTCAGGACTAAAATTGCTTGTTTACTTGAAGCTATACTTATGGAAAAATGTTTAAGTCTTGCTCAGGCTTGAAATACATAATCTGAAATTTAATAAATGTAGAAATTTCACATATGCCCATGTGATAAATTGCCTGATGAAAACAATGCAACTGAATACAATAAAACAGAATTTATAGCTAATTTATACCATAATACAAATGTAAGCTTTCAATCTAGTCAGAAATAATCACACTGTGTATTTCTCAGAAATCCTACCTATGTCTAAAAAAACTACACGTTCAATTCAATCGTGGCAAATAACTCACAATAGATTTACAGTATCAAATGTAGCTATTCAAATGGTTTTACATATTTACCTAGTAACGCCCTTTAAAAAATAGAAGGGAATATCCATTGTTCTTTCAAGATGATTTTTGTTTTACTTTTGAAGACACACAAAAATAGGTACAGTCTGTTCAGAATTTTTTAAATGAAATAAAGCATTTTAAATGAAATAAAGCATTTTTTAAATGAAATAAAGCAACATTGATATTTAGACATGATGATTTCTACAGGGACAATGTCCCTGGCCCACCTCAAGAGGAAAATGTTACTTTAGTAGAAATTGACTTTACCTAAAACCTAAGGATATCTTTAATAGAGAATTCAGCTTGTGAAAAGTAGTGCTGACTGAAGTTTGAGTACATTTAAACTTTGAAATTTTTTAAACTTTGAAATAAGTGTTTAACATGATTGTTAGTAGAAATCTCCAAGGTATTACTGAACTCCAAGAAACACATTTAAACAACCCCTATAAAAATTTATAATTGTTTCATCATTAATTTTGGGTAGATAACAATATTTATAAAAATAAAAGAAGTACTTTTCAACATTACGTGAAAGTGATCATATCTAGCTCTTTCCTTTTTTTTTTTTTTTTTTGTTTTGTTTTGTGTTTTTGTAGTACTGGGTGTTGAACCAAGGCTTCCAGTAAACTGGGTGAGTGCACTGCTTCTGAGGTACATTCTCAGCCCTTTCGAGTTTTATTTTGAGACTGAGTCTAGCTAGGTTTTCCAGGCTGGCCTTGAAGTCATCGTCCTCCTGCCACAACCTCCCTAGTAGCTGGGCTTACAGTCATGTGCCACTGTATGTGGCTTAAAGTAGTAATTTTTAGTAAACAAATTATGCATGCTTATTTTCTTCTCCAAAATATAGACCTTCTGCTAATTCCAGAAATGTTTAAGAAATCACAAATTTTAAAAAGTCATATCATTTTAAACATTCAATAAAATATTCACAGTCAAGATTATCAGTGTGAAAAAGAATTTATTCCTTAAGATTAGACAAGGAACAGCTATTCTGTTCTTCATGAAAAACAGTATCTCTATAATCCAATTCTTGTTATTGTTAAAGCCCTGGAGGAAATCATTTATGTAATTAGCCAATATTCAGTGATGATGACCTTAGACATTCCATTACATGCTCTGAATTTTTATGATTCATTTGCTAAGTACTACGACATCAATGATGACTATAACCCTAAATACGGAAGATACTTTCCTTTTCACTACCTATGCTTATTACACCCCCCCAACTCAAAGCCAGAAAGAAATAGATGGTTTCAAGATAACATAATTTTTATGTCATAAAGGTAAGAGGTCATACTGGTTTCAGTGTTTGTGACTGTTTACAGTCAAGTTACAGAAATGTCAGAGGCGAACATTTACCAAGTTATGTAAATTCCACTATTAATTTATAAGGTCAATCCATGCCAATATATTGGAAATTCAGCTAAATGATATAAATGGCAAACTCTTATCTCAATTTGTAGACACACTAAAAGCAATTCCTTACTCGTTTGATCATTGGTAAAATATCAATTTCAGACCCCTCAAAAGATAAATGGGACAGCTGGATTGTATCTCGTTTTCATTTTCTCATCAACAAACCCACTGCCTTGCACAACTCAGGTGCAGAGCAGATCACTCCCCCATCAGGGAAGCTCGGCCAGACAACAGCCTTCTAAGACGAGAGGTTGCTCCGTGCGGGGATGACGGCCTACTGCTATTCTCAATGATTAGGGCTCCCGCAAATTAGTGGCGTTTTATGTCTTCACAAAAGTACAGAAACGGTCACCATTTCCTCTTTCCCCTCTGCACAGCCATCCCCTTCGGCTCTCTTTTGATTTGCCACTACATTTTCTTTGCCTTCCAAATGCTTTTCCGCTACAGTGGCCACATTGACAGACATGCAGCGTGGCAGCTGCCACTTGGGACAAGGCTTCTCCATCTTGCGGGGACCAGGAGACCGAGCCGGCCAGGCCCCTGGGCTGCAGAGTGGCACAGCCTTAGCCTCCCCTGGTTTGTCAGGGCCGGAACTTTCCTGCTTCTCTCAGGACAAGCATTAACCTGTCTCCTTTGAAAGGAAGAAGCAAGCCTTTAAAGTGGAGAGGGCCCTAGATGCAGGCTGCTAGTGAGTTTGTTCAACAAATCTGTCAGTCAGATATTCGTGACAGATATGAAGGAAAACAGCTCAATGGAAGCCAGTTTAAAAAATCTGACTGTAAACCCTGGGGGTGGGAAGAAAGGGCAGGAGGGCAAAGTAGTTGATTTCAGATGCTAGTGTTGAAATCTGTCTTCAGTAAAAAAAGCCAAGAGGATAATCTGCTAAATGTTGTTTTGTAATTAATTTTCATACTTATTGAAATGAATGTGTTGTTTATCTTTTACACCCTGCCATTGAATAAAGGAAGATTTTCCAACAGCATTTCAAATGAGGGCACCTGTGTTTTGTACATTGCTGTGCTGAAAATTGTACAAGATAGTTGAGGGAATGAATAAAATATTTCATTGTGTCATCTATTCTCATATTACAGAATGGTCACAACTCACAAAAGGCATAATCTATTCAAGAAGAGAAAGCAGATTCAAGAAAATAACACTAGAATTACTTTTAAAGCAACATGTAAAAAAGAAAAAAAATGTTTTAGAATTACTTTTAAAGCAAATACTGCAGGTAACAATTCAAGTAGCATAAAGTGAATAGCATTTATAAGATTAAAGGGAAACAAAGTACTTATCTCATTTAGTAGGAATAAGGAAGGGAAAAAAAAATCCCTAAGAAGGGAGTTATATGTAATTTATCTCCCCCTGCTCCAATCTATTTTACCAACTTGCCAAATCTAACTTCCTAAATTGCTATTTTTTCACATGTCAACCTTCTCATTCCAGGGGCATCCACGAAAGTAAAATGAAAACTAATGAGAAATGCGTTCAAAGCTCTCCCTGTGGACCCCTTACCTCTTGCTAATGTGACCTGGCACCTTATGCAGCCACTGACTGGTCCTTGTTCTACCATGGCTTCCTTGACATAATCCAACGCGTATTTACTGGTAACCTACTGTGCATATAAAATTATGCCTCACTTTGCTATGTGGTTTCCGTTCAGCTGGTTAATTTTAGTTATATGATTACATTGAACTACTCTTTTGAGGTTGTGATAAAGTATTGAGTTATAGAACCCTTCTAATTCTAAGTTTTTTGTTGTTTTCTTTTTTAAAAATAAGTATCATATCAATAAATATCTCCTGTGAAAATTCATATTTTAATTGCATTTTCTGGATTTCTATGGAAGTAACATATATTTATAGACTAGACCTGGAAAAATCCTTTTTCCTGCCTCAAGAAACCGAAGAATAACAGACTCGTCCTAAATGCACGGTGTGTCCGTGCTTGGGGGAGGTTGCTGTGAGGACTCACCCATCAGCACAAGGTCCTCATGCAACAAATGCTCAGGAAGGAAGATGATCCATTTTCGAGAACATCTGGATTACGTGAAGACTCAGAAACTGTTGTAATAAACTACTAAATTTATACATTACTTGGTTTTCCAGCTAAGAAAATGCCTTAATGTTTGAGACTTTGTAAAACCTAATGATGGTACTGGAAGGTATACCAGATTCTCATCACCAATTCTACTGTTAAAAATGGCAATATCCACAAATAATTCTGCTCTTATCAACAGAGCTCACGCTGGTATAACTTTTTTTTTTTTTGATGCAGCTTATTAAATGAACTACTTCCCCCAAAGAATGTTTATCTCATTATTTCGTGTCTGTTTTCACTTTATTATAAGCAGGGCCCACCAAAAGCAGACCGTCTTTGTGGTGTGACCGTCATGTGGTGTTTTAGAGAAGTTTTTTCTTGATTATTTTATACATCACCCTTCCACTCCACTTTTATTTCACAAAAATATGTCAAAATGTTTCTGTAGTTGATGACTTCCACAATCTATTGTTTTTATTGCTCTACGAGTTGGGCTATTACTACTCATTAAAATAGAGCTGCAGGAAAACGCAAAGTCAGTCTGTGTTTCTGGCCTGTCATCTTGAATTGAAAGTCTCTGTTGGTTCTAGAATCCAGTGTTTCCATAGAAAAAAAACCCATCCTTAGCATCAGTAGATATAAACATTCAACTTCTCTTGAGCTGTCACTAAGCACTTAACATTGGTAATTTTCTTTTTTCTTTTTTTCCTTTTTTTTTGTGGGTGCTGGAGGTCGACCTCAGGACCTCATGCGCCAGCAGGAGCCTGTGCCGCTGAGCGATATCACCGGCCCTTTTTTCGTATGTGGGTTCCGGGAGTCGAACTCAGGACCTCGCACTTGCTAGGCAGGCGCTTATGCCACTGAGCCATCTCACCGGCCCATGATTGGTAATTTTCTTTATCTAATTTTATTTATTTATTTATTTAAAGACAACAAGTAAACATTCTCATGTATTAACAAACTCAAGAATTAGAGAATGTACAAATACCTTTTGGAGAAAAACATTACTCAGTATAAGATTAAGCCATGTAAAAGCTAGGTAAAAATAGAAGACAAAGGAATGGGATAGTCACAGTGAAACTGCATTTTCACACTGGGGAGACAATACGATGTTTACAAATCTGCGTCCGGTTTATTTCGCTTGTGAGTATTTTCTCGAGTTGCATCCATTTACCCATAAAAGTTTCCAGTTTATCTTTCTTTATGGCTGAGTAGTACTCCATTGTGTAGAAATACCACATCTTTTTTATCCATTCCTCGGTTAATGGGCATTTGGGTTGTTTCCACGATCTAGCTATTACAAATTGTGTTGCTATAAACATGGGTGCACATACATTGCTGTGGTACGATGTTTTTAATTCTCCCGGGAAGATACCCAGAAGGGGAATAGCTGGGTCAAATGGGACCTCCAATCCTAGTTTTTTTGAGGAGTCTCCACACTGATTTCCACAGTGGCTGCGGCAGTCGACACTCCATTTAAGAAAATGCCTCAATGTTTGAGACTTTGTAAAACCTAATGATGGCACTGGAAGGTATACCAGATTCTCATCAATTCTACTTTTAAAAATGGCAATATCCACAAATAATCCTGCTCTTATCAACAGAGCTCACACTGGTATAACTTTTTTTTTTTTTTTTTTTGTGGGTACCGGGGGGTCGACCTCAGGACCTCACGCGCCAGCAGGCGCCCGTGCCGCTGAGCGATATCACCGGCCCCTTTTTCGTATGTGGGTTCCGGGAGTCGAACTCGGGCCCTCGCGCTTGCAGGGCAGGCGCTTAAGCCGCTGAGCCATCTCACCGGCCCCATGGTATAACTTTTAAGGAACAATTTTTTATTAGTATCTTTGTGTCCACTATTCATAACCATTATGTTGTCTGAATTAACATTATGCACATAATGGATCTAATGACACAGTGGGTGAATGTAACGGTTTTAGTCAGAGTTAAGGGTCCCACATTATTGTGTTTTATTTTTACTATACAGTTTTTAATCCTCCTTGGAAGGATGGAAGCATGAACAAACCACCAAAGAATAGGATGATGATTACACAAGATAGCAAGCATTAGTGTAACTACTGAAAATATTACTGTTTTCACATTAACGAGAATGACATATTTGTTCTTTACAGGTCATGCCTGCTTATAAGATGTTTTTGAAACATCATTCTTCTCAAATCACAGGTGAAGAAATGAACACTCATGGAGGCAAAGCCCCCCTAGACTCTGGGAGTGTAAACAGAACTAGATTTGAACCTAAAATGTCCTATTCACCATTTAGTAATTTTTCTTTTACTGGAAGCCAGTACACAAAAGCAGGTGTTTGCTATGTTGGGGATTCACCTAGAAGGTAATCTTGGAAATTCTGTAGCCTAGAATGATACATTCAAGGACTTTGTGGTCATCATCTGTAACTTCCAGGGAGCAGACGGGCTATCTTAAATTCAAGGCAAGAGTACGTGTTATGGGTGTTCTAACAAATGGCTCCACTACTACTTCATGACACGTAAAAACTCCACCGGAGGGGAGGAAACATTCCATGACGAGTATATGTGAAAGAAAGCAGAAAAAATTGGAGAGTTTGGACTATTTTTATTTATTTAAAAGCAGCTATTAATCTAAATGTTAGATTATACCTCTAAACTAGAAGGTTTTTTAAAGATCGCCCCCCCATCGCAGGAAATAAACCACAGAAAAGCACAGGCTTTCCTTTCAGTGGAGGATTAGCCTTCCTAGTGGGAATCGGACACGGGTCGCAGGGAATGCACTGACCTTAGGGCTGCCAGCCTCACACCAGGGAGCGAATGAAGACACAGGCTTTGCATAAGTTTGAAGTAATCTTAGTACATTTTCACATTTATTTTTCTAAGAATCATCAAAATGACAATGATATTAAATTGATAGAAGTTTAGATGCTTATAGGTATATATGACATTGGCAACTGTTATATTTTTAAACTAAAACTAAACAATGTATTTTGAATTTTTATTGTAGACGCTTTTATTCTCAGTTGAAATACAATTGAGCATTAATAATTGAGAACTAAGAAATACTGGCCTATCGGAGTATTAACACTTCTAATTATTAAGTGGTTAAATTCTCATTTCTTGGTATAGACTACTAATGAGTGATCTAAATGCTTTAATAGAACAGATTAATCACTATATAATTAAACAACAAGTACAGCAACAACTTTTTTCATACTTTCCACAGTAGCAATTTTTGGAGAAGCTACAGATTCACTGGCTCAGGGTGATGTGCAGCAGTGAAGGTTGAGGAATCTAACAGGGCTGTCCAGTTTCAGTAGCAAGCCGTGAGTGGCCTCTACTGGCTGACCAAAGGCTTCCGAAATCCCTCACTTAGGAGGCTCACAATATTACAGGCTTCGAGAAAACAAGTGTACATTACCATATGTCACATCCACTGTGCATAACGCCTCCAATGAAAGTAAATGCTGACATAATAAACAAAATGTACATAAGATGGTACAAAAAACTTTATGATTTCATCTCACTGCCATATGTTTAAATGATACTGAGAATTGATACATCGTCGAAATGCATCGATTTATATGCCATGATAGTTAAGTGTGGATTTTCCTATTCAATCATATGAAAGAAATTCACATCTACCTTTAAAAGTAAGTACTTTGGGGGATTATACACACACACAAAACTCAAATTTAACTGCATATTTAAGCTTGACAAAATTTTTTTGGAGGCACATACAAAGAAAGAATTAAAAATCTTATAAAGAATTTGAGATTTTAAAAAGGTATTAATATTTTGTCATATTTTATGAAAATACTGTGCTAGAAACACAGTAATGCAAAGAAATTTTAAAAACTTCTGTATTATTGCAACTGTTTCATTCAAAGTAATTTTACATTCAAAACTTAAAAACAAACATGAAAGCAAAAATTTGCTATCATTAGGAAATGCCAATTCAATATCAATAATGGAGAAAATATTTCAATTCTTGCTCAGCAGTGTTCATTTATAGACACACACATTAGAGCTTTAATTATGCTCAGCAGCTTTCTGTTAATGAAAGCCTCCTGTATGTGATAAAGTATAATTTTTTTATTTATGTATTTAAATATACAATTACATATCTGACTCATTTCATCCTTTACCTAATCTATACACTTAAAATGTACCCAATTAAAAAATCACCAAATATGCCTAATGATGTCAAAAGGTGGCAACATTTATTTTAAGAAGTTACAGTTCTCATATGTAACAATATTCCAATATATTTCAACCCTCATTTCAGAATTCAGTCCCATTATCTTGCCTGCTCAAAACTGTTTCCAGGGTTATCTAGCTGCCATGTAAGATAACCCTCCGTCTCTCTAGACACCACTGGGATATGACACCCTGACCCACAGGAAACCCTGATTATTAGCCTGAAATATATAGCATGCACTGCAGCTCCTGCAAGGAATTTGTTTGTAACGGTCTTTTTTAATCTCTCTGAAAATTCAAAACATTTTTAACAGTAATTTTCAACTATTTTAAGGAATTTCAGTGAATAGAAATTATATGCCTGGAAGGCTTCGCTTCCAGTCCTCATAATTTCACTAAGGTTAAAAAAAAAAAAAAAATCCATGTATATAGAAAATAGAACCGAGAAAAGTGTTTTCTTGGAATTCAGCTTATATGGAGTCTATTGTACAAAGGATAGGGCTAAAAAATCAAAGGGGTTACTCAATAGTTTTCATTTCTAAGGAGAATCACAACATACCACAGAGCTTGGGACACAGTATGAAATTGTTATTCCCAGTCTTTATTTTTGGTAGAAGAGGACAAAGGGCAACATAGAAGTGAAGCTAACCAGTCAGGCAACATGTTTGAGGCTGTGACACATTATTAAGATAGCACTTTGGATAAAAATTCTATATATGCATTAAACATTTTATATAACAATTCAAATAGACTACAAAATCTTATTGCTTTGTTATAAATTAAATTATTTTGATACTCAAAATCATGTGATGAACATTTCAGTAGCTAACATTATTTTCTTGCCACATTACTTGATGATGTATCATAAATTCATGAGTTGCACATTCATCTTTTGGGATTGTATATGATTTCCATTGTTTTGCAAATTATTTCAGTGAGTTAGTTGTTTCCCACTACCTTAAATGGCCAGTTCTGTTGCATGGGAGCTCAATATCCACAAAGGGAAAAATTACAGCTGGTTTTGATATCTACAAGACTGTTTCTAAGAATCTCAAAGATATATTGATAGTAATTTATAAGGAAAATGCTGATAGTCTTCATATTTTTAAATTGGTAACAAATATGGTTTATTTTTAGCAAATAAGACACTTAAAATATTACATTCTCCAGGCTATTTTACTCAAGCAAACATGGAGGCAATTGCATTGTTAATGACACTAAATATTCCTATAATTAAAAAAAAAAAGTATGTAGCTATGAATTGAAAGGGGAGGAAAAAAGGCTACAAATACAAATGCATGCAAATTATTCCTTAAGATATAAGCAAATGACTGGGTTAATTAAAAAGAAAGGAAAGAGTGGTCAAGATACAGCAGTGTAAGTATGATCCTCGCATATTGCATATTCAGTGATGACAAAAATCCTAAATACTGTGATAACTTGTAATGTTTAAAATCTTTTGGATAATATTTCTTTCAAGTAAATAATCATATAGTCAGAGGTTCATATGATAGATACTTATTAGCTCTCTCCTTAGTTAATAACAATAAAGCCAGTTATACCTACTAAATTATATCGTAATCTTTAAAAAAAAAAATCTAGTGGACCAGAACTCGATATCCTCTTAAAAGATAGGACACATTGATCATCTATTTACCCATCCAGCATTCTGCTAGCTGATAGGCGAGATTTTAAGGAATTGCATAATATATTGCAAATTTAAGATAGATGAAACCAACAAAGATTAGACAAACTATGAGTCATAACTACAAGAAGAGTTTATAAAAAAGATCACTAAAGCCCAAATTAACACATGTGTATTCTGGAGGTGAAGAAATGTGAACTGAGTATGAGAGCTGGAGAGGATCAAGTTAAGAACTAAAAGGGCTTTCGTACTAGAAGTGAAGACATGAACCCAGCTCCAAGTCTACAGAAAATAAAAAGCTGAGAGAGTAGAATGTTCAAAAATCTAGCTTCAAAGATTTGTTTATCCTGCAAAATAATCTGTGTTCAAGTCTTTAAAAATTAAGATAGATTATCCTGACAGTTGATCTGGTCAGATTCCATTAAGAGTCACCAAACTGAAACAAATGGAAGAGAAAGAGGAGATGATATTGTCATCTATTAAATCATCACAGGGCCGGTGAGATAGCTCAGCGGCATAAGCGCCTGCCCGGCAAGCATGAGATCCTGAGTTCGACTCCCGGAACCCACATAAAAAAAAAAAAAAAATCATCTCAGCTTTGCCTCCTTTAGGGCCCACAACTGAGCTGACCTCTGGTCCCTCTGCACAGAGCAGGGACAAGAGAACTCAGGCTGAAGTGAGGCGAGAGACCCGAGTCGTATGGGGTACAGAGGGACGTCTGCTCCTGAGGCACAGGGGAGAAGCGCAGGCCCTGGTTGGAGGTCCCACAGCTGAGCAGGCCCCTTGTCCGATGCAGCACAGAGGGAAAAAAACACTACAGTAATGGAAGGAAGGAGGACAGAGAGCTTGAGGGGACACGGCTGGTCCCCCAGGCTTGTGTGTGCCAGACAGGGGTCCTTGAGCACCCGTGCCCAGTGAGGGGTCCAGTGGATGGGCAGTCTCGGTTCCCATCCCAAGGAATCCCACAGGCTTCAGTAATGAGTATCAGTGCTGACTGCCCAAAAGGTCCTGCTGCACTTCAGACTGACCCCAACCTTCTAGGACATACTCAAACAGATGGAGCCTCCTCATGACATGAAAACAGGCAGAATCCTATGTGATTCACAGAGCGTTAACATTTGAAGCTTTTTTTTTTTTTGCGGTTTTATTCTACATAATGTATAGCATATTTTTTCAGTATATAGCTTACAAAATCAACTGTGGCAAAGTCATATGCTTTGTGATAAGTTTAAAAAACAAAGAAATTCAAAATTCTAGTAGAAAATCTTGGTATCCAGTAGTGATCATAATGGACATGTGATATAAGGTATGAGCAAAAAATACTGTCAATGTTTACATTAAAAAATTATTACAGTAAAAGATAACATTGCCATTAATTCCCTTCAACCCCCTTCCCCTTGCACTGAACTCACTTATCTCATAGTTCTTGACACTTTCTGAAGCAGTTCTGGAAGTCCTCTTTCATGAGTGTCTTTAGTCGTGCTGTCATGGCTGACTCAATGTCCGGAATGGACTCAAAACATTTACCTTTCATGGTCATTTTGACTTCGGGGGAGAGCAAGAAGTTGCAATGTGCCAGATCTGGTGGAAAAGGTGGATGAGGAGACACTGTAATGTTTTTACGAGTCTGCCTTTCTTCTGGATGGCACCTGGCAGTAGCATTCACCAAATTTCTGACCACATCTTAATGAGATACTTGCAAAAGAGGACTTCCAGAACTGCTTCAGAAAGTGGCAAGATTGATGGGATAAGTATGTTCAAAGTAAGTGTGTGTGGGGGTGTACTGTGAGCAGGATTAATGGCCTTGTGTCTTTTACTGTAATAAACTTTTAAAATTTAAATATCCACTATATATTTTGATCACACCAGTACCACCTGTTACATTTAATAAAATAAACTGGAATTTACAGATTTCATCATTTTTCCTCCAGTATGGAGCAGTTCTGAATAGCAGACGAGCATTGAGATTAAAAGTGTGGGCTGTGGAGCTGGCCAGCCTGGGTCTCAGTCCTGACTCATCTGTTTCAGCTCTCTGATGCCTCAGTTTCCCCGTCTATCAAATATGGATGACAGCAGCACCTATTTTATGAGAATCACATGAGGTAATCTTGTAAAGCAGCTAGATTTGTGTCTATTGGCTATCAGCATTTGTATCGTTTCATAGATTGCAAGCTACAATCTCAATAGTAAGTGATACAATAATTATTAAGTAGAAATATGCAAGAATAAGGGGCTTTGTAAGAGAATCGGTGAGACGGGAACAAGATGGGTGTGCGTCTGGAAAAATGGTTCCATCCGAGATGTGTGTCATAGGTGCAAGCATCACTCCTTTCGGTCAATTACTTGTAACAACCTTGGTTAGGTTTGATAAAAAGCAAATGAATAACTGCTTCTCATGAGTTTATTAGAAATGCAGACATACTTTTATTTTACAAAACACATTGGATTTTCAAGAACAGCCATTTTATAAATTAAGTTTAAAAACCTTGGTTTCCCAGTCTTAATCACAAAACTTAATTCAGTAATTTCCACAAAGATATTATTAGTGACTACATAGGTTGATAACTCTGATGCTTTCCAATTAGTGAAAAGGTCATGAGTTTAAATAAAATAAAGCATGTTATCTACCATAATGGTCTCTAAATTGAATGTTTTATAGTTGATTGCTTTTTTTTGGCTGATTATACAGGCCTGAAAGAAATCTAAACTTGCAGACTTTAGCTGAACAGGTACTACTGGAAGTAACAAAGGGAATGTCCCTCCTCCCATTTCCAGATTCAAACTCTCTCTCTGTCTCTCTCTCTCTGTCTCTCTCTCTCTCTTTGATATTATATAAAAGAACAATGAAAAATCTTGCAGAATTCTCTGATAAGATACAAAGTAATTTCTCTCTCTACTTCGAATTCTTATACTTATACGTGTTTTTCTTACATCAGTCAACAGAATTACATGTAAGTCTGTCTTATCTGTACTACATGTACATTTCTTCCAAGCTGAGGCTATGTCTAACCTGCTGACTGACATTAGGATTTAGTACATCAGGATTTGCCTATGGAAGCAGGTGTTGTGTTACTCAAAAGCGCAACTACTGTTCATGAAAGCTGATCAGCCTTCTGAGACAGTCATGAAACGCAGGACTATATCCCAGGAACTTCACAAACAGGTTAAATACTACAGTTTTCTAAAAGTCTGGAAGTACTGTCTTAGAAGCTATGTTGGCACCTATATAATTAAAACCACTCTAATATCAATTTCATAGTATACAAATAAAACTTATTAGAAAGTACGCAGATTATGAACTAAGTAAATGTCTATAATTAACCAAATGTTTTGCAAAAGAGTAGTTCATAACTTTTTAATATATAGGAAACGGAACAGATATTATTATTGTTAATAAACCTCTAGAACACATTTACACAAGTTGGCCAAAAGTAATAGAAAAAAAAAAGAATACGAGAAAAAAGAAAAAAAAGATTGCTGAATAAGCTTTCTAAGCAGTACGCTGTTAAGATAATTCATTGACAGAATGGATGCTCTCGAGTATAGCATAAACTCGAATATGGTGGGATACCATGCACTTAAATTCATTCCAAAGAAGCTGCTCATAACAAAAATAGTAGCATTTAAGCATGAACATAAGTAAGAATCTGGATATCACCAACTGTTTCTTTAATTGTTCCGTAACGTAACTGTGAGCTCTGGGAACATTAAACCACATCACGGAATCTCAAACAGTGATCTGTTCTATTAGGGCTGGTCTGCGACACACTGACGTAATGTCACCACAGCCCAGTGCTGTGCAGCTGAGTACAGCAACAGACCCCCAAGCTGTACACCTCGCGGGCTACGAACAACTCCATGTGCAGACATACCGTTACCTGCTTTTCCTTGGTTCTCTGTGATTAACCCAGTTATGTGCTCAGAAAATAATGTCCACTATTATTGGTTTCAACAAACACTGGTTGAGTACTTGTTAGATGGCAAGGACTTTTAGAAGCTGCATGTAAACTATTCCCTACGCTGCAAAATTCTAGTTAGTAACTCAGCTCACAAATGAGGCCCAGAGGGATGACAATGCTAAGGCCACCTCGCTAGCAAGTAGCACAATGCCAGCTCCACTGTGACAGTTAATTCTGAGTGTCAACTTGATTGGATGGAGGGACACCTAGGGAATTGGTGAATCATGACTTACAGGTGTGCGTGTGAAGGGGTTTCCAGAGAAAAATCAGTAGCAAGAGTGGGGTCACAGCTAAAACTATAGTAGAAAATGCAGGTGCAGCATGGAGCTGGGTAATGGGCAGAGGTTGGAAGAGTCTGAAAAGGCCTGCACTGCTGCAGAGAATCACGAGTGATTCTGGTGAGGCCCCAGGGATGGGAAAGGGGTCACAGAAGGTGGTGAAGCATCTGCTGGAAACTGGGGTAAAGCCCATGCTTGTTACCCGAGTGCGAAGAACTTGGAGGCAGCGGGTCCCTGTCTTAGACTAGAACTTTCTCAAGTCTGCTCAGAACCCACTGACCCGGAAGGTCTGGGTAGAGCTCGGCCACCCGTGCCTAACCAGTCCTCCGTGCTGAGGATTGAGAACCACTGCTCTAAGCCTCACTGAAGGGGAGGTGGCAGTGTAGTAAGACCAACAGAGAGGACTAAGAAATGCTTTGAAAATATGCAAATATTGGATGTCATTCACATAAATAAATGACAGAAACCAAAGAAGGCAACAACCACCCTGCAGCAAGGAGAACTCACAGAAAGGTGGCTTCCTTTGAACAAAGGTCTCCTAGCACTCTGTCTATATTCTAATCACCACACGCACAGCATTTATTACCTTGAATTTTAATTAGCTGTGTACTTACCTAACCTTCTCATAGCCTATAAGCATCTATAAAGGAGAAGCTTTATCTCCGCCTCTCCCCCACATTACCATGTTTGGCACCTGGTAGACATGAAATAGAACAATATTCATTTCTTGATTTAAATATGACTTATCTTGACATCTACGTTGAAATTACATGAAGGTCTTGTAGATATTTCAAATATTTTAAATCACATATAAACGAGTCCTAGGTACATATGTTTTTAGTGAGGCCTTGCTTGGTGAGTACAGATACCGTATTAATACATCTCTCTTATAAATGATAATGACATGTAACTAGTGGGGAAATGCAATGTGCTTATAATTATATAGAGAAATACTTCAGTGAGTACAACATAAGATCAAAAAGATTCTTACAGATGTTATAATTAATTGCTCGGCCCAAAAATACAAAAAGCAAAGTTCTCTACCACCCACATTTTGAAAATATAGGACCAGTCATAAAAACATCTGAACAAACATCATTCTCAAATCAAAATCCTAGTTTGCACTTAAGTTATTATTCACTGTTAGCTTTTCTACTAAACTGCTCCTCTTACTATTGACAAAGGTCTTAAGGTCCAGTTAACTTTAAATGTGAAACAGGGCTATGTCGCATATTCAAATTGAAATTCTTTTTCTCTTTCTTCTTAAATTTATTTGAGATGGAGTCTCATTATGCTGCCCAGACTGGTCTTGAACTCCTGGATTGATGTGACCTCTGCCTTCCTCCTCCTGAGTGCTGGCATTGCAGAGGCACAGCTTGAAATTCTTTCTTAAACTCTTTCTTCCATCTATTAAACTGTGCATAGTCTGTTTTAACAAAAAGAAAGACATCTAAAGAGAATAAAAGCTTCCAACTGGTACCCTCTGTATCCACCACCACCTGGATCAAACAAAAGTTAACTGCTGCCTTTAAATCCGGACCTTTCGCTCTTCCCAATTCCCCGAGGGTGACCAGATGTCTCTTGAGCGCACGTTAGATGGGACATTCAGTGTAGTGTAACATGATCTGTGGGGACACTGATCAGGACACTGCAGATGTCCGGCTCCGCTGCAGAGTCAACTTAGCATTAGATGCTGAGGTCAGTGAGGATTTTAAAGCCATCCTGTCTTGTTCAAATTCATACTTTGCCACTTTTTAGCTACTCAGTTATTTCACTTCGCTTTACTTCCACTGCCTTATGTGTAGGGTCAAAAACAGTAAAATCTGCCTCACTAGGATATAAAGTACCTGGAAAAATGCCTGGCACATAGTAAGGACTCAATAAATGCCAGTGATCATCAGAAATAGCATGTCTAGCTTTTATATCCCCAATCTGTTTTACCAGCAGATTTGACATTTCACTTCAGATCTAATTGTTAGGACTACTCATTCCTTTGTTGCTAGTTTTTAGTCCTAATCGCTTGACTTAAACAATCAAAATAGAAAAAAGTAGCTTCCTCTACATTAGATGTCACCTCAAGGTCAAGTACTACTCAATTCCAGTTGAGTGGCAGAACTGGTAGTGAAGAAACAGTCTAATAAGGAGGGAACTCTAAATTCTCGGACAAGTCCATACATAGGACTGTTTAAATTAAAGCCAGAGGAGGCCGGTGAGACGGCTCAGCGGCTTAAGCGCCTGCCTTGCAAGCGCGAAGGCCCGAGTTCGACTCCCGGAACCCACATACGAAAAAGGGGCCAGTGATATCGCTCAGCGGCACGGGTGCCTGTTGGCGCGTGAGGTCCTGAGGTAGTCCCCCTGGTACCCACAAAAAAAAAAAAAAAAAAAAAAAAAAATTAAAGCCAGAGGAGAAAATCATTCAAAATCTTATGCACCAAAAATATACCTAGAATATCAGTTGAATGAGTAAAAGGACAACTGATTCTGGGTTTAGGTGGGAGTCTAGGGTAGTACTTGGAATGGGAACTAAAATCAGCAAGGACAGAAGGAGCAGCCCACCATCCACTCTTAACAACGGGGCTCCTTCCTCACCTCTACTGAGTTCAGCTTCCAAGCACGTTTTAAAATTTTACTTCCTTTCACTTTACCTTTTCCTCAAAATCCCATACTTTAAGTTTAGGGTTTACATTTTTTTTTTCTTCCTTTGCATGCTTTAGTGCAAACCCTGCAGAACTTTCTTTCTGTATGACTTACACCTCCTACCATAGTGAAGCTTCAACCTATGTGTGTATCGTTACGCATGGAAAACTTTGTTGATGACAGAGGAAAGTAGAAAATTTAAAGTACGTATAAAATTGGTAGTTCATAACAATGATATATTAGTATACATACGTTAACAACAAAATCCTGTCATACTAAGATAAAGCTGTCATGCCTACAAACTTACTGATATTTTCAAATTGAAGTATTTTCCAGAGAGCTATCCTTTGCCCTCTTTTCTTTATCTAGTTACTATTTTGGAAAGCAGACCAACTCTCCTAGCTTCAGCTATCATCTTTGTGCTAATCATCATACAGACACAGACAGCCTCTCTCAGTTCCATGCCTCCAGTGAGTCCTACACTTCCCATGACCTTCTGTCTCTCATCGGATATGCTGGAATCACCTCAAACCCCTCAGTAGCATCTGCATACACTGCCTCTCAGGCTGGCCTCCTGGGCTTTCTGTAAGGGTTTAAAAGAGAATACGTAGGAAAAGGGGGACACACCAACCACCGGCATAGACAGACCCACACACTGAGTATCCTATCACAGCGCCTGCGCTGGAAACTGTCATTGTGACACCTCAGGTTCATTCCCAGCCTCTGATTTCCTCTAAAACTTTCCATCTGTAGGAACATACGAGGCTTGATTTGCTAGTATCTCCTTTAGTGCATTCTCCATTTCTATCAGCCTACATTTCTCTTTCATTTCTTTGAAATCCGATTGCAATTAGGGAGAATACTATGTAATTTTGATCTTTACTGTTTGCTTTCTAGTCATTAGGAAGGTTTTGCCTAGATGGCAACCTCTGTGAGTATCCTAAATCCTTAATCAATAACTGTATTTTAACAAACCCCAGATGGATGAGCTTTGATAAGTCACTTTAAGTCACTGGACCTCAATTTTCGAATGCTAAAACATTCAATGTTTTCTCTAAAATCCTTTACATCAAAAACATTCTATGACTCTATGCCGAGTGCTAAGATAATTTTCATATAGATTAAAAATCAAAGAAAAGGAGTCCTTTTGGCTCATCCCATTTGTCCAAATTCCCTCAGCCCTTTGTTCATTCTACTAATAAAGAACATAACCTAACACATTAGATTAAGTGCATGTCTATTCTGCTAGGTAGCAAATCCCCTCATATTGGGGACTGTTTTGATTAATCCTTGTACCCAGGCTATTGAAGAACAAAGTCTGGCACATCGTAGGGACCCAGCATGTTTCTTAAATTGAAATTAATTAGCTTAAAGAGATTTGAGATGGGCAAAAAATATATTAGGCTATCTGCTTTGCAATGACAACTGGTATTCCCTTTGTAAAATCCTTCCTCTCTCCACTAACCTATCATCACATGATGGTATCCAAGATATTAAAATATAAGGGAAAGAATCATCCCTGCAATAAGCAGGAGCACGTTAGCTGACACACTAAGGTTAGGGGTGGGGGAGAGTCAAATTCATCAAAGTGCAGGTAAGCCATTTAGGGCTTCAATGTCCACTTACACTAAATAAGGGGAAAGGAAATATTTAAATTAATTTGGTAAGTAGACTGTCCCACTAATTCAGTAATTTGGTTAATATCAAGAATTTCAAATTGACAATGATGCAGGAATTTCAACCTTTATGGATTTCCCACTATGTTTCAGTTTTTTGTTTTAAATTTCAAAAATTTAAAAAAAAAAGCTTCTTTAAAGATGATGAACAGATTATAATATTTAAGTAGGGTTTTTAAATACATAGAACTTTACCTCTCTCTTGCCAGGATTGTTGATTCTCAGACTGTATGAAGATGAAATTAAAACCATTGCCTTCCTCCTATCTTCTATCACAAAACAAATTGATTCTGCTTCTATGGGTTCATGTAGGTATCAAATACTGGAAAGTCTGTATTCTGGTCTATAATCTTTTTTGAAGTTTGAACTCAAGAAGTCTTGCAAGAGAAGTTATTCAAGAGACACAAAAGGCATCAGAGAAATCTTCCATGCGTTTCAGCAGTTCTGACGTGAATCAAGCACATGGACCAAGTTGGACAGTTCAGCCGAGGAGTCCCACAGGTCTCAACCCACTTGTTATATCTGACGTCATTATGTCAACGCTGTTCCAAATTTTCAGATTCTGTAAATTTGGGGTTCATGTTACTGAAATGATGCTATGTGGTATCGTGTTGACTTTAGTGGCAGAATTTAATAGTGTAATAAATACTTTAGTCTTTTGTGTTAGGGAATCAATGTTTTTAGTCACACTTTGCTGAATTTTATGGGGAAAATGATACGCCGTGTTACAGTTTCCCGCTTACAGGACAAAGGTCTCAGGGCAAATCCCTGTCAGACGTCAAGGGGGTGATGAGGCAGTTGTTTCTCATCTGCACACCAAGACTTTGCGAATGGGAAGCTCCCCGGCCTCTCCCTGCTGACTGAGGCTTGGGTTGGGAGTTAATAACCCGAAGAGCAGAGATCTGAATCGGTGTTAAGATGGATATAAATCCTACTCCACAACGTGTGCTTTTCCCCCTTCACCAATAGGCTCTTCACCTTCTGATGGGACAAGTTACGTCCATCATCACTGTACTTAACAATGTTCAGTCCTACGTGTTCTCATTGATACGGAACAGCATGAGCATTGAGAGATAGATTCATACATGCCTGGTGCTGACTGCCACCCCTGCCCTGTGTCAAACCACTTTCTAAGACTGGCTTGTCTGAATGCAGATCAGGAGGTATGCCAACATGGACAAGAGCTGCCATTTGGGGTGCGGGTGGCTACAGTGCATGGATTGAAATTCAGAATTTCTGTGTGTAGATAACTAAATAGTTCAATAGGTGAAAATTAATTAATCCATAATCCTGTACAGGAAGAGATTGTCACAAATAGGTTTATTCTTAATAAATTCTGGAAAAAAATAAAACATCGACAAATGTGATTTCAAGCATAAATATATGAGGCTAATTTTAGAGTGAGAAGCATCTCTGTATCTTCCAAACTATAGGCTCTGTGTTGGAGAGATTATTTTCTTAGTTAATGAGGAGTCATTAATTTTAAATCAAGGAATGGCTTATATAACTAAAACAGTATATATTTGCTCAATTTTATGTGTGGAGATTTTATCAACAAGACCGTAAAGGACTGACTACTGCAAATTTGATAAGGGCAATGTCCACATTGCTCCCCTGGTACTACACAATGGCAGGTCAAACTTTTGTTCCCCTTGTCCTACAAACAATTTTCAAGCCCACGCTCAATAAATAAATTTGGTTTCAGCACTCCCAATCAGTGCGGCACAATCCCTCAGTAGCAGACCTATGATAAATGGACTTATTTTCCCAAATCAAACACTTGAATTTAAATTCAGATGAGTTAATGCAAAGGTCAACATTGTAATCAGTTCTTTTGATCTTTATAGAATTTCTGGAGTAATACATAATAAATCTGAAACAAGGCAATTTGCAGCTCTGTATGTGTGGCTGGCAATAAAAATCTTAACGATCAGAGCCTTTACGTACTTAGGGAACGTTTTATCATAATGGCTATGGCAAAGGCTTCAATGCAGAAGAAACAATAGCAATAGATAACTCAGAAAGACTTAATTTCTTGATTGCTTTACAATTTAAGAGTATACGTATTTATACAAAACCTTAAAAGAATATGTACCTATGCCTACTGTATTTTTGAAATAGTAATGTTATTATCACCACCTGGTTTTGAGTTAATTTGTTGGACATAAAATTGCTTAGGAAGGATAAAAATTAGCATATCAGATTCAAGTTAAAGTTTTTCAATATCTCCATTAAAATTACATTTCTTTGGCCTTTTCAACATTAAAAGTTTTGGGAAGTTATTTAAAAACTAGATAGTATACTTCAATTTGCTGGCTGGTATGGAAAGCGTAATTGATTTTGGTACAATCACAGAAGGGTGCCAATGGTCTTTAAACTGAAATTTAAGGAAGAAAGTGAAGGAGGGAGAGAAGAAGGGAAAACAGAGTAGTAAGACAGACAGACTTGCAACTAAGCGCCACTTTGCAGCCAGGTAGCGAACACTGAAGGGTAGGAAGTCTCTGCACTCTTCCCTGCCCATGTCTGACTGTCTGGGGGCAATCTACCCTAAAGCAGCAGAGCCCCAGGTTCACAGCAAAACACTGCCTGACTAAGGGTGGAAGCAACATGGATTTTTGCAGTGATAGCAGTGATGAATAGTATCCTGTTCATGTTTGTGAAAATATAAAATCTTTTTTCTTTCTCTTAGCCATACAGCTAGGGACTACACTACTAAGTAGTAAAACCTTTCTTACCAAACTAGACTAAAGTGCCCGGTGTCTGCAGAACAGGACTACCTAGTCCACAGCATCCATTCTGCTCGTAGTTCACAAGAATATTTGAATGGTTCTGCTGGTTAATGGGAGGAAAAAGTACTTTAGCATTCAGAAGAAGCCTCTGAATGAGGTTAATAACATGAAAAAGCACTCTGATCTTTGGGAGAGAAGGACCTAGTATCTACAAAATTTGAAGCAGATGTCCTCGGACTATGTAGCTGAAGGTGAAAAGATTTAAAACCCTCCGAAGTGTCACAGAGTATCTGTGCTTCCACAATCTCTCTTTACACCAGTCCCAAGAGTAGCTGCCCTCAAATCTACTCTTCTCATTGGTTATAGCACGGAGGTTGAAATCGGGCCTCCCAAAAAGAAGAACTGCAATTCAGTTTTCTAGAGACTCAGTGAGAATACCAGGATGTAACAGATAAAAGTATTGTAGGTACTCGGGGCACAATGACAACAATCATGACTCCCAACTGGATCCAAATGCTGCATAGGATTTGGCCACAGTTAAAAATTTTAGATCACTTCTGGGACAAAAAAAAAAAATCATCTATAGTTTCCATAGTAAGTTCCATAGTAAGTTCCTCCTTGGTGGACAAACTTGATTAAGTACTGGCAACCCCTTTGAACATACCACTATCCTGATAGGGCTTCTATTTGTGTTTTCAAGCCAAAAAGAGGAAAACCACAAATCATCTTGAAAATTCTGTCAATTTCTTCCAAATTATGATTTTATGGCTGCTGCATTCAAGTGTCCAACATGAGTCTAACTTTCTCTGCTTCCCAACACAAATCAGCAATGTTCTTGTTTCTTCCACCTGCAGTTTCAAATCGAGTGTGTATAGCTGTCCTGTCACGGCAGTTAAAAGTACAGGCTTGAGAGTCACTAGGGGTCTGACAAGTGGTGTCTCTCAAAGTCCAATAATTACAAAAAGTCCTTGATTTGAAAAGTGATCATACTATTTTTTTTTCCAGCAAGTTTCTATGACATAGCATACATGAAGAAAACTAAATCATGAAGCTTAAGTTTCCTCACTCGGTTCAATTTCATAAGCACCCTAAAAATTAGCAGTACTTAAATGTATATATATTGAGAAAATCCAATTCTTTTCTTCTAGGCTTTAAATACAAATTTATCATCTACTGTGTGCAAAACACAGTGAGTTTGGGTAACTCACTACATAACATAATGATCTCACCTGTAAGTTCACAACACAAACCTTTCAGATAAATGACAGAGGGGAGCTGAGAACATCCAGGCTGAATTGAGTAAAATGATAAAACCTCTGTCACAAGTGACATTTTACGTGTTTCCTCCTGGCAGAATGAAGTATAGTTTCCCACAGGAAGAACAAACCTCCCAATTTTCTTATTCGCATGTCCTATGTTCCAAGGAATCATTCATGAGCAAAAATCATGGGAGAACTTCCTTCTAAGATAAAAGTAAAATTCTAAGGAGAGGGGGTTACATACCCTGAAGTCAAGAAGATGAGGTCCTATAATTAGGTAGCTCTTCTTAAGGAATCTTGCTGGGTTTAGGCTATGAACATCTATGGGTCGGGTGACATCATCTCTTTCTCCTGATTATAGGGCTCCGATGTTTTTCAACAGGAAAGGTGGCATTTGGGGACAGCAAAAAGAACTAAGATTGCTAAGCACCTGCCCCGAGCCAGGCACTGTTTCGCATGCCTTACGCACATCGGTTCACCTTACCTTGTCTACATCTGCTATGCTGTGAAGGAGAGAGAGGTGCTGTAGGGACTAAGACAATGCTAGTTAGAGAACATGGCTGACCAAATTTTGGTGTGGAAGAAGGGGGAGGTGTGTCTGCCCTGGAGTCACCTTCAGACTTAGGACTCTGAGGCTATATCACTGAAGAGCATAATGATATGAATATTTTAAATCTGCTCTCTGCCTCAGGTTCCCCACTTGTGATGGAAAATATCCTTTAATCTGGAGGATAATTAAGATGCTACTCATCAAGCATTTTCTACTGTACTTGGCATATTGTAAGTTGCTCATTGCAAAGCTGGAAACCGAGTCAAAGTAAGCAGAAATATGGAGTCTCTGAGAGTCCATTAAGTGGGTTATCGGGAGAAAAGGACCAGCCCAGCCCTGAATTTCATGAGACGAGAAAAGAACATACAAAGAAGGTAGGGAGAGCCGTAACTGTACCGGAAGATGAAAAGCCAGGGAAGAATGATTCTCTTAGCCTCATCTGGTCAGCGACGATTCTACATTGATTCTGAATGTGGATGGGCTGCAGGTAAACACTCAGGACATTAATGTCTCCTACTGTCACCTGCGCATGGTTATCATTGACCTTGGATCTTTATGACGTGTGAGTAGAAGAACTGCATTTACCCTTAGGTTAGACACTGGATGGAGCTACAAAACAGGGCTTCTCTTGCTCAGAAGGGGGCCAGGGCTCAGCCTCTGGGAAGCTCCTCGTCCTCCCTGGTTGCATCTTCTAAGTGTGTCTCTCATGAGGAAAAAGCAACTGCATCAAATCAATTGTAGTTAGGGTTTGCAAGGGAATAGATTTAATACAGGACACATAATTTATAGGATTATTTTATAAAATTCACCCAAAATGTCAAATGCAAAAGAAGGAGTGCAAGAGATCTGTCCATGCACTGGAGACCCAAAGAATCCAGCTGAGGGCCCAGGTCCCACAGCTACCTGCACAAAGGCCCTTACCACATGTGACCCCTCCACCTTGGCCTTCAGACGTGGCCCAGCGGTGTCTCTTGGTTTTGACGAGCGGTGCATTTAAGGCTTTTCATACAGCACAGGACCTGTGCACAAACACCAGCCACTGCTAAGAGACTTTCACCTGCTAAGTCCAAAGAAGCTGCCATTTCCAGACATCATTAAGGAGGATCAGAGAATGTCAGGAAAACAATCAGCCCAGGAAGAAAATGAGCAGCTGAAGCTGTGGACACTGCCATCAGGGGAAGGTCAGAAAGCTATAAGCGGCTCAGCAGAAATCAGGGGACGAGCCCGAAGACAGCAGGCAGCGCTTAGTGGCTGTCACCCAGCAGCTGCACCCATAGGAAGCTGACTGAACCTGGACCTATTGCTGGAGGACCTGCCCTGGAAGGTGGAGCTTTGGGGAAATTTCAGGACAAAGGTTTGGCAGTTTTTAGAGCAAGGGGCTCAACCCATCATGAACCAACAGCAGTTCACAAAGATGCCATGTTGCTTTTAGAAATGTTGCAAGATGAGAGGAAGCTTTGTAACAGAAAGCCAAAAAGCAGATGGAACAGTCATGGGCCGCAAAGGCCGAGTTGAAGGTGAAAGCAGATGAAGGGTCCATTCTGGGGACAGCAAGCTTAGGCGACAGAAGGGAATGACTTCCCAGCAGCTCTGGAGGCCATGGAGCTGCTGTCTGAAATGTAATAAAAAGGAAGCAGCAGACGACTCCCTCTTGGGGACGAACCCTAGAAGCTACGTAGGACAGCTTCCTGGCCAGGATCTACGAAGCACCGTCCCCGGCAAGAGTCTCTGCAGTGGGACAAGGCGCGCTTGAAGCTGGAAATGTACTTCCTGCTTTGAGCGAGTTTTCCCTACCTTCAGATTCATCGCCTTTTCCAAGCCTGACAAGGAGACAACGGAGGGCTAAATGGGGGGACCTGGAAGTCTGGGCAGACTCCCTAGGCCACAAAGCGCTTTCCCCTGAGAACCAGAAAACTAAACCGGCCACGGCCATGGGCCCACACGCTCACAGGCAGATCTGCAGGAAGAAACCCTCAACTAGAGCAGAGCACAGGAGCTCCCGGGAGGCAACGCCGAAGAGCCAGACTGTCCCCTGGCCACTTGGAGCACATTCTGTGGCATCCTGGCTGGGCCTCTGGACCTCCCCGTACACTTATGTACTTGAACTTACTTGGAGTTTTTTGGCTCAGTAAATGTGGTGAAGGTATAGAGTGACGACATCTACCTGACACGATGTATCTTGGAGCTTTTAATCTAAATTTTGTATGTTTTTCATAAAGTACTACTTTGGAAATAAGTATTTCTGTAAAAACAAACATCAACACAGCCACCAGGGATGACAGGTGACCCTTCAAGCACACAGAGGCGCTGTATCTGCCCAGTAAGAGCCCACCAGGGACCTGCAGTTCTGAGAGCCCATGTCTGGGCACAGAGGAGTGTCCTTATTCTTTCCCTCCTGCCAAAGGGAAAACAGATTTTCCTGAGAAATTCTGATCTTCCCAACCAGAAATGGTCTGTCCTTCACTGAATGTCTAAAGCACTCCACGGTGATTCGCTCTAATCGCCACTCGTCTGAAGAGGTCCCTCTTGACGGCAGTCTCTCGGCAGTAGACTAGGCACTGCTTCTCAGTTCTCCGGCACACGGAGCACCGTTAAGTGTGAGAATAAGCCAGGCAATTATGGGATCAAATTGGGATTTTTTTTTTTTTTAAAGACAGGGTCTCGCTACGTAGCCCAGGCTGGCCTCGAACTTCCAGTGATCCTTCTGCCTCAGTCTCCCAAATGCTGGGGTTACAGGCATGCACTAGCATGCCTGGCCAAAACTAGGATTTTAAACGGCCCCAATGTATAAAAACTACAGTGAGATACAGTACATAAAAAGTTTTATAAACTGTGAAGCATGAAACAAATATGAAATTGACACATAGAACATAATATGCATTTGCCGAGTACATGGGTAGAAGTTAAATAGGTATCTGTAATTTTATAGTGTAGCCAAGATGCCATCTCAATGTTTTCTTTGGTCGAGGACCTAGACCAGTGGTGGTGGTTCTAACGCTCGCGTGCTGCAGTGGGCTGTTTGTATCACTGAAAGCTCTAAAAGGTTCGCCATCACAGACCTAGACAACAGGGGGACGAGCTGTGTGCACTCTGAACACATTCTTGCCAGCTCCCCTGTCCTCAGCTGAGAAAGGAGCCTCTCTCACTACAGAGCTTTCACATCACAAAGAACAATGATTACCTGAGCAGTGAGCATTCGGAGGCACCTGCTTCTCTCAGTCTAGCAAAATCAGAAGCAACTATGGTGAAAAGAATACTTTGAATATTTACAGGCTTTATGTAATGAACTCAATAATTTATTCATGTAATACAACTTAAAAGCATTTTTTTTGGTGTAGGCTGGAGAGATAGTGGTTTGATAATGGTGCTGCTTTCTCTTTAAAAAACAAACAAATCATCATACAGATAACACCTGAGGAGTTTCTAGTGCGAGATGAAAATAAAAAATTTTTCTCCTTGCATACAAATGCTTGTTCTTTTCTCCCTCCTATGCAGCTTTGTCTCCCAATATCTAAACATCTTTTCAAAATACTTAAGCTTCTGCTCAGTCTCTTCAATTCTATTCATGTAGCTCTGAGAGCCAGTCTTAGTTTAACTACAGAACCATTTTCTGAGCATCTACTATGGGCTAGGCACCATGTGAGATGTATTTTAATTGATCTCAATGACCAAATGACAATGATAACTCAGGAAAGTACTTAAAGATTTTTTCACTTTAATTATATAGGTTTTATTTCCCTTCAGGGTACAGACTCCCCCTCCACACCAAATATATTTAAATATTAGAATGCGTATGTCAGGATTGTTAGTGATATCTAACAGCTGGGAAATTAAGATGGTAAATGTTGCTTTTGGATAAAAATGTTTCAGAACTACCTCAGATATTCCTGTTACTGTGTATGGAAGATCAGTTGCCCATAAACAAAGTTTGTTTGATTTGATATCTTCTCCTTTCTCCATCTCTGACCTTAGGACACAAATGAATGGTTCTATTCTGCTCATACAAAACCATCCAGAGAGAAGCAGAATGCTTAGGGCCTCTTGACATTCATTCACTCACTCAATTGTTAATTCATTCTTCATTCAACAAACATTCACAGATCACTCAGATTCCTTGGCAAGACAAATCTCAGAGCTATCTATGAAAGCAAACAAAGAAAGGGCCAATTTAGTTAGATAGTTAAAGAAAGGATATCACAAAACAGGAAGATTCTTTTTTTTTTTTTTTTTTTTTTTTGGTACAGGGAATCTAACTTACAACCTCAAGCTTGCCAGGCAGGTGCTGCGCCTGCTGAGCTATATCTCCAGCCCAACAGGAAGATTCTTGAGCTGGGGGTGTCGCTCAGTGGTAGAGCGCTTGCCTAGCATGGGAGCTCCAGCACTGTGAACAACAATAAACAACAACAACAGCAGCAGCACATCACACAGGAAGACTTCTTAACCAGCAAATGAGTCTAAAAATTAACTTACTCTATGCAAACTCTTGGGGATTGGGGGAAAAAAAAAGATAAGTTTAACGACTGAAAACTTTCACTGCATTTAGATTCAGTTTAGTTGGGTGCAAATATCATATTTTAGATTGATACCAATTGCTTTAAATTATGTACAAACAAAATCAACCCTCATTTCCTTCTGATTACTTCCTTAATAGAAGAGCTCTGCACGGAGTAACTGTCTTCCCCCCAGTTTCAGTCTCCAGACTGAATACCAACATCAAAGGTTCCCATCTTCTCACCCTGAATGCTACTATACATGCTGAGGCAGCCCAGTCCTGTGGCGGGAACCCAGGTCCCACAGCAGGAGGACAGGAGCCATGACGTGCACTTGCAAGCTCAGGTTCCTTGGTGATTAAAATATTTATTTCCATAGGCCATGATGAGGATTGAATATGTAAATGCTTGTAAATATGTGGAAACAAACCTAATATGCAGTACATGCCCAGTAAGACACAATGATTATCATTCACTTACTTACCAAACATTTACAGACACCTGCCCAATGCTGAGCCCTGATTTGAACGTGGGGACACAGAGGTGAACAAAACAGACAGTCACCGCCCTCAAAGCTGTCACCCCCACGGGGGAGACCGATGATAAACACATCAAAAAACAGAAACCACTCAACACTGAACACTGCAAACCCTCTGCAGAGACGGACATTCGTCCATAACTGAAACTGTGCAGCTTACAATAAATGGGTTAGGAAAAATATATAAATGAAACTAAATAAAAATATTTAATAACTTGCTCTAATAATGGAAAATCACCAACCATAATTTGTTTCCAAAAAATAAAGTAGCTTACCTCACACATGAAATAATTTTAAGTGATTTTTAACTTCCACTGGCCAGTCAAAACTTACTATCTGCTTTATATAATCATGATGAACACATATTTCCAGTGCGAGCAATAAAATATCTGTGCTACTGTACCGTACTTTTAATCATGTATTATATTAATGTAATTATTTAAATACATGTACGAAAGCAAGTAAAATGTGTGATAATTAAGATATGCAATTACATGATTAGTAAGTATAATTAAATAACATATCAACACACACATTATGGATAATTTCTACCTACATGGACGGACACATTTTCATACACTTACGTATTAGATTATATATTTGTAAAAGGATTCATCATTTGAAATAACATTTTATTTTAATCAAAATAATTTCAGAAACCCTAAGTTATTAAGAAAATAAGAGTCCTTGAGAAACCATCAATAAAACAGAGAGAATCCTAGACTAGTCAGGAGGGCAAACATAGTTAGGTCAGACACAGAAAAAGATGAGTAATGAAGTCTTTGGGCGTCCACGCCTGTGTTCCTGAACTGCAAACGTGGGGTCTCATAAACCTGTTCATTTCCCTCTCAGGGTTAATGAAGGCCAGGGCCATTCCAGAGTGATCAGAGTGATGATCCTGGTAGCAGCGTCTCAAGTGGAAACCTGACAGAAATGCAAAGTGTGGGAGAGATCCTATCTCACACCCCAGGAAGCAGAAACTGGGGCTGGTGCCCCGTGACCCTGCTTTACTACGCTCTCCCAAAGATTCTTACTGCACAGTGAAGTCTGAGTAGCACTGTTCTAGGCGAATGCATCCAAAGAATCAAGACTGCCAGTCTTTGCTTTTTTAACCAGGAAAACAGGGCCAAGTAGGTCCCCTTTGCCAAATGCTTTAGCAATGTGAACCATGAAGTAAGAAATGGAAAGACCAATGCAATTCTGTGCTGTGTGTGAGTGATAGTATCTAAAAGTTCTGAAAGCTGTGTGCCAAACTAAGCAGTTTAGAGCCATTAACACAACAAAATGACACTCAAGAAGTACTACTGTTAACCCACTCTACAAGGGGAAAACTAGTGTTTATAGGAGTTCTGTAACTAGCACTGCATAAAGTCAGTCAGATAACAGGTAAAACAGGATGCTGTCGGTTAAGAAAACTATTACCATTTTTTACTACTTCAGTTTTCAATTATCAGCATTCTGTGCTGAGCTTTATTAAGAAATTAAGATCTATTCATCAATAAGATTTCATTTGAATATAAACATAGTAGTACATCTAGCTGTGAAATACTTAAATAAGAATCCTGACTTACTAGCAGAAACACGTATGAGTTGAGCCGTCTACATTTTTAAAATAATTACCAAACTGGCTATTCCTCAAGTTCAGCTTTTACATACAAGAGGACACTGCAAATATGCTGCTGTTCATTAGGTTCTTAAACAGACTACGACACACTGTATGCAATATGCACACACTATTCAAATTGTGTTCGCATTGTTCAGTAACTTTTCAAGCTGAAGGCATAGTTAAGGCAGCCTAATACAAAATCAATACTGGCGTATGTGTCCCAGAGGCAGTAAAGGCAGTGCAAAGAGCCACAGGAGGGCGAGGGGAGAAGAGTCCATGTTCAACAGAGAATTTCAGCTGGACAGTGATGAAAAGTCCATATGTTACACTGCCACCATAAATTATGCTGGAACGAATGGTCAGGCCACAGAGGGGTTCCAAAAATAGGTTGAAACTGTTCACAGCCTGAAAACAAATTACCTAAATTCCAATATGAGAAAACAGTGTTCTTGACATATATTTTCATGTGGCCACTAGTGGGTGAAGCTGGGTCCACAGAGATGAAATACAATATGCTTTGGTTTTGAAATTGGAGTTGTTATTCCACCCAGACACTAAAATGCAAAGAAATCTGCATGAGTCTGGTGCCTCAAGGCTTAAAGATTTATTATGAAGGGAAGACGGGATGAATGATGGTGTGTCAGCTGGCCTGAACCCGGGGAGTGAACATGTGTTTTGAAGAAATGGAAACCTCAGAAGTCTTACCTTTTAATCATCTGAGAAGTCTGAATCTGAATTATGTAATTATTGGTTTATCTAAAAATATACATTTAATGATAATGGGAATCTTATAAATCAAAAGCAGAAGTGCCCAAAGGGTTCTACTATTATTCATTTTGCTTAAAGACAAATAGCAAATCTAAAACATTAAGAAACAGTTAAATGATCATTTCCCTTTGAAGGTGGAAAATAAACAGAAAAATGTAATAAAAGCACACTAAGAAGATGCTGACAGTTTATATTAAGGTTGGCTATGGTTAATTGGAAAAATCAACCACTTCTCAGTTACTAAATTTGTAAAATTACATTTTAAGAAATCATAATGACAAGGAAGGAACAGAATAATACATAATTAGATGCTTTTCATAAGTGAATACTTGACAAACTCTTCTACATTTTTAAAAATTTAGAATGTCTTTAAGAAACATGAATAAATCCTAGAATCATATATTGAGTAGTCTTATCACAAAACTAAAATATTGAGGGATCAAGTAACTATGACTTTATTTTAAATCAAATAGTCCTCAATGTTAAATTTTGACAGGACTGCCCCAGGATGATTATCATCATCATAATAATATTGATGATGATGATGAATATGCTCAGTGTATGGTTCCATGGCAGTATTTAGGGATTATTAGATATTACAAAAAATAATTTTAAAGTTCCAGTGAAATGATTTGCATTGTCTACCACATTGTTTTGAAAAATGAAATGGGAAATTACACTGTGCTGAAGAAACAATATATACATTTTTTCTTATTCAACATAAAAACTCATAAGATTCAGAACACAGATTTAAATTGTGACACAGTTTGGGTTAAAATCATTTTCTCACTTCAGAAATCCCTTTCCAACAATGGAAAATGTAATTAGCTCAGTTTTGTGAAACAAACAGCAATTTTATGTAACTGAAAAGTAACCAAAAGCTTCCAACCAGGGTAAAAATGTTACATTGAACTACCAAGAGAGAGCCAAACAGTGCAAAGCCATATTGTCCCACAGCATGAAGTGATCAGATACCTGCCCAAAATGACGGACAGCACTGGCCTAGTGAACGAGCAAAAAAAATCCCATTTATTCTCGTCCAGATGGGACCAACTGGACGCTTCAGCGCAAACAACTCATCCTTCTTCGGACCTTCTTGTCCAGCTCTTGAGCTAGCTCCAGCTGATAATGATGAATATCAAGGCCACAGTAAAGTGGGTGACAACAGAAGCCTTGTTATAGCTGCCAGTCTTTCAGTCTTGTCATTATTACACATTGAAGATTTATTTGAGTTTATTGTTGTGCACAGGGTCCAGCCATTTGCAATTCATCACCTACTACAGAAAGTTCAGGATAGTGGCCGAAGCTATAATTGCCACCTCCACCTGCTTCTGGAAATTATGAGGTCACCAGCTAGGGCAGCCCAGCCCTCACTGAGGCCCAAAAGTCATAGAAGCTTCTGGTATAAAGCAGTCGGGCCCTATCCATCCTGGAGCCTCTCTGGAGATCATATTAATAATGCTAGATCGCCTGGCAATTGATTAAATTGTATCTGTAGCACAGACTGCTCTACAAGGATCGCTAAGAGGTTACAGTCACAGGAAAGGAGTAATGAAACCATTCCATCTGCCACAATTTGAACATTATTATTACTGTAAGTGCTGCAGTTACGAAGCGTTGATTCAGGAATACATAAACCTAATAAAGCACATTTCTTTATTTAATCTGACATAATCTTCTAATCTTTAAAACGCAAACTAGTCTAACTATAAATCTGGCTTGGAAGCAGGTGGAATGTAATTCCTGCACAAATAATGATAATGCAAACACTAGCACTTCAGTAATACTGGTAGGATAACGAAGACTCAAATGTAAAAAATGATTTTGTTTCAAGACAAGAACATACCTGTACATTTTAGATTTGGAGGCTGCTGTACTATGTTAAATGAGTTTGATTTGGGGGAAAAAGAAAAATCAGTAATAAAAATAATTATTCTTGATTTTTCAATTAAATCATTTTCTCCTATATTATTTTCAGAAAGATATAAACATTTTCATTACTCTGCCAAATACTTGGAATAATTTTTGAGAGCTTTTACCTGTACTACTTAGAATTAAGGCTTTACAGCCAATGTTACAAAGAGCAGGAGTTTATATAATTTCCATTCTTCTAAAAATATATGATTCACTCCCCAATTTGTTCAGTGTACAGATGGCTTGAAAATGTATGACATTTGAATCTTTTCCTGCTTGGCGCTATGCCATTACTTGGTTGCTACATCCTCACCTTTAATGGATTTCTAAAATCAAGATTTACTGAGATATGTAGGTATTTTTTGTTTCAAGTCTTCTTTAAAAAAAAAAAAAAAAACAATGTGGCAAGTAATACACAAAACAGGTAAGCTAGTATAATTTAATATAAAACCCAAACAATTTGCACAGATTGTCTACATCTTATTCCCCAGATAGTGATAGCCAATACTTTCATTTTATAAGGCTGTGGAGGAATCAAAGTTCTAAGTGGAAAGCATCTGTCTGCAAGGTCGTTTACAAGTGTTTTCACATATTCACTACTGTCACCTCCTGCCACTCTGGCTATAAAGTCAGTGCAAGGAGGATGACTGGCTCCTGCTCACCTCCTACGGTATGAAGGTTTGAAAGCTATGATGTATTCGGTCTCACTATATATCTTGCCTTCACTAATGTCAAGGACACTGTGAAATAAAATGTGCATAATACTCAGTAATTGAACTGTTTCTCAAAAACCATGGTAAAAACAAAATGAACATAAATTAACATCTCTGCTAACTGTCCTGGGTTGTCACTTGTTTAGAACAGAGACTAAGAGGCTGAAAGTTCTCCACCCTCTCCTCGCTCTCCCTGTCCGTCCACCAGCCGGGAAGAGCCTGTCTGCAGGAACATTCACAGGGGAAAGCCAGCAGACATGGGAGGCGAAGTCCACAGAGAAAGGACAAGGAAAACCGCCAGGTAAAGAAGTCATCTCTGTGAACCCATTTAGGAAATCTTTATGTTTCAAGAGTCACCTGCAACTTCTAAATCAGCTCTGGCAAGTAAAACTCGTGTTTTGGCTGGCGCACTCAGCAACAGATACGGGTGCCTGGAATTCTGATCTCGCAGCATTTTAAACGAACATCTGCACTTTACCTTATAAAGTTGATGAACTTCCTTCCCACATACTGCTTCATACACTTTTGTGAGGTAAAGGTTAGTATTACACCCACTTTACAGAGCAAGGGACTGAGGCTCAGAGAGGAAAGAGATTTGTCTCAAGTTATAAATTAGCTGGGTGGCAGAGCTGGATCTTAAACACATCTTACATTTACTTTGTACCTCACTGATGCAGAACAAGAACAATTGCAAATCTTGTGAACTGCTCTTTCTTTCCTAATACTTAAAAGATTGTGAGATTAGTAATAAATGAATTTACAGCTTCATATATTCTCCAAAAAAGCTTAACTTTTCCTTCCTAAAATAGGTATCTAAAGCATAAATGGGCTAGAAACAAAATTTTAAAAGAAAATCATGATAGCCATTGTTTTGCTTTCTTTTTAGCAAAATACAGGTTATATATGGTTGAGGCTGTATTGAAACCTACAAAGGATCAACAACCCAAGCCAAGCATTAGAGTATTAACATACTCTAGATCCCCCTTCTCCAACACTGTCGCAACTGCATCTTTCCCCTTTTCTTCCGGAGGTAAGGGTACTCTCAATTCTGATTTAATATTTCTCTTTCCATTCAAGAGTTATCACTTATGTATGTATCCCTAAACAATAATGTTTAGGTTTGCAAATATATATAAATGGAATCAACTTGTATGTATTATTCTGTAACTTTTTTCTGAGATTCATTAATGTTGATGGACTCATTTTTTTTTCTTTTTATACTACTGATATACTTTGCATTGAATGAATGTACCACGTTTTATTCATTCTTCTGCTGATACTGATTTGTGGGATTTTTGACCAGTTTTGTACTATTATAAAGAGTGATATTATGAGTATTTTTGTACATGTGTCCTAGAACAAAGGTGTAAGTTTATACAGACCTTGGGGGCAATTGTAAATTCATGAGGTGTGCACTCTTTATGGGCTTGTGCCTTTTTCCAAAATGTATATATTAGTATTTACTCCCAGAAGTAATTTTAGGGATGCCCCTGATTCTTACCTTGCTAACAACCTGTATTGGCAGTTTTTAATTTTTGCCAATCTGATAAGCAAGAGATGGTATCTTACTATGATTTCAATTACTACTCCCTACTTTCTAATTAAGTTGAAAAAAATTTCATGTTTATAGACTCTCTGTGCTCCCTCTTTTGGGAAACACTTTTGTGTTTGCCCAGCCTTCTACCAGGTGTTTATTTTTCACATACAAAAAATTTCTCCCAGTCTGTGGCTTGGTATATGTGTGTGTTTCATTTAAATATTAAGATATCATTTAAAAATGCCAACTGCTTGATTTTAATGTAGTTGAACTGATCAGTCTCTTCCTTTATGGCTTAAAGTTCTTTTGCCTCATCTAAGAATTCCTGACTAGCCATCAAGTTGCTCTCCAATATTTGTTTTAAAGGGGCTGTAAATTTGCCTTTCCATTTATGTGTTTAATCCACTTGAATCAATTTTTTAGTGTGATCTGAAGTAGAGATTCTAATTTCCCATATGAATAACACTGTCTCTTCATCACTGATTGAAAAGTCCATCATTTTCCCATGATCTGTAATATTACCTCTGTCATCTGTCAAATGTCACTATTCAAGTGGCTTTGTTTTGGACTCTTTGTTCTTTTCCATTTGTTTATTTTCCTATCCCTGCACCAGTATCATACTGCCCAAAAATGTATCCTTCATAAGATAATGTTTTGAATTTCTAAAAACTTTCAGTATATAATATCCATATCATAAAGTAAGCAGATAAACTTTATTACCATTTAACAAGGTAATATGCTGAAGACACAAGTTAATCTATAAAATGCTTCTGAATCACAATTCACATCTTAAGATCCTCAAATCATTGATTTTCTATCTCATTGACTTTTTCAAAGCATTTTCACATTATCTCATCCATCTCAAATTTAAAATGATACTAATTATATATATAATGGTTTTATGTTATTGTGGAAGAAGCATAGATTTTGCGTCATATGCACATGCAAAAAATGATTAAAAATGGCTCTATAAAGACTGGTTACAGAGCCTTGAATAAATGATTTTCCTTTCTGAAGCTAAAGCAACTTTGTCTGTACAGTGTGGGTGGCCATTATTGTAAAAGGCTTCTGTATGTAGTACAGGTGATATATTTAAACACTTAACACCATGCTTAACATATATAAGGTGTGATAAAAAACTGGTGAATGTTTAAATAAAAAAATTTCATTACACTAAAAGACATGTTGCCATTAATCCTCCTCAAAATACTCTCTCGCTTTGAAGATACTTATCCAGTTGTTCTTGCCACTTTCTGAAGCAGTTCTGCAAGTTTTCTTTCATGATTATCTTCAATTGTGCTGTCCTGGCTGCTCAAGGTCCTGAGTCCATTCAAACCATTTACGTTTCATTGACTTTGGGGAAGAGCCGGAAGTGTCACAGTGCAGAGCCAGTGAGTAAGGCGGACGAGGACACACCGTCGAGTTTTTGTGAGCCTGACTTTCCACTGCATGGCACCAGGCAACAGTATGCACCTTATCTTTTACCGCATCTCATAAAGACACAGGAAGAGGAACTGCTTCAGAAAGTGGCAAGAACAGGATAAGTGTGTTTGACTCCAGGAGGAAGATTTTGAGGGGAATTAATGGCAATGTGTCTTTTACTGTAATAAATTTTTAAAATATAAATAATCAGTGTATATCATTTATCCCTGATAGTACATACTACATGGACAATATTTTAATGATGAATATATGTGAGTTCATGTATCTTTTACCGGTAAGGCTTAATCAGAGGTAACATTAAACAACAGTGGAATCAAATGTCAAATGTACAAACAGAATTATCTACTGTTGTGATCAAATACAGCACAAAGCCCTCACTCCGACTACCTGCACCCAGAAATCCAAGACTAACCTGAGGAGCCCACCAGCCGTCCCGTGATCCAACTCCTGCTCTGCGGCATCTACTTTGTAAAAACTAAATTCTGGTGTCTGCCTTGTTCAGACTTCTCATATTTCAACTCAATGAAACTCAGAGACGTTACAGTTATTAGTAAAACGAGACTAATATAAGACCATGACCAATGATAGCCCAGAAGTCACCCCCACCTTCTCTTTTTTTCCTTCATCCAAACAGACATGGTGGCAGCAAATCCTGTCCCCACACTAAGTCCCTGTCAAGCAAATGCGTCCCTTTGAAGCTCTTATCTTCAGTCTTCCTCTTCCTCAAGTTCCTCACCGAACTGATCAAGCTGCTCTCCGCCTTCTACACTGCCTCACTAACGTACATAATTATATTAACTTAAGAAGATGATTAAATAATCAATTTAAAACCGCACCAAATCTTCCTGGATATTACAGTAAAATCCTATGGCAACATACTAATTCTTAGAGTGGAGAAAAGAGACGCAAAGTTAGATGACGACTAGATCACACAGCCTGAGTTTCGAGACCTAAAATTCAAACCAGATCAGTTAATGTCGCATCTCTCAACCACCGCACTCTGCCACGGACCGCTGCTCATTCTGAAACGCAGACATATCACCTTCTGTTAAACATAGTTCACAAGGAGCGGAGATATTATCCGGCTCTAGATATGCTTTGAATACAGATCCTTCAGCAGCTCTTCTCTACCTATGACGTGAGAAAACAAACTCCTTTTTCTAATATTCCACCGGGAGCCACCCACTGCCTAACCTGAGACCCATTCCTACGACCCACTCTGCAAGTGCTCTTTACTCCCTAACAAAGGACAGTCACCGCCTTTATCTTATGGCACGACGAACACACACGCTGGCACTGGAAGGGAATGGAAAAGGGAAGGGTAGGAAGCCAGACAACAAGGCAGGATGGAAGCAAGACAGAGTGTGACCCCAAGGGAGTTCAGGCTTGAGTGGGAGAGAATGAGAAACACAGCAAGTGAGAGGAAGGGGAGAGCAAGCCAGCCCCAGGCCAGTTCAGGTGCAGACCTGGTGAAGCCCAGATGGCGACAGGCTAAGACGGAAAAGGAGACAGCAAATGAGAGCCAGAGAGCCCGCGAATCTCTGAGCACTCCACAAGAGAGAGAAGCACAGGCAGAAAACTCCGGAAAGGCAGACTGTTCTGTGCACCACCCTGGTCCTCAGCAGGCTCCCCTGGCCTGTAGCACCTTTTATCTCCCCTCCCCACCACATTTTCCCGGTGACTCCCACTGTCCTGCAGGGCTGGGCACAGGCAGGCTCTGGCCCACGCCAGGGTGCCTGGCACACGCCCTCCCTCCCTGGGCACCAAAGGGTCCTGTCTTCCAGCCCACCAGAGATCTCCGCATACGCTTCCCAGTCCCTCTTTGACTTCCTTCACCACTCAGCATAAATTCCTTAGGGATATTGTTTTTCTTTTTTGATTATCAGTAGCTTGCACATAATGGGGTTCAATAAATGTTGAAAGGAATGAAAAGGTCAATTTTCTAATTTTTCCGACATTTTCCAAGTGTAAGGAAGAAACATGTTGCCTGATTCTGAGCTGTCTCACACACACGCACACACACGCAAGCACATTTTCTGAAGCACATTTTTCCTTAATCAAGACAATGCTATCAAACAAAATATTAAGTGATTAGGTAAAACCCAAACATTCTGAATGTGACGGCTCAGCGGTTATGAACCCCCAACTCGGTATGTGCTTCATTCAGAGCAGGATTTCTCAGCCTCTGCTCTACTAACACCTGGGGGCACTGAATTATTTGTGAGAGGAAAGTGGCCTGTGCCTTGTTAAAGGCTTAGCACTCTCCCAGGAAGCGCTAGCTTTCTCCCACGGAGGGGAAATTGCTGGGGGTTGAGAACAGTGTTGAGAACACTGATTTAGGGTGACTTTATTCCCTTTAGGTACCAATCAGTTAAAAGTTTTCATTTTTCACTTTCTCGCTAGAAAGCTCCCTTTTAAGATCATAAAAGCTAGTACAGACTTTGGTAAAGCATTAGTTGACAGAATAAAATAAAGCTCAGCTGGTCCAAACCTCACTTGAAGAGGCAAAGGAACACTGGAAGTTTGAAAATGTTGATAATAGGAATAATTCCATTTTTATTGAGTGTAACTGACAAAATCATATATGCTTAACTCGTAGAACATCATGTTTTGAGCTACATGTACACTGTAAAATGATTACTGCAGTCAAGCTCATTAACATCCATCATCTCACATACTTACAGCAATTCTTAATTTTCTCCTCTTAGAAACACTTTATAATAGCACAAGGCAAATACTCTTAAACAAAAAGAAAAATGTGCTCCGCATCTGACCCCTAAAGACAGATTAAAGTAATTAAGTGAATACCACTCTGGACAATTTCTTGATATGTCCACACATTAATGCATTGTTGAAAATTTAAAAACTGGCAATGTCATATACACTATTTTGTAACCTGCTCTTTCACTTAGGAGTCTAGTGGACAAGTTTTTACTCCCATAAATTTATTATCTCAATATTGATATAATTAATAACTTTTTTCCACCCCACCTTTTATTCTCCCTTACAATGCTCTACCCCCACTTCCTTATTCCCTTCCTTTTGTCTAGTAATAGTCTTTCTTCTATTTTCATGTCTTCTCTTTTAGATTCCACATATTTGAGAAAACACGCAATACTTATCTTTCTGAGTTTGGCTTATTTAACTTAACATGATGATCTCCATTTCCATACAATTTTGCTGCTAATTTTGCTGCTAATGAAGAACATAATTTTGTTCTTCATTCAATCCAAATGCTACAGTGTGTATGTATGAGTGTGTATGTGTGGATGGATGTGTATATCACAATTTCTTTGTCCATTTCTCTGCTGATGGTCATCTGGGCTGGCTCCATACTTTGGCTACTGAAAATTGTGCATCAATTGTGCATCAGGTATGCAGCTATCTATATACTATATCGACTCTAATTCCTTCAGGTATATACGAAGGAGTGGTGTCGCAGGATCATATGGTATTTCCAGTTTTAGTTTTTTTAAGAACCTTCTTGTAGTACTGATTTCAATAGTGTCTGTACTAATTCACATTTCCACCAGCAGTGTAGAAGGGTTCCAATTTTCCCCACACCCTCACCAGTGTTTATTGTTTTTTGTATTCTTGATGACAGCCGTTCTGACTGAAGTGGGGTGTTATCTCAACATAATTTTGATTCGCATTTCCCTAGTGGCTAAAGATGTTGAACATTGTTTCATATATTTATTGTTCTTTTGTACATCTTTTGAAAAGTGTCACTTTATTTGCCCACTTATTGACTGGACTATTTGACTTTTGGTGTTAATTTTTTTCAGTTCTCTATATATTTTAGATATTAATCTTCAGTCAGAAAGGCAGCTACCATTCTGTAGGTTATCTCTTCACGCTGTTGCCTTGTTCTTTGCTGCAAGCAACTTTTAAATTTGAGGTTGTCCTGTTTGTTGATTCTTGCAATCACTTCCTGTAATCTTGAAGTCCTATTCAGGAAGTCTTTGCCTTTGCCTATGGCTTCAAGTGTTTCCCTTTCCTCTTAGAGGTTTCAAAGTTTCAGGTCTTATACCTAGGTTTTTGATCTATTTTGAATTGATTTTTGTACAGGGCAAAACATAGGGATCTATTTATAATCTTCTACAGGTGGATATCCAGTTTTCTAAGCACCATTTGTTAAAGAGGCTGTCTTTTCTCCAATGTATGTTTTGGCTCCTTTGTCAAGAATCAGATAGCTATAGTTGTGTAGGTTTGTTTCTGTGTCCTGTGTTCTATTCCACTGGTCTATGTTTTTGTGCCAGTACCATGCAGTTTTTGTTACTATAGCTTCATTGTATAATTTGAAATTGGGTATTATGATACTTCCAGCTTTTCTCTGTTTGTTTAGTTATGATTGATTTGGTTATTCTGTATCTTTTGTGTTTCCATATAAAATTTAGAATTATTTTTTTCTAATTCTGTGCACAATGTCATTAAAATTTGGATGGGGATTGCATTGAGTCTGTACATTGCTTTTGGTAATACAGCCATCTCAACAATATTAATTATGTTCATTCAAGTACATGGGAAGTCTTTCAATCTTTTAATGTCTTCTTCAGTGACTTTCTTCAGAATTCAGTAATTTGCATTGTAGAAGTCTCTCACATCCTTGGTTAGGTTGATTTCTAGGGTTTTGTTGTTGTTGCTGTTTTTGTTTTTGTTTTTTGTTTTGTGAGTAGAACTCTTTTCCTGATTTCCTTGTCAGCTAGTTCATTATTGGTATATAGAAAATCTATTGATTTTTTTACTGTTGGTTGATTTGTACCCTGAATTAGATTAAAAAAAAAAAAGAAAAGAAAATGTGCCTTTTGTACATTTTCTACACCTTCTTGGAAAGCTGCCATTTTCAAAGTCATTTCTCCAATACACTTGCTTTTTTCTTCATAGGCAGAATCAAACTAGACATTTTAAACTACAACACAACATGGGGGTGAGTAACTGCATCTGTGACAGAACTTGATAAGATGATCACGAACGCCAGAGCCTGGCTGACAGGAGGCGCTCTGATGTCATTAGAACTGAAGAAAAGGTTTATCTAAAAACAAATGCAAAGCACTTACGGTGATAAAGTTAAATTTAGAGAATAAAAAATTGAAAAATGTGTGGCATTTTAAGCAACAAGAAGATTTATGATGACATTTGTCACTGAGGTATGCAAGTGTGTTTAATACACTATGGGCAAGCCTATGCATTTGGCAGTGGCTCCCTGTCTTTTGTTTTTTAACTGCACAAAATAATATGGTTGTTTCATTTGTTTGTTTTCAAATTTTAGTGTGTGACAAGTTCATTTTCAAAATCTTATCTTCATACATTGCTATTTTCTCTGCTGCCAACAGTCTCTCTCATACTTCCTTCTGAGGTAACTGCAGGTTTCTAGAAAGTTCACAAAAGTCTGCATGGCACGCTATGGACAAGGCTCCCATCAGCTGGGCCGTCATCTTTATCCACCTCCTGGACAAGTGCAGGGGTCAAGACCTGGAGGCACCACTGGGCAGCGGTCTCACAGACGCTCTCTTCTGCAGGGTACGGCTGGGGTTTGCCTTGCTTCTGGAACTGACCCGGAGGATTTTGGCCAGGCAATGCCAAGCCCTTAAGGACAGAATATTCTCTCTGGAAACTGGTTCTAGTTTGGGTTTCTTCAAGCAGGTATAGTGGAGTTTCAAAGACTATACCTCTTTGATCAGACATGCCAAGTTCTGAATACGCCTCCCACACACCTGTTCTGCTCTTTACCACCAAGCGCCATGGCACAAGAAAGCTGTACCCACATTAGTGCCCCAGGAGTCATGCTCAACTCTATCCGTTCCAGTCTTGGAGAGGAAACAAACAGCTTGGAAATAGAAATACCACAAAATTCCTTTAAACGCAGCAACGGACTTGCTAACTTATAAGCACCTGCAGATAGTTGTGGTAATAATATTACAGGGAGCGGAGCATATTATTTTGAAACTTTATATGCACTGGAAATTTTATCAGTAAAAATCTTGCTCAGAACCACAAGGCCCAGTGAAGCACAATGACTGAGGGATGACTGAGGGTGCCTGGGTTCCTATTCTTTGAAACATTCCCTGCCAACTTCGCTGGGCCTGAGGCAACTTATGGGGACAAAAACTTCAGAAAACAGAGCTGGAAAACTACGAGGCCAGAGAAACACTGACCAAGAAAATGTGGGCCTGGTTTTAGAACATGAAGGGAAATAAAGCCAGCAGCAACAACAGTAAGCAGGAGTGAAAAGATGCGCATCTGAGCAGGGCTCTGCCTGGGGAGTGGTCGGGTCTCAGACCTGCTGCTCCGCTCCCTCGGCTCCCGTCTTCTCATCAGTGAGCTGTGCACAGGTGCCCGGGCCACAGGGCTGGGTCAGCATCAGATGAGTCACTCCTTAGTGGGCGGGTTCTGAACCAGTCACTTAAGCTCTTTGCACTTGAGGTTCTCCAACTATCAAAAAGGGATGATAGCACCTACTTCACGTGGTTGGGTTAATGGTCAACTAAGAAACTTGGTGCATAAGGAGATGGTAAAAGTCAGCTGTTCCTCTTAGCATCTGCCAGTAATAAACTTGGAAAGTTTTAAGAGAACTGTAAGGCTGGGGATGCAGCTCAGTGATAGAACACTTGCCTAGCATGACTGAGGCCCTGGGTTTCACCTTCAGCACCGCCAAGATAAAAAGAAAAATGTACTATAAAAATATATGGCATTACACTATTTTTGTTTTATTATTAATCTCTTGTTGTTATTGTTGTTAATGTTAATGACTTTGGGCAAGTAGCTAATTTTGGGTTTCTAATGAATGCTAGCCTGTACTTAGATTCCAAACTATTCCCATGGGTATGATTCTCTATTCTCAAACTTCAGGTATCCCACAAGTAAGGGTGAATCTTTCTGCTACCTTTGTTTAAATGCTAGCTTGGGCTCCTCTGCCGAACTTTACAGTAAGCCATAAGATTCCCCAACAGAAGCATCATTTGTGCATCCATTTGAAGTTATGTGGCCACTGGTAACCTTTTGCTTGACATAATAAATTGTGCTTAGTGTATATTCAAGAATATCAAAAAGTATAAAAAATGGTTATACTGTTCAACTCTTCAAACTTTTTATAGGCAATTTCACTGTACAAAGTGCTGCCTGCACATGAATGGAGTTAAAATTAATGAGATTCAGACTAGAGTAAAGAAACATTTTTTTCTCTAGGACCTACTGTAGTGGTATGAAAGAAAAGATGGACAAGCTAATTGGTAGTCCTGTCTCTCCATCCCAAAACAATCTAAATATTAATTTGCTTCACATTAGTAAACAAATAAAGTATATTTTTCCATTTTGAACTCACGACACTCTACTTTCAATACTCCCCAAAAGCTTTAAGTTCTAGAAATCGAATACAAAACAAATAACTTTGACTGAACATAACTCTAATGTTTTACAAACTAAAAAGAAAACAAATACTGCTATCACTTCTAACTACTGCTTATAGCCTTGTCAAGAGAACAAAAAGAAAGTTTTAAAGAAGTATGTGTGAAAAGGCTAATTTATTCCAGAGTAATTTACAGATATTAAAGAATGCTGTGAATTACTCAGAGTTCAAAAAGTTTCTTTAATACCTTACTTGAAGTCTGATAAAACTCCTCACTTAAAAAAAGGGTAACATTATTTGCAAATTGAGCAAGAGGACCGGATGATAGCCATATATAATCAGTTGTCACCTTGCAGCTCAATTAGCCCTCATGTAAAAACGAGGCATGTAAGGAGAAATGAGGTTTTGACATTATCTCTGCCAGCAAGATAATTACACAGCCTTCATTTAACAGTAGGGCAACACTACTGTAGCAACAAATTAACTCAGCTCCATTTGCAATTCATGGTGTGTTTTCTCATTTAATACCATTTGTCTTACCCAAGTGAATGTTTCCATTAGTTTTCTCCAGCACAGCAAATACTCAGTTTGACTCCACACATTACATCACCGAGTCAAATCTTACCTTCCAGCAACTCGGGACGCAAATGCAAAGTGTGATAGATGCCCCGGGTTATTTTTTCTACTTCAGATACAACTTTTCTCTGGTGCATGGCCAAAGAATAAGCAGGTGTGTATCTGTGTTCAACAATCAAGGGCATGAAATTCCGTATGTCTACTATCTACTCCAAAGAGTTTTCGCTTTTCATAACAAACAAACAACAACAACAAAAAAAAATTCAAGAGTGGAATACCTATCAGTGAAGTCTTAACTTAGGTAAACCATGTATTAAATAATTAAAACATTTCCATTAGGTGTACATTAGAAAAGAAAAAAATAGGTGCTACCTGTGTTAAGATTTAGATATAACTAGTCTACAAAAACAACTCTGTTATTTATTTTCCTTTACAAATCTTCCTCATATTGGATTTATAAGCCACCTTCTTCCCCCTCCTAAGCATAACTGAGAAGAGTTTAGAAGGAAGAGCAGGAATGGTTGAAGGGTTGGGACCACAGAAAACAGGAACTGGTGAGCTGTATTGTCACAAGTAGACCAATCATTAAATTTCACCTTTAACTCTAAAAAATAATGCTAATTTGACTAATCATATTATTTGAGATTTTACTCACTGAATTTTTCACTGCTAACAATCAAGAAGCCCTAAAAAATTATAAAAACTTTAAGTTCCTGAAATTGCTTTAGACAAAAAAATATATAACCACACACGCACATATATAAATATATACACATATATATAACTACACACACATATATATATATGATATTTATATATATTGAGCTTCAGACATGCAAATGTATAAGGGCAAGTACATTTATTTGTGATGAATATATGTTAAGGAAAATATGAAAATTTAATTTTTTTTTTTTTTTAATGTGGGTACCAGGAGTCGACCTCAGGACCTCACGTTTGCCAGGCAGGCGCTTAGGCTGCTAAACTATCTCACCGGCCCAGAAAATTTAATTTTATAAGGGAATACAGAAATATTTCAGAGGACTTCAATTTTTAAAACTAAAGAGTCTCTTCTGAAGAGATAAACAATACTTTGTAGGAGTTTTGTTTCATTTAACATAACAGGAGTTAGGAAAACTGCATTATTTTATACACTCAAAGAATTAAGAACAAAAACATACTTACACATACATTTCACACAGTGTCATTGCTGATCGGTTACTTTAACATTGTCAACTAACATATATAAGCACCCATGATGTATTAGTTTCCTTTTTCTTCTTTTTTTGTAATCAGCGAGACATTTTATCAATTTATCAATACTTCCAGGTATCTAACTATTCTAACAAGTATACTCAAGGCTTGAAACTTCACTTATATATGAGATGTATCAAAAAGAAAGTTCTATGCTTTATTGTGTAATCTAACCTGTCCAATATCTATAAAGGGATTCCAAATGAAATAAGATGAAAGAACCAGCACTTTACTAGTTCTTAAAAAAGCTTTCTGTATGTGAAACTTATTTCTCAATACAGAAATTTATATTCTTGCCTAAAAGTAATCCAGCCGCGGCTTGGAAAATTCAAATACAGATAAGAGATAATTAGTAATGATAATGCAAAATTAAAAACAAAAACAAACAAACAAACAAACAAAAAACCTCCTTTCAGGGGCTGGTGATATAGCTCAGCGGCATAAGCACCTGCCTGGCAAGTGCGAGGTCCTGAGTTCAACACCCAGTACCCACATAAAACAAAAACAAAAACAAAAAAAAAAACCTCCTTTCATTCCCCTGGCCTTAAAAGTTGGATATTTATCCTGAGCTTTGGGGAGGGCAAACTGCCCAATCTTTAGATGTTCTATCATTATCTCTAAAATTGCATACACATTATGACTACAGGTCTCTATCGTGTCTACCGAAATAATTACACACAGGTCTGACAGATACTTTATACATACAGCTCACACAAACCAATACTTGGCCAAAGGAGTGATGAATGCCATAACATCCAATATATGGAAAATTATGTCATCAGTCCAAGTGTTAATGAAATGTACAGAGAAATGCTCTTTTTGGTTGGATTCCTTTATTACTCATCTAACTAGTTTGACCACTTTGGGAAAGATCAAGAAAAACATGCTTCTAAATGTGATATTAAAATTAAAAGATGAGTATGAATTATCCAAAAAGTGTGCCAAAATGTGTAATTAAAATATTGAGATTTCATTTTTGCATTGAACACAAAACTAGATGTTATAGACTGTTTTTCTATCATAGGAGTTTCAATCTTAATAAACCTTACAATTTTTTCTAGCGCTATTAAAACAATTGTTTCAATTAGAAACATGGGGTTGGAAGATTAGGCTTTCAGACTCACAATAACAGTTATTTTCAGGGAAACAGTTAAATACTAAAAGGTTTTTTATGGCTATGAGTATACAGCTATAAAACCTAAGCATTGCTCCGCAAATACAGCTCTTAATTACATCTAGCATTTGTTTAAGAGTATTGGTCTTCCTTTTCCAATTCATGATCAGCATTATCATTAATGTAATGCTTTATACATCTACGATGAAGCATAAAGTCATTAAAATAGTGCAACTGTGATGTACGAGGTATAAGCCGCCTACCTTCGCTGGTTCTCAGTGTAAATCACATTCACTTATATTCAATTTGCTTTATGCGCATGCACACATAACACAGTAGGACTCTCCACATGCAATGCTATAAAGTGTCTGATGATATGAGATTTATTTAGACACTGATGATAAACTGGTACAAAGCTTTTGGCTTTCAATATTTAAGAATATCTACTGTCTTCACCAGAGTACTTCTATTGAAGTAACTTAATCAAAGGAAATAATTACCTGTGTGTATATCTATGTGCCTGTGTATCCTAGAAGAAGCTTCTGCTCTTGAAGATGTTCATCAGAGCATTATTTACAACAGTATAAAACTGAAAACTGAAACACAAGGAATACTTTCTGTTATTATGATGGAATATAATGTAGCCATTAAATATATGATTATTAGTACAAATTATATGTTAAGAGGCAGGATTCCAAACTGCATGTACAGCACATATGCACTCATTCAAACACTGACTTGTGTCTGCTATGGTCAGAGAGTGCTCTAGGCCCTGAGGACACAGCTGAGAACAAACCAGGTCAGAGCCGCCACCTTCCTGGAGATCCGGTTTCAGTGCGGGGTGGGGAGATACAGAGGGTAGATCATTCGCACTATGGGAAAATCCAGCAAGGAAGTCAGTGCCTGAGCTCCAGCACCGGGACAGGAAGGGCTGTAGTTTTTCATCCAGAACATCTCTGACGGACAAGAAAGAGAGCTGGTGTGTGCCCAATGGAAAGCGCTGTAGACTGAAGGAAGAGGGACTGCAGGATGTTGTTGGCAAAGACACAAGGTTAGTGTTTGTTGCTGCAGAGAAGTAAGCAAAGAGGAGTAGGCCAGAGACTGGGAAGGGGTTGCTGGAGCAGGGTCTCGTCCTGGAAGCTACTGTGGGATTCGTTTATTCTAGTAGGACAGAAGCCAAGGGAGTGGCATACTGATGGTGAACCTTTAAGAGGTGAGTGCCCAAACTGCAACCCAAAACCCACTTACTCATCACAAAGTGCCAACACTGCAATTAATCCTGAATACTGAGTTTTAGTTTAGAGAAAAGAACTCATACATTAACATATTTTGTCTTAAAAGAAAAACAAATAACCCTCGTGCTATAGGTTCCCCTAGAAGAAAGACGGAAGGGGACTGATACTTTCACATGGTAAAGACATAGCTTTGGGAACAGACTGCAGGAGGTCAAAGGCAGAGCCACTGGCTTGAATCAGAAAAGAGATGAAGTGGTGTTAGAACAAGGAGGGGTCTGATTCTGAATACGTGAAGACAGGTTCAGTAAGATTTACTAATAGATTAAAAATATTATGAGTTAAAGAGAGGAGTCGAGGATGACAACGAGGTCTTGGTAGGAATAAGTAAAAAGACAGCACAGTTGTTTACTGTCAAGGAAAACAGGAGGAGGAGCTTGGTTAAAATGTAACATAAAACTGTCCACCTAGTGCAATGGGAGCACACGGATGTTTTGAAACACACATTTAATTTGTTAAGCAGTACGTTTTACTCAGATAAAAATACTGGAAGAAACTACATGAAAATTTATAATTCTGAATCAAAATGAACACTTTTATTAAGTAAGCAAGTGAGGTGGGGGAGAGTAGCCAATTTTCTGAAGCTGATATTTAAGACAGTGATTCAAATAGGTACAAACTTTTTAAGAAATGTACATAAAACAAAATGAAGTCAAAGATGAACATGAAACACTAGCACAAACTCATCAGCATATCATGAGGAAGACAAGAGGCCATAAATTAAACGAGAAATGTTGAAAAATGCTACAGGCACAAAGAGAATAGTATTCTAATTTATTTTTGGCAATGTTTGAAGCCAGAAAATGAATGGAAAACATAGAGATTCACTACTTGGTGTGTTGGTGTAGATGACAGAGTGAAGACAGAATCTTCAAATCCCTAACTTTTTGAGTAAATTAATGTCTACACTTGTCTCATCAGTAAGTGTTTAACAATATTTACCTTAAAAAGGTATTCTGATCAATAAATGAACTAACAAATCAAGTGGAAAATAAATATTTAAAGGGGTACCAGTGTACCTTCCTGTCCCTTTCTCCAGCTCAAATGCCTCATCAACCCTAAATCCTTCCACAAGAAGTATCTTGCAGCCCAAGACAGAGAAGAGAGAATACGTTTGTTTAATTAGTGCAAATCTCTAGGCTCAAGTAAATATTCAAAGATATCTCACATATATTGAAATTACATTTTCTTTGTATCTATAAGCGTCAAGAGATCTACCAACTAGTAACCGACAAAATGACGACTCCATTGTATTATTAAACAAAGAGCTCATGAGGTCCTGGAACAGAAGACATTCGCTCACTGGGAGCCAGCATGGGTTCACTAGGAGCTAAGTTCTGAAAGGAAATGCCATTTAGTTTTATTTTATTATTATTATTACTTTTTGGTGCCGGGAATCAAACTCACAACCTCGTGCTTGCCAGGCAGGCACTGTGCTGCTGAGCTATATCCCCAGCTGCCATTTAGTTTTATTGGCAAGGTTACCATCATGCAAGGAGGATGGCAGAAATATGGTGCATGAGGACTTACAAAAGGTAACTGGCAGTCTTTACTGGTATTGCATGGAGCAAGGAGATAAGCTATGTCTGCACAAGGGTTTATGCACTCGAAAACAGAACCACCTTAGGCAAAGAAAGTTGACTGCTGGACTGGAACGTAACTGTAAAGCTGCATCCAAAGGCCAGCCCTCCGGCACTCTCCTCGGGTCCTGACCAACACTGTGAAATGTCAGAATGAAGACACGGACAGTGTGCTTCTCCAATTTAATGGTATCAGACTGCAGTAGGTGACAGAACCGAGATTCAAAAGAAAATCGAGACAGATTGAAATTCCACCTTCTACTAAAAAGAAGAAAGGTAACAGGGACATTAAATCATGTCGTGCAATTACCTCATACACAAACACACATGCAGCTCTAGAGAATATGGAAAACACTGACTTTCACAAAAGTTTGTGTAAATAGTTAGCAATTTTTAAGTGTCCAATATAATGTCATCCTACATGCTAAATTTAACACAACAAGCTCCTTTTGCCACCCTACCATGAAGCAACACTCGGCTGATTTAAAGTAATTTGTGTTTCCAGAACAAAAGAAAAATATCCAATAAATTCAATAGTATTTTACTATGAAGCACCTTTGAAAGACATTAACAAGCATATTTTAAAAAGATCAATCAGAAAGGTATGCGGGTTTGTCAAAGTGTGAAAAATAACTGGAAAGAAATTAGGTGATCTAGTATGAAAAAGTTAAAATATAATACCCCTCCAGTACCTGTGGAACTGCATTATGGCCCCTCTTCATTTCCCTCCTTTGCCAATACCATCACACCTGTTTTAGGAATGAAAACACCAAGGCTTTGAGAGGCTTTACAGAGCCAGTAGAATTCAAACTTATATGTAGGTCTTGTGAAAAAGGGGACCTTATATATTCTGTGCAGTCCCAGGGGTAGAACTAGACTAATTGTATTTCGAAGCCAGATTTCAGGTCACTAAAAGGAAGAAATAGAAACAAGGCTTAAAATTTTATAGATTATGTACAGTTTCCATGAAGGTTGGACATAGACGTAAATGTAATGGCATCAAAACAACTTCAATCTGTAAAAATTTGTAACCTATTGCTTCTAGACTTACGCGCATCTAGCATTTGCTGAACAGCTATTAATCATTATGCCAGGTGCTCCACAATCCTTTAATCTGCACAATGACCGCAATGAAAAATGTGAATCTTGTTAAAGAATAAAATGATTTGCCCCAAGTCCCAGAAAGAACAAATTAAGAGCCAGAATTCAGCCACAGATCTTCCTGATTCTTTCTTCGATACTTTTCTCACCCTGGCTGCACATTAGAATCGTCAAATCCTTTTTCTTTTTGTAATGCAGTGTCTGGGTGCTACCCACGGAAGTTCTGATTAAGTCAGTCTGGGATGTATTGAGACTGGTCTATGACTTCATGTTTCAGCATCTGGATAAAAATAAATTTCAAATGTAATTTTGGTACTCACTTAAGAAATGTTCAAACAAAAGCCAGATATCCTGAGATCCAAAACGTGAAGAGTGCAAGAAGAAAGGCAGGCTGACACTAAAGTTCATCACGCATTCCTCTAAAATGCGCTTTTTACACAAACAAAATGACACTTTTTAAAGTCAAATACTGTAAAAGATGACTTGTCTTCTGCACCAGTGGCAGATCTGTTATCATTCTCAACATATTGCAAGCTTATCCAGCAGATGCCCTCCCTGTCCCCTCCAGGAGTTCTTTGTGCACTCAAAATTAACCCCACTATCACAGTGTTTCTCTGGATTAACCAATGTAAGACATTTGAAGAGGGCCTTTGTTGTTGCAAAATGGGAAGAGATGCATTAAAAGCATTAAAATAATTGTGGTCACTTGGAAAAAAAAAATCAGCAAACCATGGTGCCAGCATTTTATGTGAGCCATTCTTTGCAAAGGACCAGCACAATTTTCACCTCTTTAATTAAAGAGATTCTTTAAAATTGGGAAGAAATGTTAAGTTGAATGTCATCCCCTTCCTCCTAGAATGAATGACCTCTGATAAGTATCTGAACCATTTAAACACAAAATGTGAGTTTCTAAAAATTCAACAAACATGATCACTGGAGTGATCCAAGAAAAACAAGAACCATTTTCTAAGTTAAATTAAACAGAAAAAAGAGAGCTGATAAGCAGATGAGCTTTCTAAATAAACTTTCAAGCTAGTTATTAAGAAAAGGAGTATCATTTTTTGTTGTAAGAGCCCAAGGTGACTGCTTATGTTTTGAACTGCTAGTTAATTCTAGCCAGAGCACAAACCTGCCTTTTCTCTTGTAATTAATTCTCAGTACCAAACTGCTAGATATCCTTTTCAGAATCAACCTATCCTGGCTGTTAATTATAATACAGAAGTATGTTCAAATAATGTCAATGGCCCAGATTCCAATGCTCACAGAACAAGTTGTAGAAAAGCTCAATTAATGACTCAGCTAAATATATTTACTTATTTTGCAGAGAACATGAGGATGGTTTGCTTTGCAAAAATGATATTTTCAGAGATGATTTTCGAAAAGAAAACAGTCTTGACATGGATACAGGATAAGAATAACTGGATATTAAGACAAAGAATTATTCTTAGAAGTATCTAACACTGAAATATTCTTTCTTTTTCTTTTTTTAATTTAATTTAATTTAATTTTTTTATATGCGGGTACCAGCTGTCGAACTCCGGACATCGTGCTTGCCAGACAGGCACTTATGCCGCTGAGCTATATCACCGGCCCTGAAATATTATTTCTTAGGTTAGATGGTTTCTCAAATGCTGAACAAACAGACAAAGAAAAGGAATACAATGGCTAGGAATAACATTCTTTGAAGGGTAAAAACAAAATGTGCCTTCTTTACTTTTTTATACATTCAGTTGCCATAGTCTAGTTTTCTCAATGGTCTTTTCCCCAAGTGACCACAGGCAGTGCCCCATAGCTGCCACGGAAATTTCAACCAAAACCAAGACCCCATAATTGCTTCAGGCACAGCCAGGAGTGGACAGAGTTTACTGGGGATCCCCAAGAGTTTAAGTTCAAGTCCAGCAGTGCTTTACTACTCATGCCCACGACGTGGATCCACACAGTGACCCTGTTTGGTGCTGGATGGTTCATCTACCTGTGCAGAACTGGCTACCAACCTGTCAAAGTGAGGTAAACTATAAGTGGGGTAATCATAACCTTAACAAAAAGAGAAAGGAGGAAAATTAACATATTCAGGCACTTTACATGTTACACTCATTCATCCTCTCATCTCCCTCAAACTTCCCCAGGTAAACATAACCATTCTCACATGTAAAATCAGAAACAGGTGCAGAAAGTTAAGCAAACAGCCCCACATCACTCCTTCAAAAAGAGACAAGTCCAAACAGAATCTGAATCCGGGTTTTATTTTGTTTTGTTCTGCTCCAAAATGTATTCTGACTTAAGAAACTCTAAAGGCAGTCAAAATTCCAGATCTTATTCAGGGGTAAGAGGAATATAAAATTGAACTTCATGTACTCAGAACATGAAATGTAAAAGATTATTGTTTTTCCTTTTATTTCCTGATAGACCCATATATGAGTTTGAAAACACTGTGCTGTTTATACTGTTTTTCTAGATCTAAGAAGTAGTTAGGGCCTTGTATTTACAGGTTTAAAAATAAAATAAAAAGCACATAGCTTCCCACTGTTACAAATGAGGAAACAGCGAAGTTCCCCATAAAATACTCAACTGTCTGGCCCAAAGTCACAGCGGCAGGTGTCTGCAGAGCTGGGTTAGAACTCAGACCTAACCCCGGCCTCCTGTTCTGTCCACTAGAAATTTTCCCCCAGTCCTGGAAAAAAGCTGTAACTGTTAGTAATCGCAAGTCCCTGATAAAACCACCCGAATGACATTAAAAGTTCCTCTCAATCATTACCTTAAGAAGGAAACAGATCATCTGAGTTTATATCGATTCTGATTTTTAAAATAACCAAATAGCACTAAGAAAAAGACAAACTAAGTAAGTACACTTGGCCAAAATAAAATTTTGGATTTATTGGTCAAAATTCCAGGTGGCTCAGATTTAAAATACAACTGATGTACAAGATCAATGCGCCCTGACACGAGAGACTGTTACTGATTCTTTATGTGCTTCCAATTTGATTGCTTTGGCCTTCCAAACAAATAAATGGCAGCAGCAGAAACCTATTAGTATGATAATACAGCCTCACTCCTAGATGTGCACAGTCTCCATACTTGGAGGGTAACAAACAAACAAGGCTGTGGAAGGGCTGTTCTAGATCCCATTCAATAAAAGAATCTTGGAACGAATTATGAAATGTAAAAATTCAAAGGAAAATCAGAATGTCATTGCTTTCAGGCCCTACAGAAGTTCATTTCAGTGAGTCTTAAAAGTTAATAGCTTCTGTCTTTTAACACACTGTTCCTACTTTGGTGTGTGCTTTTTCAAAACTCCAATTTTTAAAAATTTAAACCTAATAGCTTCAAATTATTATAATCTGTCACTATTTAAAACACAGCAAGTACAGTGGATCTTTATACAGAAAACAATACAGTTGATAGAATTATATTTATTAAGGTTACGAGCACAGAAAATGGAAATATATAAAACTATACCTATACATAGATGAGTGTATACATCATATACTCACTTTTATATCATACCTCAATATAATGCTATTGCTCCTATCTCAAAAAATCTAAGTATTTTAATAATTTTTTAAAATGTTCTTATTATGAATACACATTTTCTGTCACATGAAAGAAAAAAAATTGGAATTCCTATGTCAAACTGATTCAATAATCAGGGCCCTATTTAAAGTAAAAGTACACTTACTTGAACTTAATACTTACTGCTAAATCACATGTTTCATTATCACTAATTACACAACTCAAAGAAGGTAATACTTATAGCAAAAAGAAAATAGGTATAAATTTTCCTATTTTTGTTCCTCCTATGTAACTTCAAAAAAGAAACACATGGGGATAAGCATGCAAATGAGCTCTTAGATTCTTCTGTATTCTATTTTCTCCACTGCGGCCACTCACATAATTCACATGCAGAGGTATCCCCCTTTGAACCAAATGAATTCTGTTATAATGGAGAGTTGAGACTTGGAAAAATTGCTTACAATTGCACATACAAGTGAAAAAGATAGCGAAATCTAAATTAAGATGTTGGCTATGAGGTTTCCAATAAGACCTTGACATGACTGTTGACCCACTCATGACATGATCGCACCAGAACGGATTTGGAATTCTATTAGTATTACCAGAGGGAAAAAAGTCAAGGAGTCATCAAGAAAACAAATCTATATCTTCTACTCCATCAGCCAATTACTGTTGTTAAAGTGGAATTAGATGGGTATTGACAATGCGAGGGGATAAGGATTAAGTAGATGACTGAATATATAGCAAGCAGTGGTGTTGGTTTCTTAACATTGTTTTGTTTTTGCTGCACAAAGTTTTAAAAAATTCTAAAGTAGGCACATGTAGTAGATTATTTGCTAGTATCATGCCTGGGAAAATACAAATTATATTTGCTAATTGGATAATATTTTCACATAAGAGTATTATACAAGTGTATATTCAATAGCTTAACAAAAGATTTAATAGAAATCTCCACCTGTCTATAAATAAAGGACCCCTGGAAACATAATTACATAAAAGGTTTTCAAAAGATTCATAATCATATTGTAAGCTGGCAAACTCCCCATTGTACTATCCTTACATTTTGAGAAAAGGTAACTCACATGGTTATAAAACCCAAACACCCCATCTCACGAGGCAGCAGCAAACAGGAATACTTCCTATTCGAGGGCTGATCCCTCATTGTAGAGAGCTCATTTCAAGTCTGGGTGCTGCCACTTGCTAGAAAGCTTCATGACCTTGAGGAGATTACTCATCCTATTTCTTGATTTCCCAGTCTGTAAACTGAGCTATCATACTCATGTTATATGGTTGTTGTGAGGTTAAATGAGCATGCTTGTGTAAAAAACTTAGCATAATATTCAATTAGTGTTTGCTTCAACTGTTATAAAATGTTAGCTTGGTATTTCTATTGAAATCAGATTCTGCCCACAGACGAAATTCAGTTTCATTACATGTTGCTTTTATTCCTAACATGCTAAGTGGTCAAAATGAAGGAATCTAAAAACGGTATTAGTCACCAATGCCAAAGTATTATTAAGAAACTGTATTCACATTATACTGCCACAAAGCCACAAAGCAGTAGGGAGACCTGATTTAACAGCAGGAGGAAGAGTACCAGTCTAAAGTGCAAGTAATACCATGAATTAATTCACAAAATCTTGGTTAAATTTGCACTATTTTCTGCCATTTTCTTCATACATGAACGTTTTTATCCATTTATAAATGTTTTACTGATAGAATAACTCTATCATTTCCCTCTTATCACACAATTCACATATTTTGATGTTAAGTATATTTACTACATTTTTGACTCCCAAAGTCTACCTCACATTAATGGTACATAACAGATGTATTCATGGAGTCTAAGCTACCCATGGAAAATCATCATCGTGGAAATACCAATGAGCTTGGAGCAGTACACCTTGGTGAATTGAGAGCACTGATGTCTGTGTTCTCGTGGTGTGACCCTCTCACACATCCTAAGAACCCAGACACGATAATCTGGGTTAGTGAAAACAAGTAGTTTTCATGTATAAAATCTATTGTAGATACTTTCTTCGGGTGTACACTTGAAATTATGGAGGAGTATGACTAAATCCTTTTAACCTTCATGAAAACTATCTTTCTAATGAAACTGAGTTCATTAGAACTTGCTTCCATTTCTGATTTTTATTTTTATTTATTTTTTTTGGTGGGTACCGGGGGTCGACCTCAGGACCTCGCGTGCCAACAGGCACCCGTGCCGCTGAGCGATATCACCGGCCCCTTTTTCATATGTGGGTTCCGGGAGTCGAACTCGGGCCCTAGCGCTTGCCAGGCAGGCGCTTACGGTGCTGAGCCATCTCACCGGCCCTCTGATTTTTAAAAACAATAATTTTTTCCCAAAATTTGAAAAACAAAGATATAAAGGAAAATGACATAATTTTTGATACAAATAAAATATAAAGAAGGATATCTTACAATAATGTAAAAAATTTAATTTATATTCTTTAAAAAACAGTACCAAAGAAAGCCAAGAACATGATAAGGAATATTAAAGTTTCCAATGATAATTCATTCACAAAACAATCAGGGAGGTCTGGGAATATATTATTAAATTGTGGTACTACTTTTAAAATAAAATTATAATCAAAAATGAAAAAAAGAGATGCCCAGACACAGACAAGAAAAAATAAAGCCCTCTAGCAAATCTAATAAATTTACCTTCCCCTGCCAGATCTTTTTAACTTATTGGAAAATTCGCTTGACTTAATATTGACACAGAGATGTGTAAATCAATACATCCAGAATGAAAGATATATTTTAATTTAAAAATGTTCAAACTGAAGCAGTAAATCTATGCACTTAGCACATAAAAATCATCAAGAGTTTAAATGTTGAGACATAACATTGGGGCTGACCAACACTTAAAAGTGAATGCCAAATACTAAACTTTGACCATTAAAATTTATATTTTATGTCATATATAAGACAATTTTTACAAAATTTACTGAAATATATTTATAAGCCCCAGATAAACTGAATTTCATCGAGAATCTGTCAAAGCCTGCAACCAGGGCACCACCTATCTGCTGCTGATAAAAACTTCTATTTTTATATACATCTGCAACCTATTTTGATCTTTCCAAATGAAATGAGAAAAAGAGAGGAAATGAAAGTAGCCTTTAATCGCAGTGATTTTTCTATGTGGCTAAAGGCGATAGCTGTGCTACCCAATATGGTAGCCACCAGACATATGCAGCTGTTTAAAGTAAGATGTATTGAAAGTATAACACAACAAATTTCAAAAATTTACTATATACAGAAACAAAATATGATGACTACAACAGTAACTTTACTATTATATATGTACTTTCTCATGATAGAAATCCAGAAATAATCATTGATTTCCTGCATTTGTATCATTTCCACAGATAAGCCCAAGTATTTACCTTTCTGTATTACCTTCAATAAATTTCTTATTGATGCATAAGTTTAACTTAGTAAATGATATCATAAATCAAACCTGTCTTGAATTTAAACAAATCTGTAGTGTCCTCACTCCACTATTTTAGCACATACTACTATACAAAAAGTATGATATAATCCATATTATACCAAAGCTGAAAACTAAAAATCTTCACTGATCACTAGTAAGCTAACCTTTAAACTTACAGTATTTTTTACAAAATAGGAAAATGTACTAAAAAATCTGTCATAAACAAAGACTTACAAGCGCTTATGTTTACCAAAGTGTATATGATCACAGCAAAAGTTTTCACAATTACTTCAAAATCACAGAAAGAAATCTAATCCTCTCATTTTGTGATTTCTCTTTATAATTAGTGGTTAACTTTGCCTTCAATAATGTCTCATCATCTTTCTCCTGTAAAACTTTCCCTTTCCCCAACTATCCTCTCAAGCCATGCCACTTAAACAGAGCATGCCCCAGCCAGCCTCATGAATCTCAGGAACTGAGGCAGAGTTTGCATTTTAACAAGATGCACCGACACCACCCCCCTGATGGTCCAGAGAGTAAATGAAAGCACAGGTCTACCCTTGGGAAGTATTCTGCTCTCACGGCTATCATCTTGTCCTTCCCTTTTATTTATTTTTATTGGACCTCAGGTTAACAAGTTAAGGAAATATCCTAGAAATCAATGATATCAAAACTTCCATTTGACAGATAAGTAAACTACAAATAAACACTAATAACTATCATAAGATCTTGCAGAAAAAGGCCCTCAATAAAAAGCAAGTTGGAAGGTAAAGGAGAGAGAGAAACTGAAGCTAAAAGAGCTTAAGCACTTGTGCAAGTTCATGTAGTTAACAGGTAGAAGGCAAGAAACAAGAATCTATGTTTCCTGCTGACCTGGAAGTACAGTGTTTGTTCCAGTACATGATGCTACTGGCACAGAAGGGCCGAGGAGTCTGTCCAGGGAAGGTGGAGGAGAGGGCATGCCATGTGCACCGAGCTCCGGAGTGCTTTCTGGGGAAACAATGCTAACTACTGGAAACTTTGGCAAATTGCCTTTATTGCATTCTTTAACCCTCTTCCTTTCTGCCAAAATCTACCTCTGGTCCCTAAGTGATGGGAATTAGCAAGCCAAGAGCAGAAGTTATATGAGACAAGTTTAAGACACAGAAATAAGTGGCCTGCACTGGCTGAACATTATTACTGAACATTATCTCTTCTTCCTTGCCACACTTTTACTGTTGTATCGCTCACTCCTCCAACTATCACAGAAAAGACAAAGTTACCAGTACAATGCTTGGTACTTTTTGGAAGAAAAGCACAATGTAAACCCTATAGTTATTACAAACAATGACAATTCTATAGTATTTTAAATTTTTTACCAAGTCCTTTATAAACCATTTTCATAAAAATTAGCTTAAAGTTATAATACTATAATGTCAAAATGTTTTTGTTAACAACAGGGATTATAAAAATGGGCTCTCTAGAGCATTCTTTGGAAAATCTATTTACATTTTCAAATAACCTGATGAAAATTTGTAAAAAGAGAAAAAATTCAGGCAATCAACCCTGTCCCAAAAATGAATGGTAGAAAGGGCAACACCACAATCTTACTTTTCAAAAAGATAAATACCCAACATAAAAGTTGGTATAAAATATTATGGCACTACTTAAAAAAGAATGATTTACATCAAAATGTTGTGGAGCTAAAGATAATGCATTAAACTATGTGTTATTGAAAGACCAGATGGTGACAAGTACATAAACAATCATGACACAATCAGCCAGCAAGTCAGTAAACAAAGGCAATGTTAAGGAGTTGTATCATTGAGTTGGTTCCTTAGATAATTTGGTACCTTACTCTCATTTAACTTTTCAGTATAAAATGTATTTAACTGTGATTAAATAGGAGCACTGGAGACTACAGAATTCATACTATAACAAAAATAAAATACTGAAATACACCATCATTCAGTATAAGGGTACCATATATGACTGACTACATTATGGAGGCATTTATTGGGATTTTTTGAGTCTTTTAAATCTTTTATTAGATAAAATAGAATAAAAAACATAGGTAAATTGAAGACTACTAACACTTCATAAATAATTACTATATGTATTACATTATTCTTACTATCAGAAGGAATGAATGAAATAGCTGATTAGATAAAGATAGAAAGAGAACTATTTAACTGGAAAACAGAGCTGAAGAAATTACCTACAATGTGGCACAGAAAGTCAGCGGAATGAAAACCAGGAGCAAAGTCTAAGAGACACAGACTAAAACAAGAAATTACAGCATATGTCTGTCTGGAATACTAAACAGATACTGGACTGATAATGAAAGCCAACATTTATGTAAGTAGTGAAGTTTTTTTAAAGAACTGACCAAAGATAGTAATTATGAGAAGCATACATGAAAGGAGCATGTTAAATAAATTCACATTTATATATATTGTTATGAAACTACAGAGTATTTAACGCAAAAATAATTCTCTCCTTAGAAACACTCACAGAAGAAAAAAAATACATTATTGTCTGTGTGATCACAGATTTTTCACAGTGACAATGAATGTCAGAAGACAATATGAGTGTTGCCAAAGTGTTAAGAAAAATGGTTTAGGGCCGGTGAGATGGCTCAGCGGCTTAAGCGCCTGCCTGGCAAGCGCGAGGGCCCGAGTTCGACTCCCGGATCCCACATACGGAAAAGGGGCCGGTGATATCGCTCAGCGACACGGGTGCCTGTTGGCGCGCGAGGTCCTGAGGTCGACCCCCTGGTACCCACAAAAAAAAAAAAAGAAAAATGGTTTAACCCAGAATCATATACTTGGAAATACTGTTACTCATGAAAGAGGGCTGTTATGGTGTGGATATTAATGTCCCCCAAAAGCTCTTACGTTGAGGGCTCGGTTCCCAAAGCAGGAGCATTCAGAGATGTGGGTTAGGAGCACACCCAGAATGAAGGTTCCTACTGCGTGGATGAGTTAACAGCTTTGTTAATGAGTGTAGAGCTCAAAGGGCTTGTTAGATGGTGGGCCCCAGTGAAAGGAGCAGGTCACGGGGGTGTGGCTTTGAAGGGTGTATCTGGTTCCGGGCCCCTACCTCTCTGGCTCTCTTACGTTCTGTTTCCTGGCTGCCACAAGGACAGTTTGCTGCACTATGAATTACCAGCTTCGATGTTCAGTCTTTCTCAGGCCTACAGTGATGGGGCCAAGTGACCATGAACTGAAACCTCTGAAACCTAGGCTCAAAACAACTTTCTCCTCCTGGAAGCTGTGCATATCAAGTGTTTTGTCAGTGACACAAAGCTGGCTAATACAGGGTAAAATAAATCTAGCTCTGGATATAAAACAGCAAATGCATTAGCTTTAGAATTTCATAAAGGACCTTTTAAGAATATACTGAAAGAAAAAGGACTCTGTAAAATCTGAAATATAAGAAACAGTAAGAAAGAATCTGACACGCCTTGTAGAACTAGTACATTAATATTAGCATCTGATTCACAGGTTATAAAACTAAAGACCAGAAAACAAGAGAATGTTCTAAGTTTGGGATTGGGGAGGGGTGTCAAAATTAGTGTTCTAAGGTCCTTAGAAAGGATTTAAAACATAAGATTTTAAAAGCTGTTAAACACACATAGAACAATTTCAATAATATCAGAAGGGATGGAAGAAAGCAAGCAATCTAACTATCTGGTTTTCAAACAAGTAGAATGAAGGAAGAAATTAGAGTGGGGGCAGGGAAGATAGCACTGAAAAATGAATGGAGAAAAAGATGTTTTCAAAGAGAAGAAAAGTAGAAAACATGAAGTTGGCTGGTATAAAGAAGTCCATGTAGCAAAAATCACAATAAATGAAAATCTAAAATCGTAACTTATATGGTGGAAATTATCATGGTAAATTTCTTTAAATCCAATAATATGCGATTTAAAAAGCATATACCTGAAACAAAAGAACATAGAAAGGTAGAAAAATATACATCAAAGTTGATAGTAGTTACACTAACATAATGTACAATACACATTATAAAATAAAGAATATTAAAGATTTTTAGAAGTTTAAATTCATCAGGATATTTAATCTATTTAAATAGTACTTCAATTTTGCCTGTTTTGGCACATATTTCTATAGATGGGCTCTTACACTATCCTTTCCTCTGTAACTTTCTTTTTTTCCCACCAACATTTTCTCCTGAGATGCACGAATGTTGGCATTTGAAGCTACAGTTCATTTCACTGCTAAATCCCACAGCACGAATGCATGCACTTTCTCATGTCTCCTATATATATATCTGTATTAAATAAACGAAAAGCTATAATTATAATCAAAGATGTGGTTAATGTAAAATTCTTGACAGTACTTACCTCTAGGAAGATATCACACACACAAAACAGTAGTAGTAGAAATGGAAAGAAAAGATACAGACTTTAGCAATAATGTAATATTTCAGAATTTGTCAACTGATTGTAAGTAAGAAAAACAAAAAGGGATTAAAAAAATTTTAATACAATGAATAAAGTACATAGTCAAATCCAGCAGTGCATATTGCCTGGTTGTTATACTAAATATTACCTTTCATGATGTTCCTTGAGGGAAACCCAATCAGCCAAAAGCACTGCTGAAATGACCTCTGTGATCTCCCCTGCCAGAAGTGCCCATTTTCTTTATTTTGGTCCCAATAATGCAATTGGTGTATGTGTCTGTTCTAGCACTTACAACTCATCTTAGCTATGCATAATAAGTCTGTACACACCAAATGATTGGTTGGAGTTTTCTTAAGATTAAAGACATCAATCACTCATTACCTTTGGTGTTCTGCTTCACGGGAGAGTACGTGCTACACAATAAATCTCCATACCTTTTTGTTCTTGAACCCTGTGATAATTTTCACTTTAAATATGGTCAAAACAAGTAATAGCTGAAAGAGATTCTAACTTCTTAAAAGAACCAATTCTAAGACAGGTAACAGTAATGAATGTCTGTCAGCTGATACCACCAGAGAAAATCCACATTCTCCCACCAAGGGAGATAACAATTTAATGTAGAGAAAAAGTTAAATGATATTTTACTATGAACATATAAAATCTATACTACACATTGCAAATACGACAAAAATATTATCAATGATGTGACTAATGACAGTTATGCAAACTCATTTGCTTATATGAATTAGACGGCAAGCAACATAAAAAAGACATTTTAAAGACACTTTCTATGAAGGAGAAAAACTGAAGGAACAATTATTATGTATTGGAAGAGGTAAAAAGTGGTCCTTCCAAGTGGCACCAAATCTGAGATGCCAGTTATTTAGTCCTGCTCTGTGTCATTAAAAGTGGCTCCTCTTATATGTGATAAAATGAGCCTACTTGTCAGATGTAGTTATTTCAAAATCTCCCAGAAGCCCTGATCGTCTTCATTAACCTAAGCCTCAGCTACCCCACACCCTGCATCCATCCATCTCATGCCACCACCTCTTTTACAAGTTCCTCTCCAGAAGGCCTAGGTGTCTGTGGTGCCAGCACACACCACGCTGCTTCATGTCACCTGTCCTTCCTCCTGCTTCCATTCTGTCCACAGTGGCTCCCCCACGGTTCTGCCCCTGGATAATGACTACATCTTTTGCAAGACTGCTGTTAGGTTCCACTTCCCTCAGGAGGCACAGACAGCCGTTACACTGGTAAGCACGGGAAAAAACTCAAAAACACAAAGAGCAGAGACACATTACTCTCTCGTTTTTATTTTATTACTGAATAAATCTATACTACCTCCATTAAAGATCCAATAATTAGTTGTATCTAAAGGTATGTTCTTAAAAGTAGTTTCTAATCTATTGGGTAAGATCTATTTAAATCTCTAAAACTGAGACAACGAACAGTACACATTTCCTAGGCCCCATGGAAAATCCATCCACTTACCCGTCTCGCATGGACAACTCTGATTCATCTTTCAACACTTCCTTAGCGTCATTTCCTTGCCTTATTCCTAACAGTGAGTGAGGTACTGTAGCTCCGACCTTTTAGCATCTCTTTCATAAAACTTGACTTTACGCTATACTTCTCTACACCTACTTCTATGATTAGGGTGCAAGTTCTTCTAAGGCAAAGAGCAAAAACTTCTTCAACTTTGTATACATAATACCTAGCCAAATGACCGACATATAACCGGGAGTGCCTGACACAATGCAAGCTCCCCAAAGACTGGGATTTTTGTCTGTTTTGATTTACTGATGCACCTGTGCACAAAGGCATGCACATAATATTCCATGAATATTTGGTAATTAATCTTCAATAAATATGTCCTGGGATGAAATGGAATAGTGTTTGTAAATGTCTCCAAATTTTAAAGCACAAAATGTATGACATTATATACATATATATATATAATTTTATACATATATAACACACACGCATATATATAAGGGGTGACCAAAATATACAGTGTTCAAATTTTTAAAAATTTATTGCATTAAAAGACACATTCCCCCATATTTCCCTCAAAATACTCACCCTCACTTTGAACACATTTATCCCATCATTCTTGCCACTTTCTGAAGCAGTTCGGGAAGTCCACTGTGGGAAGTATTTTTATGAGGTGTGATCAAATTTATAGCAAATGCTGCTGCTATGTGCCATCCTAGGAGAAGCAGGCTTGTAAAAACATGATGTGTCCTCATCTACCTTATCTGTGGGATCTAGAACTATGTGACTTCTGGCTCTTCCCCATGGTCAAAAGGACCGTGAAAGGTAAATGTTTTGAGTCAATTCTGGACATCGAGGCAGCCACGACAGTGCAACTAAAGACACTCATGAAAGAGGACTTCCACAGCTGCTTCAGGCAGTGGTAAGAATGATGAAGCAGCAGTATTTGGACAGTAAATAGGCTTTCCCTCCTTCCTTGGCTACTGCGGTATCTTCATAAGTTTTGCATCTGAATACCTTTAGCTAGGGACTGCATTTTCCAGTGGGCTAATGCCACCCAAAGCTACTTTACACAGGTGTATTCTCTGCCTGGGCCCTGAAGGCATCTGAATTTTGGATTCCTGACCTAAATGAATAATAATAATTCCTAATAGTTCACAAAGTCCTATTACATACATTATTTCATCTTATCTTTTATTATCCCTATTTTAGGCATCAGGACACTGAAGCTCAAAAAGTGACTTCTCCGAGGACTGAGAACAGCTGTTTTGCTTTCTACTTCTATGCATTTTGCACTATAACAGAAAAGGCTAAAACACAGCTCTGCCAGTGATGGATGGAGTGATGGATGGAGATGCCTCTGAAGGAGAAGAGATACGCCTTCCGGCAGGGAAGACTTCACATGCAATTGTAACTAAAATGCACCTTGCAGAATGGGCAAGACTTCCAGAGACTGACCGTTAGTGTGACGTTTCAAATGCTGAAAAAAAATAAGAGCCAAGTGACAGAAGCCAGAAAGCGGATGGACGTTTGCGAGCCATCAACTGGGAGAAGTGGGATGTGAAGATGGAAAGATAAGTTGAGGTCCCAAGGGCAAAGAACTAGAGTGGAAAGAAAAAGAATTCATGTGTTGTTCGGCACTAAAAGTTTCATTAGAAGTTAAAAGCATCACAAGGATCACATTACAGTTTGAGGAGAGCTGATAATGACATAAAAGAAAGTAGAGAAGCAAAGATTAAACAGCCTGAACGCCCGGCTATGTCAATGGCCAGGAGATTCAATCGGAGAACTGGGGAAAATATGTATAGATCAATAATTGATCTGCTTAAAATCATTCACTTTGTGTGAAAATAGTAAAATTTTTCTGTCAATTCTTAAAACTATGGTTAGAAACATTAGCAGTACTGCAGTCACTGGGATGAATCTACAGTAAATTAAAACTATCAGAGAAGCAGAAGTAGGGAACCAAAGAACACTGGACCACGAAATCAGCCCGCTGAACTTGCCACTGTTCCTTACTGGTTCTATCAGTCACTTCTCCTCTCCAAACCTAGTCTTCTTCTGGAAGGTGGGGCTGATAAACCGGTCCTTCCCAAAACTGAAAACCATCATGCAAAGGTGACAACTGTAATATTAAAGTAATTGCTAACTTCTTCCTAACTAATAGTAATAGAGAAAACCTCTAGACACTTTGCAATACATTTACTCTATATTAACCAATGATTTTAAGATAACCAGAGGAATATCACAAAATGCTTTTTAGTGGATCATTTTTTAACTTAAGGAAGTAAGATATGATTTACTTATGTGTAATATTATGGGAAAAATGAATTAGGAAAGTACATATACATCAAACATTACTTTTCAAGTTTTTACAGACAGCTGAATTTATTAAAACATGCAATTAGTTAACGCAGAAATTAATTTAGTTAGCCCAAAGGAGTACCATGCTTTTTTAAATCCACATATCGAAAAATTTTAATAAGTTCACCACATTTAAAATAAGGATGATTTTTAGATAAATATGTGAGACCTGTAACTAATATCTTATCTTTTCCTCAGAAAACATGTGTTCTTTACTATGTCATGGGTCCACAGATTGAATTCTATTCTGGCTGTTCTGGTTACACACATTAGATTCTTCAAGTGCTAAATTAATCATACAGTGTCTTATAGCATTAATCATATAGCACATAGCAACTACATAAATTTGCCAATAAGTTACCAGTTTGAGTCAAACTAGTTATTACCACTTTCATTCCTATTTATAACCATTCTACAATTGTATGTTAGAGATTTAGTTGGTGTAAATTAATAAGTAGAGTGTTAACACCTAGCCCCAAAACAGTTGATTGCAAACACATTTTCATTATATTGATGAGAAAGTGAACTGATATTTTTTGATTTTATATAAAAGCAATGTGGAGGTAAAGGTAGAAAAAGGGGACAGCAAGCAGCAATTTGACTTCATTTTGAAATAAGAGAGCCATAAAATTAAAATGACCAGAGTCAATAGTCGTATTCTATACAATACTGAAAAAATCATATTTAAGTCTAACTTATGAGTATAAAGAATGGGACATATTAATGCACCTTACAGAGAATTGTGGAAAATGATGACTACCACCTAGAATGTAGTATGTGTGGAAAACCACACTGACATCACACATTTAGGATACATTTAAATAGAACAATCTGAAAACCCATATCGGAGATTTAAAATGTATGATTAGAGATTAAGCTTAAGAAAGGGAAGACATCTGTGTAACACACAGAATACCGCTAATTATTTCTGCATGTTTTTAATGCCACTTGGGTTGCTGCTATGAACAGAAAAGTAGGCTCCTGTTCTGATGGACATTAGACCCTAATCCAAATAGATGTTTCCTCTTTGCACAGAACGCGTACATGAAATGATGGCACAGCCCCACGGACTTGCCCCTCACACCTCTGATTCAGAGTGAATTCCTGGCAACTATCATCTCACAACACCCTAAATGCTTGTTTTAAGGAATCCGGCCCCAAGTCAAGAAGTTACAATGAAAAGCCTTTCAATCTCCTTCTGAACGAATTTACTGGATTGCATTTAAGTTCAAGTTCAAGGGTATTAAAATGTACAAAGGAGAGGGAAAAAGGTGCTAGGTTATAGATTTTAACTTCTTAACTAGAAAATTGACTCAAAATAGATTTTCTAATTTACAATGAATCAAAAGAGAAAACATTAGACCATAGCAAAAGTGGCACAAATGTATCAAAAACCAAATGAATAAACATTTGAGGAGATTTATTATTAGAAATTGCAATAAATTTTGGAAAGATGAATTGATTTTGGTTAAAAGGTATAACTGACAATTTATTGGGCGGGAAGATGCATTATTTTCCAATTGTTATCCATCTACAGTAAAACTGATTTGTGTCCTATTGTATTTTATGGAAAAGGAGAGGGCAACTTGCAGTGATTTAGATTAAATGTATTAATCATAACCAAGCACTGTGAACTATATATCTACTATTAAAGAAGATTTTTGACATTTAATTCTGTAGCAATATTTTGGCTCTGTACCACTCTTCCTAAATCCAATTCCTGCTACAGTTGGCAGATTTCTCCCTTTTAATTTTATGAGGCTTAAAGTAGCATTTAACCACCGATGCGGTAAATAATGCGGGATTAGAAATATTTAGTGTTTTGTTTCCCTTTCAAGAGTGGTAATCCATCAAATCCAAAAATGTTCTCTAAGATTTTTCTATATTTTTGGTAATCTCTCATATATGATATCATAAAAACTATAAAATTAAATAAAATACATTACATAGCCAGAAGAAATCTGCTTTTCCTGCAGTAACCTAAAAGAGCAGGTAAAATTCACTTTGAACCAGAAACATAGAATCCTTACTAAAAAACAAAATAAAAAATCGGGACTGAAACATGACATTGGATTAGAATTTTTAATTTTATTCCCTCAGGTAATGAACCTTAATGACTGTGCAAATAATTCCTAAGCACTTTAACCATTTAACAGCCATCTAAACCATGTAATATTGCCAGACAAGGTGTTGGAATCTACAGGAGAACAAGTATTGAACATCTAAAGATGCTCCAGGTATGTGATAAATGCTCTATAAATTCAAAAATAAAGTTTAATATTAATACATCACGTGTGAGGCATATTTGCTTTCAACAAATAGTTATTTTGTGATTTTTCACACAAGTAAAGCACAAGTCAACAGTGAATGCTTCCCTACAGAAACTAGTACTTCTAACTATGATTTAGAGTAGTTACAAAACATTTTTATATTTATCATGTGAGCTTAAAACTAATTACAACCCACAATTAAAATACACAGTATTCTTTTATTAAGCCAAAATAACCAGTAGAATAAAGCTAATTTCAAACAAAATCAAATTCCAACTTTTAAATCTGATTTTATATAAAATGTTAGTATTGGTTATAAATGAATCCATGTTATTACAGTAATCACTCTATAACTTTACATAGTACTTTAAGATATATCAAAGTAATAAAGTAACCTGTCAAAGGAGTAATTATCTACATTTAATCTATATATAAAACAAATGGTCCAGAAATGAGTAAAGTCTGTAATTCACTCAAGACACAGCGATGTCATATATTCATGGTTAGAGCATCTAATTTCTTCATACATATTCATATCTTAATCCACTTTTAATGAAATTCATGATCATAGTTGTTGTGAAAATAAGATTATGTCCTCATAGTGACTAAATAAAATCAAGGGTTACTTATCAGATATAAGACAATCTAAAAACAAAGTGTGTGTGTGTGTGTGTGTGTGTGTGTGTGTGTGTGCGCGCACGTGCGCGTGTGTGTGAAGGCAGCTTTACCCTTTCCAGATATGAAGTGTCTGCTTTGCCCTTCTTGCCCTTCACAGCGCTACACTGTGAAGCTGGGAGTTGTAAAGGGGGAGAAACTGTGAGGAAGAAAACTCATTCCTGTCCGCCAGACAGCTGGCACTTTCAGGAGCATTTCAATAGCAGGTAAAGCATTTCAGTAATAAGCAGATTATCACAGTCATTTGCTGAGGAAAGACAGTGACACTGAGGTTACAGTCGACCAAGGAACAAGTCAGATGAAGAGGTAGTTTCCAGAAATAGTCAATTGCTAAAGGTGGGCATGAAGAGTAATGTTCTGAGAAGCTATACGGGGAAGATGCATCAGGCAGAGAAGAAAAGGTTTAATACCAGCACGTAGGAAGACGGCAATATGAAATTTGTGATTTGGACCAAGTCGTTTATTTCCATACAATTTGTAATAAAGAGTAAACTAAGCATTCAACAATAAAAATTCCTAAATCTTTCTTCAGTGTGAGAACCCAATCAAATTTTGATGTAAAGCAACTTTAACACATTGAGAAGAAATTTAAGTCTCAAGTCTCATAGTGTTTTGAAAAGTTAAGATTCAGAAAAGCAAAAATCACTGCAACATCCAGCTGAAAGTATAGAAAGAAGGACAATTCCTGGATATGTGAACTTGGAAAAGAATTGAAATTCAAAAGCCCTCGGTCTGATCCTTCTTAACGTTTAAAATTGTTTAAAATCTCTCATTGTGAATTCGTAACATGGGGTTCACAATACTACTGATAAAACAGAAAGCACACAGTCTGTACAGGTAGTCTACAGAATACTGCTAAGTGTGACTCAAATACTTATTGTTGTCACTAACTGTTAGAACCATTCAGGAGAACAGAAAACTGACAGGAAAAAGCAATTTGCTTTGTGATAAACTTGAGAAAGAAATATTTAAGTATCAACAAGGAACTAATAAGTTACATCAATAAGTATCAAAGGACAAGAGAGCAAATGCAGGTGGGAAAGAAAATTTGAGAGAAAAGGAATGGAAAATGTATTTACATGATGAAAAATTGTTATACTGAAAAATAAAGCATATATATATTTGAAAAGATTATGTCAAAAATGCAAAATAATGACTTGCCCAATGTATTCACTGCACTGACCAAAATATTTAAAACATATCATTTTAGTGGTCTGTTAGGTCTAACCAATGTTTATAAAATTAATAGGAAATATGTATTTTATCTTTTTAGGGAAGGCTGCATAGCTTGATAGTTAAATATTTGAGAAGAGGGTCACACAGCCAGAGTTTCAATCCTATCACTACCATTACTAGCTGTGACCTCGAATTAGTTGTTTAAGCCATTTGTCTCTCATTTCCTGGTCTATAAAATAAAGAGGAAAATAATATTGATCTCGTTAGGCTTTATGTGACCATTACATGAATTAATATACATAAAGAGATTAGACCACTACCTGGTAAACATTATGATAATAACATTAAATATGTTAGATATCATGACAATAATCAAATTTGTCTACCTTTTTATATTACAATGATCTTTACTAAAATCAATACATATAAAAGCTGATTGAAAAATAAAATTATTTAACATACTATAATGAAATATTATGCAGCCAAGCAAAATAATACAAGTACGGTTTATACAAGTACAAGTATGGTTTATAATCTCTTAGACATTTTATTAATGTGCAAAAAGCAAGATGCACAGAGAAAGATGCTGTATTACACAGATTGATATGGGAGGATTGGGCACAGGGAAAGACTTTCTACTGGATATTTTTTGTCCTATTTGAATTTCAAATCCTGTATATCTATTACTTTGCAAAATAGTGAAAATTAAAGACACAAGGTTGGGCTTCCCAGTGAACCACAACATAGTGACTGGATTATTGCCTCAGTTCCCTTACAAAGCCCCAGCAAAATGCCAGTGAAAGAATAAAAGGTATAACTCCACCAAGACCAAGAGAATAGACAAGAAAATACCACAAAAGAAGGAAAATCCAAAGGACATAAAGACGGGCTGCTCAGCCTTCTCTATGTGCTGTGGGCTGGGGAACAGGCAGTAAGAAGAAAGCTGTAAGTAGAAAGCTGAAGTAAGAAGAAAGCACCAGGCTCCAGACAAGTTCAGGAATTGGAGGTCCTCCACACCTCTTCAACAGGTCACTAGGAGAAAGCCTAGTTTTACAAAGTTCATCACTAGACCCCATATTCAGTCATATATTACTGCTCCTATCGTATGTCCCAGCAGCAACTCAAGATTCATGGCATGAAAATATTAAACTGGAAAGGCAGCATTCCTTGGACCACATGGCACACTTCACCAAGGTCAGGAAAATTCAGTGCAAGTCTGCACTGTGAATGCCTCCTGGCCTCGGTTTGCAGCAAGATCGTTGCCTGGGGGATTCAGTGCTGTCCTTTTCTACCTGGTCAACAGGAAAATCCCGAGGACAGCAACAGTTAAAGATCCCTCAACCAAAGAGCGGCAGGCCCTGAATCTGCACACTGGGCATCCAGTCAGCTTTTCAGTGCTCTCTCAAATGGAACCTTATATGCTATCTTCTCATGAAGTACACAAAGGGAGAAATTAAAAACAATGACGAATTTAAATACCAATTGGCTGGAAAAGATGTTGTCATCAAAGGTCACACTAGCAACCTAATCAGTGGTGGAAAACTCCCAAATAAATATGGGTAATGCCATCAACCGCTAAATGGATAAAGAAAATGGGGTGTATATACACAATGTAATTTTATTCAGCCATAAAGAAGAATGAATTCATGTCATTTGCAGGAAAACAGATGGATCTTGAGACCATAATGCTATGTGAAATAAGCATTATGCAGGTTCAAAATTATACTGATATGGAACATTAAATGGTATAAACATCCTCTAACCAAGGATTAGATTTAAATATGAAATTCTAACAGAAACACGATATATTATTAAATTATAGGCCATTAGTATTTAAAAAATTATCAAAATTCTGCTTTATTTTCCTCACAGCAGTGACGATAGAAAACAAAAACCATGTTTCAGCAATGTTTAGTTGGAGTTATATGCACTATGGATTAGAGGCAGGGAAACCAAAGGAGTGACCAGGGAGATCGACGTAGCAGCAGAATGTAAGGTTCTGAGAAACAACACATGGGCCGTGACAGGTGAGATTGGACAGGGGCTGACAGGACAGAGGAAGAAAGAAAGAAGACTCCAACAGGTCCAACACGGAAAGAGCACAGGAGGATGGAGATGAAACCCAAATTTAAGTTGAAGAACCAAACCACCCTTAAGATGAATGCTTCCCTTAACAAACGTTAGGCTGCTCTGTTTTCCTCTCTTCCCTTCCCAACTGTCACTAATCCAACCTAAGGTCCTCGGGGACAAGGACATGTGTCATGGATTTTGTAGCCCCAGCCTCTAGCACGACAAAGACATCAGAGGCCTTGTCACCTATATACACAACTGAATCAGGAAAGTCCTCGCTAAACACACCAAGAAATCGAGTTTCTGAGTCAGGTAACATAGATTTATTTGTTCATCTGACAAACATAAAACTTTAAAATATTGTGGTTCAAAAAATTAGAAAAGTCTAATCATACACGTAAATAAGTAAAACGAGGGGATATATATGACAACAGTTTAGATTTTGAAGAAAAATCTCTAGACTAACGCTTTAAATCTATACAAATCTGAAAGACCTCAAGAACAACAAGTCCTGTAAATACTACTAAATGTTACTACGATATACTGTACCTAAAGATAAACACTTCTGCAGGTTCAAAGTTATATTGAACATTTAATGGTATAAACATCCTATAACCAAGGATTAGATTTAAATATGAAATTCTAAGAGAAACACTATACTGTTAAATTATAGGCCATTAGTATTTAAAAAAGTATCAAAATTTTGCTTTATTTTCCTACTAAGTACAGTACTGAACAGTGTTTTGACAACTGTGTTTAAAAAACAAAAAGCTTACAAGTTCTGTTGGCTTAAAATAGAAAAATACTTGTGGGTGCACATCTCTAGTTTATCAGAACCTGCTCTCCTGGATGACAGGAAACAATTATGGGGTTGGCATTCACCAACTATAGTTCAGGGAACCCTTCCTCTCTACATGATTTCTTCGTGAATTCTCAGTTGTTCAAGCTGACCTTCAGCTGGAGGATTTGCAGGTGACTTCAGTACTGAAAGTGCGTGTTAGATATTATTAGGAAGTGTTCTACCCATCACTGATTTTGAACTTTCCTGATGTTAGATATCTGACATATCTGAGGCAAATTTAGAAAACTGAGTTTTATAGACCATCAGAATAATTATAGCAGTAACATAAAAGGCAGAAAGCCAAAGTTGAAGCTTCTTAAAAAGTAAAATGTTTGCAGCATATCTGTTTCCCTGATTTGGTCTTGAGAAAGGAAAATAATAAGGACTGCTGGGAATGTCAGCATCATTTTAAGGGTGAACAGAGCAAGGTGTCGAATCCGTATCTGGGGAGCTAGATGGTTACCGAACAGTAGCACTGGCTTCTAAAAGGAAAAGAGCATTTTGGAACATATTTCAAACACTTTGTAGCATACAAAAACGAAGGAAAATTTTTAAATGCTAAACATAGTCTAAAAAGTACTTTTAAGAAACCTCATATGCTTGCAAATTCAATGTTTCTAAAGATTCATTAAGGAATCAATAAATCATATCTCCAAAAACTCAATCTTGGGCCGGTGAGATGGCTCAGCGGCGTAAGCGCCTGCCTGGCAAGCGCGAGGGCCCGAGTTCGACTCCCGGATCCCACATACGAAAAAGGGGCCGGTGATATCGCTCAGTGGCACGGGTACCTGCTGGCGCGCGAGGTCCTGAGGTCGACCCCCTGGTACCCACAAAAAAAAACAAAAAACCTCAATCTTGGCTGGTGAGATAGCTCAGTGGCATAAGCGCCTGCCTGGCAAGCATGAGGTCCTGAGGGCTGGTGTCGCTCAGTGGCATGGGCGCCTGCTGGCATGCGAGGTCCTGAGTTCGACCCCTGGTACCCACAAAATAAATAAATAAATAAATAAAAATAAATAAATAAATAAAAACTCAATCTCGCAGCAAGCCATTTCATTACTAATACAAAACGACCTAAGAATGTGTATGCAAATACAAAGTTTAAAAAAAAAAAAAAAAACCCAAAAGCAGGAAGTATGGCATTTCACAAATTTTTAAAAATGAAACAGGACAGACTAGTTGCACTACAAAATATTTAAGGAGCCTTGAAAGAAGAAGAGTAAACTGGCATGGAAGTTCTTACAGGTTAAATTTCAGAATAATCATTATGATGAAATCCAAAGAGGAAGTCCAAAATACTACGTACACATTTAGCACATGCAAGTTTCCTTTAAAAAAAATTCCAAAGCATTAGTAGTGATGCTGTGCTTTGTAAACAAGAGTGGCACTGTTTTCTATTTGCTTTTATCTAAAGTGACATTTAAAAGCTTCGGTCAGCCTGGTCAGTAATTGGCAGATGGCTAAAACCTACCCTTCCTGAATGAATAGGTCTGAGAAATACACACTTTTGCTCTTTTCCCCACATGGGATAGGTGAAAAAAGGCAATAAACTGGCCACGGGTAAAAAACATTCCAGCTTACACATCTTATTCTCTTCAATCACCTTCATATCTTATAATTACCACATATTCATATCTTACATTATTTTTCTTCATAGCCATTTTAATTTACTTACTTTCTCCCTACCTTCCAAAGTTTATTTTTATTCACTATCATGTAAGCTATAGGAGACCAAGTCTGTTTATTCCCTCTGTGATATGGAAGACAACACAGTACTTAGCATTTCTAATACTAATCTAGCTAGTATTGATAAAATTTTCATTAAATGAATGCATGCCATCTAAAAGCTAAGCAAACTATCAGGCTCAGTAAAATACAAGCTCTCAGTCTAGCTGGTGGTTCTCAGCTACTAGGGGAATACATATGGAACTTAGATACTTGATAGAGTTTTAACTTACAGTCACCTGATACACTGTATACTACTAGTAGTCCAAATGGATCCCTGTCCACTTCGAAGTCCACAGTGATCCAACCCTACTCACTTTCTCAGCCACATAACCTGCTCTATCCCCTGCTCTACAAACATGCCTCACAGCTCAAGAACACTGGATGCATAGTTTTCAGAATACTCCACGCTGTGTCAAATTTAAACCTTGACCGTGTCTGCCAGTTACCAACTGAAATGAGTTGGTGAGTTCCAACTCATTCTTGAAGTCCAGCTAAAACATCTTTCCCCTAAAAGATGTCTTCCCAAAATTGTGCCAAGTTATACAGACAGGGGAAAAACAAGGAATGAAGAAATAAAAAGAATTTCATCACATTTGAACTAAAATAGCAATGTGACAGCTACACAACACACTAGAAACACATGGGAGGGATAATGGGTTCCATGGAGGACATGCAGGCAGAACAAGCTGGAAGGGAGAGCAAGAAAGCACACCAGAAGGTTCTAGAACCAAAAGATGTTCACGATCAGTAAGAAGATACTACCAGAGAAACACACAAAGGCAAGGATCAGAATGGAGGGTGATGAGCCAGTGACTAATCCCATGGAAGCAGTAAAAATTAATTTCATTTTTGTTATGGTAATACCTTGATTGTACTGGCAGTTCAAGGAATAAGAAAAGAATGTGGGCATCTCAAAACAACTCATAATCTATACTTCCAATGGCATTGTGTGAATCTGAGTAATGATTACTTTAAAAAGAGAATTTATATTTATTAACAACATGATAGCAATATGAAGAAACTCCCAAATTGCAATACTTTTGGCATACCAAAGTATAAAAAATAAAGTTGTAAACATTAACTTACATGATATGGATGTTAAAATATTAAATCAAGTGCCTGGCGCATAGCAGGCATTATTAGAAGTGTTTGCTATCATTGCGAACATTCACTGTGAATGGTCACACATTTCTGAAGTATCACAAGCCCAAATGCCAATACAGGAAGTCAAGCTTTTGCTGTTATCAGAGAAACAAGCATAAAGATTTCAAATATATAGAAAAAGCATATGTGGTCAATTTTGGTAACATTAAAATATCAATTCTGAATACCTGTTTATAGTTTTTGCTAAAAGGTTTTTAAGAATAAATATGGAGAACATAATAAACATGCAAATGGGGTTGACTGAATAAATGAATATACTACCATATCTGTATCATTTCAATTTTTATATATCTGTTCCACTTTTAATAAAGTGTAATACAATATCAATATTAATATTTATATTATTTAATAAAATTGAACGAAAAATTGTTAGTCACATTTTGAAATACGAATTACAGATATTAAATGTATGTGATATGAAATATATAGTTGTGAATGACAAAAATAGAGAATTTTAAATCAAACAAGAGACACTATTAAAATATCTTTTTTAAAGAAATTTTAATTCTATTAATTTATACTTTTTGATACAAAAATCAACATGATCTCACAATAAGTTCTAAGAAAAAAATGCAACTGTTTCTAATGCAAGATCTGGATCTCAAGCTGATGTTGAGATAAGATAAAAACTATATTAACATCTACAGTAAAAGATACATCATATATATTTCAAATATAACAACGTTCTAAATATACATTCTTTTTGTATTCTCCAAAGTATGCAAAAATGCTTTCAGGATACAAATAAGTGTCTATATACAGGGGTTATAATAAAGTATTTAGATGCAGAACTCCATTCAAAAATTTTAGATAACTAATCAGCACATGGTCAAATTAGTTGAAGACAAGGGCTGTGTGCATTCTGAGGAACCATTTCATATTTCCTATATCTATCATAAAATTACCTTCTCTTAGACCAGTATAAGAGAAAAGTTTGTCATTCCCTTATTTGAACCAACTCTATTTTAAATAGCCCTTCTATTGTAAAATGTTATAAACCAAACTAAACCTTCCTACTCTAAATATTAAGAAAAAGACATAGAAAGTAAATTTCTATCACATGAATACCATTTATCGACATGCCACTCACAGAACCCATTTTTCTATGACTTCATGGAAGAGAATATCTACAATATTCCTTTTCTCCTATAGAACAAAATGACTCAAAATTTTGAATATAAATTAAATTAGATATAAATTATTATGTTCTGGTCAACTGTACTATATATGTAAACAGTATGCTTGCTTATGCAGTATGACAATTTATATTAAGGTTTAATGTTCACATTGTTTTTCCAGATACTTAAGCTTGATAAACATGTACAAATAAGAAGTCAATCAAATCAGATTCACTTTCTTTGGCATAATAAACACATATGCCACCATTACCTTATGTATTCTCATTCTAACCATATAAAAACTGGACTGAGGCAATTATCAAATTTTTAAATATTTCTTATCTAAAACTTACATTGGCTTTTAAGTACTGTATTGTAGTGAGCCATTAATTTCCTAATCTTTCCACAGATTACATAATTTGAATGCTACCTTTCAGTGGACAGATACAATATCTGTTGATAGATCATTAGTTCAGAAAGAGAATTTAAGCAATCTCTCACTTTCAGAAAATACTGATTAATTACAATGCTTAGGAGGAGGTCATGCCAGCTAGCTGGAATGCTATACTCAAGTGAGGTTACACAAATTCATTTTGTAAGTACCATACCCCAGAACTGACTCTGGCATAATTATTGTGCTACTATTCTGAATTGTACTTAATGAACGAACTCTGGAAATGGGTTCAGGCTAAATCTGGATTAATTACTGTTTGCTTAATTCCCCTAAAAGTAGGAATGAGAGGCTGGTTAGCTAGCATCCTAGAAAGTGGTTTCTTTTCTACAAAAAAAGATAGAAATACTAATTCCCATCAAAATTAAATTCTCACAACTCTGTCTGCATTTACTCCTTATATATTTGTACACAACTGTTTTTAAAATCAGACCAATCTGGACCTAAACCTCCTAAACAGTACAGTTATTTTTACAAACAAATAGCTTAATGATGGGAAGAGTGGGGTGTAAAGAATGTAGAGCTTTTCAGTTTGCAATTAAATTTTGAGATTTAGTGCATTGGCTGCCAAGCTAAAATTCATTTAAAATTATTCTTCACAGAACATACTAAAGACAGGGACTAAGACAAATATAAATGAGTATAAAAGAAACATGAAAGGCTGCGATATAAAGCACTCTAAATACTAAATGTAAAGGCAAATTATGTATAAAATATCAAAAAAAAGTTGAAAGTCTAAAATTCTACACTTTGACTCTTAGTAATATAATTTAAGTCACCAGCTATTGAGCTTGATATATGTAATAATGATAACTACAATTTAAATAAATATACACTATGTGCCAAAGATGGGGCTAGGCCCATTTTGTATACATAATTTCATTTAAACCCAGCCACAGTTCTGAAAAGTTTTGTCTGTATTTAATAAAGGAAGAAACTGAGGTCCAAAATTTAATAACGAGTAAAAGAAAAGAAAAAAAAGAGCCAGAATGTAGACGCACAAAGGTCTGACTTGAAAATCTGTACCTTTCCTACCATACCCTTTAGTCTCTGCAATACAGTCAACCCTTGTTTCTATTTGAAGATTCCATTATTTGCAAAACCGCCTACTGACTAAAATTTACTTGTGGCGCCAGAGTCAATACTCACAGGGCTTTGCAGTCACGCACAGACACGTGCACAGCTGTGAGAAGTCTGAGTCTCTGACACACGTGCGCTGCCAGCTGAGGTCAGCAAGGCGACTCTGCCTTCTGCTCTCAGCCTCTCATACTGTAAACAGGTGTCCTCTTTGTGGTCTGTTTCGTGCCAGGTTTACTGCTTTTCTATGCTTTTTGTTGGTGATTCCACTGTCTTAAATGGCCCCCTAGTACAGTGCTGAGAAGTGCGGTCAGTATTTAGTGGGTGCAAGAAGGCTGTGGGGTGTCTTATGGAGAAAACACGTGTTAACTCAAGCCTGAGTTACGGTGCTACCGGACAGGAGTTCAATGTTAACAAGTCAAAGACGCACAGTAAATGTCTTTAAACACAAACATACATGAAACAAGGTCATGCATTCATCAACTGGTGAAAATGTTGAGTTCCAGAGCCTCAGGAACCTATTCCTCTCTTTCCCTTAGGAACAATGGTTCAGCATCCCTAACCCCACGTCCACAATGACTTCCTAGAACATGACCATGCCGAGAAAGGAGAGCTGACTGCAACTACGCGACAAACACTTCCCCAGAGAAACGTGTACGTGATGCTTTAGTAGAAGACTTTCCTGCTGTCATTTCCTTCAGAGACACCGCATGATTACATTTATGCAGTCCTCATTTCCGTTTCAGAAAAAGAAACACTTTATTGTCATTCTGCTTAATGGGTTGCTGCTACATGTGTTTCACTCTGCTTAGAAAATTGATCTCTCTTAAAAAACAACTTGGCCTTGCACAGTGAAGCTCTAATATAAATAAATTTCTTATTACCATAAATCATGAATATTGTTGAAAGGTGACTGTTTTGTGAGATTATGATTTATAAACTAGTTATATATAATGTAAGGAAAAACAACAAAAATTTAGCACAGGATATTAGAAAAATATCAGCACGAATTAGAATCCTTACCTTTGTTGTCCAAGTCAGAGATTTTATTGAAGAAAAAAAAAAACTTATAGTACTTTAAAGTTCAAACAAGGACAATTCAGGGCTGAAAGAAAGAAAACCTGAAGGAGTCCATTGTCTTCAGTAAAATTTTGAATTAAAAAAAAAAACCCAGACCAGGAAAACAGTTTATGGCCTAATGTATTAGTTCCATGATAAACACATACATATATAGTATATCTCCACCAAGTGAAACTTAATCACCTTTTTACAATTTAGAGAGGGAAGGCAGCTTTTAGTACAGTTAAGCCATGTATCATCAATACCATGAAGCTCACCTATCAGTTGTAATAGCTTCTATAAAATACCACAGTGAGATTGCAATAAGCCTAGAAAATGGGCTACAAATCCCAGCTATGCTCAAGCAAGCAGTGAACCAAAAATAAAAATAGGTAAAATTGAACCAAGAACTAGATAGCATTCATCTAGATTCATGACTGGCAAGGCAAAGTTCAAAGGCCAAGGTTTTAAAGTGACTTATTCAGATATGAAAGACAGTCATTACACAAAATAAAAGCATTCATGTAATTGAGGAAAAAAAAATATTTTCACTCCAAACACATAGCACAAACAAGGTTACTTATAGTTTCTAAGCACCACATTATTGTTTCTTTAATTATCACTTCAATAAATATGCAGAAGTAAAGAGACTCAAAGTTGGGCTTTTTCGTTTTTAATCTCTCCAGTTAGATAAGCAATCTAAAAGGAGATGTCACACATTCCTGCTTCATATATTGGTGAACAAAATTTTTCAGCTTGCAGTAATTTTAAAAGCAATGTCAACTTTAAGTTTCTATTTTAATCATGTTTAAGTTACCATTAAATGCTGAATTAACAATCCATACAATATAAAAATATACATATTAAAGCACATTGACTTCAATTCTTGGAATTTAATAAAAATATTCATCATTTTAATATAACCACTGTAAAGGACTCAAGTGGCCTGAACTCAGTATAGGTGTCTACCAACAACAGAAAAGTTACATTCTGCTCCACCCCCACTGGGGAAAATAAGCTTATGCAAGCACATCTGAAACTCACAGTGACACACAGATCTGCCATTCTAAGATGAGCAAGCAGCTTCCACTTTTGGCAATGACAGTATGATTCAGAGTCACACAGTGATTGTTAAAATACCAAGTTGCACATGATTTCATTAACTCTACACCAAAATAAAAATTGTGATACATTTCAGGTAGCTCACAAAACAGATGATTTAAAAGGTAATAGTAAATGATACTATTAGTAGAGACTAGTTATTACTGTGGCTAGTTTAGATGTAGGATGATTGCTGCAGTACAATGAAAACTATACTATAAAATACAATGGGTTTGCAATACAGAACAGATTATCCAAGTAAAAAGGAAAAATGAACAAAATACAAACTCTAGCAAAGATTATCAACCTTACCTATTACTTATCTTAGCCCTTGTTAAAATACCCTGAGTAAAATGCAGATATTATAAATAATGCTGGTTATAGATGACTTCTCTAAAAATGATAAATGTCAATGCATCACGTTTTTTATTTACAACAGTTAGATATGTAAAAGTTAATTCTTAACCAGTCACAATATAAACATTAAGGAATATTTAGGTTAAATCTGGAAGTTTTAACTGTCTATCTTTTGTTAGCATTTTGGCAAAGCAAGTAATACATAAATGGATTCATTGTAAAAAATAATCATAAAAGAAAAATATATAAAATTTACAGTAGTTTCTATCCACCCTGGGCTGACCTAGATCTCTACAAAGCCTCCCCAGTCAGGTTTGCTTCTGACTAACAGGAAGAATACCAGTCCTCCAGACAAAACAGCCCCATCTCTGCACCAAAGAGGCTCTCACTTCAATGATATCCCTCCAGGGAGAGGACAGGAGCCAGGGTCCCTCGAGTGTCATTCCCCAGATGTTCAAAACGTAACTAATTTATTAGCATTAGAAGATTTGGTTTATAGGGGAATCTCACTGGTCCAGTGTGTAGCCTACAAAAAAATGGATTATTTTTAAGTATAACATTAGAATATAAGTAAAGGATGAGGATGTGGCTTTTTATTCCATAGAAATGGAAACATTTCCAAACATGAGAATTCAATTTAAAAGAAAGCATGCCTACCATTGAAGGTGGGGTCCCTCCAGATTTTTTAATATTCTTTGAAGGTGTTCCTTGAAGGCGACTGAGTCTAGCTTGGAAACCTGGAATATCAAAGTACTCAATTGAGGAGGTACTGTGATCACTGGAGCATAGGAGACTCCATCAATAGAGAATGAAAAGTACGTGCACAGTGGAGAACACTATGAATATTATGGGGAGAAATGCAAAACTCACACTTGAAAGGTTGCAGTGCTCCTAGCAGAGTCCCAGTGCGGTCGGCACCGGCCGCTCTAGTGTTTAGACCCCAGGGAGTAATGACGGCATAGTTCTTCTCTCCCACTTCACACGAGCCCAGCGCAAAAACCAAGTCAATTTTTCTAACAGTTTGAAAGCATGATGAATATAGCTGGCTTAGTGGCCAACAAGCTTCTTTATACCACCTAGTGTTTATATCCTCTAATTCCACTTGAGCCCATCTTTTTTCAATGACGATTTCAAGGCTGACCACAAGCTCACGTACCCACCAGTTGGGAAGGGCTACTGACCTCTTCTCCCCGGATGCGACATCAGGGGGAAGGAACCAGTTAAGATACTTTCAAAGACGGGGTCTGGTAAATTCTTGTCCAGCTCAGTGAGATCTTCCTTCTCCCACCAGGGCACGACACCAGTGATGCCGCATGCTCCACCCGATTCCTTCTCATAGAACCAGTCGCTCTGTTCGTCATCGCCTAAGAAAAGACGAAATGTTCCCCCAAAGAGTCAGTCTTACCACACACACACGTGATTCAGGTTGTGAGACAATAAAAATACAAGACATAAGTTAAATCTGATTGCAGATAAAAGATTAACTTTTAATGTAAATACACAACACTTGTCCTAAATTTCTAGTATAAATGTGTCCGAATACTGCATGGGACGTGGTTATACTAAAAAATCTGTTATTTAGCTACAATTCACATTTAACTGAGGATCCTCTATTTTATCTGGCAACCACATATATAAAATATAAATACAACTTTATACTACAGCGTCACTTAAGAAACATTCTCTAATACTATGACAGGCATTGCCACCAACAAAACCACAAGATGTTACGCTTTAACCACTTTAAAAATTAAGAAAATAATTAACTCAGTAAAAATTGTAGTGAAATCCACTTACATTACTCCCCTTTCCACATTAAGAAAAATCAACCCTTAATCAACTACCAGGAATTAGAAAGTAGGAAATTGTGGAATCCATTCTTTGTAGCTGATAATGGTATATAATTAGCTTAATTTCATGATTTGTATGGAGTGGAAAAGGGGATACAATCATGAACAGATGTGACTAAATGAAATTAATCCAATTAAGTCCATTAAGAAATAGTTTTGAAAAAGTTGATTTTAAATGAAAGGTGACAATACTGGAGTTTATGAAGAAACTATATTGAACTATTATAAACAAGGCATTTTAAACATCACTATTCAGTGATGCTGACTTTTGAGAACATTTACTGGTGTAACCATTAAATAATGATCAACTTAAAATTAACCATTAACCATTAAATAATTAACCATTAAATAATGATCAACTTAAAATTCAATTTGACACAGGCTCTTAGTGAAAAACAACATTTAGTTTTTAAAAAAATGAATTATTAAAAGCTATTTAGAGCTAGAGATATAGATCAGCGGCACAGCACCTGCCTGGCAAGCGCGAGGTTACGAGTTTGATTCCTGGTACCAAAAAAAAAAAAAAAAGCTATTTGGAGATAAAAATACAGACTGCAGATGCCTTCTAAAAATGAGACAAACAGGGGCTAGTGAGATGGCTCAGTGGCATAAGTGCCTGCCTGGCAAGCGCGAGGTCCTGAGTTCGACTCCTGGTACCCACATACGAAAAAAGGCCTGGTGATATCACTCAGCGGTACGGGCGCCTGCTGGCATGCGAGGTCCTGAGTTCAACCCCCGGTACCCACAAAAAAAAAAAAAAAAGAGACAAACAGTAGTTTGAATGTGATAGCATGAGAGTCATTACTGTCTTCTCATCATTCTTAGAAGCAACCACCAATTCTGCTTTCTCAGAGGGTCAAATAGCTGCCATACACTTTTTCCCTTGAGAGAAAACCTTTTACCACTACAAATATTCTTAAAGGCAAAATAAAATACCTTAAGCTCCAACTGAAAATGATTTTATGGAAAAGAGCCATATTTAAAGTAAAGTGAGAGTGAAAAAATCAAAAGCAATTCTGAAACTAGAGTCATATAGCTTCTTTCAATTGAAGAATTAATAACAATTAATTTCTAAAACAGCATAATTCTTAAACATAATAAAAACCAGAGAGTCACTTGAAACTGACTACCTTAAAGCATAATTCCCATTAAGACAAGACGACTCTAGGAAAATGAAGTTTTTATCTTTTTTTTTTTAATCTTAAGTATAACTTTACTGTAAGAGAGGGACTCAAACAGCCTTGATTAGGAACTCAGGGGTAGAGTCAGACAAACCAATTGAATTCTAGAGTCCTATAACATTGAGACAGTTACTTCAACTGTATTAATGTAGGCCTACTCATTTTAAAAAACTGGGAACTCAAAGGCTTTTAGAGAACAAAATAACAAAGTAAGTTAATACAAGAAAAGCACAAAGCAGCAAGAAATAAAGAGCACAAGAAATGCTAGAAAATCCAAGCAATGCTTTCCAAAGATGGATGGATGACAAAAAGTTGTTTTTAAAAAACTTCATAAAGCCAGGCGCGGTGGCGCATGCCTGTAATCCCAGCACTTAGGAGGCCGAGGCAGGAGCATCACCACAAGTTTGAGGTTAGCCTGGGATACACAGTGAGTTTAAAGCTAGCCTGGAATACATAGTGAGACCCTATCTCAGAAAAACAAAAAAAAAATTCTTCAGTTCATTTCATTATTAATACTAACATTTATAATGTAACCTTGGCTAAAGGTCTACATTTTAATGAGAATTTAGGTGAGAATATTACCAAGCAAGCTTACTTTCACCACTGAGATTCTAACACATTTCAGCAAAGTCACAACTTCGAAAAGTCTGTGGTTGGTGGGCACTATGGCACATGCCAGTAATCCCATCGACTAGGGAGGCTGAGGCAGGAAGATCAAAAGTTCAAAGCTAGCCTGGGTAACTTAGGTCCTGTCTCAAAGTAAAAAATAAAAAGACCTGGGAATGTATCTCTTGGATTCAATACCCTTGGGTTCAATACCCAGTACTGTGGGGGAAAAAAAAGTTGTCCTTAAAAGTTATGTACCTACAAATCTGGGACAAAAATTTATAAGTAAGCAAAAAAGGAATGATCATTCTCTCTACATTACTTGTATAGGATTGATTGACAGACTAAAGAAAAAAGTGTGGGCAGGGCTGGTGAGATGGCTCAGCGGCATAAGCGCCTGCCTGGCAAGCGCGAGGTCCTGAGTTCGACTCCCAGTACCCACATAAAGTAAAAAAAGGGCCGGTGATGTCACTCAGCGGCACAAGCGCCTGCTGGCAGGCACGAGGTCCTGAGTTTGACTCCCCGTACCCACATAAAAAAAAAAAAAGTGTGGGCAGCTTATTTGTCCTTTTTTTTCATATCATTAAATGAAATTTAAAGCAAGTCTACTGTGTTTCTCTTAGAACTTACTGTTTTCTCTTAATATATTCTTAGGAAGATAAGCTTTGTGATAAACATTTGCATGTATTAGCTTAAGTTCATGATTTGTTTGGAACACAAGAGGGGAAACAGTCATGCGCAGATGTGACTAAATGAAATTAATTCAATTAACAATGGATTCTGTTCTCTTGTTGAGGTCTGCATATTTTCAAAGAAAGAAAACATCTGAGGTGTAAGACATTTCTCTTGAACAGTTTATAATACTGAATTCATGAAAGTCATTTAGTTACTGACAAACTGGATAGGATGAATAAATGTCATAGCTGCATAAAAATGACAAATGACTTGCAAATCCACCTTTATGAATGCTTAAACAGTTTTAAACACACTTCAAATCAGAGAAAATGGGAACCAGGGTCTTGCGAACTTACTAAGGGACAAAATGGAAAAGGCTCAGGTATGTGAAACTTTTTCAGGAAAGACAATCTTTCCCTAATATCGTCAGCACCGCACAACGGCTTTTGGAGATAATCAATTACTGCTAGATCAGGAAGAAAGGACACTTTCCATAGCATGTAGAAAACCCAGCTACAGTGCCGACCCAATCTGCTAAGCAGTGTATAATATACATGGAGTGCAGCAGTCAACTTAGGAAATAACCAGTAATAAACAGAACTTTAAAATGAAGACCTTTCCCAAAGAAAAGAGAAAACAATATTTCAGTACCTTGTCTTCCTTCATCATTGGTAAACAAACCAGCATCAGTGCTGCTGAGACTGCTGGAATCACTGTAACAAGGAAAAATGAAAGAAAGAAAAAAGAAAAAGAAACAGATCAAAAGAAAAATTGATGTCTCAGTCGTAAAATTTTAAAGAGACATGGCAGCCCAGACATGGAACTTGAGCCAGACAAAGATCTGAAAGAAAACAAGATGATTTTTTTTAATCAAACTGCAAATACCCTGGTTCCATTAACTACAGAGCATATTATTTTTGGCACATAAAACCCCAGGAATCTAATGGGACCCTGACAGCAAGCCAGATGCGACTGCAACGAGGTGCTGACAAAATTGATGCGTTTTATTATCTGCTTTCATCAAACGCTCACTGCTCCTTTCTTATGCTGTGCAATTCAGCTTGAGCCTGAAACACCACTGCTCAATAAAATGGGGAGAGTCGCCATCAAAAGCAGGCTCGGACTTTTTCACCCCATGAAATACAAGGACCTAGGATGAAATGACTTTTCCTCACCACATTTGCAGATATTCTGGAAAAGATATTACTTAAGAATTCACAACAGCTCTATTACTGCACGAGGAAGGAAAAGTTTACGGTGCAGACAGTCCACTAAATGAAAATTAAGGTCACTCTGAGCAACAAAATGCGTTTTACTGATGGATTAAGAAGAACATCTGCAAAAATTTCACAGAATCTCATTACTTCCATGGAAGTCTGAGGCCATGATACAGATTCATATTTAACATGCAATTAAAACAAACAGCAGACATGCAAACGACGAGCGCGGACGGTCACCCGGAGCTCACCCTGAGCGCTAACGGAGTTTCTATGACCGTCCAGCCAGCGTCAATTACCAAGAAAATATGAACTTATAATCAGAAGTTTGGCCTCTAAAAAAGACTGAGTGGTGTTCCTTAAAAATTCTCAAATACTTTACTTTTAACTGAAATTCTTAATTTTAACCAAGCAGGAGATTGCCCCAGGTGATTTTTTATATTAAAATACTTATTTCAATTAACAGAATAATGTATCTTGACTTAGTAAAAAGGAGGCATCTTAACCTGTTTTAAAATATTTAAACTGAGATAAATAAGATTAAAATTATCACAAAGGCTGAAATGACACATATTTTCTGAATATAAAACATCAATTTTCAGTTATTTGATTTTTAAAAATAAATATTAATATTAGTGAAAAGTCTAAGAATTTACCAAGAAGCACATTCCAAGGAGCTCTGGATTAGAATATTTTCTTTAACTTCAAATTAAGCGGATATATGAAGTTCCCTACACTACACAATTGGCAATGAAGTAATATTTTAAGGGCACTAAATCCATATCATCTTATTTACAAGCACATACACTCTTCTATGCATAGTAATATTAGATTATTAAAAAAGAAGTTTCAGAAACTTCAGCTTTCTATTTAGCTGTCCAAACTACCACTGATGTTTTCCCTCTTTTTCTTTTTCTTGTTCCCATCAACACAACTCAGATGAAAGTCTTTATACTTTTTCTGAAACTCTTAGGGTAAAATGTATTTAAAATTCAAAATTTCTCAAATTTCAGAAAGGCATACTTGAAAATGCCTTAGAAGAACTTAGGGTAGCACTCTACAATTGAATCCATTATAGTTTTCAATTATACAAATGTTTATACACATTAAATATAGTTCAGATTAAGTCTGGCCAGAAGTTAGTTTTTCATAGCTTTTCAGAGTTCAGATGTGCAGACTGTGAATAAATGTGCAATTTTTCTTTTTGGTACCATGATTTTCTGAGCTAGATTTACCCCTCTATTCTACATATAGCCAGGTTTATCTTTTCAAAATATAAGTGGTTGACTAAAAATAATGTTATACCCTGCAAAAGATAAAAGGACTTTAAATAAAAGCAAAGCCTAATAAAATATGAACCTTAAGTATACCAATATTGGTTCATTACCTGTGTCAAAGGCTATCACAGTAATTACCATTTAATTGTATTAAATGCGAAACTAGTGTGGAGTATATGGGAATGTGACATACATAATTCTCCAAACTATCTTTGCAATTTCTCTGTAAACTTGAAACTATATCAAAAGAGAAAAGTTCGTGAATTATACACATGCATATGCACACATTATAAGAAGGCAATCTTCTATATAAAAACCTAAAATTATTACCTTACATTTGTCGGATTAAATTCAGACTTGAAGGCTTTCTGTGGATGTGTTTCCATTTAAATTCTTCCCAACCTCATCTCTAGTCCTTTTGTTTATGTTCTGTGGCCAAGTGGTATGGCTAGCTCCTCTTTCCCCCACATGCCCATTGTCCCAAAGATACAAGGAAATCCGAATTTCCTCTCTCACACCAACTTTAAGGCCTTAATGATCCTTGTCTCTCTCTGCGATATTTTTACATGTAGGTCCACAACATGTTTCCTTATTTACATTACAGCTCACTGATATCTAGCTGATTGCTCCGTATACATCATATACTTATTGCTATGTTCAATAAATCAGAACAAAAACTTAAAAGAAGGGCTCTTCATCTTCAGCAGCTGATGATCACCATGGTTTATCTCTTCCCTTTTTTGGTACAGTTTTTGTAGTACAGTATTCACATGAGAATATATTCCATAAATGTTTGTTGAATAAATGTAGGTACACTAATCCCAATCCCTATCCCTTTTTCTATGTTTTCTGTGACAGAAACCTTTGTATATCTGAGAGCATCACAGTCCCAAATACAGGCAGGCCACCTTGATTCCATCCCTTAAAACTGCTCTCGAAGCTTCTTCTGGGCCGCTAGCAAACCAGTACCTTACCTGCCGCTAGACAGACTGGAGATCAGTCAAGGGTAAACAGAGCACTGCTGCCAAGGTGACCTTATCTTGATAAAATGTATATCTAACTGAGGTTTTTCACTGCTACAAAATCCTTCACTGACTCCTCCCGGCCTATAGGATGCAATCTTAACTATTTCCCATAGCTCACAGGCCTTCCGGAAATGCTGCTGCTGGGCTAGGTGGTCCAGTTTAATGAGCCACATACACTGTTCACAGGCCAGACCTTTGCACAACCTGCTCCCTCCGCCTAGACATGCGTTCCCCTTTCTCCTCCGCACCCCGCCGGCTTCCGAGCGAGTCCTGCGCCTGCTTTAAAGCGGCTCCTTTGAGAAGTCTTCCCTCGCCACTGTCTTCCGCACTGTGAGTTCCACTGCCTACAAACGCTGGCCTGGCTATTCCAGCCCCGGGGCCGGGAGGACGATCTGTGTTACCAGCCCAGGTGCCGCCAGTGACTATGCGTCTTAGCGCACTGTTTGTTAAATCTGAGATACACACAACAACAATGACAACACAAAGCAAAGTTGTTCTTATTTATAAATCAGCGCCAAGAAAATATAAAGTGTTTTATGAGAGGAAAACTTTGGGCAACAATTACACTAGTTAAGAAAAGGCTGAATGAACTTAGCAATCTTCACGTACAGCAATCTGCCCCTAACCCATAAGTAGCAAAGGAATATTAAATACAAAAGTTTAAAATCAGAAGAAATATGCACTTTTTACTTCACTCAAGACTGAAAATATCCTCTTTAAAAATCAGGATATGGACCGCAGGGTAGCCTCATCATACCTAGGAGGTATTCCAGAAAATTTTTGTTTTTACAATGAAGAGAAATAAATGAGGGGAGTTTCATCTCATTTCTGTTTCAAGGGAGAGATTGTAAGATGCAGATCAATAAAAGGAAATAAAAAAACAAAGTAAATAATAAATAAATAAATAAGTAAAAGAAGGGGCTTGCACAATCAGTCCAGAAAGCAAATAATCTAACTGTGAATAATATAGAATTAAGAATTTTACCTGGGCCCCAACACACTCTGCCCCAGGAATTGAGAAAGATAATTACTTTTTTTTTTTTTTTTTGTGGGTACCGGGGGTCGACCTCAGGACCTCACACGCCAGCAGGCGCCCGTGCCGCTGAGCGATATCACCTGCCCCTTTTTCGTATGTGGGATCCGGGAGTCGAACTCGGGCCCTCGCGCTTGCAAGGCAGGCGCTTACGCCGCTGAGCCATCTCACCGGCCCCAAGAAAGATAATTACTTTTAAGTCAGCCTGAGTGGTCCTGAGCCACAATGGCCCACTACTAGCAAACAAATAATTGTCATTCCCGTGTAAAATTAACAACTTTCCTGAAAGAAAAGCAGGTACCGTAATTTTTCAATGCCTTCCTGAAATATTTTTTTTTTACTTTAACTATATTTTACCTCTTTAAGAAAAATCACGTGACTAGTAAGCTGTGTCCAATAAAAGAGTCATTCTGTAAACTCTTTCAGGTCCTAATCATGCCTGCAATATTTATAAGCAAAATAAAACAAAACAAAATGAAAATATCCTACAGTCCACATGATTAAAATAATCCCAGTCCTATAAATCAATAATTTAATACTAGCTCCCATTCCATTTATATGGATTTTTTTTTTTCTGGCTCTCAGTTGTAATTTGGTTTTAAGGACACACATCTAAAAGGATGAACAGTGTCAGTATCTCCTCATTTCCTACACGTACCATGAAATCTGTGTGAAAGAAAAATGGTCACTTATCTTTCGATACCGTCAAAATAGTACTTAATGATTATGGTAGTGGTACAACTGCTTCCTAGAATGGATTAGACTAACTGCCAATGGGCCATTTCTTCTTCCAGTTTTCTAACAACAAAGTCAGGTGTTTCTAGATCATAAATTGGGTCTTACAATTCGTCAGCGATCAGAATGCCTACCAAACTACAGGTCTTTTAAAATAACAAGTCACATATATGTCAAAGTGGTATAAACTTTTGATTCTCAGGAATCAGAATAGACCAATGAACTGTACATTCTAAAAGACACCAATGGCTAAAACTCTATAATTAAACAAATAAATAATTATACATCCAAGGGTAAGAATTACAAATGTGCTGCTGTTCAAAAGCACATTCTTTCCCACTGAAAATCTATTTCTTTTTCTCTTTGTAGCTGGAAATTAAGTCATTATAACATAATCAAAAGACTTTGTATAAATCAAATAAGCAATTTTGCTTTGTGCAAAAACATCATAAATTTTAAGGAAATATAACCATGGCTAAACAGCAATATCACTATCATTATTACAATTTATAATTATTTTAAAATAGAATTAATTAAAATGTAAAACACATTCAACTACAAACACTGCAGACAAACATTTTTCTATTTAGAGAACGTTAAGTACCTTCTGCTCACCTTTCGCTCATGAGCTCGTCTGAGACCTTTTGCTCTTCATAATCCATTTTGTCTTTATTGGTTTGGTTCATTTCCTCACTTTCTAAAACTACACCTTCGTCTTGCATCTTTGGTCCTTGTCTGATTATTTTCAACTTCCTTTTTTTCACTTTGTTCTTGGTAAATTCTTGATACTGGTAGGTTCTGTCATTGTCCATGTCCTGATTTCTACAACCCTCAGGCGGCTGGGTCATTGTCCGTTTGTTAGAGACGTCCTGTGGGACATCCACCGCCATGCGCTTTACCTTTCTCCTCCTGCGAAGAGTTCTGGTCCCCAGGTTGTCAACAGCAAAGTCAGACTCCTGCCACAGAGGTCTCTTCCCTCGGACATTATTATTTAGATTTGAAGTCGACCTACGCTTGGCCACTAACATTTGGTCATCAGAGTCACTGTGATCTTTTTTATTATTATTGTGATTCTCTCTATAGTCCTTGCTTGGTTCTTCTAAACTAGAATCAGAGCCTTCACTTAGGCAGTACCCAGTCTCCCATGGGTGGTGGACATTGTAGGACCTCCTCTTCCTCCCTCTTCTTTTCCTGGCCTGGCGTTTCAGAGGGCAGGACAGACTTCGAGAGTGGTCTCCCGTTTCAGCAAACCCACCGCGGGCTTGCTCCGAGCTCTCCTCCAGGGCTGAGACCAGATCATGAACCAGCTCCTCCATGGTTCTACTGAAATGCCTATGTGTTTTAGAGAAAAAAATAAGTAAATCCAACTCACCCTTAGCTGCATAAATCTAGTTTCTTACAGTAGACAATTCACTCTAAATTAAAAATTAATAAGCGTTGCAAAATGTTTGAGTTTTCCTATTCAATGTATTAGAAAATATAAAAGTCACTTTTCACTCATGAGCTCATGTGAAGCCTTTTATGCCCCATAACCTATTTTGTCTCTATTGGTTCAAATATTCTAATTCCTTTTGAAGCCTCTGCTTGTGTGTTATTTTATTAAACACAGAAATAACTACAAGTTAGAGTAAGCATAATTTGGCTCGAAAGATTCCTGTAGTTTTATACTTTTACCATGTAATTATGGGAAAGCTCTGTTCCCTGGTCTACTTCTGTCCTTTTTCTAGAACCAGTTTTCCTAGAGCACATAGGAAAACGTTGTGAGTCCACTCCCTGCCCACCAGTTTCTAAGTAAAGAAAGAAGCACGAAATCCACTTACCGTGTGTTTTAAACCCAATCTCAAGATCATAAGAAGCAGAAAGAAACACAGACAGGTATATTCAAGAAAACAAAGAAAAGAAAGTTTAGCCAAACACTAGGAATATATTTAGGCCCCACTATTCTCATAACTCAATGATGCAGAAACTATGCTCACATCACAACTGTAGCCTCACTGGCCCGAAAGAAGCATCATTAGTTCCCTCCACAGCAGTCACTTATGCCCACTGTGTCTGCAAGGAGAAGCATCAGTGCTCTTGGGGGCCTTTAATAAACTATATGGCTCTGTCCAACCCAATTCACTAAGGCTTTAGATTAGGAGCGTGATACAGAGCCCAGGTGTCTGATTTTACCTTCCAAACATGACAAACAGGATATAAACCTTTCCTATGAAGACCATGGGCGATCGTTTCTCAAGTCAAGTTCTAGAATCACCCAGGGATCAAAGTATTCTCAACAATCCTCCAGAGGCCTACACAGTTTCTCCAGACTATACCACAGGTACACACGCTTTCCTGCCAAATTCCAGATAATAAATATCAGGGCCTCTCACTATTCCAGTTGTCATTATAAAGCAAAAACAGCCACAAGGACTACATAAATGAGCAAATATGGTTGATGGGTAGGCACAGTTTGCTAAACCTCAGTCTATGTGCTTTCCATAGTTATGTTGTCTTCATCATCTTTAGTTTCACACGTTAGCAAGTTCCCTGTAACAACATGCAACTTTTTCTTTGCATTTAATGATAACCTAAAACCAAGCATACAGAGATTCAAATGAATTCGCCATTTATGACACATATGTATGGTATTTACTATATGCCAGGCCCATTTCTAAGTGCATTATATGTACAGTATTATGTCATTTCATTCTCCAATGACAATCCTGAAGTAGCAGATGAAATCGAGACAAGAGAGATCTCTTTCACAATGTGACACATATATATGGTGGAGACAGGATTTGAACCCTAGCAGGCTGGTTCTAGAGCGCCAATGCTTACAGCCAATACTTATGCAGTTTCAGTGCCTAGTCTGTATTTTTCTTTATCACTGACTTACTATCAGGTACTCCTCCTTTAATCATTGAGACAGATTTAACACATTTCTGTGTAAAAGCCAAAAGATTCACAGGTAGGTGTTGGACTATTTTGAGTGGAAGAGGGGGAAGGGAACCTAAAGCCGCACAAGGTGGTACAGGCGGAAGGCAAACTGAGCTCAATGAACCAAGCCTTTGGTGGTCAGCAGAATGCATACTGTGAGCAAGTGCACGACACAAGACTGCTTTTCCGTTAATGTGGTTTGTATTTCCTAGATTTCTCTCCTTTGGCAATCTAAGTATATAAACTAAAAGCCTAAATGGTTTTATTATTTTTAAAGCCACAGCGACTAAAATATGTATCTTCTAAATAACTCTGGAAGACAGCTGTGATTCTTTTTACCTTAAAGTTTCCATGTATAACTCTGGCTTCAGGACACAGATTAGATTAAGACATATGTGTGTATCACATCTGAATTAGCTGCATTTCTGACTATAGTGATAATCCAAGGGGGTCTATGTCCATTACCTTCGGAGGAATAGTGACCTTTTGTTTCTCTAAATGCAACCAGCAGTGACAATAAATGTCAGGAGATGCTTTGCCAACATCTCTCAGGTAAAACAGGCATCAAGTGGTCACACACAAAAAAGATTATAAGCATCCATTACGTGATCAGTAGCTCTTTATTTTTCCCCCTTTGCTTTGGCAGTTGTACTGAAGCAATAGAAGAGCACTGTATTGAATCACTTTATCCGAAACATATTTAATTTCTAAAGAAGACTTCTCCTATTGGAGGACAAACCGGAAATACAGAACTTTTCTGTACAAATCCTTATTTATTGAACACCTAGAGTCTTAGTTTGAATTAAAGTAAATTCAGTGACTATACCACTCAACTAATTGGGATGTTTATATCCACATTATTAAAACAATTTATTTTTATTTGAAACTCACTTGGAAATAAAATCTTTTGGGAACAGTTCGCATTGGGTACAATGTCTAAAACAACAGTTCATTAATAGTTTACTCAAGATTTTCCAAATGAACAGAATATCCCCAAACAAAATTATAGTCCCACTATCTATAGAAAGTTGGATTTTATAAAAGAAAAATGAGCAGATGAACATTTTTTTTCAGGTGATATCAGATTATGCTGAGCAATATAAAATGTACGATTGATACAAGACTTGATATGCCATTTTAAAGAATTTTTGCCCCCAAATCAAGTTTGTGTGTTTGTCACTTTCTAGGTGATACTAAATATTCAGTAAGTGAATGATTTACTGTCCTTGGGTTCATTACTACCAGGCTCTAATCATTTTAGAAAAAGGTTTTCCTAAAAATGTATGCCCAAGAGTCAGGAAGATCAATTAATGAAGAAAACACAGCATTGAGTTTAGGAGTTTTCTTCAAATGTTTCCATTCTAAGGTGGAACTTAGCAACAACTAACTGCTTATATCTCCCCTAAGGACTAGAACTAATTGAGTATAGCTACTAAATATGTAGTTAAGGAAAGAAATCAAATGTTCATCACTCAGTACATGGTAAAATTCTGATCTTCACATCTGTAAAACATAGATTATTTCTTCTACAAATTAAGTAATTTTATTAGTGGAAAACTAAACGTAAATTGCTAAGTACAACTTCAGTTGTCTTTCAAAAGTTTAAGGAAAGAAAGAACTATTTCTGTGTTAGATTCTATATGAATACAAGCCAATGTGTATAACAACATTGTCCTAAGACAACATACAGCAAAGACCGATGTTAACAGATGTATGCTATGACTACTCACAAGTCAGGAAAGGTTAATCAGTCTGGAAAGTATTCAGCAAACAGGCAAACAATACGCATTAAAATTAACACCTCATAATATGGACTATGACTAACCATGCAAATGGTAAAAATTAAAAATCCCACAGTAAGGGCTACATTTTGACTAAACACAATGTGATCCACAAGAATTACCTTAAATCTGATTAAGATTTATGCTGTTCACTGGAATTTATAAATTTCCTTCCTTAATGGTATGATTATTTATGAAAATAATTCCTTATCTAGACCTACTAATTTATTAAGTCTATATCTTTATTTTTTTCCTTGTATGTATTTGGGGAGGGAATTTTAACATATTAAGAATAACCCTTACAGTAAATGTTAACACAAATTCCTTGGCCTATCTATCAAAATAAACTATTAATCAGAGTTAACCTTTCTTTCTCCTTTTGAAAGAGGAAGGTTGGGATAAGGGGGAAATACCTTTTTCTGAAACATATAAATGATTAATTGCAATGTTACATTAACACAAGGCAATAAATATGGAATAGAATTCTCTAAAGAAAAAAGAAGCCTGGGAGGAAACTACACTGAGAACATGAGCTTTAGGATCAAAGCTATGAATTTGGAAGTTGAATTCCATTATATTCCTTAGCCATGGAACCTTGGACAGTGTACTTATATTCTGTTTACTCATCATAAAAATAAGTATAATTTCTACCACGAAGAGACTTGTTGAGGATCAGAGTGAATGCTTACTGTTGAGAGAAATGGTTTCATTATTCAAAACCTCTGCCTATAAACAAGAGAAACTGAGCAGCGAAACAGCGAGCCATGCAGCTTTCAAGGTGTAATCTCATGTGGAATCCAGAGGTTACCCTAATAAAAAGCACAGGCCTACAACCTTTCTGGGGTCACAAAGTATTCTGATTTGGGGGTAGAGGGAGAATGACAGACATATGCAAAATTGTTGCATACCATTTTAGGAAGTACCTGGACTTGTGAAGGACACTGTCAAGCTTTAAAAAGTTCCAAAAATCCTAAATTTAAAAAAAAAGAGGTATATACCTAAACTACTCCTATTTTAATATACAGATATTATGAGAAGGAAAAAGAGTAAAGAAAGTAATCTTTCCCAGTTAAGTCACAAGGTTCTCCATCAAACAGAAAAAAATTATTCCCCATCCTGGAAGCAAAAGCTCCACTGACTCGTATTCAAATGTAGGTGCTGCTGGCAGCTACTCCCTGTCACCTTTGCCACCTCAGGGACCCAGGAAGTGTTCTAGTCTCCCTACTCGGGCCACTTGCTGAAAACCAAACCACAATTAGCTTTAAAGAAAAAAGTCTAATTCTAACTTGCAACTTAATGGTTTAATAATGAAAGCTCATTTATTGCTTAAATTTGAAGACTGCTCTTTTGATTTTTTTGTTACTTCATTTAATGACTTCAAGAGTCATTAGAAACTTTCTTATTTCCTCTAAATGCTTCCACAATGCAAATTACTGAAAAAATGAAATGAAGTCAGACTCTAAATCAAACAAGACAAAAACTCAGAATCTAAAAGGTAATTCTTCTCAACATCCATATATTCAAGTACATCTTAGGTAAGCTTTAGGTAGAGTAGATAATGAGTCTTGTCTACTGCTTATACACGCTCAATTAATGTTTACTGATTACATAAAATATCCTGAATTCCTACACAAGGAATGAGAAGACAAGTGAACATTAATTGCAATTCCTGCTATACTGTGTAACACATAAGTTTTTAAAACTCTTCAGGATCAACAAACTATCAAATGACTAAATGAATGTACAGACAAATAACAAAAGAAAAATATGACTTGATTAAAAATTTTAGACAACTTGGATTTCAAATTTTCTGCTACATTAACAAGCTAGACACTTTTAAGTTTTTAGTTAAGTAAATGTGAAGGTAAGGGCAAATTATCAAAGATGTTTTAACCGTTTCTAGCTTGACATAAATAGGATGCTAAGAAGCTACAGCAAAATTAATTACTTGCCCAAATTCATTCTGGCTATTGCTTTGATCCTTAATTGAAAGAGAATTCTGAATCATACAAACTTGACAGGAGGAAATTGAGTTCAAGAAAAAAAAATCAGTTATTAAAAAAATGCAGTTTTTACTGTGCAATTTTCTAGACCTAAAGAAAACCAAAATACCAATAGAAATAAAACTGCAGAAATAAAAGTTCAGAGCTGATAGTTCATTTTAATGGCCTTGAAGTAAAAAAGTAAAGCCATATAACAAAGTTAAACAAATAGAATACCATAGTTCAATAGAAAAATCATCTGCATTTATCCATTTGGTGCCCCAAAATTGAGAAACCAACCTCCACACTGGAGAAAAGTTTTTAAAACATCAAGATAGGACTTAAATACCTTAGGAATTCCATGCTGTACATTATTCAGATACACAGGCAGTATACCAGATGTTTAGGAATTTCTTTAGGCACACTGGAATCACACAGCAAATAAGACACCTAGGCAGGTTGTTTAAACTATCTTTGCTTCTCTGTCACTTTATATAAAATGCAAATAGTAATGTACCTACCTACAAGGATTTACATGAGATGACATATGTACATAACAACTGGCACCAAGTACTATAATGACTTAGTAGCAACACCAATGGCACTGAGATTTCATTATGGGTGTAAAAAAAATGTGTATGGTTTAGTAAATGTTTGTTCAATAAATGAAAAAGAAAATTCCATTAAGAAATGCTAAACTAGAAAATAAAGGTTATAGTGTTATGTAACACATTCTGCCAAATCAGGAAAGATTTTAAGAATTTTATCCAAAACCACCAAGTGCCAGATGCTATGGTTATACTCTGGTGCCATTAAAAAGGGTGAGCTGTATGTCAAGAAGTAAAAATAGGATAGACTCTTCAAGAGAACTCAAGGTTTCTCTACATTATAAAGAGGTACCCCCATGATTTGGGTGTGAAGTAGAAGGTAGAGCAAGGAATTGAGAGGATCATACTTTTTAATCAAGTAATAACCTACCTACCAGTCAACATCACTGCAGTAAGGGGAGACAAACTCTATAGCACATTTTGTCTCTTTTACCAAGACATCCAATGGTGATTAAGAAAGGTATACTGCAAAGGAAATTACAGGGGGTGGAAATGTCCTTTATCTTGTTTTGTGTGGGCTACACAAGTATATACAACTGCCAGAAGTAATAATATTAAGCACTTAAAAAACTGTGTTTTTTATTCTACCCTGATTACACCATTCAAAAAATGTCTCATTAAAAAAAGTGCTCTCTACTTTTCTTACTGGAAAATGTGATAATTAAAGGTAGCTTAACCACATCTACATTCATTATAAAACGAATGAAGAATGATCCGATCCAACTCAAAGTAACTGAGGCAAGACATTCTTTCAACTTTTCAGTTGTAGGTGATAAGAAAGAAATTTTCTTTGTGATCCCTGACTAATAGAATTCCTCATTTTCTACTTTCTGCAGAGTCTAGGAAGGGACATGTACTTTCAAGCAACGTTTTTTCACCTGTTGGTCAAAAGTGTAGTTTGAGGATTGTCAGTGGAAAATTTACTTATTTCACTGCTTGTCTTGCAGGAAAAAGGCGTGGGAGAAAAAAAAAAAGGACACGCATCACAGAGTTTTCAACTACAAAACTAAAAAAAAAAAGGAACAACTTCTATCTCTAAAATTTCCAGGGCGAATGTGGAGAAATTACTTAAGTATTCTGTGATCTTCTGGTATCACAGGGCTGTCATAAGGATAAAGTCTAATCTGCAAGCACTCTATTAATCTAAAGCGGTAATGGAGATATTATACTATGGACCTGGTCCAAACCCAAACGTAACCCTGGCATTCTGTGTCCTTAGACAACACCCATAAGCATCTCCTGGGAACTGGAACAGAGCGCTCAAGGCAGCGGAAAACAGGTCGTTCACCCAAGTCACAGAAAGGGGAGTGGGGATCAGAGATTCATGTCTCTTCCACTACCAAATTTCCAGAAATCTAGATTTCTGAGATTGCAAGAAATTTAGTCTACTCTGCTAATTTTAGCGGGAAAGTGAGGAATAAGGCCTGGATCAACATAGAGTAACCCTGTCCCTAGTGCTGCCAGCAATCAGGGGCCGAGAACTGCTTGGTAGAACAGCACGCCTGACTCCTGACATATCCCAAGCGTCACACAGGCAATCAGCACACAGGTACTGTACTCCACACAGCTTCAGCGCACACCAGAACGCCTCCCTCTAAGCGCGTCCACGGCCTGCACGTCTCGGCTCGTCCGTCGCGACGCCCGCCCCCGTCAGCTGCAGGTCCAGCGGCCTCGGCCGGCGCACCCGCTCCTGATCGCCCATCCCCAGGGCCGCCAGCCTCACCAGCTGTTCCCGGCGGCTGCAGCTCCGATCGGTTGGCGCCCGGCGGCCCCGAACATTAACGACACCCAGGAGCCTGGCCTGGAGGCTCAGGCCCGAGAACAGACTCCAACCACTACAGCCCCAGCGACTTCCAAAGAGCAGTTCAGCATTTTGAGGAGAGCTTCCGGAAGCTGCCAAGAGGCGGAAACCGGAAGTTGGGCGCAACCATTAATTCCTCCCCACACACACTGCTTGCCTTCTTTTTGTCGCCACGTTTCACTCATAGAAGAGAAAAATAAATTAAACTTTTCACTGACCAAAAATTTCTAATTATCTTCCTGGTATTCTTAACACCTAATCATGGTGAAAGAAAAGAAAAGTGGACCCCCCCCGGGGCCGGCCAATGGTCCAGCCCGGTTGCCACGGAGACGAGAGAAACACCAGAGGTGAGCCCGGCAGCCGCTCATGGCCACGTTAGCCCGGCTGCAGGCTCGCTCGGGGTTTATAAAAAACCAGTACTACTTAAGAAACAGGTAAGTCATGAAGAGAGGGATTGCCGGCAGGACTTGAGCCACTTATTCCGCGGCGGGAGTTTTCCATGGACAAAGTCCTTAATTGAGTAAACAGCACCCAATTCTCCCCCTTAGCGGCTGCAAACATAAGCAGAAGTTTGAAAGTAACGTTATCCACACAGGGGGATTCGACGTAGACACTGCAGAGTCTCGGGCTGATATGATGTAAGGAACGGCCCAGCGTTGATAAAATTGTAAAGTGGTGGATTTTCCTCAGACTTCACCACTCCGCTTAGGGAAATCCATGCTGTCCCTGTCCAGGAAGGTCCAGTGGCCTGATGGGGGTCGCTGGGCCCAGAGCGCAGTGCGCCCCGCTCATCCAGGCTTTTGAGCCACCTTTCTGTCACAAACATCTTGAACTCTATTGCGGCATGACTCATCTCTCTTCTTAAAGTGGAAGTAAACCATTCTGACAAGATAATTAGTACCACTATACCTATTAATAGAAGAGAGCTAGGGAAGATACTAGCAGCGTTTTCCATCTCCCTAACCCAGGCAGCGGTGCACTGTGACAGCGGCCTGGAAGTGTGAGTACAGTGACTTGGCAGATCGATGGAAAATAAGTCAACACGACAAATTTTCTGAACAGTTCTTATTTTAATATTTATCTCACTACTACTTTATTTCACCTTGTATCTATTACAACATTGATCACAGTTGTATTTTGGTGAGATAATATGTATCTCTCCTTTTCAACTAGTAGAAAGACAATGTCTCTTTCTTGCTTACTATTATTTTATTTTTTTTAATTTCATTTATTTATTTATTTTGGTGGATACCGGGAGTCCAACTCAGGACCTCGCGCTTGCCAGGCAGGCGCTTATGCCGCTGAGCTATCTCACGGCCCAACTTACTATTATTTTAGACTCCTCAGTGTCTTAGTTCCTGACACATAATAGCTGGACAATAATTATTTGTTGAATAATTACATTAATGTATCTTTCAATCACTTGTTTTTAAGAAAACATACTAAAAGTACCTAGAAATTCTCTATTTAGCATTCAGAAATTATCTAGTTAGCATTATTTTAGAGTATGTGGCAGGCCCTGTATTTACTTATGATAAAAATATATAAATGAAATAATTTCTATTGCTCATGACATTCACAGCCTAGTATGGCATATAGGTGTTTAAAAATTTAATTGCAATATAGTAAAATGGAACAAGAAGGGAAACACCTTACATTTCTTAAGTATGGATTATATATAAGGTATTTTTTTAGGAACTTTTTCATGTATTTCATTTATTAGAGTGTTAACGTATTAATCTATTTTCCCAACATTTTCATTAATATATATTGGTTATGTAGATTAATGGGTTTCATTCTGGCAGATTTGTACCTACATTACTGCCCTCTTTTTTATTCCCCTTTCTTTTCCTCCTCCTTCCCTTCCTCTTCTTTATTAATAGTCTCCCTTCTACTTTCTTGTCATCATTTTTAGATTCCACATGTCAGGGAGAATATGAGATATTTATCTTTCTGAGTCTGACATATTTCACTCAACATGATGATCTCCAGACCCATCCATTTTTCTGTAAATGACAAAATAATGTTTATCTTTTATGTGTACCACATTTTCTTTATCCATTCATCTGTTAACGAGCAACTTGACTGGTTCCATATCTTGACTATTGTACCTTGTGCCACAATAAACATGGGTATACAGGAATCCCTATGGTATGCTGACTTTAATTCTTTCAGGCGTATACCAAGGATTGGTACAGCTGGTCAGAATAGTGATCATCAAGAATACAAATAAAATAAAATATGCTGGTGAGGACGTACAGAAAAAGGAATGCTTCCATAAATGTAAATTAGTATAACCACTGTGAAAATCAACATGAAGGTTCCTCAAAAAACCTATAAAGACATATTTTTAGAGATCTAGAACACTATTCTAGAAAATCTTGGTGAAGTACCACATTATTAATAGCAAAAGACATAATTTCTCATTACATATTTCAGGATCAACCTTTGTCCCTATTTTCTGACTTTTGACAATGGACACATTTCCTCAAACTTGGAGATTGCTTACAGAAATGACTAGTACTATGCAAAGACCATGAAGAAAATAAGCCAGCATTCCTAACATTTTATGTATAATTATTATTAATGATATTTTCAGTGTGAAGGAAAGTCTCTAAAGATCACGAAGAAATCAAAATTCCACATTCTGCCTAGTTTAAATAATTAAGTCTCTGCATGGCAGTAAATATATCAAATACTTACTTTTAAACCTACCTTTCCAAGGTCATGTTGAGGTAAAGAAAATATGCAATAAATGACTAGCTAGTAAAAGCTGAGGACTTGCATGTAATTCATTACCCTGTATAAATCTAAACACAATTTCATTAAACTGGGTTGATTTTAGAATCTGTTATTCCCACAAATATAATTTTTTTGATTCCAACAACTGACTACAGTTCTGAATTGTGTTCTTAGTCTTACTAGTAAACTGGTTCAGTGTCCTTGGATTTTGGCAATCACCTTTGCCTAGTAATCTCAACATACTTGCCCTATTAATCTGAACAATAGCATGCTTGACTAGATATGAGTCCCTTTTAGTCTATTAAATTACTAAATTTTCTATTTCACAATTTTGACAAGTGAACCTTACCAAGGCTTTTTCCAAGTATATAGGGATGATTTGTGCCAAAGTGTAGGGACAATTCCATTTTAACACTGTGTTACTTTAGGTTTAAATAAAAACTCCTAAACATTTACTTTACTTGAACTCTTTAAATATTAGTTTTAACACCTGTAAAAGAAACAAAATTGCCTATCGATATGTTAATTAAAAGGTTAATGATCATTATTTATTTATTAAGCACATTATTTAAGTACCCAATCAATTCATAATTATAATAGGAAATCACTAAAAGACAAAATATAAAAGGCATATGATCAACATAGGGGATGTTAAATAATCAGTTGATAAATACCTATTCCTGGGTTTCTTTCTCTTTATTGAAAACTTAAAAATGTTTATTGATGTATTAGTCAAAATTTTCATTGGCATATTTATAATATATATATTGAATGAAGTACATGTACCGTCAATGTGCACCTCTGTAATTTTTACATACAGATATGTGGTACCTGTGTAACCTTCACTGAGATACTATTTTTTAGTATTACTTCTTAAAACATTATAAAATAAAAATAGAAATGTTTTTAGTAAGAATGTGTTTCTAAAACTAACAGCCAACATCAGATATACTTGTGAAATAAAATATAGTTCCACTTAATTCAAAAGCAAAATAAAAATGCACACTAATCCTGCCTATGATTCATTCTCTAAAAAAGAGAGCATGTTCACTGCTTTCTCCTTAAAGAGGACAAAAATTGTAATTTTCGCTGACTGTCAGTCCATCACTGCCAAAGTAACCTAAATAGTCAGCCCTGTGTACATATCAGGAAGTTGAAAATCTATGAACATAAATACGCTGAGAAACTTCACAAACCCTTTAAGGAAATGTTAGTTAGACTAAAGAGAGAGGCTTAAGCCCACCAATGCAAATAGGAGGCTACTGTGGAGTTGGAACTAATGGACAAAACAAATGTGTTAATAAAATTATGGTAACTTTTGCAGAGATAAAAATTAGAGGAGAAAAGGTGTTGAAACCTACTTTAACAAAAAAAATTTTTTTTTTATGTGGATACCGGGAGTCGACCTCAGGACCTCGCTCTTGCCAGCAAGCACTTGTGCTGCTGAGCCATCTCACTGGCCCTAACAAATAAAATTTTAAATGAGAAACATAAAGGTGAATTAAAGATAGAAAGGTCACTACTAGAATGTAAATGTTTTGGGAAAACAAATGAACAAATATCCATAAGCATACATAAATAGGAACTATATGTGATAACATTAATAATATGGCAGACATAACAAGAGACTTAGTATGTGAATGGTAATCATTGCTGGATTTAGAGTGGAAAAGAAATAGGTTAATGGTAAAGAAATACTGGAAGGGGCCGGTGAGATGGCTCAGCGGTTTAAGCGCCTGCCCTGCAAGCGCGAGGGCCTGAGTTCGACTCCCGGAACCCACATACGAAAAAGGGGCCGGTGATATCGCTCAGCGGCATGGGCGCCTGCTGGCGCGCGAGGTCCTGAGGTCGACCCCCCGGTACCCACAAAAAAAAAAAAAAAAAGAAATACTGGAAGAAACTTTTCTAAACTGAAGAAAGTTTAGCTTTGACTAGAAAAGGCAGTCTGAGTCTTAAATAGGATTTCTTTTGAAGACCTGCTTTTTACATATTATATGATGAAATTTCAAGAATACAGGAAAAAATATCTCACAAGCTTCTAGTCTTCCCAGAAGAAAAACATTCCCAAAGAAGAACGCTAGCCCTGGATACCCTATCTGCTGAACACAGGAACCTAGAAGATAGAAGAAAGTGATCATCACCAATCATTCAAGATGACATCGAACCTGGCGAAGATTTATGTTTTGCTGACAGCATGAAAGATGTTTTCGGACATGCAAAGACTCAGAGTTATGTCATCCATGTGCTTCTCTCTGAGGACATACACTTAAGAAAGTACAATGTTCTATAATCAAATCAATTTTAAATCAGAAAAAACCTCTCAAGGGAAGAAAAATGAATGAAATAGTAGAAATAGCAATGAACAGTTTTACTTATCCCATGTACCGTTAAATTTAAATGAACATTATGTTACTGAGATTTATGAGATACATTATAATGTATAGATAGGAGAATACAGTTGATATTTTGAATATTCTTCCTAGTCATCTCCTCGGGCAAATTTGAAAGTTCAGCTGTCCATTTTCTGTCTTCCAAATAATTTCAGGCAATAGTCTGACTAATTGTTAACCTAGTACATAATACAGATACTTTATTTTTTTTCCAGCTTCTAATATCAATTTCTGTACCACTTTTCTGCCTGCATGAATAATCTCTACATTGGCCTTTAGAATTCCCCCTTCTCTCTGTCACTTAATTCCAAAGGGAGTACCATAAAGTTTTAAGTAGTAGTGTACCATACTATCTGTTTGTTTAATCTTTGTTATCTTTTTGGAGTACATGGGATTGAACTCAGAGCCTTCCCATTGAACTGCATCCTTAGCCTTATTTATTTATTTATTTTTGAGATACAGTCTTGCTAGATTGCTAAGTTGCCCAGGCTTTGCTCCAACTTGTGATCCTCCTGCCTCAGTCTCTCAGAGTGCTGGAATAGTAGGCCTTCACCACCACGCCTGGCTTGTTTAATTTTTATACAGTCAGACTGGTAAATCAGTTCCTCTGGAATTAAGAAAGATTTTAGTCTTTCATGGACTAGTCTTTCCCCGCCCAAGATTATACAATAATTTTCTATATTTCCCTATAATAAAGTTTCTTATTGTAAGTAAATACTGAGCGGCATCCCTAGCCTGTCCTACCTCCCTCCATCCCTCTCTTCCTTCCTTCCTACCTTCCTTCCTTCCTTATTTCTTCCCTTATTTAAATTTCAAAACAGGGTCTTATATTCAATACTAAGTTGCCCAGACTGGGTTCCTGCCTCAGCCTCTAAAGGTGCTAGGATTAAAGGTGTGTGCCACCAGGCTTGTCTAAATGCCATTTTTGGTAGCAACAAAATGTCATTTGATGCATAAATGTCACTTTTTCTGTTGATCCTCTAGAAATGCTCTCATGTATACACAATTTGTGTAAGAGAATATGGTATGTATAGAGTCATATATACAAAGACATTCATTAAAGCATTATTTCTAGTAGGAAAAAAAGCCTGTCAGTAACTTTTATTATTTGCAAATAATGTGGCTAGATAAATTAAGAAATACGGATGTGATAGAATATAAACAGTTTAAAAGACTGAAAAAATTTATACATAATGACATGAAAAATCTTTGAGTCAAATTAAGGCTAACAACACAGGTCATACCATAGTCTTAAGTGAAATCAAACACACATGTTTAAATATCACACTGTTTCTCTGGTGTGAGAAACCGAAAGGGTAAATAAGGACCAAAATGTATAATAGATATTGTGCAATAGGAAAAAACAGTCAATTGGGAAGGAGAATAAGGGAGGGGAGAGAGGGAAAGGAAGAAATGGAAAAGAAAAAAAGAGAATAGAAGGAAAAATGGAAACAAAGCTTTTGTAAATAAGGAGGGGAAGAGGAGTTAAAGGGAGGGGAGAGGAATGGGAAAAAAGAAAAATCAAGATATAGCATGTGCAGGTACAAATTCCTTATAATGAATGTGATCATTATGTGTATCAATAAATGTAATTTTAGAAAATTCTGATTTAGCCAGGCATGGTGGCACATGCTTGTAATCCTGGCACGCAGGAGGATTCCCATGAGTTTGAGGCCAGCCTCAGCTACATAGTGAGTTAAAGGTTAGCCTGAACTGCATAGCGAGACCCTGTCTCAAAAAAACCCAAAACAAACAAACAAACAAACAAATAAATAAAAATCTGACTTAGATTTGCACAACCATGTATCTTAGGATGGCAAAAGTAGATCTCAATAACACATTTTATATAAAATTGTTGAAGAGTAACTATGAAAATACAAGGGAAAATGTAGAATCTATTTAATAGAAACCAAGAAAATAGTCTTAAATTTCATTGATATAGCAGACAATGTGGATTCTGATCTCAGAGAAAAAAGAAAAGTGAAGGTAGCAAGACACCCCTGTTTTTTAGTTTAGTTTTGTTTTTTTGGTTGTTGTTGTTGGGTTTTTGTTTGTTTATTTGTTTTTTGGCCTAGAGAAATTTATGAACAAATTCCAAACTCATATGAAAATGTAGCAGACTGTGACACTTAACCAGGAAGGAAAAAAATCAGTCCATAGACACAAACAAACTAAGAAATTTAAAGATAATAGAATTATCAGATAATGATTTTCAAGTAGCTTCTTAAAATATGCTTTAGACTTAGAAAATATAAATATAATGAAGAGTTAAATGAAATATAAAAATGAAGCAAATGGAAATTTCAGAGATAGAGAACACAGTATTTGAAATAAAAAATCATTAAATATATGCTCATATATCTATGTAGTATTTAAAATTATTAAAACAACCTCAAATTTACATTAAAATTACAAATCTATTTTTTTCTGACTCATATGAGAATAAATTGCAACCTGATGGTACATGTTCCCATAAATGCTTTACACATAAGGATATTCTCTATGTAGTCACAATTAGGCCATCAAAAGGAGGAAATTAGCACTGACCTATTTCTATGATGTACTGTAATTATTGGATTCCACTGAAGCTTTACCAATTGCCCCTCAAAATATTCTTTATAGCAAATACATAGTTTGTCTTGTCTCTTTAATTGTCTTAAATGTGGAACATTTTCTCAACTTTGATTTCCATCACCTTGACACTTTTTGAAAAGTACAGATTGGTTATTTTTTATAATATCTCACAAATTAGGTTTGTCTGGTTTTTCTCTTGATTGGATTCAGGTTACATATTTTTGTGAAGAAAATTTCATAAGTGATGTGGTGATCTCATTGTATCCTACCAGGTGCGGCGTGGTTTTGATTTGCCCCATAACACAGTATTAATTTCATCAGTTTATTAAGGTGATGTCTGCTAGGCTTTCCACTAGAATATTCTTTTTTTTCCTTTGCAATCAATTAATGTTTTTCATTAATGTTTTTCAAGCAGTACCTTGAAACTTCGTATGTTTCTTATTTCTCATCCAAACTTTAAACTTAGTTATATCAATATGAACTCTAGTCTTCTATTTTATTCAGTGTGTTCAACTCCATTGTGCTTATTTTCATGCTTGCAGTCGTCTGCCTCCCTTCCCATCTCCTCCCTTCCTTCTTCCCCCTCTTCCTTCTTCCCTTTCTATTCTCCCCAACCCTTCCTTGCTTCCATTTCTCCTCCTCTTCCTCTCTCTCTCTCCTTCTTTCTCACAGGGTCTTGCTGTGTTGCTCAGTCTGCTCTTCAGCTGCTAGACACTAGCGATCCTCCTGTCCCTCCTGGGACCGCAGCATGCCCTCCCTTCCCTATCTTTTCTGGCAGGGAGAAACCTGGCTCCCACTTACTTGATTAATCCCTGTATGTGTAACCAAACTCCTGTCCCCCCAGCTTTCCCTCTTACCTGGGTGTCCTCCTCTCCCAGAATGGTCCCTACCCTTCCGTGCTATGAACCATCCCACCCCTGCCAGCCCAGGGGCCTGGAAGCCACCTGTGTCAGTCTTGGGTTCTCATTCCCTGTGCTGGATGCCCGTGCACGTGGACCCTTTCCTCAGCTTTCCTTGACCCCGAAGCCAAGTCTCTCCAGGGAGCGCCATCCTCATCAGCTCAGGCACTGACATCTGACCCTAGGCCAACAGCCCCTGTGACCCTGCACCCCTGCACCTCCCCCATAGACTCCTCTTATCCCTGCCCATTGTGATGGCTTTAGGATGGAACTGTCAGGAACTGAAGAGAGAAGGAGGAAGGAAAGTAAATCCAAATACTTCTAAAATGCACTAACATAAATCTGTGTGATAAAGTATGGGAACTCCCACTTTGTGATCCAGTAGTACTAGTGGATTGCAACCCCTTTTCCACTGAGCTGTGAAATAGTAATAATAATGAGGGCTATCAATGAAAAACAGAAATAGGGTTCCAATTCTAAAGTTTAGTCCCAGTTCTCACATCAAGTGCCTCTGATTAGGCGCTTAGGTAATGATCAGAACAGCAGGTATAGATGAGACCCTAAGACCAAATAGTGAATTTATATGTAAAACAATAATCATTTTACACATCAACATATCTGATAGCATAAGTCAGCTAATACTGGAATTTTATTTCCACTGTCTAAAATAGTTTCACGTTATCTAATGAAAGAAGGAAAGATTATTGGGTTTTTAATTATGTATTAATATCTAATATGCACAGGTCAGACTAAGCAGTCTGTTGATATGTAAAAGCATTTTTTGCATATTGCCAGAAAGATTTAGCCACACATTGTTTTTTCACTTTATATTTATTATCAGTTAATTTCTGGCCAGTAATGATACACAGGAATAGTGTTATATGGGGGATAGTGCTTATTTCCAATTGATGATGAAATGACTGGAAACTTCTGACTTTTTCTTGATGTTTTATTACATTACTGGTAATACTTTCAGTCTTTCATCATTATTAATTCATTTAGTATTCATTGTGATAGTACTGATCATAATAAATTTATTTCAAATTCATGTAGTTGTCATATTTTATTCACTGCTATAGGATTTTCATTATAATTTGGAACTAATTAATATACCATTAAAATAAAGTGTTACCCACATTTTTCATTTTAAACATAAAATATCTAGCAGTTCATGACATATTGAATGAGTATTCAGTATCCCAGTGGTAACCCAAGTATCTGAAATTTCATTTTCAAGCAGTTAAAAAAGGGCAACAGAAAAATGCTCATAGAAATCAAATTTTAGCACATAAGTTAAAGCTTAGCAGTAAGTTAACTAGTTAACTTTTAGTGGTTTCCTTTTATTTACAATGTATAGTTCTTATTAATATAATAGGTGCTTTGTTTATATACATTATTGTTAATACTCCAAAAAGAGATTATTTAATTTTCCACTTGACTGGTGTCACCATGAGAGATTAAAAAACATAAACTCAAAATAGTGAATTTGATTGCTTGTCTTTTGCATTTATAATGACACTAAGAATGAGTCCAACCTAAAACATTGGTAACTAATCAGGTACCTTATATGCTGGTTTGAAGAAGCACAAGATGAATCTGTCTGCTGTATTCACATCTCTTTCTGCCACGAATGGTTTGAGTAATTTAAAAACACTATGTAAAAAGATAGAAAATAAATGGAGGGAGGGAGGGAAGGAGACAAGGAAGGAAAGGAGAAACAGAGAAAATAAGTACAGGTTAAGTCATAGTTGAAACCAAAGCAGAAGGGCTTCCTACACACATTGATATGGTAGCTACTGAACTTCTTGAGTGTCATCATGTGACAGCAGAACCACACATCCCCATAGTTTAGAAATCTCTGGGTCATAAAGATTTAGAATGAAAGATGTTAAGTGAGGAAAAAGCAAAACAAGGTCCAATTATAAGAAACAAATTTAGTACACACAGTATTAATGGAAGGCGTCAAGAAGAGACCTTGATTACCTATCAAATGCTGTGAAGAAGTCATGGGAAACAAGATGGAAGTCCATGGATTGCAGAGAATAAGGGAACTTTTTACTTTGTCTTTTAAAATCTTATCCTAGTTAACAGCAGGATGTGGCAGGAAAATACATAAAAACGTCATCTATGGCAAGCATGAAAATTGTGGAGCTGCTTCTCCTTCCCTTTCCTTCCCTCCTTCCCTCCTTCCATTTTTTCCCTTCTCTCTTCCCGTGATTATTTGCTCCACTCTTCTAATGAATCAGAGGCTTTACTATGGGGGGACAGGAATGAGTAAGATGTGAGGCCAGCTCTCAGTATAAAAATGTTCTGATTAGTATGTGGAAGAAAGTTGAGAGTACTGTGGAGACAAATCTTTCTGGAAGTTACAGTTGCAAAAATCATTTCAAGAGGGAGTGGTAATTTGTGAGGATCCACAGTGAGAGAAAACGTGACGTGTTCAGGGAACTCTTGGAGTAGAATGGCTCTGTGTTAGGCAGAAGTGGGGAAAAAAGACAGGGAAGACGCTGTCGAGGCCACATCTGGAAAGACTTCGACAACCTGAGTACTCAGGACTCCTTCAGGAAATTGGGGATGTTTTGTGGAGATCGGTATTAAAGGGTTTAAAAAAAAAAGGCATGATTAAATTTAAGTTTTCAAATCATCATAAAAACAGTACTTTGCAGGATGTAATGCCGAGGAAGAAGAGTATTTGTCTGGGACACAAGACCTTTGCAAGTAGCCAGTTTTAAAAAGAGGAAGGAGAAAATACAGAGAGCAAATTTCCTCACAGTTTCTGATGTGAGCAGCTGGGTAGGGGCAGTTACCATTCACGAGAAAGGGACGGAGGCAGGAAAAATGAGCCCCTGTGAGAAGCACGAGGCAGATATGGAAGAGGGACAAGATGAGTTCTTTCGGCTGTGTTGAACGTGAGGCACCTGGGATATCGCAGCCCAGATGGGATCGGCAGACGAGGAAAGCCCCTTCTTTTGAGCCCCCTCAGATCCTCCTTTTGCTTCCCCTCCCCTACTCTTTCCTAGAAGCAATCCCTTCCACTTCCGAATTCTACAGACATTTACTTCTTACCTAATATTTCACTTTTCATGCACTTTCATTTACTGTTGCTATTATTTTTTGCAGGTCTGTTAGTTTATAAACTTATATTTGAGAGCACAGAACCTTATATATAGATATATGTGTTTGGTTTGAGTAACACACAAATTTCACACAGTTTACAAGGAATAACAAGTTTTGAATTATAAGATAGTGACAAACTAGTATTTTTCTGCAATCCACAGTGGTGGTCATCATTATTTAATAATACAATAATAACCATTATCTTTTATTGAGTACCTATTAGCAGTCTTTCTACTCAGTTCTTTATGATGTACCAAACGATATATCCATGACATATTATTATTGAAATTTCCCAGAAAAAAACTAAATTTGTGATTAAAACTTGCTTAAAGTTATCCAGCAGCTAGTAAGTGGTATAGTTGAGATTTGAACTGGGTTCTCTCCGCAAAGCCACTGTGTTTTTCGACATCCTAACATTTTTAGTAGGCTAGGACACGGTCGTTATTGTAGTAAGTGTCCAAATTCTTTAGAGGTTAGTGCCCAGATAGTCTAATACTTCCCTTTAATTTGAAAAGTTATTCAGAGTTTCTTGAAGGATTGTATTAGTTTCTTTTTTCTCTCAGTTTTTAATTGTAAAAGTAGTATGTAGCTGTTATAATGAATTTAGAAATTAATCAAGTAAATTTCTCCTTCTAGATTTTATTCCCTAAAGACAATACTTTTTAAGAATTTGCTTTGTATAGAATCAGACTTTTTCTGTACATACATCACATGTACTTATAGTTAAAATTGCATCCCATATGTGTGGGAACACATAATACTACACTGTATCTTTCTTTTTTTCATATTATAATGTTTTATCGGTCCATGATCAGATACATTGATATGCTTAATTTTTTGTAAAGACAAAATTTTATTCCATTTTGTGCCTCTACCACAGTCTATCATTTCCTTAGTTTGTCCCTTTTATTTTAATAAAAGAATAATCTATCATAAAAACAGAAATTTCTAGGGAAAGAATTGCTTAATCATGCTTAGAGTATTCAGTATCCCTGCAATTTCTATTATAAGTTGTTCATATTTTCTTCTCTGTTAATTGCATGTCATTTATTGCTTTCCAACATATTACTTAAATTTTAAATTTTCTTTCCCCGCATTCAATGACTATAACACAAAGTCTTTAGTTTTCTCTTTTATAGGATTCCCAACTTATGTATATGAGATATGACAGATTTTAGAAATTTACTCTGTGAGTTTAACTGCCCACCTGCTGATGCAAACCCAAAATTCAGTTTCACGGTCTTTTTAAAAATGTTGTATAGAATAATTTATAAATACAGAAAGAACATTTATATGTGTGAAGATACATGCTATAAAACAATAATTTTTGAAAAATCAATTGTGTATCCCCACTCAGATTAATGGATCCGATGCTGCCAATAATTTTGAAGCGTTTTGTGTGTGCCTGTTGCATTTCACTCTCTCTCCCCCTTACCTGCTTATCCTTATCTCTTTCTGAAATTTGTTTTGTCACTCCCATTATAGATTTTCTAGTGTACGCATCCCTATGAATATTCCTAAGCTCTTCACGGTTTTCATTTATACAAATGAGGTTATTCTGCATGGGTTCGAAGGCCAAATTGTTTCCTACTATCAATATGTATGAGTCCTTAACATCGCTGACACTGGGTGCAGTCAGAAATGTTGGGTCTCTTGTGGATGTTGGTGTGAGTTCACACTCTTATTCTCTCAGTTTATTCTTACTCCGTTGGGGTGATCGGTGCTATCGCAAAGTTTCAGTATTACATTTGGAAACGGGTTGCATGAATTCTTTTGCCACTGCTTTTCCTTTCTTCTTCTCTTTTATCTTTTCTTCCTTCTCGTTTCACCCTTTCTTCCTCTCTTCTTTAGAAGCAGTGGTGACTAAGAACCCTGTCTCTGGAGCCAGGTGACCTGGGGTCAGATCTCAGTTCTGACATGTGCTGAGGGGTGACCCTGGGCACCCTCCTGCTGTGAGCGGTGATACGGCTTCCTTCTCAGGGGGGTAATAATCATCTCCGTCATGGTGCCGAAAGGATGATAGTTGAGATAACTCACCGGCGTGTTAAATGCTAGGAATACTGCCTGACACATGAGGCACTAATTAATTTTAGTAAAAGATTTTTCTCCACCTCAACAGCTCCTTTAATGTCTGCCTTTTACCTGTAATCACCTAAGTCATCAAGAGCGTAGGGCACCTGTTGGCTCTTTGGTAACCTCGTCATCCTAAAACAGGGAAGGATTTTAATGTCATGGTAGATGAGGGAGGCTTGTGAGGGACAGATCTCACTGAGATCAAATCTACCAACGGCCTGATGTCCCCCCAGGGGAGGCACCTTTGGTGAAAGACAGGCTGAGTGTTAGAGTAGCACCAATTAAACCTTGGAACCACTGTAAAAATAATGTGGGACAAAACAGCTGAGATTGCTGTCTTTTCAGAATTAAAATTTAGTGGCAGAAACCATCATTAAAATATCCTTAAATATCATTGTGTTAAATATTATGAAGAGCTGTGAGTGTGTAAAATGGAAAGGCCTAGCTGTAGTCAGACGAGTTAGGGAGAACTTCAGAAAAGGGGCTTTAAACTTCCCACGCATGCGAAATACCATAACATGAAACAAGAATACAGTTCACACAAGTCGCGTCCCACATGTGGTATATGCAGTACAAGCATGTAGCAAATATGATTCACTCTTTCCTTCCACTCATTGTCTGGAGTGGGGTGGTCTTATATTCTTGTATCCAGCACACTTTACTACCTCATGTGGTAATCTTACTGTGGTGTCTTCCATACACGGTCCATAGTGACACTGCATTCTTAGGTATGCTTGTGACAGTTCATGCTGTACCTAACCGTGCCGTATGTGATCTTACGAACTTGTGTGAATTCTCTTCATGCCGTATTTCACATCTGGATCATTAACTTCGATGCAAACATTTGTTCCTCTCTTTGCTTTTGTGGGTCCTTCACACACGAGCTTTCTAGGTACATCTCGCTCTTGCTTACCTAGAGCGTAATGCACTCATCTGACTCTCCAGTGATTTCTTAATGACAAGTTAATTGCTAATACTATTTTCTTTCTCTTGGCCAACTTTATCGTCTAACTATTTTATTGTTTGAAGTATTTTTCTCCGTGCTGTTTGTTCTAAGTATATATATTATGTATAGTCGTATGAAATAAACATGTTTAATGTAATAATGAAAATAAAAAGTACAGTAATGTTTCCAAGAAAACATAATTTGGAGGGACGTTTTAAAGAGGTGAACACTTGACCAGCAAATCTTTATTCATTCAGTGAGCAAAGTGCTAAATATTTGCCATCCTTCGTTCTAGGAGATACATTAGTATTCTGTGGTCCATTGTAGCTGGCTTCAGTAGTGTCCAAGCCACTTCCCTGTTGCTGGGACACAGAGCCTGAGACCGACACTTTGAAAAAGGAAAGGTTGGTTTTGGTTCACGGTTCAGTCCATGGTCAACAGGCTCCATGGCTCAAACTGCACAGTGCCCGGGCCTGGACAGAGGAATGCTGCTCACATCGTGGCATCCAGGAAGCAAAGAGCAAAGGGAGAGGAGCCAGGAATACAACATTCCAGGTCCCATTCCTAGTGACCGACTCTAACCAGGCCCCCATCCTAACAGCGAGTCAGCTCCGAGCTCAGGCAGCGGACTAATCTACTGATGAATATGGTACCCCCATGATCCACTGTCCTTCCAGAAGCCCTGCCTATGAACACTGGAGATTTAGGGGGCACTCTAGATCTAAGCGATAATGAGCAATATTGCACTAGTAATTGGGCAGTGGAAAGCGGGATAGCAACTATAGTACAGTACATAAAATTAAGATGGAGGTACGTCATGACTAAGCCTTTTGTTTCTGTAATTCAGCAAAATCTAAAATTTGTATTTCTAATCTCTTTCTGAGCCCCATGGCACTGCCCCGGCCTTTACCTTAAATGGACCTTCTGAGAATGCTAGCCAGAGTAGGCATTCTGTGTTAGATTTGTTTTTCATAGAGGCAATTTATTTAATTGATGAATGAGTTAAATATGAAGGCAGTTCAGTCTTGCATGATACATGTGTAGTGGCATTTTAACAGTAAATTCAAATAATTATGTTTTAAAATAATGACATAATAACACATTTGTTTTTTATTTCCTAATAAAACTCACTGTTAAATTAATTAGTTGCAAAATAGACGATTATAAAAATGGAAAAAGTAAAGCTGTTGAAAGCACATCACTTCTCAGAGAAAGGTTAATTCTTAAAACACAGCTCATTATGTTTGAAATGTTTTTTACTTTATTTTAATTTTATTTAAATGACATTTGAGTTATAATTATCATTTTTGGAAGAAAATACAAATTAAGTTTCACAGGGGGACTTGCTTTAGAATTATATTAGTTACTCATAAAATGCTCTTTAAACTTTTTGTTTTTTAGAGTTGTGGATGAATTCAGAGAAAAAGAGAATTGTGCAGCAATTAAAATCCAGAGCTGGTTTCGGGGCTGTCAAGTCCGGGCATATATCAGGTATAGTGATTTTTGTTGTGGAGACCTTGGCAATATCATAAAAATGCTTTTCCCAGAAAATGTAATTTATTCATGTAGTGATTATTTCAAATAATCTTTTAGTTTACTCATATGGAAGGTATTAGATTATATCATGTCTTTTAAAGGAAATACACAGTAAATCTGATTTTTTCTTACCAAATAAATAAATTATATTTACCATATCTCTACTTTTAATAATTTTCAAGAGTACAGATGAAATTACCTGATCAAATTCTTTTAACCAAATTCTGTAGGAGGTAATAAGTGGGTTTTTATTTATTCAGTGATAGGTAGGACAGGTCGAAGGAGCTATTCCCATCCTCTCTAACGTGGTGGCAGATCAAAGTAAATGACGGCCAAGTGATGTCGTTTGAATTATGCTAGAAGACTAAGAGCTTTTCCTCTCTTGATTCATCCCTCTTTTTCTTTAGTCCAAACATTTCCCCAGTCTCCCTTTAATTCTGACAAGAAGATAGTGCCGGGTAAGGTAGAGGGAAGAGCATGCCTAGAGCTTAATGATTCAGAAAACAAGCTGGGGTTTCATTTTATAATACTTCCTTACATTGTCCCAGGGAAGCTGGCCATGAGAATTTCAACTGTGGAGAGGAAGCTTCCTTTTGGCCGCTGTAAATGGTAGGAACGTAGCAGGAAAAGTACTGTTAATTCGGCAGACTAACATGATGTTGGTTTCGGCAATGAAGAAGGGAGTTATTTCCTGACCTAAAGAGCTATTTCTAAGTACTTATTATGATTTGCATCAATCATAATACTGAATGCTAGGACAATAACACAGATCATAGTGACATTCAAACATATTTTTAATCCAGGCATGGTGGCGCACACATGTAATCCTAGTACTCAGGAGGCTGAAGCAGGAGGATCACTGTGAATTCGAGGCCAGCCTGTGCTTCATAGTGAGGTGAAGGCCAGCCTGAACTACACAGTGAGACCCTGTCTCTACAAAACAAAACAAAACAAAAATATTTTTAAGAATAAATGATGTAGGGCCGATGATGTAGCTCAGCGGCATAAGCGCTTGCCTGGCAAGCGCAAGGTCCTGAATTCGGTTTCCGGTACCCACAAAAAAAAAAAAAAAAAAAAAAAAAAAGAAAGAAAGAATAAATGACACAGAATAATTGAAATTATTGTTTTGTTATAAGCCCAAAAGAAATAATGAGTGGTTATCTATGCCTTTTTTTACTACTTCTGGAAAACATTCCTCTATGCCAGAATGATAACTTCTGACTTTTTAAAAGTATGCATAAACTTAGCTTTGATTTTGGTCTCTTGAACTATAGAAGGTTATATTTTAAACAAAGAGTTCAGGAACATTCCTGAGCTAGGTGTGGTGACTCAAGTCTGTAATCCCAGCTACTCTGGAGGCTGAGGTAAGATGTACCCAAGTTCAAGGCCAGCCAGAACACTTAGTGAGAACTTGTCTCAAAATAATAATAATGATATAATAATAATTAATAATAAATAAAGCTGGGAAAAAAAGAGCTGGGAATGTAGCTCAGTGGTAGAGCACTTGCCTAGCAGGTTGAACTGTGGTTCAATTTCCAGTACAGTTTAAAGAAAAAAAAGGAAAAAAGAAACAATCCTGTTTCAATGAATGCATACTAATACACATATTTTTTACTATCCTAGGTATTTACACAGAGTAGCAATAATTATTCAAAAATGGTGGAGAGGTTACTTAAGCAGAAAATACTATCGACTTACCGTGGAGGTAAGTCTAAGATTTCTATGTGCCTGTCACCATTTGAGTCATATGGCATGTAATGTATTAACTTCAGTTGTTTTCACATGCAATATGGGAATTACTGATGTTAAGTGTTTGTATAAGGACAGCGTTTGGCTTAATTTTTGATAAGGAGCCACTTCTGAGAAGCTTCCCTGATTTTCCTGTTGGCAGTTGACTTGCTTGCCCACAAACTACCCTAGGTATTTTTATTTTGTTTAAAGTACCTTTCACAGCGCGCACAATTGTATTGTTTATGTGTTGAGGACTGTCTGTACTTACTAGAGGCTCAGGTCTTTGAGGAGAGAGACTATAGCTATTTTTGGATCACCACATTTTAGTCTAATGCCTAGCTCCTTGCACAGTCAATAACCATCCTCATAAGGATGCTAAAGTGCTAGAAGCAAACCATGCACTTTCTTCATTATCCCTTCAGGACTTTACACAAAGTTTTGTTTTACAGATGTAAGACTTACATAAATGTATGAATGACAGTTCCAAATGATTTTTTTTTAATTGCATATATTTATAGATATATCATGAGAGTATTTGCAATTAATATTATTGGAAAGCAAAAAGATTACATGGTGTCTTTGTACTAGTTGTGCTATTTGCATTATTCATGGATAATTTAATGTATACATCATGATGCTCATTCAGAGGTATTATGATGACCATTTGGTGGGTTAGAAAACCATGGCTCATATGCTTGTTCATGAACACATTGTACCATATTTCGTGTACATAGAAACCTCACAATTGTTATAAAAATTTTCAAGTTGTGTGGTAATTGTTTGATAATTGCCAACATCCTTTGATTAAGCTTGACCAGGACATACTGTGTCTCATTCTTGTTGAATTTTCCTAGCATGGTTCCAGGAACATAGTACATATTCAATTACTACTCCACACTGAATTAGCACTCAGTGAAATGGACAGAAGCATGAACACCAGCGCCATTGCTACTAGGCTGTTGATGCCCCCTTATCCAGCAGAAGCTGAAAAGGGAAGCTTATCAGTCATCGGTCTGAGTATATCATGTCTTACCTTTTTTTTCTCTTGATTTTGGGTAAATGTTATTTAAAAACTTAACTTTGAACTCAGACATCAAGTGCCTGTATTTCTGTTTCTGCTTGACATTTTGGAAAGGAAAAACCGGTAGGAAAAGGAAACTAACAGTTACAAGGACATAGTTCCTCAGGGTTGCGCCTGCTTGGCTGGTGATAGTCTTTTTTAGCTTCTCATGCTGAATGTGTGGGCACTTGGAAATTGCTTTTCATCTGGTGTGCATGCAAAGAGCCCTTACTGTTTATTGAAAGATACGTAGAAGTAAAGAGTGCATGGGCTAAAATGGATATTCCACATCTATCTGAACTTAAATATTCTACTTAAGGGAGAATTTTATTTTATATGTGGGCCCATTGTGTCCTCCAAAATGAAAACTGCGATCAAATACCAGTGCTTTTATTATGTCAGATTTCCGTAGTGATGCTTTTTAATACTGTCTTCCACACTCAAGTTTTCTTGCTCCTTTCCTTTTCTTTTGTCTTTCCATTTTTGATCTGTGGTTTTCTTTTTTCTTATTTTTTTTTCTTGTTTACTTCCTTTTCTCTCTTCAATACATATATTTTCTCTATGTACATATTGATCTTTGGAATCATTTGAGACAAAGTTTCAGAAGCAATGCACCCTTATCTCTGAACATGACTGTATATTTTCTATTTAATCATATTACAAAATCAGGAAACTGACATTTTTTTTTTATGTGTGTACCGAGAGTCGACCTCAGGACCTCGTGCTTGCCAGCAAGCACTTCTGCTGCTGAGCGATATCACTGGCCCTTTTTGTCCTTTATGTGGGTTCTGGGAGTTGAACTCAGGACCTCGTGCTTGCTAGGCAGGCGCTTATGCGACTGAGCTATCTCACCGGCCTAGGAAACTGACATTTGTAAAAAAAAACAAAAACAAAAACAACTTATTCTCTATATATTCATTCTATTTATATTTTACTGATGTCCCAAAACATATTTTTTGTAGCAAAAAGATGGTTTCCGTGCTATAAATGACAATTTCATGCCCAGCATGATGCCACACACCTGTAATCTCAACACTTGACTTTCAGGCCAGCCTGGGCTGTATAGTGAGTTTAAGGCCAGCCTGAACTTCACGGTGAGACCCTGTCTCATAAAACCTAAATAAAGTAAAAATTTCATGTGGCACTTAGTTGTTACGTCTCTTTAGTCACTATTAGTCAAGAACACGTAATTCCATAGTCTGTCTTTGCCTTTTATGAATAACCCTTATATTTTGAATGAGTAAAGGCTACTTATTTTTCAGATTACTTCTTAATTTTGCTTTGTTGATGGTTTTTTACTGGTAAATTGTGGTTTTCCATTTTTAGCAGGAATATATCTCAGTACATCATTTCAGGAAGCATGAATCTCATTTTGCCCAAAGATTGTTAATGTTAACTGTGGCCATTTAAAGTCATATCTCTTGGGTTTCCATATCTTAAACTTGCTATTTTTCTCTTATGAAGCAAAAGTTATTTAGAGATGCTATATATATAGATATATGTTCTTTTGCCTCAACTTTGGTATACTAGGTTTAGCAAGCAATGGTGATTTTTTGTTTTTTTGAGGCAGGATCTCACTTTGTAGTTCAGGCTAGCCTTAAACTCACTATGTAGCCCAGGCTAGCTTTGAACTCACAGTGATCCTCCTGGCTCAGCCTCCTGAATGCTGGGATTACAGGTGTGCACCACCAAGCCTGGCCAAGCAATTATGATTCTTACCTGAAACAAGTATTTGTATATTTGTCAAATAGTGATTTTCTATTCCCATAATTTCTTCTACATTTACTTCCTAGCATTCTATTGTAAGAGCTTTTACTTCATTCCCAATTATTTATTTATTCATTTATTTATATCAATATGAACTCATAGATTCCTATTAATTTATTTATTAAATTTTTTATTAGTACATATTTTCCATACATATTGATCACATTCATCAGAGGGAATTTGTACCTGTATATAATCTATCTTGTGTGTGTGTGTGTGTGTGTGTGTGTGTGTGTGTGTGTGTGCACCAGGGGTCGAACTTGGGCCACAGGCGCCCATGCCGCTGAGTGATATCACCGGCCCGTTTTTCGTATGTGGGATCTGGGAGTTGAACTCAGGACCTCGCGCTTGCCAGGCAGGCGCTTACACCGCTGAGCCATCTCACTGGCCCCTACATAATCTATCTTAATTCTTCTTTTTTTCCCATTCCTCTCCCCTCCTTTCAACCTTTCTTTTTATCCAGTGTTTTATATTCAGGCACTGTCATTAATTGCTTTGGTACTCAAAGATTACCACATTTTGCTAGTAGGAGCTTTACGAGCCAACTTTTGATACAGTCAGATTACCTAAACAGGACGATCAAGGAAATAAGTGATTTTGTATGGAGTGAGAAGCATTTTGGCCCTATTATTCATTAGTAATGAAATACATATATCAGTAGTTCATACAAAGCATATACAGTATACATGTGCATGAGGCATTCTGTGAGAATTACTGACTTAACTTGCATTGCTGTATTTTCTACTCAAGCCACCAATCAAATGAGACTTCTTTTAAATCAAATATACAAAAATATACACATTTCAATGACTGTTATCAAAGTCGTTCTGGTTTAGATTATAAATGTCCTCCGAAGTCTCACATTTGGACCTGGGCCCTGGTGGGAAGGGGCTAGTCACTAGGGGTATGACTTGGAAGGGTAAGTTCTCTACCCAAGCTCCTTCCTTCTCTCTCATTATGTGGTGAACAGCTATCCTGTGCCATGCCATTCTGCTATGCCATTTCTGCCTTAGATCCAGCTTGCCATGGACTAAACTCACTTTAGCTGTGAGCCTAAACAAACCCCTTGTCCTTTAATTGCAGATGTTGGGTATTTTGTCCCAGTGATGAGATAGCTAATACAGGAAATTGAGAACAAGAATGGGTAGTTGCTATGACTGTACTTGACCATGTAGTTTAGTATATTTTGGAACTGGTTTGAGGGAGTTACTTGAAAAGATTTGGAGATGCAGAATAGCGAAACTCTAGAACACTGAAAGCAGTGCTTGATATATGATACTGGTCAGAGCTCAACTAGAATGCAGATGGGAATGCAGAACATAAAGATCAAGCTCAGGAGGTTTCAGTTGGGAACAAGAATTCCATTGGCAGTTGAGCTAGGTGCCATATGTGTTGTGCTCTAGCAAAAATTTGTCTTCATTTTGCCCATATCCTGAGACTTGGCAGGAGACTGAGATTAAGGGCAACAGACTAAGTAATATGATGGAAGAAATTTCAAGACAGCTCAGTATTCAGGCTGTGGCATGGGTACTGCTGGCTGCTTCCAGCTAGTTTTATAGTGAGAATAAAGAGCAAAAACAGAACTGAATGATGTGAAGCTTGGCCAGAGAGAAAGCAGACTTATAAATCTGGGGCAGAAGAGAGTGTGGTTTTTGAAAAGATTAGCATTAAAAAGAAGCTGAGTACTTTCCATAAGGACAATAGAAAAGATGGCTACATGGCATCTCAGGAATTGGCCATGCCCTACCCTTCTAAGAGTCAAAGACGTAAAAGGGTAAACAGAAATTGCTTTAAAAGACTTTATTTTCATAAGATAACCCCAAGATGCTTTACTCCAGAAGGACCATGTGAGGAATTGGTTCCCTGGGATACATTTCTCTGTGCTCAACCAGCCAGGTACTCAGAGGTCGCTGCAGCCATACCTCAAGGTGACCTGGCTGTTGTTTAAGCGGGTGGCAGACCTGAGCATTAGCCACATAGAGCTCGTTCTTTAGGCATGCCGAATACGAGAGTAATGGTAATGGTGGTTTATGGAGGCTTCCCCAGATTTCAGTACAAAGCCTGGAAATTCAGGCAAAAGTATGTGACAGTGTCTTGGTGTATGCAAAGAACCTTGAAGCAAGAATGCATGAAGCTGCAAGAGTGAAGGCAAAAGTACAGTGGAGGGCCGGTGAGATGGCTCAGCAGCTTAAGCGCCTGCACGGCAAGCACGAGGGCCCGAGATCGACTCCCGGAACCCACATACGAAAAAGGGGCCGGTGATATCGCTCAGTGGCACGGGTGCCTGCTGGCGCGCGAGGTCCTGAGGTTGACCCCCCAGTACCCACACACACAAAAAAAAATACAGTGGAGACCCAAGGAAGTTGGAGATGCCAGGAATATGGAAGCTCTGTTGAAAAAACTGCAGGCAGCGAATGGAGCCCACCCAAGAATGAGGCCATGTGGGCTACAACCAGCAAAGCCACAGGACAAGGGCTACCCAAGACCTTTGGTGCTCACATCTTACCACAACCCCAGGTGTTAGACATGGAACTACAGGATTTAATGTTTGACCTGCTAGGTTTCAATCTTGCTTTGATCCAATTCTTTTCTACCCCTTATTCCTGCTTTTTGAATTGCAGTATTTACCCTGTGCTATTGTGTATTGGAAGTATTTAACTTTTTTTTTACATAGTCTCATAGCTAAGAATTTGCTTTGAGTCTCAGAGGAGACTTTGGACTTAAACTTTTCAGCAGTGCTGGTATTGTTAAGACTTTGGCAACTCTTAGAGATGGACTAAAAGCATTTTTGCATAATTGATGGACATGAGCTATTAGGGGGTCAGACGTGGAATGTTATGGTTTATATCTAAAATGTCCCCCAAAATTCTCACATTCAAAGATGGGGTCTAGGCAGAAGGGGTGGATCTCTATGGGTGTGACTTAGAAGGGTATATTCTCATCCTGGGCTCCACTGTTCTCTCTCTGCTTCCTGACTGCCATGATGTGAGCAGCTTTCTTTCACCATGCCATTCTGCTATGCTGTTTCTGCCTTGGAGTCGGCAACTATGAACTGAACCCATTGAAACTATGAGCCAAAATAAACCTCTCTTCCTCTAAGTTGCAGGTGTTGGGAAGGATAGCCAAGACAGCAGTTAACTTGGGAGTTTATATTCTAACGACACTAGGGTTGCTAGAAAAACATATTATCAGTTTAAGTAATGAGCCACTCAAGAAAATTCATTTTGTTATATTAGTGTTTCAGCTGGGTTTGATTAAGAATATCACTCAGGATGATCAGCAGATAATCTTCTAGATTTGGGTTTCATTATCTTTTGGTTGTTTTGGTAAAGTTCAAAATATGGAGATTTTCCTCAATTAGATTGGTTTTTCATAGTTTTTAAATATCTGTTTAGCTTTCAATTTCTTGATAATTGGTCTGTTTTATTTATTATTAACACCATTATATAAGCAGTGCCTAGCATGTGAAATGAAGTGTACTTATAATGGGATCTCAATAAATAATTATTAAATGAGATTAAGATAGCTCTTATTTACCACATGCCTAAGTATGAGTGGAATTTTGCACTAAGCACTTTATATTCTTAATGCATATGTCAACTATATAGTCTTACTCCAAGCCTATGAATATCGTCACTATTTTGTAGGTAAAGATTCTTAAGCTTGGGTTACTTCTCCTGGGACACACAGTGGTGAGTGAAGGCCAATTCAAACTCAGCTTGATTTGATTCAGAAACACTTATATGAGCAGGTAGACAAGTCAACCTCAATCATTTATTCAAGATTTCCATCCTCTGGGATATACAGAAGGTCTTGTAGGACTTAAGTAATGCAAACATATCAGAGATTTCTGCCTTCCTGAAGCCTTCACTTAAAAGATCCCTACTGTCTACAGCCATACCTTCGATCCTGCCGAATTCATTCTTCCAGGCCTCTGTAGCTTGTGGACCGTGTAAAAGGAATGGGAATTTTATCAGTGCTGGTGTCCCTAATGCTTAGAGTCCAGTTCAGTCCCCACCACTGCCACCAAGGTTGCCCCCAGGGTATTAGCCACCTCCTACGAGCTAAATGCTGCATTTCTTTATTTCCAAAGGTTAACCCCCAGTTCTTTCCCAGTAATGTGAAATCTTTGCTTCTCTTTCCATTTCTCTGCACTCTTCCTTTTACCCACTCCTAGCTCCCACTCCCTGAATAATCTCTCAGAACCCCAGTTTTCATAAAACAAAGGTAGGGATGGATAGTCACGCATAATCCTCCTGAAGCAAACGTGTATGAAGGGACCTAGTATTTTCTTGCCCTAGGGAGTGGGACACTGGTTGAGGATACTATTAGAATCTCCATTAACTATCCTGTCACACACATTAACACACACTGTCACATTTATTGTCCTATAGTAATTATGCTTAAACCATCCGTTTCCAAATTTATTCTGTATAAATTTTTTGCCTAACAGCTACATACAATAATAATGCTGAATAGTGTATGATTACGTTATATAATGAGTGGTATAAGGTAGTAATTTTAAAATTTATTAACAAAATACTCTTTTAGCAAAAATTTTAGCAGAATTTTTAGCCCTCTATGTAAAACACAGTGAACTTATTTTGGAAGCTTGAGAAATACAACTGCTTATATTCTTTTTCTGTGACCTCTATTGTCACCTTAGCCACCAGAGCATGGTTTGAAAGCCACTCATTTAATTTACTTTTCTCTGGAAAGATCTTGGAAAGGAACACACACACATGCACGCACACACACATGCTCACACACATGCACACATGCACACGCACACATTCCTGATGACGTTAATTGCCTGTAGGGAAGGCAACCAAGTACGGGAGGAATAGGGGGGCGAAGCAGACTTTTCACTCTAAGCTCTTCTGTAGCTTCTGAATTTTAGACAAAGTGAGTACATTATCTATTACATAAATTAATTTGAAAAGTCAATTTACAAAGGACTTTTCCTGCCAAACACACACACACAGCACAGAGGTGAGGGTAACATATGTTGAGATGGGGAGTTGATATGTGCTCCAAAGGTCAAGGAAATGACACTGGAATGGAGCCTCAAGACAAAAAGAATGAATGAAGCTTTGAAACCAGGGAGGAGTGTGGCATATTGAGAAATAACGAGGATGTGGCTCTAGCTGGCATAGGGAGATTAGAGAATAGCAGAAGGTTGTTCAAGGGTTGCATGCAACCTTTATAAAATAGTTTCCTCCATTTTCAAAGGAATAACTTCCTGAATGTTTAATTTCTTGTTTGAAATTCAACTGTCATATGTTCCTAGTAATGTTTTATGAAGTAGAACGTGCAAGTAGTATCTTCCTTCCTTTTGTAGATGAAGAATGGGAGGCTCAGGGGGACTAAGATATGCCTAAGGCTACAAGGTCCTATTCCGTGTAAGTCCACACACATACACCTGCCCCATAACAGATATCTTCTCTGGATGTCCTTTAGGCACTGCACGTCTGCTTCTGCATGCCAGGATGTGTTATATTCTCATTCAAAATTATTCATCCCCTCACCTCTTCCTCTTAGAAGGGTGATTCATCCCCATTCCATTTAATTTTTGTTTTGGCTTCGTGTTGTATGCTGATGGGAGATTTGCCACGAGCCTCCATGTTGGAGCCTTAAGGGGCTTTCTCCCCCTTTCCCTCTATCACACCTTGCTTATGGGCTGTCCCTTCAGCGTTGGCATTTAGATGAAGAGCCATGGAGTATAATAGCTATTAGGAACCGTAGCTCACCAGTCATGAGGGTGAGAAATAACCTTTTTGTTTCATAACCTACTGACACAGCTGCATTTTTATCCCAGCTAAGCTGATCAGTAGTTACAATGATAACAAAAACAAGGATGTTTATAGGAAACGTTCTGAAAAAGGTACCTGGTGATCACAAAGATGTTTTGAGATTGTTTAGTTTGTGATGATGTTAGGACACCTCCATGTGGTGATAATCTTATAAGACATTGATGCTGTCTCAGCAGAGTGTCTGGTACATCATAATTAACACTTAACAAATGTTACCAAGCTGAACTGCTGTATAGGAACATAGGTTATGGGTCAAAGCTGGAGGTAAAGGTTTTACAGTCACCATTGTGACAGGATTTTCTACCCAAAGAAAAAAGTATCTGAACAGTAGAGGTGAGGGCCAGTAACTGAGGCTTGTGGAACATGTTAGGTAGGATTTAGGAAGAGGAAAGAATTTAAAATGGAGAATAAACAATCAAGAAAACAGAATGACACAATATCACAGGGACTAGAGGAGAAAACTTGCGAGAAACTTGTACATGTCAACAGTATTAAACGTGGCAGTGATCGGACAGAGAGAGGACTGAGAGAAGAAGGCCTAGGATCTTCTTTATAAGCACTCCTTATTTTTGGAGACAGCCTTCCTCAAAATGCTACTGGGCCAGAATGTTTCCATTTAGCTTTTACACAATTCTCACAGAGACACCAAATGGCTTATCCAACCCCAAGTGTTCTGCTTTCTGCACAAGAGGGATGGAGCTATTCCTGTCTTCTGTTGTGATTGACACTCTCTTCCCTTCTGATGACTATTATTTTTCTTTTCAACTTCCACTTCAGGCCTTTCTGCTGACTTTCGTGCTGCTCTATGAAGAAGCAGAATCCAAATTTGCCCATCTTCGGGGTCCAGGACCTCTGATTCACAACCGCGATAGCCCTTTCTTGTTGTGGAGGAGGGACCCTGATTCTTCTCTTTCATTAACAGCCTACTCGCGGTCGCCTGGTATGAGTGCTCAGTGCACAAGCACTCCACGTGCGCAGAAATCCTGCTGTGATGCTGGGGTGACCTGGTCACTCCACTGGACGTGCACCTCATTCTATCGTTTTGGGACCCTTCTCATTCTCGAGTGTGGAGTGCTCTGCATAGCTTCTCTTTAACACTCATTGCTTTTTTTCATAATGGTAAAATAAAAATGGTCTTTGTTTTTTTTTTTGAGATGTGGTTTTACTATATTGTCCAGGATGGCCTTAATCTCCTAGGCTTAAGCAGTCTTCCTGCTTTAGCCTCCTGAGCATCAGGGACTACACATGTGCATCCCTGTGCCCAGGTGAAATCGTGGTCCTTGTGGACAGCAGGCTCAGGAGAATGCTGAAACATCCTTTCACCGCTCTCTGCTGGGCACTAGCACTTTGAGTGCTCCCTGGTGGAAATGATCAATATTATCTACAGAGGACAATTTGTATGTATTTTGCTTTACTGTTAAATTTATTTTTCTTTTTTATATTTAATTAGTATATAGTCTACATTATGTTTAATAGCAAATCTAATACTTTTTTACTATCAGAGTATGAGAGCAGGAAAGTATAAAGGATGTCACAATATATAACTAATTTCATATGATTTATCATGAAACAAATTTGTATTAATTGTAGTGCTGGACAACTCAAGCATTAGGCTTTTAAATTGAGATTTGCTGAATAATATGTTTTGCAACCACATTTACAGCCAATTTAAAATTTTTTCTTAAAATATATTAATATCCTATAATAAAATGATTTACTTGATAAAGATAATTATGAACAAAATATTGTATATGCAAATTATAAAAATAACTTACTGAAATGCCAAAAATCAAGGTTTACAATAATCATATATGGCTAGCCATTTTAATACTTTTTTACAAAATACTCATATCTGATTAAGTGTTTAAAAGACTAGAATTGAGAAAAAGTTTTAATAACTTTTATAAGGGTGAGGATAACATTACCTCTCAAATTTTATTGTATCTTCTTATGATAAATACCTTTTCCTCTTAATGTATATGGTAAAATATATAGATATCAGTCACTAATTTTAAAACTGGTAAGAGATTGATATGACTCTTTCTGTAGACATTTTTATTTCTCTTTCCTACATGAATAAATGTTTCTTCTGTACATGAAAAATACCCCTGTCTTTTGATATTTCTTTTTATATGGCTCCAAAATCACTTATAATAAAATAAGGCAATGTTCTTCCCCTTTTAATGTCAAAGCCCAAAACTGAAGTATATGTTATTTTTCTCCCTTCAGAGCCTTACATTTTAAATAAACTTCAAACCCAGGACAAGATAATACTTTGAGTTATTAATATTAATTTAAAACTTTATTAACATTTTCATCATAATTATGAAATGAATTTAGATTTAGTTCACCTTCTCCTAAACATTATACTAAGAGTAATTGAGAAAAAATATAACTGGCTTTTTATTTTCTTTTGTATGGAAAAAGAAAGGCTGTTTTAAAAATCAACTGTTGATAATGACCAGTTTCTTAGCAATTACCACCAAACAAGGCAAAATGTATGCACAGACTACCATGATGATTAAACTCACTTTGATGATTAAACTCAAAACTGTGAAATGAGGATGGCAGTGGCATGGAGAATACAAAGGCTCAAGCTCATTAGACCTGTTATCCTGTTTGTCATTGCTTTAATGCAGTTACATCCTTCGTAGTGTCCAAACTAGCAAGGACAGCTATTTGATTTGGTAGATATCTGTAGATACTGTGACTGTTAATCCCAATGTATCAACTTCATTAGATTAAGAAATTCCTAGGGGCCAGTGAGATGGCTCAGCGGCGTAAGCGCCCGCCTGGCAAGCGCGACTCCCGGAACCCACATATGAAAAAAGGGCCGGTGATATCACGCAGCGCGGGCGCCTGCTGGCGCACGAGGTCCTGAGGTTGAACCCCGGTACCCACAAAAAAAAAAGAAATTCCTAGCAGACTAGTAAAGCATGATCCTGGCTGAGTCTGGCGAGGTTCTGGAGCCAGGGCCTCGGGTTCTATATCCAGTCCCTCACCCCTTCCTCTCAGGCATTGCTTCCCTATTCTGCTTCCCAGCTGCCATGGCCTGAGCAGCTCTGCTCCACCACACCCTTCCACCGTGATGTTTCTGCCTCGGAGCCTGCTGAGCATGCACTGGATTTCCTGGAACTGTGGCCTAATTGAACCTTCCCTTTTTTTAATTTGTGGGTGTCAGATACTGTGTCTCAGCGATGGGAAAGCTAACTAATACAGATACATAACTCAAAATTACTATGACTCTGTATTACTTTGAATGTTCTACTTTTGAAATAGCCCTTTCCCCCTTGAAATGCATCTTTTCTTGGTTTCCAGTCAAAATGCTCAACAATAAGGGAAAGATTAAATAACTCACTGTGTATGCATATAACAAAGCACCAAGTAGCCAACTATGTTATATCATATATAAGAATATGTGAAGAAAGAATTTAAAGTTGAAGAAAAGGAGAGAGCTGTCAAATTAGGTGAGAGAGTCTTTTAACAGAAATTTAGCCTCCAGGGACTTAAACAGAAGAATTTGGAGTCTGGGTTTAAGACAAGAAGTGGAACATTTCTATTTGACAAGGTCTGGAGCATGCTATGGGAATGTAAGGCTAAACTGAAATGTGGGTCATGGGACTGAGAAACACAGGCGATTGTGAGGTTAGGTAATTGAATGTGCTGTCCACATGAGCAAGGAAAGTCTTGGGGTAATGGCAGGAGTTCTTACAAGGAGTAAGACCCTTGGCCAGCTGTCAAAATATTTATACCACATAATTGGAACAGGTTAGGAAGGGCAAGAAGACAAGGAATGAATGGTCTAGACCTAAAGGCCAAAGAAAAGACGGTAACAGCAAAATGCAACAGATAGCAATAAAGTTGAAAAGATTGAGATTCAAAGATTGTTTGTCTGTTTTGTTATTTTTTAAGACATATGTCCTCCTGTTTGAAAGTATCTAATGAAGCTAGGAGAATGCTAACTTTTTACTCCAGTTGACGATACTGTCACTGGACCATCGGGACAATGAGGACTTTCCGAAGAAGGGATGGGGGCTTCGACTCTGACCTGGGCAGGTTCTTGACATATCGTTGCATAAAAGCATTTCAGGCCACTTCAGGGAGAGGCATAGGTTGATTTAGTAGGCAGGGTTAGAAAGTAAGAGAAAGTGGGGGAAGGACTTCATCTTGAGGAACTGAGGGGGCTACAGCTCTGTCAAAGATGAGACTGGCCCGTTAACAGAGGAATGAGGCGAGCTTTTATGTGCTTGTGCAGCGGGGCTAGTGTCAGGTTAATCCTTCTCTTAGTTCTAGTTTTGCAAGGGACTTCAGAGAAGTCCTTTTCGTTCGAGGGGGCGGTTAGCCTCTGTGAGCTGACTGCTTTGCTCACAGTAGTCTCAGTGTTGTGGAGGCTCTCTCTGCTGCAATTCAAGATGACGTTAGGTTTAGGGGGTAACTAGAGCCTTTCATGTTACTGTAAATCTCTTAACTTGATTCCTCAGCCTTGAGGGCGGATGAGATAGGTCATGTAAATTTAGAGCTTGTCAACCTGTATTGCCAGTTTTTAGAAACAGTCTAAATGAGTGCCATGGATATCTGCAGAGCTGGGCAGGATCTTATCCAAAGTTTAAGTTAGTGAAGAATACAGACAAAAAATGAAGGTCAAGCTTTGTTCTGCTTTACTCACTCATTAGGTATGAGGAAAATAAAAATTTTGTCTGCTGAGAAATGTCAATGCCATTGTCATTTTTGGACATGCTATTAATATTGAATAGCTACCATATGTTTACCTAACTCTCTACAATTAAAAAAAAAGAAAAAAAAAACCTTTTAGGATAGAAAATAATTTTAAAACATGGGCTTTTGTATGAGTTATATTTTAACTACTCATGTGACCAAAGGATAAACATTAATATAACATATAATCATCATTATTCAAAGTGGAGAAACAAAGACTTAGGTGAAATTGTACAAAATTTTAATGTATCTAAAAAATCTTTAGTTTATAGAAATGCACAATTCATAGTCACATATTTTTAGTGTTTTTGAAAATATTATAAAATAAAATTGACAATTTTGACCATTTTAGCTGTACTATTTGTGGAGTTAAAGCATATTCACATTATTATGCAACCATCACCACTATACATCTCCAGATCTCTTCTGTCATCTCAACTCAAAACTCTGTGCTCATTAAACAATTACCCACTACTCCCCAAGCCCCTGGTAACCACCATTCTATTTTCTGTCTATGAATTTGACTATTGTGGGTACGTTATATGAATGGAATCATAGAACACCTCTGCCACATGATTTTGGGGGTTACTTTCAAAAGCACTGGACTAGCGAATTGAGAATAAATATTGATTAGTGGTTCACTTGAGATTGTTACGCTGGAATCAAAGTGCTTTTCCATCTCCAAACACAGAGTTCAGAATTCTTAGGCTCCAAAGCTATCTCTCTCTTTCCATTAGTTCATGATATAATTTAATCTTTTATGCATTTTGGATTTTACTTATGTTACCTACTTTTAGTGTAACACTACTGATAATCCCTTTCATAATGGCTATCGCCTATGCTCCAAGTGTCTTAATTGCTTTTTCTCAGTTTAATCTTCACAACAATTCAATGAAGCATGTAATGCACTCTTTTGTAATCAGGGAAATCAAGATTGAGAGACTTAAAGTTTTTCAAAGCCACAAGCTGTTATAAACAAAGTGAGGGATTGAACTTAGGTCTATGAGTTGAAAACTCATACACTGTCTCTTTTTACTTAAATAATGGTGGGATAAAGATAAGAAATATATTTTGCTGAGCCAAAACTTTTAGGAACATATAATTTCTAGTACTTTTTTCTTTATAAAACTATCTAAAGCCTGTATGTGCTTCGATATGCCTTGAAGAAACACAATTATTAAAATAAATATTTCAAATCACCTCAAATTCCAAGAGTTATGCCTTGCTTAATATGAGAAAGAGAATTTGAAATGAAGTGACACCATTGTGTTCATTTGTAAATAACATATTGCAGCAAACTGTTTCTTAATTACTCAGACTGTTGATAAATAATCCAGCATCGCTGCTCTCCACAGACAATTGCTTTGGATTAGAGCAGGCAACTCAAACAACACTAATTACAAGGAAACCCTTTTATGTGAATTCCTGTTTGTTATAGAGAAGAAAAAAATCCCCTGATAAAGGGTTGAGGCACTTTTTTATTTCCCCCATTTTTGCCTGAAACAACACTTAGTACCTGGGCTTAAATTATTTTGAAAGAATTTTGATTTAATAAAAATGGATAAAGTTGTGTATTTTGTTGAAAAACAATGTTGTTCATTGCTTTTACTGTTCACTGTACTGTCATGAATTATGCTCATTTTGCATTTTTAATTAAATAGTGCAACAGATGTGGAAGCTTTATTTAAAGCCATGGTTCCACTGAAATCAGCCACATTGCTAAATAATTACTTGCTCTAAGGGTGTTTTGTGTATTAATAGATAAGCGTGCCTTTAAAAGAAAGAAACAGACTTCAGGAAGCCTTCACTATATCCAGGGATTTGCTGTAACACGGTATCATTGTATTTATGATTTTATGGTGCTAAAATGAATATTAAATGAAACAAAATTCCCAAGGATTACTCAGGAGGCAGCTAAGTACATAACATTTTGCATAGATGGTTGGAAGACACAATTTCACTCCATCACTGCATCCATATCCTTGAATGATTTCGACTGAAGACAGCATTTCTTTGAATTTTTCATTAAACCAGACGTCTTGAAATATGAATTCCTTTTATGTTTCTGTGAGTTTTGGCTAAAAGAACCCCAGTGAATAAATCATACAATACTACGTGTCACCAGCACTTGTGAATATTTCTGCTTTGTTATTCTATTCTCAGTAGAGCACTATTGATTATCAAGCTCAGCGGAGAGCATTTTATGATCATATATCTCTATTAGCTCCTAGTTTGACTACCATAGATTTTCCTGGTTAAGCTTGCATTATGTATTAGGAAGCCCATCTCTTCAATGCAAAGTTTGATTTCATTTTTCTAAGCCTAGAACTCTTATTATGTATTATGTATAAAGATTCTTATCTTTTATATGTAAAAATAGGCTTCACTGTCTTTGTGTAACTGAAATGTATGCCATCCTTTTTTTTCCTTGATTCACAGGTAGCATATTATACTATGAAGATGGATCTCTACAATGCAATGGCTGTCAGGGTAAATATTTCTTCACTTGTTAAACAAATGAAAAGTCAATTGTGTCCTGAATTCACTTTTAATAAAATGAGCAAAGCAGAATAATGCAAATTTGATTGATATGCTAATGTTAACAGAGAAAAGAGTACATGATTAAAAAGTTAGTTATGCTAAATAATCTTGGCAGCATTAAAAATTAGAGTAAAATGTAAAATATGTAGTTATAAATGTTTATGTTTTAGAGTGTTAAATATCTCCAAGCCATAGCTAGAGAAAGACCAAAAATATTAATGAAACAATGTATTAGTTTCCATATGTCATATAAAATATTGTGATAAATAGATGACCATGGCTCTGAAATATATGATTCCTGCCCAATACAAATCAATTAGAAATTATGCATATGATTTACAGTAATAAAGTCAGTTTCCAACTTACGGGCTTTATTTTTATCATTTCTGTGTTTATTTTTATGTGCTATTTTTCCAGTGGAATGCTAAATTTAGCAATTATAGGGCTTGAACCTGATTTTAACCTGGAATGGGCAATATTTCTTTTGTTTCAGACAATATGGTAATGGCTTAATTGTTAAGCTATCGTAGATGGAGAAATTTTGTAGGTTGTTTTTAAGACCTATTTTCGCCTTATTGTATTTTCTGTCATTAATGCGCTAGTCCTTAATTCTGCAAATGACAGATTTTTGGGGGGTTGAGGCAAAGTAGCAAAGAGTTTCTGAAAGGTATGTGTTGAGCCCTGGTGGCTTAATTAATGATATGTTGATTCCTATATTGCTTTTTGAGTGAAGCACTTTCTTCTCCAGGCGTAAGTGTGCTAGAAGCCTAGACCAAAGCCTGTCTCCAAAATCTGTGTGCACCTGTGCTTCTTCCGAGCCACAGGCAGATACTCCCACTGCAGGGTGTGATTTACCTTAGTAATATTTGCAAAAGAAAACAATTTGATTTTCCTCTTTTAGTGGGAATGCTTTAGTCTGGATTTTGATTCCCGGTACTGTTCTGCCATAGACTTAACCTCTAAGTCCAAAAAAACCTTTCAGTTCTTTATTTTCTGCTCACTTCACGTCACCTGTGACTCACAGAGTACATGCCCAAGAACCTAAAGCAGGTAATAAGCCATGTCTGGGGTATCTCCATAGATCTCCCGGCAGACGGTGATCTTCCAGGTCATTTGTGCTACCAGCTAGAAGCACAGAAGAGAGGGGTAGAATTATATGCATTATACAGATTGAATTCTGATCTGGTTTGAATCATTAAGTTTCCTTTTACCCAGACTAACCATATTTATGACACGCTATCAATACAAGCCACCGGGAAGCCAGAGCTTTCTACTTTTCCAACATCATGCTAAAACCTCTGCTTCATAATAGCATCACCCATGTCAGCTGGTCTTTGATTAGGATCAGTGGACAATTTTGAACTTTAACTGTGTCCTTTGATCCCGAAAAATAGCAAAGGTTAAAAAAAAATCCTCCCATCTCATTGTGTTTTGGAAACAGCATGTTGCCAAAAAACTATCCTTCCTGAATGACTCAGGTAAGACACACAGATATTCAGTTCATTTACCTGTGACAAGACTAGGCTGACCTCCTCCAAATTCTCATTCTTTACCTCCCAAATGATTAGCTGATATGCTTATTTTCTCTGATCAGTTGGAACAACAGGTTAACCAAACTACCACTCAGCTTCTCTTCTTGCCGCGGGTTTCTGAACTTCGGCCAGCATATATCTCCTTAACATCCCCTCCTGAGAACAGGCTGGCTTGGGGGGAAATGCGCTCTGATACACGACCCGGGCAGGCCACTCTGTCACCTGCTGCTGCACAGCAGGTGTGTTCCAGCCTCACTTACACCTTCCTATAAAAGAAAACCTCCTTGTACCTACATCTTGGCATACTTGTAAATCTTATGGTCAAAGTGTTTTCCCTTTTATGATGGTTCACCTCTGCAACGGTCACTGCCTTTCTCTCCCCCTTGCAATAATCCACTCCAACAAAGCGTCTCCCTACTCAATCGAGATTTGTTTTGACAAACCATCCATGAGGGAAGCCATTCCAGAGGGAATGCAGTGAGGAGCAAATGAAGAGAGGGAATCCTTGAGCGTAATCTAGAGATTGAAATGACCCACTACGGACACTCAAGAGTTTCCGGGATGCTAAAGGGAAATAAGTAAATATTGCTGTGGGTAATATGTATAATAAAATCATTTCTCTAACAAAAAGGCTCAAGGGCTTCCTTCAGAGGTTAGTGGTGAGTTAATTTGGCAACAGACTTGATGCTTTATGCTCCTAAATCAAGGAATCGGGGTGAGGCCATAAGTAATTCTCACTTGCGTATAGGCCATAAGTAATTCTCTAACAAGGGTTAATTTTTAGCAAGAGTTGATCACAGTGACCGGTGACCAGAACTGAATTTATCTAGGAGTGGACTTTTGCTACACAGTCCTCTTTAAAGTTTTGGTCTCTGCCAGAGCGTGTGGCTAAGGACACGATGCGTGGTCCACGCGTGCTCCACGCACCACAGCCGTCACTGGAAACCGGCAGCTGGAGTTTTACTTCTAACTGTAACTCTCCCTCTGCAATTCATGACCTACCAAATAACTGTGTTCAAAATAGTTTAAGTGGGCCGGTGAGATGGCTCAGCGGCACGAGCGCCTGCTGGCAAGCGCGAGGTCTTGAGGTCGACTCCCAGTACCCACATAAAAAAACAAAAACAAAAACAAAAAAATAATTTAAGCATGGGTGGCTGTGGGTGTCCAGGGATGAGACCCTCTAAGGATAACAAATAACTGCCAATAATCTATATGGTCAATAATATTCATATATATATATATTTCCATATCATAAATAGGACCTTCATGTAAAATAGGTAAGAAAAAAAAATCTCATTTTAGATGGCCTCATGCTCTGAGCCAGTTGCAAGTTTTATATTTGGCTATTGATTGCTAGCATGACAACTAATTATGTCCAATTGTCAAAGAGGCTGGTGAAGCAGAGGGGCTGTGAAAACTCATTTATACCCTACACATCCCTAAATAGATGTCACTCTTTTGTAATGAAGCACAGATTACATGTATGTGATTTTGTTTTATGTGATAGATATTAATATCCTCCTTTGCCCCATTTACTTTTTAAAGGGTCACCTTTTCTCTAAAGAATTTATGATTCCCCTACCCCTGTTGAATTGATCACTCTCTGGCTTTTTATTTCCCTACTTTACCATGGACAGACTTCTGTGACAGAACCTGTAATGCTTTACTATCCTGACTAATTTCCATGCCGGTCTCCACCCCACACACCCCGTAGGATCCCCCCAGGCCCGGATCCTACCTTCTCCATCTTTGTGTCTCCGATGCTTGACAGATGGGAGGTGGTTACATAAATAACTCTAAATGAACCAGTGAGCTCTGACTCATTTTTTTCTTGACAAAGAGTTTATAAAAGTCCTTTGCTTTAAACACTTTTTCTCTGTGTCCCTGAGTTGGGAATTCTTTCAGCCTTTGCTGAAGGCTCTCTAAGCCTTTTGTGATGACCTGAACAGGCTGTGATGTGGATCAAGTGGGAGAGGGCTGGGAAAATTTGGTCAGTGAGCAGTTCTTGTGCCCATGGAGGACCTCCTGGGGTTTAGGACTTCGCCGGAGTTTTGCGAGACGTCGGGCTGAGGGAGGTTTGTGGTGATCTAAGCTGCTGTCAGAGCCCACAGCGTCTTTTACAGAACCCCTGTTGCCGATTTGCTGCTAGACCAGTGACAGTCAATTAATAGAGCAATAAACTGCTTAGTAAATTTTTATCTCAGCTCCTGGGACCCTACTTCTCCTGTTTTGTGGTGTGATATTTTATTTCTGTTTTATATGCCAATTTGACTTTACTCCAGATTAAGATTCTGTTATTCTGGTAGCATCTTGACCACTTTTGCAAACCCCATTTAACTTGGGCTCTGAATTTTTCAATTTTCTCTTTCTAGACAGTTTTGCTTATCACAGGAGTGCCAACGGATTTCTCAACTGTTTTCTCTCCTGATTCCACCTAGATTGACAGTTTACAAGACTGATAAAAAAGTCTGGTGTGTTTGTCAATAAAAAATGTATTAAACAACAAGTTGCCACTAATTCCCCTGAAAATATTTCCCCTTGCTTCAAACACACTTATCCCATCCTTGTTGCCACTTTCTCAAGCAGTTCTGGAAGTTTCCTTTCATGTCTTTACAAGGTATGTGAGATCAAAAATAGGGTGAATATTGTGCCAAGTGCCATCCAATGGAAAGCGGACTGGTAAAAGCATTCCAGTGTCTCCTCATCCACCTTATCCACTGAATCTGGCACCATTTGACTTCTAGCCCTTCAATAAGTCAAAATGACCACGAAGGTAAAGGTTTTGCCTCAAGGCAGGACACTGAGACAGATGCAACAGTGCAACTAAAGACACTTATGGAAGAGGACTTGCAGAACTGCTTCAGAAAGTGGCAAAAACAATGGGACAAGGGTACTCAAAGCCAGAGGGAGTATTTTAAGGGGGATTAATGGCAATATCTTTTACTCTAATAAAATTTTTAAAATTTAAACATTCACATTTTAAAATATTTTCAATCACACCATGTATATCTTCTTCTAATGTGGCATAAAACTGACCCTCCACGTCTGATGTTAGGGAGCAAATGGAAGTAAGCAGATAACTTGGGTGTCACTTCAGGACACAGATACTTAGGTTCCTAATAACACTGTAATAATTTTAGATGAGGTCAGTAATTACTTCATGTGTGGAAAGGCTGTTTAAATGTATCCCCAGATAGCAAAAATAGCACAGTTTAGTGGAATTACTTTATCCATCCTAAGGATTATTACTCATCCCTTTTCTCTAGTACCTTGATTCACAGTTCTCAGTACTTAGTGTATTGTCTTTCTTTTACTAACTGAGCAACCCCATCCCTGAAGTCTCTTGTATGGAATGGCACATACCTATTCCCAGTGCTTCGGCTTTTACAGGGAAAATAACCCAACAAGAACATTACACACATTCAGCATCACCTTGTTGAGGAGATCCTATTTACCCAAAAGAATGACTCCAGATTCTGAAACTTACTATGTGAAGGTGAATGGGAACAGCTGGTATATACCTGAATGTACTCAGTTAATAAACTAACTGTTCCTGTGTGTCTCGGAGCCCAGGCAAGGAAAAGGTCACTGTACTACAGAACTTCAAGTCTCCGCAAGTCAGAAACATTGGCAAATATTAACAATGAGTTAGCAATTGCGTTGCAGTTACCACTCTCTGAGGACCATTCTAGGTGTCTTAAATATTCTCATTCTTCTCTGTGATCTTTACAACCCCCTCTCTGAGGTAGGTATCATTATGAGTACAATTTCAAAGATGAGGAGGTAGAATCAAAGAAAGGTATCTTGCCCGAAGTTGTGAAGCCAGTGACAGTGTTAGGGATGGAACCCGGCCGGTGTGTCTGGCACTCACTCACATTCCCGTCAGTTCTTCCATGTGTGATCGTCTTGCCTCTACTTCCAGTTTTCTCGTCCTTTTTTCAAAATTTGGATGAGAGCAACTATATGAAACCTGGACCAAACTATTAGAGGAACTGTCTTACTCATACCATCTTCCTGGAAAAGTGGCCCGGTGGCCCTATCAGTTCATGAGTATCCTTACTGATAGGACATTTCACCCAGGCAATGTTATATTTAACGGCAAGTAATAGAAGGCTAAGTTCTTGTTCAGTGTTACGTACTTCCCCTTATAGGTAAAATCGGATGTCGTAGGGTGAAAAGCCCCACCATATAAAAAGAATAGGCACGCTCTGGCCTTCACATATTCACAGAATCATGAATTGTTATCTACTCTATTCTTAGATGAAATATCCTTCTTGCTACAAATTTAAATAGATTTTTATGGAGGTGGTAGCAAATGATGAGAAAAAGATAATGTGTCATTTATTTCCTGTTTGGAATCCAAGGTGCAGATCACACAGAATTTTGTGATCTGAAGAACTGCTGTTGGTTGCATTTATATCTCTACCATGCCTGTTTGGATCCTGGAATACCTCTGGGGAGCTTCCGTGGGCTCACCTTGTACGTCTTGAGTCCTCATTTGTCCAGCTGTCCTAGGATAACTGGGCGATATCATAGGGATGCAAATTCCAAGAAGTGCTAGTGGGCAGCTTAGTGATCTCCCTTATAAAATAATGTTCTATCATGCTGTTTCCTGTGTGTTTTGAAGATTTATGAGGAATGAAAAAATGGCAATAATATAAAGCTTACAGAGTTTTAGAGAACTATGGATGTAATTGATTATTTCAAGTAGAATTCCTTTTGCCCTAGAACCCCTGTATGTACTGTACTATTGATCAATCGCATACAGTTACTTAGTGAAACTCTGCTGGAATCTAGAGAAGTTTAAGTCATTCTTTACTGTTGTGCTAACTTTAAATGGTTTTAATGTGCCAAAGCATTTTATTTCAGACTGTAATGCTCTCTTTAAGAATAAAAACTACAAAAACAAGAGGAACACTAAAAACTGACTCACACAAATTTGCAAACTTTAACAACTCGTTTTTCCTTACAGGTATAAATTAATGTTATAAAAATTTTAATTTAGAAAAATTAATATAACTTGTGACTTAAATCACTATTTTCTTTTGTTTTGCATTTGTGTGAAAACATAAAAATATAAGAAAAAACTGTATGGTGACTTTAAAGTGTTTGAATATGTCAGATACGTAAATGTTCATCTCAGTTTCCTAAACCACATGTAAACAAACGTACATGTTTAGAATAATCACTACCAAAATTAGATGGAAATGGGTGAAATTTTCAGTAAAAAGATACAAAATATCGTGTTACAGTTTTATAAATGCAGAATGAATAATATGTAGTCTTATTCACGCAAAGACGGTTGCCCTTAAACGTCAGCCTAGGGAATAGGAGACGAGGGGACCATCTCTCAATAATCATGATCTTTTCCCTGACAGTGGTGTTGTTACCATGCAAAAGAATATTCCTCCCTCCTTTTGCTACTTTGGGCACCAATATCATTGTGAAATGTTTAGATTTATAGAGAAAGGACATGTGAAGTGAGGTAGATTGGGAAAACAAAATATTAAAGAATCTGCTTATGTAGTGATTATCCAGAAACTTCTGGTAAAAATAATATTATAATTTTCATATATATACAATGTATGTATGAAACTATTTTCATATCTAATACAATATATACTTTCATATGTATATATTATATATAGTTTTGACATAATAATGCAGTTATACTTGGAGTGAAAACTTGTATTACATTACCCTTTTTTGTTTTTTAAACTCCCCATTTGTAGAAGTTTAGTAAAACCACTTTTCCAGGTTTTCATGTGTAGTGTTCTGGAATGTTGAGCCACCTAGTAAGTAAAAGTAGAATCAGGAATAACTGAGTCCTTTTCTGTGTTCTTACATACATGTACAGCATTAATTCTAGGTGAGTAATTCTCAATAAATTTGTTTTACATGTCTTCATTTTAATTTTAGGTGAGAAGATTTTTCTGTCTCTCCTTCAGTAGCATTAAGGTTACTATGGATTTTTATGAATAAAAATACACACAGTGGAGGAAAATCTCTTCTCTTCTATAAGCAGATGGCCTTTGATATATCAAGGTTTTTGCCATTTGTTTTAGTGCTTAAAATAAACATTATTTATAAGACCACTTACATTTTGATGTTACTTAATGAGGAATATGCATCATTGATTTGACTGGCTTAAGAGGTCATTTAGAACTTGCCCGTTAACAAGCTGTAATCTGCTGAGCACACAATGACTTTGTTTAAAATTATCCATTCAGAGCTGATCAATGACAATAATTGTTTGATACCAATCACTTCTGAGAGTTGCTGATTACTTTGAAGGGCATGGATACTAGCCATTTAATTAATTAATTAATTAATTTGGAAGTCATACCTATTCACCTTTAAATTAAGAAAAAATATTACCAAAATTCATCTTGTCTCCTAAAAGTGCTTTTTATAAAAAAATGAAAAGTTCATTCATTAGTACTGAAATATCAATGGAAAACTCAGGCAAAATCAATGATGTCATCTGTGCCTGTAACAGGTAATATAGTAGAATCCAACTTACATTGTATGTTTTTATATGAACAAGCTACTGGTTAAACTAGACTACCTTTAGTGTAAGAAAATGGTGTCTTTAAAATTAAAATGCATGCACACGTCCTCTCTCTCTCTCTCTCTCTCTTTCTGCAGTGTATAAGATGTTAGAGCATGGGCTTTAGAGTATGATAGACCCGGGCTTGTATTCTGACTCCTCCTTTGCTATTTACTGTTCATATGACCTCACGTAAACTTCTTAACTTCATTTTCTTCATTTTTAACATGGAGATCTTGCCCTAAACACAAGAATATTGTGGGAATTAAAGCAGTTAGCATGATACCTGGCGCATTCATGGAGCTCAATAAATTTGAGATTCTTCATTCCTGATGGCAGTTTCTTCCCTCACTCAGGGAGCTCCATTCCTCCAGCTCTTTTCACTCTCTCATCCTGCACACAAAACCTTGATTGATTATACTTTAGTGTGGATGAGCTTTAATTTGTTACCTTAACCATCTCTTACTTATTATGCCCTTTAATAATCAATTGTAAACAAAAGGATTTGCCTGGCAAAGAAATGTTCACCTGGCTTTGAGTAGATGTCTAGGACATAAGAGGGCTTCTCGGGAGCAGCTCGCTGCAGCCCCCTGTGGTTGGCATTGTTTCCAGTAGCTGCTGGATTTGGAGAGAGAAGGCGCCCATTCCACTGCCTTCTCTTTCCCCCATGCAGGGAACCTGCTTATTTTATCACAGACTTTTTCAGACAGTTTCAATCTTTGTCTTTGCCAAGCTCTTTTCTCAGAAATGGACATACCTGCTACTCTAGTATTACCTGGTCATAAACCTCGGTTATTGTACCCCTCAGTACTCTATCATACATCTTGGATATTTTTGTCACAGTTTTTCTATTTTATGTGAAATTTGGTGATATTTTCATGTTGTAGATAGTGCATCCCTGAGCACAGTTGGATATCCCAGTACTTTACCTGTGTATCTTGAATCACTTCTAGTGCCAGTACCTGTGTTTGCAGGTAACCCTTCTTTTAAGAAAAGGGTGTGTGCAGTAAAAGCATAGCTGAAACACCCAACCAGCTATGTGACCCTTGGCAATTAGTTAGACTCACTAAACATTGATTTCCTCTTCTTATTATGAAGCTAATAATAATCCCCTCCTCACAAGAATGCTGTAGGGTTAAATCATATGAGCTGGGTGAATGCTCACTTCCATGTATGATTAATGTAGGAATACATATTACACTTGATTATTCTGATTCATTAGAAGTGGTTTGTATCAGTTCCTCCTGTTTGTTAGCCATGATATACATGATTTTGGTCGAATTAGAGAGTTTCTAAATTGAGTAATGCATAACTTTAGAAAAAATTTTTGTTTATTTAAAGAACATATCACTAAAATGAGATAATTTGAAAAACATTTTTTTTTTTTTGTGGGTACCGGGGGGTCGACCTCAGGACCTCGTGCGCCAGCAGGCGCCCGTGCCTCTGAGCGATATCTCCGGCCCCTTTTTCATATGTGGGATCTGGGAGTCGAACTCGGGCCCTCGCGCTTGCCGGGCAGGCGCTTAAGCCGCTGAGCCATCTCACCGGCCCTGAAAAACATTTTTGAAAAGCACTTTCTATTACTTTGTCACATTGCACAGCTCTATTTGTTTTACTTTCTAGTCTCTGGTTTAGTTATCCTCACAAATTATATGCTGAGAGGTTAACTAAACTTTCCCTTAAATTATCTGCGTCTAACATCTCAGATTATAAAATATTTGCAAAATATCTTTTGACATGTCCTATGTTTTAAAACAGAAAAGTTAAAAAAATACAATTCAAGTAATAATTTATCCAGTTTATTCTTTTTCAATTAGCATTAAAGTTAAATTATTTTAAACTTAACATCTTTTAGATCAAAAAGCACAGGCTTTGGGGATAATCCCCAGTGGGCTAGGGGCTAACCTATTACCCTTTCCTACTTAAGAAGTGTTTAGAGAAGACAGGGGATCTCTCAGCCTAGGAAACAGTGCTAAAACTGGAAGGGCTCCATATCCCAATGGAAAATTATTCATAGCAGGTGAATCATTCATATAGGCATATAAAATATTGAAAAATTATACAGAATGAAGTTAAACCATATAGAAAGCTAACTTAATATTTATCAATATTTATTTTTTCCTCTGTCTCTACTCCTTTAATTAAATTCAAATATTTTTTCCCACAAAATTAATATCATACATTATAATTTTTTAGTTCATCTAATAGAGATTTTATTAGCAAATATAGGACTTAAGGAGATTGATGCTCATAATTATTGGGGATTTATAAGATATCTAGGAACATATTTCAGTCTGTTATCTTACACCCCATCACTCTAAAAAAAGAAAAAATATTATATGTTCTGATAAAAAATAAAACTAATCTGAACTATAATAGTGGATATAAAGAAGATATTTCAATAATTTTTATTGATTGAAAATTGTAGTTTACTTCATTACCAATTCTGTACTGCTATGACTAAGAAAATGGGTTTTCTGAAGCCCTACTTCAATTTCTGTATCTATCACTGGTAGCTGTATAATGATAGAAAAATTATGTAACCTCCTTTTGTGGCCACTTTCTTGTCTATAAATGAGAGAATGAGTATTTATCTCACAGAAATGGTCTAAAAATTAAATGTATAAATATAAGCAAAACATTTACAACAGTATCCGGTACATAAAAGAACTCAGTGAATGTTAGCTATTGGTATTGTTAAAGAAGTATTAAAATTTAATGATTAAGATATAGGACAGCATTTTCTTTAAAGATCTCGATGCCACTAAATTTTAAAAGCCATTTTACATGGGACAAAAGCCAGTAGTTATGAAAAAACCTAAAATGCATTTTCTCAGGAAGTAAAAATGATAGGAACTCATAAGGCAACTTTTAAATCTTTTAATTGCTAATTTTACAGTTTAGTACTTTGTGAAACAATTAAAAATAATTTTAGGGCCGGTGAGATGGCTCAGCGGCTTGAGCGCCTGCCCGGCAAGCGCAAGGGCCCGAGTTCGACTCCCGGAACCCACATACGAAAAAAGGGCCGGTGATATCGCTCAGCGGCACGGGCGCCTGCTGGCGCGCGAGGTCCTGAGGTCGACCCCCGGTACCCACAAAAAAAAAAAAAAAAAAATTTAAATGACTATTATCCATGATAGTTTTTATCTTTGTCATATTTTATAATAAATCTATGAGTGAGACATATTTACAGCTAACATACTGTTACAGTGGTGAAAAGCCTGAGTTTATTTGATATGAATTATCAGACGTAATTGCCTTAATTTTGAAGAACTATTATGTTGCTAATGAAAGCCACATTTTATCTTTTTATTTACACCAACAGATTCAGAGACGTTGGCGAGCCTATAAGGTTCGGAAATTTTGCTTTAATTATTTTTGTTTTAAAGAATACCTGAGAGCTGTTTCAGAAGCCAATGATGCAATGAGGTGAGTAATAAAATCACTGGTCTACTAGTGAAAGTTTTAAGATTATTCAATAGATATTATTACCAAGCTTAGAAATATGTTCTACAACTCACTGATATTTGAGGTAGAATTTTATTGATAAGATATAGTTATAATTCTACTTACCTTAAAAATGTATCATTGTTATATATTAAAATATCTTGTCCTCCTGATTATTATTTACATTTTTGAATATTGTTTATATCTGTAGTTATGATTGTATTTACCTTAAAATATATTAATCTTATATATATAAACATCTTATACTTTTGAACATTATTTATGGGTGTGATATTTTGATCCTATGCAAAATAGTTTAGTTTCTATAAAATCACCAAATAATGAGTTGGGTTTGTCTGTAAAATGAATACTTAAATATGGTAAGCCTCAGATACATTCTGAGAAATACTTAGTAGTATACTCTCAATGAAGAAAGTGTCATGAAACATTAAATGGGGCTGTTTTACTGTCCATTTTCATTTTTCTAAATACCTAGAATGATAGAAACTGGATTTAGGATATAGAATATCTTCTGTAGATATGCAGAGTAAAGATATCGCAGTGTTATTCAGCCAGCTTTTCCAAAGCTCTGTGTACTGTTTTTCCAGCAGTGTATTTCAAAAACAGTTTCTGACCTCTTATGATATGCCCCATAATGACATGTGAGTGCCCTGTGCCTGTAATACATTTAGAAAGGAAAAAAGGAAATAGTAATTAATACTTGGCATTTATATATCACTTTAACTTTCAAATTTTTTTTCACTTACATTTATCTTATTTTACTCTTTAAATTCTTTGAACTAGACAGAATGGTTGGTAATAATTCATTAATATAAGTTTTGTCTGAAACCCTAAAGTAATATGTATCATAATACATATCTAAAAACTAAATTCTCAACGCCTAACTTTCTCATGTATGTTGTAAATATAAAAGATCTGGTCTTTGGTGATTAAGTAAGGACAATTTGTTAGGTTGATTTGTTTGGAAAGAGCAGTGATGGACTTGGAAAGCTTCAACAGGGTTTATTCAGTCAGGGAAGTTGGAAAACAAATAAATTGACCATAGAGCTTTGCTATTTACTTTCTTCTGGAGAAACCTAAAGTTCTAGAGACTGGCTGGCTATCTTTAGTAGCCCACCTGAGCTTGTGTAAAGGAAAGAGATAGAGGACGAGGGAGAGAAGAAATACGAGGAGTGGGATTAAAGGGAGATAAGTGAGGCCTTTTTTAAAGGTCCAGCACTGAAGGAGACACCCACAGTCAATGCCTCACAAGTGCCAAGCCTGTGCTCCTATACTGCTGAGAGTATGATCTTCAGTTTTGCACGTAAGGTATCTTGTTTGCTTTGCCTTAGTTCAACCCCTGAACAGGAGAAGGTATTCAAGGAGGTGAGCAGGTGGAAATGTGGTTTTGGAAAGGCCTGTATCTGCCATTTGACCAGTATTTCCCTTAAGCCTGTTCTCATCCTGGTTTTAATGGATTTAACTCTAGTCACTAGAAAGCCTCGTGTATCAATGCTGGCAATTGGTTTTAGAATAGTATTTTTTATTACATTACCGAGCTCTATTCTTTTATATCTACTTCTTAGAGTTTTAAAAAGCAGAATAGTTGAATATAACATATGCTTCTTCATTACCCAAAGTATTCCTTTTCATCCACTGACACATAAGGAAACATACTTTATTAATAGATATACTAATATTAATAGACATACATCTAAGTCAGTCATTATTATTCTTTGGATTTATCACCAAGTTATATTACTATTTTATGGAGGACACCTAATTAGTTACAATTTTCTTGTGTTACAAATATCAGGTTTTAGTATCATGTTTTTGCTATATTTATTAGACAAATTGAGTAATTATATAGCATGGGGATTATTGTTCTTTAGAATTTTAAAAGTATGATTCCTAAACTCTCTATGTATAGAGCTTTTTGGAGAATGCATATATTTAACATTTCCAAACCTTTAGTTAGGTTTTCATATTTCTCTTAAGAGTCCATTTTTTAAATTTCCAAATAATGATTTAGTTTATTAACATTATTAAAATAGATCATCTTTTTATGTACAATAATTTAAATATGTACTTAGTTGTTATATTTCATTTCTCATTTTTAATTTTGCTTATTTAAATTTTTGTCTCTTGTATTCTCAAAATTATCAGACTTACCTATTTTAGTGTTATTTTACCTATTTTATTGTTTTTTAAAGGACCATCTCTCACATTTTGTATTTTTACTTTTTTGTGCCCTAATTATCTTGCTTTTATCTTAAAAAAACCTTTGTAATATGTGTAATATATATGAATTATAGAAAAAATGAAAATACAAATAACTTAAAATAAACAAAATCACCAATAAGCCCCTTACTCAGAAACAGACATTATTAAAGTTTTGATGTTTTGAGCCACCATGTGTGGTGGTACATGCCCCCAAATGCCAGTACCCTAGGAGGCTGAGGCAGGAGAATCACAAGTTTAAATTCATCATAGACAACTTAGTGACTAGCAAGACCCTGTATCAAAATAAAAAAAATTTTAAAAAGAGCTGGGGATGTAGCTTAGTGTGAAGGCTTTGTGTTCAGTTCCTGAACCCAAAACACAGAAAATATATATTCTTCCACACCTCTACTACTTAACTGTTTGACTTTGGGAGCATTCTGTAATTTCCCTTTTCCTAAATATTTTCATCTAATAAGTGAAAAAAGTAATAGAATGATACTTACTATGAGCATAAATTATTATGTTATTATTATGCTATTATTATGAGCATAAATTAATCAATCTTATGACATGGTTAGATAGTACCTGATATATAATATGCACTTCATAAATGTTGGTTTGTTATTTTATCTCTATGCTAGCACATATAGTATGCTATTTTAATCAGTTGTCTCTCACTTTGCAAGATATGAATATTTTCATGTCAATAAATACACTGTTATTGTTCATAGTAGCTGTGTTAGAAAACAAATTCTTTCATGTTGAAGATGTCGATGTTCCAAAGTTTTGCTCTTTTATACAGTATCTAGTTATTTTCATGGTAGTAAATGGGGAATTTGTTTTAGTTCGTGTGGTATAAATTTATTACTCTGTTTATTAACTTTTGGTAATCAATTACTTTTTGGTGATCAAAAAGTAGGCTACTGCTTATTTCTCTGCAGTTCTGTCCATGTTCCATATATTTTGATATGTGATATTCTCATTTTTATTTCCATTTTATCCTCTCTGGAATTCATTTTTCAACCTCTAGTGTTTGAGCTTTTTCTTATAGTTGAACCATTAAATTTATTTCTAGGTTTATTATGCTATAGTCAGAAAATATATTTTGTACCAATATTACTTTAGGGAATTTATTGAATTTTTCTCATATATATTATTTTATGTGTACTAGAAATCAAATAAATGGATTTCAGTTTTCCATCCATACTAAGTTGTTCTTTTTTAATTGACCAACAAAATCTTTATCTCCATTTTAACTGCTCTGCTCTCTTAAACTTCTCTCATTTTGCTGTGTTTCTTTTTGGTTCTTTCTGTACATAGACTAGGATTTGTCTGATTATGTGAATTTCTTTTTAGACTTTGTGCCTATTTGACTCATAACTCTTCTCTTCTAGTAAGTTTTGATTTCAGTGGAAATGGAGCTGGTCACTTTGTAAACTGGATATCCTTGCTCCACCCACTGTTTGTCACGTGAAGTGCTCAGGCCCCACCCTGCCTGCTCTTTGCATACAGACTTATGTAACCTCTTGCCTGACTTTTGAAAGACAGCATTTAATAGTTCTCTTTTCTCCAGGTTTTTGACATGCTTCAAAACAGACAGCATTAAAAGAGTTATCTCAAATCGTTCATTTCTGCTTCAGATCCATTCGAGGCAGAAAGCAGAGCATGCCAAGGCTGGTTGGGGGAATAAGCAAGATCAGACTCTAGGACGCATGCTCTAAATAATTTCCAAGGCCCTGTATATGAACTTCTCTTGGGTCCCTATGATGTGCGGACTAGACAAAGAGACAGACACCACGGAAAGCGTGCTCCCTTGATTTTTCTCACAGTAGCCTGCCTTTTGTCCTCCAGGGTATACTTTTATTTTATTTTTAATTTTTCCTCTCTCTCACTCAGCCCAGGTTTGCTCTGCAGAGCCAGTTTCTCCCTATGCTCCACTCTTAATTTTTCAAATAAACTTTGTAACCATTTTTGCTTGTCTTGTTCAGTTTTTTTTTTCCAGATAGAACAGAACCTGGAAACCAACTCCAGAAGAAGTGAGCTCCACCAGCCCCAGTAACACATTCCACACTGGAATAAAGTTCACTTTAGAGGAGGGTGCAGATTCTTCAGGGTACAGTGCCCTATTGGTCTTGCACTGTCCTCTCCCAATGTCCACCCATACAGAGCTTCTTTCTTCTGCAGGACATCCCAGCCTTGCAGGCCCATTTCCCCCGCCTCTCTTGAGCCCCTTGTTGCCCTTCTTACTGCTGCTCACAGAGTTAGGGTTCCTCATCTGAGACCCCAAAGACTTTAATCAGGCCCTCTGGATCATCTACCCTGTGGCTTTGTGGCCACTTCCCTCTTCGTCATCGTATTATGAAATCAGGCAGGAATAAGGCCTGACACTCTGCCTTAATTATCTTTGAAACCACAGAGCCAAGCATAGCACTGATATACACTAAATGAAAGAATGGATAACACGGACTGCAAAATGCCATTGTATTTTTAACTTGGTCAAGGAGCTGCAATGTGGAGAATCTTAGTGGTGGTCTGTCTTAATACTTAATGAATTCATTCAGTAAATATTTTATTTAATAACTACTATATAGGACAGGGAGTAGGTTAGATATTGAAAAATGATGGTTTATACAACAAACTTGGACTAGACTTCGTGGAGCTTCCAGCTCAGTAGGAAGAAATCAAAAATAACAACAAAAGCAGAAAGCTTTCATATGTTATTTTGTGTACCATTAAATATGCTAAATTCTTAAAACTATTACAGGCATGAGTAGTGCAGTGTCCTTAAAACTTCTGACTTTCTGAGATGATTCTGTCTTGTAATATTCAAGCTCAATCCAGCTTAATCCTTTCAACTGCAGTCCAGCACATCTCCCCTTTCAAGAGCTAAGCTTTTCCGTTTCTGTTCCACTGTGCACCTCACCCACTTTCGACGTTTTCCTTCTGCTTTCTCCCCTGCTCCCCCCTGCCTGGTCACCACCACGGGAGAGCGGTTGGGACTGGCTTTCCTCTGGACGTCTGGGTTCCGGAGTAGGTGGAGATGATGGCTGCAGTTTGGAGCGTGACGTAAGGGTAGACAATTCCAAATATATTTTTTCCATCATGGATAATTTTGCATTTTTCCATAAGGCCCTGTTTATTGCTGTTTTCACAATTTTTCCGTTTTTCTTTTTCCTTTTCCCACTCTTTCTATTGTTCTTCCCTCTTTTTTCTCTTTCGTTCTTCTAGTTTTAGTTCCTCCTCATCTCAGCACCCTGGTGGCTCTCAAATGACTCTGAGTAGCTTTATGTTTCCCTATTATGTTTTTGTATCACATAATTTACCCCGTTTCTTTAACCATTTTGTGCCTTATTGGTTTCGTTTTTCTTAACTATCAGTGCTCCTAGAGTGTTTTCTTAAACCAAAGCATGGCAGATTCCAGTGATGAATAATTCATCTTCTAACACGTAGAAGCAACTGAACTACTCTGTTAAGTTTAAACATTTCCCCGCTCTCCTCTCAGTGCCCCGTACACAGTTTCTCTCCTCCCCCGTCTTCTAAATCCTCTATTTCCCTTTCCTAAGGCAATATTTCTTTTCAGTTTAATATGTCACTCCACATATTCTGTTTATACGTAAGCATGTATGTCCCTCAGTTTTAGAAAGTAACATTGTACCATGTGCGGTATTTACCGACTTGATTGTTTGCGCTTACAGGTAATAGCTTCAGTGCTCCACAGCTGAGGAGCCACCTTCCGGTTCTCAGTGGTGGCCTAGTTTTCTGCTGGGTAGTAAGCTGGAAGTTTTTTAGCCACTTTGCTAGTGACGAATAAATATTTCTTCTATTTGCTATCACAAAGAGCTACAGTAAATATTCTTATGTATAAATCTTACTTTTACTTAGATTGTTACCCTCCCATATAAATGTTATACTATCAGCTTTTTTTTTTTTTTTTTTTTTTTTTTTTTTTTTTTGTGGGTACCGGGGGTCGACCTCAGGACCTCACGCGCCAACAGGCACCCGTGCCGCTGAGCGATATCACCGGCCCCTTTTTCGTATGTGGGTTCCGGGAGTCGAACTCGGGCCTTCGCGCTTGCAAGGCAGGCGCTTAAGCCGCTGAGCCGTCTCACCGGCCCTCAGCTTATTTTTTTTCAAACACTTCTATGAGGAATTTATTCGATTGACGTTTCAATAAATACATAGGTCAATTCGGTGAAAATGACATCTATACTTTGAGTTTGTGAATAAACACATCTCACATCCAAACCTCCTTTCAGTCTTTAATGTCTCTGGGCAAAGTTTTAAAATATTTAAAAAATCATGTGTTACATTTATTTCTAGGAACCTTATTCTTTTATTTCATTGTAACTGGTATATTTTTGGAATGGCATTGTAAGATATAATTGGAATATAGAAATGTTATTATTTTTATATTACTGTTTTATCCAGCCACTGTGCTAAAATCATCTTAATTTAATAGTATAGTAATGTGGGTGAGCTCTATAAAAATTTTCATGCCTCTCCTTGGTTCGTTTCAGTTGTGTTCTTCATTTTACCTCATTGTATCCAGTAGGCCGTCCCCATGAAAACTAGAAATGGTGACAGTGTCATGTGGTCTAGATTTTAAAGCATTTTAATATTGTTTCAAAAAGAACAATAGTGGTACATGCCTGTAATCCTAGCACTCAGGAGGCTGAGGCAGGAGGATTGCTGCGAGTTGGAGGCCAGACTGGGCTACAAAGTGAGTTCAAGGCCAGCCTGAACTGCATAGTGACACCCTGTCTCAAAAAGACAAAAAAAAAAAAAAAAAAAAAAAAAAAAAAAGAAAAAGAAAAAGAACAATAATTTCTGAAGGTTTTTAGTAGGTAATTTCTCAGATTAAGAAACATTTTATTTATTTATTTATTATTTATTTATTTTTTTGTGGGTACCTGGGGTCGACCTCAGGACCTCGCACGCCAGCAGGCGCCTGTGCCGCTGAGCGATATCACCAGCCCTTTTTTTGTATGTGGGTTCTGGGAGTCGAACTCGGGCCCTCACCCTTGCCAAGCAGGCACTTACGCCGCTGAGCCATCTCACCAGCCCAAGAAACATTTTAAACCTACTAAATATTTTTAAACAGCATAAGTGAACATGGAATATTTTTAATTTCTGCATTTATTGATACTATGTTTTCTTGTTTAATCTGCTAAGTATTGAATTATATTTAGAGTTTAAGCTTATTAAATATGTTGCTCAACTTATATAACAACTTTCAAAATGTATGGAAATTATATATTATTCTGACTACTGTATTAGTCAGAATTGCTAATTTGTCTCTATAGTTTTATCAATGTTTACTTTAAATATTTTGTTTCTTTTGTTTCTGTTTGGTTTCAAAATATAAAAGTTTTGTTTAACTTCGTTGAATGAACAAATCTTTTGAATTTATTTTCCCTAAAAATCCTCTCTGTTTTGCTCCTTTAATCTGCTATAAGCCATACTAACATTTTTAAAATCTATTTGCCTGCTACATAATTTTACATTCTTTTATTTTATATTGCTTCATATTCTATGTTTTAGATATATCTCATGTACAAAGCTTATAATAGATATTTATATTTCAGTTTTCTGATCTCTCAACAAGAAAGATTAATACATTTACATTGTTATCATAACTGAACATTGGTAACTATCTGTTGGCGTTATGAACTTTCACTGTGGATTTTTTCCTCTGCATTTTACCGTGGGCTCATCGTGACCTAATTTCTGAGTATCGTAAATGCATTCGTTTTGTACTTCCCCCACCATCTTATTTTTATTTGTCATTGTTTTGCATTCCAGTCTTTCTATGGTTTTCTCACTCTTCCCATCTTTTGTATTGATTTTTTTTTATTCAATTTCTTTCCACTCCATAGATTTAGGAAATTAGCCTTCTACTTTCATTCCTTTTATGATTAACTTTGAAATTTTACCCTTAACACACTCTAAAGTTAATCAATACTCCTTTCTCAAATATGGCAAACATATTGGAGGGGACTGGAGAATGTTTTAGTTGTCATCCCCTTACACTTCAATATTTTAATTCTGTCTTATTTTTTAACTCCACAAACTAAGCATTGTTATTCTTCTGTGAAAAATGTTAGAATTATCTGTTTGACAGTTTTTCCCTCCCATTCCTTCCTGCGCCTCACCTCTTCTTTCTTGGGCTATTTTCTTTCTTCCTGAAACATGTCTTTCTGAAATCCACTAGAGAAGATAATAGGCAACGTCTTTCAGTGTTTTTTTTTTTTTAAATGAAATTTTAAGTTCACTCTCATTCTTGAGAAATATTACCAGTGCATACAATTTTGATTGAACTGTTATTGTTCTCAGTACTTAGAATGTAAGATTTTCTTGTTTTCCATGTCAGTTGAATCATTCTTCCCTTGTCGTTACCGTCTTCTCTGCGACTGTTTTTGTTTGTGTATAAGCGTGTGTGTTTGCAGTTTTACTGCAATATGTCTAGGTTTGGATATCTTTTTACTTATTTTACTGATTACTTGTTAACATATATTATTGTACTTCTAATATCTATAAATTTGTAAACTTCATCAGTTTAAAATTATCAACAATTATCTTTCTACATATTATCTCTCATTTTTTTAGTTTTCTTTTTTAGAACACATTTTCACGTATATCTGGCTCTCTTACTCTGTCCCCCAAGTCTACCTTACTTTATGTTTTGTTCTTGATATGTGTTTGTCTCTTTAGACTATATTCTGGATAACTTCATATCTGCTTTCCATTTCACTAATTCTCTTTGTTTAACCCATCCACAGATTTAATTCTTGTGGCCATATTTCTTTTAATTTCTAATAGCATGCTTTGTCATTTTTCTGATTTGCCTGATCATTTTAAAAATAATTTGTTTACTCTTTTTAAAATTCTATTTTGCTTGCAAAAATATATTTATATTTTATGTAAAATCATTGTAAGATTGTTCCTGCCATTTGTATCAATTTGTCTACATTTACCGTTTAAAAAACTGAGATTGCAGTAAACTGAACGTAATCTATAACAACTCTAAGGTCATTTTATGGGTTAGTTTTCCCATTTCTGGACCAAATACCTGCAACTTAATGGAGGAGAGGTTTCATTTGGCTCTGGGCACATTCATGTACCCACCACCACCATCAACGTATGTAGATAGGTTCTATCTCTGGAAATATCTCAGGTGTTGTCCTTTTGAGGACAAACCCACTTCTATTCTACCAGCTTACTTTCCTGGCATCCCTAAATTCTGACAACCACTAACCTCTTCTTCATTTCTATAATTCTGTCATTTTAAGAATATTATATCCATCAATGTTAAGTAATGGACTCGTACTGTTAAATAACCATTTGTGATTGACTTTTTCTCACTAAGTATAATTCCCTGGAAATTTGCTGAAGTCATTGCATATATAAATGTTTCTTTTTGACTGCTGAGTACTATTCCATGTAATAGATATTTCCTTAAACATTTTCCATTGAGTGACATCAGTTGTTTCCAGTGTCCTTTATGAGTATTTTCAGATGTTCTTGTTTGTGGTTCTTAGGATGAAAATTCTCTTTGGAGGAAGGAGTGGCTCCCTTCTGTTTGTACGTCTCTCACTGAATTATTTTTGTAGTTTGTAAGTTTTGGTTCTGAGCTCACACAGGCCACTCTGTTGGAGTCCACATGTCCACGAATACAGAAATGTTTTTCGGATACTGTTTCCTCTGCCAATCCCTGAGCTTCATTGTTTCAATAATATTTCATTGCAGTGGATGTAAATGTTTGGATCTGAATGTCTCAGATCATGTGAGTAGTGGGAATTTTAGACCACACATTTCATCTACCCTGAGCTTGACTTCTCATAAAACCGTTCATCAGTGTGGCCCCAGCAGCTGCCATTCAGCTGGCCGGAAGCGGAAGTGTGTTTCCTGAGGGCTCCTGTTGGCCTCCGCAGCTCAGTGTCGCCTCCTCCAGCTCCGGGCTGCTCCTCGGTCTTCCCTTCCTGTGGACCCTTAGGTCATGGCCAACACTACAGCCTTGGTTTGTGCTTGATAAACATGTAGCTCGGTCCAGTTTTACCCCTCAGCTAGGGAATTCTCACTTTGACATCTTCTGTATAAGTTCTTGGTTTTAAATTTGGATAAATACGAAAAAATTACCAAAATTATATTATGTGTTTTGCATGTATTTGGAGCTAGAGAGGGGGAGGCAGACAGTAAAGTCTGTTTATTCCTTTTCATTTCTTTCCGTTGTCATCTTTAGTAACATCTCGAAGCACCTCTATTTTACTAATTTAAGAGGTAATTGATTGTTGTTTGACTTTTTTTAAAAATCCATGTTGATTTGTGATGTTCTTCTTAAACACAGTCACATTTTTCAGATGTATATTCTCCATTGGTGATGAATTTTCCCAATTCTTTATCGCTTTTATTAATATATGTAATTTATTTTCATTGCTGTTGTTTTTATCTTAGCACTAAGTATTGTTGGGAAAGGTTCAGAGCAGTACTGGTGGTGGGGGTAAGAAGTCTTGGCTTGCAAGCGTGTCCAAATTTTTGGCTTGCCTATGCCACATATAAAATATATAATACGGATAATGTATATAAGTAACAAAGCTACACTTTTATATTTGTTATTTATGATATTTAAAAGAATAAGAGGAAAAGCAGCCTGTGGGTGCAGGCAGGACATGCATGGTAAAGTATAGTTCTGCATGAGAGTGTGTGAGTGCCTCTGTGTATGTGACCTGATTTAGCTTTTTAAGCCTTTTTTTCTTTTGGCAGCGATTGGCAGTCATAAGACTGCTTCCCACGCGTGGACGCTCCTCCTCCTTAGGAGCTCTGTGGCAGAGGTGGGATTCTCGTGTTTCCGCATTTGGTGCCCCATCTTCTTCTCTGCCGTGGTGCACTTCAGGTATTGCGGCGCCATCAAGCTTGCTCTGCAGTCTTTTTCTTCTGAGCAAGAAAGCTTCGCTGTTTTGTTATGTTTTTTCCTCCCTCAGCATGCGCCACCTACTCCTTAGGAGTTCTGCGCTAGGCCTTCTCTGAAGTGCGCATCTTTAGGTGCTTTGTGTACATAAACTCTCCAATCTTGCCTCAATTTTCCCTCCATTTTGTGGCCCTTCTTCATACATACTGCATCCTTGTTTTACTGATGGTTCAGTATATTTTTACAACTTGAAATTTCCTAACCTGAAATCCTAAATGCTCCAAAAGTCATACTTTCAAAAGTCATGCTCTCAAAAAGGTTTGGATTATAGAGCATTTCAGATTTTGGATTAGGATTGCTCAACTAGTAAAGTCCATGTAAACATTCCAAACTCTGAGACAGTTCTGGTGCCAAGCATTTCATATACATTTTGAAAATTTTAATTTTTTTTTTTTTTTTTTTGGTGGGTACTGGGGGGTCGACCTCAGGACCTCGCGCACCAACAGGCACCCGTGCCGCTGAGCGATATCACCGGCCCCTTTTTCGTATGTGGGATCCGGGAGTCGAACTCGGGCCCTCGCGCTTGCAAGACAGGCGCTTACGCCGCTGAGCCATCTCACCGGCCCCGAAAAATTTAATTTTTTGAGATAGGGTCCGATTATGTATTCTAGCCTGGCCTTGAGTTCTCCATCTTCCTGCCTCAGCCTTTCAAGTAGTGGGATGACACATGTGCCCCCCAGGACTGGCTCTGCATTTCTTTTGCCTTTGATGTTTTATAGAACTTTAAGAAAGAAAAGGGTGAGATAATTTGATTGTACTCTCTGAAAATTGGAAATATCTTTCAAATATAAATCATCTTCACTTTTCTGTCCACTACATAAGCAGTTTTATAAGCACAGTGACAACATGACAAGGGACCCACCGAGGAGGCTCAGAGGAGGAGCGAATGAGGCAGAAGTGAGTCGTGTGCATCGGGGTAGGGATGAGGGTGCGGACTTAGGGATGTGTCCGAGGTAGTGAAGCTGCGCCTTGGAAGTCGTGTGAGCCGGCACACTCACAGGTGAAGTTGTACTGGGACTGGTGCCTGAAGGGGTACGTGTAAGGCATGGTGCAGAGAGTGTGAGCTAGGTCACACCTTAGTGGGGTGTTCAGCCCTTAATACCCTATCTAACTGGTCTTCAAGAACATTAGCACACACCCCCTCTTAAGAGAACTGTGGCATATTTACTTTTGACACACTTGTGCAAATATATATGTCAATGTCTTAGTTATTTTCTCTTCACTGAAATACAATACCAAAAACCCACAGCTGTAAAGGGGAAAGGTTTATTTTGGCTCACAGTTTGTAGAGGTTTCAGTCCATAGTCAACTGGCTGTAAGGTAGGGCAGCGTGGCAGAGGAAAAAGAACTCATTGCAAGAGCAGGGAGAGAAAAGAGAGAGGAAGAGATCAAGGGGAGAGTGAGGGAGACAGAGCCTTCCAGGCCACACCTCCTCCAACCAGGCTTCACCTCCCAGTGGCGTAGTCCATTGATAAGCATCATGCCTCATGATCCAGTCATCTCCCCAAAGCCCTACCAATTAGCACATGAGGTTTTGTGGAGACATCTAGATAGAAACCGTAACAGTCATTATAGCTACATTGAAATAGTTTTAAAAGCATCTGATAGGGCTATCATCTTGCTGAAATACAGTGTTTTTTCTTCTCATAGAAGATACCAATAGATTGTTTAGATTGTCTTTATTCTGTTTTTTAACTCCAGTCACTGGGACCATGATTCCGGTGACTTTTTGCAGCATAACAAATTTTACTGAAAGCAGCTTAAAACCATAAGCATTTTTCCCTGGTGGTTTCCTCGGTCAGGAATCTGGAGGAGCTTTGCCGGGGGCCCGGGCTCCAGTAAAGTGCAGTCACGACACCATCGACAGGGCTGCTGCTTCCCCTGGAGGTCCTTGAGGAGCATTCAGCTGCTGGCGGTGAGCTGTCCCTCAGCTTCCAGCCACGTAGGCTTCTCCAGAAAGTAGCTTATAACATGGAGATTGGTTCCCCTGGGCAAATGAGTGAAAGAACACTTAGAGAGTATCCAGGATAGAAGCCACATTTTTTGTACGTTAATATCATAAGTGACATCATTGTTGCTATATTCTGTTCATTTGAAGCAGAAACCAGGTCCGCACCACACTCAAAGGGAAAGAATTACACAAAGGAATGGATTCCTCGGTTGGGATGACTGGAAGCCATTTCAGGGACTGACTCCACATTCAGGTACTTACACACAGTATTTCAATAAAGTGTTGATTTTCAGCATCTTCATTGGGATGAGTTACTTTGCATTTATTTAGAACAATATTTTAATGTCATCTCTTTTCACGATTGTGTTTCAAACTTTAGTATTATCCCAAAGCAATAATGATTTGCCCTAATTACTTATACTAGTAATCATCAACATTTGTATCTGGATTTCAAAGAAAATATAAAAGATCTAGACCAGCTGTCTGTCTTTAGACAGGGTTAAATAATTTAGAGGAAAAAACTCAATAAATTATTGTACATAAGAATATACTATATCTTGTATTTGAATTGTATAGGCTACCGAGTAACATTGGGTTTAACTAGTTTACTCTTTTGTTGATAGAAATTGTTGATATATGGTTGATATATTTTACAGGTAATAGATATATTACCTGTTCTTGCATATATGCAAGAACATATATGAAATAGGTATTATATATGCAAGAACCTATTTTCTTAATCAAGAAAGGAACTCTGGCCAAACTCATTTTAAGGGCACAATTAAAACCAAGTGGGAAGAGAGAAATCTGAACAGTGAGAATCCAGGATATGTCTAGTCTACTGACACTGAATGCATACTTGACAATACTACATTCCTCTTTAGACACATGCACAGTGTAAGTAAACGTCATTATAACTGAGTGCTGATGAAATGGTTGAAATACAAACAAAAAATACTTTAATTATACGCTCATTAAAAATTTCTGGCTGTTGGTTCAACATACCTATATGTTCTTGGTAAATAACAATAAGAGAAAGATTAACCTGGCATGTTGTAATCAGAAATGTGATAATTAAATATCAAGCCAAACATTTAGATGGACAGATTTAGACTTTGCCAATGAAGACTAGCTAAGTAAATACAGGGCAATCACAGTAAATCATGTTTACTTAGCACCTCTTATGTCCATGATGTTTTATGTCTATACGAATCCCCCCTCAGATATGTATTCTTTACATTTCAAAGATAAAAATAAAACTCAGAGTTTAAGTAAAGGGTAAGTTCAGGCAGTGAAGTGGTGGTAGATCTAGATATTGGAGTGTAACCTTTTTTTTTTTTAACAAAAATAAATTGCCTCTTTATACATTAAGTTAGTATAAGTTCTATTTGTCTTATTTCAATTGTGGCACATACTATAAATAACTGTGCTAGTTAAGACCCATTTCAATTTTTTTATAAATTACTTTTTCTGCTTTTGAGACTAGAAAAAGAAAAAAACTCACTTCGGTAAACTTTGCTGCAGTTAGTGGTAGTCACGGATCTTGGTCATGGCCAGTGTGATGTAACTAAGGTATTAAAAATAATAGATCTTAAAATGGGAATTTGGCTGTTGGGAATAGTTTGGCGCCAGACTGGAAACTGTTATTGTGTGATATATACTTTTTCGAATGCCACCTACTCTATCATGTGACACAGATCATTACCAGTTGAGACTTTGACACTGATTGAAGCAGTAAGTAGTTTTCAGGATATTGGGTACTATCTCCTGCTTTAATCTTTCAGTAAATTGCTGTGAGAAATAGATGAATTTGGACCAAAGGCTGATAATGTGTAAGCAGAGATGGAAAGAAATAACTCTTTTTTTCAGGGAGGCATGCACTGTGTATTGTGTGTGTGTGTGTGTGTGTGTGTGTGTGTGTGTGCATACGTGTGTAACGAGAGTCCTATAACTTAGCACCTGGAAGTGTTGACGAACCTAATTGCTTCTAGACCCCAAGTAGTGTAATGCTAGGCATTGGCTATGAAGTGTAAGCCTTCCCTGGAGGGGAATCCCAAGCCTTCACCAGTATGTGAGCCCAAGAGAGAGCTCGTGGTAGTTGTGTTGTCTTATCTCGTAATGGCCAAAATATCCAGACCAACCCTCCTGATGGCTTCTAAGGAACAAAGAATTATTGCCACAGTAAAGAATATACTGGCCACCATATCAAAGATGAGCATTCAGAAGTCTCCACTCAGATCTGCTTCTTGTCCAGTGGGCAATGGCTTCTCTGAAAGACTATCTGACTGGCTAAACTAAAAACAAAAAATAACAAAACAAACAACAACAAATCTTTGCTTTTGCCAGCTTTATGGGGTGAGGAAGAAAAAAATTTTCAAGCCAGGGCAACTGAAGGAAGAAATGCTAATAAACTTCCCTTTTTCTTTCAGCAAGGATCCCCAAAAACTTCACCCTTACAGGAAGTAAGTAATCCTAGAAATAAAACAGCTCAATGTGAGGTTTGCAGTCAAACTATCCGTTAGTTATCTGGGCAATTCAAGTAACCTAAAACCTTGAACCTGCCTTAGGAGATCTCAGGAGTTACCCAGCAGTCAGACAGAACGTATGAAAAGCATCTCTCAGGGAAGATGCCCTAGTTCTAGGCCTGAAATTATCCCTACAAATAATATTTCAGATGCAGTGTTCTGCACAGCAAAGTTTCCATGGAAAATAAGACACATGGGTGAGAAACAGTAAATAATAAATAAAAGAAAATTACAAAGAAATTAAAATAGAATCAGACTATACACCAGTCAATTTTAGTATATTAAAGAATAAAACCCAAGATAGAAAACTCTTGCAGATTAGTTGAGTCCCCACCTTCCCATCGAGATCTATTGATAGATGCAGTCCTCACCACAGAGGTCAGAAGCCAGAGGCAGTGGAGATGAGAATCCAGAAGAAAAGAGCATCAATTCCAGGCTTGAAAACAATGTCTAGAAAAGCTCCTTGCTTGGGGTCACCGGAACTTGAACTCACACAGGCTTTTTGTATATGGTCACGGGAGATAGTGGGCTGGTAATATTTTGATTGTGTCCCAAAGCACATGCCTGCAGAATAGGGGCTCTTCATTATACCTGTGTAGCAGCATTTGATGTTTGTTATGAATGAGAACCACTATTTCTTTCCCACTTTTTACTCTTCCTAGCAGGGAGTTTTTGTTGTGGTTACTCCATTCCTTCTCCCACTCATCAGTGCTGGTTGAGTTATAGGAAGATGATTTGTATTTTAACTAAGTTGACAGATCATCACGTCACACCCAGAACTGCAGGGCAGGACTGCACATGACTTTAAACTGAATAGAGGTACAGATGTAATGTTCACGCCCTTCAAATGCGAGGCGTGTGGTCTGCATGGCATGCGTGTAAGGAAACACAGTTATTTGAATATTGTTTGGGGCAGGGGAACAAGCTACAGAGGATCTAAATCCAGCAGTCTGACTCGAGGGTCCACGTTTAGGACTGAGGCAGGGAGCCCACAGTCACTGCCTGCGGGAAGCCCAGGCGATTGAACTTTCGGATGATGGTACCAGTTGGAAGGTGAGGAGTTCTCTCCAAAGAGGAGAACGGGGCCTCAACTCAGCCCTGGCCAGCTTCTTTATTTCGCCTCAGAGAAGAATTTCAGACTGCATCAGTGGGAAGCGTAGACAGAGATTAAGTAGCACATGCTCAGAGGGAGATAGAGTGTGGGTGCTGTAGGGGGAGAAGCAGTGCGGTCTGGGTTTGGAGATATATATATGGTCTTGGGATATCCTTAAGATGGACAATCTAGGATGTTTATCTTTGACTCATTTATCATTGACCTAGGTCTGTTTTCTTATGCTCTGGTTACCAATTAGTGTTTAAAACAAATATAGACTTTTTTTAACTAGGCTAAAATATAAACCGTTCATCTGTTTGAAGTTTAGAGACAGGGTAATCTTTTAATAGACCTGTTTATGTATTGTTTCTTTTGAAGATGTAAGTCTTTAATGTAAATTTTGTAATTTATGAACTTATAATATCTTTAAGATTCCTACAAGTTTGGGAGTAATGAGCCTGGCGGAAAAACAGGTGTAGGGAGTGAAGAAAGGTGTGGCCTGGGTAACTTGATCATGCCTTCAAGCTACAATTTCCTAGCTGCCTTTCTATCCATCTTTTAAGTTTTTTCTATCCTACCTTATTAAGACAGAGAAATAAGGGAAATGGTTGATCAAAAGAGCAAGGACTCTATGAAAAAAAAAAAAAAAAAAGCAGGATGCCCTGGAAGCTGGGATGAAACCCCTGGAGGACGAGATGCGCCTCTTGTTCAGGGCTGCTCTGTCTATGCAGCAGCCATCTCTGCTGTGTCTGTATTTCTTTCCTATAATAAACGTTTATTTTATTTTAGCCTTGAAACTGGCCCACACGTGAGACAGAAATCACAATAGTAATTGAACTGGGAACATTTAATATCAAACCTTATTGAGTAATAAGGGACCAATAACTTTTAAAAGGGATAAATAAGAACTCTAGATAACACATCAAAGTAAATTTTGCAAGAACTGAACACTTGGAGACCTAAGGAGGGGACCCGAGGAAGGAAAAAGTTTGGAAGGACCTCTTTCCACCCACTGGTGCAGAGGGTTGGACCCCATTGGAGAGGATATGGCTGAGCCTGCTGGACTCCTGAGTTCTCTGAGATGTCACAGGCTGGAGCTGTTTTGCAACCCCTGGCCTGGCCGTGATGCACAGGAAACTGCCACAGTGGTGTTGCGGAGCTGGAGCTTGTTATCAGGGCCTTGCTTTCCGTAGTACCAGCAAAGCTTGCTAGATGTTGGGTACCACTGGGTCTCCCACATACAGCTGGTATCTGTACCACAGAAATAAGAAGCAGGCTACAGGAGCTGAGAGGAGAAACCCTTTCTTCTGTGTGTCTTGAAATCACCCTCCAGCACTCTTTGTTTTCCAATAATAGTGCAGCAAACATAAAATGTTTATGGGTCCAGATCCAGTTTTACAACGCAAAGCAAAAAGTAGACAATTGGAAACTGGGAGGTAAGAAACGGATAACTGACAAATGTGAACTTTGCAATGACAAGGACTAGGGAAATTCTATAGACTTGATCTTTTATTATTTTATTTTATTTTTTTTTTTTATTTATTTTTTTTGTGGGTACCAGTGGTCGACCTCAGGACCTGGTGCACCAGCAGGTGCCTGTGCCACTGAGCGATATCACCGGCCCTTTTTTCATTTGTGGGTTCCGGGAGTCGAACTCGGGCCCTCGCACTTGCCAGGCAGGCGCGGATGCCGCTGAGCCATCTCACCGGCCCTAGACTTGATCTTTTAAAATAAATTGGTCTTTTCATAATTTCTTGAGTTGTCCCGATCCTCTTCAAGATGGTCTGTGGATGTTTAGGTCCTAGCAGACCTCGTAGTCCTAGTGGCTGTCTCAGTAGCAGTGTTAGGTGTCTGCTCATTGGTCCTTCAGTCTCATTCCTGGGAGTTTTGCTGGCTTTGGCTGCTAAGACCTGCATTTGATGTAAGAATCCGTTTAATTTAGGTCTGGTGGATTTTCTTAGCTTAGGTCCCATATCATCTTTTTTATCTTTGCATTCTCTCTGAGATCTTCCATGAGCTTCAAATGACTCCTTGGACAAGGCTGGATACCCTGCAGGTTCTCACTCAAGATCATCCCTCTATCTGCCACAACCCACAGCTTTCAACTTAGATCTTGCTTGTCCCTTAAAGGATATGTGTGCCTGGACTTTCTGGTCCTTCTCAGTGACAGGAGAGTCAAGGAAGACTTGCGAGTACTAAGCTCCCTCTACCTGACCACACTGTTTGATTCTTTGTTGTTGCTGCTGCTGCTTGGCATAGATACCAGAGCTTTGTGCCTCCCAGCCCTGTGCTCTGCCACCAAACTATACTTCCAGCCCCTGCCTGAACCTCTCTACCACGCTGGAGCCATCCCTTGTTATCTTGAGGCTGGTCGTACAATGGTGTCCTCCCAGGATCCAGAGCAGGAGGTAGGAGCATGCCTGTCTTGGGTGTCTCTCTCAGTATGCTAAACCTTCTGCTTCAGTGATGGAGCCTGGGGTAGCACATTGCATTCTGACCAATCGCCTGCACTCTACCTTGCCTTCCACAGGCCTGGGGTTGGAAGAGACAGCCCTGTCATCTTCCCTTCTTCTCCCAGGCCCTCCCGTCCTTTACACTTCCTCCACTCCAAGATAGAAATTGTTCTCCCAGTGGATGTAATTAGATGGTGTACAGTGAGAGAAACTGGCTTACTAATAAAGAAAAATAAGGAAAGTTACTTAAAATATGTACCTATTACAAAGATCTGAGCATGATTTGTACCCGCACTTTCCAGTTCTACTGTCTTCTCGATGACATTTTTCAAACCAATTGGAAATGCTTTTGGAAAAAAGAAACAGCTTGCAAGTTGATGTAGAAATAGTAGAAATACTGCAGGTAATTAGATATTAGTAAAAACTATATAAAATGTATTTAGAAAACATTTGTGTCCCTCCCACATTATTTTCTCATGTATTATGTTCTCAGGCATATGTTAAAACTTCAAATCATGTAGAAAATTAATTTTAAAATTACTGAATGTTTACAAGTAAACAGTTTCTTTTACAAGTAAAAGAACATGAATCCTCGTTCAGAATCATGCAGACAGGTAGTACTTTTGGAGGGTAACTTTTAACACGTTTTTGTGGTGTACGTCTATTTGAATGACCTACTTTACCTCTTCAGAGACTGTTTTTTTTCCAGTTAATTTTTCTCCTTCTAAATTGTCTAAGGACTCTGGAGCTTGTTCAGTTCTTCCTGCCTGCAGCTTCAGATGTCACGCAGAAACAAAAAACTGGCAAATCCAATCTGTGCACAAGCTCCACAGCTTCGGTCCCTGCCCCAGTGTCTCTGTGGACCACTTGGTCTGCAAGCTTTCACGAACTTGTGTTCCACTGCGGGAGCCCTCCACTGTCTGGATCAGTGCCAACGCCACGCTGGCCCCTCATGCTGGCCCCTGAGGTTTGCACTCTTACTGCACACTCTCGTGTGCCACCTGTGCTTTCTAAAGATGACACCACGTCAGAATGGCTGGGGCCAGAGGACCAAGGGGGCTGGATCCGGAGCACAGAGGCCCGGAGAGTCTTCTCCACACAGGACGTGTCAGGATGAATCCGCTGCCTGTAAACCTTCCGTGCAGAGCCCAGGACACCGTCCACATCATTCTCCAGACGCAGGTTGAGTCGACCTTTGTGATCCTCGGTATTCCTTCTCAGCAAAAATCCGCCGGGGCCGTTCTGATTTATCTTACTGGAGACTACCATGTGCCTCAGAAGTAAAAGGATCTCCATTCCCCTCCTCCAAAGAGGACTTTGGTTTGTTTGTTTTTCACCTCTATTAAATTGCACGTAAGCTCCTCTGTGATCCAAAGTGCATACCGTGGATGCCTGTGGTGGGTCCCCTTCACCAAGCCACGCAAAGGTCCTTCCAAGGTCACGAAACCCATAAAAACACATTCTTTTCCTTCAGATATTCTTTGAAATGTCACCTCTTCAGGGAAATCTTTCTAATTCCTACTTCTCCTCCCCATACCCCCCCAATAGATTAAAATTTCCCATTGTATACAATAATTCTCTGAAATTTTCCTTCCCTGAATTACCCTTCTATAAAATTTTTGAAGTTATTTTCATAATAATCATCCTTCCTCATAAATCACTAAACTCCTAGCATCTACCATAGTACTTGGAACATAGTAGAAAGTCAAGAAAATAATTATCGAATAAATCATATTGTAGGTTTGCAAAAATCTATTTCTTCCAGTGGGAGGAAAAAAGGAGTGAAGGAAGTATTTATGGTTGCCACCAGTAACATTCCTATATCAATAAATATAAATTTATGTCAAAATTTTCAGCGCCTATAGTGTTTATCAGTGCAGTATTCTAGTTTTCTAAAAAATGGTCCTACATATTATTGTTAATTTTATTTCTAGAAATGTCGTAGTTTTCCATTGGTTAATGGTATACTTTATTTCATTTTCAAAGTGCTTATCATTTATATATGGTAACACAGCAATTTTCATGGAGTAATTTCATACCTTATTAAAATCTCTAATTGAGTCTCAACGTTCCTTTATTCTCCTCAGCGCTCTTGCTGGAAGGCTGGATATTGTTAGTGTCCCCTTGTTCTGTCACTCACCTGGCTGATGGGGGTTGGCGAATGAACTGGAGAACTGAAGAGCTGTGCTCTTGTCCTCTCAAGTCTTGATTGCCCACCTGTCCCTGGGGGCACCAATGTCACGGAAGTTCTGCTCGGAGACTCTGTTTCCCTTCAGCTGTCTTCATTCCACAGCTCTCCCCACTCTCACACAATCCAGTTTTGCCATCAGTTGTCAAATCGGTCAGAAATGTGAATTAACAGAAAGGGAAATTGCTGGACTTCAGCTTCTCTCCTAGTCCCCGCTCCTTCCTTCCTCAGGCTTTGTCCCTCTTGACGGGGGCTCTTGCCAGGTCATCAGAACTGTTTAACATCAAATTCACCTACACACTATGCTGGCTTTGGGATTAAAGAGGAATTGGGCAATGGGGTTGAAACTGAATTAACTCTGGCAGATACTCTTCACTCAACTTCTAGTTATTCTCTTGAGTTTATGGTAGTTTGTGGCTGTTCCCTTATTTCACTCTCTATTTATATTTTTTCTTCATTTTGGCTAATTTCACAAAGGCCTTTAAGCAAAAAGCATACACTCATTGTCTTCTTTAGAAAGCCACACATTTTTATTTTCATGATCACTGAATAAATATCAGCTATTAATGTTACTTTTTCCTTTAACAGAGTACATTTCTATAGCTTTTTCAGTCAAAGTGTAGAACCTAAACAGTTTGAAATTTTTTTTTTTTTTTTTTTGTGGGTACCGGGGGGTCGACCTCAGGACCTCGCGCGCCAACAGGCACCCGTGCCGCTGAGCGATATCACCGGCCCCTTTTTCGTATGTGGGATCCAGGAGTCGAACTCGGGCCCTCGCGCTTGCAAGGCAGGCGCTTAAGCCGCTGAGCCATCTCACCGGCCCCAGTTTGAAATTTATAAATGTACTTGTAAGGCTTTTTAGGAAGTAGTATTTTTATACATTCCTCTTTTTTAAATGTGTTTACTTTTATTATGGCATTTGACAACAGTACTCTCATTAAGATATTGCAGTTTTAGCTTCATAATAATGTGGACAGTGTCTCTATTTTCCTGATACAGCTCTTGATGCATAGTCTTCACTGGAAGAATGTTTTTATATAAGTAAATATGTATGCATAAATTTTTTGAAGACAAAGGCTTATGTATTCTTTCAAAGTACATAAGTTATTTGTTAATGAAATTATGTATTATAAATTTGGAGGAGTTGCTTTTACTTTGAATACCGACAAAGTTTGATTCTTTTAAAGTGTTGTCTTAGTTACTTTTCTCATTGCTGAGACAAAATACCCAACACTCACAAGTTAAGGGAGGACAGGTATACTTAGCTTACAATTTGTAGAGGTTTCAGTCTATAATCGGCTGGCTCCAAGGCAGGGTGGCCTGGCAGGCAGGCCATTAAAGAAGAGAAACAGTTCACGGCAGGCAGAAGGTGGCAAAACAAGTAAGGGGCGACCACAGCTCTTTCTATCCCTTATATGTTATCCAGGCTACTTTGGGCAGGTAGCAAGCACACCCTTAATCCTAGTGCCCTTGACCCTAGCACTGCACCATGAATTAATCCCAGTGTCACACACTCTAGATCCAGCCACCTCTGAAAAGCCCCACCTGTGACCACATGAGGCTTTGGGGGGGACATCTAGACACAAGCTGTAACAAGTGTATATTACTTTTATAGATTATTCTCTCCTATTTTACTGTAAGTGTATAACTAAGCAAATATTTAGGATAATATTCTGTTATCCAAAATGCCAGCTGACACACTGCAGTCTCATTCCACACTTAATTCAGTCTTAGCGAGACGTGTGCAAGAGCAGGGGCCGTGTCCCAGAGCCCAGGGTGGCTCTTGGCTGCGTGGTGAATCCTTAGCCAAGTCACTCTATGTTTGCAGCTCTTTGCCATCTCTCAAACTATCTCTTAAAATTGTTCAGATATTAAGACCTCGTTTACACTGAGGTCTACTCTGGGTTGACTAGTCACCTCGAGTATTTTCTAAATTATCTGAACATTCACACTGTCAGTACCAGATCACTTCCAAAGTACTTGCATGGACAGACTGTCTAGTACAACCGTGGGTTTTGTAAATTCATCTTTCAGCAAACAAAGGAACAGTACTGGAAACATAGTAGGTATTAAATAAAAGTTGTAGTCATCAAGTTATTATAGAGGGGATGGAAAGAATAATGAATAAGAAAACACTAGGAATTAATCTTCTAAGCAGATAAAGCTTTTGTCACACGAGCATGTGAAAAAACTGCTGATTTTTATTGGCCACTTAATGTGTACCAAACACAGTGTTCTGCCTTTGTGCCTATTGTCTTCCTCACTCGTCGTGACAAACCAGAGAAAGCCACATCGGCTGTCCTAGAGTTCAAAGAGGAATATCTTAGTTTCCTTTCGTGAAATCGAGGACTTCCTTCTATGTAGTAATGTCCGTAAGATCCTTAATTAGTGAAGATGTTTGATAATGAAAGAATGAATACATGTCTTGAGGTGAAGCTAAATACCAGCTGTAGACAATGAACTGTTTCATAATTATTTGGAAAAATGAAGTGAAATTCAGAGTCAAGGTTAATTTCTGTGTTGTGTTATTTTTCTTAAACAAAACTCCCCCACTTACTCTTTGAGAGACATTTTATTTTAAAGGTAGTCCACAAGACCCTTTGTTTTTATTAAGCCCATTATTTTAAAGCTAAGGAAATGAGTAGTAGATTTTTCAGCCTTGGATACATGAAAGACGTTTGAATCAGAAGAAATGCCTGTTCGTAATTCATTCATTCACTAAGTAAACTGTCAGGCAGTCACTGTGAGTGGGCCGTCAGGTTATTTCATTTATTTTTCTTATTCGAACTCATATTAACTTTGCAGTTTCCCAGCTTATCTGTTGTGAATCTGAGCAGTTGAGCAGGACAGAGGGTCCCATTAGGCCCTAACAGATCGCTGGCTGTCAGGTGAGTCTTGTTCCGCTGTCCATCCTCATTTCACGACCCCACAAGATCTCTTAATGAAGTTAAGCCCCAAGTTCACGCCAATAATTCTGTGGCAAGAGTTTGGGCATTGTAACAATTCATCACTTGTCAGGAAGGCACTTTTAGTTTATACATTTAATAAGGGCATCCTCTAGCTTGGTTAATTAGAAGTGAACAGTTTGCATATTTACTAAATGTGGAGTGTCATTGCCACCACGGCCTATTGCCTACATGAATTATTTCTCTATCTGCAATAAACAGCTGGGTAATTATTACTGCCATAATCAGATAAATTCCCCCTGTAAGGCTTTTCTTACATGGCGATTCTTTGAACTCATCCAAAGCTGAGCAAAATTTATGAACTCCAGCAGCTAGGCCACTTTTTCATACTATGGTGTCCCTGTTCCCTATTTCAAGGACATGAGTAGAGCACCACAGATATTGTATTAATAAAGAGAATAAGTATGATTGCCTAAAGATAACATTTCCATACATCTCATTTTAAAAATACAGTATCGTGACCTCAGCTAAGTACATCATAGCAGTGTGGCTTTGTCTATTTGTATGCGGGTGGCAGGCTCTCTGATAGAAGAGCTAACCAAAGCAGCCAGGAAAATAGCATTTTAGTTTTCCTGAAACAAATTAGTCTGTAACATTAACTATACATGCAATTTTTTGGTACATTCATTTTTATATAGGAGGATATAATAACTACAGTAGTCAATTTGGTAGAGTTCAGACACTCATGCATGTCAGTGTCTAACTTAAAATACAGCACACATTTCTTGCTTTAAGAAGAACTTGCTCATTTGTTCATAATTAGTTATTAATAACAAAATCCGTACAATCAGTTTAAAATGTGGAATGATATCAACCATTTGATCAGATTTTTCACATGTCCTATTTTCTAACAAGAATGTCTTATCTTTAACAATTTGCTGTTTTAAAAAATTTGAAATCCAAGCATATAAAAAAAGAAAGAAAACTTTCAGTCCCAAGAAGAAATCAAAATAAGGAAAAGTTTATTGTATCAGACATTTAAATTTAACTCTTTTCATGCTGAATTTTAAACAATTTAAAAAACATGTACAAGAAAAGAGTAAAAGAACTAAGGGCCACAGTGAAGGAAAACACATGGTAACTGCGACTGGTCAGAGAAAACGGTTAGTTAATGTATTCCATTGACAAAATAAAGAAACATTACTGCATATGTCAAAAAAACTGCTTTTTCTCATGCTGATTCTAAAAGAATTTTTAAATATGAATCTTAAGTGAAGATAAGAAATGTAATGAACAATGTCTTCACTGTGTGTTTTTTTAATAAAAAATATAGTCTGAATTTCAAGTCTTTCTTTATCATAGAGATCTTTGGGGTGGGGATCCAAGGTAAAGCAAGGGACTAACATTTTAGTCATGGACTTAGTTTTGTTGTCGAGCTTTAAGGAATGGATGGACGAGAAGTTCTGGTCGCTCGCATCTCTCATCTGATGATTTGATAGGAGATGTATAAAACAAAGTTACTTTTTCTTTTTAACTGTGAAAAGGATACAGAATGTCATTTTCCATATTGCTTACTGCGAGTAGATTTCATTCAGATTCAGGTGCTTGATGTATTAATACTATGTGAACATTTTCAGACTTGAAAAATGTTCAAATTATTGTGAAATGGTAAAGAGAAAATGTAACTATTAATAAAAATTATTTGTAATACTGTTTAGTGGGATATTTGTCATCATCTTATTTGAGCTCTTTGAAGCTTAATAAGACCACTGACGACTTTTTCTCTGAATTTCTCTGGTAACTTGAGTTCTCCGGCACCTCCTTTCCTGGTTTCCTTTCTACTTTTCTCAGTTTTCACCATTTTCTTTGTGTACTCTCCTATTTGCCTGACCTGAAGTACTAGTGCTGCCACTCTGACCACTTGCCTTTTTATTTTATATACTTTGTATGATCTCTTCCACTTCTGTAACTTCTGCTACCATCTGTATGATTCATAAATCCAAGTATTCTCCTACTGAGAGCCTCTCTTCATCATCTATTCAAATACCTGCCAATATTTCCACTTGGACGTCTTTCAGGCACCTCAAGTAAGCACGTTTACATATAAAATACTTATTTTCCCAAGCGTCTTCCTCTTCATGCAGTAAACAGGATTATTCACTTAGGGACTCAAGCCAGAAACATGGGGATCATTCTGCAGTTTCTTTCTTCCATTCTATTGGTGACGAAGCCCTACCAGTTCTTTCCCTACATCTCTGTTCTCACTACTCATCGATCTGTCTAACCTATTGCTATCTTAGTGATCTTTCTGAAATACAAATCTGGTATCATAATTTGTTACAGTCTCTTCCTTCTAAGGGCTCTATAGCAAAAGATGACTTGAAAGTCCTAGAAGCACATAAAATACAAACACTAAGATATTTTAGAGTATATTCTTAGCATAAGAATTAAGCAAACTCAAAATAAATACTTGGATCAGTCTTAAATAATTATAAACTTAAAAATATTAATCTTTGGGAAAATACTAGTATGTATCTTAGTTATACTGTAATGTTAGTGTAGAATGAGAATCCCTAGAATATATGTATGCCTAAAGAAACACAATTTTGTGATAAAGAAATTATGCAGTGGTAACTTACTGCTAAAGTAGTGAATTCGGAAATCAGTCCTTAAAATGTTTTACAAACATGACTTTTGTATTACACCTTTGTAATATTTTTCAGATTTTTCTTTGTCCTTTTCTCCAATCTGTCCCTTTCCTCTCTTGGGAAACAATGGAGAAAGAAAGTCACTCCAGTTTATTTCTCTCTCTCTCTATCTCATTTTGTTGCCTCTTCTTATCTAACATTACAAGGGCCAGATTCTCTTTGGCATTCATAAGGACATGATTTCTAAGATCAGTGATAAAACAATTGGTCAGTAAACAGTTTCCGAAAGCTCCTTAGACATTTTCTGAAATTGCATGTAGCGCTCTGCTTTAGAATACGTTGACATTATCCTGCGGTATGTTGTTATTGCTCTGTGACAGTGTCAAGATTAGCTTAGAGATGTCCCTGCTCTGTGTCCAGTGGGTTGCATGCAAAAGCAGCAGCAATTACTTTTGCTTTAAAATGAGGTTAACACATCTTAAATAAGAGACAATGTGTGATGTTTGAATAAACACAAATAAGATCATGAAGTTCTTCTCATATGAAATGGGAACTTTTCCTACCTGGGCACTAGACTCTACCAAAAACACAAATGCAGTAGGGTGATTCTCCTCTTCCATAACTTATCATGGTGAAGATTTGCATTGGAGACAGAGTATGGTGGACACTGAGCTACCGCTCTGCAGGAAGGCGCCTTCACAAAGAAGAGGGACCTTGTTCACAATACTGGCCCTTACCCACTTCCGTCAGTGTTGTAAGGATAAGTACATGTCTGTGAAGTTCTTGGAGCCCTGAAAATAATATCTTGTGTAAATAAATCTATTTTACTATACCTATTGTTGTACTTAGCTCAATGTTACTCTCAATTATTTGATATATATTATATAACAGTTTACATCTGCTTATGGAAATGATCCAGAATATTAAAAAGAAAATAATTTTACACTGAAATATGAGCATATTTTTAGGAAGAATAGTATACAAATATTCTTTTTTAACTAAATTGGTACAAAAGAGCCAGAAGAAAAAAAAAATCATGAATGATCTTTGGAGTCTTACTGCTTTTGAAAGTCATGCGAAACAGGTAAATAAAATACTATGGCAATTGTGTTACTAGGGATTTAGGGTGACAGCCCTGGCTGCTGGGATCCCAACTGACCAGGCGAGGCTACCCCACCCTAGTGTATAAATCAAGAAGATGAGCAGTGATGAAGGGCAGGGAAAGAGCTTATTCGAGTGGCTGTGCCAGGAAGAATAGATTTGGAGGTGCGAGATCTGACTTCAGAGGGCTCACAGGAACCTTGAGATTTTGCAGGAAAGAACAAAGGCAGCAAGAGTTGGGGTTTTGCATGGCTAGGGGATTTGTATAGCTGGCAGGGTTGGTAATCCTAGTCAGGTAGTGGTATGATGGGTCATATCCCAGGGCTGCTTCTGCTAGCTGGCTCTAGAGAAGTCCGCGGCTTGACGGGACACTCTGGTTCTCCTGAGATAGTTGCTTCTGCTTAGGGGCAGCTGCAATTGCATTACGTGGCACTTACTCCCACTTAGGGGGCGAGCTCCTCATGGGGTGAGCTGTCCTAGAGGCTCTGCTTTTTGTGGACTTCAAAATGGCTCCAGGCTTTGAACAATTGCTGAAGGCTTCCAGGTGCTGCTCCACGTTGCCTGCAACAGGATGTTGTAAAAGCTGGTGAGTGAATGTCCTGCGGATCTTGAATCTATCTTAGCTTCTCTTTGTGACCTCAGTCTTGTAGAATGGGGTAGCTTAGGTAGGTTTAGGCTAATAACCTTGTATTACCAACTTTCTGGCAGACACTCTTACGTGATTAACATGTCTTCATGCAGAGCTGAGCAGGGGTCTCACCCAGTGTTCAAGGAGACAAATAGAAAAAGAGGCAGATGCCAGGCTTGACGCTGCTGTCAGTTACCCATGGGTGTATGCACACCCAGCCTCTAAGTCCCTGTTACAATTGGACATTCCCTTTCTACGACCACAGAGAATTTGTGATATTGTACTTTTACAACATTGGCTGCTTGGATCCATTTTGCTTTTCATATTCTCAAAATAAATAGTCATGGAGTACAGGTTCCTCAATAGCCAGAAGCCCGTCTTCCACAGTCAGGTGCATTTCCGCCCTTTGCTATTAATGGTCACCATCTACCAAAGGGAGCACAAGTGTCTTGGGAATAATCTGGCTGCATTTCAGTACCACTCCTCTCTATTTCCACTCTCTCTGTTTGGTGATTGTCTTCTTGTTTTTTATCCCCAACTCCAGTGCCAGTGTCACCAAAAAGGCTTCCCGATCCCTCCTGTCAGAATTGAGCTACATAAATTTAGGAGATAAGTTAACTAAAATACTTTTATGTCGCAGTACATCACAGCAAAAAGTAATGCTGTCAGTCTGTTTTTCTTTTGAAGGCTCTTATTGCACATGCTGACTTAACATCAAAACCCAGAGAGGACACTAGAGAGCTATTTAAATCGATCGCCTTGAAATGTTTTTTCTTTTTTTTAAAGATGAAGTAGATAATGGCATTTTGTTTTGTATTTCAGAAATGTATCTAGTATTGCTCCCTTTGAAATTTTAGGCATTTGTGTTTCTAAAGCATTCTCCATGATTCTGTATTTTTCTGTCAAAATTATGATTTCTGTGAAATGACTATAGTGTCCTCTTGTGCTACATCCTAGCGCTTCAGTTAATGGCTGATGTCCCTGCGAGAACTGCTGGCTCATATATGATTGCACTTCTGCATAGTGTTATACAGTGAGTGGCATCCTCTCAGTCCTCCCCAACTCTGCTGGTCTGCACTGCTGTAGAGAGATGAGGGCTTCCTGAGCACTAGGGTCCTGCTCCCAGGCCTCCCGGTGGAGCTGGTCTGCAGTGGAGCCTGCCAAGGTGTATTTCCCACATTTCCCAGGTGATGCTACACTTGGAGAACCACGGTCCTACGCAAAGAGCCGGGTTCTATGCCACTGTCCATTAGAGGCTTTCCTCAGTGCAGCTCCTTCCCTCTCATAGTTAAGCCATCAGGAGTGAGGAAATGTGTTCGTTGGCCGAGAAACAGTTAAAAAGGATGTCAGCAATGAGTTCTATCTCAGTTCCACTACTGGCAATGCCTCCTGCCAAGTGTCAGGACAGGTGATTTGGGAGGGGCACAAGAATGAGTAAACATCACTTCTGACCTTCGTGACCCATCTCAGGCATTCAGACTGCTGTAACAGAATACCAGGGCCTCAGTGCCTTAAAAGACACAGATTTGCACCTCACTCTTCAGGAGACCAGGGGGTCCAAGATCAAGGGGCCCACAAGTCAGCATCTGGTGAAGGCCTCTCCCTTGTTAGCAGACGACTGTCTTTCATTGTGCCTCCACAGGGTGGAGAAAGGGAGCATCTATTTTGGGTTTCTTCTTACAGTGAACAGGAATCCCAATCAGAGGGCTCCACTTCTAGAGTTAGTTTCTCATAAAGGCCCCAGCTCCAAATTCCATCGCATTGTGAATTCGGCTTCAACCTATAAAGTTTGAAGCACACAAACATTTAGTTCAGTGCAGGACCTTAGACGTCGATAGGGAAGTACAGAAAGCACATATGTACGTAGATTCATGTGTAATATATATTGTAACTAGGAGCTGGAAAAATGAGCGCTGCAGAAAAAAAAAGCATGAATCACTGCACAACAGGAAGTAATGCCAACTTTCATTTGGGCCCAAGACTGAGCACTGTGGTATACTCGTCTCTCCAGTCATTTTCCTCTAGTTCTGTCATCATTCACATCCATAACCCTAAATACTTACAGGCAGACAATAGAGTCAATTCTTTAAAATAGTTTGTCTCCAACTGAAAAGTCTTACTGTCCAGACTGCTTTTATAAAATCTACTTATTTATTCACTCAAATAGACATGGACTACATAGACATACTTTTTACTTTTATAGAGTTTTAGTATATGCGTCTAGTGGGGGGAGACATGCTAAATAAAAAATATCTTTTCATAAATATGTGATTATAAGTTTTGTTAGGAGGAAAAATGAAATCGTGGTGTTATAAGTGAGAAGAACAGTGGGAAGAGAATTTAGATTTCTGTAAAGAAAGTTCAAGGGAGAAAGTAACATGTAAGAGCTAGAAAGAACTGTTGGCTGGCAAGTAGAGTCCGCCATCGTGTGTGAATCCGAGGGTCCTGAGAGAGCAGGACAAAGTGAGATGGAGAGAGGAGGGAGCCTGGCCCTCTGTATCCTTGTGGGTATTTGTTAGCTACTACTCAGATAACTTACACTTTTGATTTTGCACCCAAGTTCTGTGTACTTCTTTGTGCTTTACCCCTTTATATGTTTTTAATTGTATTGGGCCTTTCTTTGTATGTAACCTCTCTTTGTATTTATTAAATCATTTATACAGCATAAACTTCTTTATAGATGTATTTTTCATTATTATGATTGCTAAAAAGCAACCATATTTATCTCTGGAGTAATATAAAATGTATATATATATATATATATAATAATTTTGAGTTTCACAGTGGCAGTTCATTTGTAATTCTAAATTATTTTAAAACCTTATAGGCATTATGAAGTATTTATATAATATCAAAAGTAAAGATTAAAATTAATAACTCAGTTTTTAAGGTAACATATGATTATTATTTTTTCCTGGTAAAACTTCTCATTTGTTCAAATGTAACTGCTTTGAAATGTGTACCTTAAGGACAAAGAAAGGTCACCAAGCCCTCTAGCTCCTGGTTCTTTGTCAAAAATGGACACAGTTAATGAGGTCTATTTGGTACAGAACAAGTTCTCAGATGCAGATAGAGATCCTTTCAATGGGAACAAAGTTGTTTGGCTTTACCAGGTCACTTAGCGATTAATAACAGCCTTGAGGTGCAGGGCGGCGAGGTCGTTGTACCAGCTTGCCAACACAATCTAAGTGTGCAGCTAGCCTGGCTCCGTGGATGCAGAAGCCCCAAAATACTATGCATAAAGTAAAACAGGCTATTTTCTGACTCCTTTTTTCATATTAGTAAGCAATTTTCAAGAGAAGGGTGGCAAAATGGGGGCCATGCCATTCCAAGTAATTCATTTATTTTGCAATTTAATCTTACGTTGAAAAAAATTGCTCTGCTGCAGTAGCATTGCCTGGTGATTTTTACCCGTCAACATGTCTCATAAGTAACCTTGTATAAAGTATTGTATTTAGAGCTTTTCACAGAAGAATGCCAATAAAAATATTTCTGGACATCGAAGTAGAAAGTGGAATCTGTTCGATTTTTGACATATTTCCCCCTACTGTTCCCTGAATTATCTGAGGAAAATGCTCAGGTGATTCGTTTAAAATTTTACTTTAGAACTAGACACTAAGGTTGATACCTATTTTTAAAAATGAGCAAGGTATAATTTCAAAATATTTTGAAAGAATATTAAATTTGTCCTGTGAAAGTGAAAGATTGTTATTTTCTAATTTGATAATATCAAATTAGATATGTGTTTGGTTTAGCAAGTGTTTTCAATGTAGTGTATTTAAAAGATTATTTTTATTGGAATTCTTTATACACACACAAATGCTGAAAATTTTCAATATTTTAATGAAGATTATTGTACTTTGAAAAAAACTTGAATTTATTCATATTATCTAACTTTTATTCTAATTATCTACATAACTGAACAAAATGTCAATCTTTTAAATGCAGGATAATGTATGTTATCTTTCCAGTATTATTTGAACTGCTAATGGAAGTATACTTAGAACAAATTGAGCACATGTATAAAATTTGCCACACTTTTTTGCTTAGCCCATTATTTTACAAAATAAATAATTAGAGATTTATAAGTACAAAACCAAACTTTAAAGGAAATCAGCAACTCAGATCCTTTCTTGGGATATTTATTTATGCAAAATAGGTACATCTTCAACCAAAGACACTGATAACATAGAAAGCCATTTACTTAGCATTCGGTGTGAACACTTGCTTGGCTGTTAGATAAATTATAACATATAGGCATTTGGTTTTTAAAACTTAATACTGACAGATCATTTAAATGCTTCCTAAGGATTGCGAAGCTTCACATAGAGGAGGCAGTCAGATAGATGACATTGCTGATTTTGATGGATGTGGATGATGGCTGCTCCTTCGAGAAAACTTTATTGAAAAGAACAAAAATATTAACGGATATTATCATAAATGACTGCACATAATTTCTGTGCAGGGAGGTACTGCAGGAGTTTGCAGACGTTCAAGAAAGTGAAGAGAAGAAGGCTAAGCTGGAAAGGGAAGAGAAGCAAAGAGAAAAGGAAGCCCGGAAGATGCATTACCTCCTCAGCACAAAGCAGGTTGGTCTCCCGGTCTCTGAAGCTCCCGCGAGCCATCTGGGTCCTTGCCTGACAGAGACAAACTAGCAGGCTGAATGGGACCTGACCTGTTGAAAAGATACCACAAAGACATTACCTCGAGTTCGGTTTCAAGCATCGGTGTGGTGCTTGCAGCACCGTGGCTCCTCTGTGACAGTGCCTCATGTAGGCAGCCACTGCACACTGAGAAGTCCCAGCCAGCAGGGTGACCTGCCACTGCACTGGCACAACACCAAGGGCATCGCTGGGCTCCCAGCTCATTCCCAGGGGCTTATTGTTGCTGATTAGGAGCTAACATGATTTTAAACAGAGGTGGCTCTCAGGTTTTCCCTTTTAATGGAGAAAGTGTTAAGATGAAAACATCCTTCCATCCTTTCCTAAGTTTTGGTGGAAGTTTTCAGGTAAAGCTGTTAATAAAATTTCTTCAGCAATGGCATCTTTGTATAGAAAGGTAAATGTAGAATTTGAGAGACTCAGAAGTTTACTCTCATGTAACTTGCTAAAATATCAGCGCCTCGGATTTTGCCATGGTTGCTCAGGAAAAACACCTAGTTTGTAGAACATTGTGCTCAAAGACAAAATGTGGTTAAAATGCATGAACTTGGAACCCAGGAGTTTCTGAGTTTTATATTTTCTCATAAACCTTCAAGTTCAAGTCATAGTTCTAGGCAGTCATATATTGAAGTCTTCTAGAGTGGTTAGAGTTAGTCGTAGTGGTAGAAGGTGATCCCCAAGACAGAATGTCATTCTTATAGTTATCCAAATGCAAAGCCTGCTAGTTACTGGGCTGGACATGCATATTTGGGACAGAGATGTTCACCCCTACCCTTACTTGATAGTCTGAATGCCAGTAACGATGACTATCTTTATATTTACGTGGATCTGTATAGCTGAGTTAGCGTCTTCTAACAGCTAACGAGACAAACTCACAGACTCAGAGCTGTATGTTACTGGTTTACAAACACAAAGCTAGTAGTCGTATGTACCCAGTCCAAGATCCTTTTACTTGAAATAGGCAATAAAGGTAATATTTTAAAATTTTATTGTAACATCTGTAACAGTGTCAAAATTTTTAATTGTGTAATTGTGGCCTCTATTTTTTATGTAGAATTCAAAACCAAGAATTCCTTCTAGCAAAATATTTTTTTCAACATTACTAATGGCAATTTCAATTTTGATTAAACTAATCTAAACTAGAGGGCTATTAACATTTTTAATATTTTAAACCCAGTAATAATTTATTTCTCAGGAAATAGTTGTTAATTTTGATTACTCCAAACCCTCTTTAGACTTTGAATCTTGTTTAATTGGAATTCTACTTGTGCTGTTTATACTTATGATGAGTAGTGTACTAGAAAAGAAATAAAGAAAGAAAAAATGCTGAAATCAGATTTAACTGAAATACTTTGTCCTATTTAATCCAAGGCTATTGAGATATTGAGTGTAGGGAATGAGTTAGAAAATATTTAAAGGGACAGGCGTATAGCTCAGTGGTAGAGCAGTTGGCTAGTAGGTACGTGGTGCTACATTTGATCCCTAGCACTGCAAATAAAATTTTTTTAAAGAAGGAACATCCATAAGGATTCAATAATTTAATAAATAAACATAATACACCACCAAATATCCATGGAGTGCTCACCATGTGCCAGAGTCTATGATTAAAATTTCAGGTGCATTTCCTTAACTATTTTGATTTCATTTCACTTTTGAAATTAAACACATGGTTTGACAAATAATTTTACAAGTCTGACCAGGAAATAGTCATGTACTTCAATGTATTTTCAAATAATATTACCATTGCATTTTAGGGATGCTTGTGTTAACAAATGCAAGCTGTGTTCCACTGCATTTTTCTCCTTGCATGTACCATGCAGGCTGGTGGCAATATCAGTGTATGTCTGGCACATCAGAAAGGGCGTGGGCATCATCATTAAACAGAGCTGCCCTGGTATCCCGTCCATCTGCCAAGAGTCAGGTGTTCGAATGCTTTGAGTTTCCTGAGCCTATGCTTTACTCTACACACGTGGACATTGAAACACACCTTGAAATAATAGTGTAATATGTTTTAAATAGTGTCGGGCCCTCAGAAGGCATTTGGTAAAAGATAATAACCCTATTATTAGAATTTAACCTATCATGGATAAGCTAAAGCTCTACACTTTACTTTTCTTCCGTTAGTCCAACTGCAAGCATTTATCTTCTCGTTTCCTTTTGTTACTAATGAAAATTTGTTTGGAGACTTAGTAGTGGGGTCTCTATGTTGGGGCCCAGCCCCTCGACAGCTCCCTTCCATTTTACACGTGGCTCCCCAGACCTCAGGACATTACAGGTGAAATCATGTGCCCAATTCATCTTCCTTTGAGCAGAATATTATGAAAATATCCAAGATTTTAATCTGGCTCTGGCAAGGTGTTATGATGGCCTTAGTATTTGCCCATAGATAACTGTAGCGATGAAAGGATGACACTGTGAACCTATGGAGATGCAAACTTTTTATTTTATTTTTGTTGGTGACAAAATCGTAGTATCGTCCTGGCATCTCATCTGTTTCTTTTGTTCAGGGGGTTGGTTGTACTGACTGGATAATTGATAATCCTGGAAAATTTATGTTTTACGCCTCATACCTCACAAGATTTGCTTTATTTAGCTTTAAATGAGTATTTTTCGTCATGATATAGAAGTGGTTGAATTTTAAACCTATTGCAAGTCACAATGGTAAACCATATCTATCTGGACGAAAGTACGCAAGTCTAAGATTTAATGGAGTGAGCGTAAATCTTTATCAATCGATTACTCCAAATAACCTATTGTTGAGTACCTGTGGTCTGTTGGTATGTGCTAAGACTTTAGTATACATAAATATGCTCAGCACGATTTTGTTGATGCAATTTATTATTTTGTTCTATTTTAATAAAAACTTTACATGCTTTTCCTAAACTGAGGGAGATTTAGAGTGAAAGACACATACTTCAGTGAAGTATTGTTTTTATTTTCTCAGCATGATTTGGCTATTAGGTAGGAATAAACTGTTGATTTAAAAATATTCCTTAGTTGTTTAGATGAACTTCTTTGCTTGTTTCAAGAGTTTTGATTTCAAATTATGTGTATTAAATGCACATTAACTACAAAATAAGTCAAATAAGTGTTCATTTTAAAAGACTTGTACTTGCTTTAGCTTTCAATTTCTGCAGATATCTGAAAATTTAGGAAATAAATACTTAAGTGTAGGAAATTTTTATAAGTGTATCAGAATAGAAAAAAAGTCTGCTGACCTGATTAAAAGGAATAAATCTGGCATTTTTAGCAAAAAGACACTATTTTTATTGGAATTGTCAGTAATTTAGGAATGCTATTAGTATAGTTTGTAAAATACTAATTTTTAAACTAAATTTTCATAATTCTAATATAACTTAACTTAGATGAGTAAAACTAAAACATTAGTTCAACCTAATAATGTCTTGAAAAGGTGAAGAGTTTTGTAAGCTAAGATTGTGTTTGTGAATTCAGATATAGATAATGAATGAAGTCATGTGTTAATCTACTAATAATTTCAGAATGACTATGCTGCTATACTGATATACTCATATACTGGTCACAAAGTTTTAAAGTCAGCTTTAAGTATTTTTGGCATAAATGCAATGTATACCATAAAATAATTCTAAAAGGTATTGCTAATTTTTATAAGTATTAATTATCTCATCTTTATTCAAGCAAATATGTTTGCGCTAATAGGAATTGCACAAGTAAACAACCAATATTGCAATGAGTGAATTAATAGACCCCTTAGGGTTTTATTAATTAAAAAGTTCAAGTCATATTAAAGCACCTTTTGTATATGTTTATTTCCATCAGAAAGCTGAGCATGGTAACTTATTTGCATAAATAATCAATCACCATTTACTAGTAGTAATAAGGTTAATTTGTTGCTACAGACATAATAGGATTACTCAATTATATTTCCCAGAAAATACTATTTGTTATGCACCCCATCACCTATGTAACAGGATTGGGTTTAGTGCCCTTATTAAATGAACACATCAAAAAATCTTTGTCCCTATAAAAGTTTTTTGAAAGGAAAGCTAATTTTAGTTGATTTGAATAAAGTAAAATGCAAGCGTGGCCTCCATTTGTAAATTTAATTTATCTTCCTGCAAAGATTGATTATTTAATAAAGTTATTTATTTTGATTCAGTGACCAGTCAAGCTAAATCTACCACATATAGGACATATTTCCTTTGAAGAAAATCTCATTTGCAGATTTGTTTTATTTCAAATAAACTCACTTTCATTCCCTTGCCCTTGTTCTTGGGTAATAAATTACGTTGTCTGCTCCACCTGCTGGTAGATACACGCAAAGGCCTGTTGTTGGATTCATTCAGAGTTCCTGGATTTAGTGTTACCACCATTGCCAAGGTTCATCCTGAGGATCAGAGTTACTGAGACAAATGCAAAACTCAAGATCCAATTATAAAAGCTAATATTTTGAAATAAACGTTATTAACAGAATTATTCGCAGTTACAGTTACGTGATTAGTAAAAAGGTTACCCATTTTTCATGTTAATATAGTAATGAAAAAGGATGAATGAATATACAATATACAAATCATCCACTATAACAATATTTTATTTTGGTTATGTACTTTCATGATTTATGCATATTCACATCAAAACTAATATAGGAAAGTTTTAACTTAATTAAAAATTTTGCACATTTATTATGGAAATAATTTTAATGTCATCCTTATGTAATAGGTTTTGATGCTTTTCCTTTAGCATGTGGTGACAATTTTCATATAGATATAGAAATAACTATTTTCAGTTACTTAAGATTTATAAAAAGACCTCTGTGGTTAATATAGGTAAAACATTTTTTGAAATAATTCTTGGGAGAAGCAAAATGCTTTCAGCCACTTTTTTCAAATTCATGTCCAATTGGACTTGTATAAAGAACTATATCTTAATTAAAAATTAAACTTAATATATTCATAATAAATTGGTAGTCTGTAATACAGAAAGCATGTTTTTAAGACAAATTTTACATAAAAATATTTTACATAAAAATATTTAATTAAGAAAGATTAAATCCTTCCAAATCATTTGTTGCGTTCAATTCTATCTTCCCGAGTTATGAGTGGAGAGATGCTGTGCTTGTGTGTTCTAAGCACTCAATACGTGAAAGTTCAGTGTCGCTCTGAGCTGATTAAATCATGGAGCAATGGCTGCCTTGCTGTGCACACCTGTCCACGTGGGTGAGTGTGTATGTGGGTGTGCACTGTGTCATGTCTCTCCGCGAGGTCTCCTTGGAAGGGTACCTTTGGACTGGCCCGCATAAGGCCATGCTCCACCACAGCTACGGTAGGAAGCTCAAGAGCGGTGTGAAAATATACCATAACACATTTTTAAAACCTCTTGATTCTTATCTAAACACTTCTTTAACTTCACAATATTATTTTGTTCCTCTTATTTTCTTGGTTTGGCCTCTGTGTCTCTGTGTGTCTCCATCTTGTCTTTCTCTCTCTCTGTCTCTGCCTCTCTTGTTTCCATGGTACACATGCAAGGGGATGTGTATGCTTGATTTTTTATGTCTGTCCATAGCACCTTCTATCCCTACTGTGTTGAGTATTACATTGGTGCTTTTCATGCCACAGGGCATTCACATAGTTTTTTGCTTCAGCTGTTGGGCTCTTTTCAGTGCATTTTCTTCTTTTTCCAAATCAGTCTTTATTTTAAAAGACACGGTTTTAAACTATCCTATTATCCAACTTTTGACATATATGACTTTCTTCACTTTTCTCCAACTTCTTTCAATTAGTCATTCCATTTCCTTCTTATCAGTTCCTTCATTTCCATTCCCTGATATTTTAGAGCAATGGTAATAGCCTCTAAAATGATTTGCATTTTGTTAACTCTTTTGCCCTTTAACCTTGTGTATTTACTTTTATCAGGTAAATCTTTGTGCTTTAGTTGCTTGTCTCATTGCTGAGACAAAATACCCAACACCCAAAGTTAAAGGAGGGAGGGCTTATTTGGCTCACAGTTTGTAGAGGTTTCAGTCTATCGTCAGTTGGCTCCAAGGAAGGGTGGCTTGGCAGAGGGGCATTGCAGAGGGTAAATAGTCCATGGTGGGCAAGAGGCAGCAAAGCAGCAAAGTGGCAGCAAGCTACAAGCAGCAATCCACAAGTAGCGAGCCTCTTTCAGTCCCTGATATCCTATCCAGGCTACCCGCCCTTAGGGCAGGTAGTGGTCACACCCAGGGAGGGGCAGCCTTAATCCTAGCATAGCACCATGAATCAGTCCCAGCATCACATCCTTAATCCTAGCATGACACACCCTAGATCCAGCCACCTCTGAAGAGCCCCACCTATGACTGTGTGAGGCTTTGGGGGGACATCTAGATAGGAGCCATAACAGTTTCTAAACTAGCATGTTAAATTTCCATTCTCTTTGTAGTTTATAAACTTCCAAAGATTCCCTGTTCTTGAGGTAAAAGACTGTACTTTTCAGCATCAGCATTCCAAACTGTTCTTAATCTGCCTCATTTGCTCCTCAATAAGAACACCCTGGTACAATCTTTTACATCCTAGAAAAATTCATTGTAAGGATTTCTTTATATATGTGTGAAGTAGGTGATTTTTGTGTGTGTGGCTTGTTATAATATGGAAATTCAGAAGCCTTTCCTGACAAAAAAGGGCAACATGTAGCATACTTACCACTAATACTTTGAATTTTACTGTTACTTTCCCATGCATTCCTCCCTCTTATTAAATTAAAACACTTTTGGGAATGAAAAAGATTAGCTATTAAATTGTCCTTATTAGTATAGCCTGGTGAAGATTGATGGATTGTGAATAGCTTATCAGAGAGGAGAAAAGAAAGGTCGTCCCAGTGACCTGTGGCTGTATTGAGAGCATGAAGACTCAAACAGACATGAAGTTAGTGAGGAGGTGACTGTGAGACGATAAAGGGAATAAAGACTGGGATATCTGCGGGAGGAGTTGGTATTTATGGCATTTAAAGTCAAATTAGAAGGACAAACAGGAGAAATCTGTCAATTTTGTCATTTGGCTTTGGCTCAGTATTTAACATCAATTATCTACATCTACTAGTTACTCAAGGAACTTGTTATTTTTGTTTCTTACATCACATATTCAACTACCAGTTCTCTTTATATGACCTGCCCCCTAGTCGTGGCAAACCAGTGTAGTAGTTGGGAAGGACTGGCAGCAAATCAGATTTGAATATGTATGGTTTGGGAGGTAGCTTTATCCATTTTACATGAAGGATCTTATATTTGCTTTTGCTAACTTCTCAGGAATTTGTATGAATGAGAAAAATTTAACAGTAAAAACTCGCACTGAGGAAAGTCCTCTTGCTGGAATAATCTAGAACAGAATGGTATGTTAAAAATGATCGTTCCAGCCCCTTCTTTTAATAGATTAAAGAAATCATATCTGGGCAATGAAGCAGTATGTGGTGGCTATGCAACTAATTTAAATAAACTCTATGATGGAGTACCCTTGGTGCAAGCCAGTTGTGGTGAAAAGCTGACTTAAAGGCCTGCATCTGTGACGCACATCTGATGCATCTAAACCCTTCTTGGAGGAAACTTTAACCTTGGCTCATGACTAATTATCCTTCTTGAAAGGATATGCACTGCTTCTTAAGTTATCTTCAATTAATTTAACTTTCTTTCTTCCCTTTCTCTGAAATGAGTTAGTACTTATAGGAAATACTGTTTCTAGTACCTGATCATGTACACAGAGACAAACTAGGTCCTATATATAAAAGGATGAGAAAACCCAGAACATAATTTAGGTATCTGTGATACCTTTCTGTGCACAACTCAGAGCAAATTATTACATTTATCTGCACAGTATTCTAGGTGACAGCAGTTTTCTTTCTGATGACTACAATGTTGTTTAGTACTCTTTTTCACTTTGGGCACTTGGTAGGTTTCTTCTTTCAGGAGGATTATGTGGTGAATGAAGAACTGACCCCTAATCCTGAAGATCATTTAGAGGGAGGTCTTCACACTGGTCATTCGTGCTCAGGCCCAAGTGCACAATGCACATCACAGAATCCTTCTGTCATTGGTCACCATTGGCAAACTCTCTTCAGAAAGGCCAAGGACTGAACTGGCATGGAGAATGAATTAGCTATTACCTTTTATGTTTTATTTCCACCCTCTTTAACATTATAGATTTTATTATCTTGTCATATATGAAAGGGATAGAATTATTATCCGCTAACAGTTCTCTCTGAGGAGACAGAATGAAGTGGTTAAAAAATTATTGTTCTGTCCCTAAATGAGTCCCTTTTTTGCTCTTCTCCATTTCTTTATCTCACATCTAAGAAACACAGACAGAGACCAAACACTGAGAGGTAAAAAAAATCAAAATTAATTGAGAGAGTACTGCAGCATTTTTTAGAAATATAGAAAGTGCTACTGTTTCTCTGTCTATATCTATAACTATCTATCTATCTATCTATCTATATATATATCTATATATCTTCTCAATGTGCAGTATTTTAAAAGTTATTTTGAAATAGATTATTTAGCAAAACATACCACTAACTTCTTCATGTGGAGGTATAGGTGAAGTCTATATACCATGTTGGAATCCAAATTAGGAAGAATATGTACAAAGTTTCAAATACAAGATGAATAAATAGTTTTTGTAATAAATCATTTCAAATACATTTAAATTTTTTAAAGTCTGACTATACCCAATTTTAAGTTTAACATCTCAAAATATAACACAGCACTTTTTGCTAACTGCCAGGAATATCTCTATAAAATTTTTCTTTACATTTTGGATTTATGCTCTTTGTTTTTGCCTTTTTTAACAATAATTTTGCCATACTTTCTGGAATGAGAAAAGAAAAATTATTCATTCTGTTCTCTTGCAACATTCCTCTAAATATTAGACCATTGAAAGGTTTGCATGATTCATTGTATCAAGAATATTTTTTAGGGGCCAGTGAGATGGCTCAGCGGCGTAAGCGCCTGCCTGGCAAGCGCGAGGGCCCGAGTTCGACTCCCGGATCCCACATACGAAAAAAGGGGCCGGTGATATCGCTCAGTGGCACGGGCGCCTGCTGGTGCGCGAGGTCCTGAGGTCGACCCCCCGGTACCCACAAAAAAAAAAAAAAAGAATATTTTTTAAAAGGGAGATCTTCCATTTTGCATAGGAAATGTTGAAAATCAAACTCTCCATTTGTAATTTCCATGTCTGGATAGTGGAATAATTTCTCTCAGACTCACTCAGTCTATGTACATTTCAAAGCCTGCTTCTCCTCCAGGCCTTACAGGATTCCAGGACAGGCACTTGGGAGTGTTCATGCCGCTCTGCAGCTCTGGCTCTGCACCTTCCCTCCTCCTCCCTGGCGAGTCTGTACAGTGGCTAACACCAGTATAACCAGGAGTTATTTCTATATTGGGACTGCTAACACAGGTAAATATATTTGGAAGTCACAGAAAACATACATAAATGTATCTGTCTAAGCAAAATTAAATATATACCCACTCCATCTCTTCCAGTTTGACTTTTGTTTAGTAATATTTTTGTTGCTGTGACAAAAATACTTGAGATACACAACTTAAAAGAGGAAAGATTAATTTTGGCTCATGGTTTCAGAGGTTTTAGTCCATGGTCAGCCAGCTCCATTCCCTTTGGGCCTGTGGTGAGGCAGAAACATCGTGATAGAAGGGTATCATGGAAGAAAGCTGCTCACCTCATGGTACCAGGAAGCAGAGAGGGCTGAAAAGAGCCAGATTGAGAGGAAAGGGCTTGGGACAAAAACACACCTTTCCAGGTTGCACCCCCAGTGATGCACCTCTTTCAACCAGGACCCACCTCCTAATAGCACATTCAGCTCTGAATTCATCAATGGATAAATCTACTATTGAGGTTAGCACTCCATGAACTAATCACCCTTGCCTCTGAACTCATCAATGGATAAATCTGATGATGTTAGCACCCCGTGAACTAATCACCTCATAAAAGCCCCACCTCTGAACAAATGAGCATTTTAGGGGGACATTTTTGATTTAGACCAACATGCTCACACCTACTCTTGTGCTGTCCAAGCCAAAGCTAAGTGTGATAGAGGACAAGTAAAAGAAGAAACAGATGGTGGCATTAACTAATATCCTACTTTTGCAAATTAAAAAAAAAAAAAAGACCATGTGAGTACTTTTCCAGGTCTGGTTCCGTGCCTTGGAGAGACCTGTGCAAGGGGTCAGCGGCTTAAGTGTCTTTAGCGTTATTTCACCTCGGGTGGAACCCATTGTATGCAGCCTGAAAACACACTGCTCCTGTTAAATTTGCTCAAATAAGTTTTAACTTTGGTTTAAATCTGCTGTAAATAATCATCCATACATCAAATCTCAAATCTGGCATTCAGATATTCAAATAGACCTTATTATTTCAGTCCTATCTTAAAAATTGAAGCACTTTGTTATCTTTAGTTTTCTCTTTAAAAATTTTTTTTAAAAAAATGTTTCAGACATGTAACTCTGGTTCTGTTTATTTCCATAAGTATGTTGGGTGATTTTTTTTAACTGTCTTAGGTTATGGTGTAGAGATAGTCTTATTAGGTATTAAAAAATAACAACTACACATATACTATGTGTTTATATGCATGTGTATACATACATATACACATAAAAATGCAAACATATCAAATTTAAAATACTACAGTCTTAGAAAATTCAAAAGTGCCCCCAAAACTAAGACAAAATATGTAATAGAGTTCCCACTTCCTGCCAGTAAAATGGTCCTCCATTTACATTTGTACCCTAGGACCCTGTTTTTTAAACTGAATTGCATACAAAATTTTACACAAAAGAATTAAAAATTAACTAGTATGAGCGAACTAGTATGGTTTTGTATACAATTGATACTGTTGATAAGTTAATTAAAATCAATCATATCATTTTCTTTGTTAATCTGAAAATACTAAGCTTTTAGACATCACTAGTCACATTGACAATTTAATGAATACAGAAATACAAGGAAGTTAAGTCATTGTTCTAATTAGATGTGTAATTGGGGCTGTAATAGTTTTGTAGGTTTAAATATTTATTTCTATTATTATTGTGGCTATTTTTGTGTTTTGAGCTGGCACCCAGTTTGAATTAGATGCTGTTAGAACTGGTAAGTAAAGAAGAGATGAGTTTATCAAATTGTGATTCACTCCGGTTCTCTTGTAGAATCAGAATAACTTCATGTGGATGAATTCTGCTCTCCCTGTGTCCCCAGGATTTAGTTTCCTCCTCTGGATTGTAAAACTTTACTAATCTTTCAATTGAGCAACCTTTTAAAATTTCAAGCTTTATCCCTTTATCTTTTAATATCTCTCTATTGTCCTTCCCACCCTGTACATGTAATCGAACGTACTGTACCCTTTATGTTAAAACTAGGGACAAACGGTGTGAGATTATATGCCCAAGGACTTTCTCGAATGAACTCTTAATCTAGTCCATGGTTAAGATACTCAAACATTTACTAATATGACTGACTAGTCATTAATGGAACTATTAAGAAGATGAGTATTTCCTTTTTTAAATTTTGTCCTGAGGATTGAACCCAGTGCCTCACACATGGTAGGGAGCACTATACCTCTAAGTATAGCGATATCCTTACTCCTTGTTATCTTTTGTTTCCAGATAGGGCCCCACTGAGTTGCCCAGGCTGGCCTCAAACCTGCCATCCTCTATATCAGCCTCCTAAACAGCTGGGAGCACAAGTGTGTACCAACTTGTCTGCCTAGTTCTTAACTCTTGAGATTAAATGAAGTCAACACACAAAATCATCTATGAACTTTGGATTTTATGCAGTAGAAAGTACATAAATATTTTAAAAGACGTAGATGTTTTGCTCATTATTTTATGTGTTTATTACAGTCCCAAAAGAAACATAGCTAGAGAAGAATTACAACTACTTACTTAAAATGCATAAAATTAGTATCATTCTGATGTGACATGATTTTAAGTATTTTAGTGTAAATTGCCAAGTTTTCTGTAGCTATACAAGAAGGTAATAGTCTTATCAATTGGTGTTTCTATCTATAGTTGGAAGTATTTCACTTAGCAATGAGTTGTGTTATTCACTGTCACAAAAACTATAAATTAAGAGATGAGAAAACACAAAGAAAATGTGGAGAATAGAAAAAATGGAAAGAATGTCTTTATATCTTAATCTGTGACTATCTCTTGGGCTTAATATCGATAAGCTGCTTGTCTCAAAAACTATTATCATGCTGAAAGGAAACTTTTGCCAAAAGCATATAGTGCTTAGCTTAGAGAAAAGTTGTGTTTTTCTGGAGGATTTTATAATATAAGGCACCCCTAATTTTTGTTTACGAGCTCCTGGTCCTTTTACTGAGTTGAATTTCAGATTTATTCCTCTTAAGTTCATTCATCTTCATTTTTCATATACTTTCAAATCAAAACATGTACTGTGCATATATATATATACACATAACTTTAGTTCTGATAGCCTGTTAAATAAAATGTGAATTATTAAAATAAAATAATTTTTACTATTTGTATTCATTATTTATGTTCAGCAGTCCTAAATGGTATCTATAGCTTATGATCATCTATCTAGGTCTTAAATTCACATCACTGAAATGATTCAATTTATTTTATGTATATTTTTATTCACCCATATCCAAATCAATATCCCTGTCAATTTATGTAAACACTAAAATTGTTGTTGAAAGTCCACTGACCATCCAGGCATGTTTGTTCCTTTTCGCTCTTATGTATATCTTAATATGACTCTGGTCATTGCTATTATGGTTACATCTATTTCCTTGTAACAGGTGAATTCATAAGAGAGAGTAGTCAGCCTTTTTGGTATCCCCATTCTAATTCCAACACAGGCTCACAAGTACTATCAATTGACTATTAAGTGAGTAGTTTGTGTGCTTATTCTGACTTATAATACTTCCAGCAGGACAGCTTTCAGGGTTTATATCTAGATGTTCTCCAATGCCTCATGCGCTCATAGGTGGGGCTTCCGGGAGGTGATTGGATCACGGGGGTGTGCTATTCATCGGTGGGTTAGTCCACCAATGAGTTTATAGCTAAAAACGAGGTTGGGAGGAGATGGGTCACTGGAAGGGTCTGTTTCCCCCCTTCCTCCCTTGGTTGCTCTCTGTTTCCTTATGCCGTGTCATGAGCTCTCTCTCCTCTGTCACGCCACCCTGCCTTGGAACCAGCAAGCTATGAACTGAAACCTCTGCAAACTGTGAGCCAAAATGAACCTCTCCTCTTTCATGTGTGGGTGTCAAGTATTGTGTCTCAGCAATGAGAAAGTGACTAAGATAACAGCTTTTATTTTAATCCCAATCTTTCACTATTTCTTCTTTGAACTAAAAAGAATTATATGCCAGGTCATAAATAATACAAAATTACTTTGAAAACTATATTTTTAGTAAGCAATGTCTACATATAGACAAACATATCAAGAGACATCAAATATACTTTGTGTTTTTTGAAGGGTAAACCTTATGTAGAAAAGATAAAGGAGAAGCTAATATTTTAAAGACTATGCACATCTGACAATTAAATCAGATCGTACAAGGTGAGGGTGAAACTCAAACTCATACCTGGCCGTCTTCAAATCCACACTTCTGCGTGATGGCCTGGTTAAAGGGGTGCTAAGAAAGGAGCCCCCTCATGAATGCTGTCCTGGGTAGCGGGCTGGGTCAGATCTTTAAAGTTCCATTTGCTTGAGAGCAATGACTAGGCAACATGCTTGGACACAATTAGTCTTTCATACCTTGGAATTTGCACATCAGCTCTTTGGAAGTACAGGAGGTGCATGCAGAAGATCAGTCGCCCAAGCAGGTCCCCTCCCAGGAAGGCAAACAGGGGTTCCTGAGCTCTTGTGGACAGCTTCTAGCAATATATTTGACATGTCAGGGAAGGAACCAGGCAGTGAAGAACACAGGTGTGTAATTTTCATCTGCATATTTATTACTTCTGTGACTGAGGCCCCAGCTGAAATTCTGAGACAACAGATTCCTGATTCAACATGCAGTTTCCTGTTGTTTGTGATCGTTTTATTTGCGATGAAAAGATGAGAACAAATGTCTTTGACAGCTCACTCTTGAACTAACTAGCAATGTTTCTTTTAATTAACAAATACTCATGTCAGCAAAAGAACTGTACTTGTTGTGTCCTAAATGATAAAATTGAAGCTTTTTTTTTTAGATCCAGCATTATCTGAGATATCAGTATATTTAACGGTAGACATGAGGCAGGATACTTGCCAAAGCACTGTTAAGTATAGTCAGGGCACAACTCAGGTAAGAAGGGAAGGGAAGGTGTTAGAGCCCAACACATAAATCTCTTTTCCCTGCCCGAACTCAGAACCAGTGCAGAGAAGGAAAAGATAGCCAGGTGGAGATCAAAAAGCTCAGTTCTTCATTATAAAAGCTGGATCAGTGTTTTGCATTTAAATCAATAATGAGCTTGCTTCTACTTAATTCCATAGTTAAATTTATTTCCTAGTCATAGAAAAGGAAGAGAACTAGGCATACTCTATTGAATCTGAATGGCAGTTGGAACAGAGGATATTTGCTTCCCATCAGCAGGCTAGATTCCAAGAGGAGGAAGGGGCCAAACTGGGCTGCACAGCTCCTTTCTTGATGTACCATACTGAAAATGCATTCCCATTCCTTGGCATAGTGAAGGGCGGAGAGAAACGACCAGTGACAATTTGAGATACAGGAAACACATACTCCTCAACTAATGAGATTTGCAAGGAAGCTAGGTTAGAGGAAGGCTCTTCAAATAGCTGGAAATCTGTACATGTTCATACATGAACTACTTGGGAGAGAAAGCTTGAAAATGCAGGAGATAGGGGGCCGGTGAGATAGCTCAGCAGCATAAGCACCTGCCTGGCAAGTGCAAGGTCCTGAGTTCAACTCCCAGTACCCACATAAAGGAAAAACAAAGGGCCAGTGATATCGCTCAGCGGCGCAAGCACTTGCTGGTAAGCACGAGATCCTGAGGTCGACTCCTGGTACCCACATAAAAAAAAAAAAAGCAGGAGATATAATATACCCACAAAAGGTAAGAGGGGACGTGCTCAAGAACATGAAGTAGTGGGTTTAACTAGGTGGAAGGAACCTTAACCTCTATGTGAAGGAGGAATAAAATTAGTACAGGATCATACATGGATACTCTTATGGAAGAGGTCAAAGGTAGAAATAATTAATACCAGAAGACCTCGATAGTCTGACCGGTCTGCTAAATTAATCCTGAGAAGAATCAGAGAGGAAAGATTGTTCAGTGTCACTGAGGATCCACCTGAATTCAAAGTCTACAAATACGTGGTATCACGATTCCACCTGGTTCTATGATTTGTTCCAGCAGTTAGCAGCATGGTATTGTAGGTGTGAGGAATAATAGCATGACATTTATTGAATGTTTACCATAAGCAACGTATTCTTGTGCTTGACATCAGTTATTCTTTTTACTCTCATAGATCACCCCTTAAGGTAGACTATTATTATCTCGAATTTATTGATGAAACACCAACAGATTAGTAAGGAACCTCCAAGTCCGTGTTAGTAGGGTTAGGGAAAGAAGCAGGCCTAGAAAAACTGCCTAAGCAAGAAAACAAGCAGCTTTATTCCAGTTCTTGAAGGGATCAGTAAAGCAGGGATCTGACATAGACAGATGAAGAGAGAACCGTTCAGCGAGGAAGATGTCCCAGAAAATCCTTTAAGTGGAATCTCTCTCACAAATTTGTTTTTTTAAAATGCAGCATGGTCAAGGAAATCCAGTCTCCACTTCCTCTTTCTTGTTTTGCAGTCAGTGAATTCAAATGATTTCTGCCACCAGAACAGAGTCTGCTTTTGCAGAGGTCACCTGTCACCTGATTATCATTCCTGTGGCTCATCCTCCGGCTCCTGTTGTTCCACCTCCTGTAGCATCTGACTCTGCTGACCTCTTCCAGATCCTGCATGCGCCCTGCTGGCCCACTTCTACTCATCCCTGCTTTGCTCTTTTGAGCACCCTTCCTGGGCTTCTCTTCTCCCTCTTTTTAAATGTATACACCCCCAGCACCTTGCCCTGACTCTTCTCTCAGTCTACACTCCCTCCTCCAGTGGGCCCATGTGTTTTCACACCTTCAGCTGTTTCTATTCAAAAAAACCATTCAACTGCTAGCTACAAGCCCTTTACTAAGTTCCAGATCTGCTCTTACTACTATACCCTGCGCCTCTCAATCTGAATATTCCATGGGATGTTCAATCCTAATAGCTCCACAGCTGATATTTATATTTCTACCCTTCCTTTTACCTTTCTGTATGAGTTCCAAACCCAAGCATTTCTGCAATCCCATGTTCTCTCTCATACTTAAGTAATTTAATATCATTGCATTTTTATTCTTTTTCTATGGATGTTCACCTCTCCATCTCATCCTTGAATTTCCATTGTTCTGTTTTCTTATCTCGGAATAAGGAATCTGCAACTCCTCTCAAACATTTGGTCTTACATCACATATCCAGACCCTCATGATGTCCACTCTGAGCCAAGTACTGAGATAGCCAGTAAGTCAGGATTTTCAATTCTAGTTGTACATCAGCTTTACAAAACAAAGCCAAACTAGGCAAAAGCCCAACATATACTTCAAAGATTCTGATTGACTTATTCTTGAAAGGAGCTTGGACATCAGTATTTTCCAGGTTCTCCAAATGACTCTAACATGCAACTAGAATCAAGGGCCATCAACTTGATTTATGTACAGATCAAGAAACTAGGTACTGTTCTTGCCCTGATGGAACTAAAATTCTGCTCAAAAATACAGATATTAAAAAACAAATTCTCATATGTAGGTATAATCAAAAGGTGTAAGTATCATGAAGGATATGAACAAGGTATTCTGAAGAAAAAATATAATAGGCACTCTAATTTAAATATATGTAGATCATACATTTAAAAGACTTTCTAAAGAAGTAATATTTATGGTGCATTCTTAAAGGTGAGTATGATTTGGCCAAACAAGTTAATAGATGGGGAGCAAAGCTCTTAGTGAATTTGAGTCATGAATATGACTGACATGTGTTGGAAAATTTCTCTTAAAAAAGCCTTATATGATGATTATGTAGGAAGCAATGGTGGCAGGAAGAGAGAAGCCAAAATGAGATTGGAAAATTAAAAATGGGCCTTGGTAAGAATTTGTTACATCATTTTGGGGGGTAATTGAAAATTCAATACAGATATTCCTCTTTTAACAACCTGCCTGTTTAACAATCATTCAGACTTATGACTGGGGCACGCTGTCGGGACTTTTGAACCAACACTCAGACTTATGACCTGCAGGAAGTTGCAATGCAGGAAGGTGTGTGGCAGCCTTATGGTGGCTTCTTCTACAGTACACTCCTGTAATTTCTGCTGATTGTACTGTAGAGTACAGTACTGTATTTGTATGTTTTGTTATACATTAAGTCCTGCATGTAACAGTTATGCAAATAAAAGCAAAGTCATCAAGTTGAAGTTTCCTTGGACCATTTCTTTGTTCTGAATATTTTGATGCACATGCTACATGCAATTCCTCATTTAGCAACCAATTCATTTAATGATCTAGTTGTAGGAACATAGCTCAGTTGTTAAACAAGGAATGTCTGTAATAGATTGTTATTAAGCAACTAAAACCATTTAAATAAATCACTCTGGTTTCCCTGTACATATATCCTTTCAACTATATCCCACCTACAGAATTTCCATTACCTTCCAATAGCCCACAAAATTGTGAACCCAGGAATGGATTAATCCATCTATGAGGGTGCAGCCCTCATGATCCAATTATTTCTTAGAAGCCCCACACCTGGACATTGCTATATTGGAGACCAAAACTTTACCCCATGAATCTTTCGGGAGGACATTCCAGATCCAGACTATGACATTCTTCCCCTGGCTTCCAAAGGCTCATGTCCATCTCACAGTTCAAAATTCATTTGGTCCATCTGTAACAGTTCCCATAGACTTATTAGTTCCACCGTTGCCCCAATTCCAAATCCAAAATCTCCTCAGAGACTTAGTGAAAACTTTTACCTATGAATCTGCAAAAATCACAAACAAGTTACACATTTCCAGCACATAATGGTGGGACAGGAGGAATAGGGGCATTGAGGGGAGGGATGGGATGAAAGCAAGACCAAACTCAACAGGGCAAACACTAAACCCTTTAGCTTTATGTCTGATGGCTGGGGGACATAGTAGCATGATGTAAGCTCCCCAGGACTTGGGCAGCCCTGCTCCTACAGCCTTGCTAACTGCAGCCCTCATGACCACCCTTCTGGACTGGCTGTTTATTGCCTGAGACTTTCTTTTGCAGGCAGTCCATGTTCACAGCATCTGTGTCTTCCTGGGCTGTCTCCACTGCAGCTTCAACTTCACTCTCACAGCTTCCTGAATCACCTTTTTGGGGGCTGCTATAGAAATTTCAACACTATCACATACTAACTCACCTCTGAAACCTTCCTTTGAAATCTGGGTGGAAGTCTCCATGACCCCATAATTCATTCCTGCTGAAAAAAACAGCAAGTTGGTGATACCAACATCTGCTGCCAGCTTGAGCAGTAGTTTAGCCCCCTTGGACCACAGCTGCAGTGGTCTCTGGGTGCCTGGATGGTTGATTGCAGGAAAACAATTTGCTAAGTGTTCCTGTACAGACAGGAGGCCCTGGTTCCCTCTCCTTAAAACAAAAGCTTTCAGAAACCTGTCTGTAGTTCACAGTTTTATATCCTTAAGTTTGTGATGGGTGGAGCATGGCTATTTCCTCAGATGCCCTCAAGGTATCTTTCCTATTGTCCCAGTGCAAAGTACTTGGCTTCTTTTTAATAGTGCTAATCTCTTCAGCAAACACAATTTCCTGGACCCCAATTTCACAAGTGTTTCTTTTCTGGCCACACTGCAAGATTGTGAATCTTTCACTCTACTTTTTGCTCACAAGTCTCACTGTAAATCTGACTAAGCTTTCAATACATGAGCTTTTGGAGACATTTCAACTCCAAACTATAACAAATACCTAGATACTATTATTTTGAACAAACTGTATCTGTTAGATCAATTAAGAATATTAAAAAATAAGTTTTTATTTTAATGTGACTTGGTCATATGCGAAAGTTCCTTTTTTCTTTACGTAGATCTAAGTATCTGGCCTATATTATTTTCTTCTTCTCTAAAAACTTTCAACATTTCTCATAACACAGGTCTACTACCAACAAATTCCATTCATTTTTGTCTGAGAAAGTTGTAATTCAGATATTTTCCCAAAGAGATTTCTTAAGGCTGCATACCTTTACCACGACCTGATGTGTACCTCTTCTACAGGTTTCTAGAGGACGTCCCTTCAGGTTACTTCTTTTTTGTTTGTCATGGAACCGCTCCCCAAATCCCACCCTCCCTTACCACTGAGAAGAGCACAATAGGAGTGAATACTGTTTTAAATCTCTGTGCCATCCTTAGATGCAGGGAGGTGTTTCTAAATTAGTAGATGCTCTATATAAATTAAGTTATATTAGTGTATAGGAGATAACTTATTTGAATTTTTTCACTCTAATCATTTCATGAGAATGTTTTAGTGTATAATATTGATCAAGATATCAGAATAATTTCTAAAAATACTCATTTTTACTAGCTTGATAAAGTCAGCTATATTGAGAATAATATTTTACTTGAAATATTTCTCTTCTGTTATGTAAGAAAAGGATCAAAATGCACTTTGGCTTTTGGTATATGAAATATGTGAGAAAAAAATGGATACTCTCTAGAATGAAGAAGCATACTGCATTAGTAAGGGATCTTTTCAAGAGTAAATTTTCCTGTAGATCTACTTGCCATTTGTACTGTGTACCTCTAAGGAGTTCTAAAATTCTCCAGACAAACTCAAGCTAAATGCAGTTACTTTTTGAAACAATCCTCCTCCTCTGCAGCACTGAATTCAGAAAGAATGGTTTTGAATAAGCATACAAACAACTCAGTGATGGCAGATGAAATAACACCCTTGATAGTGTTCTTCATGGTGTGAGATACTAAAAGAAGTTCAAATAGCCCCTCCAATCCTTCAGGTTATTATTTTCACTTTCTGGGATCTGAACTTAATGTAAATTCACTATAATTTTTTTTAATTCAGTTCATTTACGTGTGTGTGTGTGTGTGTGTGTGTGTGTGTGGTGTTGGGGATGGAACCCAGGTCCTTACACATGCCCAGCAAGAGCTCTACCACTGAGCTACACCCTAGCCCTAAGAATTCCATTTCTTAACTGAAGCAAAAGAAGACATAAAGCATTTATGGTGAGCGAATAGTTTTAGAAGTCTTGCTTTAGGTAGATAAATGCTATAAAAAATATACCCTCATGAATCCCTAATGTGCCAATGAAAGTCTTATCCCTTCTGGGGTGCTACACCTGAGGGTCAGCATGACTACATCTGAAAAACATGTGGCAGCATACCTGACCTGAGAAATGACCATGTTTCCTCTTAGTTCTCAGCAAGAGTAATTGAATGTAGAATATCTTACTAAACGCTGGACTGTGACAGTGTGTTAACACTCTGACTATCTCCTAACAGCAGGGCAATTATTTGCTGAGTGGGATTTTTATAAGTCCCCTGGCACTAGTATGTTCTGATAATTATGATGAAGTGCACTGGTCAGTGTTGATTCAGCAGTCCCTACCCTCGCAAGTATTTCATTCACAGTTCTCTGGCCCACTTTTCCTTTCCTAGTTATTAGAGATCTTTACTACTTTTCTCTTCTTCCTTAATGTCTTGTTTTTGAAAAGCATATTTGCTTAAATCTTAGGACACACATATTTTAGCTAGGCTTCCTTTTAGAACAGTTCATCTCTTACATATCACAAATTGTTAATCAAGAGGCATGAACAGAGTTTTAAATTTTGTTTCTTTCCATGGCAATCCATGACCTCTGTTTGCTCTATAACTGTCACTTTCAAAAGTAAACGTTAAATTCTTCTGCTTACCCTGTATACTTATGTACTTACCTGTTTTTCAGTCCTGGAATAAGCCTACTTCTAAATTATGAGAAATTACTATTTCTCATATGGTACAATTTGAAATTGAAACATTAGTAATTATGGTTTGGGGATTATAGGTACACATAATCCTGTTTCATATTCTTCCTATTGTATAAGAATATGTTTTTTAAGTGAACCTCAATAACAAAGAGAGGAGAAAAGCAGTACACTGTAGCTTCCCCCAGGCAATTACAAAATAAAGGTCAGTGTATGAGTGGAAAACAGCCATGAAAATACCCTTTGTAAAATAAAACAGTAGATGCTCTAAATATAATCAGTATGTCCATTTGTTTTCAAGTTACTTGCACGTTCAGATACTTTTCCTTTTAATACTTGTGTGTAAGAATAAACTGAGAAGAAAAAAGCCAGCTGATAGATTGTTAAAAATATGGAATGGTTCAAAATATTAATGTGATGCTAAGGGTGACTGGGTAACAAATGGTACATTTGCCCATTGCTCAGCCTGACATAATTAATATTCCAGGTCATGCTTAAGTTCCCATGATGGAGGGGCTGAAGGGAAGAATTCAAGAAAAATATATATCCATTATATAACTCATTGCCTTTTTTTTTTTTTTTTTTTTTCCTTTTGACGAGTCAGAATCATAGGCTTTAAAAAACATCAGTGCTTTCACACCTCATTTGCCGTATTCACCACTGGGCCAGCAGTGAGCAGCCAGGCCCGACGCAAGGAGGTCAGTGGGAAGCTATTAGCAGACTCCTCTCCTGAGAGTTCTTGGGTCTTATTGAGTTGGATGTTAGCATGACAGTACTGCAAATAACTCAGTTGTAGGCTTTTTCTTTCTTTCTTTTTTTTAAACAGTTAGCAGGGATTTCCCCATAGTGTTGGTCACTCTAGAAAATTATTGCTGAAAACGAAGTCCCCAAAGCTAGCTTGGCTACTGCCCCTCTAAGTCGTGAAAAATGTGAAAACTGGAAAATATGTCATGGTCCCTCAGGGTTATCTCGGCCTTTTGTGACTCATGGCGATGTGCGGAAAAATCAACCACAAAGCATTATTCGTAAGTGGCTTAAAAATTGTGAAATACATCAATTGAGATGATAGTATGTTTAGGTTTTTTTACTTGCTAAAAGAAATAATAATTAAGTGGCTATAAAAATATGAATAAATAGTGTATTTGCTTGCTATAGGCATCAAGGGAGTGCTGGACTGTTTTTATTGATTTATGTTAGCAAATGTATTAGATTAAAGTCGAAAATACTGACACCTTGAAGATTTTAAGTGATACATTTGAAATTCAATTAAATATATTTTCTCTATATATTTGATTTAAATTGCAATGAGAATTCACATGGGGAGGTCTCCATATAGGTTGCAAAATATAATTTAAGAGAGCTATCATGTCTACTGATCAATTTGCATTTCCCATCTAGCCCATGTATACATGTGCATGCAAATGTGGAAGAAATCAAGATTCCTAATGGGGTAAAGTTAACAGCTGGTAGTAGTTATTTAGGTAGACAGATATTTTTAAATGATAAATTATAATCTAGTTGAATTGTATGTATTTTACCATTTTTAATTTGTAACCTTGTGAAAATTTTACTAATAAACTAACAGACTTCACTTAATTAGATCATCACTAACCAGATGATTTAGTTACATTTTAGTCAGAAAAGTCTTTTAATATACCATGTATTGTTTTTTTTTTACTACAATCGTATGTTGTCATCTCAGAAAATCAGTCTAAAAATCATCTTAAAAATTATTATCCACTGAAAGCTATTGTGAATATATGTGTATATATTTTCTTTCATTAACATTAATTAAAACTATCTATGTATTCATCTTATGTGTATTTATTATGATAGTGAGGTAATATGTGCATGATATTAAAAATACTTCACATAACTGCCTTTCAACATTTTTCAGCCTAATATTTTTTCCTTCTATCAATCATAGCAGGGAGTAAATCCCAAAAAACCAGTTCCAAAATAATTTTAGATATACAAAATGTTTTTCACTAACGTTTTGTAAACGATAAAATTTAGCTCTCAATTATGAAATAGAAAAACTTGAGTTAGAGGTAAATCAAATGGATCTGTGATAGTTTAGTTCTATATCATAGTGTCTTTGAAAATAAAACTGATATGCTAAGAAAGGGAAAAGGAGCTAATCTGTAAATTCCTTGAAATCAGTCAATAAGACTTTGAAATAAATCTCAAATATTTTCCTCAGATATTTATGTGGCTTTGGAAAGCAACGTTGAAATAGACAGCTTTATGGGCTTTTCTGAACTACCCATTGGTGTTCTAGATGAGCATTGTCTATCACATGTGATAAAATGTCAAGGTTTAAACTTTTTAAAAAATATAGTAAAACACACATTGCCATTAATCCTTCTTGAAATACTCCCCTTCATTTTCAACACATGTATCCCATCATTCTTGCCACTTTTTGAAGAAGTAGTGTAAGCCCTCTTTCATGAATGTTTTTAGTTGTACTTCCATAGCTGCCTTGATGTCTTAAATGGATTCAAAACATTGGCCTCTCATGGTCATTTTGACTTTGGGGGAGAGTCAGAAGTCACATGGCGACAGATATCATGAAAAGGTAGATGAAGACACACTGTAATTTAGTTTTTGTGAGCCTGCCTTTCCATTGGATGGCATCTGGAAGCAGTATTCACCATATTTTTGATCACTTCTCATAAAGACATGCACAAAAGATGACTTCCAGAACTTCTCCAGAAAGTGGAAAGAATGATGGAATATGTATGCTCAAAGATGGGAGTATTTTGATGGGGTGTCTTAGTTACTTTTTTATTGCTAGGACAAAATAACCGACACCTACAAGTTCAAGGAGGAGAGGTCTATTTTGGCTCACAGTTTGTAGAGGTTTCAGTTCATAGTTGGCTGGCTCTAAGGGTACCACAGCAGATGGGCATTGCAGTGGGGAAATAGTCCCCAGCATGCCAGGCAGGAAGTGAGCCTTCCTTCTTTCCCTTTTTATTCCATCTAGGCTGCAAGACTATTGGTTGGTGTCACACCACACCCACACCCAGGGTGGGCCTTCCCTCTTGAGTAAATCCATCATGCATACCCAGATCTATGCTAAACCAATCAGTGAACTAATCCAATATCACACACCCATGATCCAGTCACTCCCAAAGCTCTACCTATGAGTGCATGAGGCTTTGGGGAGGGACATCTAGATACGAACCAGAATGGTGGGATTAATGGCAATGTGTCTTTTACTGTAACAGTTGTTTTTTTTTTTTAACGCGCTGTATATTTTGATCACCCCTTGTATTGAGTGACTGCTATGCTACTAGCACTCTGCTAGGCCTTGGCTACAAAAATATGAGAAACAGAACAAACCCCTGTGCTCCAGTTGCTTGCTTATAGGAAGCATGATACACATACAAACAACTATGAAACAATGTGATGGGTGCTGTGTTGGAGATATCCCCAGATTATTAAGGAAACAGTAAAGAAAGGACATTGAATCAAGCCCGAATTTATATTCACAGTTACTGAAGTGTTAGATTAGAAATACAAAATTTTGTTGGATAGATTTTCAAAGACTGCTATCCTGGTTAATCTTAATATTTTGGAATTTCTGAGGTAAATATAGTCAGGAATATTTATCCATATGACAATAGCCTAGTAGAAAAGCACATTTTTAGGAAGAACAGATAGACTTAATAGATATATTATTAATATAGTCCAGAGTATCTACAAAGCAACCACATAACTCATGCTAACCTTTAAAATGTAACTTTTCCCTATGAATATGCACATGCATATATGTACTTAGGAATACAGAAATCTATGTATAAATATGTATATGTATATTTGACTTTGGTTTTGTGGAAATCAAATATCATCAAATTATGCTTCTATCAAAGTATGGTTCCATGGAGTCTGTGTAGTCAAATAACATCAGATTTTCAGAAAACAGACATCTGCTAATCTTGAATTTAGCATTTGTCACACATATCTATGGAACTCTATAGTATGACAGATGTTGTGCCAAGTAGATCTAGACTATTTTGGGGCAACGTGTGACAATGTGGATGACAGAACCACAAGGGCAGCATTACACTACAGAAGCACAGCACACAACATGCTCATTTATACAGGGTGTAATTTTGAGTGATAACTAATATACCATGCATATGTGACACCACTTTGACTATCAAAGTATAGGGCTTAGAATAGCTATCTAGGGTGTGTAATGATTCATAATTCAAATAACCAAATGTTTATTGAGTACAAACTTTGTACCCAAAAGTAGTTCAAGCATTGTGCATTTTCACCTCCTGTGATAAAACTGTGACTTACAGGTACACTTAAATACAGTAATTAATATATGGCTAAAATATGAAGTGAGTGGCTTAAGGCCCTCTGTTATTTTTTCCTGAAATGCAGTTACATAAACATGCGGTGTGTGCTGGATAGAAACCACAGCCCAGTGGTTTTTAACGTGTTTGCTCTTCCATCTTGAGAGATAGCAGTGTTGTTGTAGAATGCAGGCAGAGTACGACTGTTTTGTAAAGTCCTCGCAGGCGAATCTGAGGTCCACCTCTGACTAAGAAGCAGAGCGGTAGTTTAAGGATTCCTTAGATAATGCAAGTGTACAGGGTACAACTTTACCTTCTTATGTTTTGTATGAAAATTACGGATGGAAACTAAAACTGCTTTCTTCTGGCCTAGATTCCGGGTATATACAACTCGCCGTTCAGAGAAAAGCCAGATCCTCGGGAGCTGCAGCTGCAGAAGGCAAAGCCTTTGGTTTCCCAGAGACGGAGAGTGGCACAGAAGCCCAGTGTGAGCCTGAATGACTGGCTGGCCTGCACCAGTGCCCGGTCGTTCCCGCGGTCTGACATCCTGCCTCCTATTAATAGGAAGCCCTGTCAGGTACTAATTAGACCTGTAAGAACTTTGTCACTAATTCTCTTCTTGCTTTTTTCCCTTTATTTGTGGTAGGATATGCTTTACAATAAGCTTACTACCACAACCACTCTTAAGTGTACATTTCAGCAGCATTAAGTACTTTGTATTATTCTGCAGCCATCAGCACTATCTGACCTCTGACTTCTTTTCATCTTGGAAAAACCAAACTCGATACTCTGGGACAACCCCCCATTTCCTTTCTCCCACCTTCTTATGGCGTATTTCTCTTAGTATCATGGCTTAAGTTTCAGCCATGTTGTAGCATATGTCAGGTAAACACAGGAAGGAAAATTCCTTTCCTTTATCAGATCAAACTCCACTATGTGTGCATATCACAATTTGTCTATTCATTTGTCCATAGACAGTTGGGTTATTGCCATGTTTTAGCTGCTGTGAGTAAGGTCACCACGCATATGGCTGTACCAACAATACTCTATTTCTTTTGAGTATCTACCTTGCAGTGGAATTGCCAGATCATTTGGTAGTTCTGTTTAATTTTTACTGTTTTCTATAGTGGCTGTACCATTTTCCATTCCCATCAACAGTGCCCAAGCATCCCCATTTCTCTATATCTTTGCCTGTACTTATTATTTTCTGGTTTTTGATAGCTACCCTAAAGGATATGATGTGGTATCACTTTCCAGTTGTTTTTTTGTTTGTTTGTTTGTTTGTTTTGTGGGTACCGGGGGTCGACCTCAGGACCTCGCACGCCAGCAGGCGCCCGTGCCGCTGAACGATATCACTGGCCCTTTTTTCGTATGTGGGCTCCGGGAGTCAAACTCAGGCCCTCGTGCTTGCCAGGCAGGCGCTTACGCCTCTGAGCTATCTCACCAGCCCTCACTTTCCAGTTTTGACTTGCATTTCCCTAACCATTCTGGTGTTAACCATCTTTTTATATTCTTATTGGTCATTTCTGTATCTTCTTTGGAGAAATGCCTGTTCAAGTCCTCCACCTATGTTTTCAGTCAGTTTTGTCATTGGTTTTAGGAGTTCTCTATGTGTTCTGGATATTAGTACCTTATCAGATATATGATTTGCAAATATTTCTTACTATACGGTGGGTAGATGTTTTTACACTATAAATAGTGTCTTGCTATTCAAACAATTATTTTTTAAAATTCATGATGAAAGAAAAATTATTTCTTATAAAATCTAATTTTAATAATAAATATGTTACTTTTAAAGTGTATATAAGGAACTAAGCAAATGCTTCTGGGCCGGTGAAATAGCTCAGCAGCATAAGTGCCTGCCTGGCAAGCACGAGGGCCCGAGTTCGACTCCCGGAGCCCACATACGAAAAAAGGGCCGGTGATATCGCTCAGCGGCACGGGCGCCTGCTGGCGTGCGAGGTCCTGAGTTTGACCCCCGGTACCCACAAAAAAAAAAGAAAGAAAAAAAAATGCTTCATTGGTGCTGAATTTTATTGTGCTCAATATGAAGTTAAAAGAAGGATTTTGCCTAAAATCTAGACCTTTTATGTAAAATTGTTATAAACTATTTGCTATGATCTGTTTTGGATTTAAGACTGTTTATATGTTATCATATTTATTTAATCTAACCTCTATTCTGATGATAATGATCTATATCTTTTTATATACCATTTTAAGCATAACTTGGGTTTTAGAATTAGAGACATCCCAAAATGAAGTTAACCACTGGGGTGTTTAGAATTTAATGGCAGAAGTGATATCCTATCACATTTTCCTTATTCCATTTATTAGAAAAGGAAGAAACCTGCTTCATATTCCAGGGCAAGAGACTATGCAAAGTCCTGAGAACCAGAAGGTAGAGGTCACCAGGGGCCCCGTAGGGACCACCACTCACACCCCAGTGTTGAGCTGGCCTTGCAGGCAGACAGCCTGCGTTCTCTGCCCGTAGAAATTTGCCTACTTTATCACAATTATTTGTGATATCCTGTGTTTCCACTGTCTATATTATGCCTTTAATTCCCTTTATTTGTGTATTTTTCCCTTTCCAAAACTGCTAACTGATAATTAGTACTACTAATAGATGCCTAATACTATATTATAGAAGCCATAAAAAAATTGAAAATCTATGAGGTCAATTTCTCCCCTGAACCACTTTCTGTTTTTCTTCATCTCTGATTCCTTTGGAATCACATCTGTACCAGAATTTTAAATTACCTTTAAACTAAATAATACGTAGAAGCTGATACGTCTTCCTCTTTCTGAAATACACTGACAGGCTCTCTTAGTAACAAAATACCCGAGGCTGAGTACTTTAAAAAGAGGAGAGGTTTATTTAACACACAGTTCTGGAGGCTGGTAGTCCAACATCAAGCAGATCTGTCTGTTTGGGCTCGGGTAAAGGAGTCCTTGGCCACATGGCCAGAGGACAGAGAGGGGAGAGGGGAAGTGGCATGTGGTAAGGGACTGAACTCATGAGTTGCCTTGACATCATAGCAGCACCGATGCCTCCTGAGGGTGACACTCTCAGTGGTCCAACACCTTCCACATGCCCAACTCATAAAGACCCACCCTTCCTAATGCCATTATTTTGGGGACCAAGCTTCCAGCTCCTCAATCCTTGGTACAAACCACACCTAAACCACAGCAAGGCAGAGGGGAGGTGAGCAACAGGACGAGAGAGAGTGGGAGATTTTCCAGTATGTTTGGAGTCGCATATTCAGAACACAGTTATATTCCTCTTACATAGGTTGTACCAATAGTCTAATTAAAGCTTTGGAAATAGTTTAAATGTGAATTTAAAATGCATTTTATGAATAGCTGAAGTTTTACCATTTTGAGTTGCTTTTTATTTCTATTAGAGCAAGTAACGGTTTTTATGTAAATAAAATAGGCAATTAAATTTATTATTCTATAAAGAAAATAACTTTAGTTATTTTGTTGCTTGTATATTAAGTGTTCAATTTTTAAATATACAGATATTAAGCACCCAATGATTGTTGAGGTATTAGATTTAACACCACATTTTGAATATTTAATAATTCACATTGCATGTTATATTTATTGAGATAGTTATTGGTACTACATGGAATTCACAGTTTTTATGCAGCTTTTTAGGAAATGGGGAAATGACATGTTACAAATAAAATAAGTTGGGAATACACTGAAGATCATATGCTCCAAACTGCTACACTACAATTTTCACAGCATTAACTATCTAGTATTGTCTTGTAGGTGTCTTACAGTGTTTTCACATTTGCTCACTGCTTTGCTTTTCTTATACTGTCTCGAAGTGGTTTCCTCTTATGTGTTAGTACTCACTCTTCATCTCTATTGCCACACTTTTCTTAGTACAACCATGGCTATTTCTTGCACAGCCCCCATACCCTTCCATGGACATGTGTTTGCTTGCACATGTGCAGTTAGTATCTTAGAGATGCTTGGGTAGAAGATGGGTGGATAAAAGATAAGATATATAGATATTGTATATTTATATGAAAATTTATGTATCAGTGGTGCATATAGTCATATATCCATGTGGAAAATATATATGCATATATGGAATATATGAGAAAACATAGAAAATACATATATATAAATGTATATATATTCAATATCCATATGGAAGATATAAATGCATATATAGTGTATATATGAAAATAGAAAAATATACAATTACATAGTACCTAAGATAGATAGATGGATATAGATATATAGATATAGATATAGATATAGATATAGATATAGATATAAAAGCAAATGTTTAGAGAGAGAAAAATATATATGTTTATGTAGGGAATATATAAATGTCTTTATAAATATGCACATATGCATATACGCACACACACTGATGAATTATATTTATCTAGCATGCCATAAAATCATGTCTGCTAATATATTCTTTCCTTCTCCTCCTTTTTTCTTCCCTTATTCTCTTTTCTTTTCTCATTTTTTTTCTTTCCTTCTTTCCCCACCTCCTTCCTTCCTCACATCCTGTTCCTCCTTCTCATCCTCTGATCCTGTCTACCCGTCCTTTCATTTCTGTTTTCTCCCTTTCTCCCCACATCTTTCCTTCCATTTTTTCTTTCTTCCTTGGCCTCCTTTATCCTTTTTTTCCTATTCTTTGCTTTCCTTCCTTCCTGTTTCCTTCCTTTCCTTTCTTTTTATTTTCACAGAATGGAATTGTTTTATATTGTTATGTTTGATTGATCCACATTCCCTATATATTACCCAATTAATAAAAAGTTCAATACATCATTGAGGACATTTAAAATTATGCCCAAGTGAAATTATTTGAACAGAGTACTATACTGGCTGGTGATTTCTTCATGTATCCGATAATTGCACTGAGCTAAGAGTCCAAGAAGACAGGTAGGGTCACACTGAGTCCTGGGTGGGCGAAGGATCCTCGAGATGAATTGTTGGAGATGGACACAATGAGTAAATCTAAAGTTTGCAGCTATTTCCAGAATCTGGAATCACATGTCACGGGGATCACCCTATGATCACATGATACATGATCACATGTATCAAAGGAAATACAGACTAGCACAGCTTTGCCAAGAAAGAAACTCGCTCAGTCAAGGAGGTGGACTAATTTCCTCACAGACAGGACACTAACCGTCTAAAATACAAATACCTGGGCAGGTAGCGAAAGACACAGGGAAATGGACATGACGGCAGGAGGCCTGGATGGTAAACACATCAGACCACAGTTATCTTCATTCTAAGTTGCTACTTAAGCAGGGCTCCCTTTCTTTCATTTCCTAGTTTTGTTGGAATTAGTGAGCTCTAGAACAGATAGTAAGGTATGTCTAGGATTAGGTGTGTGCACGTTCATGTCAGTAAGTTAGAAGAAAGAGAGTGGCCACTGAGAATACCATTCCTCCATGTGGGTGCTGGCTACTTCGAAGTCATAGCTTGGACAGTTCTTTTATTTCTTTTCTTCTTTTTTGAGAGAAGGTCTCACAATGTACTTCAGGCTGACCTTGAACTCGTTATGTAGCCCATGCGGCCTTGAACTTGGGGGATCCTCCTGCCTCAGCCTCCCAAGTGCTGGGATTACAGGTGTGTGCCACCACACCTGGCTCTCTTTTTTTTTTTTTTTTTGATGCTACTACTATTCAAACCCTTTTTTACACTCTTCTTGAAACTAATACTAAGAATAATAATAGGAACAGTGACACGGTGTTTGCGCGTTTACTGTGTTCTTGCTAAGAGTGTTACGTTCTCCTATAGAAGAGCAATTCTGCGATGTAGTTATTATTCCACTCTACGTATGATGAAAACAGGCCTAGTCATACAACTACATATTAATTCCTTTAAATCATAGAATCTATCAGAGAATATTAATCTGCTAAAAAAAATTAGTTTCTTAATAGCAGACCTGGAGTCATGTGGCTGTATCTTTAAAAAGTAAAGTTCCAATAAAAATCCATTAACTACTTTCAAATATCACAATCCTCCTGTCCAGCTGTGAAAAGTACTAGATGATACTTATTTGCCATTTGTGTTATTTACGGTCCATGACTTTTATGGTAACTGGTTCCTATTATTGGTTTCTATTAATGTAAAACATAAGTGAACATAAATGAGGTGTGAATCATTTCTTTTTATTAGCTCCATCGTCTTTACTGAGAGCGCGCCGTGTCTCCAGCTGTGCCTTGTTAGTGATAACCTATTGAAAGAAGAGACTTTGAGGAAGGAGCTGGACTAGAAATCTTCATTTTGTGTCGCTTCTCTCTGGCCCAGCAGTGGGAAAGAAAGAAAGAGATACGGGATTCGCAGCGCGGCAGAATCACGGGCTGCCTGTGATTTATTGCGTGTGTGGTGTGATAGTAATTAGGCAACTAGTGGATTCCACTAACTAGGGGCAGTGCTACCTTAGAAGCAGGATATATGAAGACCCTTTGCAGTGTCATGTATTTACGTCATCAGAAGGCTGTTTTTGATTCCAGAGTAATGGAAAAATAGAGGTTAGAATAACAAATTTTGGGCTTTCTCTATGTAGGTGGCTACACATTTTATCTAAAAATTGGCATTCATTTAAAAGCTTTAATTTAATGAAAAAATCCACATGCTCTCCTATTTCTGTTTATAGGTAGGCTCTTGAAAAGCTATGCTCAAATTCATTTTCTAGTATTTTCATTAAAAGGGAGAGAACTGTGTTTAAGTTGTATTAGAAGAAATGTTCTTTGGAAAGTTAGTAAACAAAGCAACTTATAAGTTTGCTAGTTACAACATGAAAATCTTTTCATGTAACTCAGGGAATTTCTTAATCTAAAACATTTTTAATGTGGTCAATTTTACTTGAAATAACATTTCTTGAAGATAAATGATATTCTTGTTTTGATATCCCTGTATCTCCTAACTCACAGAAGAATCAATTGTGCTTTAAAAAATTAGTAAACGTGCTCTACTTTGTAGGTGCTCACTAGCCGAGGTTGTCAACATTATGTGGAGAAAGTCTTCCGTAGTGAAGTGTGTCTCATCTGGTCTTTGCAGGGGCCCTTCCGAGATATCAGGGAAGTCTTGGAGCAACGCTACAAGCCTTTGGAGCCCACACTGCGACAGTCACAGCCCCTGGATGAGTTAAAGCAGGCCAGGGGGCAGCTGCGAAGACAAGAGTGGGTGCGAAATATCCATGACAAAACGTGAGCGCTTCGCTTACAAACGTAGCTTTGCTGTGCTTGTGCCTGTGAATTGTGTAATGTTCTTTGTTTCCTACTGTGAGAGAAGAACCTTTCTTTGTGGCAGATGGTAAACCAGTCCTGACCAACTCGGGAGCAACCACTTTGCAGCATGTAAATATCACAGATGAAGTCAGTGTTGATGACAGTGCACACACACGTGCACACGGTGCAATAAAAAATATAGTAAATATTTAAATTTTTAAAAATTTACTACAGTAACATACACATTGTCGTTAACCCCCTTCCCCTCACTTTGAAAACACTTCTACCATTGTTCTTGCTACTTCCTGAAGCAGTTATGGAAGTTGTCTTTCATGAGTGTCTGCTCGTGCCACTGTGGGTGCCTCAGTGACCTAAGTCAGTGCAAAGCATTTCCCTTTCGTGGTCATTTTGACACTGAGGAAGAGCCGAAGTCACACAGTGCCAGGCGCGGTGACTGAAGTGGATGAAGACACACTCATGTCTTTAGGAGCCCAGCTTTCCCTTGGAAAGTGGCGGCAGCGTTTACCATGTTTTTGATCACACGCCCATGAAAGAGGACTTCCAGATCTGCTTCAGAAAGTGGCAACAAAGATGGGAGTGTTTTAAGGGGGATTAATGACAGTGTGTCTTCTACTGTAATAAAATGTACTTAAACACACACTATAGTTTTTGGTCACCCCTTGTATACTACTCAAAAGAAAAAAACGTGTATGCTATTCCCCTCAATATGCATATGTACACTTCTCAAAGGTGAGAAAAGAGTGTCTGGCAGTTTAAGGAGTGACAGCTATGCATGTGTGAAGGTGATATTTTAATTACCTAATGCAGACGTATGTATTTATGATGCCACTACAGCAACATCCAACAAAACAAAAATATTCTCTGGACTAAATTCCATTTGGATGCAATTATATAACCTTATGTTTTTAATAAATTATGTAAAATCAAGGAGATTGATTTATGACCAAGGAAGGTGACAGAAGAAATAGGGAATTATCTAACATCATATACAATTTTAAATTATTAGGATTAGTGATTTGGGTCTCAATATCCGTATCTTTCCCCCAGGTACTTCCTCTCTCTTAAGGTACTTTGTCATCAATAGAGTCATAATGTCATTTATAAATAGGTCATTTAAAGTCTAGAATGGTCTTGTTATTATCACTCTGTAACCTATCATGCAATTATAATTAGAATGAATCTTACAATAAGTCATTATTATTATTTATATATAAATGATAATGACATTGTTATTATAATGCAAATTATTATAATTACAATGTAATAATTTTAGTATAATATGGACTATTACTATAAATTCTTGTATACTACTATAATACAATGTAAAATGTTGCCATTATTAGCTATGGTTATTTGAACAATATAAACCAGGCGCTGATTATCATGTAATATATGGTATGTAACAATAATTTATATAAGAATAATAATGAAATACATTTAAAAGTCTGTTTAGTAACATAAAGAAAATAGAATTACCTCTTAGCCTTCACAGTGGGTTTTGGATCACTTTTATATATTTCTGAAAAGACCACTGAAAAATTTCACATGAACTGACATGAAAGATAAAACTGGCGATCATCTCAAGTAATTTTTATAAAATATTTTATTGCAGTTACTTGAAATGAAAACAATTAGCTATAGGGTATTCAGATTCAGCAGTTAATTAAGTTGATCAGTGTACAATGAATGAGAAAATAATGCATATTTTTTTCCGATCAGTTATTGTAGGTAGATTTGTTTTACCTTAGAAATTATAAAAGATTAATGCTGCTCTGACTTAGTGAAGCAAAATATGCAACTTAGTAATAAATATCTAATGTGTTAAATTACTCAAAATTATTTTTATATATTTAATCATGCAGAGATGTGTAAAATAACAAGATTAGTTGCTGAAATAATTGATTACTGATGTTTTCATTCATATTTCTACAGAAATCACTGTATATCAAAAGTACTGTGATAAATTCTTAATATTTTCCTTGATAAGACTACAAAGATCAGAGATCAATATGATCTCCAGAGATAGCCACATTACCAATTTTACCTGTAAGGAACTAAAGGCGGTACGTTTATTACCATCCCGTGAACTTACTCATGAACCATCTGTACAAACCTGAGGAGGTACGGCCTTTTATTTATAATCTTCTGGCTTAAAGGGTAACATTATATCAGGGTTTGATACATTTAGCTATTCAGTTTCCATACCATTATGAAAATGGCTCTGTGCATTAATAGAAGGAAGAGTAGCTTTGGAACTAGATCTGCCTCAGCTCAAATCTCAGCTCCTTTACACAACAGCAGTGTCATTTTAGGAAAGTACTTTAGCCTCAGGGACCACCCTCTTCCCTGTTTGTAAGGAAGAAAGAAATGTTTCCTTAAGAGATTGTAATGAGGATTGAATGAAATAAACAACATAAAGCACCAAGAACACAGTAAGTTCCTAAAGATAAATTATTATCTACTTTTTATTTGCTACGAGCATCATAATTCTGTATGTAAGACAGCAAAGAAGGGAGAGGAAATAACAGATTCAAAACATAGTCTGGATGTCCTATGTTAAGCTCAAGAACCAAAGGTAAGGAGGACCCCAAGCAGAGCTCTCCATAAGCCACAGTGTACTAACTTCACAAAGGGCTTTGCATTAGGCTACAGGACAGCCTCTCTGAGTGTAATAGTCAGCTAAGGCTGCTATAGCAATATGCCAGGAAATGAGAAGCTTAAATACCAGAAACTTGTCATAGTCTTATGGTTCTGCAGGCCAGCAATCTGAAGTCAAGGCGTTGGCAGGCGTGGCTTCTTCTGAAGACTGTGAGAGAGAATCTGTCTGTGCCCTGTCCCAGCTTCTGCTTGTGTGCTGAAGTCTCTGGCTTTCCTCGGCTCGCACAGGCGCCTGCTGGTCTCTGCTCTCATCTTCACGCAGGCCCTCCCTGTGTGCACACCTGTGGCTGCGCTTCCCTTTCTATGAGGCCACCAGTCATGTTGGGTGTGGGCCCACCTTACTCCAGTGTGACCTCATCTTTATTTAGGATGTCCGCAACAGCCCTACTTCTCAGTAGGGTCACCTTCGAAGGTACTAGGGATCAGGACTTCAACACATCAATTAGGGGAGAACACAGTTCAACCCATAATGTGCAGTAAGTTCCTAGGTAACTATTAGCAGGGGCAAAACACTTTTAAATCACAGGCTGACAGGTGAGATCTGTTGTTTATCTGTGTTCTTCAAGATAAGTATAAAAACAGAATAATAATAATTTACACAGATATGAATTACAGAAGTTCGACTGGAAGTATCTTTAAAGCTTTGCTTTTTGTTCTTGTTCTTACAGAAATGCATCTCGTTTTCTCATACTTTCTTGAAAAAGTAATTTTTCTTTTTTTTTCTTTCTTTCTTTATTTTTTTCCTTTTGTGGGTACCGGGGGTCGACCTCAGGACCTTGCGCGCCAGCAGGCACTCGTGCCGCTGAGCGATATCACCGGCCCTTTTTTCATATGTGGGTTCCGGGAGTCGAACTCAGGCCCTCGCGCCTGCCAGGCAGGCGCTTATGCCGCTGAGCCATCTCACCAGCCCTAAGTAATTTTTCTTATTCATATGTCTATCTGTAAGAAGCTAGGAAATTAAATAATTAATAATTGTCGAGGATCGTTTATATAGAAAGGTGTCATCCAGATATTGTGCAAAATAAGAGAGTATTGATTAACAAATATTTGCATGTCTGAAACAGCTCTAGTTCTAGGGATATAGCAGTGACCGAAACAAAGTCTCTACTCTCATAGGATGTTGTAGGTTGAAACCCAGCTAGAAAACTAATGAGATTCTAAGAATCACTGTGTGCTTCATACATTGGTTGTGTGTTATGACAATTTTTTTTGTACTAGGAATTGAAACCAGGGCCTTTGCCTGAGCTACATCCCCAGCCCTTTTTTTATATTTTGAGACAGGGTCTCACTAAAGCACTAAGTTGCCCAGGCTGGGCTCAAATTTGCGATCTTCCTGCCTCAGCCTCCCAGAATGCTGGGATAACAGGCATGCACTACCATGCCTGACTCAGCAATGTATTGTTTTAAATACAGAATATTGTCTAGTCTCTGGATGATTTAGAAAAATGTCCTTCCTTCTTTTCTTCCTTCCTTCTTTTCTTCTTTCCTCCTTTCCTTTCCTTCCTCCACCTCTCCCTCCCTCTCTCCCTCCTTCCCTCCCTTCCTTCCTTTTTCTCCTTTTCTTTTTCTTTGTTTTTGTGGTGAGGGATCAAACCCTCTGCCTGTGTGTTCGAGGCAAGTGCTGTACCACAGACTTAATCCTGACTCTCCTGAGGGAAGTGTTCTTGAAGGAAAAGGAATGGAATTGGATCCTGTAACAGATATCTAAGATTTTGACAAAGAAGAGAAAGGAGATAAAAGTAGGTTAATGATGTGAAAAAAAATGTTGGTAGGAAAAGTTAACAGAACAATCACAAGACATTTTGACTAATTTTTATTGTGAAAGGCTTCAAGAAAAAGACTTCTGAGAAACAGCATGTTATAAAAGAATACAAATTTGTTGATTATAAGAAAGAAATATTTTTTTTTCCCTTTTCCAGTCTTTCTTTCCTTTTGACCAGTTTCTTTTTGATTCACCATGTCTATTGTACATTTTGGATCTTATTTACTCTTTCAGTTTCTCATACTAGAGAGACAATACGATGCTTACACATGTGCTTCTGGTTTATTTCACTTATGAGTATTTTCTCGAGTTGCATCCATTTACCTATAAAAGTCTCCAGTTTATCCTTCTTTATGGCTGAATAGTACTCCATTGTATAAAAATACCACATCTTTCTTATCCATTCCTCAGTTGATGGGCATTTGGGTTGTTTCCAAGATCTGGCTATTACAAATTGTGCTGCTATAAACATGGGTGCACATATATCGCTGTGGTACGATGTTTTTAATTCTTCTGGGAAGATGCCCAGAAGGGGAATAGCTGGGTTAAATAGGACCTCCAACCCTAGTTTTTTGAGGAATCTCCACACTGACTTCCACAGTGGCTGTACCAGTCAAAAAAAAAATTGTAGATATATATATATATATATATATATATATATATATATATATATATGATGGTTAAGATAGATACACTACCAATTTTACTTAGTTCATTGAAGAGTAAGGTTTGTGCCAATAATGTTTGGACAATTGAATGCTAATGTCTGTTATCCTGAATAACTAACTTAAAGATAGTAATACGTAATGTATTAACCATTGTTACCCTCCTATTATGTTGTTTTGAAAATTTGTTCTTCTTTTGATTTGTTTTGTTTTTTCTTCTCTTTAAAATAAAAAAAAAAAGAGGAGGGCAGGGAGATGGTGTGAGTGCTGCACCCACCTTAGGGCCAGTAGCCTGCGTAGGGAATCAGGGAGGAAAAGAGGCTTGCTCTCCCCACTTTTGGCTCTTGTTGCTTTGTCTTCTGCGGCCTTAAAGTGTTGCCCCTGCGCCATGCCACCCTGCCTAGGAGCCAACTGATTATGGACTGAAACCTCCACAAACTGTGAGCTAAATAAACCTTTCCTTCTTTAGAAAAAAAATAAAATAAAAAATAAAGAAAGAAATATGCTGTATGCACTGAAACCCATTGGGAAAAAACTACAGAAAGTTGGGTGAGAGATAATGAGACAGAACTAAGCTGATGGCAGGACTCAAGCTTCTACTTTTTCCTTGCTTTCTTCTTTCTGTAGAAAACCTTTGAGTGACTACTTGAGACTTTAACTAGCACTTCTAGTTAAAGGCCAGTGATTCCATGCTGACCCTCTAAGGTCTTGCCCCTACACTGCAGAATGATATTTCCCACTGGCATCTTCATCTGCGTCTCCACGAGGACTCCTGAATCTGGAACCCGGCTTTCTGCCTGCTTCTTCTTGACTTGCATGTGAACTGTGGTGCCACCGGCTGAGCTGGAGACGTGGGGGGCACCCTCCTCCCCTTCTCCAGCATCACTCAGAGCCCATCAGCCCTCAGGTCCCCCCATGCTACCTTTTAAGTACCTTTCCAATTCTACTTCTCCTGTCTTAATTTAGGCACTTAAAATTTCTTACTTTAGTTGCCATAAAATGCCTTCTATCTCATCTACCCAGTCCTGCTCCCACTCAGTGCCTTTTACCAAACCAGTACTAATGAAGTTCAGTGATGCTATTATTCAGCCAGTGATGCTCTTATTTCAGTCCCTTTTATAAGAACAAATTTTAATTCCTTTTGCTTGAAGCAGGTTTTTCCAGATCTGACCCAGTCTTAGTTCTGTAGCTAATCTTTGCCACATCCCACAAGGAGCTCTGTGCTCCAGAGAGACTGAACTCTTCTCTTTCTTCAATGTCCGCACTTCTCTTCTTTTCCATAAGCAATTTCCTGCTTCCTTGGTTTACTCAGTCTTCTCAAATCCACTAAAAAAATAGAAAAGGCTTTGTGCTTACTTTCTAAAAAATTGATACATAGCACATATTTATTGTAAAAACTTCAAACATTATTCAGTGATCCCCAGTTGTGTTTTCCAAGGAAACTACTGCCAATCATTTCTCGTGTGTCAATCCAGTAATTTTTGTTTGCATGTAGAATTATGTATGTATTTATGTTCCTTTATTTAAATATGGCAGAATGTTATATGAATTCTACTTCTTTATAGGAGATAGCTATCAGAGAGAATCCTAGGGTTGAAAATTTCAGAGAACACTTCAAGGAATATTTTCAGAGGTGAAAGTGGACCATGCAACTAATTTAGATAAAATGGGTTAAAAAAAAGTCGTTATTATTAAGAGGTGCAAGAAATGAGAGGTTGCAATGGTATCCCAGCTATCAAAGTTAATGTTTAATTCACTCATAAAACAACAGAGATGGAATGAAGTGGGAAATGACCAGTAGGTGACACAAGGGATAATATGGGCCCCCTTAAAGTTTTATGAGAGGTGTGAAATCTTGTATGTCAACACAGTAGTCTACTCTAATCCATGCGGATACATTCCATAACCTCCAGTGAGTGATAAAAGCCATAGGTAGTTTAAAAAAAAATCTGTCCTGTGTGCTTCCCTCATTAATTTCAGAACTTCTCCGGTTTCCTTTGAAGGAAGCTCTCTACAGTTTCTCTTTGGCGTGTGTCAATTGTCAGTTTCACTGTTCTTATGCTTTCGGGTCATAATTGACTCACGCCGGGGTTACCTAATATCAGGGTGCTTTAAAACCACAGCGGTCAGTAAGTGTGCCAGTGCTGAGTAACCAGCAGGCAGGTGGCCCGCACGGCATGGATACTGTGCACAAAGCAATGACTCTGTCCTAGGTGGGCCGTGGCAGGAATGACATAAGAAATTTCATCACACTCCTCAGAATGGCACAAAGTTTAAAACCTATGGAGCGTTTATTTCTGCAATTTTCATACCACTGCAATTGACCACAGGTAACTAAGAACTTGGAAAGTGGAACTGGAGATGGGAGAGAGACCATTGTAAATTCTAGTAATTATAAGCATCCTACCTTAATGGGGAAGCCTATAATTATGCAGACTATAATGGAATCCAAAGTAGAGTGAATTCAGGATACTGTAACAGAAGTCAGTGCTAGTTGATGAAGACAGGCAGAAAAATGGCCCCCAAAGATTCCATGTGTTCTATTCCCAGGACCTGTGAATCTCACTTCCTGTAATAAAATGAGGTGATTAAATTAAGGAGTTTTTAGATGGAGAGATTATCCTGGACTTTCTGGGTGAGACTCAGATGATCATAAAAATCTTTCAAGTGGAAGAGGAAACAGAGATTTGGCTACATTTTTGGAGGTCAGAGTGATGCCACGTGAGAACCATCTTTGGTTCCTTTGAAGATGGGGTACAAGGGCCACAACCAAACAGGACACAACCTGTAGAACCTGAGAAGACTGGGAAGTGGATTCTCTGAGACCCTCCATGAGCAAAGCAGACGCCAACACCTTCACAGTAGCTCAGCGAGGCCCATCTCACACGGCTCACCTCCAGCAAAGCAAGGTAGCAAATTTGTATGGTTTAAACCACCAAATTTCTGGTAATTTGTAATAGCAGCAAAAGCAAAAGCAAGTTCAAGGTTTTGCCCTAAAGTTTTTCAAATCAAGAAGCTACTTTCTAGATCAGACTTTCATGTTTAGGTTCATTATAAGCCTGAACAAAACTACAACCCTGACCCTGACCCTGTCTCTAATCCTAACTCTAACCCTAACCCTGACCCTTGCATCATAAAGTTTGAAGATTCTCTTGTAGGTTTAGGGTGTGGATATTGAGGATTAGAATATATGACAGTTACTTGACCTTTGAAGGGATGTTCATGATTAAATTGGATTGTAACTATATATTATATTTTAAATTTATGCAGACAATTCAGTAACTGTCTCTGTGTGTTTTGAACTAAAAGGTGCTACTTTTCTGATAGTTGTTCAGGGCAGGTGAAGTGAGAGGCATCCTATAAACATTTAGTGGCAAAGAAGAACTAGTATCTCAACTTCTTGAGCTTCTCTAACTTGCTGAAACTAAAAAATATTCAATATCTATGACTTTTATAAGCTTTCAATTCCTGCAAATTTGCAACTCAGCTTATATGAAAATCCCGGTAAATGTTGGATTACTCACTTTTAAACATTTTTAAATAGTATCCTAATTAAGTATTAGTATCATTTCATAAGTATTGCCATAGGAAAAATGTTGTGGGAAAGATTAAGAATGTAGCTCAAAATAACAGCTTTAAAAAGCACATATAAATGGTAGATATGGGTAAGATCTGGTTATGTGTATCACCAAATAATAGTGGAAAGGAAATGTAACACAGCTCAGAAACTTTTTTGACTTGTATGATTTTTCAAACACTTTGGACTTTTACAATTTGCATATTTTCTGAACTGTTATTGTATTATGATAAATAGGGATTATCACATGCTTTCAGATAGTTTTCTTAACAATTCAACTTTTATTTGTAACTCTTCCATTTATTTTAATTACTAGCACAGTGTGCAACATTTATTAATCAGCAGAGCCTTTTTAAGTTAAAATACTAAATTAACTAACCCCATTAACACAGCATACTCCAAACAAGCAGTAATAGGAGAGCTAGTTACTGTGCAAGTCGTATAATCCATGCAGGTGCTCTAGGGCACGGTTGAGCATGATTATCTTCTTTTGATCCAGTATTCCTTCACCTCTCCTAGCTAATTTCCAGTGGAAATTTACAAAGCACTGCCTTCATTTTTCCAGCTTAATTTTTCTAATGAAGTTCTGGTACTTTCTAACACTGGAAATATAGATAATAAGCCTGTGTATAATTAAGAAGTTCTAGAATTTGTTTGCAAAAGAGCCCTTTATTTGGTTATGCAGAAAGAACTATGCTCTTTTTTTGGCCATTCAAAATTCCTTGGATTTTTTGTTTGTTTGTTTGTTTTTTGTATAAATGATGACAGAATACTAGAATTCTGTTCTTGTAGACATCTAAGTCTAAAGAAGTTTAAAATTTATAATTTCTATACAATTCAATAATTTGGAATGCTTTGAGGGATATATCTGAGATGTTACACATACTTTTAGTGTATGCAATCAAACAATTTACTAGTTACAAGTTACAGGTGTTTTTGTTAGGTTTTAGACAAATTCTAAGTGCTCTTCCTCAGGCTTTGCTGAACATATACCAAGGAAAGTTTTATTGATTGACTTGCAGTGCAGGATAGATATTCTGTGTGTCATACTCATGTACATCCTTGCACTGATGAGCATTTTTACATCCCATATTCTGTTTTGTTCATATGTTCTCATATAATTCTCAATGCATTGTAATTTAGAGTTCCAATGTGTGTGGAGGATCAGAAGAAACTTGAAGGCTGAACAGAAGTTTTCTGGGTAGAGCAAGAACAGTGGCCCAGGGCAGGTGGCACGGTCAGAGCCATGTCTGTGTTCAAAGTGCGTGGCTCCCGGAGGTTTCAGTTTGCTCTCTGAGCTCTCCTGTGCAGCTCAGCTCATGACGTTGCACCTCCTGCGAGGTAACAGAAGTGAGTTGGACAGTATGGGTGGGAGCCGGGGGAAACAGGGCCAAACATACCATGATGAGGTATTCAGACTTCAACGTGCAGAGGCATTGTAAACCCATCCCGTTCACAACCTTATAGAGATCTCACTCTACTGCCAGTATAGATGGTTTAGAAACGGGGATCGCTGGAACAGACAGTGTGGACACTATTGACTTGGTCCAGTTCAGATATAAAGAGGACTTGTAATAGAATGGATACCTAGGTGAGGGAGAGAAGAGAAAGGTTGGCCAACTGCTTTGGAAGTAGAATCCAATGAATCCTGAACAAGTTAGGACTCAACCTGAGAAGGAGGTCAGGGACACAGACCCATTTAGCATCACTGTTTCAGAGCTTTATTAGTTGCGAAGAGCAAAGATCCACTCAAGGTGATGAGAAATTAAGAGCATGTTGAAAAGACATGTGTTACAGGAATCTTACAGACGTGCAGAGAACTGAAGAGAACTTGGACTGAGGTGACAGATCGAGGGCTGCAAGGACATGGTTGGCTTCCCCTACTGGCATCTGTTTCCCGCTACACCCTTGCTGCTTTTCTGCCCTCTACTGCCTGCTTTCGTACGCTGACTCATGAAGCATCCCTCATGAAGCATAAGCTTCCTTTCCTATAACTCAACATAACCTTCGAGCGCTAGAACCCACTGCTAATTCTGATTTTCTCTTCAGATTCCTAACAGAGAATCTGTTTTGCTCATTTATCAACAAACTGGCCCACTCAGATCAGAGCCTTAGAGGTTTAATGAGTATTTGTTAAATTAATGGGTATGTTAAATTAGTACAAATGTTGTTTGGGGAGGATGTGCCTCACTGTATGAGGTATGGTGGTTTATGAGTAGGGCCATGAGAAAGAACACCCTGATTGACGAGGAAAATGGCAGGATTCCAGCACCTTCACTTGATGGGTTCTGACTTTGTGGAATGGCCAGAGAGGGATGCTCTCGTGTATCAGGAAAGGAAGAACAGGGGAACATTGCAGGTTGGGTAAGACAGAGGATTTGGCTATGAGTTTATTTTGGAGTAGCTCTATTTGAGGTTCCTATTGTGAATCTAGGTAAATATTCCAGGTGAGCATTTGCAAATACTGTTCTTCAGTTAAAGGAAGACGTTGTATACTGAGATAAAGATTTCGAAATCATCAGTGTAGAGTTTATCGTTAAAACCTTGGTGGCGAAAGGATCCCCCAAGGAGAAACTGTAGAGAGAGAAGATTAAGTGCAGATTTCTGGGAATTGCTTTAATGTTAGGGCAGTGGTTCTTAGTCAGGGTTGCTTAACTGCATCACCTTGGGGTTTAAAATTATGTACATAAGAATTCCTGAATCTCGCTCACAGATAGTTCGGCTCAGTAGGCATATATATTTGGAAAATATGCCCAGATGATTCTAATGCGCAGTTCTGGTTAATTTAAGCTATTGGCAGAAAATGATGAGTCAGTCAAGACACTGAAAAAGCAAGAAAGAGAAGCAGCAGGTGCAGCGCATGTTAAAGGAGAATAGAATTCTCTATAAAGGGTGATGAGCAGCTTGATGGAGGGTTCAAATTCAATGAAGACTAAAATGAATACATTGGATTTGGCTTTTGGGAAGTCATACATTGGCAGCTTTTGCTTTTTCCTTTAACTATTACCTGGTTCTTATTTCTCCAATATTTCCTTTAGGAAATAATAAAAGAACTTGTCAAATTCTTTGCCAAACTTCGAATATGCCTGGTCTAAAAATTTACTCATATATATGTAAATATATCTCATATAGATATCTCTCATCTACACAGACATATAGACATATATCTCATACATAGATGTGTTAGTCAGCAGTCAGCTTTCCCGTTGCTGGGACAAACTGCCTGACACCCATAAGTTAAAGGAGAAGAGGTTTATTTTGGTTCACAATTCAGGTTTCAGTCTGTGGTCACTGATTCTGAGGCTGCAACATCCTGGCAGAAGGGTGGGGCAGAGGAAAGCTGCTCCGCTCATGGCAGCCAGCAAACAGAGAGAAGGGGAGCCCAGGCTGGAAAACCCAGCACCTCAGTGAGCCCCCGTCTCAAAATATATCAGGGTGTGTGTCCCTCCTCTGCCCCCAGTTATCTGTGTTTTTATTGGTCTTCTTTGACTCTCTACAACCTGACTCCTCCTCTACTCAGCCATGTTGGATCTCTCAAAATGAAAAATTAAAAAGTGGTGGGAATGTAGCTCAGTGCGAAGGTCCTGGCTTTAATCCCGAGCACCAAAAAAAAAGAAAAAATTAACAATCATTACAAGATGTATATTTGACAGTGGTACCACTTTTCTTAGATGATATTTTAAATAATGCATTTTAGAATCCTGCTACAAATTGATACCTAGCAGAGTATCAATGTTGCAGAGTCTGTATTTTTCTGCTTTTAAAGTCATTTTGGTATATGTTTGGTATGTTCACAATTTCTTAAGAATAACTAATGGCAATGTGATGATCTCATATAATCAGATCTCATACAACAAGGATCTTACCAGTAGTGATGATATAATTTATCTTCTCAGACACCCTGATGTCATAGGCAGGACGAGACACTTACAAATGCTGCAAACTTTGCGAGTTGCATATAACTTAGTATGTTTTTTGGAATCCCATACATCTCTGAAAATTAATCAAAAGTAATTAAAGTGATAATGAAATTTTTTAATATCCACATTTTCAACTTGTATTAAAAATCAAGAAAACTGGAAACAGAGGTCCCACATGCATGATAACAATCAATTAATGTTTAGACACTTCAGGTCTTGTGGGTGACTCATTTCTGTTACCTGCCCAGTCCTGTTAGACAGACAGTTAGAGCCCCATATTCCTCAAGAACAGAGCCCAGGACTTATGCACTGCAGCACTCAGAACAATATTTGACAAATAGCAGGCGTTCGATGTCTTTTATATGTGGAATTTTGACTCTTGAGCTTGAATTAGGTTTTATTTGTTTTGTTCTAATACAGTATATCTGAAGAAGAAAATCACTCTCATTGAGCAAAAGTCAACCAAAAACAAGTGGGGTCAACTGTGATTACTCTTTGGCATTTCTACATACACCGGCAGTCCTAGAAATAGGTCCACATCTCCTTTTTGTCTTTTTCTTACATTGAACAGCAGTTTCCAAACTATGTCCCTTGAAACACTTGGTCAAAAGATGTTAATGAATTTTCTGTCAAAATCAATTTGGGAAAAATTCCATCAAAAAGAGTTAAACAGACTTTTGACACTAATGAGCTTCTCAGCCTCAAATATGCTTTCTTTATTGTGAACATCAGTGAGGAAGTTATAAAAGGTAGCATTTGCAAATGTATGTGCTCATATATTTAACAAGTACTACACACTTACTGTGTGCCAGGCAGTACATTAAGCTTTGGAAAGGTCATGAACAAGATGAGCTTCGTGGAGCTCATGGTCTAGTTGGCCATGGACACCCCTCATTCACAAACGACAGTTTGGAACACATTGCCCTGTATATAAGTCAAAAATGGATATTTGACTTTTCTTAGTATTATTTTTCAGTTTCATCTTATTCTGTTTTCAAACCTTCTTAAGAATAATTGAGTAAGTGTTTCTTGCTGTATTACAGTGGATTTTTCCCTATTCATTCTTTGCTCCAAATTATAGTGTTACCTCAGTTCACAAACTCCATTCTCTCCCTGAGTCTGGTCGCAAACTGAACTGGATGAGAACCGAATTAAATTTCCCCTTGAAGTCAACATTGACCCTAACCTTTTAATTTGATTTAGTTCTCATCCAGTGTGGTCTGTGAAAGAATCAAGAATCATGGAAAGAATCAAGTTCATCAGCTGAGGTAGCACTGTCGCTGCTGTGTTGTGGCTGCTACGAAGCTCTTCCTGTTGCCCTTTCTTTTCATGTGGTTTAGACGTACCTGTCAACCACAAGTTGCGGGGTGACTTCCACCACTTCGTCTGTACCCCCATTTGGGAGTGTTGGTCTCCCCAGTGTTGTTAGCGATGCCGTGGAAGGGCTGCTCGTAGACTGAGATCTTCATTAATGAAGTTTATGATGTTGTGAGCATGTGCTGTTTCTGCTGTAAGAACAGAAAAAAAAAACTGGCAAAATTCCTACTTCATGTAATATAAAAGATAAACCATTGATTTTCTTTTTTGTTTCTTCTTTTTTTTTTTTTTTTTTTTTTTTTTGTGGGTACTGGAAGTCGACCTCAGGACCTCGCGTGCCAGGAGGCGCCCGTGCTGCTGAGCGATATCACCCGCCCTTCTTTCGTATGTGGGATCCGGGAGTCCAACTCAGGCCCTCGCGCTTGCCAGGCAGGCGCTTATGCCACTGAGCCATCTCACCAGCCCAAACCATTGATTTTCAAATAGATTCTTTTGTAATTTATTACCTTATTTAGTGCCTACCAAAGAAACAATGGCATCTTGCAGGCTCTCTTTAGGTATTTACAAAGCAAACTATCACTTGAGTGTGTTTAATTACTCAAATATTAAATTAGTAAAATTCATAATACTGTATTTGCTACTCTGTGATCTCATTGCATTACATTCTCTCATCTATAAAGCATAGATGTTTCGAACTTCAAAATTAAATAATTTTATGCACACTCTGAAACAATGGAAAAGTATGTTTCTCTTTTCCTGCATGAAAAGATGAATACCTTGATATTCATATACCAAAGAGTCCTATATTGATTTTATAATTCACAAATAAGAAGTCTCTTCCAGTAAAGGGTGGTAAATACCAGACCTGGCTCAGCGTGAAAGATCTCAGAGCCCGAGAGGCAGCGCCATGGCTGGCGGGAGGAATGTGCTAATGGGCCGCCTGCTTGGTCCGCAGTGTTTGTCAGCCTTCCCAATGCTGTGTCCACGTTGTGCTGGCTCAGGACGGAGCCAGCACAGAACCCTAGCGATGGCCATGGGGCTCAGCAACCGTGTGTGTAACTGGGATAACGCCCCCAAGAGATGCTGAGCGTGAAGAGCGGAAACTGATGCAGCGTAACTTGCTCTGCTAGGGTCCAGTCTGGTCACGCTGTGAAGAGCGCTTTTCCTATTTCCATTTCCTTCTGAGTTTTCTACACACTCACAAGACCCCAAATTCAAACGCCAGTCTTTTCTGTCTGAGATTCTGTGCATGCAGGTCCCCCACCTGCATCCTCTTCTTCAATTCTCATTTCCGCCTAATGAAATCTGTCTCTTTTCTTCAAGCCCAAGTTAGATGCTGTCTTCAGAACCAATCTTAGACTCTTTTGTTTTGTCTGTATCATAAAACTTCACTCCCTCCCCTTTAAATAGTTGTAGTTTTTTTTTTTTTTTTTTTTTTTTTGCTGTTTGCATTTTAAGAGTCTTCAGGTGGGGCACCTACCTACTCACCTTTTTTCCCACACACAGTGTTTATCACAATGTATCACACAGATTAGTTATATAAGACATATCTGGTGGATTTAAATAACTATGAATCAAGTCACCAAGCCTTGTGTTAGTCAGCTTTCTACCACTGTAACAGAATACCTCCAATAACCAACTTAAAAAGATGAAAGGTTTATTGTGGCTGACAGTTGGAGAGGTTTCAGTCCATGGCCAGTTATCCTATTGCGGTTGGGACAAAGACAGCATATTGTGATGGGAGTGTGTGGTGGAGGATGCTTCACTTTATGGCCAGGAGCATCCCCTTTACGGACATGTCCCCAAGACCTACAGCCTCCCACTAGACTCTGTCCTTTAATGGTACCACCACTCCCAACCGCAGCATGCTGAGGAATAAGCATTTAACGCACCAGCCTTCGGCAGACCTCCTAGATCCAAACACCAGCACTTACCCAGTATGGACAACAATCTGAGAATCAATTTCAGTATTCTAAGGAGCTCTAGGGGGAAACCTAAAGCTTCTGTGCCTCCCCCACCTCCTTTTCCCCTTCATCATCTTCCTTTATTCCGCTCAAGGAGGAAGAGTGTTGTTGTGATAGGTCTCTTGAGGGACCATGGTCCCAGTGACACACTTTTCCTCTTTCTAGAAAGTTTCTCTTGCTCTCTCAGGAGATTTAAATAAAAAGACGTCACTGTGGATTTGCTTGCTGTGAGGAGAATCCTTGGAGCACTCTTTTCCCTCTAATTGGCTAATGGGGAGAGAGGAAGCCCATTCTCCCTGGAGAGGCAACTGTGCTCTCTCAGCACAGCTCTGACTTTTGCTAGCTGTTAAGGCACAGAGGCCAGGTCTAGCAACAATGCTTGGATTAGAAAGCATTGGTTTCTATAAGCTCGGCTGTAAATTTTGGGAGAAACTCACTGTAGCTCACTAATTCTGCTGCCTCTAGTCTAGACAAAAAGACATAGTTGTATGCTTCCTAATAGCTCACTGGAGAATTTATTGCAGTCTGCATCCCAATTCCTAACTTGTAATAAAATGTCCCTTTACCCTGCTTTTTGCTTAGTGTGTATATTGTACTGGAAGCCCTTTAACAGAGAGAGGGCTGATCTATGACATGTTTAGTGCCTGAGACCTGTTCCATAGTCATGAATCTCAATATGGATAAATCACCACCACCATGTCCAGTTTTGAAATAATGTACCTAAGACAGAATCTACAGTGGCTTGGATGAGTACCCTATTGGGCCGTTGGAATTCAAATCTATGTAAAAATAAAGAAAAAAGCTTTGCAATGTATAAGGACCTGTAATATATTACCACACATATTCTCTATAATAGGGTATCTCATCTGACTCTAAGGCTTTTGTGATCTACTTTGCTTCCCTCAAAATAACTCAAATTTGTGGGTATGTTGAGTCATTTTTTGTGCCTTCAGCATTCATTTTTATGTCCTAACTCAACCCCAGTCTGTGTGTTGTTTTCTTTTCTAAAACAGCCTTCACCACTTCCTAAGTTGATGGACTCTGTTGTCCTTCTGTACTCAGCTCTGGTACGCGGTGTGGGAAGATGGTTTCTCCACACCTCCCTCTCCGACTCCCTGCCGGTAACCCCCGCACCCCGCATGAACAACCATAAACCTTCCTCGTGTGCACATATTCATCACAGAACCTATGACATTCTGCTTCTTTTTTATTTTGTTTCATACTGAAGCCCTATTCTAAGGTCAAGTCCATTTAAGTATACTGGGTCTTCTACCATTACACTGCTGTGTTTTTCAAAGTGCTCAGTATGTAAAAGCACACTATTTCATGTACGTTTATTGAGTGGATATTTAGATAATAGAGAATTGCATGGGTCGTGCACAGGTCTGCATCTTGGTCGGAGGAGCACAGAGGCTGGGGTGAGGTGGGAGAGGAAAGACAGAAAAGCACATAGCCTCGATGGAATGGCAGGTGGAGACAGCAGAAGACTGAACGGATCAAGTGCGTTCTGAGCAGCTTGGCAGCTGGGCTGAAGAATTTAGGTTTGAAGAAATGAGCAATAGAAGTTCATGATGTGAGGATTTGAATTGGCCATCAGTGAAGTAAATGGGTTGATGGAAAACCTAGAATTGTGAGTAGCAGAACTAAATGAAAAGGAAGAAAATGAAAGTTAAAAGGAAAAAAAGATGAGTGATTTGTTGATGTTATTTGGAAAGTTGCATTATGCACATTAATTGTCCCCCTATAAAGACTTTATACTATATTTAAAATAGGCCTATTACCCTGAAGCTAAATTGACTTCTGCTTCATGAGATCACTACCAGTTCTATAACTGCTCAGATGTTCATGCAGTGACTGGTTTATTTATAACCACTGTGTCTGCACACTGTTTTGAAGGATTTTGGACAGATCTGTATCCTTGGTAAGGTTATAAAAACAAATAGGCCAATTCATATCTTCTTCTTTAACATGGCGTTCAGCTATTGAAAACTATTCACTAAAAGCATAAAGTACAACTACATGGATATTTAAAACTTGTAAAAGATAACATTTTAAAATAATTGATAATTATAGATTTGTGATTTTTAGACTTTTTATGGCTATTTATACTTTTTTTTCTTTTTGCATTACTGGGGATGGAACCCAGGGCATCATTCATGCTAGATAAGTACTCTACCACTGAATACCCCCAACCTTGCTATTTATAATTTATTGATCAAGTCCTATTTTTGAATTAAATAATTTCTTCTTTAATTCAAAGACAAATGATACTTAAATATTACTTACAAAGCATCTAAATATTTTTGAATATATATATATATATATATACATATTTACATGTACAAATACATAATATACTTCAGAATATGCATGCATGTTACTGTAATGAAATCTTATGGGCAAATGACAGTAGAATTAATCCATGGGCAGGGAAAAACCTAGTCTTTTAGCCTTGCCTTCTTGTCCCCCCAATCTCCCCAAAAAGCAAATTTTGTTCAGACACAAAGGAAAAATGGACTGTCAAGACGCAGTTCCAAAGTGGTAAGATCTGTCAGAGCAGCAGCAGGTCATAGCGCCTGCTTGGGCTATGCAGGGCACTGGGGACGCATTCGTTTTTCGCGTGTGACGTGCATCCCATGTGAAAATCAGCACTGGCAGGGCCATCATCTGTCTTATCTGAGAGGTTTCTTCCCCAGAGTACCTGTAATCCAGGCTTCTATAACTGCAAAAATTCCAAGTTCAATAATCTGTTTGTTTTTAAGTATTATTAGAAAATATTTTATTCAGAAAAAATGTTAAGGAGTTTATTAATAAATGTTAAAAAGAAATTGCACAGATAGGAAAAGTGATAATACCACTTTTCCTGAGTTTATTATTTTTCAAGGAATTTTATGAATACAGTGGCAATGAACCAAAAATTTCAGTTGAATTTAGATTTTTTTTAAAATGTGTTTGCCTTAAACAACATATATGAGAATATTTTGATCTATGGTAATGGATGGCTCAGTTAATATCTGTTGAACCTCAACCTTAGTTTTTCCAAGTCTGAATTTGAAAATATTTTTCTCATCAGAATTTTGCTACTTATATATTTTTTATTTCCCAGAATTTATATGTATATACATATTCTATATAAAATCTAGCTCTTCATCGATACCATATCTCCTTTGGTTATATTTATTAGAAATTTCTGAGTTCACTTTGGTTTTCTATATTATCAAAAAAACTGTGCAAGTCTGTTCCCTCTGTTTTCTTTTATGCTTAGATTTGTGTCTTCCTTTTATGTTGATTTTCCAAATCTGTATTTAAAAGCAGACTAAATAATCAGGTCAAAAACCATGTGCAAGGGGCCGGTGAGATGGCTCAGCGGCGTATGCACCTGCCTGGCAAGCGCGAGGGCCTGAGTTCGACTCCCGGAACCCACATACGAAAAAAGGGCCGGTGATATTGCTCAGCGGCATGGGCGCCTACTGGCGCACAAGGTCCTGAGGTCGACCCCCGGTACCCACAAAAAAAAAAAAAAAAAACCATGTGCGAGTGCCTCTGACCAGTGACAGGCTTTATCACACTGCGATACAGCCTTTTATTTAAGACATCTCCAAGGGGCGAGACGTGGACCGTTTTCCGGGAACTCTGTGTGTTCTGAAGGATGTGGGCACAGCTGCTGGTTCGCTCAGGACATGAGCGGTGATGAGCTGGGAGGGGAGACTGCTGGCTAAAGCCACAGAGTTCCATCTGGTGCCACGCTTCGGCCGCCACTGTGTCTGCTTTGCCAGGAGCAGAGCTCTTTGGTGTAAACTGACCTGAGAACAGGCCCTTCTTACCCGTGCATGGACAGGAGCAGGGCTTTGGTCTGCTCTTTCTGTAGACCTTTAACCTGCTTCCAGGGTTATTCCACACCCTCACATTCCACAGGGCCTGTAGCTTCAGTTCCGGTGGCTTTCCTGGTCTGCAGGACAAGGTGCTTCCTTCCGCTTTGGCATCTCTCTCTTCCGGCACCCAGCTTTGAGCTTTCTTAACTCCTCTCTGCCAGCTGTGGATTTGCCATCTTCTTCCCGCCTTCCCAACTGCTAGACTTTGTTATTTTCATCCACTGCTTCACCTTCGGTTCTCTTTCTTCTTAAGGGCTTACAACTTTTTTATTCATTTGCTGTTATTTTAGTGGAGTCAGGTGAAGATTTTGAGCAATTCCCCATGTTACAGTAAAAGCATATCCACAATCTCAGATGTTCTGTGAGTTTGTATGGGTTTTAAAAGCTTGGTCTTTTATGTTGATCATACTAAAGGTAGTCATAATGATGCTAATAACAATGATGAATGCAACAAGTTACTTCCACTTTTGCTTTTGTTTTTATCACCATCATTATTTATTGGACATTTGTTCTTCTCAGCCTCCATGTTAAATGTTTTATATATAATAGTACATATATAAAATATAGATGTTATCTATAAAGCATTATATATAAAATAATATAAATGTTATGCATATAAAATATTGTAAATGTTTTACATATATAATATTATGAATGTTCCTCTTAACAACCCTGCATGAAAGAATCATAAAGGTCAAGTGACTTGGTAACAGAACACAGCAAATAATGGCAAAGGCAAAGCTGAGACATGAATAGTGTTTGGGCTGACTCAAAAACTCCAGTTTTCATGATCTCAATCCATTTTTAGGGTGATTTAAGATTTGAAGAAAACACATTATAATGAGAACTGCTCCTACTGGATGATTTCTCATTTATTTCTTTTGGAGGGATGATTTTTTAAATTAAGAAGATTTTGAGTAAATTGACATCTTCGATTCATAAATTAATTATTCCACATTATCTGTATTTACAGTGTATTTGAAACGCATGTAAACTCCATGAGGAAAGTTGCAGGGTCTTGATTTGCTGAGCAGGAAATGGAGATTCATCAAGTCAGGCACAGTCAGTGGCTTGAAATGGAGTCCAGGCATTCTAACTCCACGCCATGCAGTATTTTTATGACACTACTCCAAATCCTTATTTTTTGAAATTAAGCATCTTTAGAAACCGAATTAAGAAAATTACCTAAATATTCTTTCAGGTTTCTGCCATTTTCTTCCCACCATAAAAAAGAAAAGTACATGCCATCAATGCTCTCCTCAAGCAAGTACGACCCCAGTTCCAGCAGAAAACAAGACTTCCGGAGTGAAAACCCTAGGAAATGGATCTGTGACAAGGTGAGCTAACAAAACATTGAAAATGGAGCTCCTTTCAAAAGGTGAAAAATATGCATTGATTACAGCAAATATGAATATTCTAATTACAATTAAGGCCTTCCTGGTTACAAAATTATTTATAGCTATTTTATTAAAGATGGTGCCAACCTACGTTAACCAACCTATGTTAATGAGAGATTTAAATTACTTTTCCATTATTGTCGTTCATATGCTCCATGATCGGGGCATGGATCTTGCCCCTGGCATGTGATCAGGGTGGCAGTGCTTGAGTGTGAAGAGAATGGAGATAACTCTCAGGCGTGGACACCAGTGCTAGCTTACACGCTGTCAATCTCTGTGTCTGTGTGTGCACATGGCTTTGTGTTACCTGAAAATAAAGCCGTCCAGATCTCGTGTATATGTGGAATCTAAAAAGGTCAAACATGGTAGAGAATAGAGTGATGGTTGCCAGGGACCTGGAGCTAGAGGTAGGGTAGAGAGTCTCTCTGCAAGGGCTTTACCCCTGGCTTTCTGTAAGGGGTGGCCCTGACCTGCAGGCCCTCGACAGGGTCATCCTACCCTCTGGATGCAGGAGAGGTAGCCTCAACCCTGGAGACCAAGGAGGAAGCAGTTTTGCCTTCCGTACCTGTGGTGGAAGTGGCAGCCCTGAGGACCTCCAAACTGGCAGTGGGGTCATTGTTGCCTTTCTTGAAGAATAGTGGTCCAGCTAGACAGAATCCAGGAAGTCCCAAAGGCCACCTTCATTCTGTCCAGAATTTCAGTCCTTTAGTTGACATGGGCAGTGTCTTTGCTGCTATAATCCCACCTCCATTTGTGGCTTCTGCGGAGATGGCTGATTAAGTCCCTGTGTTGTATTCATGATCGTTTTACCATTTATTAGTCAAAAATGTTAGTAGGCACGGAGAACGAGATGAGGAATAAGGTGTTGTTTTTACCATGTTACATGTTCCTTTAGCACGTTTTTGTATTCTTACCTCAACGTCGCTCGCAAGTTTTTATATGATCTCATTTAAACTCAGTTATTTCCTTAAAGGCCCTGATCTCATTTAAACTCAATTATTTCCTTGAAGGCCCTGTCTCCCATGAAGTCACATCGGGAGATACATTTCAATCTGAGAATTCTGGCTATCACAATTCCATCCTGACTATGTGATGTACATATATGTACACAGCACAATAAACATGTGTTATGTATGTACATGTAGATATGTACATGTAGATGCATAGTGTAATTTTACCTTTGTGCTCTCCACATAGATGGGGAAAAGTTGGAGTTTAAACACAAAAGTAAACCATATTATTGTCCAAGGACATCCTAAGACAGATTTTTTCTAAAAACATCTACTGTGATCATCATTTCACTGTTACAGACTTCCGAAACCTATCATTCATTTTGTAATGTTTTACATCTACAACTTTTAAATTTACTTTTTTTTTTTTTTGGCTTGGATTAAAACTTTCAATAGGCCTATGATGAGTCAGTGAGCAAAGCAGTGAATATGAATGCTTCTTACCCATATTGAGAATTCAGTAAGGGCTTTAGAATTAAGAACATTAGTCAGAAAACAAGGAAGGAAGCAAATTAATATTTCTTGTGGGATTTCAGGATATTTTAAACCTGTTAAGTTAAAAAAAAAAAAGTCTGAATTGGTAAAACACCAAGATGCCAAACAGTAGGAGGTGGAAAAGGGAAAATCGTTGCAATTAGAATCCGTAACTTATTTATAGCAAAACGTACACAGATAAAGGGAAGGGGTAAGTGATTTTCTGGATGGGATTAGGGCTCCTGAGCTTCAATTTCGTCTGACCTGGTGGCTCTGTTAATCTTTCGTCAGGGAAGATTCACTGACTTGAGCGTTACTTTCCAGAAAGGATTTTAGGGTCCTTATTAAAAGTCAAATACAAAGAGGGTCATGATGCAAAAATAAAAATAAAGGAAACTTGTCTTAGATGAGAAGAGTTTATGTGCACACACAGTAAAGGGGAACCATTAGTATGAAGGTCAGTAATTTAGAACTTTAGGCCTTTGACTGACCAAGACGAAGAGGAAAGTGCAAGTCATGGGCACAACCTCATTAATCCAAGAGGAAGAAACTTATGAGACCTAAAAGGAAAACGAGACCGCTCTTTTTATAAGGACAGTGTAAACATTGGATTGCAATGGAATCTTTCTTTTATAGCGACCAAGTCACTTTTTAAAAGTGTTGTCTAAACCACTAGCAATTTCACGGCCAGAGGAATATATACAGTGAGTATTTTGACTCAATTCACCTTTGGAACTGATTAACAAACCTAAATATTGCTGATAATTTTATTTTTTAAAAATCCATAAACTAGTATATATTGATTTTTAGCTAATATGTAACTATTCAAAATACAAACTAAACATGATTTTTGACTATTTGTTTAATTTCATATGTTGTTTATATATTGTAATCTATATCTCATTTTATGCTGGTCATAAATATTTTTGCTTTAATGCCTTCTCACCATTAAATTTAATTGAAAGAACTATTCTTTTCTTTAAAATGTAAGTGACTTAGAACATTAACTTCCTTCAAAATAAAAATCCTTTTGCAAAATGCTCATTTCCTGAAATGATATAAAACTTCATTTTTTTTGCCATAGATATCACTTTATACATTCTGATATATTCTAAGAATATGCATTTAACCTAACTGAAGTAAACAGCTTCATGGAAATATAGAAACTTTTGGCTACACTCTAAAAAGAAAAAAATAGCTTATTTTGTTGGTTTGGAGGAATCATTCATCACTGTATACTTTTAGAGAGTGCACATAAGGAAAGTAATCATAAATAATTCTAAACTGCAATTGAAAATTGAAATGCTCTAAAAATTAAGGAAAGAAAAAGATTTTTTAAAATCTTAGTAAATTATGGCCCTCCTCAACCCTACCAAAACTGTAGAAAATACTAAACACGAGTTTACATATCTCCCTCCAAACTTTCGTTTCTTCTTTCTGTCTTTTCTCTCTCTTCCTTCCTTATTTTTCCCATGTTGTTATCTCTTCAAAAAAACATACTAAATAAACAAATTGTCCCTCTGTGTGGATAAGTGTAATCTACACAGGATAGAGTCATTTCGTTGGGTATATGTAAAATTTTAGAATCTTTAAAAATATATTTCGATGTGATACTAGGAGACTTGAGTGAGACGGACACCCAATACATTGCTAAAAGTAGGCTTATTTTCCTTTTATGAAATTTTATTTTTTATGTTGGAAAGTAGAGGCCATAATTTATTAATTATTAGTGGATTAAAGATATTCTCAGGGAGACCCGAGCTGTGAAGTTCAAAATACTGAAGGGAGAGAGGACTGCCATGGAATCATGGTGCCTCTCTGGGGAGATGGAGACTTATCCACACTGAACGGTGTATAGATTTAGCTGAGTGCACTAGATCGATTTCAGACGAGAAATGGCTCAGTTTAGTATATTTCACTCCTATTCTCTAAATTTTCTATTAAGTTTTAAAACTGTCTACATAAAGAATTTGCTTTCTCTTTTATCATCTTTAAACATGGAAGTCATAGTTTTTAGAATATTTGTTAACCAGTTATGTTAAAGGATATCCGTTGGGAGAAAATAAGAATTCAATACTCTTTCTCTAATCCCATTTAAAGTAAATAAACATCAAATATTTACTTTTTCTTTTATTTTTAATGTTATTGATCTGGAGTACTATGTAAAGAAATGATAAAAATCAGAAAAGTGAGAATGAATTGTGTTTTGCTGTAATTATGCAAATCAGTGACAACGACATAAATATATAATTTTTCTTTTATAAAGAAGAAATTAATAATAAAATCATGTACATGTTTTGAGTCATATTTCTTTGATCTACTTGCAAACTTCCTCAATTAAATTGTTTGATTCTAAGTCTTTGTTTTAAATGGTCAAACTTTTAAGTTCAGGTTAAAACTCTGTATTTATAAATTCTTTATTGCGCTGATCTCAATGTGGAAAATAGATGTGAAATTCAATAAGGAAAGCCTACCAGTCAATCACAATTAATTTAATCTATTTGAGCAGTCTAAAGGAGTTGGACAATAAAAAAGCCAGTGTACTAAAAACATTCTTTGGGTTGTAAAAACATTCACATATGTTCATATTTACTGAAGCAGAAGTGATAGTCTCAGGCCTTTATCTGAATTGGAATGAGTTTCCATATGCATTTTAGACAACTGATTTTAGTGAAACCATTTCGCGTTTTTCCTTGTTTACAAAATTCATGGGGAGACTCTTTTAGGAGGGAGCCTTCCACTGACAGAGCCTTTCCTCATATGCCTTATTATAGGTGAATTACAACAGCCCAGCAGTCCTCTCCCATTATTTTCACATGCATTTTGGTTCTAAACAGGATTTTATAAGCTACAAAGCATAAAAATATCCAGGACTCCAAAGAATTAATTTAGAGAACCTAAGCATATTGCACAGAACATAAAGTTGACCTTTACTGTCTACGGCTTCTGGAATGGAGTGGGATGTGGAACACATCATAGATTTAATGTGGCACATCGTTGTCTGCAGAAACTTGGGTGGGACTGTGACTGCTGCCCACTGCACCCAGAGATTGAATCTGCTGTCACCAGCATCCTGATAGTAATGAACATTCAGCTTAACGACCGTGATTATGATTATCATAATCGATGTGCAAGTGCAGTGTGTGGGGATCATTACAGCTGAACTGTACAGCGGAGAAACAAGCCTCGGCCATGGATAATTCCGCTTTTATGCATTGATTGGGATAAAATATGCCTTTCTATTTAAACAGACCAGCTTCATGTAATTTTAAGAATCTTTCTGTACATGGTGATTGATGAGTATGCACTTGCTGAAAAACAGCCCCTTACAGTTGTTTGTTTTTTCTTGTCTCATTTCATTAGTAAATGTAAACAATTAAGTAACTAGGCATAATTGAGCAAAAATATTTTGCTTATGAGGATGGCCTTCAGTAATCAAATATTCAGTTAATTTCTCTCTCTTTCTTTATCTTTCTCTCTCAATAAATCAGGGACTGAAATTCTCCAGTTTCCTCCCCCTAATTATCCTTGTTTAGTCTTCTTAAAATCAATAATCTCCAGGAAAAGTATAAATTTATATAAATTTTCTTATAAAGCTAGAGATATAATCTGTATATGTATATGTATGTATATGTATATACACTTTCATCTATTGTGTGCATTTTAGAAAATTGGGCAGAGCCCAATATTGTAATGCATAGTAAAAATGGTATTTAACCTATAAAACAGTTCCAATGTGTGTGAAGTAGATACATAAATTCATGCTGTCTTTGCTTTTTAATCACGATTTCTGATCGATTTATGACATCGTTTAGTAATCCTCTATTACAGTTTTTAAAATGGCTTCAACAGAGGTTCTGATTTGATTTTGTGAATGAAAATAATATGTGAGGTGATGTATCCAAGACTTTGGAAAAGTCAGATCTGACCATGTTAGTCTATGATCATTAACCTGAGGGTCAAATTTGCATTTGACTCTTAAGTGTTTCATTTGAGTGATGAAGGAACATCATGGAATAAATTTTTTTTTATGTGGGTACCGTAAGTCAAATTCAGGACCTCACACTTGCCAGCAGGCGCTTGTGCCACTGAGCGATATCACCGGCCCTTTTTTCCTTTATGTGGGTACCGGGAGTCGAACTCAGGACCTCGCGCTTGCTGGGCAGGCACTTATGCCGGCCATCTCACCGGCCCTAAATTTTTGTAAATAAACATGGGAAGGCATTTTTAGAAAATTTTATGTTTATGACTATAATAAAGTCTAAAACTGAGATCACTCTGTCCAATTATTAATAACTATGTATACAGCTCTAAAGAGAAAGTGCTACACATTCTTCGCGAGGTCTGTAAGATTTACCTCACCCTAGGTGAAGCGCTCACCCTAGCCTCGCAGCTGTACGCCACACTGGAGGACAGTCTTTGTTTGACAGTCAGAGGCTTTATGGCTTGCCTGTAAAATTTCCCATCTGATAGTTTTTAGTCCGGTGTGATTTGCAAACTTTATGAGAAGTTCCTCTTGAAGGTTTTAAGTCTCTAAAAATTCAACACATGCCCCATTCCCTTCTGCGTTATTGCTACTCTAGAATGACGAGACTTAGATTCTTCATCTGATTGCAGAATGTTACCTTTGCAGTTAAACTCTTAACCTTCATGTTATTCAGTTTAAGGCCCCAGTTTGCTTTCTTGTGCTGTTGTTGGAATGTAGGTTCAGACACCGATGGGAATCATGGCCTCCATCCCTTTGGCTCTCATCCTTAGCTGTACCATCATTGCTTGTGTTTCTTCCTGTAATGCCTGGTCTTGGCTTGACTTTGCAAAACTGCAGGTTTACCAGATTTAGAGGGCTCTGACTGACTAGAAATAGAAGTAGGAAATTGACTTTGCCTTAGGAAGAGGCTGATTTTGACCTTGGTGTCGTGGAAGTGCTAGGAGCATCATGGGAACACCAGAACCCGCGTCAGAGGTGTTTAGTCACGTGTTATTTTGGCTGTGGCTGGAGGTTTGACATGGAGAAGTCATTTGGCAGCAGCATTTGGGCTGTGCTACTGAAATGAACATTTTGACACATCCATATCAGTCCCAATGAATTCCTGAAGGAGAAATTTCTGTATCTGAAGACGTGATGGTTAGTTTTATGTGTCAGTTTGACGAGACTGTAGTACTGTTATTTAGTCAAACACAAATCCAGGCGTTGCTATGCAGACAATCTGCAGGTAAGGTAAACATCTGCAATCAGCTGACCTGAAGCAGGTTCCAATCTGTTGAAAGCCTTAAGAGAAACGCAGGTTCCTAGAGCGGAAAGTCTCCTTCAAGACTGTAATATCGACTCCTTTCAGGCTGAAGGTCTACCCTATGCATTTAAATCCTGACAGTTTCTAGAAATGCTTTAACCAATTCCCAATTTCAATTCCTCAAAAATTCCTTTCCCTCTCTCTCTCCTTCTCTCCTTCCCTCTCTCCTTCCCTCTATGCTGAAACTCAAGCATAATTTATCTTATATGACTGCAGAAACTACCCTTAAAAATGCCGTGTTACCTGTGTCTCATGTCTTTATTGTGGTCTCCTCATGCTAGCTGTGTGTAGGTTAGTGACTTGGAGTCCAATGTGCACAGCCTGCAGGCTTGCTCAGTCATTTCCTGCCAACCTTTGAGGCACTCTGTGTCATTCTGGACTTCAACTTCCCATGAATCGCTCCACACTGATCATCTTCTTAATTTGAGTGTTTCTGATACAGTCCCCGTGCCTTACTCCCATCCAGGAAGGGAATCACAAATAATTTTACTGCATTTGTTGTTAATCCTACATTTTATATAATAAAATTGTAATAACAATTCCTCATAACTTTATCCAATTTAGACAACTGACAAAGTTATAAAAAATGAAACCACTTATAATTCATTACTAAGGTTTTATTATTTATTCTTATAGTCCTCTTGCTATCTCACTTTTGTGCATATTACCTACCACACTGACGCGTATACAGAAAGTGAGGTTGTACTTGGTATATTCTTATACAGCCTGTTTTATTCACTTATAACTTTTGGACATAATTTCCCTGGAGGCTCTGGGTATTTTTCTTTGTCTTTAAATATTAATAGTTTATATTAGGGTATGGTTTAGAGTTTATCATTCTAGTTTAATTTTTCCAGCTACACAGTAGGACCTTTACATACGTAGAGTTAGGCATTTCTATTATTTCTGAAAATTTTCCTTATAGTTTTGAATATTCTTTATTATTGTTTTATTACCTCACAGACTCATATTTAGTGTCAGATTTCTTCTGTTCATCTTCCATTTTAACTTCTTTCTCTCTGACCTTTTTTACTTACTTTTTTATTTCATTTTCCTTTTCTGAGTTGTTTTTGTACTTTTCTTTAATGGGGTTTAGAAAATTTTCACAAAATTCTATTCCCTTGAGCCACACATAATTATTCTTCATGTCTGATAGGATTTTGTCTTGGTCCTCAATTTCTTTCCTTCATCCAAATAAGTTTTCCTGTATATTTTCATATGGTTTGGGCTCATTTCTGTTATTACTTTGCAAATACATGATTATAAGGGTTTTATGTAGAAATAAAGCCAATATGTGAAGATAATTGGACTTCGTCAACTTCCATTTTCTTAGGGACACCTAAAATTCCTTGAAGGTCATATGTAATGCCAGGTGTCCTTAGGCATTCAACAAATACAGTGCCTGCTGTGGGTCCATCACTAGGTGAGGCATGACAGATGTAATCATGAGCAAAAATAAACATGGTATTTGCTCCCACTGACATACACTTTGTGGGGAATAATAGAAATTATGCTCCGAAGAAAGGGCCATAGATCTATAAGATTGAATAGCAAAGAACTTTTGTTTTTCCTGGGAGTCTGGAGGAACTTCAGCAAATAATGCTTCCCATAAAATGGGAAGAAATGGTCATCAGAAACTAGACTCTGTGTGTTGTGTGTGTGTGTGCAGGGGGGGTGCACATGTGAGTGTGTGTGCACATGTGTGTGTTTAGCAAGTGAGTGGGTGAGCCTCTGGACAGAGGCATCAAATTGCCAAACACCCACGATTGCAAAGAATGTGAGCCTCTGGTTCTCAAGGACCTGAACTTTCAAGTTTCAGGAAACTGAAAAGAGGTTAGTTATTAGGGCTGCAGCTGAACATATAGGAGCAAAGATACTGAATGAAAAGGCTGGGAGTTAAGCCAGGAATGCAGATAAATTCCAGGCTACCTTAAAATTTTTTGTCTTTACTCTAGGAGACTTGAGAGGTTTCAACCAAGGATTGAAATGATGAGATGTGTGGTTTGAAATGATCCTTGGGTGTAATATGGATAATGGATTTAGAGAGGTCAGAATGAATGGGGAAGAGACCAGTTCATTAGCAGTGGTCTAGGTAAGATAGAGTGGGAATTTGTTCAAGAACAGTGGCAGTGGATTGAGAAAGATATAAATTAATTTAGAAATATTAAGAATATAAAACCCGGGCCGGTGAGATAGCTTCGCGGCATAAGCGCCTGCTGGCAAGTGTGAGGTCCTGAGTTCGACCCCCGGTACACACACACACACACACACACAAAGAATACAAAACCCCTGCAATGTTAAAAATTGAGAATGGATTGGATATGATGGAATAGCAAGAGGGAAACTTGGTGATTACTCCTAATTTTCTGCAGGGGGCAATGAATTTATTGTGGTCCTACTCATTTAGACTGGGGAAAAGAAAGGAGCAGAGTTGGGGGACAACCACAGAGAAGAGAACTTGCATTCCATCTTGGACATGTTAGTGTTTGGGATGACATTGACTTACCCAATCAGAGGTGTCAGGTTGAAAGCTGAAGATAGAAGTTGTTGCTTGGAACTACTGTCTTGACTAGTGTTACAAAATTGAGTGCATTTGGTTTATAAAGAATAATTGAAACCATGAGAGTAAGTAGAGTGAGAATATAGAAGAAGAAGAGAAGAGGATAGAAGTTTTGCAGAGTGCCATATTTAACGGTCATTAGCATAGGCTCAGCCTGTAATGGAGGCAGATAAAATGTGAGGAAAATCAAGAGAATATTCTTATAACAGGAGGGTCAAGGGAAGATGATGCAATAAGAAGAAAGCAGCAATGGGCCATGCCAAATGATGCCATGGAGTCAAATAAGATGAGCACTGAACAAGCCCTGTAGATTTAGCAAAATGAAGGTCACGGTGACTTGACAGGTGCTGGTTTAATGACAATGTGGAGACTGAGACTAACTTGGGTTGAGCAGAGTGTGAAAAAATAAAAAGGAGATACTGAGTATAGAAATAATTTGAATAAGTTGGGTTGTGAACAGGAAAAGAGATAGCTATAGGTCTAGGGAGATACATGGCACTGATTTTTACAGATGAAAGACATTTACCATGAGTAAATTATGCTAAGTTGTGCACATATTATTATTTAACCAATTTCCTGTGATTGTCTGTGAGATTTTCACATTTGGAAGTAGTGCTGAGGGAGCACCCCTGCACCTCCGTCTGTACGCAGTGTGGATCTGCTTAGAAATACGCTCCGAGACATGAGAGTAACGAGTTAAAGCAGTGGTTCTCTCAAAGGCCAATGCTGCCATTTTGGCAATGCATTTCTAGTTGTCGCAAGTGGGTGATGGGTAGTACAGGAGGCTCATGGGTAGAGGCCAGGCATTGCTAAGCTTCCTGCAGCTCACAGGCAGCACCTCACAGTGAAGAGGGATCTACCTGAAATGTCAGCAGTGCCAATGTTGAGAAACCCTGGGTTAAAGACTATGCATGTGCATAAGCCTTTCATCCATCTTGCTGAATGTTTTACAGAATCATCACACGGATTTAATTTTCCAGCAGTTTTTGTGAGTTTTCAGTCCCTACATTCTCACAGACACTAAATATTGTTTTATTGTCATTAATTTTATAAGCAGAAAAAGAATTTATAAAAACTTACCTGGCTTCGATAACAACTTATGCTGAAATGACTTCCTTAGTCTTTTGTAAAGTACATGCTTATATTTTTGCCCTTGTTTTGTTTTATGAGTTTGTCCTCTTCGTATTGCTTTTCTACTTACATGGTATATGGACATACACCATAGGTTCAGGTTTAGATTTCTTCTTAGCCATCCTGCTTGGGATTCATCTGCCTTATCCTTTGCCAAATTGCAAGTCTCAGCCACTGTATCTTCAAATAATATTCCTTCCTCCTCTTCTGTAGTATTTCCTGGAATTTTAATTGGAAGCATATGCTATACATCCAATTGTTAATATGTTAACATTTTAACCACTACTTCGTACTTTTCATGGCGTTCTTTTCACATTTTTGCAGTACACTTTCGCTAGAATGATTTTGCATTTCCCTCTTCAGTTGTACGTACTCTGCTGTTCGTATTCTCAGTGACTATTGTTTTATGTATGGAGGTTCTGTTTCATCCTTTTCCAATTGGTCTGCTTAATTTTGGTAGTTTCTTGCTCAATGTTCATATTTTAAATTCCTCTTTCTTTTTACATACATTAAATACTTTATAGTCACTATCAATAATTCCTGACTTATCCATCTAATTTTGAAATTTTAATTCTGTTATTCATGATATGATTGATATTCACTAATTTTCTATTTGTTATTTTCAAATTTTTGCTTGTTTCTACCATTTTTTATTGCCTTAAAGTGCTTGAGTGTGCTTGTTTCCTAGGATTTTATATATGGGAATTCCTTTTTTTAAAATTAATTAAGTTTATTGCTACATTTTCGGTATACATAAGGATCACATTCATTGTAGGGAATTTGTACCTACCTGCATATGCTATAACTTGATTCTTTTTTTTCCCTTCCCCTCCCTTCCCTTCAACCCCCTTCCTTTTCCTATTTACAAAAGCTTTGTTTCCAATTTTTCCTTCTTTTCTCATCATTTTTTTCCTTTAAAGTCTGATTTAAAGTTCATTTCTTCAGAGAAAGTTTTGTTTTTTTCTGGCAGGTGCTTCTTGGTACTCCCCCCAGGAGACCGCAGAAAACTAAATTTGATTTGATGGCTCTATACAGGTGGTACAAATGCAGGCACAAACTTCCAAAGTACAAGTTCGCGGTTCAGAAACCTGAGGACAGACCTTTGCCTTCTCCCTCGCTCAATGCAGAACCAAGGATGAGGTGGGCGTGTCCGCTCAGTCTCTCTGCTGGAGTCTTTTTCTGTCTCTAGATGCCTAGGACAATGCTGTTGTCCGGAATGGGGGTATCCGGCTTCCCTGATCTAACCTCCTCCTCTGCCCCAGCCCCAGGTGTTGACTTTTTGAGCATGTATCAGATTAAACTTTTCTTTTCAATTCTTTCTTCCACACAAGCCCCTTATTTTTTTTCTCAAAATCATTTAAGCACGAAAAAGATCTTAAAAATCTTTTATCCAGAATGTTTTAGTTGAGAGTTCTTTGTTTGTTTGTTTGTTTGTTTGTTTTAATCTTGTTTTCTATATGCTGGAAATTAAGGTGCTGAAGTTTTCTCTGTCTCAAACATTGGATATTTTGCTGGATAATAACATCTTTATTAATTTTATAGGATTATTTTAGAAGGGGAATTGTTTTTAACCTAGGATATATTTTAAAAGTCCCTCTAAATATTACATTTATATTTCTTTTGCTATCTTTATGGTGCTAGAAATGAATCTGAAATTTAAAATTTACCTATTATTAGCCCTATTTTTAGACGTGAATATTAGAAAGGATCTATTTAGAAAGACTGATTAAACGATTAATTTGCCTTTATTAACATAAATTCATTTTCTATGCTATCTAGTTTACGCTTTAACATAAAATGTAAATATTGAAATTTAAATATGTCAAACATCTCCCTCGTATTATTTCTAAGGCAATATGTGAAAATTTACTGTCAAGTCAGATTTGAATTCCTAGATAGCATTTCATACTCTTTTGTATCTTGTATTTGATTTTATATCAAAATATAAAAAGTAGCTCTTGGAAAATTATTTTTGCTAAATCCCCAAATTGGTACTTAGAATTTTTTTTTTTTTTTTTTTTTTTTTGTACCTCTTACGAAAACGGCGAGGGAACTCAGTAGCGTCAGCGACCCTAACATAACAGACACATCGAGGGTTTTTTTTAACTTTGCCCTGCTGATCGCGTCCATCGTTTCTGCGCTTCGTCGGAGCTCTCGGGGACGCTCAGCACCTACTCCGGCAGCGCACAGGGCTTCCGGCCTGAGAATCCATTTGAGAAGGGTTCCATTGTGAAAACAGTTATTGTCTAATGTCCTTAGCGTCTAAAATCTACCTAAAAGCAATAGGTTTTTCCTAAAGATGTTCCTCATGCAATTATTTATCTAAGCATTCCTCTTCATCCTAAGAAGTTACTAAAACCATACTACCAAGCACGTTTTGGGAAGGTCGCAGTTTGCAGTCTCTTTGGGAGACTGATAATTGTGTTAACATTGAATTAATTTACAAGTTACTTTTTAGGTGACTGTCATAAAGTTAAATTCTGAGGAAGAATTTTAAATGTGCTTATATGTTAAAATTCTAACCAATATGAATTACTAGAGGGTTAGAAAGTGATAACATGGTAGTCTTGGCAGCAGCTGACTTTCAAAACATTGATTAAATATTATAAAAATGCAAAAGTAGTTAAACAATTCCACCCTGTAGTTTGTGAGGATACAAATAATAACCTTATTTTCTTATTAAGTCTGCTCCAAGAGCTATTTGCAAAGGGCTTGCTCACAACAATTGGAATATTTAATAAAATCTAATTTCCCTCTTCTGTAATTCTTCAGTTGGAAAATATGGTCCCTTGACGATGATCTAGGGCTTTGAAGGATAAATGGATTCTAAAGAGAAAATTAGATGGTATTTATTATGCTGTCTAACTAGCAATGCTTTGTCATTTGTCTGTTGTGTTATAAATGTCTTACATTCTCTACCTTCTTCATTTAATCATGTAACTTGCCTGTCAGCAGAATTAGAGGAAAAGATGGTTCAGTAATGCTCTTTGGTTTTCTTTGCCTGTCTCAGAGACAGCTCACGCTCAGTATGCCCCGTACAGAATCTTCCAGATTCCTCCCATCTATGCAGTCAGTCCTTACACAAATGCGAGGCCAACACACTGTTGGTCTCCACCCCTTCCGGAGGAAAGCTCTCCCCTCCTCTGATTTATGCATGACTAGCTAATTTAATTGGTATTTGAAAGATCAAAGACTGATATAAAAATGACATCCTAGTCCAAAAATATGTTTTCCTGTGATAAATAAAATATAATTTGCATGCATGTATTCAATGTTTTCATTTCATTTCTGAGTATGTTTTTTAATAAGTCTATAATTATTTGCCATTAGAGGACTGGAAGCACATATGTCTGAATTTCTTTATAGCCAACCAACCTACGGCCACCTATCAGGAGAACATTTATTATGGCATTATTGAAGAACAATTAATGTTATGAATGTTTATCATACCCTTTTTCCTGCATTTTTATGTCATGTGTGCACTATTTTAAGAAAATTACTTTCATTTTATTTGTCCAGATATTCAGTAGATACTCATTACTAAAATCTGTAAGTCATTTAGAAAGGTTAACATTTTCTTGAAAATAGCATTTTTGAAAGAAATAAATAGAATTTGAAACAATACCTGGGTGAATCTGAAGGTGTGTCTGCTAATCTCTATGATTTTTAAGACTGCATCTTATTTTGCTAATTGAATTCAGAAATCATCAGTCATCTCAGTTTTGACATCTAATATATATAAATAATGGCAAAGGGTGGAAGCAATCTAATCTCCGAGTACCGACATACTTTGTAGTTCTAATGGCCTAAAGAAGTTCAACATTCTACATGTGAAATGTGTACTCGGTTAAAAGCAAGTTTCCATGTTCATGGCTAGTGTTACTTAAACTTTAAAGTACACTAAAAATTCTAAATTTGTGCCAAAAAAACAGATGACAGAATGTATTACATTCGGCCTATTCATAACTAATTGTTATACTTTTTATTTATTTTATTTATTTTTGTCTTTTTGAGACAGGGTCTCACTATGCAGTTCAGGCTGGCCTTGAACTCACTTTGTAGCCCAAGCTGGCCTCGAACTCACAGCAATCCTCATGCCTCAGCCTGCTGAGTGTTGGGACATTTTCTTTTTATCCCAAACTGTTGCTGATAAAATTTCCCACACTTTAACTTTCTTTTATCTCTCTGCTCTATAGTACCTAAATGCTGACAATAAAAAAGGACCAGAGGTTGCATGAGTTTGTTAGAATGGGAAATTCTGTTAGATTGGGAGAAATGTCACGTGTTTGGTGTCTTCTGAAGACAGTCAATGTAGAATATAGGTATTGCATTCATATAAGGTTATAGCTTAGTAACATTTAAATAATCAACAGTAGCTTTAATGATTGGTTTTCGACGACTTTCTAACATGAAAATAAAGTTCACTCTCCAGAAAGCTTCCTCCTGCTATGGGGCACTTGTAACATTTCCTGAGCAAAGTCTATTACTCCACAGCAAAGAAAGATTCTTTCCCATATCACCGTCTTTCCAAGACACACAGTCCGCCAGAAAAATGCATACACACTGCAGGAAGAGAAAAATTTGTGTAAATATTTTACTACTAAATTCATTGATACATCATGAGATGTATCCTTCGGCCTCTACAATGACAAGAGGTGCTCAAAGTGGTGGCCATGCGCTTCCAGACGTTTATTTGTACGGTGAACCTCTGCAGGGGTGACCTCGGTCACTGAGATTGCTGCACATGCATTTTCAACTTCTTCCCTAAGGGCCTCACTGTAGTGGATTTTCTGCGATATATGACACCCTCTAGGGTCCCGCATATAAGCATAACGCCATCTGCTGAAAAAAAATCATACTAGTTTTCTTTTCCTGAAGTGTGTATACATTTCTTGGGTGGACTCTGTATATTTTAATTTTTAGTAGTTAATTTTGTGGTTATTTTCATATATCGTGATCTCATAGGAAATGACAGCGTGCTTGGCTTTGTTTGTCTAAGTGTCATAGTCGAAACACTGGTTACCGTCAGCACACACTACCCCAAGTGTGTTTGTCACACGTTCGGGTGTGTCTTTGCCCCACTGAGCTGGCAAGTTCTTTTCTGCTCAGCCGTGAAACACACTCGTGTACAGGGAAGTTTCCTCGGGGTGCCTTGGAGGAGCAACTAGAGAACCATCTCCGTCACGTCAAAACTTTCATATAAAAGCTTAGCCAGGTGTGGTGGTGCATGCCTGTAATTCTTGCACTCTGGGAGGCTGAAGCAGGGGGATTGCAAGTTCCAGCCCAGCCTGGAAAATAGACATTTAACTAGACCCTGTCCCAAAATAAAAATTAAAAAATAAAATGAAAGAGGGTTGGGAATGCAACTCAGTGGGAAGGCCCTGCACTCAATCCCCAGTGTCCCAGGCGTGGAGGTGAGGGGCAGTACTGCTTTGGGCTATGATGATTTTCTCCATGACAGTGCAGTTAATACGGGCAGTGACACAGGGCAAGCAGTGGGTCACACATGTTTGTGCCTGCCTGTGGCCTTGTCCTCTGTACTTGGGACCTGTCTGCACACTCACCCTTCACTCAGACAAGCCAGGCACTGCCAGGTTTCTGCTTCACCACTGCGCTCTTGTTTCTCCCTGCAAGGAATCTTCTCCTACTCATGTCTTGTACTTATTTCATATGGCAAGTTTGATATAAATATGGAGTGGCGCAGTGGGTTTTTGGTTTAGGAGACCACTATTTTCCTTAGAAATAATGTTAAAACATCAACTTGATAGCTCAGTACCTTTTTGGACAACTGACTGTTTAGAGAATCTGATTGAAGCTATGGGCATTCTCTTCAGAAACAAATACTGTGGTGGTTAATTGATTAATTGTCAGCATGAGTGGGAACACTGAGCTGAATTGAGTCAGCATGGTTCTGGGCGTGGAAGACCCACTTTAAGGAGGAGTGTTGTGGGAATGGTATAAAAGGAGAACGGAAAGGAAGGATTTCAGCCAGTTTTCCTCGGAGGAGCTTCAGCTGTTCTCTTCGGAGGAGCTCAGGTCTTTGCCTTTGCGTGGGCATCATCTCCTGGCTTACGGTGCACATTCTGCAGCTTCTAGGACTGGCCTTTTAGAGTCTGCTGGTGCGGACTCTTCAGCTTCTAGTGCCAACCCTTCTACCTCCCGGGGCAGACCCCTGGGTACGGGACATTGCCATGGCTCCAGGCCTTCGGCTGGATCCTTCAGATCTCTAGCAAATGGGCAGATCTTTTGCATTCTTCTATATTTGACTCTGTGGGCGGCCCTTCTAGGCCAATCTTGTAAATCTCTGTGTCCTGCATTAAATCTGATCCAGAGCGTGTGCAGCCTTTTGAGAAGCCTTGCTCCAGCCCTGCAAGCTCTTGTGAGCACTAATACAAGTACAAACCTACAAATGCGTCCCAAATTTGTATATAGTCTTTTATTTCATTTAAAACCAGTTTTATTTACAGATCAAATAAAAGCACTAATACAAGTACAAACCTACAAATATGTCCCAAATTTGTATATAGTCTTTTATTTCATTTAAAACCAGTTTTATTTGCAGATCAAATAAAACAGGTTTTTTTTCTAGTTATGACTCTCAAATGTCATTTTTAATAAAAATGTGAAAATTCATATTTTGTAAGAAATGAATTATATGAAAGCAAATTTCAGGTAATACTATTATCTTTGGCATTAGATTTTAATTTTTGGCTGTAATGCCAAAAATGGCAGAAATAATAACATACCTGGATATGTAGTGTTGAGTGGAATCAGAACTCCAATAACTCATTTTGTGAGAGAATTAGAAGCTGAGGTAAAGGAATGTAAGAGTTTTCTAAGAAATCTCTAAGTTGAATGCATGCCTTTTCATTTCCTTTGTCCGTAAGTCATTATGCTTGTGTGGGTTGGAGTCTGCACTGTTGATAAAGTCTGTGACAGCTGAAAGTCATGGATCCATATATTGTCTTAGGGACATTGGAGCAGAGGTAACTTCAACAGATGTTCAGAGATTTCCAGCTATACAGAAATCAACACATTGTCATTTTCCTAGTTATTTTGAAACTTCAACTTGAATCCTTATCTTCAAGACCTTTCCTTGGGCCGGTGAGATGGCTCAGTGGCTTAAGCGCCTGCCTTGCAAGCGCGAGGGCCCGAGTTCGACTCCCGGATCCCACATACGAAAAAGGGGCCGGTGATATCGCTCAGCGGCACGGGTGCCTGCTGGCGCACGAGGTCCTGAGGTCGTCCCCCCGGTACCCACAAAAAAAAAAAAAAAAAGACCTTTCCTTTTATATTCTACTTTTATTTTCTCACAAAACCTCCTATGAAAAGGCCCTCGCTCTGAAGTTGACCATCCTAAAGGAGTATGCAAGCTTCCATTCAGGGCTTTGGGGCAAAAATTCATGCTAACATGGAAAGAAATTATCTGGAAAGAAATTATCAGGATGGCCTTGTAGAACTTTTTCCAACAAACAGCAATACCAGATATGTCTCCAAAGATTGCAAATATTCTACTTGAGCGTGCAGCTTCAGGACTTTCCTTCCAAATGAAGTTACACTCAACAAAAGAACTTTTCATCATTTTGAGGACAACCTGTCAAGTTTCCAAAAGGGGCTCACAAAATTGGAATTTTTCTATCATGAAGTCAGTAGTGACAGAGTGGCATCTATGAGTTATCTGCTGTCACATACATCCCGGAGAATGCCCAAGGAAAAGGTGGGCTTGGGCATTCACTCTATGACATGCTGCAAGATAGCAACTATTTGGGAGAGGTTGGAGTGTTAATTTTATTTTATTCTTCTAAGTCACAAGGCAACTTCACCCATTATTTTCATGATACCTGGTCCCTTTCCAGTGGTATGTGGCCTCTCTTTCTTATGCAGTAAAATGTTTCCAAGCAGAGAGTTTTGGATGGGACAAATTTGTGTTAATTTCCAGCCCTTTCAAATTGTGACAAAGAGCCACATTCTCTGAAGTATTTTTATAAAGGATATAATGCTCAAACTATATTTATGACACATGTTCAATGGCAAAATCTTCACTATTAAAGAATATTAGAGAAGTTATTTTCTTTGATATTTTATAATTCAAGTCTCAAGTTTCTTTCTCTGTATCTGACAATAGTTAGATGCATAATAAAATAATAGCTTAGAATGTTAGGTAAGGATTACTATAGCTATTTGAGGTATATCCTCCACTATTTAAAAATTAAATTGAAGATTAAAAGTAGACTTGTAGAATTGTGGGAGTAAAGCTTTCTTCATTCTGCCATATCCCAGCAGAGATAATCTCTACAATATTTTTTGAATAGCAAATATTTTTCGAATAGCAAATGGCTTGAAGCTACTTTCTGTATGTGTTCTATATGAGGCTACTTAGCACTGGTAAACTTAGTTTAGTTCTGAGTCTTTGTCTTGAGATTTTAGGGAAAAACAATTTGTTGATAAGATAAAAAATGATAATATGGCTAAATTAACCATAGAAATACTAGATAATTAACTATGATTCATCTAAGCAGCTAATTATTTGTAAGCATGAGCAATATTAAAAATATGTGCTGAGTATACTGCACAAGTACTAAACAATCAGAACAGACAGTTTTCCTGTAGGGATGATCTAACAGCTCTTCAATGGCTGAACCATGGCTGGACCATAGAGAAATATGGGGTGGAGTCTGAGTGAGTAGTTACTTACTGATAAGTAAGGAACACATTTCCATACATCATAGCTGACTCTAAGGTTAAAATACTTCCTTAAAATACAATTAATTTCATCTGTTTCTTGTTATTATCATTAATTTGGCTATAAAGAAAATTACATTTGTGGCCCACATTATATTTCTGATGGACAGTGCTACTCTAAAAGATATATTCGCCCAAATATTTGAGATAGAAAGAACTTGATTTTAGCAGAATCTATGGGAAATCTTCCTCTGAAAATCTTCCTCAGATAAATATTTTCCTTTGATGGGATTATGTTTCTTCACTTTAAAACTTTTCCGTTCTGGTGTTGTAGTAGTATTGAAAATAACATCAGTTTCTTTAACTATAGTTGTTTCTTCCACATCTCTCTAAATTAATCCTTCTAGTTTACTCATTATAGGCCAATTAAAGAAGTATGTTTTTTAAAAAAAGATACAATAGTGGGAATTAAAACAAATTTAATGAAAATAATTAAATAATAGTAAATCCAAGAGAATTACAAAGTGAAGACTTTTGTGTAATTTTTAATGATATTGTCCATTGGTATACGTTATGGATTTTAAATCAGCTTTGCCTGTAGCCTAGACTACAAGAAAATACTTCTGTTCTAAGAAAATTTCATAAAGTCCCCTTCCTACCATCTTTTTTTTTTTTTAATACACGAGTACCGGGAGTCGAACTCAGGACCTTGCGCTTGCCAGGGAGGTGCTTATGCCGCTGAGCTATATCACCAGCCCCTTACCATCTTTTAACTAGATCTCATAAATTTAAGTTATGAAAAGTCAGGGTGTATCCTGTTAACCCATGGATAAGGTTATAGTACTATACCTCTAAATATAGGTGAGTTAATGTTGCTTTCTAGGTTGGTTTAAACATTAAACTTTCCAAGTTGGACTAAGACAGTTGATAAACATATTTGAAAGATGCCATTATGTAATCACAGAAATATATGAAATCACCATTTTGCTGACATAAGTAAAGAAGCTATGACTTGAGGCAAAGTACATTAACCAAATCTCTCAATATTTCAGAGGCTATTTTAAAATTCTAATATAAGTAAATAGAAGTGACTCCTAGCCCCAGAAAGCAGGAAGAAAAATCAATCAAAAATACCCTGGATATTAAAACCGACTTTGTGCTCTAATGTGAAGTCGCCTGATTGAGGAGTGCAGTGTCAACCATGTCTTTCTTCTAATGCTAAAAGTAATGCACATGGACAGAGTGACAATCACGCCACAGCCTCCCATCAGCAATAATTAATCTTTTCGTTAACAGAGACTACGAAAGCCTCTCATCCGCCTCTTCTGAAGTCTGAGGGAAGCTGTGTTTTGATGTTTGCATTCTGAGGAAAATTGTCCCCACCAGTTCTAACAAATTGAAACACCAGGCTAATTATGGCAGCTAATGAAGTGTGTGGAATGGTCACAGCTTGTCGTGAAACCGTTCCTTCAGCTTGGATTAGAGTTTCATCAATCACTTTTTTAAACTGATCCAGAATTGCTTCTGCCCGGTGCTTGGCATTTTTAATGCTGTTTCTGTAATTGGTTTTTTCCCAAAGCTTAAGACTGTTTTTTGAAATATTACAGTCTTGGGACAAGACTCGCAAACTCTAGTTTATAAAAAAATTTATTATTAGTGATATCAGCTGATTAAGTGGTTGAAAGCTAATAAAAGGACCACCAAAATAAAATTTGATATAGTGTTTCAATCCTGCTAAAGGTAGCAATAAAGCATATCTATGTATATCATTATTTTTTCAAATGTATAAATAATACAACATAGAATCATAGTTGGTGGTTAGGTGGATAAAATCCCACCAAGACTTCCTATGAAATTGATACATAGATACTCGCTTATTTTTAGAGGACGATAGCTCTTCATTTTATAAGGTGTATTAGATGTACCCATTTTGCACTGAGCCGAATATTTTGAAGCATTAGGATCAGAGTGGTGTGTATGTATGTGTATTGTTTTATGGATTTTTCTTTCTGTTTCCTGGACACATTTTAATCACTGTGTATAATCCCGAAGTTCAACACAGAAAACCTTTTTTAAGGGCCCTGTCTTACCTCAAAAAGGGAATCAGTCATTTTGTAGGCTTGACTACAATTTTGGTATAATTACATCGCACTTTTAATGTTAGCAAGAGTTAGTCAATAGTAACCACTGATCACCTGCTACATGCAGAGTGCTGTCTCAATTCGTAAGGCAATTCAGCAGAGCTGATTTATTAAGTCCCACTGGTATAGACATGTCCTTTAAGATGATATGGAAAAGACCTAGGTAGTTTTGCTAGTGCTGTTCCCTTTGGAGGCTGCACGAGCGACAAAGCTTCTATACAGTCCAACCCTTCCCTTTTTATTGACAATTATCTCACTTAAAATCGTGTTTATTAAATGGACATGTATTTAAATCTATACTATCACTTTCAGTCATCCAAATTAATCTAGAATGTTGATGCTATCATCTCCCATTTTATGCATTATACATTAAGAGTAAGGAAAATTAATCACCTCCAAAATCCGACCTATTGACCATTATACTACGTTATCTCAACCCATTAGGCCTACTTTCTCCTATTGTAGGCCAGCTTCTAAGATTTTATAAATTCTTGCAGATATTTGGAAGATTTACTGGTAATGAATCTGTTACAGAATGTCAAGCTAGAAGGCATACTAAAAAATATTTGATCTGTGCTTACTAAATTAAGGAAATGTAAAACATATATAAATGATATATATACATATTTACATATAAAAAGTCAGAAAATATAAAAGTGTGTTACTATTGATTTTTTTGGGGGGGCGGCACCAGGGGTCGAACTCAGGCCCTTGCACTTGCCAGGCAGGCGCCTACGCCATTGAGCCATCTCACCGGCCCTACTATTGATTTTTTAAGTAAATAGTCTTTGGTTTTTATGATTTATTTTATAGTAGAAAACTTTTTTTATATTTGTATGATAAAACTTTTCACTTAACAATAGTTATCATGAAGCATTTACTATGTAATATACAGAAATTGAACTGAAATAATATATGACATAAAATTCCTAAATATATTTTGTTATTTTCTTTTATTATTTAGTCAAATATTAAAGTATTTTCAGAGATAAAGAAGAGGAATTAAGGGGCACCAAAGGGAGTAATGAAGGTAGTGTGTGCCTAGTACTTTTTAGTTTAAGATATATGTTACATCACAATTTATGTATTGCTTAGGGCTCTCTAGAGAAACAGAATGTATATTTAGTAGACAAGATCACAAGATCAGAGGCGGGAGAGTCCACAGTGGCCCTCTGCAAGCTGGAGAGCTGGAGGAACCAGTAGCCACTCAGCTTAAGAAGCTGGACGCTTCAGAACAAGAGGAATCAAGGATGCAGTGCCAGTCCAAGACCAAAGGCCTTGGAGCTCCCTGGAGAGTCACTGCTATGTGTCTGTGGTGGAAAGCTGAAGAAACTGGAGCCTGATGCCTTTGTCTTATGATAGCAAAAAGCAACCCAGCTCAAGCAGAATGAAACTTTCCAAATGCAGGCCAACTTCCTGTTTCTTTCCCTTTTATTCCATCCAGGCTACAAGACTATTGGATTGTAGTAGCAAAATCAGGGCGGAGCTTCCTTCTCAGTTTGCTGGCCTACAAGTCAGTCATCTCTGGACATACCCACAGACACATTTGGAATTGTGTTTTACTAATCTGCAGGCATTTCTTATTCAGTCAAGTTGACATATCACGATTAACAGTCAGACTAAATGTATTCTTTTGTAATCTCATTTTTCTTAATTTTACCTTTATACCCAACGGTTTTGCTAAACTCATTGCTTATAATTTATCTGTATGTTTTTTCTACATGCAAAATCATGTTTTCTGTACATAATAGTTTTATTTCTTTCTTTTCAATTATTTCTCATCACAAGGGAAATACTTTTACAATTTTCCTGTTAAGTGTAATGTCTTTTTATATATCATATTAAAGTTGATTCTATTTCTATAATGCTAAGAGATTTTTAAACCATAAAGAGTTATTAAATTTTATCCAACACTTCTCTTGCACCTATAAAATAATCACATAATTTTTTTTCTTATAGTAGTGAATCACACCATTTTATTAGTATATATATTGATCCAACCTTTTATTCCTCGAATAAACTCAGTTTCATCATGGGACAACATTTTCATATCATTGCACTCAATTTGCTAATATATTGCCTAATAATTTTATCTGTATTTATTAGATAGCTTGATCTTTAATTTTTTTCACACATCTAAGCAAGCATGCTACCACTGAGCCATACCCAAAGCCCCTTAATTTTTCTTTCTTATAATTTCCTTGTTCAGAATTTGATTGCAAGTTTATTCTAATATGAAAGAAATTTTAGAAGTATTCCATCCTTTTCTATTCTTGAGAAGAGTTTACATAAATTGTTATTTATTCCTTAAGTATTTTAAAGAATTACTAGTGAATCCATCATGTTTGGGGTATTCTTTGTGGGATAGACTTTTATGTGTTGATTCAAATCTTTTAATATGTATAGGACAATTCAGATTTCCAATTCTTATTACGTCTATTGTATTAAATTGAGTTTTTATTTTCAGGGTTCAACCTATGCATTTACATTTTCTAATATTTTGGCAAAGAAGTAATTTATGACTTCCTTTTATTATATACCTAGTGCTTATGTTATATTTAGTGATGTGATCTTTCTCATTCATGATGAATAACAATGAATGTTTTCTTATCGATGTCACTGGGGAATTTCTCAATTTCATCAAGCTTCAAAAGCTGAATTTTGGCTTTATTTTCACAATTTAGTGATTATTTGCTATTTTTTTACTATCTACTCTTATGTTTTTTTTCTTCAACTTTTTTGATTTGCTGCCATTTTTGTTATTCTTGAGATTGATACTCAGATAATTTACTTGGTTCTTTTTTTTTGTGCTAATGTGTGCTAAACCCTTCACACTAAGCTACATCCACAGCCCTTGTAATTTATTTATTTTTGAAACAGGGTCTTATGAATTTTCTAAGTTGCCTAGGTTGGGTTTGAAATTCATTGTTTCTTATATATTCCTATAAGATCATACATTTCTCTCATATAATATGCATTTGGTGACATTCTAAACCAGGGATGGTGAACCTTTTTTTTTTTTTTTTTTTGTGGGTACCGGGGGTCGACCTCAGGACCTCTTGCGCCAGCAGGCACCCGTGCCACTGAGCGATATCACCAGCCCTTTTTTCGTATGTGGGTTCCGGGAGTCGAACTCAGGACCTCACACTTGCCAGGCAGGTGCTTATGCCGCTGAGCCATCTCACCGGCTCAGCGAACCTTTTAGAGCTTTCAGTGATACAAACAGCTCAGTGCGGCACACATGCTGGGGGTTTGCCACCACTGTAGAACCTTCTCTTTTTCATCCTAGATTCCAAAATATTTTCTATTTTTAAATTTATTTCTATACTGACTCATTTCTTGCTTAGAAATATATTATTGAATTTTATAACATTTGGCGGTTTCCTAGTTATATTTTTGTCAGTTTACTAGTTTAAGTCCTCTGTGGTCAAAGAATATACTCTGATTTTAGTCCCCTGAAATTTCTTGAGAATTTTTTTATGGCACAGGATCTGGTCAGGTTGGGTGCACTCGGTTTCCTAAATTTTTTTGAGAGTGTTCAAATCTCCCACATATTTCTTTACTCACTGTTAGAGATCGCGCTGCGATCACTGATGCCAACATCATTGATTCTTCTTCCCGGGATATTAAGATGAGTTATTCTTTGCTGCATGGGGTGTACCCTGAAGTCTTTACCTCAACAGGGCACTGGTAGTGCATGTCCTGAGACCTTGAATCTCTGTGACAGTGTTCAGTGTCCCTCAGTATCAGTTTTCTTCCTCTTCTCCTGCACCAAGTGTCAGCAAACTTTTCTTCAGAAGGCCAGAGAGTAAAATATTTTAGGTTTCATGGCCTCTAGGTCTGTATTCTGCTACTCAATTCAGCCCTTGTAACACAAAGCAACTGTACAGAATTCATAAACAAACAGACATAGTTACATCCCAATAAAACTTTACGTACAAATTAAGCAGTGGGCTATCTTAGCCTGTGGCCCATAATTTGCCGACCCCTCTTCTATATTCATAGGACCTGTAATTTATAGCTGGGTACATGGCTGCCTAAAATAAAAACTACACATATTAGCCACATTTTAAGGCTATAGTCTGTGACTAAACCCTAGAAGGTGGAACATAAGTAAAACCGTGCGTCAACTTGTGGGAAGTTTTTATCAAGATTGTGCCTGATGTTAATAGAGCTGATGGGATGGAGGGCAGCGAAAGGCAGAACTCTTACCAGAACTACCCAAGTTTGTAAATTCATCCAACACAGTTCCACAGGAGCTAGTGGGACACACACCTCTCCACCATCAGAGACTTTATTCCTCTCAGTGCAAGCAGTGGGAGTTTCAGCATAGTAGAGCAGTTCCCTGGGCCTCAAATCCCACGGCTGATGCGGACAGCCTGCATAGGTGATGCGTCCCAGGACGGCGACCTGATGCAGGGCATCTACCACCTTCACGGCAAGCTCCGAGCAAGCCCACTCTGCCCAGTGGGAGACCAGGCGCATCTTAGGTCTGTGTGGTACGGGCCAGGGAGACTGACTTGACTTTAGGATTGCCAGTGGCTCGGACTGAAGAATGATGAAGACTTTGTGGTTTTGGTACATCCAGCAAGATGCGCAAACTCAAGAGTCACATAATGTACTTCCTCATCATAGTGTGTTCGAAGAAAAGTGAGTGTGGATCCATTGCCGCCGCCTCCTGGGTAGCTGGAGAGATTGGTGGACACCTTCAATCATAATACAATTCTTGAATCAACGTAGACCACAAAAGTTCAGGCAGTAACATAGAAGAATACGGGGGCTCTTATTCTGTGGAATATCACACTAACCCTGTTTTGGAGTAAAACAGAAATCAACTTTTTTCTAGTTTACGTCTCTGTTAATTTGAACTTTCTGTCAACTGAAGCTGAATCTTAATCCCCATTAATACACTATCTAAGCACTCCTCTCTGTTCCTTTCACATTTAAGTGACAAGTAGAATGTTATAAAATGCCAGGATCACGTCCTTTATTTTTTATCTTTATAGAGATTAGATTGTGAGCATCTATATATCACAAAAGTAAGATCTGAGATGAGACTAATGCTTTTATTATGTAGTGGGAGGAGGAAAGGTGCATTTTTTAATTATTTTCTTCAGGGCCGGTGAGATGGCTCAGCGGCGTAAGCGCCTGCCTTGCAAGCGCGAGGGCCCGAGTTCGACTCCCGGATCCCACATACGAAAAAGGGGCCGGTGATATCGCTCAGCGGCACGGGTGCCTGCTGGTGCACGAGGTCCTGAGGTCGACCCCCCGGTACCCACAAAATAAATAAATAAATAAATAAATAAATTATTTTCTTCATTCTAAAGTATGACCTTCTTTACTAACTCAACTTTGAATAGCCAACTGTTGCTTCTAAAGTGAATTTTAATTCAGCTTTATAATCTTAGTTTACTTATTCTTTTGTCTGAAATTTCTGGCCTTGTATCTTATAGATATCTGATATTTTTCCTTTTATCCTCTTACATCTATTCGGTTTTTACTGTTTTACAGGATCTATTTTCAGGAGTTGAAGCTAGGGAGTATTCTCTAACACTTATGTTTTCTTTCCTTTCCTGTAGAGGATGACTTTCAGATGACCGTTTTTCATCTAGCGCTGCCCCATGTGGCTGTGTCTTTCTTCCCCGGGGCCTCTGTCGTTTTCTCTGTATCCCGCTCCTGAGTGCAGAGTGCTAGACACGGTCACTGATTACCTTCTTGAAGGGCCTGCAGATCTGGCCTTCTTCTCTCTGGACCAAGACTCCTTTACAGGTTCAAGTTGGAAAGCAGCCAAATCCACTTGCACGCACTTCCTAGTTCTCTGACACTAACGTTTGATGAGAGCGATGAAGAACCAGGCTTCTGGGCCGGTGAGATGGCTCAGCGGCATAAGCGCCTGCCTGGCAGGCGTCAGGTCCTGAGTTCAACTCCCGGAACCCACATTCGAAAAAAGGGCCGGTGATATCGCTCAGCTGCATGGGCGCCTGCTGGAGCGCGAGGTCCTGAGTTCGACCCCTGGTACCCATAAAAAAAAAAAAAAGAAAAACCAGGCTTCTAATAGTCCTGCCTTCTCCCACCTTTCCCTTGGCTGGAGGGCCTGCCTGTGGTGAGCCCCTCCTGGGAGGCTGCCAGGCCTGCACACAGCCAGCCCTGCCACTTGGCTCGCTCCCACAGCTCAGTGGTGCTGTAGTTTTCCACACACGATCGTGAACTTCCTTCAAGACATAGAAAGCTCTCTTGAACAAATAATGATCGAAAGAGAAACTCAATTTTAATGTTTTTGGTGAGTCAAAGTAAGGGGAATTCCCGGGCAGCTTGCTTAGACTGAGCATTATCTGCTACTGGGAGGTGACCGAACGCTCGGTTGTACCGTGTAAGTACCAGAGCCATTTGGAGGGATGAGTCCTTAATGACGCTTCACTGTGGCCCCTGTACGCACGGGCAGCAGTTGTTGTTTATAATTCCCCCTACCCGCCACATCCTCGTACAGATCTTCCCTGGGCTTATTAGAGATGGGGAAGGGTTTTTGCAGAGCTCCAGATATATAATTTCTCAAAACAAAAAATCCTCTTTTTCTGGACTAACTAGCACCCATCACACCTAAGAACCTAATGCAACACTGCAAAGTTTACATATATATATGTACGGCCCTAACCGTACAGCTGGTTTTAGTTTTAGACAAAACTAAAATACTTTGCCATTCATCTCCAGGCTCTTAAACACAATTGAGTTTTTAGAACTATCACTAGTGGTGGTTAATACCTATACCATAACTCCATTAGCTAAACATGTCAACACAAAGTATTATTCATTAGTACCCTACATTGCCAAAGAACTTTTGCATAAAAGAAATCTACAACTCATAATTACTTGTCTAGTATACTAACATATTCATGACAGTTTTAATGTGACCTTTCAATGTGAAATAATCTTTATACTTCTTTTCATTTTAAAGTAATTATCTGCTTGTCCAAAATTTACTTAGTGAAATTGAGTAAAGTCAAGAATATTCTACCCCTTATTTGTTAAAGATACTGTATGAATTACCTCTGGAATATTTTGATTTGTTTGAAATATTTTCTTATCAAACTAACCCTAACTCTTTTTTCTTTTTCCTTTTTTTACACTGAGTTTCAGCAGATGTAAAACATTTTATATAAATGACACTTAAAGCTTTACATCTTGAGACCAGTGCACTTCTTGTGCAGAACACATTTAGACATAAAGACATTATTAATACGTTGCACAGTTTTCAAATTTTAAACACAAAACCAAAGGCTGCTCTGCCTTTTATCGAGCTTAATTCATTAAAAAAATTAAAATTAATTTTTTTCTCCTATATTGTGTGAACATGCCAATCATACAGTTTTAAAGGGCAATGTACATTTAAATTATTTCATTTTTATATAATCTTAGTGTTTATGTAATTTCTGTATGGTTCAAAATAATAAAGGAATGTATTAAATATTGGGGCTATAATCTTCTATGTATCAGGTGTCAACAATCTTATATTTGATGGTCTTTCATTTGTAAATTCTAAGTAAATTAGGAGTTATATATATTTGTGTTCACACTCAATTGTACTTTGAAAAGTAATAACAAATAAACATTCCTCAGTATTTTGGAATCCAAAGTATTTTACTTACACAAGTTTTTTAATTCCAACTCCATAAAGTTCAAGGACATCGAGTATGAAATAACTTGTGTGGAAATTCACATTGTGTTCTTAATTTGATTTAGCTGGAAAAAAGGATTTAATTTGATTTAGATGTATTCAGAAAATACATCTTTAATAATTTTGGTTCAAATAAAGACATTAAATATTGTATTTAAACCAGTAAGTATGTATATAATTTTCCCAAACGTTGTAGCGGGAGTTGGCATTAGAAAATAATACATTCATTTCTGTTGACTATTTTATCTGTATTTGAATATGTTTTAATATCTGGACTTACTTATAAAAAGCATTAATAAAACACTCAGAAAGGAAGATGTCATATAAGTAAAAAATAATATCACATAAAAAATCATCCATTTAAATATTTAGGATAAATGTAGCTAAGTATTTTGTATCAGTGATTCTGAAAACAGAATCTATTCAATAATAGGAATGTGGTTGATGAGCTAAGGGTCCACGTAGAAATGAAAATTAATTTTAAGAATAGTGAAAATTTGGTCCAGTAGTTATTTTTTATTTTATTTACATAATACTAACATATGCGTATAAAGTATGTTTAAATATTTCTAGTGAAAAGTGATGGACTCCTGACCCACTTTCCACTCGTTGTATCTGAGCCTCCTTCACAAAGGCTCGCCTCGCTCAACCCTTCTGTTTTAGTAACGGATATGCTGTCTCTCAATTTGTCAGTTTTCAGTGTTAGCCATTCGACTGTGACCTTCAGCTATGGTGAATAAGAATTCACTCTCTTACCACTGTCTCCATGTTTTCTTGGAGTGTGAAGGTTATGATCAACAAATATGGTGAATGTTTAATGTTTTTTAACTTATTACAGTAAAAGACACATTGCCGTTAATCTCCTCACTTTGAACAGTCTCATCCCATTGCTTGTGTCACTGTCTGAAGCAGCTCTGGAAGTCCTCTTTCATGAGTGTCTTTTTTTGGCTGACTCGATATCTTGAACTGATTCAAAATGTTTAGGGCAATTTCTGTCAAATAAAATTTTTGTTAAATAAAAACATAATAAATTTTGAATAAACAAATATTCAAACATCACATTTTTCAAATATGTAGAGATTTTTTCTTATCAAACCAAGCAGTGTTCTATTATGTTCCCTTCTGTACCTCTTTATATTTCCTGGAGTTAGTGCTTGACTTTTTTTCCAACCATTTGCTCAGTTTTCTTCATACATCTTGTCTTCTCCCCTTACCTTGTAATAACTTTCAGTACAATTTTTATGTCTGAAAATTCCATCTCACACATTAATTGGTATGGAGTATTAAGTTGAAAGTTTTTCTTATTCTGTTTTAAGTCATAGTTATTTGTCCTTCTGATTTGGGGAAAGTTTTTGGCATTTTTTCTAAATTCTGTTCCTTCTGTTTTCTCAGATCCTTTTTACTAGAGCTCCAGTTGTCAGATATCAAATTCTCTAATTAATCTTCAAGTTTGTTTCTTACATCTCTTATTGCTATTTCCTTGTCCTTTTATTTAACTTTCTGAGAGAACTCCTTGGTGTTAAATTTCAATTTTCCTGTCAAATTGTGTTTCTTGCTTTCATGTTATTACTTCACTAAAGCTCTCTTTAATTCTTTCACTTTTTCAAATAGCAGCCTATACACAATTAATAAATGCAATATCCTTTTCTAATGTCTCTTAGAGTATTCATATTAGATTTTAGGGATTTTGTTCTGCTTTTTGCATCCTCTCAAATTCATCTAAATCATTTGTTTGCTTATCTGTAGCTCTCTGACTTTTAATTTAGAGATTTTCTTAGATATCTGTTGATCTTTTTTCTTTTTCTGTTTAATAATGAGGCACAGAATTACTAGTTGAAACCATTGTATACCTGAGTGGAGTTTTTTGACGGGTGGTTTTTACTACTGAGGTGACGTTCTATGAGGAGGAAGCATTGTCTATAGCCTTACGGTTTTTCCAACAAAAACTTGTCTAATCCCCTCCCACATATTCTACTCTTCTGAGATTGGGGGTGGGAATAAAATGAAGCCCTCCCTCTTCAGGATGGGGACTTTGACTTCATTCTTAGCACAGTGACCCTACTTACCCATGGTATGACGCAAATTCCCCAGCGCATATATTTCACTCTCTGGATAATTTGATACCCTCTCTAGACAATGTATTTCATATACATAAGTTCCAGCTTTCCCTCTGAAGATCCGGTAACTAAGTTTTTGTAACAAACCAACAATAAACAGATTAACAGGAGAAAAAACACAAAATTTTATTACATGCACATACCATGAAACTCGGAAGGCTCAGATGACCGAGGAATCCATCTTCATGAGAGGGATGTGGGGAATGTGGTCAATTTCAGAGGAGTAATGGATGAGTTTTAGGGATGTGAATGGGATTAAAAATCACACAACAGTCTGGGACAGAGTTTTTCTGTGTTTGATTTTCAGTGTCTTCCTCCCTGTTGTGAATTTAATCTTCCTTGGTTAATGGAATTTCAGTAAGAAGGCTGGAGGAAATTGTGTTCCTCTTTGGTGATCTGGTCTTCAGGAGGATAAGTGAATTTCAGAGAAAAATTTTCTTCAGCATTGGACCTCCCAGGTGCTCTTGGCTTGAAGTTCATAGTTCAAGTTACCATTTTCTGAGTCCCAGCACATACTCCCTGTGGTAAAAGTTAAATTTATAAATTAGGCTTAGGAAGAGATTAAAAACAATAACTAGGAGTAAAATACAATAACTGTAACAATATGCTGTAATAAAAGTTATTTAAAAATTATGAGTTGCTTATTTCTGAAATTTTTCACTTCATATTTTTGGACTGTAGTTGACCATGGATAACTGAAATTTCAGGATGCAACACTTCAAATGAGGGGGAGCTACAGTAGTAAAGTACGCACCCAGTCGGACCCCACCTGCCCCAGAGAACACCTCCCACCCTGGGGAGGGTGGAGGCGTGAGGAGCATGGCTAGGAGAGCCTGCGGGGAGGTTGGAGTAGATGCCCCTTGTGGAGACCTGCGGCCCAGCCCTGTGCCTGCTACGCCTGCTGGCACAGCTGACGCTCCCCATGCCCGCCGTGCCTTGGGCAGGAAGAGCAGAGTGGGCTCCTGTTGGCAGCCCTCTCCTGAGGTCCTGTTTGCCGCTTCTTTTAGATCTGGTGCCTCTCCTTGTCCATCTCTCATCATAAACTGTCATCTGTGGTCACTGCTGTCTTCTAGTTTCATTAAGATGTAATATCCTGGGTGTTTATAAGTCTCCAAGTTTGAAGGGCACATTTCTGAGAGGATAAAATAGGGTAAAAATTCATCGTGTGGCCATTTTAAAACTAAAAGTTAGCTAGTGAGCAATTTCAATACATAGGTCTGTGCAACATTTATAGGAAGGCTTTTGAAATAATGGCAATGATGTAATATTATGTTTTCATATTATGTTTCTATAATATTATATTTACTTCATAAAATTTTAGTTATAATAATATGAGTACGATTATGTTTACTTGCTGAAAACGTAACACCACAACATTTTATTCTAATCTATAGGATTTTATTTTCAAGTATATCTGAATATTCTATATGGATGGAATAACCCAGGAGGCCTAGATCCTACCCCAGGAACCTTGCCACCTAGTGAGTGAGATGAAATTTGTAAATTATTGTAATGTAAAACAAACAAACAAACAAACAAATAAATAAAAGGGATGTGAGAAGGGAGTAATGATGTTACACTGTAGGTGTTGAATGCAGAGAAACTTTATTTACCCAGAGAGAGGATTCTCAGAGGAAACAGCATTTTTCTATGAGACGGAGTTTGCATAGATTTTGCACCTACTAATAACTTAATAAATATTTACTAAATGTGATTACTACTGTTCGGCTTTGCTGGCTTCACATTTTCCTCCCCATTTCTGTTAGTGGTAAATACCCTTCTCCCTAACACAGTGTATGGGCAGCAATCAGATTCACTCACGCTTGTCTTAGCTTTCCTGGGAGAAATTAACAAAAATATTTCTACGGAGAACATTCACCATCCAATGACAGTTATTGATATATCCTATAATTACAAGGATAGAAATTCTTCCTGTGAGAATTCCATTATATTAATGATGCATGTATATTATTAAGAATTATAAGTATTGAGTAATAAAGCTTCAAGTTCACATGTTCCCAGATGTTATTTTGGGGCTACTAGATTAGCAATTTTTCAAAAACATAAGCAGTAATTAGAAATCTTTCATAATTTCTTTCAGAAACCACACTTGATTTTAATTCTTTCACTTGAAAAAGCTTGTAAGAAAGAAAACTGTCAGAACTATTGACATTTTTATAGCTTGACAAAATTAGGCATAATTAAAATGAAATGTTTGTTGCATAAATTAAACTGCAATTAATATGTTTTCCGCTGCTGCTTGAAGGATAAGATTAAAATGGTGTTGTTGGCTGACTCCCTGCTGTGAGACTAATTTCTTGATTTTTATACCACACATTATCAGACGCATTCTTAGCGTAAGAGAGGAAACCAACAAGTAGGAAACACTGTTTGATGGAAATGGTACAGCAGGAGATAAACCGACTTTTATGAAGGCAGAGCAGTATTGCGTTTTATTTTAAGATCTGATGACTAGTCGATTCAAGGGTAAGATTTGCACTTTTAAAGCCACTAAAAGAAGTAGAAAATTGCTCTTCATTTTAGTTAGCCATGCCTTTTAAATTAGCCAGCTTATTGTTCCAGAAGTGTTCGCCTTTTCAGGAGAGAATTAGAAAATGAACAAGACCTGTGCATAGACCTCCCTGCCAGCTCACCAAGAATTCATGATAAATCCCATTGTCGAATCCTAGGGGTGAACAATTTTAAGAAAATTGCGTTGTCTTCAGAGAGAGTCATTTCTCACCAGATCCCACAGTCACTAAAAAGAACACCTAACCGCGACAAAAGTCTGTTATTGCTGTTAAAAAGAAAAGAACCCAGCTGCCACCTGTTCAGACAGATGCACCGTGCATTCTTCCTATGCGAACTTTTCTCCGGCTTATTACTTGATGACATTAGACACCATTTGTGGTATCAGTGAAAGAAATAGGTAACCATTATTAATAGTCTTCTTTATTTCTCCAGATGTCCCTCTTGGGCAATGCTGCTCAAGCAGTATAAATGCTCCAGTGGGAATTAGAAGCAACGGGGTCGGGCCAAGCTGTTGCACGCCTCTTCCTCGGGGCCATGGTGCAGTTGGGGTGCAGTGTGAGGACAGCATTAGGCTTGCAGGTGCCTCTTGAAGGAAGCGAATTTAACAGAACACCGGTCATGGCAGGACCAGGGTGGTCCTCTCAAGTAGGCACAGAGAAGGCCTGCACTGTGCACTGCGGATGTCAAATCACTAACAGGGTTCAGTTGCTGGTTGCAAAATTTTACCCCGAAAAATATTTTAAAGCAAAAAAAGAAAAAAAAAAAAACAATCTTTTTGGGTAGCTTAGTGGTTTTGGCCACTTGAAGTGACACTGTTATTGTAGTGAGAAAGTGAGAGCTAGTGGCTCTTGTTTATGATTACATACTCACATCCTTCAGTTTCGTGCTCAGCTGTCCCCTGATCAGATTGCAAGCCCTGCCCCTAACTCAGCAGTCCTCTCGCTGCCTGCCTTGTTTTTCTTCGCGTTGTCATCTCTCTACCTTCCTTCCTTCCTTCTTCTCCCCCTCCCTCTCTCTCTCCTTCTCTTCCTCTCTCCCTCTTTCTTTTTCCTTTTCTTTCCTTCTTTCTTTTCTTTTTCTTTCTTTCTTTCTTTCTTTTTCTTTCTTTTTTTCTTTCTTTTCTTTTTCTTTCTTTTCTTCTTTCTTTCTTTTTTTCTTTCTTTCTTTCTTTCTTTCTTTCTTTCTTTATTTCTTTCTTTCTTTCTTTCTTTCTTTCTTTCTTTCTTTCTATCTTGTTTCTCTTGGCTTTCTTTCCTTACCAGAAATTTCAGCTCCATGAAGACAGGAATTTTTACCTAACTCGGTAATTACTGGATCCTTACTGGCTAGAATAATGCTTTGCTTAAGTAGGCACTTAATCAAAATTAAAGAAAACTTAGGTAAATGAATGTGTAAAAACTTATCCTGCAAAAAGAGCAGAGAGAAGTTAGCTCAACAAACATGATAATTTCAGAGGGTAGTATGAAAATCTAGATTTAGTAAATGATTCTGAGAATACTGTTTACTAATGCTTCATTGGTACATTATTTACCTTACAGAGTTATACCAAAATGATATTTCTCTCATTAAACTAAATTTCAAGTTACAATATATACAGATTGAATATCCCTAATCTGAAAATCCAAAGTCTGAAATGCCCCCAAATCTAAGACACTTACTGTGCATCAACGTGAGGCCACAAGTGGAAAATTCCATACCATGAAACTTTTGTTTCATGCTCAAAATTATTTAAAATGATTGTATAAAATTACACTTGGCTATGTATACAAGGGGTATGTGAACATAATTGAATTTTGTATTTGGACTTGGTCCCAGCTCCAAGCTCCATTACGTATATGCAATTATTCCAAGCGCACACACACACACACACAAATCACTCCTGATCACAAGCATTTTGGATGAGGGATATGGAACCTGCATATGGTTAGTGTTCATACGATTATTTACAGTCCACTCATGAATTTTGAATTGCTTAGTTATCTTATGTATTTATGTTCTTATTCATTTGTTCGATTGTTCAGTATTATTTATGTCCCAAGAGATGCAATATCTGTAATATTTGTGTCCTGGGAACCATAGTATCTGGTAGAAAGTGCAAGTCCATCCCACAGCAAATTTATCATAAAAGAAATTGACTATATTATATAGATGATTCTTATTATTTGCAATGGTTATGTTCTATAAAGTCATCTCAAACCCTGAATTAGTGAATACTAAAACAGACTTCAAAACTTAGGACAACTCTTTTAGTAGTTAGATTCAATTGAGAATGGACAAGCATGTAGAAATGTAATTGGACAGAAGGGTGTGGTATGATACTAAGGGGCTGGGGAGATGCAGTGTGGCTTGTCTACTAGGACTCTCCTTGGCCTCTGTGTAGCATTCCTTCCCCTTGAGCATCGGCAGGGCCCTTCTGAAATAAGGGTCTGTGATCTACTTTCATGTAGGGTAGGCCAGGGAATCTCTATGGCTAGCTCCTACACGCAAGGGTGAGGGAAGATCAGAGCAATATTTCTAGGTTTTATGGCTGGCTTTGGGGGAGAGGGGCTGTAGTTTCTAAGACCTGCCTTGGGTGAGAGGAATTTTAGGTCTACGGCCTGGCTTGTATGAGAAAGGGGATTGGGAGACAAAAGGGCAAGAAAAGGTCAGAAAGATCTTGCTGAGCCTCTTTCCTTCAGTTCAAAGTACTAAGCTTTCAAAGCCCCATACCTTGGGGTTTGGTATCCACGCAGCAAATTGCTATGACTATGTGGGTATTGATTTGGGGGTTACAGATTAATTTAGCAAGTAGGCAGGTTTGCAAATGACTCTGTAAATAATGAGGACTGATGATAACTGTGTTCCTATAAAGACATAATTAAAAAAATAAAGAGTTCATCATTAAACCACCAATATAAACTATTTGCTTGTGAATCTAGGCATTGTCTTTCTTGCAAAACAATATCACACTGAGAAGTTCCATAACTTCTACAACTCAAATGACTGCCTATACATTCTCTGTCAAAACCATAGAGACACAGGCCATTGCTGTTTTCTATGTGTAATCAGCGTCTCACAGAGCCAGGCCTGTGGTGTCCTCGCATAGTAGGCCACTCACAGAAACAATGAGTTTTGCAAGAGTAAGTTTCTTCATGATTGGCCAAGTGTGAGGCCAAAAGCCCAAGTCCGAAATCGACCTTTCTTAGGATAGGGCTTGGGGATAAAGAAGCTGGGTGGTCTGAGGCATGGGGTAGAGAAATTGGAGGTGAAATAATCCATAGTCTACACATGTGTACTCAGCCTCCATAAATCATCACAGGGCGTATGTTCAGAAAATGGAGTTACTGTGACCCGAGGGTGGGGTTTGGGCCCCCTAACATACAAAGGTCACCCATCAGACTCCTGTGCAGGCCCAGTGAACAGTCGGCGGTTCCAACAAAAGTGGTCAACGCCCTGAAAAGTAACCGAGGCAAATACACATCAGCAGTGTTCTCTGCAGCAAAGCTAGCGGGATCCTAGTAACAGATTGCTCAACTGTGTGACCTCCAAAATTAGTGATTTTTAAGGTCAACAAAAAGCAAGCAACTAAGAGCAAGAGAAGCTGGAGGATTTATTCAGGTTTTCTCTCAATTTCAAGAGCAAAATTTGATCTTGTAGGACAAACATTGGGTGATCTTTTAAGCCTGCCTGTGAACTCTCATTTGAACTCCCATTTGAGGTCTCATTCAGGAAACATTTTTGATTAGAACAGTACTTAACATTCATCCAAAAGCTCTTGCCACCCTGTTTTTAACTCTAAGAGAAAAATCTTTGCAATATTTTAAAGATGAATATATAAAAATGATTTTAAGCTGAGCGATGTGAGCATAACTTGTTTCCATCCTGCCCTTCTAACCCCAGAGGTATCAGCGCTGTACTAAGAGCTCAGTAGCGTTAGAGCCTGTTGTGTAAGGACTCCGTTGTGGTATCAGGTGAAAAGCCTTAAATAACTAGATAAACAGTGCAGCTGCCAACCTAAAGTAATCTTACACTTAGGGGTGAGTGCCCAGGAAATTTGCTCTTTGTCATTTTGACTTGGGTTTGAAAATGGACCTGGGCTACATTCCAGCTCAAAGAGCCGTTCACTTCCAAAGACTCCTAAATTGTCCCAAGGAGCTCATTTTGGCAGTAGATTATTTGTGTTTGGCTGGGCATCCTAATAGCAAAGCTGTCTGCTCTGGCAAGCGAGGGGCATGGCAGGATGTAGAATTACCATCCCCAGTGTTTTTTCTTGATGAGGTTATTTTTCAGAAGCGCCATCTCCCAACCCCCACTTAATCAGTGACACCGGACGAGAGGTGAGCAGGTGGTTTTCTTGAGCTCTGAAAGAGTCAGTCACGGCAGGATGATGGTTTTGAGTCAGAGGCAAATTTTAAAGAAATAATCAGGACCAGACTTTTCCCCAAACCAAAGCTGTCTCAGTCGTTCATCCACTCCTTGCTATACCGGAGCTCACAGTTATTGGCTGGCCAGGGCTAAGGGAGAATGTGATTGTAGATGAAAGCTGTGAGGAGAAAGGCTTTCTGAAAGATTTTCTTTTAGAGTAGGAATTTGAAAAACCAGTCTTTGTGATGAGTGCAATTGTCAGTGACTGTGTCTGACACTAGACAGGACTAACTTCTTGTCACCGTTGGTTGGATGCTGGCATAGAGCTGGACACATGGTAGACGCCCAAATGTTAGTAGAAGCCATGGAACGCACAGATGAAGATAGCACAGAGTTCAGCTATGCTTCGTAATACCAGAAGGGCCCAAAAAGAAGAACACAAGAAGACCCACAGCACCAAATAAAAAGTATTAGAGGTTTTATTTTTATTTCATTTATGTGTGTATCACATTATAATACTACAGTATTATACAAATGATTAATCTTATACAGTACTCATGCTTCTTACTCAGAGTTTTACTCACGAGGAAGTTATGTTCCACCATATTATTGCTCCAAATTTGTCTAAGTGCAAATGGAATTTACTTCATTTGATTTTTGAAAGAACATAGTAAGTTGAATATGAATAGACTTCTACCGTTGAAGGAATGGGGGGATTGGAAAGCTGAGAGCCAGGTGTTTTATGGAGTTTAATATTCGCAACAGCGTCAAGCGATAGACAGTCCCCATTTTGCAGATGATGAAGTGGAATGAGTCAGGAAGCGTTTCCTGCACTTCTGTGTTCTAAAGCAAATTATAGAGGATTGACATCATTTCTCCCTTGGTTAGTAGAATTCACCAGTGAGATCGTCTTAGCCTTTTTGAGGATAAGAATTACTGGTTCAATTTTTTAAAACTGGACACACTACAGCCTTGTTCAGATTGTTTGTTTCTTTTGTGTAAATTTTAGTAGATTGTGTCTTTAAAGAAATTGGCCCATTTCCGCTAAGCTATCCTATTTGTCTTCATAGAGTTCCTCATAATATTCCTTTATCATCTTTTAATGCTCAGGGAGTCACAAGCGATGATCTGTTTCATTTCTGGTATTAGTAATTTGTGGATTCTCTCTTTGGTCTTGGATAGCTTGGTTTATGGGTTTATCAATTTTACTCATGTTTACAAGGAAGCAGTTTTTGATTTTACTGATTTTTTTGGTTTTCCATTTTCAATTTCATTGATTTCTGCTCTGATTTCATTATTTCTTTTCTCCTTCTTATTTGGATAGAATTTCCTTTCCTTTTTCTAGTTTCCTAAAGTAGAATTTAGCTTATTGATTTTAGAGCTTTCTTCTTTTCTACTATGTTCATTCAGTGCTACAAATTTCTCCATAGGCACTGCCTTTGCTGTATTCAGTAAACAATTTTGATAAGTTTTAATTACCACTTTTATTTAAAGTATTTTTTGTTTATTTCTCTTGAGCCTTCCTTCACCCATGTGTTATTTAAATATGTTATTTAACCTTTAACCGTGAGAGGCTCCTTTTTTGGGTATATTTAAACTGTTTACATTTAAAGCTGGATTAATATCTTAATATTTGTAGTTATTTCTCCCTCATTATTCTTTTCTATTGTTTTGCTTTTGTTTTGCACAAATTTAGGCTCTCTGGTTTTCATTAGGCATTTTATATAATTCCATGTTCTCCCTGCTCTCTATTTACCAATTATCCTTCTTTTACATTTTGTTAGTAGTTACTCTATGGTGTAGAATTTATATTTACAATGAGTCCAAGTCTACTTTCAACACTTGCTAACAGATTAGTCCGTTTCTCCCTCCAGACTCTTCCATATACAGCATTGCTGTCACTCACTTTTCTCATCCCCAAGCTATGACCACCACGCACACTGTTATTTTAAAACAAAACTGTTATTGTTATTTTAAACAAAAACTGTTATCTTTTAAGTTGTTAAGAATAAAAATAAACAGTTTTATTTTACCTTTATTCCTTCTCTAGTACTCTTCATTTCTTTGGGTACAGCTGAATTTCTAACCTGTGTCATTTTCTTTCCCTCTTAAAACTTTTTTTTAGCATTTCTTACAGGCAGGACTACAATTTGGAAATTAAATTAAGTATTAGTGGATATTTACAAAAATGAAGCTATTCTCAGTTCTAAGTTTCAGTGTTCACCAAGTTGCCAACATAAGGAAATCACTATCCCGCTTCACAAGGATACCTAAACTTTATGCACTAGCATTTCTGAGTGGTAGGGGTTACGTCCCGTCGCAAAACACCCTTCAGACAGCCTGTGCAACTGTTGCGTGCACTGTGCTGGCTTCCGATTACCTTCATGCTTACAGTTTGGAACATCAACAACAACCAAAAAGCAAGAACAGAGATGCTAAATGCCAGAGGAAAATTCACTTTGTTGTATAAAATTCTACTGTTGCTGCCACCTGAGAAGAGGGTGACCAGAGCTTCAGGAAGCCGCAGTGCACCTGGCTTTCAATCCAACTTCCAAAGTTGGCCCACTAATTCTGTTTTGAGTTTTTAATGGGAAATTTGAAGTGCAGTTAAACTCTATGTCTCTAGCAATTTAATATAATCTCAATAGTAATGATAAAAATAAGACAAAACCATTAATATCTCTGTGGTAATCTTTGATCTTTTTCCTCCTAGGATTTCCAAACTGTATTCCCATCATTTGATCTCTTCTCAAAGTATGGAAAATCATATTCAAAAGCTGGACAGATTGTATAAAGGTATGCATTTTTGCTAAGAAATGCTTCAAAACATATGTTAAATAAATAATCACGAGATTGACTTAACTGTCAAGCACTGAAAACCAATTAGACTCCATAAATTCCTTTCATTCTGATATATTAGCTTTCAACATTTAAACATAACAGGTTTTGGTTTTCAAATCTCTTCTCCAAAATGGACCAAAAATGGGCATGGTGGCATAAGCTCATAATCCCAGCCTTCTAGGAGGATGAGACAGGAGGACTGCAAGTTCAAGCCGAGCCCAGGCCGCTAAGCAAATTAGTGAGACCCTGTCTCAAAATAAAAGAAAAAGGTTTGGGATATAGCTCAGTGTGAAGACCCTGGGTTCAACTGACAGTTCCAGTAAAAAAGGACCATACATACATTAATAGACAAAAATCTGAAGTAATTTTTATTTTAAAGAATACAATAAATAGCTTTATATAATACAAAGAAAACATACTAATGATGTCTGAAAACTAAAATAGTATTGTGTTGTTACAGTATCATTTTTTTTTTAATGTGGGTACCAGGAGTCAAACTCAGGACCTCGTGCTTGCCAGGCAGGCACTGTGCCACTGAACTATATCCCCAGCCCTTACTTTTTTTTTTTTTTTTTTTGGAATTGCTTCTTTAAAATGGTTAGAATAGTGACTTTTATGCTATATGCGGTTGAAGTTTTATTCATAAAGTCTTTGCCTACACCAATGTCTTCAAGGGCTTTACCTATCCTACCTTCTAGCAGATTTAATGTTTCTGTTTTAATATTTAGATCTCTGATCCATTTTGAATTTAGTTTAGTGCATGGTGAAAGATATGGGTCTAGTTTTAATCTTTGGCATGTGTTGAGCCAGTTTTTCCAGCACTATTTATTAAAGAGGCTATCTTTCTTCCAGTGAATGTGTTTGGCACCTTTGTCAAAGATAAGGTGGCTTAGTATGTCTGGGGTTGTTTCAGCATCTTCTAATCTGTTCCATTGATCTTCAGGTCTGTTTTTTTGCCAGTACCACACTGTTTTTATCACAGTAGCTTTATAGTATAATTTCAAGTCAGGGATTGTGATGCCCCCTGCCTTGCCTTTGTTGCCCAGAATTGCCTTCGCTATTCTAGGTCTCTTCTGTTTCCAAATGAATTTTAGGATTGTTTTCTCTAATTCTGTGAGATATGCTTTTGGAATTTTGATTGGAATTGCATTACATCTGTATAACAATTCTGGAAGTATGGCCATTTTCACTATATTGGTTCTTCCTATCCAGGAGCAAGGGATATCTTTCCATTTTCTGATATCCTCTTCAATCTCCTTTGAACTTGACCTCAACCTTTTTTTTTTTTTTTTTTTTAATGTGGGTACTGGGAGTCAAACTCAGGACCTTGCGTGCTGCTGAGCTATCTCACCAGCCCTACAGTATAATTTAACATACTACCTTCAACATGTGCATTACTTAAAGTATGAGATGTTAACAAATTGGATTCTAGGGTCTCTGATTATCAAAGATTGCAGGACAGACAAAGATGAACAAAGATAGATAAAGATAACCACATGAAATTCAAGAATAAAATGAACTCTCAATGAATGCTGTTTGTATTACTAAAGTATTTTAGAAGAGAGAAATGATTATCATTGATGTGAGACTCATAGAAAGTATTTTTGGCATTTTTAGCCAAATTTAAAGGAGATATTAGATGAAGTCAGCAAAGGTCCCAACAGTTGGAATGGCAGGAACAAGAAATCACACTCACTGGAATTCCTCAGTGTCCTCCCAAGTTGTGAACCAAGGAGAAAAACACAGGGTACAGTCAAGGAACCCCGTCTCCCTAGGTTGAGTGTGATTGTCCCCTACGCTGCCCTGGTAACTCTGCAGGCTTCAACTCGGAAGTTAATATGTGAAACGCAGTCGCCAATATTTATCTCTTAACTACTACAAAGGAATACATGAGAGGAAATATGAAATATTCTGAGCTAACAGAAAAATGTATATATAATACCAGGTGGAGCTGTTGCTTCAAATATTTATAAAGTATCATTACCCACTGGAACATTTATCTTGTATTTGTGAGTCACAGTATGAAACAGACTAAATAAAGCATCTCATGTTTGTGCCCAACTTCAGATTGTAATTCCAAGATGTATTAATCCCATTTATAATAGTGAAATAGCCAAGTTGAAAACAACTTGAACATTCATTAATATATGCTAAGTAAGTGAAAAACCTAACACAGTTCTACACAGATGTTAAAAACATTAACATAGATCTTTGTCAATTAATTTGAAAAAATGCTTACACTGGCTTTCTAAGAAAAGGCTATATTGAAAAAGCAAGCTGTATAATTTGATATCATAAAAGAGTATATATTATAAACGTATGTACATATATGTGTATAAAAACACACTTTCATATATTTATATACTAAATATATATCATGTGTACATTTATACAGAAATGTTAATGGTAGTTTTCTCTGGATGATAATCTCACAGGTAACTTTTTGAAAAGACTTCTTGGTGCTTTCATTTTTTGATGTTTTTATGTAATCAGACATAAGCAAAGTGTTAAAACAAAACACTCTAATAAGGAATAATTGTTCTACTCTACCGATTACAAAAACATCTTGACTTTATTCTACTTAATCATAATAATTTAGGAATGATCATCTTTTTTCCCAAAGACGAAATAATTACTTGCCAAATTATTTATGCTGAAAGACAAGGATGAGTAACAAATGTTCCAAATGTTTCACATTATTTTTAATTAAAAAGGGTGTGCCGTGCAAAGAGATAAGTATGTGACAAAAATTTATGAAGTGTCTTCTAACTCCTTCCTTGGATTTTTAAGTATTTCGTGAATTGACAACATTATCAAAATGCCATGCCTTCCTCTTAGATGGGAAATGAATGTCTGGGGTTTCATTTTGGTAAGTGGAGGGTGGCAGCCTTAGCTGAGTGTCCTCTGTGAAGGTTTAATCTCACCCAATAGAGCAGAGTGCTCCTGTTCTTTACAGAGAAGGCCCAGGCGGGGCCACTGGCCCCACACTGTTGCATAAAGACGTGGAGAGCTGTCTGTGGGATTGCTCCAGCTTCCTGTAGCTCATCACTGTGATTCTCCTGCCATTGCCTCTTCTACTAATATTGCATCTTTCCATCAGTCCGATTAGAAACAGTGATTCCTTCACCAGACTGATCTTTCTTCCTTTAGCACGTCTGCATTTGGGATGAACAGCCCACACTTTCATATCACTGTCAATGCACTAAGAGTTAAGCCCACTAAAATTACTCAGAATTAAATTTTAAACACACACATATTTTTCTAAAGCCAGGGCTTAACTAGACTGATTTGACTCCTTTTATGTTCTTTAATTTGTCTTTATAACTGGTCACTTTCTATAACGTTCTGTGGTTCCCCAAAAGCAGTTTTGTCTTAATCAGAATGTGTTGTCTTGTCCAAGTGCTTTGCCATCCTTCTGGGCCCATTCATCTTTTCAGGCAGAAACAGTCCCTTTAACGATTAGACAAAAATCATCAAGATGAGGAGAAACCATCAGTTGTGATTTTATTAATTGGATAAGGTGTCCAATTCGGTTTGCTATTGATGTGAGTTTTCTTACACTATGTGCTTTTCAATTGTCTCTAATTCTTCTCTGTTATAAGTTTGGTCCAAGGTATCTTCCTATTAAAATATGCTTCAATTTTCAGAGCAGATGAGACGACTTTTAATTAAATTACTTATTAAGCATGAAAAGCAATGTACAGTTCTCTTCTGTAAAGATGTGATCGAAATTACTGAGAAAAATAAAATGAAAACTAAATACAGTTAACACTTGGATTGATAAAGGGGTAATATTCCATTGTCTTTTCGCAGAAGGAATAGTATCTTAGCATCTGTGTAAGGAAAAGTAAATTATATGAGGGGAGCATAATAATCAAGTATATAAACTATGTATGTGTCTGCGGGAGTTAAAGTTTTAGCACAAAAAGAAAAATTATTAAACCTCGTTATTCAGCTGGGTGTTATGGGAATTTATGACCCTTTTAAGTTTAGTCATAGTCAATTGCCAAATAAAACAAATAATCTTAGCATCTTTCTCTTGGTGAAATTGCCCTTTGACTAAAGATGCTGCATCTACTCTCCCTGCCCACAGGAAGGTGTTTTCCTGTGTTTTTTATAACTGAGGTAGATTTTTCTGGATGCTTCCTATACCTAGTAATACCTCTAGTCAAGACCACTAATCCAGACATACAAAGGTCAGAGACGGGGTCAGCAAGCAGGCGTGTAGACACGTCACGTCACGTTACGTCAGATCACGTCACGTCAGGTCACGTCAGGGCTGTGGCCTGCCAGACAGGAAGTGAGCTAAAGCCAAGAGAGGAGCCTTGAAGTAGAGAATTCAGGAACTCGTGTTAATAATATACTTTTTCTTCTTTCATTTTACTGCTTTGTTTTAGAAATTGAAAGAAGACACAATGTGGAAATGAGGTTAAGATGTGTGGTGACTATGAAGTAGCAGACCTCAGTCTGGAGTCCTGGGTTCCACTTCTTGGCTGATAAGGAGCGGTGGCCTGAGTCCTGCAGTCTGTCCCTGTCCCTGTCCCTGTCCCTGTCCCTGTCTCTGTCCCTGTCTCTGTCCCTGTCCCTGTCTCTCCCGTCAGAAGAAGAAATTCAAACTATCTCTGGTTCATTAGAAAACTTTACAGTTTAACAGGAAAATACAAATACGAATGAAGGGTCTATAGGAAATAGTTCAACCAGACTTAACTGTGATTCAGTCACCTCTCATACTTTGCAGTGCTGGTCATGGATTAATTATAATGTGAGGCATGCAAGATGGTGGTGGTGGTTTTTAAATCTCATAGATTTGTCTTCAGGAACAAATGCTTTAACTTGGGCCTTTACTGTGGTGAGCAGAAGTGCCATGAATAGTTTCACTGAAGTGGTCACATTCTGACCTCATCGCCCTGGTCACAAATGAGGGGGACAGTGTTAAGTCCCCAAATTAAGGGCGCTAACATGTAAGTGGGAATGATGAATGATTTGAAGTATGGATGGTAGGAAGTAGTCTGGCATAAAAGCCCTTCTCTGAGGGAAATAATGACTCATTAGACCGATTAAAATCCCCTCAGGTCACTGAACTTAGGACACAGAACAGACGTAGGCTAGCAGGTATGAGCAGAAACGCAGCGCTCTGTAAGGAAGGTGCTTGCAGGTCTCCGCTTGGAGGAGAGTAGCCCGGTGACCTGGCTGCTAGGACGTGCCTGGATCCAGCAGGACTCTGAGCTGGGCTAGTCTTCCAGAAGCAGGGCTGTTCTAGGGTTCCTATTTTTTTAATGTGAGGCCTGCATTTTCCTGGAATCCTTGGAAGTTAACAATCTAGATTTCTGTATTCTTTAGTCCATCTCATGTGTGTCCTTACAATAAAACTTCCCACTAGAGGTGGCCTGAGAGTGTCTTTGTTTCTTGCATCTGAAGAGAGTAACACAAATCTTATGGCATATGATTTTGGGCTTGGAGCCAATGAGTGCTCACAGGGACAGGAAATGTGATTTATTGATCATAAAAGCTTTAATTTAAAATTGCTGGCCAGCAAAAATCCAGACTCTGGGGAATGTTATAGACCAAATGACCTATTTCTTCAAAAAATAAATTGCAGTATTGAGAAAGAATAAAAGGCACCTATTAAAAAGATGTATCAGCCAATCACAAGGTGTGCACAATTTTTGGATTTTGTATTTGAGTAAACTGTAAAAGAAAGATCTTTGGAGACCGTTTGAACACTGATTGCATACTTGGCAATATAAGAGAATTACTGTATGCTTCTAGCTGTGTCAATGGTGTTTTGTTTTAAAAGGCAGTAATCTTTTAGAGATATATATTAAAATGTTTACAGATGCAATCAATGATGCCTGGGATTTAATTAGAAGGCAGGGAAGTGGGTGGAAGTATAGAAGAAGGAAACTAACCAAAAATTAAAAGCTGATGATGGGCTATCTAAGGGTATATTATATAATTTTCCTGGCTTTTGTAGGATTTTGTTTCTAAACATATAAAAAAGATACTTGGCCATCTTTTTGGCACTGAGAAGACTTTCCTCCCTTTGGCTTGTTTCAGTGGCAGTATATCTCCTAACAGAGCCCAGGTGTGCATGGGCTTCTTTGGGTTTCGAAACAAGGGCCTTCCTGCCCCCACTCCAGTGGGCGCCTTCTTTCTCACAGAAGCTCCAACCACTTGCATTCTCACAAATTCCTGCTAAATTATTCTTCTTGTCCTAGCATGAATTTATTTTTTGTAAATAAAGCTGATTATATCATATGCCTTCACTTCACACTTATGATAATAATTATGAAACATAAGCAGTTTTGTAAACTCCTAAATATTGTAAACTCCTATGGTAAGTATGGGTTTGCAGGAAGTTTAGATATGTAATAAAATCAAATCCTGTCATAGCAAAACAAAATTTATAACAAGGAGGAACCTGTTGTTATTTTGGGGTAGGGAAATAGAAATAGATAGAAGCTATAGTATTATTAGTATAAAAATAACGAAAGAAGATAAATAATTATTGTATGTTACAAAGTATAAATTACACAAAAATAACTAAATTCAGAACAGTAGATTTCTTTAAAGCATTGTGAAATATTAAAATTCATTTACTGGGCCAGTGAGATGGCTCAGTGGCATAAGTGCCTGCCTGGCAAGCGCGAGGGCCTGAGTTCGACTCCCGGAACCCACATACGAAAAAAGGGCCGGTGATATCGCTCAGCGGCACGGGCGCCTGCTGGCACGCGAGGTCCTAAGGTTGACCCCCAATACCCACACACACACACACAAAAAAATTCATTCACTCACAAAAACAACTGACTGAGAACACCTAAGGTGACGTTTTTAGGAGGCAAAGTATATGTAACCTGACCTCTATTATACCTAATCTCTCTTAATTATGTTTTCTAACTAGAATAAAGATATATTATTTTATAGAAATGGAGTAAGTGACTGTTGTTCCTTTATAATAATAGTTTTAGGAGATGGGAATCTTATTCTGATGCTTCTCCCATGCTCAGAATATTTTGTGAACTCATTTTTTGTGCTATGAGTTGCATGATTAGAAGCTGTAACGTAGCCTCAAGATCCCAAAATTACCTGTCCTGGGAAAAAGAGAAATAAAATCACTTTTCTGCTCAAAAAGTTGTCAGTTGGCCTCTCTCAGATTTCCTCCAGTTTCCCCTATATCCGATGGTTTAATCTGTTCTGTCCCTCTCACTGTCTCTTTCTGTCTCTCCCTCTCTCTCCCTCTCTCTCCCTCTCTCTGTCTCTCTGTCTCTGTCTCTGTCTCTGTCTCTCTCTCTCTCCCCTTTCTTCCCTCCCTCTCTTCTTTCAAACCTTACCAGCCGATCCATGAAAAATAATTTATGATCCTAATATACTCTTGGAAAAGTCTAAGCCCTTCATTGTTGAGTTTGATCTTTGTCACAGGGACCCAGGCTTTTGAAGGCCTAAGGTGACTTACAGCCAGTATGTTTAAGTAACGCTCTTGAGCTTTTGGTAGCTCTAGAGGTGTCCCAGTGAGTAACTTTGCAGTAGGACAGACAAGACTGAAATGGAATCTTTTGGAGAATATAACTAGTGAAAGTATTTAGTCTGGTTTGTTTCTGGAAAATGACTGAACTATATCATCTTATATACAATTTCTTCCCTCTAGTCTCAGTAAGATCCACTCAAGAAAACCTGTAAAACCTGATGATTGACCAACGTGGCAATTCCTCAGTCACCACCTTACTCTGCTAACACGGTTCTGAGTGAATATGGACCGTTGCAAGGGTCACAGGCACTACCGTGAATGGTTAGGGTCATGTACCTTGAGAGCCTTCAGAATCACACCCTTCAGTTCTGAAATCCAGTGTACATCAGCTTTGTTGTGGTTAAGCGGGTAACACTTTTCCTTCCCCCTTTCATCTTTCATTTCTTTGGGGGCAGACACTGTCTTTGCTGATGGATACCTAACCTGAACATCCAGCAGAGCCCTGGCAGAGAGCAAAATATCTGTTGAGCAAATGAATGATAAATAAAGAAGGTCAAAAAACGTTTCAAGGAATGGAAGCTATAAAATAATAACTTCCTAAGGTAGTTTCCATAAAAACACAATTGCTTATTTGAATGCACACGTCATGGTATCTTTTAATTAGTCTTGTCGATTTTGTGGTCATATATAATTTTGTCATATGATGATATATACTGAATTGGTTGATCCTGAGATCAAGTTATAATTGCTGCCTGGGTAAAATGTTTCTTTGGAAAAATAATTGCTCACATCCATAAACATTAGAGAAATTAGTATTTATGCAATATCTTGTTATGGTTTTAAACTCAATATTGTATTCACATCTTAGAGAAATTATGACTCTTCTTAGCAATGTATCCCCTTTTACTCTGGTCCATTGTTTTTGATCCGTGTCTCACAACCATTTTCTGTGCAAATCTACTTTATTTTTGGCCCTGGCTCTTCTTTTAATTTTCTCTGATTCTCTTTTCCATTTTATTTTCTTTTCCATTATAAACTAGCTCAAAACCTTTTGGGAACAAGACACTGTCTAAATAAACTCATCAAATGATATGCAGAATTTATTTAAAATAATAATGAGTTCTGAAAAGTGGCAGTATTGCTGGATCAAGTTCTAGGTTATAATAAGCCACTACATAAACCATTAGGGTAAGTTTTTATTGAACAGTGAGAGAGAATGAATGAACCACTGACAACTGTTGTCCAACCTGGTTTAGTTCCCATAAATTAAATTAAATTCCTGCCTTTAAATTTGTTAAAAACTAAAACTCACCACATCTTTTGTTTACATCTTCATCTACCCCCCCTTCGGTTTGTCACTACTGATGAAGATGAATGAACGATTCAAAATGAGAGTAATAATACTAATTTGGACTGACATAGTGTCTTAGTTACTTTTTCGTTGCTGGGACAAAATACTTGACACTCAGACTTAAAGAAGGAAAGGTTTATTTTAGCTCACAGTTTGTAGAGGCTTCAGTCTACAGTTGGCTGGCTCCATGGCAGTGGGCATTGCAGAGGAGAAACAGTCCATGGCAGGGAAGCCAGGAGGCAGCAAGCCTGCTTTCTCTCTCCCTTTATATCTCATCCAGGCTACAAGCCTATTTGTTGGTGCCACCCACACCTAGGGTGGAGCTTCTCGTCATCCACAGCCAGACCTATGCTAAACCAACCAGTAGACTAGTTTAGTTATCACATACCCTTACTCCATATTCACACACTGAAGATCCAGCCAGCTCTGACTGGGCCCACCTATGAGCACATGAGGCTTTGGGGGGACATCTACATAGGAGCCATAACACGTGGGAATGATCACTCAACGTGTCTTAGACTGCACAATGACAAACACACATCTGTTCGTTACTCTTATTTGATGATTTAAAACTTTCTCCTAAGAATGGAGTGAAATCTCAGTTTTGCCTGGGGCTGGTACTTGGCTTGCTCCTTTGGAGGCTTAGTGTCCCTGCGGGGCTCCCCCGTGGGCACAGTGGGACACTGCTAAGCACGCCTCCTCTTCTGGACAGCAGAGTCCTTGGTGAGAAAGCCACCTTTCTGCTAGCAGCAGCTGACGCAGTGTTCTCAACACAGACCCTGGACCCGGTTTATAGTCCTCCGCCTCCTAGTCACAACCCTGGGAGGCAGTTCATTAGCACACTGTGACTTTGTGCCATCCATGTCACCGTGTGACATGTCTGCACATTAAGCAATCCTCACAGTAAACCGTAATGAAACTGTGAGCCCTGGTTGGGATAAATCACTGGTGCACATAGAGGAGAAACACACAGGGTGTGTTTAATGTTAAGTTGAAAAGCGAATTTGCTGCCTTGTAGGGGGAATTGTGAGACCAAACAAACTGCAGGGGAAGTCTGTGCTCCTATTATGAAATCAAATAATAATTATTTACTGGGCTTAAATTGTTCCATAGTTAATCTGTTTTCCAGCTGGAAATTAGTCTGTACTGTTTACTGTATTCTCAAGGCCTTTATATTTCATTCCAAACTACCTACCAGAATTAGTTTTCATAACTCTCTGAGTGTGAAAATAGTGCATGTGTATGAAAGAAACACGAAAATTAAGCTTTTTTTGTTTTTGTGGGTACTGGGGGGTCGACCTCAGGACCTCACATGCCAGCAGGTGCCCGTGACACTGAGCGATATCACCAGCCCTTTTTTCGTATGTGGGTTCTGGGAGTCGAACTCGGGCCCTCGCGCTTGCCAGGCAGGCGCTTACGCCGCTGAGCCATCTCACTGGCCCCGAAAATTAAGTTTTAAAAGGCGGTCTTTCATTCAAACTTATAGTTGTAGACTATCCACATCCTTGACTAGGCAAAGAATGCATACAGGGCTCTCTTTGGAGCCTGGGTAGTTTACTCACTTGGTCTCACCAGGGTCTCAGCATAGAATCTTTCATTTCTGAACATTACTGCATTAAGAGTAACACGCAGAAAAAATTTTAGTAGCTAGAAAATGAAATCACTGCAATCTGAGGAGTCATTGAAAGTGAAAAAAAGTTATTTAATATATAAGATTTTAAAATTTTGCTAAATTTCCGAAAAGATGAGCAGGTAGAGTTAAGGTGGAAAAGGAAAATTTCATAAAGGAAGAAAATTTTAAGACCACACAGTAGTAAGGATCTCAAATTGATGGAATTGAAAATATGAATGACAGACCTTATGTGACAAAGAAAATTACATAACTACAGAAGCAGAAATGATCAAGGTGTATACAGACAGAAATTTTTAAAATCTTAATTTGACAGGTCACAAAGAGATTAAAATAGTTTGATTTAAAGTAAGCTTAAAGCAGGGAATTAACCCAGAACACACATTCAACTGTTGTAAAAAGTAAATCAACTCTAATACACTCTTTACTTTTTTTTTTTTTTTTTTTTTTTTTTTTGTGGGTACCGGGGGGTCGACCTCAGGACCTCGCGCGCCAGCAGGCGCCCGTGCCGCTGAGCGATATCACCGGCCCCTTTTTCGTATGTGGGTTCCGGGAGTCGAACTCGGGCCCTCGCGCTTGCCGGGCAGGCGCTTAAGCCGCTGAGCCATCTCACCGGCCCTTTACTTTTTAATTATTCCCTGCTCAATGGCCTAAAAATATTCAAATATTTTTAAATATTTATAAGATTAGAAAAATTTCCACTGTTATTTTTATGATTGTAGAGACACAAACATAATCTATTCACAGAGAAGAAATACTTCCAGGAATAATACTTTCATTTCCAAATATTTCTCTTTCATCATGTGAGCAGACTGCACTTTTCATAGAGTATTAGAGAGTAAAGAAAAAAGTAGGAGAACTAGGAGAGAAGTTTCTGTCTCTAGTGTTCTCATTCTTGCTAAGTGCACAACTCTTTAAGACCCCTAAAGAGTTTCATGAAAGTGAAAGTAGATAATATGAACCTGTGACAATTTGGAAGGAAGCTGTAGTAACTGAAAGAGAGCTAGAGGGTGGGAGGGAGAGTGTGACGTTCTATTCTTGATCTCGGTTATAGATACATTTATATGCCACATGTGGGAACTCAACGAGATGTGCTTCTCACAAACTGCCGCTTCTTGTAAGTACGTTTGACCTGTGAGGCCAGTTTGTAAAAAGGAATGAGGAAAATAAAGCCAAGACCTGGCCAGCACCCTCTTCTGCTAAAATGGTGGCTACTCTTCAGTTTCTCCTGGTTTTATTCTTAGCCCAAAGACATACGTCCCTTCCATTCATTAAGACAAGCTGGACGTATTTATGATAACGAATTCCCTCTTTTTGAGTGTTGGCAGAGATTTCAATGGTGAAAACCACTCAGAGCCCCATCAGAGCTGGACCCTTCTCTAGACTGGCGTGTCACAGCTGGTTCACATGACTCTGACCCTTCCTACACATGTGATCTTGGCACCACTGTCACACTCTCTAAGCCTCAATCTCCGCATCTGTAAGGTTAGAATAATACTTTCCGTGTTATTAAGCAATTGACCATATCTCAAAGTCACAGCACTGTGACTCTAGCATAGCAAACTCAATAAATAATAATTGCTATTATTACTGTCATTGTTATTGCCAAAGTACTGTCTGGGGATATCAGAAAAGGGGAGAACGAGACAGCTGGAAACAAGGACGGCTACAGCTTCCCAGCATCTCCTCCTCTCCTTGCTCAGCTGCACTGTCCCTGCAGATCTACTGAAGCCACCGCCACTGTTTGTAATAAAGATGGCGGCTCAGCAACCTGTACCTACTGTCTCACACGGAGTCCCCAAACCCACTTTTTCTCATAGAAATAGAATCATCCATGCCCTTAATTTGTAAAATTTCATGCTTCTTTAAGAGAAAGTCAGTGATGAGTTGAAAGGGCTTTTGTGAATTGCCCTGAACTCCTAACCACTATGAATAACATAGCATTGTTTTCTGATATATATACATCCACAGTTCCAAGTTGCCTAAAGTGAAAATTTGATACATACTTACTTTGGAGTGTGAAACTTTTTGTATCATGATGTTAAGATTCTTCAATTTCACATATACACTAAATGGTAAGGGTACTCTCATGAAATGAAAACCCAATGACAATTAAATGCTCATTTTAGCTCTTGTACTCAAACTTTACAAACACAAGTTAAAAATAAAAATGTTTTATTAATAACTGTTTCCAAAATCCACATTCCTATATTTCCAACAATACTGAAGAAATAAGCAAAATAAAGAACAAGGCTTGGCTGAACGAAGCAAATCTTAAGAGTAAATCAAAAGCGAATAACCATGTATGTCATCAGGAATGTGCCCTACCATACGTTGACCACCCATAATTTTACTTACTCAAAATGCATCTAAATGTACTTGCCCATCATTTCCAATAGTTACACTGAAAATCAGTTATACTCAATAATTAAATGTTTGTTGACTGGTTCATAATGATTCTCATTAATATTTCCAAAATCATGTGAAGTTAGAATTTATCATTCAGTTATTCAGATGAGTAAATTTAATTGATGTCATGTGGTAAATAGCAAAACCGAACTTCTCTTGTGTCCAGTGGGAGCCTTCGGCGGGGCATTGGCCCCTGTCCTGGTGCTGGTCAGCAGTCCCCCAGAGCCCCTGCCATCTCCTTCCCGTGGAATAGGTTCTGGAATCCAAACACACACAGTGCACTCCTTCCTTCTAGTGCATATTTTCATTTCTGGACTAGGAGTAGACGGTGATGGTAATTTCTTTAGCTGTGCTTTTCAGGTGAACCCACATCAGCCCATTTCCTCGTGCTATTTTTAAGAAAGGAGAAAGTGATTTTTTTGTTGTTGTTGTTTTCATGCTGAATATCTTTATTCTTATAAGGCAAAGTAAAAGAAAGGGAACAAGACAAGGAACATAAAATCACATTTTGGGATGGAGAAGACAGTTTTTTAGATAGTATATAATTGTGTTTAAGTAAATGTGTTGTGTTGAATAATACAAATTAAAGCATAATTAAAATACCTGAGGGGCTGGGGATATAGCTCAGCGGCAAGTGCCTGCCTGGCAAGCGCAAGGTCATGAGTTTGATTCCTGGTACCAAAAATAAATAAATAAAATAAAATAAAATAAAATACTTGAAATATCTCAGCAAACACTACACACAGAAATTCTTTGTTCCCACATTTTCATCCCTATGCTCTCTGAGGCCACGGTCTTATTATACCCAAATATTCTCCTCTTCGAAGAAAAATAAGTAGAAATAAAGACAGCAAGTCAGCGTTTGGAGGAGAAAGAGTGATAACATATCGGGCACAGAAACTGCAGTCTAACTAGGGCCTCCCCACCTTCATTACATCCTTCCAAATAAATCTCCCAGCTCCTCTCGAGCTGGCAAATAAAAAAATCAAGCCGGAAGATATATGTGTGTGCTCTTCCTGATGAGCGCTGCCATCCATCTGCAGCGCGGCCCTCCCGCCAGGGTGAGGATGGGCGAGGGTGGAACTGAAGACTTCAGAAAGCCCACAGCATAATCCAGAAGGCTTTTTCCTTCTGACTTTGCAGCTCTCATCTCTGCCTTGTGTGATTTTCTCCCCATCTCTGTCACTCCATGACACAGGCACTGATAGCTGGTGGGAAGATAACTGATCACGTACCGAACCTTCCAGGGCAACCCTTTGGTTTCAAATCCATGGCACAAATGCATTTGATGAGTTTCCTTGAGGCAAGGACTGTGAGCTCCAGTATGTCCATGTTCGTGCGCTGGAATTCCACATTCTGAGATCTTAAAATGTGACGTTCAGGGCCGGTGAGATGGCTCAGCGGCATAAGCGCCTGCCTGGCAAGGGCAAGGGCCTGAGTTTGACTTCCGGTACCCACATATTAAAAAAAAAAAATGTAATGTTCAGTTTCAAATGTACTTTAAAGAACTGTTTAAACAAACGAAAAAGTCTGTGATGAGATTTCAGTGGAAGCACTAAATATATAAATTTTTCTGAAATGTTTGAGTATTTTCGTATTTTTGTTTTTATTACAAGACCTCCCATATGTTTTCCATTACTGGAGATTTGATGGCAGATGGTGAGAACCCTAAGAAATTGTTATCCCAACCCTCCACACCTGCTAGAATCCTTCCAACCATATCCAGTGGCCCTGCCTGGCCCTTCTAAGCCTTGGGAAATACTCTGCTTCTCAAGACAGGATGTTTCCTCTTGGACTTTTTCTAATTATTTGAAAGTTCTTTGTTATATGGAATGTGGGTTTCACTCACTGCTACCAATTTTGTGCTGTAGAAGAAGCCGATTTTCCTTTTGGTAGGGCTGTCTTTCAAGTATTTGCAAGAGATATCTGAGATTTATTTTCTCTGTGTTAAACATCTTTGAGTTCCTCAACTCTGTCCTCTGGTTCCTACTACCACCTCTTCATGACAGACACTGCCAATCCCAGTGTTCATTTCCACTGGCCAAAGCTCAGAATCCTCCCTGTGACTCTCCAGGCAGCCTCTACACCACTGGATTTGGAATGCAAGTTGGAACCTGATTTTCATCCGTGCTGCTCTGGTTTCAAGATAATAAAAGTTCAGTAGTGATGGAGATGAGGGAAGGATGAAAGCTTTTTAACAGTTTGGGCATGCTCAATTTTGGGTACTGGTCCAAGGTTGATGTCAGTGTTTCCTATACTCCAAATTAAACTAAGGAATTATGTAGGATGTCAGCAGTGTCCTTGATAATACAGCTTCCATTAAAAATGACTGTTCCCGAGCTGATCCCTGGGACCAAAATACTCACATTTGGCAAAATCCTCAGTGCTGTATTATTAAAAAAAAAAAAAAAGTAATAAAAATCAATGAGTGATATCTTCAAGCATTATGTCAGGATTTGGCTTTTTTTTAGTTTAAGAAATGATTAATTAGCTTTCATTCTTTTATTCAGGCCCTTATCTTTCAGGGCTCATGTCAAACACCTAGAACCTAGAATATTCTTGTTTGACGGCACGGTGTACCTTCAGGTCATGGCCAGTTTTACTTAAGTGTGCTATGTCTTTACAAAATACTTCCAGAAGCGAATACTGCTTAGAAGTTTAACCTGCTTTCACACTCTCCATCATCTTCTGCCAAGGCAACTGGGGAATGTTCTGTCTTTGTTGCATGAGATCATGTACATCCTCTGCCAACGTCGGAGAGGCCACCAGGGCAGACATTTCTCTAACTGTCAGCACCGGAAATCACTGAAATGTATGGGTGCATAATGATTCATACAACATTGTGGCTCTTTCTCTGGGTGCAGGATTTTGTGAAAAACTTAAGGATACAAACAATGATTTAAATATATAAAATGTATTCATTTAGATTACTTTTTTAATCATCTAGTTGCTTTGAAATAATAACAGTGCACTTAATCTCTCTCCACTTGACTTATATATTCTACATATCCTGTGATGCAGACTGATTAAACATCCAGTATCTCCACTCACGGCTGGAAGTTAGGGTAATCGCTGTCTGTTTAGGAGCCCTGAATGAGAGCCCAAATGACTTTTCTCAATAAAAATGGGAAAACTACTTAGAGAAATATTTTGGTGACCAAATTGTTTTAAAAATGAACTCCATGGAGATGGTTGGTTGGACAAAGGAAAACCTTGGAGGGAGGATGAGTGAGAGGCCCTGACAAAGAGTCCTGTGGAGTCAGAGAATGTTGACACCTTGTACCTGAGGGAGGGGCCTGGTTCTGGAAGGAAGATGATTCTGTCTGAGATGTATTTACTGGGAAGTCACTGCATTGCAATGGCAAGCAGGAACACCGGCATGACACCCAGGATTTGGAGGCAGATTTACTCACGTTGATGGGCACTGATTGGGATCACTCCCAGAATATCAGACCCCGATCTCTGGTGGTCTAGGGCTTATGTGGGATAAGCAAGCAAGAAGTACAGAGGCATAATGGCTTGTCAACTGGGGATTGGTTTACACAATGTGCATCACAGTGACCAGCTGTGCATCACAGTGACCAGCTGTATCTAAGAGACAGAAGCAACCAGAACTGGAACAGGAACTGTTACCTGGGCAACTAAGAAACTGAAGCCTACTGGCTGGGAGGGCCATTTTCTGTTACAGTATTACAGGTACAAGAAAATGTCTTGCAGAATGCAAACTTATGAAGTTGTAGGTTTGTGAAAAGTTAGGATCAAAAATATAAATGCAGGCATTTATCAGTACATTGTGCCATTGCCACTGAATCAAAGACAGGGAAATCAGTTCACTGAAGTGGCTGAAAGTGATTGGACAGCCTGGTAACTGAGCATAAAAGAAAAGGATGCACAAGAAAAAGACACAGGATGATAGGGCCTGTGAGATGGCTCAGTGGCATAAGCACCTGCCTTGGAAGTGTGAGGTCCTTAGTTCGACTCCCAGAACCCACATATGAAAAAATGGCCAGTGATATCGCTCAGTGGCACGGGTGCCTGCTGGCACGTGAGGTCCTGAGTTCAACCCCCGGTACCCACAAAAAAAAAAAAAGAAGAAGAAGAAGAAGAAGAAGAAGAAGAAGAAGAAGAAGAAGAAGAAGAAGAAATAGGATGATAGTTTAAATATTTCTTAACTATCCGAAAAGGCCTAAGGAAAAGAGAATGGACCAGGAGATGGAGGGAAGGGGGAGAAATCAGAGGCAAGGGAAGGGGATACAAAAAAGAATTAGGTTGTGTTAGGTACATGTACCAAAGTCCCACAATGAATGATAACTACTACGTACCTCAAACATGCATTAAAAATAAAATTTAATTAAATTAAGAGACTATGAACATCCAGCTTCAACTGCTGCCTGGGAACACAGCATCAAATGGATAGAGAGAAGGGAACTGACTTTCCTTCTCACTCATTCATCCAGTCGCCCCAGTTTCATCGAGTAACTGAGTCAGTCTCTGCGGTTTGTAACGTGTGGTTCTGCATGATCACAATTCAGCCAGGTCACCATCACCAGGACCTGAACTTCGTAGTTTTGTTCCGTAAATGCGACGAGTTGCATTGTCCTCTGTCCCCTGGTGTGTAACTAAGGGTGAGGATGGCATTGGCTATGGAATGCGTGTTTCCGCGTAAGGCTGACTTTCCTGTACAAAGGTGAAAGTTTATCATTTTTGGATCATTGATGTAACACTGCGATCCACCAAGCTAACTATTTTAGACATTTGATTTAGGTTGCATTGTATATTGCCTGATTGACTCAGTGCTGATGGATAAATCATGATTTTATTCAAAGAAACTAACATTTAGCCTGAAAGCACAGAATTCCTTTTAATAATTTGTCACCATGAGAGAGGATGGGGAAAGCAAATATGTGGGAGGCAGTTTCTTCCAAGTGACTAGCTGAATAATGTCGGCCTCTTGCTCAGTGTTACGACGTTGATCCATCTTGTGACAGCTCTACTCATGAATGAAAGCGGACCCAGTCGATGCTTCACCGTCCTGTTCATGATCTTGGCCCTTCAGTCCTGTGACGGGCTTCCTGCTCATCATGCAGAGATTAAGGAATTCACAGGTGCAGATGGTATTCTTTCACCACCAACCTGTCCTTACCATTCTGCAGTTGACAAGACCAGATGGATGAACAACCTGAAATTAAACTTCTCACCAAATTCTTCTAAGTAAGCAGACATTTTGTTAATATGAGCTTCTGAAGATGGAACAATACATGCAGATGATTGATTAGGAAATCTAATTAGAGGCAGCAGTGTGGAAGACTGAAGCAGCGGGTTCACCCTGAAAATAAGCAACATATTTATAGTCAATACTTTGAGTTAGAAAATTGAAGCGGGAGTATATGTTAGACTGGATGGTCAAATAAGCATTGCCTGCTTATGACTTGGACTTGTTCTCATACATCTAAAACTACACATAAATTATAATTTTAAAAGACCTATGACACATTAAGTCTCCAAAATATGAGCAAGTCCAGGAGCAATTTTTACTTCACAAGGGAATCTTGGGGTCCCCCTGACCTCCTTTAGATCTTGCCATCCAAAGTTCATGTTAGTGATGTTTTTGGCATGCCAAATTTACTTTAGAAAGCAAATCTAGGGCCAGCGAGATAGCTCAGTGGCATAAGTGCCTGCCTGGCAAGCGCAAGGTCCTGAGTTCGACTCCCAGTACCCACATAAAAAAAAAAAGAAAGCGGACCGGTGAGATGGCTCAGCGGCGTAAGCGCCTGCCTTGCAAGCGCGAGGACCCGAGTTCGACTCCCGGATCCCACATACGAAAAAGGGGCCGGTGATATCGCTCAGCGGCACGGGTGCCTGTTGGCGCGCGAGGTCCTGAGGTCGACCCCCAGTACCCACAAAAAAAAAAAAAAAAAGAAAGCGAATCTAACAAAGTTCTTAGTGTCAAGAACCTGAAGAATTTGCAGAGGTGCTCCCCACAAGAATCGGGAGGAAATATATCATCCCTGGGTCTAACTGCAAGACCAGCACACAGTACTCGGCTGTTCAGGTCACAGTGTAAGTATTTTATTGGAGAGAGCTGCCTTGATAACCAGACCTAACATCTCTACCCTTCGAGTCACTATCACTTTAACCCTGTTTCATTTTCTCCACCGTTCTTGATCCTACGTGATACTCCTTTGTTTATTGAATGTGTACTTCCCCATCTCTGCCATCTTAGTCACTTAGCTTGTCTCTGGGACAAAATACATACCGGCCACCAGTAACATAAAGGACAGTTTTATTTTGGCGCACATTTTAGAAGTTTCAGTCCTTGCATGGTTGAAGAAAGCTGCTAGTGTCATGGCACCTAAGAAGCAGAGGAAGAAAGGAGGAGCCAGGGAAGAATATGCTCGCTTCCAGGCCACCCTCCTACTAAACCACCTCTTCCAGCCAAGCCCCGCCTCCTAACAGCACGTTCATCTGTAAACTCATCAGTGGACCAATGCGCTGATGAGTACTGAGCCCCCCAGGATCCAGTCACTTCCTCAAAGCACCACCTATGATTGCATGAGAGTTTAGGGGGACAACTAGATATAAACCATAACACACCTGGAAGGTAACACCTGATAGTTACTCATGTTGGATGAATCAATGAAGAAAATGAATGGATGAATGCAGAGAAGGTGGGTGGTTCTTAGGCCAGTAGGTTTGTCCTGTCCTGAGATTTACTGTATCAAAATATTGAAAGCATGTCAATGAAAGAGTAGCGGTATGGCTGATACATTGTGCAAACCTGAGAAATCTAGAAGCTTAATTAAGTAACTCAGCAGTTCTACATCCTGGGGTGTAGAGGACATGCTTTTACTGCTCTAGGATGTTGTTCATTGTGTCAACTTGAGAAGTTTAGAAGTTTAACTAAGTGACTCAGCAGGGGGCCAGGGTCCTCGCTTTGTAAACATCCTGAGCCTGTGCAAGAGGAGGGCATGGAGATGGTGAGTGCTACACCCGCCCTAGGGCGGGTAGCCTGCATACAATATAAGGGAGGAAAAGAGGCTTGTTCTCCCCCTTTTTGCTCTTGTTGCTTTTGCTGTCTTCTGCCACCTTGAACTATTGCCCCTCACCATGCCACCTTGCCTTGGAGCCAGCTGATTATGGGCTAAAACCTCCACAAACTCTGAGCTAAATAAACCTTTCCTTCCTTAACTTTGGGTGTTGGGTATTTTGTCCCAGTAATGAAAGAAAAGTAACCGAGACAAGTAGCTTAGTTAGAACTTGGAGACACGGAGGCAAAAGCAAATGGCACCCATTCGGACATAGTCCAAAAGAGAGGGCACTTGATCATCACACTATAGGACTCTCACTGTGAGTGGTAGCAGCCAGGCAGGTTCTACTTTTACCTTAGATATCTCTCTGTCTTCCCTCCCTGCAACTCTCCCTTCCTGCTTCCTGTCTTCCCTCCTTACAAGAAATATAAAAATACATGGATTCTAGAGCCCGATTTCCTGGATTCAGTCCTGACTTTGTCACATACAAGGTGATCTTCAGCAAATTACTTCATCTCTCTCTGCCTCACTTTTAAAAATACAAAATAATGATAATAGTCTCTAGGTATGTTTTGAATACTGAATGAAGAAATACATGTAAATCACTCATAATAGTGCCTAGTTGTTCTAGCATTCAGTAGGGGTCCAATAAATGCTAGTATTACTTATCTTCTATTGATTTTGACATCTGACATGTAGGAACTCAAATATTTGATCTAGTTTAATTTAATGTACCATTTTAAAGGCCTGCTAACTTTTGCTTTAATGAACTTATAATCTTTCAATTCCTGTTAATTTATTCTGTACTTTTTTTTGTTGCTTTCATTTTCATGATGGACTCTCTGGTTCTATTGTTGTAGCATCTGTTGATCCATCCCAATCTACTACATCCCTGCTCTGATTCGTCTTTATCAGACAGATGTTCAAATATCTATCTCCACGTGCATCTTGTTTGAACCTCAGTTCACGCAGTTCATGAAATTCCTCTGAAAGGTTTGCTTCCCCAGCTCTTTTCCAGCTGGGATGTGGGTGCCGAAGGCAGCCCCACAGCCTCCCCAGGCCTGCATGACCCCGGGAGTGCAGGAGAGGTGTGCTCCCCTGCTGTGATGAGGTCAGCTTGTGTGGCCCATGTCAGGAGGGCAACCAGGTAGGCCTCAGCTATCTGGTGAGGGGTGCAAGTGGCCTCTGGGAACAGAGAGCCCTGACAGCCACCAAAGTAAGCAGGTCCCAGTCCTACCATTGCCAGAAATGAGCCTGCCAGCAGGACAATGAACCGGAAGCAGATTATTCCCCCAAGGACTCCAGGATAAAACTCACCCAGCTGACACCTTCACTATGGCCTTGTGATTTCCATCAGCAGAGAACTGGACACTCCACACCAGCCTTCTAACCTGCAGAACTGTGGAGTAATAAGAGGGTTTGGTTTTATAGCCATAAGTTTGCAATAATTTGTTATACAGGAATATGAAACTAACGCATGCTTCCCTGGAGGTATGCTGACAGAAATCTGCATTAATTATTACAGATGCTGGCAAGTTGGGGTTACATACTGAAGATATCAGCCTAAACTAATATATGTCCAGAATATGGACAGGGAGGACATCAGCAGTAATCCCGGGCTCCCTAAGACTAAGCAATAGGCTCCCCATCCATGTACATTTATTGACCTGGTAATATATTTCAGCATATTTCTGGGATTTTTTAAACATATAGATGCATATGTGTATATATGCACATACATATGAATAATAAATCCATACATTATATATATAATGCTTCATAATTTTTTCAGCAACGTAATTATAACCATAGGAAAAGAATATACTGTTTAGAAGAGTAAATTTTGGAGCATGTTTAAAATTGAGCAATAAGTTTTCTCCATTAAGAGAAAGTCAGGCAGGGTAGGGGCATGAGAAAAAAAGGAATCAAGATATATCATGCACAGGTACAAATTCCCTGTGATAAAATGATCATTATGTATACCTAAAATGCACCAATAAGCTTAATTAATTTTAAAAAAGAAAGTCACCCAAAAATGTAGATAGTTAATAAAAAATTGATCAAACAAGCTAACTATTCGCATAGTAGTTCATAAATAAACAGCATATAAAGCCATTTATGAAAATTTCAAAAGTACCCAAGATCAGAAAGAGGTCATCTGCTTATCTCCTCTTAAGAAAAAAGCACAGCTGACTCCTAGAAGTTTCTAAGGCAAAAGATCCTGTTGTGGTCTCACTGACAGAAGGTTTGGCGAGTTGCAATCACATTGTTCGGGCCATTTTCACTGTTTCAAACTTTTATTTGTAATGTCAAGGAAATCTGAAGATTTGTCAAATTTCTAATATCTCTGTTATGATTGGACTTTGAGACACTGAATTTAGACACATGTATTTCACCCAGAGTTGCTCAAACAATCCCAAAATGATATCCCCCCACTGGCAGAAGATAGAAGAGGGCAATAAGAACTCCTTTCCGAGTTGCTTAGTGAGGTGAGAATGATCAGAGGAAGAAAGGAAAAGGAAATGAGATCACTTTCCCAAAGCTGTTGCAAGCCCTCTGCTATAATTCTCTCCAGAAAGCTTGCACGGTGAGGTCATTTTGGCTTTGGTGTTAGGTTTAATGCAAGCTATGGATTCGAACGAGCTTTTTGAATAGAGCTCTGATCGAATGGAATAAATATGTCACCAAATGAAGCTTTTTTAAAGTAATGTTGAGACTCAGTCAAATGATATCACAAAGAATGATGCTTTGATGTGCTGTACACTTTGAATGAAAAACTGAAAAGCCTCAGAAGCTGCCTTAGAATCAAAGTCTCTCTAATGTTCTCTTATTCTCTTTCAAATGCAAGGAGAGACTCTTCTCTGAAATCCCTTTTCTACCTAAAGGCTGAATCCACCAAGAAGGAAGCCATTTACTGCTGATCCCTCCCTGAGATTCCATTGGCCAGAGAAGATTAAATGCACACCCCAGGAACACTGAGGAATTTCACCACATCTAGGCAGACTTCATACAGGCTCTTCTGTTCTTCGGTCCACCCAACCTCCAGAATGTGTATTCTTTGGGCCCATCGATTCCTCTAAAAAGCTTTTATTACCCCTCAAAATTGCCTGCTCTCCTCCCTTCTCTGTTCCATATGAGAATGGATATATACGTTTTTGAGTCGCTTTGGGTTCTTGGGTACTCATCCTCCTGTGATGCCCCATGCACATTAATTTATGTCTTTTCTCCTGTTAATCTGTTCAGTGTCAGTTCATTTCAGTGTATCTTCAGAGGACAGAGGGACTATTTCCCTCACCCGCACATAGGCTTGACCATGGGAAAATAATTACAGATTACATGCTGTTTTACTTTGAGGGGGAGAATTATATGAGCTCTAATACTTTTAAGAAGTTACTTTTTAATGACTCACAGAACCCAGAACATGTCAGTTAGGGTCTAAACAGGATACAAAACCACACAGTGATTTGAACAAGGAAAGTGCAAAGAACTCAAAGAGTTGATGCATGGAATTAGTAACTATAACAGAAGATTGGCTTGCCCAGAGATTGGCTAGTAAGTACTGCAAGGAAATTAAAAACATAAAAAAATACAGGAATAGCAGCTAGAAGGAGCAGCCACTCATCTCAGGCCGAGACAGAATATCCGAAGAAGAGTCCCACCCTAGGAGAGGTGGGGGGCAGGCCCTAGCTCAGACAGCGCAGAGAAGTCTAAGTGGGGCTGCTCTAGCCAAGCTTGCTGTAAATCAACCTTTAGGGTGCTAGGAAAAGCTTTTCCTGGGAGGTGTCCCCCAGAACTGCAGCTCTGGTTCCTCGGGGAGCTGCTGGCTGGAGGTGCTGTTGGTTGCCACACGCTGCAGGGGTCAGTACTAGAGAAAGAACCAAATGCCGGGGAAGCTGCCTACAGTATGGGAAGCCAGCGCGGGGCGCTGGAAAAGGGACCCAAACTGCAGAAGTGTGTGCCACAGGAGCCTGCTGCGTGGACCCCACAATGCCTCACCAGTGCCCTCTACTGACAAAACTCGACATCGTACCTGCTGACAAGGGAAACGTCCGAAGGACCAGAACTGTCTTCACAAATCAGGCAATAAAGGTGGAGATGATGCTGAGATGCAAAGAATTAATAACTGGCAACGAGAGTTCATTCTTTAAAGCAATCTCTCTTCCTGGGGTAGTGATGTCATCTGTGAAGGCGTTCGCTCTGGAACTTACCCTTGAGCTGGCTACTTGGGAATTTCATCCCCTTCCACCACCTCCAATTCTTGGGAGTGAGGGTCAGCAGATAATGATAGCTTTCGTATTTATAACGTGCTGATGAGTCTACCGAACTCTGCATTCCTATCTCTCAACAGACAAACTGTCCCCCACCTCTACCACCTCCTTGAAATTTGTCCCCTGTTGGGCTTACCATTTTACCACTCAGCTTTCTTCTCCTGAGCGGATAACTCCAAGGGCTCGGCAGTTAGTGGAAGCAGGATAGACTGATATTTCTCTTGTCTTGACTGTTTTGCTGGAGCCTCAAAAATGGATATTATGTTTTCTTTACTTCGTTGCCTACAAGAGTGGCCTTACTGCTTCAGGTGATTTTACACAGGGATAATTAGATATCTTAATTTTGAAAGATACAGATCATGGTTTTTTAAAAAGTATTTCATTTATTGTACTTTAGAAAGTAAAATTCATAAAAATATATTTCATTCGTGAAAATGCTTTGCACGTGTAGGTATTTGTTAAATTTAGTGTTAGGTCCCTGAAGATCTTTATTTTATTCATTTAATGATCTGTCCCCCATATTTAGTCCTCAGAGACTTCGGAAAACATTTCGTGATAACTTGATCTTGAAGACATTTCTATTCCAGCAAACATTCATTCCCTCAGCGGTTACTCATTCATTCATGCATTGATTCATTTAATACATAAATATGTACTGAGGGTATAATTCTCCATGGGTGGTTGTAGGAAGAGGGATAGTTACAAAAAATGCACAGCGGATTTTCTCATCCGGGCAACACTTCAAATCAGGAGGAGGCAGGCTGCACAGTCGCCATAGTGCAGGGGAGCCTGACAAGTGTGCTTTAAAAGCTGTGCAAAGGGAATCTGAACAGAGATGTTAGTTCTATAATTTGATGGCCAACTAATAAAAAAAATGGATTTTCAGGCTCATAATAAATTATATAAGAAGATCTCAGTGGATCTTAAAGAAGGAGGCTTTTCACATTTGTCATCAGCCTCCTAACTCCTAGTCACAGTGGAATCCCTCTATTCGACAGTTATGGGCAAATGAATTAAGGGGTAACTAAGTCCCTGTGTGGAGTTGCAAAGCTGAATGAGAAGAGTTGGTTTGTTCTGATTTGGGCATTAAATAACTGTGAGTTTGGAGAAGCCACTTGTGTTTGGGGACCTCTAAGACCCCTCAGGTTCAGTGATTCCCTTGGAGGACTTTGCAGAGCTCGGCAAAGCTGTTCCACTTGTGTTCATAGTCATCACGGCAAAAGAACACATTAAAACCAGCCATGGACAAAAAGGACACAAGGTTCAGTCACCTTCTGAACTTCTGAGTCACATGAAGATTCCTTGTTTCTCCTAGCAAGAATGTGTGACACTATTCAGGGATTGTTGCCCCTCAGGGAAGCCCACCTGAGCCTAGTGTCACCCTGTTGTGTTCAGGGAAATAGGGGCTTGTTGTGGTTTAGGTGTAAAATGTTCCCCAAAAGTCTCATGTATTCAGAGGTGTATCTTTTGGAAGGTGATTGGATCAGGGGGTGCTAAGCCCATCTGGGGGTTGATCCACTGATGAGCTCAGAGCTAAACATGCTGTTAGGAGTCGGGGCTTGGTTGGAAGAGGAGTGTCACAGTGGTGTGCCTCTGGAGGGTACATCGCACCCCCGGCTCCCCCCTTCTCTTTCTGCCATAGGTTGAGCATCTTTCCTCTGCCATGCCCCTCCGCCATGCCATTTCTGCCTTGGAGTTGGCAAACCACACAGACTACAGCCCCCAAACCACAAGGCACATTAAACCTCTCCCCCAATAAGTTGTGGGTGTCAGGTATTTTATCCCCGTGACGGCATCGCCCTTGGGGCTGACCTAGTCTCCAGCCCCACTAGAGGTCAATTTAATCACATATAGGTCAGGGCCCCGCTATGGAACATGCTGCTAGCATAGTCTCTCTGATGGTGGCACCAAGTCCCCAGACAAACACAGACACCCTCACCACACAGGACATTCGGAGGGCTTACGGGTCACCTCCCAGGAGCCTGGCGAGGCCCACACCTGTCTTTGAAATGGGCAGTGTGGACAGCCCTGAGCTCGTCCTTCGTCTGTGCCTGACTGTGTTCATCTACAAACTGAAGTGACGTTCAGATGGACCAAGATAATACACAGCTTTAAAATGCTACCAGGCTTTAAATTTTTAATTAAGCAACACAGACGTTTAGTAAGCTATAAAAACCATTGTAATTCAACTAATAGTTTAAGAAACAGCAGAGTGTAAAGAAAAACACATTTTTGTATTTTTCTTACAGTCAGGTATAGTTCTCTTTATCTTTGCACTCAGCTCATAGGGACAAATGTTCTTTAAGCCACATCCCACCCGCTCCTGGCTCTTCCACCCTGCCCAGATCCCACCGAACTTTCTGGAAAATGAGCCCCTCTCGGGGGACTTTGAAAATTAGTTCAGGCTAATTGCTGCTAGATAGGAAGAGTTTAGCAGCTGTTTCAAATAGGAAGTAAAGGGAGATGGGCTTATGTTGCAGCCAGAAGAATTTCAGTTCAACATAAGGACAATTTGCCAGCTAAGAAGAGCCATGGAAAACTAAAACAGTGATCAAGGTTTATAGAGTCTCCCTGTCTAAAATAAAAATAAAAATAAAAATAAACAGAAAGTGTACTTCTTTTTCTGGGCAGTTTAAGTTTAGAGCTGACATTACCAGGATGCTGTGTTCATGGTAACGGCTCTCGGTTGGGAGTTAAACCATGTCCAGAAGCAACTCAGCAGCCCAGGCTTCCAAAGCAGGCCGGAATTCTTAGGAGACAAGAGCATATTTAGGGCACTTCTCATTTCAGTTGCGTTTCAGCTCAAGTTGGATTAATTTTGGAATACTGTATGGGGTTATTTGGGATGAGAAATGCAAGAACGCAGACATCTGTTTCAAGCTAGTATTTCAGCTCTCTGTAAGAGTAGGCTTCTGCTCATAGGAAGCCAAGATAAATTTGAAAGTTGCAATTGCCATGCCTTCAGAGAACGAAATTTTCTATTCAATGAGCAAAGCAATTATACCGAGTGGAGCAGGGAATCTTGACTAAACACTGGGCGACATGGGACACATTTCTTACCCCATCCTGGGGGCCAGGGCCAATGCTCATGTAAGAAAAGGCAGGTTAACGACAGAAAGGCATAGCACAGATTGGATCATGGTCTCAGTGTCTTGGGAGCCTTCAGAAGTGAAGGCCCAGGGAAGCTGCCTAGGTCCCATGAAGAGCAATGTGGAGCTCTGGCGGCCCTGGAGGGCTTGACATGATAGTACTAGACCGAGAGGAAGTCAGCAAGGCCTATCTGTCCGGACTCTTCCTGGCCTCTCTTGGGCCACAAGGAATCCCTTTAGGGCCAGCTCTTAGACAGGGAGGGAGAGAAAGTTGGAGTAATATTTCCAATCTGATGGCTGGCTTTTGGGGAGAGGGCTTCTAGTGTTTATGGCCAACCTTAGGGGACAAAATGGCCTAGGAGAGAGAAGGGCCGGAGAAGATCGGGAAGATCTTGCTTCTTAGCCTCTTCCTTTCACAGTGTTCAGCTGTCAAGACTCCATGCTTTGAGGTACGGTTTTTTAAGCCCTGATAACATTAATTCGCGTGCTAAATGCGGCCTGCTGATTGGCGCTTCCTCCAGTGGGATACAAGGTGGGACCTGGACACAGTGCATGGGGAGTGATAAGAGGAAGCCGTGACTCCAGAAGTAGACACGGCAATGCATTGTTTAAAATCACCATAAGGAGTGAAGCAGGATGGGCAGTTCACAGTGTGCAGAACTTTAGAAAAATCCCACTAATTTAAGATCTCATTTATTATCAAACAAGTCAGAGGGTGAATGACAGAGTCTCACCAAGGAAGAAATAGTTTTGGTCTAGGCACAATTAGCATTAAATTCACTGAATAATAAAGTCCAAAACACAAACACAGATCATTAGAATACATGGAGAAAGTCATGATAAATATTCTTAATATGAATTCTGTTACTGATTTGGAGAAGTTGAGGCCCCACCTAAGTAGTCACCTGAAATAAGTATAGTAGTTTGGAACCAGAAGAACTTCCCGGGTGTCCTCATCTGTGTGCTCTCTGAGCCCAACTAGCAGCAGCACCAACCTGGGACCTGTCAGGTTACCAGCAATGCTCAGCTGGTAACCAGGGCACAGCTACGGAATCTACGTGTGCATTTCCGCAAGAGCCTCCACTGCTTCTCACCCCCGTTCAAGTTTGGGAAGCACTGCTTGTGAAACTGGCCAGCTCCTGTTTTTGTAAATAAAGTTTTATGCACCAAGATTTTGTGTTCACCTATTATTGTGTATTGGACATTTTCTGTGCCAATGGAAAGATGAGTAGAGTGATTTCCACAGGGATTGTACGGACCACGAAGCGCAACGTATTCACTATACAAACCTTTACAAAAAAGAAGGTCACTGATGCTCTTGAGTCCAGAATATTGTTTCATAGCTTGAGTGGAATGGGAAAGAAACTGCCCTTTGCTGTCTGTACCTGGGCCTTAGGATGCAGGCTTTTCATCCCTTCCACAGTGGAAGCCCTACTCTCCTCTCTCTTCTTTTAAGAAGTTGTCATGATGAGTGGAAAAAAGATGTCATGATGAATGAAAGTATCTGGAGAGTCTTTGTATTATAAACTATGTAAAATAATCTATTTAGGTCATCTTATTTTCTAGATTAGAAGGTAAGATACTGAATAGACAACAGTTCACACTTTTTAAAGAGCCCTGAAGTCCCCACAGGAGTGAGGTCATGCACAATCTCTTTCCCTTCTCCAAGCCCTGGTATAAAATAAGAGAGCTAAGAACTACAGTGGTCAGGGGACATGGTTTTACATTGTTCTCTTTGGCCATTTGTAGGGAAATGGATGCACTTTGAGACCATAATGTTAAGTGAAATACATCAGACACACAAGCTGAAATATCACATGGTTTCCTCTTATATGAGAATCCCAAAGTATGAATAATTTAAAAAGCAAAATAAAAGATAGATTATAAGAAATAAGGAGGTAGAACTTTTGCAAATGGGAAGGGGAACAAGAGATGGAGGAAGAGGGGATGGAAGGAGGGAAAGTGAAAAGAATTAAGTTGTGTTATGTGTATGTACCAACTCCCCACAATGAATGTATATTGCAAATATGCACTAACAAACATGTAAAAATAAATTTAAAACATAATTTTCTGAACTGACTGTCGCATTCTTACCAAGACTATGAGTCCTGCAAAGGTATTTTCTGATGTTCTTTGAGTATCACTCTTTAATACTTGCTGGGCACCCCCAAAAAGATTCAGTCTGTGATTCTTGGATGGGATGGCAGGACTAGTGTGACTCTGTGTTTGTGACGTGTGCCATCTACGTGATCAACTCTGAAGAAATCCTTGTCGTATGAGCCTTTTGTTAAAAAATAATAACAACAAAAACTTTAAAGACCTAGTCTACCAAAGTCAAAAGATCCAAAATGTCACCACAGGTGCACATTAGGGAATGTGGCTTTCAGAAAGAGAGTGGCTTGTAGAACAGGACATCCATCGCCAGTGAGGCCATGGGCTTCACAGCTGTCCATCTATTCCCACCCACACTTGTCCTGCTGTTCTCTGGAGACGGTGTCAGATCTTGCAGCTCATCAGCATTTATGAATATGTATTGTTTGTTAGCCACTAATATTACAAAAAGCTTATTCTAAACAATGTTGACATTAACTCAAGCTCATGACTTGTTCCAGACACTCAATGCCCAGGGCAGCCAGATGGTAACCTATCTTAAATTTGGAAAAAAAACACTGATGGACTTTGATTTCCCTGTACCCCTTGGCTTGAGAGGCAGCAGAGAACTTTGCAGAAGTTCTCTCTGTGAAGGAAGGGTAGGAACCTGAAAAACAAAACATGATAGCTACGCCTGGTGTAGAAAGAACAATAGGCTCAGGACATCAAATATTTAGCACCTACCCTGATAAAAGTTGCATCCCTGTATTTTAATAAATGTCTGTTTGTTGCAAGGGCTTGAAGAATGTGAACAAAACAGACATGCCTCCTGTTTCTGGAAAATTTATTTAAGAAAGATAATTTATTTATTAATCTAACAAGTTTTTACTGAGTTGCCTCTATGCCAAGCATGGTGCTGCAAGCATGGGGCACAGTACACAGAGTCCCAGTTTCACAGAGCTTGAATTTAGTGAAAGAGACAAAAAGAAGTAATGCATGAGTGTGGCTGTGTGTGTGTGTATACAAGCCTTTAAAAACATGGCTTGTAGAGCAGGACTTCCTTCTGTGATGAGGTCAGTGCACGTAGAAAGTGCTTATCAGTGCTCAATGGTAAGGAGAGGTGCTGAGGAAGGATTGGAATCTGATAGAGGGGATCAGAGAAGACCCCTGAGGATGTAGACACCTGGAATCCACCATCCCAAACCTGGCTGGTGCAAAAATGGGCTGCACCAGCTTATTTAGCCCACAAATATGACAACCGAGACATCAGAGCACTTCCAACTGGAAGGCAGATGTCAGACCTTGGCACTGCATGCTGGTGTCAGCCAGGGTGTTAGCCAAAGAGTGGGTATCCACATCGGGCCAGCACCATTTTAGTGTTGTCGGAGAGGAAGTGAGATTGGAGAAGGTCCTGGAAGAAGGCTAATGCAATCTGGCCACACTGCAGCATTTCTCTGGCATGATAATTTTCTTAGGACAAGCTCAATGTCCTTGCTATGGTGGGCTTCAGTTGAGGATTTTCAAAAGGCAAACAAGCCCATTTGCCCTTGTTACAATTTAGATCTAGAATGTTCCCCAAAAGTCTCATGCATGTGGAAGGTGATTGAATGATAGGGGCATTGTACTCATCAGTGGATTCATCCGTGGATGAGTTCACAGCTGAATGTGCTGCTAGGAGCTGGGGCCTGGTTGGAGGTATCACTGGGGTGTGAACTGGAAGATTGTATTCTTGACCCTGGCTCCTCCCTTTTCTACTTCCTGGCTACCATATGTTGAGCACATTTTCCTCCACCAGGCTCCGCTGCCATCTGGTTTCAGCCACCCTGTTTCAGCCAACCATGGACTGAAACTGTGAGCCAAAATAAATCTCTCCTCCTTTAAATTGTGGGTATCAGGTATTTTGTCCCAGTCACTGGAAAGTGGCCAACACAAGAGCCTGACCCTCTAGTCCGGTCCCCTACTCTCTATGCCCCTCCTGCTCCCTCCACCAAACCTTACTCCAGAGCCAAGGGCGGAGCTAAGCAGCACCTTACCTAGGTCCTAGTAGAGGAGGGCAAAGTTAGGGTCAAATGCCAGAGCTGCTAAACCGGAGGAGAATCAATAAAACCTACAACCTGTTACTCTGGGTGCTCTCGACTCTCACTCTGCAAACCCGCAAGAGGCCAAAGTTTTCCCCACTTTGCACAAAACGTCAGTCTCCACGATTGGCTATTACCAGCCCAGTGTTACTCCTGCTTCCTGCTGCTTTTAGACACAGACGGCTATGGCTGGGTCTCCACAGCAGTGAGTTCACTTTCATTAGTAGCTTCTGCTTAATTAAGAGAGGCACCGCGCTCCATCAGTCAGGGTCTGTGTCGTGCAGTCACCCCCAGTCTCCACTACTAATGGGCAGAGTTCTTGTGCTTTAGGAAAAATAAAAGATCTGGGGCCTATTGACTCCTAAAGTCCAGCGGCGGGGGGTGGCGTCTGACAGGCGGTGCCCGGAGAGTACTTTACCCTCCCCGGACGGGAGCTGTGATGTGTTGGGCCACGCGCCTGTTAGGTGAGTGTTACCCAAATCGATTAACAGCAGATATCAAATTGTACACTTTAGAGCGCAGTTTTTAGTCATTTAGAAAGTACCAGCAGACTAAGTGCCACAGATAAGAACGAGACTTGTATACATTTTTGACACTTAGAAAGAGCTACTCCGGAGGGTGGCCCTGGCATGCTGAGCGCGTTAAGTGAAGGAAGTCTCTGGAAGAAGAGACTCGGACCCACAGCCTCTGACCTTCTCCCGCCCCGTCTCTTGCGCCTCTTTCTCTCCCAAAGCTCGGGGAGGGCCTTCCTTTGAAATTTTCCTACCTGACTGCGAGCTGTTCCTCTAACAGGAACGCAATTGCCCTGGTCCTCCCCCTGGCATCTCACTAATCGGAAAAGATCGGCTCAGGAGAACAGAGGCCAGAGGTCCGTCCCTCCGCCTTGCCCAGGAAGACTTGACCACAAGCAAACATCCGCTCTTCCGAGGGCTGCCCCCTGAAACGGTGTTATTTACACAGCGACAGCTTCTGGTCACCTGCGTTTCCTCCGCTCCACCTTCCACAGCCTGTTGTATCCTCGAATCCAAGCCCCCGTTCTTTCTCCGCTTTGAAGGCTCCGTAAACATCTACCCCACAGCCCATTTTGTGTGCGCACTGTTAATCTCTGGCATTTTATTTAAGGAGTCTCAGTTGTCAAACCTCCACAGGGCAAAGGTAATTTCCCTTCACTCCCACACCCTCTTTAACTTTCTAATTCAAGGTGAGGCTCTGAAGTCCAAACTCCTGTTTCACAGCAGCTTCTGCCTCAGCTGGTTTCCAAAACCTTTCCATGCGCAATGCGCGGTCATTATGCGTAAGCCCTGTGCTCACTGAAAACTACTTGCGATTCCAAAGTGAACGCTCCCGGCACCTTTGCCTCCTCTGCAGACCTGTGTGGGGCGGTGAGACAGGGAGTGTCTGCCTTCTCCCCAATTCCAGGCTGAGGTCCCCAGAGGACAGAGATGGGGGAGGGGAGCGGTTTACCAGATGCTCCATGGAACAAAGTTTGAGTTCCTCTGGGCACTTTAGACTCAAGAAAGCCACTGAACCTCCATTTGCTTTTTTGTTGCTGTTAAATAAACAAAATAATCTATCCAATGTGTTGTTTTCAGAATTTTAGATAACTTTAAGAGAAACTGAGGCACAGGGAGTTTGTTGAGGCTGATCAGAGATGCAACTTCCAGAGACAAAATTTTCAACGCACTGAAATGTGCTCCAGGATCTTACGGATTTCAGACAAGTTTTAAAGGGACAAGTCCCAAAGGGAAGGGAGATGACATGCGCTGTTTGTAAGAATTTAGGCTGGTGCAGGCAGGGACCAAACCGCCCATAAGGAAGGGCTTGGGTAACTTAAAGAATGATGCAAAGCAGTTCTCAGAAGCAGTGGGGGAGAGGACAGGAACAAAGTGGGGCAGGGAGGGAGTTGGGACAGATAACCCTGGTGGCGACCTGTGGGGTTGGAATGCTCCACTCTGAGGAAAACCACGGCTCTCAGCAGGTTTCGTCCTGGTGGGCTTTCACTACGTGCTGGGGAGAGGATGTGCAGTTTGCCAAAGGTCAAACGTGTAAGTGGAGGTTAATATGATTGAAGTTGGCCTCTTGTGTTCTCTTGGCCAAGTATTTTGGGACTTCTCACTCTGGCTTCATCTGTTGGGTTTTAATTTTCCTGCAATATCTACAGAATTTCTCCTAGGAACAATGGATCAGTATTTACTAATTTAGTGTTTATGGTGACTTTATAGACTTTATGGGAATAAATCATAATGTCTTTCCCATTGGCGAATGAATATGGAAAAGATTTTTAAATTGCATATAAAGGACTCAGATGAATAAGAAAAATATTTATTAAAATTAACTTTATAAGGAAAACTACACTAGTTAGGATTTTGCAAAAATGTATGAACAGATACTTTCCCAAAGAAGACATAATGATGGCAAGGCAATATATGCAAAGATGCCCAGTGTGACTTATCGTCAGACAAATGCAAACTTAAGCCACGGTGATACTACAGCACACCTGTTAGCATTATTAAAGTAATGAAAACTGACACAATCAAGTGCTAACAAGGAGGCAGCACCCTGCAGGGCAGCACCTGGGTGACAGCGTGACATCTTCTGACGTAGTGAAATATTTATTTTATGTATAGGCAACAATCCCACTCCTAGATACCCAAATGAACTGAAAACTAATGTTTCCACAAAAGTGTACATTAATGGTTTATTCCTAACTACTAAAAACTAAAAACAACAAGATGTCTCTCAACAGTTACATGGATGGTGCATCCATACAATGGAAAACTACTTAGCGAACAAACAAACACAAAGGCAAGCACAAAAAGATGAACAAATTGATTCGTGAAATTACAGAGGAAAACTTGAAATGTGTTTTGCTAAGTGAAAGAAAGCTATACCTTGAGTGAGGGCTTATCTTGGCTGTCAATTTGACTGGTTTAAGAGCTGCCTGGGAGACTAGCAAAGCATAGATCTGGGTGTGTCTGGGTGGGTCGGGAGTGTGACCTTGGGGACCACACCTGGTCCCTGGCCCCTCCACCTCTGGCTCTTCTGCTCTCTGCCTCTGGCTTTCATGCTATGTACAACTTTCCTTTCAAATGCTACTCCACCATGATGTTTCTGCCTTAGAGCCAGCCAACCATGGACTGAAACCTCTGAAACCATGAGCTAAAATAAGTCTTTTCTTCTTTAAATTGAGTGTACCAGGCATTTTGTCTCAGCAACAGAAAGGTGACCAATACATAATGTATAACTAATCCATTCATATGAGAAAGAGAAAGATACAAGGATGGAAAATAGATTGGTGGTTGCCAGGAGTTGGGGAAGCAGAGGAGCTGAATAGAACACAGTCACAGAGGGGCTTGTGTAGGGCAATGGAGCTTCTCTGTGTGGTACCGTTTTGATGTGTACAGGACTCCATGGACTTTTCAAACACCGCAAAACTCTATGCCACAGAGAATGAGACTTTCGGTGTGCAAATTTTAAAAAGTCAACAGGATATTGGGGAACCAGGATAGAATGAACACCGTGCTGGTGTCACAAATGTGATATACTCTAGTAATGAAGGATGTAGGAAAGAGCTCATGTTAGTAACTGGGCATTCAAAACCAAAGATCAAAGAACTGTGCATAAACCCTGCCCCTCTCTGGTTGGTAAACTGGTTGCTCCCAGGGCAGCCAATTCCGACAGTATTCTTCATGTAGACTGGGCTTGAATAAATATGTAAAATGAATTGGAGCCAACATTTTTACTGTGCAAGAAAGAAATTATGAATAATCAGGGGGAAGTGGGAGAGGTTAGAATAATTATTGAAGGGGTGGCTTAAGCTTGGAGATGTCAGTGTGAGTTATTTTAGCATATATATACAAATAGATAAATACGTTAGTAAATACGGCAATGCCTCCGCATCGAGTGACAAACAGGACCACCGCCATCTTCCCTACACAAACATGAACGCTGCCATTTTCCCCAGAATCATGGAACAAATTGAGTTCGTGAACCGCGGTACCACTGTCCACCTGGGTGGTACACACACATTCCAGGCCCATCTCCAGAGGTGGCCGGGAGCAGTGAGGTCCCAGCAGCCATGAGTACAGCTGGTGCCCACATTTGGTTTCTAAATACCCTAATACCATTCTCAGATAAAATGAACCAGAGCTCCTTGGAGAAATAGCTGATTCTAGCCCTGTGTCAGTAAGTTGCAAGAACTTGTCTCGACACATGTAAGGGAGCAGGGAAGAAGTCAGCACTTCAGGGCAGAACTTTCCACCCACTGCTTACCTGGGAGCCGTGTCCTCTCCCTCCAGAGTCCTCCATTGGTCTGTGTGTCCTGATTCTCTAGCCATGTGTAGACGCTGAGCTTTTCTGTGATCACATTAAACCCACAAAACACACCCTCACTTCAGTGAAGCGTCTCACTGCACGCAATAATTAAAACTTAGAATTGAGGTGTCCCCTCCTCCCTGGGTTCTTCTGTAGTTAGTTTTCTTCTTCTTTTCCTTGCCCAAGCTCTTCTCCTTCTCATCCTGTATCTTGCTAACTGCAATATCAGATCCCTCTATTCTTTTTTTTGTGGGTACCGGAGGTGGACCTCAGGACCTCACACGCCAGCAGGCTCCCGTGCCGTTGAGCGATATCACCGGCCCTTTTTTCATATGTGGGTATCGGGAGTCGAACTCAGGACCTGACGCTTGCCAGGCAGGAGATTGTACAGCTGAGCCATCTTACCGGCCCCAGATCCCTCTATTCTTAAATAAGCAAAAGAAAAGGAAAGAGAGCAGGAAAGTTCTTCCCTGACTGGCTGTGAGGGCTGAAGCTCGGTGCTCTAGGGCAAGATGAAGGCTTCCAATGGCCCCCTTTCTCTTGGGATTGATCTTCGTTTTAGTGACTTTATGTCACAGATAACCCTGCAGTGCCCTTGAATCCACCCCTAGCTTGGCTGATCTTCTGTGATTCCTACTGTCCCTAGCCACCTGAGTGTCCACCTTGGGCTGGCTTCTCTTGGGGTTTTCTTGTCTCTCCAGGTGATTTTCTTGGGTAAGATCTAAGAAAATCCCCATCTGGCTCCCAGATGTAAATGATCCTTGTCTGATCATGTATTGTTTGCACTGAAAATTTCCGGGAGCATGATTGCCAAACCACAGCCTCCTACTTTGCACTACAGTCGTCTCCGCCAACTTGTCACTCTGTTTCTCAGGAATGACTCATATAAGGTTCAGCTGTGACCTGACACTGTGTGGGTGATGTAGTTATTTCTCCAAGGTGTCTTCTAAAGTCCTTCATTTTTGGTTTGAGTCTAAAGATAAATGCTTTGACTTTTCCCTGTGATGAAGTTACGCTCACAGCATACCCACAACTTTTCTCTACAATCTTCCCCCAAATCCTCTTCTAATAGAGAAAACCTTGTCCTTTTATACCCTCAGTGTGAGGAGAGATATAGAAGGCATAAAGAGGATTCTTAGTCACTTACTACAAAACACTTTTGTCTTGCTGTGACACCCCATATATCTCAGCTGCAATCTCCTCTTGATCGTCCTGTTACACAGAGATGCTTGCTTAATTATATATATTTTAAATTTTGCTTGGATGCCTTTGGCTTGCCTTTCACATTCTGCTTATTCACAGAATACAGTCATGAGTGTGCGTATCTTCCAGACTTAAGATACCTTTGATCGTAATGGCTGCTGGTGGTGTTTCCTTTTATAAGTTACAGGCAGAAATGTTCAGACATTCTCAGGGCACCGTAACTCCATGATGACATCGCAAAACAATGTGATAGAAAATCTGCAAAGAGTGACCTGAGCGTGTCTAGGGTTAAATTGTGGTTTTAAAATGTTTGGCACATACGCCAATAATAGCCATCCACTTACACCAACCCTCTCCGCGCTGAGTAGGGCTAAGCCCTCTTTAAGGGATAACGACACTTAGAGGCCTGCTGGGAAAACTGCCCAGTGGAGTCCACCGCACAGCTCACTTGAGAGGCAAATCAAATTTCCTTTCAGTCCTTGAGCAGTGAGAGGTGGCACCTTAACCCCCTACACCTTTGTCAACAATGCGTGGAGTAGATCCAGGGAACGCCATACAGTGAACGCGAGTCTACACTGTCAGAAATACACAGGTCAATATTTCCCCGGATGTTGTTTTCAGCCACTTTCTCTTCTGCACATTTTGTTATTATAGTGGCTATTACAGGGCCTCCTGCTCTACTCAGAGAGTGGGACAATGTCAGCCACACATTGGCACAGGCTCTTCCGTGTAATAGAAAAAGGCATGCTATAGTTGTGTACGTCTATTATTACACACATTCATGATTGCAACAAATAGAAGAAGGAAGTTTTTGCATCAGAAAGGCGCATCTCTGGTCACTTCTTCCCATTTATTCCGAGTGGGATGCTCTCCGTAAGGGGACTGTATTAGGAAGTTTTGTGACATCTGGAGAGAATATCTAGATGGGATGATGTCACCTTAAGCTTCCTCCACCGACACTCTTGGTGAATTGACTTGGATTATGTCATTTCCTCTGATGCTCTGTAATGCAGCCTTAAGAATAATGGCCCTGTGATGTAGCTGCGCTGAAAATGGCTTTTCTAGTGCCAGAAAAAAGATGATTCATATTTGGCTTAAGAGCCATTTCTGGAAACTGCCGGAACAAAGGACAGAGGTAATTCACTAAGGAGCTCTATCATCCTCCAGGCCAACTTGAAAATGAGGGTACGTCACCTAATGCAAACATTCAATTGACACATTTGTGCAAATACATATGTGTCTGCTTGTATGTCAATATCCTTAAGAGAGATGTCTTTGTACATAAATATACAGTGTTATGTATTTTAAAGGCACAAATGTATCAGACTGGATGTTAGTCGTTTCTCATTCCTTAATTTTAATTATGTGGTCAGCAATAGGTTGATCTGCTCTTATTATGTCATCAATCTGAAAAGAGGAGGTCAAAGTTGAAATCGTAACTCTGCCATTGTGTGTTCTCTTGTTGCCATAAAATGACATGAAACAAGACATATATGGTGGTTGTCTTAGTTATTTTTGTTGTTGCTGGAGCAAAATACTCGACACCCAAATTTAAAGGAGGAAAGGTTTATTTAGTTCACAGTTTGGAGAGGTTTTGGTCCATAGTCAGCTGCCTCCAAGGCAGCATGGCATAGCAGAGGGGCATCGCAGAGGAGAAACAGTCCATGGTAGGCAGTAGGCAGCGAGCACCAGCAGGACCCGCAGCAAGCCTGCTTTCCCTCTCTCCCTTTATATTCCATTCAGGCTACCAGCCTATTGATTGATGCCACACACACCCAGGGTGGGGCTTCCATTATCTGCACCTAGAACTATGCTAATTCCAATCAGTGGACTAATTTAGTACCACAAACCCTGAATCCCAGTATCACACACTTAACCCACACTCACACACCCTAGATCCAGCCACCTCTGAAAAAGCCCCACCTATAACCACATGAGGCTTTGGGGGGACAGCTAGACACAAGCCGTGACACTAGTCTTGTCCACTTCTACAGCCTGCCACCAAAGTTCAAGAGGCATTTGGCCACTTGAGTTGTCACTACTTTGGGGACAGGCATTCTGTCACTCCTTGGGGAGCTGCGTCCTGGCAGGGAATTGGCTACAACTCGCCCCTGCCCAGGAAACCTTCTTGGCATTGTTCACGGACCTCATTTGACCACCCAGTGATCATATTCCTCCCTGGCTATGTGTCAAAGCTGCACGTTTATTTTTCTTAATCTTTTCTCGAAAATCAATTCTGTGAGTCCCTTAATCATTTTTATTGATCTCCCTTGAATTTTCTCTAATATGATGGTGCCTGTCTGTTCCAGCGTACCGATGTTTTCTGCCTCAGTCCTCTTCACTCCGTGATCAACTGCAGCTGGGGTCCATATAGAATTTAGTGTGGGGGACAGGTGGCTTTTGCCTCTGAAAATATACACTTCTCACTAGTTCATAAGACTCCAAAATACATTCTAACAGAAACTAACAGCTTGGTTCTGACTCATTTTGTACGACTGTTTTGCTCTTAGATCTTGCTATGAACTCAGCTTCCACTTACTAAATGTTTGGCCTCTTCCCAGGTCACTTCTCTGAATTTCTTGGGCCACATCTCTAACTTTGCATTTGTAACTCTACCTCCCACCTCCTTGATAAACTGCACTGTATGTCAGCTAACAGTTCCAAGACTGTATGAGAAGAGGAATAAAAAACATATTTTTTCCAGTTAAAAAAACTTTTACTTTGCAAAGGAGTCAAGCTTGTTATACCTGCAAAGGATTTACCTGATAAGCAATAAAGAAAACACAAGAGGTAAACAAGAGACCCAGGTTCATTATTAGACCTGGGAAATCAAGCAGCTTAAATTATTATATGGGTGTCAGGGGGTTGATGACAGGCCACCTCTGATAATATCTGTTAACCTTTTGTAAGTGTCACTGGCTGCTCTATGCTTTGGGTTTTTTTGTTTTGTTTTGTTTTGTTTTGTTTTGTTTTAACACATGTTAATTAAATTTAGAGAAAATATCTGTGAAAGACAACTATTTTGGTCATTTTGTAGAGGCAGAAAATAAAGGATAGAAACAAGCTGAAGTCAGTATAGTTATTAGCAAGTTGGCAGAGGACAGGGTTTGAATCCATACCAACTGCTTCAGACTGCGGAACTGACCACTTCTCAGTGTCAGAAAATACAAAACACACTGGGGAAAACACTGGTCTGCCCGGGTAGGTGCTCTGTGAGATCTACCCCAAACTAGGGTATCAAAAAACACATGCGTGAAACTTTAGTTGAGAGTCAAATTTCCAACAATATTATGTTCAGGAAAGTAGACAATTCTGGTTGGAAAAACTAGCAAATTATTTGTAATTTACATGAAAGCTTTTCTGTGATTAATGTAAACAAACAAACAAAAACTAAGTACTTTAGTGAGGCCTCTTAAAAAATTCTCTTCCTAGAGAAGGACTGATTAACTCTTACTGAAAAGAATCACAGCAGTATTTCAGATCCTACCATCTTTCCTTGGAAATGTTGCTTCATACACATACACCCAGTTTCCTAACCATGAATTTGCACAAATCGGCCTGGGAGGAAAGATGGAAATTTACCTGGGGAAGGGCAATCCAGAAGAAAAGTGAGCGAGTTTAGCTTCTTCTCAACTGATCATCTCCCTTTGGCCTTCACAAATCCAAAATGCAGACTCTTGTTTGTAAGAAAATCCAGCTACATCAAATCCATATCCATCCAATCATCCCATTTGGGTCACTCATTATGTTAAGTTGAAAAGTAGTATTTCAAGGAGATTCAATTTATGTTCCAAGGGACATGAGAACCATTCTTAAAGTATGAACAATTCCTGCCATGAATTTTTAGTGGCAACCTCTGGTCAGGTCTCTTAGGACCCTTCCAAGGAACTCAAGGTAAATTTCTCATTTTTCCTTCCCAGAGTCTAGAGACCTGCGAGAATGAGGTGTTTCAGTCTGTGACTTACTGCCTGTTACTAAGTGGTTCTGGTTGTGTCAATAAAATTGTTCAGAGCTCTAATTGTGTGAATGAATTGAACATAACTAAACTTACAACCTGTCATAAGTTTCTTCTAGCAGACTTCTGTAGATTTTTCAGAAAAAAATCTCTGTGGGAAAACAAATAAATGTACTGCATAACTTCAGTCCAGATGTGGTCTCTGTGGAGAGGAGATTGAAATGGGGGATTCTGAAACTGCCTGTGTGAAGAATACTCCTCTCTGAATAAAGTTTTACTCGATTTGCAATGACTGAGACACTGTGTCCCTTGGTTAAATTCAGTGGGCTGCAAGCTGCTTCAGGGTAAAAAATATGTATTATTTTGTTTGTCCCAAATGTCTTGTTGAAGGCCTGTTCTATAAAGTACAGCAGGCGAATGACTATAAATTCAGTCTGAAAATTGCACAGGTGGCTGTGAAGGGAGGGAGCCCACTGCTTCTTTGGTCACCTCCTGTATGCTGGCCACAGTGCCAGGATGCTTGCAAGCAAAACTGTTGTCAACCCCACTGCAAAAGAGCCAGTGAGCTTCACCTGATATGCGAGCAAGCCTCGGCTCAAGGAGGTCAAAGGACTAATCTTCAACTCTGAGCTTAGTGAATCTGAAACTTGAGATTCAGGTTCTTGAGAACCAGGTCTGTCTGGTTTCAAAGCTTATGCTTCTTCCACAGGCCTAGAATGTCCGTAGAACCTACCTGAGGGGGTAGGCTTGCTGTTTGGATCCCTGCTTGACCTCCCAAAACAACACTATGAAAAGTTATTCAGCATTCTCTAGGCACCAAACACCTTGCTTAAGTGATTGGCCATTGCCTAAATCCTTTTCTAAACATTGAAATTTGTCGACAACAAGGAAGCTTTGCAGCTTTTGTCAGGGTAGCTTCTATTTACATGATGTCTTCAAAGTTTTTCTTTTCTGTCTTCTGCAGTGCAGCATGAGGGTCTTTCACACCGTGGGCATTTAAGAAGTACTCACAGGTAGCAGTTGTTTCATTTGGGTAACTGTTTTATGAAATGTTGCTACCTAAAGAGCACCACTTGGAACTTATAAGACTGAAGAGTTGGGTTCTCAACAAATAAGGAAAAAGAAGTCAAGACCAGGACAATACTCATTACTTATGGGCACAATAAAAGGGAAAGAAAAAGGTTTATGTTCATTCTGATTTTACTACAGCCATTCCCAAATAATCTCATGGTATTGTTAGAGTTTCAGCTGTTTTCCTAAGGGTGAGAAGTTTGAGTCAGTGAGATGAGAAGGAAAAATAAAGGCAGCAAAGAATTCAAATACGCTACAATCATCTTACTATTTATTAACAGTCCGTTAGTCCCTCCATCATGCTCTGTCTTACTCTGGCCTGATCAGAGCAGCCCACGAGGAGGGCAGAGCACTGACCATGATCTCCATTGCAGAACGGAGCGGTGAACACCACATCTAGAAAGCCCCACCCACAATGGGCTGGGCATGCCCTTCTCCCTTCTCCTGAAGGTCACCACCCTGGGGATGTCACCTTGCCATGGCTCTTTCGCTGGGAAAGCATCATGCATTCAGGACCACGGCGCAGGAGGCAGGAGGCAGACAGAGCTCCTCCAAGAGGCTCATCTCCAAAATAGGGGTGAATTGGGTGGAACCCATGGATCCCCAAACACCAGAGAGGTCAAATGCATAGTGCAGGGCAGATCAAAATAGCTCTATTTGTTTAAGGAGCCCAAGAGAAACGATATGTTAGACAAGTAATCAGTGGCCTTCAGATATCCAAATGGTTAATTCCAAATCCAAGTCTCCAGTATTCTCTCCAGAGAATTCTATTCCTTTTTTATAAATACAAATGATATTTCTAATGACTGTTTTTAAATAAGGTACAGTATTACACTTGGAGGTTCCCTAATAATTCTGCCTAATTGATTTTTCAAGCATAATTTTTAAATTAAGCATAGCCAATTCTTCTTATTCATGAGTTCTATATTTGTAAATTTACCCACTCACCAAAATGTACTGCATGTGTCGGTAAGCTGCAAGTCAAGGCTTGTGGTGCGCTCAGAGTCATTTGAGGAGACACACAGAGTTTTTGAAGGTACTGCTCGTAACTTTGGATTCTGGAGCTTCACTCCCAGCCTCTCTCCTGTGCAGGACGAAGTGAGAGCTGCTTTGCCAGGTTTCCACCCTGGGAGTCACAGATCTGCTGTCTCTAGGCCTCCAAATCTTTCCAAAGCTGCTGGCCTCATACCCACTGAGTACTTATCCTGATGCCTCCTTTTCTAGAGTTAACTTCAGACTGGTTCCTGCTACCATGGCCCTGGGCTCTCCATTTTCTCCATGTATTTCCATGTATAACCAGTTAGCATAGGCTCCTGCCAATGTCCTTTTCAAGCTGTAAAGTGCAAATCTTTTGGCTTCATTCATTCATTGATTCATTCATTCACTAGAACATCTACTCAGGGAGTGTTTCCCATGTGCCACGTTAGCTCTTTCAGCCAACAGTCACCAGCTAGACCCTCCTTGGACTAACTTGTGAAGCGTACAGTTGTACATTCTATAAAGTTGTTGTAAACACTGAATTAGTAAATACTGAAACATTGTTCCTGGGGAAGAATTCAGGGTCAGGTTCCTGAGAACCTCTAGTCACCTGGCACATTTGGGGACCTATGAAGGACACAGTTACAGAATTCAAATGACCTTTTCCAAGTAAAAGGGGTGATGGGGACCAAGCCTGTCCACCGCAGTTCACTGCCCACATCTCTGAGCTCATGGAATCGTAGGCACCACTTGAGAGGTGTGATGGGCAGAGCGTTGGCCCTGTGACATTCATCCTCTGGGATTCTGCTCAGGATTATGTTGTGTTGCCTTGGAAACAGGAACTTTGGACGGTAATTGAGACCTTAAGAGATTAAGACCTCCAAAGATTATTCTGGATTATCCTGTCCAGCCTAATGCAATGACATGAGCCCTATAAGCAGGGTTATTTCCCTGATGACAGCAGAAGGTGGCAGAGAGAGGCATCAGAAGTTAGAAAGATTTGGAGCTTAACAAGGGCTTGATGCCATTGCTGGCTTGAAAAGCAGGGAGCTTGTGGATACTGTGAGAAGAAAATGAGTTCTATCAACAACCAGTGAGCTTGGAAGAGGACCCGAGCCCCAAGTAAGAGCTCACCTGTCCTCCAGTGAGGCCATAAGCAGAGAAGCCAAAGGAGCCATCCTGCGCTGCAGAGCTGAGATTGTAATATGTGCTATGTGAAGCCAATAAATTTGTGATCACCTGTTACAGTAGAAATAGCAAACAAATACAACAGAAAATGGGTCATAAAGGAAAGAGAAACAAGTGGATGCCATTCAAAAGAGGGGTACATTTACATTCGCAACTAGGGGACCAGCAAGGATTCTTGGATTCAATGTAGGTCTTGAAGGGTAGCTTTCAAATAAAGAATTAGATGTGTGTGACTGAGATGGAAAGAAAAAAGAGGCCAGCTGGGATAATGATAGGTGAAGGAGAGCTCAAGGTATTTGGGGGGGACCAGAAAATACTCAGAACATACTCAAGGTCATATTCTCCCCATCTAGATTTGGAAGGATCATTCTGGTCCATGCTGGCTCAAGGGTAAGGATCCAGAATAAGGAATTCTAGCCCGTGTGCAAATCAAATCTCATCCTGAGACCTCTAAACTGGAATTAAAGATGATGGACTCCAGTTTTGGCTCCATCCCAGGTTCACTTCTTTGTGTGTGTGTGTGTGTGTGTGTGTGTGTGTGTGTGTGTGTGTGTGTGTGCAGATCCTAGGACTGGGTGAAGGTTTACCCCGAGGGATTCTGGGTGACCCCACCGGTTAGGGACAGCTGCAGGAGAAGCAGGTGCTGGAGGTCAGGGGTAGAAGCAACAATGGCTGTCAGTGCTCTGGTGGCCAATCTGTCATCTAGGACAGATTGTCAAGAATCTTTTGAGGGGGCTGGTGAGATGGCTCAGTGGCGTAAGCGCCTGCCTGGCAAGCACGAGGGCCCGAGTTCGACTCCCGGAACCCACATACGAAAAAAGCGGCACGGGCACCTGCTGGTGCGAGAGGTCCTGAGGTCGACCCCCGGTACCCACACACAAAAAATAATAATAATCTTTTGAATGGATAAGAGAATTGAGTGCGTCATGGGGAGGGGAGCTGTGTCCTCCAACAGAAAGTTCAATGCAGAGACTGGGTAAAAGGGGTGGGGATGGAGAGAAGACCCTAGTAGAGGTAGGGAGAGGGAGGCTTAGAGTGTGTTGGGGACCCGCAGAAGTCCTCAGAGGATGATTTCTGTCCTATTGGGAAAGAATGACAATTTTCACCAAAACACTTAGTATTGATGTTCTGAGTTTTCCCGGCTTAAACTTAAGGCAGTGAAACCAGCACCAGCTATGGAGACTGGAAGACAGAGTTTGAGTTTGGCCTACTCTGTTGGCACACTGCACGGCGAACTCAACTGGGTGGATGTGGGGAGCTTGGGGGTGGTGTCTGTGAACTGCTCCCAGAGGGCATACAAGTGTCCCTGGGGACCCTGCCTCTGCATTCTGTCACCCCTCTGCTGCCGTCTGGGTGCTTGGAGGACGACTGGGACAGGCTGACTGACATGGGAAATGGCGTAGATCCCCCCACCGGGATGAAAGATTGCAACAGTGCCCGCGGCCTGAAAACGTGGCCACTTGGTGGACCTCACTTCACCAGTGTCAACACCAAGGGAAGTTTCTTTCTTTCTCCGTGCATGAGTGCTGGGCTGTCACCTTCGCTCAGGCATCCTGTGCTCTCTGTCACGTCCGTCACACATATGGTGCCTGGCGGGGTGCGTCTCCCCTCCCAGCCCCTTTCTGGAGAGCATCTGCTAACCCTGCCAGCCTGAAGCCTCCAACCTCAGCACCACCTTTTCCCGGGTTTCTTGCTGAATCAACCAATTAGCTCAAATCATCTCTGACTGCTTTGAACTATGTCTTGTTAAAACATGGGTGGACGGGGACCCGGCGAAGTCCAGAAGTCACTCAAAGAACAAAGCCTCCAAATGCACCTGGCGCCGGCATTGCCTGAGTCTTGCATTAAGGTGGCTGGCGGCCTTAGCGCCTACATTTTCGGCATGACGTCTAGAAGAATCTAGGTAGAGATTCTGGGCCTCACCTTTCCTTCCTCATAACATTTCCTCCAGCATCTTTCACAACCTAAAAGCTAAATGGCACAATTTAATTTGGGGGAAAGAAGAACAACTTTGCACTCAAGGGATAAATGATGTATTATATCACAGATTATCTCTCCTTTAACAGCTATGCCTCAACTCACAGTGTCCTTGTGAAAATCCCAGTACCTGGGCCCCAAGAGTCAACTCATCACATTCACATTTCAACAGCTCTGTGTCCAGGACTGACAGGCCTGAAATCTCTCTGGGACAACAAGGAGTTTTGCACGTTCTGCAGAAGTGTTCCAGGGGGTACCCCGCGCTTCTGCAGCCAGGTATGTGTGGGTATGGAGAGATGTCCTGGAACGCATGTCCAGTGACCTGGGACTTAGTCTTCTTCGAAGTTAAAGACTGGCTCTGATTCCAACTCATTTTAGTTCGTCAAATCATATCAAGAGTATGGTAAAAGCTAACAAGGGACTTAATATTGAGGGAAGCTCATAAAAACATGCTTTATACATACACAAAAGACTTTCGTGAGCTCCAAAATGGCCCTTTGGAGGTTATTTATTTGTGATAAGTGGAATAGCCCCATTAAGAGAGTACCTTGCACTACCGCTGCTGTTCATCCTTCAACCTGAGAACTATGCTGGTGTCTTACCACGATATGTACCAAAAGCGTCTATCAGTCGATTCTGCAGGCAAACTCCTGAGAGTTTCACAAGTGAAAACAGCAACCAGAAGCCACAAGAAAACCTGCATTTAAAAGGTGATGTCTGCCTTAATTATTTGCAAATCGCTGTGATATCATGGTTGGCCTCACGAAGGGGTGAAGAAGAGCCATACATAAATCAAGCTTTTTCTATATTTAAAACATTTCTTCCAACTAAATGGATTATTTTAGGTTTGCACATTCAGTGTAATTAGTGCATATGGTCCAGCTGTGAAGAAATAGCTGAGGACTCCTAACTTATTATTAATTAGGCTCATTAAAATGCAAGTAAGAGGACGTTGCCTAGGTAAACAATACCTTATGTCAAAAAGTCATTACTTGATGAGAGCTAGTCTTCCTAACTAAAATCATTACTGATATTTTGTGGAGGGTTTTTTCAAGGCTCCGTGGGTGCCAGTTAACTACTTTTGACTGACATCAAGGACAGACACACAGAGCTGGAAGGGGCCCGTGGTACCACACAGCAATTCTTTTCACATCATTTCAAAATACGTCTGGGGGAGGTTAAAGGTTGACAGCCAATGACAGGCTGGCTTCAACTGCCGGGGTGTCACAGCGGGAGCATGTCAGGAAAATTTCCTGGGCCCCTCTGAATTTCTTACATGTTCACATTTCTTTTCCTGTCTCACAAGTAGGGAGGGATTGGCAGCTTCATGACAAACACCTGGGAAAGAAAAATGTGCATTATCCCTGTGAGGAGCAGGGAGGCGCGGAGGTGAGAGACGCTGAGCTCCAGCGGGACGGTGTCTCCCTGATACCTGTGGACAGGAGGGCAGCAGAGGCTGGACTGTCCGGAGGCGTGTCGCCCACTGGTGCCCCCTCTTACAATTTCATGCACTTTTCCAAGGGAGGGTGCAGGTCAGCTGTGGCTGCACGCCCTGGAAATGCAGGTCCCCAGCCTCATAACTCAGGACTTCGCTCGCCCCACTTTGTGGGGGTCTCCTCAGCTTGCTCGAGGCTCCAGGAGTGAGATGGGCAGATGAGCTCTGTCCAGCCTCCCATCCCAGAGCCTTCGGCAGCACCCGTCTTCGGGAGATGACGCTGGAGTGAGGACTTGGAGAGTCTCAGAGGTGATTCCCTGGGCATCACTTTCTCTCTCCAGGGCGCTTGCTTGGAGAGTCACAGTGGCAGCAGTACACACGCCAGCACATAGCTGGAGTTTTAGAAATGTTTCCCTGTCCTTTTTTTTTTTGTGGGTACCGGGGTCGACCTCAGGACCTCGCGTGCCAGCAGGCGCCCGTGCCGCTGAGCGATATCACCGGCCCTTTTTCTTGTATGTAGGTTCCGGGAGTCGAACTCGGGCCCTCGCACTTGCCAAGCAGGCGCTTACGCCGCTGAGCTATCTCACTGGCCCTCCCTGTCTTTAAAAGTCCATGCACGCTTCTGTATAAATCACTGCAGGGATGCAGGCTCCGGTCTAAATGGATCAAAAGAGGCTATTGACAGATGCTGAAATGAGTGTCTACCTTTAACACTGGGTCAATTGACAAGTGTCTGACCTAGACTTTTGACTGACATGAAGAGCTGTCAGGAAGAAATCTCCTTTCTAGTGATGACAACGTAGTGGGAGGAGAGGCCAGAGCGGAAAGAGAAGCGAGGCAAGGATTTCACCGGCAGGAGGACACACTTGTGTCCCCTCTGACACAGTCCGAGGAACTGCATGCTTGGTGATAACGTTCAGCACCAGGGCTGGCCAGGGATGGGAGGTGTACAGTTATATCTGCGAATTCCATGAGTGGGATTTGGGGAAAAATACCTAATGTTTGCTTCAGTCAATACAACATTATCACTAATATTATTTTTAATTCTCATTCCAAAAGGATTATAGAAAAAAATACTAAATTTAAAGCAAAATTTTCCTGCACTATCGCACAGGGAATTTTGCAGCCTTGAGCAGAACAGACACTGGAGGGTTAGAGAGGACCCTGAGCGCCCAACCTTTGCTACTCTTCTTCGGCACTGGGCACATGACCTCTCTGTGGAGAATATGATATGATAGCCCCTATTTTTGCAATATAATTTATTCTATATTTTAATAAAACTATGCCTGCAATATTATTTCCCTTGGGCCCCTCCGTCTGTCAGGAAGCTGCCCTCTGTACTTCAGATCTCCACTTCTGGGCTGTGATGTTGCACCAGGCTGGGTGTTGAATAAGGTGCTCCCCAAACCCGAGACTGTCCACTGCTTAACAGTGACTGCTCTGCTTCCCAGCCAGGGGAACTGTCACCACTACCGACACACGGGGAGACCGTGGCTCGGAGAGGCTGAGGAGCCAGCCGAGGATAGCTGACTCGGTGTTAGGACCTGGGGTCTGATCGGAAGAGGCGTGGGGCAGTAGACATGGCCTTGAAGGGTTTGTCTTCCTCCCCAGCTCCTCCACCGATCTCTCTCTCTCTCTCTCTCTCTCTCTCTCTCTCTCTCTCTCTCTCTCTCGCTTCCTGACCCCCTCCTGGGAGCAGCACTCCTCCACCACAGCCCTGCCTGAGAGCCAGCTGACTCTGCACTGAAACATGAGCCAATGGAAACTTCTCCTTGGGCCGGTGAGATAGCTCAGCGGCATAAGCGCCTGCCCGGCAAGCACGAGGTCCTGAGTTCGACTCCCGGAACCCACATAAAGGAAAAAAAGGGCCGGTGCTATCGCTCAGAGGCACAAGTGCTTGCTGGCAAGAGCGAGGTCCTGAGGTCGACTCCTGGTACACACATTATAAAAAAAAAAAAGAAAAGAAACTTTTCCTTAATTTGTGGCTGTGAGGTAGCGTCTCAGTGACAAGAAAGTAACTAAGACCCCAGAAGAGGCCTGAATCTCGCTGTTCCCCTTGCTTTCTTCCACCTCTCCGGCTCTCTGCCCTGCGATGGGGACCTCTAGGAACTACCCAAAGGCCCCCATGTTTTCCAGCAGCAGCTGGTGTCCTCGGCCTCAGGGTTTGAGTCCGAGCACGGACAGAAGGAAGGCGGAGGATGGGGCCAGGGTATGAATTTTCCTGGCTTGCTGTGAGCCACCTCGAGGAAGGCCATGGCTCCTCTGAAGGAGACAATGCTGTGTTCCTCAGGTTCCAGTCGTTTCTCCTCCTCATCCTTTTGAGCCTAAGAATGGTGACTACTCAGCTATCCCTTGATTCTCAAAGTGTCCCTAGGAGTCCCCTCGGCTTATCCATACCTTTGTGATTGGTCTCTGAGCTTAGCCCCTCCTGAGTAGCGGGTTCGGATCCACTACCTGGCGACCCCGACTGTTCAGGCTCTGACACATGTGGCCGCTCCCTGTAGAAGCAAGAAATGTGTGTTCATGTGCTCAGCAACCAGACAGGTCTGCAGGGCAGAGTGACACCTGACAGGAGGGGCCAGACGCAGCCCTCTAGTGCTGCACGAGCCAGTTAAGGTCCAGATGCCCAAGCCAGGGGCTCTTATCCTAGGCAACCTTTTATTTAGTGCCATCAGTCCTTTCCATACATCACCTGATGCACCTGTTCAACATTCACCGAGCGTCTCCGTCAGCTTTGTGTTGCTGCTCTAGAAAACCTGAGGCTAAGAAATGTATAGAGAAATGAAGTCTCAGTCCTGGCATCTGCCGGATTCTGGTGGCATCAGAAAGCAAGACTGGATGCAGAAGCGATCACAAGACAGGGAACCAGAGAGCTGGCAGAAGCCAGGCTTACTCTTTCTACAACAACCAGCTCTCAAGAGAACTAATCTACTCCTTGAGACCAGCACTAATCCCTTCTGAGAGCGCAGTCCCCACTCTGGGGACCTGGCTTCAAACACAGTTTGGAAGCCGCGCGCAAACCACACCCACACCAGGGCCCTAGGCATCATTTATTTCACCCCATTATGAATGAGGAAACTGAGCCCGAGGTTAGCAACTGGCCCAAAGCCACACAGTGGATGGCAGAACTGGAAAGCAGCCAGTGGCAATGGCCCTTCATTTCCTGGAGAAATTTGGCAGTTTGTGGAAGCAGCAGAGGCCGACACGACCTACATGGCATTCTGAAGATCTTGGATTCCCAAAGTATAAAAGAGTTAACATGTTCTGTTCCATGTGAAGTAAGTCCATGACGACACCCAAAGGAGCTGTTTCAGGACACTTGCATATCAATTGCTTACGTGACAGCTCTGCTGGGATGCTGAAGGTCATCTTGGACACAGCGGGCCCAAATGGACCTCTTCATCCCACCCCACTGCAAATGCGACCCGCTGCAGCTGGTCCTTCCCGGTTCCTGGCCACTTCATCTTTCCAATTGCTAAGATTGAGCACCTCAGACATCCTGGATCCCTCTGGACCTCTCAGGTGGCACCGTGAGGGGTTGACCAGTGTCCTTTCCAAAAGTCACGTCCTCCCAGAACATAAGAATGTGACGCTATTTGGAAAGGGGCTTTGTGGGTAGAATCATAGACAGAGATGAGCTCATAATGGGTTAGGTTGAGCACTAAATCCACTGAATGATTGGAGAGGAAGCGCAGGGGTGCACGGAGTGGAAAGTGATGATTGAAAGTGGGTGGGGACCGAAAGCAGGCCGTCAGGAACCCACTAACACCACGGTCATAGACAGCCAAGTTGCAGTGCTTTTTTTTTTTTGTACCGGGAGGCAGGTGCTTGTGCCGCTAAGCTATATCCCTGGCCCCAAACTGCTGTTCTTGCTTAGCACCTCTAACCTCTTAAACTGTCAGAGAACAAATTTCTCATTTTAACCCATTGAACATGGGGAAATTTGGATGGCCGCTGTGGGACACTAACACATCATCCTTTCAAAATATATCAAGAACACAAGCAGCAATGCCACCTCCATTTCTATGACCTCAGAGGTACTGTGATCCTGGGTCATCACAGTGGCCCACTGACTGGTCACCTGCTCTGTCCTAACCTTCATGGTCTATTCTTATCCACAAAACAGAATGTCCCTTCAAAGCACAAAGTAGACCCCAGGGTTCCTCTGTTCTTACACAACACAGACAACCCAGGCTCCACGGAGTAGGTGCAGAAGTCCCCACAGGAAGGGGCGGAGCCCTCTCATCTGGCCTGCAGGGCTCTTTGGTTTCTGGCTCTGCTCCGGCCATGCTGACCTCCATGCTCTTCCTCTGACACAACTGGCTCTGTCCTGCCTTCCAGCCTCGGCACCCTTTGCCTGGCCAATGCTGTCCCCTCTCCTCTCCTCTCCTCTCCCTTCTCCTGGCTCACTCCTTCAAGTGTGGTCTCAGGGTCACCTTCTCCACGAGCTTCCTCCGGTGTCCTACTTTAGATAATGCTCTCCTTCCCCCTACACACTCACACTTGCTCTCCCTTAAGCTGCCTGATTTCCTTTCCTTATCTGCCATTCTCTTCTAACACACTGTGACGTTTAATGGCTTATTACATATAATGCCGAGGGTTCTGCCCCCACCACGCAGAGAGGAACGGAAGCTGCACTGCACAGACATCTTCCCTTTATTCATGGATATATTCTCGGTGCTGCATAGAGTGCTCAGAACATAGAGGACACTCAAAGATATTTGATGAATGGATGAATGAATGAACAGATGAGAAGTAGTAGAGGAGGATAGAGCAGCATCAGGGGACAGATTATGAAGAGGCGTTTGAATTCTGTGAAGGAATGTTACATTTCCTTTTGAGTAAGAGGAGAGAGCATCTAGCATGTGTGAAATATTTAATTCTGTTTTTCTTTATTTTTTAAAATTTTTATCAGTATAGGTTTGCAGTACGCAATGATTACATTCATCGTGGGGAGTTGGTACCCGTTTATAATACATCTTAATTCTTTTTTATGCCTTTCTACCCTGATTTCTTAATTCCCTTCTCTTTTAGAAAAATTCTTTCTCCCTGTTTCCTATTATCTATCTTTTATTTTGCTTTTTAATTTATTTATAGTTTGGGTTTCTCATATAAGAGAAGTCTTTCGATATTTAAGCTCGGGTGTCTGATTTATTCCACTTAACTTTATGATCTCACAGAGCATCCATTTTCCTACAATTCTTTACCTAGCAGAGGGTCCAATTTTCTCAGCCTCTGTAGAGGGTCATTTCAAAACTCTGTAAACTTGTTGATTATTTTAGTGTCTTAAAAAAAAATTTCTTACATATGAACTGGCCTCAGAACAGAACCGAGTTCTATATATTTGCCTCAAGGATAATTACGAGTTAGTTTTAAACAATGAAAAGGGATGACAAATTTAAGAACCATTCACAAAACTGGTCACCACATCCTAGTGACAAATGGTAAGAGTGTTCCTTTATTTGAATTCCAGTGACAGTTGGGAGAAAAGGCCACTTAGCACCTGCACCTCACTGACACTTAGCAGCAATGAGTGGCTTCCTGGCCTGTGTGTGTCAGCAAATGTCTGCATTTCAGGACACTTCTCTAGGTGGCCAGAGAAATGTTCAGTAAATGAGAACTTCTTCAGCCTTGGCTGCATTTTTTTCTGTTCCTCCATCAATGTTTGCATCTCTCTCCCAGAGGGAGAGAAATTACCTTTGCAAATCCTCCTCTACCTTCCCTCCAAGCTAAGAGGTGCATCTCCAGGAACATTTGTAGCATTTCCCCTTCTGTTTCAGTGCTGCAAATTGGCTATCAAAGTGCTTCCCTGACCTTCCCCTCGCCTCTCCATCACACACTGACACTTCTAGCCCAAATCTGCGTCTCACAGCACCTCAGGAAACTCATGGCTAATTTCATTATTTGGGAGAGAGAGATGCAAATGAAGCCGGACAGCTGGTGCGCCCCTCCAGGCTGCACATGATGGAGGGCTGGGGCCCACCTCGCTCCTCCTGCTCAGACAGGCCCTGGGCGGGCAGCGGAGGCCACCGAGCAGCAGGAACAGATGGTGAGGAGGGGAACGAGGTGGCCGGGCTCAACGTGCAGGAGAGGCTATGGGAAGGCGGAACACGGCAGTCAGATGAGGCATGGTGTGGCGTGGTGTGGTATGTGCCACCCTAGGGCAATCACTCCCAGGGTAGCAGGGCCCTGGCACTCTGTCCCATGGCACTGTCCACCAGCAGCAATCGGCAGCACCTCTACTCACACCCACAGTGCCAGGCTAACATCCCGGTGTCTATTTCTGGTGCTCACCATCTTCGTTTCTCCATAGAGAAAGCAATCGTCAAGGAAAGCGGAACAAGACACCAGAGAGCCTGGAGGAATCGCAGTGGGCAAACCCGAGTGCACAACCTGATGTGACTGTCTCTACTGCTGGTCTGAATTTGATTTTCGGGTCCCACCTTGGTGCAGTGGTGTCAACTTTGTTCCACCTAGCATCACGCCTTCCTCTGGAATTCACTGAAAGGCCAGGTGATGTAGGAAGTTCCAAGGGGGTGTGCTCATGGTGTCTTGTGGCCGCCTACCCTCCTACCACCCTTGGTCTTGGGTGTACCGACACTGTTTCACACTTCGCTTCCTGTCCCTCTGGCACACAAGCTCTGCCCCACGCCTGAGGCCATGCTACACTGGGGCACAAGGAAGGACATGTGTCCACCGCCCTGCCAAGCCTCCTGACGGGCTCTCTGTCCATCTAGTCAAGGGCAATCGCCTGCTCCTTGTGCATTTCGTACTCTACCAAGATCTCAACCAAAATCTGGGCCCAAAATAAAAGGTGAAAAATACATGAACAAAAACTGAGACTCGTATTTCAAAGACATTGCCTGGTCGTACAGAAAAGAAGATAAAATGGGCATGGAGAACGAGCGCCTCCAGGCAAACCCAGCTGGGTGGGTCTGGGACACAGATCTTGACACGTGCTGCCAGTGCGGAATGTGTGGTCAGTCAAGGCAGCCCGTTTGCTCACAGTGCCTGGGACAGGTACCACGTGAGGGCTCAGCACCCTCTGTCCTCCTGGGAAAGGGAGGTGACATTGTGGCTGAGGAGCAGAGCCGGGCTCCCGTGGTCTAACCCATGCCAGCACGGATACCTAGTAACATTCTGGAGGCACAGCCTGCTGCCGAAACCACAGCGACAGCCTGGCTGAGAAAGGGCAGGAGGCGAGGGAGGGGGAGCCCGATGTGTAGATTTAATCACGGTGGAGCCAAATCATCTGCTGATTACAGAAGCCTGGAGAGGCTGCTGGAGACTCGCAATCATCCCTTCCAACTGCACTGGGCCTTCTCCATCTCATAACAATTTTCTTTGATTATCTTGCTTTGTTCTCACAATACGACTGCGAAATAGGCTCCTTTAAAGGCAAGGAACCAGCCAAAAATGGAAAGTAAGGACCAGGGTTTCTCTGGAGTCTCCCCACTCCCCAGTTGGGTTTTCTTCTGGTTTCCCCCGCTTCCACGCTGCACCAAGGGGCCCGGCAGTCTCTGACCTCTTCCTGAGTTTGTCTGAACCGAAATCTCTGGGACTGACCCATCCCACCCCACCACTGCCTAAGTGGAAAAGTAACCCCGGGTTCCAGATCCCTGGCCCCTGGGACTCACGCGCCACACCGACCGATGGTGTTAAGCTTCGGGCTGATCTTATAGCCTGCTGGACACGGTCCAAATGCTGCTGAGAAACTGACCTCGCTGCTGGATTTCAGCACTGTCTTGTCTTTTATAAGAACAATGCAGAAATCATCCCACTTCTTCAATCATTTTGGAGCACATACAGAGGAAAGAAGAAATGCTCACTGAATGTCTCTGTATGTGTACCGCAACTTTCCAAAAGTGTGTCCCTTCTAAACATCAAAGGCTGTCACTCTATTCATCTTGATATTACTCAAACAGAAGGAGAAATGGAAGCATAAAGAGTGCTTTGACCCTAAGTCATAGGAGTGCACACAGAAAAACCCCACAGCTTTCAAATTCAGCTATCTTAGTTTATGTATCTTACCTTAAAATATTTTTTCGTCTTTTTGCCTATTTTCTCCCACAGGCTGTCGTGCAAGACAACCCCAGCTGTTGCTTTATGCCCACGTCTGTTTTTGCAGACGTGGACAGCGAGGCGGGGTCCTCCTCCTCCCTCTGCCCTGTGGCCACTCTTGCACTTCCCAGGCGCCCTTCTGAGCGCTGCTTGATGGTTCTGTGCCTCCTTCCTAGGGAAAGGCAGCTGCAGCGAAATTCTGTAAACGCTGTAATAGAATTTGTTAACCACTTCCACATGATTTTTAAAGTAAATGTCACCATGCATTGCAGCAGTGTGCTAACGACTCGTTAGCAGTCTCCTGTGCTCCTTTAATTCACTTCTTCCACACTGGAGCCCGGAGCTGCCTGCGAGGACGCCCTGCTCAGGCTTGGCAGCTGGGCCGTTTATTTCTTCGCTTCTCCCCCACTGGCTCCCTGGGTGGGTTGGGAAGTTTAGTTATTGTTCCGCTTTCTCTCCTGCTGCTGCCCGGGAAGCGTGTGGGGATTGGTGTAGGGCAAAGTCAAATCCCGTCTTCAGGCAACTGTGGTAAGGGGTAAGGGATGCCTGGCCTCCTAGGGCCCCGGTCCCCTCTGTCCCAGGCAGTGCCTTCATGGAGCAGGAAGCAGCAAGTGGTGCCTGGGGCTCCTGGTCTCCTTGATCTGGCACTGTTAGTAATAATGAGAGCTAATGCTTTGAAATGGGAAGAATTCTGGAGCTTCAAAACCTGTGTGTGGAAACCCTAATTCCTGGTAGCTCTGAGCTGCCCTTATTTGGAAATGGGGCCCTGCTGACACCTTGAACTCAGATTTTCAGACTCCAGCACGGAGAGGAAGGAGACTTGTGCTGTCTGTGTGACTTAGTTCATGGTAGCCTTCAGCTCCTACGACCCAGCTCACAGGTTCCCACCCCGAGGAAACTGTGACAGCCCCACACAGCTAGAAAATCCCTGCAGCTGTGAGACCAATTGATGGCTACAGAGGCGGGGCTTCTGCCTCAGTACACCCAGTACCGGAGACTCCAGAAGGAGAGAAACCCCAGGGCTCCTGGAGGGGAGGGTGTTGGAGAAGTTCAGTGTGAATCAAGCATTTCTACACTGCCCAGCACGGAGTCCGAAGGCAGCAAGAATGAGAAGGGACACTGAAGCCACTGTCCTGGGGCCCCCGGCACATGCAGACACAGAGCTCTGCTTCGTCTCCTGGCCAGTGTGACGAGGACATCTGATTAGGAGTGGGCGGTGGTGATGCTCTCTCTGTATATTTTACGAAGTTCGTTATAATAATAGCAAGAACTCAACCTCTTATTGAGCAGTAATGACATGCCAGACACATACCTCATCTCTCTGTCTCGCTTTTCTTTTTTTTTTTTTTTTTTTTTTTTTTTTGTGGGTACCGGGGGGACGACCTCAGGACCTCGCGCGCCAACAGGCACCCGTGCCGCTGAGCGATATCACCGGCCCCTTTTTCGTATGTGGGTTCCGGGAGTCGAACTCGGGCCTTCGCGCTTGCAAGGCAGGCGCTTAAGCCGCTGAGCCGTCTCACCGGCCCACTGTCTCGCTTTTCTAAGCTGTAAAATGGGGATAAGAACATAGTGTTTGCTCTTATTATTATTGAATAATATCATAGATGAGGTCCTTTTGATGTTTTCCATTTTTTGGATGAAAAAACTGAGGTTAGGAAATAGTAAGTGATTCATCAAAGGTCACTGTCAGCAGACGACACCTGCTACCACCTCCAGGGTTGGAGTCCCACTGCGCGGTGGACAGTGATGGGCACCAGCAGCAGTGGCCCCAGACTCACCCTATCTCATGGTTGGCGGGTGTCAGGGTCCTGGGATGGACTTGACTCACACACACACTGATGGAACACACTTATTACACAGGGAAGGGAAAGTGCACGCTCAGATTCAACAGGGAGCATGGTCCTCACAGCCAGCAGCCTCGTCCCTCACCCCGGGGAGAGGTGCAGCCGTCAGCCATCCCGATCTGCAGAGGAAGGGCTGTTCCTGCCCTGCTGGAAACGGGGCAGGGGTGCACACTCTGAGGCAGAACAAGAGGGCCTCACCAAGCCCACACCAGGCGACGATGTGCCCAAGCCAAGAGATTGGCACACACCGCTGCCAGGCTGTTTCTCTCTGTGTAAGGAAGGGCTCCAGCCCAGGGTATGTTCTCAGGCGACCATGCAGTGGGGGACAAACGTTACCTGTGTGACTGCTTTACCGGAGTCACACAGCCAGTGATCAGCTGGCCCAGGTCTTCCCTCCCAACGCTATATATGGGCTACTGCCTACGTGCAAGACTTCGTGCTCACAGTGCCGTCTGCAAAATGGATTCAGACATGGAAATGAAGCTCTTCCTCCAAATGCTTCTAGTTCTGGAGAGAATGCGAGTGTGCTCGTGACAAACTGCTCACGGGTTCCGACTCTGACGTCTCACCGCTGGCAGTGCAGGCGTGCATCCATGGAGAGCCTGTTGTCTGCAGGACCATGGGGATGAAGGATGAAGGCAGCAGATGCGAACGCAGAGCTGACGGGATGCTCCGTCCAGCAGTGAGGGCGGAGGACAGTGAGGTCCAAGGGCAGCATCAAAAAGTCAAAGACAGGAGCCAGGAGTGTGGCCTTTACTGGACACAAAGTCTAAGGCTGAGACAGAGAAGCGTGGGTGCCGGGAGCAAGCACCATCGGGGAAGGGTGCGGCATGCCTTGGGGTGCAGGGACAGGCGTCTTGAAGCAGGGGACTCTGCAGGGCTTTGGGGACACAGTGGTTGCTGGGGCCTCGGGGAGCACAGCATTAGAGGACAGTCCTGGTAGAAACTGAGCTTCTTCCCTAATAGTTCGCCCAAAAGTACTGAGGAATCTGCACAGTCGTCCAGGCTCTGTGTTAAACCCCGACTTGTCTGAGTGGGAGGTGGGGTCAGCTCTGTTCTCCTGACTGGGCGGAGGCATCTGGGCCACCCTAGGGTCAAGGACAGGTCACTTCTGTTACCAATGATTAATGCAGCCAGAGACACTGACCCATGCGCGAGGGCACATCCTTCCATGTTACTTTTTCTAAACAAAACTACATATATGTGGCTTTTTGTTTTGTTTTGTTTTTTTATTTTTTGAGACAGGGTTTCACTATGTAGCCCAGGCTGGCCTCGAACTTGTAGTGATCTTCCTGCCTCAGCCTCACAAGTGCTGGGATTACAGGTGCACGCCACCACGCCCAGAATAGGTGGCCTTTTAAAAGTGTTTTGTTACAAAAATAGATGGTATTTATACCATTTTTAACCACTTATGTAAAAGTGGTATACAATATCATGGAATTTTCCCCGTGTGACAAACGCAACACTAATACATCTTTTTAAACAGTTGCATAGTATTCCACTGCAAGGCATCATCGTCTTTGTTTAAGGATCATTTTAATACGTGACTGGGACAGACCCTTGAGGGAGGAGCAAAAGTGTGACTATTGGAAGTGAATGTGTTTGCATTGCATATTTGTGGCCTTGGATGTTGTGTGTGTGTGCAAATGTGTGCACCAAAGTGCAAGAAGCGAGGCAGAAAGGACCTCACGAGATCCAAGGTCATCAGGACAGAGAGGCGGTCAGAACTGACAGCACTTTGGGAGCCCAGAGTCACATGCAGCAGCCGCCTGAGGGCCGGGCGAGCATCTGAAGCTGTGACTTAAACTGAGGCTCCTCAGAGCGGCTGGGAGGGGTGCAGGACTCCGGGCCTCGCAGAGGGACGCGGACCTACTTGGGGAGCTGAGTCGACCCTGGGTCTCACGAGAGGGGCAGGGCTCGCGGTGTCCAGCGATGCCCGGTGTGTAGAAGCTACCTGTAGGCTAGAGTAGGAATTTCCCCTGCAGCAATGAGTGGGGAAGAGGATGCGACTCTCCACCGAGTGTGCAGTTTAAAACAAAAACAAAATATTTTCTTTTTTTAAAAAAAAGCAAGGGCCAGTGAGATGGCTCAGCGGCATAAGCGCCTGCCTGGAAAGCGCGAGGGCCCGAGTTCGACTCCCAGAACCCACATACGAAAAAAGGGCCGGTGATATGGCTCAGCGGCAGGGGCGCCTGCTGGAGCGCGAGGTCCTGAGGTCGACCCCCGGTACCTACAAAAAAAAAAAAAAAAAAAGGCAAGACAACATAGGAAAATGACACAAGAAAGCAATAAATGTTGCAGATGCTTCTTTTTCAAAGGCTCCCTTCCCCTGGTTCCCACTGAATCGCTGCTGTTTTGAAAGCCGGCCTCCCAGAAGGGCGCGCTCCAGGCAGAGGTCGCACTGACTCAGTCTCCCGCCGCTCTGTGCGGACCCAGGCCCTGCCTGGGCTCTCTGACCTGCGGTGCCAGCCTCCAGCTCAACCAGTGCAGGTCTGCTCCTGCCACAACGCTTCCGGCCCTCAGCGGGTCCCCGCGCAGGCCGCTCCTCCCGGACGCAGGCCCTGGGTGTTGGCACCCTGGGCTCCGCGCAGCCACGGTGGCCTCCAAGGGCGGCGCTCTGAGAAGTCCTCTGGCCGCTTAGCGGAGAGGGCGATGCCCTTGACCTGCCAGGTGCGTCCTGTCCCCAAAGCGCTGGGAAGCAGGCCTGACTGCAGGCTGCTTTCAGTCGCCCGGCACCAGCTTCTGCAGACCCAGAAGCTCGCGCGGTCTTACAGCTCTCCAGGACGAGTGGGCGGTCGGATCCCACGGAGCTGAGTGCAACAGAACACAGGAGTCGTTCACACATACCAGAAATGTCTGTACCAGGTGATAACCAGATAACCAAAATGACCAATGGTGGGGGCTTTTTCCCCTAATAATCAACTTTTAATTTTGCTCATTCCCTTTGAGCTAAGAAAAGCACATATCATCCAACGAAACCATTCACCCAGAATAGATTTATTAGGTTGCGGAATATATTACGCGATTTGGCGCGCGGCAGACTCCTTTCCCAGTTATTTGATTAAATCGTGGACAAACTTGCCAGTAACTTTTTGCTTCATTGGGAGGTGAAGTGTTTTTAAAATACTAGGAACCCAAATCAGGATGTAAGTGGAGTGAACCTTCTACATTTTTAATACAGAAGGAAAGTCGATACTTGAAAGTAGTGGGTTATTCAAAAATCATGTTGCCGGCTGCGATACCTGTGGGCGTGATCCTCGTTGGCGAGATGATGGACCGCAGACGTGGACACCTAAGCAGACTCGGCTCTGGAGGACAGAGCAGGCTCAGTCCCTGATCTCGGTGGGACAGGGCTTTCACTCCCTGGCTCACATGAGATGACTTGCTCCACCCAAGTAAGGACACGTTTCAAAAGCATGTGGTGCATGTCATCGGTGACATTAGAGTTCAGTGACGAATAGTAAACTCCAAGTCCAGACGATTGCCACTGTGCTTATTTTCTAACTACATGTTCATCAGCCTCCTCGATTCCGTGACCTGCATGTCAGGAGCCACTTCGCTGGAGACTCTCAGAACCGATCCCTCTCAGAAATAGTAACTAAAGCTCACTACTATCACTTAGCGTGACTGGCACTCCTTTTTCCTGTCTTCTCCCTCACTCTACCTAGACTACACTGTTACAGACATCTCTGTATCTCAAAAACCCTATCTTCTCCCAATCTTTCTTTCTTCCTTCTTCTAATAACCAAGAACTTATTTTCCTTCATTCATCTCACCCACAGCCTTATACGTACAGCAAACTTCAAGCCATACATAAAAGATGTACTTGATATGTTGCCTTGGACCCTCCCCGCTTTCAGCAGACTGACAAGTGGCAGGCATTGCACTGGAAAGCTGTCGGGCATGAAGACAGCAAACTTTTATCTTTTTTGTCCAAAGCCTCAATCAACATAGCAGATAGGAAAGACCGCAAAGCATATGCAGTGATTCATAATTACTTTCTCGTTGATTTCCAAGAGAAATAATTCCAACTGGGAGAGAGAGACAAGGAGAGTAGAAAAGGAAAATATGAAGTGTCTGCCCTGGAGAGGGAGGGCTGAACTCTCCCCTGCACCAGGCATTTAGGAACAAAGGCATAAGGAAAGTGCTCAGGTTTCTAGGAGTCCTAGGAGGGAGGGAGCTTTGCAGAAGAGAACCATAATGACCTGCAGGGGTTTCTAGGGAGTCAGGAAAGACTACAGCCTCAGAATAAAAAAAGGAGCATTAACACTCCTCACTCTCCTCCCTGCCCAGAAAGAGCTGGGAAACTTGGCTGAGCTAGCTGGTAGCCCTGAACCAGCTGAGGACCTTTGCAACGAGCACGGGGAGAAGCTGCGGAAGAAGAGCCTGGGCCAGCCTGTGGAGATCCATCACGTCATTACTTCTCAACAGAAGCCACATGGAGATGACACAGCTAAGAAACAGATGAGAAGAGCCAGGGGGCTACCACCTCCACCCGAAGATCCCAGCTGCTGAGTGGATACCCACCCTCCGGCTGGCACAGCACCATGGAACCCAGGAGCCGGAGACAGCAGGACCAGAGGAACTCGAGTCGCCTGAATTTGGAACTAAGAGGACCGATTACTGGATTTACCTGTGATGATCCGATGGAGTTGTCTGCCATGCAAAAGGGATAGGAGCTCGAGATACCTATTGCAGTTAGTCGCAGGGAAAATGTGCCCAGTCACACACCAGCTCTGGGGACTGAAATTTGTACTTAACACATGTCGTAGTTTTTTTGGATGTGCTGCCCCTTGAAGCCTCTAACTTCTAAATTCTCTCTTCTATTCCCAGGCTGCAGAGCTCTGCTGGGGGGTAGCACAGTGAATGAAGGTGGGGAGCTAGGTGGGCTTCTAGGTTGGCCTCAGTTCGACGGGTGGGATTTAGACAGGCGGAGGACAGAATGTAACAAAACAAGAACTAGCAGCTAGGTAGGGTGATGCCCCTTCACACATACACGTCACACTCAGTGTTCCCGACGATCTCGGAGGGAAGAAGCCAGTCTGTACTTTTAGTGACTAAGGCCATGCAGCGTTATCTACAGTGGAGGCTAGAGTTGACACAACTTTTGGGATGCTGGGTCACACATGTTCTCTGCTCAAGGATGTCCTTTGGGGTGCACAAGTTTGCCTTTGGTTGTTATAAGTTTCTTTTAGATCACTGGGTAAAATATGACCTCTCATCTGCAGAATCTCATTTGATCTTATTACTATCACTCCCATTTTACAGATGAATAAACAGAGCCTTGCTTGCTTAAAGTCATGCTATTGTTGAGATATAGAGCTCAGACTGAAAGCAATTTTTCTGTTTTGTAACTCAATGCCCTATCTATTATATCTATTAATATTAAGCCATAGTAGCACATTATTAAATGTTAAATTTTTGGAGAAGCAAACCATTGCCTTCTTCATGGGGAACAATGAATGGTTGTACGTTTTCCTTAGATTCTTATGAATGTCACATATACATCACACTAGAAAACAGGGTTATAGTTGATTGATTTCCATTTCCTCTCAAAGAGCTTCACTAAAATGACATATTTTAATCTGAAAATTGGAGAAGTACAAATGTATTTGCTATCAAAATAGCCTAGCATGAGCAAAGCATTACTCTCTCAAGTAGAAAATGTTATTATTGCTAACAAAACCAGTTCCTCAATATGAACTTTAAGATCAGTTTGTTTTTTAAATCATTTCTCACAGGCTTCCTTCTCTCTCTTTTGATCATTTTGCTGCACTTGCAATTTGATATCTCATTCATGCCATCCTGTCTGCAAACTCTGTTTAGTGCAAACCTTTGCAAAAAAAAAAAAAAAAAAAATCTCTTATTTGACCATGAACTTTTGATGATCTAGTTAGCGTTACTGTCAAGCTTCCCGCGGTCTTTTTGAAAAGCAGGACTTGTCCATTCTGCCCTCTGGCCAACTTCAGTGGGACTAAAGCATTAGCAAGAGCCATCAAACTGCCTGACGGCTTGTCACCAGCGAGAATCCATTAATTTACACACATTTTCCACTGTTTGGCATCTACCATGATAACTCTTTTCTCTTCCAAGCAGCTCCTGTTTGCATTTAACACTTGGGTTAATTTTCATCAGAGTTTAAATTTAGCCATCAGTTATTTCAGGGGACCTGTCAGCCAACATATGGAGAGAGGAAGAAAAAAATCCTTCTGAATTTATAATAAAGTGGAATCTGTTGAATGTGAAACAAAAACCAACGGCAATATCGGGCAGCCCCGGTGGGGAGAGCAGGGTCAGGCAAGAATTGCAGAGTGGATTAGCTGCTCTATTCACCAGAGCCGCACCTGGGTACCTCCCGCGCTTCCTGATAGATCAAAAAATGATGGAAAGACACAGCTCCATTTGTCCCCTTTTATAAAGGATAATTAACCTGTCAGTCTCGCTACTTCAACAACTCCATTAAACTCGAGGCGGGACGGGTGCTGAGAAGTCCTGTCTTTATCCAAAAGGAATGCAGGGCACTTGCATGAATGGGGGGAGAAGAAAGAAAACATAGCCACAAGCACCCTGATAATGCTGTCTGGTGCCTGAAAAATGGAACATGCTTCTTCCAATTATGTAATAATCCCGCCTTGACTATGACCTGCTAAAAGTAATTTTCTTAACTTGGAAGGCAGAGGAAATAATGTCACAGCCCAGCTAGGTCTGAAAAGCACACCGTTTAAAAATTGAGGTTATAGGGTTTCAAAGGCTGTCGGGCCAAACTGTTTAAGACCTAGAGTGATGGCCACTGCAAGTGAATAGCATTTCACAAGTAATAAAAAGAAATGAGAGCCGGGCTCTGGGTCCCAGCCTCTCCCTCTGCGGCCCCACATTGGCGCTTACGGCTTGCGTTGGGATGGAGCGTAGCTTTACTTCTAACGAGCTTGGAAACCTCTAAGCAAGTTCATCTGGGAGAAAAGAATACTTAAACCATTTGAGTGCTTAAAATCTTAAGCAATCATGGCTTTACATATACTACTTATACTGTATTTCAGTATTTCTATAAACACACATATATGTACATAATATATATTTATATATTGCATCTATGTATAATATTTATATAGTAGTTTAATTAAGACTGTGCCTCTTTAGAAATTCTATTCTGTATAAGGAAGCACCCAAGCATAGTAAAAAGAAAGTAATAATAGAATAATTCTCAAACTTTATAAATAAAATTATGTTGCTTCCTCTCAAAGCAGAAACGGTTTTATGAGGTCGGTAATTCTGTTCTATAATATCACATTTCATTATGACAGAATAATAATTTAATAATCATAAAATACTAATAAAAATTTCAAGCAGATATCATAAGAGTAAATTTTAACATGCTTGTCTTGTCTAGATAGTCAAGAATTCTGAGTATGTTCATATAATTGTCCAAGACAGGCCAAAATTATTTTTAAAAATCATCTCAAATGATTAAAATTTCTTTTCTTTTAATAATATTTTTCATAAGAATTATTTAAATAAATATTTTATAAAGTTAATATTAGTCCTTTAAAGTTTATAATCCTGAAACACATTCAATTTATGATTTTTAGAAAACAAACTTTAAAATCTCTTCAAGTGTCTCTTTTTTGTTAATTTATGAATGTCTGAGGAAGGCAAGAATAGAGAAACAGACTTTTTAAACACAATGGATATCATTTCAATAAAAATCCCCAAATTTTATTACATGTGATTTTTAGAATTGAGAGTGACAGTGTTATTCATTGTTATTCACACACGGTTTATTGGGAGAGCAAGGCTGAATTCTTCTTTTTGTTACTGTTGTTGTTTCATTTAAGATAAGATTTGGTACATCCCTAGAGTAAGTCAGTCACTACAGCAGCTATTTAACATTTGAGAATATAAATATTCTTTTTCATGCTTTAGACCATGAAAATTACCTCATTTCTTAGAAATAATCATTTTAAAAAATGACACACTGGAAGATTAGCTTTATCATATCAAGCAAGGATTTCTGTTTACCTCATCTAGTTAAGGATTATATTTATGGCCAAGAAGATGTTTTTGTCACAGTACTTGGAAAGAGAGCCGGTCCTCAGTCATCTCCAACGTGACTTTTTCCTGTTCCTGGACTTGCCTGTCTTGTCTAAAGTTAGACAATAATTATGACGATGCGGCTTGTATTGTCCCCTCTTAAGTCCTGTCTACACCCATTCGGGCAGAAGAATTTAAAGCTTGACTAGCTCTCCTCCTGCAGGATTGTAAAGACGGAACTGTGATTCAGCCTGGCAACTGTTCTTGCCACTGGTGCTTGTCCAAGTGGTGCACCATCTAGGGAATCACGGTGCCAAACACAGAGCACCATGAGGGCTTCTGCACCGCAGTGACATCCCGGCTTTTTATATATAGCACTTGGCATGTTTGTTTGCTGTGTCTTTTACAGAAAAAGACCCAAGGGCCATTGAGATTAGCAGGCTTCTCAGCCATGTCACCCTCTCCAGCTGGTCTGGCACCAGGGGCACTGCAGACTGAAAAGTAAATGACTCTGATTCTGTCTGCACTAATGTTGGGAGACTGGAAATGTTAAGAAGGAAAGCGGCAGTAGTCAGGGCTTATTGGACATTCACCGTACATAAATGAAATGGAACAGGGGCGAGGGAGAAGGGAGGGGGAGAAACCCTACCGCAGCATCCAGAGCTGGGTTCGTTTTCCTGTGCTGCCAAGAGAAGGGATAGGGTATCCAAAGCTGAACTGTCAAATCCACGTCCCCAAAGAAAATGTCCCAAGCATGGAAACTCCACCACCTTATGTTAGTGTAGGTGTGCGAGACCATCTGCTTTTAAAATTTGGAATTTACTCATGACTGACTCCAACTTTGCTTTAAAAGAGCCAAGCATTGTTTTAGGTCAGCTGTGCACATTTTTCTTGTTTCTTACGTGAAGATAACAAAACACTGTAGATTTTAGAAAGCAAGCTCAGCCAAGTGGTAAAATGAGCAGCTCGTATCACTAAGTAAACCTGGAGGAAGACGCTCAATTTCCTATTGTAACAAAATTCTTAAATTGCTTGGACTTAATCACTGTAATTGAGTCATTTCGTGACTGAGGGTCAGTCATTTGTTGGTAGGGGTGCCTTTTATTCCAAGAGAGTATTTTTCACCAATAATCTTCAAATTTGTTGTCAGTGTCTTCCAAGGAGCGCACAATGATTGAAGACGCATCAATATAATTAGGTCTCCTTATAAAGAGCATAAGGGAAGCATCTTCAAACAGTTGTATTGTCCTAGCTTTAAGATCTGCTCCTCACTCTTTGTGACCACATTGCTAATTATGATCAAAGTAGCAGTTTTAACAGAAATTCCTTAGGTGTTTACAACAACTGAGAAACCTCTTATCTTCATTCCATCATTTTCTTCATGCAAGTTACCTCTACTGTTACCACTACAATAAAAGGAGTGAGTGAAGATGTGAGAATTATTTGAGTAGCTTAAGTAAGTATATATGGGATTACTTATCATGTTGTGTAAAGAAACAATTTATGTTTTGTGTATCTACACAAAGCTGCAAGGCACATAGGGATGCAGAGTGAAATGAGAGTCTCTCCACGCAAATTATAATGAAAACAGCTATGCTGATCATTCTTCGTACCTTCATTTTGGGAACAGAAGTGTTCTGAACCGGACCGCAACTCTCCCATACTCTTAAGATTTACAAAGGTGTTGAACGACTCCTTTCCTTCAAGGAGCTGGAGTTTATGGTGTATCTTAAGTATTATATCCCAGGGTCAGAGAAAAGTTGACACTTGGTAGTAAAATCACAGGCTAACTAACCCATCCTGGTTTTGAATCACTTTAAATAATTATGTAACAATTTGCATTTTATGTGTTCCATAGATTTTGAAATGCAAATTTGTACAGAAGGACCTCCTTTAATGACCCAGTTACGGCCCTGAGCCTACATTGTTAACTGAGTTGGTCGCTAAATGAGGAATTGTATAAAGTATGTACATTACAATATTCAGAACAAAGAAATGGTCAAAGGAAACTCCAGCTTGATGACTTTGCTTTTATTTGCATAACTCTTACATAGGATACTCTAATGTATAACAGAACATAAAACGACAGGACTGTACTGTACAATACAACCAGCAAAAATCGTAGTACTGTATTAACAGAATGTACTGTACCAAAAAGACACTGAGACTCTATAAACAAGATGTACAGCACTGCACAAACAAAAAAAGACGGGTCATACATCCAAACAGCTGTTAAACAGGTAGGTTGTTCAATGAGGAATATCTGTATTGTTCTTTGAGCTATCAATGTGAAGAAATCTTATGTTTAGCAAAGCTGAAAATAGGTGATTTTGAAATTGTGATTTAATTTACAGGCCCTCACAGTTTAGTTTAGTTAAAATGTATATTTTTGAACACTCTGCGTTTACCTTGGTTCTCTTTGCTTTATTTCGGACAGATGACCAAAATTTCATGTGGCTTTTTTTTTTTTTTTTTTTTTGGGGCAAGCACTTAAAATTCTCATATACTAAGGCTCCTTTCTGTAAGCTTTTCATAATCATTGTCTTTTTCCCATATGTAGGTGCCACAGGGCATCCTTGTCAATTGAGTGTTGAAAATAAATAACGCCACCATCCTCTAGTGGCTGGCTGTCCAGATCGCCTGGGAGGCCACCACTCATCAGGAAGCCCAGGGACCCTCCCTTCTCTCCTTGGAATCTTATAGCAAGTGAAGATCACTCACTTTATATAGAAATACATACTACTTCCTGCTAGCCATCACTTTCCAAAAGGGACTTAATCTCCCCCAATCAAGCATTCAAAACTCGTTTTGAGTAGCTCCAGTCTAGCAGGCTCCTGGGTGGGCCCTGAAGTATCCAAAGCCTTATCATCCTTACAATAAGGAAGGCAGCACTGCATTCATTTCCCAAAAGAAAATGGATGGAAATGTAGACACCTTGAAGAACTTGCCCCTGGTGACCTAACTACTCAATGATGAGATCTGGATTTGAAGTCAGGGCTTTCAGATTTCATATGCACAGACATTTCTGTCCATACATGTCAAATCCAGAACACAACTTATTTCTCCTCTGTCACCTCAGAGTCCTTAGCATGGAGAGTACCCAATATGTACACTGTGATGCAGTCATTTCTTCATATTCTGCAGGTAGACTGCCAGTTTTTGCAAAATTCAACCACTTTTATCTTAAGCATCTGGTCTGTATGTCCCTTCTATGAGGATTTTATCTCACTCAGCATTGCATCTCTGATGTCTGAATCATGCCTGACTCTCAGTAATTAAGGGATCCAAAGTAGAAGAGGCGGCCAGAGAAGGAGCAAGTGTTCACAGAAGGCGGGAAGACATGGTATTTGGAAAGGCGAAACTTCAGCAGTAGAAAGGCCCTAACATTATTGACTATGTTTTCCACTTCAGTGATAGGAACTTTAAAACAAAGAATAACTTTTCCGTAGTGCCATAATTGTGGGTGTACATGGACCATGAGACTTGGTGGCAGTCTCTGTGGCCATCAGCAAAGTCCCAGAGAGTCTTTTGTTTGCTTTTACTGAATCGCTCATATTAGCTTGGTTTCTCGTCTCACTCCTTAAAGATATTTTTTTCAGGACAGCTTCCCAGGTTAGCGACACAGGGCGGATCTCCACTTGTTGGATCCTGAGCTTGCAGTTCCCACGGCTTCTGGCACAGAGGTCACACCAGACATGTCAGCCTTCGCCCTTGCTTGGGGATAGGGCAGCACATGCATCATAATCAAGTAGAGAGCAGCAAATAACATAGCGCTTGCTCTCGTGGGTTGCATTGTGTCTCCCCCAAGGATGTTGCAAAACCTATGAATGTGACCGTGGATGTGGTCAAGGTAAGGTGATATGGGTGGACCCTGACCCAATAGAAGTGGTGTCCTTATAGGAAAAGGAACCATGACACAAGCCAGACATGCAGAGAGGGAGAACCATACAAAGATGAAGGGAGAAGGTGGGGTGGTGCCTATGCCAAGGATGCCAGACTCACCAGCAGCCACCAGAGGCTGGGATGGAGGCTTGGAACTGATTCTCCCTCCCAGCTCTTGGAAGGAATCAGCTCAGTTGACATCTTGACCTTGCACTTCTCACCTCTAATACATTTCTGACAATACATTTCTGCTATTTAAGCAACTAAGTGTGTGTTACAATAGCCCTAGGAAATTAATGCATTTGGGTTACAGTAAGACAATGGTCTCTAATTAATGGTGTCTGCCTCTACTTACAATGAGAAGGAAGAGGACAATTTTTGTGTTTGTTTTCTTTTTCAGCCCAAAGATATAAATATCTGGATCATTATGCACACGATGTATTAACTTTAGAGTTAAAATTGAGTTATTCTAACATATTATCTCTGAGTATCATACCAATATGCTAGTTATAGTGAATAGCAGAATATTTATTACAGATGCTGGGAAAAGACAATGACTTCTGTACAGGTCAATAAAGACAAAAATGTAGCTGCATTTTAATAGAAAAAGATAAGTTTGTCAACTCCCAAATGTGATGTCATTGATGTCATTTTGTTCTGGACATCAAAGAAACTGAATGTGGGAAATTTAGGTCAACCAATTTTGATGCCATGAAGAACACTTATCGAGTAGGGGCACAGAGAGAAAAATACCACATAATCTCACTTACGTATGGATCCTAAAACACAGGAACTCGCAGAATCGGAGAACAGATTGGTGATGACCAGGACTCCAACGGAAAGAGAAGTTGGAGACTGCAGGGAGGTTGGTCAAAGGGTCTTAATGGCAGTCCAACAAGAGGTACAAGTTCAAGAGATGTGGAAAACAGCATGGTGACAACTGTGTACTTGAAAATTGTTGAGAATAGATTTGAAGTGTTCTCACCACAAAGAATTAAGTACAGGAGGTAACCTGTATGTTGTTAGCTTAGTTTAGACATTGCACAATGTAAACGTATTTCAAAACATCATGTTGCATGTGAGAAATATAGACAAGTTTTCTTTGTCAATTAAAAAATGTATAAAGACATGATATTAAAAATAGAAAGATAGAATAAAATAAAAAAAGAATGCACACTGAGTGGCAGGAGGGTTCCCTGCAGACGTGAGGAGCAGGGCACTGAGTGCACAGATTCAACTCCCTTCTTCTGTTTTAGCAGAACCACTCCTGCTGTAATGGTTTCAGATAGTAGATTCCTGCATAAGATTCCACATGAAAATGACCAAAACAGAGGGCCGGTGAGATGGCTCAGTGGTGTAAGAAAATGACCAAAACAGAAATAAAGGATATCATTGCATTGGCATCATTTTCAGACATGACCTTTCCCATATGTGTACTCTGCAATAGGCACTTATAAATAAGTAAATAAAGAAAGTGATCCAAATCAGTGGGATTTTTTGTAGTCGCATGGTATCGCAGTATTCCTGAAACTCACTGCTTCGATGTTTAAACACGGCTAAATTCACCATTACGGTTGATATCTAGATATCCTCCAGAAAGTCTCATGGGCTCATGGGTGGGCTTTTAGGAGGTGATTGGGTATGTGATACCCACTAGTGGAATAACCCACTGATGAGTTTATAGCTAAATGTGGTGTTGGGAGGTGAAGTCTGGTGGGAGGAGGTGGGTCACTGGGGGTCATGGTCTGGAAGGGTCTGTTTCCCTCCTCCTCCCTTGATCTCTCTCTGCTTCCTGCCACCTTGCAATGAGCTGTTTTTCCTTTGCTAGGCCCCTCTGCCGTGCTGCCTTACCTTGGAGCCAGCCAACTATGGACTGAAATCTCTACAAACTGTGAGCCAAAACGAACCTTTTCTTCTTTAAATTGTGGGTGTTGGGTATTGTGTCTAGCAATAAGAAAGCAAGACATTCACTGAAGAATCAATGATTCTGGGCCAGTGAGATAGCTCAACAGCATAAGCACCTGCCTGGCAAGTGCGAGGTCCTGAGTTCAACTCCCGGTACCCACATACAGAGGAAAAAAGGGCCGGTGATATCACTCAGCGGCACAAGTGCTTGACAAATGTGAGGTCCTGAGTTCGATCCCTGGTACACACACGCACAAAAATAATAAATAAATAAATAAAAGAATCAATGATTTTTCTAAAGATAACTTGTCTTACTGAATGCAAGCCTTTTGGAAGAATCAGTTTAGTTTGTTGGCTTCTTTATTCTTCGAGTTGAAGAATGAAAAGAACCACACTCCCACCCCTGCTCTTGAGAACCTCCTGCTCATTCTAATGATCTTTTTTTAAAAATGCTTGCTAGGAGCTGGGGATGGAGCTCAGTGGTCGATCTCTTGCCTAGAATGCACAAAGCATAACTGTACAAATAAATAAAATAAAATCACTTTCTAATAACTTGTTTTCCTCCTTCCAGTTTTGGAGAAATATTTGTATCTCTACAACCATCTATTTTCTCAAGTGTAATGTCAGTTCTTGCTGGTTCGTGATCTTCAGTTGAGCTATAAGACAGTGTAGTAGGTGCTCATGATAACCTGGGGCTCTGGCGCCCCAGCCTCTCCTGTGTAGGTCTGGGGCTCAGCTGGCCATGACAACCCCAGCAGTTGTGGTATATGACCTGTGCATACGGATTTGCACAAGACTTGGGGTAAATTGTTCTGCTTCCACACACAGACCTCCTAGATAAGGCTGACTGCTCTCAGTTCCAACTCATCTAACACCTGCCTTTCTCACCACTTCAGAACATGGCCTTTAGCCTAAGCTGGGTCTCTCCACTCCATGGCCAACCACTCCTTCCTCCTGCTCCAACCATTCCTACTTTTGTGTATTCACTCAGGCTTGGCCTTGTCCAAACCTACAGAACTATCATATGACTCCTTCCATTTTGTAAAAATCACCCCAAATTCCCTAAAGTTAACCCACACTTCTTTATCTTCGTTTCTTCTCTGAAGAAGTCAAATGCAGCTAGACATGGTGGCACAAGCCTGCAATCCCAGCACTCCAGGAGGCTGAGGCAGGAGGTTCAAAAATTCAAGCCTAATCTGGATAACTTAGTGACTTACCAAGACCCTGTTTCAAAATAAAACATAAAAGATGGCTAAGGACATAGCTCAGTGCAAAGGCCCAGGGTTCAATCCCCAGTACCACAAAAACTAGAAAGAAAAGAAAACAAATGCTTGCCTTATCCATTGTATCTGAGAAGGATAGAAGGATACCATTCTGATGGAGGCCAGAAGGAGCTCTCTGACCCTCTTTCCCTGGTTAAAATGTGCTCAGACCTCAACAATGCACTCTGGGAAGGAAGGTCTTACAGCTTCTTGGTTGATTCTTACTATGTCAGGTAGGTCTCTCTTCTTTCCCCAATCACATTACGGATTACTTGCAGGCATAGAACAAGTCCTTTAATCAGGGTTCTTCATGGGACGAATAGTGCTGAACATACTTAAGTAACTAATGCCCCCAAAAAACAGAATTTGTGAGTTCTAAATGATACACAAACACAGAAAATACATCTGTAATCTGTGGTAGTATTTCTGCTTTGAAAGCAATAGTAGGGATGACAGTAAAGTCAATTTTAGTGGCTATTCTTGACAGGATCATCAAGATGACATTAATGACAACATCAGGATCATGTGTGTTCTCAGGCTTCTACCATAGGCCACTCCTTCAGACTGGGGGCTGGTAATAAATCACTCACCTCTGACACCAACCATTTAGCAGAGGAGTTTTGGCCGAGAAACTAGGCAAATCTTTAAGGTTGAAAATAGGGTTATCACAAACCTTTTCTACTCTGGGCAATTAGTAGGAATTTAATAAATGCCTGTTACAAATGAATGAATGACTATAATGCTAGAATCACCACCAATGAACAAGAGACATTCATTTCTGTAAGCCAAATACTCCCATTTTTCCTAATATTTTTTGTATTTTTATAAAAAGAAAATAACAGAAAATTAAATGATCTTTGAACAGCTCTCTGAAATACACGGCTGAGAGCTACAGCAATTTTTCTCCAATTATATCAGAATCCATTTGGCCCCTTAGGAAGACAAATTAAATTACAGACTATTTTAATACCTGAGCATCAAATACTGATTGAGGCAGAGCAGTTGTCAGCATTGGCGCTGTTCTCTGAAATCACAGCCCCTTCACCATTCCCTTTGCTGACAAATTAAGAGATAAAGTGACGTCTCTCTAATTACTCGATACCTGAATGGTTTTACATCGTTCACAGTGCTGAATCTACATGTTGGGTTCAGGGTGTCCACCGGGTTGGTAATTTCTTTTGATCTTTTTTAAAAGTCCTCTTTTTCACATTCTGTGTTTCCTCTTCACCAACTTTATCTTCCCTGGTTATTTTCCAATCTGGAAAAGAAAATTCTGCACCTTTAGAGAGCAGCTGCTGCCCATGTCTTATTCATTGCATGCCACCAGTCCACTTCCTGGAGATCACATAGGTAATGGGGCATTTGGGATTTCTGGAACAAAACTAGCTGCATCCCCTTCCCCTCACCCCGGGATCCTCTCCGCATCCAGATACTGTACTCCGTGCACTCTTGTCCATATGGGGTCAGCAGGAGCTCCTTCTTGTATTTCTCGTGTTCACCCTGACCTTGCCGGAGAGATTCCCTGTGTCCCAAAAGGCAGGAGAGTGAATCCTTTGTCCCCACAAACCCACACAGTGCTGACAGTGCTTCGGCCCATATTAGGGGCAGGAGTAACAGGTAATGGAGCAAAGGTAGCTTAGCTGCCCAATGTCTCATTGTTACCACAGTCAGCCTGGGAAAGTAATCACCTGCCTGCACACACACACACACACACACACACACACACACACACACATACACACATACACACACATACACACACACATACACACACACACACATACACACACACATACACACACACACACATACACACACACATACACACACACACACACACATACACACACACATACACACACACACACACACACGCGCGCACGCGCGCATGTGCGCGCACCTGCGCTATGAGTTGGGCAAGTTTACAGGTCCTTGAAATCCAGGAAGCCTCCCTTTAGGGTTCCAGACACCTAGCGCAAGCCTTCTTACACTTAGCCAGGCCAGGGTTCCCTTTCTGGGGGCAAGAAAGGAAGAAAAAGGCAGTGGTCCCAGCCCCCAGTGTGGGGAGCCGAGGAGACGCACCTGGTGTGGGATGAATATTCTAATACTTCCCAGCCTTTTGGGGAAGGTGAAGGGGGCTTGTTGAAAACACTGCCATGAGCAGATGGGCCCCCGAAACCATCTGCTATGAAGCAACTGAATGCTCAATGATGCGTCGCGGAATTATTTAGCTCTCAAAGAGCCTGAAAGTAGTTACTAATGATGGCATCTGTACCAAGAGCAAACAACCTATTTATATATGATCTATGACTTCAGAAACTGTTCGGAGACCCTTGTTTCTTAAAGAAGCAGCAGCCCTTGATGGCAAATATAAAACTGTTACTGAAAAACCATAAATTATAATCTTAATACTAGCATCCAATTTCCTCTTTTGGATTAAATAAACTTTTTGTTGAACCCAAACTTTCTTATTCCCCTCAAAAAGTTTAGCTAACTAATGTAGTTGGATATAATTTTAAACTAATGAGAAATAAATGTAAATTTAATTTCCTAAAATCATATCTTCTGGACAATTTAACTTCTATACAAGTGTATCGTCTTTTCTGAAATAAAGTTTTTGTATCATAGAAAAGATAACCTTCATAAATATTTAAAAACTACATAATAAGAATAGAAAAAAGAAGTAGTTACTCATCAAAAACAACCACTATTAATATTTAGGTTGTATTTTTCTTGGTTTGTTTTTGTATACTTAGTTTGAAAAGTAAACCACAAAATTTAGTTCTATAATACTTGCAAAAGTGTGTGTATTCTACTAGAGACTTAGTTTTTGTGATATACAATTTGATAGTATATTCCTTTTATTCATGGTCTTCTGGAAATACCAAAAATTCAGTCTGGCCAAGCCATGTAATAGCTACTCAAAAACAAACAGAAAAACTTGCTAATACACCCAACCACATGGATGAATCCCAAATGCACCATGCTAAGTAGAAGAAGCCAGACCTAAAAAGCTACACAGTGTGGTTGCATTTACATGAACTTCTGAAAAATGCAAAACAAGGTCAGTGGTGTTTAGGGGTCAGAGAGACTGAAAAGTTTGACTAGAAAGAAAGAGCATAATGGATTCTTTGGAGGGTGATGGAATTGTTCTGTGTCTTGATTCTGGTAGGGTTCATATGACCCTAGGCATTTATGAAATGTATAAAATGGCACTCCAAAAAGAGTAAAGATATATATATTATATATATCTTCATGATATATATATAATATATATATCATACATATATATGAAGAAGATTATATACATGTAGATATATATGTAAAGAAGTTTTTAAATATTATTAAAAAGAGTAAGGATCATAGAAGTTATCAGGTCTGAGTTTTATATTTTTATTTTCATTTTTATTGGTATATGTTTGCATTACATACCGATCACATTCATCACGGGGAGTTGGTACAAGTACATAACACATCTTAATTCTATTTCATCCCCTTCCTGTCCCTTCTCTTCTCTTCCCTTCCCTTCTCTTCCCTCCATGTCTTGGTCCCCTTCCCATTTGCAAGAGTTTTACATTTCTTAAGCAAATGTATTTATTCATTCCATGCATGCCCACTAAGTACTACTGTATTCCAGTCACTGGCAGGCCTTGGGGACAGAGTGGGGAAACAGACAAAAGACCTGATTCAGGGGGTGTCCACCCTGGGGTGGGGGAGACAGTAAACAAGGGAATAACTTTGTTCCATCGCATCACAGTAAGTGCTAAGGAGAAAAGAGAAGCAGAGAGGAGGAGTGAGGGCAGGCCTCTCAGAGAAGGTGTCCTTTGAGCACAGTAGTGACAGAGAGGAGATGATGAGACATGGCCATCTAGGGGAAGCTGGTGAATGACTCCAGGCCCTGAGAGAGATGTGCTTGGTGCACTCCAAGGAGAGCAGGGTGACAGGCCTAGTGGGGACAGAGGGAGAACCGAGGGGGAGATTCGAGGGGCCAGGGACAAAGCCGAGGACACAACTGCACTCCGTGTCAAGTGGAGGGGCAGTGTGAGCTTACCTGCCGCTACCAGGGCTCAGCCGCCTGCTATGTGACTGTAGCAAGTGGCTCAGGAGAAGGGAGAATAACAGGAAAGCCCGTCAGAGAGGCGCAAGGCTCAGGACAGCATGGGCTCGGCTTGGGCCAGGGAGGTGGTGGCGGGCCTGGGGAAGCACAGTTGGGTTCTAGACGCATCTGCAAGTGACAGGAGCAGGGCTTCATCACAGAATGGGTGCAGAATGTGAGAGAAAGGGAGAAGTCAAGAAGGCTCAAGCTGGGCTGGATCAACCGGAGAAATGGGTTTGCTGCTGACCATAAGGGGGAGCACTGTAGAACGAGTTGGAATCCAAAGTAAAAGTTTGAAATTATGAGTTCACCTTTGAGCTTGTTACATTTCAGTTGTGGACTTCCAAGTGGAGACAGCTGGCTGACAGTTTGATACCTGAGTTTGGAATTCAGGGGGGACACGCAGGGCAGGTATAAATTTGGGAGCTGTCAGTGTATAACTGGCATTTAAAGTCGTAAGACTCATTCAAATTCCATTTCCAAGCAAGGGCACTGTGCGCCCCATAGGTGTATCCAAAGGGTCACACCCTTGTGTGACAAAGAAGGGCTCTAAGCTTCCACGTGCTATACCAGCCCAGAAATCTCAACAAGGAGCATAAAAGGAACTTTTGTAGACATTTGGCTTGAGAGTGAGAGCTCAGCCTCGAAATGACAGCAACGGTAGATTCTGCTTCTCCTTTTACCTCCTCACCCAAGAACTTCCTTGTGTGATGGTTTCCACTGTGCCCACAGCCTGCATTTCCTGTCTCAACACCACCATACACCTAGTGGCCTCCAGAGTGGGTGACCTGCAAACTTCCAGCATCTATATGCTATGTATACATTTTGAAGGAATGTCTGATTTCAGGCAGTCTTAGGTGAAAACAGTTTTCATCTGGTTATATTCAGAATTACTTAGAAGTAAAAAACAGAGAGAGAGAAGTTGGAGTGTGCATATAAATAAACAGAATTTACCCGGACTGTGTATAAAATATACATGTACACAAATAATAGATTTGAAAGAGAAAAATTTCGAAGTCTGTAGTTTGCAAGAACTTTTCATACTTAATTCACTCTTATGAATTGGACATACCTGTAAAAGCTAGTTAGAAAACTCTATCTATGTTTTATGTCATCCTCGAGTAAAACTCTGAAGAAAGTATTAATTTCTACCATCAGATATATAGAAAATGTTCTTTGTTGAATTAAGCATTTGTGTTTCTCCTGAGCTCACCTAAATAATCTGACAATTGTTTTGCACAACTTGAAAGCACTGTTTTCCTGAGATATCTGAGAACATTTTCTCAGCTAAGAGATCACTTGAACTTGAACAATGAAGATTTTTCCAAACTGGAGCAGATAGCTCTCAACCAAGTAATCCATCAAAAATTTATGAAGCGACGTCTGTTAATCCTGATACCTGGTACCCTTGGATTTTATTTCTTAACTTTCAAAATATTCGTGGCTATGATTTTTTTGCTTTCCTTCTCTTCTGCCTTGCTGAATACAATAAAATTCACACATACTGAAGAGTTGATCTCTAATTTTGATTCTATCAACTTTATTAACATGTGAAGTTAATTAGTATGTTTTTATATAACAAAATATTCTTCTATATTCAGACACCCTCAAAAATAAGCAGTCAACCTTTTGTTTGAAGTCATCCTTCATTAGAAGTAAAGTCCTCTGTTAGAAGTAAATAACTTACAAAGCCCAATTCTTTAATTAAACTACAAGTTTACTTACAAAGTATGAAGATCTTGTAAAGCAATGAAAGTGTTAAAACTACTATAAAACCTTCTCTCACCGGCCCCACAAGAAAACCCAGAAAAGTTTTCTAAAAAGGAATAAGCGTCTCCCCGCCCTCTGTCCTCTGGTTCATCTTGTTTTACTTCTGGATTCTACTCTGTTACTTCAAAGACAACTTTCCTGAGATACGGGTGATGAATCTGAAGCGAACTCCATGAGTGGTGCTTCAAATGATCCCCAAAGCTGCAGAGGCGACACCCAAGCCCCTGGCCTCCCAACACGGGCTCCACCTGCCTCAACTTCTCACCTGCCAGTCACTCGCCAGTCAGTCAAGGGGAGGGCACCGTCAGCAGCTCAATGACAGCCAGGTGGAACTGTGTTCCTAAGTCGGGGTCTGCCTGGGACCAGACCCAGAGTCCTAGCGTGGGTAATAATGAGACGCTTTCGTATTCCACGTAAGCTATGAGGACTCATCCCGGTGCCAGGACCCCTGCTGATCCCTGCCGTGAGGAAAGCCTGGCTCTCCCCGTGTCCATCCACGGGACCTACACCGAGCGGACTCTGATCATTAAAGCAATCAACCTCCCTCGCATCTTGCCAGCCTGACTTCAGAATGAGAGGTGTTAATTGGCCCTGCAAAAGAGCCCGGCAGAACCAGGGGCAAATAGCCAGCGTGCATTTCCCACCAGCGCTGACATTTAAATAGGAGCTGATGTGCCCTTCCTCAGGCGAGTTTACTGGAGCTCTCCACCTTGACCTGAAGGGAACACCCTTGCTGGAAGTGACAGGTAATTTAGCCTTCCTAAGTTCCAGGGCTCTCTGGTGGTGAATTATGTATGGTACTTCTATGACACAGACACCTGTCCACTGAGAGCCAAACCAAAGCTGATAGATTCCTCTTAAAGACCTCAGATTAGATATAAACTACCTCTCTCCCCCAGGAAAGTCGTCACGTTGTCAATCACCTCACTTTTGCTTTCCTCCCATGGTCTCAGGGATTCTGGAGAGGCTGAAAACAAACTAAGCAACATTTGCTCTTATAAAATAATTCCTTGGGTAGCACTCCGGTTTCACCCTCTTTTCATTTATCTGAAATAATCCAAAACCCTTTTAAATTAGAGCAATAAATTCGTGAATTGTGATGCAGATGTTTGTAGCCACCTCCCAAGTTGGGTCTTAAAATAATTCACTCATAAGTGCATTATATGGATTAAATCAGACTTTTCAGCAAGATTGTGCAGCAGTTCAAAAACAGCTTTTGGAGGAAAAAAAAAAAAAGCCAAAATTCTGTCACACTATAACCCCAGTATATGTTGTAATTTGAAAGAGACAAATCAAACATTTCTGATCTGGTGATCTCAGAAGCACTGCCAGCATCTTGATGGATATAAAGAAGGGCTACGGACATAGCAGGTGGACATGGATGAAATGGTTTGAAGCTCCTTGTGGGTGTGGAAGGGTGATTCTGGGGGTGACTGACTGGATTGGAAGGGACAGGGTTCTCCAGGGTGAACTTCATATCCTGACCTGCTCAAACGGCCCCTACCAGCCGACTTGGATGGGACTAAATCTGAAACCCGTGCACTCACCTGACGCCACTGAAATGCCTCAGGGATTTGGTGCCCTGGGGGGGGATTTGAGAATGCTAGTTTCCATTGCCCACTGTATACAGTGTGGGTGGAAAACCAGATGTGAGGACAGTTGCGCACGAAGGAGCACGTCTCTCGGGACAGATGTGTGAGCTGGACAGCTGCACGAAGCTCTTTTCTAGGAAGTTCTCGGCCCAGCACTGACCTTTGGTGCAGCTTCCCTTCTCCCAGAAGTGACGATAGCACTCGGGTCTCTGCAGCAGGGGCTGCCTCCCCACTTCTTGTCCAGCAGAGTCCAGGAAGGGAAATAGGATCACCTTAGGACTCAAGGGAAGCCGGGTCGGTCCCTATTAAAGACACAATGTAAATGGCGAACATCTCCTGAGATGACCTCTTCCCCCGGGCGCCGTGCTCCTGCCCCGCTGGAGTGCAGACAGAGAATCTCATTAGGAATCTAATACAATAAAGACATGTAGATCTTAAGGGTGGGTGCAGAGTGCAAATCAAATTAACTTCATTATTTTATTCTGCACCTCGCAGCGCTTCTGCCAGTGGACAATTGCATTAGATCAGTGAGGAGATCAAAAGGCAAAAAGTCCCTGGAAATTCATGGTCTGGAGCCATACTAGGGGGCAGGGGAGCCCTGGGGGACAAGGCCAGAGTAAATCCTGTTGACTCAACACTTCTCCTAGGCCTTTTATTTTCATTTCTTAACTCCCAGCTTAATGTCTTTTTTACATGGGCCATGTGAGACAGAGCAAGACCAAAAGCTAGAAGAGAGAAAACAAAACTCCAGGTACAACTTGGCTGTGGAAATTCGTTGAGCTTTGAGAGTTTTGCTTTGACAGTCTCTATATTTTAGGGAGCCCTTAGAGTTATTTACACAAATGCACAAAAATCTTCCTGAAATGACTTTAGGTTCTTGCCAACAGCTGAAATGCAGAGGGAGAAATGTAAACATATCTGGAAGGGAAACTCAACATAAAATAGGAGATGCTGTGAGTATTTTTGGAAGAGAGAAACAACCACCAAAGATAGCATTGTTTTGAGAATTATACTGTAGATAAAGATGATAGTAAAATAAGCTGTATTATAATTCAATCTATGGTATATTTATTTTAACAACCCATTAAATGAGTTACTCTGTGTTCTGGTTTGGCTCTTCGGTGTTTCTCAAAGGCCCCTGTGTTCCTGGCTTGGTCCACAGCCCCTGGGGCTACTGGGAGGTGTGGCACCTTGAGGAGGAAAGGCCCAGTGGGAGGAAGTGCGTCACTGGGGGCGTGGCCAGGAAGGGAATCTTGGGAGCCTGATGCCTCTTCCTCTCTTTGCTTCCTGACCACGATGAGGTAAACAGGCCTCTTCTATGAGGTGTTCCTACCGCAATGTACTGCATCACTACAGATAAAACCAAAGCAACAGCACCGAGCACCTAAGGACTGAAACCTCTAATACCATGAGCCAAAATAAACCTTTCCTCCTTTTAAATTGTTTATCTCAAGTGTTTTGTTGCAGCAATGAAGAGCTGACACACTAGGACAGTGGTGGCAAACCTGTGGTGTGTGTGTCACAGCGGGCTGTTTGTATCATTGAAAGCTCTAGCAGTTGGAATGTACCATGTACCATGTGCCAGAAAATAAGAACATGTCACCTGTCCCCACCCCAGGAAGTCCCATGATAATGTGTGTCTGTCAGAGCAGCACAGGGGTTAACTAAAATAGCTCTCTCACACAGCACTGCGATTTCACAGACCCTGGGAAGGGATCCTAAAAAAAAAATAAATAAATAAATAAATTAAATAAAATAGCTCTCTCAAGGGCCAAAGCTGAAACAATTTGACCAACAAAATAAAATACAATGGTACCTTGATTCATGAACTTAATTCTTTCCATGATTCTGGTTGCAAGCCAAATTGGACGAGAACCGAGTCAAACTTCCCCATGAGGTTAACATTGAATGTAACCATTGAATTTGATTTGGTGTTTGTCCAATTCAGTTTGCGACCAGACTGGTGGAAAGAATTAAGTTCATGAACCACCACCGTAGCCTTCGATTATTGGAGTACAAAATAAGTATCTAAATGTTCATGAGTCCTTACTAACATAAATAAATTAATGAATTAAGAGGAAAAAAGATACAACTTCTCTGTTCAGAAGGATTCCAAGTGATTTGTGCAGATGATCTGTTCTCAAGGAGGAGGAGCATGAAGTCCGTACTCCTTAAGTGTGGGCTGGACATAGCGATGTCCTTCCAAAAACCGCAGCACAAAAAGTTGGGGGAAGATAAATCACCCAGTGAGAAACTGACAAGCACTGTCTTAGCCAGTTGATTAGGGGAGAGACCACAGTGCTAGTCATGGTGACGGGATACATCCTTGCAAAGATGTGATGGAATTGGTGCTCTACGTCTGTGATCATACTTCTGAAACCCAGGAGCCTACTCTAATTCCAAGGGAAAAAAAAATAGACAATTTGCAATCCATGAGCAGCCTGCAACCTATCTGACCAGTACTACTCAAAGCTGTCACGGTCAGCGAAGTTGAAGAAAGTCTGAGAAACTGTCCCAATTAAGAGGAACTGAGGAGACATGGAGAATAAACATAATGAGATCTCCTAGAGGACCTCGGAAGACGAAAAGGGCACGAGGTAAAACCAAGGAGATCGGAGTCAAGTGTGGACCTTAGCCGATAATAATATATAACATACAGTGGTTCATTAATTGTAATGAATGAATCATGCTAATATAAGATAATAATGGTAGGGAAACGGTGTTTGAGTATAGAGGAAGACTATGTAGTATGTTCTCAATTTTTCTATAAATCAAAAAGTATCCTAAATATAAAGCATATTGCAGTAAATGAATATACCCTGGCTCTCAAAGAACTTCCAGTCAAGTGGGAAATAATCCAGAGATCTCTGTAATAAATTCTTCTCCCTGTGCTCATCATAAAAATCAAACTACTACAGTACTGCCAAACAGAGCTTAATTTAAAGATTAAAAAATTAAGGAATCATTATTAACATCATTTGAAACTACTAATATATTATTTATACTAGAATTGAGTGAGAAAGATTGTAAGAAATTCACTATGAGAATTTTTGACCTAGAGATAGGTCCTGTTTCACTGTTTAATTATTAATTAAATATTCTTCACACAAACCAATAAATAGTATGCAATACTATTCTGTGGTCACCTGCATTTCTCTCTCTCTCTGTCTCTCTCTCTCTTTCTCAACTCTGTCTAAATCATTGCACTTGATCCAGTTATCTGGCACAGAGGCCTATCTGGAATGCTGCACCATCCATTCATCTACAAATTCGTGCACATATGCTGAAAACCAACTTTACCCAGTTGGCAAGCAATGCAGAAGAGAACAGAGCACAACATAAAATCCTAAAGAAACATGTATGGCACAGCAACAATTGCAACATTTGTGTGGTTCATCTCCAAATAACTGGCATAAACAGGATACATTCTATATCATTTCCATTACCATAAAAGAAAAGATGCCTGCTTTCTAAGACCACCTCAGGATGGAACTTGTAGAGACCTGAGACAGAAAAATGTGATACCCTGGCGTGGTGGTGGATGCCCGTAATAGCAGCAACCTGGAAGACTGAGGCGGGAAGGAGGATCACAAGATCAAGGCCAGCCTGAGCAACTTAGTGACTTAATGAAATCCTGTCTCAACAAAGAGGAGAGTTGCAGAGGGCATGCTGGCGACAAGGCACAGTACAGATGCGCAGAAAGGCCATGGGTTCAATCCCTGCTGCAGTAGGGAAGAAGGAGGAAAAGGAGGAGGAGGAAGAAAAGGGGAGGAGGAGGAGGAGAAGAGGAGGAAGAGAAGATGAAGGAGAAAAAGAAGGAAGAGTAGAAGGAGGAGGAGAAGGAGGAAAAAGAAGAGAAAAGAGGAGGGGGAAGAAAGGAAGAAGGAAGAGGAAGAGTGTGTTGACTTGGTGTGGTCAACCTGTTAACCTGTGCAAAGGGCTGCCTTGGGATTGCTTGGCACATGGCATGGAGCCTGCAGATGGGAAAGAGGACTACCCTGGAGTCACACCAGCATGCACAGAGCAAAGGACAAAGAAGGTAGCTGCCGTGGGAGGTGGCAACATGTTCAGAAAAAGCAGAGCTCATGCAAAGAGTGGTCGGGAGCAGCCATGGTGGGCCAGAGCCCTTACTCATCTTCTCTGTGTTTCTCCTGTGTGAGTGTAACCCTAACTCAGCGTATTTTTGCCTTGCTCTTGCTCCTAGTCTCCAGCACCTGGTGACCCACACAGAGCAGAGGGTCAGAGAATGTCCCTAAAAAAGACAGAGACAAGGACCTTTGGTGCCTTGCTGGGTCTCAAGCAGAGAGAGAGAGAGAGAGACCTTGGATATTTCGAGACAGTAACTCCAAAACATGGAGCCCGAACAGGGTCCCCTTGGTGGGTCCAAGGAAGTCTGTGTTTACAATGTGCAATGTATTTTTAAAGTCATTTAAGAACAACAACAACAAGCATGTTATTGATTTATTGACTCTATAATGGAATCTGTACCTCCTTCTTGTGTCCTGCATAAAGGTGTTAATTTAAAATAGGGCCTATTTTCGTTGGGTTTCATGGAAGCAGAAGATCATTTACACCTACTTTGAAAACTTGTATTCTAATAAGATGGAAAATGCAGAAGAGATGGACAGATTCCTAGATACATATGAATTACCAAAGCTCAACCAAGAAGATATAAAAATCCTAAATAAACCAATAACAATCAATGAAATCAAAGATGTAATTAAAAACCTCCCAACAAAGAAAAGTCCAGGCCCTGATGGATTCACTGCTGAATTCTACAAGAAATTTAGAGAAGACCTAACACCACTACTTCTCAAACTCTTTAATGAAATTGAAAGGGAAGCAATACTCCCAAATTCATTCCTGGAAGCAAGTATTACCCTGATACCAAAACCAGAGAAGGACCCAACTAAGAAAAAGAACTACAGACCAATCTCCCTCATGAACATAGATGCAAAAATCCTCAATAAGATACTGGCAAACAGAATGCAGCAAATCATCAAGAAGATTATATACCATGACCAAGTTGGATTCATCCCAGGGATGCAGGGATGGTTCAACATACGTAAATCAATAAATGTAATACACCATATTAACAGAACCAAGGACAAAAATCATATGATCATCTCAATAGATGCAGAAAAAGCTTTTGACAAAGTCCAGCACCCATTCATGATAAAAACCCTACAGAAAATTGGAATAGATGGTCTTTATCTGAATCTGATAAAAGCTATCTATGACAAACCAACAGCCAATATCATATTAAATGGACAAAAACTGAAAGCCTTCTCTCTAAAATCAGGAACAAGACAAGGATGTCCACTGTCCCCACTCTTATTCAACATAGTCCTGGAAACTTTAACCAGAGCAATTAGACAAGAGCAAGAAATAAAAGGAATAATGATTGAAAAGGAAGAAGTTAAATTATTATTTGCAGACGACATGATACTCTACGTAGAAGACCCCAAAAATTCCACTAAAAAATTGCTAGATTTAATAAGCAAATTCAGTAGTGTAGCTGGATACAAAGTCAACACTCAAAAATCAATAGCCTTCCTGTACACCAATAACAAACTCACTGAAAGAGAAATTAGGAACAACATCTTTCATAATAACATCCAAAAAAATGAAATACCTAGGAATCAATCTCACAAAAGAAGTAAAAGACCTCTACACTGAAAACTACAGTACTCTGAAAAAGGAGATTGAAGAGGATATCAGAAAATGGAAATCCCTTGCTCTTGGGTCGGAAGAACCAACATACTGAAAATGGCCATACTTCCAAAATTGTTATACAGATTTAATGCGATTCCGATCAAAATTCCAACAACATGTCTCACAAAATTAGAGAAAACTATCCTAAAATTCATCTGGAACCAGAAGAGATCTAGAATAGCAAAGGCAATTCTGGGCAATAAAAGCAAGGCAGGGGGCATCATAATCCCTGATTTGAAATTATACTATAAAGCCACTATGATAAAAACAGCATGGTATTGGCAAAAAAACAGACCCGAAGATCAGTGGAACAGATTAGAAGATGCAGAAACAACTGTGGACATACTAAGCCACTTTATCTTTGACAAAGGTGCCAAACACATTCACTGGAAGAAAGATAGCCTCTTTAATAAATGGTGCTGGAAAAATTGGCTCTACACATGCCTAAGATTAAAATTAGACCCATATATTTCACCGTGCACTAAACTAAATTCAAAATGGATCAAAGATCTAAATATTAAACAGGAAACATTAAATCTCCTGGAAAATAGAATAGGTAAAACTCTTGAAGACATTGGTGTAGGCAAAGACTTTATGAATAAAACCCCAATGGCACAGGAAGTATCACAAAGAATCAACAACTGGGATCTCATCTTATTAAAAAGTTTTTGCACAGCAAGAGAAACCACCAACGGAGTGAAGAGACAACCCACAACATGGGAAAAAATGTTTGCCAGCTATTCCTCAGACAAAGGATTACTATCGAGAACATACAAAGAACTCAAAAAAATCAGACCTCCCAAATTTAAAGACCTAATCCAAAAATGGGCATCTGAGATGAATAAACACTTCTCAGATGAAGAAATACAAATGGCAAATAAATATATGAAAAAATGTTCAACATCACTAGTCATTCGAGAGATGCAAATTAAAACAACAGTGAGATTCCATCTCACCCCGGAAAGAATGGCTGTTATCAAGAAGTCAACTAATAACAAATGCTGGAGGGGCTGTGGGGAAAAAGGAACCCTTCTCCACTGTTGGTGGGAGTGTCGACTGGTGCAGCCACTGTGGAAATCAGTGTGGAGATTCCTCAAAAAACTGGGATTGGAGGTCCCATTTGACCCAGCTATTCCCCTTCTGGGTATCTTCCCAGAAGAATCAAAAACATCGTACCACAGCGATATATTTGCACCCATGCTTATAGCAACACAATTTGTAATAGCTAGATCGTGGAAACAACCCAAATGTCCATTAACCGAGGAATGGATAAAAAAGATGTGGTATTTTTATACAATAGAGTACTACTCGGCCATAAAGAAAGATAAACTAGAAACTTTTATAGGTAAATGGATGCAACTCGAGAAAATACTTACAAGCGAAATAAACCGGACACACATTTGTAAACATCGTATTGTCTCCCTAGTATGCAAATGTAGTTTCACTGTGACTATTCCATTCCTTAATCTTCTATTTTTACCTAGCTTTTACATGGTTTAATCTTATACTGAGTAATGTTTTTCTTCAAAAGGTATTTGTACATTCTCTAATTCTCAAGTTTGTTAATACATGAGAATGTTTACTTGTTGTCTTAAAAAAAATAAATTAATTAATTAAAAAAAAAAAAAAAAGAAACTAGAACCAGGGTGGAAAAACTTTTTTTGCAAAGAGCCTGATAGCAAACATTTTCAGTTTTGCAGGCCTTATAAAGTGTCACCCTCAACTCTGCCAATATATTGAAAAATAAATAAATAAATAAATAAATAAATAAATAAATAAATAAAATAGGGCTTATTCTCGTTGGGTTTCACAGAAGCACTGGAATTTAGGGAGAAATGAATGCTGATGTGAAGCAGTGTGCTGATTCTGGGGCGCAGAGCACCGAGGGTCCCAGAAATGACTGAGGGCATGGGTGTCCCCGGCTCCTACAGTGTCACCCACCCAGGCCTGCTAGGGAGGGCTGAGCTGACAAAGTGCAGGCCCAAGAGCCAGGTTCTTGATCATCCTGACCCTGGGTGTTACCTCCGGACCCCTGAATCCCATCGCTGCATTCTATTTAATCCTAAGCCATCTTGAGATGGCTTTTAAAGATTATTTAGAACCATAGAAACTCCTGTTGACCCAAGTGCTGATGACAAAACCAGACTTAGCTGGAGTCCTCCTCCCATGAGAAAACAGTGATCGCTACACCGTGGGGATGTGGCCTATGAAAACTCTGAAAAGTGGGGCGGGCACCTGTGGCTCCCGACAACCAGAGAGCAGATGTAACTGTGCTCTGAAGGTGCCCGAACACTGGCCGTGCCGTCAGCCTCCATTCACCAAGGCCTTTCATCTCTATCCTTCCCGAGTCTCCCTATATCATATGAGGAGGTTCGATTCAATGTAACCACTTCTTATTCTCATATTGCTCCAAACCTGCTTGCTTTCCCTCTACAGATAGATTATAAACACCTTGGTACCAAGGACAAACTAACAAGAAGGCAGCGGTCAAGGGGGCCCCTCAACCATCTATCTCCTGGTCCTTTCACCTTCGTAAAATCCCCGCCCTGTGAATGTCACTTCCGTCCTTAGGCTGTCGGAGACTGTGAGTCCTGTCTTGCTGGACTCTCACTCTACAAAGTGAGGAAAATCTCAAGTTGTAAAGTCTAATATGAAAGGAGTCATCGAAAATCATATGTCACACGCTGGCTTCCAAAGCATAATAAACCCTAAGTGACAAGAATGTCTGTCTGTCCTTCAATTCTCTTTTAATCTGCAAATGAAAAGACCATCCCTACAACAGAAACCTGGATCTACCTTTGCCCATGCCTCATGATGACCCCTTGGGGACAGGCTGAGTAGAAAGCAGACGTTTGCTTCCTCCCTCAAAGCCTTGTACCACTTCTGTCCCTGCATTTGGCCGCATCTCAACTTCTGAGCCGAACCTCTGCAAGAATTTGAAGGGGAGATATCTGACAAGGAGACGTGCTTGCCTCTAAGCTCAGCTGTGCCTGCCTTTAATTAAAAATGGTATTGATTTTCCTCTCTCTAATGATAGGCACTACTCTGCCCTCCTGATGTTAGCCACTGACAGTTTAAGTATGAAACAAAGGGCGTTTATTCAGCACTTAATGCAAAATTATGACTGATTAAAAAGTGATTTATCATGAGAACTACATCTGCAGAGGCTTTTCCTTTAGTGCTTATGGGAAGCAGAGTCAAAAGTAACACAGAATATTTGGAACAATTCTCTTCTTCTCTAATCCCGTTCTTCCCTGGTTTCTGCCAGGGGAAGTGAAAAATAAAATTGCCACTGAATTCAGGACCAAAAAGCAAGAGAGAAAAAGGAATTGTAGAAGTCAGGCTTGTAGCATATCCTAGATATCAATTGGTACATTGCCTTTGGGAGGAAAACAGTCATGAGTTTCCAGGACTGTGTCCTTCTGACATCTGTGCCTGTCTCTTTGGTATTTTACATGACATTGGACACTGCGGAAACAACTCAAGGTCCTGGATCAAAGGGCACCTTGGGAAGGTTTGAGGGATGCTTTGAGGGCAGGTAAGGACACCATGCAAATGTCATGCAGTCAGCTGCCACTGAACATTTGAGCTCGCTGTACTCCAGCCACAAGTATCCCAGTTCCCTTCTTCTTGGGATCCGTGAGTAGTCGCACATCACTTTTTGGTTAAGGACACAAGCTCTGGAGCCAGACTCTCCAGGTTCGAATCTCATTTGTGCCAATGTATTAGATGTGTGGACCTGAGTGTGTTGGTTGTTTGTTTATTTATTTATTTATTTATTTATTTATTTATTTATTTTTGCAGTGCTAGGGGTCAAACCCAGGGTCTCCCACATGCTAGGCAAATGTTCTATCAATGAGTCACACTGTAGATCCTTGAGCATGGGACTCTATGCCTGTTTCTCCACCAGTGAAATGAGCCCAAGGATATGTTATGGCTTGTGTCTAGATGTCCCCCTAAAGCCTCTTGCAGTCATATGTGGGGCTTTTTCGGAGGTGGCTGAATCCAGAATGTGTGACTGATTTATGGTGCAGTGCTAGGATTAAGGGTGCTAGGATTAAGGGTGGGTGATTACTAAATCAGTCCACTGATTGGTTTGGGACCACCCTGATCCCGGTAGCCTGGAAACAATATAAGGGACAGAAAGAAGCTTGTCTTGTCCCTTGCTTGCTTGCTTTGCTACCTTTTGCCCACCATGAATGGTTTCTCCTCTGTGATGCCTGTCTGCCATGCCACCCTGCCTTGGAGCCAGCTGATTATGGACTGAAACCTCTACAAACTGTAAGCCAAGTAAACCTTTCCTCCCTTAACTTGTGGGTGTTGGGTATTTTGTCTCAGCAACAAGAAAAGTAACTAAGATAGGGTATCACATCATGTAGGGTTAGTGGAAGTGTTAAATCAATTAGAATGGTGTCTAATTTGTAGTAAACACTTCTCAAAATATTATTAGATTTCAGCAAATAAAAGATGCTGTTATAAGGTACTTCTCAATTTCAGAGATGTTGACTTCTGAAGAAAGGCACCCCTTAGAATTAATAAGAACCTATGGGTAGGTGTTGTCGATAATGCCTGCTTATTTTACAATTACGAACTTTAACCAGAAAGTGAAAAGATATCTGATGCTGTAGACCTTCATAAATATCTATGAGGTATGATCACCAGCTATGGTGAATTTTTTAAAATGTATTAAATTTAAAGACTCAGTACCATTGATCCCCCTCAAAATATTCCCCCTCCCTTTGAACACACATCATTCTTGCCACTTTTTGGAAGTCCTCTTTCATGAGCATTTTTAGTCGCACTGTCATGGCTTCCTCAATGTTCTGAATTGATTCATAATGTTTAGGGCAATTTCTATCAAGTAAAAATATCACAGTGTGTCCTCATCCACCTTATTCACCAGATCTGACAGCATGTAACTTCTGGTTCTTCCCCAAATTTAAATGACCATGCAAAGCAAACATTTTGGATTGATTCAAGGCAGTCACAACAGTGCAACTAAAAACATGCAGGTAAGGACTTCCAAAACTGCTTTTGAAAGTGCCAAAAATGATGGTATAAGTTCATTCGAAGAGAGAGGGAGAATTTTAAGGGGAATTAATGACTATATATCTTTCACTGTAATAAATATTTTTATTTAAACACACACCATATTTTTGATCAGCCCTTGTGTATGTACAAAAGTTCAATCAATGATTAATAAGATTTCAAAACAGCACCAAGCCCAGATGGATTTACTTGTGAAGTCTACCAAACATTAAAGGAAGAAATTATACGAGTTCTGTACAGTTTCTTTCAAAGGATAGAAAGAGATTTCATTCTTTCTTACTCATCCTATAACATCAGCATCAGCCTGCCACCAAAATTGAACAGAGAAAAGGGGGGGGGCGATATACAGACCAGTATTTCATAAATTAGATGCAAATATCTTCAACAAAATATTAGCAAATCAGATCCAATAATATATCAAAAATCTTATAAACTATGACTAAGTGCAATTTATTGTGGATATGCAAGTCTGGCCAACATTTTAAAATTCAATTAATATAATCCATTGCATCAACAAGCTACAGAAGAAAAATCATGTGATTATATCAATACATGCAGGGAAGGCATTTGACAAAGTCCAACATCCATTCATTATAAATGACTAAGAATACAAGGGAGCTTTTTTTTTTTGTAGGTACCGGGGATCGACCTCAGGACCTTGCGCACCAGCAGGCACCCGTGCCACTGAGCTATATCACTGGCCCTTTTTTTGTATGTGGATACCGGGAGTCTGACTCAGGACCTCGCGCTTGCCAGGCAGGCACTTACACCTCTGAGCCATCTCACCGGCCCAAGGGAGCTTTTTTATCTTGGTAAAGAAAATCTATACAAAACCTACAGCTAAATCACACCTAGAGCTGAGAAATTGGAAGATTCCCCTCTAAAATCAGAAACTTGCCAAGAAGGTCCCCTCTCTGTGTGCCTTCTTAACACTGTACTGGAAGTACTATAAAATAATAAAATAAAATGTGTGCAGATTGTGAAGGAAGAAATTAAACTGCCTTTATTTACAGGTGACTTTACAGTTTATGAAGAAAACCCAAAAGGAAAAGAAAACAAACTCGTGGATATAATAAGTAATGATAGCAAGATTGCGGGATAGAAATTAATATATAAAGTCAATTACTGTCTTATATTAGCAATAAATAAGTGGAATTTGAAATTAAAAACAATCCATTTATCTTAGCACCTCCCAAAATAATTAAGTATAAGTCTAACAAAATATATACAGTTCTATATGAAGAAAACTACAAATGGTGATGAAAGAAATTTAGAAACTAAACAGAGAGATGTCAGAGCAAAAGCAACTCTTGTTCATCCTGAGTAGGAATGCAAAGTAGTTATGGTTACTTTGGAAACGTAGGTTTCTTATAAAACTAAACATACTCTTACCACAGGATCCAGCAATTGCATTCTGTGGTAAGTACTCAAAGAGTCCTAAACTTTGTTTTTTCCACACAAAATCATGCACATAGATGCTTAGAGCAGCTTTACTCATAATTGCAAAATCTCAGAAGCAACCAAAATATCCTTCCGTAGGTGCATGGCACATCTAGACGGCAGAATATTATTTAGGTTAAAAGGAAATGAGCTATTAAGCAAAGAAAACACGTGGAGGAAGTTAAATGTATACTACTAAGGCGAAGACACCATGGGCAGCTTTCATGGGACGTCCTGGTCTACAGACGGTCAACAGTTCAGCAGTGAGGTGCCAGTCTTCTCTTGTGACTGGCATCTGCAGTAGGTGGACGTCTTGTGGGACGAACCCTTTGTCTCTGGAGTCTGATGCTATCTCCAAGCAGACAGTGTCAGAACTGAATTGAATCAGAGGACACACCGCTGGTTTCTGCTGGAGAAGTAATTGCTTGATGTGGGGGGGGGAACTTCCCACACATCTGGTGTCAAAAGTGACACGCTGAGTGGTGCCTAAGAGAGAGAAAAGCACACCTCGATTTACCCCTGTTTCTCAGAAAGGCTGCTATCATTAATTAAACACCACAAACCGAGTGTCTGAAACAACAGAAATTTATTTGTTATGGTTTTGGAGGCTGAGAAGTCCAAGACTGAGCTACCCGCTGTTATATTCCTGACCAGAGCTCTCTTCCTGTCGATGACAGATGACCTTGCTGTGTCGTCACTTAGCGGAGGGCACTCTCTCTTCCTCTTTAAAAAAGGAAATAAGCCACCGATTCCACTTGAAAGACCCTACCTTCATGACTTCTAACCCAAAGGTTCCTCCCATAGGTGCCATCTCTAGATGTCATCGCATGGGAGATTAGGGCGTCAGCACATAAATTGGGGGATTTCTAGAGGATATGGTTCAGTCTTCAGCAAGCTCCATCATGAGGAGTGTGGAGAAGAGAAGCCAGACTGTCGAATAAGAATGTGTAGAACCAACCACTACCATAGATGGAGAACCAAAAGAGCAAGGTGTCCTGAAATTAAATTAAGGAAGAATAGAAAGGCAGGAAGAGTGGTAAAACGGAGACACATCCTGCTAGGGAAGTCAGGTAAGAAAATCCACTGTGAGGGTTAGGCACATGGTAATTACTGGTGAGAATTCCAAGAGAAAGGGCTATGAGCGAGGATGGGACGATGATAACAAATTTAAATATCCTTGAATTTCTTCATGGAATAAATAGGTTAACTGGAATAATAAAACAAAACAAAAAGTCCAGAAAAATCTATAGCAATACTAGACGGTAAAGTAACCCTGGACATTGCAAAATGCTAAAATGTGTACAGATAAAAGAGTAAGACCTCAGAGGCCCAAGTGATATCACAACATTGTGCAGAAAGACACACCGAGAAGGCAATGTAGTGCAAGAGAAGGCAGTGGGGCTTTGGATGTCCTTGAAAATAGAACCTCTCTCCGCTACCCCAAACTCCAACAGACTCTGTGACATAGCGCTTTAAACACAAAGACCAATATATGATGGAAGTAAAAGAATGGAAATAGTATTAATAGAGCTGGAGTGGCTGTATTAGTATCGCACAAAGTAACTTTCAAGAAAGGAATATTACAAGGGTTAAGAAAGAACATTTCTGGCAGGTGAGGTAGCTCAGCGGCATAAGTGCCTGCCCGGCAAGCGCGAGGTCCTGAGTTCGACTGCCAGTACCTGCATGTTAAAAAAAAAAGAAAGAAAGAAAGAACTTTTCTTAATGAATATGTGCCTGAATGAATGACAGAGAGGGAGGAGAAGGGAGAAAGACAAGTACACAACTGGTGAAAATTTCAACACTCTTCTCTTGTTAATTGATTAAATATTATAATGAGGTTTGGAACACTCTCTAGCAGGTCAAATAGTAAATTTAGTCTTTGCAGGCCTTTTGCATTTTTCCACGCCTGACTCTGTGGGCAGCCACTGAAATCCAATCTGGTGAATTCTGATGTACGTATTTGTGTATCTTGCACTGACTCCGTCTCACCAGTGAACACCGACGGATGCGGCAGTCTCACCAGTGAGAGGAGAACCCACATCACACAAAGTACGCATAAAACACCTGCTAAAATCGACCGCATACTCGTTAATGAAAAGGTCTCAATACACAAATTTCAGTGAGCCTGAAAACATTGAAATACATTGACTATGTTCTCTAGCCCAACCAGAATTAGATTAGAAATAAATAACAGAAAAGTAGTGAAATAGTTAGAATCCTCAAATATTTGGGAAAGTAAAGACATACTTTTCCATGCACATGGGTCAAAGGAGAAGTCACAAGATGTATTATGACCATTTTCTACTGGACACAAATGAAATGACACACGGCAACATTTGTGAATGTAGCCGGTGGTGTGCTGGGACTGGTTCACATGGCTCACAAAAACCAACTGGTACAACTCCTCCTAACTCTGAATTCAATGTCATCACAAGTGTAACTTGAAATTACCCATGAGGGACAGTCACACTACAAATATCAGCAAATTCTACAGAAGAGAGTTCCTTTTTCTATTTCACAGAAAATCAGCTTAACACTTTAGCTATAGCAGAGAAATTTATGGTTTAAAACGCTTATGTTAGAAAATAAGACAGACCTGAAGTCACTGATGTGAGCTTTTACCTTAAGAAACTGGAATAAGAAGACCATGTTAAACTTAAAATACACTGAAGGAAAATAAAGATGGGAATGAGTATCTATAAAATAAAAATGGATGAACGATGTAGATGAACAACAGAATAATAAGTCAGACTTCAAACATCTGTAAAACCAATATCTTCCTATCTAGACTGATGAAAAGAAAGACAAGCAAACTGCGAGGAATAAAAGAAAGAACCTGACAGCATATTCTAGAAATCCTAAAATGTCAATAGGAGAGTACTAAGAATAAGTTCAATGCAATGTATTTTGCAACTCAGATAAAATGGAGAAATTCCTTGAAAACTGTGAATTACCCACACTAAATCAGGAAAAAAAATAGGAAAACTGAATAGTCCTCTATCAATTAAAGAAACTGAATTTGTAGTTAAAAGCATTCTCATGAAGAAAACACCACACTGGGATGACTTTGCTGGCAAAGTCTCACAAGCATTTAAAGAAGATGTGAAACCAATGCTCCACAAACCCATTCGGATGTAGAAAAGGAGGTGACACATCTCAACTCATGTATGATTTCAGTGTTGTTTTCATGCAAAGACATTGCAAACAAAGAAAATTTCAGACCATGAGCATAGATGCAAACTTGTTAACAGAATGTTGGCTACTTGAATCAAGCTGTGTGTGTACATATATTTAATAACTGAGAAGATATGAGTCAAAACAACTGAACTGTGATCCATTTATCCATGGAGTAAGGTGAAGGAATCTCACTCCTTGGAAAATGACCACATATAATTCTCTAGTAAACTAGGAGACAGTTATTTTGCTAATAGTGGAGATCCCTGGTAAATAGACTAATGAAATTCTGTAGAAGTCTTGTCTTTACCTACAGCCCCTTCATAATATGCCCATATTTAGGACTGTATAGAAAACAAACTTACACACAATCTAATGATAGTTGAGTTGTAGTCCCTAGGGAAATTTGCCTAGGATTTACAACATCCAAGGAATGAAAGAATTCTGGAACCTGGAGTGTGAGATGGGGTCACTTAGTGAACTCAGCTCTTACTCTGGTCCAGGTAATGTGAGCTCAGTGCAGAAAGGAAATAACTGAAGTCACCTGAAGTTTTGCAGTCCTAACCCTGCTTTCTTTATCCTTAGTTGCTTGTATCCTTGAAAGTATTATTGCAGTAGCTGGGTAATGGGAATTGGGTAGCTCAAATATTTGCTAGATTTCTGAGTGGGATTTGTGTCAAATATGCAACTTTGGTGTACATTAAAAAGATCAATCACTCTGATTCATCATATAAATAGGGTAAGAGTGACAGGTGGAAACATAATGCCAGCTCATAATTCTATAGTAATTTGTTCTATAAATATTTATAGAGTGCCTCCACATGGTAGGAACTGCTTGCAAATCAGTAGCAGTGGGACAAGGCACACACACACACACACACACATCACTCACCACCCCACTATCTCCACGCTATCACCATGTACCCCTTGCTCTCATGGAGCATATATTCCATTTATCTGAATCTGGGGGTAATTCAAATAAAGATATTTCTCAGCTATTTTCATCCAGAAAACAGTAGCTGCTGATAATTTACTAAGTACATGAGAAAAATCTCATAATACATATCTGATATCCTAGTGATGAGAACGGTAGTTGTAACTATTAATTGTGATTGCCAACTTGATTGTATTAAAAAATGCCTCGCAGTTTAACAAAGCACACTTTGGTTGCATCTGGGTGGGTCGTGGAGGCATGACCCTGGGGATACATCTGGTTCCTAGACCTTTCCTCTGTGGCACTCTTTCCAACCCACTCTGCTTCTGTCCACCAGGAAGTGAGAAGCTTTGCTCCACCTCTCCCTTCCACCATGATGTTTCTTCCTTGTGGCCAGCTAACCATGGACTGAATCTCTGAAACTGTAACCCAAAATAAACCTTCCCTTCTCTGAGTTGTTTATGTCAGGTATTTTGGTAATAGTAACAAAAAGCTGACCAATATACTGACTTTTAAAATGTTTTATGCAAGCAAACTAGTACAGCTAATGATGAGGACTCAAGGTGAGGTGTGTAGGAGACTGGTTATCCTGATTCTCCACTAGATTCCCCTTACATCGCTTCCAACAAAGCATCCCCCATTCAACTGCATGATCCAAGCAGTAATCGCCCCTGCTTTTTGTCTTCTGTGAAATCTAAAAGAACTGACTGACGAATGACACAATGAATCCTCTTTAGTGCACTACAGTTATGCATATTTTGTAGGTAGGGAAGAAATTTGCCCCACAAATGATGAGAGTGAAGAACATGCTGAGCTCCTAGGTATTCTCATCAGACTATTGTTGAGTTTCCTTGAAGATCCTGTGTGGTTTCGGAATCCAGGGACTCCTGCTCTCCCACCTGCTAGCGATCAATACTGCTGCTTTCTTAGCATTGCAGGAGTGAAAATGTTAATCAGAAGCCAAGGAGCCCTGTTGGTAATCACACTAACTTCCCATTTTCTGCGGCTTCGAAGAAATTCCGAGGGCTGGTGATATAGTTAAACGGCATAAGTGCCTGCCTGGCAAGCGCGAGGTCCTGAGTTTGACTCCCAGTACCCACATATTAAAAATAAATAAATAAAAGAAAGAAATTCTGAGACTACAACATAGTGGATGAAGCAGACAGCATTATTTCACAGCCCACTGCTCTTACCTGGCCTGGTAAAATGACGATGCAAATACATGTTGTAGGTTTTGTGCTAACAGTAAGGATGCCAGAGATGTGGTCTCTGACCTGCTGCATAATCTAACAAAGGTTGACTTTGGTATGCAAGCGTTATGAGGAAGAGTTTAACAGTCAGATTTGACTTGGTCTGATGGATGAGAAAGGGCTCCGTGGAGCAGATGCCACTGAGTTGAGATTGGAGTGGGAGGTGCAAATCCACTAGTAGAAAAGAGGGAAGAGGAACTTGGGAAAATCCTGTTGGTTGGCTGACACAACCACCATTTCCCATGCCTTCTTCTTTGCCTGCCTTGGCCAGACACTGTGGAGGTTGGATTGGGTCTCCCCCACCTACTCCAGCCAGAACAGCCATGTGACACAGGTCTGGCTGATGAGACAGAAAGGACGCCCCTCAGAGGGGAGGGCATCCACACCAGAAAAGTCCCCCAAGCCAGGCAATTATCTTTTCACTTTTGGCTATGTTTTTAAGCCCTTTCCTTTTTCTTGTCTCATACATTGATTGAACTCCCAAAAGTACTGTAGCCATATTGTCACAATGAGGTAACAATCGTGGGACAAGAAAATAGTATGGGAGGAAGCGCTTCCAGGGGCCCTGAGATACAATTGTGTGGTGTCTCCAAACCTAGGCTTACTCTAGAGCTCCTGGTGACAAAAGTAAACCTCACATCAAAGCCGCTGTCACCTGGATGGTCTGTTCTTTCCAGCTAAGTGCATTCATTTTTGTTGTTCAATGTTTATGTTTTATTAGTACATGTTTGCAGTACACAGTGATCACATTTCATGTACGCACTTGGTACTTATACATAGCACACTCAGTTCATTCTCAACTTCTTCCCATCCCTTCTCTCCCTCTCCCTCCATATCTCAGTCCCCATCCCTTTTGCAAAAGATCTATCTTCCTACTTCTTGTTATCTGTCTTTTACATGTATTTTAGGTTTTTCATTGTAATGGTTGATACACTGTGTCAACTTGAGAAGTTTAGAAGCTTAACCAAGTAACTCAGAAGTTCTACATCCTGGGGTGTAGAGGACATGCCCTAGGGCAGCTGTTTGCCAATCAGGATGTTGTAGTGGCTGACTCATTGTGTCAACTTGAGAAGTTTAGAAGTTTAACTAAGTGACTCAGCAGGGGGCCAGGGTCCTCACTTTGTAAACATCCTGAGCCTATGCAAGAGGAGGGCAGGGAGATGGTGAGTGCTACACCTGCCCCAGGGCAGGTAGTCTGCTTACAATATAAGGGAGGAAAAGAGGCTTCTTCTCCCCGTTTTTGCTGTTGTTTCTTTGCTGTCTTCTGCTGCCTTGAACTGTTACCCTTCAGCCACACCACCCTGCTTTGGAGCCAGTTGATTACGAACTGAAACCTCCACAAACTATGAGCTAAATAAACCTCTTCTTTCTTAATTTTGGGTGTCAGATATTTTTTCTCAGCAATGAGAGGAAAGTAACTAAGACACTCATATACAAGAAATTATGAAATTTAAGCTTCTGTGCCTGATTTATTTCACTTAACATTATGGTCTCAAGGTGCATCCATTTTCTTACAAATAACTCAGATTTATCTTTCTTTGTGGCAGAGTAAAACTCCACTGTGCATAAATATCACATTTCCTTTATCCATTAATCTGTTGATGGCCATATAGGCTGTTTCCAACACTTAGCTATTATGCATTCTGCTTCTATAAACATGGTATGCATGGATCACTGTAATGTGCTGTCTTTAACTCTTCCAGGAAGATGCCCAGAAGGGGAATGGAATTTCCAGTTTTATGAGGAATCTCCATACTGATTTCCTCAGTAGTTGCACTAGTTTGCACTCCCACCAACAGTGTAGAAGGATTCCTTTCCCCCACAGCCTCCCCAGCGTTTGTTATTATTTGAGTTCTTGATGATGGCATTCTTAAGGCACATGGAAAAGGAGAGAGGAGTAAGATGAGTCAGCTGAGGCTTCATAGCGGAGTAGCCTCATAGTCAATTTTAGGTGTGGTGTCGGGTTCAGTCAGAGAAGCAGAACTTGTGTGTGTGTGTGTGTGTGTGTGTGTGTGTGTATACCACACATTTTCATGTAACACATACTGTAGTTTCCCCTAATCTGTGGAAAGTACAGTCCAAGACCCCAGGAGATGCCAAACACCGCAGATAGTACTTCTCCTATATATGCTATGCTTTATTCTGACCACAGGTTTTCATCTCCTTATTAAGCTGAGAAGTTCACTTTGTCACTTGAAGGAAGGCTCTCATGGCTTCTCTTTGGCATAGCTGAATTGCCAATGTCACTATTCTGCTTTACAGCCATTACTGAGTAGAATACGGGCTACTTGGTCACAAGCACTTTGACACTTTACTGTCACTCTGATCACTGATGCTACCAAAGGACTGACTTGTGGGTAGCGTGTCCAGTGCTGATTCACTGCACAGAGGGAAGGTTGGCAGCCTGCGGAAGCAGTCTGGTGTGAGCTTTCATCATACCCGTCAGAATGGTGTGGAACTGAAAACTTATGAATTATTTTTGTTTGAAACTTTCCATTGACTATTTTCAGGCCACGGATGACCTGTGGTAACTGAAACTATGAAAGCAGATATTTACAGCGTACAGACGTTCATACTGGTGCACCCATTTATACATACATGTGTTTATGCATTGTTTACACATTTGAGAGGAAAGCTAAATAACTCTGAAGCCTGTAAGGCCAGTCTCCAGGAAGGGAAGACCTGGGCCAAGCTGAACCCCACAGGCATCTCAAAGCTCAGAGAAGGCTTCAACCCTCATTGGACAAGCCCACCCGATAGGTCAGGGCTTCCCTGGGGAAATTCCTTTTGATTAATTTAAATTCAATTTATTAGAGACTTGAATCACATGTGGAAAATCCCTTCATAGCAGGATATCAATGAATATTTGATTGAATACCTGGGGAGTATGGTTTAGCCTAGCCAACCTGAAACAACAGCAAAGACTTCCTTATGAGACCCGCTGAGAGTCTTGGAAGTTTTAAGCAGAAAAGTGGCTAAATGGGTGGGAGGTGACTTGGAAGTAGAAGAAATGTGTAGAGTAAAAACAGAAAATTAATGTAGCAAGCTGTCACAACAGCTTAGGTCAGAGATCATGAAGGCTTGCCGCATTTTGATGGAAATGAGAGGAGAAATTTGGGACTTTGGTGAGTGGCTGAGTGAGAAGGAGACTCAAGAATCAAAATGACCTTCGGCTTTTGGTGAGAAAGAGCCATTTGTTGACCACATACCAAAAGCAGTACGGTGCATGTGGAAGTTATGTCGTTTACAGATAGAAGGTTCTAGAGGAGTGGATTTAGAGGGGAAAGTTATGAACTCCAGTTGGGGTGGTGCCTCAGAGCCAGTGAGCTGCGCTTGGTGGGTCTTCTGCAGAGGTAGTCAGCTGGTGAGGCCTGCGTTGCTCCAGATCTCAGGGCAGAGAAGCAGGCCGGAGATGCCCACACGGAGGACTTGGGCTCTGACAATGGATTCATGGTCCTGGGGAGAAGACCGGAGCAAGAAAGGCAGGGTTGGAGGGCAGAGCTCTCAATTCATCCAGTATTTCTCAGGGGATCTGGCAGGAGATGGCGAGGAGGAGGATCCTGCTGCACATTGGAGGACCCGGTTGCTGCTTTAGGGCTCGAATGGCCTGAATATCAAGAAGAGCTGCAAGGGCTCCGTGCCATTGAAAGACTTCTTAGGGGACAAAATGTGTCTGTGTGCATGGCTCCAGAGGGGGAGAGACTTAGCGTAGGACCAAGCTTTCCAAGTGGACGGGCTCGGAACACATCCTCACCATAACCTCAACTCCGTGATCTCGACTGCGGTAGTGAACAACTGAGTCTCGGATTCCCCATTCACTCCATGGGGCGCCTCATAGAAATGGCGGCGGAGATTAAATCAGGCGCTTCCCACGGAAGTTCAAACTCAGAAAACAACTTTGAAAGAGGCTGCTTCTGTAGCGTACTCAAACATCAGGTAATAACTAAGATACTGTTCAGCGTTTGCCACGAACCAGGAACTGTACTGAATGCCTTATGTGCTATCAAACAGCATTGCTGCCATAGAAAAATTGCTCATGAAGAGTCCTTCAATGTGACAATTTTAAGAATCACCACAGCACTGCAGCTTTCAGTAACTACCACCCTCAGTTGTCAGCAGCCACCACCATGGGGACGGGACCCTGCACCACCAAAAGGTTAGGGCTCCTGGAAGACCCAGATGATTGTTAACATCTTTTAGCAATAAAGTATTTTCAATTAAGGTATGTGCTTTTGTTAAACATCATGCTGTTGCACATTTACTGGACTATAATACGGTGTAAACATAACCTTTATATGCACTGGAAACAAACAAAAGAATGTATGACTTGCTTTATTAGGACATTCACTTTATTGTGGTGGTTTAAGGTCTGTCTGTACATTCATCAATGAATTTGGATATTAATTATAGATGCTAGCATAGAATAGGCACTAGAGAATGGCTAGATTATAAAACACTAAGAATCATGCTGCTATAAATATGGGTATGCATACACTCCCATCAACAGATGAATAGGTAAAGAAAATGTGTTATATATGCAAGGAGTACTACTCAGACATAAAGAGGGATAAATTTGGATCATTTGTAGGAAAACGGATGGGCCTTGAGACCATAATGCTAAGTGAAGTAAATCAGACACAGGAGGATAAATATGGCATGGCTTCTCTCATATTAGAAACTCAAAATTAAGAAATTTAAAGAGTAAAGTAAAAGACGGTAGGAAACATGGCAATAGACTTGGTGGAGATCGAGATGGGGTGGTGGAGAGAGGAGGGAGAGCGGGGGTACGGGAAGTGAAAAGGGTCAAGATGCAATTTGTGTAAGTACCAATTCCCCATGGATGTAATCTTTATGTATCGCAAACACTAATAAAATAAAATACTAAGACTCCCTTTGATCTTGTTTTTATGGATCTATTTTTAAGAGAATCAAAATGCTAAGCTCAGCTAATAAATTGGTGAAGCATCTTTTTTCTAATTATCCCACTGTTTTGGTCAGTTAACATGTTCTTGCCTGAGATGCTTTTATTGCTACACACCTGAAACTGGCCCTGTCATCCTGGGCCATCGCCCTCCATCCTACCCAGCCTTGCTTTCTGCCTCATGCTTTCCATGAGTAACTTCCAGGGAGTACCAGCCAACAAACCAACCACTCGCCACTCGCCTGGAACCAGTCCCTGATTCCTGGTCCCCATTCTTGCCACGCCTTGGCTGGTCTGACACTTTTGTAACAGACGGCATGCTGAGAGGAGTTCTAAGTGTCCTACGAGCACCAGCTTTATGTGATCTTGTGACAGTACAAGGAGGCAGCAGCCATGGACACTCATACTCTACAGCTAGGGGAACAACACAGAGACGAAGCAACGTAACTCGTTCAAGTCCTCATAGCTGGGAGGAGCAGAACCAAAACCAGCACCCAGGCAGCTCTGGAATCCATACTCTTCACCACAATGCTACTCAGTTAATTCCTATTCCTCCTTGAAGACCCAGGTCAAATGCCATCTTTTCCACGAAACATCTCAGTGTCATCGAAAATGGACTTACATGTTCCCTCTCTAGTGATCCTGCAATACTCAAACATACTTCTCCTGAGTCATTCGTTTGTCTTCATTTGATGCTTGGGCCACACTGTGGCAACTTCCCAGGCAGGGATGATGTCATCAACTGCATACCACTTCCCCATGGACGCACCTGGCTCAGAGCGATGGCTGGTATTTGTTGAGTTGAAATTCATTCAAATACATTGAAATGATTTATTAGAGATTGTGAAAGGTTCAAGACAGGGTTAAAGAAACACTAAACAAACACCAAATTTTCAAAAAAGATAGAGGTTTGCAGTCTCCAAAATAATAAAATAATTGCCCCTTAAGTAAGCAAACAGGCAAAGGAGTCACAGGCACCTTCACAAAGAAGAGTATGACTGAGGCTGCCTCTCAGTAGAAGAGCGAAGCGTGGGACGTGGTCAGTCCCACTGCAGGGACTGTGACCTAGGCATGGGATGGAAAGACCAACAGGAAGCCAGGAGTCCCAGCAAGCCGTGTGCCTCCCCATTTTCCTTTTGTGATGTAAGGTGTCCCTACTGCTCTCACTTTTCCAAAATCCAATTTTGGCCCTCGTATGTGGTAGAATTGGCTCCAATGCATCCTCAACTTGTCTGAGCTTGACACAACCCACAGGGCAGCAGCCCCCGTTGTATTCTTGCTCTTGTTAACAAGGAGTCACCAAGTGTCTTGGTTACTTCTCTCGTTGCTGAGACAAAATATCTGACCTCCAAAATTAAAAGAGGAAAGGTTTATTTCCTCAGTTTGTAGAGGTTCCAGTCCACCATCGGCTGGCTCCAAAGCAGGGTGGCATCGCAGAGGAGAAACAGTTCATGGTGGACAGAAGGTAGAAAAGCAACAAGGGGCAACCACAGCTCTTTCCGTCCCTTACATCTTATCCAGGCTACTCCTGGCAGGCAGCACTCACACCCTTAATCCTAGTGCCACTGAGCCCAGCATTGCACCATGAATCAATCCCAGTGTCACACACTCTAGATCCAGCCACCTCTGAATAAGCCCCACCTATGAGGCTTTGGGGGGCATCCAGACCCAAACCATAGCACTATGGGAGGCACAAAGGGACAGCAGTGGGATTTAGGTGGGTTTGTTCATCAAAAGTGAGATTTAAAAAAATAGTGCTGAGAGGACTGTCTTTCCATGTTTCCAAGGCTTGTTTCTTTCAGTTTGAAATTTCTATTTGATTTCTATGTAAGAAGGCTATAATTATTATATCGCAAACTTCATATTCTATCCCTGCTGAAAATATATCCAGCAAGAAACAAAAAGCTACCTTGAAAGCTGGCTAGGAAAATGACTGGCTCAGCACTGGAAAAACCTTTGCTATGTTGCTACTTAAGAAATTATTATTTGAGGAGGCAACTGGACCATCTAGTCTACGAATTTACTATTTACTCACTAACATTCAGTTCTGATTCTCTCAACTGCAAGATAAGACAGTTCACCCAGGCATGGGACGCAGGGAAGGCTACATGAGTCCCAGCCACCAGGATGTGTTCCCTAAAAAAGAAGCACCAGCCTGGGCACCAGAGCGACTCAGCGAGATCCTTTGTGGAAAAATGAAAACAGGCCTCAGAGTAGCTCGGTGCAAACGTGCTGAGTTCAATCCCTGGTGTCCCAAGGATAGAAGAAAAGAAAGAAAGGAAGGGGGGAGAGGAAAGAAGGGAGGAGAGAGAGAGAAGAGCAAAGAAAGGAGGGAGGGGGGAAAGAGAGAAAAAGAAAATAAGAATCTGAAGTAACAAGCACTGAGAAATAGCTACTCACATAGTCACAGTGAGTGTAACTCCAGTAGGCGAGGTGTGGTTACCAACAGGAACCACGGTCCTAAGGAGGTGATGATGCCCTTTATGTAAGACACATTTAGCGCAGTGGAGCCCCGGTTGACGAACTTAATTCTGGTGGCCAACCAAATTGGACGGGAACCGAATCAGATTTACCCATCAGGTCAACATCCACCCCAACCATTGAACTGGACTCGGTTCGAGACCAGAATGGTGGGAAGAAACGAGTTCGCGAACCGAGGCGCCCTGGAACTGGAAGAAGCGGCGCTGGAAGCGGCGGGTTTGCTTCGCACACGGCCTCGAGCCTCGCGAGCTGAGCGCCCCGCGCCCCGTGGACCCGTGGGCCCGCCCTCCGCCCGCGTAACCGAGTCTCAGCACCCCGTGTGCGTCGCGCTTCCCACGGGAGGTGCTTAGTAAGTAATTGTGGGAAGAATTAAGTTTAACGCACTCGGTGGGCGAGCACCCCAAGTCCTCCGCCTTTCCAGAGGAGACGCCGGCCCCTCCGAGAGCCGCGCGGGAGCCTGGCGGGGCCCGGGCCGAGCCGGCACAGCCGCCACGGAGGCCGAGGCAGGCGGCTCCCTGCGCGCCGCTAACGAACCCCGCTGCTCCGACCGCGGCCACGGCGACAGCTGTTCCCAGTGTATGTGGGGAATTAATTACCGGCTAGGAAACAAAATCTGCGATGCGGAGAGTCATTTTGTCCAAATTTCTTACGATTTTGCTGTTATCGGAGGCTTAATTTTTCTTGATCAGCCGGTCCTCCCGAGTTAAGGCGCCGGTTAATGCGCTCCGAGGACCGCAGGGACAGCGGGGCCTGAGGGCTGCGGCGGACGGCAGGGCAGGGCCCAGCCGCGTGGGAGGGTTAGCAAGTCATCTGATTAAAGCACTGGACGCTAGCCATATTTGTAAAGATACTGTAATGGTTACCTCCTGTTTAACAGCGCTTGCACGTGATTTAACTGCGTGCTGGAAGCAGCTGGGGTTTCCAAAGGAAAGCACGACATTCCCGCAGAAGCAGTTTCCCAAAAGAAAAGGGCTGCTTCCGAGCTGCTTTCGAGATTCCGAGCATGTTTCCAGCTGGGCTCATGCAAGCGAATTCTGATGTTCAGCAGCTAAGAAAATAGATTTTTTTTTTTAATAAAAAAGGAAGGATTCAAGGGTCGCTTGATTTTAGAAAGACAATTATTTCCTTGACTATTTTCATCCATCACAAAAATAACTGTTAAAAATTCAGTGGTTGCCTAAGAAATAAATGTGAAGGCCTATGGAAGAACTGGTACCTTATTCAAAAGTTCATGACTACTCTAAATTTTAAATTCCTAAATGTCCCTTAAGTCTTACATAACAGTGTAAATTAAAACTAATCAGTTCCATCAAAGGATATATAGATTTATGCACACACTTGTTTTTCCTATTCGTTCCCTATCTTATTCATTCAACAAACATTCGTTGAGCTCGGGGGCGGAGGGACAAGATGGATAATGTAAGGCCAGTGATCTCAAGACTCATGAAGAACGGAACCTGGCTGCGTCTCAGGGAACCTCAGAGTCCCCCATACCCCTCCCCTGTGACAGCCAGACACTCTGGGGTACCTGGGTCCGGCTCCAAGCAGGAGGCAGAGGGAGTGCAGAGCAAGGCTGGCGGGAAGGGGCCCGGGGTTCTTCTGCGCCGCTCCTGAGAGGCTGCCAGGGCCCAGTCCCGGTCATTTGGAGAAGTCCAGTTCTCGGAGGGAGCAAGGAGAAGACAGTGCGTGGATGCAATAATGAAACAGAAAGACGCAGAGTCCGTTGCTGCGTGTGCTAAGTGCACGTACCTGCTTCCCACAGGAGTGTCCACGTTATGCACTGCACACGGGTACTAACAGACTAACAAAACGAAGTTACTGAACCCTCAAAAAGTAAATAAAGAGTCAGATAAAAGACACATAATAGGAAATAGGCAGATGGATCTTTTGCAAAAGGAAAGGGATGATGAGATGGATTGAGAAGGAAGAGAGAGAGGGAAGGAGATGAGAAGGGAATGAAGATGTGTGCACCAACTCCCCACGAGGAACGTAACCACGACGTACAGCAAACGTGGGCTGATAAAAAATAAAAAGAGAGGGGGAAATGTCCATTGCTGCAAAGAAAAAATGAGAGGAAATCAACCTGCTTAAGGCAAAGCCTACTTTTATTGCATTTCTTCCTTTAGGCATTGATTTCCTGTCCTTTCGTCCCACAAATTTGACCCATCGCAGGAGACAAACTTCGTTGTAAAAAGATCCGTGATCTGTAATGTCAGACTGGTATTCATTTTTGCTGTGAGTCACTAGGATCTGACAGTTGAAATTTATGGGGATGAAACTTCTCTTAGGATAAAAAACAGTCTTACCCCACTTTCCCAGGAATCCCGAACTTCTCCCTGCGCTCCCAGAAATCAAATCGGGAGGCGCATCAGGTGCTGCCAGGGTTTGACTGTACAAGGCAGCTTCACTTCTTGGAATGTAGCATTTCAGAGCTGTGACTTAGCTTGTCTGATGCTCTGCAACACTTAGGTCTTTCCTTTCATTCTGTGCTTGGTGTTGTTGAGAGCAGGAAGGTCTTAGTACTCCACCGCGTGGAGCAACACGTGCTAGGAAGGGGAGCCAGCCTCTCTTGCGCATAGCAGATATTTATAAGCAAAACCTCAGAACTGGGAGGGTCATAGCCTAAAGATTTGCAAACTTGGTGCACTGACCTCTGAACCTTATTTCTTAGCTTCACAATCTAGGGCAGCTTCCCCCACAATAAGCTGATCTGCTGGCATTCAGCCACTACAGTATTTTGGCTTTTCTTCTTTCATTAGGTAAAACAATGACCACCAAACATAATTCATATGTTTTCCTGCTTCTAGTCTCCAAACCATTGTTTTCCTTTTCCTTTCAACACTTATACATAATTCAATCCAATTTGAACATTGTAACTGGCACAGGATGTGGAGTATTTAGAACGGGCCAAAGCAGACCTCGTTCCAGGACAGCCGTGGAGTCCTCAGCTGCAGTAATTTATTATTCCTTGCACCAAACGATTAAACCAATTCTCTGATTAATCAGAACTGTACTTTGGAACTAGCCACATGAGACCAGAATTTTAAATCATGTTATGTAGACTGTGGCAATATAAAGAACAGGACTGAAAAATTAATTCTAGAAGAAATATTTAACAAACAAGCTTTAATCTTCTCTCAGACTTCGTGAAAGATCAAAGCCGCACTCAAGCAAACTTTAAAACATACACCTTGCCAAGCACCGAGGAGAATGTCACATTCTTTTAATAGGTACACAGCGTGACTGTCAGTCAGTGCTCCTTGAAGGACTTCCGCCCTGTAGATGGCCTTGCCCGGCCACACTTCCTCCTCCAGGTCACCCTTACCAATTACTTCCTGCTCGCGCCCCCTCTTCAGCACTGAAGGGCCTGACCCCTCATTTTCCAGCTATTTTCACAAGCATTCTTCAATAGCACTCCCTCACTTGAAGTTAATGTCCTTTGATTACGGCCCCTTGTCCCCAGCCTCATGCTAGCCAATGAACTCCATCTCATTTCTCCACTTTCTTCAAACTTGTGGTCCGATTTTTGTTGTCTGTGTTATCCTTGCTCCCCTGAGCTACTTAACGTAGTCATCTGTTTATTCACCGAACGTTTGTCAAGCATTTCCTAAGTGTCTGAGAGTCTGCAAAGTATCAGGAATGCAAAAGTGAAGAAGACATGGGCTCTTGTTTCACAGGCAGGTTTACCACTGTTTCAAAACATGGTGATGTGACGTGGATGGGGTGTGGCTCGTGTGTGGATGGAGTGGCATTTGGCCTGCAGCAGACTGCAATCCTCATATTACTGTGATAGCAGGATAGCATGTTATCAACATATGGTCCTCATATATAAGGACACCAGCATCCCGTCATATTGTCCTGGTAGAGAAGAAGAAAAACCATCCCAACATTTATATTACCCCGATTTCAAAGGGGGGGGTAGTAAGGTGATTTTTTCATGATTCATTAGGATAAATTGTGAAAATGAATATAATTCTACGTATTCTGTGAAAGTAAACATTTATGACAAGATATAAACCAAAACTAAAACAGCAAGTACCTAAGACGTCTAACGCATCACACCTCCCACCCACCCCAGGCATCTTTTCCAATGAAGAGGGGACACAGTAAGATTTTCACCCTGGCAATCTTGTGGGCTTCCAACTTGCAAGGTCACGAATTTTGAAGTTCACCTCTTCTACCACAACCGAACTGCTCCAGGTCGCTGCCCATGATACTACTGAACACATTCTGTTTTCTGGTCATTGGACCTCCTTCATTCTCAGCTTCTATGCATTTATCCACGCATGGCCAGCTTCCCTTGTTGGCTCTTGGGCAGCACTTTTCCTTTTCTCCAGCTTTATGGTTGTAACGCTAACGTCCCATCCCTAAACGTGATCTACAGAACTCAAAATATTCTTGTAATTTTCCTCATGACTCACTACAGTGTCCACTATAAGCCAATCGCTGGATCCACAAAGTAACTTTCAAATCTTCGCCCCATCCCCAAACACCCGGTGTGCCCTTCCATGTTCCCTGTTGGCTGCTATGAACATTCTTAAGTCTACCAAAACCTCCAAGAGAGAAGAACAAGGTGCTTTCAGAATTCTCTCAGTTCCCTCCCTTCCATAGCAAATATCTCTATGTCTCCTCCTGCTTCTTCATCTGCATTAGAGAATAAAACACCCTTATTGTCAGCTGGAGGCTAAGATTCCTCCCCTCGCTTCTGAAACTGTCCAATCAACCACTCTACCTTCTGATAGTTCCCATCTCTCAGTACTTTGTCTTCCTTTCTGGACTCTGGCCACACACCCTGCAGTTTGACAATGAAGGACCATGAGAAAACTGTTCTATAATTTCATGATAGCTCAGTAGTAGTCACATTGGCTGAGCTGTCCAAGCAGGTAGACAGTTAAGCAGGTAGATGGAGCATTTCTTTATTTTCTTTTACTTACAGCATTATAATGCTGCGATTTATACATTTATCTTTCTTGACTGATGATACATTTTGTCTGAGGAATGCACTTAAAATATCTATTTGTTTCTCTAGGTTGGTGTATAATACCTTACTTGCTTCAAAGAGTTACTTTTATTTTTTTATTTTTTTTTTTTGTGGGTACCGGGGGGGTCGACCTCAGGACCTCGCGCGCCAACAGGCACCCGTGCCGCTGAGCGATATCACCGGCCCCTTTTTCGTATGTGGGATCCGGGAGTCGAACTCGGGCCCTCGCACTTGCAAGGCAGGCACTTATGCCGCTGAGCCATCTCACCGGCCCAAGAGTTACTTTTATAACCAGTGCTTTTTAGTTTTTATTTGCTGCAAATTTAAATACCGCTTTTACTGTTTTATATTTTGAAGCACAAGGAGCTTTAAATAACTAACTAAACATATTATACACATATAATTAAGGCTAAGTTAAAAAAATGGGTAAGAGGAGACTTCTGTGATTGGCAATTAAGAATCCTGGGCATTGAAATTAATTCAGTTTAATTCCCTAATCTGAACATACTGACTTCTTAACAAAATTAACATTTAAACATTAAAAGCATTTATAAAAAATTATGAGCAAAACTTGAAGGAAATTAATTTATCTGTAATTGCATTAACAATAACCACTTGATGTCCTAAGCACAACTAAATTCATATCCTGTAACAAAAATTGGCTGTTTAATCTCCATTTGTTTGCATTGGGGATCATGCCCAGGGCGTCCTGCATGCTAAGGAGGTGCTCAACCACTGGACTATACCTTTCCTCTTTGCAAGGTGAAAAAATACCCGTTTAGAATGACTATCGTTGCTATTTTCTTTTCTTTTCTTTTCTTTTCTTTTCTTTTTTTGTGGGTACCGGGGATCGAACTCAGGACCTTGCGCGCCAGCAGACGCCCGTGCCACTGAGCGATATCACTGGCCTTTTTTTATATGTGGGTACCAGGAGTTGAACTCAGGACCTCACGCTTACCAGACAGGTGCTTATGCCGCTGAGCTATCTCACCGGTCCATGTTGCTGTTTTCTAACAAATACCAAAAGGTACAAATCCTAACTGAAGAACCTAATGCAGGAATGGAAGCACCCCAGCATTGGTAGCCTCTTCCGCCACATAAGCCTGGTACCCAGCCACAGCGTTCTCTCTGCAACATTGATCCTAGTAACAGATATTTATTGAGTGTCATTTACATGCCAGGTGCTGTGCTACATGCTGAGCATTCAGTAGTGAGCAAGACATCCCTGTTCAGAAAGACAGCACACACATTGCTTTTGGTGGAATTAGCTCGGGATTAAGGCATCGTCCTGACAGCCAGCCCAGTCTGTTTTGATTCCCATAAAACATGGAACTTGGGGCCCAAGGAAGAGAACTGAGTAAGCAAAGGCCACAGTGAGGGGTGTGGACCACATCTGTGTAAAGAGAACAGAGCATCCGCTTCTGGAGCACCTGCACTCTTACTGCTAGATGCCTTTGTTCACAGCTGTCGGCCTTTTGTTGACCATAATTTTTATTACAATTCTTAATGCACATAATTGGCGCAGCTGAATGGATTTCACCGCGCCACGTACATAGGTGCATATATTGTGCCTTCTGCCCTCCCTCCCATCTCCTTTCACTTCCCTGAAAGCCCCTCTTCCTCCTACTTTCTAGTGTGGTCTTTGTGCATGGGTGTTTGTTTCCACACATGCGAGAACACATATGATACTTGTCTGCGTCTTTTGCTTAACAAGGTGTCCTCCAGGTTAACTATGATTTAACGTCCTCTCTGCTGCTGATTAGCACAGATGATCTCATTGAAGCCCCTCAGTACCTCTGTGAAGAAAGTTCTCTGGGTTCTAGTTTGGAAATGGGGAAACTCATCATCTAGGAGAAGTCGTGCACCCAAGTAGTGCATCTGAAGCAGAGTTGGTCATAAAACAGTGCCTATCTGACTGCAATATCGCCTTCTCCTGAATCAACATCCTGCTAGACTAACCATTGGGTAAGCAGGAAATGGGCAGTGAACACCTCAAGTAGATAAATCCTACAAAGAAGACAAAACTACGTATATGGTGGCTGCTGTCTTTAGTCCTAAGGGTCTTTAGAAAACATCTTTATTTGGCGGGTGAGAGCAAGAGTGAGTTCTGTTTGTCCTTAGCAAGCTGCACTCCTGTGAACTTGGACCAGCGCTCTGAAGTTGAGGATTTTCAAATCAAGCCCTGGTCTACAACTTAGAGCTTTCATCCCTGAGGCTTTTACCTGTTGTTAAGTTTGTTCAAATGTTTGTTAAAATGAAAAACTAAGAAAATTTGATTAACATTCATTCTACAGTCGTTCAGAAGGAGACAACAAATTTAATCATATTGGGGAAAAATGCGGTAAACGCGAAAAATAGCGTTGTTTTCCCCACTGACTCTTAACTCATTTTGTCTGAAAACCTATTGACTTGATTTGCAATGATTTTGTGGAGTAAGCGGATTACTGTCAGTGGGAACAGTTCGTATGTGCAACTTCTGTTCCCACAGCAAAAATGTTGGCTAAGATGCCAGCACCATTAGCTGCCTGCCTTTTACAATCACCAGGGGACCTCACGTCAAAGAGCCACCAAAGGAGGACAGCTTAATCTAAATTGAATAGTGCCCCTAACATCACATTGCCACTTAGCGCATGACTTCCAAGTAAGTGTCAGAGTAGCACAGGCCAAGTCCTGCTCTGGGGCCTGCATAGTGATCCATGCACTACCGTTAGTGTTGCCAACCATTACAACCAAAGTGTGCAGGGGAAGTTGAAGGAACCTTGCCGCAGTGATGTCTCCTTTCCTTCCATCTCGGTTTATTTGTGAATTGTTTATTCCTTATGCAATGCACCTTGCTCTCCCCATTCACTCCCAGAGAGTGTGTGTGGTGAGGTTAGTAAGGGGATGGTAGTTCCTCCTGTTAACCTTTCCTAGAGGGTGCAACAGGTGTGATTATTAGAGCAGGGCAAGGACATTACGGCCAACATTACAGCACAGCAAAGGCAGCTGTGCCCAAAGTGCCTGTGTCAGATATGAGGAAAAGGGAGACGGGAAAGAAAAGCAAAGTGAACCCAGCAACAGGACCAGAGTCCGAGTGCAAAGGAATTGCCAGAGACCAAGAAATGGCAGAATCCGGACTGGACAGAGACAGCACTGGGCCACCCCCCACCCCAAGGGGTGAGGCTCAGAACAGCAGGCCAAGGGGAGCCCTCGTCCCCTCTATCCCATCCAAGGGCCATCAGTTCAGTCCACAGTTCTTCTATGGTTCTTCTGAACTAATGATTTTGATTCTGTGGAGTCCCCCTGGAAGGGGAATAAGTACAAAATGTACTTCAAAAACCATCCATATTGGCTAGGAGCGAAGTTAGTGGTACGGGTGCCTGATTGGCATGCCTGAGGCTTTGAAGAAATAGTTTTCAAATATTATTTTCTATTCACTCAGGAACTGGTTTAATAATGAGTCCTGTAAAACAACTGAAAACTTGAGCGATTTGGAAATCCGAGCATGCCCTGGACAGGAAAGTGGCAATTCCAGATTAGCAAAAAGATGGGATTACTGGGGTGTGGCCTGCCCCGAATTGGGAAATAGAAACTTGAGGTTGCATGGTCAAAAGATACCTTGTAAAATGAATGACACGCACAAGACACAGAGAAGACTTGTGGAACCTTGTAAATGACTTTTGTTTAGAGTACAAATAAGCTCAAGATAAATTACTTCTAACTTTATTTGAATAATTGGAGACCTATTTACAGAAAATACATTTCAAATTTGGAGGACCATGCAAATATTTTCTCTAAATCTCTTTTGTTTGCTTTTTTCTTTCTATTTTTTATTGTATAAAACAATAAAACAAAATTTCACAACAAAATAATAAGAGAATAACAACAGTTAATACACTGCACATTATCTTCAAAGTAGTTAGTGTACAAGACATGAACAAAAAAGATTCTCTGTTATGAAGAAGAAACAAACAGATATTAGCACAAAACATTCTTTTTAATGAACTAAGAGAAACTAGTAGTATAAATGAAACAAATTAGCATATATATTAAAATATTTTGAATATTAATTACAGAAATGACACGTGTATGACATTTCCATACATGCAGGTATCATGCTTTGATTGTGTCTACCCTCCCTTCTACTCTCTCTCCCCCTCCTCTCCTCTAGCTCTATACCTTAAAAAGTAAATCTCCCTCTTGACCTTGAAAATAGTACCTATATATAATAAAACAGTGTCAGTCCACTGTAAGGTCACCCTGGTCTTGTTAAATTAAGTCCGACCAAGACAGACAAATCTTACCTGAGTCATCTCAAGCTGTTGCATACAAACTTGCAAAATTCCACGCACTGTGAGGAAAGAGTGACAGACAATCTAGACAATCCTCTCTCTCTAATGCTCCCACTCCATACTCTACCGAATCTCAGCTGTGAGTTATAGCTTGGATAGTTTTCTAGTATCTAAAGAGAGCAAATAAATAACAAGACAACGCAGTGTTTAATTTTTTCTTTTGTTTCTGTTTCTTCTTTTTCTTTTCTTTTCTTTTTTTTTTTCTTTTTTTTTTTTTTAGACTTCAGGCAGCAGAATGCTTGAGCACTAAATGAGCAAAAAGTAGTTTTAAGAATACAGGTCAGGACATTAATATAAATTTGATCACCTCCTTTTTCTTCTCTAACGTTCCCCACAATAAATCAGCTGGGTTCCTCCACCCCCTCTTCACACGCACGTCCCCTCCTGTCCTGATTCCGGATGGCTGGATGTAAATCCGTGACAAGGGTATCTATATATAATATTAATGGTGCCAGCAGGGCTGGTGTGAAGTGGGAGAGCTTGCCAAGAAAGGAGGGAGGGGAGCGCAGCCGTTCATCTCTGCACTGCGCGCTCCATCATCTGCAGGACAAATGTAACATCATTAGGGAAAAAAAGAAAGAAAGAGAAGAAGGAAGGGAGAGGAGGAGGCAGGGAAGTAGCCACCCTGCAGGGGAACGGCTAAGTTGGAGGTTCCAATCAATCTTACTAAGCCAGGTCCCCGGAGACCCTGTCAACCACTACAGGCAAAACAGATTGCGGACGAGATCACCTCCAGTCAAACAAACAAGCAAACAAACAAAAACCAGGGACATGCAATGTGGGTATCAGACAGTCACTCCGGCACTACTTGGCATTTTTAAATTCATTTACCAGTTTAGCTCTGTTGCATATGCCCAGGAAAGAGAAAATAAGTTTGCTTTGCCTTTAAATAAAGGAATCCTGGTAATTGGCATTGTAGGGGTCACTTTACTAAATCGTCAATAGGCATCTGTTGTAGGAGCAAAAAGAAATTACTGTAGCTATTTTGTGAGACAAGATTAAAAAGAATTGCAAGAAAGAGAGAGGAGTTTGATCTTTGTGTAAAACCAAAGTGCAGCCTCCGGGTTGCTGTGATGCGAGCTTGTGAGACAGAGGCTGTCTAGGTCCTTTGTCTCACACCAACCAATGTTTGTGTCAGGACGCTGTCTAGCTAAGGACTTGGGGGCAGTGACAGTACCTGAAGCTGCTACATCCTCTCTGAATTCACGTGTTGAAATCCTAAATTCCCAGCATAATGCTATTATGGAGCTGAGATGGGATTTGGGGATTCCCCAGGCGATGACAACCCCAGAGCTCTCTCCCAATCATCAAAGGAGGCAACAGGAAGACAGAAGACAGCCATCTGCAGCCAGGATTGGGTGTCCCCAGCCGCTGACCATCCTGGCAGTTGAGTCTCCAGAGCTCTGAGGATAAATGTTTGCTCTTTAAGCCACCCATCCGGGCAGTGTGGCCCAGTAGTCCAAAAAGACAAATGCCTAGGCCAACCGAGAAAATGAACCAATCACATTCTCCTTAAAGGTCTCAGCAGTATAAATGAAATCCAAGTTCCATTATCCTTCTGATTTTACTTGGCCACCGCTCGCTTAATTCAGAGCTTGATTAGTTATCTTATTTCTCATCTAAACTGATGCCAAATCCCTACCATGGAGTTGCTCAACTGAACTCTGGATTTTCTCTCACAGATTTGTGTAGCATTTGCTTTGGGTATTTCCTGAGTATTTCTACGTGTCCAGTGTTTTCAGGGCTGATACATCTTATACAACGTCAACATCTTTAGTCACTATTGGTAGATCAGTATTATTTCAATTTTAATGAATGATTACTCTGGATAACCCAGAAATCAACAACAGAATTTTAAAACACAACCCCCCCTTCTACCTCTGCCATCTTTTGGAAATTTGTTCCTTAATACTTCGAAGTAAAAGAAATCTGAGGCTTCCCTTTTATGATAGACTTGTTTGCAAATTATGATAAGCAAAGATATTGCTTCTGCCAACCACTTAATTTAGAGCCTGGTTTACTGGAGAAAATGAGATGAGGGCACTTCCAGATTAAGGCTAGCACAAAAAAAGAAAAGAAAAGAAAGAAGAAAACCAACAATTTAATCCAATCAGTCTAAGAAAGTTCAAGATCGTATTTAACTTCATCCAATTCTACTCTTTACCTTCCCACAGGATTGATAATCAGTAATACATAGAATGCTGATTTTATCTAATAATTCTTCTTTCACCTATAAATGGCCGTAATTTTTACTTAATTCAAACTGGATTTGAGTTGACTTTTGGAAAATGAGTAGCATTAGACGAGGACAGGACTGAATTTTGTACAGCAAAGTCATAGATACGGGTTAGGTTTAGGTCAGAAGAACAGTTTGATTAGAAGGGAGCGTGTGAGCGAAATCCAAGATTGTAAAACAGCGGGGAGATTTCAGAGAGGGTGGGGACTGGGGATGTGTCTGTTTCTGTTGGACCGAGTAATCTTTGCTCTGCTAAAAGCAAGGAAATCAAAGAATAATAACCTCGAGAGGCCTTGAGTGGCAGTGGAACACATAGTGGCCTAGAAAGCAGGAAGCCCAGACTGGAAGAGCCAGGAGGGAAACTCATACCCGCGTCAAAGCATCAGGACTGAAGAGAGAAAGAGAAGAACCTAGGGCTTAGATGACAAAGCAGCTCTGACGTGTCGGACAGAGAGCGCAGACAGGGAAGTATGACAGTTTCGGACCACTAGGCCTCAAGTAGGACAAATGAAAAGATCTCATTCCTTTGGAAGCACTGCGTTCTTCACAGGAAGGGTCACTGCAGACATGCAGCAGGTACAACCAGGTCACATGGAGAAAGCTGATAAAAATCGACAATAAACCTGTTGAAAAATACATGGTTGCAAATAACAAAACTTCCAATCATGGGTTACCAGTAGGAATTTGATTCTCTCCCATAACAAGAAGGCTGTTCATGTTTGCTGTTTAGTTTCAGCTACCCGACAAACTATCTTTGTACTCCCACATTTTAAAGATACAGGTGTACAACTTTATGCCTGATACCTCCTGGTCACAGTACGGCTGCTACATTTCCCGAATTAGACTCATTTTTATGCTGGGAAGAGAAGGTGAAAACTTACCCTCTTAAATCAGTAAAGCAAGAAGATTCCTTAAAAATCCCCAGTGGAATTCCGCTTGTATCTTATTGGCCAGTGGATCGTTAAGCCATTTCTACAGCAAAGGGATCCAGGACAATGTTTACTGGAGCGCTGCACGCCAGTATTCCGTTATCAAGCAAGAAGAGAGGATGGACGTCCTGCGGACAATGAGGAAGTTAGGCCAGAGTATGTTTCACAGCTCAGTGAATAAAAGTTCTAGAAGGTGATTGCTTTTGAGTGATACACAATTGGTTGTCATCCAAATTTGGTCACCCACTGGTCCAGTTGGCGACTCTTCTGAATTTCTCAAAATGGTTCCTCTCCTTGTCTTCCCAGGTCCACCAATGACACCCATGTGGCTTGAACAATCGCAGTGATCTTACTTCAGCACTTTGCCTCTGTCCTTTTGCTGTCCCACTGTTTTCTATACAATAATATAATGATCATTTTTGTGGGAGGAAGCCACCACTCAATTTACATTTGAACTGGAGATTAGTGAAAACAGGAACGTTATGTATCAACATGGCTAAGCTGTGTTCAGGAAAATCCTTAGCCTTAAATATTTTTAATATTAAACATTAAAAATGAATTCAATAGCCCTCATTCACCAGAAAAAAAAAAAAAAAAAACACAATAAGAAACAGCTAAAAATAGTTGGGAAGAAAGAATTAATAAAGACCAAAGGTAAAATACTTAGAAAAAAGTTAGTTAGATTGATCAATACTAAAAAATATTTTTAAAAGACCAGTAAGTTAAAATGCTAGGGCTGGTGATATAGCTCAGTGGCACAAGCGCCTGCCTGGCAAGTGCGAGGTCCTGAGTTCATTTCCCAGTACCCACATAAAAACATAAATAAATAAATTGAATTAAATGCTAACAACCCCCTTTGAGGAAAAGAGACTATACCCACATCTCTATACATCATATATATATATACGTATGTGTGTATACCTGATAAAGATAGAGAGAGAGAGAGAGAGAGAGAGAGAGATTATAAATGAGGAATATAAAAAGTTCTAGGGTATAGCATTAAGTGCAAGAAATGAGCTATACTTTATTTCTCAAAATATTTTTATAATGTGTGAAATTGCTCTATATGGTTTCATAGAGTAAACTTGATACGAAATTTGTAGATTTCAGAGAAATGTCAAATAAACAAAGTTACTTTGGTAAAGGATAATTATAGAAGAAAATGAAGTATTATTCTACACCTACTACAAAAATAGAGACAGTTCTTTTTACAGGTGATTTCTATCAAATTCCAACAATCTGGTGTTCCTTAGCATAGGAAAAAAACAAAAGTCAGTTTATTTTTTGTGTTCAACATAATTCTGATACCAAACCCTGACCCAGACCGAATCAAGAGTGGAGCCATTGGTGGGCTCAACTCCGTCATGACCCCTCTCCTATTCCAAGTGAAAAGTGCAAGGGACAAAGTAGTATAATATCAAACTGAGAGAACATATTTATATATTCAATCGAAAAATGGAAAGTTTTCTTCAGAGGGTAAGTTTCCAAAGTCAATGCCTTGAATATTTTGCTCTGTATTTTTAATGAGAAGCAATATCATTATTATGATATAAAATCAAAACTTTCAAAAACAGGATTGGCAAAGTATAGTTCAGTGGGGATTAGTGTGCAGGATCATAAATGAGGATTTCTCGTGTTCGCTCTTCATAGGGAAACCACAGGCAGGGCCAGTAGAGGAAATGTCAGAGGGAGGAGTCAAATCCAAGTGTGTGCAGCAGTTTCAGAGAAGCTGGTGCAGTGCCTTCTCAGCAGGTGTGTTTAACAAAAGGACAAGGCTGGGGTGCAGGTCTGGGGCGGAGCACTCGCTTAGCAAGCATGAGGCCTTGGGTTGGATGCCCAGCACCACAGATGAGCCTAGAAGACCACATGGAGGAAGATAGCAGCTGCATAATGCTATGGCTGTGCCATTATCCAGCTATTTAATGCAAGGCGGGCATTCTTAACCCCAAGGTATGGAATCCAAAATCAAATTTTTTGAGTGCTAACGTACCACCATAGGAAAATTCTAAGCCTGGTCTCATGTGACTATGAGGTGCAGTAAATGTGCACTAAAAAGACTGTACCACAATTCAGTACTGGCACACTAAAACTACTCTAATATACTTTCAGGCTACGTGAATAAGGGGTATGTAAAACACAAGCGAATTTCATGTTCAAGGTTGAATTGCAGTTCCAAGATGACTATTCTTTATGCATATGCAAATAGCCTCAAATCTGGAAAAGAAATCTGAAATTCAGAACACTCTGGTTCATACATTCCAGGTAAGGGATGCTTAGCCCATATTTAGGTTTGAAGAAGTAGTTGCTAAACTTATCTTGAGGTCTTGAGAGAAGAGAGTGGGTGGCAGGTCTAGTTAGAAGAGAACTGGGCCCAAACCTGGAAGTTCTCATTTGTTCCTCTATGTGCCACCGCATGGGTGACCTTGGATTTGACATTGAATCTCCAACCCTCAGTTTTCTAATTTGTAAAACAGAGTGATTGCTATCTACCTTTCCATCACATGGTGTTATTGCCATGATCAAATAACCCATTAAATACAACTTCACCAAAAGCAAGGCTGGTCAATACCTGGGAGAATCTCGAACAAATTTATTTGAACTTCAATTAAAATTATTGCCTCTCCAACCACTATACCATTACAGTGGTACCTCCATTCATGAAGTTAATTCTTTTCACAATTCTGGTCACAAACTGAATTGGACAAGAACTGAATCAAATTCAATGGTTAGGTTCAATGTTGACCTTATGGGGAAATTTGATTCGGTTCTCGTCCAATTCGGTTTGCAACAAGAATCGTGGAAAGAATTCAGTTCATGAACACAGTATTATAAGCCACTTTGGCCTTGGTCAGAATAACTTCCAAAAGGTTTTACTTGCAGGTTACTTTAAAATGCTTCAAGTACGGTGTTAGGATCGACAGGTGTTAGGATTGACAGGTGAGGAATGGATAGCGATGTGAAAAAGTAAGCATAGTACATATAGATGATAATACTGGGTAGGTGGGTATCCAAGGTATTTCTTTATATTTTAACATTTTCTTTATATTTGAACATTACACAAAAATGTGAAAGGGAACACTCATTTATGAAGGAACATATCCCATTTCTCTTTAGTTATAAAAGAAGAAGGTTTGACTCATGCCCGGGAGAACCTTGTGTTGATAGAGGAAGACCCTGTGCTCACTTAGATTCCAGCCACTTTATGCCAATTAAGGCATAAGCCTGGATCCAGTGGACACATCCCTTACTTTTCTACTGTATATTTATACTTTAGTGTTACAGTAGCCGGCTGTGTGTCTCAGTACCTTTCCCTGAGGGTTACAGGAAGCAATGTATGTTTACCCACTTGATATGATGAACGACAAGGATTGTGCACATGTGCAAATGTGTCAAAATGTGATTTGGACCCACCTTTATGCTCCTTCTAACCGGTTTTGTGAATGCTTACCTGAGCATCACAGAGGGTCCAATAGACCCACACCACTCCAGGGTTTGTTTAAAAAAAAAAAAAAAAAAGAAAGTTTTCTTTTGATTTTTCTGGTAGAAGTAGCCCAATTAAGTGCAATGGCACATGAAAAGCCAGATTTGCAAGTTTTAGAGGAAGTCAAAAGTGAATCATCAGATTACTCATGCATGGACGGTGAAGATGCTACATTATGATAAAATACACACTTTCAAAGCAGAAGAGTGGTGTGGGTGTATGACTATGATGATGATGATGATGATGATGATGGTGATGATGACGACTTTGACATTGGCTATGTGAACCAAAGTTCCTTGACAGTGAAATGGAGCAAGAATCAACTGATAGTGATACAGACCCAGGAAATGCAGACCTCCTTGATTCAGATGATGAAGAAAACAGCAATATGAGTACATATTTGACTAGTCAAAATGTTGTGAAGTGGCCATGCAACCAAATGGAGCGATCCAATGTTAGAACTAGGTCCAAAAATATAGTGAAGGTCTTGGCAGGGGTGAAACGTATTGAACAGAATGCCAGCACTGCCATCCAATGTTGGAAATTATAACAGATGAAATGCTACAAGATGCTATGGAATATATGAAGGCTGAAATGCAAGTAAAACATTCTGTATGTACCAATAGTCATATTCAAAAATTTATTGATTATGACACCTCACTAGCTGAACTGAAAGCATTCACAGGTCTGCTGTACTTAGCACAGATTTCTCATGGTGATCGCAGGAATGAAAAAGACTTACGGAAAAGCGACAATCAAAATATGGCATAAAGATGTATGCCCTTGTAGATGCGAAGACTTATTATGCTTTCAGTTTAGACATTTATCCAGCCGTCAGGTTCTTATTTGTATAGTAATAAACCAAATGACTTGTTGCTCCCATCTCCCAAACTAATCAGAATGTGACATTCAACAATTGGTTTACCAGTTTCCAATTGGTGTTACGTTTGCTAACAGAGCACAGGTTGACCAGTGCAGGAACTGTACACAGGAACAAAGCAGAAATTCCAAATGAAATGCTGCAATTTCAAAACAGAGAATTGTATAGTACAATCTTGGAATTTTAGATATAACATATCTGAAACTGATATAACATAGGCCTTGTATATGGCAAAGAAAAGCAAACTTCTACTGCTGATGTCAACATTTCACCATGATAGAATATTGATAGGGAAACCTCAACAAAATAGAAGCCTGAGATGGAAACTTTAAACAACAAACCAAATGTGAAGTAGATGTTGTTGATGAGTTATGCAGCAAATATGATGTCACTCAAAATACAAAACATTGGCCAATGGTTGTGTTTTACTCAATCCTAAATGTGTTGCATAAATAGTTTGATAATTTACAAAGAAAATAACAAGTGCAAAATCTCATGGAGAAATTTTCTTAGAGGATTGGGACTGGAGCTCATAAGAGATCATTTACAGAAGAGGAAAAGCAAAATATTTCTGCCCAGGGAACTAAGCAAAAGAATCGTGGAGCACACTGGTGAGTTGACAGGTGAACAGGCAGGTGCAGCATCACAAAGACCTACTACGACAACAGAAAAACAAAAAAGATGTCAACTGTGCCCTACAAGAAAGTACAGGAAAAGACTGTACTATCAGTGTAAGAGACATTTGTGTGTGGAGCACACGGTTGTCGTGTGTGAAGACTGCCTTGGGTGTGACAGTTGAAGCAAAGCTTATTTCTGTGGTAGACTTTTATTCGTGTTTTACACTGTAGTTCACATAGGTTTTTATTTTTGATATTATCTTTTTTAGGTTTTTTTAGGTGTCTTAAGCAAGTAAACAGCTAATGTGAAAATGTTGATGTCTTTTCTAAGCACTCATTACGTATTTGATATTGTATTTTATTGACATCTCATTTCTCTGCTAAGTGCATGTTGTACAATATAGTAGGAAGCTCCTGACAAAACAGGAAGAGAAGAGAGGTGACAAGACGGCCACATAGGAAAGGAAAGATAAGCACACGTGCTGTCGGTGTAAGCGAGACGTGTGCATGGAGCATGCAGTTGTCGTGTGTGAGTACTGCCTTCGGTGTGACAATTGAAGCAAAGCTTATTTTTGTGGTAGAGTTCTATTGGTATTTTCATTACAGTTCATATAGGAATTTATTTCTGATGTTATCTTTTAGGTTTTTTAAGGAAATATGCAGCTGATGTAAAAATGTTGATGTCTATTCTAAACGCACAATACATATTAAGAATTTAATAATTTATTTCATTGATATTTTATGTTCCTGTTAACTACACACTGTATAATATAATAAGAACCTCCTGACAAAACAGAAAGACCACTGAGATGTCAAGTATGTCCTACAAAATGGCCAGGATAGCAAAAGACATGTGCTATCAGTGTAAGCGATGCACATGTATAGAATGCGCTGTTGTCACGTGTGCAGGCTGCCTTAGGTATGAAAATTGAACAAAGATTTTTTTTTTGTAAAGTGCTATAGGTATTTTCATTGCAGTTCATATGGGAATTTATTTCTGATGTTCTTGTTTAGACTGTACACCAAAAGCCAGTTGATGTTGAAATTTTTGATGCTTTTTTATAAACAACAAATATTAAAAACTCAATACATTTTTTGTGATTTTTTCCTGTTAAGTACTCATTGTTTAATATAATAAACTCATAAAATTAAAATTAATAATTCATCAATAGAAATATTCTAAATAAACGTGGATCTGACAGACCCACCTTTATGCGCCTTGATGACCGAATGAGTCTTGTGGTCCAAGGGTTAATGACGTCATACACACCGGTTAGCAAAGCACAGCCAAGGCCAGGCCCTGCCCCGGCACCCTAACAATAACTCTGCGGGGCATTTTGAACACAAAACAGGAGGCAGGGTCTTCCAACAGCGACTCCCCTGTGTGACCTTGGGACCTCTCCCTTCCTCAGTTGCCCCAGGGGAAAGCGGTGGCTGCTCCTGATGATCAGGGCACCCTGAGGAGTCTCCAGAATGCTTCTTGAAGTGCTCAGAAATGTCTAAGACAACTTAAACGATTCTTTCCCTCTTGCTCCCTGACTCAGAGTGCTCTCCGAGACATTTCCTGAGAATTCAAAATACGGTTCAAGATGCATTCCCCCAGCCTAGCCTCGTGCCTTCTACATAGTAATCACTCAATATTTATTGATTTGATCTGATAACCTAGCAGTGTTAGAATGCATTTATTCAGAAAACATGGTAGTCATCTGGTCGTGACGATCGCCTCCACCTAGAGTGTACATCGCAAACCTGGAGACCTGGCCGTGCGGCAGAGACCAAGTTCAGATACGAATCCTCAATCCCCAGAGGCCCCGAAGCCAAGCCCCATCACGCCCTGTGCTTGTTTTTCTTCCACCGTGATCTGAACCATCGAGTCAAGAGAAGAGATAATAAATCTAATTGATTGCCTTGCACGCTATCTTCACACGGAGTCAGGCACAGGCTGTGCTGCAATATTTAAATGAAAGGCACGGAGTCAACACGGCGCCGGGGGACAGAATACACTGATATTCTTAATTCTGAAAAACTGTATCGGTAATCAATTGGAATGCAAGAGCAATTGAAAAGCTGTCCAATCTTCAATTGCAGTATAAGTTGAGAAACAATTTGAAAATAATAGCTCATACGAAGAGTTTTTGAAGCAGTCAATATGGACTTCACGTGAAGGACAAATAGGAATTTGGCAGCATCTGCCACGTTGAGCTGGCGCGCGTCAGCGGCGTCTGCAGCAGCCTCCCCGAGCACGGAGCGCGGGGTCTTGCAGCGCGCGGCCCCGCGGAGACTGCATTAATGGGTGGTGTCTGCAAAAGCATTTCCAATTAATACGCAAAGACGAGCATCCCTCTCAATCTATACTCATTACGCGTGTGTTTACATACGTGCTGTACTGGTCCGATCCTTGGTGGGAGGATTTGTCTTTATCTTTTATGCTGTAGCTGTGTTGTGAAACTGATGAAAAGACCGGAGATCTCTCCCACCTCACTCCCCCTCTGTCGGCGGGGCTTGAGCTCCCCTTAGGATATGGCTTGCATAAGAACAAAACACAGTTTGAAAATCTGCAAGTTGTTACTTACTTACACTAAGAAAACAAAGTTTGTTGGCTAAATTTCACTTTATCACAAACTATGATAATAGAAATAAACTGATAGAACTCAGTTATACTTTCAAATTTTGGAGAATCTGCGTTTTATTTTTTGGTGGGTACCAGGGGGTCGACCTCAGGACCTCGCGCGCCAGCAGTCGCCCGTGCCGCTGAGCGATATCACCGGCCCCTTTTTCGTATGTGGGTTCCGGGAGTCGAACTCGGGCCCTCGTGCTTGCCGGGCAGGCGCTTAAACCGCTGAGCCATCTCACCGGCCAGAATTCGCTATTTTTGAAAGCTGGTATAAGCTGAGTGGATATAATAGGAATTATATAAAGAACTACCTCATTGCTAACCCTGCTCTGCCTCCTCTTCTCAACATCTAGATCCTACTTCTTGATATCCTTCACTCCAGATGCAGTGCAAATATTTATTATGGTTGGAAGCAACAAGCGCAGTTAACTGATTTAACTATTTTATTCGACTGCGAATGTTCGGAATCCAGTTTTTAAAACTCTTGAGTATTCTAAAGTGAAATAAGCCTACTACACTTCCTGTCAGACTGAAGAGGTAAAAATGAAAACACCACCTACTGTTTTTATTTCGCTGACTTTCCTGGAGACACACCCTGCCTAATGGTCTCAGCAAGCCCACCAACGCCTCTTTCAGGACGATGGAAAGGCAGTTGCCTGCGGATGTCCTTGCAGGCTTTGAGACTCCCCCAGCCTTGGGTTTGCTCTTCTCACAGAGACACTTTTCTCGGAGCAGGCAGCTGCCTGCCACGCTTGCTGCGCTATGCCTGCAGCGAGGACCTGCAGGTTAGTTGGTGTACTTACTTTCAGCACTTACTCACGCCCTAACGGGCCTGCTAGCCAGGGCTGCGGAAGGCCTTCTGAATGCTGATCTAGAGTGTAAACAATAAAAAGATGCTGTATTTAAAAAAAAATCCGAAAAGACATAATTTAAGTGACTCCAGAGAATGATTTCCTGAACATCTAACTTCATTGCCTAGATAAAATTTTCCTCAAATGGTTGAAGTGGCTTGCAGTTAAAGGGTTGTGAAATATGTCGCCATAAGTAGCATACGTTTCCTCTATGCGCCAAGTCATCTCTGATCACTGCTGAGTCATTGCTTTGAAATTTGAGTTCACCCTAAACGCAGATTTTCTTCTCCATTGACAATACTTTTACATTTTAGGAAGGAAGAATTCCAAAAGGACGAGGATCACTTTCTTTAGAAGACATGCTTCCAGTCCAAGGGCAGGAGTCCCTCTCAGTCCACATAGACCACCGACACCTGTGGGGTGGGGACAGATACACTCTTTTCCATGTGCATATAAATAGGAATGAATGGAACTTTAAAAAACATCATCCTGTATATATTTCTCAAACAGGCACTAAAACATAATTGCAGTCGGGTCCAGGTTGTATAACTTTGATAATTTTTTTATTTAAAGAATTCCACCTTCAAACTGGATGTGATTATGAACTACATTCTATAATCTTCATTTCTCCCTTTTCTGTTATAAAAAGAGAACAAGTACAAAACAAAAATCCGTAATGTCTACCAAGTCACCAAATTCATACTAAAAGAGGAATGACCACACTACTTTAACATTTCAGAAGTCCTAACCTGCCTTCCAGAAATCAAGGCCCAAGATCCTCGTGAAGCGAGGGACTTCCCATAGGTGAAGGTCTGAGTGTAGCTCTTGTGAGTGGGGGACTCTCTTAATTTGGAAATTGCTAGAGGAAAATTTACCGCTGAGTGTGCAGTGCAGAAAAGGAAAAGTTAAACTTAGCCACTCTTCCATTAACAAAAGCGATGTGTTCTTTCCCTATTGATATTCTTCTCCTTGAAGAAGTGGGCAGACTTCATGATAATCAATTTTCAGGGCTAGGCATTAGCCGAGCAACACAGTGCTTGCCTAGCATGCATGAGGCTCTGGGTTCCACCAGCAGCACTTCCCTCCCCCACAAATATCTTATTTTCAAAGCCAGAATAGGACATTTTTAGTCACCTCATACTTTTCCTTTGACATGGTGTCATTAAAACCATTCCCAACCAAAATATTCATTTTTTGCTCTATTTTTCAAAGATCTCCAGGGAAAATAATTCTTTGCTCATGCATTTCAGTATAATCTTCCCTGTCTGGGTCATCTTCAAGATTTCTAACCTCAATACCTTTCATGCCTTTGAAACTCACTCTTTTTTCACTCTGGTGGGAATTCAAAACATTTGAACACATTTTCTTTAACCTCTTATACCTTTCTTAAATACTAGAATATTGCTCACGAATCATGCCACAATTCAGGAAATCCAAGCATCTTGTTTTTACCATATGACTGAGTTTAACACCATTTCATGTTTCTGTGATTAGTGATTCTCCTAAGAATCACTTATCATTTTAGCACATTGAATTTAATTGCAATCCTCCTGCCTCAGCCTCCCGCAGTGCTGTGAGTACCACCATGTCCAGCTCAAGAACTAAGTTTTGATTAGTGTCAATATAAGGAGAGGGTTAGTGATTTATTTATTAGTTTTCTTCTTCTGTTTGTAGTTTGAAAGTCACAGTCTTATAAAGGTGCTGTAGAGATGAATCAGATTTAACTTCTTTTTTTTTTTTTTGTGGGTACCGGGGGGTCGACCTCAGGACCTCGCGTGCCAGCAGGCACCTGTGCCGCTGAGCGATATCACCGGCCCCTTTTTCCTATGTGGGTTCCGGGAGTCGAACTCGGGCCCTCGCGCTTGCCGGGCAGACGCTTAAGCCGCTGAGCCATCTCACCGGCCCCAGATTTAACTTCTGAAACACTATGGATATCACCTCCTTTTCTGCAGGATTCCTGCTTATCTACTCATTTCTCAAGCAAAATTTTATTTTCCCGGAATCATCTGCTACAAAATGAAAAAGACTTTGTTTTTATGCTAGGTGAAAACACAGCATGTCTTATGGAAAATGCAATGCATGCATCCCAAACCATTTCTTTCTCTCTCTGTCTCATTAACATTCTTGGCATATTATTATTTTTAAGTGCTCACTTTGATAATATTTCCATCTAGGTGAACACAACTGAAGAAATTCCGGAGGACAGCACATGGTGGGCGTTGGAGGGATGGGAAACAGGCCTTCATCTCTGGGATACTAGTAATCACGGTACTTAAGTTGTCAGTTTTGATGCTAACCCTAATTTCCTAGGATTTAGAATTTCAAATCTTCATTGTTAGAGCACGGCATTAGGTTAATCAGCATTCTAAGAGATTAGTCTCCTGTCTGCTAATAACCAAGAATCTCAGGCTCTTCCTGGCTTCTCAACTCTGAGAAACAGCCTGAGAACCTTAAGGAGCAGCTATTATCAAGTTTTCCCATTTTCTGAATTCTTATTGCGTTCATCCTTCAGCCTATAAAGTATGTTACTTAATTGTGTACCAAAATATTCTAGGCAGTTTTTTCTTGTTTGTTAACTTTCTCTCTCTCCAGTAGGATTTTAAGATATATCATCTTTATTTTTATTTATTTATTTATTTTTGTGGGTACTGGGGGTCGACATCAGGACCTTGTGCGCCAGCAGGCGCCCGTGCCGCTGAGCGATATCACCGGCCCTTTTTTCGTATGTGGGTTCCGGGAGTTGAACTCTGGTCCTTGCGCTTGCCAGGCAGGCGCTTAGGCCGCTGAGCCGTCTCACCGGCCCAAGATATATCATCTTTAATTACTATTATTTTATTAAGTAGGTAATGAATGCTAGTCAAACCTTAATAAATGAATGAAAAGAACATTATTAATGTAACTCACTTCTTCTCAGTCAATGTTTTTTTCCAAACAGGCTTTTTATTGCTATATCCCCAAGCTAGCTCTTTCCCTGTGGGCATGTTCTCAAAAATAGAGACCTAATTTTGCCTACTTACAAGGGGGAAGTAGTCTTTATTGAGTGCCAAAACCTGGCCAGTCTGTGAGAGGCTTAGGCATCATTTTACCTGTACTGAAAACCCACTCCTAGAGCTCTGCCCTTCTGCTCTCCCAAATTCACCTTTTTTGCTCTCAAGGATCCGGTGTGTTCTTCTGATTTGCATGTGTATGGTAATGCTGTCTCCATGAAAACAGATCACTAGAAATCTGCTGTAATTGTTGCTCCACATAAGTTTTTACAGAAGAAAGCTAAAGTAATCGTTCAAAGAAATAGCGTCAATAGAGACCTTCGGAGGAAGATAACTTGCGGGCTTTCATTTTACAAACTGACATCGTAGGGTTTCTGTAGTATTCCTGCGTCTTTCCACTTTGTCTGAATGGTGAGCCAGGGGCTCCGTGGGGCTCCGAGATGCTCCCCCACACCGCTGCTGAAGAAATAACCAGCAATTCACATCCCTACACCATCGCGGAAACAGCCGTGCTGAAATGGAATCAGAGTTAAACAAAACCGTCCCTCCAGATTCCCTTAATAAAAGGGCCTATTTTTTTCCTTGGAGTAGCTTTGAAAAGACGTTCATTCTCTAGGTGAAAAGGGCTACGCTTTGTTAGCTGATTGCTTGTGACACAATTAACTGACAATCTGGCACCAAAATATTATTGGGAACCGGACAACAAGGCAGGGTGGGGCGGTGAGGTTAACCAATTTGGAAGCCTCTCAACATTAAAGGAAATCCTGGAAAAATAGATGACACTCTGGTACTGATCTTTTAAGCCAAAATCAATTTGATTCATTAAGAGAGCGATAAAGGAAACAAACAGTGCCAATTTGTAATAGGTTGGAAAATATTTACCACAGGAATCTCAAATCCTCCCACTTGCTGTAAGTCTCCATCACTAACACTGAGAAAGAGTCTGAGAAGTCAGTGATTTTAAGATTAGATAGCTGCAGTGTGGAATTCACCACTATGATAACCACAGTGTCTGCAAGATTTCAGGTGATTTTTCTGTTGTTTTTCTCTCCATGACTTTACCTTTTCATGCTGTTTTGAGAGCAGATTATTGCATCTCTAAAATCTGTGATGCAAATATGAAAACTGAAGAGGGAAATAAAATGACAAAAAAATTTTTTTAAAAACCCAAACACAGGCAAGTAAATTATGACAGCTGATCGTGACCGCTAGATAGAAACAGAAAAATCTGTATTTTTAGAAGAAAAATAAAACCTCTGCTATACGGCTTCAGTAACTTTGTTAGGACATGACAGGCAAAGTCTGAATTCCTCTTTGAAAAGCAAAAACCTGTTCAGTTGCTGCCATCTTATGTCTCCATCAATAGCTGGTCTTTTCCTTGCTTGCTTTCCTCTTCTCTTCCAAGGTTCAGTCTGCCCCGTGGCTGCCCTGCACCTTCTCCTTCTCCCCGGTTATCCCATTTGGAAGCAGACCTGGAGGAAGCCCTGAGCCCACAGCTGCCTCCGTAGAGCAGAGTGGGGTTGATTCAAGAGGAGCCCCCGTGGCTTCCACAAACCGCATCCATCACTCTGATCAGCCCCGAAAGGCAACACGTTGTCTGGGACTCAGCCAAGAAGGGATATCAATTTCACAACTGCATTTATGTCTGGCAGCCAGGAACCAGTTTATTTTTGGCTACTGAAGTCTGAGACTCACTTTGGAAGCAGCACTTTCTCGTGCCTCCCGCCAGCCTCGGGTGATAACTTTCTCTGTAGTCAAACAGAGGCCTCTTTACCCAGCCACTTTCCTCTGTCTCCTGTGAGCTCCGAGGCATGCATTTCTTCTCCAAGGGTCACGTTTTATATTTTGTCAGAGTTCTGAGGAGTTTTCCCCCCTTCCTAATTCTTCTGTAGAGAGAGACTTCTCCATGGGGTTTATTCTGTCAAACCAAGGTGTAGGAAAACAGAACCATCAGAACTGGCAATATTAATTAAGAAAAGTTAAATAAAAACAAAAGAACCCTTGAGTCCAGTTTCTGACAAGTGCTGGTAGCAATAATAATAATAATGATTAGTAACAGTATCAGAAAGTCAACCTCAATGGGTGCATCTGTTTTTAGTGTCTAAATGTATTTAAAATGGCTTTCAATACTGTGTTTTGCAAATTGCAAATTGTGGGAATCATTTATATATTGTGGCTTAGGCCCCACCACCATTTGACACACACATAAAATTCTGACCTATGATTGCTCCAAATTATTACTTCACCTTTAAAATACATAATATCTTTCTAATTCATTTATTTATGGTTGCTGTTTTCTATTTTTTAAATTTCTCATTCTAGACTTTTACAGTTCTCTGGAATTTTGTCTTATAAGAAATAAAGTGCTTATCAGGATGAAAATTAGATTTATCATTAAAACAAGTGTTTGATGAAGAAAAACTGGAAAACATACTTTTTAAAACTCCTTAAATAAAAAGTACATCTTCCAGTTACTGTGCACATCTCACAGAATATTTTGGGTTAGCAAATTCAAGTGGGTAACTAACATGTATTACCTGACCATTTTTGTTTTGTAAATTGTACAATAATTGTGGAATTAAGTTCAGTTACTTTTTTAAAGGTCTCTGGTTAATTTTAATGTTCAAAAATTTGAAGAACAGGGTAGAGTAAAAATTCAATAGCCGGGCTGGTGAGATGGCTCAGCGGCGTAAGCACCTGCCTGGCAAGCGCGAGGGCCCGAGTTCGACTCCCGGAACCCACATACGAAAAAAGGGCCGGTGATATCGCTCAGCGGCACGGGCGCCTGCTGGCGTGCGAGGTCCTGAGGTCGACCCCCGGTACCCACAAAAAAAAAAAAAAAAAATTCAATAGCCAAATACCATATAATCTTCTAAGCTTAGCAATACTTCAGGTGTAGTGGTTAGTGATCATAACTTCTATAAACTTCTTTAATAACAAGTGATATTAATTATTTGTACATTTGCAATTATATGTATTCAAATTTAAGGCAAACTTACTAAAAGATCCCCTTCTTTTAGTTTTACATACCTTGAACAGGTAGGTTTTAATACCAGTTTCAGACACTGAATTTAACACACTGTTTGAATGATTTTCCTTAAATAAAACGTGTCTCAGATAGAACTGCTTAGGAAGAACTGTGTGCTCATTTTTTTTTTTTTCTTTTGAATCATCAGAACAGGTAAAACTTTTTTTTCAATCGCAGTATTTTTTTCAGATAGCAAACTATAAAAGGCCATCATCACAACGTGTTCCTGAAAATTAACTCAGGATCTCTATTTCCATTTTAGTGATTGTATTATAGGCATTTGAAGCTGTAATAAGTGCTGAAACCTTATTGTTTTAAATGAGGTAAGATATGTTAACTACCATCAGCAATAACTATCTTTGAAATGTACTGCTGGATTCTTTAATTACCTTTAAATGCTTTCCCTAGATTATGGTAAAATGCTTCCTTTTTGGGTTCTGGCAATATAAATGGCTTTTTCACAGCCTGTGTTTACAATTTAACCTTAATGTCTATAAACAATCTTGTTTAATTTTTAGCATAAGCACTATTTGATCTGTTTTTTTTTCTTATTGATATAAAGCACTGCAAAATCTGATTTTAATTTCCCTGCTTGTTATTTCTCTAAAGGAGAGTATTGTGCAGTCAAGTTCATTTTGGAGGGCAAAAATACTAATTAACACTTTCATATAAAGCAGTGTTCTGGTAAAAATCCTTATTTTTAACCCATGTCTGAAGTCTGTTTTTAAAGTGACAGTGATGTTTTTCACTCAGTTACATGTAAAAGAAAGATGAACATTTGATGTCTGAAAAGTGACATTATTTGTCACAGTGAGATGTGCTTGAGAATAATAGTGAATCATAGTTCTCTGAAATTTGGATAGTGATGACATAAATATTTTGATGTAGTTTTCATTAATTATATCCTTAAATTGTTTGTTTCTTTTTGAATTGCATATTAAATCTCTCAGACTAGAAAGTAAATTAAATAAAAATGGAGGAAAGCTATTATTTGCATAAATGAATTTCACAACTCGTGATAATTTATCATTAGTTTAGCTGAGTTCCTTGAGTCTTCCTCTTGATTTTCCAGCTAAATATCTCCCACTGCAATCCATAGCAAATATTACCACCCCGAACTAAGTCAGCAGTTCTGACATCTTCATTTCGATGTCCTTTTCTGTACCTTCACCAATGTTAATGTTACAAATTATAGGAGGGCATATTAATAGCCATACCCAAGAAGCAGAAAGAAAAGTGCATTTTTTTAAACTAAGTACTAACTTGGGATTTCCGGGGCCCATTGTCAAGTCAGCCGAACCCACAGCTCCTCCATTGTGATGATAATGGATTCCGTGTTGTTGCCGCTAAGGTCGCGAGGTCACCGTAAGCTCCTTAATGGACTGTGAAATAACTTTAACTGCATTAACCTCTCTGGATCACATGGGTGGCACCCACAGCCACTCCTGAAATTCTCATTCGCTTACAGAGACAATACCATTAGATTATTATATTTTCCATTTGGAATAGCAATAGGCTCAAAGCAATTATACAGCTAAGCATTTCCATTAAGGGAATAGGACCTGAAAGAAATGAACTAGAACATCTGTGCACCACATACGTGGGGGTGGCAGCAGACACCCCAAACATTTCACCAGTTTTTTCAGATCGCTTCACTCAGAGTGTCTGGACATTGGGTCCTAGGCTAGCTAGAAAGGCACTGGATGAAAGGAAAACACCTTGCATGAGCTCATAAGGATTCTCTCTTTTCTCTAAGCTAAGGGGTACAAATTTTCCCATCTATTGATTTTCCTAAACGAAATCATGTTTGATTTCAAACATGAATGGTGAGAACCAAGAATTTGGGCCAGAGAAAAACTCTACTGGAAACCACACGTAGTACTATTCTTCCTCGGCTTCTCAGCTCCTCCTCTCGGTCACAGAGATCCCCTCTTCCCCAGGAATCTAAATCCTGTCCTCATTTCTGTCTGCTGGTTATTGTGTTTAAAGGACCTAAATGATTTCCTTTGAAACCACACGAAGCTGGGAAGCCCTTCTTTCTGAAGGACAAGAATAATTGCTCTTGGTTTGCGTAGATATAATCAGACATCTATTTACCCACAAGTTAAGCCTTGTTGGATAAGTATCCAAGGCAGATTTAGAGTACTATGGTCATCAGTATTATCATTGAAGTGCCTCATTGTCATCTTGATATGACATAGCAAAAAAAAAAAAAAAAAAAAAAACCACTGCATTAAACACGTGTTTGAAATGTTATTTGATTTTCTAGTGGGATATCATGAACTGAAGAGTGGAAGCAGCTCATATTTCTTTGCTTCTAAAGTGTACATATTAATGTTTTGAAAATTAGAATCCCACTTGCAATCAATTTTTATATTTAACATAGCACTTTTTTAAATTCTGGGAAATTTATTATAATTTAGGATGTCTTAGTATTTGGGAAAATAGTGAACCAGTTGAAGACACAAATATCTTTTCTTTAATCTTGATCTGTGTGTGTATTGTATGTCTTAACCTTGGAAAAACAATTTTTCTTTAATCACGGAGATTTGACCCAAGTTGACTATGTTGGAGAGCGAGAAATGAGAGAGGGAGGAGGTGCAGGAGAACATTCATTTTTATCTGTGGAGTGGAAAGTTATGCTCCTTGTGTTATCTCAAAATTCTGATAAAGAAGGCAGAGCCAAATACCTAACATCTAGTATTTGATAGTATTATGTACTGTTATAAAAGAAAAAGAAGTCTTTTTTGAAAGTCTCTGCCTCTATTTCTTGTCAGAGATATTATGGCTCTGATTGTCACCCACCAAGGCAATCAATGGACTTACTATTCCCTCATTCGGCAAGCAATTATTACATGTTATTTGTATGCCAAGCACTTTCAAAATGTACACATTCCACAGCTGGAGATTGGCACAAGCAAATCAGCAGTGAGGTGAGATGAGTGGTGTGATTGGTGCCAGCCCTGGAAGGGCACTATCACAACCTTCTTAATTCCTTAACAAATGAGGTAAAATTGTATTTCATGCTTGTAGGTTGCCTTCTGACTTCAACTCACCATAAAACTACTACAGAGAGGCATGCCGTTTCCTAAACAAGGCATGCCTGCTTTGCCTTCTGTAGCTTCCTGAGGTGGCTCGCCCAGCCCGCCATGGCGGCGGGTCTGATACTTTCTGTATGGGAGGCTCCTGGACACCAGGAGCTTAAGACACCAGGCATGACATGTGAGGTGCTTCCTTGTCTCTTGGCCCAATTGCATAACTACAGATCAATCAATTCATTCATCTACAAATACGTACAGAGCACCACTGAGGAACAAAAGGAGCTGGCGCAGCTTTTTACCGAAATGTGTGTTTGGAGTTTGGATTGATGAGGATACAGTAAACTCTCACAGGACACAGTGCACCCCCTTGTAACCCTTAAGGAAGCCCAGTATTTTCAACAGTGGCCAGAGTTCATACGACAAATACTGTTAACACACTGTAATGAGTGTGAAACATAGAATCTTCGGTGCAGTTCTTGCATCTCTCTTGCATCGACCACAATGCTGAGATATGCAGAGCGTATGAAACTTTCAAAGTCTGCAGTATGTCCAGCAACATAGTAAAAGAATTATGCCTCATAACCAAGTGGGATTCATTTCAGGAATGAAAGGTAGGCTTAGTATCCTAAAATCAATTAATGTAAAACATCTTATCAACAGAATGAAAAACCAAACACACATGATCATCTCAATAGATAAAGAAAAATCATTTAACAAAAATCCAATATTCTTTTGTGATAAAACACACAACAAACTAGGAACATCTACCCCACCACCAGGAAATTCGCTAACCTTACACTTAATGGTGAAAGACAGGATGTGCCTTCTTCTTTAGATCAGGAATTAGATAAGCACGTCTGATCTTAGCACCTCTGTTCAACGTTTGTAGTAGAGGTTTAAGCTAGGATAATTAGGCAAGAAAGGTAATAAAAGAAATTAAGATTGAAATGGGAGGACATTCATAGAGGACATGCCCTTTTATATAAAGAATTCTGTATAATTCACTAAAAAACTATTAGAACCATAAAGAGAGGTTGCAGGTTACAAGGTCAATACACAAAAGTCAATCATATTTTATACACTTGCAATGAACAATCTGAAAAGGAAATAAAAAGATCAACTCCATTCACAATACCTTTAAAAAGTTTAAATACTTAGGAAGGAATTTAATAAAAGAAGTGCTAAGTGTATATTCTAAAACCCACAAAATATTGGTGAAAGTAACCAAAGGAGACCAAGTAAGTAGGGCAACATCCCGTGTTAATGGGTTGGAAAACTGAACATTGGTACGCCAACATTCCACAAGCTGGTAGACCAGTTCAATACAATCTCTATCAAATTCCTGGTGAATTTTGTAGAAATTAACAATTTACTTATAAAATTCATGTGGAATTTCTAGGGTTGGTTGATCCCAAAATAGCTAAATTGATTCTCAAAAATAACAAAGTTGGAGAACTCGCACTTCAAAACTTAGTACAGTTTACAAGTAATAGTCAAGGTAGTGTGGTACTGGCATAAGAACAGACACATGAGTTAGTAAATAACATGAAGAGTCCAAAAGCAAACCATACAACCATGGTCAACTGATTTTCAACAAGCTGCCAATAAAATTCTATGGGAGAAAAAAATAGTTTTTGTTTTCTTTTTGATAAATGGTACAGAGACAACAATACTCACATGTAAAAGATTAAAGCTGACAACTTACTGCACATTTTATATAGAAATTAACTCAAAAAGGAACAAAAAACTAAATAAAAATGTAAAACTATAAAATTTTAATAAGAGTATATTTTAATAAGAGTATATTTTTATAAAATTAAATACTTTTTATAAATTAAAAATTAAAAATTTTTGTTCATCAAAGAAGATCAAGAAATTGAAAAGAGAACCAACCCACAGGATGAGACAAAATACTTGTAAATAATATATCCAATAAAGAATTGGTATAAGGAATGTATAAAGAACTCATAACTCAATAATAAAAGCACAATATCATCTTAAAAATCAACATAAGACCTGAATGGACATTTCTTCAAAGAAGATATACCACTGATTGATAAACCCATAAAAAGATGCTCAACATCGTTTGTCATTGGGAAGATGCAAATTAAAATAACAACTAAATATTCCTTCATAACCATGAAGCTGTTGGGATATAGTCAAACAATAATAAGTATTGGAGAAGATAAGGAGAAACAGCCCTTATAGTCCATGGACAAGAATAAAAGTGGTGGAAGAAATACTGGAAAAGAGGTAGAGAGATCCTCAAATTTTAAACACTGATTTACTGTATGACCTACCCATGCTACTGCTAGGTATATAATCAGGAGAAATGAACATATATGTTTACACAAAATGTGTACATGAATATACACATATTTCATACATAAATGGCTTGATCAAAAACAGAATGAAGATGTAAATTTTAACTTATTACAGTAAAAGACACATCGCTGTTAATTTCCCTCAAAATACTCCCCCTCTCTTCAAACACACTCATCAGTGTTGCTACTTTCTGAAGCAGTTCTGAAAGTCCTCCTTCCTGAGTATCTTTAGTTTTGCTGTGGTGGTTGCCTCAATATCCATATTCAAATCTTCAAATTGCTTAATTTTCATGGTTATTCTGACTTTGGGGAAGAGCTGGAAGTTACATGGTGCCAGGTCCAGTGTAAAGGGGACCAGGACGCCCTGTGTTATTTTTAAAGAGCCTACTTTTTCTTTAGATGACACGCAACAGCAATATTCACCATATTTTTGATCATGCCTTTTAAAGACCTTATAAAAGGGAACTTTCAGAATTGTTTCAGAAAGTGGCAAGAGTGATGGAAAAGTGTGTTTGAAGTGAGGGGATCATCTTGAGAAGGCTTAGACAGATAGATGTAGATAGATAGATGTAGATAGATTGTGAGGTCCACACTCTTCCAGGTCAAGCCCTCCTGTGAACTGCCCCTTCAGAGCAGGTCTCGCTTCCTCATAGCAGATGCATCTGAGTATAGCGCCCCCACGATCTAATCACCTCCTGAAACTGAACACACGAGGCTTTTGGGGAACACTCTGGTTCTAAACCATAACAGAGGGGGTGGTTAAAGAGATGGCAGATAACAGGGATGGGGCTTCTTTTTGAAATAATGAAATTATTTTACACTGACCATTGTGATAGTTGCAAATATCTGTGAATGTACTGAAATCCACTGAATTGTATAATTTATATGGGTGAATTACATGATGTATAAATAGGACCATAACAGAGCCACTGAATTCTACAGTACATATGTCAAGATATGTACTCTAGAACTATCTAATCGTCCTTTCCCAACAATAAACATGCAAGCTAACCAGTTTGTTATTCTCAGAATTATACCTTCAAATTGGGGTAGGAGTTAAAACAGTTGGCAGGAGATTTTTGAAGCAATAGGAAAGGTGAAGATTTATGTGCAAATAGTCTAGATTGGTTTAACCCCTGCTCTTATATCTAGATTTATATAAGCAAGACTAAGAACTCCTGGTACTCAATACTAAAAATTAAAAATGTCAGTGCCATCTATTTGAATAGCATTGTTTAAGAGCAATTATGACTCCAGTTTTGCCCCCTTTCCCTTAGAAGTTGGACTTCAGCATAATTCTTGTTCCAGGTGGCATTTCCAGTTCTCAGGGTTTGTGTCATGCCTATCTTTTCTTTAGAGTTTTTCAAAAGCAGCTAATCTTCTCTATAATGGATGTAAGTGACAGTATTACTCCTAAAATCAGAAATAATTTATTTGGTATTCTAAAATGAAGCAATATTGAAGAAGGGTATGATCACTTCAGGATAAATACAACCATCAGGCTCAAAAAGAGACCCTGAGAGCCATTCCTTGTCTCAGTAGAGAGAGGAGATAATGGGTGCATGTGTCTTTACATAAGTGTTCTTGCTGAAGTTTATTTGCTTCAGGTCTAAGGTGGCATAGCATTTTGCTGTGAAGGCTTTTGGTATGCTACACTGCCTGTCTGAGGTGCTTTACCTTCCCAGGTCTTGCTCCCATTAGTACCCACTGGATGATGGATTTTTAATCCCCACAGGCATTTTTCATATATCAGAAGACAACCTTAAAAAGCCTGGAGATACCAATATTTATTTCACACTCTTCAAGGACATTTCAAAATTCCCTTGAGGGCTGTTACTTTTTCTCTCCTCAATGTACATGCCCTAAGAAAATATTGAGCACTGCTATACTTGGTCTTTTGTCTGTAGGGAAGAATGATTCAGGAAATCTGGGATGGTTCACTGAAGTTGACCTGGTGATGAATGCTCTAAGAGAATCACAATATCAAGTCTTAGTTATATGGTCAAGGGTGTTAGTCAGCTTTCTATCACCATGAAAAAATATCTGAGATACTCTTAAAAGGAAGAAGGATTAATTTTGGCTCATAATTTTACAGGTTTCAGTCCATGATTGGTTGGCTCCATTGTTTTGGGGTGTGTGGAGAGGCAGACTGTCATGGTGGGAAGTTATGGGTCAGCAAAGCTGCTCGCCTCATGGCTTTAGAGAAGCAAAGAGAGAGGAAAAGGTTTGGATCCCAATATTCCCTTCAAGGGCCATGCCCTTCCAGCAGACCCCATCTCCTAAAGCTTTCATTGATTCCAATAAAGCCACAAGCCGGCAACCAAGCCTCCAACACATGGCTGTGGGGGCCATTTAAAATCCAAACCATAACATCAAGTGACTGAGTCATTTGACCTTGTGTGTCACCTGCTTCTCATGTGCAAGGCACTGAGGCAATGAGAGTGATGTAAAAATACCTACAACTCAGCCCCCAAGTGGAGTGAGGAGAGGGTATGCTACATGCAGCCATCATATCAGCTGCAGGTAATGAAAGCCTTAGAAATGTGCACAATAAGAGAGGTAAAAGCAAATTTCTCTGAGAATTCAGAGTGAGAGAAAACCAAGCTATCTCCATGGAGGTGGTGGTACTTGAGTTGGAACTATGACTGTTGGTACAGGTGAGTACATTAAAGACAACAGGGGATAAGCAAGAGTCATGAAGCTTAGGGCATTTGAAGGAAAGGTGAATAAGAACGTTTGGGGTTGCTATAGAAAATTAATAGGAAGAAAGTCTGGAAAGTAAGCTGAAGATAGATTATGAATGAGATTATAATACCAGTTGAAGAAATTTGGATTTCACAAAGAGTATAGCAATTAGCAGACCATTGCAAAAAGTCCAGACAAGTGTTAATGTGGGTTTTCCAGATAGAGATTAAGTGGCAAATTAGCAGAATTCATTGAATTTGGTGTAATGGTTTATGGGTGTTTGTGCCCCAAGAGTTCGTGTGTTAGAAGTTTGGTCATCAGTGTGACAATGTTAAGAGCTTGTGTGGAAACACTAAGAGGTAGGGCCTTGTGGTAAGTAGTTGGGTAGCCAGCCTGAAATGCTGAGGAGTTAAATTGTTGTAAAAAGGTTGCTATAAAAGAGCAAATGTGGCTACTCCATAGTCCGTCTTGTCTCTGTCTCTCTGTCTCTGTCTCTCTGTCTTGTCTCTCTCTCATCATTGACCGCTCCCTTTTGCACACATTCCTGCCATGATTGAGTCGGGGCACCCTCTCCAGAGCACAACCATGCTGTCTGAACTTCAGCCTTCAAAACCATGAGCTAAATAAACTTTTTTTCTTTATAAGTTACCCAGCTTTGGGTATTTTGTAATGGTAACAGAAAATGTACAAATTCAGTTGGAAACTGATTTAATAGAGAGCATAAGGTAAGGCGAGATGCAAAGATTACACCCAGGCACCAAGGTAACAATGTAGAATGGAAATGAAATGTAGATATGCAAAAATGTAGGTATGAAAAAATAAAAGCCTATTTTGGGAGAAAGACTATGGGTTAGGTTGGAAACTAATAAAATTGAACATTTTAGCTTACACAACAGGTGACCTTAGCAACAAGCAGAATTGTATAATTAGATGAAGAGAGATCAGGATTACAGATTATAGATTTGTGGGTCCACCGACATATCAACGATACCTAAAGCTTCTTGAACTCATAAATAACAAGAACAGATTGTTTAGAAAATGGAATAATTAAAGAGATGTTTTTAGGAAATAAAACACTAAAGATAAAAATATAGTTAAAAACAAAAACAAACAAAAACCCCAGAGACAATCCAAAAACAGATTAAGGATATCCATATTTCCAAATCAGAGGGAAGAGAAGGAGTCAGAGATCTTGACAGATTAGCATTGCAGAAATAAGATGGAAAGTAGGACAGAATTTCGAGGAAGAGAAGTTGTATAGGAGACCAGGAAGGAATAATGTTGATTATGGAAGCAAAGCTATTGATTCGATGGTAAGGAAGATGTTTGGAGAGAAATCAGCAAATAACAAAATTGAATACACAGTAACACTGCTATGGCCTGAATGTCTACTCCAAATTTTTATGTTGAAATCCCAACCCCCAAGGTGAGGGTATTAGAAGGTGGAGCCTTTAGAAGACAATGGGATTAGTACCCTTAAAAAGGAGATCTTGGAGAGATAATGTGTGCCTTCCACCACGTGGAATAATAGTGAAAAGATGGGGCATAGGAATCAGGTCTGCACGAGACACGGAGTCCGCTGGGATCTGATCTTGTATTTCCCAGCCTCCAAAACTGTGAGAAAGAAATTTCTGTTGTTTATAAGCTGCCCACTGCATGGCATTTTGATATAGCAGCCTGCAAGAGACTTAAGACAGATATGGTTACCAACAGTTTTATAATATTTTTGCAACTTATAAAGCACTTTCAAAAGTTCTGAGCAATGTAGGAAATTCTATTATCAAGTTAGTTTTCAAAGTTTCTAGCTGAAATACTCATTTTCAGGAAACTGACTATGAAACCAATGAGAAACCCAGCAACAGATTAGAGAATAGGCTAATTATCATTTAGAGTGTAATTAATGCATCTTATAATTAATTAATAGAGACTAACTTCAGTGAGACCCTCAGATCCCTAAATCATGTGTAGGTGTATCAATTTTATATAACCGTCTCATATTAAGAAAGAAAAAGGACTAAAGTTTTGAATTTAAAAAGGGAAAATGTAAAGGTCAGCTTTAATCTTTATAATTGTAATAAAACTGAGACAACTTTTTACTAAATTCAAAGGTTAAATAAAGGAATTAGGAGAGAGGAAAGGTGTGCCCACAGCCATCATTTTTGAACTCCAGAAGATTAAATATACTCAAGAGATAGAGTGTAAAACTCAGAGCAAACCTTTTTTCAGAAATAACAAATTTGCCTTTTACTTAATTTTCTTCCTCTGTCTGTATATGCACTGTGAAAAATCTTTCCCTACAAATAATTTAAACTCAATTTTCCGGCTGGATAAAGGGATTGAAAATAATCAAGATATTCCGTATGTATGAACCAGTTCCCCAAAAGGAACATTGCTATTCTGTATTACAGGCATACACCAATAAAATAAAATTTCAAAAACTGCAAATTTAGCCCATTGTTTTTTAAAATTTTTCTAAGCAGGTGAGTATCTCAAAGATTAAAAACCGTTTCATTTGGCTCATCGGAAGCCCTTGTGTTGGTTAAGGTAACTCTACGTGCTTAGGAGAAGCTGGTTTTGCATCTGCTTCGTAGGGTGACCCTAGCTGCTCTGGTCAGCTCCTCAGGCGCACACCCTTGAGCGCTGTTACTGGTTCTGGAGGAACGGGAAGGAGGACGCTCCTCCCGCGAGGCATGGGAACCTTACGTCTATTTACCTTTTCAATTTAACTATAAGCTTTCTTTTCATTGAATATACACAGCCCTTATTTTAACCTTAAATTTGTACTATTTCTTAGAGTTAAGAGCTTCTCACAAAGCTCATATTCTTTAAGAAAAAATCCTGTGTGGTAAGCAAAACAAAGGCTATAATTCTTATTTCACAGATGAGAAAAACTGACCTTAGAAGGATGGAGTGGCTGTCCCCAGGATCGCCTAGGCATTAGTGACAGGTAGAACTTGTTTGGTGCCCGTTGTCCACACTGGAATAGAAGCTTCCGGCTGTTCAGTGCTGCCACCTTCGACTCTCGAACACGGCCTGCCACACATTCGATGCTTAGTAACATTTAAATAAATGAATAAATGGGGGTATATTCAAATGAAGTGCATGTGTGTCCACGACAATAACTGTAGTCAGGGGAGAGGACAGGAACTCAGTGATGGAGAATGCGAGAAATGTAGATCAGCACAATGAAGGTCGTGCCCTTTCACTTTACAGAACAGGTTTACTAAGTCGTAAATCGCAGGTTTGATTTCTTATGGTTTTACTGAGGTTTTATAAATGACATACAAAAACTTCCACATACTTAGTATACACATCTCTTTGAGTTTGGACAGATGCCTACACCCATAATTTCATCCTCACAACTAAGGTATAAAATACAACCGTCACCTCCACATACTTCCTTGTGTTCTTTTGCAAATCACCTTAAATGTATAATTTAATGATTTTTACAGAATTGTGTAACCAACACCATGATGCAATTTTGGAGCATTGCTGTCACTCCCCAAAGAGAGCTCATGCCCACTTTCGAAGTATCCCAGTGCACACTGGAGGCCCAGGTGACTCCTGATCTACTTTCTGCTAGAGCTGCCTTTTTTTTTTTTTTTGACATTTCATTTAAATGAAATAATACAATATGTCCAGTTTATTTTGATTAGCATGTTGTTTGGGGTTCTGTTTTAATGCAGAATATTGTCCCACTGTTGTGGAACATTGCATTTATCTGTTCACCAGTTAATGGATATTGGGTTTGTTTCCACCTAGTTGAAAATCAATTGATCCTAAATGAAAGAATTTATTTTAGACTCTTGGTTCTGTCCCTGTGATCTATATGAAAGATTGTGCTCTTGCTTGCACCAGACTTAGGTGTTTATTTATTCATTCACTCAACGTCTTTTTTTTTTTTTTGGTGGGTACCGGGGGTCGACCTCAGGACCTCGCGCGCCAGCAGGCGCCTGTGCTGCTGAGTGACATCACCGGCCCTTTTTTCGTATGTGGATTCCGGGAGTCGAACTCAGGCCCTCGTGCTTGCCACGCAGGCACTTAGGCCGCTGAGCCATCTCACCAGCCCTCATCATCTTTTTCGAACTTGCAGCATACACCATCTACTGTGCTGTGCAGTGAGGTTAAATAGATATTGTATCTTCATCTTTCAGTAGGGCCAAAAGTGAGGCAAAGTGTTGGTAAAATCTGCTTTAAAAAAAATTGAAGAAGAGTGCTAATTTCTACTGAGCCTGGTTATTTAGTCACTCACTTAGAATTTTATAAGAATTACTAGGCAAGATCATGACTGTGAGAATGTTACATAATTCTATCTCCCTGAAAGCTTAAGTTTGTGATCCCTTGTTAAAATCTGCAGGATTCCCCCACAGTCCTCACCACCACACACACACATTATGGTCCTGGTCGTAGTGCAGAGCCTGGAAGGGCATTGCTGGAGCCATTGTGTATCTCTTTCCAGCCATGCTGGGCTGGGGACTGGGGGCTGAAAGGGTGCAGGAGAAGGCAGAACACCAAGAGATGTAGCCTGGCAGCTGTTGACAGAGGGGCTGGTGAGGCTCCATGAAACCCGCTGGAGAGGAAGCCCAGCAAGAAAGCCCTGTCCAGCCTGAGAACAGCTCCCCACAGCCACAGCAGAGCAGGAGTGCCGGGGAAATTCTCCCACCAAGCTCTGGATGTAGATGAACGTCCAGAGAGAGAATGCATACAGGTGTGGGTACTGGAGAGCTAGTACAGGGGCAAATCCTGTCACTTGGTCTATCTTTGTGACCATGGACGTGGAAGTCAAGCCTCTGTGCCTCCGTCTCTGTAAAATAGGTGTGATAATACAGTTGTGAAAACAAGAAAGTCAGCATATGTGAAATATAAGCAAGTACTATATAAATAAATGTTGTATACTATGATTCTATCTGTTTATATGTATCTTGCAAAATCTGGGAGACATATTGCAAATATGTCTAGAAGATAGTCAGAAATATATTCTGGGAAGCAATAGAGTCTAGACATATATATTTGGGAGCAAGTCAAACACAATATCTGCATTTAGTAGGTGGGAAGTGAAAAAAAAAAACAAATGCTAGTGAATAAAATTTGAGTGTGTAATGATTTAAAAGTGCAAGAAGCAAGGTAACACATACTAGAAACCAAGGAAAAGCAAGTTTTAGAAAGAATGAGGTGATCAACATTTAGCTTGACCATAATCCCTGGTTTTCTTTAAGCAATTTCAGTTTCCTCTAGCATAAAGCTATCACATTTTGATGTTAAATTATATGGTTACATTATCAAAATTACATAATGGGGCTGGGAGGCCTGAGAACATGAGAAGACAAAGCCGCTGACCGTGGTGCTGGAGAGAAAGCGGAGTGAGCAGAAGGTTGAGGGCAAAGTTAAATCACAAGGCGTAAGAGGAAGCTCAGAGTCAGAACGAGCAGGCTTTACCACTGAGAAGCTTCAGGAGAGCGGGGAGAGAGGGCTGTCAAATTTAGCAAATAAAAACAGAGAATGCCCAGTTAATTCATAATTTTTGGATCATACTTATACTAAAAAGTTGTTCAAAATTCAAATTTAACTAGGGATCCTCTATTTTATCTGGCAACCCTAGAAAAAGGAAGACAACTTCTTTATTTTTAACTCTAAAAATTACACACATTAGGGAAGCCTTACAGAGTTTTGAAGTATGGAAGTATTATTGTGTCTGACAAATACCAGTCATAATTTTTTTTCTTTTGCTGGTGAAAGATGTTGAAGAAATCCAAAGTCAAGTAGAGCAGAGAATTAGAGGTTGAGATGCCTGGATTTGAATTCTGACTTTGCCACCTCCTAGCTGTGTAAGAAACGCAAATGACTGGAAGTCAGTTTGATAGGACTTTTATGATTAATGGAGATTTTTAAACACTTCAAACACTGTAAGCATACAGAACTTGAAATATATTTTGTAAAACATAAGTGTATGTTAAATTGTAACTCATAAATAAATATTGCTGTTATTTCCAAAGCATTACTACTCCCTCTAAAAAAGAAAATAATTGTCTTCTGAGGGTTATAAAATTACAATATGTTCAGTACCAAAACTTTCAACTAGAAAATAATGAGCAAGGTCAAAGAACATGCAAACCATTGTACAACTGCATTCAAGGGGTCAGTTATAAAATACTGATGCATGCTTCCCTCTTGATGGAAACAAATGAGAATAATAGCAACTGACTAAGGACAATCTTAGGTCATTTTAATAATTTAAATCATAAAAACAATATCAAAAGCTTTTAATGTTAAAAGAGGCAATTCCTGGTCCTTGTCTAATGGAATAAGTATGTAATTAGAAAAACGTTAATCACGTTGGTGTCGAATTGACCATACCTGTCTTCCGTTGGTGTGTGCCCTAAGGACTCCTTCTGCTTGTCTTGGGAGGAAGGACATAAAAGCCAACTCATACAATGCCAAATTGTAGACAAAACAAGAGATATGATTAAGGAAATAAGAAGCAGAATGGAATAGAAAGTCTAAAAACATTTTAGAAATCGTTCTGACCCTTGGAACACACCATCTGTCCTATTTCAAAAGCTCTGTATTTTTTATCTTATAAAACCTGCTAGAAAAAAGGTTGCTTTTCTGAATGATCTTAGATACTTCCTTAGAACAATAAGAATGTAGATTTTCCTTCTTCACCTTGTCTTCCAAGAAGCTTAATGTTGAACTTTGTAGTCCATTGCTGCACGGAGCTACTGTTTTTTATTTTATTCAGACTTTAAAATTTCAAAACCAAAGGACTGTCTTATTTCTGCTTTTTCATTTTTATTGTAAGACAACTTGATTTTCTTTAAAAATTAGAGTAAAATTTTCTGAAATGAAATATTTTTAAGGTACTAGATTCCAAATCTCACTAGACTTCCCACTGGGCATTAATTTCTCCACTTTTCCATCCTTCACAAACTTACTATGACCCCCAACCTACATCCAGGACTACTTCTTTTTAATCAATAAGAGGCAAGTTTATTTAGAAAGGGATTTTATTTTTTAGCATCCTATGAATTAATAGGATTGATTATTTTGTTTATTTTTAATACAGTCAAGTGGTGATGAAGAGTTGATAAAAATAGTTGAAAGACAGCATTAGAGTGTAAAAATTTAAACTATGGATTCAACAATCAGTATGGCAATATTACTCAAGATAATTCTTCTCAGGAAAAGTGAGGAACTACTGAGATGACTATAAACCCTTTTTGCTTCTCTTTTTCATTTATAAGTATATGTCATTCTTCTGGTAGCATTTTATTTAAAATGTGAATTATGGCAGAATAAGAAAGACCAAGCATAATTTCTACAGGAAGCACATCAACAGACCACTTATTTCATAATAGGTTTATTGCACTGTAATATTATTTAGAAATAAATAAATTGGAGGTTATAGATATAATACAGTGTGCCTCAGTTCATGAACTCCATTCTCTCTGTATTTTTGTTTGCAAACCAAACTGGATGAGAACTGAATCAAATTTCCCCACAAGGTCAACATTGAACCTAACCATTGAATTTGATTTGATTCTCATCCATCTCAGTTTGCAGTCAGAATCATGGAAAGAATAAAGTTCGTGAACCAAGGTACCACTGTAGATGCCATATATATGATGCATAATATAATAAAGCCAATAATTATGCCACTAAAAAGAGACTCAAAATAGCATTGCATGGGCTGGTGATATGGCTCAGCGGCACAAGCGCCTGCCTGGCAAGTGTGAGGTCCTGAGTTCAACTCCTGGTACCCACATAAAAAAAATAGCACTGCATGATCATAATAAGATACTATTCTAAACTGTGGCTGAACATCATAAATCCATACACCTGGATCTTCCTGTGGACCCACTGGTTCACTGAGCCTGGGATGGTGACACTGGTGTGCACCAGGCTGAGAATTTAAAGTCGGACTACAGCCATGCAGAGGCATCCCAGGGAAAGAATCAGAAATGAGGAAAACAAGGAGGTACAGAGACGTCCACCATTGCATTATTTGTAATAGCAGATTCGTCAACTGTTAAGTAAATTATGTTCCATGTAAATGGCCTAGGATGTGGCTATTCCAAATTATGAATATAGAGAGGCCATATGGGAAACACAGGAAAGTTTCACAGCTTTAAGAGTCCACTACAATGTAGATTCAGGGGTGGTATAGATTTTTGTCCCTGGATCTAAATGCAAGTGCTTAAGTAGTGTCTGACACATAATATATTCTCATTAAATATTTGTTAAATAAGAGAATGAATAAATAACTTTAAAAAGTGGACATATGCCAAGAGTTCAGTTATTAAAAATTATTTAAAAGTTGAAGGGAATATATTGCGTGGTTTTTATTTAGAAAAAATAAAATCAAGACTCAAAAATAATTAAATTAGCGTCTATGTTCAAGGCGTCTGTGAAGCCATTATGTGGTGAGACGGTGCAAATTTTGCCCATGGAAATTGTGGACTCATGAAAATTTTCATTCACGTACTCTTTGAGATCAAAACCTAAGAGTATATAGTCCGTCAGACAAGGACAGGAAGATTGGGTTTGGGCAGAACAAAATGAGAGGCGGGAGCCAAAAGGAGCACAGAAAGACCCTGAGTGCCTCTGAGAATCCTGCAGTTATGTGCATCTCTGCACCAAGGCTTCCCTGCACCCCAGTGTGGGCTGGACACTGGGCTGCTCCCGTGATGCGCAGGGCACTCTGGCTTTGTGTGCCTGGCCCCAGCACAGGAGGCCTGCTGGGCGCATAAGGTGTGCACAAATGCTTGCTGATTGACTGCTTGACTGGAACGAAGAAGGTAGGCATCTGGGGGACAGGCTGCCGGTTCCAGGTGGCTCTTGAGGAAGAACAGCACAGGACCCAGTGCTTTCCACCCCAGAAAAGCCACAGGCTGTCAGTCGTAGGCACCAAGCAATGCGGAGAGCAGCAGAGGCAAAACAGAACCAAGCCACTATTCCTGACCGTGTGGCTTCCACAGAGCCTTCCTGCCTCCCTTCCCATCCTGCAGGGTGGGCCCGGGAGCCCTTGGGATGACATAGAGTTCCCTGAGCCTCCAAACCTCACATTTTAGATGTATGTCAAGCAAAATCACATTGGTTCCAAGCTTCTATTTTCCCCAAAGCCCTGAGCTTTCAATAATTTTCCCTCTCTCACTTAAAAAAAAAAAAAAAGTTTATTTGCTGCCAAAAAGAAAGTGTGGGTCTTTGTTATTAATGTTGTAGAAATACAAATATGTCCACCTCAGAAAGGAGTCTTCATTAACTCCCGCAGCCCAGAAAATTAAGGCACGGCTCATCAGGATCTGCGCTCGCTGTCGCCTAAATTGCAAGGGACTAGTTGAGTTGCCGAGGTCCATAATGCTGATGGAGCAGTTTCCACGTGAGTGAAGGATAAACAGCGATTAATTTCAGCCAATAAATAATGGTTTGAGGCCCACATTGAAAGAGGAACAATTACTTTTCCATTTTTCCTGCCAAATGAGCTGATAAGAGAAAACAGGGGAGTTGGCCACGTAAATCAGTCTTAATTTTATCTTCCCCATTAAAAAGCAGCCATTAAGACCATCTTCGGCTCATTTCATCCTCCTCTTGTTTCACTTTTTCAATTTGCACAAAAGGGGGGAGTTTGCTCGTCATAAAATTTCACTTTGGCCAACCTATCATTTGCATCTGGGCCAATAAATAGCAATTAGCATAAACATTTAAATCAGGAACTGGAACAAATTCTTGTTCCCCCAGCAAGCTGTTAAATTACAGTATTTTACTATATATAAGAAGCACTAAACAAAAGATCTGTCGGGCACTATTATCCTCTTCCAAATAGGACATGGTTGAAAGAGAAATGATAACTCCAAACCCACAAACTTCTCATTCAGATCGAGGGTGTTTGTCTTACAGGGTCTTGGTCTATAGAATCAACGTTTCTTGCCCACTTTTTAAATTGTCACTCAAACAAGCCCATCTGAACTCAGTTTTGTGGAGTATGAAAATTGCAGTAATTGTTTTGCATTCTTATTAAAAGATGTATCAACAGGAGCTATTCCACACTGAAGTCAAAATCCGTTGTGGAAAGTATAACAAGATTCATGCACTAGGAAGATGCGAGCTGGCGTGGGAGTTCAGAGGAGAAAGGGATTATTCTGTGATCAGTCTCAGTGTGAAATGGTCCAGCTCCATAGCTTGCTCGCCCACCGCTCTCGTCGCACAGGGTCCCCTGGAGATGGCGCATCATTAGAGACGGATTGTCTTACCCCAAACTAGATTCCTTCATGGAAACCTAGTTACATTTTTGGCCTCTGCCATCTCCTGACATAGAAGAGGTCTAGGATGAGGCATTATGTGTAAATATTAAGAGGAAAAGTACAGACAAATGGTCTGGTGACTGTCACCAAAACAAACATTAAGCCTGGTACCATCTTTTCCCATTAAACCTCTTTTATTGTCAACTGAAACTTGGTTCATTCTTTATGGACGGCTCATTGAAGGTCAAGGTGAGTGCCTCACTCGATTGACCCTAATTAGTTTGGCTGGAAACCCAGAGTGGTGCAGTGGTTTTGTTGTTTCCATCAGAGTTTTCATGGGAAAGGTTTGGGCTTACCAGCAAAACATGTTAACTGCTTCCAGTTTGTCTATGTCGCTTGCAAATGGTAGTTGCAGTTACACAGGTGCTAGTGGGAAGCCACTGCAAATTTGAATCCATAGTTGGTGATTGCTGGTTTTGGTAAATTATCCTCTTATTGCAAGAAGGTACTTAAGTGGGGGCAGGGTTGCCTGACTTCTAAGGAATTGGAATACAGCCAAACTGATGTCAAGTGAAACATAACAGCACTGCTTCCACCATCTTGGATGCTAACAGTGTGTTCAACAGCACTGTTTCTACTTGTAGAGCATCAGATATAGCTCGACCCTCACCTACAAGTCTGCCATTGACCAGGTTGGTTATGTGAATGGTTCCTTTTTATTCTCTTCTTCAGGCCTTGCTCCTTCCCATCCTGGCTAAGCTATTCCCATTATTCCCATCATATTTACACTTGGACCAGGGTGTTGGGGGGGGTGGGGAGAAATGGAAAGAGGCATAAGGTCAGTATATTTAAACTTACATTTTGCCCCAGTATTCAAGAGAATGAGCAGAAATAAAGACAACAAAGAATCCAAAAGCCTCTTTGCTTCTACTTCAGCTTCAGGAGACAAAGCAGATACACAAAACTGGCAAATATTTCCTGAGTGCTCGCTGTGTACCCTGAGGTACAGTGAGTGGGGGGCCTGTGGCTTCCCGCCTTAAATCTGAGGGTAAGAAACTCAACGTGGCAAGACACAGAGAGTTGCCAGGCTGCAAATCACGGAGGCTGAAAATGTCAATGATTGCATTGGTTTGCAAAAGCACATAAGCTCCTTCTCTCTGTATATTGTTGTCTAATATTTCTTATCATTCCTTTATCCTGTGCCATTCCTTAGCTTTAATTCATTTCAATTTGGATAGAGTTTTATGGTATTGTGCCCAAGGCAGCATACCAAAGTGCTATAATTTTGAGACCTTTGTTAACTGAGAGTCTCAAGTTATCACATGAGTGATGACATGACTAGCTTTTTAATTCTTCGATTGCAATTTGTTTCCCCATAATCTGTTGGGTTGTGTGGTTGAAGAGAAGCTTGAGACCAGTTCTTTTATGGATAACTTGTCTTTTCTACTTGTGTGCTTCTAGTTAATTCATTTATTTTTTTAAACTCAAATTTTTTCTAGTATACCAAATTTTAATCAAATTTGTCTAGATTTTAGAAGGCTTCTCAAATTCTAGATTGACATTGATTGACTTCAGATTTTTAAAAAATATTATAACTGTGATAAGTTCTTTTTGTTCTGATTTTTCCCTCTGGAAAACAATTAATTAGCTAATTCTAAGAATGTTATGGATCACCTATCATGTGCCAAAACCTGTATTAGGAATTTGGTGGTAGAGTGAATATAACAGTAAATAAGAAAAAATAGCTATTTCCTTCATTGATTTTAAAAGATTGCTACACAAAACAGTTGTGACAATTGAGGAAAATTGTAGGATGCTAACTCATGGGAAGATGTGTGTGTATAATACATAGGATGTGTTCATTCTTTATTTTGTGTGCCTGCATCTTATTTTTTATATTTTGTAATTATCCTGTCCATTTTGTGTATTCTTTCAAGTTTCTACTCCTCATCACTCTTTAGTCTCTTTTTTATTCAATATTTGTTTTTTATTAGTACATGTTTGTAATACGTAATGATCCTGATCCTTGCGGGGAATTGGTACGTGGACACAACACATCTGATGCTTTTATCATTTCCTCCCCCTACTCTACCTCCCCCATCTCTCTGACTCTTGATCCCTTTGCCATTTGCAAAAGATCTATCTCTGTACTTCCAATTATCTATTTTTTTTACTTTGCTCTTTATATTTTGGGTTTCTCATATAAAAGAAATAATGTGATACTTAAGCTTGTGTGTCAGATTTATTTATTATGGTCTCGAGGTGCAACCATTTTCCTACAAATCACTAGTTTATCCTTCTTTATGGCACAGTCACACTCCTTTGTGGATAGAAACCACATTTTCTTTATTCATTCATCTGTTGATGGGCATACAGGTCACTTCCAAGATTTAGCTATGATGACTTGTGTTGCTATAAACTTGGGTATGCATTGATCACTATAATATGATGTGTTTAACTCTTTTGGGAAGATACCTAGAAGGAGAATAACAGGGTTGAATGGAAATTCTAGTTTTAGTATTTTGAGGAATCTCCATACTGATTTCCATAATGGTTGTACTAGCTTACATTTCCACCAGCAATGTAGAAGGTTCCTTTTTATCCAAAGCCTCACCAGCATTTGTTGTTATTTGGTTTCTTGAGGATGGCCATTTCTTCTGGCCATCGAGATGAAATCTCCGTGTTGTTTTAGTTTGCACTTCTCTAAAGCCGGTGACACTGAAATTTTATTCCTTCATATATTTATTCACCATTTGTACTTCTTCTTCTGAAAAGTGTCTATTATTTGAGCAGCCCATTTTTAATTAGGTCTTTTGGTGGGTCTATTTTTTGAGTTCTTCATATATTCTAGATATTAATCCACTGTCTGAAGAGTAGCTAGCAAAATATTTTTCCCATCCTTTGGTGGTTTTCTTCCTTTAATTTGCAGAAATATTTTAAGTTGATATGATCCCTTTTGTTGAATCTTGGTATTATTTCTTGTGAAACAGGAGTTCTGTTGAAAAAGTTCTTGTCAACACCTATGTATTCACGAGTTGTACCTATTTTATTTTCCAACAGATTAAGTATTTTTCTATTTTAACATTTAGATCTTTGATCCTTTTTTATTTTAGTTGAGTACATGGTGAGAGATATGAGTTCAGATTTAGTCTTCTGCATGTGGATAGCCAGTTCTCCCAGCACCACTTGTTGAAAAGACTATCTTTCCTTCAGTGTATGTTTTTGGCCACTTTGTCAAAAATCAGGTAGCTGAATGCGCCTGGAGAATCAATGAACTGAAGAGCTGATCATCAAGAGAATATACAAAATAGAGAAACCCTGCCAATCTTACCAAAGAAAGGAATAAAAGACCAAAATCAATGCGTTTAGAAACGAAAAACATGAAATCACAATGGACACCACCAAAATCCAGAAGATTATTAGTAACTACTTTGAGAAACTGCATGCTAACAAATTGAAGAATTTGGAAGAAATGACTAGCTTCCTAGATACATATGAATTCTCAAAACTGAAGAAGGTATAAAAATTGTAAATAATTCAATAACAGGTAATGAATTTGAGGCCAGTGATTAAAAAAAAAAAAAACAAGACAAAACAAAACACCACCAACTAAGAAAAGCTCAGGTCCCAATGGATTTACTGCTGAATTCTACAAGAACTTTAGAAAAGATCTAAGACCACTACTCCTCAAACTCTTTAATGAAATTAAAAGGGAAGGAGTATTTCCAAAGTCATTCCTGGAAGCTAACATTACAGTGATTCCAAAACCAGAAAAGGACCCAACCAAAAAGTAGAACTACAGACCAATCTCTTTAATGAACATAGACATCAAAATCATCAACAAGATACTGGCAAACAGAATGCAACAAATCATCAAAAAGATCATACATCGTGACCAAGCATGACTCATCCCAGGGAAGCAGGGATGGTTCAACATAGGCAAATCAATAATTGTAATATATCACATAAACAGATGATCATTTCAATAGACATAGAAAAACCCTTTGACAAAATCCAACATCCATTCATGATTAAAAAAAAAAAAAAAACAAACCCTGAAGAATAGGCACAGAAGGACCTTATCTCAATCTGATAAAAGACATTTATGACAAACCTACTGCCAACATCATATGAAATGGGGAAAAGTTGAAAGCTTTACCTCTAAAATCAGGGACAGGACAAGGATGTCCACTATCACCACTCCTATTCAATATAGTTCTCAAAACCTAGCCAGAGCAATCAGACAAGAGAAAGAAAGAAAAGAGATATGTGTAGGAAAGAAAGAAGTCAAATTATCATTATTTGCAGATGACATGATCTTCTACATAGAAGACCCAAAAAACTCCACCAAAAGATTCCTGGAATGAAAAACAAAATTCAGTAGCATAGCAAGATACAAAGTCAACACTCGAAAATCAATAGCACTCTTATACACCAAGAATGAAGTCACCAAGAAGGAAATTAGGAAAACAATACATTCATGATAGCATCAAAAATATGAAATGCTTAGGAATTAACCTAACTAAGGAAGTGAAAGATCTCTACAATGAAAGCTACAGTAATCTGGAAAAGGAGATGAAAAAGGATATCAGAAAATGGAAGCGATCCCCTGTTCTTAGATAGACCAAACCAATGTTGTCAAAATGGCTGTACTTCCAACACTAACGTACAGATTTAATGCAATCCCACTCAAAATGCCCATAGCATCCCTCACAGTATTAGAAAAAACAATCCTAAAATTTATACAGAACAGGAAGAGACCCAGAATAGCAAAAGGAGTCCTGGGCAACAAAAACAAAGCAGGAGGCATCACAATCCTGGACTTCAAGTTATACTACAAGGCTACAGTGATTAAAAACAGGATGGTATTGGAAGAGAAAAAAAGAAAAAAAAGAATCTTTAAAGTTTTTGTTTTCATTTTTGCTTTTAAATTACCTTTGATTTTTTTCTCACCCCTAAAGAAACCCCCACACCTGTTAACACTTACCCCCACACCCCCGCCACCCCAGTCCTGGAAATCAGCCCTTCACTCTGTCCCTGTGGATTTGTCTATTCTGGATATTTCACATACATGGAATCATCCAATAAGTGGCCATATTGGGTCTAACTTCTCTCACATACCATGTTGTAGCATGGTGCAAAATCCACCCATGTTGTAGCATGAATCCACACTTCACTCTTTTTATAGATGAATAATGGCTCATTATATTTACAGAGCACATTTAGTTTCTCCTTTCATTGGTTGAGTAACATTCAGGTTGTTTCCACTTTATAGCTATTTTGAATAATGCTGTTATGAACATTTGAATACAAGGATTTATGTGAACATACGTTTCCAATTTTCTTGATTATGTACCTGGGAGTGGATTCCTGGGTCATGTGATAAATCTGTATTTAAATTTTTAAGGAGGTGTTTTCCATAACAATTGCACTATTTTACGTAACTACCAACAATATATGTGGGTTCTAATTGCTGTACTGTTTTGTCCATATTTGTTGTTTTTCTTTTATATTTTAAAAATTTTAGTGCTGGTGATATGGCTCAGCGGCATAAGCACCTGCCTGGCAAGCGCGAGGTCCTGAGTTCGACCCTCGGTACCCACACACAAAAAAATAATTTAGCGATCCCTTACCAATTAAAACTCTGAAAACCCAAAGCACTTTATTAATTCCTTTAATAAGAGAAACTAATCTATATTGGTGTGAAGCTTTATTTGTTTATCGATTCATCCACCCCACTTGATGGAAATATTTGTATGCTTCACTCTAGAAATATCAATGTGTTCCATTACAAAGTGCTTGCCCAGATTCTTTGAAATATCACTTATGCACCATAGCGCCTTTCTAAACCTACACCCTGAGATCTACCTGACGTCAGTGGTTTCAGGCGAAGGGACCCAAAGGGAATACTTGGAGTAACAGGGATTTGAGTGACAAATGTGACCGTAAGAATGCATGACAGCAAGTGGTGAGCCAGGGGCTGGTTGAGGAGAGCCTGAATTCTCAGCTGGAACAAATAAGCTAAGACCTGAAGAACGAGAAGGAACCAGCCTCGGAAAGTGGAGGGGATAGGAAGGCAGGGGGAGGGTTACAGGCAAAGGGAAACCACAGGCAAATTCTCTGATGGAGGAAGAAGGGTTGTTTGGGCTGAAATATAGTAATTCATTATTTTGGAAAAGTAGAAAGGGATTTCTTTTCTTTCCTTTCTAAAACTTTTTGTGGTACTGGAGTTGAACCTGGATCTTTGCCCTGAGCTGCATCTCCAGCAGCAACCCTCCCCCTTTTAAGACAGGGTCTCACTAGGCTACCAGGCTGGGCTCGAGCTTGCAGTCCTGCCTCAGCCTCCCCAGTGGTGGGATGATAGGCATGCGCCACATCACGCCGCTGGAGAGGACTTCCTAATCCACCCATAGACATAGGTGCATCTGCCTTCCTTGCCCCACCCTGCTCCGTAAATGAGAGTGTCTCCTTCTAGCCCTTGTGTGCACACACAGGCGGCTGAATGTTCACATGTCCCCCTCCCACAGTGTGCTCTGGAACACGAGGCTTACCTGACCGAGGCAGCAATCTCAGTAGGGTCTGAATCCAGCACTCAGCCTGGATCCCCACCTGCCAGCCTCTCTGCCCAAATGGTGTGACTCCTTCCTACTAACACAAGCCTTATGGAAAGGACTTGATTGGCAGCTGAAATATCCTTGAGAACAGCTGTCACCATGACACCTAGAGAACTTCTTTCACAGTCCCCTCCCATAAGTAGTCATTTTGTTGAGTCCTAACAGACCCATTTCCTGTGTGTACAGTCTTGAATTCAGATCAGCTGATCTGAGTCCATAGGAAATAAGCAAAAGCAATAATCTAAAGTGTGCCCCTTGTTTTACAGAGAGAAGCTGGGCACTCCAGCCACCCCACTACATTGGGAAAGCGTCACCCAGCCAGGCCACATCTGTCCTGGGGAGAAGGGCCACACGTGGTGGTCCCCACCCAGACAGGGGTGTCCAGTGGTCAGCACCGTTGCAGTGCCCCAGGGCAAATGCTTCTCCTCTTATGCCAAGAGGTAGGGTTCACAGACAGCTGTGGTTCTGCCAGGGAACTCACTGAAAAGGCTGGCACAAAGAGATTTTAACTGGTGAAGATCACAGTGCAAATCTTTCCCCCTGTATTAGGACTCTGTTTTATGATCATAAATTTCTTCATAATTATTAGATGCTCATAAAAAGTTATCAGAACACAGGAAGAAATCTTACTTTCCCACACCCCACCATCCTCTTTTGATCTCCTTGGAAGAGAGGGCGACTGCTAGGCTGTTAGCATTTCAGGAAATCTGTAAGAAAGAAAAAAATCCCCATAAAATCCATTGATTCTAAAAGCTGAATTTATGTGATGGATAATATTGGCTGAAGGGGAAAATTCTGTAGTCTGAATGTTTGATCGCATAATATCGACATCAGCATAATGGAAAAGAGCTGATAATTGGCCAGATGTTTAGCTTTTCATTTGGTTGGTTGTTTTCAAGTTCTTTTCTACCCCAACACACCTGAGGGGTACCAAATATCCCAAATATCCCATCAGATAGAGTAATTCTCAAGGAGGGAGGTGACCTGCTCAGCTCCAAATGGAGGAAGGATATTGGAAAAAGTCCCTCGGGTGACTCCGATATGTCCCCCGAGGGGACCATCCTGTGGCAAAGACTAAGTAGAAATGAGGCGTTTTATGAGTGAACTGTTTCAGTGGCCTTACTCTGAAAATGACATCATCAATTATGGTATTTAAGTCTTCCCCTCTCCAAGATGAAAGTGATACAGAATGTTTTAAGTCTAGACTTACAGGGGACAGCACACAACAAGCTGAGACTGACTGGGGAATTGATCAACTTTGATGGTGGGGTGAGAATATTGAGACAAAATAGTTCACCTTATTTCTGCACTGTCAATTTGAGAATTGGGGATAGTTTCCCTTTCTTTCTTTTCTTTCTTTCTTTCTTTCTTTCTTTCTTTCTTTCTTTCTTTCTTTCTTTCTTTCTTTCTTTCTTTCTTTTCTTTCTTTCTTTCTTTCCTTGCTTCCTTCTTTCCTTCTTTTCTTTCACTTACCTGCTAACTTATTCAACCTGCATTTTTTATACATTCGCTTTATATATTCTACTGGGTTCTACACAGCCTCATATTTTATAACACTAACAGTTTTCAGTTTATTAGGAATTAAAAAGAAATCTTGAATTACTTTCAAAAGCCAGTCTAATAAATGCATTTTAGCCTCACAGTTATAAAACTCATCATAACCCACTTTCAAATTTGAGACATGAATTTCCCTTTTCTGTGTTTTTAAATCTGTGCCATAAGTCATCTTCCACTTCTGTGTTGTGTGTGTTTGTATAACTACATATTATATACATGTATCTAAATGCCCAGGATTTGTAGACACACAATTTAACTATATTGAACCGAAGATTAATGTCCAGAATTAGGTGACTAATACACCACATGAGCTTGATCATTTAATTATTATCAAATGTTCAAACATAAAATAAAATACAAGAACTCTTACCCTCACTCTGACATATAATTTACCTAGACAATTAAGGAAGATGGAATCACAGAAGTATAATATGCTTATAACTCTGTTCCCTTTACTTTGATTAATCGTTTTGTTGCTGACCATGCCTGGGTGGATTCCCAGTTTCTAAAGTTCCACTATATATACATCCAAATGGGAAGGTCTTTCTTGTTTCCCATGACTCAGAAGAAAAATGGTCACAAAAATGGTCATATCTATGGATGTAAAAGGACTGTCAGCTTCAGTAGTGACCTTGATACCTTCCAATTACAAAATCTACCTGCAAGTTGTCGAAATAGGCACAAGTCTGCTACATGTTCAATTATAAGACAAGAAATTTTCTAAAAATTATTCCTTAGGAAAGAGTCACCTTAAACTCAAGGCCTTATGAACTTTCTCATTTCCAAGGGGTTTACTCTCAATGTCTACATTGTTTTAAAAAATGTGTAATTTAGGGAGAAATATTCATAAATGCAGTGCATTAAGATTGTGATGGAGGGGCCGGTGAGATGGCTCAGCGGCGTAAGCGCCTGCCTGGCAAGCGCGAGGGCCCGAGTTCGACTCCTGGAACCCACATACGAAAAAAGGGCCGGTGATATCGCTCAGCTGCACGGGCGCCTGCTGGCACGCGAGGTCCTGAGGTCGACCCCTGGTACCCACCAAAAAAAAAAAAAAAAAAAAAAAAGATTGTGATGGAAAGGGCTTCAGAAAAAAAAAAGTGTAAGAAATACAACACAAGTGAGCAGTTTTCCCAGGCCAGTGTGGTGGCAAACCAATGACATGTGTGCCACGGCTGGCCGTTTGCATCATGGAAAGCCCCAAGAGGCTCGCCATCACTGTAGGCTGTACAAACCACAGTCACAGAAGGGGCTGCCGTTGGATCAAGTCTCTGAAAGATCACTTTAAACAATGCCATGAAAAACTGTGCTGTGAAGGATAGAAAGGTACTCGCAAGATGCACGGAAAACCACATGCTGTTCGGTTATACAAGAAGGCGTTGAGGTTGTCTTGTTAGTGACACTATCATGTATAGACTCAAAGGTATTATATCGTAAACAGCTGAGAAAAAAGCGTGAGGAAAGCCACTGGAAGAGGTGTTTTTTTGTTTTGTTTTGTTTTGTTTTTAATGACAAATGAGGCTCAGTGGAGAGAATGACACTGAGACAAAGGTATGAGGGAAAGTTACACTGGACTGACATGAAATGTGCAAGTGGAAAGGTTCTTGTCTTAACCTGGTAGATGATGTTATGCACACATGAATCCTAAAGTAAACCATATAAGGAGACATTTGAATTTTCCAAATGCATCACAAAATTATTTATTCAAGTTCAGTCATTGTTTTTAAAATATTAATGAAAGATGTAAATTTGGCTTTATATTGGAGCCCATGTTTTATATGTGGGCACATACAGCATTATATTTATACTTTTACATCTCCGAATTAAGTACATCAGTTTATGTCCAACTCAGGTAAATTATTCATTCACTGTAACACTAAATATGATTATTTATCACTAAATAATTCTTTCATGTTAATTGTAGTAGCAAGGCCATATCTACTTTTCTATCCTCTATCTTTGCAAGTATATTTTAAGTCACTGTATGAGAAGGTAATGTGTTGGTCACTTGAAATATTAACATTTATAATATGAAATTATCAGAACAGTACGGTAGACAGATACAGCAAATAAAATATAGGGTACCTGTGTTTTATTTATATAAAAATATTCATTGTCTGAATTCAAATTTAACCAGGCCTCCCGTGTTTTTCTGTTTTTATGTGCATTTATCACTAGTATATCTGTTCAGCACATAATAATCACATTGACCATGGGGAGTTGGTACTTGTACGTAACATCTTAGTTCTTCTTACTGCCCTTCCTGCTCCCTTTATTTTCTGTACTTTATCTGACAACTTTTCCCCAGAATGAATTGAGAATGTATCTTTTTTTTCATGTTTTAAAGAAATGAGTGGGGAAACTGTCCATGGGTTCTCAGTATGCTGACTTGGGGGTGCATTTACTTCCCTAATTCCCAAGCCCTGGAAAGTGAGGAGCCCAGCCGGTCACGTTGCCCTTGTACTTTTTATATCCTGTGCAGAGCATCCACATAGCCTCGTCCCCCAGCTGGCATATGTACTCCCTGCTTTCACTCTGCAGAGCTATTTCATGCAGAAACGGCATGAAGGATGCCGTATCACAACGCACAGAGGTGCAGGATGCTGGAGAGAACTGTCGGGGCCTGCACATTATTCTGATAGTGGGAAATACGCGGTTCATCAGGGAAACATTCCTCAGAGGTGTATTCTAGAGACATAAAAAAATCATAAAATTTGAAATTCTTCTTATCGTCTCACCAACCTTCCAAAAATGGGTTTTTAAAAAAGGGTAAGGCGTAGGACCTGGTGTTATTCCTGCATGACATTAGCACCCATTACAGCTCCGCATCTGTTATAAACATTACACCAGGGTCACCATGAACCCTGCAGTGCAAATTTTCATAAGGCGATTTATTCCTACCTGGTGGGCACTTCACCCTCCCTTGTGTGTAGGAGCGAAGTGTGTTCTGCAGTAAATAGCAGCGAAGGCACGGTTCTGTCTCTTTATTCCCCACAAGCGCAGACCTTGGAGGATAACACTAATTCCCCTTTTTTTAGACTGACTGGATGCTCTGGCGCTATTACAAAAGTCACACTTCTCTCGATAGTCTGTTATTGGCTAACTAGACAAAGCCCAACAGGTCGGGTGACCTATTTTTGCTTTTTGACAGTGTGAGTCAAAGTACTTAACTTCAATCACAATCTCATTTACAAACCCCCCAAAACAAAAAGCATGACAGCGAACACTAATATGATGGTAATTTCATATTGTTTCTGCTTATGAATTTGTCTTTCCCTTATTAATCATCCAATAAAGTCCTGACATTGCAGAATCCTGACGTGGCTCAACAAACCATGGACTAAGGACAGTAGCGCCCTAAAGGAAGAGGTTCCAGCCAAACTGGAGAAGCGCAAAGCTTTTATTAACACCAGAGGCCCATTAGAGCGCTCTCTGTTCACCTTCAGTGGAGCAATAAATGAAGAGAGCTGCACCGGAGAGGACTCCTACTGTCTTTGTGCTGGTAATGCACAGCCAAGCTGTAGTCATGTTGTAACGCTTGTAAGAAACAGATGTTCCTTCCCTGACAAATCTCCTTTCTTGATTTATTATTCATTTGCTCAAATCACAATGGAAAGTCTTTGGCCCATTAATTAAATTCCAAGCAAAATAAAATTTGCAGCAGAACTCATTACTGGTAAATGACTTTGACACTTCATCAGATTTGAAGGTAAAATAGGCGACTTTAGGAAGTTAAAGGTGGAGGGAGCCTAGGCCTTTTCTGCAACCACTGCAAGATGAGAAAGATTGTGATGAAATTTTTATGTTAAGTACTGATCTTGGAAAGTTCAATTTTCTCCCCCGCCCCAGCCGCTCCCACTCTCCCTCTGTCCCCACCATGATCTCTTTCCTGCCTTCTTTGAAAGGAAGGTCTGAAGGAGACATTTGGATTTCAAGTATGTATATGTATGTGGGGATCACATCTTGTTTTAAACACAAAAGCACATATATTTTTTAGTATGCAGACAAACTGGGTACATTGTGTATTTGATGCATTGCTTTTGAATAAAGGTCCAAGGGAAATCTAATAAGCATGAACTGCAGTGTGATAAAGGAATTAAAACTAGGGCTTGAGAAAGGAATAGAGTGAACTCTGACATCCTGACCCAAACATCCAAAAATATTAGCGAGATTTCGTAAGGCAAAAACTGTTAGAATTTTAAGCCATGCATGACTTACACCAAATTGCAAACCATGCAAAGGGGGAGAAGATAAATGCTTTCAAAAGAAGGATAGGGCTCGTGCTTTTCTTTAGAAGCAGAGCACACACTGAAGGTCTAATCTTGAAAATGTGAAGAACGCAAGCAGTTACACTATGAAGTTTGCTTGTATGGGAGGGAGAATTCTATTTCTATTTATGTACTATTAGCTTCATGTGAGTCATTAATGAAACTGATCTTGCTCCAATAATTCAAGTATACTTCCCCCCACATAATTAGGCCCTTGTGTATTGTGATGCCTTTCTCCTGCAGTTATTTATACACCAAAGGGATCAAAGATGGAGGTTTTTATTTTTTAGAAAGTGTTGTATCTGTAGTCAGATCAATGTATGAAGAAATCCTTAACAAAGACATTATCAGTAATGCCTGGGATAAGGAATGACCACCTGACCACTTGAATCCAAACATGAATTTCTGAAATAAAGAGTGTAAGTGTAGACTCACCATGCATATTAAATGGCTCAACTCACCAAACTGAAGAAAACTTCTTGTTATGAGATATATGAGCAAACATAAGAAGATGAATGAAAATAGTGGCAAAAACTGAGTACAATGTTAAGTCATTTTGTTCAAGGATCATATTATGATATATATTTGATTAAAATTGAGGTGAAATGAGCTGAATACCAGACCCAGGAAAGTTTTTAAATGAGCATTGGATTCCAACATTAGCAATGTTAAATGCGTAAGGCTCAGCAACATCCTCCAAATGTGGGCTTTTAATTAAAGATTCAAGAGTCGATGCCATCTTCTCCTGTACTACATCAAACAGCGTTTGGCACCAAGGAAGAATAACATAATCTGGAAAATCGTGTATGTTACCTGAAAACATTGATAAGATGTTTAACAATTTAGTTTTATCAAAAATTTAACCAGATCATAAAGCTTACAATTGCAAAGAAAAACAAAAAAACCTATTCACATGGAGTTAAAAGTAGCTGCTCTACAGCTGTGGAGATGTTGTTCTTGCTGATCTACATGGTCATCGTCTTAGCTGATCACCCGGCCTCTCTGTCTTCAATTTCCATCCTTTCTGCTTGGTCTGAGAAATAAACGTGCAAGCAACAAAGGAACCCATAGGTGAATGCAACAGAGGAAGACAGAAAAGAGGCTCCTACCAACCATAGATCCAAGCCAAGGGTATGGTGAGGTCTAAGGAGGAGGCTGGAGTCCAGTCCACCATCTTGCCTTTGTCCTGCCCAAAGGAGGCTGTTTTTGGCCTCATGCTAGGTAATATAGGACTTGGCAAAGGTAGAAGGAGCTATAAATTTTTAATCTAAATCATATTTTTAATTTAATAATCATATTTTTAAATTTAATACCAAAGCCTTTCTACCAAATATGGCGCTGCCTATCAAAGTAGCCCTCTTACTTCATTATCCACTCTTTCTAATGACACTCAGGAATCCTTGTATGAAATCCCTTGGGCATCAATATCACTTATTTAGACTCAAATTTTTTCTTAGAGCATGAATAATATATATTATACCACCAAGTATTAAATTATCCATCCAATTTTACTCCTACATGATACTGGGCTATTTAAAAAAAAAAACAAAACTCATCTTCAAAGTGAATCTATACCAGTGTACCATTGATCAAGACATTCTCAGGTGCTTAAGGTTATTGCAAAATGGAAATTATAAAATATTTTCTTCAGCAAGGCTGCATTAACAAAATTTATGTGCATTTTCCCAAAGTGAAAACTTTGAAGGAGTTGCCACTCATTTGGACGAATTAGTTCCAGCTTATCAGCTGAAATGTCATATTACAGTCATTCAGAAGCTCTGGAGAATAAACTGCTACATGGCTATTTCCGGTCCCTTACTTTATCCTCCAACTGTAGCAAAAGTGGAGCCACAAGGGTAACACTGCCACAAAACCCTTTAGTTTCTTTTTCTGAGCCTTAAAATCAGAACAACAGATCCCCGAGCTTTAAAGGTGCATAACTCATCTCGGACACCTCATATAGAAGTAGTAAAAGAACACACTTTAGGGGCCGGTGAGATGGCTCAGCGGCTTAAGCGCCTGCCTTGCAAGCGCAAAGGCCCGAGTTCGACTCCCGGAACCCACATACGAAAAAGGGGCCGGTGATATCGCTCAGCGGCACGGGTGCCTGTTGGCACGTGAGGTCCTGAGGTCGTCCCCCCGGTACCCACAAAAAAAAAAAAAAAAAAAAAAGAACACACTTTATTAGTTTTCTGCCTACATGGGATAGTATGTATTTGGTGCCTAAATTATTATGAAGAAATGAATAGCCTTGAACCAACGGACAAGAAATGTACAGATTTGAAACAAAAGATAACTATATAAAGTGGAATGAAAAATTAAAGAATACCAAGAGCCAAAAGTCAGTAGAAGAAATAGTAATATCTCTCAAAGATAATTAATTGGACAAAAATGTGCTTAATATAAAGGAGGAAAAGGCAAAGAAGAAGAAAAAGGAGGGGGCAGTGGGTGTTTTTCTCTTGTAGGCTGTAAAGGAGGGGAGGTCACAGGTGCCAGATGTGAGACAAAGAGATCGCGGATGCCAGCGTGATGGGTGAAGCCCAGTAAGTGGAAAGCATCATCAAGGTTTGCTGGATGAATCTGATTTCCCTCTTTGCCCATGGCCTAGCTTCCTGCTACTGCAGTCACCCACAGTCCACTGGCATCGTCCTGGCTCTGTGATCCACTCTCAGACATAGCTTCAGGTCAATAGCAGCCTAAGTCAGAATCACAGTGCCAGCTTCACCTCCCACCTCCCTGTCCTCACACAGGCGTTGTGTCATCGCACATCATGGCGCACTCCTCAGGGCCTGAGGTATCGGCTTGGGATCTTGGGGTGCACCTCCTGATGATAAGGAGGCTACTACAATGTTTTGGGCAGGATATTCTAGTTGTTTAAAAACAGTGGGCTCAGGCTACAGTTAGAAGTTCTTTCTAATTCCCTCTCATGTCTCTAAACTCTCTGTGTAAATCCATTTGGCCTCCTTGGAAATAGGCATCTGTTTAGAAGGAGGTTGTATGAGTTAGGTATGAGGTAGGCTGTGTGAGTTAGGTATACGGGACACTAAAATTCTATGACCTTTCAGCAAAAGCCTATGCCCTTCACAGCAAAGGTAGTTCCAATGGGTGACTCAAAGTACATTGTACCCATTTGAGGGACAGAGACTATTGCATAAGCTTTCAAGAAGAGCAGATTAATCTGGGACATGCACAGCAATAAACATTATGTATAAATACCGTGCTGTGGATGTTTAGATATTTGTTTGGAAAAAAACAAAAGACTAATAAAGGATGCATAATACATGTTTTTATCATGCAACAGAAAATACTAAAATTAGAAAAGATCATATATTATCTGAGTGGAATTCTAATTAAGTTAGTGGAATGAAAAATTAAAACTCTATTCAAATTCTTGGAAAATATTGCTACAATTGCTCAATCTCAACATCCAGAATAGAATTAAGCTTGAAATACGTGCACATATATTTATATTCTGAGACACACATTATAGTGGCCTAAGTTCTGGGCTTTTTGCTACATATTCTCCGATGCTGTATGACCACAGTCAGAAGATCATTTCTACCTTTAAGAGCATCCCACATCCAATGAGCATCAGCTGATTCTACATCATCTTGTGCTGAGATGACCAAGGAGAGCTCCACTGTGACTGGTTCCTGGTGAGGGGCAAGGTAGCAGAAAGCACCCCAGAAAACACCAGCAAGATTGCAGGGCCTGGCAGCTCACTGCTCCAGGAGGAAAGAACAAAAGGATGAGAAACACAGCACACTTGCTGCTCTAATTCTCTTATGGCAGCTCTGTCTCCCAGGGCCCAAGATCAAAACATGGAGGAAGAGTACATTTTGATCGTTACTCTCTACCAAAAAACACTTCTTTCTAGGGGCGCAGGGGTGGCACTAAAGATGGAACCCAGGGCCTTTGCACTGAGCTACATCCCCAGCCCTTTTCATTTTTTATTTTAAGACAGGATCTCACTAAGTCACTAAATTGCCCAGCCTGGCCTAGAACTTCTGATCCTCCTGCCTTGGCCTTCCAGAGTGAAAATATTCATATATTCTCACTCTCATTGCCGCATATCTTTAGCAAAATAACCAAGTTAATATGCAAGGAGAATACTAAAGAAGAGAGTGCTGGGCACTGAAACGTTGTGGATGGAAGCCAGAATCCCAGGCTGATGACCAGATTGCTAGAACTAGCCTTCCCATACCAGTTGCTTTTCCAGCACTATAATGAAATACCCAAAGCAGCTCACTTTGTAAGGAGGTAAGGCTTTTATTGAGCTCACAGTCTTGGAGGTCTGAGGTCCAAAATTGGGCCGTCCCACTTGTTTGGTTTCTAGTGAAGGCAGAGAATATTGGCCCAGGCGTCACACCTCACACAGGAGCTGAGACAAAGGCTGAGGTCCCACATCTCCTCCTGGCATGCCCCCAGGGACTTAAGGTCCCCCCCACTGGGCCCAGCCTCTTAAAGAGCCCACCCTCTCCCAACTCTGCTCCCCTAGCATCAAGTCTTTAACCAAAGGAGACTTCAGGAGACACAAACCATGTTCAAAGCCCGGCACCTGCACAGAATTATCTGTGCGGGAATGAAAAAACCCACTAGAAAGTGAACAGTGCGCTTGGAATCAGAATACTTGAGTCCCAACATTGGTGCTTTTTAGCTGTCAAATGCCATGTACATAAGTCACGTGACCTCTGAGATCCAGCTTCCTTGTCTATAAAGCATCACGTTTTTTTATCCTAAATCCTGGGAGCTAAACTTCTAGGATTTTCGGTATTATTTTAAACTGACTACAGTTTCCATTTCAAACTCTTAGCTATATATTTGGGGATGAGAAATTTCATAGCACAATCACAACTGCTCACTGAGTACTTGTGATGTATGAGCTTGGGAAAAACATATTTATTTATGTATATATTTTCTATTTGTATATACGTGTATGTAGTTTTTACTCTTCCAACAATCATTCATCTCCTTTTGCAGATCAAAAAGATGATCTTCAAAAATATGAAGAAACCTTGCCAAAGTCAGGTAACTCTTAAGATACTGAGCTGAGATAAAAACCCAGTTTTCTCAAATTCTAACATCTGCACATTTCCCAGTACAGTACATTGCCCCCATGTACAGACTCTCAATTCTTAGAGCCATATGGTGGTGTCTGTGCAGGGATGAAAAAGTTGAAAATGAAAACCTAGTATGGAGGACGAGTCTCCAACAAAATGTGATATGAGGAAAGACTCTCAAGATGGTCTGATGTGAAAACTGAATCTTGAAGAATCAGTAAGAGGGAAAGAGGATGTCCCAGGGAGTGGTGACAGGGGACAAAGGGATAAGAGATGGTTGCCAGGCTGAGCAAACAAAGTCAAAGAGGCAGGGAGGGACCATGGTTGGCATCAGGTTTCATATGGGAGCTTGGGTGACAATGGCCCTGGAGAGGAGACAATGAATGGGCCAAATCATGAACTGCTATGGATTCATGACTGAGAAATTTGATTTTGTCCTAAGGGCAACTTGAGCTATGAAAGAATTTCAAGGTAGAAAGTCATGTGACGAGATCTTTATGTGGAAAGCTGACCATGGCAGGGATGAAACAAAGACCACTGTGCCTGGAGGGAAACCCCAAAAACAATGTTCAAAATTGACCACCCAGGTCACAGAGGATGATAACAATGTGCCGTAAGAAAGCTGCTAACAAATGCTGTCACAGTGGACCAACAACATCATGCAGGTCCCTGAGCTCAACAAAGCCTGATTCACCCCTGCTGTTTTGCAGAAGTCTTTGGGGGAAAGGACCATGAGTGTGAGCAGAGAGATGCAGGCCCTGTGCAGGTCCCCTGTTCCTCAACACCCTGTTTGCATCTAGGTTTGCAATGCCCTGTGGGTGCAACATTCCAGGGGACTCATGGTGTGCAGGAATCCAGCAAGATGCAAAGCAAACATGAGATTCCTGTGTCATATTCGTGACTAAGCGGGGGCATTGACAGCCATAAGAGGCTGCTTTCTTTTTGAGCTATGAATGCTTCAAGTGCAGAAAGAAAACGAGGTATTCTAAGGATCACGAAGTAGCCCTACCTGAGCTACTTCCACATATTCCACTGACAGCGAAAACGATGACGGAGAGGAAAAAGGAGAAGGCAAAGCACTTCCTTTCTGTTCAATATTTATTCACCTGTGAGGGAAGGGAAGAGAGTGTTAATAGAATATGTTTGTGTAAAGAAACGAACACAGCTGTTTCTGTCTGTGGCAAGACATGCGTGTTTGAACCATGAAATGTGGAAAGTGCAGTTTTGGTGATTCTAGATATGATTAAATACTTGTACATTTGAATTTAAAACAGAATATTGTGCAATAATCAAAAACTTTAATCTTCAGTTAGAATGACATTCAGTAGGAACTAACATAAGGCAAAAGAGAGGCTGTGGGAGACATGAATGTTTTACATTTTAGAGCTTTCATTTCATTTTTTGTCAGTTTTTTGTTTGTTTTGTTTTGTTTTGTTTTGTTTGTTTTACAATGGGGCCCTGCATCTTATTTTGCATGGAGCCCTGCTAATCACGTGTGAGCCTGTTGCAGGCGGGTGGAGGCATCGCAGAGGTGGCGCAGATCGGGCGGGCGTCTCCCGGTAGAGGAAGAGTAGCTGTGGGTACTGAAAGCGCGGTACGTGGGCTGAAGCTCGTCTTTGGTAACATGTCAAAGCTCAGAAACTGAGAGCATTTAGAAGGATTATAGCCATTTGACAGAGTAATTTTATATCTGTTGAATTGAGTAATAAAAAATCTGAGCTTACATTTTATATACCTTTGGGTTTCTTACCCCATTTCCTAGTGACTCATATTTTACTCTACTTCACCAAAATCTCAGATCACGACAGGTTGGAAATTAAAACAAACTAAGCAACAAAAAGCTGCTCTTCATGTACTGCAGACTGTGGACATTTTCTCCATGCATGGCTGTTTCTTATAGATATGTTATTGTGTCTTAGCAGGGGTGTGACTACTTGGGGGACGGATGTTTAGTTCCTTCTGGAAATCGTGACCTGAGGTTTCTATTGCATGGCCCCTTCTCAAGGCCCTGTCACTAACCACCAAGGATGCCCTAGTTCCCCACAACTTCCTCTCCCATGGTCTTCTTCTCCACTGGCTTCCCTGACCCCAAATCTGGGTCCGCGGAGCCCCCATCCTCCCTGCCCTCCCAGTCTGCTCTTTGGCCTCTGTCTGTGCCTGTGTGAAGGAATAACTCATGAAGACCTTCTCTTGCCTCCTTCATCCTCCTCTTTCATCCTCCATCTGAACTTGCCAAATTCAGTGGTTGCCCATCCTGGCTACCATCCCTTGGGAAGATTTTCTTGAAAGTCCTGAATTTCACCATCTGTCTTTTAATACTTTGCAGCGTCCTCTCACAGCCCAGCACAGTCCCTCCTTCCTTCACACTCATGATCCTTCGTGCTCGTCTCTCGCCCTCTTCTCCATTCCCCCTCTGGCTGGTTTGCTGCTATTTCCCTGGCCCAGCACACTAATATAAGCACCCCTCACGATCTGAGTTGAGTCTGATTTCTGCCCTTTGTTCTCTCTCTCTCTCTCTCTGGATAACCTCCTTCCATTTCTTGATTTCTCCCTGTAGATGAAATGGAATTTCCTCTCTCAGCCTTGACTTTCAGCCTCCAACTGGACATCACAAAGGCATCTGAGACTCATTACTAATAAAATTCAAGTAACTCTAGTCTCCCTGAGACTCAACGGACATGGAAAAACTGATGCTAGGTAGCAAGGTTTCCTCTTCCCCAATGCAGTGCAGGAATTCTCTCTTTGTTGCTCCCACTCCTCTTGCCCAGAGCTACTTCAGGACATCGTCACCTCTCTACAGAGCTACTAGTCAGCTTCTTCTGCCCATGGTCTTCCAATCTTCCACTCATTGTGGACACTGCTACCACTGATCTCTAATCATATCACATTCCAAAAGCTTCAAAGGTTCCCTATTGCCCCCAAAGTAAAGAGTCAATACCTTTACCAGTATTTAGGTCTTGTGCTATCTGATCTCAACCTGTTTTCCACTACCCCAGCAAGAATCCAACCCAGCTACTCATTATTCCTGGTCCATGTGCTGAAGCACCCTACCTCTGTGTTTACGCTCCTCTTCACCTCTACAAACTCAATTTACCCTATGATGTTTCATCCCCCCTGCATTCCAGTGTGGGTCCCTGGGGTGGAATTTAGAAACAAGGCCAGAGGCTTGTCTGCCATAGATCAGGGTTGTTTGGCAATGGCAGGTAGGAGGGGGGCCGATTTACTGTAGATCTCCGTGACAACTGGAGCTCCGCGGCTTACAGAGCTCCTCAGCCTGGATTAATGATTTGGTCTGTGCCCTAAGGAAGGTCAAGAAATTGCCAGGCTGAGTAATGACTGTGGATGCTGAGAATTTATCTGTAACAGAAACAGCCTCAAGTGACGGTAACGGTAGTAGTATGAGGATTGTTGAAAGTTTATGTACACACAGCACTTATAATTGCTAAGGCCATGATTTAAAATCATATAAAAGGCATCGGAATACTTGGGACTCCATGTCCAATGGGTGGCGTTGAATTATGGGGGTAAATAAAATTATAGCAACAGAAGACTTGAATTGTGTCTAATCCCAACTTGCTCCCTTCTTTCCTGGGCTTTTCGACACATCATATCTTCTCTTTGCTTCTCATTTTCTCCACAGAGGGGCAGCCAGGAAGCCCTACCCCTAAATGCAACTCTTCCTGCCTCTCTGCCCCTGCACCCATCTTTCACTACAGATCACATCACCGAACATCTTTTGCAGATAATTTGATTCTTTGGGGGGAATAAAGCTGTCTTCTGGTTATAAGAAGGCTTTATTTCCCAGGTGTTATCTGAGCTTTCTGAAGGGCTCAGTTTTACTTTCATAAGAACTTTATTTAACTTTGCCAGTTGAAAGACATCAAGATATCCAGATGGTTGACTACATGGAGCAATAGGACTAGAAACAGAAAGGGAAAAAATGAAGGTAAACTACAGAGAGAGAGGAAAGAGGAGATAGAAAGAGTGAATTTGGAAAATAAAACAGAGCTTAATCCCTGTATCAAACTGATACCTTAAAAAAAATACTATAAACTAATGTTTCTCCAGTACCAATTTGCAGCCCACAATGCACCAGGCCTCTTGTTCCCACATCTTTATGCTGAGATGTCCAAAAGCAGCAACACGTATTCTCCTGAGCACAGAAAGGGCACTGATAGTCTTTTTGCTACTGGTTGATTTTTTATCTCTTAAAGCACCACCTTGCATCTGGTAGTTAGAACCATAAAACTTTTGGTATAATTTGCTCCTTACAAATAGTTCATGATATAAGAATGTGACTTAGGCTAAAATAAGAGAGAGAGGCCAAAATGCAGGGATCATTTAATAATCCAAAAGTTGACTTTGGGAGTGACCTTGGAGGAGTCAGAACGTCTTGGGGCCTGGGTTTTTACACCAGAGAGTAATAACTTGGGTTTTTATGAAAACCCTTTAAGCAGCTCTGAAAGCCAGTGTGCAGCGACAGGATGTCCTCCCGGCAGGCTGAACGTTCTCTGTCACTGATGATGGCTTTTTTTAATGCACAGGAAGACAGATGCAAATATTAGAGCTCAGTCAATGCTTAGATACAGTTTTCTCCTGCAGAAAATAATGGTGCAAGTAGTCAGAGCACAAGAGCTCAGGGTAATAATTTTCGCAGGGTGTGGATACTCGAGGCCTCCCCTGCGTAGCAATCCGAGCTGTCTCGGAAACACACACACCACGGCCGCGCACAGCCCTTTTACATTTAATTAGGCAGAGAAACACCAGCTGAATGGGTTAAAAATTGCCACTATTTCACAGTAAGTGATTTTCTTAACCCCCAAGGGTTCAAATTACTTTGGCAGGAAAAGCAATTATGCAATTAATAGGGGAAAAATCTCCAGAGCTGTGTAATTTGCAAAGAGGTAAAGTTCCACGCTGGCCCGCGGGGGACAGCTGATCTCTGAAGCCTTTTTTCCTTTCCTTTCTTTCTTTCTTTCTTTTCTTTTTTCCCTCCTTTTGACCACACCCGAAATAAAAATCGAGGCTATTTTGAAGACTAGGAAAACACAACAGCTCAGATAATGTCCCTGCCAGTATATTCCTGACAGCCTCATCAGAGTGGATGCCTGCAATCGGAAGATTAAATACCCATTTACCAGCATCAGAGGAGAGTTTGGTTTTATAATGTATTGTCCTCTATTCCCCAGGAGGCTGCTTTGTTTGATAAAATGCTGAGTGTGGTGCAAAAATATCCCTCTCTCTGTAATTTGCACTCCTCTCCATTTAGAGCTATTCTTGCTGCAAACGAGAACTGAAAGCGGCTAAAATTAAGTGGTGTCAGTTCTCAATGACACTTTAATGATAGAGCGCTCAGCAAATGAGATGAGAATGAATTCCAGCATCTCCGCGAAGGATGGGAACCGGCCCCAAGCACTATCATGTTCCACAGGGGCCACCCTTCCGGGGCTTCATTCATATTGAGAAGACCCGAGATAGAGAAGCTATCATTTAAAGGGCCTCAGCTATCTGATGGCTGTTGGGACAAAGCCGCTGGGGCCGGGGGCTGTGAGTCTGAGGCTCCCACAGACACAGGACATGGTCTTTCCAGAAAGAACAGCACGTGGGCCCTGGATCAAGAAAGTCTTTTCTGGTACCGTGGCCCAGAGGACAAGTGGCCCTCAATTTCATTGAATGAGTCAACACTCATGCAAATGCTTGTCTGAAACATCCTCAGATTGTGAGCTGACAGATTTCGCTCCACTGTGTCCTTGAAGGCGAGAAGTGGGGCCAGTGAGATAGCTCTGCGGCATAAATGCCTGCCTGGCAAGCGCGAAGTCCTGAGTTCGACTCCCAGTACCTGCATATAAAAAAAAAAGAAAAAGAGAAAAAGGAGAGAAGTGACTCCACTGTCACCTGGGACAGGAGCAGCAGCAAGCACCACCCAGGAGGCCCATGGACTAAGACAAGAACCTTGAGCGAATCTCTCCCCGACCCTGTCTTGGTGGTCATTATCAACTTGGAGTCGTGGCAGCCTGAGCAAACTCACTAAAATTTTCTCTCCCAGGTAGACATCTCAATTCCATGCTTAGTTTCACTATATAAGCTTGCAGAGGCCATCCCAGGAAATTTAAATGTGTAACATGTATAATGGAATAATACAATGAATGTTTAAATTTTTAAAAATTATTGTTGTGAGAGACACATTGCCACGGATCCCCCTCAAAATCTTTCCCTTCTCTTCAAACACATTTATTTATCCCATCATTCTTTCCACTTTCTCAAACAGTTCTGCAAGTTCTCTTTTCTGAGTGTCTTTACAAGTTATGGTAAAAATATGGTGAACGCTGCTGCCAAGTGCCCCAACAGAAAGGCAGGTTTGTAAAAAGGTTACCGTGTGCCCTCATCCACTTTAGTCACTGAATCGGGCACCTTAAGACTTCTGGCTCTTCCAAAATTCAAAATGGCCATGAAAGGTACGTATTTTGAATTGATTCAGGATATCAAGACAGCCAGGACAATGCAACTAGGGACACTCATGAAACAGGACTTCCAGAATGGCTTTAGAAAGTGGCAAGAACATGGGATAAGTGTGTTCAAAGTGAGGGAGATTAGTAAAAATGTGTCTTCTGTAATACATTTTTTTTTACATTTTAAAATTTAAGTTGTATTTTTGATGAATATATATATATATCTCCATTGTCAAATGGCTCTAAGCTCTAGCTTTCTACTATTCTTCGAATAGCAAAGTTAAAAAAAAATCTGCCCCATGTTTGTAACTTTGCTCAATATTTAAACTGAAAAACTGACTTGAAAATATCTGTATGTTCTGAGAGTGAGTCGCACATCGCATCTCATCGCCCACACAAAGGGCTGACACTTCAGTCTAAAAGCCGCTCTCACCCAGACAACATTCAGGGTTTGTGTTAGTGCATTAAAACATTCGTCACTGTGCATTTTTTGCACTTTATTTGTGTAAAATATCATAGCCATTGCTCCAAAAAATGTTAGTGAGACCAGCAGCAAAGCTAAGAGGAAAACCGTGAGAACCACAGTAGAGTTAGAGAAAGAAATCATTGCAAAACTTGTTAAAGTCCTGGAGAAGCGAATTTATAAGTGTAATTTTTAGGCCTCATAACCAATCATTTGGCTCTCCATTATTTCTTATGGGAAAAATATGTTCAGTTCTCAAAATTTTTGGTGTTCGAACACAAATTTGGAATGGATTGACTTTGACAGTGGAGGTAGCACTGTATATAATAAGGCATTTAAGGTGCTTACAATCTACTTAATGAAACAAAGAATCAAAAAAATTTTTTCGACAAGTATTTATTTCACAGCAATGGTTACACATGTCTTCACCAACAAGGCAGAGGCGATGGGTAAATATGGGAAGAAAAGACCGTTTCACCACTGAAATCTGAAATCTCCCCCTTGATTAAGAAGGGCTTCCTGGATGAGGTGACCTGGGGGTGGCCCCTGAAGAAGTGAGTGACATGAATAGGTGGAGAAGTGTGAGGCAGATGTTCCAGGGAAGGAAAAATGTGGAGCACAGAAGTGGGGGGACAGAGGGACTGCCCCTTTGGCCCAGCACTATAAGGAACAATGGCCGTGTAATGGGGCATATTTGTGAATATCTATATTCTCATGTAAAGGGGTTGAATGTGATGAAATTAGTTATAAGAAGTCGCCATAGATCCCAGAGCATCTCATGGATGTACTGTAAAAACTAAAAGAGAAAACATATGGAAAAGCAATGAGGGCCGCGGCGCCCGGCAGGGAGAGCACAATAAATGTTATTCCGTCTCAACATTCTTCCTGGATGGGGTGAGACATATTGAATAGGATGCTTCAGCAGCTGAGCTGCACAAGATGGGCCAGAGGCAGGGAGACCTGGGGCTGTCGCTGCAATCCGGCCCAGGGTGACAAGCACGCCTCACCACTGTGAATGCGGACCATATGTCACTAGATTTCCAAAAAGCCGCCATCTGCCACTGCAGCAGTCTGATGGACCTCTGTCGCCTAGATGCTGCTGGCTGGGGACCTTCTGGACAACACGTCCTACTGTAAAGTGTAGCTCACACATGCTTCCTGAAATTACCTTGTGGTGTTGGAAACAGGCAGATGTGGCACACAGGAAACTGAAGACAGAGTAAAGACGCACAGACCGATCGCTCTGTCCTGCTAGGGCGTCATTCACAGTCTGGGAGCCTGGCATTCCTGGTGGCGAGGTGCTGTCAGTGTGTGCAAAAAACGCTTTGATATTTTCAAGTGAATGCTCGTCATCACAATCAGATCATAACGGGAAATAGCAAAGCGATCTTATTTGTTCACCTCGTGAGACCACTAGCGGTTTGTCAGCACAGTAAGGTTCCCCAAGTCATGCTAACCTCCTCCGAGCCCTTGCTTCCTCCCCTCCATGCGTCAGCTTCGTGACCAGCAGAGAAGGCCGGGTGCCCCAGGAGTTTGTGGAGGCAACAGGCACTTGACACAGGCTAAACTGCCCCGATCATTTACTTCTGACAATCTTGGTAAAGAAGCATTTACAAGCTCTCTTCTTACCTTGAGGAAGTGAGGGGCTACCCAAGGGAATTGCTTCATTTTTGGTTTCCTTGAGTTGTCTAGAGTTTGGTTTTATTTTGAACTCATTGTATTTTTCAATAAATTTCACTGAGGTGTAATATATGTGCTATGAACTATGGTTTAAATACACTTTAAAAGTACAATTCAATAAGTTCTGAATCTGTCTGTACCCCTGAAATCCCTGTACCCCTGAAAGAGAATGAGTATTTCCTGCACCCCCAAAAGATTCCTTATGCTTGTTCCTGGATACATTGGTAAAACATTACACATATATTAGCTTGCAGTTTTAAAGAACATGGTGGAAATGGAATCCTATATCATCTGTGTATTTGTGGTTCCTTCCTTTCATTCATCAGGGTGATTTTGAGATTCATTCAAGTTTCTATGTATCAATAGCTTGTTCATTATTATGGTTCCTTTTCATTGTTTGTCATAGGAATATACATTTATTTTTCTATTTGGAATGTATACTTATAACTTTATGTTACCTTGACATCTATCTTGAATATAATTTGAAATTTCTCATATCAGAAGAAGGACTTGGTCACCCTGGATGCACTTCCTGGTTTTCTACTGCATGGGTTCCTCAGCTTGCTTGATCCAGGTGTCCCCCTTATCCAGCTGCCTCCTGCTGACCACTTCCTGTGGGACAGCTAGATTCAAACTACTGACCACACACCCCACACGGCATGCCCAGATGTGCCACAGCAGCCATATGGGTCACAGTGTGTCTCCAGGTGGCTGGTACTGGCTTCTCTAAAACCACCCGTTAGAACTTCTGAGGGAAATGTGCTTGGATAATGCCAGAGACTCCATGGCCCAGGATTTTTCTTGGTCTCCACCACTGGTTGGGCCTCCCTGTCATGGAAACTCCCCTTCCTGGTGTGAGGCAAGCTGCCCTCTTCTTTCCGGGATCTATCAGGAAGAAGAACTGATTTTTGTTATTTGTGCGTTTCATGGAGCTACCTCCTCTGTACCTCCCTTGATGAACACACAGAACCTCTGAATAGAAGCATGCGTCCTATGAGGACACCTGGTCACAGGTCAGAGGTGTAGGCGTTAGGCCATTCCCAGGATAAAGAGCCCTGTGCAGGCAGCCTGTAAATGTCCAAACCAAGTCCCCTGGGATCCATCAGGACAAGGGTAGAGCTGCCTCCACTCTAGAGAGAAACCAGCCAAAAGACCACATGAGAAGAAAATACACTCTTGGCAGGTGTGGTCATTTTCTAGATGGCTTAAAATACCCGACATCCACAACTTAAAGGAGGAGAGGTCTATTTTGGCTCGTGGTTTCAGTCCATGGTCAGCTGGCTCCCAGGTTGAAACGGCACAGCAGAAGGGCCTGAAGGACAAAAGACTACTCAGATTATTCCAGGAAACAGAGACAGAAGGGAGGAGCTGAGAACAAGAGCACACCCTTCCAGGTCACGCCCCAGTGACCCACCTCCAACCAGGCCACCTCCTTGCAGCACAGTCAGCCTTGAACTCCAAGTGGACTCAACACCTCCATGAGCCAAACACCTTCCACACATTTGAGAATCTGGGGGGAACATCTTAGATCTACACCATAACATGGGACTGCCTTGAAAACCAAACCCATGAGGCTTAAAAACAGAAATTTATTCTCCTTCTTAGAGCACAGAAGTTTAAAACCAAGTTGTGACCAGAGCCGCATTCCCCCTGCCAGCTCCGGGGAAGACTCTGTCCCAGGATTCTTTCCTTGCCTCTGGTGGCTGCTGCCACTCCTTGGCACTGTGACCCATCAATCACAGTTTCTGCTTCCACCTTCACAAGGCATTCTTCCCTGTCTGTGCCCAAAGTTCCCTCCCACGTTTTACAAGGAGACCAATCATCGTAGAGTCAGGGCCCATCCTACTTCAGTATATGATAGCATAGAAACTTGATTTCATTTGCAAAACCATATTTCCAAATAAGATCGCATTCACAGGCACTGGGTGGATGCAATTTTGGCAGAGTAGAGGAACGCAATTCCACCCGAGTACAGAAGGAGAGAAGTTCGGTCTTCATGGTTTTGCCTGTTACGCATGAAACTGACACAAGCACTGATGTGCAATGCATCACGTTGTGTGGCTGTGTGTTTTACCTTGTTGTTACTAACTAGGCATAGGGTGTCTGGTTTATATAGTAGATGCTATAACATGTTTAACTCATTAAGGAACTGGCAACAGTTTTCTACATTTTATTCTCCCAGAAATAATACATGAATTTCACTTTTCCACCTCATTGCCAACAACTGATATGATCCGGTTTATTATTTATAGACTTCTTCATCTAAGTTGATACAAATGTTGTGGCTTGCTTTTTGTTTTCATATGGTCTTTCTTAAAGAGCAAAAATTTATAACAGTGTATCAACATTTTCACATCCAAAGAAAGATCACATATCTCATTTGATAACAATAATTAGCAACTCTAAAATAAGTAGAACTGGTGTTATTTGCACTAGTCTATGTTCAGATTAATAGATAAGGTACAAATTATGTAATTCATTTTTCATCCCAGGAATCGTATCAATTACTTCAAGCATGGTGTTAAATGAGCGATTTGGAATCCCAGTTCTTCAGTTTAATACCTGTTGAACAGAGGCAGTTACCTGAATTCATGAAGCACTGCTTTCCTCTTTATACACTCGACATTAAGTGTCTTGATAGCCACTAATTTTCTGGGAACTGTTATAATTCCTTGAGTTAAATCAGTAAACAAAACAAAGGTCCCTGCCTTTGTAGAGCTTACTTTCTAAGAGGGGAGATAATAAGGAACAAATAAGGAACTAGCAAACTTATAGAATGTTAGATGGTGGGAAAAAGCAGAGACAGGGGTGAAGGAGCAATGCAATTGTAATTTTAAATAGGTCTCACTGAGAAGAGGACAATTGAGCAAATGCTCGAAGGAGGTGGAGGAGTGGAGAGGCGGAAACCTGGAAAGAGTGCAGTGCAGGCAGAGCACCAAGTGTGAGCAAGCACTCTGAGGTCAGGGTGTGCCTGGAGCGGGATGCAGATGAGGGCAGAAAGGTGAGGAGGGATGAGGTCCGCCAGGACCTTCCACCAGCGCACAGACTGCAGCTGTGCTCACGGAGAGCGACGGGAGGGTTTGAACGCCTGTGTCACATCATCCGCTGTGCACTGTAGCAGGAGCAGTGTAGTTTCTGTCGTGGGGAAGAGACTGAAGACTGAAGGGGAAAAGAACCAGGGAAATCAGAATGAAACACCATGGTAAGCCCAGCAGGCGATGATGGTAGCTGGGACCACGGTGTTGACAACGAGGTGACAAGACATGACTGGGTTTATTAAGTGTCTAGAGGTTAAGCCGATAGAATTTCATAGTGGAAAAAACATACAGAATGAATGAGAAACAGAGGGGCGAAGGATGATTGCTAGATATCTGACCTGAAAAGCTAGAAAAATAGAGTTGGTACCAACTGCGATGCCAAGGCTGCAGGAGATGCAGGGAAGAGCAAGTGGTCAGTATGCACAGGGTGAGTTGAGGATGTGAATCGGGCGTCCAGCAGAGGCATCGAGTAGACCGGTTTAGAGGGTAGGAAAGTGGTCTGGGCTGGAAATATAAATTTGGGACTTGTTAGCTTAAAGATACATTCAAAGTCAACAACGCAGTTACATCATTAAGAGGATTAGTACAGGGTAAGAAGACAGGAGGAGCAAGGACTAAAATGGAACCATTTTAGCATTCAGAGGCCTGGGAGAAGAGGAGGAGCTAGCAAAAGAGACAGAGGTAGAGCGATCAGGAAGCAGGAGGAGCACCAGAGGTGTAGGGTCCTGAACGCTAAGACTGAAAGTGCATCAAGGAAGTGGGAATGGAAACTGGCCCAGTGTTCACTAAGAGTTTACTACTGATCGCAACAAAAGAATGTTGGACAGAGATGGAAGAGGCGTAGATCACGGTAGGTACAATAGAGACTGGGAGGATATCAACTGGAGATAGCAACTCTTTCCAGGAGCTTGCTGCAAAAGCATGGCTCAGCAGCTGCTGGGGGAAATGCAGTAGAGAATACCTTTAATACAAGTTACCTTGAAAAGCTACAGTGCTAGATGTATAAATTGATCCAAGTGAGTTCACATCAGGTCTGCATTGTGGGGATTCCACAGGTACCATGCGGAGAGGATTGCACACATTTGCCTGGGTAGAGGGAAACACAACTGGCTGGAGATCACAAGAGTCAGGAATGCTTTGGTGCCAGGGACAGAGGCGCTCTGGATCCACCTTAAGTGAAAAGGGAGCTGATTAGAAAAACTGGACTGTTTTGCAGAACTGGAGGGCACAGATGTTCTTGGCCTTTGGAGCAGGTTAGTCTAGAATCTGAATACTTGTCTAAACAGACAACCCAAGCTATAGACACCAAGGAGATGAAGAAATCTTCCCAATACAGCAAGAGGAGGGAGAATGATGACGGAGATAAACCAGGGCATCTTGTTTATATATAATTCACAAAATGGCTTTGTATTTATGTGCACACGTACCTAGCCATATACATGAACGTGCACATACACTCGGCTCGAGATTGTATTATAGGACTCTACTGGAACACTTGTCTTCCTAATTGTGGTGTATCTAGGCTTGTAATAAAACTGCCTTACTTTAATTAACACTGAGTTTAGACAGGATAAAAGGATGTGGATGAACAAGGAAGTCTCGGTTGTTATCTACACTTGACTCCATCCAATCACACTATTTTCCAGATAAGACTACTGAGCTACAGATAACTGAAGTGACACACATGACCGCTCAGCTGGTTAACGGAAAAGCCAGTGGTTATTCCCACCTACCTTAATCCTACCAACAGCATAAGTACTGATTCTAAACTTTGCTTAAAAGCCTAGTATTCACACAGATGTGTTGGTAAACAGCTCGCATCATCTTTAAAGACGAACTTATCGAAGTTGTAATTGTGTGGGTTGAAATCCTTAAAATGTATATGCCCTACTGTTTTGTATGCTTCGGAAACAACTATCTATTTGATTCGTAGTACCAGCACCATTTCTATAAGTGCAAGAAAAGAACATTGAATCAAATGCACATTCCTAGAGGAGAGGAGGCCAGGATCCTGTCCTGTGGCAGCCTGCAGCCCCCTGGAGTGGGGAGCAGTGGCCTGCATGAGGGTGGAGGAGACAGCCATCACCCGTGTTCCCTGAGCTCCCGCGAATCCTCAGCGGCATCACCCCAGCACCCAGCGGTAATAGCAAGAATGCGCTCTCATTGGGCACACCATGGGAAGCACTTAAGGCCTCCTTAGCAGAAAGCCTTCTTTTTCCTGTGTCTTCCGTCACATCTTATTAGACCTGGGTACGATTATCTACGTAAGAGATTTAAAGTATCCTTCTGATAATTAGTGTCATAGGTAAAATGTTGAACTCCAGACATTTTGGAATAAATAATGAGAGTGATTTCCCTAAGAGCTCTGCTGGGAAGGTTTCAGGATTTCTTTCAAGTTTGTTTTGAGTTCCAAGTCTGTCTTATCTGGTCTTCTTAATTGATATGGTACTTAGTCTTCCTGTCCTCAGTTTTCTCCCATTACAATAAAAAATACGTCAAAAACTACTTGATAGAATTGTTTCCCAAATTGTTATGTGGTATATATGAAGCGCCTAGCTTCTATCTAAAACATAACAAAACAAAATGTAAGTACACCTCCTCCCTTGTCTTCACCTTCCCTGCTTACCGTACTGTTTTCTGCTTCTCCTTTTGCTCCAGCCTCTGCTAGTTCGTGTCAAAAAAGGGGAAGTGTATAGTACACAAGATCCTCAGAATCTCACTTACCCAAATATGTGTTTTTCAGTGTACAAACCCCATCACTTTTTACCTCCTATTTAACACGTAGTCTTTCATCCTTGATGAATGTTTCTAAGCAAAAGTAAAGACACTACAATCAAGGGGCTAGGGTAGATTGGTCGCCTAGGATACACAAGGCCCTCAGTCCTATTATTTGTCCCCTAACTAGCTCAGTTCAGAAGAAGCCTGAATGCGGCATTCATTTCAAAACCACAGCAGAGATCCTGATGTAGCAGCCAGTCTTACATGAGTTGTAAGAGATTCGTGGTTGCTTTGTGTGCAGCTCACACTTAATAATAAAACCTACACTTTCCGTCAGTGTTCAGTCAACAAATCCCAGTGGATAATCACAACACACCAGCGCTAGTTACCATGGGCCACACCACACATACACACGTACATGTGAGTATATGCACAGTTGGCCCTCGGTAGCTGTGGGTTCTGAATCTATGAATTCAACCAACCAGGGACAGAAAATTTTGGGAGAAAAACCGCAACTTTACTGAACATATACAGAATGTTTTTCTTCTCATTATTAACAACAATGCAGCATAACAAATATTTATATAACATTTACATTGGCTAGATATTATAAATAATCTGAAGGGGGTTTAAAGTATTTAGAAAGATGTGCACAGGTTATTTGCAAATACTTCAGTGTTTTATATAGCAAACTTGAGCATCTATAGATTTTGGTATCTGTGGACAGTTGTAGAACTAATTCTCTATAAATATCAAGGGACGTTTATACATATATATGCATATATTTACATATGCAAATAATAAGTAATAATTCCCTTTAGTCAAGTGATTTACAGTCTAGGTGCTACATCCTAAAAGTGAAGACTAAAAGGAAAATCTTGGGATATAAATGCTATTACAATTAAAATATTAATAACACATTTTATGCTATGATTGACTGCATTTCTAGTAATATTTGAGGTAAAATCAAAATAATGATGGTCAGAATAAGATAATCTCTAAGTTTCATAGAGTGTATATATCCTCATATTGTAATATGATTTGTACATATTAATGTGGTGTTTTAGTCAACTTAATCTTAAATTTTTTTATATTAAATCTAGCTTAAATTCTTGAAGAATACCAAGAAAAGTTGCTTATTTGTTCTGAGCAAATAAAATGTATTTGTTGTTATTGGGCCAGCTGCATTCATTTAGAATGTGGAGCCTTTAAATGTGCAATTCACACTTTTTAAAGAAAAAATTTAAAATTGTTTTTTCAAAGAAAATTATACCAATTAATTTTGGCTGCTTTGATTCCTAGATCTAGAAACTGTACTGGAAATTTACTGGTTTAAGTCCATAGGTACTTGAAGAATAAAAATATAACAGGATGCCGTGTAGTTACTTCTAGATATATAAATGTTTAATTGACTTTTTATCTTTTCTACCAAATATCTTAGAAGGAATTAATACCAAGCCTTAATACAACTAATATTCAAACAATAATACAAATTATTGGGGGCCGGTGAGATGGCTCAGCGGCATAAGTGCCTGCCTGGCAAGCGCGAGGGCCTGAGTTCGACTCCCGGAACCCACATGCAAAAAAAGGGCCAGTGATTATGGCTCAGCGGCACGGGCACTGGCTGGCGCGCGAGGTCCTGAGGTCGACCCCCAGTACCCACAGAAAACAAACAAACAAACAAATTATTTTAGAAAGCCAAAGAGAAAGGATAAATGGTTCCCAATTCATTTTATAAGGCCAGCATAACTCTAATACCAAAAACTAGACAAAACTATTAGAAGAAAATAAAATTGCAGACCAATATGCCTTATAAGCATAAATGCAAAAGAGCAACTACTGATATATACAAAACCATAAAACTCAAAAACTTTACTTTAAACAAAATAAAAGATACAAAGGCATATCATAATATAATTCATTTCATAAAATGTTTAAGAAAAGGCAAAACAAATCTAAAGTGAGATAAATTAGATGTGTAATTTTTTGTGAAACGAAGGAAAGAGATGGAGAATGGCCAGGTTAGGGCAAGAGGAAATTCTCTGGAATCCCAGGTTGTTCTGTCTCCTGATTAAAGTGGGTGTGGTAGAAATATGTGGGTATAGATGTATAAGGATGAAAGATACAGGAACACACTAACTTAAATCATATATTGTACATTTCTGTGTATATACATTTCCATACATATAAACAAAAAAAAATTAACAAAGAATGTAGTTCCTTCTAAACGGTAATAAAGTTGATAAATATCAAAATCACCAATATCAGGAATAAAGGAAATACTGATGACATTTGAAAAATGCAAAGAAAATATTATGAATGTTCAACATATATACATATATGATTATATAGAGAGACTATACATTGTCTATAAACTAGATAGATGCTTAGATAGATAGATAGATAGGTAACCTCAGATTTCAGAAAAAAATACCCGACAAGGCAAAACGATCAGCTTGATGGCCAATTTACTCATAGTGTGTAGAAAGAGAGACACAGTTATGATGGAGAAAGGTTATACAGGAAGAAAAATGAAACTCAAGCGAAGCATTCTCCAGCTTTAAACGTACTTAAATTTCTCTTCCTGGCACAAGGTAGATAATGGAAAGGATAGAGAACTAAACAAGCTATGTCCATAGAAAGTTTAAAAACAGAGGAAAAGTCAGAAACATAAATAACTCTTATGTATTTAGCTGCAGTTCCTTGACCCATCACTGAAATACGATGGTATCCTACAGGAAGTGTGATAGATTCTTGCTCTCCTATGCTGCCAAGAGTGTTTTTCTGGAAGCTTCTGGAAATCCATTCACAGTGGATCACTGTGGACTTTAAATGGCACATCCTTTTAAGGGTTTTGTTTTGTTTTGCTGGCACAGAAGGCCACATACATGGAAAAAATGATTACTGTAAAAGAAAACAAAAAAGCAAAGGAGTAAAATAGCCTAGGAAAGGATTGCTTTATGATTCTCCTGCACACTGATTGATAAAACTGACATTTTCCCAGCTCTGTCATGATTGCATTATAAAGCCATTATCACACAGGATTTGATGAATACTCTGAGCCATGCAGATAGCAGGAGAGACCATTTTTCACAAAGTTTTGGTTAACAAGAAGAATGTGGTCCTCAGGGGCAGGGAAGGAAGTGAGGTCGGCCCTGGTACCGATGCCTGCAAAGCCCTGGAATTCGTCCTCTGGAATTCGGGGTGGGCTGCCCTTTCCAGCTGGCTGCGAGGCCCACACAGTGTGGGTGGGAGTCGCACACAGCCCTGTTCGCTAGCTGCAGAATGGTGGACTTTCAGAAAATTAACAATTTTAGTCTGTAAAAGCCTATCGAGGGAGTGCATCCGCTTAAACACAGTTGTATTCACGATAGCTTATACTTTTCTAAGGAAAAGTGTATACTTCAGGGATGAGCTAGCCAGCATCCCTGAAGAGTCCCAATATTAGAAGATGCATAAAATTATTACCAGTGACTCATTAGCCATATTTATGTATGTAAGAGTAAAGTAAAGTCTAATATTAATTTTTTTAAATGCAAATTAAGTCAATAAAGTAACTTGGACATTCCCCTCAAATTTTCCTTTTAATTTAAAAATGTTTTATATCATAGAAACAGAGTAGAAATTTAAAGATATTATATATATATACACACATGTATGTGAATTTATAGAAATTCATGTATGTATTTCCCTATCATTATAAGCAATGCTCCTTTAAACGTTCTTCTCTATCTCTCCAAATTTTTGTTGAGTTCATTTGGAATTTGGGTTGTGGATTTAGACTGGGACTTTGCAGCTTTTGTACAATTTAGGCACTATTGACATTGACTTTTTTCTCATGACCCAACTGACAATGGGGACAGGTGGGACCTCCTGGGCAGTTCCAAATGGACACTGGGTTAACCAGTGTCAGTGGGTTAACTTTTTTCAGTGAGGTCCTCGCTCTTCTTAACTTCCTTATTGTGACTCATCTCTCAGTCTTCCAGTTTCCCTTCGAGCTATCTTTGTTTCTCAGAAATGATTGAGAGTAATTATATTTAGTACTTCTATGTCTGAGAATCTTTGTAGGCTTTTGGATATAAATGAAAAATGGGTAGGATGGAGAACTAGGGTGATTTCTCTTTTGTCATAATTGGGGGAAATGTATTACAAGGATTTCCAGTTAATTTAGTGCAAGGATAAATGTGATAGAAACTAAATTTCTTTTTCCTTTTACAAGGAATTTTCTCTCTCTCTCTCTCTCTCTTTTGCCTGAACATGTAAAGTCATGTTTTTCTTTATCTTTTAAATCCAAACATCTCCCCAGTAAACATAAATATTGATCATTTCCATTGATGTGCTCTAATCCTCAGTAAGCCCTTTCTGTAGTGTTTAGTTTTTCATTCGACACATATTTAAGTCCCTTTTTGTGTCAGTCACAGCAAAACAAAACAAAACAAAAATAAAAGGCAAAACAAAACTTTAAGGACACAGGAGCAAACAGAAAGGACAAAAACTTCGGCCTTCTTTCTAAAGGAAGAGAAGTAAAACTAAACAATATTCAGTGTGCTACACAAAATTGCCATCTTTATAGGTCAAAATGATTTAATGGCCACTGTTTCATATGGCTCAACATATTAAATTTCTACTCTGTTTCATATGGTAAGGGTTGGGGTGAAAGACTGTAGCCAAATAAAGGGGAAAGAGAGATTTGATGGTGTTCCCTAGTTAAAATCTAGTAGAGCTCTGCTTATAGGATGGAGACCAGACCCACAGTGGGTTTGCCCCCAGCCCTGCCTGCTTCCCCAGCCTCATCTCAAAGCATCCTCTGTGTCCCTTCAACCAGTCCAATCTCAAAGCATCCTCTGTGTCCCTTCAACCAGTCCATCCCTTGGACTTACCCATTCTTCCTCTTCCAGTAGCTGTCTCTTTGTAAGCTTAGTGTTTCATTTGCATTTTTTCCTATTTCACATCCCTGCAGGGAAAGAAGATGCTGATTTGGCAGGGGTGGTTAGGGGGATATAGGAGACAAAAATTCCTTTTCTTCTACCCTCTTATGTTCTGCACCTAGACCTGTGATAAAGTCTTACAAAAAGCAGATTAACAAGAGAAAAGACATACAATTTTCATTTAATGTTAATCTTTTTCTCATTTTTGCGTGTATGAAGTACTCCATAGGAAAGACCCAAAGAAGTAGTTAACAAAGGCATATATACCATTTTAACACAGGGCAATAAATTGTGAAGAGACAGAAAGGTTTATGCTTCCAGGAGAGGTAAACTGTGGGAAGGTATCTATGGGGGAGCTAAGGGAAGACCGGGTGACTGAATGAAGTTATTAAGCTCATCCTCCTCTCCCTGCTGTCTCGATCTCTGGTAAGAAGTTTTTCTTCCTTTCCTGGTAGACAGTGGGGCGAGGTGACACCTTCACAAGAGAAATGTATGCCCTGATTTCAAGAAAGTTCACAAAAGGCAGAGAGCTTTTCCTCTGCTGCTTTTCTTCAATTGCCTTCAGCGTGAAATAATCTTTATGCCAAAGTGGCATATTTGGGGGATAGCATAGTCTGATCCCCTTCAGTTGAAAGACAGAAAGAGAAAACAGCAATAATAAATAGCCAGGTGTGAGGTACTCAGTGACAGGCACTTAATCTAAGTACTTTGCATAAGGTCCATCATGCCTTTGTTCCCTGGATTAACACTATTCTGTCCCTCAGTCTACAGACAAATGACTAAGAACCAATATGTGACCATTCTTGTCCAAAATAATACATCAAGTGGGGAGTCAAGCTTCAAATCTAATCTGGTGCCAGAACCTAGTTTCTCAATCACAAGCCTGTACCACTTTGCCTCTTGGTGGTATGGAACAGCTCTCTGGATGCTTTGGAGTAACAACAGAAGCATTCTTGTGAAGTCCACTCCTGTCAAATTAAAATGGAAACAAAACCACATATCTAGCAACCTGTCTGTATATGGTTGGTACCCAAAATACCCAACACTGCTGAACTTGTTATTGAAGCTGAATTATAGCTAAAAAGGATTCTGAGAATGTACTTTGTCACAGTTTCCCTTGGAGATAGTAAAGAGGTCCATGAAATATTTTCAGGATTCTAAAAGCCCCAACATAAATTGTGTATGGACCTGGCTCATCTGAAGCCAGCACAGACTACGTCATAACATTTGGTTTTGGGTGGAATTATATCAATGGTAGATATAATCAGTTTGGTAGAACAGATAGCTCAGCTAATCACCAAGAGTTTTTGCCCAAAGGTGACAAAGAGTTCTGGGGTTATGCTTGGGGGACTGCTAGGGAAGAAAAGAGGGCACTTCTTTCCTGAGAGTTTCAGCAAAAGGTTTCAGGAAAGCAAGTATAGCACAGGGTTGGGAGGGGAGTCAGCCAGGAGAGAAATTTTCCCAAAAAGGATGCGGAGCTGACAGAAAGGACATGTGTATTCTTGGGATAAAGTGACTCACTAGATGGTCTTTCAAGGCCTTAAATATCCACGCTACTCTGACTTTTTCTGTTTATCATCACGTTCTGTGAAAATTTTCCTGTTGCTCAGAATCACTCAGAAGCTGGAGCGGAAGGGAATCACATAATTAAACTCTAAAGTTTTGTGTTTCCTAAAACACGCTACCTTCTTAATTTTAAGGATGTTGTTTCAGGTTCTTGAATTGCAGGAAATAGCTTACATTTTTAAAAACCCTAAGGTTTGGCACACTACTTTTGTTTCACGTTATGATCTTGGAATTTAATCTTCTTCATAAAATAAAGAAAAAAGCTGCGAGATTCAAATCAAACCTGGACTGAATCCCTCCAAATTTACTATCATGTGAAGCTCCAAATCCTACTGCTTATCAATCAGTATTTTAAGACAATCATTCTTAACCCTTTTGGACAAGGTGGTCTGAAGCTCAATATCAGAGTAGCCTTGAAAAGCAAAAAGCAGGAACCGTGCTGGAATTCGTGTTCAGTCATGCAAATTGCAAAACCAAGATTTAAACCCGGCAATGAGAATTTCCCAGCAGATCTCCTGCTCCTGATTTTCTGGAAAACAAGCCTTCCCTGTTTGCATGGCGCCTTCAACCTTCAAACTGTCCTTTCTCCAGCAGCCTCACTCCTTTAGAAGATACATGTTTACTTAGAGAAATCTAATTTGCTTTTTGTTAATGTGTGCTGTCTTTACTTGCTCTATTGCATTAAAGCAGAAATAGAGTTAACAAAAAAATCCTTGTACTTGAAGTCATTCATAAGCTATTGGCAGGGGAATCTGTGACCCAGTTTCCTTTCTGCTTTATAACTATCCACAGCACCAACGCGACCTCTCCCTACACAGAGCTATAATGGCAGTTAAGATTATATAATTTACAATAACAAAAAATTACTTTGGAGGAACTGCTACTGGACACAAATGTCTCAGAGCCATTAAGTGTATCACTCATCTTGAGAAGAAATTTATTCTGACCCACATGGATGTTTTTAGCGTAAACCGTAGTACTCTGTGCTGGCACCTTTTTACTACCCATTAATCTCAGTAGGAAAGTCTCAGCCTCACCCACCCAGTCTCCGAAGTTTGGATGTCACTACTGTGTACAATAAAAATTGTATATTCATGAACTGCATTTGTTTTATGTCCTTCTCTCTGTCAAAGCTCCCCAAGCAGCATATGCTTTGCTCTGTGGAGAATAAAATCAAATTTGTCTGTCTTGTCATATTGTCATCAAAGTGATAGTATCACAATTAGATTAACATTTTCTGAAGGAGTGGAAGGGAGGGAAATGAAATGGGAGCACATTATAATAAAATCCACTTAACCCTTTCAGTCACAAATCCCTTCTCCTCTAGCACCCGGAGGCAAAGAAGGCAATCAGACTCCAAAATAAGTGACGCTGTCAAATTATTATGATCTATGTTGGAATCAAATAGGTCAGTGACGAGGCCTGCAAGGTGCATTTTCATTTGAAGGGACCATTAAGATTTTGTGACAACAATCTTAAGAAGTAAGACACTTCCTGGGGTTCTCTAAAGTAGTCAGTCTGGGATTAAATCAGCAAGAATTGGTCACAGTGGTTGATGTCATTATTTGACCCTTAATATATCAGCACTCATTGAAGTCTTAGGTTCCAACTCCAAGAAAATTTCCTATCCCATAATGGCTAGGTCACAGAAATTTATTGAATTAAAATTTCTATATACAAGACAGAAATTTTGTTTTTGTTTTTCTAATAGTTTTTCTTTTTTAAGTATTGTGAGGTTCAAAAGAAAATTTCATGAATAGGAAGTGAAGGCTGAACCAAAAGTGGTTTAAAACTGAATAATAATCCTAGGGTTCATTCTTCTGCCAAGCTTTTCACTTTCCCAATGTGTGGACAAGAGAACTCAGGTGTGCAAGGAAAGGCACTAGTTAAAATGGAACTTAGGCTTAGTCTTTGCTTTTGAGTAGAAAGGAGCGAGCTGTTCTCCTGCAGGCTGACTTTTTCACTAAGGGTCCTCAAAAGGGACAAGAAGAGCCCATGAGGGTGCTGGGTGGGGGGCAGCATGGTCCCTGGGTCTGCCCTGGGCCTCAGAGTCACTACTGGTGATAGAAGCCAGGTGACCTGCCATGACCTCTTTCCCGGAGAAGAGGCGACATTTGAAAGGAGTAAAACCTAGGCACCTTGGAGCACAGCCCTGGTCAGCCTCTGTTGTCTACGGAAATGCATGGGCTTTCCCAGCTCTGAGCTGTCCCCTGCTTCAACCCCTTAACATCACAGTATTTAACAAGAAAGTTAGCATAGTCATGTGTTCTCTCATCAGCGTGTGCCAACCCATGCTGCTCACCTCTCCAGTATGATTTCCTACCAATCGCCTGCCACTCCACAGGGCGCGCTGGCTATTTCCCTGGCCTCAGCACTTACCTGCCAACCTAGCACACCTCAGTCCCTTCTCAAAATGCCCTGCTGTTCCCCTTACCTGGGTTCAGACCCAGTTCAAGGGCCATGTCCTTGAGAAACTGCCTATGAACCCATGAAGCCCTCCTCTTGGCCTTCATGGCCTTTGTCACAATTTTTCCATAAAATTATGATTGTCTCTAGTTCCTTGGACTCTAAGGCAGCCAAGCAATAATTTATACCTTTTTTTTTATTACATAGGCCATTACCCAGAATTTCTCATCAAGTCAAAATAAAGAAAGAATAAATGTACAAAGAGTGAAGAGCCTGTAAACATTTATGAAACACAGTGATGGTCTCTTCAATGCCAGATGTTCAGAGGAAATACCATATTTCCCCCAAAATAAGACCAGATCTTATATTAATTTTTGCTCCAAAACACAGTAGGGCTTATTTTCAGGGGATGTCTTATTTTTTTATATTCAGCAATCTACATTTATTCATGTACAAAAATCTACATTTATTTAAATACAATCATGTCATCTTCCTCTAGAACATTGTCCTAACCCTCCAAACCCTGAATTCCAGCCTGAATGTCTTGCAACTCCATTTCCTATAGACCATAGGCCCCAATCTCTTAAGCCCAGCCACAGAGCTCTACTTAAACGAGCACTTCTTGTCCATGTAGCCTGCTCGCAGCGCACTGGCAACCCAGCTGTCAGTGATTTTATCCCACGAATTCTTCACCCAAGTCACAACCTCTTGCAGGCCGGGCTTTCCAAAGTTTCCATTAAGTAAAGTGTTAATTGAACACTTAGGAGACAGGAGTGCAACAAAATGATGACAGTTAAGGATGATGGTCCATATAAAAGTGATGAAAAGTTGCAGGCACCAGAATTCAAAAAACCTTTCTTTATTTCACATGAGTGCACTAAGTATGTCTGCTACAACACATGATATATTGAATTATGAAGAATCATATTAAATACAACCACATCTGTTCGTTATCAAGTGCACATGTTATTTGTGGGTTGTGCTTGTACTCTGATTTGGTAGTAAGTCTCCGGTTCATATGTTTACACAGGCATTTACATCCTGTCCAAAGGCACCTGCTTGGGTATTTACAAATAATTATAATTTATATATCATTTATTTTAAGTTTTAATGTCAATAATATTATTTATTTATATTTAGTTATATATTAATATTATTTTAGATTTCAATACATCCATCATGTGCTATAACAAGCATAATAAAAGCATTTGCTTGGGTTATGATCTTAACTGGGACTTATTTTGGGGGTAAGGCAAACATCCTGAAAAATCATGCTAGGCTTATTTTCCAGATGGGTCTTATTTTGGGGGAATATAGTGTCATAATGAAAATTTGTTTCACGTTTGAATTGGGGTATCTGTATCAGGAGACTATATGGCACGCCTCGATCTGAGCAAGCCATGGGACACAAACTCTCCATTCTAATAAGAAAGGGAAAGATGGACTTGCCATTGGTCTAACTACAATGATACAGCACCAGATGAACAAAAAATTGTGAATGATTTTGATTGTTAGATCACTATCTTTGGAAAAGGCTACAATAGCACATGTAGTGGCCGATGGCCTTAGGTCTTGGCTTTGAACTATTTATTTTAAATCAGTTATTGGGTAATCATAGCAGTAATATTACTTAAGATATTGATAATTTATTATAAACTTTTTGTATATTAATTCACTTGATATATGAAGGAACCCTTTGGATAAGTTATTATTATCAGCCCCACTTTATAGGTAAAACCAGAGCATAATGTTCCTGATGACATGTTGATTGTATCAGGTATATTACAATAACTTATTATTCACTGGATCATAAAAGAAGGCTTCCATGGGGATCAGTAGCCTGGAATCTGGAATGAAAAATTCATCTATGTATTGTGGGGAGGCTTCGTTTAAAAGAAACCCCTTCTATTAAAGGTTTGCAAAAGATCCGAAGTAATGGTGCTGTTCAACACTGGAAAAAGTTTGGTGTTTATTTACTGACTCTTCTTAAATCACCATCACTGCTAACAAGAGCTAGGTGTATTTTCACTATCACTTCTTCTTGGAGATGGAAGTAAATGATTTGACACCAGATGTATCAGAAATTTCTGCACATGGAATTACTGAAGGCAGGCCAAGTACGATTACAACATTCCATTACCACATTCCACGATAACCTGCCAAATTCACCTCTTGTCCTTCAACTTTGTCATTTATCATCCTTAATGATGCAGTTTGCTAGACTTAGAAAGAGCAGCTGCTAAGAGTCTACAGGAGACACTGTCAGAGACGTCTCCCCATCAAAGTAGGAGAGAACAGAGGCAATTTACCCAGGTCCAATGCTCTTAGACCAACGTGCTCAACATGTAGAGCATTTAAACAGGAGTTTTGGAAACCTTTAGCCATAAAATATACTCAACTTTAGCAACTCTCTACTCCAGTTTGTCAGTAATAGAAATGATCTATGAAATAATAAATTTAGAATACTTTGCATATACTTTAGTGCATTTTAGAACATGATTCTCCTCACCTTACACCCTCCACTACATCATTTCTAAAGAATCCCCCCAGAAACTTTAAAACAACAAAGAAAGAAACAAACTTACATATTACAACTAACTTAGTTACTTACAAGTTAATCAGTTAGACAGGTACCAAAGTGCTGGGTCCAGGTGGTTGTGAAATGAAGCAAAAACGTGAAGCGACCCCCTAAGAATCACTCTTCCAATCCATTTGAGGCAACGTGATAAAAGGATGAATTGTCGCTTTTATTTTCAATAATTTGACATTCATAAAATATTGATATGATTTTAAAATGCAATTTATTGTTGAATTTTTAAAGCAAAAGCCTGGCTAAGTCATTACATAATTCTATAAATTACACCCTTTATTTTTCAAATCTCTCCAACTGACAGTTTGTAGCAAAATTGTTCTGAAAATGAAATATCCAACCAGACGGGTGATAGTGTTCCTTTCTACCAACCCTCCCTCTGTATTTATCAACAGGAATTCAAATGTCTGTTTTACACATCAGCATCTTACATCAATTATAACATTCAAACGATACAGGAAAAAGGTTGTCTCTATTCCTTCTTATGATTTCTTTGTAAGTTGAGGTTTTCAAGGAATTTATTCATGTAATCTAAACTGATTGATTTATTGGCATAAAAATATTTGCTATGTAGATTACATTATTGAAATGTCACACAGTACTTCTGGAATGATTCTACAAGGGGCTTGGCCAACCCTTTTCCCATAAAGGAATCGTTTGGCTGGTAAGTATTAAAAAAAAATAATGTGTTTTGAAATTGAGAACACAGCAAATAGAGAAACATTAATTGTAGAAATCTGCTCTAAATCGGTAAGGATAACAAGCATCTGCACCCTGTCCACACATCTCCATGCTAAGGAAACTCCCTCAGCTCCCAGCCTGGGCTGTGGTTCCCCCCAGGGAGGGTGGAGCCCAGAGCTTGGCCTCTGAGCTCAGTGTAGCAGAAGTTCCCTCCTCAGTGCGGATGATACAGAGAACTGTGTGCCTCTCCCCACTCAGCTCTTAGATCAGAATCTCTAGGTTAAACTCAAGGCCTCCATCATTTATCGTGTCCTACCACCATCTCCACCCCACCCTCACTGGCCCATGCTCCTGTTCTGGCTTGCCTGTAGGCCAGAGGTTCACGTTGAAGACGAGGAGGCACCATTCCCTCTCCGTATCTGAGAGGTGTCACTCCAGGAAAAGTGGGCCACTTTCCCCACCTGCAGTTACAGTGCAGTGACTTCAGGGTTCTTCACAGGGAGGAATGATGCGATGCTCCAGAGCTTTGCCTATGGAGACTGGCAGTATTTGCAACAGAATGTGGAGAACTCTATGCCTATAATCCCTTTCAAAACCCGTGGAAATATTGATGCACAGAAATTAAGAGGAGGCTACTAGCTCCATGAAACAATCAAAATCCATCTGCAGCCAGACATTCAAAGAGAGAACAGAATTGTCATGAAGAGCCTGCTGGGGTCAGAAACATCTCTGCAGTCAGCAGGTTTACTGTGGACATGGAGCTCTATCCACACCCCACCCTGAGCAGAGGGCAAAGAGGACCACTGAAGCACTCTTGTGCCACACACGGATCATTGGGGAAATGGTGGAAGTCTCATTGGTTGAGTGCCAGCTATGGTCAGCACCAATTCTGACTAACCTCTGTTGAACAATAAGCTACTCTAGCCTAGAGCCAACTTCAGAGAGTCCAGGATTGAAAATGAACCACTCACTCCTGAAAGTCTGAAAGGCTGTGAGCTGCCTTCTCTCAGCAAGAAAGAGCCACCAGTTAGTTGCTCCTTGAACTCCTGGGCTGTGACAGCATCTCCAGGGCAGGACCACACCCACCAGAAGAGGAAAACATGAAACTGGCTAAGGGAGCTGAGCACAAACTTTGACCAATAAGTGATTTATCATGACCTAAGGTGGTCCATAGAAAGGCAAAGGATAAAACAAGAGGGAACAGCACTCGGGAGGCTGAGGCAGGAGGATCGCTGCAAGTTCGAGGCCACCCTGGGCTACATAGTGAGTCCATGTCAGCCTGAACTAAAAAATGGTGAAACCCTGTCTAAAAAAAAAAAAAAAAAAAAAAAGAGGGGAAACATGAGTAGAAGCATCATAGACTGAATACTTTAGGAAAAACAGACTTCACAGAATTAGTCTGAATAAGTCAATTAAAAATATAAAGAGCTGGGCAAACAATAACCAGCCCTAGGGGGATGGAATCAGGATTAGTGTTGCTACAATATATTATATAAAATGCTCAGGTTTCAACAAATGATATACAAAGAAACACAAGCTTATTGGTTTTAAAACATGTACCTTACTAATATTAGGTGTTTAACAATAGTGGATGCCAGGCATGGAAACTCACTGTGTTTTCTTTGTAATTTTTCCTGTATATCTTAAACTGCTATATAATAAAAAGTTTACTAAAAATATATGGAATTATAGAATTGAAAAGTACAATAACCTAAATGAAAAATTTACTAGAGCAAGTCAACAATAAGTTTGAATTGGCAGAAGAAAGAATTGATGTGCTTCTAGGTCAATAGAGATTGTGAAATCTGAAGAATAGAAAGAAAAAAAAAAAAAAACAAAGAGAAATTAATAAGCACCAGAGGATCGAGACCACCATAAAATGTGCCAGTATACACATAACAGGAGAAACAGAAAGAGAAGATAGAAAAAAGGAGTATGAAAAGTTATTTGATGAAACAGTTGAAAACTACCCAAATTGAATGAAAACCACCAACCACATTAAAAAAGCTCAAGAAGTATAAGCTTCAAGTAGAAAATCTCAAGGAAAGCCAAATCTTAAACACCTTGTAGTCAAATTGTTGAAAGATAAAGACAATCTTAAAAACAACAAAAGGGAAACATGATTCAATGTCCATGAAGTTAATAGTTGGCTTCTCATAAGAATACAGTAAGATGACATATTTCAAGTGCCAAAGAAAAAACAACCAAAAAACCCTGTGTCAACAAATGCCATATTTAGCAAATCTATCTTTCAAAAGATGAGATAAAGATATTCTCAGATTAAGAAACACAGAGAATTCACTGCTAGCAGAACTTCCTTAAGAGAAGTACTAAAGGGAAGTTCTTCAGGCTGAAAGTAAAGGATACCAACAATAACCTGAATTGTATTTTACAAAAGGGCTCTGATAAAGTTCACGTAGGTGATCATAAAGGACAGCATAATTGTATATTTAATTTAATTTATTTCTTTTACCTGTTATACATGTATCTTTCCTAGAATCTTTACAAGATATGAAATTCCATAAAACAATAATCATATCAATACATTATTTATTTCTATATATATGAATATATAATATGTATCACAATGTATGCAAAAAAGATAAGGAAAGGAAAACAAACTTGGTAATGTTTTTACGTCTTCGGTAATGTTTTATATGAAGTTAAGTTTGTACAAGTCAGAAATAGATATGACAACATGGATATTATAAGACCTAGAGGAAACACTAGAAAATAACAAATAAATAAAAATCTTTAATGTGTGTAGGATCTGTAGTGATACCTCCTCTTTCATTCCTGTAGTGGTAATTGAGCTTTTCTTTATCATTTTTCCTTGATTAATCTAACTAAAAATTTCTTTATTGATTTAAGTTTTAAAATAACCAACTTTTGACTGTTGCTTTTCTCTGTTTTCTCCTTGATTTTCGTTCTTAGTTTTATTATCTCCTTTCTTCTAGTCACTTTGGGTTTAATTGGAGTTTCTTTTTTTTCCGTAATGCCTTAAGGTGGCAGCTTAGATATTGATTTCAGAACTTTTCTCTTATTTACGATAAACATTTTAAAGCAAGAAAATGTCCTCTAACAACTTTACAATTGGGATAAGTTGTATTTTTTTTTATAATTCAGTAAAATCTTTTCTAATTTATCTTATGATTTCTTCTTATGACCTGTATTTAGAAGTGTATAATACTAAATTTCAGAGGTGTTTTCCTACTATCTTGTTATTATCAGAGTTTAATTATTGTGGTTGCATACATAATTGACATGATTTTATTGACACATTTTATGGTCCAGTGTGGAATCTATTTTGATGAATATTCTATGAGCTCATAAAAGTATATATATTCATTAGTGGTTGGGTATACTTTTCTATAAAAGTCTCTTAGATAAAGTAGACAGAATATTGCTCAAATCTCTCCATATTTATGGATATGTTGTTTACTTAGTCTGTCAGATATTGAGGAAGGCTACAAAAATCCTTGACTATGAAGTAGATTTTGTTATCTCTCCCTTTTTGCTTTAAGTCTTTTGAAGCTTCATTATTGGATTCATACACGTTTAAGATTGTAGCCTTCCTGACTATTGACTCTTTTATCATTAATATGATCCTCTTTGTCAGTAGTTTTTTGACTTGAAATCTTCTTTGTCTGATAATAATACAGTCAGGCAGTTTTCTTGAGATTAGTTCTGCATGGTAATCTTTTTCTATGCTTTGCTTTCAATCTGTTTGTGTCTTAATATTTGGGGTGTACCTCTCCTGGGCAGGCTTATTTTTGTCTGTTAATTTCTGTCTTTGAACTGTAGTGCTTATGCTCTTTATATTTAATATATTATTGATGAGATTTGGTTACATTTAACATCTTACTATTTGCTTTCTATTCATCTATTCTGTTGTCTTTTATTCTTCCTTTTTTCAATAATTTTTAAGTTAGTCAAATAATATTGTACTATTCCACTGTATCTACTCCATTAACTGTTACTTACACCTGCTTATATTTTTAGTGATTTCTGTGGAGATTTCAGTTTGCATCTTTATTCATAGTCTATACTATTACTGACTTCACATGTAATGTAAGAATCATATATTTCCATCTAAACTGCCAAACTCTTATGTAATAGTTACTAAATATTTTACCTATACATGTTCTAAGTCTTACACTACAATGTTATTTTGTTTTTAATCAGTCTGCTCAATTTTAGGGAATTTGAGATCAAGAGGAAAATGCTATCTACTATTTACTCATATTATTTACCAATTTTAGTGCTCTTCTTTCTTTTCCAGATTTTATTCTCCCTTCAATCTAAAGAACAACTGTTAAATGTATATTATAGTGCAGTTCATCTCAGTATAGATGCCTTCAGCCTTCACACTCGAAAATATCTGCTCTTTACCTTCATTCTGAAGGATATATTTATTCAAAATGCAATTTTGCAATGGCAAACATTTTAAAACTTTTTAATGATGCACTTAATCTTATTTTCATCTCCATTATTTCTGATGAGAAGTCATCTACCATTTTTGTCACTTCATCCTGTATGTAAGGTACACTGGTGAGTTGGTAAACTCTTTTCTTTTGTTTGTTTTTGTGTCTTTTTGTGGTGCTGAGGATTGAACCTGGGACCTCACATATGCCAGGCAAATGCTGTACCACTGAGCTACATGCCCAGCTTAAACTGGCAAAGGTTTAACAAGTGGCTGTGTGTGGAGGTGGGGCAGCCCTGAGGTGTAGAGTTTGCTGATGCCCATGGTGTAAATACCCTTACCGTGGTCCATTCCAAGGTAACAGCACCCCACCACGGAGCACATCTGGGGGGTCGTTGACCTTCGTCCCTCCTCAATCATGGCTAACTAGCTCTAGCACACCATTTGTGATGTTTCTTTTTTGGGTTTTTTTTGGGTTTCTTTTTTGTCTAATTTTAGAATTTTCATTTTATCTATGATTTTCTGCAGGTTTACTATAATGTGTTATTCTCCTGGTATTTATTCTATTTATAGGTGATTCACTTTCTGCATCTACAGGTTGCTGTTTTTTAATAAATCTAGAAAAGTTCCTCCAACATTTCTTTAGCATTTTTATGTCTCATTATCTCTCTTCCCCCCTTTCTGGAACTCTGACTTAGTTTAGACCATTGATATTCTCATGCAGTTCATTGAGGCTCTGCTCATCTTTTTTTCACTATTTTTTTTTTTTAGTTTGGATTATTTTTATTGGTTCTTTTCTTCTGGTATATCTCATCTGTTGTTAATCTCATGCAACCAACTTTTAATTTCAGATACTAAAGTTTTTTAGTCCTGAGATTTCAAGTTTATTCTTTTGTACAATTTTCACATCTCATTTGTATTTCCCCACCTGTTATCTTTTAAATTATTTTTTTATAGATTTTTAAAAAAATATTTACTGTCATTTTTTGTCACTATTTTGCAAACTGAGGGTAACATTGGTCCAACAGAAGTGTAAGAATTAAATGAATTAATATATGTGAAACAGTTACTGCAGCATTTGGTGCATGATAAATGTCAGTGTTCTTCTCTACCATTAAATACGGGTGAGATGTTTTTAAAGAATGTTTTACAGGAAACAAATGCTCCAAAGCCTTTTATATAATTTAATGTTTAAAGATCAGAAAGTGTGAAAGCCAATATTTGAAATCATCTATTTCAACTCTTTCATTTTAATGGTGAGGAAACCGATACACAGAGTCCCTTTCCCATCCTTCTATGACCATAAACCTTAGGGTAGAAATTGTTCTCGAGTTCCTAAGGTCAAGTACAATAGATCACAGTGTCTGAAGTGTACTTAATGCTATGATGTACTTGGAAGATGGGACATGATGGAGGAATGAGTGGCTCTATGAGAATATGAATAGTCAGACGTTGCATATACCATATTTTAATAATTCTAAAATGCCACGCATTGTAAGATGCACCATTATTTCATGCACCTCTTACAGATGAAAAACACTGTCAGTTGAATTATGATATGCTACCCATCGTCAGACGCACCCTGGCTTCAGAGATATTAAAAGATGATCAAATGTCTTATTCTGTCTGGGCTGCTATGACAAAGTACCATAGACTGAGTGGCTTACAAACAATAAAAATAGCAAACATTTTAAGCATTTTTGACAGATCTGGGTCCCAGCACGGTAGGGCTTGGCAAGGGCCTTCTTTCAAGGAGCAGACTACTGACTTCTTATTTCCTCAGATAGCAGGAGAGGAACTTAGGTTTCTGGTCTCTTCTTATAGAGGCACTAATCCCATTCATGAGGCCTTCACCTTCATGACTCAATTACCTCCCAAAGACATCAACTCCAAATAGCATTACACTGTGACAAGAGCTTCAACAGAAGTATTTTGGGGGAGGGCACAAAGTTTCAATCCATTTGCACAAAATACAAGTCTTAGGATCTGTGATATAAATTGTAAACCCATGATAGATAGATAGATCCGGATTCTCTGATTCCTAGTCAAAGACTCTTCTTACAATACAACACCATCTCATTCATTTAATAAATAGATTTTATTTTATTCTTACAGATCACCGCATAATAAAATTATTCTTTGAAGATAGTCATCCAATGGTTTTTCTATTCAAATGAAAATGTTCATTAATTTTAAATCCTGAGTTTGTTTTGAAAGATTTATTTTTTTCTTTAAATAATCCACCCCTCCAGATACCCCAAGCTAGGCATTTTGGGGAAAAAAAAAAAAGAATTAAAAGGAATACAAAGTCTAGGATGGGTGATAAGAAGCAGAGAAAGGGAAATTGGGAAATTACAAGGAAAATTATCTACCAACTTAATTTTTGTTCCAGTTGTCCTTGGTTACTATAACTTGTTTACTATAGATACGAGAGCTGGAAATTTTCTTGATGAAAATTATTCAATCTAAGCAATAGTTTCAAGAAAGCGGTTCTGAAATCAGAGTCCGTTCTCTCCTAGTTATTGATTATTACATGCCAACCATTATTTTAACTATAGTCCCAAAATGCACCCACAGCTTTCTGAATCCATGCAGCGTCTGCAGCTGCAACGATTATAGTAGATCTCAGCCACACGAAAATGTTGCTATGAGGATAACGAGGAAAATTACAGTAATGTACAAATATTTCAGAGGAAAGAATTCCGTGCATATATAATCAAATCATTGTATTTATTCATTCATTCTAAACATTTTTAATGAGAAACCCAAAAGTGCCAGGCATAGCACTGGCTACTAGAAAAGCAAACGTAAGTGAAACGTGATTAAGGCAGAATATTGCCTGGGAAGCTCCTTCCAGGAACTGAGCCACATGTGGACAAAGTGAGAACCAAACGTCAGCGCCCAAAGTGCTTCTGGGATAGGAAGGGGAGCATTAATTCTGTATCCTGGGAATTGGGTCGGGGATTGGTACAGTTGAGGAAGGCTTCTCAGAAGACTACGTCTGGACAAATCTTCATGATGACTAAACATGGGTCAGATACGCAATATGTGAACTGCAAATCTGATTTGAAGTTTAGAGTTTGCAAATGGAAATGTGGAAAAGACAGAGCATGTGTCTTGTGATACAGACTTCACAGTTTTTGCCCTGAGTTTATTTCCCCACTTGTTACTTCAATATTCCTTCCTCCTCCTTGGAAGCGTTAGTGTGCCTTAGGGAAAGGTGCTTGCAATCAATTCATTAAGTGCTCATGGGTAACTAGCTTGCTGCGCTTCATCTGGGTCTTTGGACTCGTTGAATGTGTTCTAAAATAAGGCTCTGAGGACATTTTGATCCCTGCTGCCATCACACAGCTCCTCTCAGTCCAGGTCTTCCTATCTGGCGTTCTGTCTGTGGGGTAACCACTAACTGTGTGCGCTCCCGACATGTTCAAGGACACACTGTGACACAGGAGTGTCCAGAAGCCAGACAGGCGGCTGCAGGCTACTGTCTGCAGACACCCAAATGAGATCTGACAACACAGCTAGGGATGCACACAGCAAAATTTTCTGTCTGGAACTTTGAGACCTCACTTGAAAGGGAAACAGCCCAGATGGGGATTTTCTCCTTGCTTGTTTTATTTTAGCTTTGGGGCACCTCCTTGTTGTCCGTCACATAAACGTCTCTTTATTTTAAGGAAAAATATTTCTGATGTTAAAATGGTTCATCAACAGTAGTAATTCCATTTTAACGTGCAAAGTGACCCAAATGTAACTCTAAGTCAGTGTACACAGAGAGAAGATGGCAGGGATTTTGGCGGCATCTGCTACCTTCCCACTGACTGGGTGTAGAGCTTTTGCTAGAGGGGATCTGTGGGATGGAAACAGCTGGCTGTGATTCGTACGTGAGACACAGCACTAAACTCCTCTCTTAGCTGATGCTAACACTCGGCTGTTACGTCTATGGTGCCCGGCTCTTGACAGACCTGTAACTTTAGTCTGTAAAGCGAGGTGCTAACATCCAGAGGATTTGTAAGAATCCCTTAGGTGTTGGATGTAATAATAATATAACTTTAATTTCTATTTATTTTGTGGATAAATTATAAAACAGCAATTAAGCCTTACTGATCGTTAGTATGTACCTGAATGCCACTTTTCATTAGCTCCTTGTCTACCACGTGGAACCTGCCGTTTCCGAGAGAGGACCAGAGGCAGCATCCAACGGGAGGGTTGGCAGGGCCAGTACATGACAGTTTACACGCCAGAGCACATTATCACTGTGGCAGCTTTACAGAAATGGGTCCTTTTAACAACATAAAAATGCAAAACAAGTAATACTGTCATATTGTACAAAATCCAAAACCCCTAAGAGAATAAAATATTAAAAGCATCGTTCCGCCCTTCATTTCAACTCTCATTTCTGGAAATGATCAGCGTATTTGTTTCTGTGGTCCTTCCAGATATAAACTCTGCACGTATAGCAAGCTCTCATGACTCTATATTCCCTTTTCTTCCCCTCCCTTCCCTTCCTTTCCCTTCCCTTCCCTGCTGTTTTATAATAGAAATAGTGGCATCCCATAAACATTTTAAATTTTATTTTTTTTACTTACTAAGCAATGAAGAGAGTTCTGTAACAGTGTAGAAAGAGTTCTGATGTTCTTCTCTGTGACCGCACAGTATTCCTTTATAGATCTGCCATGATTGATTTACCCTCCCCATCTGATAGGTATTTATATTATTTCCAGTATTTGGCTATTGCAAACAACACCGCATTGGATAACCATGCTTTACATGCTATTTTACATACATGCTACTATGACTGTTGCATAAATTGCATTAATTCTTAAGCGGTTGTATATCTGGATCAAAAAGTGTGTGCATGTGTAATTTTGAAAGATATTGCCAAATTATCTTCATAATGTTGTACCAATTTACACTCCCACCAATAATGAATGAGAGTGTATGCTTTCCCAATCTTGCCAACAATAAATACCTTTGCATAATTGAACTTGGGGTTGAAAAATGAGCTTCATGATTTAGTAAGATGCGCCAAGCACAAACTTCTTCCATTTGGATCAATTTTGCTTTGAGAAGCACCTCTTTACCAGCAATGACATCCCTGAAATTTCTATGCTAAAATAAGGTCCTTAAGCCAGACCTACAAGTCACTATATTACACAGAATTAACATGTATTTAAAACATGTAACTTTTCCCTCCAATTCTCTTTTCTCACACAATTCTGGTTGGAATCTGAGAAACAGGGTGTTACTTATGATCTGAAAGGCCTCACCTATAGCGGGTATTAAATAAATATCAAGATTTCCAGAAGAAAAATATTTTTGTCTCCTCTTCTCTTTTGAAGAAGAATTATAGTGAATAATCTACAGTCTTTATTCTTCCCAAAGAACACAAACTGAGCAGAAAAAAGAAGGCTAAGCACTAGTGTTCAGGAGGGAGAGGTCAGCTCTCTGGTTAAGGACTCCAAGCACTGTCCCGAAAGCAGTTTTCTCAAATGATAATGAAGTCTTCTAACCGCTGCTCCTGTAGACAGTGACTCTGGCCAGGGCTTCCTTTCTTGAGGAGAAACGCTTCCCTTCCTGGAGGCAGCTCATGAACACAGCTCCATAGCAACTGGTCTTCCTCGGTGCTCCTGGGTTCCTCAGGGCCTGGACATCTGTGGAGCATCTTAGAGAACCGCCCACTAAAACCACAACCATCCAAGAATACTTTTTCTAATTTTTAAAACACCAAAGATGATAAAGAAAAAATAAAATTTAAATGTAAGGAGAAAATAACCTTATAATTAAAAGATAACTATTAATCCTTTAGCCTGATTTCTTATACTCCTTTCTCAGTATAGAACATAATATCTTGCACAATGGGGTCACATAGAGCAGAGAGTTTTTGCATTTGAATTTTTGGTCTCAGTGGAAAACTATCAATATTTCCCATATCATTGACAGCACTCCCAAGTGCCTTTTGAATGATAGTTTCTTTAGATGATAGTATGGTTGAATCTCATTGGACTAAATCACCACTCTTGTATGTTTGGGTTGTTTCCAATGTCCTACTCCAATTTCAGTGAGCCTCTTTATACAATGAGTCCTTGACTTCTACGAGTTTCTGGAAATAGCTGTGCTGTGCTGACAGCCTTGGATACATGGTCATACTCTACGATTCCAGCTGTCATTCTGTTTCACCACACTCAAGCTTGCTCACTGCTAATCTAAAAGGGCAAAACTGGTAACATGGTACTACAATAATTTGTATTTCTTTAACCAATAGTTAGATTGTGTTTTGTATATTTTTCTTAAATAATTCTGTATAATAAAATACATACGCTCATTATAGAAAATATGCAGAATCGTAGCAGAGTGTAAATAAGAATCATTTGAAATCACACAACTCAGATGTATCTTACTCATTAATGCAAATTGTGATAAAAGAAATCCATTGTCTGCTTAAATTTTAAAAAGAATTATTACTGTAAAAGACGCAAAGCCTTTAATCCATGTCAAAATCCTCCCCCTGGCTCTGAACACACTCATTCCCTCATTCTTGTCACTTTCTAAATCCGTTCTGGAAGCTCTTTTTTGTGATTGTCTTTAGTTGCACTGTCATGGCTGCCTCCATGTCCTGCATCGATTCAAAATGTTTTCCTTTCATGGCCCATTTGACTTTGGGAAAGAGCCAGAAGCCACATAGCATGTTGAATAAGGTGGATGAGGACACGCTGTCATGTTTTTACAAGCCTTCCTTTCTATTGGATGGTGCGTGGCAGCTGCATTCACCAATTTTTGATCACCCCTTGTAAAGACACAAAAAAGGACTTCAAGAACTGCTTCAAAAAATGGCAAGAATGATGGGATAAGTGTATTTGAAGTGAGAGGGAGGATTTTGGGGGTGTTCACAGCAACATGTCTTTCACTACAATAAAATTTTTAATTTAAACCTTCACCCCTTGTATTTCATGCTTTATTATTCAAATCATTTTCCAGTAATAACATATTTACTTGCCATAATTGGATCATATTTTATATATCATTTAGGAATCTAAATTTTCTGTTTTAAACATTTTTATTTTTATTAAAAATAATTTGAAAAGAGAACTTAAAATAGCTATATAATTTCTTATGTGTAGAATGTACAATAACTTATTTAAACACTGTCATTTTGCTAACAATTTAGTTGTGATTTTTATTATTAAAAATATTACTCTATTATGATTAAGTTAGCACTTCTTTGAATGTAAATAAAATTGAATTACAAAATGCTTTCATCAAACTTTCACTTCTGTGGATTACAAATTCATATCTCTTCTCCAATTTTTAAGCTGGATCACTGTCTTCTTATTTAAAAGAGTTTTTTAGATTTAAAGACATTTTACCCCTTAGCAGTCATATTTATTTCAAATAATGTTACTATTTTAGTTCTTTGATTTTGTCTATTTTACATCCAATAGCTTTAAAGTTTTATTTGTGCAAGTTTAACCACGCTTTCAATTTGAGAATTGGTACACCATTTTATGCACTAAAATTTTTTTCCAGTGGAAGTTCAGCAATGTTCAATTACATGTCCTAATTATGTTTTGTTTGTTTTGTTTTGTTTTTTAGTGTTTTACCTTTAATTTATGTAGAACTTGTTTTGGCTTATGTCGTAAGACCAGGTAACTTTTCCCCAAAATAATCCACTTCCCAGGTTTCCTTTTGTTTAAAAATATTTTCAAATAAAAATTTATATATGGTGAAGTTTATATGTGGTGAAATCTCTTACATAGCACCCAAATATAATATACAAATATATAGTCTATAACCAGCCCTGCCACCATCTTCGCTGGTGCTTTGGGAACAGCTGATGAGTTTTGCATGTGTGGTGTGAAGGGAGAAAGCTAGCCTGGGTGAACGCTCTTTAAGCTCTAGAATAACATTCAACAAGCAAGAATCCCATGTGATGGGAATCTCAGAACTGAGACTGAAGGTACACTGGATTCCTGTGGCACTCTTACGCTTGGTTACTCTGGAGAACATGGTCAAAGAATGGAATGGAAGACAATGCAGAATGACCTGTTCTGCTTGGATAGCATACTCTCTCTATCGCAGTCTTTCTCCACTTCTTTCTCCTCATTAACACAAGTCAAAGTTGGCTGTGATGTGATGCTGCTGCATCTTCCCGGAAACTTGCTCGGATCTATCTGTGAGCCAGGCTCACACTTCATGGTGTCATATTCTCTGTCATCTTTCTGCTCCTGACCTGGACCCCACTCTCCCAGTCTCAAAGGTAAGTCCTGGTTGTCCCTAAAATTACCCTCCAAGTCATAGAGCTCCACCCCAGAGCCCATCATTTCCCCCCGATTGTCATTAATTATCAAATTATCTAGACAAACACTGTCCGATGGAAATAGAATCTACATACATATTTAATTTAAAAATTTCTAATAGCCAAATTTAGAGATGTAGAAAAAGGTGGAATTGATTTTGATAATACATCTCATTTAATCTAATAAATGAATCATTTCAACATGTAATTGACATGGACTTATTAATGAGGGATTTTCCATCCATTTTTAAAACACAAAGCCTCAAAACCTGGTGCCTATTTGATATTGGCAGTACATCTCAATTTGGACTGGTGACATTTGAAGTACTCAGTAGCCACATGTGACTAGTGGCTACCATACTGAACAGTGCAGACCTAAAAGGTTTGCAAACAATCCTAAATTCATTACTAAATTCATGAGAACCTTTGTGTTTTATGTAAGGGTTCCAGAGAACCTTATTTTCCAAGCCAGAATGGAAAAATAATTTCTCAATGACCCCAAGCTACTCTATTTGAAAAATAAGTCAGTTAAGAATGATCTTTTTGCTGGGTGTGGTGGCACAAACTTGTAATCCCAGCACTTGGGAGGCTGAGATAGGAGGATCACTGCAAGTTCCAGGCCAGTCTGGGCTACACACATTGAGTTCAAGGACAGCCTGAACTACATAGTGAGACACTGTCTCAAAAAAGAAAAAAAAAAAAAAGGAGCTCTTTCTTATTTCTTTTTATCATTTGCTCTCCTGCATTGTTATTTTTTTTTCTCAGCCTCCATATCCTTTAAATTCTGGATTTTCTTTAAAGTCCATCACTGGCAGCCCAGACCAGGGAACTGATGGAGCTGCTGAGAATCAGGAAAAGAGCTCTCAGTGCAAAACTTGAAGAAGAAACATTGAGACATAATTTCTTTCCTTGGTGGTTTAAAAATCTATCGCCCCTAATTTATATCCAGCTCCAAGGGGACAAAAGATTTAATTTTTATTTTTAACCTATATATTTGAAAAATCTACGTGTTCTGATTGCCACAGATTTTAAGGTTGCAAGCAAAGAATATACACCTTTAACAGTGGCCTAATTTTTTAAAAGGCAAAGGTGGCTTTTGCTGGCATTGTTTTAAAATGAATAGAATGTTCTCGGTAAACTTTTACATTACTCCGCAACATGTTTTGTTAGAAAAGCCTGTGGTAATGTCTAAAATTGTGTAAATCATCAGTTTTTAATGTGGCAGGAAGTAGATAGTGGCCCATTAAACTTTCGTAATTAAATTTTCCCTGTACTCCCCCGTAGAACCATTATCTGAGTTTTCTAATTAACACAAGAGGAGGGAGTCAATTCAGATTGATGGGATCTAGAGCCATCCCCTTTCATTTTAATGACCTTTAATAAACTTTTATTACTATTGATATTGATAATTATAATACACCCTTTAATTCTGCAATGTGATTCTAAGGACCTTTTCAAAAATTGCAAAATTCACCTTTAAAGCTAGAGTAGGCAGAGTTATTCTATGCCCAGATGCCGCGCATTTGAGGTGGTGACTTTAAGTGAGCTGAGGGTCGATGGCATTAGGTCAGTGGCTTCTGCTTTCCTCCATCCACAGGGCAGGATTCTCCTGACGCAGCCTCCTTGTTTCATAGTACAGCTACCCACCCCCACCCAGCTGAACTGGGGGGTGGGTTTTGATAAATAATCCACAGCGCATTCGGAGGAGCTTGCTAGATTTGTCTTGTTGACAATTGGAAAGGCATTGAGAGCAGGACTCGGGGTGCACAAGAGCCATTAGGAGAACAGGCTGGTTTCCTGGGATGGCCTCATATCTCACTGTTACCATTCCTGTCTTTAGCGCTGATCCTTCCAGGTGGGAAAACGTATTTGCCAGTGGCAGCACACAAGCACTGAGAAGCACACTTCCAATAGTAGTTACACTTTGCTTCAGAAATCAGGGTCCTGGTAGGGTACACTACCAAGGTCATGTGCGTAGTAACTGATGGAGCTAGGATTGAGACTCTGTGCTGCTCAAGCTATTCTGTCCACAAAGTCACAGTGAGTTACTTGTGTTGAACTTTTCATGTCTTGGTTAATAAAATAACAGCTCATTATAACAAAATACCCACATTCCGTTCATGACCACGTAAGTAATGTACCTGAGGCTCTCCCTGCAGCTCCTCTCTTCTTAGCATTCATGCAATCTAGCCCTCCATTCATGCAGTGTAGGCCTTCTCCAGCATTCACCTCAAACTATCCCAGCATGTACCCATTATCATTTCCAAAGTTCCATCCCCATTAATAGGTGATTGTTAACACTAGCGACATCCCACTTCTGGTATTAATTTCTCTTAGTCTGTTAGAGCTGCTATCACAAAATACCTGCAAATGAGCGATTTATAAAGATGGAAATTTATTTCGCAGAATAAGAGTCCAAGATCAAAGTGGTAGCTGGTTTGGTGTTGGTAAGAGCCCTATCTCTACTTCCAGCGTGGCACCTTGTTGCTGCATCCTTGGGAGGGAAGAAATGTTATGTCCTCACACAGAAGAAAGAAGGGAAGGTACAAAAATAAGTCAAATGCTTTTATAACAGCATTAATTCACTAATGAGAGCAGAACTCTCATGACCTAAACACCACCCCAGAGGCTCCACCTCCCAATACCATTGCTTTGGGGATTAATTTTCCAATACATTCAGAACACAGCAAAAGAGTAGGATGACTCAGTACTCCGGGCTTAGGGTTTGAGACTTCAGCATGCACCATACACACAAATCATCACTTACAGGAATATTTATAAATACATATTTGTAGCTGGGTTTGTATACACACAATTTCCTTCCTCTGTCAGTTGAGGGAATGTAAAAGCAATGAAACCTTAGTAGCAACAACCATATCTAGCATCCAGATCTTGGTTTCTAACACCACTTGCCAGTGATAGGGACCAGGGTTCTTTGGAAAAATAGCCAATTCTAGGACAGGGGCAGGCAACATGAGATGAGCCTGTAGCATCATGTAGTGCCAAAAAGTAAGGCGGTGCTGCAAATAAGCAAACCAAACCCTACAAAGATGGAGTAGGTCAAAGGGAAAATTAGAGTGAAAAACTAAATACATTAGTGCTGTGTTAAATCAGTAAATAAATTATTTAAAAAATAAGTGAAGGAATCTTTCTAAATCATTTTGTAAGATAGTATTATTCTGATAAGAAAAACCAGACAAAGCCATAACAAAAAAAGGATACTACTGACCAAAACCTTCACAAGTACAGATGCAAAAATCCTTCACAAAATCATAGTAAATCAAATTGAGCATTATGTTAAAAGGACAGTTGTGGTGGATTTGTGTGGCAGCAGCTTAGCTAAGCTGAAAGTGCATTTTCCAGAGTTCCTAGCTATTCATAATTTGAAGTTAGCACTGGCTAACTTCATGCAATGTGTACATGCAATGTGGAAGGTGGGGATGAAGCTGTGACCATCTTGTTTTGATGCAGGGAAGCCTGATATGGGGCATCTGGTGCTGTGGCAGGGCACACACATTGCCACTACTCTGCTGGCTAATTCTGTCGGTGTGGTGGATTGACAACTGCTGGGCAACTTGTAACACCCAGCTGAACTGAATCAGTGCGGTGCTGGGTGTAGAAGGCCCACCTGAAGATTGTGGCCAACAACATAAAAGGAGAACTGGAGAGGAAGAGGGGGTGCTGTTGGTTCTCCTAGAGAAGCATGTCACTCTGGTTTTCCTGATATGAACTTGGCTGTTCATATCGTCAGAGGAGCTCAGGACCTCATTGTCACTGAGGATAGCTGTGGTATTTTTTCAGGGAGCTCTGATCATTGAGTGTCACTTCCTGGCTCCAGTGCAGATCCCTCAGCCTGCTGGCACAGATCCTTCATCCGCTGACGCAGACTTTGTAGTGTCCACCACGGACCTTGGGCCTTCCCAGCGCAGATCCGTGAAACAGACTTGCATGAGACACTGTCATGGGCTCTAGGCCTCCACCTGGACTCGTGTGGGGCATTGCCACGGGCTCTAGGTCTTCAGCTGGACGCATGCAGGACATTGGTATGGAGTCCAGGCCCTGAGCTGGATTCTTTGGATCTTTAGTGTATGGATAAATTTCCTGCACTCTTTTGTATATGACTCTTTGGGTGACTGTTATGAAATAATCCTATAAACTATGTGTCCTGTATTATATCTTCCCTTGAAAACCCTGACTACAATAGTTGGCATTGGGCAGTAGCTGGTTCCTCATCTCCTTCAGCTCCTGCTGGATCAGCTTTCCTAAAGCCGGGTCCAGAATGGAGCTCTGGAAGCAGCAGCTGAGCCTGAAGTTCCTGCAGCTCCTGCCAGATCTTTGAATCCATGGCTGACGCTTACAACTCCTGGGGTAGCTGCTACACCCACAATTCTTTCCGCTCACGTGGAATCTCTTCCTTCAGGTTGTCTGACACTAAGGCCAGGCCCAGAACCAAGGACAGAAGTAATAGTAATGTATAAAATATTTAACTGAATCACACAATTACATAAAGTCAAATTCCTATAATAAATCTCATAATCTGTATCAAGAATAGTGCTTGTTTTTTTCAGATCGAACCTTGACTGATATAATGACACTTCAAAACTAAGTGGAGTTTATCTCTAGAAAGCAAAGTTTAGTACTATAAATTCTATCAATATTTCATTATATCAGCAGATAAATATGAGAAGTGTATGAGTAATAGTATAGAAAGAGATACAAAAAAAAACTTAAAATGAAACATCAATTTATGATAAACACTATCAGCACACTATTTATAAAAGGAAACTTCCACAATCTGACAAAGGGCTTTCAGGAAGAATCTGTAGTTAACATAATTATTTGTGTGTGTGTGTGTGTGTGTGTGTGTGTGTGTGTGTGTGTGGGTCCCGGGAGTCGACCTCAGGACCTCCCGCGCCAGCAGGCGCCCGTGCCGCTGAGCGATGTCACCGGCCCTTTTTACGTATGTGGGTTCCGGGATCGAACTCAGGACCTCGCGCTTGCCAGGCAGGCGCTTAAGCCGCTGAACCATCTCACTGGCCCCATAATTCTTAATGGTGAATGATTGAATGTTTTTGTCTTATCAGGAGGAAAGCAAGGATATTCAATTATATTACTCCTATTTAACATGGCATGGGAGTTATTAGCCAAGGCAATAAAGCAAGATAAAGATAATACAGAATATAAATTTTTTTAAAAAGTTTTTTTACATATACGTGCTATTATCATATAAATAAAAACGATAAGGACACCACAAAACAAATCTTAGAATTAGTAAATATAGCAAGCTTACAGAACGTAAGATCAGTTAGAAAAAAATTATAGAGTAGCTTCAAAACATGAAATACGGAAAGATAAATATAATAAATTATGTGCAAAATTTAAACCCTGAAATTTCTCTCCAATTTTTCTGAGATTAGTTAAAGAAAATCTAAGGAAACAGAAGAGTTTCTATGTTCACTGATTAGAATATTCAATATTGTGAAGATATTGAATTCTCTCTAAATTGATCTATAAATCTAAGGCAATTTCAATTAAAATCTCTGCAGGACTTCATAATAATTGAAAAGCTGGTTGTAAAATTTATGTTGAAAATCCAAAGGATCTAGAATAGTCATAGCAATTTTGAAAATAAAGAACAAAGATGAATTTACGCTACTCCAATTTCAAGACTTAATCTAAAAGTGCAGTAACTGAGATAGTGTGGTATCCATGTAAAAATTAATGGAACAGGATAGAGCAGAAAGAGACCCACATACATTTGAGCAATGACAAGCGTACCAAGGTTCTTCGTTAGGAAATGAATAATCTTTTCCAAAAATGTTGCTGCCATTTTGCTGAACGTCAATGTTGCTGAAAAGAGTTGACACCAATTTTTACTTTGCAGATGTATTAGGGTTCTCTAGAAGAACAGGATCAATAGAAAATGCATGTGTATTATGCAAGGGGATAGTTATTATGGTTGGTAGACTTACAGGACTGGAGGTGGAAGAGTCCACAATGGCCACTTGCACACCGGTGAGCCAGAGCATCCAGTGGCTGCTCAGCCCAAGAAGGTGGAATCCACAGAGCAAGAAGGATCGAGGATGCAGCGCCAGTCCAAGGCCAGAGAGCTGACAGCTCTCTGGAAAGTCACCAGTGCAAGTCTCCATTGCAAGCCTAAAGAAGCTGGAGACTAATGTGCAAAGGTGATGGTGAAGATTGTAGGTCCCCTTCTGCTTTCTTTTTTTATTCCATCCAGGTTACAAGCCTACTGGATGGCGTCACCCGCATCCGGGCGGGGTCTTCCTCCCTCAGTCTGCTGGCCCGCAGTTCAGTTGTCCACAGACATAGCCAGTACTGCGCCCCGCTAATCTGCTGCGCATTTCCCAATCCCTTCAAGTGGGGGTACCATGATGAGAGGTCACAGCAGCATACACTGAAGTTAATTGAAATGGGTCATAGACCCAACCTAAAACTCAAAACTATGAAACACCCAAAAGGGAAATATAGGAGAAAAGTTTTGTTGCTGCTGTTGTTTGTTTCCCAGCCTTGCAATAAGCCAAATTCTTAGCATACAAAAAAAGCAGAAAGCATACGTAAAAGGAAAAATATGATAAAGTGGATTTCATCAAAGCTGAAAATTTCTATTCAAATAAATCATCAAAATGAAAAAATCTCTAAATGAAAGAAATTATTGTAAATCCAGATTTGATATGGGACTTCCCTGAGAAATTACTGGCATCCATTTGGAAAACAGTCTTATAACTAAAAAGAAGAAGAAGAAGACAAAAACCTAGTTTTTAAAAATTGATGAGGGGGCCGGTGAGATGGCTCAGCGGCGTAAGCACCTGCCTGGCAAGCGTGAGGTCCTGCGTTCGACTCCCGGTAACCATATACGAGAAAAGGGCCGGTGATATCACTCAGCGGCACGAGCGCCTGCTGGCGCGCAAGGTCCTGAGGTTGACCCCCGGTACCCACAAAAAAAAAAAAAAAATTGATGAGAGATTCAAACAGATGTTTCACAAAATGTTGTATGGGAATTTCAAGTGATCACTCGAATGCTATCTGCTTAGCATTATGACGCTCATATTGTCATCATAGTGATCGAAATGTCCAGAGAGCTTAATTCAAATAGTCAAACATTAGAGAAAGCCCAGAGGTTCCTCAGCATGCGAAGGCCGATTATAGAATAGCCACACAATGAAGCATTACTCAGCAATGCCACAAGTTATTAATACATAACACAGCACTGATGAGCATCTAAAAAATTATACTGAACTAAATAAGCCTGACATAACAGTATATCTGCATGAGTTTATTTACATAAAATTGTAGAAAAAAAAATTTGGTACAAAATGACAAAAGTTGGATCTGGAGTTGCCCGGAGCCAAGGATGGGAAGGCAAACATGATCTGGAGATAATGGAAATTTTCGATATTTAGATCGGGGTAGTCATTACGTGAGTGTTGACTACATATTCAAAACAGAAACATTTTAGTAAGTGTAAATTTTACTTCCATAAAGTTAATTTTAAAATTATTCTGTATGCTAAAAATAAGAAATGGAAGTGTTGCTTAAATGCTGCACCTTCTGCTCCCACGTCACCTACTCCAAAACCACAATTTCTCATCTGCGATCAATTTTAAATGCATCTTAAAGCTCTCAACTGCAGATAAAATGTGCAGTGCTGGCTGTCTCAACTCAACTCGGGAGAGCGGCTACCAACTGAGGCAAGGAGATCACCAACCGGGGCTCAAACTGTGGAGACACCATTTACTTAAAGTAAGTCGTTTAAGAAAATAGTTTTTAGGTGAAGCATGGCTAGCTCATTGATTGGAAAACAAAGTAAACATGATATTTTAGAAAAATAACAAGCAGTTTGTCATTGCCTGCCATCGCCTCGGTCTAAATCACTGCGTGAAAGACACAGATGCCTGAGCAGATTGTAACAACAGAAGGGTTTCCAGATTTCGATATGGGCTGGGAGATGGTGAGGGGCAGTCCAAAGAAAGACAGGTAACACCAGGATAAGACATTGCTAGAGAGCAGAAGTAAAATCCCGAAAAACAATATGCTTGTTGGACTGCTGTCCTACAGAGAAATATATGTGAATTGTTCAATGAATTGTTTTCATGGGGATGGTGATTAGAGTTTTTGTTATTCCAAACATTTTAATCTAGTAATTGGTTCTAAAGCCTGTAAATGAGCCTGTTGCAGTGGTGCATGCCTGTCATCCCAGCACTTTGAAAGGCTGAGGCAGGAGTACCACAAGTTCAACTCTATCTTGAGCAGTTCAGAGAGTCCCTGTTTCAAAATAAAAAATAAGAAAAAGGGCTGGGGATTTACCTCAGTAAAAGGCCCTGAGTTCAATCCTTGGTACTGCCAAAACAAATTTATATGAAAGTATACTTAAAATATAAAATAAAATAGTAACAATAACATAAACACCCATGTTTACCAATTTAAAAACTATACCATTACATCTGCTGTGTGCTCTTGTCCTATTATATCATCCTGACCCTCCTACTTCCCTCCTCTATTTTCTCCCAAAGTAATCACCTTGTATATAATTCTTTTATTGTATTTTTTGGACACTGGAGAAATACTCCTTCACATTTTTATGCTTAGAGTTGCATAACATGTCTGCATGTTTCTAAACATGTATTATTACTAAAGGTTTGCTTGTCTTCATAGTCCATGAAAATATCAAATTGTCTAAGTCTTCTGAGAAATTGCTTTTTTCACCCTATCTCATGTTTCTAAACTCATTAATGTGACTGCACTTAGCTATAGTTCATTTTCACTGCTATATGATATTCTACTATGTGATAAAAGGCTATCAATCTGTTCTCCTTCCAACGTATTCATGTACTCTGTCCAGATTTTCACAACCATGAACTTTTCAGCTTTGAATATTTTACAAGGTGTGATCAAAACATATGGTGACTGTATACATTTTAAAAATGTATTATGGTAATAGACACATTGCCATTAATCTCTCTCCATACATACCCCTTCAATTCAAAAACAGCCCATTATTCTTGCAACTTTCTGCAGCAGCTCTGGAGTCCTCTTTTGTGAGTGTCTTTAGTTGTGCTTTACAGCTGGATGCCCTGAACTGATTCAAAACTTTTCCCTTTCATGGTCGTTTTGACTTTGGGGAAGAGCCGGAAGTCACACAGTGCCAGATCTGGTGAACTGAGTGCATAAGGACACACTCATTTTTTTACTGGCCTGCCTTTCTGTTGGACGGTACTGGGTAGCAACATTCATTGCTTTTCTTTTTTTAATCATGTCTCATAAAGACACAAAAGAGGACTTCCAGAACTGCATCAGAAAGTGGCAAGAACAATGAGATGTGTGTGCTTGCAGTGAGATGGGACATTTCGAAGGGAATTAATGACAATATGTCTTTTATTATAGCAAACCTTTAAATTTAAATATTCATCATATATTTTGATCATACTTTATGCTTATGTTTTTTGGTACACATGTTTATAGTAATTCTAGCATCTTTAACTAGAAGTAAAATGGCTAAATCATAATTTATCCTGGTGTAACAAAAAAAAGCTAATCTATTTTTCAAACCGGTATACCACTTCCATTTCCAGAAGTAATGTACAAAAGTCCCAATATTTAGTAATCATAAGCTTAAAACATTGGCCAGTCAAATGGATACAAAATGGTATCCATTAATTCGGAGCAGAGGGAAAGTGGCGCCCCACACAACAGTGTTTGTCAGTAGAATACTGAACACAGAGAGAGCAAAGCCTGGAGCTGTGCAGAGCTGAGGCTGTCCCATCCACTTGAGTGAGAAGAAGGCTGCTGGGCTGGGACAGGGAAAGCATTAGGGAGAGATCCATGGGGGGCTCCTTATGCTCCCCGTCGCTGGCTGAAGATTGGCTGCATCCATGCACAGGGGAGACCTGAGAGGCCAACCCCTAGGAAGCCAGACTGAATGAAATATGTTCTAAAAGGGAATGCGACAGAGAAATCAGCAGCCACACAACATGGAGAGGGACAACCTCTGGAGGTAAGTTATTAAAAACCAAAAAACAAAAAAAGTCATAAAATAGCAACTATTAAAGTCCTCATAGCAAAAAATCAGAAACCCAAAATTCCACAATACATTGCCTAAAATATTCAGGTTTTAAGAAAAACTTATAAAATAACGTGACAATGATTCATTGCCTCAAAAAATCTTAGTAAAGAAATAGAAATCAAAAAGCAAACAACAGGGCTGGTGAGATAGCTCAGTGGCATAAGCGCCTGCCCGACAAGTGTAAGGTCCTGAGTTCGGTTCCCGGTCCCCACACAAAGAAAAAAGCAAACAACAAAAAATCCAAGAAGGCATTATAAAGTTAAAAATGATAATAATTGAAATGAAATCCTCACCATGTAGCCTTAACAGCAGATTTGAGATGGCAGAACAAAGGATTGATAAACTTGAAAGTGAATCAGTGAAAATCATCCAAAATGGGAAAGAAGGAAAAGGTTGGAGAAAAATTAAACAAAGCAATGCACATATGGGACAATATGAAGTATATTAAAATATATGTAAGAGAAGTCAGAGAAGTAATGTGGGGAGGGAGTAAGGAAAGAATGGAGGAGGGAAGGAAGGAAGCAGAGAGAGAGAGAAAAAGAAAGAATGAGAGCCATAAATCTTCCCAAATTTGATAGAAAGCATTAATACACAGATGCATAGCCTAAGAAAAATCAATGAAATTTTATGTAGATTTAAAACAAAAAGACCCACACCCATATTATACTCAAACTATAAAATAAACAAGTGAAACAAAAAGAAAACAAAGGGAATATTAAAGCCCAGAGGTAAAATGAACTTATCTTTCCCAGGCAATAGTAATGAGTTTATAGATAACTTTTCTTCAGAAGAAAGTAGAAGAGCATAACTAATAGTGCTGTGATAAAAATAACTGTTGACCAGTAATTCTATACCCAGAAAAACTATCCTTCAAGGGTAAAGAAGAGTAATTAGTAACATACCTAGATGAAGAAAGGCTGAGAAAATTCATTGCTGGCTTACCTGCTTTAAAAATAACACTCATAAACCAGACATGATGGTGCATGCCTCTAACCACAGCACTCAGGAGGCTGAGGCAGGAGGATCACTGTGAGTTCAAGGTCAGCCTGGGCTACATAGTAAACTCAAAGTCAGCCTGAACCACACAGCAAGACCCTGTCCCCCCCCCAAAAAAAGAAAGTAACACTCAAAGAAGTCCTCAGTTCTAACCTGAATCTATAGGAATAAATGAAAAGCATTAGAAATGGTAAATATGTGGACAAACAGAAGACTTTATACATTTTTCTGTTTCCTTCTCCTCTTTAAAAGACTTAAAGTTATAATTATGTATTGCCTATGTATAAAGCAATAATTATTGCCCTGTATCATTGGATTTATAACATATAACATGAAATTTATATGACAGTCAGTGCACTAGGTAAAGAATAGAAAAAGCTTGCTCTAGTGGATCACAATTGTCATATTTAGCTCGCAAACCTCAAGTACATTTTGATAAATGAAGATACACATTGCAAATAGTAGAGCAACCACTAAGACTGTAAGGACAATGGCTAAGTGTCTTAAGCAAGATACATACAGGAGAATTTTCTCAGAATATATCAACCAACCTTGTTTAATTTCTGTAGGATCGCTACAGAGTAGTTGGCCAAAGCTTGCAGCAATAGTAAGGTTGTTGTTTGTTTGTTCATTGTTTTTTTCTTTGCTTGTTATTCCTAGAAATACTGCAAATTGATATCTCCTGGAGTGAAGGGAGATTCATTGGTATGCACCGGTAATGCATACTAATTAATTAAGAAATGAATAGGGAAATGAAAAAGATTGATATTAGCCATAATGACCTTGAAGAGCAGAATCCGAGACCTCAAACCACAAGAAGATGTACAAATCTATGGAAATTAAGAGTATGGTACTGGTGTAAAAACAGACTCATGATCCATGGACAGGTGATACTCTGCTCCCATGAGGAAAGGACACAGAAGGACAGCTTTCTTTACATGGGAAATGAATCTTAAACAGCACCTCACACAAAAAGCAAAATCAACTCCAAGCTGATTTCTTAAAGGTGAAAAATAATACATTTCCTGTGATGTAACATGGAACTCTCTGCAGGACCTACAGATAGGCAAAGACTTCTTAGACAGCTACAAAAAGCAATAATCACAAAGCAGAAAATGACAAATTAGACCTTGCTGTTTTTAACACCTCTGTTCATCAAGACACATATTAATCCACTGAATGAAGAAGCCATAGAATGGAAGAAGATATATCCAATAAATTATGTCAACCCAGAATATAAAAGAACCCATACGCATCACTAAGAAAAATACAAACATCCCAATGACAAGATTTAAACAAGGCATTTCAAAGAGTATATTCAATAGTGAATAAACATATGAAAAGATGTTCAGTGTCATTCATCAAAGAAATGCAAATTAAACCCACAATGAGATACTACTTCATACTCTCCAGAATGACTAATTAAAAACAAAACAAACAGCAGCACGAAATGCTTAATAAGAATGTGGATCAAAAACTTCAGCACTTGCCAACAAAGAATATCAATTGGTACAACATAGCAAAACTGGTAGTATTCACTAAAACTAAACACAAACACCCAATGACAAATTCCACTTATGGCTATACATCCATTAAAAATATGTACATATGCTTATCATGAGATATGCTCATAGCAGCATTATTCATAATAATCCCAAACTGGAAATTACCCAAATACTTATCAATAATAATGTGAATAAATAAATTAGGGCTTATTCATATAACAGAGTATTGTACACTAATGAAAACAAAAGAGGGCTACATGTAAAAGCTAAATCTCACAAGCATAATATTAAACAAAATAAGCAATATAAAAAATACAGTATAATCCCATTTATATGAAGTCAATAAAAGTCAAATATTATGATAGAAGTAAGAAGAAACTTACATTTTCAATAGATTTTGTCTGATCTTTCCAAATGTTTGCACATAAAAGCACAGAAATAGGCCTAAAATAATATTATCCTGGAAACTGAAATGTAAATGTTTAACATTTTGCATGATACTCGTTTCCACTTTGGGTGGAAGGCCAAATAGTTTCAAATTTTTTATTTATTTCTCTGTATTCCTTGTGGAAATACTAGATCTTTTGTATGGGACTCCAAATTTTTTCTTTAGAAGATCCCTCTCCACCAATGGCTGTAAGGAATGTTCACTAAAAGGGGCTTCCTGTTGTTGGCTTGGAGACCATCTCCCCAAATACATGCCTGGCCCCCAACCTCCAAGATCTGCACCCGAGTCCTGCTCAGCCCACATGGGAGGCTGCTACATGGAGATGTTTTTGCTGTCAGAGTACAAACAAGAAGACTTGAGGGCTCTCATCCTTCATATGCTATTGAAGGAAAAACTGACAGAGAAAACCTCACTCATTCTCCACCACCAGCAATTCATCTGGCCACAATCCTGGAAGGCACCTCCTTTTAGAAATGTGGACCCTCCTCCCCAATTCCCATGTTGCCCATCCTTTAAAATAATGCTGATGGTGCTACAGTGTGGATCCTGAATGGCCCCCAAGGCCATGTTTTGAAGGCTTGGTGACCAGCCTGAGACACTATTGGGAGGTAATGGTAACTTCCGAGGGTGGGGGTCTACCAAGAGGAAGTTACATCACAGGGGCGTGGCCTTGAAGGTGCTGCCAGGACCCCAGCTCTTGGCCTTTTTCTTTTTCTTCACGGTTACCATGAGATGAAGAGGTTCACTCCAGCACATTATCCCTGCCATGACATTTCTCCCTGGCCACAAGCTCATAAACAAGGGAGCCATCTGACTATGGACTGATACTTCTGAAACCATGCACTACAGTAAACCTTTTCCCTTACCTTTATCTCAAGCATAGCGTAACAGTGGTGAAAATCTGACTGACACAGACAGCAATGCTTCTTGAAGGAAGAAGAAATGTGTGAAGTTTTACGCATGTTTCCATGTTTGTATCATTTCAGTAGATGGGTGAATCTCTTTCAGCCCACGTAACAGCCACCTTCCTTCCTCCTCACATGATTGCCTAATTCCACAAGAATTTTATTTCCATTTCTTTTGATGTCTCCCAGACATAACAGGCTGATCTGTCAGTGGGCATAGCAGTGATAAATGTCTGCAAAGCTGAGATCTGTGTGCTGACCCTGGAAGTGATAGTTGATTGCTTTTATCCTCATAATATCATAAGAAATACATTTTTGCAAAACTGGTTGGTGCCCTGAATTGAAATCTTCCATAGAAAAGGGCAAATCCTTCCCGAAGACCACTGAGGAGTTACTCTGCCTTTCTCCAGCACCAAGTCCAGACTACTCAGCACATCCCTTCAGGAGTGGGTGCTGTCCCCCGCTCCTCACCCTCATTCACCTGTACTCTACGGCAGTGGGTGCTCCAGCACACCTGCCTCGTTGCGCTCCGCCAGGGCTGGCAAGGGGGAGGCTGGTCTTCTCCATACCTCTTCATGCTGCCTTATTTCTCTGCTTCTCCAGATAGCATCTCCTGCTTTCAGCCTTCTATCTTTCACACAGCCCCTGTCGCCATGCTGTGAAATAGTCACTCCACAACTGCTCCTCTCAGGGTACCCTGTGCATGATCATATTGCACCACTTATCACCCATTCCCAGGGCAATCTCATTCCTTCTTGGGTTACTGCTTTAGACTTTGAGCTTCTGGAGCTGTGCTTTTAAATCCCCAGACATCCCAGACACTGCAGAAGGCCCCCTTGGGCTCCTTGAATGAAGCAAGTGAGCAAAGAAAACACCAAGACCATGGTAAAAAAATCAAGAGTATTTAGTGCTTTAGTTGATGTGATTTCCTGCAACTTGTCTACTCTAGTGAGATGAATTGCAAGAGCCTGAACTTGCAGGTCCCTGCTGTTCGTGTTTAGCCACCTTAATGCATCATGGCTGATTGGACACACGGAAACTCTCAATTAGTCTTGTTTTGCCATGGTGCATACAGCTCTATCCAGAAATGAAAACAAAAATACCGCACAGCTACCTGATTGTCGTAGGAAAAGAAGTATGATGTCTGACTCTGTGCTTCTGGCACTTGTAAGATTGTTGTCACTGGACAGACTCCAAACCTGCACATACAGAATCCCGCAGCATCTGTGGTTGTGCTTTGGTAGCCTGAAACGAGGCATGGATTTCCAAGCCCGGTGTCTAGAATTAAAGAGCCACAAAGGGAAGTCAAAGATAGAGACCTTCAGAAATAACTAGGTTCATGGGTTTTCTAACCTCAACCAAAATCCTAGCTTATCTGGTTCTCTACAGCATTGAATTAACCCCTTGCAACAATGCCCTGGTGAGTTTGCATCCAGCCCTGAAGGAGTTCAAAAGAAACAAAAACAAAAATCTTGCCTTCTGCACAACTCCTACTCCCTACCTCAAAACTTCAACCTCACTTAGCTAAACCCATTTCTCTTTTCCTTAAAAGAAATGGGGCTTCTTTCATTGTACTTAAGGATATGGGTGAAATTTTATGACTGAGAAATTAGAACTCAAAATTGAACAGAAGAGTCTAAAAGATATAATAGTTGGCAGGGACTCTTATGCTAATTGTACCATATACCAGACCTTGGTGACACAGCAGATGCAAGAAAGAGAGTCTGACTCTGTTACAGCAAAGGCTCAAGGCTTCGTTGATGTATTCTGCTATCCAAAAAGTATCAGAAGAAAATGATCCAGAGAAAAATGTGGAAGCAGAATAAATGGCCAATGTTGTTAAGTGACTCATGATGCACACTGCATTCCCACAACACATTTGATGTTAGGTGGATGGAATCCATACAAAGGATTTGTGAATTAAGAACTGAATGTACGATGAGTGTCATGATATGAACTGCAAATTATCTGATTGACTCACCCACAGTATTCCCACTGAGAGTGAAATTTACATAAGATGCGGTTAGAGGGTTTTTGAAAATTATCTAACTTTTAAGAGGCACAGAGCTGAGGCTTACACAAAAAATCTAGGAAATCACAAAATATGTGTCCACAAAAGAGCTAAAGAGATTATATTACTGTGATCCATGCATACTGATGTTTGTAACAGCACCATTCATACTAGCTAAATCCTAGAAGCATCCTATGTGTCTATCAACAGATGAATGGATAAAGAAAATACAGAATACTATTTAGCTATAAACAAAAATAAATTCAAGACATTTGTAGGAAATGGATTCACTGGAAAACATAATGTTAAGTGAAACAAATCAAACACACAAGTTGAAATACCATATGGTTTCTGTCTTTTGAGTAATGCAAAATACAAATAAACAGCAAAATAAGATTGATAAAAAGAATCAAGGAGATACTGTAGATCTTTTTGTAAATGGGAAGGGGTCCAAGAGATCAAGGGTAGAGGGTGAGGGAGAGAACATAAAAAAGATTTAAGATTTGTCACGTACGTGTAACAAATGCCCACAATGAATATAATCATTATACATCAAGAAAATAATGACAATGAAAATGGGGAAAAGGAATCTAGAGATGGAGAGAGGGGGAGGGTGGGGAGAGGAAGGGGAATAAAAAGAATCAAGATGTGTTAAAAAGTACGTATAGTATACATAAGGGCCAATATTTCTAATGCAGAGTGACAGTATTTACTTATTTACTAATGCTTGAGATTAAATTTATGAAGAATACTAAAAATTCTATGAAGATGCTCTTTAACTTCACTAATAATTAATATATTTCATATTTCTTTCACTGATGCACTTTTAAGTTTGAATTTAAGTCATTAGTGAAATCAATAGCAAAAGAAAGATAATGGATAATAGAGAGAAAGACTTTGCATTTCCATCACTTTCCTTTCAAGAGTCCAGGCGTTTTGGTCATTAGAGGCAATGCTTCGATGTGAAATTGTTTTTACTGAGTTATTGATGACTGTATCTAAGCAGAGCCTAAGTCAAATTATAGTATATTATGGAAGCAATAGCTTCCTTCAATCTTTTGCATTATTGTGTTATGAGAGCCACCTAAGCCCATTACGAAGCTGCCAGGAATATTGTGTCTAGACTATAAGTCATCTCGGTTTTAACCAAATTAAGTCCCTACTACATGACTCAGATTTAGTATCTTCAGAACATAGCAATGTAATCTGCAACCATGGAATTATTATCAGAGAAAAGGAAAACACAGTGCCTTCTACAAAATGGGCAGACAATAAATATTTGTTGAATTAAAGATATGACCTGCACCTACTACAAATCTTTGCTGGTTTTCTTCCATAAGTGAATTAAGAGCTACCAATCTATAACATTTTTATCATGTCATCAACCTTGATATAGGAAATGATATTCCTAAGGAGATTTTGGAGCTCACATTAGACAGAATAACACACATCTTCTCAACTGACAATGCATTCGTTTCATCTATATTTGTAGGCAATTAATTCCCTAGTGGGAATTTCATAATAAGTTAGGTCTTCTTAGAACTTGCTTCACTAGCAAGGATTACTCTAAGAATATTCACAAATAGACCACGTGAGAAACATTTTTAAAGAAATACATAGTGACTTCCATTGGTAGTCAGAAAATATACATGTAAAAGGAGAAACTGATATATTTTTGCAGCCTAAAACATGAGTTCTACTTTCTCTAAACATCCAATTTTTTACTTGGCAAGAGGGCTCAGGCTTACGAAGCTCGTAGTACACTTTGTACCATGAGTATTTAAAGGAATTAATCTCCATCCATGAACACTTAGCTTAAAAATACATGGTGCTCTGCACAGAGTTAAATCCCAGCTGCAATTCATCTCCACTAAGAAGATAAAGAAGGAGTGGAGGAAATGGATTTACAGAAAAGAATAAAGGAGAATACGTTAGCCAGTTGAGTTTCTATATGGATTTTCTATTCAATGACTTACTTAAGAGGGACTTTTTAGAAATCTTTTTCTGGGAGGATTTAAAAGTGACAAGAGCTCTCTTTCCTGGGACAGTCTCAAAAGAGGGGTTTGTCCACTGGCAGGGGTGAAAACAAAAATTGTTTCTGTATTAATGGAGGTTGTGCGAGGTGGTATGGAATTTGAGCTCTTGTTGGGGGGTCTGCTTCTCCTCATCAATCCCTTAAGTCAAGTAATTGAGTGCTAATAGTTTTTAAGATGGCCAACATCACCTGTGTGTCTATTTTTAATAATATATACACATACATTTTTAATTAAATGCCTATAAACTTACAACTATAAGTGACTCAGGCATAAGGAGCAGCTACATCAATAATTTAGTTTTAGAATGAGGAAGGAGATATTCAATGGAGCGAGATTAATATTTGTCCACTATGTGAAGGATGATTTTATGTTGAAAATATATTGAAATAAGATGTAAAGTTTTTGAAATAGTCAAGAGAGCTCGATCAGAAAGGAAGCATTATATTTGGAAAATATTGTTCAATTTCTGGAATAAGCACTGAGATATATGGGCTTTTGCTATTGTCGTTGTTTTAATTGCCACGTATCCTGGGATATTCTGTTTCAAACCATCCTGCAGAGAGTACTGAATAAGTCTCTCTCATGAAATTCCCCTTCCGTTCTGCTCTTACAGTTTTACTGATTGTAACACATACCCGTCTCCACCACACTGTGACAATCTCAAGGTTCTTTCTTTCTGTTAAGCAAAGATCCCACACCAACGAAGAATTTGTCTTCGCCCTCGCCAGGCCTTGGAAGAGTTAAATGCAAAACACCAGAATTAAAGCTGAGCAGTAAAAGCAATAAGTGTTTTACTTCTATCTCATTTGGGACCTCCTAAGGGAAGAAACTAGTGAGCTATGCAGACTTGAGGGGAAATAAAAAAAGAAATTGTCCCAATGCTATTCAGTAATCAATTGGAAATTAAAAAAAATCAGTCAGTATTAGGTAATAAAATATGGAATTAGGGTAGAGCACTTGCCTGAGGATATACCCTGTAGTAAAGGTTATTTTTCATGATTTATAAGGGTTTTTAAAGAAGCTTGCAGAATGCCACTGGAGGGATAGAGACTTCGGAGGGCTTCGCATTGTTCTGCGAGTGTTTCCCTAACACTTGTTTAGGTTTTAAGGTGGGAAGGCGGAGTGGGGAGACATCGTACAGTGAGGCGGAACAGTTTTTGACCAAATTGATCACGGGAACAAATCAGCCGGGGGTAACCTTGTTTAATGATATGTTGCTGGGCTCAGCACCTTGCTGGGGCTGCGATTCTTCACCGGCTGGGGCCGGGTGATGGATCGCGGTGGGGAGCTGATGGCGCAATCACTCACGGCGGAGACACCTGGAGCAACCTGACACCGGCCTGCAGAGGCAGCCTGGGCCGCAGCTGTCAGGGGACAGGGCCTTCCCCAAAGAAGAGCCTGGGAGCTCTCCAGGCCCCGCACCTTCCTTCTTTGCAGGGCATTGCCTTGAAGTTTTTGTTCATGATTTTGTTTTCCAAAAGAACTTGATTCTTCTTGTTCACAGCTTAGGCTTCTCAGTTCCTTCCTTGCTTCACTGTGGCCAAACAGACCAGAGACCTAAAGATGCAGGGCACAGGATTATTATCTACAAAGTCATATTTTAATCATGGTTTTCTATTTTTAATAGGAGAATTGGTGAAATAAAATCCTTTTTGCACTGTGTGCCTGTGACATCTGTGCCTGTGACGATGTTACCAGGCTGGGAACTCTGTAAGGGCAGAATTTACGTCTTGCACCTCACACGTAATTGTTTGTTAAAAGAAAAAAAAAAAAGGTAAGAAATGAAGACATATGCAATTGGTTTGAGAAAGAACAGTCATGTAAGCAGGTGCACTTATACTATGCGACTCCTTTATTCCACCAATCTATAATGCTTTGCTGTTGCCTAAGAAACCTGAAGTACCTGCCCTGCAAAATACAGCCTCAAACACCAACGTGGGCCTCTCCGACTTGAGCAGGACCGCCTCAGTGTTCCCACCACCCTTGCTGATTCTGGACTTTGCGCTTGCTTTTTCTTGCAGTTTTCCTCTTTCCCTCCATTGACCAGCCCTTCTGGAGTCAGCACGGTGGTGCCTCTTACCAGATGCGCTCCTTCACTGCTCCTTCTTTTATCTACCCCTAGCGTTGCATGTTTACGGTTTGCATCTTATCCTCCGTTTCATTTCCTTCTTAATAGCTCCAAGATCCTCAGAAAGACAAATATCACATTTCCTCCCTAATATGTGGAATCCAAAAGAGATGACAAGATAGAAGAAGGGGGCCAGTGAGATAGCTCAGCCGCATAAGTGCCTGCCTGGCAAGCGCGAGGTCCTGAGTTCGACTCCTGGTACCCACACACGAAAAAAGGGCCAGTGATATCGCTCAGTGGCACGGGCGCCTGCTGGCACGCGAGGTCCTGAGTTCGACACCGGTACCCACACACACAAAAAAAAAAAAGATAGGAGAAGGGAGCCTGTTAATAGATGGAGGAAGGAAATAGGGGGACAGGAAGGAGTGAAAGGGCAGGTAACAGGGGGAATGGCTACAAGTAAAATGTATAACATGCATTGAAACCCCTGAAATGTGGAACTAGGTGGGAGTGGGATTATGCGGTGATAAGGGCAGTGAAAAATGATCAAAGTGTGTTATGTGCATGGACAAATCTGTCAAAATGAAACCCATTAATCTGTACAACCAATAAAGAGAGTGAAAGAAATGGGAATAAAATAGTCCGAAGAACTCTTTGGCAAAGCTTGTGATTCCCAAATGCTAAGTCCATTTTTGGCTCTAAAAGTGGGACTCGAGACTAGTGATAAACACAGGCTTTAAATTGCCTTGATGGCCTATTGGGTTCAGGGGCAGGTATATGAAATTCATTCGGGTTTCATTAAACTTCTGGGATAAAGACGCACTCTCTTTTCCTCCCGCAAACAAAAACATGAAGGTGCAGGAGCTGCTGGGAAACATCTTCGAGCTGTGAACGAGTTACACTTGGGGTGAAGCTGATGCTGCTTAGGTAAGGGAAAGAGAAGGGGACACAGCCAAGCCTGGGGCTCCTGGGATCCTCACTAATCCCTTGTCCACTGCCAGTCCAAAGAGCTCTGGTTTCAAAGGCTGAAGATTCTGTTTGGGTTTCAACCACTTTCCGTTACTTGTAACGAAGATCACCACCATCCTCTTCAAACTCAATTTGCATTCATAATAAAGAGACGCATTCATTTTGGCTTCCCTATTTTTTTTAAAAAACAATCATTCTCTCTTTAACAAAGATGAAAATTTCTTGAGGGTGCAACAGTGTTCCCGAATGCTTGTTTTTTTTTTTTTTTGTTTTGTTTTGTTTTTGTTTTTTTGTTTTTTTTTCTTTCTCCTTCACATCTCCCACTACGCTGGTATACAGTAGATGCTCATTACAACTCATGGTTCGATTCATCCATGACAAACTTCCTCTCCTCCGGGACTACATCAGAAGGGACCACAGGACAGAAGTCACTGTCATCTATCAAGCTGGAGAGTGACGGACAAGAGAAGTGATTAAAAACTCTCTAAGCACATCTTTACCACACTTCTATTAAAGCATTCGACAACCACTAGTACAGATTATGGGCAGTTCAGTCTTGATTTGCCAAGGTGCTGCAAAAAAAGTCACACATCATTTTTGTCATACAACCACCGACCAGCCTGTTTTCCTTCTCCAATGTTTCTGTTGCTGCTCCACCTCTGTTTGACCAGGTTGGGAAGTGTCACACACAAGAAAAGCATGTACAGGTTGCGACAAGAACTCCATAAGGATGAGTGGTTTTTCAGAGCCTGCAGAGTGACACAACCAGTTACTTCATGAGGACAGACCTCCTCAGAACACATGTCCTTTATGCTGTTAAAACATCGTCTTAACTTCACAGACTTCAACTTTCACAAATTATATAGTTTCTGAGCCTAATTCAGAAAGATTCCCAATTTCTAAGATGTTATACTCAGTCTTCTGATAGAAACCTACTTATAATAGAAACTATTTCAGAAATACATTTCTGAGAAAGACTAAAAAACATCTTGCCACATTCTTACATAGTGGTTCTCAATCTTTATTATGCATGAGAAATCAGTTTGACCTTGTTAAAATTCAGATTACTGGGCCCCACCAAGAAAGACTGTGACCCTGTAGGTCTGGCTGGATCCCCAGAGGTGAGATGCTGCCGCAGCCCACACTGGGGGCATTTTGGCCAGGATTCCCTCCTAATACTGGCAAGTCTATGTTTTTGTTGGTTGTTCTGTCAAACCAGCTTATTATGGAGGCAAATAAGTGGCAGCTCTAAAATCGGAAAATCAAGTTTCCACCTAAATGATTTTTGTTTTACCCAATTTCTCCACAATGATTTAGCATTGTAACTTTAGCAATTTTTCCAAATCATTCCTTAGCTAAAAAGAATACAGTAAGAATAACATGCTGAGTTTATCTATCAGGGTGGATAGTCACCTGTGTCCTGATTTGGTTCTACGTTATTTATCATTTTCTCAGACAGGCATTTGAGTCATATCTTTATTGTGTTGTTGATATTATTAACTATATTGCTGTCACTTGAGAAATACTCCTCTGGATATAACGAGTAGGACTGCTGCTAATAAATCACTATCTAGTCTACTTCAAAAGTTTCAAAAGCAAGCTGTGCTCATGAAGTGTTTTGGGGGAAGAAAAAAGCTAACCCGATAAGACATCAGAAGCCATAGGACACTAAGCAAAAAGTAACTCCACTGAGGTCCAGTGGGGAAGAGAAGCAGTGTAGGAAGGTGAGAGTGGTGGCTTTCAGCAGAGAATGCAGCTGTGCATCCTTTGCCTTCTCCTTGGACCTGAAGTTGGACACATGAATGGAGGTGCTGTCCCAGATTTCAACCAAAAGTTACCTCAGGACTGGGGAACCCATCATCTGCAGCCTTCCAGGAGCAAAACTTGAAATAAACAATGGAGTGACATCATTCAGGCTAACCAAAGACATTTTTAAGCCTCAACTTTTCATATTTTCTTGTAATTGTTTTTTCTCCTTCACTCTCACCAACGTGCTAATACAGTGTTCTTTGAAGAACACCACAGCATTCACACCTGCATGTACACACATTCTGTTTGAGAAATGTATAGACACCTTTATTTACAGGACAATATCGTCTATCATTTAGAAGTAAACCCTCTCCACTTCTCTTCTTTATGGCAGGTAGCTGCAAAGACAAGACATCATTTCTCCTGCCACGGTGTCAGGCTCTTTGACAAACTTGCCCAGTGGTGACCACAATGGTATCTTTGGGTCCGTCTTTTAGCATACCCCTATACAAATACATACACATATACATACACAGATACAAGTACAGGCACATATGCAACAAAAAGCTTAACTTACTCCTGTGTGGATCAATTTTCAGGTCTACATCAATATTTATATAAGATTGTAAATACCCACTGTGAAAAGGATATGATCACACTTGATGCTAATCAGTGTTTTTACTCTCTCGAAAATTTTCTGTTATTTAACCACAGTCATCTTTCAACTTGCATCCATTTTATTTATAAGTCATAAATGTAATTCAATGCAAACCTGAAGCTCACTGGAATTCAAGAAAACTGGAAGTTTTTCTTTATGTCTACATAAAAATAATTTCTTCTTAAATAAGATTTAATGCAGTGCTATAATGTAAAGGATATTTTCACCTTATATTGATAAATGACATGCTAAAGGAACATTCTGTATCATGAACATTTTATAACTATTGCTCTTGCTTGACAGCCAACATAAAACAAAATGGACAAAATTAACTATGAATCTAGTACAGCCTAATGCTAATTACAATAAAGTGGTGTGCATTTTAATGTTATCTTTGGATTTTAGCATCTTAAAGTACACTTTCCTAACAGCTAAAATAATTAAAAGTCTCCAAATATTTAAGGTACTGATTTGTAAAAACTAATTGTTCCACATGAAACTAATGGACTTTCTTAAGGTATTGTTTGATATTGTTTGTACATACGTACATACCTGCAAATGCACCAACCCATGGATTTATTCAGCATTATGCTCATTTAAATCATGTCCATTAATTTCCTAGACATTGAAAACTTACTAGGAAACATTTAAGATTTTATGTCCCATTTCATTCTAATTATTGTAAAAAAAAAATCCAGAAAATGCAATATAAATTACCTTTAATATTTAGCATATTTTTGCAAATGCTCCTTATATAAATATTTACCGCAAATGATTGATTATTCAAGCCACAGATTTTTAAACTGTTATTTTTTCTATAATAGGGAAAATGTAAAAACAAAAATGCTTTACAAATGTATATCTGTTTTTTAGAAGGACATGTATCAGCTAAAATATTTAACCCTCCTTTTATCTGAGTATAATTTGTCAGCTTAAAAATTACACAAAACATAAAATGATGCTTGGGAACGTAATTTAGTTGACAAATTTTTCCAGAGATACTCAGTACTGTTTGCTGCAATTATAAAATGGAGATAAACTGATATAAAAGAATGTTCTGGTGTCAAAAAAAATTGGGAACATTTAAAAAGCCATTTCATTCCCAGTTCTGTCATTTTAAACAATCTATCAGGCTGTGTGCAAAAACCACAAGGAAAAATAGTGAAGCATGTGCGAGGTGCTTGAACATCTGTGGACATCATTGAAAGCCACTTAATAATCCCAATGAAAGAAGTTTTACATTTTAAAATCTGAGACCTCCTTATGCAAATCATTTTGCCTTTAGCCATTTCTAAAAGAAATGAAGGACCTGGAGGATTTTACGGTTTTATGTAACACTGGTGAGATGGTTGTCAACTTTGATCTTACATTAATTAGTTAAGATCTTGACTGATCACAGCAAAAGCAAACTCAAAAATCCAGTCCCAAGCTAACATGAAGTATATCCACAGTCCACAATGAGAAAGAGTTCTACTTTATCTTATATTCTCTGTGTATATATTATAGTATAATATCATAATATAAGATATAATATAAGATTATAAGATTATTATTATACTATATCTTATAATTATTAAGATTAATATAATATCATAATCTTATATTCTCTATGTGTATATATCATAGTATAATATCATAATTTGTAGTCTACTGTACTTGTTCACAATGATGTAAGTGCATTGGTTAGCCTTTTATAGAGACAGTCTTAAGCCTTTTGAGGGCATAAGCCAAACATGCCTTTTTTTTTTTCCTGTTTAAAGTCAAAAATTAAGAAAAATAACTTCATATGCTTAATGAAATAATAAGAAATTCAGTTGTGGGTACACTATTGTTACCGTTAGCTGTTTTGATTTGGTTTTCCCCAGCATGAAGTTTACTTTAAGACAAAGCTCAAAACTATACTTAACTTTTAGGAAATATGACCTTCCTATTCTATATGAGGAACTAAATTTTAAAACTCACTAAACAGCCAATCCTGGCAAAGAACGTCCTTTTGCCTACAGGTAGTAGGAAATGGAGCCCAAAAGACAGGACCCCGTCCGAGCCCGGCTTCCCCAGTCTGCACAAACCCACTCTATCAATCATGGCAGGATAACGCATAGCGGCTGCCCCTGTGACAGCGCATGATGGAGTGCTGAGCGCTGGGCCTGCTTCGCCTGTCGCTTTGTGCATTCGTGTTTCTCCGGGGCCGGGTTGAGAATTTTCAGAACTTGGGGGAGGGGGAGTCCCATTGTATTTCGAAAAAGAAATAATAGTGCATTTTGATGATCAAGACATAAAACAAAAGAGAAATTAGGCAGCACGATGCCTGGTCCTCTCAGGTGTGCCAGAGCACGTGCAGCCAGACGCGATCCTACGAAGCTGTAATTTCTTGTGGGTAAGTAAAGGGTGCCGAGCGAGGTCCTTCTTCCCAGGTGCCTCTCTCCCCCGTGGCAATACAGACATTTGTTCCTCTATGGTCACATAAAGAAAAAGAACAAAAGGTAGAAACTGACCTGGTGTCCAAAAAGACGGTTATCTAACTTAGTTTAGGAAAGCAGAGGAAAAACATTATCTTTCCATTTTTCAAGTTCTCCCTGTTGGTTTCTTTTTTTTTAAACTTCTGATTTAATATCATAATCTAGCTATTTAAATGGTTTGACTTAGTGCTACAGTCTGTTTGTAATAAACTGCAACTCTAAGGTATATAGTTTAAATAATTTCCTGTCAGTTCTGCCACTTACTGAAAATATAAAGTGATTATTTTTAAAAGTAGTCAGAATCTTATTTCAGGTGATCCATCTATGCTTTCTATTATACAAATAAAAAATAAAATATCAGTAACGTATTTTATTGTGTGTTGTTCATATCATTTGAGTCTGGGTTCCTAAAATGATATTTCTTTTAAATAATAACATTGCTTATTAAAGAATGTTTGAGAGCAGAAATCCACAGAAAGTAAAACATCCACTACTCAGAAATTGAAAAATCTCTCCACCGAGGGGGCGTTGTGGGGGATGGGAGAGGCTCAGTACCTCTCGGGTTAGAATTTGGGGTTTTGTTTTTGGTTTTGTTTTTCTGTCTGAGCCAGGATTCGCTGAAACACCCGGACCTCGCCACAGGCGCAGACTTCTAAAACGCTGTTGTGGCCAGGAACAGGCTGCGGGATGCCCCTTCAGCTTTCCAGTGCAGGGTGGTTCTCTTCCACCTTCCCTCAGTGCAGGCAAATAAAATTACGGAGAAGTGAAGCGAACGCTAGCTTGCTCTGGGCCCTCGATGTTCCCGGTAGCTCAGCTGCAGACGTGCACGTCCCGGTCGGTTCATTGTCTGCGCGCGGAGTCGTCCTCGCCGCTCCCCGCGCTCTGGCTGCTGTCGCCAGGGAAGTCACGGTGCCGTGCAGCCCGGGGGAGCCGACTGCTGGTCACCAAGGGGGACGCGGACTCTCTCGGGGCGCCCACGGGAGCGTCACCACTCTGGGATGAAGATGGGGGTTGAGGGGGTACAGTGGACAGCGGGCTCGTGGAGACCCGGTTCCTTCGCCCCGGACCAGCGGTGGCCAGATGTGCGCGACTGTGCACCCAGTCGCCAGCCAGGGCCGCAGCCGGGCCGAGGGAGCGGCGGGCGCCGGGCAGGGTCGGTGCCAGGCCGGGCGACCTCCCCGCCGCCAGGGCGCGCAGCCCGGCCGGAACCGCCGGTGCCACTGCGGTGCCACTGCGCCCCCGAGCGAGCGCGGCGTCGCCGAGCGCGGCGCCGGAGACCCCGACCCAAAGCTTCGCTCTGAGGGCAGAGTTGCACATAAATCACCGGGCTCCGAGCGCTCCCGCCTTGCCCCCACTCCCGGCCAGAAAGGAGGCCGCAGAACAAAAGACGGGCGCTGCGTCCCGGGGCGCGGGGCGCGGGAAGGGCGGGAGGCCGGGGCGGCACGCGCGCCGTCTGGGGACCCGACCATATGCCGGATCCTGCGCGTCCTTCAAAGTCCCGCTGCCCTTGCCGCGATTCGTCGGCGGCCCCGGGTGACGGCGAGGCCGTGGGGCGCGGCGGAGGGGAGCGGAGCGGGCGCGCGGGGACCCCGTATCCGCGGAGGTGCGGGGCGCGCGAGTCCCGGGGAAGGAAGCAGGGACGCGGCGGCCGGCGCGGGAGGGACACGGAAGGGAGGACGGGGACAGGGAAGCGACCCACGCGCAGGGCAGTGCGCGCCTCCCATTTTAGGGAACGTGGCCTTGCGCCCCTCTCCTCCCCCACGCCACCCTTTCTCTTTCTCTTTCTTTCGCCCGCCAACCGCTGAACTGATTAGACTGTAATTAAGGCCATAAAGCCCGCAGATTATACACCTGTTTATTCACCAAAGTCGGGGGCTCATCAAGCAAATTAGCTGCTTCCGGGCTACACGTTGGGCCTCCAGTCTGCCTGATTAATGAAGTTTATTGGGAGCTGTTAAAAGCATTAACTGGAGAAAATCTGAGCAATTCGTCATATTTAAAGGATGGAAATTAAATCTTGCTATGCAAATGAGAAAAAAAATTTAAACCATCTTTAGGGGTTACTGTCTGCATGTTATTTTTCTTTAAAATCCTGTTCAGGATCTAGACATTACAGACGAAGCATTCCTTAGACTTCAAAGTTGCCAAAGATATTCCATCCCGATTTAGTTGGACTTATAAAGAAAACCTAAGAAGGAAATTGCCATACATATTCTGATTCCCAATGCAAAGGGATTTTTAAGAACCAATCATTAAGCCAACTCTGGAAAAAAAAAAAAAACCTAAAATTTTAAAATTGAAATCAATGTATCCATCTACAGGATGAGATTTGGGGTTTAACATTTGATGGAGAGGGCGAAATGAACGGCTAACAGAGAAGTTAGAGAAGTGCCCTAAATAAAGAGAGAACGTGGCAAGGATAGAAAGGTAGAGTGGCCTGCATGGACACTCCGAGAAAGTCAGGATTCTTCTAAACTGGCTACGGAAAGTGTTCCCCTGGCCAGGGTTCGTCCGCATAACCACTGTGGCTCTTTGGACAGGTGTGGGAGGGTGTGATTCAGAAAATAAACAAGAAAAGCGAAGAAAAGATAACCAAGTGAAAATAGGAAAAAGAGTGAAAACTGAGCACATCACTCAGAATTTGTGAAGTGCTGTACCTGTTTAGCTTGGGTGCTCCTCGGTGACGTCACTGCCGCCCAAATATTTATTAATGCTTGCAATTACAGACATGAAACCAGGGTGATTTCAGTGTTCTTCCTAAAAGAGAGAAATCTTTTTTCAAGAGTAACAAAAGTCCATGTGGAGATGCCTATTTCAAGAAAATATTGAACATAAACACAAGAAATATGCAGTGGGAAGCTTATTGTAATGGAAATGTTTTAAGATTTATTTTTAAAATCTTTTACATTATTTTTTCTAAGGAAATTTTAAGAATTAGCAGTTTGAAATGTCTAATCAATGTATTATATATTTGTTAAAGGACAATGTTTTTTGTCGTTTCAGTAACATGGATAAAGTAATACAACATGTAAATTCTAAATTCTGAATAGGAGGCAAAAGGAACAAGTAGAGATAATACAAAATTGTGATTTTTTTAAAGAACATTTTTCCCATCATACAGTCACTTCCAATAGATTCAGTTTTAAAGTATTTGATAGATTTTCATAGTTATTTTCATTAGTATTGTCCTTCAAGATTGATTTTCTAGGGCCGGTGAGATGGCTCAGCGGCTTAAGCGCCTGCCCGGCAAGCGCGAGGGCCCGAGTTCGACTCCCGGATCCCACATACGAAAAAGGGGCCGGTGATATCGCTCAGAGGCACGGGTGCCTACTGGCGCGCGAGGTCCTGAGGTCAACCCCCCGGTACCCACAAAAAAAAAAAAAAGATTGATTTTCTAGATAATTCTAAATTTTTTATTTAAAAGTTAAAGCATTGAGATTTATTAATATATCTTTCCTTAAGAAGTCACTTACAGCTGATGAAGGAAAATAACAGTAATTATTTATATTAATATTTTTGTTTTAAAGGTTTACAAAATTTTCCAATTTGCAGACTCCTTACCTTTGATAAGTATGGAACTAATAAAATGTAACTTCAATCTAAAAAATTTAATCACACCACCCACAAACATAGACAACCTTGAAAAATAGTTTGTCTTAATCTTGAAAATTCTTTGTATTATTTCTATTGTCTTCTAAAATTTCCAATATATTCTAAATTTTAATCACAAAAATCCCCTTTTGTTTCTATGAACATTATATATTGCATTGACTTATAAAATTACTTTGTAACAAAGAGGCTATAAACATTTTATTTACATGTTATAATAATTTAAAATAATTTTGGTTAACGACTAAAATTCTTGATAAATGTATCTGTCACTATCATTTGGATTATTTAGAATACAGCCTGTATTCATATTCTAATTATTGAGGGATCATTCCATTAAAAAGGATACATGTAAATTTTAATTCATTTTTATTCAAGCAAATGAGTTTTTCAAAAGAACTGTTTGTCCCATAATTTTGAAGTAACCTGAAAAAAAAAACAATTATCCTTGTGCTGAAAGTTGGTCATTTATTAGAATTTGTTTTAATATTTGATTTAAGCATACAAACCAGAGAAGGAGACAAGTTCTTGGAAGACATTTAAAAAATGCTTTTTGCTGTGAACACATTTTAGAAAACATTTTGTGTCTCATCTTTAGAAACAAAACATTTAAAATGATCTTACGTTGATCTCAGAATACTAGTCATCTTGATAACATATGTCTAGCAGTTCATTTAAAATATGGATATTTTTGTACAAAGATAATTTGCTGTCAGAGTGAGTAGTCACACAGGGTGGGTTTCTAAGCTACTGACTAATGGGTATCAGTCACTGTCATTTGTATTTCTGATCTCTAGAGTGGTGTGCATGGAGAAGGTCAAAGTGGTCCCTGACGATCAGAAACTTTTAAAACCGTTTGGAAAAGTTAATGAATTAGATTTCCCTGCACTTGAAGATATTAGGATTGGGAGATCAAGAATATTCACAATTGACAGGAAAACTCAAAAGTTTCTTCCTCCCGAGAAACTCTTCCCATAGCTAGGAAGCAGCAAGCCTTGGGAATGATGTATCAGCCTAACAGAGATGTTTCAGAGGCAGGGAAAGCGAAGTACACTCACCTAATTTTTGTTGTATTTATCTCATGGAGCTCTCGATAAGTGCTTGCAAATGCCTTTTGTGAAAATATCCCTTTTACTCTATAAAGTAGGTTTTCTGCTGTGGGTAAAATTATAATGTTTATGAACCATAATTATTGTTTTTATAAATCTTAGCAACATTCATGGAAATTCAGTGAAAAGTACATAACTGGAAGAAATGTATGACCCTCCTCTTTCTCCTTTCATAGGCTTTAAATGATTTATGAAATAAAAATGCTACTTCAGTTTGCTTTACTCCATCTTCTCAAATGTTCAAAATATTACAATATATGTAAAAGGGACCCCCATGTGTTCCTTAAGACCGACTGCATTTTTATCTAACAAAGATGGAAAGCATTTTGTTGCATTAGTTAATATGATTGATTGGTTTTGAAGATATATTTTTCACAGAATAGTATGGAGAAATACTCTATACCATACGGTATATACCTTTAATGACAAGATTGTCCTAACATTCAGCAAATACATTTACTATGCTACATTCATGTGTTGGGTTCTTAGAACTGATAAGTCCCCTGTAGAAACTGATTTAAGTGTTAGAATTTATAGATCAAAGCTGTTTTGGTCACCTTACTACTGTAAAATTATTAATGGAACAGTAGGTGCATGAAGATAATAGGGTGGGTAATATTTTCATTCTCAACTATGCAAATATTGTCTGAAATGAAATATGTTTCATTATTTTATATTTCCAGGTCAACCTTTTGAGTCTAGAAAGGTCAGTAACAGGATTTTGCTTTGATACATGATATGACCTAATTCTTTCATGTGTTGCAGAAATCCAAAGAGGTCAGAGGATGCCTCTTTCTTTTTTTCTTTGATATCAGTCTGCATTGCCACAGCTAAAATACCTCCCTATAATTGCAATGAGATCAGTGGGTTTTAAGTATGGAATGAATCAATTATTGTAAGCAGAGCCCCTGCGTAAATCACACAATGCCAAACCAACCTCAGGATTATAAAATGAATCTTTGACACGTATTCAAGGTTTCAGCATTGTCTCAATAATGAGGATGGAGTACCTACTATTAAGTGAAAGCAAAGTTTTATTCACTTACTAAGACATACGTGCATATTCATTAAAAGGGCTCGGATTGAATGAAGCTTGTTCTTAGCTGAAGCTCAAAGGAGAAAGATTCCAAAAGCATATTAAATGAATTGAGTGAGAAATAACTGTCTCAGTGCTCAAAAAATAGCAAAATGGTCCCTTACATTTTTATTTTAATAAAACTCTTAAAATCAACAAAGATCAGAGGATTATCACAAAAGAAATCAAGAATGCGCATTGTCAGTGTTGGCAGTTCTCAGAACTAGGTGTTTTCAACTGTGAAGAACAATAGGATGGAAACTGTGAATGGGAGTGAAGGCGAGGACAACCCCCCCCAACCCCGTTATTCTGATACACTGCCAACCGGCAGGCAGATTCCAAAAGGGCCAAGAGATCAGGTTTAAAGAAAACAGTTTCCTCGTGCATACTTTCCAGCACCTGCCTTGCTTTCTTTCCACTCTTTTCCTTCCCTTTAAGGTTGACATTTAGCAGTAATTCCCGTAACGTTGTGGAGTAACTTTGCAGTGTGCTGTTGTGTGGCAAGCCCGACACACAAACCGCAGTAGCTGGTTCACAAGTCCTCACCTGTTCGCTGACATAATTAAATTCTTCGGGTTGGGCCAGTGAGTTTTAAAAAACATTTTGAGCAATTCAAGTAGAGATGGTTTTTGCTGGCTTATCCTATTCAGCTTACATACTTCTTGAAATTATTTACGTTCTGTATCACATATTAATTAAGCTAGTAAGTATTAAAATTTTAATATACTTATTGACTGTAAGACCAAAGTTCTTTTATTATTTTTACAGTGTTTCTTGTGCTGCATTTTTATTAATCCATTTTAGGGGTTATGCACAGTAATAAAATTAAGATTAAAAAAATGGGATGCAGTCATATTAAATTAATTCAATATTTACAACACCAGATATGTAACACAGCGAAAGGAGGAATTTATATTTTAATAACATGTATGCATTTGGGTCGTAGCATATACAAAATAAGAAGGACAAACAATATTCTGATGTTTACTTTTCTACAGTTAAAATTGTGTTAAATTAAATATGATAAATCATATTATGCTTATTTCTCAAATGACAAAATTAAGAATTTTTGGCATAACTGTTATAGATATTTATAAGAAAATCACACCCATGGAATAGATTTTATGTGAAAAATACAGTACTTCAATAATTTCCCATCTGTTTTTATTTTGCTAGAATCAAAAATAAACATTCTGATATTCTTAAATGTAGCTGTTTTTTAATATGTTGTTTAAAACATAGCCAGATTGTTTTGGCACATATTTATATACTTATATATTAAAAAGATCTATAATTGATATGCAGGTATAAATATAAATAGCTCACACATAAAACTCACAAGAGTAAATTGCAAATCGGAATACAATAAAAAAAACTGTAAATGTATACCTGAAAGAGCTAAAATCAATGTCTTCGGATTCCTGTTCAAAGATAAATTTTTAAGTCGTGTGCTGGAATTGAAAAAGGAAATGATTTCAGAATAGTGAGCATTTACAAATAAAAATCAAGAGTCTACGGCTCCGTGGAGTATAAATTTGCAGTGAAAGTCTGACACCTGGTGGTTAAAAGGAGTGTAAGCCAAGAATGAGTATTTTAGATGCTTCTGTTTTTTATAAAATAAAAATTAAATTAAGAATTAGATGAAAGTCTTTCCTTTCTCCTATGTTTTAAAAGTTTGCATAAGACTTTCATTTTCCCCTAGTAATTTTACTAGGAATTTCTTTCAGATTTACATTTTGTAAATGTTTGTGCTAAAGACATCTTTTCAAGAGGATCAAAATATTGACCAGAATATTTTTTTAAAAACTGAATATGTATTTAGAAATTATTTAATAATAATAAAATCGATCCATAGATAATTACCTCAATATTATGTTCTTAGAATCAAAATGAACCCTTCCTAAACCTGCTCAGTAAACAAATTAAAAAACTAAAAATTCAGAAATTTAAAGTTATTTTTTGACAAAAAAGCAAGAATAACAACAAAAAAGTTAAATAAGTTGAAAGATAACTTTAATTTGTGATAAAAGGTAATTCAGGAAACAACACTTTTGATAATTACCTTCTTGACCATAACACTATTTTTATTACAATAATCCAAAAGAATCACCAAGTGGATACAGCAAACTATTTTCTAAGATTAACAGGCTATCACAGTGCAATATATACTAGGTGAAACCATCTTCTTAAATTATGCAGTAAATTACAATGACAATTTTTAAAATTAGGAATGTTATTTGCTAAAGTAGACTTCGCTTAGGCATTTCATATTATTTTAACATACTCCTCAAGGAACTCTTAAAAATATCACTATAGAAGAATAATAGAGGGCCGGTGAGATGGCTCAGCGGCTTAAGCACCTGCCCGGCAAGCGCAAAGGCCCGAGTTCGACTCCCGGAACCCACATACGAAAAAGGGGCCAGTGATATCGCTCAGTGGCACGGGCGCCTGCTGGCACGCGAGGTCCTGAGGTCGACCCCCCGGTACCCACAAAAAAAAAAAAAAAAGAAGAAGAATAGAAAGCTATTTGTTTTGCCCTTAAATTTCAGAATACAAAACTAGGCATTAATGCAGAATTTGATGTCTCCTGCATAGGCACAGTAAAACAAAGTTGCCAGAGGGGAAGGCATAATATATGTTCCTAGAAGATCTGACCAAATATTGGTGAAAATTGTTGACAATTTTAAAATATATCCTGGTAATTGCCTAAAATCCCCCTTTTGCTCCGAGTACTAACTGCATTTGTTGTTTCTGTTTGTGGCTCTTTGATGTCTTCATCTACGACAGTGTGACACTCAGGACGGGTGTGCTGCAGCTGTGTGACAAGGCTGCTGTCACCGCAGCTTTCATAACCCTTCCGCAGTGGCAGCTGTGCTGATCTGGTCGCTCCTCGATTCCCTATAGCCTTCAACTGACTCAGGGTCTGGGGGCGCGGGTCGGACTGAACTGGGCATTGGTCTTCCTCTTGCGAATTTTTGGAATGAACTTTGAGGAGGACACTTGCAGAAACTTCCAGATGAAGGATGAGAGGGACTCCCCTTCCACCATGGCAATCAGAGATAGAACTCTCTCCTAATATATTCATGAAAAGTTGATATTGCCACAAATGAAAAGAGACTTACTTTGCTGTGTTCTTAAAGCCCAAGTTCTTTCAAGGATGCCGATCAAGTAATAAAAACTATAGGTTTTTCCCTTTGAGACATTTCTTCTTATTCTTACATTAAATAATTTTTGATGAGATTCCTCTGCATTTCAAGAACTGTAAGGACTTGGAAGGTGGGCATTCTTTCTTGGCAGGCTTGTGAGTAAGTAATGCAAAGTAACTTCAAATCATTTTAGAATAAAAACAATTCTATATGTCCATTAATAGATGTCGGTGTTCATTTTCCTCATAAAATAGCTCAGTTTTCTTCCTCATAAAAATGAATATGTTTTCACTCTGAAATATGCTCTTTGAGGACCTTTTCAATAGCGACTCTGTTCTTCTCTCATAACACCCTGGCGACCCCAGTAGGAGCTCTTCAGCTCGGCACAGGTTGGAGGGAAAGGAACATAGTAAAACAGCAATAATTATTTTTTAATAAATATATAATGAATGAATGCAAAAATGATTTTCTTTTTTCATCCAGTATTAGTAAGATTTTTTCTAAAAGAGGCCATAAAATTGCAATACCTGGGCTGGTGAGAAGGCTCAACGGCGTAAGCACCTGCCTGGCAAGCACGAGGGCCCGAGTTCGACTCCCGGAACCCACATACGAAAAAAGGGTGGGTGATATCGCTCAGCGGCACAGGCGCCTGCTGGCACGCGAAGTCCTGAGGTCAAACCCTGGTACCCACAAAAAAAAAAAAATTGTAATGCCTATGTGTCTAACCATGTCTGAGAGAAAATAGTAAGATAAATTATTGCAACACATACATAAACGTATTATGGGTGGTAGCTTGGAAGATTCTTTGAACAGAGAGAGAGGAGAGAGAGAGACAGAGACAGAGGGAGAGAGAAGGAGGAGAATCATATATCACAAACCTTCACAATTCAGCAATCCTTGGGGTCCATGTTACAGAAGTAGGTACACGAAGCAGGTAACGTTTTAGCCGCTAATATCTGCATTGATAATGTTTATACGGTGAGTTGCCATCTGCTGCATGAACATTTGCACATATTAATGGGCCCTGAGCTTGTGATGATATAGTTTACATGCAGAAGCATGTCAGAAATTTGTAACAGATCAAATATGTGGGTCCATAACAAGCATTCCATTATCATATTAACCATAATTTGAACATTTGGTTTTCTGGTGCTTTTATTGTGAAATTACATATTTTTAGAGACCTCTTAATTAGCACATCTTCTCTAATCACTCTTAAGCACATTATTTTTTCCCCTTTTCATTATAACCTACAATATTAACTCCCCAGCCTCTTATTTGCTATCAGCATCCTTGTTTGATTGAACTATTTACTAATGGCACAGCCGTCTCTTCCAAACGATCCTGTCTTCTCCATACCAGCAAATCGAGTGTGTCTTCCCTCCTTGGGAGCCACGCAGTACACAGATCCAGTGTTTCCAGAGACAGAATTACCTTTTAAAGTGTCAGCACTAAATATTCGCTGGCTGTGTGTTTCTGCATGAATAACACTGAAATATGAAATGCTTTCTGGTTTGTTAGTTTAGCCAATGTCACCTGGTCCCCACACCGGTCACTCTCCGTACATCAATTTATTTGTTTTCAAGGTGCTAGTTGCTATCCAAATTCACTTCATTTACTCTTTTACTTCCTGATCACCTCTATTCCTCACTAGAGAGCTCCCTAAGCATGGGGTCCCTCCCACCTTGCTCGCACTGTACCCCCAGTGCCTACAGAAACATTTGTATAGAGGACCTTAGTAAGAATTCATCTTCCCTTACGCATTCTCTTTAGAGTTGACACCTTTTCAGGATTAGAAGAGAATTTAGAGTTAATTCAACCTCACAGCCCACCCAGAACCAGGGTCTAAGGTATAAGATCTCTGACAGGCACTCATGTGGCCTCTGCTTGTATTCTTGTGACAAGAGAATCACTGACGATTGAGACAACCTGAGCCATTTTTGGAAAGCTGTTGTTATTAGAAAGGTCTTGTGGTGGCTTGAAACATGTTTTCTTTATACACTCACCACAAGTCCTAGTTTTGCTCTATGGAAAAAAAAAGTCAATTTCTACATAATTATTCTTCCAATATGTGTACATGCACACACATACACACACACACGCGCAACTATTTTTCATTTTGCATAAAACATTGCTGACATTGCTCATTCGCTTACCTAGGCGTGGCCGACAGAAGCAATACCTGCTTTCATGCCCATGTAGCCAAAAGGAAAAGACAGATAATTAAGCACATTATGCTCATAACACATGTTAAGCACAATGTTTGGATGAGAAGTACAAGTTCAAAAAACCCAGAGTTAAATCAGGTCATGGAGAGAGGCAGGGCCCAGGTGCGCTAACCCTAACATGGCGGACGATGATACACCGTTTTGCACCTTGGTCCCCCTCCCATGCCCCAAGATGTATGTCACTTCGGGACACGTTGGAAATTGCTTTCATGGTTTTATTCTAGTTGTGATGACACAGTGGACTTGGCCTCCACAGAGTCATAAGGCAAAAGGAGATTCTATGAAGAGGAGGACTTTTACTTGTATACTAAATAGAGTATTATTAGACTGTTCAAAAATACAGAAGTTCCTGATATAAAACAGCAGGCATTGATTAAGTTCATTTCAACAGGAAATGACAGAAAAGCTTCACTCAGTATGGCTCCATCAGGGAAATATTACCTCAGAGTCAGGGATCTGCGACTCGAAGTCTCCTGGCTCGGCCTCATTTGTGGTTCGGCTTTGTCCGTACACAGGTTGCAAGACAGCTGCAACATCTGGTGTCACATCCAAACATGGTACTGTCCGGGAAATTCTATGTTTCATAACGCAGTCTTATTTTGAATGGAAAACTCTTTAACATTTGCCATTCGTCCATTCGACAGTTATTTATTCAGCACCTGATACACACCAAGCAATATTCTGAGTGCTTGGAATTCAGCGATGAGCAAAACAATAGACCTCTCCCTGGGTCTCAGTGGATGTCAGTGGGTTGTAGAACAAAGAATAGGACCATGATGAAATCAAGGCCCAATCTCGATACTCTAAGGAGAATGTCACACTCCTTTGTCATGTAGGGGAGAGTTAATCACTAGAATAAATTATGGCTTTTCTGGTAAAATTTCAGTGGGGAAAGGATATCCAGTAGACAGTTAATGGTGTCTGCAAACAGAACTTTTAAGAATAGGTGTTCAATTTGTGGAAACTGTAAAAATTTGAAAGTATCCATACACAATGCTGGGTTAAATAATCAAAATTTTTATATAAAATGATGAAAACTGTATTTTAAAAAACGTATGCAGGCCAGTGAGATAGCTCAGCAGCATAAGTGCCTGCCTGGCAAGCGTGAGGTCCTAAGTTTGACTCCCAGAACCCACATAAAAGAAAAAATGGGGCCGGTGATATCGTTCAGCGGCACAAGCTCTTGCTGGCAAATGTGAAGTCCTGAGGTCCACTCCGGTACCCACATAAAAAAAAATTAATTTATTTTATTTCATTTATATTATTTTATTTATTTTATTAACTTATTAATTTATTATTAAAAATTAGTTAATTTTAATGCATATTTAAAAAGACCAAATAGCAACACCAAAATATATGTAATATATTGTCTATAATTTGGATAATAGAACTATTTGTGCATTTGTGTTTTGTTTTCCCTCTTTTCCCCCTCACCTTTGTTTACTGGGCTTGTTCTTCTTTAAATAGTTCTTTAAATAAAAAATAAGTTCTTGTCAACTGTGCCTAGATACATTATCTACTGCTTGAGCCAAATCAAATAAATTCATGATACCTGAAGTTCCCAGCCCCAGATCAAAGCAATGACATCTTTAATGTTATTTTTTTCAGTACCTCCAGCTCAACCAAGAGCTAAGAAATTTTAAATAAAGAACTGCTTTGCCAAAAAACCTTAAGGTCAATGATCAGGAATACATAAGATTTTAGATTTTAAATAATGATCAAAGTTTGAGATAACTATAAATTCACTAAATATATACAGTATTCATATATGTTCTTACAATCATATTTGGCTTGGGTTAATGTTAACATATCTCATGCTTGAATTAATTGTGATTTACCAGAAAATCCATCTTACAGTGTAAAGAGAAAATTGTAAGAATCAATATTTGGAAATGCTTGGGACCTAGAAAACCTTGTGTGTGATATTTTCAAGTTGTTCTTCACGTTAAGTAACCAGAATCTAACATTATTTTTGTTGGTTTGATTTGCAGTACTGGGGGTTGAACCCAGGGCCTTCATGTTGGAGCTCCAACTCCAGCCCTTTCTTTATTTAATTTTTTATTTCCAGACATTATCAGGCTAAGTTGCTAAATTGCTTGGGCTGGGCTGGGACCCATGATCCTCCTGCCTCAGCCCCCAGAGCACTGGAATTACAGTCTAGCATCATTTTGCTATCAAAATTGTATCCCAACTTCCATTTACTGGGCTCAATGTCACGCTCTAAAAAGTAATTAGGGAAGATGAGACATTCCGCAATTTTCCTAGTTAAGATGCCCATCTGGAAATGGCAGGGTAAAATCTCCTAACCGGTGTAAACAGATAATCACTAGTGTGTGTCTGACGGGCCCAGAGGACATCCAGAGGTAGAAATGTGTTCGCTGCTGCCCTCGCAAACCATTTGCGGCAATACTGTGAGCGCTGCTTTTTCCTATCAGAGTGACACCTAAAAGGCTCAGAGCCAATAGGATTCTTCATCAATCACCTTGACCACAATGGCTGCATGCACAGGGGATTTAAGGAGCAGATCTGCTGTTTCGCTTTGGGCTGTGTGATGAACATTGCTCTTTTTTTCCTTTCTTCCTTTTCTTCAGGGCATCTCATCCATCAAGCAAACCACACAACAATTGAGACCTAAAACTAAAAAACACACATAACAACACTTGGCTAAATGATTGGGCACTGCCAAACCCACGAAGAATCAGGCTAACCGTCCAACTTGACTTAAAGAATCAGCCAGCCCCGGGTTAGACACGCTTGTAAACGAGCAGGCAGGTGCATCAGGCGTCACAGAGCTACAGATTGGCCCTTTAGAGACTTTAAATACCCCACGTTAGAGGATTTGTTTCAAAACTCAAATCAAAGACTTCAAAACCTTTGAATAAATGACGTTCACAACTAATCAAAAGCGACATTCTTAGGAAGCGAACACAGAACACAAGCGCTGCGGTGAGTTTCAGGCTGCGGCCCAGGCGCAGGAGTTCGCACCTGTGTGCTTGGCCTGAAGGGTGAACCAGGTGCGGCTGTGTCCGCCCACGGTGTGGCGGTGCAGCGAGCGAAACACGCAGAGCAGCTCCTCCACAGTCCCTCGGGACACCACGGTCGCTGTGGGCTCTGGCGTCCTGGAGGTCACATCTCCCTCCGAATGTAAAGGTGCCTTATTTTGTCTTTTATACGAGTGACTATGATTAAACTCCTGCTGTTGCGCTAAATTTCCAGGATTGTAAAAAGTCAAGGGAATTAGAAAGGTCACTGCCGTATTTCATCTCACCAGCAAAGCCTGGAATAATGTTATAGGAGGACATAAAAAATTACTCGCAGACGCTGTACCCAAATTTTGGAAAATTTGAGTGGAAAACCTACATGGGAAAGAGGCGTCCTTTCAAGTGTGTCCGTATAAAATGAGACTCCTTACTATGTGAGGTCATACAGTTAAGAGGATTTGGAAGCCAACTCACTACCAAAAAGAGGCTGGATGCTGGTCACCTGGTGCGACGATTTGCCAGGAGTTAGCTGCCACCTCCATCTGTCCGCGAACATATGAAGTTGCTCATAAATTTGAAATGTGGATTCCACACCTTAGCACCATAAAGTGACAGAGTAATACAAACCACCCTACTTTAGTATAACACCACCGGCTGACACAAGTAGAAGTAAAAATTTAGATTTAAATAGAAAATTGAGAAATAGAGAACCCAACAAAGAGAACATGCGTACAAATGACCAACTCTGCGTTCATTCAGGACAAAACACACAACGCTTTCTATGAATTTGTGAGATGAAAATATGTTCGTGTAGGTCAGTAATAAAAATAATAGTAATTGTGTTAATGCACACATGCCTTGGGTTCCTTTGAGTCCAGTTAGCAATATGGTGCTTCATGATATTTTGAAATCAAACTCATTCCAAAAACAGATATTAGTGCCAGGCATGATAGTATACCCCTGTAATCCCAGCACTTGGGAGGCTGAGGCAGGAGGATCACCATGAGTTCCAGGCCAACCTGGGGTACATGAGTTCAAGGCAAGCCTGACCTACATAGTGAGACTCTGCCTCAAAAAAACAAAAAACAAAACAAAACAAAACATATTAAGTGGATTGACCCAACAGACTGCCCCACATTCACTCCAGTGTCTGCATAACATGAAAAATCAATGTAGCACATCCTCAGAATAAGCCAATAATCCTGATGTTTGATGACATAAATGTAAACTATTTGTGGTTATTTACTTTAAATTTTGGGTAATTTTTTTAGGTTCTCCCTGGTAAATGGTGTACTGTATTACTTAGTAAACATTTATTGCAATCATAAAATGTTCCAGAAGAGTGTTTTATATGTATTGTCTCATTAAATGTACTCATAAGTCCCAGGAAGTAATATTATTATCCTCATTTTACAGATTAGGAAACTAAGACACAGGAAAACTAAGTGACTTGTATGAAACGACGGTAAAGCTGGGTGTGTGGGCCCCAAACCTAGGCTTTTACTCCATGTACCATGCAATGTAGACATAGTTCAGGCCACAAACCATAAAATACTGTGCTCAGTGAATTTTGGTATACCAATAAAATCCTTACAAAACAGCTGAGTGACTTGCATATGAACAATTTGTAGACTTACTGGAAGTTTTTCAAATATTTAATTAATTATAAGATCAAATTGCTGACCATTCCAGAATATATGTTAATTGTACTGCTTGAGATAACTTTGGTGAGCTAAGAGTTGGCATCAAAATAGTTGGTTGGATTCCAACATTTCTGTCATCTATGTACATGTCTGCAAAATGCTTGCATATTCTCATAATACCACCACCAACACGCGAGAGGATCGCTGAGGGAGACACCGGAAGAAATACTGTGAAGAGGAAGTTGGTGTAGTCTTCCCTAAGAGCTCATGATCCAGGGGACCAACCACGTGCACAGCAATCCACATGGTCATAAACCAAAGTGAATCAAGTGCCATGGTAGTTTCACACAAGCAAGATGCACACTGTGTAGACGAAGTCCCCACTATGGTCCATTTTTGTCTCTGTTACTAGTAAGCGATAGACTACAAAAACAAGCATGAGCTACCGCTTGACAAACCTGATAGGTAATTTACAATTACGTAAAAAAGAATCCGAGCAGCTGCTGCCCGTGGTGCTCCTGCAACAGAGATGTGAGTGCAGGGCTTGGGCCGGAAGTGGTCCTGGGAAGCCTGCATCCTGAGTGAGGAGAGGGGCCAGGAAGAGGGGGAAAGCAACCAAGCCACCGCCATCTCCGCCCCACTGGGGACCCTCCACGGGACCAGGTACACTGTGCCTTCCAAATGTCCCTCCCAAGATGGAACTGTGAGCATTTACCCATAGATCCCTGGAGACCAAAAGTTTTGAGTTTTTCAGGAGGCAAAAATGCTTCTGCATCTCCAATCTGTACTTATGCACACCCTGAGCAGACTTCGAGGAAACTAGTCCAGAAAAGTGGGACAAGCCTCGAGCTTGCATCAGAGATGCTGTCCTCGCAGGGGATGGTCACATCGGCTGCCTCAGAGTCAGAAGAGGCTGGAAGATGCAGAGCCAGGCACCAGAGTGTGTTCGGAATCAGTTTTCTCATCGATCTGTGTGCACATACAAGCTGTAATCAAGAAATATGGTGTGTGTTTAAATTTTAAAAATTATTGTAGTAAAAGACACATTGCTATTAATCCACCTCAAAATACTCTCCCTCACTTGAAACACACTTTTCCCATTGCTCTTGCCACTTTCTGTAGCAGTTCTGGAAGTCCTCTTTCGTGAGTGTCTTTAGGACATTGTGGCTGCCTCAATGTGCTGAATCAATTTAAAATGTTTACCTTTCATGTTCCTTTTGGCCTTGGAGAATAGCCAGTGCCAGATCCAGTGATGAAGGTGGGTAGGGACACAACATAATGTTTTTATGAGCTTGTCTTTCTGTTGGTTGGCACTCAGCAACAGCATTCACTGTATTTCTCATCACACCTCATAAAGACTCAGAAAAGAGGACTTGCAGAACTGGTTCAGAAAGTGGCAAGAACGATGGGATAAACGTGTTGAAGTGCGGGGGAATATTGTAAGGGATACTAAATGGCAATTTACTGCAATACATTTTCTTTTTATGTAAACACATGCTGTAATTTTTAACAGATTTTGTATGTTTGCCTTTTCCTACTGGGACAAGGGACCTTCATATAAGGTAAGGTAGATTTGTCTAAGGACAAACAGTAGAGAGCTCTGAAGTCAACGGGACTATTCAGGAGTCAAGCTATAATTGGACGCTTCCTATTCCTGCTGTCTAAGGGACTGACTGAGCTAGTGTGGAGCATTAGCTTGTTTTTAATGAATTTACTGTGGTAAAATTGGTCACGAGAAATTTTACGCGCTTAAAGTATATAATTTGATGTTTTGACACATACACGTATATATACATGAACATACATAAATATATACTTACATCATGAATCAGCACCACGATCAAGTTAATAAATACATATAACAGTCACTTTCAGTTTGTTTATAATTTTTAGATGTCATAATGATCACTTTCCATGATTGTTCCCTTTATAATAAGGACTATTATTATTATATAGGGTTGGTTAGGCAAATGAAATGGTTATTCACTTCCTTTCTCAGTAAAACTCCATCCATGCCCAGCTACTCATGAGCAGAAAAGATGATGTGGTCCCAGGCATCAGGTTGACCTGGTCAGAATCTTGGTTCTTTTTCCCAGTTACTCGTAGTGTAGCCTTGGGCACTCAGCTAGCATTTACACCACCAGTTTGTAAACTATACTAACAATGCAATTTCCCAGGTTGAGGAAACCCATGCCACCTTTGTTGTTGGAGTGAGCTCAGCCTACTTGACACTGACACAAGTTTGAGAACATGACCTGATTCTTACCTTTATCATTTGACAGGTATTTTATAGATTTTTTTGGTGAGAGTTTTGTTTTTGTACATAAAATATAGTAATGGTTATCAACTTGGCATCAGATGCACTGGGGACTTAAAGGGTTACTGAGCTCCATGCCAGGCTAATTGGATCAGAAAATAGGACCCAATGATCCGTATTTCCAAGAAGGTCACCAGAAGGTTCAGGTGCACTGGAAAATGGGGAAAACAGCGCTAGAGGAAGCTCATGGAACACTACTAGAATGTGTACAAAGAACCCCCCCCCATTTTTTAGTGGCACTGGGGATTGAACCCAGGGCCTCTGCACTGAGCTGCATCCTCTGCCCTTTTCAAAAACTTAATTTTTTTAGTTTGAGATGATCTCACTAAGTCATTAAACTGCCCCGGCTGGGCTTAAATTAGTGATCCTTCTACCTCAGCCTCCCAGAGTGCATATGCCACCATGCCCAGACTCCCACTCTTTTTATGAGGATGCTTAACCCACTCATCATGGCTCCACCTTTGTGAACTAAACCTCCTGAGACTCCACCTTCTAATACCATCCCCATGGGGGTCAGGATGTCAATATTTCAGTTGAGGGGGCACATTTCCATAACAAGCAAAAAAAGAGCAGCAGGTAATTGTAGATTCATTCACACGCTGTTGTGAGGAATGATAGAGAAGGATTCCATGCACACTTTACTTGGTTTCCTTCAATGGGGACATCTTGCAGAAATATAGCACAATGTCACAAGTACACTGATTTTGAGAGTCAGGACAGAGCGCGTCATCGCCATGTCAGTCCTTCAGGTTGCTCTTTAACAGCCACATCAAAATTCCTCCCACCCCAATCTCTCCTTCACCCTTGATTCTCTCTTAAGCATTAGCTGAGCATCGAGTCTTGATAATGACAATTCTTGAAGGATGATCTTTTCCTCCAATTATTGCCTAAGACAATTGGATTTACCAGTGTGCTTACTGCTTAATGGTGTGGATTGCTCTTAATACAAGAAGTGACGATAGCTACATCCGGTAATTTACTTCCACACAACTAACATCTTTAACAAGGTTTACTTTTTGGGGGGCCCTGAGAAAATGTTCATGAATAAATGGAAAAATATTATTGCTCAAACATCTTTGAGGTAAAATTATCCCAGCAGGAGGGATCTACCGAAGCTCTGGCGTCTCTCTAGAACCCTGAGAAACTGCAGGAAACAGAGGCGCTCTTGGTGTGCACATTAGTGTACACACCTGACCCTGTATTGCATACCATGCTGCCTGTTGTGGCTCTCAACAACAGATGTAGACCCAAGGGCCTGGCGAATGTTTTTTTTTTTTTTTTCCTTATTTGGGATGTCAGATTGCTAGGATTGTCAGGGTAGCATTCTGATTCTGGGCAGAGAGAGGAACACTGCTATTCAAGACTGTTTAAAACCTTCCCTGGGTTTCTACATCATAGCCGATGAACAATCCATACGCAGGCTTCGTATTTAAAACTTGAGTACCAAGTAGTATCTCGCCCCTCCCTTGGCAGTCTCACCTCCAAGCTTGCACAAGTGATCCTTATTCAGTAGAATCTGGAACATCATCTCCTCCCTGCCCCCCACCAAAAGTGCCCTTCCTATGTGGCTGCCAGATTCAAAGCTTGTGGTTAAACAGAACCAAACCAAAAAATAGAACCACAACATTTTCCCTAAAGGATAGACTTATCTATTAGAATTATCTCTCTACGGAGAGAGCAGGAAATAAAGGGCAAAAAAACCTGACATTTTCAAAGCATTTTTAATAGTTTATACATTTCTATTGAAAAATAGTAGTTTCATGGAAGTATATGTGCTCCACTTTACCCATTTTAGGTGAAAAAGAAATTTTCATGCTTATGCAAAGTGAAACAGTAGGTAAAAGAAAGTAGAAACATAACGGCAATCATTATAAATGTTTATAGACATAACTAAAGCTTTACCTAAAGTTCATCCTGTTTAAGGACATGTTTTATGTTGCACAATTCCTCTTAGAATATCAATCTAATAAGCACCAAATGAGGCTGAAGACAATGCTGTTATTAAAAAAATGGAAAAAAATGATTAAAATATGATAATTATACTGACAGCTTATATGCTCAATCTAATCAACCCAGCTTCCAATTTGTCATAATGTACACTCACTCATACATTATTGCTTAATTACAGCAACACTTCTATTTGGAAAGGTTGTCAATCATGTGAGTACCCATCATTTTTCTTCTTTTTTTTATCTGTGAAGGAGCATATTTTAAGCAAGGATTTGAAGCCTCTGTGCTATTGACTTAACCCTTGGAATACTTTTCATATACAACTATGGTTCTTATTAAATATTTTCTTTGTCCACAGATTTAGATGAATTTGTACTACACAATATTATTCTTTACATCAGAATTGATATGCAGTATTCTAAAGTGAAATTAAATATTGGCGGATTTGGGTGCCTGCTTGCGCTAAAAGACAAAAGACAGCTTTTTTGAGGAAGACAAGATTAGCCAGGATGTTTCTCCATTTGCCTGCAGTCCAATTGATATGATCAGGAGGATGAAATACATGAATGGCAGTGAGGGAGAAATTTAGCCAGTCTTTAAAAAGACATGAGTGCTGATGTAAGCAGACTTTCACTCTCCATAGCAAATTTAACTTTTCTCTTAATCTTTACTTTTTCTCCTCTGACTCCATCATTCTCCTTCCAGTTGGTAAAAAGTTTGACACATTGCTAAAAAAAATCATGCAAGGGTATCTACCTGGGTCTCCTACATTTAGTAACTTGACCATGTAACTAAGTGTACTAGAGCAAGATGCAGTGATAAGTTGAAACAAATATTCATACTGTTAGAAAGACCGTAAACTCAGCCTCAGTCACTTTGAAGACATTATGGAACGTATGAGATGTGTACGTATAAGTATGTATTTGTATCCTCTGTGTAATGCTGTGTAATACATCCTGCGGGGTGCGTGGTGTATATGTCGTCCTTCAGCATCTGCAGGGCCTGGTTTCCAGGACTCCTCAGGGACATCCACATCTCCAGAGGCCCAATTCCTCATGTGGACTTCCTGAATCTGCAGATTGCACCGACTGTGGATTCAACCAAATATAGAATAAATATTTCCCTTTTTGCCCTACTACTTTCAGGTTACACCAGATTGCAACAGAACATTTTTGGCGTATGATTGGGTAAATCTGCAGGCACAAACCCCATGGATACTGAGAGCTGACTGTACATGCAGTGGTCTGCATCTGATCTCTGCGTACAGTAAAACCTTGGATTGTGAGTAACTTGTTCTGCAAGTGTTCCCCAAGATGAGCAAACATTTCTAATACATTTTAAAAATAAGTGATGTCTTGCAATACGAGTAGTGTGTGACACCAAATGTCACATAATCGCAACCGAGCCAATGGATCTCTCTCTCTCTCTCTCTCTCTCTCTTTCTGGGATTGTGGGTGAACATCTCCAAACAGCAAAAGCTCATGGAGGAGATTGCATCTGTGGAAGAGGAGAGAAAAAAGGTGGAATGAGATTAGGGAGATGTGTAAAATGTGGGAAAGTGCAAAATTGTGTAGGAAAGCACCACCCGAATAATACCGTAGCAGTGCGAGCAATGAATCTATTTAACAACAAAGCAATGTCACATTTCCATGAAATCCTCAAAAGGAGACAAAAGCAAGTGTCATTGTGTAGGTTCCTTGTTAAAGTTGCACAACAACAAAAATATCTACTGGCAATTGAGCCAGTCAGGTAGCAGTGATTCCACTAGTGACAGTGAAAGTTGTCCTATACAATGACCCTCCTCTCTCTTGTCTCCCTCACACCAGCCATGAAGGTTTTCAAAGGTAAGTGCAGGTTAATTTATTTTTCTTTATATTTTGTATTTTCTTTATTATTTTGTATTACATTATAGTATTGTAATCATTTTTATATAATACTTTGGGGCTGTGGAATGAATCATCTGAGTTTCTGTTATTTCTTATGAGGAAACTCACTCAGATATACAAGTTCTTTGGATTAGAAGCATGTTTCTGGAATGAATTATGCTCACAAACCAAGGTTTTACTATCGATATATGTAGTGTATTCTCAATTTTTAACCTAGGTTATTTAATTGTCCATTTTTTCCAGTAGTCAGATTATTATACAAGAATTGAAAAATATCTTCCTGGATGTGGCAATTTTGGTCCTTGGGAATCTGCATTACTGTTTCTACGACTACATTCAACCATGAGAGTGCACAAGGCCATGGGAGGGAGACTGAATTTCTTCTCCATTTCTCTGAATCTCATCTTGTGTAAATTAAAACAGTAAAGTAGATGTTCAAATTTGCAGTATGCATTATTCCTTAAAAGCTCATTTTGTGAAGACAAGACATCTTGACACGTACACTCGCGAACTTGGAATAGGAACCCAGGAGAACCCCATTGCTACCATTTTCAGGACTTAGTTGCTACCTCTTCAACAATTTATATCATTTTACTTTTTAAGGAGTTAGTGATAATGTGGGCCTCATCCAAGGACCTAAAGGCATTTGGCACAAGCATTATTATTATTATTTTGTGTGTGTGTGGGTTTCAGGAGTCGAACTCAAGACCTCGTGCTTGCCAGGCAGGCACTTATGCCTCTGAGCTCTCACCGGCCCAAGCATTATTACTTTTAAGGAATTTATTTAAAAATATTTTATAGGCTAGGCATGGTTGCCCACATCTATAATCCCAGCCCTCTGAGAGGCTGAGGCAGAAGAAAGAGTTGCCTGGGCAACTTAGTGACACAACGAGAACCTCTCTCAACACAAAATATAAAGTGAGGAAGAACATAGCTCAGTGTGAAGGCCCTCAGTTCAATTTCCAGTAGCACAAAAATTTTCTTAACTAAAAATAAACACAAATTCATTACAACTGTTAAACTTGGAAAACCTACAAGCACAATTAAATTCAGTGATAATGGTTTCATGTCATCTGTCCTTACAATATTGTTTGAAATCTTTTAACCAAGTTCTCTATCTTGGGTCTAACACAGGCTTGCACCACAGGGTGGGCTTTGTATCCAGGTGGCTTCATTTCTTAATTTTTAAAATCTGTTACTCTTTTTCTTTCTAAACTATCATTTATTAAATAATAATTATTAATCAAGTTAGAAAATGAAACAAATGACTCTACTAGATAGTTCTGGATATTAACATTAAACGTAAACTAAACACATATGGAATGACTTCTCATTGTCTTTTTGATTTCCCATCTAACATCGATCACACATGCGTATGATGCTCAAAACTGGAGTGCAGCATTTCAACTCAAGAGATAACAGCCAGAAAACTGTGAAACTCCCTTTGGTTCCATTCAGTTCTGGAAAGAATATCTTCATAGTTTATTCTAGAATTTAAAATATGGCAATACCCAATATGGCAATACATGTGCATGTCTGCAACTTTAAACTGCACCAAAATAGTAAAAATAAAAGTGCTAGTAGAGCAAAATGTAAGATGTAGAATCTAAGGTAGATACAATTTTGCTATATAATTCTTTTAACTTATCTCCTTTGTAAATTTGTTTTAATAAAATCTTGAACAAAAATTTAATAATATATCATTAATTTATCTCATAAGTAACAAAAATTAATGTTGGAAAAGTATACAAAACATGGCATTCGATGTGTTTTTAAAACTGTTTGGAGTCCCTGTAAGAACAGTAATAGTTTAAACCTAAAGTACGTGCACAGGCAGCTGAAGATCCCGAGGGACCAGGCCACCCGAGCAGAGCATAAAGTCCAACGTGGACTTTGATGGCATCAATAGTGTCGTGAAGAACATTTCTGTACCATACCAGAACTTCAAAGCCTCCTGTGGACACTTTCCCCTCTAGAGCCGGCATATGTTTATATGGGAAAGCTATTTTTTTCTATTTATTTAGTAACCGTGGTCTTACTACAGTCTTAATTTTCAATATTTTTCTCATGTTAGATCAGATTCAGGAGGTTACTGTCTATTATCAACCGTTGTTTACATTTGGATTCGCAACGAGTACAACCTCTCAAATCCTGCCAGTGCCCTCGCATCTTGTGGAAGTTGTAAATAATGGTCACAAATTTTTTCACAACTCTCCTATCCAGAGAAGGGGTGTAATTCCTCTTGCTTGACTCTTGAATCGAGGGTGAACTTAGAACTTGTTCAGAATAACCGTGGGTGTGAACGGCAAGTCTTCTGAGGCAGGGTCAGGTAGGCCTCCTGGTGTCTCCTGGTTCTCTCAGGACGCTGGCTCTGGGAAAATTCAGCTGTCTTGTCAGGACCTTGAGGTGCTGTGGGGTGCTCTGGCTCACAGTCACAGTTGGGCCTAATCTCCCAACCTCACTCACACAGGCACCAAGTATATTCATTGAGCTATCGCCGGCCCTCCCGACAAAACTGTCCACTGGCTGAGTCCCACTGAATGACCTTTATCAATGCAACAAGCTCCAGAAGAACTGGCCCACCAGCATGGATCCCTGACCTGTAAAACCCATGCAGCATAATTAAATAGCTGATATTTTAAGCCAATAGTTTTGGAATAGTTCCCTCCTCAGCAGCAGTAACTGCAGCACTTCAAAGGGACTTTATGTCAGTTCCAAGGCCAATTTACTTTTCCTAGTGGTCATCTTTCACAAAATAACCAACTTTTTAAAAAGTCTCCAGTGTATATTTTCACGAATGAAGGTAAATGTCATTTCTTCCCAGTCTTTCTACACCTCGGATGTACCAAGAGCTGATTCTAATAGTTTTATTCAACCATAAACTTACTAATTCATAGACAATTATGTCTGAAGCATTCCTCAAGTAATAGTAAAGTGTGATATTGATTTTATGTGATACCCAACAGTTTAATTTGATGAAGGAATTTTTGCTTATGGTTCATTCAGCTATCTGCCTGAATGTGTTTATCACTACCGCTGTGGCCAGTGTTATAGACTTGTCAGCCATGACTACATGGGCCAGATTTTGACGTTGTAATTTAGTCTTCTTTTTTTTATGGGTACTGGGAGTCGACCTCAGGACCTCTCGCGCCAGCAGGTGCCCATGCCCCTGAGCGATATCACCGGCCCTTTTTTGTATGTGGGTTCCGGGAGTTGAACTCGGGCCCTCGTGGTTGCCAGGCAGGCGCTTAAGCCGCTGAGCCATCTCACCAGGCCATAGTCTTCTGATCCAATTGTAATTTACAATCCTCATAGGATGGATGCCTTTGTAATTTAGTCTTCTAATCCAATTTTTGGTATAAATTGCAGCAGTTTATATCAGACAGCTTTATTTTGAACTTGGTCTGAAAAAACTCAATTCATTTACCAGGACAACAGGTGTTGTTTTCTGATGTGGGATAGGGTGTGGGGGGTAAGAAAACTGTGACATTTAGTGCTACTGTTTGACAATATTTAATGCACTTTCCACTCATCATTGTACAATAAAATCTACTTTTATCAAATTCATGATTATCCACTTTGTTGGGGGAACTTCTTGGGTGAAATTACTGTGATCACATGTAATTGATTCACCATCAGTATTTACACTAGAGTCTCATTGTTTTTATATTAGCATCCAAGAATCTCTTATTTGTACAAACTGTGGGTAAAATACATCACCATCATTGTAATTAGAACTCTGGTTAATATGCACTGTGAGAATAATATGTGCCTGGCACTATTCTAACCTCTGTATGTGTATGTTTCACCTCATTTACTCTTCAGAGCCCCTCTAACATCGACACTATCTTTATTCTTTATTTTCAGTTGAGGACATTGAGGCACAGAAAGATTAAGCAGCTTGTCAGAGCCTCTAGGTATCAGAAAATATTAGAATGGGGATTCAAATGTGAGTTATCTGAGTGCACCAAAAACAGCAGGAAGTTGCTTGGAAAGTTGAGGCCCAAGCCCTTGCCTCAGCTGCAGTCTTGACATTTTACCATTTCCTTGCCCTTGTGGTGTGAAACCTCTGCTGTCTCCCTCTTTCTCCTAGCCCCAGGTTGCTGAATCACTGCACTTAGTTCACCTGCTTTCTGATCGCTCAGTTTTGGTGTCAGCTGATCTGAGGGCGGATTCCAGGTCCATCCCAGCACCATGGGCTTAAACCCTGCATCTGCATCATTAATCTGGTTCTCTTTGCTGATATCCTGTGTGATGGGTTCATGCCCATATGAAAGCTGCTTGGCCATCATGGCGGCGCTCCAACATGGCGACAAGCCCAAAACAACAGCATATCACCCACTTCCTCCTTCTTCCCCAGCCCAAAATAAACTTCCTCTCCCTATTTCATGCATGCTCCAAAAATCTCCCAATCCCCCTCCATTAGGTCACCTTGCCCACCCCAAACTCCACCCCCAGCTAAACCCAATAAATGCTTTGTCCCCCAGCCTCCTCCTCTGAGGGTCCTCTGCATCCTACTGCAGCCCTCCCATGCCCCTGCATTAAAGCCTTTTCTCAATCTCTTCTTTATCTTTACTCCACCAGACCTAACACTATGTTCACACAAAATCTGTGCATGAACATCCCAAGGAGAATTTGGAAATGTTTCTAAATATCTCAAGCAAGTGACATAACTGGAAATACAAAGGGAAGAAAATGAGTTTGAGGGCCCGAAACTGTCCAAAGAATTATCATAAGTTTTCATTTCCTTCATACAACAGAAGAGCTGACAAGAACCTTTGTGTGCTGTGAAGGAAGGTGAGAAAGATTCAGGAAGGTGGCATCTGATTGAAGGAAGGCAGGAAGGAAGGCCACTGAGCCAGGCAGTATGAGGTGGATGGCCCTTTGCTGTCCCCTTAAGACCTCTGGCACTTTCTCAAGTGTGTGCTTAGAAGACCACACACAAGCAAGGATCTTCTGAAATTTCAGAAAAGTATCAGAGAATTTAGGTTAGCTGCGTGGAACAATGATCTGACCTAACATTTTAATAGGGCATTGAAATCCCTACTAAACTTAGATCAAATTTAAGCCAATTGGATAAAGAGGAAAAAATCCAACCAGGCCTAGTATATAGTGATATTAGACATATAAAGCCTATTATGGTCAATTGAATTCTTCATTAGGTTGGTTAAATGCACCACATTTTTTGATATCAACATGGTGTCACCGGGTGCTAAAAGAAATCTATACTCTTATTCCACAATAATGTTAAAAGATACAACAACAAGGGCTGGAAGTGTAACTCAGTGGTACAGCATTTGCCCAACCCACGCCTGGGTTCAAAATGTGACTTGTTGGGCTGGAGGTGTAGCTTAGTGGCCCTGGGTTTGATCCCCAGCACTGCCCCCCACTCAAAGCTTTCCTCCTCTATCTGAAAGAAAGCTTTTGAGAAAAGAATTTAAAACATTTTACTACATTGTAATTGTTATAGTTCTTCTAATCAATAACATATATAAATATGTGTAAATGTAGTATATAATGACTATGTGTGCATATATATAAATCAATACCGTGTGTGTGTGTCTAAGCTCGGAAAAAGTAAAGTAGATATATTGAACTCTTTTTTCACTTAACCAGTATAATGAATAAAATATTCAAAACACATTTATGGCAAACCTTCTGTATGGGAGGGGTTGTAAATCAGGACAATTACATCCGGTATCTTATTTAACATTTTTATAAGATACTCATTTTTCGTTTTCTTTGTGAAAAATGAAATTTAATCCCTCTGTAGCCTGAGGGAGACCACTTAACCTTTATTTTTCAATTTTATTTAAAATTGAGGTGATAATATTTACCTCCCAAGGTACTGTGCATACTAATTAATTAACATTGGCAAAGATCTTGAAGACAAAAATGTGTCTATTATTATCATGTTTTTATTCTCTATAGTGTCCTTAATGCCCCCCCCTTTCTTTTTTGTAATTCCATTTCTTCTCAGTACGGTATCTTTTAACTGGAAACAATTTGACATTGGCCATACCTGCCAGCTATTATCAAGATTTCCTGGCTAGGGATGATGTTTATCCTAATGTTTGTACATCCATACCAAAACACATTCACAAAATGTAGGTCAGTTTAATTGAAAATAATATGATGAGATTATTTAAATATTGGCTTCCTTGAGATTGAAATAGGTATGAATACAAGGTGTGGCGTGTTTTCATAGCACCATGTATATGTAATACTTCGAGACAGCTTTAATGTTAAGAAAAAAAATAGAAAGCTCAGTTGCCGGTCTGTTCACTTTTCTAATAAGGGTTGCTTCCATTTAAAACACCCCCATGTCGCCGACTATGTTTAGGAGAACTCAGAAGAGTATTCTTATTCTTGTGAGGCTACTTCGCAACAACAAAGCAACAATCTTGTATGTGTAATTCCAAGAGCAAATTAAATTGTGTTCTTATTGAACTCCTCCGAAAATAGTATTAAAGTTTTCATCTATGGCACCCTGTTCATGACATTTATCTGCATCACACTGCTAATACCCGTAGCAATGAAAGGACCTCCAAAATCCTAAAATACAAAGGAACGCACTGTAAGCAAGCAGAATGGCAAAGCCATGAGCTTTTCCCGTGTTTCTCTTTAGGGCCAACGTTATACAGTCAGCCCTGAGTATCTGCAGTTTTGCATCTGTGGGTTCAACAAAACACAGATCAAAAATATTTCAGCAAAAATACTGTCTTCCCACTAGACTTATACATATTTATTTGTACTCATTATTCCCTGACAGTGTTACAACTATTTACATAGCACTTGCATCGTATTAGGTATCATAAGGAATCTAGGGATAATTTAAAGGATATGGGAGGATATGCATAGGATATGTGTCACTACCTTTATCTATGCCTTTTTATATAAAACAATTGAAAACCCATGGATTGTGGGTGTCCACCATGGGGGAGGGGGCTGACCCTGAAACCAATCTTGAATGAATCCCAAGGGAAGATTGTGTTTTTTGAAAAAGAAAAACCTTCTCAATTTCCATGTCAACCTCAATGCACTTTTCTTTCTTGTCTATTTCCAGTCTAATTACCTGTAAACAGTGAAGTGATTCTGAAAAGCTCCTCTTCTAATCTAAGGCCTCATGTGTGCCCTAATTTCTTCCACGTCCTGCAATTTAAAGAATTCATTTGGGCCCGGGGGTGGCCTCACCATACTGTCTGGGCGATGTGTGGCGGATGTACAAGAAGCAGCTAAATGATCAAGCCCTAAATTTTGGAAAGACGATCTCCTGGGCACTAATGATCCGGAAGGGGTTCATGGTAGTAACCAGAAGTGAAAGCGCCATTGTAGTGGTGCTCAGCGGCCATGGAACCTGCTTCTCATAGAGGAGACTTTCTAGAAAGTCGAGTTGAAGATCCCATATGAGTGGGGCAAATTGTTTTTAGGATAGAAGGAAGAGAGATTTGCATAGTTCACCAAGTCTTGAAGATTCATGAAAAGGGAAACGGACATATCAGGTTTTTGATCAAAGGGAACAACAGTGCTGTTGATGACGGAGGTCTCTATAAAACGGACAACAATGGCTACGGAGAGAAGATGTCACGAGGAGAGCAAGGGGATTTGTTCCTTATATTGGAACTGTGATGCTCCCCTTCAGTGACTGTCCTAAATTTAAGCACGCAGTGTTCTTTCTGCTGGGTTTGTGGGTGCCTCGCTGTCCCCGGGGAGATGCGTGCTTTCCTTCACTGAAGGTTGGGAGTGGACGCTGTGCTGGTCTTGACGGTGGAGAGGGGAACGCACGCATTCGTGCTTCTCCGTGACGCTGGTTGTGTTAGCTTATGTTTCCACACAAGAACACGTGTGGGGAACGCATGTGCACCGCGGAATGCGCGTGGGACTTCAGTCGCAGGATTTCATATGCCATCACTGTCACACTTTCATCTTGCTGTGTATCAGTGAATTCTGTACAGTAAAAGGTTGAGCCAAAGCTCCCAGTGTTTGTATTTGGAAGCCAAGCTGCACTTCGAGAGTGCCCAGAGTCCTCTAAATGCAACTCTGCCAGAGTCCCAAAGCGTCCTTGCTCTTTGGAATGGGGATGGTACAAACTGAGGTGGTTATCAAGTCTTAACTTTCAAAATTTTAAATAAAAGCCTTTGCACTTTGGGAAAAAAAAAAGGAATTAGTTTGGAAAATAACAGTTTTAACCAATAAGTGGATTATGAAGTGCTTGCCTTATGAGGCCCAAAGTGTTTCTATCACAAGTATTAATATAACATAACATTTTTATATGTAAGGCCTTGTACACTGTCCAAGATACAATGTAAGACTAGCACAGCAGGAAAGAATACGTGAGAAGCTTTCAATTGGTATTTATGTTACACAAACAATAAAATACTATTAGAATCAATATAGGTTGGTATATTACAGCATGAAGTCAAGTAGAGCAAAAGAAGGCTGATTATATGATTTTGGACAGTTGATAAAGCCATCTTAAATTAAGGAAATAATAATATATTAAGAGCTGAAAATTAAACACCAGAAGTCAAACTTCATAAAGTAAGCAAATGTAAGCAAATGTCTTCATAAAGTAAGCAAATAATATCTGTGTGACAGATATTATTGTAATATCTTTCGTCTTGTTTTGTTTTGTTTGAGACAAGGTCTCACTATGTAGTTCAGGCTGACCATCTCCATAGTGCTGGGATTACAGGCAGGTGCCACCATACCCTGCTAGGAAGTGTACTTTGGTACAATTTCTCTGGGAAACAAACGAGCAATAAGATGACAGCCTTTGACCCAGTAATTTCACTTTAGGGACTCTGTCTTAAGGGAAAAAAAATTAGATGCATATAAATATCTACTGTTTATAAAAGTAATATTCTGAAAGCAGTTTAAAATTCAACAATAAAGGTATGACTAATGAATAATGTTATGTCCATTGAAAATATTTTATAATATATTTTAGAAACTAATGACCTGAGAAAATGCTTATTACTCAAAGTGAAATGAAAAAAATGGAAGATTTTAATTTTACAAATCATATATTATGTTTGCATATATGTATGTATGTGTGCATAGCACAAAGAGAGTTGGGTAAATATACCAAAATTCAATTACTAATTATTATTCTTGATTGTAGGATTATGTATAATTATTATTTTCATCTTCATAACTCTTCTACATTTTCAAGTCTTTTAAAAACTAATGCTGGGCTGGTGAGATGGCTCAGCAGCGTAAGCGCCTGCCTTGCAAGCACAAGGGCCCGAGTTCGACTCCTGGATCCCACATACGAAAAAGGGGCCGGTGATATCGCTCAGTGGCACGGGTGCCTGTTGGTGCACGAGGTCCTGAGGTCGACCCCCCGGTACCCACAAAAAAAAAAAACTAATGCTGATTAAAATATCTCAAAACTTAATTTTGTCATTTAGAAAAGCAACATTTCTTCTTGAAATGTGTTCTAAAGCAATATACTCAATTTGTGTGTAATATACAAGGAACTTTATCACAGCATTATTTGTTATCTTAAACATTGCAAATAACTGTAATGCCATTAGTAGCAGGGATAACTAGTACATCATTTCCACAGTAGATTATATCACATTTATTTAAGCCAGTGCTGATGACTATGTAAAAACAAGAATGATTAAAAATAAAAGACATCAAATTGCATGCAAAGTTTGCTTTGAGTTGTTAAGTGTATATAAGCTATATGTGCATATAAAATATTACAGGAAAACTTGCAAACACTAATAGTTACATTATTTCACTGGTAAGTCAACTTTTTTGTACCTTTTCTGCAAACTTATCTGTAATATGCCTGTAATATTCCTTTTTAAGGAAATCTATAACCCAAGGGATAGTGCTGAATGAGAGGAGAATGGCTAATGAGACCTTCGTGCTTTTTCTCAGTTCTAACCATCTGTGTGGACTCAGGTCCTCGAGCTCCTTTGAAGTATTAGTGCTGGTCAGGGAAGTGTCGTGGTGCTATCAGGTACTGAGTTACTGGGTTTCACTTCGTCCCTGTTTCAGGACGCATGCGTGCATAGCATCCTTCCAAAGTGCACTTGTCCTCGAGTCTGGGAGGCCGAGGGTCCACATGCCTGTGAGTGGCCCTTTTGTACATAACCTGCAGGTCAGAGGCCATTTCTAAGGTGACACACATTTGCTTACGTAGGACAAGATAAATTTGCTTTAAAAATCGCAGTCCTTTATAACAACATCTCATATGATACATACATGATGAAGTAGATTTAATATTTTTGTGAGACAGTTTTCTTTTATGGGCGGGTTCTCATGTATGCTACCAAATGATCACATAAAGGTGATCATGACAATAAATATGTATTTTTTTTTTTTGTGGGTACCGGGGGGTCGACCTCAGGACCTCGCGCGCCAACAGGCACCCGTGCCGCTGAGCGATATCACCGGCCCCTTTTTTGTATGTGGGTTCCGGGAGTCGAACTCGGGCCTTCGCGCTTGCAAGGCAGGCGCTTACACCGCTGAGCCATCTCACTGGCCCTAAATATGTATTTATTAATCCCCCTTCTCTGCTGTGGATCCAGGCTGTATAGAATGAACCTCTCATCATTTAAGAAGGACACTTTGATATTTAGTTTTATTTCTTCACTTAAGATAATAAAACTGGGACCGGTGAGATAGCTCAGCAGCATAAGCGCCTGCCTGGCAAGCGCGAGGTCCTGAGTTCAACTGCGGGTACCCACATACGAAAAAAGGGCCGGTGATATCGCTCAGCAGCACGGGCGCCTGGTGATGTGCAAGGTCCTGAGTTTGATCCCTGGTACCCACACAAACACACACACACACACACACACAAACAAACAATAATAAAACTGGGGAATGTAGCTTACTGGTAGAGTATATGTTTAGCATGCATAAAGCTATGGGTTCAATCCCTGGCATCAACAAAAAAAAAGAGAGGATGATAAAATTGTTCTGCAACTGCTTGACTCTAGTGGAAGGGAGGAGAAATTAAGAAAGCAACAAATACTACAGGACTTTTCCTCACTATGATAAACAAAGCATCCATACGAAGGGTGACTTTCTCTTACTAGGTCTTGGGACTATGACTTTTTTTTGCCAATATCACAAAACATCTATTTCACTTCACCTACTGCCAAAAGAAAATGGAGAAAAGAAATAAAAGGACACAAAGAAGGGAAAATTGAAGAGGAAATATAAGTACATGTATACATAAAATCTCATGGGATGAAATATACATAAATAATTGGACACATCATCTTAATTAGTACCTTGTGAATACAGAAGTGTTCAACTCAGTACTAATGATCTTGATACTGTCACTGACCTATAACTAATGTCAAAAATTTGCAAAAATTCAAAGAACATCACCCATAATATCAATGTGTCCTAACATCAAGGTCACTCTCTAATGATGAGGATCTTAGCCACTTACATAATTTATGTGTAAATGAAGAATATGGATGCTTTATGTTTCTGAAGAAAAAAAAGATCTACCAATTCCAAGTTTCTGATCCCAGGCAGGGCTCTCCATAATAATAATTCCAAATGATATCACATTTCCAAAAAACTCTCTTGAGAGCAAGCTCAGAGCCATACCACTCTCCGTAAGAATTACCAATTACTCTTTCTCACTTCCTTCTGAGCTGCATAAGAGTTATCCATCTTTAATTTTTCAGCAAATACGTTATAGTCCTGGAGCCAGGAGTGAAAAGAGCTTGTCCTTAAATTGCCAGGTCTCAGGGCACTGCCGTTTGCTCAGGTTAGAAAACAAAACCCCATTCCCTGTCCTTTGATCTATTTGAAGAGTTTCTCCGAGGCAGCAGGCCACCTGTTCCCTGTTTTTTTGTCCTCATGACCTGAGATTACAGGGTCAGTTTTTTATTTCCAGTCAAAACATGTGTCTTTCAAACTAATGTCAAGATATTCATTGGGGCCAGGGCAGAGCGTACAATGGAGCCAACTAGACTGATCCTGCTGAAGCTCAGACACCTGTTTAGAAGTGGAGGTTGAGAAGGTCAAATTGGACTTGCGAACTGAGTGTGACATCTTCCTCAGCTCCTGCCTGCATCCCCCCTGGTTTTCTAAATTGCTCTTTAAGGTGAACAAAGCTCTAAAAGGTAACAGATGTCACAAGGGGGTTAGTTCCATGTGCTGAGACATCTGCCATATAATAGGTACACATGACCCCACGTGCTAAATTTTCACTATTAAGAAAACTGAAGCTCAGAGAGGTTGGAAAACTCACCCAGGATCACAAAGCTTCCCTCTGAGTGCCGGAGATGGGAAGACAGCCTTGTTTTGTGTGTTGCCGGGATGTCTGCCTTTCCACTCCATGCCTGAGTAGTGATTTCTAGCATGGGAAGTTGGGAGGTCAGAGAATAAAGAAATCATTGAACCTCTGAATTAAAATTCTCAAACAAGGTCGTTATGGGGAAGAACGGAGGAAGTTATATCTTGCAATGAATAGCTCCGTGCATTGTGTCTTTCTAATGGGAGGCAGGCAGGCGAACAGAGGTGAAATACAGGGAGGAAATAAAGATCAGAGCCTGAAAGCAGCAGCAGATAAGCAAGACAGTGGTGAAGAGCAGCGTAGACTGCACTCTAAACAGACAAATGCAGAGCACTCAGAGCTGGGCGGGCAGCCCTTGTTGAAATGCAGCCGGTCTCAGGCTGCAGGTAGCAATGGCTAAGTTTTCACCTTCACATTTACACAGCTCTTCCCCCAGAAGATCATTCTTTGAGCTGAAAGAAATAGGAGTCAGGAGCTGTGCAGCGGTGCATGCCTGCTCAGCTTATTAAAACATGGGAAGAAGGCAATATTTTACCCCCCAGAAATAAAAAAAGATAGACAAGTGAGAGCAGCTAATCCATCGGAAGAAATTAGCAGGCAGAGTATGTAGCTGTTTGAAATGATGAACGAGGCTGAAATAGCTACACAGGCTAACATCCAGTGGGATAATTACTCCAAGCTCTCAGGCTAAAATCTGTCTTGGAGGAACTGGGAGGCTTTGATGACTCAATTTCAATGGGCATGCTTATGAAATACATAGTAAAACCTATTAAAATTGAAATTGTTCTTGGTAGGTATTCAGTGACTAGGCTGCTGGCCCTGTCAGACGGCTTTTAATAAGGTACACACTATTTTTATTCTCAAAAGTGGCATGTACTTTAGCTGCCCACATGCTCAGTTTTAACCCTATAGTAACCTGCCCATGATTTTTCCATCTATGTGGTGAGCATAATTATTTGTCTTCTGGAAAATGGTGAGTTTCCAATTGAATGTGGACATTGTCGGCTTTTGCTGGAACAAAAGCTGCTTCCTTTACTATTCTATCCACTAGCTTTCCAGCTTCAAAGACAAGGACTTACTGACAAGATTTATAATTTTTAATGTCCATGGAAACATATGCAAATGTTTCTATAATATACACCCACTGATCTAAGGCAACTTCACTTTCCCACAGGGGATGGGTACCATGTTATGCCAAGACCATCATTAGGCTGTTCATGTGGAATGCATCCAACTACAATCCAAACTAATCCCTAGATTTTCAAATAAATAGATTCCACTGCCTGCATGCCTAAGCATAATTGTTTTAAGAAAATCCTCAAAAGTGAGGATTTGTAAGACCATGCCACTCTAGAACAGTAACAGTGGCATCTGGGACGCGGTGGAAATATAGGCTCTTAGCCTCCCTCAGACATAACGAGTTAAAGTCTGCATTTTCGCAAGATTTGTGGGATAATATGCATTAACATCACAGTTCCAGAAGCACTGTTCTCATGCACAACTAAATTTTAGGTTTTTGTACCATCCATCTTCTATGCAAATTTGTGCTCAGTCAAATCTTTATCATATAAAATATTTTTGAAGGAGGATTGGGGCCATACAGAATCAGAGGAAATAATTTCACCTACCTACATTAATAAAACTATTCCTTGACTCAAAAATAATGAAAAAGAGTCAAAACAACTATGTGACTTGAGAGACTCAAACAGCCCAAATAGATGCTTAAAAAAATTAATTCAGGGAAGAAAAGAAAAAACCTTACAAATTTTTAGTTATTATCTTCAGGCAGATATGAAGCAATGCTACAATTTCTAAAAGAATAGGCTTCTTAGAAAATAAGTGAGTTTTTATGAATTAAAAATATGATTCTTAAAATCAAAATACAATTTGACAACATGGAAGTTAATGTTTTAAAAAATTCCAGAATGTAGAGCATTAAAGAGAAGGGATGAAAAGTTTCAGTCAGTCAGTTGGTCATCACACAAGCATTTATTGTGTGACTACTCTTGAGTCCGGCCAAGCTAGCAGTGTCACAGTGAACGAAATTCTCTCTGTGCTCCTAGAACTGATGAGGTGAGCATGGAATAGATGCACCTTAAGAGGTCTGGAGAGGCAATTAAGGAGGGCTGATCCTCACTCAAAAGGGATTTCAATAGAACAGATAGAAAAAGCTAAATGATACATGCACAAATAAGTAAGACTTCCAGGCACTGAAGACAACCATGATTGCCTCACGTCTCCAGATGGAGGACTTTCACCAGAAAAATGTGCATTATAACTTCTTTATGGATTCCCAGAGCTCTTCTGTGAGCCTTCAGCTAAGAAACCCTTATGAAGAAGCGCGGAGATATGGAGGGGAAAGGGAGTGCGGGGAGGGGAAGTGGAAGTGAAAAGAATTAAGATGCGCTGGATGTAGTAATCGTAACGTGCTACAAACATGTACTAATAAAAAAATTAAAAATAAAGCTATCATGAATGAAAAAAAAAAAAGAAAAGAAAGAAGAAGCGCTTAATTTAGAGAACTACAGAGAGAATGAATCTGCTGGTGTGAAAAGAAACTTCTGCCAGAATTTGCGGAAGACATTCTCTTGTGTTCAATGCCATTAAAAACTCAAGAGATAAGATACTGAAAAGGACTCTACTCACAGTCGCAGTTTAAGCAACTTTACACAAAGAAGATAAGATTTCCCTTTATGTTTAATAAAAACCCTGACGCAAGAAAGCTGATGTTCCAGAACAAGTTATAGAAAAGAAAATCAATAGAAAATACAGAATCAATGGAGAAAAAAAAAAAAAAGATTCACGTAAGAGCAGACTAGACATATTAGCTCTCGTCCACTTCTAGGTTTGCACTGCACCAGTTTGGAAATGTGAAGGAACTTGGAGTTATTCCTGGGTCTATCACGCCTGGCATTTTTAGTTTTGGGGTGAAAGAGAAAGGTATTCTCCATCTAGAGCACAGACCCAGTCACTCTAAATAAATACTTGTTATTGTCTTCATGAAGCCCAAAGGAATGGAGCTCTTTGAGGTATCCGTGTGGATATATACCTGAGTCCGTCCTACCTTGACCTTCAGCCATCATGGACACCCTATATCAACTCATCATCCTTGCCTCAACTGCCAAGCCCTCCTCCTCATCCCATAGCCTGGCTTATCGCCACTTCTTCTGAATGCAATGACCTCCACTTCGACTCCTGTTTGGCTGTTCATTCCTATTGCATATCATGGAGTTTGAAAGTTTTTCTTTCCACCAAGCCCACAATCCTAGAAGTCTTAAATTCCCAGGCCACAGTCAGGAAGTATTCCAGGCCCCTGCCCTCTACTCTGTCAAGCAAGAGCATCACTCCCAAAGACCCTTGGTGGTCTCTCTTCCTTTTGAAAACCAACCTGGACCCTATGGTTGGTCATAGGAACTACTCTGCCTTTGCTCTTTCACCAGCCTCTTAGTTTACTCGCACATTTGTATCTCCATCATCTGTCCACCCAATCCCCAGGCCTGGATTTGGGTGCCTGCATAATGTTAGAGAAAAATCATCCAATCCTGTAATTATTGAAGATCTATGACTTCAGATTGCCTTTGTGCTTCAACATTTTCAATTAATCCTTTCCTTATCTTTATTCAATCTGCACTGTCATTTCTCTCAACAAATTTCCAACTCTTCACTACTTTCTTCAACTCTCTTTTCAACTCCTGCCCTTCACAATGCCTGAGATACTTACATCTCATTTTTCATGCATAAAGTTTAAAGCATTGTATTCTCACCTGCTCCTACCTTGTTTTCCCATCCATGTCCTTCTTTTCCTGCCAACCTCATGACCTTGTCCTTTTATTCATCTCCTTTCTCACTCTTTCTTGCATCTGTAATGTCTCTCCTTTTTCTCTGTTTTCCAGCTCATTTAACTCAACTGGTAAGCGTAACTACATCTCTCCCAGCGACAGAGAAGAACCGACCTTCACCTCTTAGCTCTTTTTTCAGTCCAAGCCTCTCCCTGAATCAAAATTTTCCCAAAGTGTAGTTTTCATTTCACATTCTCATTGCACAGCTTAACTTACTACATATCTGACTTCTGTTACTTGGCTTTTGGTACAACTCTCCTCACCTTCTTACTGCCAGCTCCAAATGGGCATCTTACCATATTTCTCTATAGTATTTGTGTGCAAATTACTAACAAATCCATATCTTTAGACCCAATTTCTCCCCCTGTTCAAGTTCAGTTACTCAAGTCCCTTGCTGGATATGTTAATCTAGATATTATTCAAACACCTAGAGCTCAGTATACCCAATATAGACTCATCTTTCCCCAAACTTCTACTCCTGTATCTCCAATCTCCCTATATGATACCACAACCCTCAAACACCTCAACATTAGAAGTAATCCTTGATTCCTCCCTAAACAATCAATTATTGAGGCCCAGTGATATAAACTTCCTAAACATTTCTGAGCTCTAATTGTTACTTGCTCTTCAGACCATTTGCTAGCTCAGGCCAGCATTTTCTTTCAAAATGTTTGTTATAAAAACCACCTACCTTTGGCCTTGACATCTCAAATTCAACTTACGCATAACCCAGGAGAGTCCAATATTCATTAATTGATTGATTTTACCAATATTTATTGATTACAAGTATTTATTTACAGCACAAAAGGAAAGACTATTATTTTAGTGACTGGGAGAGGATGGTGGCAGTAGGAATTCAATACTGCACGGCAGGGGGGTGGCCACCTGTTTTTGAACAGCTCATTAGATAAAAATGGGTTATACAGTTTTATGTGGTTGAAACAAAAGTCAAAAAATAACAGTGACACGCGGAAATTCCATAGATTCTAATTCTATGTCCCAAAATGCGGATTTATGGGCCATGCTTCGTCGGTCGTGTCTCTCTGGAGGCCTCTGTGCTGCGGAGCAGAGTCACACATCTGTGACAGAGGCTGAGGAGATGGTCTGAGAATTCCAACACCTGAACGTATTTACTGTTGGGCCCTTGTGGGGAGAGGACTGGCACATACCATGTTTCTGTCCATTTTATGATGCTATGAGAAGATATGTGTGACTGGGTAATTTATAAGGAACAGAAGCTTATCTGGCTCGTGGTTCTGGGAGCTAGAAAGTCCAAAGGCACGTTACAGACACCACTGGCACCAGATGAGAACCCTGGGGCTACACCACAAGGTGGGAGAGAGCGCTGCACTGCAGGAGGCAGAGCACGTGCACCACCTCGGGTCTTCCTTCCTCTTCTTATTAAGCCGCTAATACAGGCTGGGGTGGTGGCACACACCTGGAATCCCAGTGTTCTGGGAGGCAGAGGCAGGAGGATCCTACATTGAAGCCCAGTCTGGGCAACTTGTGACTTAGGGAGATGCTATCTCAAAAAAAAAAAAAAATAATAATAATAATAAAAATGGCTGGGGATGTACCTCAGTGCAAAGGTCCTGAGCTCAATTATGAGTACAAATAAAATAAAATAAAGCCCCTGCTACCATCATGGGGGCTCCACCCTCATGACCTTATCTAACGCTAATTACTTCCCAAAGGTTCCAGCTCCAAATGCTATTGACCCAAGAATTTAAGGATTACATTTCTAACACATGAGCTGCTGGAGGGCAGATGGAAACCAGAGTACGCCTACACAGGACATTTTAAAAATGTAAATGTAAAATACCAGAAAAAAGGGGGGGAGGGAGAAAATGGTTTAGAACTATTTATACTTCATACACCCTGAAATGTTTATTCTCCTTTAAATATCTTCAATAAAACTTAGTTTAACAGGCATTATATACAACAGTCTAGCTAGTTCAGTGAATATTTGTTGGGTACCTGTCTATCCAGTGGTTTTCTAGGCACTGGACATACAAAATATAGCAAATATGGACTTGTGAGTTAAAAAATAATAATTTCCCTAAAATTAATACGAGCTATGAAAAGGTTGTGAAAGGTTTATGGGCTATGAAATACAGAAGAGAGGCTCTTCAGCACCGGGAATGTCCAGGAAGATCTTTCTGACGGCAGTGACCACTCAGCTAGAACTAGAAACAGCGTTCATTGTACCAACCCCACTACCTCTGAGAAAGCAAACCCTCTGTTACATTCACTTATTCTCACACTCCAAGCAATTAGAATGACTCACACATTTATAAAAGTGATAAATATATTTTAAATTCTCCATAAATATGTTTTTTAAAAATTTGTAAGCTCTCATCACTACCCAACTACCTAAATATCAGCATTTTTACCAGTTTAACGACCATTGTCATTTGAGCCTGTAATCACAAGGGACATGGAAAATAACATAAATATGATAGATGGTGCATAACACAAATATTTTATGCTTGTTAGCAGTGGATGTCTATAGGATGATTGTACATTTACTACTGTTGGATACAATTCCAACTGGTATCAATTAATTCATTCAGGATGTTTGGATAGTCATAAAAGTAAAAAAAAATATGAACACCATAATAATGTTACCTGGAAATACATTTCTTTACTTGTAGAATGAAGGAGACATTTCTGTCATTAGTGTCTTCTACTAAATTAGGGTTTTATGCTGTTGGAGTATTTGTGGCTTAGTCAAAGCTCATAAAATAGATATTAGCCAATAATGGAGAGGAGAGATTTATTGGCAAAGAGTCAAATCTCTAAGTCCCTTTATTTTTTAAGCAGTCATGTCATCAAATATTACTTAAACACATTTTTTCAGGTTCCCTTCAGGAAAAAGAAGAAAAAATATTTCTTCTTTAGTCACTGGCTTTTTTCTTTAAAGAATAGATTTAAATGTAAAGACCTTCAACCTTTTAGGCTGACCCTAAAATTTCATTTGCACTGATCCTAGTAATATAGATATATATAATATATAATATATATTACATGGGATAGGTCAGGCCAAATATAGCATTTTCTCTGGTTGCAAAACAGGTCTCATTGTGTGAGATTTATTTAATCAGGCATTTTCTTAAAAATCAATGTTTTAATTAATTTTTAATTTAATTAATTTTTAATATAATAATTATATGAACAACAATTTTTGAAAAGTTATCATTCTTTTCTTTCCTGTGGTTATATTTGCCAATTCTACCATTTAGAGAAGGAAATCACTTAAAATGGGCTGAATTACTGACTTGGATGCATACTAGCGAATAAGTTCTGGGAGTTAGTTTTAGTAAATTATCCAAGATACCATGCTATTCATTGCTGCTGTCGACAGTAGCTGCCCACGAGCATAGACTGGTTGTCTCCATACATGCCATACAGCACAGCTGGGCCTATGCCATGTGGACATGCTGGACGGATGGACATAGTGACCACCAATCAATAGAATTTGAGGATGAGCTAGTGACCCAGTATTACTGGGAAAGCTAACAGATTGTTTTAACTCAATGAACATTTGCTTTATGATTTCTTGATGCTAAAGTTTCAGGGGCTTTTTCTAAAACCAAAGTATTTTATTGGCCTGTAGGCTATATGGTTCTTCTTCAGGCTTCCATAAGTTTTACAGAATAGCTCATGTAAATTTCTTTGCAAATAATATTTTTATTTTAAATATAATGCAAAATATAATATGTGAAATTATTGTATGTTCATTCAAAACACATTTCTGAAACAACTCCATGCCTTGTGAACAATACTAGATACCTCATGCTTTGGAAATAATAGTAGGTAGCAGGCTCTTTTGAAACAATAGTATCCTATTTAGTAAAGGACTCTAAGAATGCTATAACATTTATAATATAAAATATCTTAAAGTACATAGAAAATATTATCCCTACCTCGTATGATTCAAGCTGAAAACTACATTTTTAATTAAAAATATTTCAGATCTTGGAAGTATCCAGTGAAATTTCAGCCTTTGAAATAAGACTGAGTATTCCTAAAATCTTATTGTCTATTATTCCTAAAGTCATGTGATAGGTAATTGAATATACGGAAATTTCTTCAAATTACTTATTATCAATGATAGAGCCGTCACTCCAAATGGGATAGGTCAGGCCAAATGTAGCATTTTCTCTGGTTGCAAAACAGGTCTTATTGTGTGAGGTTTATTTAATTGGACATTGTCTTAAAAATTAATTTTTGTACAATATATTATCAAATATATAACCTAAAAATACCTATTCATGTAAGAATATGTCATGTTAATATCTTATAGTGTTATGAATTTGAGGGTTTAAAAAATACCCTTCTCATAAAACAGTTAAAAATGCAAATAAATAATAAGAAAGCAATGAAACTTAAAAGCTTAGCTGGGCATACTGGCACACATCTATAATCCGAGCACTCTGGAAGGCTGAGGCAAGAGAAGAGCAAGTCTGAGCTTAGGCTGAGATGCTTTTTATTTATTTCAAAATAAAAAAAGGGCAATCGCATCCACAAGAGTAGCTGAGGAATTCAGAGATTCGTATAATTTAGGGAGTTAAAAGAGAAAAACATGGCAGACAGGGAATGAAAGTTTTCCAGAATTAAAAGACACATTATTAGGTGGGTAACATTCCATTATATGAATGATTAGAACTCAATTTGGCACGGCACGTGTGAACTATAAACTTTTATTTCAATGCTATAAATTCTTGAAGCTTTTGTAGCTTAAAATATTTTTTGTTTTTATTTTTAAACCTATATATATGGTAGAGATTTAATCACTTTTTAATCATCAATCCATGAAACATTATAAACACCATTTTGCTTATTTGTTAAGAAGTTCTAAGTGCAAAAAACAGCTAATGGTCAGACATGCCTTTCTGCGACACTATTAAAAGTCATAAGATAATTCAGGAAGGTGCCTACTTGCAAAGCAAATACCAGAAATCGGTAATATTTCTAAAGAAGAATACTGAACAGAAAAATAATGGAAAATTACTATTTTGGTCACATTAACAACAAATAAATATAACAAATTATGAAATAAATACAATAAAAATACAGGCTTTTTGGAAGGGATATGAAAGAAGACTTGAAAACAATTGACTTGCTCCTGCCAGGTGAGATTTAATAGTTTCCCTTGAATTAATGTGTGGGTTCTTGCAATTCCCATCAAAATTCAATAGGGTTTTATTTTGTGCCTTTACAACGTGATTCTAAATTTATCATGAGGAACAAATCAGCTAGTAAAACCTCCGTGTGTGTATTTAGAGACAGAGAGGAAAATGATGAGAGGAGAATTTAATATGTGTGTGTTTGTAATTATATCTTACATAACTGAAACAATTAGTAAGATACATAGATTCAATGATAGAACAATGACCACGTTACAGAGCCCCAAGTCTACCTATTTTATGCAAGAATTTAATATGCAGTGAAAGTGGTTTTTGAACCACTGAAGAAATTGCAAACCACTCACCACACTGTATTGGCACAACTGAGGTAGGTTACCATCATGGTAATTTTATAAATGAGGAAATTGAAGCACAGAGAGGTTAGACATCTTTCCCAGAGTCACACAGCTGTTATGTCATAGAGCTAGCCAGGGCGCTGGCAGGATGGGGTTTTTAACCTTTCACTCTCTCTTCTTAACATTTCATTTTTATAATAACTTTATCTTATAAATAGGAAAACTGAACACAGAGAAGTCAAGTAATTTCTCGAGGTCATATATAAAGCAAGGTATGGTTTTATAATTTAAATTTGGGCAGTAAGGATACTTACTTGGTTTTGAAATAATTTTTACTCATGAAATTGCAATTCTCAATTCAGTGTATTTTATAATGATCATAATATTTTTAAAATAGTCTTATCAATTATTATCAGTTTTTTTTCTGTTCTTTTTTATTTTTCTTTTTTTTGAACTTTTTCTACTTTCACATCCAAACTTCTGACAAAATAGATTGATCTCTGTTCATTTATACTTTTATATTTGTGCTCATATTTTCCTTGTTTTAAGCTCTCCCTCTACTGGAGCACAGACCCCTTTCTGCCACAGGGATGAGTGAGGGCATTCGCCCTTCCAATGAATCAAGGGTAAAGGAAAATCATTTGTGTCTTTCGTATTTACTGCAGGTTCTAGAAGCGCGGTGCCTGTGGCAGACGGATCTGACCCTGCTCAGCTGTTGTCGAGAGCTTTGTCTACACTGTACAGACCTGAAGCCACCAGGACGCACACAAGAACCCTGGTCCATCACCCCAGCAGCCAGAAGAACGCAGATCCAACACCAGGCATAGAATTTGTAAACCCGACTCTGTATCCTGGCCAAGACACTTCAGCTGAGCCTCATGGCTGAGCCTCATGTGTCTTTCCAGCAAAACGGAAATGATAAGATTTAACCAAAGAGTGCAAGGAATTTGGCTCTGTGGTAGAGAACTTGCATAGCATATCCTGAGACCCTGGGTTCCATTCCCAGAACCCCAAACAAAACAACAACAGCAACAAAATATTTATCTCCCCAGGTTTTTGTGAGCAATCGATGAGATTTCCGTGGAAAGACCAGTTCTGATGTTACTATGCAACACGTTTATCCTGCTAACATGCACATAGCTATTTATTAGACTGCTAAAACAATGTCACCGCCCCCATCAACCATTTTGTATTATGGCACCTAATCCTCATGACAACATCCTAATTTGGTGATTGATACCCTAATTTTAAAGGTCAGGAAAGTAGATGCAGAGAGATTAAGTGGGCTGTCCAAGGTCACACAGCTAGAAAGTCAGAGAGCTGGGGTCCCAACTCAGATGTGTCTCATTGCAGGCTCTGCGCACAGCCACTCCTGAGTTTTTATTTTCTACAAAGTAATGCCTAAGCATTGCAAATCATTATGCTCTAAATAAGCTGGATTTTAAAACATATGCATTAAATAGATATAGATTTGGGGGGCAATAAAAAAAATAAAGATTCCTTAGACCAGCTTAGATTTGCAAAATGTTCTGGAGCTAAAAAGAAGCAGGCCTAGTGGAATTCGTGTTTAGAGAGTTCTGGATGATTTATAAATTCTCTCTCTGTTCCAAATTTCGTTTCTAATCTGCAAACTATCAACCCAATATTTCATTCAAATGTCTCAAAGGCTCCTAAAACTCAATAGATTCAAAATTAAATGAATACGTCTTTTTCTTCTACTGTGACTTTTGTCCCAACCCCTCCTTCCACAATCTTTTCCTTTCACTGTGTTACCAGCATCTGTAGACTCCAATTCCTCCATCCTGTCCCCGCTGCCCAAGTCAGAAATCTGGAGTTCCTAAGCCCAGGGTGATGGAGCACACCTGTACTCCCAGTATTCTAGGAGACTGAGGCAGGAGGATTGAAAATCTGAGCCAAACTTGAGCAATTTAGGGATTCCTTTACACCCTGTCTCAAAATTAAAAATTAAAAAAGGGCTGGTGATGTAGCTCAGTGCAAAGGACCCAGGTTCAATCCCCAGTACTGCAAAAAGCAGAACCAAAAAAAAAAAAAAAAAAAAAATCTGGAGTTCCTGCTTGAAACTTTCTCTCTGTCTCTCTCTCTCTCTGTCTCTCTCTCTCTCTGTCTCTCTCTCTCTCTGTCTCTCTCTCTCTCTGTCTTTCTCTCTCTCTCTATATATATATATAGCACAAAAGTCATATCAAACCAATTCAAAGAGTTAATTCTTTGACTGCTGGTCAAGTATTCTGATTTTCAATACATTACTTCATTTAAATTAATAAAATATCTCTTCTCCCAGCAATGCTCCAAAATTTCTCCCTAACTGCCGGTTAATTTTTATACAGCATACTTTCTTAAATACAGTACAGTAGAATTTTTTGGCAACATGTATTCATCTAATATCAGTCCTTTCCCAAAATAAAAATTGTATTCACCTCTGCAGCCCTTGGTAAAATGTTTTTGTGAGGCAGTAGGAGAGGAATGCTGTAGTCTACTCCTTTGTTCTAGCCTTCTCCAAAGGATTTTGTATCTTGAATGCTCGTTCTCACCCTGGAAGCCAATTTTTTAAAAAGCTATTAATATATATTTATACTTAACTAATAGAAAAAAAAATGTGAGGATCTCTGCTATGCCCGTCTCTTTGCTGGGTTGTAAAGATAAAGGTTTAGAAAAGATGGGAAGCCCGCAGCACATAGAGGCTACAATGTTTAAATTGAATGAGATAACAATGTCTGAAAATGGACGAGTTCAATGCTGGCTACACAGAAGTCACTCAATTAATGAGTTAAAATAAACCACCCGTGTATGATGCAGTAATTACTGTGTTAACTGCTTTATACAAAAATCCCATTCAGCATTTTCCACGTAGCTGAAATTATCTTATAGAATTTAAAATTACTTTATGTTAACCAAAGATATTTTGATCTCAAAAAATAGTATCTCTAAGTATGCGCATCAAACACAGATGTAAATTTTAATGAAACATAACAGATATGGGGCCAAAAACAATGCCCTATTAATAAAAGTCAACCCGTTGGTAGGAGCAAATTGGAAACCCAAATGACTGTAGTTATTTCAGTTATTTAGTTTTTGGTCCTGATACTGATGTCACAGCGTTATTTTAAATGGTTTTAAAGTAGCCAGTTTATTGTTTCATCACAGATCAGGGAAGTCGTAGTTTCCTGGCCAATTCACCGACCTTCCAAGGTCCTGAGTTAAAATCCCTTCAGCGCAAGTTGTCAGAATGTGAACTTGACAGAGCGCCCGCAGAACTCGAGAAAGGAGAGCCAAAGGCACCTTTCCAAAAAACAATTGATTTGCTCCATTTCATTGAAATGGCTGATGCTTTGATAGTTCCTATTTACAACGGCTCGGCTGGTCCAGCTCCTCGGTGGGGTTGATATGTTGGAATCTCTAACACCATAAACTTGATCAGAACGTCCCCCGTCATACACACCCCCTGCTCAGCACCCCCAAGCCCACGTACCTACCTATTTGTAGCTGGAGCTGTGCGAATCCTGTTCGTCATGCCCAGCCATTCTGGGTAGCCTAAAATAGTTTTAGGAAATGCAGTATGCAAACCAGTTTGGGAAACCGAAAGACTTCAAAGAGAAGAAAATTTGATCTTCCCCAAGAAGAGGTTGTTACTCAATTAAACTCACTTTTAGGTATGGGATTTCTGCAGCACTCACCAAACACTTGAAAAAATGTCTTTTTTTTTTCTCATGGTACTGGGGATTGAACCCAGGGTCCTTACGCTAAGCTCTATCCCCAGCCCTTTATTTATCTTATTGTGAAATGGGGTCTCGTTAAATCACCAAGCTGCCCAGGCTGGGCTGGAACTTGCACCCCTCCTGTCACATCCTCCCAGTGCACTGGGATGATAGACATGCACCACCACATTCGACTAAGTATGTCTGTTTCCTTGTCGGCGACTTCTTCAAAACAACTCAAGAAACCAACCAGCTGAGATTCTAATTTGCAAATTTTTTTTGAATACCAAAACTGTGTCAAATTCTATAGTTCACATCATGTGTCAAAAGGAGTCAAAATTCACTGTTGTGGTGAATTGCAAGGTTTCAGTTGCACCTGCTAAATACTGCAGCCAGGGCCACCAAGGACTCCACCTCCTATCCCAGGCAGAGCACACAGCACGTTGCAGCTTGGCGGATAACACAGGGCCCGAGTTTCCTCGCTTGCTTGGGTTCTTGTTCAGTTGCACGCTTCTGGAGTTACTCTGGCCAAGTGCATTTTCTTTCTTTACTTTTGAACAGCAAATCTGATTGAATCAGGATCCACAATCACGTTGAAATTAAGTCATTAAAGGAGTGCCTGACTCACTGTGCCGCAGCAACTCTTTCTTGTGTCAGCGTCAGCTGCTTCTTGTTGGACAGGTATTGCCTAGGGCACAGCAGATGTGGCCCAGGCAGCCCTCGCTCGGGCCTGTTAGAGAGACTTGGGGGTTAATCTACAAGTCACCTATCAGATATCCTCCAAGATAAAAGAAACCCAGGTCACACCTGACAAAATGATTGTCTGCAGGTCACACCCAGCCATCCCACCCCAGCCTCCAAGGAGAGCTCCACCAACTCCTGCCCAAAACCTCAGCCTGCAAACGAAGGGCTCTTTCCTTACCTTGCAATGAATTCTCCTGCTCCCTTCTCACTTAGAGACCAGCAGAATCTCTCCATGATTCCCTGCCCTATTTTTAGTGTATGCACCTGCGTTTAACCTATTTCCTTGGGTGATTAAAAAAAAATAACTGATTCACGCGTTCTCCCTAAAAACAGGGGCAATCACAGCAATAGCGCAATTCATAGTTAAAAGTCATTTCTGCAGGATACGAAAGACAAGATGAAATCACTTTATGTCAGGATTCTTCACATATTTCTAATTTGAATAAAAGTAAGCAGCTTGGGAATTATTTAAATCATCTTTAAAAACAAATCCCAACCTGTTCTAACTATAACAGATTAGAAAGCTTTTGTGTGAAGCTATTCATTACCAAGGAAACACTGCAAAAGAACAATTGTGTCTATTGAAAAGCAAAATCACATTTTAAATCAAATTAAAATGAAAGATTATAATTAGTTTTTAATGTTTATTATGTGTGTATACATATGTATATGTGTCTTGCCTTTCCTATGTCACAACTACTCTAATTGTACAGAAATTGATAAAAATATTTAAAATGTTCTTATTTCTAAATATCTTGTATTTGTTTTTATAAAGATAAAACATGAAAAATATTCTTTTTTTTTTTTTTGTGGGTACCCGGGGGTCGACCTCAGGACCTCGCGTGCCAGCAGGCGCCCGTGCCACTGAGCGATATCACTGGCCCCTTTTTCGTATGTGGGTTCCGGGAGTCGAACTCGGGCCCTCGCACTTGCCGGGCAGGCACTTAAGCCACTGAGCCATCTCACCGGCCCATGAAAAATATTCTTATTCTCAGTTTTCTTCTTCAGTTTAGTTGCCCTAATTGGAGAATATATACATAAGGAATGAAGTAAAGATAATTAATTAAAGATAAATTTTCTGTAGTAACCAATAATTGAGTATTTCAGATTATATAGGTACAGACATAAATTATATCAATAGATGAAAACCAAAATGTCTCCAATGCTTGTATATGCACATGTGTGCGTGTGTACATACATATATGTTTTTATCTACTTATATTATCTTGAGTTAATACATAATGGTCTGATAACAAAAGCATGGAAGCCCTTTTGTATTTCAATGATGGCTCATAATCCCAGCAAAAATACTAAAGAAAATTCTAAATCCACTCCTAACTTCCTCTTGCATTGGAAGGTTACACTTCGGAACTCATTTATCTCTCCTGCATTTGTCTCAGGTGCAAAATTGGGCTAAAATCCTTCTTTCTCCATAATTTATATAAAACATTCAAAATAAAAATTATAAATCAAACACAAAATAATGTTGTTAATTCCCATATTGCTATGAGGAAGAATTATTGTAAAACAATCTGCACAGTTATAAATGAAAGGGGGGTGAAGTTTAAAAAGAGTAATAATTGATAGCTGTGAAATCCCCAAAGCTCTGAAATCCAATCAGACCAGGGAAGAGTTAAAAGAAGAGAACTCCCAAAAGCTTAGATGACTTTGGAAACACAGATCAAAAACAAAGAGACAGAAAGTATAATTAACTCCATTACTGCTCAGTCAAATGAAAACAGCCATGACATCCTTCCTTATTTATGACACCAGCCAATAGCTCAATTCCGTTCCTGAATATTGCTGTAGGACAGCTCTGGCTCCACAGCAGGTGGAACAGAAACAAGCTGTGAAAATTTATGTCACTCAATCACGTTATAGATAGAAGATTTATGCAGAAGCTCCATAAAAAATAAGTAGCTTTTATATCTTCTTATAACAATTCTTGTTCTCTAGCAAACAGAAGTCTACAGAGAAAGCTGGAATTTTCCAAAATGGATTTAGAATAATAAAAAACATACTTACTTAAATACATATTTTGTCCCAGATATTGGATGTGATCAATAACAATAAAACGTTGTGTAATCAATTCATCTATTGATGTAAGGGAAATACCTTCATTTCCGAGTTACCTTCCCTAGTAACTGGAAAATTCATCAGTGTGGTACATGCTCACCATCGTGTAGAAGGGACAGGAGGAGGAACAGAAAATGGAATACACGGGTCACTCAATGTCCCTGCCTGGGATGCCCTTGATGACTCAACCTGCGTAGTTCCTCTACTGTTGACTTTTTGCATCATGGTTCTCTGTTCTTGGTCTTTATAATATATATATATATATATATATATATATATATATATATATATATATCTTTTGCTTGCTTGTTATTCGTGTCATTCACTTAGTGCTAAATAAGGGCAGGAACCACGTCTGTATGATTCACAGTGTTTACCCAGATTTGAGTGGTATAGAACACATGCTCCATAAATGTTTGCTTAACTAATGTTGAACTAATGTATTTTCAGGAGGTTTTAACTCTCTATTTCATGCCTTCGTTCATTGATTCAGCTTTTACAAGGAGAAGAGTGACTATGGCTCTTATTATTAGAGTAAAAAACAGGAAAGGTCTTTTTCTTGTGATAAATCAGGCAATGGGTTAGTCAACCTAGCAAGGCAGAGGTGGTGCCAACGAATTTAAAAATCTATTGGACTTCTTAGCTAGCCATGAGTCTCTTAAATCTGCTCCCATGCCTTGCCCTGCCCTGCCCTGCCCTGCCTTCTCCTCCCCTCCCCTCCCTCTTCTCTCCTTGCCTTTCTGTTCCTTTCTTTTCCTTTTCTCTTTCCTCTCCTGCCCTCCTAATTTTTAAGTTTGAAAGCATAGATTTCTTCTCACTGAGAAATTTGTTTCCCTGTTCATATGCAGAGGGAAGAATGCGGATGCCCATCCCCAGGTGGCTGCAGAATCTTCCTGTCCCCACAGCCCTAGGTGGATTTAGCAAGCCAAAGCTCAGTGCCTACAGAGGTGGAGCTGTGGAAGGACATAGCCTGTGTTTGCTTGTTTTGTTTCAGGAAAGCTTTAGAAGTTTTGAGGGTCACCGCACACTTTCGCAAAGCCACTTTCCCTATTCTTCCTGCTCAAGGGACTAGGCTGACTCCACCTAGCCTCCCCCGTCAAAAAAAAAAAGGTCATTCGATAAATATTTGTTGCAAAAAAGAATGAATAAGCGATATGTAAAACATTCCCTTCATTGGTCTTGCTGTGGCAATAAAAGCTATAAAAATCATAACTGAAAAATGTAAGATTTGATAAAATAGAGTTTGGAGGGAAAAAGGGAGAATATATTTATAAATTAATTTGTTTTCAATATAAGAACTTGTATGTAAGGTTCCAACACAGTGAATTTTTACAGTGAAGCTATAAACTCTAAAACAGGGATTATGAACGTGGACAATATAATTTATAACACTTGCATAGCTTTCAATTATTCAGGTGCTCAAAGCCCAACAAATTGAATAATGAACAGAGGTAATGAATTGAACCCTGAGAAGATGATAACACAAAACCCAGGGATGTCACCACTGAGGAGCCTGCGTACCAGGACAGCCCTGAAAGAAAGAAACCTGTTTGAAGGACACGTTTTCTCTTTCAAGCCAAAACATTTATGCAAGAGTAATGCAAGTAGGATTTGCTTTTAAGAAATATCTGATAAAGGCATAGAGCTGCTAAAATAGTATATTTCAGATGGCCAGACAGAATTAGAATCATAAATTGGCCTGTTACATTTTCTGAGAGTGTGGGTCCTCTATTTCATTATTTTTAACAACATTGAGAGGAGGAAAATGCGGTAATAATAATGAATTATTAAGGACCATTGCTTTAAATTTAGGCTTGGAGGTGTGTCGATACTGCACAGAATCTAAAGCACAGATACTTAACAGTATTTCATACAGAACTGCGGATCAGAAATTTAAATAATAAAATGCTTCTGAACTCTCTGTGCAGATCTGGGCGCATGATGTATGTTGGTGTCTGCCAGCGAAGGTTTTGCAGGGATGAGGCACCATGCAAAGTTCCTCACCCGCACCTCTGCTTGTCAATGAGCCCGCAGACCAACACAATGTGCCCCTGCCAAAGACCGTAGTGGGATTCAAAGAAAACAAAATTAGCTAAAGTCAATAAAAATTAACCAACCCTCTCCTCCTCGTCCCCATGTCCATCACACAATACTCCCTCTGCATATTCTTCCTCCTAAAATGCATTTACTCAAAACTACTTAAAAATACTGCAATTCCTTGATTCAGGAGCACTTCTATTCGCGAACTATCTGGTTCAGGAACAGAAGCAATGCACAAAATTTTGCTTCCGTTGGTGAACCTCGCATTGGGTGACCAACATGACCATGGCCATCTTTCCCAGAATTGTCAAACGAATTAAATTCATGAACGGAGACACCACTGTAATCCCAGTTATCTGCAATCTGGCAAGCAGGGAGACGGCACCACATGGTGATTCGTGTGCGGCCTGAGAATCAAACACTGGTTTTACATCTCAGCTTTCCTGTTTGCAAGATGTGTCTTAGGGAAACTACTTAACCTTTTCACCTTCATTATTATCTGAATTGTGGGGATAGTAACAGTGCCCTCCCTGTTAGATTATTAGGAGTATTAAATGAGATAATACATAAAATATTTAGCATAGTTTCTGGTCCATCATACTCACTACACATTAGCTATATTGCTCCCTGAGGCTGCATTGGCAAAGACTGTTAAATGTGCCAGAAAGTCACACTAAGGTAACTGGCATGGGTAAGCACACATTCTGCCACTCAAAGGAGCTACCTGAATGATTGTTGACTTAGGGCTTCCAGTGATTAATGCTCTTGCACCTTTAGGAACAACTTTGTAGCAGCCGCCAAGGAAAAGTTCATATGGATAACATTTATTTACCTCTAGCATTTATTTGGATGGGCAGACAAAAGGGACACATCAGTTTGATAAGAACTGTCAAACACAACGTATACCTGGTAAACTTACGCCAGTAGATCTTGAGTTCAATTGCTCTCATTCTGAAATACCACTCTACACAATGAAATTTATAATTAACCAAATCTCTGCTGAAATACAAAGTAAACAGTGCACAGCTTTACCATTAGTTAGGATGTGTTACAAACATGTACCAACTCCCCACAATGAATATAATCATTATGTACTGCAAACATGGACTGATAAAAGTATTAAAGTATTAAAAACTAGTTTTTCTAGTGAGAGAATCTCATAAAATTCTCAGTGGTGAATTACTCTTCTGCACCCCATAAACATGTATGGTTAAAATAATAATTAATAAAAAGATAGTTTGTAACTGAAAAATATCTCAGTGGTATTTTATCACCCCAAAATACACTTTTAAACTATTGAGGTACATTAGGACTTTTTATGGATCTAACTGAAAATCTGTTAAAACATCTGAGGAGGTTTGCATTTTACTTTTGGCCGCTCCCTTATTAAGGTAACATAAAAGGTGCACATCACTAAGGACTTAAGCATTTCCATTCGAGATTAGGAAACCTGGGTCAAGTGAGGAAGCTGTGATTTGGGGAGCCAAGATGTACATGGAATTTTTTTCAAGGATCATAAACACACCCTCCCGTGACACACGTGCATGTTGAAAAGCCCAGGAACTGGATGGTGTAGGTGATCAGTATAGATACCAAGGTATACATTTTTATTTAGCATGTTTAGTTTGCAATTTCTAATGAACTCATGGTTCTCCGTATATTAAGAGAAGTTCACTGGCATTAGTTTCTTTAAGATAAAGCTAAAAACATCTGCTCATCGTATGTTCTTTACATATAACATTTGCATACCCACATCAGTCATTTGACTTATCCTCTTGTTACTTACATAAATCCCCAATTGAACTGAAAAGTATTCAGGTGCAGGGATCTCTTTTCTTTTTAAAACTCACCTATAGTGTGGGAAACACTTTGCTAGGTTCCCATTTAATACTGCAGAATGAACGAGTTCTAAAGGGAAGCGTCTCAAACTATTTTAGACTCTGAGCTCTGAACTCTAAGGAACCTTCAAAATATAATCTTGTTTAAGGGTGATCTGGACCAACAAAGGGACAATAATTCACATCGTGACCTTGGATAAGTCAATTAACCTCTTCAGCCCTCAGTTTCTTCACCTGTAAAATGAAGACGATGTGGGATGGGGTGTAAGGAGCCCTCCAGTGCTGCCATCCTGCGCTGGCGCCATTACCGTGGCTTCTGTGTATGGGGTTTGAGGTGATAGCCGTCACCCCTTCTAACAGCCATTCAATCTTACTTCCAAGAGCCAGGTCCCTCTGGGGGCGGCAAGCGAGCCGCTTGTTTGAAGTGCACCCAGGAGGGGTCAGTGGCGGGGAACAGATGAAGATTGATGCCGCTGCTGTGACCACAGCTGGGAAGTAATTTCAACCCGTGTGCTGAGGAGCACTTGGCTCAGGACTGGGGCCACTTGAGACAGCAAGGGAGACATCTCTGGTGCTGTCCCCAAACTGTAGCCTTGTGCTGTGGGTGATCTTTGGCCAGGATGTCCCTGTCCTATCGGGAACATCTGGGCTGGGAAAAGCGCACATGTGTTGATCTGCAAGCACCTGGAGGCTTCCTTTCTGTTCAGCAAGGCACAGATGTAGGACCTACGAAGTCACAGAAGGTCAGAAAGCGCCCCCTTCGCCCTCCACCCCTGGATCTGAGGCCCTTTGTTCCACCTCCTAGAGACCTCTAGAGTGCACATGCATTTACAAAGAACTAAAATTCTCCCCCCATCAAAAAATTGGCAGAAAGAGGAGGTCTGCAGAGAGGAAAGCAAAGGAGGCAAGGAAGTTGGTTAAGGTAAGAGTGGTATAAACATTCTACCCATATAAATCTTATTGGGTAAAAACATAGCAGAGGAGGCAAGGAAAATAAGAGAACTCAATACAAACACAGAAAGGATCATGCCATGAAGTACTGGGGACAGTGCTGGGAGCATAGAGGCCTCTCAGTAAATGAAAGCGAAAGGTATCACAGTCATCGTGACCGTTATTGCTCCTCCACTTATACTCAGGCACTGTTATCCACCTTCCACTGAATGCAGACGGCTCTACTCTGATGCAGTGTTCAAGCACAAGAGAATAGATTCATTACCTTCATAATAAATTATCTTTTTATCAATTTCAAAAGAACAGGAACCATCACACTATCCCAACATGCCCTATCCATTCAAGTAGTCTGTCAGCAACATGGACACCAAAGACTTGGTTATTAATAACAATAATTGTTGTCATTAACAGAGCCCTCACCATATGCAGGGGATGTGCTGAGTACTTTCTATGGACTCTTCATTTAGTCCTTTCAGAACCTCCTACAAAGTTCACACTTTCATCCCCATTTTCCGGATAAAGGATGGGGAGGTGATGAGGAGTTGCTTGGGAAGGAGCCATCGCCCAGCTCAAACTTTACATAGCTAGTAGGCAGGTAATTCAAGGTAGGAGCTCAGGTTCCTGTTTTCACTAAATTTTACCCTTTCAGATAGTACTGAGGGCCTGGAATTCTTCTTATAACACTGAAGGAATATAGAGGAGTTCCTTTTCCAAAACTTTAGTAGTAGTAGTGATAATAGTGTGAAACCATCTCTTGAGAAAATTAGGACCTAACGTGTTTTCTGTACATAAGCAGGGAAGTCTCTTGATTATGGAGCCCAAGCTGTATACGCTTCAAAGTTCCTCAAATTAATTTTGATGATGTGTTTTTGTCCGTGTGTTTGTTTTTGGAAACTGTTGCTTACTCAAAATCCTATTTATAGGTCTAACATACATAAATTTGTTCATATTCTTTCTTGATCAATTTTATTTCTTGTTAGTGTTGCCCCATAGAGTGATAAAGTCTCCAAATTATTATATATCAGAGTTCTAAATCTTTTTAAAATGATCTAAATCGGGGGCTGGTGAGATGGCTCAGCGGCGTATGCGCCTGCCTGGCAAGCACGAGGGCCCGAGTTTGACTCCCGGAACCCACATACGAAAAAGGGGCCGGTGATATCGCTCAGCGGCACAGGCACCTGCTGGCGCGCGAGGTCCTGAGGTCGACCCCCCGGTACCCACAAAAAAAAAAAAAGATCTAAATCGGGGCCGGTGAGATAGCTCAGCGGCATAAGCGCCTGCCTGGCACGTGCGAGGTCCTGAGTTCAACTCCCTGTACCCACATACAAAAAAAGGGCTGGTGATATCGCTCAGCGGCACGGGTGCCTGCTGGCATGCGAGGTCCTGAGGTCGACCCCTGGTACCCACAAAAATAAATAAATAAATAAAATAAAATAAAGTGATCTAAATCGATATAGATTTAGTTCTAAAATATGTTTTCTCTTTACAGTATTTCTGATTTTGATGAAAAAGTTCACATTTGCCAGGTATGGTGGTATAAGCCTATAATCCCAGTTACTAAGGATGCTGAGGCAGGAGAATTGTAAGGTCAAGGCCAGCCTAGACAATTTAGGGAGACTCTGTCTCAAAATAAAAACTAAAAAGGGCTGGAGATACATGGCTCTGTGGTAGAAAGCCCCTGGATATGATTTCTACTAGTACTAAAAAAAAAAAAAAAAAAGTTGACATTTATCTGCCATATTCATGTTTTCATGTTTCTTCTCAGAGGCACAATTTTAGCATTTTTCTTATAGTTTTCTCCCATTTCACTTACTCAACCATTTTCGCTATTTTAACTCATTAGACTGTGTTATGAGTGGCATATTTGCCCAAAATTCATTTGTCAAAACTCTTAATCTACAATGGGGAGGTATTAGGAGGTGGAACCTTTGAATATAACCAGGTCATAGCGGGATCAGCACCCATCACAGATGGGATTAGTGCCCTTCTAAAAAGAGATAGGAGGGAGTTTGCTTCCGCTCTCTCCTCTCTGCTAAGTGAGGATACAAGGAAAGGGTGGCTGTCCGTAAACCAGGAAGCGGCCTTCACCAGGAACCTGACCATGCTGGCGCCTCGATCGCAAATCTCTAGCCTGCAGTACTGTGAGAAAGCCACACAGTCTACGGTATGTCTGTTACAGCAGCCTGACTGACCGAGATAGACTACGTAATGGCCACGAAAGACTCACGTGGCCCCTTCTCCCCATTCATATACAGCCCCCTGCTATGTGGCCTCTACATTTCTCCATGATTTGACTCGGCCAGTAGAACCTCAGTAGACATGAAGACAGCAGTGCAATGGCAAGAGCTTGCACTTTGGAATCAGCAGGACATGGGTTCAGATCAGAGACCTACGATTTGTGAGTCAGGACCACGGGAAAATGGTCTGCGGTGTCTGGTTCTGACTGTGAGAGGCCAGAATGAGGCTCAGGTGTGATCCTTACTCTGTTACTTACCAGCCACATGGACTTGTGCAAGTCATTTAACTTCTCTGAGCTCAGCGACCTCGCTAATAAAATGAGTATAGTAATACTTAGCATTAATTTTATAATATTTATACTTTTAGCACACCACAAGCAGTAGGCACTCAAGAAGTTGCAATGATTGTGCAAGAAATTCATACTATTTTTTTACCTAATCTTCATATTCACAAACAAGTATATCAACTAAAATTGTCAATGGCAAGCTATAGTATTCATCGTGCTTGCAGACCATAATTTCATTCATCATGTCTTTCACAAATTACATATTTTAATTTTCCATTACTACCACCTTTAATTAATAAACAATCCTCAATACTTCGGAGCCTAGATATTTAGATATATTTTCTAAAGCACAGGGATATGCTGTTAATACTGTTTTTTAAATCGCCTTTTTCTTACTTAAGAACAGAATGTGAACATCTTTACATGTCCGTAAATATATTCCCAAGACTGCATTACTAATGGTGGTAGCATATTGCATTATGTGGATATATTATAATTTATTTAACCAATCCCAATGTTCACATTAAATAGCTGCTGTAATTTTGTTCATTTGAAACTTTATGCCATATGCAAATCAAATCAATCACCAGGCTGTAATAGAAAAATACTTCATATTAAATTTAATAAACATCTTCAATTTCTGGATGCCACACTAGAAACTAAAAATATGGGTCTAGTCATTAAATGCCCATTTGGCTTGAATCTTACCAGGACCCAAGTCCCTGCATGGGAACGTTTGTTGACTGGGGAAGTATATTAACTTCATTGCACTAATGGTACTCCTGTTAATCTGGAAAGCAAATCAACGTAGCTTTGTCCCAAAGAGATGTACTGCAGACACTGTGAGGAAATCAAGTCTGTTTATTCCTTGCATCCTAAAGAAACTTGATCATAACCAAGAGAAGACTGGAGAAGTTTGTGCATGGGCTGCAGGACCATCCTTGCCCTGTGAAATAAGCAGGTGGTCCACAAAGCCTGCCTGATAATAAGCATATCCTTTAGTAACTGACTAAATCATGATGGCTCCTTAACAATTCTCCAGAAGGAAAACCAGAAACATGAAGCCAGTAGAATTCAACAAAGGCTCTCAGGCATCTGCAGATATTTAAAGCCACAGGTCAAGCTTACTGGGGGCTCTCTATGGGTCAGGCTTTATATTTACACCTTTATATATATTTAGCTCATTTAATTCTCCTGACATCCAACACATCGGGCTAGTTGGGTTTGTGTAGAAGAAACATCTTGTTAATTAACTGGTGTTTCACACATCAGTGAGCTATTTAGAGTTAGGAAGACATAGCATGATTAAAATACACTGATAAAGCTTGTAGGTGCAGATAGTTGTGTTTGGCAGGAAAAAGGTGGACTACGACTTAATTTGAAATTTTCAGCAGGATCCTGTCTACAAAAGGGAGGTTAAGCAAACAAGTTTCTGTAAACAAAGGACGTTCAGGTGGGCGGAACTTTCCACTGGATGTAGCATTCCATACAAAGTCCTGGTACCACTGAAAATAGGTTGAGGTTGTTTGCTTCCCTTTTTTCTGTTACTCTTGGGAGGAATCACCCCTCCCACGTCGATGCTGGAGTGATTCCAGGACCTCCCGCAGATTCCGAACTCTGTGGTGCTGAAGTCCTTTACGTAAGGTAATGCATTTGCATATAACCCACACACATCATCTTATATATTTTAAGTCTTTAGTCACGTATAATACCTAATACAGTGGAAATTTATATAAGTGATTATTATACCTCATTGTTGACAGAGAACAATGATGGGAAAAGAAAGTCTATACATGTTCAGCATAGACACTGCTTTGCCTCAGTATTTCTGATCCGTAGCTGGTTGAATCTGTAGATGTGGAACACAGGGATATGGAGACTCAACCGTGTGCCCACCATAGACCCACCTTCAGAAGCCATCAGTGAGGCCCATTCCGTATTACTTCCCAGGCACAGGAGAATTTTCCTAGAAGTCAGCGATCCCTTTTTGTTCTCAGCAAACATACAAGGCTCCATTAACCTATCTGATTTTGTCTTTTGCCAGCATCTACACCCACAACATGACACTCACATCTGCCTCTAATCTGATGTCTACTTGAGATTATTCAATACTTTGTCTATCATTTTTTTGTGTTTCTTTATTCCATTGGGAGAAGAAATATGTCCCAATTACCTATAGCTTCCTCAATTTACGGGCAATACATGAACAAAAATTTATGTGAAGTTCTACTTTCAAGCTTTGAGTCTCTCAAACTTTGAGTCTCTAGTTGCGCTGGGGTAGGTTAGTTCTAGCTTAAGTTCATCCTCCTTGTCTTTTTGTGTTGAGTTTATGCATATGTGAAGAGGTAATCCTCAAGCGTGGAGATGAGAAGAGAGAATCCGGAGTGGAATGCCACTTTTTTCACATACCTACCCCATTTGCTCTCAGCCCGTCCTTGTGATAACTGGTAAAGCCGCCCTTTTCAGCAACGCAGACCCTCAGCAGGGAGAAGGCACACAGTGCGACTGAGTGAAGTGGGTTCCGGCCACCTATAGAGCTCAGGCGCTTCCCACAAGCTTAGGATTTCTTCTCCAGTTGTCCCCTGGGTCCTCAGATCATGGTCTGTGGGTCACTCATGTATTGAATCCACTCTCAGTTCATACATGTGAAGGAAATGTAATTAGCATGCAGCCCTACTTGTTTAATAATCTGTGTAGTAAGGGAAGAGACCTCCAGACGAACAGCATCCAATAGAAATAAAATCGGAGCCCGGTATTTAATCTAAAATTTTCCAACAGTTGTGTTGAAAGAAATAGGAGATAGGTGAAACTTTATTTCAATATGTTTAATTTAATGCCAATATCCAAAATACTGTCACTTAAACATTTATTCCATATGCAAGCCATTAATGAGGCATTCTACTTTTTTGGTTCTAAGTCTTGTTTCTGCCTATCCTATTTCAGCTGCTCAATCGCCTCATGTGGCCACTCACCATTGTGTTGGACAGCACAGCTTAGATCACTGAAAAACTGCTGAAATCAGTAAGAATAACTTTACAGCCAGACACCATGACACACACCTGTAATTCCAGGACTCTGAGAGGCTGAGGCAGGAGGATTGCAAATTTTCAGGCACCCTGGGCAATTTAGTGACTTAGTGAAATCCCATCTCAAAATAAAAAATGTCAAAAAAAAAAAAAATTGGATTGGGGATGTAGCTCAGTGTGAAGGCTCTGTATTTAATCCCCAGCCACTGAAAAAAAAGAGACTAAATTTAAAAGAAAGTGGCTCCAGAACACAGATCAATTTAATTAGGCTACTCTAAAGATGGAGGCTGTATGCTGGGCAAGGTGCTGGTTCACACTTGTAATCCCAACTCTCAGGAGGCTGAGGCAGGAGGATCACCATGAGTCCCAAGGCAGCCTGGGCTACATAGTGAGTTCAAGGCCAGCCTGGACTACATATTGAGACCCTGTCTCAAAAACAAACAAACAACAACAACAAAAAAAAAACCCTCAAGCAAAAAAGAGAGAGAGAGCCTCTGTGGAATTACACTTGGTTGACGCGGGAAGACTATAATGTATTTCTTCTCACAAGGTCAAGGTCAAGGTCATTAATATCGATCACAAAAGTTCTTAAGATTTGACATTTGTACTATAGTTAACAAACAGTTCCATAAAAAGTTAAAAATGAATAACACTAGAATAGCTGTTTTCAAGTCTTCCTGCTCTTCATAATAAGATAACTTGCCTAACAGAAATCATTATTATGAATACCCATTAATTTTAAGTTTTATTTGCAGAAACTCACCCTGAGGAAAAATATTTTATTGTGTAAAATTATTTATCTATATAAATATTTACTTTAGCAATGTGCATAAGATTACAAAATAAATTTATAAACAACAGAAATATTCAATAACATAGGAGAAGTCATATAAATTATAATAGAGCATTAAACACTCACAATTATTTTGTAATTAACATGTTTTGACTGCAAAGATACATTTATATTTTGCTTAGTGAAGAAAATAGGTAACTTTTAAAAATTACTAACAGATAAACATAAAAAACTGAAAGAATACTGCTGTAATGTTAACAATTCTCAGTGGTAGAATTGGTTTAATTTTTTCTCTTTTGAAAATCTGGATTTTCTGACTTTTTTCCAATAAATATCTATTATCTCAATAAGACAAAATCGGTAGTTTTTGAAATAAAATGTGCACTTAGCTATTGATGTTTTAAAATCTATTTTTCTTGGCCTGAAAATTCCTAATACTGTATACTATTTATCAAGGAGAAAATTGACATAAAATTTAGATGGAATGACTGAAATATTAAGAAGTCAGTTGCTTGAGGAAGACACTCTCCCTAGAATAATGTGTGGCAGGAATCCAAGCTCACAACTTAGGGGTTCTAGTTAAGAAAAGTATCTTTTTCTAGGACTTCATTTAGTTTCAATCAATTAGACTGAAAAAATTTAAGAGACCTAAATCTTCAACTATAGGGCAGGTATCTTGTATTCTAAAGCAGAGAGAAAAATACCTTCTTATATTATTTGCTAACTTGTTTCTTACTATGATCCCAGTGACCAAAATCACCATGTACAAAGCTTGGTTATATATGTTTGATTAATATACAAACAGATATACATTTGGTAAAATAGCAGATGGCCTCTTTTGTATTATTCAACTTAATTTGTTCAACAACTGTTGTATTTATGGGTTTCCCTTATTGTGTCTAACAACCCAAAATCACAAAGAACAAGATTCACATTTCCCTAAGTCTAGAATAAAAGCAATAATCTGTGTATATGGAATGCAGGGAGACCTATCAATCTATCAGAGAGAAAATTTCTCTATGCACAGGCAGATGAAAATCACCATTAAAATTCTCATCACCCATGCATCACTCACTGCAACGAAGACTGCTCATCAAAGACTTTTATCTTTCCAAGCTAGAAGGAGTGAATGCAGGTTCACCAACGACATCAAAAGTGAAAGCATTTCATTCAAGTTAAACACGCAAGTCTTATAATGACTCAGAAACTCTACCGTTGGATGCTTACTCAATAGTAATAAAAACATGTTCAAAATTAGAATTGGAGAAGAATAGTCATAGCTATTAGTAACAGTACACAACCAGAAACGACCCAAATATCTGTGAACAGGCAGATAAACAATTGTGACATATTCACACAGTGGAACACTGCCCAGCAATAAAAACTACATAAATCTAAAAAGTAACATGCTAAGCAAAAGTATCCTGGCCACTGCATGATTAAGTGGACAAGATGTTCTAAAACAAACAAAATTAAATTATGATGGCAGAAATCAGAAATGGGCAGTGGTGTCCAGTGTTAATTAGAAAGACAGGAGTCAGTCTTAAGGAGAATGTTCCATGGCTGGAATGAGCTGATGCTTGTAGGATTGTATATATTTGTGCAATATCCTCCAATTGAGTAACGTGAGCTTCCCATTACTATCCCAAATACAGTACCTGATAAACTTATACGGGTGAAAGATTGATTTTGGCTCACAGTTTTAACAGTTTGGGTCCACGATCAGTTGGACTTATTGTCTCTTATTGTGGTGAGGCAGAACATCATGACAGGACTGCGGCAGGGCTGCATTGCTCACCTGATGGCCAGGAAGAAAGAAAGAAGAGGCTGAGGTCCCACTGTGCCCTTCAGAGGAGCACCCGCCCAGACCTAAAGCCCTCTCCCAGGGTCCTCTCTGAAGCCTGCACCACTCTCAGTAGCACCAAGCTAAAGGCAAAGTAATGCGAAGTTAAAACATGTGGAGCTTCAGGGGACATTTAAGATCCAAGTTGCAGCGTGCCTAAAACCTGTGCATATTGAAATAATAAAATACGTTCAGAATTAAACTAAAACTTCAGAGAGAAAAAAGTAAAATGATCACATACTCAGATGATAGTCATCCACAGTCCCTGTGACAGTATTCTGCCTCTGCACCTCAGTTTTACAGATGTTAGAGCTCCTGTCTCCATCCCGGTTCATGCTCAGCGTGAGCAATGAATGGTCTCGTGATGATCATTTCCACTGAGGAACTAATATTCACTGAAAATGCGGATGGGGACTTGCGTTTCACTCACACGTCTCCGTCACTTCGACAAGAGTTTCATCTTTTTTTTGGCAGTCCTTAATGGTGAGAAATTATTTTTCTAAAGGGTAAACAATTAGTATATAAGATTCAGCACATTAAACAGACTTCATAGTCTCTTTATTAATCTTAAAGTTGGTAATTTCTAGAAATTTTGAATCAATAAGTTTCTGGTTACTTTCCAATGACATTTAACATTTAGACTTAAAAACACAGAAGAAAGCATTATAAGTTTTATCCAAAATGATTATGGCCATCATTTGAATAAAACACAGATTTTGCAAGCTGTAAAGCATATCATTACTACATACTGGTGTAAGTAAGGTTTGGTTCACAAACTACAGAGCTCTAACCAAGTCATTAAATCTATCTAAAAGGGCCTCATTTGAGAAGCAATAAAATTTTTAATCATTTTATTATTAAAAGAGTGTTTAATATGTAGCTAATTAAATGCCAAAGGCAGGTTATCTGAGTTTAACCTTCAAAAAGAAAATGATGTATCAAAGTCTGCCTCTGGCATCATGGGATAGAAATGTCATCCCCATAATCATCGTGTGACAACTAGCTGGTGGCCTTTTCTAGAGCTATAGTTAAATTACCTGATTAAATTAATAGCCATTTAGATGTTTTAGGAACTGCACAGACCTATACTAAATGAAAATTAGGTCCATTACATTATCTGAGAGGGCTAGATAGACCCTAAAATAAAACACGTATGCCATTGCCCACATTACTTAAATTAAGCAATTAAAAGCTCTTTCTAAAATGTGACTAATTCCCCATAATGTACAGACAACTGGATTTATACTAATGACCACAGGTAAGGTTTTGTCTCTCTGCTTATTTTTCCCTTACCTCAGACAAATTCTCTGTATGCTAATTTTAAATCAAAAGATTAAACTTTAAATATACTGCTCAACACGTAGTTAGACAAAATTATTTATTATATACAGTATTTACAGGACAATGACCAGTGACTATATGTAAGTAGAATAGTAAATTAAAAAAAAAAAATAGAAAACCATCCTAATTGGGAATTCACACAACCATCATAGGAGGATTCTAGAAAACATCTTTCAAACTATTTAGTCTCAATGTTTTGGAAAGAATGTAAAGAAGAACTCATGCTATTTTCCCTACTAATTTAATTCCCTCATATAAAATGTATTTAGAAAGCAAACTGTTATTCTTTCCATATTACTCCAGTTAAAAATGAACATGGAGTGATGATAAGCTTTAAGATCAGAACATCCAGTCACTGCTGTGTTTCAAGTACACAGGATAGGGTCTAACACAGAGTAGTATTTAATAATATCTGTTGGGCTAAAGGGAAATCTGAAATTTTACCTCAAATTTAATTAATATCCTTAATTGAAAGTTGAAATCCTTTATTTTGGTAGCGTGCTATAAAATTAAATCTTTGGCAAGAAGTTTTTTGGCCAGTGTCTTTTGGTATGCAACTGCATGAATGCATTCTCGACATCAGTGTAGTGAATTCCCTTATTTACTGTTAAGATTTTGCTTACCTTCACTGCATTTCATACTTATCAAGGATACAATGTTACATTCTAGTCATAGACTTTAAGAGGCTCAAGATAGATATAAACCTTTAATAGTATTTATACTCAGAATTTTCCCTGTGGCTGCAAAACCTAGACCTATTATAAGATCTGGTGCTTATAGATGAATTCCAACTTCAATATATTCATGATCATATTTTATGTGCCCAACGTTTCACACGAAGAACTGAGGTGGCATTGATGAGCATGTGCAAACAAACCAAGGGGGCTGTTCGACAATGCGGACACAGAACATGGTTGGGCAAGTGTCAAACTTTATTCACCAAGTCAACTTGGATGAGGGCTTTGGGTGTACCTGCATCTCGTTAGGCTCTTTGAAGAAATTCACAGACTACTCAGTCAAATGCTGCTGTGAGTCTAGCGTAAGTGAATAACTGAATGTAGTATGGAAGTGTAATAACAAGATGAGGTACCTGGGAAGCGTTAGAATTGTGTTCAGGGCACAAGAGCTGCAGCAGGGTTGAGGATGAGGTGCCAGCACACTGCTGAGGCTACTTGGGATAGGTGCCACGAAGGGATGATGTTCCAAACTGTCATCGGACAGAAGGAGGGAGCAATTTACACGAGAGTGATAAATCTAAGCATTTCCATAAAAACAGTGTATGCCAGATTGAGTTTAATACAGTACAGAGCCTTCTCCAAAAATGTCAGGATCTGATTTAATGGGTGGAAGTTAAAAGAAAAAAAAAAGATACTGTGTTATCAGTATGCCAGAAAATAGCCCAATTGTCATACAGTCCAACTACTCTGATTTTTCAAAAGTTGCCATAGAAAAAATCCTACAGAGGAGCATCATGGGACAAAGTCACAGTAGAGAAGAAGGAAGAATACAAGTCTGTAGGAAAGCAGAGAAATAAAAACAGAAAGCTTGGAAGACTCCGTGAGCCTCTGCATATATTTTAAAAAGCATGCAATGTCTCACTGTCTCCAAAGCCCAGCTGTCCTGGGAAGGGACTGTGAAGGAGGACAGAAGCTTGCAAGGATCTGAGTGTGCGGTAGGAGAGAGTGAAGAAATGACCAGGCCACCACAATAGACGGCTGAGACAGACGGTACCGGAAAGTCCACCTTGACAATCCGTTCTAAATGATGTTTTCAGCCAATGCTTGTCTTATGGTTTACTTGTCTTGCATATCAAAAGGTTTGTTATTTGACATACAGGAAAATTGACAGAAAAAATCCCCCTAATTGTTCTGTCACAGGCCGGACAGTATTTTGAATGCCACTGGAGCTGTTGAGAATGGTATTCGAGGCATGTAGTTGATTATGCACATGTCCAAAGAGACCTGGCAGTTAGTCTGTTTTCAAGGCTGGAGAAATATATAATCTATTCCCCTCACGATGTCTTTGCTTTCCATAAGAGCTGGTTTGGAAATGTTGTAGGTTATAGAAATAACACCACACCATTCCGTGCCCCATTCTGTACCAGGGCTTCTCGGCCCGTACTCCATCAACACGCAGGACGGATGATACTCTGCCCCAGAGTCTGTCTTCTGTAGTACACGATGCCCAGCAGAACACCGGAATGCCAGGAACACCCCCTTCCTCTTCCCAGTCATCAAAATTGTCTCCCGAGAGCTGGGGATGTAGCGCAGTGGTAGAGAGCGTGCTGAGCATGTGCAAGGCCTTGGGAGAGGGGTTCTCTAGACTTTCCCATAGATCCTGCAGGTGGCAGTACCACTAAATTTTCCCCAGTGGAGAACCATCAGCATATCAACACGTGATATTTTATTTGGTTCTCTGTCTATTTCATAACAGTTTTGCGTGGTAGAAACTACTATGTTCATTTCACAGAAAACTGAGGTTCCCAGAAGGATTTAAACCTGGCCTTTTCACCTCAGTCTTTACTTAATCTTTGTACGTATTATCCTTACCTTTAAAGATTTTTCTACTCTGAATGTTCTAAAACATTTAACACTAATTCCAGAAACATCCTTGTGATACAACATATGGTAAACTCTATAATCGGATTGTGTATGTGGAACACAAGGGGATGAGACTGTCTTCTGGGGCTTCTCGGCCCCGTGCCCCACAAGCCCACCCCTAACCTACAGCTCTGTACTGTTTCAGCCTGTCCGAAAAGCAAAGAAGTCAAACCTGTGTCTAACTTTGTTCATGTCCTGATTTTCAGGAGAAGGTGTATTTCAGAGTGTATTATCTGCAACGAAGAGGAAGAAATCATGAAGTAGAAACTCTATAATTCATGAAAATATTGTTTTATGTTCATCTTGGACTATAAGGCATTCTCTAATTCTATGCTTGTGAATCAGTTTGCAGATTTGCGAATCTATTGAAGCATTTAGGAATTTTATTGATTTTACAAACTGAACTGATAGGGAAAAGACCTTTTTTGTACCTTTTTTGATCTACTTCTGTACCTACTTGATACTGCACCCAAGATGCCTTTGAAAAGCTGTGGTTGCCTATCGCACAGGAAAGTTTCCTCTATCAGTTCTCTGAAGACAGTTGTTTGGTTTTATGTTGGACTTCGTAATTTTTTTTACCTGAATTACCGAGCATAGAAACAAGGCTTAAAGGTATCCATTGGATGAATAAATAAGCAAAAGAATATTTTTAATAAATATTAATATTCATTGGGCATATTTTTGAAGTCTGGCTGAGAGATGTTTCATTGGTACTATTTGCAGTGATTCATGAGCAAAACTGGAAGGTGATATTCAAGATGATCATTTCTTTAATTTCTCATACTTCCCTCCCAGCACCACTAAAAACTTTGCAGGGGGTGAGGGGGGAGCTGGCGAGGGGAGGGAGGAGTCGTGTCCTTAAAAGGGAGCGGTAGGTCCTAGAGAGGTTTCAGCTTCCACACTTCAACATCTCATTAATCTTCAGGGAAAAAAAGGGTGAAAAAGATGAGATGGAATTGTCGCTTTTTATTTGTTCTTCTAAAATAGTCTGATGTGATCTTTTGAAAGTTCTAATATGGCTGTTTACATGTTTAAAATCATCCATCCCTGGAATAATTTAATTAGAAAAGAACTGTGTATACAGATGATCAGAATAATAAGTTACACAGAGGAAATCCAATTTTTTGGTATGATTTGACAAAACAGAATAAAGCAAGCAAATACTTCACTTTACAAGTAATTGTATGGATTAAGACTTTTGAGCCATTTTATAATATTGCTAGTATTTAGTTTACTGGCATTGACCTCCTTCCTTCTATATTACATTATGATCTTAAAAATTATAGAATGTTACATTTTTAGAACAAAGAGTGAACTGTTATCTGTTCCAAATTATTTCCTCCTCTTTAACAAAAAAAAAAAAATTGAAGAAAAAAATCAAAATAAAACTGAGTCCAACAGTTAGGTTGTACCTATGTGGTTTCCCCTTTCCTCAGTTAGGTGCAATTTTAGTTGAAATTTTAAAGTTTTAGTGTGAGCTTATGAAATGGGCCTTTATTTTGACATTTAGCTCTAGGGAACACATCTAGCATTATAAGAACTTTTGGCAATGTTTCCATCTCTAAGTCTGCCATTCAGATTACACTAGCTGAGATGCCAGCCCTCTATAAGACAGAAGCTCTGGGTCACCTTCTCTGCCTCAGTTTCCTCTTGCAGTGCTTCAGCTGCTATCTCTGAGGTCCTCCCTAAGTGCAACTCTTGTAGTATTTTCTGTGTACAAAAATAACATCTTTTCTCAGGCTCGGAATAGATAAGGGTTATACAGTAATCTGTTTTACATCTTTATTTTGGAAAATTTCCATGCATTAAACTGCCATTTGATTGTCTAAGAGAAAGTTTCTAGGAATATCTCTTTTTAAAATAACTTGTAGCTCTCTGGGAGGCTGAGTCAGGAAGATCACAAGTTTGAGCCTAGCTTTGGTGAATTAGACAGCAAGTCTTCAAAAGAAAAAAATTAAAAGAGTTAGAGGTGTAACTCATTGCATAGGTCCTGGGTCCAATCCCCAGTACTGGAAAAATAAAAGTGTGCAGTGGGGTGTTAGAATAGAGAATGAACACCAAATTCACAGTTTGAAAGAATCAAGTCATCACTATCATGACAAATATTCTAATAGTAAATTTTCCACAAAGAACAACAGAAGCAGCAAATATTTATTGGGAATCCACTGAAGGCCCAGTTCTCATTTTTCTTTAACTTAATCTTCTTAGTGATCTCATCTGTACCTGGAGTGTCATGTGGATTCCCACTTTGCCCGACTAAGCCTCTCTTTTAAGCCTATATTTATACAGATAATTGCATCTTGGAAACCACTTTCATATTTATTCCAACTGGCACCTCAAATACAGTAAGTCCCAAGAAATCCTTTCTACCCACTTTCTAAGTCTAATCCTCTTCCAAAATTGCCTATCATGTTAGTCTGTTTTTAGTGACAGTGACAAAATACCAGAGATAAACAAAAGAAGGAAATGATTGCCCTGGCTCATGGTTTCAGAGGTTTCAGTCCATGGTAATTGGCCCCCATTGGTTCTGGGCCTGTGATGAGAAAAAGTATCCTGGCAGGGAGCACATAGCAGAGCAAAGTGGCTTACCTCATGGCAGACAGAAAGGAGGGGGAGCAGGGACAAAATACCCTATTCAAAAGGCGCACACTCAGTGGTCTACTTCCTGCAACTAAACCCCACCCATAAAGTGGCCAACACCTCCAATAGCCAATTAGGCTATGAATTCATCAATGGGTTCTTCTATGGATAAGGTTGAGCCCTCACAATCCAATCATCTTCCAAAGGCCTCATCTCTGAACATGGGTGCTTTGGGGACCAAGCTTTCAACACAAGAGCTTTTGGGGTACATTTTATATCCAAGCCATAATACCTACATATCTGAAGAGATCTATGGCCCCTCAAACTTTTAATGCAAGAAACCTGGAAAATCCCAAGGGCAGATGAAGGCGTTGAAAAAAGTCAAAGATGAAGAAACAGAGCATGAGAAAACAACTACCTGGTGGTTGTTACAACTGAGCAGGCTCAGTGGACATGGGCAATGGGTGTGTCGTTTTATAAATGGATGATGGATGGGCGGAGGGGTTGCATGCATATACTTGGTATATAGTTCTGAAGAAAGATAATAAGGCAAAGAAGAGCCATGAGGGGAATAACATTGATGCACCAGCTTTGAAGTCATCTAAAATGCTTGGTATCATTAGTTCTTGTTTTTCGTTGCCACATTCATAGAAAGGACATATTCACTTTTATTAAATGGAAGGATATAAAATCGGAGCACTGCAACTATTTTCAAACTAATTGTGGTTTGGTTCAACATGGTTTGGAGCAAGTAATGACAATGAAACATTCACTTCTCAACTTGGGCTTTTCCTTCCTTGGAAAGATTAGTGACTGCTTTCTTCCCTTTCAAGGCTTGCAGTAACTCTAGAGCCTTGGTACATCACTCTCAATCCCTTTCCCTTTACTAAGGTAAGTGGTGATACATCCAAAAATGTGATGTCAACATGTTAATAATTTTCTAGGGAATTAAATCTATATCTGAGCCATGGATAAGTGGATATGAATTTTAAATTGCATTTTGTATTTAGTGAGTAATGGTGGACCTAGACTCCCGACCCAACATCTCCGTCATCTTTGTCACTTCCCAAATGGGGTTAGGCAGACCTAGCAACATCACCAGAGTGTCCTGTGTTTGTCTCCTGTAGAAAGCAGTTGCTGAGAGCAATGAGGGCTCTGTATCTAGGGCCATCTCGGAGCTTGCTTTGGGTTCTTTCCATCAGTGGGTAATCAAGCAGAAATGCACGTTATTTGTCTGATTTTGATTCTGTTCTTCTACTTCTGGAGGAAAAAGTAAGTGTGAAAGTAAGTGTTCTTTCTGAGATTTTTCTCTCAAACATGTGCCTTTTTCTTCCTCAGGCCAAGTTGGCTGCCCTCTGCCATCTGAACAGGAATACAGGGCTCAGTGGACTTTTTTCACCCACCCGGTATGCGGTCGGTTTTGCACCATTTAGAATTTAGTGCCTCTTTGGTGAGCCTGACAGGTACAAGGAGGGTCACCCGAGGGAGGCTGGAAGAAGGTAAGAGGGCTCAGAAAGCAGCCATATAATTTACAATCATCGTGGCCACAAAAGCACAGAGAGCAGGTAAGGTCAACTATGCTGTCGCAAGGCCACCAGCCAGACTCCAAAGCTCCAGGACCCTATTTCATTATCCCATGACCTGAAACGCTCTAGCATTGCAGCTACTCTCCCATGACAGAGTAAGAAAACTGTAACTGCTATACCCGGTGCCAGTAGCAGAACTCGCGCTGCCTGGTGGTGAACATGCATTTAGAGAGTGATGGCGACAAGATGGAATATCCAGAGCATTCAACCAGCTTCCGACTCTGTGAATTCACTGTCCTTTCCACGGTGCTGACTCGGTGTTAAGCACATAGGCTTCAGATTCAAATTCTGAGTCTGCCACTCACAAACTGAATAACCTTAAATCTTCTAAATATCAGCTTCCTTAGCTATAAAAATGGTGATCAGAACAATGCCAAACAATAGAGTTGGTCAGAGAAAAGTGGTAAAAAGCCATATAAAATACATAATATAGAGGCTGGCACATATTAACAACACAGAAAATATTAGGTTTTATAATTATCATTAGGTACCTTGCCATTGTATTTTTCTATGTCAGACTAATTCTGTTTTTATTTGCCTATATACTTTTTTTGGCTATTTGTCTTAATTTCTAAAGAATTTCTCAATTTTTTTAAGTTTGGCTGACCAAGCTGCCAAGTCCCAACAATTAAGATTCATACTACGACTGTGTCATCATAATTATCTAAATAACAGAAGACACTTCCAAATCTCTTGTGACACAAAGAGATTAATGAAACATCCCTACCCTGCATTGCAAGTTTGCATTCAATTCTTATAATCTATTCTTTTCCTTCCCTGTCATAGCTCACCATCAAACAGCACAGAAATCACAATGAGGACGCAACCACATAAAAATCATCTCATCATTCGATTGCCATTTGCAAAACATACAATATGACTGATGGCAGTTCACAAGTATCTTAGAAAAAAGAGTTCTGTCAACATCAGAGAAACTGAACTCATTCAAACTGGTTTGGTAGCAAGGATTCCTTTTGCTAGTGGACAGGGAAATAGGGGAGAAGTAGTCAGAATTAACGCTTTGTGTTTTGGCTTTGAAAACAACATGATCCATGGGAATGGTTTTGATCTGCAGTGAAATATAATATTCTATCCAGGAGTTGACTTTGGTATCACCGCACTGAGGAGGCCAGGTGAGGACAAAGGACCCTGCATACTTTTTGCTTGTTTCCTCTCTCTTCATCAATTGGAAACATGACAGTGTCAGTAGCAAATCTTCTATCTAGTGTATAAAAACTAGGCACTTAGGCATTTTTGAGTGATGATTCAAGAGGATTAAATTACACTCATGTGACAGCTCAGGCTCACTAATGAGGTGCATTTCAGTAAACTGTTGACAGAACTGTCTGGAAGGTTCCTTTAATTTAGCAACACGTAACAACATGGGAAAAGCATTAGTCAATGAGATGAAGATGAATAAGCAGTGAGGGGGGTGTATTTTACATTAATACCTGACAACCTGAAAGGGTTTTTGTCACTTACTCTATTTAGCCCAAGGCAGGCACGGAATAACTAGTACCTGTTAGTGTGATTGACTTACCAAAGCAATGAAAGGAATTATCTTGAAGATGGCTGGGTAGAAAACGTGTCACAGAAATTTCTTTTCTTTTCAGTTCATAGGAAGTGTGTTCCTTACCAAGGAGATGGCGGTTGTGGTGAAGTTGAAAGAATGGTTCAAACCTTTTCAGATGACTACACCAATACTTTCATTTTTCAGATTCTTTGAGTTTATCCTGATAGGTTAAAAAAATCTCTCTATATATTTCTAGCTAGGTGTCCATTATGACTAACATAAGGGTAAGGTTTACCCTTGTCCAATGAAAGAATGTATTTTAATCAAAGAAAAGAAAGAAAATACAAGGAAAACAGAAGAGCAATAAGTAGAAGAGAAAAATGGCTGCCTTAATGAGACATTGAATGCTAGTGGAAAAGCAGAACTAGCTAAGATTTTACTGGTCAATAAGAAGAGGACGTGAAATCATTTGCATGGCTTTGAAGAATGTTCTAGAATTAATGTTCCTCTAGTATCTGGAAAGCAATATGGCGTACGGGGATGAGTGGGTCTAGGTGAACAAATATGGCAGCAGTTAAGGAGCACTATGGATTCCCCAATGGTTACTGGATACCAAGACCTACCTGCTTTAATAGTCACTCCCCATATCCAATCAGTCTAAAAATGTTAACTTATAGGTGTGGCCTCAAGAAAGCATGCTAAAAGGGAGGCTGTGAGTAAAGAGAGAAATAACATCTTAAGAAATCTGGTGGCTAGAAATTACTCTAAATATCTGGGCATTTCAAAAGAATGAACTCTTGACTAACAAACATTACTAGAGAGTAATGTTGGTTTAGCTAATTCCAACTACGAGCTACTCCATAAGCTGCACTGAATTTGGCCTTGAAAGCAGAATACAGCTTGCCAGGTTTCTTTGCAGCAAGTTACTGTTCTCATTTTATCACGATACGGTTGTTATTCTAGTGAGTTTGACTTTCCAGAATATACAGTGATTTGTTGGAGGCACCTGGCACACAAGCTAGAAGGGAGACAATTGGAAGGCTTACTGAGAAACAATGAAACACATAGTTTTGGCTGGGGCCCTTGAAGGAGCACATACTAACAAAAGTGAGCAAGTCATTCAGTGATGAAAAATTAAAATTTCAACCTGGACATAGAGTCTAACAAACGTTCTAACAATAGAAAAGCCCCAGGAGTGTCTGAAAACTCTGCCAAGGTGTTCATATGACAGAATGGGAAATGTCACGAAAGGGCCAGCTAATTTTGAAGACGAAAGGGTGATTCTCCTCCCTGCCCGAGGAGGCTCCTTTTGCTGGGGCCTAGGTACTATCCGGGACTCTTTGAACTTTGTTTCCAGTCTTAACGGTACTTGTAATGACAATAAGAAGTGAAATTTGTCCCATGCATTATTATTCACAAGGAACTTCCATCACTATATTAACTCCTGTAAGGTAAATAGAGCTAGATTTTAACACGTCTACACCTACCATATTCAAGGTACAAAACACCCAGTTTCTCTGAATCCAAATCCAAGTGCTTTTTTAAACTTGCTGCATTATCTGCAAACATCGATCGCTGGTATGTCTAGAAGCAAAGTTGCAGGCTCAGGAGGGCTGCTCTAATCCAAGGCCAAATCAAATACCCCAGAGGTCAATTAATCAGAGTAATCCTCATAGGAAATTCCAGAGAAAAAATTCCAGTTTTCTACCGCCCACATAAGAATCAAAGACAGCCAACTTGATGATTCTACCTTTTCTTTCCATCTTTCCAACTAGGTAAAATAAGAGGTGGTCTCAGTAGCAAAGACCAGATATTCTTCTCAAATATTTTCACTTTGCAGGGCAACACAAAACAAATAGTCAAGCAAACTAGGAACAGAGAAAACAGTTAGGGATTCATACCTTTAAAATATCTACTAAGATATTTTAATTCATTGTTGTATTAATTTAATCAGTTGTTTCCATGTTCTCATTTGAAAATACTTTTCTTTCCCTGTAACATGTATATTGCAGTGGCTTAACTTTGGCCCATATAGACTTATAAGACTATTCTAAACATTGTTATGTCAAATGGATTGTTATTTTGACCAAATGACACTCAATTTTCAAGTAAGAACTTAATGTAAATGATTTAAAAATTAAAAATAAACTAACAAATTTTATATAAGATTAACTGAGCTATCTCACCAATTATTTTGGAAAGTTTATTAGTGCTAATAGCTTTGATGTCTGACTGCTTATTATGAGACAGAACCTGCATTTACAGGCATTGTGCAATTTCATCCACCGTGACTTACTTCATGAATGTTGTGCTGTTATTAATCACACAAAGATGAGAAAGGAAGACTGAAAGCCTCTGGCATAGCTAGCGATTAGTGGAGCTATGACTTGAGTTCATTTCGGAGTCCTTCCCCACATAGACTCACTATCTACCTTGGCTACTTCCTATTTCTCAGTTAAGTTTCTAATACGCTGCTATGGTCCTACTTCTGGTAATCTAACACAAACATGGCTTAGTTTAGAAGGGAAGAATGAAGTTGAAGCAATAGGAGACAAATAAAGAATCTATTCCAGGGCTGGTGAGATGGGTCAGCGGCGCACGCACCTGCCTGGCAGGCGCAAGGGCCCGAGTTCGACTCCCGGAACCCACATATGAAAAAAGGGCTGGTGATATCGCTCAGCGGCATGGGGGCCTGCTGGTGCGCGAGGTCCTGAGGTCGACCTCCCATACCCACCCAAAAAAAAAAAAAAAAGAATCTATTCCCAGTAAAAATTGCTTTCTTTTTTAGTAGAGAAAGTTGACACCAAGCAACCAATGTACGGTCAGGTACAGTACAAGAGGTGATTCTTCAGAAATCAGAAATTACTCTTCCAGTATAGTTGAATTTGGTAATAACAAGTGCTGGTGAGGCTGCAGGGCAAAAGGATCAATTCTGCATTATTGATGGGAAAGTAAACTAGCACAACCACTATGGCAATCAATACGGAAATTCCTCAACAAACTAAAAATAGAAATTCCACTGACCCAGCTATTCCTCTTCTAGGTATCTTCCTCAAGGAATTAAAGACTTTGCATTCCAGTGATGTGTGTATACCTGTGTTTATAGCAGCACAACTTATAATAGCTAAATCTTGGAAGAGGTCTCTATGCCCATCAACAGATACATAGATAAAGATAATGTGCTATTTATACATAACAGAGTACTACTCAGCCATAAAGAAGGATAAATTTGAATCATTTGTAAGAAAATGGATGCACCTTGAGACCATAATGTTAAGTAAAATAAATCAGACACACAAGTTTAAAAGTTCCATGGTTTCTCTTATAGGAGAAACCTAGAAGTACAATAAAGAGCAAAAATAAAGATGGATAACAGGAAACAGCAAGCTAGATCTTTTGCAAATAGGAAGAGGAACCAAGATACGGAGGGAGAGGAGAGGGCAGGGAGAGGAAGCGGAAGCAAAGAAAGTTAACAATGAATGGAACCCCTAACAATTCCCCACAATGAACATAATCATTATGGACTATAAACACATACTAATACTTTTTTTTAATAAAAGAAGATATAAAACACCAAATATAGGGCTGGTGATATCGGTCAGTGGCATAAGCGCCTGCCTGGCAAGCGCGAGGTCTTGAGTTCGACTCCCGATATCCACATTAAAAAAAAAAAAAAAAAAAAAAAAAAAATATATATATATATATATATATATATATAGGGCCGGTGAGATGGCTCAGCGGCGTAAGTGCCTGCCTGGCAAGTGCGAGGTCCTGAGTTCGACTCCTGGAACCTACATACAAAAAAAGGACCAGTGATATCGCTCAGCGGCACGGGCGCCTGCTGGCACACAAGGTCCTGAGGTCGACCCCCGGCACCTACGGAAAAAAAAAAAAAAAAAAAAAAAAAAATATATATATATATATATGTATATTTGAGTTTGCATAAAAGATGTTAACACTGTTTAAATAGAAAACAATGAAAATTTAAGTCATTTTCAAAGGAATAAATTATGACAAATATACATAATGGAATACTGTACAATTATTAGAAGTAAGGAAATAGATACATGTGCATTAAGATGGACCAATCACCAAGACACACTGTTAAGTGAATGATCAACATGCTTACTGCTATGTCTAGCATGTTACCAATTACCTTTTTAAAAGACAGATAAACAAATGCATGCAAAACAGTGTATGCACTAGAAGGATCTACAATATTTTCATACTAGCTGTCTCTGAAAAAGCGAGTTGTGAATCAGAGAAAATAGAATTTGCTATGCAATTATTTGTGTGGTTCTAATTATTTTGTCATGTGCATAAGTTATTTAAAAATGTTTCAATAAAGCAATAGTCATTCAATCAGTGTTTGTGGACCCTGACAATAATTAGAACCCACGGACATGTTACTACAGAGGCACTGGACTTGGAGTGAGATATAGATTTAAACTGACTCTGTAAGACCAGCTGGATTTCTCTGTGTAAAGTCTTCATCTCTCAGTCAAGGGAAGTTGGTGTATCTCACAGGTCAGTAATGGTCAGATGCAATAATACACAGCCTGACATTCTCTGAAGTGTAACAGTGGAAGGAATTATTATTGTACATTGTTGTCACTGTTGTTCATTGGTGAGGCAGACTCTGGTTCACATTAGGAAATCATGCAGTCAGAAAGGAAAGAGCTAATATGAACCATTAGACTTGCTACTTGAAGAATGATCGGCCAAATATTTGCAGAACAGCCCCTCACCTGGTACCATGTTCCCATTGTTTTGCAACCAGCTGTGAAGATATTTATCATTTAGTGAAGGGAAAAATATTTGTTTGGAGACATACTTGCATGAATCTACGCAGAAAAAGGTAAAACAGAAAGAGCTTTGGCGAGAGAAGAGAACTGGTCCTTTGAAGACAAAGGGATGGGGGGAGGAGAAAGGAGATCATTAAATAACTGGGGGCTCAGCAGTATGGTCCTCCACATCACGATTTCAGGTTGGGGAAGCTGGTAAAAGGGCTAAGTACAACACTCAGAGGTTCTTTCAAGAAAAAAAGGGAGACGAGGAGAATTATAATGAAATCGAGAGAGAATCACAAGAATCAAAGGGCCTCCCGGGAATAAAAGTAAGAGTTTGGGGTTAGAGTTGTAGTTCAGTGGTGGAGAGCTTGCTTTGCATGCGTGAGGCCCTAGTTTGACTACCAGTGCTGCTAAATGAAAAATGAAGACTTTCGGGCTGCCACTGTCGGGCTGAACTCTGGGCCAGGCCTATAAGTCTAAAGGGCGGGGACCCCAGCTGACTTTAGAGTGACATATTATTCCCCCAAATAGGTGCTTGGTCATTAAAGTTGAATACACTTTATTGTTAGACTGAGTTTGCAAAAGGCAACTCTAGCACAGTCAGCCTGGTGGATTGATTATCCGCAATCAGCAGGAATATTCCTAGGTGAAGTGCAAATTGCTCTCCCGGGTGCTTGACCCTTCCAAACCATAATGATAATTGCTGCTGTATTGTAAGCTGGGCTTATGAACAACCCAGGGGTTGCTGCCCTCCTTGCAATAAGGCTACTGAGCAAGAAGTGAGGACTGCATACATCCGATTGTGACAAATCGCTAGTTTACCTGCTCATCAGTGCACAGTAGTAGGTATTCTGTAATATCACCAAGGCAGAAAACACCACTCCTTTCTCCTCAAAAATATCTTTTTAAAAAATTAAGAATAAAAAGAAATAAACAAAGTCTGTATCTACATATTTTTGGTAAGAGATGAAAGAGGTTCAGTTTCAATCATATGAATGATAAATCAAATATCAAATATGAAACAATGAACTATAAAATGCCTCCTCGAAGTCACTTAACATTGATAAATTAGTAATGTATTATTAAATTATTCATATCTTTTTTCTTTGAACTATAATGATATACTGTACACAGCACTGATAATTTACTTAGGCTGAGTCCATTCATTTAATTATGCTGCTAAACTTGGTAGGCCAATTGGTCATCATGAGAGTTTCCAGGCAAGCTAATCACAAATATATAGAACATGTCCCTTATTGTCCCCAGCGGCTAAGTGCTAAAATGCTATTTAGTGTTCAGAAGGTTAATGTCCTGCTTATGTAAATTGTCCAATTTAACATTCAGCGGCAGTATCATAAATTCTGGCTCCAGGATTTCATTAAACGTATGTTCAAACTAGTTGACCTTAAAGGTTAACAAGCACAAGTTAAACAGGACAATTATTTAACTCACTTCTTATCAAGAGACTGAAGCGTACTAGCCGTTTAATAGCTCTGCATACTTCACAATTAGAATTCTTATAAGGCCTCTGATAAAACTGCAGGTCATGAATTTTCTTAAGGATGTCAGACAATAACTATTTATCGGCACTTGTTTTTCTTTCTTATAAACTTAAACTTTGATCTTAACATTCAATTAGAAACGATTCCTCAGAGAAAGAGTAGGTGAGTCAAAGCACCAGCGCTGGCTTTCTTTTGGGGTCTGCAAGATTTAAAACCTGGTATATGCACCATCATTAACGGAGATGAATGCAGAAGTCAGGGGCTCACTGTGTAATGCTGAGCTCCAGTCAGGCATTTGGCCCAACACTGAGTTACAGCACCACTTACTGTTTTTAGACATTAAACTAAACATTTGATTCTCTTCTTTAAAGGCCCCCTAAATGCCTGTTAACTTACTGGAGAAAATGCATTCTCCTTTGCATTCCTGTTGTTATGTGTTTTAATAGGATGTAAAAGATTATTCGAGGCATTCTTTTCCTGGCTGATCTTGCTCTGTCCCTGCTCTCTTTCCTCCAGCACTGGGAAAGGGTGAGCCAAACTCTGGGAGTGACAGCCACTTCCCTGCTTCCCACAGCTGGGGGGACACAGGAAGGGAACACCTGTGCTGACAATTCAATGTGCTTTACACTGCAGTGGGGTCAAGCTACGGCTTTGGGGGAGACATTAAATTGGTGACCACACACAGGGAAAATCTCAACAGATGACACTCACCTACACGGGCACAGGCAGCTGTAGCGCCTTGCAGGTTTGGGTTCATCTTGAATGCTATTTGGAAGATAAAGCATCAAGTAAGAGCAAAGGGGATTTTATTAATAAATCATGAACTGAATTTCCTTCAGGAGCTGAGCTGGAGCGGAATATGTCATTATTGTCTATAGGTACATTTATGGGGTGCTTAGTATTTTTTGAAATTTAAAAATATCAAATGTAATGGTAAAAAGAAAAGGAAAGGTAAGCAGACAGATATTAAATCTACCTGGCACGCTCCTCATTCTGCTATTCTTATTCCCTGAGGTTACTTATTGTTACGAGCTGTTTAAGGAAATCATATAAGGAAGAAATATTTTCTAGCATGAAAAAATGTGACAGTGTTTTATATCCCCTTGTGTTGCTCTTCATCCAAACTTCATCTTTTGAATATTGGCTTCAAATCCTGCCTGAAAGGGGACATAAATAAAGTGAAATGGCTAATGGACTAAAAACACTTATGATCAGGTTTTCATAACTAACATTATTGATAGCTTCAGCCACACAGGCACTGGCACATCCTGCAATATCCATTTCTAAAGTAAGATTTAGAGCCCTATTTGCCATAAAAATGCTAGCGCAAGCAAATAAAGAATGCAGAAGAGAGGCCAGAGATGGTAGTCCCCAGAGAGAGAGAAAAGACCTCCTCTAAACAGAACACCAAGCTGACCACGGGGGGGACGCAGAACACGGTTTCTCCAATTTCTGACAAGGATCTGGAAGGGTCTTAAAGGGTGTGAATTAATCCCTTAATTTGGGAATGCCCACCTCTTCCTTCTTACTGGCATTAGTGTTTAAACTGAGTGCGCAAATATATTTGTAGGTCTGTGCATTAAAGACAATACCATAGTTCTAATCAAAGAAACCTTACACACTGCAAATAAGGAGGCTGGCAAGATGGGAATGTTTCCATGGTGTTTCTGTGTCAGTTTGAATTGCTGAGAATTTCCCTCCTTCAAATCTCTGTTTTAGCAAAGACAGTGGAAGTAAAGCTTTTCTGATACCTAGGAATTCATTTTGCATAAAAAAATTCTTATAAATTATTCTCTTTTTAAAAAAATATTTTAGGTTGCAATGGGAATATGCTAACTAATCAGGGAGCATTTTATCTGCTTTTTGCTATTTAGATTTAGTTTAGTGGAAATAATTTTTACTTATTTTAGTTCCTGTATTTCCCATGTCACTACAATTCTTTTTTCTTCAAAATCTGAGCTTTCAAAAATCATCCTATAAAAAATTAAGTACATAGAATGGACAAGCTGTAAATTATGGCATGCCTAAATTAAGTTAATTTGAAAGAACATAAGATTTATGGGATTGATACAGTTACTCATGTTTATAACTTCTATTACAGTTGGGTTCCTACCCTCACTTATGATTAAATATATGAAAATACTGGAATCTCAGTATCTAGTTCCCCTTATAAATATACATTAATAATAGAGATTATAACCTCTTTGTTTTAAAAAATAGTGATAAGTTTGAATTTATATAACAAACAATAGCGAAGTTTTTCTTCTTCTTTCAGAATCTCATGGTTCTGAAGAGTATTACCAAGAAGGATGTTTCACATAAGGAATTAAATAAAATAGGGACTGCAAACAGGAGTCTATCGGTGTTCAGTAGTTATTTTAGTCCTTTCTTTTGTCAGAATATTAATGGGATAGAAAACAAGGAATAAACGACAGGAAAAGGAAGGATGAACAATGACAGCAAAGTTTTCATCAGTGACATGGTTACACAAGAAGGGATGAAAATATGTAAATCCAGCTGGTGAGATGGCTCAGCAGCGTAAGTGCCTGCCTGGCAAGTGCGAGGGCCCGAGTTCGACTCCTGGAACCCACATATGAAGAAAAGGGCCAGTGATATTGCTCAGTGGCACGGGAGCCTACTGGCGCACGAGGTCCTGAGGTTGACTCCTGGTACCCACACACACAAAAAAAGAAAATATGTAAATCAAAAAAATTATTACAGTAAGAGACACACTGCCACTCATCCTCTCAAAACACTTGCCCTTCCTTCGAACACACTTATCTCATTGTTCTTGCCACTTTCTAAAGCAGTTCTGGAAGTCCTCTTTCATGAGTGTCTTCATGACATGTGATAACAAATACAGTGAAGGGAGTTGCCAAGTGCCATCTAAAAGAAAGGAGGCTCATGAGAACGTCATGGTGTCGCTTCATCCACCTACTTCACTGCACCTTATGACTTCTAGCTCTTCCCCAAAGTCAAGCCAAAATGACTGTAAAAGGCAAACATTTTTAATTGACTCAGGACAACAACGAGGCACCCAGGACAGCACAACTAAAGACACTCAGGAAAGAGGACTTCCAGAACTGCTTCAGAAGGTGACAAGAATGGTGCAGTCAGTGTGTTTGAAGTGAGGGGGAGAATTCTGAGGAGGATTCATGGCCATGAGTCTTTTACTGTAATCATTTTTCAGGCAAGCACTCAACCATTGAACTACATCTCTAGCTCTGTAATCATTTTTTTAATTTACATATTCAACATATTTTTAGATCACACTCTGCAGCCCAGAGGTGTGCCGGTGCTCACTGCTGTTGCAGACGTGAAGACAGAGGCCATGAGTGAGAGCTGGGAGGGCGTGGGGAAGGAGTAGACAAGTGCAATTCTGCTGGCCACCTCCCCACCTCCTGAGCCACAGGAAAGAGCCAGCAATTCAAACCCAAATCCACCCTGCAGCAGGTTAGCTTGGATAGAGATGCCATCCACTGTGGGAGAGACAGATCCAATGAGTCCTCAAGTCACGTGCCAACTAGGGCTATGAATCCCAGCTGACACGGGGAATGGATGGTGCCTGGGTGAAGATAAAAGGTGGAAGACACTCAAACACAAGCATTCAGTCCCAGAGAGAAGGAGGCTGTTATGGGCTGAATAGTGTCCCCCAAAAGATGTGTCACAGTCTTAACACTTGGTCCCTGGATACATGATTATATTTGGAAACAGGACCTTTGCAGCTGCCATCACATTGAGATGAGGTCACACTGGGTTGCAGTAGCCCTAAACCCACCTACTAATGTCCTTAAATAGAGAGAAATGTTCAGGGACACCAAGATGGAGGAAATGCCATGTGATCATAGAGGCAGAGATGGGAGAGATGCAACTAAAAGCCAAAGAAAACGAAGGATTACTGACCAACACCAGAGATCAGGAGGGGGGCATGGACCACATTCTCCCTCAGGGCCTCCAAGGGGAACCAACCCTGCTGATGCCTTAACTGTGGACTTTTAATTTTTAAAACTGTGCAAAAACAAATTTCTCTTGCTTTAAGTCACTCAACCCAGGGTGCTTTGTTACAGCAGTCCTGGGAAACCAAGGTAGAGGTAAACGGGCCCCTGGCCTGCTTTTGTCTTCCCAGTTCCCACCACCAGCCCCTTCAACAGAACTCTGCCAGTCTTTCATGCTCTCAGAGTGGATGCACTTATTACCCCCAATGCAAAGAATCACCGCACAGAAGTCTCAACATCTTTTTTCAAACTGGAAATGCTTCCCAGTCAATGATTCCAAAAATGAGATTTGATTTTGCTCTAGTTATTTAGAATTTGACTCAAAAAGAAAAGAATCCTCAGATCTTCTCTCATACTGATCTCTAAAGACAGTCCTGGGTCTGACCAGGCTCTCTCATCTTCTAAATATCTCCTAAGAACTACATTTCTGTGGGCATGCTATTTAGACATGCAGAAGGGGAAAGCAACACTGCTACACTTGGAGCACTTTAAGATTTAGATTTAAAGCTTAAATCCTTTTGGTGAAGAGAAAATGCATCAAACAGTTCCTTCTATCTTGCCTCAGCCAATATGTCAACATCTCTTCACAGGGTCACTGCTTACCAGCTTTTCAGACAAGTCTTTCCATAGCATTTATCAGTTTAAGAGTGGTCACAAAGACACCAATTTTGGCTAAATGTAATTCTCAATTGTAAGTCAAAAATAAAAATGTTTAGAATTACAAGCAGAAGTAGAAGAAGACAGCATAGAGTTTCTATTGTACATGACTTGTCTTGATTGGATTGGTGTGCTTGACTAGGTTTGGATATCTATCTATCATCTATCTATCATCTATCTATCTATCTATCTGTCTGTCTATCTATATATCTCTATCCAGCAATGTAACATGAAAGACCTCTTTTACTTAAATTTATGTTTAATGATGGTGGAAGTTTTCCTCTGTAATAAGATAACATAAATGGAATGCTCTGTCATTAGCAGAGAGGCTGAGGAGGTCCACTGAAGAACCAGCCTGAACATTCCAGGTGATCCCAACTAGCTGAAGGGAAAGAGAGAAGTGAGGAATCATGAATCATGATTTCAGATGTTGAGCATTTTGTTCCAGCATCAGGAAAGTGACTAATATATCAGACAAAGCCCATTTACAGAGCCTGGAGTAATTATTTACTTCTTCGAATGTGCAAGCATTGACCTATGCCCACAGGAGCAAGAACAATCAGGGAAATATGATGTCACCAAATGGATAAAATAAGGTACCCATTACTGACTAAAAATGCACAGATGTAAACCACTGACTGAAAAAGAATCCAAAATAACTGCTTAAAGAAAGTTCAGCAAACCTCAAGAAAGTACAGAGAAAAAATTCAGTGATGTCAGGAGACAAATAAATGACCAGAATGAGAAACTTAATAGAGAATGAAATAATAATGATAAACCAAACAGAAACCCTGGAGCTGAGAACCACAATGAACAAAATAAAAAGTGCAGTAGAGTGCATCAATGCCAGTAATGATCAAGCAAATGAAAACTTGACTGCTTAGCCATGTCCACTTCAACCCTCCCAGAACTGGTGTCCACCACAACCTTCTCCTAGTGGCTAATTGCCAATGTCAAAGATTTAAAATCTGAAGCCACACGCCTAACTAGGATTTCAGACATTTAGCAATATGTATATAAGAAATGAAGTGGCCATTGAGCAAAGTTTCCCTGAGGAAGAGACTTACTTTTTTGTGTGTGCAAGTGTGGTACTGGGTACTAAACCTGGAGCCTATGTACTAAACTATATCCCCAACCCCTTTTTCTTTTAAGACAGGGTTGCCTAAGTCACTAAATTGCCCAGTCTAGGCTTGAACTTGTAATCTTCCTGCTTTAGCCTCCTAGAGTGCTGGGATTATAGGTGTGCTCCACTGCATCCAGCTGGAAGTGACTTTTAAGGTCACATTTAGAGGATGGGCAGGAAGAGTTGTTAGAGAAACAGCATATCCTTCAGAGTAAAGAGAGTGTACAAAGGGTGATAAGTTGGAAAGAAGATAATAAATTTGTAACAGTAAAAGAAATCCAGCATGATTGAAACATAAGTCAGAGATGAGGCGGAGAGTGATCCAAGAAGTGTTCAAGGGTGGGCAGAGGCTAGGGCCCAGAGTTTTTCAATCTCAGTACTACCTACATTTGGGGCCAGAGAATTCTTTGTTGTAGGGCTCTGCCCTGGGCCCTGAAGGGTGTTTGGCAGTGTCTTCACTAGGTGACAATAGCACACCCCAGGGTGACAAATCCAAAATGCCCTCAGATATTGTGCATTGGGGGAAAAATTCTCTGGTATTGAGAAATACTGAGCCGTGAGGGAATCACAGGGTCATGCGACCACATATAGGTTTGGAGAGGGACATAAAGGAGACTATTGTGCTGTGCAGGCATTTTAAAAATCCCTCCAGGGGCCGGTGAGATGGCTCAGCGGCGTAAGCACCTGCCTTGCAAGCGCGAGAGCCCAAGTTCGACTCCCGGAACCCACATACGAAAAAAGGGCCGGTGATATTGCTCAGCGGCACGGGGGCCTACTGACGTGCGAGGTCCTGAGGTCGACCCCTGGTACCCACACCAAAAATAAATAAATAAATAAATAAAAATAAAAATCCCTCCATCTCTGATTGCTTGCAAGAAGATACCTGAGGGTTGTTTGCGTAAGTCTGCTGGACAGAGGATTGAGGTATGGACTGAGTAGTAGTTAATGATGGGGAAAGGCTGGTAGATTTGAGTTGCGTAAAGAAGTAGAATGTGGGTAGCATTAAGAGTGTTTGTGATCATGTTCCTGGTTCTGTTTTATCTTGCCCTGATGATTTTTCCCCAGCCTTGAGCTGGGCCCTTCAATATCTTAAAACTTCTGATGTCAACTGATTACATGTTTTGTTCACATTCAAAAATGGCTTTCCTTGTTACTTACAGAGGGTAATATCTACTCTGCACTTTTTATTGAGGTTGACCTTGGAACTCTCCCTGCTCTGAGGGACATTGTTTGCATTCCCTTTTGCAGTAAAACCCAGGCCACACGTGCCCCTTTTGACTTTCTATCTGTTTTATTTTCTGGATTCAGGACTAAAAGAAGCTTGCCGAAGCACTCCTATCACTCCACTGATCTCTATTTGACAAGAAATATGCAGAGAGACATCCCAGGTTCAGAGGAAAACATATCATTGTTGAGTCTACCACACCATGAGCAGCTGCTGAAGCCAATAGAGTGGCCCTCTGGTTATCACACTGAAAAATCAACAGCAGTCAGAATATATTTATTACCCTGCTTAGTGTGTTTCTGTACAATCTCATTATGCCCACCCTCACATGGTACAAGGCCTCTTCCATTAGTAAAAAAAGGAACAAAAGGTCATAGCTTTCCTGCAATTTCTATCCACTAATTAGAGAGACCCTTTACTAGAGAACATAATTGGGTCATTACTGAATACCTCTACAAAATGAAAAATATAAAATTTCATTCATATTGCTTTTCCTGTGAGTGAGACACAGATCACGAATAGGTGCTCAAAGAATAGCAAGGATATTAACAATGGTTTTCAAAAAATCCCTGGGATTCTATTAATATTCTTTATACTAAAAAAGAATTGTCTCGGCCAAGTATCTATTTGGGACTGTTTCTGATCTAATGCCATTCTAAATATCTAGTTTTACAATAGCTGCTAAAATTTGCTTGTTTAATTTTAAGCTAATTTTTAAGCTAATTTTAAGCTAAAATTAGCTTGTTTCTTCTAAAATTCATGCTGAAATTTAATCTCTATTTTGAGTTATTAAGAAATTAGAAGTTTATTCCAATAATGAGGTTTAGAGGTGGAGCTTTGGGGAGGTGTTTAGGATTAAGTAAGGTCATCAGAGTGGGTCCCCATGATTGAGTATCGATTGGTGGCTTTACAAGAAGGAGGTGGGGCTGGGAATGTAAATAAGTGGTAAACATGTGTTTAGCAGGCCCTAGGCCCTAGATTCGATTCCCAGGACAAAAAATCTCCCTATGTGATACCCCACACCACATCTCGACTCTGCCAGCAAATAAGAACTCAGCAGATGCAGACCAGAACCATACACCAAAATAAAACTCATTTCTTTATAATTTACTCAGCCTGTAGTATTAGCAACAGAAAACGAACTAAGGCAATCATGAGCCATCCTCAATGATAAGCTCAGGAGATGTTATTAGCACTGAGACAGAAACTCTTTCCTTTGGCAAGGACTCAGAGGTTTCCTTAAAGCTAACAGTGTTCTAGGAACAATGTAAAAAAAAGACCTCTCAAAAAGGTCTGTGTGTATATATGTGTAGTGACCAAATCAGTGACACCCAGTGCAGCCTAAATCTGTAGGTGCACGTCTGTGTAAGAATTTCTGTGTTTGTCCTCAAGTCCCTGGGGACCACTTCTTTCACGAAGGCACTTTCTTCTTGGAGGTGAAACTATCAAATTATTTGACAAATCCCAACATTCTCCCTCTGTTTGTGTTTTTTTCTATGCCATGGTGAGGTCCTAATGCAATAAGTTAGGGGGTGTCAAAATCCAATATTGTGTCGTTCCTTAAGAACATTGCAGTTTATGTTTTCTACTTCCATACGAATGAGTGCATTTCAAATGACAAAATGAAGAAAACTTTATAAAACTTTAGAAGAGCAAAGAGGCAATGTGCTGTAGTTAACTTTGAAAGTATTTGTTGTAATAATTTCTGTTATGGTTTGTGTCTAGAAGTCCCCCCAAAGCTTCACGCAGTTTTAGGTGGAAGCCACTTTTTTCAGAAGTGGCTGAATCTAGAGTGTGTGATTGATTCATAGTGCAATGCTAGGATTAAGGGGCCTGGGATTAAGGGCAGGTGATTGCTGGATCAGTCCACTGCTTGGATTGGCACCGCCCTAATCCCGGTAGACTAGAGACAGTATAAGGGACAGAAAGAGTCTTGTCTTCCCCTTCCTTTGTTGCTTTTCCTACCTTGTGGGCACTATGAACTGTTCTTCTCTGTGATGCCCCTCTGCCATGTGCCACTCTCTCTTGGAGCCAGCCAACTATGGACTGAAATCTCAAAACACTGTGAGCTAAAAAAACCTTTCCCCTTAAAATTTGGGTGTTGGGTATTTTGTCTCACCGATAAGAAAAGTAACTAAGACAATGTCCATTTTTCATTTGCTGTGATAGTGCCTACAATTATGCTTGATCAAACACATGCTTATCTCCACTTTTCTTAAGGAAGTTTTTCTCCATCAATATCACAACTCCCCAAGATAGTGGAGCCCAAGAAATCGAAAAGAACGTATTTCGATAGAGGCTGGGAGGTAACATGAAGAGGACAATTTTTTGGCATAGAAGAAAGAAACAAATGGGAGGTGGGCAGATGAATGGTGAGAGGCCCTCTCTGTGGCCTTGGGCTCATGTGTCTCAATCCACCTGAAACTATTCTATATATAAGGCCTTGTATGTCATTAAAAATCTAGGAATGACTGTTGGCACACGAGGTCCTGAGGTCGACCCCCCGGTACCCACAAAAAAAAATCTAGGAATGAAAGAAATAAAATCTGCAAGATTACATCTTCTCATCCTCTGTGACTTCATCGTGGTTGTAAGAAGCAAGAGAAATACAAATTCCCTTGCTAAGAAATGGACAGTTTGTCTTTCAGTGATCCCTTCCTGGATCTCTTTATCTGTGAGCTCCCTTGCCAGACTGGCTGCATATTGTGATCCATTTCTGTCCATGCAGCAAGTATTCAGATCAGGGACGGAAGCGAGGCAAATCCCTCCACTATGGAAACTCTAGCTTCCCGTTATCACCCATCTGTGAATCAGAGATCTGAAAAATGGAATCCTTCTCTTCTTAGACAAAGCAGCTCAGGACCTAGTGGTACCTTGCACTTCGTGCTGAGCTTATGCACTGATATGAGTCTCTATAACCAAGATACATAAATCTAATAAGGAAAAACTAAACGAAATCTGTGGGGAATAGCATCAGTCCTCTAGGCTTAGCATCCCTCCCAGGTACCGAGAGAAAAACCACACTTCCCTGCTGGCAATAGAAGAGAAGAAAATCTAACGATGGAAATCCTCATGTCAAAATATTTACCAAAGAAGCAGCACACAGCTCTGATTCTAGTTGTATTTAAACTATGCTTTTTCTTTGTATGTATCTTTCTCAAAATGCTTACAATAAAAAATCACTAATTTTATTTTTAAAAGCATAACAATCTCTAGTTTTGAAAAATAGAAATATTTAACACACTATATGTTAGGAAGCTACTCCAGATTTAAATTTATTTTTTAAAAATTATATCTGTAGATGATGAATTTGGGCTTGATGGGTCAAAAATGTACATGCTTTTGGCTAAGCACAGAAAAATGGCTTTGTAACATCTAAGTGGTTCATCTTCCTCCTCTTCCTCCTCCCACTCCTTCCTCTCCTTCTTTGTTGGTGAGGACATTTTGTGACATAATAGAGCTAGTTAGAAGTAACACCCACGGAGTCCCACAGTCATTCTCAAAACACTTAGTATTACATGAACATGTGGCTGTATTATACATTTTCCTCATTTGATGATCCAGTTCACTTCCTGCAACTAGTTTGTTAAATTAATTGGTCACTAAACGAGGAATTGTACTGTATGTAGTACGCACATTACAGTATTCACAAGAAAGAAATGGTCGAAGAAACTCCAACTTGATGACTTTGCTTTTATTTTCATAATTCTTACATGCAGTACTGTAATGTATAACAGAACATAAAACTACAGCACTATGCTGTAGAGTACAATCAGCAAAAGTTACTGTACTGTTCTGTAAAAGAAGCCGCCATAAGGCAGCACTACCGCTCACATTCCCGCAGCATCTGAATGTGGGTCATAGCCTGAGTAGTGGGTCATAAATCCAAATAGTCATTAAACAGATGGGTTATTAAACAAGGAATGTCTGTATTGCTTTATTGTGCAAATGCACAAAAAGTTTTGAGAAGATGGGTTATTTAGTTTTGCGGGGAGTTTCCTTTAAAGTAACTATTTTACAGGTATATATCTTTGTAGATAAATATGAGTATGGTTACCTTTCCTCAGTCAATGGAAATTATAACTCTTCTTCAATAAAAATAGATGAATCTCAAATGCAAAAGACTGTATATTGTGTAACTCCATCTACATAAAATTCTAGGAAAGGCAAAACTCTAGGGCAGAGAGTAGATCAGTTATTGTTGGGGCCTGGCAAGGACTTCTAGCACAACAACATCAAGGTAGCTTTATAGGGAGGGAATTGTTCTGTGCCATGATTATGGTGGTGGTTACAGGAGTCTATACAATCACGAACATTCATCAAATGGTACTTTTTAATTGATGGATTTTAGTGTATACAAATAGTACCTTAATCAAAGAGAGAAAAAGTGGCAGGACTTGCCCAGCGCTGCACAGGCCTGTTCATGTGAGCGAGACCTAACATTCCAGAAAGGGAAGAAGGGCAGCACCTACCATACCTGTGGGTTTAGCTTGTCCATATAGTTTCCAAGTTAGTGTTTTATAAGATAAACAGGTGTCCAAGAAATAGTGCCGTCTCAGAAAACTTAGAAGTAAAAATATCTGCCAAGTCTGGCATTAAACCCAGCTATAATTTGACCAGAATGAGCTATGCAACTTTTAGCATAGAGTTTTTAAACTTTATTCATTGGACTGTCAGAAGAATGAAAACCAAAAATGTTAAAGCACTTTAAGGCTAATTTTTTTTTTTTTTATGTGGGTACCGGGAGTCGACCTCAGGACCTCACGCTCGCCAGCAAGCACTTGTGCCACTGAGCGATATCACCAGCCCTTTGTTTTTGTTCCTTTATGTGTGTTCCGGGAGTCGAACACAGGACCTCGTGCTTGCCAGGCAGGTTCTTATGCTGCTGATCTATCTCACCGGCCCAAGGCTAATTTTTAAATTCCTTTTTGCTTTCCTTTGGTTTGTAGAAACCAGAATCGTACCATTTGGGACCCAGCAAATGTATGAGATTATTATAAAAAGGTGAGTTCCTTTAAATTAGAGGGCCACTGGATGGCCACCTATGGTTCTACCGGCAGCTGTATGAGTCAGCCAGGGGTCTCTCCCTTCCCTACTATGCTTTTTTCTCTCAGAATCATACTGTAATCAATTGCTCCCATTTCAGTGGAATAAACTTTGGAAAGCACAAAGAATATGATACGTTTATTTGCTGGATGGAGTAGACTATACATGCATTCATCTCTGCACAATAAGAAAAGAAAGTTGCAATCTGTTTAGACCTGTGGGAAATATGTAAATAAAAATATTAACTTTACTAAAAGTGTAGATGAGTTATTTTGAAAATATTCAAAAACATTCATAGCCAGGTATGCTGGTGTGTGACTAAAATCCTAGTACTCTGGGAGGCTGAGGCAAGGAGGATCAAGAGTTAAAGCCCAGCCCAGGAAATATAGTGACTTAATAAAACCCTGTCTCAAAAAATTTTTTTTAAATTAAAAAGGAGGCTAAGGATGTAGCCTAGTGAAAAGGCCCTGTGTTCAATCCCTGATGTCACACACACAAAAAAGACAGAAATTGAACCATATTGATATGCATGAAGTACCTATTACAGATATTTCAATTACATTGATCTATTCAATCCCTTTCCAATTTCACTTAAAAGGAACAAAAGTGTGTTTTTAAAAAGGAAAACTTTAGCCTATCACATCATGTACTCATTCTAAGGGTTGCTACTTTCTCTTTGCACTCAGTGAGGTTTGACGCATGCACTTGACCTGTGTCTATGGAGGACTCACTGAACGCCCAGATGTGTTCCAGACACCAGGGATGCACAGCGAACCAGGCAAAGGCTCTGCTCTTGTGGGGCTCACATGCAGGAGGAAGCCTGGACTCAAGGTGCCCCTGCTGAACACCGTCCAATGCCTCTCCGTCCACTTGGAGTAAAGTCTACATATGCCCTGGCAGACATACGCATCACACAACCTCCCTCCATTCTCTTTCTCATTCACTGTGCCCCATCATGCTGGTTATCTTTAGCATCTAAAACGTACCAAGTCCATTCCCACCTGAGGGCCTCTGTGCTAGCTGCCTGCTTACCTGTCTCAGGACAGTTCACTTCTAAATCGTTCCATGCCTCAGTCTACTTTAACTGATTACCTCCCTTTCCTAAAAAGACATTCTTCATCTATCCGTTCAGAAGTACCTACCATCCTTCAGTACCATGGTTCTTATCATCCTATCTTAACTGTCTATAGAGAATCATTATGGTGCATTTTTCTTACTTACTTCTTGATTGGATTATTACCCACCTCATTCCACAAGAATGTAATATCCGTAAGAATGTCTTCATTTTTCTTGTTCTCAGCTAAATCTTAGACACTTAGAATAGTGTATGGCATAAAAAGCATCCAACAAATATTTGTTAACTGAATAAAATTAACGAGTACATAAAACAATTTAAATCCCAGGAATGTCACGGAGATTCTTTTTAACATCTATGATTCACAAATAACAGTTGCCTGAAATAAATATTTCCTTCAAATTGAGTCTAAATAATAACTTTGAGATATTGTATTAGTCACTGGGACACAGTACCCAACGCCCACAATTTAAAGGAAGAGATGTTTACTTGGGTTACAGTTTCAAGAGATTCAGTCCATGGTTGACTGGCTCCAAGGCAGGAACATCATGGCGGAAGGGTGAGGCAGAACAAAGCTGCTTAGTTAATGGCAGCCAGGAAGCAGAGCAAGAGAACAGCACCAGAGAGGAAGGACCTAGGGACCACGTATCACACCCAAGGTCATATCTCCATGATGTACGAAGACACACCCAGAAGTGTGCTTCTCCAATCTCCTGGGCAGCTCCCAAGGCCAATCAAGTTGACACGATTAGCTCAAATGCCGCAGAGTTTGTTTTGTTCTCTAAACCCCTCCCTGCTCTCCAGTTGCAAGCATATACTAGGCCTTTTGTGTTTCACTAACCTTGGGACTTCCACAGGGGGATAAAGAAGTTTGAAATCCGTTTGCTCCTCAAGTGTTTGTAAAATTACGAATTCACCCTAAGAGATTATGTGTCCCAGGGGTGTTGGATGTGAGAAGAATATCTTCATGAGTAACAAAGGAGAGAAAAGAAATTTGTGAACTACGAACAGGGAAAGATGATTTACTACAAGCCGGTGGCACAGGAAAGCCATGCCCATGTGCAGAGGGTCACACTAGGGCCATCGGACACTGCTCCCCAGTGGGATCACTCATCCCATAGGCTGCCACAGGGTTTCACAGTGGCTCTGTGACACCCTGTCTACCAAAGATAAACTTGGGGCTGCACCTGAGTTTTTCTCCCCTTCCATTAACTGATGACAAGACCAACTCCATCACCATGACATCTCCCTATTTTCCATCACCCAGAGCCTCCCAGGGCACTGTTTTCACTCTGTCACTTTTCCCACACTGCTTGGAAAATCTCATCTGACCCAATCTCTACACTGCCTGTCCTCTCAGGCCCTTCTACTGTGTTCCATCTCAATCACAGTGTCATCAGCAAATTCTTCTTCAGGAATCTTCTCACATCCTTGTTCAAGTAGAACATGGCTGAACTTTCTCGCAGGGAGGTGAACATAACCCAAGTATTCTTCGTGTTTCTCTCTGCCGGCTCTGCTTCTCCTCTTATAAATCCCAGCTTCCCTACCTGCTTTATGTCATTCTCCAAGCTCAGCACCTTACTCACTAAGATATCAGCATCTAGGTCTCAGAGACTTCGGCATCTGGGCAGACCCAACACCGTCACCCTCACTGTGTGTCAGAATCAAGGAGTGGCTTTTAGTAAAATGAGTGTCGAGACCTTATCTGCAGGGGTGTGGATTTAGTTATTCTTGAATGGGACTTGACTCTGTAAAAAGCAGATCTTTAATCTTAACCCACCCCGATCTGCCACACAGAAGCAGCCAGTAGCACTCTGATATATGTGCCCAGTGGTGTTCAGGGAGAAGAGTCGATTTTCTGTCCACTGCCTGGTGGAAGCAGGAAGCATTTGATGCGTTGGTTCCCCTGCCAAGTTGTTGAAGGCTGACTGGGGAGCGGTCTTATGTCCTTCTCACTGAGTCCCTCACCATGGTTGTGTCAATAGAGACCTGCCAGCAAGGTCATAGAACGAGGCAGAAAGAGGTGGTAGAAGTGGGACCCGCTGGGGGGGAGGGGCAACCACAGAGCAGGCGTGGGACCTCACTTCCCCTCTCCCCGGGGTGTGCGCGGTCTAGCAGGAAACTGAGTTATGCCTCTACTGCGAAGCACCTCGGCAGTGTAAGCCCATGCTCTGCTTTTTCTGGGGGTGACATTGGTGGTGTCCAGTGGGAAGCTGAACACGCACATGCTGCTTGGCCCTGTGTTACACCACAGTAGGGGACTCTTCAGTCCTAGTTACCACGGCTTTTCCACCTTCATTCCATCGAACTCTTGAAAAATTCCCTAATAATCTCCGCTTTGAAAAAAATCTAATCAGCACATCCCTACCCTCACCTAGCAACATCTCACTATATCATTTAACAAAAATGGTGCTTACTTTTTGAAATACTTTTCCTTCTTTCCTAATTTCCTAATTGCATACTTTTTTCTCCTGTCTATATATTTCATATGCTATCTCTTCTCCCTCTAAATACTAAAGCTCTTGCCAACTATTGGATTTTGGCTTCTTTTTTCTGGGTTATTTCAGCGCTGGGGCTTGAAGGCAGGGTTTAGCATATGGAAGGAAAATGCTCCCCACCCTAAGTCCACTCTTCTTTCTCTTCTTAGAAAATCTCACCCATTCCGAGGCTTTAAAGAACACCAAGATGGTCCTTTCAAGGGTTACACTTCTCATCTTTAGCTTTAGCCTCTCACTTGAGGTAAAAATATTTAATCAACATCTTAGATGTTTCAATAGATTGAATGTTGTGTCCCATCCAAATTCATATGCTGAAATCATACCCCAGTATCAGGAATTAGGAGGGGAGCCTTTAGGAGGGGAAGGAGCCATATAATTACAGGGGGCCTCAGCCAGCTCCCTCATCCTTTCCACCATGTGAGGACACAAGGAGAAGATGGTGGTCTATGAACTAGGAAGTGGGCTCCCATCAGACAATCACCTACTGTTCCTTCATCTCAGACTCCCTAGCCTTCTAACCCGTAGATCTGCAAGAAACAAACTTCTGTTATTTATAAGTTGGCAAAAATTGTTTCCCAGTCTGTGGGTTGTCTCTTTACTCTGTTGGTGATTTCTTTTACTGTGCAGAAGCTTTTCAATAAGATGAGATCCCAGTTGTTGATTCTCTGTAATATTTCCTGTGCAATTGGAGTTTTATTCATGAAGTCTGCTTCTATGTCTACTCCTTTCTCTACTCCTAGGTCTGTTCTACCGATTCGCTCTTCCAGCAGATTTAGTGTTTCTGTTTTAATATTTAGATCTTTGCTCCATTTCAATTTTAGTTTAGTGCATGGTGAGAGACAGGGGTCCAATTTTAGTCTCTGGCATGCAGAAAGCCAGTTTTTCCAGCATCATTTATTAAAAAGGCTATTTTTCTTCCAGTGAGGGTTTTGGACCCTTTGTCAAAGATAAGGTGGCTGAGTGTGTTTGGAGTTGTTTCTGCATCTTCTAATCTGTTCCACTGTTCCTTGCATCTGGTTTTTTGTACAACACAATGGAGTACTACTCAGCCATAAAGAAAGATACACTTGAGACACTTATAGGTAAATGGATGCACCTAGAGACCATACTCTTAAGTGAAATAAATCAAACACACATGGGTAGATATTGCATTGTTTCTCTGGTGTGAGCAACTTAAAGTGTAAATAAGGACCAACATATATAATAGATATTGCAAAATAGGAAGAAAACATTCAAATGGGAAGGGGCACAATGGAGGGGGAGGGGTAAAGAAAGGAAGGGAAAAGAAAAAAATGAGAAAAGAAAGATAAAATGGAAACAAAGCTTTTGTAAATAAGGGGAAGAAGGGCAGAAGGGAAGGGAGGGGAATGGGGAAGAAAAATAAGAATCAGGGTATATCACGTACAGGTACACGGTCCACATGATGAAAGTGATCATTATGCATATCTAAACTTCACCGATAAACTTAATCAATGTTGAAAAAAAAAAAAACCTAAGGCAGGTGTCAAGACTTCAAACCTAGCAAGTACACACAGAGGCTTCTGATTTTCCCACAGAGCTATTCCACCTCCAGCTACCTGGCTGTTATATAGAATACTCACCTATGTGTAATTGTATTTTTCTTTTCACCTTCCTTACTTCAGCCAATCCATCGGCAACTATTTGTTTTCACCACTAAAATACACCTGTGATTTTACCTCTGCCCTCATCTAAGCCAGCAGGATCCCTCCCGAGCTGGTTTCTACCACAGCCTCTCCTCTGGTCTGTGCCTTTGCACTCTGGCCCCCACGATCTCCAGCAGAATTTAAGGGCTTTTTCAGAAGGGAGTTTGGATCTGTCATTATCCTCTTTGGAAGAGCCTCGTGGCTCCTGGCAAGTTGAGCATTCTTGCCACAGCCCTCAAGGACTCACGTAGTCCGGACCATTCTCATCCCGTCACCCCAGCGTGTACCCCGCTCCCCTGCTCACTCTGCTCTGCTCATGCTGCCTTATGCTCCTCAGATGCACTTGCTGCCTTCTCCCAGAAACTTTTCCCTGATTGTCTCATGGCCATCTCCACACCACTCATGTCCCAGCTCCAAGTCACCACCTTCGAGCATCTCCAACCTCCACCCACAGTGTTTCACTCCAGCCACCACCCTGCCCTAAGCCATTCTCTATTCGCTTACTCTGGTTTACTATCTTCCTGATATCACTGTCTGAAGTTACTTATTTTATTTTTGTACTTATTTATTGTTGCCTTGCTCACATAGAGCATAAGCATCATAAGAACCAGGATCTTATCTGTTTTGCTGAGAATCTCCAATGCGTAAGAAAAAACCTGGTATAAATGTCTGTTGAATGAATGAATGAATGAATGAAATAGTCACCTGTCCTGGATGATGTATCCATTCAACTTCAGAAGGCTGAAATGCAAAGGCTAAACTCTGGAAGCTTCGTTCAATCGTGTCTCTATTCTTTCAGGACACACAGGTTGGGTGGGAAGGAAGTAGCAGTTCTTCATATACAACTCGTGATGCACTTTCTATCAGCAGAAATGAAAGTCTGGCAGGACCCATGCAGGACACTTTAATTTTGTTTGCTTGATCATACTGAAATGCTGGTCAAATCTTGTCATTGCTGATGAATATTGCCTAGGATACTGCTAACTCCTAAAGCGAAGTGAGTTTTTAATGGAGAGGTTTTATGCAAGGTGGAACATGTCTCCTTGATGCATGAGAACTCCCGTCTCCCTAATGCAGGCTCTGAGAGCAGGAGTCCAACAGTAATTTGTTCAAATGAAATAAAGCCTATTAGTCTTGCCAGTATTCACCTGCTTTGTTGTTTAACATCAGCCAGGTGATGTAATCTGTCCCTTTCTCATGTACAGGGATGTTTCTGAATGGCCAATCAAACATAGCACGAAGGGCCCTGACTGCTTAGGAATAATGAGGCTGCTACCTGCATTTAACTATACCACAATGAGGAGTTCAGTGCTAGAGGAGAATAATGATAATGAGAAAAGATATCTCCTTTTGAAAGATGCTCCAAAGGATTTAGAAACGTGTATCTTTAAAGCAGGAGCGGCAGGAGTCAGAAGGAGCCACATGAACAGAACTCTGGAACACACGGACTCAGGATGCAGCTTCATTTTTCCCTTAGAGAAAACAATTTCCTGCACTATGAACATGGAGTTCTAGTTACTTGATCCTTTCTGGATCCCAAAAGCCTTATGATCCACATGAAAGGTTATTACTAGTAATTTCATCTGTCTCAGGAGGAGACAGAGAATGCTGTACACTCATAGGTATCCAAATTCTGGCTCTTCCTTTCTCACAAAGGAAGGTTATGTCTACTTAGCTGTGTTCAAAGCCATTCTACAAAGGAAAATTTGTGTTTATACTTACACTCATTCCACACTGCTACTACTTTAAACATGTTTAGGTTAGGACAAAACAAACACATAATTATGAACTATAGGTTACTATTATCAGATATCTTTGGAAAGGCTTGAATTTCAGCCATGAATTATAAACTTGGATGGAGGGAAAATGGTTTAGGGAAGCCAAATGCTTAGAAATTGTTCCCATCACAGCACAGAAGTGCTGGCGGAATGTTATTCAGTTCAGCCTCTCCACTTTCAAATATAAGGAACCTGAAACTCCTTTCCCTGTTTTAAAGCTAAAGCAACTTAACCAAGGTCACACTGTGTATCTGGTGCAATGATTTTTTGGATGCAAATAACAGAAAATCTGATTGATTGCAAATTGGTCCACAAAACAATCCCATTTATCTTACTAACAGAAAGGGCACATACAGGGTGAGCGTATTAGTTTTCTGGGGCTGCCAGAAGAAAAGACCACAAACTGGGTGGCTTAAACGACAATATTTTATTTGCTTGCAGTTCTGGAAGGTGAAAGTCCAAGGTCAAGGTCCAGCAGGGTTGGCGTTACCATGGACTCTCTCTTTTGGTTCACAGACAGCTGCCTTCTCACTGCGTCCTCTCGTGGTTTTTCTCTCTGCGTACACATCCCTAGTATCTCTTCCTCTTACCGGGACACAGATCCTATTGGACTGGGGCCTCACCCATATGCCCTCATTTGACTTAATAATCTCTTTAAGGGACCTATGTCTAAATTCAATCACATCAGGGGTGTATAGGTTAAGGTTCTCCAAGGAACAGGATCAATATTTCGTGTTCTATATATATAAGTTATGCAAGGGTTCCCATTAAATAGACTTACAGGATCAGAGATGGGAGAGTTTACAGTGGGCCCCTGCAGGCTGCAGAGCTGGAGGGCACAGCAGCTGCTCAGTCCAGGAAGCCACAGAACAACTTGGTCCAGAAGAAGAAGGAAGCCCATCCTTGTTTGTGATTCTCCCCTTGCGATCAGCAAATTGTCCCCTTGCCTTTCCCTCGTTGGGCCACTTATCTCCATGGGATGTTTACCTACAGAGCAATCAGGCTCAGTCCTGAATCTTGGCATTCGGGGGCAACTTCTGGTGAGCCACACAACTGTGACTGGGAGAAGCTAAAACAGGACAAGTGGGGTTCCACGTAGGTGAAGACGGGAGTGGGTCGGGCAGGCACCTGGCAGTGCCCACCATTCATTTTGAGTTGAATGCAAACAGGACTAGAAAGCAGATTTCCTCAGATTCTACCAACATTCATTTCCTCTCAAATTACCTTTCTTAATAGTGTGAAAATAGTATCCATTTCTGCTGGCAACCTCCTCACTTGCATCTGATAAAAACAAAAGTTTGTTGTGTTTTGCTGATAAGATATACAGATGTTTTGAGGCATTCTGATAAAATCACTACATGGAGTTGAAGTGTTACTAAAATGTTTTAAACTTCCGTAAATTATATCTTCGAGGTATTGGACTTTTAAAGAAATGCTTTTTCTTTTTATTTCCGTTTTTATCCTTTTTGTTCCCCACAAGCTGCTGTGATTTTTTTTCACCGTTAGTTCTCCAGACTTCCTTATTTCAGTTAATAAAGCCTTGTTTAAAAGTTATTCATTCCATTAAATACAGCTGTCATAGTTTTTTGATTGCATAAGCACATCATCTTTGCTGCCAAGAGCTTTAAAAATTTTGTCATATGTCTGAAACTGGCATTTTAGTTTTACTTTATTATTTTAAAATTTTAATTGGCATATAAAGGGACAGCATGTTTAATTGGAAAGGGACATTTAGTAAGAATCTTTTCCTCTTTGAGAGTTATCTATGCAGTTATGCATCGTGCAATCACTAGCATCCAGGAATGAAGAGATGTATGCTCATTAAGTAAAATGTAGTGGAAACATTTATACAAAATGTTTCCATTTTCCCATATTTGTTTATGGGGTATGTGTGTATTTTGGGTGCATTTTTTTAAAAATTGGTATAAAATAAGTTTAATTTTTACTTCACTTAACAGTATAACACAAGCACTATCCATGTTATTAAATGTTCTTCAGAATATTTTTAATGTTTCTATAATATTCCATCTATGGATTATGTAGTTGATTTAATAAGTCCCTAATTTAAAAAAATCTACATTGTTTTCATCACTTGAAATTATAAGCACCACTGTTTTAGACTAGAATTATAAGCACCTTCGGATCAAATTTTTCTCCTGTTTTATCTTGGTTGCTCAGGGTAGATTTTAAGAAGTGAAATTACTACATGTCATAGGAAGGTCACCTGTAAAATATTCTTGTTTTTTTTTGTGTGTGTGGGTACCGGGGGGTCGACCTCAGGACCTCGCGCGCCAGCAGGCACCCGTGCCGCTGAGCAATATCACCGGCCCCTTTTTCGTATGTGGGATCCGGGAGTCGAACTCGGGCCCTCGCGCTTGCAAGGCAGGCGCTTACGCCGCTGAGCCATCTCACTGGCCCAAATATTCTTAACATAATACCAGCCGGTATTCCAAAATATAATATCAGGTTTCACTATTCATTCATATATTTGGACTTCTTTTGCAGCCAAAAGAAATAAGTACACAAAGAAAAGCAAAATTAAAATATTCAGTAACTTGTCAGTGAAACCATATATTTCCCACATATTCAGTCCATTTTTCGGTTTCTTGATGTATTTCCTTAGTCACATGTATAAATTTGTATCAGATATATTAACACATAATTGATTTATAATAAACTACACATACTTAAGTGTGCCATCATACATTTTCACATATGTATGCTCTGTGAAACTCATTCCAGTCTAGATAATAATTTTGTTCATCATTCAAAAAGTTTCCATGTGCTCTTTGATAACCCCACCCCTTCATGGTCTTCTTCAATCCTTTTTCTCCAGCAGCAACCACTGATTTTATTTCTTTTGCTGTAGATTAGTTTACATTTTCTTAGAGTTTAGTATAACTAGACTCATATAGTATGTATCTTTGGTGGGGGTCAGACATAAGTATATGGAGATTCACCCCTGTTTTTCTGTATATCAATTGTTCATGCCTCTTCATCGCGTAGTCCTCCACTGTATGGCTGTACCACAGTTTGCTTATCCATTAGCCTGCTGGTAGATATTTGAGTTGCTTAGTGCTATGTTTAGATCCCATCTTGGTTACTTTTCACTTGTTGCTCAGACAAAATACCCGACGCCCAAAATTAAGGAAGGAAAAGTTTATTTAGCTCACAGTTTGTGGAGGCTTCAGTCCATATCAGCTGGCTCCAAGGCAAAGTGGTGTGGCAGAGGAGCAACACTTCAAGGTGGTAGAAGACAGCAAAAGCAACAAGAGCAAGCCTCTTTTGCTCCCTTATATTGTAAGCAGGCTAACCCCTCCCCCCCTCCAGGGCGGATGTAGCACTCACACCATCTCCCTGCCCTCCTCTTGCAGGGGCTCAGGATGTTTACAAAGTAAGGACCCTGGGCCCCTGCTGAGTCACTTAGTTAACTTCTAAACTTCTCAAGTTGACATAATGAACAATATCCTAGAGTGGTAAGAGCATGTCCTCTACATCCCAGGATGTAGAACTGCTGAGTTACTTAGTTAAGCTTCTAGACTGCTCGAATTGACACAATGTATCAACCATTACAAATCCAAAATATTCCCCAAAATTCTCATAGTTGGAAATAGGGCCTAATTAGAAAGGGCAGCTCACTGGAGGTGTCTTACTGAAGGGTACATTCTCATCTCCAGCTCCTTTCTTCTCACTCAGCCTCCTGGCTGCCACACTGTGAATAGCTTTCTTCTGCCATACCATTCTGCCATGCCATTTCTGCTTTGGAGATCACTAACCATGGACTGAACCTATTGAAACTATGAGCTAAAAATAATCCTTTCTTTCCTTAAATTGTGTGAATTGGGTATATTGTTCTAACCACAAGGTGACTTATATACTTAACATTATAAACAAAGCTGCTATGAATAATGATGTATAATTTTAAGAAATTGTCAACTTGTTTGCCAAGTGATTGGCCATTTAACATCCTCACTAGCAGTGTACGAGAGTTCCAGGTTCTCCACAAAACTCAGAATGATCACTCTTAATTTTAGCCATTCTACATGGTGTACAGTCACATCTTATTATATTTCACTTCACATTTTCCTAGTGACTAATGATGTTGAACAATTTTTCATGTGTTCATTTATCGGTGCATTTCCTTTGATGAAGTGTCTCTTAATATTGAGTTTTGAGTGTTCTTCGTATATTCTGGATATAGTTTTTTATCAGATATATTTGCAATTTTTTCTCAGCCTAAGCTTGTCTTTTCATTCTCTAGACACTGTCTTTCAAAGGGCAGGTTTTACATTTTGATGAGGTGCAAGTTATAAATTTGTTCTTTCATGTATCATGTGTTTGGTATTGTACCTAAGAAATCCTTGCCTAACCAAGGGCATAATATTTCACTTTTGTGTTTCTTACAAAATCTTTATAGTTGCATGTTTATGCTTGGACCTATTTAATTTTGAGCCAAGTTTTACATATGGTGTGAGTATGGACTGAAACATAGTTTTTTAAAATGTAGATATCCAATTGCTCCAATAATATTTATAGGGATTACTGTCCTTTCTCCACTGAATTGATGCTGTATCTTTGTCAATCGTCATTTTTCTATTTATATGTCTATGTCTTTATTTCACGACTCTCTACTCTGTTCCGTTGTTCTGTTTGTCCACCTTGACATGACACTGCATTATTTTGATTACAATAGGCTTTTAATAAATCTTGAAATTAGGTAGACTTAGTCCTTCAACTTGGTTCTTATTCAAGTTGTTTTTCTGTTTGAGGTCCGTATGAATTTTAGAATCACTTGTCACTTTCTACAGAAAAGTGCTGAGGACAACTGTGGAAGAGCAAGCGTCCTGCGGAAAGCACTCTGTAGAAAATTGCATAAGAAGGTTGCTGGGGAAGCTGCTGGCTACTGCTGACTGCTGTGCATTGCAGAAGCCAGATGCTGGAGGAGTCATCTGAGCTACAGGAGTCTGGTGCTAGAAAATCCATATCTACTTCAGGAGTCGCAGGGAAACACAATAAACCCGGAGGAAGGCCTTTTCTTCTTACAGTGTCACTCTTAGTGCCCTCTTCTGACAAAACTTAACATTCAGCCAATAGGTAAAGAAAAATATTAAAGAACCTAGCTACATTTTCAAAGAGCAGCCAAAAAGGGTGAATTTGGGGCTGAGAGGCTGCTAACTGTGCTAGCTGATAACACAGGATTTTTAAAATAAATTTCTCATACAAGAATATAGGTGACTTCAGTTATTTCCATAACATGGTGTAAATTCTGTTAAAATCTTATCAATTGTTTTGGATCATTTTAAGGGCAGAGATTATTCCTAATTTACAAATCCCAAAGTTTACCAGAGTTTCCATTGCCTATTTTTATTACTTTTTTAAGTACAGTGATACTTCGGTTGTTGAACTCAATTTATTCCAAATTTGTGTTCAAACACCAAAAAGTTGGAAAACTGAACATATTTTTCTCATGAGAAATAATGAAGAACCAAATAATTGGTTCTGAGGCCCAAAATTACACTTATAAATTCATTTTTCCAGGACTTTAATGAATTGCACAGTGATTTCTTTCTTAAACTCCATTATGGTTCTCACAGTTTTCATCTTAGCTTTACTGCCATTATCACTAACTTTCTTTGGAGCCATGGTTACGATATTTTATGTAAATAAAGCACAAAAAAAGCACAACGATGAATGTTTTAACACATTACACAAGCACTTGTCGTCTGGGTGACAGTGACGCTTAGACTGAAGTCATGTCCCTTTGTGTCCAGGGGGAGAAATGAGTGACTCGCTTTTGGCCCATACAAGTGTTTTCAAGTCGAGTTTTCATTTCATAAGCAAATGTAGGAACACTGAGCAAAACCTTTTCAAGCTTTGCTGTTCGAGTAGTGGAAAGTTCGAGCTTGGAGCCATTTGACAAAAGAAAGTATCACAGTAGTACAGTACAACGATCTGAATAGGCAGTGTACCTCAGTGGTCGAGCAGACTCTGGAGCAGAGACTTAGGTTTGAGTGTGATTCGGCCACTTATTGGCTGTGTGACTTTGAGCAGTTACTCTGCCCAAGCCGGAACAATAATACTTACCTAGCTCACTGGCTCACTATTAAGATTAGATAAATTAACACACGCATCTCCCTTAATAGTGGTAAACCATTTCTGAAAAATCAGATTTCTGGGAATAAAATCCTGGAGTCTATGGTATATTAATTTGAAGAAGAACAATTTGAATGCGTAACATATCAAACATCTCTTCCTCTCTGTGGCAATTTCTTAAGCTGCAACTAAACACATTACGATTCTTAAGTATGAATTATTTTATTAGTATGTGAAATGACCAAAATATCACTTCCTGATCACCAAATACTATTTGTATATTAATGCAGGAACATCATGTTTCTTATGTAGGAATATCTTTTCCATTTTAACACTGAAATACGTCTTGTCTCCTTTGCTTCCTTCTGTATATTTTCTTCAATGCTTTGTCAAGTTTGTTTGGAACTTATTGTATAACACCAGGCAAACACAAGACAGCAGGAAAGAGGTTCAGGACCTGTGCACTGAAAGCACCACACTAGTAGGATGGTGAGAGCCTCCGGATATAGGCTATCTCCTGGGGGAACCACCAAGACCCACCTCTTTTGTTGACCATCATTGCACTTTTCGATCTGATCTTTCACCAATTGTATCTGGAACATCATTTTTCCTGCACTTTTTGTTTTTAACACGTTATTTTTTAAATGTAAATATTTTTATATCCTATACAGACATCAAACAACATGCAGTATGTCAAAATTAAGATTTTTTTCTCTAAGGAATTTTAGGTGTTAAAAACGAAGAATCACTATTCGGGGAAAGCCATTCGAACATGCTTGGCCTACAAAATACGAAGTAAGGTTTAGTTTGTTTCTTGTCTCATTCACTAATCATGTCAACAGTTGCATTCTGTCTTTCATTTATTCATTCATTTCAAAATATTTTTCGCGCTCCTTCTACAGATCAAGTCCCATGGTTAACCTTGGGGTACTATATGGAATGGGATGCGGTCCCTGTCTTCAGGGAGCCAGTATTTTAAGGGAAACGGGGTCCATGAAATCCTAGCTTCTTAGGCGCAGCCGGAAGCGCTGTCGTCCCGAGAGCGTTTCCTGTTCTTCGGCTGTGCATGGCACCGGAGCCCCGTGGGAAACAATATGAAGAGAGAGGAAAGTGGCCGGTTTGGGGCAGCGGGTCACGGCTTGCCCAAGCTGGCCGAGACCGTCTATTTCAATGATTTTTACCCTAGAACCAACTTCACGCAACGACCCTTGAGAGTTCAGATGTCTCTTCTCCACCCACATTCTGAAAATTGCTCAGCGGAACCTTGTATCTCCGGAACTCGATACGGAAGCTCCTTTCGTTGCTATCCGTACAATTCTTGACGAACACTTCCGGTCAGGCAAGATGGCTGCGGCCGTGCAAGACTCACGTGTGACTGCGGGGAAAAAGCTGAAAAAGTCCCAGAAAAAGAAGATGAAAATAGTAGCCAAGGCTGTGGCCTCAGAGCTGGACGATGAGATCCGAGAGGCTTCGGACAGCGGAGGTAACGTACCAGGGCTGTGCTGTGGGCGGAGCTCGCGGGAGCGGGGATGGAGCGCGTTAGCTCCTGGGATCTTGGCCCAGCCGCGAAGGCGACCGCGGCTCCGAGAGGTGCCGTGGGGACGCGGAGGAGGGCTGCTGTCGTCCCAGGCGGGAACTACTGTATTGTTACTTCTCAGTCGTTGTTGTAAATACTGATTAGGTCCTAAGGTACACTTGCTATTATGGATCAGTTACATCATGAGTTAAGGTTTCCAGCTTATAATACGGAAACCTGTTTCTACAGTTCAGTTCATTGAACATTTGTGTCCTTTTGTTATAATAATTTCTAAGTGTTGAGGATACAAAGGATGCATAAATTCCTGCCTTACAGTTACAGTTTCAGGGAGGACAGATATTAAACAGAGGACCATAATACAATATCCTGAGTATTATTAAAAGGTGGTGGTTCGGCGTGGTGACACATGCCTGTAATCCCAGCATTCTGGGAGACAGAGGCAGGAGGATGACAAGTTCAAGTGTAGCCTGGACAACTTGGTGAGACCCTGTCTTAAAATAAAATTTAAAAATTTAAAAAGGCTTGGTTTATAGTTCATTGTGAAGACCTCAGGTTCAATCCCCAGTACTCGAAAACAAAATAAAACAACAAGAAAAATAGTTGTCAAGATCTTGATCCAATTGAGAAGTGGTAGGTATAGAGACAGCAATCTGTATTGTATGGAACCCGGCCTAGGCATCACTCTCTTCTCTTATACGTGCCACTCGTGGTATACTATATTATTATTAAATTTTACCATGTATCTCTCTTTACAGATGTATTTCTTAAATGTTGTTCTGCTGTGTCTTGTTTAATCGTTATTTTCACATGATTTTCCTTGCACGTTTTGGTATTCAGTAATTTTTCTCGTTGAATAAATAAGTGGTGCAGCATTTCATCCAAGCTTTAAGGATGAATAGTTTTCTAGGCCCAGGGATGGAAAGGACAGTTTTCTCAGACCTAAAGAAAATCACATACAGTGGACTACAGTATTTGAAAGTTCAGTATCATGTACTGGACACAGTGAATCATGTGGTGTGGCCCTAGCTTTTCAGAGATGTGACTAGAAGTGAATCAGAGTAGAGATTAAAGGCAGATTATACACGGTCTTGTATGTCATATGCAGGAGATTGGATTCTCTGTAAGCATCAGGGAACTATTGAGAATTTGTAAACGAGAGTGACAAACATTTGTAATTATTGTTGCTGGCTGTTTAGTTACTGCTGGAGAGGGCCTGAACAGTTAGGCAGTTGTAAAACTTACGTTGGGGCTTGTGCCAGATAGAATAATGAAGACAGAGAAAAGGATCCCACTTGGAATGTTTTTCAAAAAGCATACAATCTTTTGAACAACTAATTTCACACTCATATCACCGTAAATTTGGGGCATACTGTACAGTTAAGCAAATTAGATAATATTTTTTGAGCTCGATTTTGTATTAGGTACTGTTCTAAATTCTTTGTGTATTACTTCAGTTAATTCTGACAACAATCTTGTGATATAGATAACTGGTATCCTCATTTTATAATATAAGAAACTGGGGCCCAGAGAAGTTTATAACTTGCTCACTTTGATACATAATAAGATGATCAAGCTAGTAAATGACATGACCACTATTGTAATCTGGCTCTTGAGCCTGCACTCTTGTTCATCACCCTGATATGGTCAAAGAAACAGGAATACATTAGATGACCAGAAAAAACTATTTAGAAAGTGAAAGGGCAGCGCCATAGAATCTGAAGAAAGGAAATACTACAAAGGAACCTTGGTGTTGATACAAGCTTTTCTGCCACTTGAGAATGGTCCATCACTAAAGGACATTTTTGTGGTCAGATTTCTGTAGCATTCCTTCCAGTGTTTATAAACATCATCTCCCTCAGTCTGTCTGTGTCCCCCTCCAAATCTATGTATTATTTCAAGAAAGAAACTTGCATATTTGCTCAGTTACATAAGCGGTACCTGTGTTTGCACCACCTCTTGGAGCGATTTTGGGCTAGTTATTTACTGTTGCAGGTTGAACATCCCAAATCTGAGAATCTGAAATGTTCAGTGTTCAAAAATCTGAAATATTTTGCTTGCTGATAGGATGCCACAGGTGGAAAATTCCACAGCTGATGTGTGTAGCAGATCACTGTCAAAACACAGATACATTAAAAAATATATAAAATTAACCTTGAGCTTTGTGTTAAAGGTATATATGAAATAGGAATGGAGTTCTTGTTTAGACTCACCCTCCCATCCCCCAGATATCTCATTATGTGTTTGTGTGTATTCTGAAAGAAGTCTGGAGTTTGAAGCACTTCTACTGCCATTTTGGATACAGTATGCTCAATCTTTGCTCCACTTTCCTCACCTATAAAATGAGGTTATAATGTCTGCCTTAGGATCTTTGTGAAGACTAAATGAGCTCATATGTGTAAATCATTTAATGTTTGGCACACAGCACTCATTCATGAATATTAGGATTAATGATAATGATTTCCATTCTATTTTTTCCTTTATGTGGATACCGGGAGTTGAACTCAGGACCTCATGCTTGCCAGGCAGGCGCTTATGCCGCTGAGCCATATCACTGGCCCATGATTTCCATTCTGATCCTACAAAACTGTTGATGCTATCTCTGTTGCCAGATAAGCCTTCCAGCCTTTGATAATTGTGGGGTTTACAGTAAATTGGAGCTCTCTCCAGAAAAGCAGTTTGAATTTCTTCTAGGGACCCTGAGGAAGCTGAAGCATTTCTGTTTCAGAAGAGGAAACACGCTTGGAAATGCCATTTGCATTGTACTGAGCTCCCAGTAGAGGACTGTTAGGCTGATGGAGTCCTCCCTTTCTCCTCTGTGATCTAACCATTTGATCAGACCTTTGTGGAAAAATCAGGATTAATGGAAATGATTTTGACATCTATTGACTTTCTTTGCTTAGTTGTTCCATAGACACCCGAAACTCCCGAAACTGGATTCATAACTTCCCTTCCCAAAGCTCCTGTCTGTGAGAATCATATCCATCAGCCCTGCCCAAGCTAGAAACACAGGTGTCCTCACTTGCTCTCCCCTTTGCTCGCACATCTGGCTGGTTTAATTCACCCATTTCTTCTCTTGCCACCACCTTGGTTCCTGCCTGCCTCTTTTGCTTATATTAGTACTAAGGGGTCGTATCTGTACTTCCTGTCTGCAGGTCTGCTCTCTGCAATATATCATTTGGGCATTGCTTCTTAAACTACCAAAGAAGGATTTTTGCTTTGTTTTGTTTTTTAATTTCTAGTTTGTCATGGACAGGTGTTTTTAAAAATCAAAAGAAGATTACCAGGGAATATGACCACATGCTTTGATACCATGGTAATATCAAATTGCCTTAGCAGTTTCCAAATCCTTACTCAGTTTATGAATTTATACAGGTACTCCTTATTTAATGACATTTGTTTAATGACTGTTCAGACTTATGACTGAGGCACTCGGTTTGGACTAACAACCCGCCACACACACTTAACAATCCGTTTGTATTTTTTTTTTTTTTTGTACAGATCTGTACATCTTTTTGATGGAGTTTCAGTGTCCTTTTTTTGTACAGTATGCCTTGTTTATACAGTACTGTAATTTTTGCTAATTTTACTGTATAGTACAGTACTGTAGTTTTATGTTCTGTTATACTTTAAAGTAATGCATGTAAAAGTTATGCAAATATAAGCAAAGTTATCACGTTGGAATTTCCTTTCACCGTTGCTTTGTTCTATATATTATAATGTATGCACTATCTATAATTCCTCATTTAGTGACTGACTCAGTGAACAACTTACTGGACTTGATTGTTAATGAGGAGGGTCAGTGGTTGATTTTCACTGTTTATGGTAATGTTCTATAAAATCATAGCAAACACTGAATTAGTGAATACTGAAGATTGCTTTTAGGAAAATAAGAGGTTAGAGTTCTATGAGTCTCTGGCAAGAACACTTTTCAAATCATTACCTGATCATATTTGATGTGTACTTCTGTTTAACACCAGTGTACATTGTCGATTCACTGACATTGAACTCATGGCTAACAGTGTAGGTTGTGTGTGAACAAAGCTTTTGCAGCACCATGTGTTTTCTCTGTAAGTCACCCCTAGCCTTCTTGTGCTTAGGGACGCTAGACAGCACTTTAGCAGTACACTTAGAGTCGTGTAAAATAGCAAAACCACTACTAAAAGCCCATACATACGAAAAACGTGGCAACAGGTAGCCTGGGAAGGACCCCTGTTCACAGTGCGTGAGCTGAAACAAGGCAGAATGTTACCGCAGCTGGGTGCTCAGGCAGCCGAGACTCTGGTTTATCACCACTCCAGCATGTCTGTGGGTGCCTGTGAAGTGCTGTGCGTATTGATTTGGGGTTTACAAATCCATTTTACCAAGTTGGTAAGTTTGTGAATACAGAATCCACAAATGATGAAGATACTATCTTTCTCTGGGAACCAGGAGCAGTTTACACATGCGGCCCAAGTGGTCGGACTGCTGCTCACTTCTCTGGGCTGGGTCCTGTGGATCCCTAGGTTGCCTGTGGTGTAGTCATCTGAGCTCCTGGTTCCTCCCCCCGGTGTGCTCCCTCCCCTCCTAACCGTGCTCGTGCTGTGCCACTGGCAAGCTCTTTGCTTTCTCCTGTGTCTTCCGTACCCTGGAAGTTCCGATTTAGCTGTCTCCTCCATTTTTCCTTTCAGGATCTAGGTTATCTTTGTGATAGAGATTAGGACCCTTTTTTTTTTTTTTTTTTTTCTGGGTACCAGGGGGACGACCTCAGGACCTCGCGCGCCAACAGGCACCCGTGCTGCTGAGCGATATCACCGGCCCCTTTTTCCTATGTGGGTTCCGGGAGTCGAACTTGGGCCCTTGCGCTTTCAAGGCAGGCGCTTACGCCGCTGAGCCATCTCACCGGCCCGAGAGTAGGACCCTTTATGTAATCAATTAAATAATTAAGTCTGTTGGTTAATGATGTACTTTTTTAGTTTAACTCAGAATTTGTTACGTAATATTAAGAAATTGCTGTTTTCTGCTTGTGAAACGCGTATCTCTGGAGAGGTAACCCGTGGAAATGGTTTTCCAGTTCAGATAATTGTGTCCACGTGGCCTTGGTAGAACTGTTATTAAAAGCTTTTGGATAATGGTAGTGAAAAACTGTAAAGGCTGAGGCCTCAGATGTGTGAGGAATCAGTGAACAAATTATGTGCATTTTATGAAGGAGTCCTGGCTCGTTTTGTTAGGAAGCTGGGTCAGAGACATGTTTGAATTTTAACTTTTATAAAATAGATTGCTATTGATATGTGAAGCAAGACGGTACTTATGTTTCTCAGAACACACAGGTGTAGCTCATGTGTTTTGAACTTTATTGTTCATCTCTGGTTTTACTTTCTTTTGCTGTATTGTATAAGAAAGGTGGAAAGTTGTGCTTTTATGAGTGGAAGACTCTGAACATTGTGTGTTGCAGAAGTTCTAAGTTCCGCGAGGACAGAGGACTTGTCAGTTTGCTGTGTCTCAGCTGTGTCTCAGAATTTGGCATAGAGCCTAATTGGGCACATGCGTATGTATATACACATGATTCAGTAACCATTTCTTCATTGAGTACATTGGAAATATCTCTCAATGTATTTTGTATACTCCTTTCTTATAAACTTGATTATCATGTGAGGGTGAAATTAACTGAAGTGTGTAATAGAAACTTGAATGTTGGCAAAAATCACTCTGATTGAATTTTTGATAAATTGTAATACCTTTCAATAGGATTTGAAATCTGGTTGCAGTAAAATTGCTGGTGATCACAAATCAGGGACACAGGAAGGGTAAAGTGGTGTAGCCTGCACCTCAAGTAGCATCCACATGAAGCACTGTGAAGGGGCGGATGCTCCTGACCTGAGTTAGTCTTGAGCTGCTCAGATGTATTCAGTGAATACCTTGTTGGAGGTCAGAGACAACGCGGATGTGGTTCTTAAGTTTTTAGATTTGTAATCTTAAAAAGTAAAGGAATAGCATCCCTACTCAGTGTGTCACCTTAGGTGAGAAAATACAAATGATGACTGATGATGCCAAGTATTTTAAAGGGGAGGGAGCTTCCACCTCCAAGTTAACCTTCAGCGCTCGGCTTTGTTGACTTGATGCACAGTAGGAGGTGTAGACACAACGCTGGCTGGATTCTTAAGCATGGTCTCGGGAGGGAAAGTTTCTGTGGTCAGTAAATCACCCCGAGTGAGGAAAGCTGAGGTGGTTACCCAGTGCCTTGATCCGGTGAGCCTCCCTCATGGAGTGTGCCCAGGTGACTATAAAATAGTGAGGCAGTTGGTAATTTCAGGTTTTCTGGACAGTTAAAAAGCCTGAATTGTTCAGGTCTCATGAAAAATGGCCATCTCCTTCTCACACAGGGCTTGATAACAATCCAGTTAGAAGGTCCTAGGAAATATCCCTTCATTTTTTGATAAACTACAAAGCCGTATTTAAGATATAATAACCCAGCAGAGAGATGTGCTTTTCATCAAACTCTAGCTTATAGCCTCCTGCATCATTTAAGTTCCTTAAAATAGCAAAGGAGCATGCCCAGAAAATGAAGTGTGTCACAGCCCTACCTGTGTGCGTTAGCCATTCGCAGGGCAGACCCAGGAGCAGACCGGGCGGGGCCGTGTCTGCTGTGGCTTGCCCAGTAGCTCATGCAGTCAGCCACGTCTGACACTGTCCCAAGGTAGCATGTGTGTTTTATTCTTGGTTATTTTTATGGAAACCTGGGATAACTTCATTTTTTTCAATTGTAAATGCTTTTTAAAAATTTTTAAAGCATCAATTTTTAACATTCTAAATTTAGTAGTAATTGGCAGGAAAGACCATCTGGTCTGAGCAGAAGAGACGGCTTACAACAGAGCATTAGTTTTACAGAGTTTTAAATGAGTAGCAGTGCGTATGCTTAGGTAAGATCAGGATGAAGATGGGGAATGGAAGCTTCTGGTTAACTGAGGCTTAGATAGAAATTCCTACTGGAGTCAGCCTCATCGCTTTAAAGTAGTTAATAAATAGTGGTTGTCTTCAGTACAAATTAGTCTTAGTTGAATCTTTGATTCAAAGCCTTGCAGTGTCTCAGAAACTAACAGTCCAGTCACTCTACCCCATTAGCTTTGTGCCTCTGGACCTGCCTTTTAACTGTTCTAAGCTCCAGAATTATCTATATAAACAGAGGAATCAGAGCAACTCATTGCAGTGTTGTAAAATCATACTACACAAAAAATGCTTCAGGTAGCACCTCGCTCTAAACATACGTAAGCTGGTTCGTATTATTACTTTGCAGTACTTTAAAAAGTTGTGGCACAGAGACATCCGCCACTTCTGAAAGCAGGAGGTAGCTTGTGTATGGCAGCTGTCTGGCACATACAGACTAAAGCAAGACCTTAGACAGAATTATGCCATTTTAATTCATTTCTTCTTGGTTTTTGGCATATTTTTAAGGTTTTGGGACCCCTACCTCCCATTTCCTAGGTTCCGATTATCTTTGTCTTCTGATCATAGACCGTTGTATATTTAGTGTTTACGAAGTAGATCTGCCAGGTCAGTGCTAAGCACTTTTTATGTGTATCTCACTTATCATTCTAACAACCCAGTGAAAAAGGTAGTTTTTATCCCCACTTTAAAGTAATAAAGGAACTGAGACACAGAAGGGTTAGGTTAGGAACTTGTCCAAAATTAAGTCGTTACAAAATAACAGAGTTGGGACCAGGTCTGTCTCACTGTGTAATCTGAGTTTAACCCATTGCCCTAACTGACCGTGTAGAGCTTCTGAGTCCACAGCTCACGCGTACTGCAGAGGTCCGGGTGCCCGAGGGGTTCCAGTGTTCCCTCCACTGCACCCGTGTAAAACTGTCCACGCTTCCGTCTCTGTGTTTGTGTCTCTCTGTGCCTGTGTGTGTAGTGTGTGATCCATACTTAAATGATGAGTGCCCTGGGCTAGGCATCCTTTTAATGCCTCTCTAAGCTCAGTTATCATGAAAAGCCATTGAAGTGGATACTGTTTTATCTTCGTTCTTACAGCTGCGAAAGCTAAGGCAAGAGAACTCACGGTATGAAAGTTCGCGGTACCTAACTTCTGTGTCCTTACTTTCACCCTTGCTAGCTGGTTTCAGTCGTGTTTTCATGAGGAGTTCTAGTTGACATAGGGTAAATTCCAAAGGTTCACATACATTAAACGTTATCCAAGCTTAATGCCCCCAGGTATTTTTAAAATCTGTATTTATTTATTAAAGAGGTAGTTTTAATATTGATGTATAATGTTGATGCCAAGAGGGTGAACATTCTCTTTCCTTCATAATTGTATGAGGACCTACGATAGGACTTAGGTATTGTGTTCAGGAAAGTGTACATTCCTAGTGAAAAACTCAGATATTTTAAAGCAGAAAAGTAAATAAGGTTTCATTAATAAAAAACTTTGAATTTAATTGTATTATCTGATGTTATAAATTCTTATGAAAGTCATTAACTGACATTTTAATGATACTTTAGAGTTCATGAAGCCATTAGTTTATCTAATTTGATCCTTAAAACAAACCCATGATGTATATTCAATCCAATTTGACAGTTGACATCTAAAGAAAAATATTAAATAATCTGTCTAACTATCTATGAGCCCTCAAGGCAAAGACAGACTTCAGATACAAGGATATTGGTTATAAGATGTTTTCTTTCTACTTTTTTTTTTTGTGGGTGCCGGGGGTCGACCTCAGGACCTCGCGCGCCAACAGGCACCCGTGCCGCTGAGCGATATCACCGGCCCCTTTTTCATATGTGGGATCCGGGAGTCGAACTCAGGCCCTCGCGCTTGCAAGGCAGGCGCTTATGCTGCTGAGCCATCTCACCGGCCCGTTTTTTTTCTACTTTATAAACTACTTATTTTTTTTGTTGAACTGGATTCAATATTTTATTTAATGTTTTTTGTTTAAAAAATCCATGGTGAAAAAAATTTAGTAGAATGTTTGCTTATTTTACCGTAATTTATAACTATTGATTTATAATTTTAAAGTAAAATGAAGTATTTAAATGTCTTAGTGATTTTATTATTTTCCTAATTGATGGCTACAAATATGTTTCTTAAAAATGTATTGCATTAGATGGGCATGGTGGCATATGCCTGTAGTCCCAGCTACTCTGGAGGCTGAGGCAGGAGCACTGCTTGGGCATGTCAGTATGAGACCAGCCTGGGCAACACAGCGAGATGTCAGAATCATCCTTCGGGCCAGGTTGCCTGGAACAAGAACAGTAGTTATTCACTATTCACTATTCAATTAACAGCTTTCGAAAGAAGGTCTGAGGAAACAAACACCTCAGTGATGTGCCTGGTCATGGAGTAGTACTTGTACAGTCCAGCATCGAGGTCGTGGGGCCCTGGTGGGGGGGCGCTACCCCCCCAGGTCCTCCCTTCTCCCTTCCCTCTTCTCTTCTTGCCCTCCCCTTCCTTCTTCCTCCTTCCTCTCTTCTGCCCCCCCTTCTTTCTCTTCCCTGGGCTTCTGAGTAGAAGCAGATACCTGTAGAATAGAATCGTTAAGCTGCTTGGCTTTAATTTTAAGATTAATGCATATTTCATGTTTTGGATCCTAAATCAGATTTTCATGAAATTTCCATCCTGCTTTTTGTACTCAGGTCTTAGCATCCAGTCCTCACGGTATGAGTTTGTTGTCATTTTCTAAGAACAGTATTTCGTCTTTAACATTCCCGTGCTTTGGCTATGCTGATGTCTCCTGTCCGGAATGCCAGTGGTGATGTGATTACAGTAATAGTTTTTATTCTCATACAGAAAATTGAGCTCTACCATAATTTTGGTTCTACGCTCAGTGGCCTCAACCCTTAATCCATTGGCCTGGATTGTAGAATCTCAGTTTTTTACCTCCTCTCTGCTTCTGTCATTCAGACTCTTCCTTTGTCCTTTGAGAAACAACTTGAATATCATTTTTGTGAGGTTTTCCCCACACCACACCCTTCACATTGCTTTTCTTTTAGAGCATGTATAGATTTTATTGCTACTTTTTAAATGTACTCTACCAAACACAGGTTTTTCAAGGGAAGAAACCTAGATTTAAGTTTCTCATCTTTTACTTTCTTGCTTGTCATTCATGGGTGCTCAGTAAATGTTGGGGGACTGTGGATCTTCTTAAACTTCATCTCAGTTCTAACGTCTAGGAGAAGTGGCCCACTTTCCTGCCAGCAACTAACCATGCCTGGGGTCAAGGACAGGTGGCAGGTGTGGAAGGGAGCTGGGAGTTGGGGGAGGATGGAGATGAGAAGTGCCTTGTGTCTGCCTCAGTCTCTCGGAGGTCTAGCCCTGCTCTGCCGTATGGTAGCCACTAGCCAGCCACACATGGCTGCCTCAATTTAAGGTAATCAAAATTAAACCAAATGAAAATTCAGTTCCTCAGCCGTGCTAGACACCTTTGAAGCACTCAGTAGACTCTTGTGGCTGGTGGCTCCTGGGTGGCTCTGATGGAGAACGTTACCGTAATTGAACTCTTTGCCCATTAGTACCAGGGAACATCTTCTGTATCCCTCCTAACTTCCCAGCCTTTTAAAATAGAATGCAGAAATAGGGTGTAAGGTAGCACGCAGGACTTCATAGACATTTTCCCTTGTCTGGTGGTCTTCATCTGTGCCCTTAGATGCCTCGATATACCACTCAACTTCCGTTAAAGATTGCTTAGTGGAAAATTAGAAAGATCTTGTCGTAGTAGGATGCTGTACAATTTTAAGGATCACACCTACTTTCTGGTATGCATACTGATAATCTTGAGTATCCTAGAAGGAATCTTGTTTTTTAGTATGCCAAGATACCTCTTTGCATCAGCATTTTAATTTACTTTTATAAGATGTCATCATTTCCATCAGCCATAAATGCATGACTAAAAATCTCTGAGCTAGAAGTTCTTTAAGAACACAATAAAATAGAAACCATGACTTTCACAAATTCTTCTGGATTTTTTTTTTTTTTAATTGGTAGGGTGAGTGCAGCTTGTATAAAATGGTGTTATAAAACTTTTCATGGATTTATGGTATCTCCATAATACACACTTTGTAGTCAAGCTGGGTGAGAAAGGCCCTAAAGAAAAATAGACAAGATTCCAGAGTGGTGGACTGGAGTGGCTGACGTACTCGTAAAGCATTTGGCACCCTTACAGTGCAGTTGAAAAACACAGTTTGCTGCAATGTGTGTGTCAGTACACGGGGACGAAACACTAGATGTCAGTGTTGTCGTTTTGACATTTCCCCAGCAGCTGGTAAAGATTTTTCTGCTTTAATCACCCAGCTAGCATTCACCGACATAAACTTTTAACCATGGTGCTTCTTTACACTTAGATAAATGCTTACTAGAGCAAGCACTTTTTCCAAAGAGTTGTTATTAGCATCTCTGTAGTGTCAGGATTAAAACATATTAATGTATTTGTTTTTCAGCTAACCGAATCCTCTAAACTGTTTCTCCATCTTCTGGTACTGGGAGACGCTTCTTGGGGAAAAATTTGTATGCTTCTGAAATGTGGTGGACAGTCAAATTTTTTATTGAATCAAAGTGCCACCAGCTTTCCTTTGGAGAAATTTAAGTATCTCTTCATAATACTGTGGGCAGTAGTATAGTTTTTATGTCACCTGTCTTTGTACATCAAAGCCCGGAGTCACACATCATTAGGCTTTTGAAATTGACCCAGCATGAAGGGTGCATTAAATATGTCCTAAATTAATTTCTATTTAAAAAATATTTATCATTAGGAAATACAAAGCTAGGCCAAGTCCACTACAGAAATTATTTGAACCCTGCACCGTTTCTTAATATTTGAAGTTTTTGTTGTTGTTTTGATGTAGTCTTTGGTATTCTTTTTAGGTGGCTCAGTGCCACAGTTAGGGTCTGTGCATCTCAGTGTACCATGCCTGGCCTCACGACAGCGCCTCTCACACCCGACAGTGGTGAACTGGGTGGTGCAGGCTGGTGGATTTGTTTCTGCTGCCTGGCTCCTGTGTCTTGAAGCCACTGTGACCTCCTTGTCACTGTGGCTGGGTTAGGTCTTTGGAGCCAATTGCAGTGGGAGAGCTGCTCCCTTTGTTCACTACCATTCCTGTAGAGAGGGACCAGAAGAGTCCCTTTGGCAGGAGGAGAGACGGGTGGAACTGCGTGAGGGGCCGGGGCTCCGGTTGTGGCCCCAGCAGCCTGGGCAGCCTCTGGCTGGGTGCTGAAGTTTAACCTGTGCTTTACTCTCAGGTTCTGGGGGAAGCTGTGGGCTGTCTGATGATGAAGCAGTGGAAGCAGACAATGAGGAGGATGCTGAAGCCTGTGACAAAGAAAACGAAAACGCTGCAGACTCAGGTGTTGGGACTAATACAGGCTGGGCAGATGCCATGGCTAAAATCCTTAACAAAAAAACTCCTAAGAGTAAACCCACCATTCTCATCAAAAACAAAGAGCTGGAAAAGGAAAAAGAGAGGTTGAAGCAAGAAAGACTAGAGAAAAGAAAACAGGTGTGTCTTACCGGTGATGTAGTTCTTATCTGTACCACATTGTTCCTTGCAGTATTTGTCCAATTAACATTCTGGTTTTTAACTTGCTTTTTATGTGTGGTGGACAGCCAAGGTTACATTCAGAAACCTGACCTAAATTACTCCATTGACCCCCTTCACTTCTTAGTCATCTAAGCAGAGCAATAAAAATGTAAACTTGGCAGAAGTTTATCTTTTAAATCAAGTAATTATACACGTGACAGTGACTCCTTTCTCTAAATATAGTATTAGTTTTAGCCATGCATGCACTATCTTCATTACGTTCTGGACTAATGGAAGCATGTTACAGTACCATGTCACAAGTCAGGTTGTTTCTCATTCTCAAGCCTGATTATTTTGCTGTTGGATAAACTTGAATTCATTATGCTTTTGTTAAACAACTGATGATTGATGAAATCTATTAATTTAAGCCAAAAGTTGCTTTTTAATAGTCCTTGTACTTGATGAAGTATCTCTGTGTTTAAATATTTGGTTGCTGAAATAAGTATTATTTCATAATGAAAGAAAAATATTTTTATATAATTGTACTGGCAGTATAGAAGTACTAATCTCCAAGAAATACTTTATAGGTAAAAATGAAAGGAAAATAGATTTCATTTGGCATATATTTCCTTTTGTGTTTACCATCCCTTTATCTTGTTTCAAGATGAATGTTTTCTTTGTTCTTATTACTGGTTGCTCTGTGTGAAAGGCTACATAAAGATGGAATTTTTCAAGCATTGTTCTTAGAAACACAACATACAATATGTACTCTTATTAATTTGATATTCTTGTACTTTAAGATGTTGCGTCTCTAAATCTTATAGGTGGCTTTTCAACTGAAGATTTGAATCTCTGTTTATTACCTGGCAAAAGCTAGAAGAGGCTTTAAAAATATCAGAATCTTTATTACCTCTAGTCTCAAAGTTCAGCGAGAGGAAGAACAGCATTTTGAAGCCAAGCAGAATGAGTCTTTAGCGGTGCTGTGGGTCAGAGCTGAGAGTGTGGAGGTGGCACTGTCCGCCTAGTGCATGACACGCTGGCCTGTCCGAGTCACACGGCAGCCTCGGGGGGCTCTTTGTGAAGTGCTCCTACCCCACTGTCTATGGGAATTACTGTTAGATTTAGTTCTCGCGTAATCTGATAGTGAACTCATGATGGTTAAAATGAATTACCTGATTTGGAGATGCATCTGTTTCTTTACCGAGGAATCAGGTTGATCTTTCTAGTGAAAGCTGGAATTGATTTTATTGTTAGGCATTTTCAGTAATACAGAATGAGAGATGAGTAGAGCAAAGAAAGATGTATATGGAGACATTCTTCTGTTGCTCTTTTTGTTACTTTACGGGTGTTTTTGATGCTTACTAAGGTAGCTTCTAGGTTACCAGTTCATTTGTGAATATATCTGATATTTGTTTGATGCTGGCCTGGGAAAGAGACCTGAACAAACAATCTGACAAATGCTACCCAGAGCCGATTTTGAACTAGGTTGTGTCATCTGGGAGGTTTTCTTATTTTCCAGTTCCTCTTCTATTTTTATACAATAGAGAGAAACCATTGCTACAGTGTGTGACATATGCTGTATATGGCAAGAATTTTGTTCAGACAGACGTAAGAGGAGAAAGGGATTTAAAAGATTTCATTGAAAGAAAAATAGCCACTACATGAATATCTGGATGTGATGCTCTCCTTTTAAGAGTTGACACATGTTCTTAATTCTGACTGTTGAGGGAACTGCTTTCTGAAAATAAAGAGAAACAGTGCTTAAACCTGTAGTGTACCGACTTGAGTGGTGTGGGGTGTTCCTTTGGTGATCTGCTGGCAGGGAGTCAGGCTTGTGGCTCCCTTGAGCCCTCCCTGTGCTGCCTCCTGAAGATGCTGGCCGCCCTCCAGGGCCCCTGCTGTCAGATAACCTGGCGGAAACCCACTCAGTGCCTCTCATGTGACACGCTGCGTGCTAACCACAGGCGCTCGGGGCTGAACCTAAAACTGGTTTTTTAAAAGTCCCCGTGACAAACTAAGCCAGAATGATTTATTACCTCTGTCCTTTTGCAGAATATCATATCAAAGTTTGTTGCACTTTCAAAAATGCCTAATACTCTTTCTTCTAACAATATTTATATCTCAGCTTGATAAGAAGAGAGAGTGGGAAATGATGTGTAGAGCAAAGCCAGATGTTGTCCAAGACAAAGACACAGAGAGGACTCTTCAGAGAATTGCAACGAGGTAAGATGGTGGTTTTGGCTTTTTGAAAGTAAGTACACTGAAGCTTCGACAGTGATTTATTTTTATCAGATCTGATTCTTAAGCTCTGTCTCCTGGAAGCCAAATGATAGCTATCTCAGCCTGTTGTCCAACACTGAAACCCTCTGAAGAGTCCGGAGGCAAGAATGCAGCGCGCTCACATGTATATTTGGTGCGGATTTTCATAGTCACAAGGATGGTATGGTCAGACCTCTTACTGCATCTCTCTTGTGATGGTTGTCTAAATTTATGGCGCTAGATGATTATTTTTGTTGCCTTGCACGATGTTTTTGAGATAGTACGTTACACATTATAGCAGCTCTGTGCTGTCCCTTCACTCTTTTTTTTTTTTTTTTAAATCATTGGCCCCCAAACATTTCTTTGATGCTCTCTGTGTCCAAAGATAAATAGGATACCGTGACTGCTGGGTGCTCCTTGCCCACTCATCTCTAGGAATTACGGTCTCTGAGGATTGAGAGCTTTGTCCAGTGTGTGGGGAACACACAGCAGGAGATTGTCCGGGCGGACTGGGAGGCCTTTCCAGAGGAGCTAACATTTAACCTACTACTAAAAGAGTGGACCAATTCCATTCAGTGGAATTAACTTTAAATTCTTAGTTACCTCAGTTCTCTTGGTCACTTTCTGATCCATGTAAGTGTTAATACGGTGAGGGACTGGGGTATGGCTAATAGGACATGTTAGGTTCAGGTCCCAGCACCGACTCTTCCAGCTGGGCATGCTACTTAATTTCTCCTTCTCAGCTCATCTGTTCAAAGAGGATAATCTTATACTCAGCCTATGTGGTTCATGAATTAATAAAGAACTTAGAAAAGTATGTGGCCAGCACACAGTAAATTTGTACCCTGGGCACCTCACTTGCTTCTGGTCCTGGCCTGCTGAAGCGGGTGGAATGCCATTCTCCTTGGAAGTTCACAATAGCTAGTGGTAAAGCTGTTTTCATGCTTACAGAGGACAAGAGAATTCTGGATCAGAGACAAAGAATTTACTTATTCAGTACAAAGCAGTAGCCAGAGCTTGCATTTCTCCCTGGTTCCTGTTGTCCCGCTGGGGCATGCGGGAGCCTTGGGCAGTTGCCATTGCCTGCACTGCTGTGGCTTGTGTGATAGGGGAGGAGTGCTGTGCTGGGGAGCCCATTGCGTGGTGATTAGTAACAAGCCTTCTTTGCTGGGAGGAGTCCGTTTTATCTGTCAAGGTCATTTACTGCTAGCACAGCCCTGAGAAATTACCTGGGGAAACAGCACTCAGGGCCTTTGTTTTTGAAAAGTCCAGCAAGAATGTGCAGATACATTCAGGCCTGTGGAAGATTGCCTTTTCTAAGAATTATTACAGAAAAGCGTTCATAGATCATAGAATTTTAAAACTATGGCAGTAGAAATAAAACTTGAGCCACATAAGAAATTTAAAATTTCTTCGTAGCCTCACTGAAGAAGGTAAAATGAAAGATGTGACACTGATGTCAATAATATATAATCCAGTATATTTAGAATATTTTAGCATGTAATTAATATAAAAGTTATACATAAAATTTAAAAATTCTTTTCATACTTTATCTTTGAAATCTGGGATGTTTTACATTTGTAGCACATGTCAATTCAGACCAGTCATACACATTTCAAGTGGTCAGTAGCCACTTGCGTCTTGTGGCTTCTGTATTGGACACTGTGGATGGTAATCATCAGAATTCATCTTTGAATGAATGTATACAGGACAAAGTTTTTAAAATAAATATTCTTTTTTTTTTTTTTTTTTTTTTTTTTGTGGGTACCGGGGTCGACCTCAGGACCTCGTGCACCAGCAGGCGCCCGTGCTGCTGAGCGATATCACCGGCCCCTTTTTCATATGTGAGTTCCGGGAGTCAAACTCAGGCCCTCGCGCTTGCCAGGCAGGCGCTTACGCCGCTGAGCCATCTCACCGGCCTAAAATAAATATTCTTAAAAGTAGGACGTGGAAGGTGGGTGCTGGGGATCTAACCGAGGTCTCACGTAATCTAGGCAAGCATTCTTCCATGGAGCTTCACTCCCAGCCCTAAAAGTAGGATTTTTAACTGGTTTCATAGCACAAGAGTTCAAGACATGATAGCAAGTTACTCAGATGTTTTTCCATTCACAAATGAAATGAAGATCCAGCAAATCTTTGCCGAAGTCAGTTACTTTGATAAGTAACTACAAAGTCTGCTTTCATTCCACTGTAATGCCTTCACCAGTTATGTATATTTTGAGAGATACTTTTGTATTGAAAATAATTCTCAGTTCTAACTGCACAAAAGTTGTTAGAAAGACCAAGGCTGTTAAAAAAAATCACATACCAATCTACATATATCCGTGAAATCTATGTTAATTTTTCATATGCATTTAACAATTCATTCAGTTCTTTAATTTGAATGACTATTAAATGCTTGCCTCTTTTCCAGACAATGAAGATACTCTGGTTCTAACCTCATGCAGTCTGTGTTCTCACATTTAATTGTTCTGGTCACTCGATCTTCTGCAGGGGTGTGGTGCAGTTATTTAATGCTGTTCAGAAACATCAGAAGAACGTTGACGAGAAGGTTAAAGAGGCAGGAGGCTCTGTCAGAAAGCGTGCTAAGTTGATGTCAAGTGTTTCCAAGAGAGATTTCATCAGTGTTCTCAGAGGAATGGATGGAACTACAAATGAGAAAAGTTCACCTGGAAAGAACCCAAAAGCCAAACAGGTAAGATTTTATGTAGGGTTCAGTGCATCAGATGTTTTTGCTTTTTGAGATGGAAAAAAAGCTGTAGAATTACAATTTTATTTTCAGATTTTATTAAAATTCCTATATGCCCACAGTCTCATTTGAAAGTTTAAATTCTTTAGTTACATGATTGAAAACCAGCATAGGTATAACACCTGCTGTTAGAACCCGGGAGCCAAACAGATGAAAGCGAGTCGTTCAGTGTCCTCGTCTGCGAGGCCGCGTCAGTGCAGCTTAGAGGGCGGACGCCCACGAGGGCCACAGCTTCACTTGAGGACTTTACCCACAGAGGCAATCGTGGTGATGTGCAGCGTCTGAAGCACGAAGAGTCACCGCTGCAGGGAGGAAGGTAGAAAGCCATCCTCATGTCGTGGCAGCTTTGGTGATACTTGTCTGATGTGGAGAGTGAGGCTGTACATGCTTTCCATGATCTTCAGGACAAAGACAGCCTTGCTTCTCCTGCCTTTTTGACATGGACTGCAGTAGTTTCTGTTTTAATGGCAGGTAAAATGTTCCGTAATGTACTCTAACCCTTAATTGGTTTTGAAAATCAACATTCCGTGTAAATACTGAATACGCTGTTTTAAGCTGATTAATTTGTGGTATTTTGTTATTGTAGCCCTAAGAAACTAATAGAACATGACTGATTTGGAAAATAAATTTTTCTTAGAAATTTGAAGTGAATTATCCCACTTTCATGTACCTCCTCCCCTTTTTCTTTCTTTCAAGGACCGTTGTGGTTTCTACTTCTTTACTCATTGGAAGCATTCAGAACCTTCTCATTTTTCTGGTTGGTATAAAATCTTTGCAGCCAAGTGCCCTGAGGTGGCCTCTTTTGTTCCTTGGGTGGAAGACTCGCTGGGCTGTGTCTTCAGTCCAGTAGTGAGTCTGGGTTTCTCACTTCGGCACTGGTGGTTTTGTTTGGTTAATGTTCGATTTCTTCGCTACTGTTCTGTTTCCTGTGTCCGAGGTCCTGTTAGACAGTTGTTAGATTTTGAAGCTTGGCCCTTTGGCCTTCAGAACTTCTTTTCTTCGGATTTTCTATGACTGTCTCTTCTGACAAAGTTCCTTGATTTCTGACCCTTACATTGAATTGAAAAAACATTTGATTTCATGTTTTTAAATTTTGATGACTGTTTTGTACTCATTAATTGTTTCTTGGAGTCTTATTTTTATCTCATGCATATGGTATGTTTCGAATTTTTCTTCCACTCTGAATTGTCAGAGTTTTTGTTTGTTTGTTTTTAATTACTCCATGTTGGTGATACAGAATAATGAGGTTTGCTTGGGAAAATGGGTGCATTGCATTTAACACATCTTGATCATTTTCAATCCCAAAAGACCAATCCTAAAGATCATCAGTCCTTTATTTTATTCATTTATTTATTCTTTAGGTTTCTTATAGTGGCAAAAACCTGCAATATTTAACTTTCTGAGTTTGGCTTACTTCACTTAACATGATGCTTTCCGGTTCCATTCATTTTCCTGCAGATGACATGATTTCTTTCTTCTTAATGGCCAAATATTCCATTTTATATGTACATATTTCCTTTATCCATTCACTGTTGATGCGCATCTAGGCTGTTTCCACATCTTACCTGTTGGGAAGCATGCCACTCTAAATGTGGGTATGTATGTATTGCTAAAGTGTGCTGTATTTAATTCTTCCAGGAATATACTGAGGAGTGGTACAGCCAGACCAAATCATATTTCTATTTTTAATTTTCTTTTTTCTTTTTTTGGTGCCAGGAATTTAACTCATGACCTTGCACTTGCAAGGCAGGTGTTGTGCCGCTGAGCTATATCTCTGGCCCCTCTAATTTTAGTTTTCTTATGAGTCTCCACAATGATTTCCATAGTGGTTGTACTAGTTTACATTCCCACCAAAAATGTTAGGAAGGCTCTTTTTGCCCCCTCCTCACCATTATTTATGGTTTTATTGTATTCTTGATGATTCTGACTGGGATGAGATGGAATCCCAAAGTAGTTTTGATTTGCATTTTCCTAGTGGCTGAAGATGTTGAACATTTTTTCCTGTATTTATTGGCCATTTGTACTTCTGAGAATGTCTATAAAGTGCGTTTGCCCATATTTGGACTGGATCCTTTGGCGGTTAATTTTTTTGATTTCTTTATATATTCTCAATATAGATCCATGGTTTCTTACTTAGACATCAGATATTTCTTACCTTGCAGGAGGTTTTTACTCTTCCCAGTTATCATTCTCCCAAAGTTTGTCATTGTATGTCTTACTATTTTCTCTTCCATATTGTTTATTTGCTTAGACCTTTTGTACCCTTATTTTATTAGTTCGTATGAAGTGGAGATAAATGCATATCTGGTATTTAACTGGAAGATCTCCCTTTTACTTTATTTTTATTTATTTATTTATTTTTTGTGGGTACCGGGGGTCGACCTCAGGACCTTGCGCGCCAGCAGGCACCCGTGCCGCTGAGCGATATCACCGGCCCCTTTTTTCCTATGTGGGTTCCGGAAGTCGAACTCGGGCCCTTGCGCTTGCCAGGCAGGCACTTACGCTGCTGAGCCATATCACCGGCCCTCCCTTTTACTTTAAAAGAAGAAATGTTTATCTTATAGTAGCTTCTTATTGCTTTAATGGAATTATTGGTAGTCTTAAATTGATCAAAAACATTTTACAAAACATTAAATCTTTAAATATTTGATAATAGCTCTTTCTGTGCTTTGACATGAAGTACTAATAAACTTGTATATAAACATTTCCTAAAATTATAGCCTTATGAAGAGGAAAATGTCCATGTTGTAAAGAAGATGTAGACACCTGTGTTTTTCTGGATTTGGAACTTGTTTGAGAGCGAGGTTTGTGATCGCCTCTGTTTCTTTGTGATCTCTAGGTAGTCAGGTGCATGTACGTGTGCATGTTTCTTTTACCATTGTTTCCTTGAGAAAGAGGAAGAGAAAATATGTGCATGTTTAAGTTGTCTAGTTTTTTGATTTTTGTTTTTAAAACCTGGTGCCCAGAATTACTGAGATTAATTTCTCTAAAAGTCACGTAACGAAGATATTTGAGTCTTTTTTAAGGGTGTGTATAATTGTGTATTGTGCATCTTTAATTCATTTTATATTTTTATGTCTTATGTTTTTGTGAGCTACAAATTCAACAGAAAGAGTTACTGTTAAGTATCTGCTAGTTCGATTTAAAAACATGATAATTTTTAAGGATTTTGGTGGAAATTTCCTAATCTAGAACCTGGAATCTCTCCCTTGCACCAAATAAATGAAGTAGCAAGGCAGCTACATATCAGCATGTGGCAGGGCACATGGACTGGTTCCTGGGTGTTGGCCCTGAGTGATTAAAAAAAAAAAAAAAGATTAAATTGTATTTAGGACACTGTTTGGGGGATCAACACAAACTTATATTTGTTTAAGTTTTCATAAAAATGAACAGTGTCTTCCCTCATGTAAAGCATACACCTTTCCAGAGAGATTTGTTTTTCCAGTTGTTAAAATAATCAAGTTTTTATTAATGTAGAGGCCTTAATTTTTTCCTTCAACTTCAAAGTTGTAGTTATTCTTTTAGCTCTCTTCTTTAAAAGCTAACTAAATGCCTCTCAGATTTTATAAAATTTAATTCTCTGTCCATAAAGGCGGGACAGAAGCAAGTGTGGTGCATTTGGAAGCTGAGGATGTGTAGGCAGCTGTTAGGAAAGCACTGACTGCGTGCTACCCTCACTCTTGGAATCAGACTGCCTGCAGGGTTTCATTTATCTGAAACCCCAGTGCATCGGTTTCAGGTTTTGTTTGGTTGCTGTGAAGCCACAGTGATGATTTTGTAGTATGGGAACATGCTAGCTGGCGTCTGTAGGAAAGCAGTTTCCCCGGCGATGACAGTACAACAAACGTCAGTCAAAGGCCTTAAGAAAAAGTTGCTGGAAGAGGCTTGGTATTTTTTCTGATTTTATGATACGATCTCTAAACTAAATGGCAGCCTTAGGGACAAGTTGGGGTGCTGTGTTCTATACATTTCTCTTAAAGGGAAACCTCGTAATTTGTTCTTAGCTAGGTATTCAGTGATAGGAAGGACTGCTTTTGAAATACCGGGCTTCTTTGGTGTCTGTAACCTGTCTGGTATCTTGTAACACCGTCTGAATTAAACTATATTCCTGTGATTCTTAGACCTGCTGAGTACTCGCTGGGAAAGAGGGCGTCCTGGGAATGGGAGGGCTTCTCATGCAGGTCTGAGGTGTCCCTGTGCTTGGCAGGACTTCCTTTTCAACTGGAGTTGGGGGTGTGAAAGGCAGGCAAAAGAGACTGTCCTTAAGCTGCCCCTGCATTGCAGGCAGCAGCGTTTTATTCTCACATAAAAGCTGCTCTGACTGGAATGTGTGGAATCCTAACTTTGTAAATAATTCAGCTTAATGTTTGTTTACTGAAAATGCCTGAATAGAGTTTAGACGAAAGGGAGACTCTTAAGTTTGAAATGAGAATGATCAGGACTGTACACATTGTTGTGGATGAGAGCAGTTGAGAGCCAGTTTTTCATTGTATTCATTTCCATTAAAATATGCTGTTTAGTTTGAATGCGAGGTAGTTTCTGATCTGAACAGCAGTTGTAATTAAAGTGAACTTGTGCATGGCAATATGGTACGTGTAGCATTTGACGTGGGGGAAGTGAAGTAGAAATCTGTAGTTACTGTTATATTGAAATAACAGTGCCATTTATCCTTTGGCACTGTATGAAGAAATGCTCTTACCATTTGAAGTGGCTTCATTAGTGAGGTTTTAGCTTTTTAAAAGAAAATTGTCTTGCACAGTGAATCTTGTACTGCATGTTTGTACCTGTAGTGCAGTTTTAAAAATCAAAGGAATATTTTATTGTTTCTTGCTCGAAGTCGTCATTTTTGTGTGGGTATACTCAGTGACCGAGGCTTCGAGTTCCAGACCCGGCCTGCTGGCTTCAGAGCACCTGTTGTGCATAGGTGTAGTAAGAATCTCCTCCTCGTAAAGATCGCATGAGTCAGGGAGTTCATACCCACAGAGTGCGTGGAAAAAGTGCCTGTTGCTTCATCATTGCTCTGTGTAGGTGTTGCTGCTTTTTCCTCCCTAACAACTAATAGTTGAACATGGATTCTAAAGCTGGAAATCAGTTTTAAAGGAAACTGTTACTCCTTACCTGAATTACTAGATAATCCAAAAGATACATAAAATAATTTAATAAAAATTATATTTAGATTGGAAAATTCTTAGTCATTTTATACATATTGGGTCTAGTAATGCATAGTTCTTAAAAAATCATAATACTAGATTTTGAGGAACTAGAATTTGTGCACTTTCTCTTGTCCCCTGTTTTAGTCTATGGTTGAACTATTGTTACTTGCAAGATTATACTTATCTAGAAAGTGTAGTTTGAACGTGGATGGTGGCACACTGGTTGGAGGTTCTCACCTTTGGGAACAGTGTGCAGAGCATCATTAGGAGATCATACCTGTCCTCAGCTGGGGATTCTGTGAGTCATGATGCCTAGGATCCGAGCAAGTGAGAGCAGTGGGGAGAGCAGCCAGGAGGGTGTCACTAGTGTTTGTACTGTGCTAGGTGCTATCCAGCATGTTTTTATATGGTTCTCAGTGTTCTAAGGAATAAAGCTCCCATGGTGGAGTTGAGAAACCCAGAGTCAGAATGATTCAGTCACACTGACAGTGTTTAATAGAATCTGGATTCCAGTGCTGTCTGTGCGACTCCCAGTCCCTTGTTGTAGCCATTAGTTCCTGCCGCTTAAAAAGATCTGAGGTGCTTAAAGTAATGAGAACCAGAGCAAAAAACTTCCTGCCTCCGCTCAGATGAGCTAGAAGAACTGAGCTAATGAACCAGTGTCACCCACCAAGAGTAGAGAGAGGCGGTTGACGTCTGACTTTTCCTGGATCCCTCATTTTCTCCAGTGGATGTACATACTGAGACTGATGCATTTTCAAATCTTAATTTCTTAAAACTGTTGAGGTAAAACATTCATCATAAGGCATTTTAGAGTTATGAAACTCATGAACCTGATTTAGAAGATTCTTTATTAATTCACTGTTAGGATTGGCTTTCTAGTCATTTATCAAGGAATTAAAATTTACTAGAGGCCGGTGAGATAGCTCAGTGGCGTAAGTGCCTGCCTTGCAAGCGCGAGGGCCCGAGTTCGGCTCCCGGATCCCACATACGAAAAAGGGGCCGGTGATATCGCTCAGCGGCACGGGCGCCTGCTGGCGCGCGAGGTCCTGAGGTCGTCCCCCAGTACCCACAAAAAAAAAAAAAAAAAAAAAAAAATTTACTAGAAATCAAATGCATCTTAGAATCTTCCTTTTTGCTCTTTTAAGAAAACTTATAAATAGATACACACCTAAGATTTTCTTTTTGAAAACAGGTTTATTAAGATATAACCATACAATTCAGAAGATTCTTTCACTGAGTACCAGAATTCAGTTAAGGTTCACACATTGTGTTTGTTTATATCTTTTCCTCTTTTGTTCTAGACCAGTCCCTTTCAAACAAAACAAAACAAAACAAAAACCTGACTTTTTAAAGGAGATAAGCCACTTGTCTTGAAGAATGAATCTAGGGTTTGAATTTTGTCTAATGATTTCATCATGGTGCCTTTTAGCTTGTTATTCCTGTAATCTAAAAATAAGGAATAAGGGCTTGATGAAATTTAGGCTAAACTTATTTGCAGAGTTATTTCATAGGTGTGTTAGTTTTCCATTGCTGTGGTAAGATGCCTGACAAAATAAACTTAAAAGGAGGAAATACTTATTTTGACTCTTGATTTCAGAGGGTTCAGGCCATAGTCACTGGGCTCCATTGCTCTGGGGCTGTGGGGAGGCAGAGCACCATGGTGGGAGCACATGGTGGAGCAGCGCTGGTCACCGCATGGTGGCCAGGAAAGTGGGGTGAGATCACTTTTATAAGAGTCCCTCTCCGAACTCCTTAAGCTGTGAATCCATAAGTGAATTAATCCATTTCCGAGGACAGAGCCCTCCTGATCCAGTCACCCTCCACCCCCACCCCCCAGCACTGCTGCACTGAAGTCTGAGCCTCCAACTCTAGAGTTTGGGGGGGGACATTTAAGGTCCAGTCCTTAACAGTAGGTACGATACTGGGTCCTGTGCTTAGTGTTGTGATGCATCAGGAGACATGTTCTCAGAACGTCCCAAATTAGTGCTGCTAGCCTTTCCCTAGGTTAAGGTGATGATAAGCGTTTCCTTACTGAAGGTGCATTCCCACCCCCAGGAGTTGGAAAGTAATTTCTGGGGAGTGAGTACTTCGCAAGATCAAAATACCCCTTCCATTGTCTATCTTATGTCATTGGGACATTCAGAATGGTAATGTTTTTGTTTTCTTTCTAATTTGCTAGCTGACATTTTCCAGGGTTGAATTAAAGTTCCTGAAGATGTTAGCTGATGTTTCTTTCCTTTTTAGTTACAGTAAGGAGTTGATTTTAGCGCAACTCCAGTGCTGCCTAGTGAGCCTTCTTTGCTTTCCCCCTTTTGTCCATCTTTTATTTTTTTATTTAATTTTTTTTATGTGGGTACCGGGAGTCGACCTCAGTATCTCGCTCTTGCCAGCAAGCGCTTGTGCCACTGAGCGATATCACTGGCCCTTTTTTTCCTTTATGTGGGTTCCGGGAGTCGAACTCAGGACCTTGCCCTTGCCAGGATGCTTATGCCGCTGAGCCATCTCACTGGCCCTTGTCCATCTTTTAAAATTGTGTGGGCCTAAGGGTTTGTAGTCGTTGAATATTTTACAATATTAAGTCATTACAGTCATACTTTTTGATGCTTACATTGGCCAGTGTGGCTATGGGAGTGAATGAGCTGGCCCATGTGCCCTTTTTGGGGTAACTGGTTTTTTTGAGAGTGTCCTTGTGTTGTGGGACAAGATGTCCCATCCCATGTTTTGTGCTTTCTGTGTCCTAGACTTAAAATCACTTTTTTTGTGGAGGAAAGAAATCTATTTATTTTTAAATCTTTGGTTGAGTTTAGCAGATAGATTGATAGTATATATACATGTTCTTTATACAGCGTGGTTTTGTTTATATAGCATTTCATGGTTTTAGAAGCACTTTTACATATGTTTTCTCCTTTAAGCTTTCTAACAAATCTGTGATATTAAGAAAACATTGGCATCTATTTTTCAGATGAATTTATAGCACTGTTAATTTGTTTATAAATCTGGATTTTCATTTACATACTATATAATAAAAATAGCAAGGATGTACTTTAAGAGATTAACTGGCAGAGTGTATTCTAAATATTTCAAACTTCTAATTTAATATGAAAATGTATAGAGCACTTGTGTCAAAAGTCTCCTTGATATGTTACAATTGGCTTTTAAGGCAGTTTAGTTAACTTTAACTTATTAACGATTCTTAGGAAAATGTAAACAGTGAGGGAAATCAGTGTTGGATTAATGTCTCCCAGAATTCAGTTCTCTGATGCTTAGATATATGAATAGCATGTTGGAAGAGAAGCCAACAATCAGAATAACTTTGAGTGAGGATATTCGTGTTAAGTGTAAAAACAAGGGCAGAAAATATAATTGAAACGTAATTAGTAGACAAAAGGAAGGAAACAATGAAACATGGTTTTTAGGAGTATTAGATGAGTTCTTGGAAAGAATTACGGTTTCCTAGAGAACTCTATATACTTAATATGTGTTTGGACTGTAATTAAAAGTGGCATAATTTCTGCATCTTAAATATACCCCCCCCATGATATTCTACTAAATGCTTTTCTAGTTTGCTTGGATTGTATAAATAACCAGATTTCTGAATCTGGATACTACATAGTTAAAGAAACAAAGACCAAGTGAACTTTTTAGACTGGACTGTTAGCCAAATAGCTGAAATGAATTAAAACAAGTTTATGGAAGGATGGAAAAGGGAAAAATTGATCAAGACAGTTAGGAGTTGCTTATTAAAAACTCTGAGAACCAGAGAAAAACTGAACTTGTGTTGAAATGAGATCTCTTCTATTAGCTTCATTTGTAGGTTCTTCATCAGAGCACTCGCACATTCCAGAGGGAAACATTTCAATCCCTTCTGATCAGTGTGGCGTGCGAGAAAGTCACTCATGGTTAAAAAGCCATTTGATGTTTCATTCAGCTTCAAAATATTAAGGGCTGTATTTCACTTCTGTTGATTTCAACCACACTACATTGTGAGTAGCTTACTAAAAAATTTTAACAACAATATTTAGATGAATTTAGCCAGTACCAAGTCCCTTTTTTAATTTAGTCCTAATTAAATTAAAATGAAAACTGAACACTCTTCTTAGGGAAAGCAATGAAACCAACAATTGCTGATTGCTAAATATACATGTGACTATACTATTTATTTGTTTAGGGTTTGCCTTTAATTTCCCTTCAGAGTGAAATGAGGTTAAGCTCTTAATTATTTTGTGTTAGACTGATGAATAATTCCAAACCTCCTTTTGCAATATTTGTCAGTAGCTGCCAGTGTGTGTGTTTGAACTTTGAAATGGAATCTGATTAACATTTTTAAGGGTTATCTTCATCTTCTAAACTGACAAAGACTGCTTCTGTAGGATCCTATTTAAATATTTGCGTTAAACCAGGCTGGGGCGGGCATGGTATTTTGTTTCCTTGCATCATGTGGATTCCATTATGTTCTTGGTTTTTGCACTTAATCAGTTGTGCTTTTTAATCAATATAAGCAAGAGTTATCTTATGGGTTCGCTCAAGTCATTGAGTCAGTGCCTCAGCAACATTGGAAGCTCTGTAAGTTGATCATTTTATTGTCGTAGTCTGTGTGCAGATGTTGACCCAGCTTCCGTCCAATAGTAGTAAAAATCTGTGCCTAATGTGTAGTTTTGCTAACTTTGTCATACATTGGGTTTATGGTCAGGTTAAGAAATTTTTTATTTCTTCAAGTCCCGGACCTTTAGAATTTCAGATTTGCAGTGTTGGTGTTGATGGGTTCAAATCCAGAACTATTTTGGTTTTAATTCCTGTTATAAAAATCATATATCAAAATTGCTGTAACTTCTTTGTTACAAACAAAATAAAACCCCTTCATTTTTATTATGCCTTACCATTTAATGAAATCTACTCAGAGATCATCCTGAGCAAGCTTTTCTGACGAGTGGCATATTTGGAATTTGGGTGCTCTGTTCTCTGTCTACCTTTGCTTTGTGGGTGCGTGAAGTGTATGCTCAGTGTAGATCATGTTTGTGGGAAAAGTCCAGTAAATCAGAATTCGTGAATCCAGTGTATCATGATTTACCCAAATTAGGACTTCTATAGAAATTGTCTTAAACATATTAAGGCGTTTTCTGTGTATTTAGTACTCGTTACTCCATGTGGTCTTACTGGGTTTTAGAGCACTGTAGTATTGTGAAAAGAACATAGGCTTTGAAGTCAAAGGAGCCTGGGTTTGAGTGTTGTTGATGAGCTCACAGGAGCCTGAATAGTGAGTATTGACTCTTGGACTTAGAAAAGTTACATCACTTCTTTGAGTCTTAGTGTCGTTATTTTAGATGAGAATGATAATTGTTAGCTGGGCCAGGACTCTTATTTTTCTTCTTAACTAATACATATGTGGCCATAACTTAGGAGCCACCAATTTCACTTATTTCTTGGCTTATTATGGTAGGGAAAGATTTCATTCTTGTACACAGTCTGTTTCTTCTCCCCTGTGCTCTCAGTATTTTACAATTATTTTTAAATAATTATTTACAATTATTTTAAAATCAATATTCAGCATTTATTATACCTGTCCAAGTATTATTTACAGCAGAATGTTGTAATATTCTACATGTGTGTTTCCATTTTATGTTTTTTCAAAAGGTAATGATTGCTTGATTTTCACATTTAATTTCCATAGTATATTTAGTTTTTCAAAAATCAAATTGCCTTTGGTAATACACATATTAAAATTATTTTCTCTGAGACGTTATTTCTTCGAAGTTCCTTTCTCCTTTGTCTGGGTTGATTGCTTTCTTAGGTTATGCCATAGTTTCATTTGGAGATTTAAATTACCTGTGATCTTTGTACTTTCTTCTGATTGATTGCCCTGTTTCCTGGTTTTTGTGCCTTCCTCTTTTCTGAACTCCCCACTGTTGGTGCAGCACATGTTGAACCAGCATATGAAGGCAGACACGGCTGCAGGGTGCCCCTTTGCGCTGATCCTGTAGATTCTCTTCTCTTTCCTGTGTTCCATCTCCTGTTGTTTCAATCCCATGCCTTTTTCTTTTTGGCTTGCTCTATCTTGTTTTCGTGGCGGGCACCCTCAACAGCTTTCCTGAGAAAGGCTGCGTGGGATGTAAACTTCTGAGGAATCTCCTATGTCTGAAAAGAGTTGTTCTCTTCTTATACTTGAAAAATAATGTCGTGAGTTCTTGAGCTTTAAATTGGAAATTATTTTCTTTGAAAGTATTTGCTTCTTGGTTTCATCTGTTAGGGCTGCTATTGGAAAATCTGACTGTGCTCTGATTCTTAATCCTCTGTACATGTATGACTTGCTTGTTTGTTTTCTGGAAGCTCATGGCTCATTCTTTTAGTTCCCATTGTCTGGAAGTTTTACAGTGACATCCTTGACTCACTTTGTTTTTATTTTGTGTCTTGGGCAATCATTTGAGTCCTTTGTAACCTGGAAATGTATTCTCCTTCATTTTGGGAAATTTTCTTGATTCATTCCTTCATTAATTTCCTCCCATCCATTTTTGCTCTTCTGTAGACTCCTGTTATTTATATATTAAACCTTCTTGACTGGTTCTGCAGTTACTTTCCTCGTCTGTGTTTCATCTCTGCATTAGTCACTTTCCTATGACAAATATCTGATACCCATGACTTAAAGAAGAGAAGTATATTTTGGCTCGCAGTTTCAGAAGATTAAGTCCATGGTCTGCTGGAAGGTCATGGTGGAGGAAAACTGCTCCATCACAGCAGCCGGAAAGTAGAGAGAACAGGAAAGAGAGGTGCGGTCTCCTCAGGCACAACCACTCGGACAGCACCTCCACTACAGATTCACTGGTGGGCTCGTCCATTGAGGAGACAGCCTGCTTGACCCACTCACTCACTGTCCAGAAGCCCGGCCGTGAACACGTGGGACATTTTGGATTTCTAATTTCAGATTTCCTGTTATCTAATGTTTCTTTTAAAATAGGAACTGTCCTTTTGTGAATGCAATATATTCTCCTAAATCTTTGAGAATATTAATCATTTCTCCCTCTAATTTTTTTCTTTGAATCATTTCTTTTTTCCTACAAGTTGCTTTTCCGTTTCTGTTGTTCACTAGCTTCTTTCTGACAACCCTTAGCTGTTTGCTCATGATTAGAACCAGTAGTCCTAAAACTGTGATTAGCAGCTTTGAACATGTGGATATTGCCCACCTTAAACTTCACTGCAAGATTCTCTGGGTGGGTTTTATTAGCGATTGATCAGATTTTCTATGGAGTTGTTTACCTGGAAGAAAAAGGTCTGCATGCCAGCACGCCGGAAGTCCAGTATCAGAAGAGGGCAGACTTGTTGTTTGGGGCGTATGTCTAATACCTTTATGATTTTGTTTTTGTGCCTGTGCCTTGTCTGCCAGCCCATGGCCTCCAGAGGGCAGGCCTCAGGCTGTGTGGGGTCAGGTCCCAGCTTTCCCTCACTTCTTTTATTGTGGTCCCTGCACTCCAGCTCTCACGCCAGAGGTGCCTGGTGCTGCCTGTGCCTGTTTCTTCTGCACGTTGTGCACGGTGAATAGGACTGGTTGCCAGCTTCACAGTCACAGTCTTAGGACTCATTTTTCCTGCACTGACCCAGTTTCTTTCAGCTTATCTGCTTCAGCTGCTTCAGCCCCAGCATCGTGGGGGTGGAGCCCAGGGCCTCCCACCTGCTGGGCGGCTTCTCTACACCTGGCAGTACCAGCTCTCCCTGCCTTGCCCTCTGACATGGCCTTGCTGTGGTCTCTTCTGATCTTGTCCTTGCAGGTTGGACCTTTAAAACGAGAAGATACTGTCTTGTGTTTCTATTGAGAACTGCAGTGGAGCAGGACTAGTGGTTTATGTTCAAACTCCCACATCAACAGGGGCCCTGTGGCCTCTTTTTTTACTACGTATTTCTTCAGCAGTCGTGGAAATTAAAAATGAAAGGGTTGTTCTTTCGCCTTTAAAACAAGTTTCTTTCTTGAGGCTTCCTGTTGACAGATGTAGAATATCCATTTTTAATGTTAACCCACATTTGTTTGTGCTACATTTCCTGTTGTCTGCTTTTTCTCCACATTGTTGCTTCCCAGTGTGAAAAGACCACTGTAATGACAGCTTGAGCCATGTCCATACTGAAGGCATACAGAGCTGGGCCTAGTACTGGATTTCCTAAATCTAATTGGATTTTCTAAAATCTTTCCCTGTGGGCCATAACGTGCTCTTGGTCTTACAGCAATGAACAAATACTGTCACTAAGAAATACTTGTCCTTTTATAGACCGGTGCTTCTCAGTCTGTAGTGTGCATCAGTCGCCAGATAGCTTGTAAAAACAGATCCCTTGTGCCCTGCTCCCTGGAGTTTCTGATTCAGTAGGTCTGGAATGGATTTTGAATTTCCAATTTCTGACAAGTTTCCAAGTGATACTATTAGCCTAGGGATCACATTTTAAGGTTCACTGGTCATAGATGGTATTGATTACCTTAAAAACAAAAACGAGAACATCACCAAAATCCCACTAAAAAGCCCTACTGAGCTTTAACTTTTCAAATTTGATGATTGAGAGAAACTTTGAACTTATTCTGTTATTGTTCTCAATGCCTAAAATAGAGGGTTACAGTAATTGTCTTTTAAGGCAAGCATGGGAGATGTTAATCTCACCATTGTAATTGATCCCTTCCTTTGGTCTATAGTTGGTTATTTCTGAACTACATGTTTGAAGTTTTGTCTGTGTTCTCTCCTTCCCTTCCCCAGGGATTTTCTGGGTCTGGGCCTCACACGCTGGAAACCCTGTATGCAGCATAGTCAGCCTGTGCGGCCTGGCTGGCCCGGCTTGGTAGCTCACAGCACATGGGCTGTAGTGTACTGAACTCCAGATCACACATGTTCACATGGAAACAAAGATGTCAAAGCCAGGACAAGTCTTTGCTAGTCAGTACCTCAGATATGGCTACACACTTTTCAGAATTTAATCTAAAGTTTCCAGTTGTCAATTTGACAAGAGGTATTATTATTGCTAGTTTCTAAGTGGATATCTATTTATTGGAAACACCTATTTCTTTGATTCAAGGTGAAGAGATTGACAAACCATGAATCAGAAAATAGCCTCTTATCCAGTGAGACAGCTTAATCCAGTAGAAGCAGCATTTCAGTTTTCAGGAGGGTAGATTTGATACTGGAGAAGTAGAGGATGGAGAGGCGCTCACATACCCAGGCAGGAGAGTTCTAAATGACCTTCCTGCTTTTCTGTCTCCTGTCAGCTTGGCTTGAGAAGCATTAGAATTGTGTGTTGGTTTCAAATAGTGCAGGTGGCTTTTGATTCTTTATGTTGGTTAAATCAGAGTACAAAGTGTGTTGAACATACCAATGCAGAAGTCTTTTCTCAGATTTGTGTGTAGTCCAGTCTCTAGGTCATATTTAGGCACAGACTTTGCTTGAATCTTTGGCCTCAGGCATAGAGGAGGGAGGCAATAGATTTTTTTTTTTTTCCTGGTTGTAGTAGTATCCTTTAAAAAAAAACGTTAATGTAATAAGTGTTTTAGGGCTGTACCATTTTAAATAAAAGGAAACTTCAGCAGTTGGGTAAGCAATCTCTTGCAACCTAGCAAAAGTCTTTAATACATTTTTCTTTAAAATTGTTTTCTACGTGGTTAATAGCCATGTCAATAAAGATAACAGTTTTCAAGACAAATGTTAAGGGTACTTTCATTCTTTCATACCTAGAACTTTCCAAAATTGTGTATTTCTGTAAATGAAATAAATAGGTATGCATACACTGTTAGCTCTGTGGAGGCAGGGGCTTTGTCCTGCTTGTAACTGTATTTGTGACACTAAGCCCAGTATTAGGTACACAGTGGTCAATAAATACCTATGGAATGAATCGAAAAGTCTTATGACTTAGTTTTGCGTATATTGCATTTCTTACTACCACAAGGTGGCACTGTTGTACCATGGAGTGGAAGCCTGTACTTTCTGGGCGCTCTTAGGTGTTCCATCAATCCTGGACTACATGGAGAAAATAAAGTGACTACCTCTTATGTTATTTTCTGCTTCAGTTATTTATAATCTTAGCATGTTACGTGTCTTTCATTATGTGATTGGATCAGTGATATACTCTAAAGAAGGTTTGGTTCAGATCTTTTATAAAATGTTAATTAGATGGCATGTATAAAGGCCTAGCACAGTATGAGGGTTGATTTCCTTTTCTCTCCTTTATTTTGTGTTAAAAGTGTTTGTTAAATTTCCATCTCTATTGAAATAGTCTATCAGGAACTTCTAATAAATTATCACTGAAGTTTATGTTTGTTTTGGTTGCCAAAAGACAAAAAATTGATAGATTTTACTATATCCCCCCTCCTAATTTTGGAGTTCATGAGTTTTATGAGGTTAGTAAAATATTTTATTAATGTATAATCCTTTATTGTGTATTTGTACATACCTTATCATAGGGTAAAAATGAAGTCAGTTTAGAAGTTGTGTTGGTTTTACCTGTCTCTCAAAACTAAGTGTTGAAAAGCTTGTTTTGTAGCTTGGACCTTTTATTTCCTTATGCTTAAATTGATTCCTGAATGTGTTTGTTGATTCTGTCTCTTTCCTCAGACTGAAGTGAAATCAGCAGAGGGCCCCGGCTGGAGCATTCTGCGGGATGATTTCATGATGGGGGCCTCCATGAAGGACTGGGACAAGGAGAGCGATGGCCCCGACGACGGCAGAGCGGGGCCTGCGGGTGACTGACGCATAAAGCGATGTAGTGGACATGTGTGCTTCATCCTCTGAGGTGGGGGAATTGTGAGGATCTGTGAGCCAGAAATTTGCCAGCTTTGGTATTCCCTCTTTTCATGTAAACTTTCTAAAATTATGGTATTTTCAACCCTTGTATAATTGTTTTTCCTCCAAACATTTGTAAAAAGAGATGTTTCTGCTTGACCAGCAAGATTTTCATTTTGCTAGCGTCATGGCATGTTTACACATCTTGATCATAGACATTGGTGTGGTTTTAGTATCACTGATGTTTCAAGAAATGCAGTACCAATCATAATTAAAATGAACTTTTTGAAGTTAATATTTTTCTGACTTCTAACTCATAGATGTGTATGTCTGTAGTTTGTTGAAATAATTGGTATCATTTTTTTTGTTTGGTTGATTTAATAAACTGTTGAGAAAACCTATGTAGTAAAGTTTTAAATTATAGTATTTATGATTTTGGGTATTGATTTTAATTTTTGATTAACAGGTGAGCCTGTTTTAGGATATTACCTCCTTTTTTATGCTGTACTAAGCAATATAATGACTAATGATTTATTTTAAGTATTAAGTTATTTTTGCATGGGAGAATTAGAATTTTAGACTCCTTTCCCCTGGAATAATTGACTGCTTAAATTCTCTTTTTGGGTGGTCCAACCAGGAAAATGATGCAGTCAGAAAATGGTCTTCATCGGATATTGCATCTAATTTGAGACTTGCTTTCATATTGCCGCCTTAAATGTCATTAAGTTGGATGTCCTTTAGTATTTAGTTGTTAAGCAAAAAAAGAAGAGAACTGAGACTATTTAGGATCGTCCCGAAGTATCTGGGAAACTACCCAGGCTGTGAACTTCACACAGGAATTACTCAGTGAACGTAATCTGCCCCTGATTGAAAAGGCTCCTTCCCTTTCCCCATCTCTCCGTCCTGCCACCCAGTCGCAGCACTCGCATCTGCTACACACTGAAGGATGCCCCTCCCCCAGAGACAATGTGCCGGAGCAGACACATTTGTATTTTCCAACCCATTTGAGTGTCACAAGTATTAGATGACTAAAGTTAAATTAGCCCATGGCCTGGTATTTGTTATCATAAAGGATGGTGTATACTCAAAAGATATCAAGTGGTTAAAACAGCAAACCTTGAAATGCATTTATTTATCCTAACTCTTGAACATTAGTGTCTTATTAAATTACAGAACCACCATTTTGCTACTTTAATATAAATAAATGTGAACGAATATTCCTTAGTAGTACAGGAATGTATTACTGTGTTAAATATCCCGATACTTCACATAGATAAATGTTTCAATGTAAGTTAATACATACTGTCTTTGAATCATATTACAGTTTTGCAAAATTTTGCATAGTGATAAAAATGAGTAAATAACTTCTTGTTGACTAAAAAGTAGCTTTGAAACACATACTTGTATTTTATAGTCCTTCATTTGAATTAGGAAAATTGAAAAAGGTTTTCAAATTGCAAATAAGGAGAATATTTTCAGATTTTCTTCTTTCAGAAATGATTTTATTCCAAAATAAAATTGGGTTGCCAGTTGGATCCCTCTTATGGAAAGGGTGAAAGTATCATTTGTGTTAGAAAGCTATGAATTTTTGCCATCTAGTTGAGATGCCTTCTATTAATATTTCTGCATCTTGACTACAAAATATTTTTAAAAAATTATGTGACTCTAAGGATGAACATATCAGTACAGAAACTAAGTATTCATGTTTAAATTAATGTTTCAAATAGTTTATTTCTGTTACCTCTATCCTAAATGCTTCACATAGAACATTTAAATTCTTCTGACATCAATCTGATAAAAAACTCTGTCTATTCCTATTTTCTGCATTGCTTTTCAATTCTGTAAAGAGAAATTGCATCCCATTTCTCTCCCCAGTCATTTATCTAAAAGTAATATTAGGGTATTATTTTTGGTAACTATTTAGATTAATATAGTAGTAAAGAAGCTACTTCATTTAGAAAAAAGTCTTTTAAAAAACCCAACAACATAAATGTATTTCCTTATTCTGTTGTCTAGAAATTTGGGTGGCTGGGATGAGTGTTCTCAATATCCAGCATAATTTAGCATCACTTATTGTTTTAAAGCTTTGGGATTTGAAATTCATAGGTAATACCTGTTTAAGACTGAAAATAACTTAGAGTCATCATGGTAGTTTAACACTTCAGCATAGAATTGGAGTACTGACTATTTTCAGGGTACCTAGAATTCTTCATTGCTGAAGAATTACTAACTGATTCCAAAATATACCTTTAAAACTCTATGGATGGAATCATTCAGGGGCTTACCTTCAGGACTGGAAGTGTAAAATTGCTCATTAAGTTCTAGAAGGCTTACTCGAGCACAAGTCCAAGTACTTCAGAATATTTTCTATCTTTTAAAACAGATGAGTGAAGAAAGAGATGTTTAAATTCTGGGAAACCTCTTGACGCCTTCTAGCCAGTGTGTTTCACACACATGGATATCTTTAATAGTCATGGGCTGCCACCCAACCTAATCCTGCCTGTGCTGGTCTTCAGTCCATGTGAGTGGGGTGCTTATTATGGGCCCGCTGGACTCCAGTTTATAGATGCCAAAAGATGCCCTAGTGAAACATGATAGCAGAAAAGGCGTGAGGCTGAAGTGTGAGCAAATGAAGATACAGAGAATACGAACCTTGTTGCCATAGGAAAGACAGTAGGTCAGATAAGGTGGTACTTCGCATCCTTTGGATAACTTTTCCTCCTTATGTGTGTGCTTATGTTTGCTTATTGATATATGTGCTTACTTGTGTAGATTAATATGTTTATATGTATAATTTTTATATAAACCTATAATACAGATTTTTATTAATATATACATTTCATAAGTGAAACAGGAATTTTTATTTTTTTCAGGCTCTTTTAATGGCTACAGAGGACCATTGCTTTATGTATCTTAATAGAATCTAAACTTAGTGCCGGTGAGACGGCTCAGCGGCGTAAGCGCCTGCCCGGCAAGCACGAGGGCCCGAGTTCGACTCCCGGATCCCACATACGAAAAAGGGGCCGGTGATATCGCTCAGCGGCACGGGCGCCTGCTGGCGCGCGAGGTCCTGAGGTCGACCCCCGGTACCCACAAAAAAAAAAGAATCTAAACTTAGTCAAACATTTAGATAGCATTGATTGAGAGTGAATTCTAGGAACTCTCTAGAATTACTTGTTTTATTTATAGCAAAGAGAGGACCATTATATGTCTATAAAGAGCAAAAAGTTGAAACTCCTCCTCCCAATTAAATTCCTGCAGTAAGTATTCACTGTATGATTTGAATCGTATTACAGTTTAGTTAAAAAATGATAACTTGAAATAAATCAGCTGTCTACTAGGACTTTAAAAATTCTTTGCTAAAAGATATCCTATAAAGCTACTACACTGGAATGTAGATGGAATATTTATAAGGGGCCTAGAACAAGCACTCTTGTCTCGAGCTGTGAATATTATAATTTATTGGGCTCTCGCTGTGTTAGTGTCTTATTTTTCCAGTTACAGCTGCAGCACTCGCTCCACTGTTTCTCAGACTCATCTACTAGGATCAGTACGATTGGTCTCTATCTCCGCTCTGCGTGTCGGTGGTGGGTACGGGAGGCTGCCCTGCCCCGCAGGTATTATGAGTACGAAGACTATTTGAGGTGAATTGGCAGTGAGAACAAATTCTGGAAGCAGGAGAGAGAACTTCTCAGTGCCCACAAAAAGCTCTCTCATTCCTTCTCCAAGAAAACAGGAGTCTGAATTTTGGCCCGCAGGGTAGATGAGTCTTTCGGACTAGCAGCAGAGGTAGGCCTGAGATGTTTTCACCAGGTGGGCTTTCCTGCTTTTGAGTAAACGAGATTAAGCAGGAGAACACCATTCGAGGTGGGTGGTAAGCAGTTTAGAATTGTGTCTGGTGTTTTACAAAATGCTGCGTCGTAATGAATCTAATCAGAATTATAGACAGGAGACTTATTCTACCTGAGCGTAAACAATTCTAGATCCTTTAGAGACTTTACTAGCTTAGAGAGCCACATTAATATTTTCATTCTGTTTTACTAAACAATTCAGGGAGTTGGATTTAGGGCTCTTCACCTAGAAGTGAGGTAAACCTTTTTAAATTTTATTTTACTTTGCTAAGAATGTCATGTCTGACATCACTCACCATCCTCTCCCCCAGCAGCTGGAACACTTACTTCGCCTTCTGTTTTTAATGGAGTGAGGGAAGCAGGGATGTATACGGTGGTGTGGGCATAATTCCTTATAATCCTGGTCCGTGCTATCCGCACAACGTGCTGCTAAAAATACTGTATATCAGCACTGACCATGATGCTGCCTGTTAGCGTTTCACAGGTAGGGATATGGAGAAACCAAATCTTTAATGTTGCTTAACTTAATTATTTAAAATTTTAAAAGCTACCTGTGGTTAGTGGGTCTGTCCCAACTGTGAAGAGAGTGAAGTTACTGATCATAAAATGACAGTGAATTCTGAAGTCACAAATACGTCCTGAGCTTTTCCCGTAAGCTTTCGTGGATACAGTTTGTTAGGTATAAAATTATACTGGTATAATTTTATTGATTGAATCATTCCTCTCTTTTTTTGACCATATTTTGAAAAAGAAATTTCTTTGTAATCAAAGTGTGTATCCTGGGTTAGGCCACTCTTAATAACAAATAACATTTGACTCTCAGCATAACTGTTTGAAGTTCTTAGAAATAATACACCAAACTTCAGATCTTATCTCTGCTCCAAACGCAGGTTTATGAAGCACCCGAAGAATGTATTGAGCACTGCCTCAGCCCCAGTGCCAGCCCCTTCCAAGCGGTGAATTCCCGTCTTTGGACTTGGACTTGGCTCTGTGTTTGTGTAGGAGATTTCCTGAGGAAGTGCCTTCAGGTGGAGGGCCCTGTAGTCGTCTAGGAGTTTGATTCCAGTCCAGTACACACGACAGAGTACCAGAGCAAACTTAGGTTGGAGATTTGGAGGGAACAAGTAGGGAACAAAGAACACAATGAGTGTTATTAGCGCAGCCAGTTTAAAATGATGAGGTGCTAACCACATTTGTATAAATAACAGTTTCTCTAACCCCTGAATCATTATCCTGCATTTTTAATGCAGTCTATTCATAAACATCAAAGCAAGAACACCAAATTTGTATGGGGTCAAGACCACTGGGGCTCTGTGCGGAGAGGCAGCTGAGAGCTGTGTCCGTGTGCGTGGGTGGCCTTGCAGCTGTTCATCCGCCCTGGGGCTACTGGACAGTTGGCTCTTTGCATTTGCAGAACCAGACTTCAATCTTAGGTAAAGACGCATCCCCTCCCTCGGAAGGGACATGAACAGTGGGTCACCATCAGCTCTGGAAATATCAGAGGGGCAGCCAGACACAGTGGGGCTCAGTACAGTACTTACGAGGCATAACATCAGCGCCGTTTCCACACAGTGATACTTGGCTGTGTACAGTAACACTGGGTTCTCTTATCTGTATTTTAAAGCTTGTGGTCCTAAATATTCAGTGTGAGTCTGACCATCTCCACTAATGGAAGCAATGCTAAGAATATCCAGATTCCATGAGACACAACTGCCCTATCATGCTTTTCACTGGGATTCTTGAATACACTCCTGAATAATAACAGAAATTATATGTACATTGGGCATTTTAGGAAATATCAGTATCATTGTTATATGAAATACAGCATAATTTTGGAATAAACTGAGTTGGGAAGTCAGCTTTATTAGCTATGTCCTGCCACAAATCTCGGAAACGTTCTGAAGCCAGCATGTGAATTAGGTATATGACAGCATACAGTTTCTGTGGGAAGGCTCAGAAGATGGCTGACGTGTGGTAGGGCCTCAAGAGAAAAATGATCCCTGTGAAGACTGATGAAAACACACATATCAATGGTATGTTAACCATAAATGTAAACATTATGCAGAATATTACATACCAAAATGCATTAGATGAATTTAAGAATGTAATATATTGTTTTTAAAGAATATAGTATTTGATAGTTTGAAAAGACAGGTTTCACGATGATTAAAAAAATCTTGACATGTTTTTGGCCTCCTTTCTTTGTTCTGGAATCCAAGCTGTAAATGTTTAATAGAGAGCACTGTAAGGATTTAGGAGAGAGGTGCATTAGATGACTGTATCGAAAGGTTGTTTGCTAGAATTCTGCCTCATTGTTTAAATTTTACTAACTACCCTGCAGTGAACATTGAACATGAAAAAAGTGGCTCACCTCTCATGATCACCTGTTTCTCTGTGCTTCTTAATTAATAAAAATTATTTTAAAGTAGGAACCTCTGTTTCTTGATTTAAGGTAGTCTGTTGTGATCTGTGGTCTTACCTTCTGCAATTTCAGTTACCCATGTCAACCATGGCATAAAAATGTTAAAAGGAAAGTTTTAGAAATAATCATCCATTTTCACTTGCAAGGCATTCTGCGTGCCCTGTCTGGTCGGGACGCGGGTCATCCCTCTGCTGCTGCGTCTGCACTGTGTGGGTCACCTCCCCATGGGCAGCCGTTGGGTCATCAGATCAGCACTGCTTGCATTCATAGATCTGCCTGAAAAACCAAAGTATGTATAGGGTTTGGCACAGTCCACAGTATCAGGCATCCACAGGGGTGTCTTGAAACATGTCCCCTACAGTTAAGGGAGGACTGCTGTATTTTTCAAATGTTGTCATTTTGTTTCCAACCATAGTATTTTGCATAGTCCATCAGTCATTCAAGTAAAAGAACAAGTAATAATAACAGCAGACATTTACACAGTGTTTGTCATACGGCAGACGACTCTGTGAGGGCTTTGCAGTGTCTGAAGTCACGCAGTCTTCCCCATAACCAGACGAGCGGCGACACTGCCGTTACTGTACAGAGGAGGAAACAGTGTCAGATGACTTCCTCATGGCCCGAGCGTGCGTCACATCTAGACGGGAGGTGCAGACCTGCTGTCACATTTCAGATGGTACCGCTATCTAATGGCAGGTGGGATTCTAGAAAATAACCTCTGCTCCAGAAAAATAAATGAGTTTGTTCAATTTTTTGGTCTCACTTAAGTATGAAATGTCCCTAAACCCAGTGGAAAATAGAAGTAGGTGACATGTAACAAAACGTGACCTTTTTTTAGGCATTGACAATTGAGAGCTAGCAAATCACCCCAGGCCTCATTTTGATTGCTGCTGTCAGATTATTATGCAATATGCTATTGGAGAATTCATTGCAGGTTTTGCCTGAGCATTAAATCTTTACATGTTAATTATCTGGATGCTACAGAAATGTAACCACTGGTCCTACTGGAGTGATGTCCAGTGGTTTTATCTATGGGAGATACATTGTATATTGCTGCTACTCTTTTTACTACGTTATAATATATTGCCCATGTAATCAGTATTAATTACATTAGATGGGCTCATAAAAGTGTTAAGTAGCATTTAGATATTCAAATTATGCTTTATAAACTTCAGCTTAGAGTGTTGTCATCTAGGAGATAACAGGTAACTAAAACTATAGGATGTTCTGTTGCTATTGATCTAGGATGTTTTCTAAAAATGCATACTTTACAATATTTATGTGAAATTGCAATTTATATTTTATGTGTACAAACAGATCAATGGAAAATACTTGATGTGGAATTATTAAGTATAGTACAGTTTTTTTAAAAAGACTTTACCACAGACAAGTGATAATAAGTGATTGATAAGATGGAAATACATAGCAGTAAATGGAGCCTGTTGGTTTTCTTGACTAAAGCTCTAAGATTCCTCTAGGTGGCATGATTTAGGCTGTCACTGACAGCCTAAAATTTTTTTCATAACAAATGAGAACGAGTGGCTAGTTTCTAACAATCACTGTTAACTGTGACATTAAATTTGTTACAACTGGTCCCATAACTAAGTTGACCTTGTAACAATCTCCTCTTTAATGACCTTAATTAACTAAAAATATGAGATGAAAACCTCTTAAAGAAACAGATACCAAAAACTTATTATTCTGATATCCAGCAATCAGAATCATTTTTGTGTAGTGGTGAAGTCTCTTCAAGTCACAGTGGTGCATTCACTTTTAGATTTATTCCTTTATAGTAAATAGCTTGCCATTTACTAGGAACTGTAGAGATGCTATGTACTCAAAAGGACAGAAATAGAGAATTAAAGCAAAACCACAAATTGTAGGAATCTTCATTGCAAAAAATTACCAAGAAGAAACAGTCCTAATGCCATTAAGTTAATTTTCCAGGCGTCCCTTGTTTTGTGAAGCTGGTACCATTAGTTACACAGAAAAGATCAACATGTAAAAAGCCCATATTACGTGATCCATCAAAGGGGACAGAAATATTTTTATATTTGAAATTCTTTATCTGTTGTTCATTTTCCAACATTAAAAAATTTCTCCAGCTGTTCTCTGAATATACAAAATGTTAATCTCCATTTTTATATTTATCCTCTTTTTTTTTTTGCATGGGAGTGGGCTTTGTGGGCCGCAGAAGAATTTTGGTCACGCGCCACTTAGGGCTTTGTGTTTGTAGTGGTGTAGGTTTATATCCATGCTAAAACTACAGGTGAGCATTTGCAAAGTGCAGCTATGATGTGATTCAGAATCTGCCGCATAGGCAAAGGAAGAAAAAGCCTTGGAAATTTACAAATTATAGGATCACTGTTGTAACCAGTAAAAGGTAAAAGTCTAGTACTTGCTTACAGGTTGAGATTTTAAAGCATTTTCTATTAAGAATGGCTATCTGGGGCCGTCTTACTTTATCCCTATTGTTTTAATGTATTTATGAATGGTGTCCTCATCATTCCCAAAAGTGTTTGGATTTGTGTGATTTACCATGGGGTCACCCTAGTTAAAAGAACTTTCCTCAAGTTTTTTAACTTTTGCTTCCAAGACTTGAAATAATCATTAGCTTGTGGGCAAGAGTTTTATAAGTCAAAATGGTGTATTACAGCTGTGCTTTTAAAAATACTCTATAGATGGGTGTGGTGGCACATGCCTGTAATCTCAGCACTTAGGAAACTGAGGCAGGAGGATCGCTGTAAGTTTGAGGCCAGCCTCAGCTACATAGTGAGTTCGAGGCCAGCCTGAACTACACAGCAAGACCCTGTCTCAAAAAAAAAAAAAAAAAAATCATCTTTAACATATATTTTTGCTTTTAGCAATACTAGTATATTCTATCATAAAAATTAAGATTTTCTTTTCTATGTACTCAGTATTGTACCTTGTTTAGTTTTGTTTTGACTTTTAAATTGCAGGCTAATTGAAGCAACAGAAAGGCAAGTTACTTGAAATGTGGGTTGGTTGGTGACTTTGCTAGTGGAAGTCTACACATTTGGAGTTGTCCGCAATCTGAAGCCTGCTGAGATGATGACACACACACATTTGTCTAAAGATCGTGTATATTTTAAAAAGCTGATTTTGTGTTATGTCATACTCATGAGGAACATGATCGTCGTTTATTCCTAACATGTGCTCTCCCTCATCTTTTATCTTTCCTTGGCTGACCACCCACCACCACCAGCACCTCCTCATCTGGCATCGTCCTCAGTGGCGTGTGGAGGAGCTAGGCAGAGAGAGCAGAAGCAGAGGCTGTCGGGCCAGTATCCAGCACTGCCCTGACTCCAAGAGAAAGGCTGCTGCCGGCTTGCTTTGTCAAGAGTTAGCGTTTTGTTCGGCATGCCTCCATGCTGGTAGGCTCCACGACAGCTAGTCCCTTATGCTGATTTATTTTCATCAGTCGCCAAGTGCTACTTCAGTGGATGAATTTCAGCAGGGGCAAGAAACCAGAGGCTGCCACTAATTTGAGTAGATCCTGGAGATGACATAGCCCAGGCCACCGACTCTGTCTCCCAAAGACTCTTCTTGATGGAACTCTCAAAGAGCTGAAAATGTGGAGATCGAGTGGCCGGAAAGCAACCAACAGTAATCAATCAGCTAATCATCATTCCCAGGAGAGCAATATTTCCTCAGGGGATCATTGACCTGTCATGAGTTTATCTCTTTGAAGTCTCAGTAACCTACTGATAGGCTCCGCTTTTCCTTGTCCCTGTCTCCTGAACTCCCCCTCGTCCCGTTTTCCCCCTGCCCATGTTTCACTCCTGTTCCCTTATCGGCTCTTACGCAGGTTAACCTGCAGATACAAAATGGAAATACTCATTAGATTACTTTTCCTGCAGAAATCACTAACCTTTGCATCTTACTATTCTAATATAAATATTCTAGATTCTATAAATTATTCTGTAGATAAACTTGTTTATGGAAATGTACACAGGATCCAAGAAAAAATTGATATAGACCAAACTGTTTTTGGATTGTGGAATCAGAGAGAAAATGACAAGAATGTAAAAGCCTTTGGGTGTGTTTTTCCTATTAAAGTGTTACTTTGCATTTATCAAATGTGACTATCTGATGAAAGGTGTGATCCATTACAGTGGCTTTATGTATTTCTTTTCCCACCTCTTGGTTTTAATGCTGGAAGCCGTTAAGGAAACCTTTTGGAATGGTTTCAATGAGTTATTCTCTGGTGAGAGAAAGAAGCTAGCAGATCACATGCTCTTGCTATTACCTGCAGGAGTAAAATTCCAGGACAGGACTGAGTTTTGTTTTTGTTTTTGTTTTTGCAGCTTTGCGTGGGAATTCCACATTACCAAAGCAAGTAGACCCATGAATGAGTAGAGAAGGGCTGTGGGTTGGAACAGCTGTACCTCTCCCTCTCTGATCTGGAAACAAAGAATTCCATTTTAGAGTTTTAAATAATAAGAGGCCTTAATGCTGAATGTTTTAACTGAACTTTGATAGTCATTTGGCCTTCTGTTTACCAAAAGTGTGTTTCTTGTCCTTTCCTACTAAGACAAATTGGCAAGTTTTTAAAATGACAAGCATGTACACAGAAACTGCTAGGAGGCATGGCCATGAAGCAGATTCTTACTGGCTTCTTCACTGGCTTTCTCATTCTGTTTATATTTGGTAAAGAAAGAGTGGGGGCCAGGTGTGTTTTATTATAAATTCCCAGACAGAAATGAAGGGCTAGGATAAGAAAATGGTAGGTAACAGTTGATGAGCCAGGTTTTGGTATTAAGTGTTTTCTCTATTTTGTATAATTTAATCCTGGAGGTACTCTTATGAACAGTAGTTGGTGCTCTCTGAGCATCTCCACTGCATAGATGAGACTAAGAGTGTGTCCAAGAAACTGGGTCAAGATTACAAAGCCAGAAAAGTGGCAGCAATTTGAGCGCAAGACATCTTGCCTGTGGAGCCTGCCATTTCACCACTGGTCTCCTGCCTCCTGGAGGTAACCGAGACGGGTGTAGTTTAGAGGGTATAGTTTACCCTTTACCATGAAGATTGTGTGGCGTCCCCAGCACATAAGCTCTTGATACGTTTATTGATGTTTCGCTTCTTCAGTAGAGGTGAAAAGTCCTAGCAAGTGTTATTTAATAGAAGAAAGGGTTCACTTACCAGGGAGACAGTACTCGCAGGCTGTGTTAACTGTGAAAGAACCTCTCACCAGCAGTACCTAGGACATTGTACTGAGTTACCCCAAGCCCCTCCCCTGTCCTGGCCTCCTGGGCTTTGGGGAAATTAAAGTAGCCTCTTGTGAATAAGTCAGAGGTCTGTGATCTAAGGGTGTTGTTAATGAGCAGTAAGTGTTCAACGAACTAAGTATTAGGAATGAAAGTGTGGATGCGAGTGTTGGGAATGGGTGGTTGTCAAAGATCTGTGGCTTATTTTCCTGGAAATAATCTAGATGGATTTGCTGCTGGATTCACACTTGGATCCTAGTCCATGTGACCCAAGGCGCATCTGTGTCTGTGCCACATGTGCTGTTTCTGAACGCCGCATGAGAGATGCGGGTTGGCTCAGAGAGCTGAAGCCACATCCTCAGCACGGGGTGACACCTAACTCTGGGACCAGCCCTACTCCGAAGTGACACCACCTCCAGCTCCCTGCTGCCCTGTATTCTACAACTGCCTCCAGTACAGGAATCGTCCCCTTTTCTACTTTCTACAGATTACTGCAGTGCACGGACGAAACTCAAAGAGATGCCTTGAAACTGGCAGCCCGGCAGTAGCTCCTCTTGATTCTAGAGGAAGGATAGCTGTTTGTCTAACTCCGCGTGGGAGGCTCCAGTTTGAAGTTGACCTCGAGGAAAGGAACCTGCTGATGCTGACTTAGACATGTCTTTAAAGTTATTCAGAAGCTGGATGGAACGATTTATTTATTCCAGAATTTTCCAGTGTAACTTAATTGGGAAAAAAAAAATTCTATGTTCAAGGAGGTTCAGGAAATGTGAAGTTAAAAGTTAAAAAAAGTATTCTGCAGAATTCTCAGAGCTCTTAACCCAATAAACGGAATCATGATTCTGTAAGAGGTGACAGAGTTAAGTACCCTGCATCTCCCAAACCTATTTGACCAAAAGTGCCCTGTTTGTCACAACACGTTCTAGGGCCAGTGTTTCTTAGAAGTATAGCGTCGGTAAGAACACAGAATCTTGACTACGGACTCCGGCTCCGTCACTCACTGTGGTCTCCACACACTAAACTTTATGTTCAGTCTTCGTCTGCAAAATACGGACAGTAATGAAATACCTCGCAGTACTGTGTGCAGCGTACGTTAGCATTATCACTGTTACTACTCATTCAGCTCTGTACGCCCATACTATGGGCGCCATGCATGCCTCAAGCATAAATTCCAAATGTTTGAACCAGGGTGTATCTGAACTAGGGATAATACAAAGGCCTGGGATTTAGGGGAAAACTCAGCAGAGTTTCCAGTTTAAATCGTCTGTCTAGTTAGTATGGCCACAAAGACATGCTAAAATTAGATGCTGACTTCGAGTAACTAAAGGTAAAATGAAATAAAAAAGGGAAAATTGAACAATGGCAAGAATTATTATAGTATCCGTCAAATTTGGAGTAGGTTGAAGTAGAAAACACCGTCATGTATGAGTAGTATGGAACAGTAGACATCGAACACTTAAAATTCTAGTTTCCTGGACGTATGCTGTGGAAAGAATGGAGTTGGTTGATAGTGGCTCGTCTAGGGAGCGGGCCAAGAGAAAACCACACAGCAGGGGGCTCACGGAGGAACGTGACCATTCATTCCTTGAACCGTGAAACACGCAGCGAGATTTCTGTTTCCCACCAGTTCACACACAAGACTAGACTGTAAACAACAGTGTAATCAAACAGATTCCAGGACAGCAACCTGCTGTGCAATCCCAGAAAACTAAAGATGGTAGGTCAGGAATCTCCGCTGGGCTGGCCCTGAGTATACTAGTGCTCCTGGCCCGGGTGTGCCTGCCTGCGTGCGTGCGTGCGTGCTGAGTGTGTGTGACTGTGTGTGTGTGCGCGCGCGCGTGCAGGGAAGGCGTCCATTCTAGAGCCCGCGACTCATCCCGGAGGCTTTGCTCGACCCAGGCCAAGTCCGAACGGGATGCGGGATCCTGGTGCTTGGCCAGACCTGCCCTCCCGGAGCGCGGCGGGCGAACCGCAGCCCCGCGGCCGCCTCCCTCCCTGCGCCCTCCCGCACCCCTCGGCGGCGGCAGAGTCGCGTCTGAGCGGCGGACTCGCTCCGACTGCAGCCCTAGCACGTCACTTTGTTGAAGGCAAACACGTGGTTCGGAGAGAACTTATAAATCTCTCCTCCCGGCAAGATCGTGATGTTATCTGCTGGCAGCAGAAGGTCCGCTCTGAGCGGAGCGGAGCCCCGGGAGCTCCCGACCAGAGGAGAAGAGCGAGGGCGCGAGGGCGCGGGGCCGGGATGCAGAGCGCGGGGATAACGGTCTAGGAGCCGCTCTGGAGCCGGCCTCGGGGCCGCCCGCCCGGCCGCAGGAAGGCGCAGGAGGGCGCAGGGGGCCCTGCAGGGTGGCCAGTGCCCAGCGACCCTAGGCGAGGCAGCCAGGCGGGCCGGGCCGGGAGCGGGCGGGATCGGGGCGCCCCTGCACCCCTGGGCTCGAGCCCCGCCGGCGCGTCCGGGCTGCGGGGACAGCGACGGCGACGCGGATCGTCCCCGGCCGGGGCGGCGCGAGCAGCGGAGGAGGCCGGGCTGCGGCGCGGCGGAACCGGGACCCGGACCCGGACCCGGACCCGGACCGGGACCCGGCATAGGCCCCGCGGTGCGCAGCGCCCCGGGCGGACCGAGCGAGTGTGCCTCCCGCGGCGCGCACCCACAGTCACGCACGCACACGCGCGCGCACACACGCACACGTGTGCGCTCCCCGCTCGCCTCGCCGCCGGCGCGCTCCTCTGCAAACACTCGAACCCCAGCCCGGCGCAGCCCCGCCGCGCCGCGCCCCGCCCGCCCCCGGCGGCGCCAGCCCCGGGCCTTTTCATCTCCGCCGGCCGAGGAGCCGAGTTCAGATCCGCGCCGCGCCGGGACTACCCTGAGCTCGCCGCCTCCTCCCTGATCCACTCCTGCCGAGTAGCCACTCGTCCGCCTGTTCCCCATCTCGTCGCTCCAAGAAAACTTTTTTTACTCCCTAAACTCAGCCCCCCCGCCCGTCGCATGTTAATATTTCCACTTTTGGAACGACCTGAATTTTTTTTTTAACGGAAATCAAGCAAGATACTTTTTTCTATTGGGCACTGACTTTCGATTGCTGGCCAAAGTTTCCTATTAAAAAAACAAACCAACAACTCTACCTGATCTGTACTTTTGAGAATTACTGGTTTCTGTTTTTATTTTTTCTTACTTAAAAACAAAAACAAAACAAAACAAAACAAAAAAAACGAAAACTTTCTTTTTCCACCTTTAAGAAAAAAATGCACTCCCGCGTGCTGAGCGCGCTGCTGACCCTGCATCTGGTGCCGGCGGCGCTCGCCCTGTCTACCTGCAGCTCGCTCGACATGGACCAGTTCATGCGCAAGAGGATCGAGGCGATCCGCGGGCAGATCCTCAGCAAGCTGAAGCTCACCAGCCCCCCGGAAGACTTCCCCGAGCCCGAGGAGGTGCCCCCGGAGGTGATCTCCATCTACAACAGCACGCGGGACCTGCTGCAGGAGAAGGCGAGTCGCCGGGCCGCCGCCTGCGAGCGCGAGCGCAGCGACGAGGAGTACTACGCCAAGGAGGTCTACAAGATCGACATGCCGCCCATCTACTCCGAAAGTGAGTACAGCTGCCCGCCCGCCGCCTCCCGCCGCCCGCGGGGCGCGCCGGGTCCCCTCGCCCCGCGCCCCTTCCCAGCCTCCGCTTTCCGCGCTCCTTCCTTCCCTCTCCCCCTTCCTCCAGCGCCCGGTCCTGCTCCAGGCGTCGCTCCCCTCGGCGCTTCCCTGGCGTCCCCCACGGGGCCACCTGCTGGGATCAGCGCTCCTGTCGCCCGAGGGACGCTCCCTGTGGCGCAGGGAAACGAGGGTTGGGGGATCTCGCCAGGTCTGATTTCTGCGCCCCGGTTTGCTTGGGGCGCGCCGAACTGGTGCACCAAGGGTTAAACAAAATAGTGGCTCCGAACTAGCCTCTCCGGAAGGCGCCCCCTGTGCGTGCCGACCTATCAGCTGCTTCCCGAGCCTTCGCTATTGTCTCTCAGTCCCCTAAAAATGTCAGCAACGCCAACCAAACCCAGATTGGGGACCCCTGGAAAAACCCTTTACTCCTCCAAGTATCTGTCACCAGCGCCAGCTGTTTACACCCCCCCCCAGGCAAAAATCTTGTAACCAAGTCCCCCTTTGGCTTCACCTGGAGTGGGGAGAAAGGACAACTTCGTTTCTGACAGTGTCGAAGGAGGTTTTGCTTCACGCTGTTTTTCAGAAATCCAACCCAAACCTGCCTTCTTTAAATCGCCTGCGCAGCAGATCGTTTTTCTTAAGGTTTTGTGGTTGATCTCTTCCAACCTTGAACTCTGCGCTTCTGCCCTTTCATAGGCTTTCTGCAGTTACTTCGGTGCATCCCCAAATCTAAGACAGCAAACACAGCTGAGTTGCTATTATTATTATTATTATTATTATTATTATTATTGGCTTCCCTGAGAGCAGTGTCCTCAAAACCAGCGGGCATACAGTAGCCATGGGAGCAGAATGATTTATTCGGGGGTTCTTTTGGGTGGGCAGGTAGTGCAGAATTATTTCGGACTTTTTTTTAAAAAGCAGCAGCAGCAGCCAGTGACACCTGAGGGGGTTAAATACCAGGAAGAAGCAGCAAAAAGAAAAAGTGAAAATGCTTCAACAGTTGTGTGTTCCAAATCCCACGCCATAAACTTTCCATTGGCTCTCTGCTTCTCTCCGCCCCTTTCCATGCCCTATATACTCGGGCTGGCTCTGAGGAGTCCGCGGGTCTCGCCTAAATAGATAGCACGGCCATCTTAGTAACTTTATCCTAGAAGTCCTCACGGCAGGGTGGTGCTCTTCTTTTTTAATATTTATTTTTAGTTTGGCAAGTCGTAGCTCTGGTACTTGCCCTGTCTTGTTCGTGATGTCTGCCCATGTTTCTAACCCTGGTCTTTCTGACTACCTCTCCTGTCCTGCAGGGTCTCCATGACTTGTTCAGTGGGAGAGCAGATGTAGGGAATCCCGGCAAGCAAGACGGTTTTATTGTTGTAATTATGGAGCTATTCACAACAGTAGGATAAATATACTCCTCCCTGGTTATCCGCGCCCCCCCCAAGTAAAGCTTTCTCTCTGGGGTGGAGCCAAGGCGATATTAGGAGAGAAAGTGCGATGTAATTGCTCCAAAACCATAGAGACTGAGGAGGGAGTGGAGTCAGTTGCTCTCTCTAGCACGTGCATCTGTTCTTCTGGTGTCCAGGCCCACTAGCAAGTCTGTTATGCAGAACCTGAATCACTCAACCTTCAGTGTTTACATGCAAAAGCTCAAAGAAACTGCTAGGAGTTTTTCAGCGCGGAGGAGACCCTATCTCATCAGGGCACAGATGCGGAGAGTGCAGGTTACCACAGGGGCTTTGATTCTTTGCTCTCCTCTGCACACTTTAGTCTGAGACTGAAGGTGGGCTGGTGGAGATGGTCCACCCTAGGATTATGTTCATTAACAAACTGAAGATCTTCCCAGATCACTGGGAGGATTTCAGAGCATGGCATCTGGGAGCCGTGTGTGGTTTCACCTTTCTGCTCTATCCCCAGCGCCCTAACTAAACCAGGAAAAAAAAATATACTTTCAGTGTGCATACAACAACTCCCAGCTTTAAAAAGCCCACGTTCCACATACGAGAACTGCATTACTGTATAGAAAGTAGGTTAACGAAATTTCCAGCACTTTGTAGTTATACTGGTAAATGGTGAACTCTCCCAAAGAAAAGGAAGAAAAGAAAAAAAAATCACTCTACCATATTTTTAAAAAGCAAATTCCAAGTGGCTTACGCATCAGCTTTCCCTCCTTAGGACTTTCCTGCCTAGCTTTTAACTCAGTGGTCAGTGAGGTAGGTGGCTGCAGAGAGGACCCGTGCCTGTCATTTCTTGCAGTGAATCCAGCAAGGGTCATAAGCCCTAGGGACGAAGGCATGGGAAAGATCACTGGTTCGTTTTTTTTTTAACCACCAACTTATTCGTGTTCAGAGAGTGACTTCAGCTGAAGTATTACAAATATGCTCTAATTATACTCAGTGAGCTATATATCATCACAGATCGCTGATAGTCCTTTGTGGGACATTTTATAAAGTTCAGACTAAATATTTTTAGCAATGTGGAGATTTAAAGTAAAAATATAAGAGATATTGTATATGCCCTTAGGCATATTTTGTATTAAATATTATCCTTGGCCAAGTGTACTATATAAATACAGTAAATATGAATAGAACTGGCCAGGTGCCAAGCTCTTAGTATGAATTTTAGTCAAGAATGTATTTATGGGATATAAATAATACTATGTCAACATTTAAAGAGGAGGTCTGATTAGTTTTGAACTTATTCATATTGATCTTTTCACATGCTGTTAGTTTAAGGCTCAAAGTGGAGTTATGTTAAGATTTACCGATAGTTTGCCCAGTGGGAATTTGTGGACTTCGAGTGGTTTGACAGTTAACACTAAAAACCTGTGGAGGCTTGGACAATCAACATAGGAAGAGACAAAAAGCTTCATTTTCTTTCTTTCCTCCCCCTTTTCACTGTTAACAAATTAGGAACCTGTAGTGGTTCCAGCTGTGGTGATGTACCATCCCTGCTCCCCTGGCCACCTCCACTTGGGCAGTTGGCAACGTTTAGACATTTTTGGTTATGATTAGGGTGGGAATGGTGCCACTGGCCTTGACTGGTAGAAGCCAGAGATGTTTGTCGCCACCTTATAATGTGCAGCACAGCTCCCTTCTCCATATATCAAAGAATTATCCAGCCCATAATGTTAATAATGCCCTGATGAGAAGCCCTGGTACTCTGGTATTTATCTTGGGCTAAATACCAATTCTGTTAGTAATACCATTTTGAAAGTAATAACAAAAATAAAATATCTTTATGATCAAAGGATATTAAATGAAAGCACAGAATAGGAGAATAATAAGATAGCTATTTTAATTAAACGGAATATGGGTTAGACCATTTTGTATGGCATATATTTTATTATTGTGACCTTAAAACACCTAAATTAGAGACACGAAGACTTCCCATTCATTAGGTGTGATCTATGCCCCACTAGTTGTGTCAGTCAGCAGCCGTGTGATGTTAGAATACAGAAAAGGGAAGTGAGAAATCTTGGATTTTCTTTTCAAGTAAAATGAGCAGGTTGTGTTATAGAAGAGTGGAATCTCCAACCTAGGCAACTGAAGAAAGTAAATAACCATGTTGGTTTCTTCTGTCATATTGAATTAGATAAAATATACAGTCTGAAAACTCACAATGAGATTTCCTTTGTAATTGTATCACATGCATGCTAAACATTTAATACTAAGTGATTTCCTTTTCTAGTCCTCCTGTAATCTTCCAAGTGAAGCTGTGGAGAGTAGAAGGAATTTTAATGACACTATGGATTTGGGGAATCTGACTTAGTATTCTATTCATGAATATGTTATGTTGCTCTATATACAAATTGCTGGTTTCCTGGCTAACTGCCCAATGAAAGAAAATATTAGCAGAACACAGTAGTATTTTTGCTTTGTGTAGTGTTTTTGTTTTAGTCTTTAAGGTCCTGTGTGTGTTTGTATGTGGGTGTGTGAGAGAGAGGGAGAGGCAGGTCAAAGACAGAACTGAACCCTCTGACTTCCAGAATGACTATTAATACCCAACAGACCAAACTTTAATTATCCCCTTTTATTGTACTTGTACTTAGGCCCCATTCTCCTTCTTCAGGATTTCCTCTTTTTTACTTGTCAGACTAGAGAAAACCTTCAGAGAGAAATGTTTATAACAGGCAGTCACATTGTCCTCCCCACCCCCACCTTTCCCAGAGCCCAGGCAGCTCAGAGCCTGGGAGTCAGAAGGAGACCCCTGGACCAGCCCAGGGAACCTGGAGCCTCCGTGTCTCCACAGCGACTCCTGTGGCCCACGTGAGGAGCTGCAGTCTTTAAATTCTGACTGCTCTGGTGGAAAGATGCTGATGTAACCCAGTCACAGCATCTTCCATATAAAGATATGAGAGAATGACAGATCATTTTTCCTAGAGGAAACGGAGATGTGAGAAAAGAGCTAATGACTCACTGTTGAACTCATGTCAAATCTGGTTAGAACAGAGGAGGTCACTAACTTCTAGCCTTCACCTGGAGATGACAACACTGCAGGCAGCGTTTTTAGGAGGTTGGGGGAGATGGCGTGGTGGAGTCTGACCCTGGGTGAGGTGTGCCCGCAATCCCCTGGCCTGGGACTCTGGCCACTGCTCTCTCAGGCGCGAGGTGAGCAGCCAGCAGGAGCTAGGAGGAGCTGGAAGAGAGCCCTGCAGCTGCCTCGGTGCAGCATTTCCGGACCGGGAATGCTGAAAGAGGATCCGGAGCTGCCAGATGTGTGCTCAGCCCAGGCAGCCCTTCTGCTTCAGGGTGGATTCCACTCTGCAGACCTGAACAATTTGATGAAATGGCTCTAGATAAACAAATGTTTCCATTGTCATTTCGAAAGCATATGGTGTGTTTTTGTTGTTGTTTTTAATATTCTTTAAACAAAGATGGTTTTTAACCTAGGAATTCAATGTTCTCCAGGTATTTTATTTTAAATTTAATAACGCATTAGGGATTCCTTGATGGGTTTTGTTTAGACTGGAGGGTTTACTTCCATCATTTGTTTAGAAGAAATCATGCTATAACCACAAGCAGACTTTGGTGGGTGGGTGCTCATTTCTTTTCTAATCTCTGATATCCCAAAGTGGGTGTTTGGCTGCACTAACTCTTTCACCACCTTGCTTCCTGGCTTGGCCTGGTGGCCATGACTCTGCTTAACCCTTCCTCTTGTTTTCTCTTCACCTGTGAATTGCCCTCTTGCCCTTTACACTAATGGAGTGTATGCACAAATGGTGGCTAAATGCTTACACATGGCCCCATTTGATAATCTGCTAAGCTTGAAGAAGACAGCAGTCCCTTCACTTAAGCGGGCCTCAGTTTCTTCATTGGGCCACCTGCTCCCTGGGGTTGTAAAGGATTGAGTGGTGGTGAAGAAGCACTGGTGCAACTGCTTCTGGCACTTAGTAGGCCTTTGCATGACAACTTCCAGTCAGTGAGTCATAAACACCATTGATTTTAAGATGCATTATTATTTTGCATGCCACTAAGAAATATCACTCTAGTGATGTCTAACGTGCCACTGATTGAGAGAATCTGAATTTTAGGTATATTAAAATGTGATTTAAAAAATGGTCCCCCAGGAGCTACTTTGAGTAAATCTGGGATGTCTTGGGATCCCCATCTCATTCTTTACTTTGTAAGTTTTATTCAATGGGTTTATTTTCCTTGCACCCTCAGATTGTTCATTAGGGTACAGAGCAGGGCAGGGCTGGGAATCTACCATGTTAGAAGGCCTGGAGAGTTTAGGCATCTTAGGCCCAGCTACCTTCCCCATCCCCCTCACCCCAACACTGGGGGTGAACCCAGGGCATTTCCACTGGGCTATATCACCAGCCTTTTTAAATTTTTTATTTTGAAACAAGGTTTCACTAAGTCACTAAGTTGTCCAGACTCATGGGCTCAAACTCACGATGCTCCTGCCTCAGCCTCCTAGAGTGCTGAAACTACAGGTGTGCACCACCACACCCAGGAGGCTCAGCTTTCTTGGACATCATGACCATGTTTCAGTGTCTGACCCCTCTTCTTGCTCAGCTTCTCTTCTCACTAAATCCCTGCAAGAAAACCACAGTCCAGTCACGTCAGCCTCTTTGTACCCAACTAGGCCACTGATGTTCATGCTTCTGGGCCTTCATTTTTACTGCTTCCTCCACTTGGTGATTTATCTTCTAACACCTTTAAAAAATTTCTAGTCTTAGTAATATACTGCCTACTTAAGAGAATTTGATTTTTTAGTCCTATTCACTTGGTTCTTCCTTTGCCCTCTCACTTGGTATTTCTCTTTCCCTCTTTGTTTTAGTGGTAGGTAACATTTAGTTGTGTCCTGGGCTGTCTTCATTTGTTTGTAAATGTTCTCAGATCAAGAACTGAGTCTAACTTTTCTGTATTCTTAAAAAACTTAGCATATTGTCTTTGCTCAATAAATGTTTACCATTCCCTTTAGAGTAAGGTTGAACCACCAGGAAGATCTGTGAGTTCCAAGTGTCCAACTAGGAGACAGAGATGAAATCTGTTCACCTTCAATATCAGGGAAAATGTGCCTGATATCATCAGGCTAAATATAGCATAGCACTTCTCATAATCTTACACTTTTCTCTTTCAGTTTTCCAGACAATATTGAAAATAATGGTGAGATTGACAATGATGAAAGCTAACCTTTACTGGGTACTTTCTGTGAGCCAAGTAGTTTTAATATTTTATATGTATGTACTTACTTCCTCCTCACAAGCAGCCCTCTGAGGTTGGGACTGATACCTTTCTTTGACATCTGAGGACATGGATATCGCTGTTCTATCAGTGATGTGTGAAAGAAATAAGACTTCCAGTTCCCACAGAAAGTTGAGGCCATAATATACAGAGCACAGGATATGGAGACTTTTCAGGGCCTCTTGAAAAATGATGTAGGGCATCCTTGAAAGAATGGACTAGAATTCTCTTCTATCAAGAATTACATTCGCAAGTTCCAGATTATTTCCCTAGAGCAGGAACTATGCCCCCAAAGCTTTGCTCAAAGCTTGGTTTTTTTGTTTGTGTGTTTGTTTGTTTTCTTGTCTCTAACACATTCAGCTTTTATCTCTGCACTTAGATGAGACAAAAGTTACCAAACTCCTGGTCTTTTACTGCAACTACTTTTCCCACAAAATTCTTGATAAATTCGGTTGGTAAGGCATTACTCTTATCCCTTTGAGAGAATTTATTTAGGAAAACGGGGTGGCATTCCACAGTGAATATGAACTTCAGAGCTGCACAGTCCCAGTCAGTAAAGGAAGGAGAGTAAATCCACGAGGGCTGCCCCAAAGGAAAGTCAGAGGCCGGAAGGGAAGTGGCAGCATCCTGGACACGAAGCCCTGCTTGCTCCGTGTTGCGGCCATGTTGAAAGTGGTCCTGAGTGGTGAGCAGCGCGGCTCTGAGGGCGTCATGACTGCCTTCCTGACCACAAATCGTGGCTCTGCCTGCCCATACCGGCTTCGGCGCTGCAGTCAAAGCCGCGTCACTTGACTAGGCCTCAGTTTCTTCATTTGTAAAGACGAAGAGGACAATTCCCACTCCGCAGCGTGAACGAGCACCCAAAGGGATGTGCGTGGGGAGGAACTGGCCTAAGCTGCCTTCCTTGCACGTGGCACGTGTGGCATGCAGCTCGGCACGCACGCGCAGTACGCACGCACGGCCCGCGCCGCCCGCCTCACTGGCCACCTCTTCCTCCACGAGCGTCTGTGGAGAGGGCGACGCACACCCTGGGCGCGGAGGCTGGCGTGGGTCCAGCCGCCGGGGCTGGACCCCGGAGAACCCGATGTCGCACGTGCCACCTAGCAGGAGCACAGCGGACTCCAGCTAGCAGGGAAAGGCCTTTAACCGCGGGATGACGCGCGGGAGTAGCACTGGAGGAGGAAACTGAGAGGAGAAGTGGGAACACGAAGGTGGCTTCCGGGAGAGGGGCGCCCTCGTGGCCGTGAGAACTGGAATCCGGGGGCCTCGTGATGTTTAGAAGGAGAGGAAGCCGCATGGCCACGAGAAAGCCGTCCTGGCGGACGGGGGCCCTCCCGCAGCCATGCTTCCACTGAGTCCTGCCTGGTACATGAGCAATGTTTGGCTCAGATGTTCCTTTAACCACAGTGACCCGAGAAACTGAAGACAAATGGAAAATGCTTTCTGGAGGTTGCAAAGCCCAAAGTTTCTGAAAATGGCTTGAATACATTTCCCACCCTCCACAGGCAGCTGCTGCTTCTTACATAAGCGTGTTCCACATATCTCAGCTCCAGGGAGAGTGTCCTCGTGCCTCAGGCCGTCCTGGCTCCCTACGTGAGGGCCATTCGGAAACAGGTTGTTCCTGAAGAAAAGACACTGGGTTTCTGAAATAAAAGTCACGGAGCAGCTATTTGAGACCAGGAGTGCTCTTCTGGAGTTGTCTTAGGAAATATTGTAGCATCTTTCCTGTCTCATGAAAGAAAAAAATGCTGTGTCTTGGACCTTGGCTCTGTTCTCTTGGCTTTCTTGAGCTAACCCATTCCACACTGACAAATACCACATCTCTCTTGACAAGCCAGTTCACAGATAACCGTTCATTCATAACTCGAGGCTGTTGTAACAATCCTTATTTGTTACTTCATCTGGTGAACGAGAATTCAGTTTCTTCTGAGAAAGACACTGACATGACAAGTCCACTCACTGCTCTTTGCAGATCTCTCTCTGAGAAAAGATTGTTGTGGATTTTTCAGTAGATTTTAGAAGCTCTGAAATATTTACCGTTGCCAAAACATAAATAGGAAATATTCTGGGAAACACAATTTAATTTTGAAGTTTTGGATTCATTTTAGTGTTGATAATTTCGATGCTTTGTACACCAAATTTATCAGAGATTGTTCTCATTTCTTCTATTTAGAGGATACTTTTTTTGTATGCGCATCAATTTCCTAGCTTATTTGCTTAATCTCATTTTCTAGAAGACCAGTCATTTATATTTACTTTATAGTAAACTTTTTTTTTTTGAAACAGTGCTGGGGATTCAACCTAGGACCTCGCAAGTGCTTTACCACTGAGCTACATCCCCTGCACCTACATACAGTCAGTCTGTCAGTCTGTCCTTCCTTCCTTCATTCCTTCTCTCTCTCTCTCTCTCTCTCTCTCTCTAGACGGGGTTTTACTAAGTTGCCTTGCAGTCCTCCTTACTTGGCTAACCTAGTAGCTGGATTGTAGGTGTGTGCCACCACATCTAGCTCTATAATGAACTTTTGTAGTTAAACTGCTGGCCCAGAAAGTCCAGAAGAAAGAAAGGTAGATGACTTATTCTGATTCTACTTTATAAGGAAATAAAATAAAACCAATCACAGATGGAAGACATTTATTTCCAAAGGATGGATGATTTGGTGAATGAACCCTTGGAGGTCTCTTGGGATTTTCTCTTGGTAAATCTTTCCACAGCTGAGTGTATCCCTTGGGATTTTGGACTCTGGAGTTTAAGCAGAAGGAGTGCTCCCAAGCTCCAGACTTAACATGGAAGTGGTTACGTAGAACCAAAGTTGAGTTACAGCCATTGCCTTAGGTGCTGAAGCAGCAGGTTCCACCTTGAGAGATGTCTGTTTAACTTCATAGTCCTTGGTTGTTGGCATCTGTCCCTACCCTATTTTTATATCTGAGACATTTCGAGTCATTTTTTTAATAATCATGTCAACTTGAATAGTAATTCAGTTACTCATCTGTAGCTCTGCATAACAGTCAGCCTTAGGTAGTTAAAAATATTAACTAAAGTTCCTGGTCAGATCAGTGAACTGCCACGGTCTCACCTAGTAAACTTGTGAGGTCTCACCTAGTAAAATTACCACCATGAAATGAGGTGACACGTTCATTTGTCTAGGAGAGAGATATATTTCAGGAGAATTCCATTGTCAGAAAATATCACCATCAGTAATGAAACTGCATGTAGTCATGTCTAATTCATTAATTCTTTGTTACAAGGACTCGGATTCTAAAAAGCAAGTCTTGTGATTCTGATCCCAAATCATCATGCATTTGAACCAGTTTTCCTTTTCTTAGTTGGTGAGAATTCTCTAAGAAGAATAGAACCTCATTGTAGCTCAGTATTAAGATAAAATGATAGTATCCACTTATGATTACAAGAGATAGACACATTGATGTTTGTATAGATGTTTGGGAGGATTGAGAGAGGAGCTAATTTATATAGTGTATTGAGCATTTTTAATAACATTTAAATCTGCTTAAGATAAGGATGACTAGCTATGGGCACTTTCACATTATACAAAACCATTGCTTACTCAAAACATTTATCCCTTTTGAAGGGGTAAGTTTACCTTGATCCACCTGATGGGGACTTTTTGAGGCCAAATGAGGTAAAGGGCCTTTCTAACCTGTAAGTCACAAAGACCTGGACCACTAGTTCTCAAGTTTTGCCATGCAAAGTAATCACCCGTGGTGCTTATTATAAATGCCGATTCTCAGGCATTTGTCTCCTGCCCCAATCTAGGGTATTATTCAGTAATGTTAAGGTGGATTTCAGGAATCTGCATTCTGGATGAAGGCCAGATGATTCTCAGGCAGGTGGTTCAGAAACGCTCTGGAAGCATTGTAATTCTGTTGTGTTGCTTTTTTCCTTTGCTGTGTCATCAGAGGGAAATATGACCCCTAACACTTTTTTTCTTCATGTCATAGTCATCTAGTTATAAATCATCCATGCAAAATTGTAATTCTAGACTCCTTCTATTTTATGACTGATATGATCCATGTTTTCTTATTATTAATAGTAACTAAATTCTTCTAAAAGGTATTGTTTCTAAGACTGTAAGTGCCTCAAATTTTCACAGTGTTTCATATTTTATAAAGCATTTCACAAATATCCAGAATTCCATTGATCTACAAAAGGTATATCCATACCACAGCACCATTTCAATCATGTGTGTGATCAAACTGATTATTTGAAAACTAAGGACTTCTTTCTGTGGCTGGAGTAGTCACCATTAACATCTTTCTTTTTTTTTTTTTTTTTCATTAACATCTTTCTGCCTCCATTGTGTTCATAATCTTAACTCCTATGGCATTGGATCAGCACCAAAGCTTCCTTCTTTCCTTCAGCCTTGCTTAAAAATGGAAAAAAAAAAAAAAGCAGGGGAGAAGATTTTAGTGCCACATCTTCATAGCAGAGGAGAAAGGAAACCAAATGTACATGCTTGAGAACTGCATGCTGGCAATTTCGAATGACAGTAGTTACCTAGCCTCGTTCCCACAAAGACTCCTCTGACTTGGGTGACCTTAGGCAATGTAAGAGGTCTGCATTCCAAGGACAGAGCAGTCCATCTTCTGTAACACGACATATACTGGCCTGAAGAAGGTGCTGTTTCCCAGGAAAAGCACTGAAATTCCCCCAAGAAATGCATAGGGCCATAGTTTGGAGAAAAAGTATTCCTACCAAGCAACTCTACAGTCTGCCTTTCTTTGGTTCTATTCTTCAGACTTTTATTTAACTTTCAGCATCTCTTTTTAAAGGTCAGGCATGAATGAGAAAACTTTGTTTGACTCGCTAATCTTGTGATAAACAATTTATACCAAGTGTAGCTTCCTGTCTTTGCTGACTGGTTATTTGAGAGAATAGTCTCCTATCAGACTGGAAAAAGCTCTAAAACTAAGCAGCATGGTGCCTATTGGTGGGAACATATGGGAGCAGATGTCAGCTTGGAGCAGCATATGGTGACAACATGACAGTAGCATGCGCTTATAGAGACTGGGTATCGGCCTTCATCTTCCAAGCCACGCTGGCCGTGCAGAGTCCTGCCTATCAATTAGAGCATGTTCTAACTAGAAAACACCATGCATACTGTGGATATCTGTCACTAAGTCCTTGTAAGTGAGCCCTATGTGAGAAGTTGTAAGGTATAAGAAAGGCTATTATTACCCATTTTAAAATCAAGTGACCGGCGGCACAAATATAGCAAAAAAATTGAAAGAAGAATCTGGGAGGCCTTTGTCTTTTGTCAAAAGAATGTTTCAATTCATGACCCAGCAGTGGCAGTGTTACTTCTAGAAGACACAGCCTGTTTAACTAGCAGGTGCATGGATTCCGAATCCATGCAAGGAACTAGGATGGAAGAATGCTCATGACAGACCTGGGAGGCAGGTGGCAGGCAGGGCTTCTTCACATCAATTAGGTAACTAAGATGATTATGCGTCTCCATCCCATTTTCTGTTTTTGTCAGTCTCTTAACTATAGCGTCTCATTTTAATTTTATGAAAACTCTCAGGGGTAACATCGCAGACACAGAGGCCTGGGTAAACTCAGGTCTTGTGTGAGGATTCCTGGGAAATCAGTGACAGAACAGGGTTTCCATCCGCATCTGCTCTTGCAAAAATCCTACTTTGAATATTCAGCAATGTTTTCCCTTCACTGTGAGATTCATTTTTTGATACATTTTCTTCTCTAAGAATAAGGTGGGTAATATCCAAATCTGTTTGCTGTTACTTCAAAGAGAATGAAGCTTAGGGTTTCAGGATGTCTTGACTCCCTGGGAAGATATGCTTAATCCATTTCAAAGAGTTCTAGCTTTTGAAACCGTAGTTAAGTAGCTCCAAACCAATATCCACTTATATCTTTGACTCATTTAAGAAAGAGTTTTCATATGTGGGTAAAAAAATGATGACAGGTGGTTTTAAGAACACTGGAATCTAGGCCAGCCAAAGGAAAATCCAAGTTTTAATCTTAACAGGTGGGCTGTCTTTCGTCGAAGTGGGTCAAGGCCTTTTTTTTCATCTTTAATGTAATTCAAGGTATTTATTTTTACCATTTCAATACATAAAATGTACACTGGTATTTTTAATGCTGAAGTCTATAAAAGGGAAGTGAATTCAGGAGACTGATTGCTGGGAGAGGGACGCCAGGAGACCCAGAATCGACAAAGATCGTAGTGTCTGGTCCCCTGGCCCTGGGTAACAGGGACCTTGTGTTCCTGGGAGGGATGATGAGAACATTCGGTGAGACCCTCTTCTACTTTGAGTCTTTGTGTGGTGCTGTACCAGGCATCTCTTCAGTAAAATAGCTAATGACTGTGCTTTTTAAAACTCCTAGCTGTCTGCCCAGTTGTTACAACACCCTCTGGCTCAGTGGGCAGCTTGTGCATCAGACAGTCCCAGGTGCTCTGTGGGTACCTTGGTGAGTACCTTTGTCTGCTTTATTCCTTGTTTGATATCAAGTCCATCTTTAGTATCTGTGTCCAGGGGGAACATGTCAGGAACAAAATAGGATTCTGAAATGCAGCCTTTTAGCTAAACAAACGCAGAGGTACCTGAAATTTTCTAATTTAGTTTCATGATTTTCTCATGAAACTTCAGACTGATGAACAGCTTAGAAGTAATACGACGGCCTGACAGCAGTCTGTGAAAGAGTGACTTACAGCTGTGGGATATGTGTTCCAGGGGTCACAGAAAGATTTGAAGTGTTGATCTGGTTCCTATGGAGGCCACTTTCTGGACAGTTGAACAGGGTGGCCTGCATGTCAGTGGAATGTCTGTGTTCCTATTGCAGGTATATAGCAGTTGCTAAATTAACGTTCCTTACACTGAACCAAGGTGGAAGAAGGAGATATTCTCTCCTTTAAGGCCAGTGGGAGGATTATGCTGACGCCATTATTTGTGACCTCCATGTTGACATGTCTGGGTTGCACAAGATGACAGACTGTCATGGGTCAAGCCCTTAGCTCACTGGATCTGGGAGCTTTTTACAATCCCAAACCACGTATCCCTGACCTTCCGATCACATGAGCGCTCCGCAGAGCCAGTGCCACATGTTAGGCTGAGCGGCACCAAAGTCCAAGAGCTCTTCCACTTTCTAATTTGAACATGGAAATGCTAGTCCTACTAGCATTTATTGAATACCTACTATGTGCTGGACAATGAGTCCACAGTAAAGAATAGGACTCGAGTGATCCTGCCACTCAAGGAATTCAATGGTTAAGTTGTACCCAAACCATGCTCAGGAAAGAACGGAGACAGAGTCGCTATCATATCACTGTCCCACCACTTCATCTGCAGCCCTGCGAAGGTTACGTTATGTTGGTTCAAAAGGTGGAATGGAGGTCTTGGATAGGGACAAGGAAAGAGTTTATTGCTCCCATGGAAGCCTGGTACCCTGGATACACTGTTCTGCAATTTACCGTGCCTGAGCTTGCTGCTTAGGAATCAGTATGGTTTATTTACAATGGACTAAGCTAGGGTTTCCTTAAAACAAAACCTGATTCTATTGAGATTTTACATTTATTTTAGTACAGAAAGCCTCATGGCAGCCTGAAGCTGCTATGTGAATGAAAAGAGTGAAAGATTTAATCCATGGTTTTAGAGCTCCCTTTTGTGAGTCAGATAATATTTTGCTTTCAAGCTCTGAATTTTCATTTGATTTCAGTGTTTGAACCAAGAATTTAAATGTCCAATTTTTCCCTACTCACTGACTGGCTTTTTGAAAAGGAAAGGGAAAGAGAAAGAGAAAGAGAAAGAAGAAAGCATTTGTTAACTACCCCTGGGCCCTCTGTTCCTCCCCACATTGCCTGGTCAGGGAAGGCCAGGGTGACCATCCCCATTTTTCAAGAAGTTACGGTTTGGAGAGGTAAATGCCTCATCTTTGGTCACAGCTAGCTGGAAGCAGAGCCAACATCTAAATGGAAGTCTAGCCAGGAGTGGTGGTGCACACCCGTAATCCCAACACTCAGGAGGCTGAGGCAGGAGAATCACTGCAAGTTCGAGGCCAGCCTGGGTTACCTAGTTAGTTCAAGGACAGCCTGAACTACATAGCAAGACCTTGTTTCAAAAAACCAAAATAAATAAATAAATAAATATAATAATAAACTTGGATCTGGCCTGAATGCCCTCCTTCCTATCACAGGGACCCCAGACTTGTTTCCTTTGCTTTTCCACGGGAACCCGGTCCCATTCATGTTCTTACCTACTACGGGGTCTAATTTCCTTTTCATCCCTTGCTCCCATAGTAAGCACGATGGCCGGGGGCCATTGCTGGTTCCTGGGGTGGTTTTTCTTCTCAGACACTCCTTCTCCCTGGGGGCTATTTTCAGTCACTTAATAACTGCAAGCCTCCCTCTTCTTTAGGTGAAAAAAACATCCTATGTCCCACACCCAGCAAGCCTGGGAAAATCGGGTGTCTCTCTGCGGGTAGGAAAGGAGTGATGGCCCGGCCCCGTGGGGCTTCCCATGCAGTGGGGTCCTCTCTCACTCACAGCATGGGCCTCTGGGGTAGCGCTAGGGCTCCTCACACACCTTCCCGCCCGGCTCCAGAGCAGTGGGGCTCTGCAGTTTTTTTTTTTTTTTTTTTGGTCTCTGTTCTTAGAAATAGTAATTGAGTAAAAATGTAAGTGAGCGGATGCCAGGGGGCAAGCGTCCAGGGTCAGGGTGAATTTCTCCATGCTGAGAGTGATTCTGAGCACTCGTTAAGTGGAGTGGCCTGTGCCAAGCAGCTCGAGGGCCACCCCGTCACCTTGCGTGAACCGCCTCTCCATTCCAAGTTAATGCTGGGAGCGGCCCGAGGCGGCGCGGGTGTGCGGCGCCTCTTGTTTTTCGTGCCCTCCAACCTGAATGCTGTTGATATTTGTGTGTTCTCACATTGACCAAGGGGCTTGCAGCTCTGATGCCCCATCGGCTTAAATAAAACACCCTGAAGGTGAGCCTTCCTGCTCCTCAGGGAATATGTGCTGCAGAATCTTTGTTCTCTTTTTAAGTTCATCATTCTCCCAAATTTCTGTAACGATGAGCTAAGCCTGCCTAAAGGTTTCCTCGTAAGATAAAGAATCCAGAGCATAAGGAATAGACAGACAGTCTCTCAATGCTTAACAGTCATGGCGGTGACTTCAAATATTTAAAGTATTTACTGAGTAAGAAGCTTTTCAGTAGCTAGGTTGAGATTTGAAGATGGTGTTCAAAGTGTGGCCTGCATATACCTCTCCCAAAGGGTCCTCAAATGGAGATTCCCTGGCCCTGTCTCAGACCAGCAGAGTCAGAGCCCCTGGCACGGGGAGCTGCGGTGTTTGCACGGTCTGCACGAGCGCTGCAGGTGCTGCGACCTCCCTGGCCTCCGCACCTGGCGGACGTTCTGTTACGGGGTCTGTTGACTCACAGGCGTCCTGTCCAGAAGCGCTCAGATCACATGGGGCTTCTGCTCACCCAGTCCTGGAATGTGGGACCCGAATCCAAACCTTGATAGAGCTTTTCCATGTGCTTTGCATTCTCCCAGATGCCTACAAACATGGAGGTGGACCTGTTTTAATGGCATCACACCAGGCCCCTGCTCGCTGTTCCCTGCGGAGAGGACAGTGAGTGTGCAGGGGGGCCCGTGAGTCACGTGGGGGGTGGCAGACATCCAGCCTGGAAGCCGTGCGTGGGCGTGCACCCCTTCACTCAGGTGTGGTCCTTTGGGCGATGGTGAAGTGGGAGGGGAATTTTGAAGCCAGTGTGTACTGCGTACACGACACATACCATGTAATGTGTGTATTAGTGTAGAGTTCTCCGGGGTGGTGTTTGGTCAGAGCGCTGCCATCCTCTTGTGGCCCGAATCCCGTTCTGTCACATTCCATGGGGTTAGGATCTAGCCAACAGTGGAATGTAAACTCCACTATCTCGGCCAAACTCAGCCTTGGGTAACTACAGTTTTCTCTTTCCAAATAATGTTTTTCTCAAGCTGAGGTATTAGGGCAGGTGGGAATCTGACCAAACTATTAAAAAGTGAATTTAATGATAAATTACCTATTATTTGATTTGTGCAACCCAATGCCTCCTGGTACTCTGATGTGATTTTTGAACCACCCCGTGTTTTGACTCCAATCATACAGTGTGAATATTCTAAAACTACTATAGCTTTTTTGATCATCATACTATTTAGAGAAATATTTCTTTTATATGACCTGCATCACTAATTAGCCTATGTGGCTCTTGAGGTATGGGAGGAATGATATACTGTATAGAATTAACTTTACTTTCCAACAAGATTTCAATTAAAATATCTCTACATTGACCACAGTTATAGATGCAGTTCTAAAATCAGTGTCAATGTATGCATTAATCTTGGGAAGACAAAGGTAAGGAATGGACATCCTTATGATACACTAGTTTAGTCAGTCTTATTTATTGTCTGTTTGTGTCACTATTGGCCACGAGTCATATCACCAGTGAACAAAACAGCAAAAATCATTGCCTTTGGGAAGCTTACATTCTGGTGGAGGAAGGTAGACAGCTTATAATAAGGATTAATTAAAAATGGTAGAATTTGATAAATGTTATGGGGGGAGGGAGTAGAAAAAATTTAGGGGGATGGACAGGTGAGTTGCCAGGGCAAGAATGGTTCTTCAAGATGGTGGAATTCAAGCAGACACTTGGAGGAGATCCAAGAGTAAGGTGGGGCCAGATTATCTGGGGAAGAGCATTTCTGGCAGAGGACACAGATAGGCTGTTCCTAGAATGTTCCAGGGTTATCAGAAATGTCCCAGGAGATGAGATTAGAAAGATAATGAGGAATGGTTCATGCCCGACCTAGGAGGCATCATAAGATCTGTAGCTTTGTCTATGAATAAAATAGGGAGAATGGTGATTTAGCCCTGGGTTCCCTATGGCTGTAAACTGAGAATGGAACATAGGGTGGCCAAGGTAGGAGCAATGGAACTTGGAAACTGCATTTCTAGGTAGTTTACAGCATGAATCTAAAACAACTCACTTCCTGCAGAGTTCTTTATTTAGCAGTGTTTGATAGCTTCTTTATGTGAATTGTTTTTTGTTGGTTTGATTGCTTTTAGTTAATAATCCTAGGCTAATCATCTCTTTCCTTTTGGAAAGAAGCTAGCTCTGCACCCTTCTGTATACGAAAAATCCCTGGGGAGCTCAATCTTGTGCTGCCTGATGTGGACTGGCAGTTGTTGGAGCTTGTGCTTGCTGTACTGCCTAATAATAGCCTTCTCCATCTTGATGGCCTGGGACACATGGGGCTAAACCCATATGTGGCCACACTTCAGCCTATTAGAATGACAGATGACCTTTCCTTGTGGGGAGTAGAAAGCCAGGCTTGCAAGATCTTTGGTTCTGTCCAGTTGTGTCTAGTAGGAGAAACAGAAGGGCCTTTGCCTGCATGTAGGGATGAGGTCACAAACCAGGGAATTTGTAGAAACTATGTCTCTTATCAGTCAAAAATCATTTCTTTTGGGCCAGATTTTGCTAAATGAGTTTTGAACAGCACGGTTTTCATCAGGATATTGATTTTCTTCCCTTATCCATCTATATAAGAAACATCTACTGAGTCTGCTGTATGCTGGTGTAGAGGAATACAGCACAGAACTGATCTTGAACCTGCAGCACAGTGAGGAAGTCAGGCTGACCAAGCCACACCACCAACAACAAAAGCCAAATCTGTGACTGATCACGAGTGAGGCACCCAGGAGACCAGAACGCCTGAACATGGCCCAGAGAGGTGAAAGGAGACTTCCCAGAGGAGATGATATTTGCAGCCAGATAGATGACCTTTGAAATTGTAGCTTGGCCATCAAGCAACAGTAAGAAGCTGCTTGATGTTTTCTGGAAGGCAAAGATTTGTCTGTGTCTTAGTTACTTTCTCATTGCTGGGACACAATAACCAACACCCATAACTCTATGGGAGAGGGTTTTATTTTGGCTCACAACTTATAGAGGTTTCAGTTTGTAATTTGCTGGCTCCGAGGCAGGGCAACATGGCAGAGGGATGTGGCGGAAGAGAACCAGCTTGCAGCATGGTGGCGGGAAGCAGAGAGAGATCAAGGGAGGAGGGAAGGAGATAGATCCTTCCAGGCCATGCCCAGTTGCCCACTTCTTCTGATCAGGCTTTACTGCCCAGCATCACATTTAGCTATAAGCTCATCAGCGAACTAATACACTGATGAATATCATGTCCCCGTGATCCAATCACCTCCCCAAACCCCCACCTGGGAGCATATGAGGCTTTGGGGGGACACCTAGATATAAACTGTAACAGTCCTCTCATGTCTTTTCCTCCTCTGTGAACTTGCCTACCATCTTTGTTTTTTGTTTTTTTTTGGTACTGGGAATCGAACTCATGACCTCGTGCTTGCCAGGCAGGCACTGTGCTTCTGAGTTATATCCTCAGCCCTTCTACCATCTTGATGAATCATGAAACAGCAAGAAAGGCTTAGTGTGATCTTCGAAACATTGATGCATTTCTATAAGAGAATCCCTTTGAGGTACCAGGGCTGGAGAATAGGACCATCTGGTTATAGTGTTTGTTATTCAAAGTGGATACATTTCAGCAGACATATTTGGCCTATTGTATATAAACATCCATGTAATGGTGTGCGGTGTTACAATAGGACTCTGTGGAATACAGCATTATTTTATAAGCTCAAGGTCACTAGAACTTTTCTCTCAGTCTCAGCTTACAACAGAGGTTTACCTCTCACTCATATTAGATGGCCTTGTGGGTTCAGTGTGCTCTGTTCTGTGAGGTCTGCATTTTGGGATCCAGCCAAGGAAACAGCCCCTAACCTGAATGACCCTATGGGAGAACGATGAGATGTGGCCATTACTCCCATACACGTTCATTGGCTAAAGCAAGTCCCAAAATAAAGCTTTTGAGTTTAGTAGGGCCAGAGGAGGGCACAGGGGACAGTTCTGTGTGGCGACTGACCTGGGGGAGAGGGACAGCGAGCATTCTGAACAAACGATACTGTCTACTGCAGGGCAGATGGAGGAGTAGGAAAAGGGAAGGATGTTACCCATGTCAGAAGCATTTGTAATGTAGTTATGACATCATGAGATCCTTACTTTTCCTCTATCTGTGGCTTTGTGAGGAGCTTCATGGTGGATATTTACTAGATGTGTAGTAGGCTGATTGTGTAACGTAGACATAGATGTAATTTCCCTCCATTTTTGTAAATGACTGGCTCCTCCAACTGAGACAAGTCTGTCCGGTGTAAAAGGCACAGTTGGAAGCACCAAGTTCCTGAAGCAAGTCCTGATGTGTTGTGTAAAGTTTATGTATGTCAGGAAGAGTGAAACTCAGGCTTACCTCCAAAACATGTAGTGATATCCCTTAGCCCCCAGGTCCTAGATTGCCACCCTGGTCCTGACATGCCCAGCAGTACCTGGTAGGTGTTGGCCACAGAAGGATTCAGGCTAAGTTCCATGAGAGTAGAAGTGTGGAGATGCTTAACAGTGTGCTAGAGGAAACATGATTTTCCTGCTTCTTACCTCTCGTGTGAGTTTTGCATGAATTTAAACACCAAGAATCTCTTCTAACCTGAACCCTGGTCCCCTGACAGTGACCCATCAGGTAGATTATTTAGAGTCATGCTTCTATCTGGTGAGTATACTGGACAGTAACCCTGCCTGGCACGAGGCATCTGGTGTGTGACCCCCAGCACAGTGACGACGCTCTGTCCTGATGGCCCCTGAGTGTGCTAGTAGCTTGGTACTTGCAAGCTCATAAGTAATCATCTCCACAGCCTATTCTTAGTAGCAACAGATGCCGAGCTTTTCCAGCCTGCTCTCAGGGTCAGTAGTGGGAAAGAGAAGAAAAAAATGAAAGCATTGTTTTGCACATGGCTGGACATCTGTATTTCTGAATTGCTCTGTTGTGAGTATGATGCAACTGCTGGAGCTGTTTTGCTGAATGTGAACTTCGTCCACCAACTGGAGTCTAAATTGGTTTTGGATCCTTCTGAAATCTAAATGGTCAGACCATATTTTTCTAATATTCAGTTGGATTGCATCTTTGCTCCGAAGGGGAGCTGACTTTGCATGTGTTCACATCCTCAGCAGGGGTTGCTTCTCTATTTTCCTCCTCCGCGTAGCTTGTTTTCCCAAGACTGCTACTTACTTTATCCATTGTCCTATTCGGGAGACCAGGAAAGTAGCTCCCTGTGGAACCATGGCCACTGTGACTTCAAGGATCGTTAACTCCAGTGTTATTGCTAGGAAGGGAGCAGATTGCTTTTCAAAAACTAAACAGGAGAATCACCAAGAACAGCTGACCCACCCGGTGTGCTGGTGCCATGGCCGACGTGGGCTTGGGCTTCACATATCGAAGGGCTTGGGTCCAGGGTTGGAGCTTTTGAGTGTCGAACCCGTGGTTTCTGTTTGGTGGCCCAGTGCAGAGGCTTTTGACTTTCGTATGCATCAGGATCCCTGGGGCAGCATTGAGCATATTACTTATGTGGCTGTGCTGGGGTCACTTCTGGGGCTTCTGACTCATTTGATCTGAGGTGGACCTGGCGTCTTTAGTTTTAGGAAGCTCCCCGAATTATTCCAGTGTGTAACCGAAGCAGGGATCTTCTGTTTTGGAAATGCACATGGCTTTTGCTAAAGCTGTGTGCCTCTATCTCTCCATGCTTTATTTTAAATGAATTTCTGCATGCAGAAAAGCCACCTGTGTGGGTGGGAGTGTTGATGGATAGGGACAGTAGATTCTGTCCTTAATGAAAATATGAGTAATAATAATGTTGACCATCAATTACTGAGTAGCTACATTAGACACGGGGCTAATCTCCATGTTAATACTATCTATAAACACTATGATTATTCTCAGTTTTCAGGATAAGGAAGCCAAGGCTTATTGGCAGCATGTGTAATTTCCCCCTAGTCATTCAGCTGGTAAGTGGCAGAGTCAGAATTTGAACTCGGTGTGACTGACTCCAAAGCTTATCCTGTTCATCACTCCCCTAAGATGATACCTTTAAATAAAAATTTATCTGAAGGAATTAAATGTCAACAAAAGGAGAGTACACTGAGTGAGAACCATGTGTATCCACACATGTTAGGGAATCATTCTGCTTTTCTAATAAAGAAAAAAAAAGATGTTTGGATGTTTTTCTTTTCTTTTTTTAAATACAATATTTCTCCCCTAAAAACTAAAAACCTAGGAAAGGTGAAGGCAGGCATTTGAGTGCTGGTATTGGAATTAAGTGGTGGCCTCTGGGCTCAGCTCATGTGCATTCTTTATATTCCCCATTTGAAGAGCGGAAATGGTTTCTTCTCACACAAATTTATGCAGAAGATGGCTGTGTCCTTGCAGTCATTCTCTTCTCCAGGGTGTGCAGTTCCGTGCCCTGTTTTCTGTTTTGTTCCCTGGGTGGGAACACTGTTCTTTGTTTTTGTTGTTGTTGTTTGTTTTGTCTTCAGGCTGGTCAGTCTGAGGGCTTCCTTCTTGCTGAAGTGACTGCACTGATTCTGTTAAGGCTATTAAAAGATTAGAACAGGACCAGCACCTATCGATAGGCAGGACTCCAGAAATTCCATAGCCAGTTCTTGGCAGGCCTGTCCGTCCCCGTACTTATGAAGGAATGCTGCAGATTGAAGTGTCCACTGCATATTTGTGAAATGAAGGATTGAATGAATTTTGCAAATATGAGCTGTACTAGAAATAGCCCCTGCAGAGTGCTAAGTACTTTTTGGAAATGAGGAAGGTCTTGGTCCACTGCTATGCCACCTGTTTGTCAGCAAGCTCTGTGGTCAGCAAGCTGACTCCTAACCACCTACCTGGATAATGCTGTGTTTACTAAGCACAGCAATATTAATAGCCTTTTTAAAAAGCTTATCATCATCGGCCTCTGTTTATGTCTCTCAGCCTTCATGAAAGGACATTGACTGTTTTCTTCCCTCGGAGTAGCGTTTTTCATATTCTGAGTTAGAAAAGTTCATTGTCCCCAGGGCACATAAAGAGCAGGAGGGAAGAGACTTGCCAGCTTCTGTGAAAGATGAGAAGCCCAACTTCAAGGCTTTCTTGTGCCCTGCCATTGGAACACCTGGACAAGACCCTGCTCCCTCTGTGAGTTCAAACTACTGTCACTGCGGCTGTGCAGGGACGTTCAGGCCGGTGCTCTTGGGGCTGGAGCCAGACGGCACAAGTATTTTTAGTGCTCTTCTTGTCTCAATCTGATTTCTGCTTCAGACTTTAACACATGCAGGCTGCTCGGAAACAACTTTTAAACTACTCTCTGGGTAGTATAGGAGGGGTTGGATTAGAACTGCAGCCTTTAAATCGTTTTTTTTTTTTTTTTTTTTGTTTGTTTGTTTTTTTTTTTTTTTTTCTAAATATCCAGCAGGCTGCATGGAGAAAGTTCAAGTCTAACCCTGGAGGGACCCCGTTTAGTCATGCGTCTAGACAGCCGAGTTCATAGAATGGGCCTCTCGGTTTCTTCGGCTTTGTGTAACAGGCGGTGGTCCCTTCCTTTCAACTTTGTGAAGATGTCAACTTTCGCTTTGTTGATCCCAACCTGCAGTTGATAAGCCAAGAAAGTGAGTCATCCGTGAGCCAGCAGCGGCTATTGAGTGTGACAATTAGGCTAAAATCTAGTGGAAAGAGCATACAGGCTCGCATGAAGGAGGCCCGAGCAAAGTCCTGCCTGTATAACACCAGGCAAAGCAGTTACTGTTGCTGAGAACCACTTTTCTTGTCTCTAAAATGAGGATTAATTTAAAAAAAAAAAAACACTACTTCTTAACAATTCCTTAAGGAAAGAAATAATCTGACATATAAATATGTCTTCACGTGGCAGGGGCTGCATAAATATTCACTCATTCATTCACTTCAAGGTCATTATTAAAACCTTTAACTCTCATGCTTTGTTATTCTGAGGACTGGCTGAAAATCTAGGAATTCCACCCCATGTTTTTAATATCAAGTTGGCATATATTGAGAACAGCAAATTATATTTTTCGAAGTCTAGAAAAATGAAAAGTGGTACCAATTTCTGTGAGAGGAAAATAATATTGGAGATATTATTTTAAAATATGAGGTATCTAAAAATACATTCAAGTAGAATCAAAGAGAGGAATGGTAGTTGCCAGGCCTGGGGTTGGGATGGGGAGTTGCTACTAAATGGTGAGCAGGAAAATGGGTGAGCAAGTTCTGCAAGATGACGAGCTCGGAGCTCTGCTGGGTCACATTGAGCCTGTAGTCAATGATAATATATTACACTTACACATTCACTGAGAGCAGATATCATGTTACGTGTTCTTACCCCCCCCACAACCCCCTGCAAAAAAAAAAAAAGTTCGATCAAAGGAGTGGATAAGGTATTCTTTGTCTTCTTAGGAGAGCCAGAAACTCTCTTAGGACTTTCTCAAAAGGAATGTATGTGCTAGTAATGCTTTCAACAATTTAATGGTCAGCTATCTCACTTCCTTCTTATTTCACTTTAAGCTATGCCTGGGTTCTCCCTGAAAACAATGATCGGGAAGATTTTGTTTTGTTTTATTTAACTCAGTTAATATTCACTGAGCATGTACTGCGTGAAGGGCTTGGTGCCTGAATTACACAGGGCGGCTGAGGCAGGAGAATTGCAAGTTCAAGCCTAGCCTAGATAATTTAGTGATTTAGCAAGACCTTGTGTCAAAATTTTTAAGAAGGAAGGAAGGAAGGAGAGAAAGGAAGAGAAAAGGAAGGAAGGCTGGGTTGTAGTCCAATACGAAGGCCTCAGGTTCAATTCCTAGTACCTCCAGAGAAAGAAAAGAGAGAGATAAGAAAGGCGGCTCCCTGTTGGAAGAGGAACACAGACCTCCTAGTGCGAAGGTGTCGGGGTCACACCACCTAGGTTTAGTGGAAGTAGTGCAATTTCTAGAGACATAACATTGTACCCCTTAAGCCTCAGTTCCTTGTCCCTTCTTAGTCACTTTTTCACTGCTGGGACACAACACTCAATGCCCACAAGTTAAAGGAGGGGAGGTTTACCTTGGCTCACATTTTCAGTCCGTAGTCTGCTGGCATCAGGGCAGGGTGGCGTGGCAGAGGGGCATGGCGGAGGAGAGCTGCTTACTTCATGGTGGTCAGGAAGCAAGGGAGAAGGGAGGTACCACGGAGGGAGATGCACCCTTCCAGGTCACATCCCTTGTGACCCACCTCTTCCGACCAGGCCCCTCCTCCTAAAACTGCACATTTAGGTATAAACTCATCTGTGGATTAATCTATCCATGACTGTAGCACCCTGTGATCTAGTCACCTTCCAAAAGCCCTACCCAAGAGTGCATGAGGACTTGGGGAGGACATCTAGATGTAAACCGTAACTCCCCTGTCCGAATGGGATAGTCTAGGCCAATACTCCGCAGCTGGTATGCTCCCAACAACTTTTGTTATTAGTGTCGTGTTGTTATTGTTATTCTGTTATCCCTGCCTTTGAGTAGATTATAGCCACCTGGTGAGACAAACTTGTAAAAGAACCATCCTACACAAAGCAGAAACATTGAAAATGCTGAGCGGTGTTCCCAAGCAGACTGCAGGGGGTGGCCGTGCAGTGAAACCAGGCTGTTAGAGAAACCATCTGTAGTGTCCACAGGACCAGTGCCTGCAGAGCAGGGAATAGCCGCAGCCCCTTGTGGAAGGGGAAATAGAAAAATCAGCTTGTTCTTCAGCCATGAGAGGACAGAAGCTGACCATATCTTCGCCGACAGCAGGACATTTCACATCTCAGCGTGGTTCACAGCGTTCACGTACACTAAGATTCCGGTAGAACCTGGTGCTTTATGTGGCTTCCGCTATGGTATGTCTGAGTCATGTCTCTTTCGATAGAACTGCAATCAATAAAACTCCCCTGTAAAATGTGGTTAACCACAAGGACATCCCCCCCCAACTCCACCCCCAGGTCCGCTCGCGATTCACTGCACTGAGTGATCCTCCCCTGGTCTTTTGTACATTGGGAAAATCTTGTGCTTCTCCAAGTTCAAGGGACAAAGTCCTCTCTGCTGCTCCCCCTGCCCCTCGGATGCACAGCGTCCTTCACCCCAGCCCCAGGGAAGCCCCATCCTGCCCAGTTCTCAGGGGGTTTGTGGCTGGGAGCAGCTCTGCCTGGTTCCCTGGGAAGGCCGCTGAAGGTGAGGCCTTGCACCAGTGGTCACTGGCTTAGTGCCCTTCATTGTGTGTGTGGCAGGGTCTTGTTTCTTTGCTTACGTGGAAGGGACGAGAAGCTACAGGGTGGGTGGTGTGTGCAGGGGAATGCTGCCGAGGGCAGTGGAGGAGAGGAAGGAGGGGAATGGAGGCCAGGGAGGCGGCTACACCTGTCGTGTTTTCTTCAACCTCATGAAAATGTTGCTCCTGTCTTTGATCCTCCTGCATGCTCAAATCTAGCGTTCCCATTTTTTCTCAAGTTTGACACTTGGGAGGGGGTTTTATTTAAGGACTCTGGGGCTACATATCTGGAAGGAAAGATGAAGCCGAGTGAAGATTTTCTCCTTTTTTCCCATTTTTATGTTTGGGAGAAGTTTCACTGGTCCTGACATCTGAACCAGGGGAGACTACAGTTGAAGTCCACTGGCTGGGACATAATCTATTTAACTTTGTTCCATTAAGTGTTTTGAGTTGGAGAAATGTACGTTCGTATTTAACTTACGGAGCCAGTTTCCCTTTGATGAGTACTCGTATCCTACCCCTTTTCTCCACACTTGGTATTTGGTCAGCAACAACAACAATAACAGTAGTGCTAATGTAGTCCTTCTTGGACTCAAAGCTTTCTTCCAGAAACTTGACCAGACTATGAAGGGCAGAGCTGTGACACCTGCTACCAAAGCTGCCATTGTTACCACAATCATTCCTGTTAACTGGAAGTTCAAGCCCATTACCAGTCCTGTGAGCCCAAAGCAGAGTATGGTGTAATAGTTAAGGGTACGGACTCTGGGATATGGCTGGGCCTGAATGTGTGAAGAAAGGCCTTCCCCTCTAGAAGCAGGTTCCGCCTGGTCTGGAATGTGGGAGTCACAGTGCTGCCATGCTGAGCGAGCACAAATGCACACAGATGTTCCTTTGCTCCCTAGGGTCTGAAACTGCAAAGAGAAATCAGCATGCTGGGTTCTTTCTAGGTGACTTTTTTTTTTATAAAGCTAACACATTTGATTAGCAAACAGTACAAATGTTTATAGAGTTGGAAGATTTTTAATGTCTCTATTCGAATCGCACGAAGCAGCCAAATGCAGTTTGGCCCTCGGCTGCGGAGTGTACGTTTCTGGGTGCCAAGAAGCAACTGCACTCTGCCTGAGATGCCAGGCATTCCAGGCCTGTTACCTGTAAGTGTAATATTTACCAGATTTTTGCTTCATCTGGAGATGAGGAGGAGAGCCGAACCGAGTGGGGGCGGGGCGCTGCTGCGAAGGGAACTCCGTCTCAGGACTCTTGAATGAGTTGGTAGCTGGGAAGGTGAGGAGACCTCCCTTTTGCTGGCAGCTCTGTGTTTGGAGAGAGTGAAGGAGGCCCCCATGTTGGGACGCTTGCCATGTGCCAGGCACAGTGCTAAATGTTTGCTTCCTGATCCTGTTTTGTCCTCCCAATTCCATGAGGCAGATGCTATTACTATTCCCATTGATTGACAAGGAAAGTGCAGCTGACAGGACTGAGTGGATGACCCAGGACCAACCGTGTGCTGTTCTACGTTCTCTCTACTTTTACTGTCACGGAGCAAGGAGTGGTAGTGTACCAGGCAGAGCCCAGACGGGCCAGGGCACCTGCTGTGTCTCCTGTCGGTTCTCCTTCTCTAACCCTCCCAGCTGCTCTTTAAGTCAGGCATTATTAACACCTTACAGATGAGGAAACTGAGGCTTGAAAGGCGAAGACATTTGCCAAGGGCCATACTTTCACACAGCAAAGTCAGGAGTAGAATCTGGGCCTGCTAAATCCCAAACCTTAAATGGCTTCGTGTTAATAGACAGCCTCTTCGTGAGGCACCTGCTAAAGATCACGAGCAAAACAAAAGCCTAAAACTCTGCACAAGCTCAGCTCTATGATGCTCCTAAAAGAGGAGGGGCCCGAGGCAGAGTTCAGTTACCTTGCATCTATACTGAACCCTGTGGTCAGTAAACAGAACTACCGAGTGAGCACAGATGGGTAGGGTGTGTGTGTGTGTGTGTGTGTGTGTGTGTGTGTGTGTGTGTACTGCATATGCATGCATAGGTGGAACTTGGGCGTGGAGCAGGGCAGAGGTGTCTTCAAATTGAAGAAGTGAGCAGTTGCCTGAGAGGCACCAGAGTGATGTCTCCTGTTCTGCTTTGGCCTCCCTCACCCTTCACTCAACCCTCCATGGGAGGGGTTCGAGAAATCCGCGCAGGACAGCAGAAAAGAGAGGACGGCTCTGGCTGTACTTCCTCCCGCCTTTCCTAAAGGAAATATTCTTCCTTGAGGTGTTGGTGTGGAAATTGAGCCATGGTATTGGACATAGTGCCCCCACACCTTTGACCAAACTCCCCCACCCCGCCCTGCACCCCCTGCGGTGCCCAGGGCTGCCTTCCAAGGAGGCTGGAAAGACAAACAGAAGAGCTTTCCTACCCCAGCCCCCGAGAGAGCGCTCCTTCACCTCCTTCAGCTACTGGCCCCTTTGCTTTTGCGGATTATGCTTTGGTTGAGTCTCACCCAAAAAGCCATTTTTAGCTGAAGGTGGAAAATTCTACAAGCAAAGGTGTGAGGTGAAGCACTTTGGGGGTGTTGCCAGGGGAGGGACAGTCACTTGCACGCAGTAGATGTGCTCCAAGACTGGAGCAGGGCTGCCTGTCCAGGCGCTGGCAGGTGGGAAACTGATGTTTTCTGTTCTTAGCAAGGGGTTGGACTTCCAAATCAAAACAGGGAGTCAGGCGTTTCCTCCGAGCAGAATCACACTTTTCTCTAGTGGCTTCACAGTCCCATCCTGCCCCTTTGGACATTAGAACATCAGAACCCAACCCCAAAGTTGATCTTCTATCATTTGAAATCCTAATGTAGAAAAGAGGTGGAGAAACTTGCTTGTCACCCCAGCTGGTCTTTGGGTGGAGCAGTCAGGTTCGGGAAAATGAGCCCTTGTCATCAGCACTGTGTTATGGTCGTCTTCCAGCGCCACTCTCGCTCCTGCATCTTTCGTGCCCCTGATCACTTCCGCACGGTGGTGGTCGATGGAGGTATGAGCTGCTGCTTCTCGTGTAGCTGCTTATCTCAGTATTTGAAAATAAATGTGTGCGTGAGTGAGGAAGCGGTTATGTGACCTGTGCCTACTGTTAGCTATTCTTGGAGTTTTCTTGAGCATAGTCAGGTTTTTACATGAAACACTAGATAATGAGGAAAGTGGGAATACAGGGTGAAAAGAAAGCCATTTCTCAAGCGGGAGGAAAGAAAACTGCAACAGAGCCTTTAACTTTTAGATTCCCCCTTGGACATTGTGAGGAAGCCCTAGGCCCTGACTTACAATGCAGTCGGGGGCTTAGTTGAAAGACCGTGAGCAATAATGGACCCACATTTAGACAAGATCTGAAGCCTCTGTTTTTGTCAATGTGCAATCCTCCAGGGGTTTGCAAGTGACTATAGGATGGTCCAAAATACAATAATGGATATGTCTGTTTTTAAATGCGTTGTTTGTTGTTTTTATAAATCTGCATTTGGACAAACATAAGGACATTTTGAAATGCAAAAACAAGGTTGCTGATTAGCCTTTCAGAAGTCCCTTTTCATTTTCTTTTCTTGATGGGAAAGCAGATGCCTGAGAAGGATATGTGTGGTGGTGGTGGTGGGGTCATAGGCAATGTTACCCAGGCCCTTACTGGCATCACAGGCAGGTAGAAATTCTTACCAAGAACTGGAATTCTTTGCATCAGCCCTTTATCTCTTCAACCATGGTGTTTGGGAGTTTTACTGAAGAATTTAAACAAGCCACGTGTCAGAAAACTCAAGATTCGGCAACATGTCCCATGAGTCAGCGATTAAGGGGTTAGAAGTTACAACCAAGTCAACCAGGGGCTTTTGAAGAACTTTCCATGAAAGTCATGGTCAAGTAAGAGACATTGTCTTTGGATTTCCCCATGCCGAAAGGTATGGAGTGAACAGGGACTGATAAAGCACTGCACATTCTGGATCCCTGGCGTCATTGTGCTGTGACTCTAGGAGCTTTCCGGCAGCCCTTCCCTTCCTCTTTAACCACTCAGTTTGTCATCCATGCAGACTGTGTGGTTGTTGTAATAGTTCTATAAAAATGAGACAATGAGAAAGTTTATTTAGGGTCTATTTAAACTGTACAAAGTAATTCAAAATATTTCTCCCTCTTCTTCCAGAACATCTAAATTCATTAAAAGGAGAACAAATAATTAAGTAGCTATGAGTATTTAATAACTATCTTGTCACTCATTATTTTATGGATTGGAAGTTGTAATCTTATTTAAATAATGAAAGTATCTATGTCTATTGGAATAGATTTAAAATAACATGAGACTATCATGTTGCAAAAGCATTAATGGGTATGCAAGACTTGTAAAGCAAGTATAGCAGATTTGTCCAATGTTTTCTGTACCATTATGTGTTAGAAACAAGATTCTACATAATGAGGGTCTGTCTTCCTTTTGGAGTGAAGTACTAAACGTGGTGCACTGTAAGTCACTTTGATCCTGGCTCCACAATGTATTGGCTGTGACCTTAGGTAAATCATTTAATCCAGGCAGGATGGTGTCGAATAGTAAGCACAGACTCAGTAAGGGAAGGAAGGATTATGGGAACAAGGAGTAGCCCTCCAGGAATCTCAGACGTGGGAAGGGAAGAGGTCGCCTCACAGCCAGGACGTCCTGCTCCAGGCCTGCGGCCAACCTGTCGTGTTCAGCGTCTGTCTCACTCAGTGCACATTATTAGGACCATCGCATTCTCCATCTCCTCATCTGCAAAATGGCAATGGAAGCAGAATCTACCTAGTAGTGTCCAGAGTTATAAATGAGATAATCCCAGTGAGATTCAGCTGCTGGCACTGGCCCCTTGCATTTTGAGAAGTTGGCTTCACCGCATTCTTCCTTCAGTTTGGGGACGGTCCACTCCCCACTGTGCAGGGCTTGGCCTAAAAGAACAGAAGGCAAAATGCTAACCTGGTAAGCAGGGATGGTGAGCAGGAACCTGGAAGGTAACTTGTGGGAGGATGGCAAAGCCAAGGGGTCTGTGACAGTGGAGGTCACATTGGCTGCCATGCTTCAGAGGGTGCCCCAGAGCACACTGTGTCCCCAGGCAGCAGCTGTCCACAGGGTGATGACAGTGATCTCAGTCACCATTCTGAGGGTGGCACTGTCCCATGCACTGGAACCGGACGGAGCCTGCTCAGTTGGGAGCAGGTGTGCTGAGAGGAAGAGCGCTGGTCGGCATGTAGGACCTGGGTTGGATTCTCTCTCCTCTTGCTGGTGCTTCTGGTTATTAGCTCTGAACCTCAGTTTCTTCATCTGCAAGCTAGGAGGCCTGGCTCGAAAGCTGCCAGGAGGGTGTGGAATTAGATTCGTATTGTGGAAGCAAATGCTTGTGGTCGTAGAGTGGCTTCTGAGGCTGCGTATGCTTCTTCCACATGAGTAAGTTGAAGTGCAGTAAGGATACATTGCACTTATTTATCATGTCACATCGGATGAGAGGACTGTCACATGCACCATCATATTTGGGCCTGACTAGAGTCCTGTAAAGGGTCCCCAGTTCACAAGGCACACCGAGGTTACGGGACCATGACTTCAGAGGTGGGAATTCTTACTAAGAACTGGCAGTCCTTGGGGGAAACCTTTTGGCCGTGAGGTTTGAGAGGTTTTTTTTTTCCTGGGGGTTCAACGTGACTGAATGTCACAACCGGAACTAAAGTCTCCTTTCTCACGGAGCTGCAACACACAGTCCTGGGCCAGGAGCTACAAAGTCACATGCAAAGAGTAGCCTTGGCTGGCGAGGGGCTGGGGACAAAAGCAGTGAGGTGGGGCTCAGAGTTCCTCCTGTGAACCCACATGAGGCTTCGAGTCAGCTCAGTCTTTGAACTTCAGCCCTGCCTGGCTCCTTCCCCCTGTTTTCTCTCTGATGAAACTGGAAATTCAAACCGTTAGAATTAGACTTGTCTAGTCAGCCTCAGTACAGCATCAGAGGCCATCTATTTTTGTCACCTCCCGATGGATCTTGTCACAAGAGCCTGGCCTCTCCCGGGGGTGTTTCTAGCTGCTTCTTGGGTAGCTCTGTGAGAAGGCTGTGCATTGTCCTGATCTTGGACTGTTCTGGGATTTTTTCCACCCCAGCTTTGAAGTACTGCGCAGCAAGTCTGTCCCGGGAGGAGAAATTGGATAGACTGTGCTGACTGTCTTTAGGTACTGGCTCATTAGGTGCTTTTAGGACCCCTGAATCCTTTTTTGGGGCATTTAAAGTGCTGCATGGACCATAAGGTTCTGTGCCTATCTTTGTCTCCCTTCCCCCCTCCAGCCCACTCCCAGCCGCGTTGTCCTATGTGTAAATCAGTGCAGCCTGGACGGTCCCCAGTGAGCAAGGTCAGACATTGCTGTCCTCTGTCAGAATAAAAGTCGTGGTCAGAGGACTCTCGCACCCGGGAGAAATGAACGTGGACTTAGACACAGCGTATAACTATAGTACAGCTCCCCAGCTTCCTTCCTCAATAAAAAAGAGTAATGCATAATTGCTTGGTTTAAAAAAATAAGGGCCAACTGAAGTTTTTAAAAGTATTCGTGTATATTCGGGTGGCACCTATTGCCTGACCAATGTGGACTGACCTCTGTAGGGCCTTCTCGAAGGGAGAGAGGTCCCAGATTGTCCCTTCATATCTAGAGGGAAATTGAAGGAGTACAGTAATCCCCCAGGCAGTTCTAGATGGATTTGAACACCGCAAAGTAGTCTTGTCACTGAGGCCCAGATCGGTAGCATCTCTGTTCTTCTGCCCACCGTGGCAGCTGGCTGTGGTCCAGCCACACCTTCACCCACCGTGAAAGAAAGGGAGACTGAGCTAGGGACATTTTCATTCCCTGCTGAAGCATGGAGACCCTGGCACTCTCCCTGCATCTCCCTGAAGGACACCTTTAGGTCCTTCTCAGAGTACCAGTTACAGCAAAGGGCACTGCACGTCCTGAAGCTGCTGCGTAGCTGAACCCTGAGCTGCCTGCCTGGACAGAAATCACTCTGCATCTTGGTCCCTTCCGAGCACTGTCACCCTCAGGCTGGCTGCCCTGCACAGAGAGGGAGATGCTTCTGCACTTGGCACTAACAGCGGTATAACAGAGATGAGAAGAAAGGCTCTCCGGAGAGGATTGGAGCCAGCTGAAAAGGCGGCTTGTTTGTTTGAATGTTGCCCTATCTCTTCAAGCTGGAAGATGATGAAAGACTCAAGATGGGCCTCCTCCGCCCACTCCGTCCAGAGTGCACGCCACGGAGACAGTGCTGTCCCAATGGCTGCTTTGTTTCTCACGGGAAGGCTGTTCTGAACCTGGTGTCCAGCGATCAACATCAGAGTAGCACTAAGAAATCCAGGGTATCATTTTAGTCACACCATTTGGCCTCTGAATTGTGTTTTCCTCAACAGTAAAACAAGGTGACAGTTCCAGTTTGCAGAATAATCAGGCTCAGGTGAAATAGTACAGAAAATGGCTTGTGCCACATGAAGTCCTACGAAGACCTAAGCTATTGTGAGCACATTCATCACCATCATCATCATCAGTCATCATCATCATTGTCATGTGACTTAGCTGTTTGAAAAAGGGTTAATTTCCTTTTCCTTTGCAATAGTTATTGAGCACCTATTCTATACTAAGGCACATTTTCCTGGGCCCGGAGCTAGAATATAGCATTGGGAAGATGGTAGATTCGGCCCCTGTGCTCTTGGAACATACAAAAGTTTCTGCCCTCCCCAGACCCAGAGGGCGAGCTCCCAGGACTGGCCCATCCTGGTGGGAAGGTCTGAAAGGGTGTCGGAGTGTAAGGAAATAGACAGGTGCAGAATTCGCCTCGTCTTCATCTCCTTCACGTGCTGCTACAGCCAAGTATGACTCAGCTCACTCCTTGTTGGAGTCCTTGGGCTGTCGAGAGCAAGGCAGAGAACGAATGAACACACTCGAGGCAGTAGTACCCGGCCGCCCTGTTGCACGAGTGCACGTCCGCTGCCTCAGCATGGTAAGGTATGGTCTGTATTGGTAACTTTTCTTGCATTTGTGCACACGGATGCTAAATTAATTGATTCAGATGAGATGACAAACCTGGCTGTTTCCTTGATCTCCCGACACAAGGAAATGTCCAGTCATGTTGCCTTGCCTTTAAAATAGTCTAAGGAAACTAATACAAGATGGCAGGAAATGGTCATCTTTGGCGACATGATTCACACACCCTGATGTGGCAGAAGTGACTACTGGCTTTGGGGGGTACTGGAACATGTAAATGGGCCCAAGGGTGGCTTCGTGTAACATTCCCATCTCCGAACCTTTGCTTGCTGTTTAATTTTTTCTGGTTGTATATATATATATATATGTATACTCTAGTACGGTATTATGGGAATTCTATTTGCTTTCACTGTAACACATGTATAAAGCACTGGCATTGAAGGAACTCTTCCTTAAAGAGGACTTAGTGAATGTTTTTAAGATGCGTAGAAGAACCATTGGCTTGGAACTAAAAAAAGGCATTTTTTCTTGTTCTGTCTACACCACTGCCTGTGAGACAGAGGCAGACAGCAGAAAAGCTTTGGAAACCAGCTGAGCTTTGAGCCTGTCACGAAGCCTTCTGCAATTCTCCTAAAGAAAACAGGGAGCTGTGTGATGCGTCTTTAGCTTCCCCCAAGAGAAAACGTTCCTTTTGTCTTCACAGTTCTCCATCCACTCTCAAAATTGCAGCACCTACCAACTCTGCTGAGGTGTAAAATAAGTTGGGGCTGGCTGGATTGACTCTCTGGATGCTCCGGCTGCTGTTTTTCAGTTAGTTTCCTCTCCCAGTGTCCCTCAGAGCAGATTAAAATGTGGGCTTTTCACAGCCTCCACAAAAAAAAGTGATGAGATTGAAGCGCAACTGCAGAGCTTGCTCTCAGCGCATTCAATTAAATGGAAGTGATGCATGCTTTAACTTTTTTTTTTTTTTTTTTTTTTTGAGACATGGTCTTGCTATGTAGCCCAGGCTGGCCTTGAACTCACACCAATCCTCCTGCCTCGGCCTCCTGAGTGCTGGGATCACAGGCATGCGCCACCACATCCAGCTTTTAACATTTTAAGGACTTGTCTGTGGTCTAGTTTTGTAATGGAGGACCCTTCCTTCCTTCCTTCTTTCTTTCCTTCCTCCCTCCCACCCTTCCTTCCCTCTGCCTTCCAGTCCTCTCTCTCTCCCTATCTCTCTCTCATCTTTGAGACAAGGTCTCACCAAGTCACTAAGTTGCCCACACTGGACTCAATCTTGAAATTCTTCTTCCTCAGCCTTCCGGAGGGCTGGCATTCACCACCATGCCTGGCTCACAATGGAGAGTCTTAATTAAAAACTGTTTTTCTTTCTCTCACAAATGGTGGCTCAACCTTGAAGAACAGAAACTCCTTAGCATCAAATGAACATGATTTCTTAAAACAAGCATAAGCTCCTGGCTCCATTTTGGAACTCATACATGCCCCCATTCCTCTGGATTGCTGTCATCCCCATGTTTTTCCGTATCTGAATTGCCCTCGCTGTGTTCCAGTATAAACAGGGCAAGGGAAGAGAGCCCACCTGCATGAACACATTTACCAACCAAAGAAGGCTCTAGCACTGGCACTCATGTTGACTCAAAGGCGCCTGAATGACTGTTTGCTGAAACGATAGCATGGATATCCAGCAACTAAAAGTTTCTTCAGGCAGTTCTTCCCTGCTCCCCTCTGGATAGTCCAGATGGAGAATGACTCTTTAGCATAGGGAACAGCTCAGCCCTTCCAGACAGCAGCTGAAGGAAGCATGTTGATTAACCGAGGATGGGCATCCAGAGTGAGGTGGCTTCCAGAACTTTCCTCAGTCCTGTCTCTTAGGCCATTTTTCACAGGACCCAGCTAGCCACTGTGGAGATGTGCCACTGGGCCAACCAGAAACCCCCCATGGTGACAGTGTGTGACCTTACACCCTTCTCATAGACCCAGCTGTTCCTCCAGAGTGGAGCCACTGGTGTCACGGCCTGAAGCAGTGGGAGTGTCCAGAAAGAGGAAGCTGGAGTGTGGATAAGAATCTAGCTCCACTTAAACACACTTAGAAATTGTGTTCCTTACCTGTGGATTCAAGGGATGAATGACACAGACAATGAGGTCCTTCTGATTTTATAACTCTGTTGCCCGAAAAAACCACTTAACATGGAAATACACAGATCTACTGCATAAGGCTTCAAATTCTTCTCACTCTATTTGGAGTGGGGAGCAAATCAAGTAAATACACACTGGGTAGCAGTAGATTGTGAATCTTGCACACAAAAAAAGCTTTAGGGGATAAGTGTAAGATGGTGGCATCTGAGTGACTGCATGGAAAGAAAACCCAAGACTTGTATTTCATTATGTGTTTCAAATGCATAGAAAATGTGGCATGAGTTGGAAGGCAGAAAGTGCAAAACAAAGCAATAAATAGAGAGAGAGAGAGACAGAGAGATTGATTCATTGTTGGGATGCATTTATAAATAAATTAAGTGAAACTAAATTAATTAAAGTACAAGGTCCACAACACGGTGAGTGATAGTTCTTGTTCAGAATTATGCTGAGATGTAAAGGCCCGACATTAGTATTGCAGCAAAGAAGAGAATAACCAGAAAAGGTGAATGAACGGCTTTCATGAAACTCAATGAAAGGTAATAGGGGTTGTTTGCTTAGAAAAGAAAAGAGATGGGGAAGAGAGGACATGAAAACCAGCTTCCAAAATCTAAGTAGGAGGAGTGGGAAGGGACAGACTGATTGTCTTGTGCTGCAGAACTAGGCCCATTGTGTAGCCCTTACAGACAGGCAGCCTTCAGCCCGAAAGAAAGATCTGTGTACATGGAGCTGTCGGGCTGGCGTGCACCATCTGTCTCCCTGGAGGACTCTGAGGAGAGACTCTTCTGTCTTGCCTTATTGAGAAAACCACAGTAAGAGGAGGTAGACACCAGCAATACCAAGGGTACACCTCAGAGGTGCCAGGCAACCCCTTTATGGACTCTCATTTCTAATCCAATGAAGGTTGCAAAGAGACTGAACATTGGTGTATTTGGTTTTCTTCTCTCAAGCCGGACAATCTAGACCATCTATTTCTCTTCACATTTGCTCTCTTCAGCCATGAATTTAATGTGTTAGTAATAGCAGCCCACGTCACTCGGTTAAGTTGGTAAACAGCTTACAGTTCTAGCAGGGTGTTCCCTATTGCTTATTAACGTAAGCTTTAGGGCAGAGCAGCAAATCAACACAGTGCCTCAAAATAATTAGACAGCTGCCTTACAAAAAATTAGGACACAAGTAAGAAGCTTACAGAAGACACAAATAAAACCTCACAGTGCAAGACATGCATTGGCCATTGTACACCACTGCTATAATTCCGTAAAGATTACAGAAAGATTTTCAGGCTAATAAGGAGCCACGACACCCACTAAACATGTCTAAAGTCCACACCACTCATTGCAGAACTACAAGGAAAATACATTAGTTTCTGGAAAGGGGAATTCAGAATTTGTTTGTTTGGGATAAGAATATTTTTTTTTAACAGAGATGAGCAAGACTGTGCAGTGTTGAGCAAGAATGTCAAGGGCTGTGCACTTTATTGCCAGTGTTTGGTGTTATCCTGGAAACATTTCACTCCTCAGTTTCTCAGTCTGTAAAAAGGAAGAAAAATAGTGTGGTTCTTATTAAGGGGTTAAGGATGAGGTCCTAAATTTTCCAAGTTTAGTTCATTAAAGGAATCAGCACATGTTGGCTTCCTTTTATTGACCTTGTTCGGGTCCGTTGCGGACTCTGGAATAGTTGTGTGGAAACTGTGTTGTAGAGTCCTGGCTCCTTTCAACACTACTGGGGAACCCAAAGTGTGAATGTTTTGCTCCCTGGTTATCAGAGAACAAAAGCACAGATGGGAGGGAAGTAAGAAAAGGAGGAGCAGAAGAAAATGAGCAAAGACAATAGTGGGTGAGAAGAGAGAAAGAAAAAGAAAATACAAGAGGGAGAGCTTTATGTACTTCAAAGAATGATACTGTGGCAGAGAACTGGTTCCATATCCCATGCCAACTGTGAGGACAGCCTGCCATTGTGAGGCCACTGGGGAGGGACACATCACATTCAGTGTCCACCTGCCCACAGAGGTGCGTCCAGCCACATTCCATTCACGCACACTGTCCCTGAGTCTCCTCAGAGCCAGCCATGGGCCTCCCAACAGCCATAGCAGCTTGCTCATTCAGTGTCCACAGTTTCACTGCTAAACCCAAGACGCCCCGTAGGAGCTGCCTCCACAGCCCTGAGCTGGATGAGAAATGTGGAGGAACTGTATGCAAAAGATGAGTCCCCGTAGAAAGGGTGTTATGGGGGTGATGGAAACTTAGGACTAGAAACTAGAAACACATGCCTGTCACAGTTCAAGAAAACCAAACACTATGGGCCAGCACCACTGTTATTTTACTTTTTTTGAGTCGTGTAAGAAAGGGCCTACACACTCCTGCTGACAGGATGCACGGTCTCAAGTAGCAGCTCAGTGAAGGCCAAGTCACATCAGCTGACATGCTCGCCATTGCCAGCAGCGTGTCATGTTTGATGCCATCTACCTCTCAGAGACTCCCGCTTTAAATCGCAGATGCTCTGGTGCCGTGTTACATTTAATAGGTGGGATGGCCGGAGAGGAAAATCAGAAACCACTGCCGATGCGCTGTTTATTTCCCAGTCATTCTGTGTTAAATTGCTGTGACTTGAATGTCAGCAGTGTTTGGGATGTGGTAGTGAAATAAAATCCATATCCAGTGTGCCAAGACAAATTTCAGAAAACCCCAAAACACAATTGTCTTGGTTTCTTGCTGGCTGTGTGTGTGTGCACACGCATAGTAGCTAGTTTATTGCCCTCCATACATTTGGTGGTTGCTTGTCTTGTTGCACTCTGGGGAATGTCTAGTGAACCCCAAACTCCTTCCCCCAAAGGCAGGGAAGTCAGGAATGAGGGGTCGCTACATCACTGGGCACGTCAAAAGTCCACAGCAATTGCTGCTGAGCCGTAGAGAAAGTGCCATTGTTTCCAGAAAGGGAGATAGAGTGTTTGTTCTGCTCATTCCAGGGATTTCGGGAGAAGAACCAATGGGTACTACTTGGGACAGAACACTAGGCACAAGTATATGGGCATCTGAAACTTACTGGGTAACGGTGGCATTAGCAGAGTACTTCATATAGGGGAACATTCCCAGGAGATGATGCCCTAGGTCTCCAAATCAAGGCCATTCTATTAGGAGTGTCAGTAAAAATACAGGGCCCTGTGTTAAGGTTTTGCAAGCTGTGCTGCGAGGTCAAGCTGATCTCGAGTTGGGGAGGAACACTTCCTTGTGTGCACCCGTGCGTGTGCTGGTATTGCTGCCTGGGGTGGCGGTCATGCCCTGCGCTCCGGGGCTCCTTGGCACAGAAAGCAGGAAAAGGTAGTGAAAAGCTGTGGGTTTTTGATTCAAAGTCCAGGCTCACGGGGACCTTTGCTAAAGGATATTTCATTTTCCTTTCTTTGAATTTCTTTACCTTTGAGATGGGATTTCAAACATCTTCCCTGCAGACATGAAGTCTACATAGCTATTGCAGAGTGGGAAAGAGGTCTTGCAGACCACCCGGAGGCTGCAAAGAGGTCAAGCCATGCTTCCTAGGGTGGGGTTGGTGGAATGGACATATTTCATTCATCTCTAGGTGCCCATGGCTCTGAGTAACTGGAACGGAGGCCTGGCCAAGTTTATGGCACCAGTCCATCCTAGTCTAGGGCAGATATTCTAAGGCTTGAGTGTGTAAGAGAACCAGCTGGGACTCACCCAGGATGCCTCGGGGATTAATAACTCCCCAGCTGTTTCCCAGCAGGTGGTGAGTGAACAGTGATCTAACAGTGGGATTTAGAGATGCAAAACAAGTTTTGGGAGCACCGCAGTGAGAATAATGTAATGGTGGAGCTAGGCCGAGCCCGGCCGTGGAGCACAAACCGCCGTGGGATCCAGGGAACTGCGCAGGGTACATCTTGCTGGACCTTAGTTCTTCCAGTGGGGTGGGCGATCACCGCTGTGGAAGTCAGTGAGTTCCTTTTTTTTTTAAACTCTTTGAAGTTAAAATATGATTCCTGGATCTATAGAAAGTAAGAACTTTCTGCATGCAAGGCCCGGAAGTCCTTGAACTTCAAGTCTTCTCTTCTTCGGGCTGAGTATGATCGAGTCCTCTCGGTGCACAGTCTCAGTGCACAGTCTCAATCCTGGCTGTGGTCAGAATCACCCAAGGAACTTAGAAAAATCTTCCTTGGTTCAAGGATCAGAACCCCGGGGGTCCCGGCCAGGCATCAGTATTTTCCAAGATTCTGGATCCATTGAAGAGTTCAGTCAAGCGAGACAGCTCTGCAAATCACAGAGGAATTCTGTTTTTCCATTTTGAGAGCTTCAGAGCTCTTGTGTGGCTGCAGTTTCCTCTTTTCTGTCCTACTTTTTTTTTTAATATGCAGAATGCCAGATTGAAAGTTTAGACACTCCTTTGTCCTTCTGTTTTTCTTCAGGGTCTTCTTTTCTTCCATTCTTTACATTAGCGGTTCCCACACTTTAGGGTACAGAGGCATTGCCCGAGGAGTTTGCTGAAATGCAGACCACCATCCACACTGCTGGGGAAACATCACGTGCCTGGGACGTGTATATCTGCTCTCATCAGCAGGTTCCTTCCTGCACTGCCCCTTAAGCCTCTTGCTGCATTTCCCCCAATAGAGAGAGCCAGCTTGGATTTGAAGTGCAGCTGACTACTTCGGGCAGGGGTCACACAAAACCTGCAGGTCACTAACGGACACTTCCATACCTACACCTGCTATTTCGACCTGAACCACTGACTTTTCGGGGCTCTCCTGGACACTCCCCAACGACACTGAGACCAGGCCGAGTTCCCTTGGGGGTTCCTGTTGCTGCTGACTCCAAGAACGCTGCTGGTAGACACTAAGCTCCCTCTCTCCTGCTCCACTGAACTCTACAATCTGCTCAGCTCCACGTCAGCAGTGCCTTTGAGCACAGTGGTGCACAGTGGACTTCCCTTGGGCACAGCGGATGTGTGGGTGCATCCTGCTCCCTTAGATGAATGGCATTTAGCATGGGTTCCCAGATGAGGAACCACTTTGAGGATCACTGCTTTGGCAAACACAGCAAATACCAGTAGGTCCTTGACCCAAGCATTTCTCTTCTGCCAGTTTTGTAGCATAACCATCCTAACTGGGAATAAACACTGGCTGGGTGGCTGAAGCATTGCCCTGCTGAAGGGCTGAGCTCTGGGCAGGCTTGGGTTTTCTTGTGGGCTCCACAGCTTCCTTCCCTGTCACATCTCATCCCGCAGGAGTGATGCTCTAAGACCTTGCACTTTTTCCTTTTTAAAAAGTAGTCCTGATCTGAGCACTGTGGTAGGAGGTGGGAGTGCGCCCTGCAGAGCTGTTTGGTGGGAGGGCGAATGTTCTTCCTGTCCTTCCTGATGGTCAGGGTTTGGGGGCAGGACACTAAAGGACTTTGGTGACTGATACCTCTCCTTGAGGGGACAGGGTTCAGCTCACATGGGGTGGTTTAGACGCTGCCCCAGGCCTCTCTGCTGCTCCTGTTCCTCCTCTCCTCCCGTAATGAAGCCTGTCAGGCAGTAGGAGTTCTCCGGGGCACCCACAGAAAGCTCAGTGACCACTTGGCAGTCTTGCTGAGGGATGGGAAGGGGACAGGAGGGGATCTGAGTGGAAATTTGTGCTCTTCCCAGGGCTCCAGCTTTCCGTCTGCTTGCTCATGTCATCCAGACAGCTGTGTCCATGGCCTTTGCCTCACTTTGCAGAGAAGAAATAGCTCTGGAAGGCCACCTGATGTCCCACTTTGCATCACTAAGCGCCGGTTCTCTTGGGGTTAGAGCTGAGATCTTGAAGATCTTTTGCTGCACCGTTAAAGTTTTCTACCTCTGTGTGGCTACAGCAGGGCCAGGTACAAAATATGCAGGACCTTTCTATGAAATGAAGACACAAGGCCTTACTTTCAAAAGAGAAAGTGCTGTCACAGATTCAAGGATATAAAACGTCCTGCGTCTCTCTCTCCCTCCCCCCCGCCTTGTGTGTGGGTGCACACGCCTGTGGCTCTCTTTGGGCACCAGGGCACTCCCAGAGTGAGACTCTCACAGGTACCCAGGAGCGTGCAGCCAGCTAGCCACAGGGTGCCCGGCCACCGGCCCCCAGACCGATGACCCCTTGGGCCAGGCACAGGCGTCTCCCGCCCCACGGATCCACTGCTCAGCCGGCGGCATTGCACACTCTGTGCTGGGATGGGCTTGGTCCCTAGAGGGAGAGTGGTGAGGGCGACCCCTCGTGACCCGTCACTGGAGGCACTGTCAGCCGTGGGTGGGTGCATCCGACACAGTGTCCTGCTGGAAGTGTGTGGCCTATGTGCCTGACCACAGCCTTCCTGAGTGTGGAGGTGGCTGGTCACTGGGTGGGCCAGAAGAGGCTGAGAACATGGGGGACACAGGCCGGAAGGAGTCCTGGGAGGTGTCCTGCGGCAGCAGAGCTAAGTTTCCAAGCCCCTCTCATTTGCTCCATTGACCTGTAAAAAGCTCCACTGCCAAGATGTGAATTCAAAGTAAAATGATTAAGGGTTCAGGACTGCGACCCCAGAGTGTGAAACTCAAGTGTGAAGTCTTTCGAGGATGTGGGGACCCTAGGCCCCTGCCCCAGTCACAACGACGTGGTCTGTGGTTAAGTGCCACAGGCAGGCTTTCTAAACACTGTTCCTTTAGAAATTCATGACAGGTTAGATTTATTTCCCACTCTCCTTTTCTAAGTTTGATGGAACGGGGATGTGTAGCCAAGGCTGTGGGGAGGGACCCTGAGTCCCGGGGCAGCACAGCGCTGTCTTCTGTGTGATACAAGGCCCCACGGAAGCGTGGGAGGAGGACCAGCCTCGCCTTCTGGTGTGAAACCGGAGGGTTGGGAGAAGTCAATTGGACGGAACTGAAAAAGTGGGTCAGAAATGGAAAGGACGGAATGGGCCAGCATGTGCACCAGGCTGAGTTGGCAGAGGTCAGGCACAGGGATCCGACCACCTGGCAGGGGACTGGGAGCTGGGAAAAGGATTACCGAGGACTTGAGAGAGAACTCCAGTTCCAGAGGGGGAAATGAGTCTTGGAGGGAGCTGAATCCAAGTCCGAGTGGGTGGATTGTGGGGGCAGCGCAGGCCCCTCGTCACCTGCCCTGCTCTCTGGCACCAGGAGCGAGCCGGCCCCGCTCCCCGGTCCCTGTACTATGTGCGCGACCTAAAACGCCTGTGACCTAGGGCAGAGCCACAGGCTGGGCCAGAGTGAGCAACAGCAACTTTACTTTTCCCAGATGAGAAAACATTTGGCAAACCTCTCAACTCCTTTAGCCAGGCAGGGGGCTTGTGACCCATAACAAATGACAACAGGACACAGAGGGACTGTCCCCTGCGCGCGGCAGCTCTTTGGTGAAGTTTCAGTCTGTGCTCTTGTGTGCTGGGGTAGGGGTGGCCAGGTCGCTGCCCGAGGTGATGAGACAGGAGCGGTCTCTGGTGGGGTGCTCTGCTCCCATTTATAGAAGAAGCAGCCCCAATACCGACTGGTGCTGTGGCCATTGGCATAGAGATGGACTAAGTGGCTCTCCAAGCCCCAGGGCAGGGGCACAGCGCTGCCTGCCGAGCGCTCGGAGGAGCCCAGAGGAACAGTCTGACTCCCCTAGGGCTCCTCCTGTAAATATTTGCAAAGTCTTTCTGAGCTCAAAAGCCTAGGACGGGATCAATGCATGATTTGCTTAGGAGAAGAAGAAACAAAATTGACCTCGTAGTCTGAGGCAGCCATAAAAAGGAAGAGTGCGTATGGGCGGAAGACCAGAAAGGGAAGAAAAGTGATTCAGAGTTTAATAAACACAAAGGAGAATAAAATAAATCTCAAAAGCACTTATTTACAAACTTGATGGAAGGATAAGATGAGGACAGGCGGGTGTGAAGGATGGGTGTTTGTGGAAGTAGAAGAGGCCTGTGGGTGCCGCCAAAGAGGAGGAGAATGGGCCCCATGTTTGTGCTTGCTAATGACGGGAAACGCGCTCCTTGCCCTGCTCTTCCAGGATGCTCTTTCAGAGGATGTTTGAGGCTTGTGCCGCCTAAGGCGGAGGATAAGTGGAGATGAATGCAGCTGCCAGCCTCCCGCAGGTCCTGGCCAAGAGGGCATGTGGAGCCAGGGCCCGCCCTGGCCTGCCCCGCCGTCTCTGTCTGGGTGCCCGGCCGGCCTGTTTTCAGCTGAGCTGGTTAGGCTGGGACCAGACTGTGCAGTCATCAGGGCGGGTATGTTCCAGAGGAGAAAGATCCAAGGGGTGCCACCAGAATGTATGGTGAACGTTTTAAGTTTGAGAAAGGACACATTTGAGTCATTTGTAGGAAAATGGAGGCACCTTGAGACCATAATATTAAGTGAAATAAGTCAGATGCACAAGCTTAAATATCACATGGTTTCTTTTGTATGAAAAATCCAAAATATAAATAAAGAACAAAATAAAAGATAGATAATAAGAAGAAGGGAGATAGGTCTTTCTCAGAGGGGAAGGAGATCAACAGATGGAGGGCGGGGGTGGGAGGAGAGGGAAAGGTGATGAGGAAAGAATTCGGATGTTATGTATGTGTACCAATTCCACGTGGAGAATGTAATCATTATATACAACAAACATGTACTAACAGTAATAATAAAAATTCATTGCAGTAAAAGACACACCACTATGAATCCCCCTTATAATACTCCCCATCATTTTGAACACACTTACCTCGCTGTTCTTGCCACTTTCTGAAGCAGTTCTGGAAATCCTTTTTCCTGAATGTCTTTACAAGATGTGATCAAAATTATGGTGAATGCTGCTGCTAAGTGCCATCCAGCTGAAAGGCAGGCTTGTGAAAACATTACAGCATGTCCTCATCTACCTTATTCACCAGATCTGGCACCGTGTGACTTCTGGCTCCTCCCCAAAGACAAGATGACCATTAAAGGTAAATGCTTTGAATGTACTGAGGAAATTGAGGCAGCCACGCCAGCACCACTAAAGACACTCATGAAAGAAGACTTCCACAACTGCTTCAGAAAGTGGCAAGAAGGATGGGATAAGTGTGTTTGAAGCAGGGGGAATATTTTAAGTGGGTTTAATGAGAATGTGACCTTTACTGTAATAATTTTCTTTAAAATTTAAATGCATACCGTATTTTTCTGTCAGACCTCATATTTTTTCTCAGTAGCTACCTTTTGTAGCTACTACATTAGGGGAGCTCCAGAAGCCTTTCTAGTGGTATGAGTGTCCCCCAGCCTGGAACCCTCTCCCCACAATGATTTCACAGTGGCCTCGTAGTGGGTTATCACTGTGTCTGCATGAATACTTGCTTTTTTCTGAAATCTGAATGCTTTGGATTTTTGGGGTTTTTTTGTTTATTTGTTTCTGAGGCTTCTGGTTCACCAACTACAAAGCCTCAATTCACACATTTGTTTTATGGACCAGCACTGAGCAGAGGGTGGCTTGGAATTCACCTCTTCTCCAAGGATTTGTGTTCAGAGTCGCTAGCATACAGGGAAAAGGGTGGTGAAGCTTCCATGAAAGAAATACAGAGGTCTGAAGATGAGGAAATGTTGCTGTGTTCCTGGCATTTTTTTTTTTTTCAGCATAATAATCAGGGCACAGACTTCCCAAGAAATCACGAAAGGGATTTATTTCTATTTTAAGATCAGCAGGCTGGCTTGTTTATTTAATAAGATGTTAGTGTTGCCAGTAGCCAGATGCCTGAGTCTTTTAAGACCCTCACTGATGACCAACTATGCAAACTGCAGGCATTCGGGGAGCACCCTGTGTGCACAGCCGTGTCCTGAATATTCGGGGAAAAAGAAAGGTCTGGCAAACACTCTCTGCCCTTCAGATTCTTAAAATTTCGTAAGGGAAAACAAACATAATGCCGAGGTCATAAAAATGTTTGTAAAGAATCGTACACAACTATGAATGGCCATGTTGTCATAAAGCTACATAAGGGAAGAAAGGGTAGAAGGAGATGGAGCCACCAGATTGGATGGAGCCCTGGAATGGGGAAGGTAAATTTGTAAGAGGTTTTGGAAGATGATTTTGGACACATGGCTGTGACAAGGGGTCTGTTCGGTGTTGGAGCTCCAGAAATGAATGCTGTGTATAAAAGCCTGGGGGCGTGGCCTGCTTTTTTAGTTCTGGTGTAGCCTCTAATGCATATTTAAAGGCAATGCCAGCTTACTAAAAATAATAGCAAAACTCTAAGCAACGCATGAACTTGGAATTGTTGGGTACCACCTGCAACTCTGTCTTCTACGGGGTTCAGAGCTGAAGGAATCTGTGCTGGTTCCTTGTCCTTATTCATGAGGGTGACCGCCCACTGACCGATAGTATCCCAAATAAAGCATTTTAAGGTGAGACCTTAGATAGCCAGCTTATGGGTACAGCTTTGTTTATTCAGGTTTCCTCACCGTAAGTTTGTATGTGTGCGAAAACCCTAACTATTGTAGCCAAAAAAGATGTAGTACATGAGCCTGGATAAAAGTATAGTATTTGGATGCCAGACTTTCAAGGAAAAAAAAAATACATGGGCAAGCTGCTCACCATTAGGAGCTATTTTCTTGGCACATCTGATTAAAGTGTAAGCAAGCCTGACAGCTCTCTCCAGACTTCAACTGTCAGGAACTTGTTCCAGTTTATAACCCTCTAGGATTTTCCACCACCCTGTCAGCCTCCAATGGACAGGGTTAACTGCATGCCCTCGAATGTTGTTGGAAGTGGTTTGCTAATCTTCATTAATCTGCTACTTCTGTAACCAAATGCATATGTTTATTTTATTCTTGTTCTGGTTAAATGGTTGGTGGTATTAAATTGGCCATTGGAAGCAGAATCATTCTGCGGCCGTCTCCCCCACGGTTTCTGGGACTGTCTCATGCTGTGGTCTTCTGCAAGAGCACAGTGGGTTTCATCGTTTTCAATGATCGCCCTAACTTTTTACAGATGCCATCCCGCCCCCTTTCTACAGACCCTACTTCAGGATCGTCCGCTTTGACGTTTCGGCAATGGAGAAGAACGCTTCCAACCTGGTGAAGGCGGAGTTCAGAGTCTTCCGTTTGCAGAACCCCAAAGCCAGGGTTCCTGAGCAACGCATCGAGCTGTACCAGGTAACTGTGGTTTGGCCGCTTTTCATGGGCAATCAGTTTGAGGTCTCCAGATAAAAGGTTCTGCAGCATCTGAGATTTCCTTAGCTGATACCGGCTATTCCGGCCACCCACAATCACGGCGCAGGCCCTGCTTGTGGTCCTGTGATGGGAACAGTGTCCCTGCTCGCTCAGGATCGGCCTGAGGATGCAGCCTTGAGGTGCTGCGCCCGCCTCCCAGCAGCACGGAGCTCTGGAGAGCTCTGGTCCAGCATCAGACCCCTCGTCTGGAAACTCAGATGATGCTGACCAGATGCCACTGTGACGAGAAAGTCAGCTGGTGTCCTGTTTCTCATGCTGTAGCTGTCCCTTCCTCCATTCCTTTCCTTTCCTCTTCTCTTCCTTCCTGTTGTCTGTGGTCTCCCTCTTTTCTTCACTCTTTTCCTTCCCTAGCCTCCAGTTTTTGTTTCCTCTCTGATTCCATTCTCTGCAATCCACCTCCTTCTCCAGCCCTGCAAGTCCTCTGTCCCCCATTCCGTCAGCAGCCCTGACCTCTCCTCTCCCTGATCTTCTAGTAGTGTTGCTGGACAGCTGTGTCAAAAGATGGTGAAGGGCCTGGTTACGGGGATTTCAGACGTGCTCCTAAAAGCTCGTAACTCGGTGGAGTCCCTCTGGCAGTAGCTCCAGTGTCAAAGAGGAGCTGCGAAAAATGCAGAACCTCAGGCCCCAGCCTGGACTTAGCAGGACTCAGAATTTCCATTTTAAGGGGATCCCAGGTGATTCCTATGCACCATGGAGCACTGCTCAGCATATGATCAATGTCATAGAAGACAGAGCTGGGGGATCTCACCAGGGGACTGGCATTTGGGTGCAATTCCAGAAGAATCTTAAGCAGGGCAAGGGTGAGGGGCACATATTCTTGGCAGAAGGAACAACTCTTGCAAGCGCAGTCTTTTGCAGTGGTGGGGATGGAGCCACAGGCTTCATACAGAGCGCCGGGCAAGCGCTGTGCCACTGAGCCATGTCCTCAGCCCTGGTGACAGTGATGGGGTCTCACGGGTTGGAGGGAGGGCGCCTGCATGGGTGCTGGGCGCCTGCAGGTGAGCGGGAGAAGGCTGCCCTGAGCGCAGTGCGGGGAGCTGCAGATGAAGAACAGATCCCCAAACCCAACGTGGAGGAGGGGCAAGTGACTTCCTGTGTGATCGGATGATTAAAAAGCGGCTCACCCGAGGAAGAGAAAGGAATTAACGTCTGTATGCAGAAACCTCTAGTTCTGGATTCTAATTATTTGGAATTGGGATTGTTAGGATGAAAGCATTCCCACTCTTCGTTATGAAAATGGAGACTGACCGTGCCTTGCTGATGTACGTGAGAGCTCGGGAATAAGTTGAAAGCTTTTTCTGTATAGTACTAGTTGCTGGATACCTGTGCTCATGAAAAGGGATTATTACTTATACAAGCGGGTCCTCAAGAACCTCTGCTTGTGGCTGGGTTTGGGGGTGCATGCCTGTGAGGCTGAGGCAGGAAGATGGTAAGTTCAAGACCAGTCTGGGCAACTTGACGAGACCCCTGTCTTAAAGAGGACAGGGCTCCATCAAAGGCCCTGGGTTTAATTTCCAGTATCCCCCCACCAAAAAAAGAAAAGAAAGAACTTCTGCCTGGAGACCTTTAAATCTTCCCACGTCTTCAGGGTGTGGGAGGGCAGCAGGTGGCTGACAGTGACTTTGCCTCTGCCACCAGCGCATGTCGGGGACTCCGTCCTTAGGACTGGACTGACCAGTTTGTGCTGCCTGGTATTTTTCATACCACTGTCTGCTTCCTCCACATACGGAGAGAGGAGCTGAGTGTCAAGGAAATCAAGAAACCGGGCTGGGAGGCAGCAGCCCTGGGACAGAAATGCACCTCTAACTCCCAAGGCTGCCCCTTCCTCTCTCCCTCAAGAAAGGTCAGCACAGAAGAAAAGGAAGGGAAAGTAAGGCTGAGGGTGGAGTGATGGTTGGAGGGAAAGCGAAGAGTGCTTTCTCTGCAGAGAAGCCAGGATAAGGGTGGCCAGATAAATTGTAAGGTGATTCAGACAAACAAAGAAGCGCACGAACATGATCCCCTCGCCTGCATCTCCTTCCTTTTTCAGTTAAATCCTTCTTACACGTTTCTGCCTGTGTTGACAGCCATATCCCGGTCATTCTCTGATGCTGTCCCAGGGACTTGGCTTCAGCAAATTGGCAGTGGGTCTCTCAGGTCTCTTTGTCTACAATATAAGTTGCTAGATCACTAGCATTCTTTGCCCCGTGGTCGTGTGCGCTGCTGGCGCAGGCTTGCGGGCATCTTCCCTTCCTCCCAGAGATGGACCTGTCACCTCCAGGAAGGGACATGTCCCCTGAGGCTGGTAGTGCAGAGGGTCTCTGAGCTCTTGGCAGACGCATCCCTTCTCAGAGATTTCTGCAGTGCTCGCTGCACCATGACATAAGCTGCGAGCTTGGCATGGATGAGGGTACCTCCACTGAAGCATTTAGTTTGGAGAGTTGCGAGCATGGTAATTGTCACTGGACATGGGAATCCCGAAGGGGACAGTTATAGCACAAAAGTGAGGATGAACAGTGGCTCCCAAGCTGTCTGCAACTTCCCTGTGCGGCAACATCACCTCGTGAAATTAGCCAAGGTCAGGGAAGAGTGTCAAAGAGCTCCCCGAACACCTAAGAGATCAAGTGGAAATAGCAGAGAGGCAGCCTTAGCCTTCCGTCCCTCCGAAAAAGTGGATCACTGCAAGGACTACGAGATGTGAGCAGCAGGAGACTGGAAATGCTGGAAGAAGACACCCGACACCACAGATGATCCTCAGACTTGAATGTTTCCTAGAGCGCCTGCAAGTCTAGCACAGAGCCAGTGTCTGTTGTGGACGATTCCCCTAAGTCTTAACCCTGAGTGTAGTTAGATACACATCTTCTCCTTGGCTCCCTTCCTGGGTCCTGACTTCTGCTCTGGCCTCTGTATCTGGAGTCCCATCTTTGGCCTGTTCACCAGCTTTCTAGTTGTCTTCGGGTGTCATCTGGAAGTCTCTGCAGCCTTTGGTATCAAGCTCCTTTTTCTGATCCCAGGACAGAAATGGATGCTTATGATAAGAGCCTTGAGTTATGAAGGTCAGGCTAAATTATAGTCAGGAAACTGGACACTCGCAATACATTTTAGAGAGTTCTATGTCCATGAATGCTGAAATACTATTTTGAAAAAAAAATGTTGGTTCTTAAGTGGCCAGCTCTTCAGCTCTTTGGAAAGCTCAGCTGTTTCAAAGAGCAAAGCCTCTGAAGTTTCTAGTTGTCCTGTTGTATGCATTACCTGATGTTATACCCCCTGGAGGGAGGCGGGACTGAACCAACTCTCAGGGCGTGGGGGTGGTTGTGCGGATGACTTAATAGTATTCCTCAGGATGTTGGTTTCAAGAGAGGTGATGGGGTGGGGAAAGAGAGAGAGAGGAAGGAGGAGGAGGAAGAGGAGGGAGGGAACACTTGGGCGCACATGGAGGCAAGGTCACTTCCCTAACCCTAGACTCCCAGGGTGCTTCTACAAGGAATACCCGTAGTTCCGTTTCAGAATGTTTTCCTGGTGATTCACAGTAATCATTATCCACTTTGGAATCAGATCTTCCCATAAACAATTGGGAAGCCCAGATTTAAGGCAAACCTAAGCTTTCTGGACCGTGCTGTCCAGGCAGATACATTCAGGTACTGTTTCTCAGGTCAAATGAGACTGATGGACCCATGGCAGCATTTGTGGGCACAAGCTCAGGCTTGGTCCTGCACAGCGCCATGGCCTGGGAGACACCTACCCATAAGAGTTCGGCACCAGGGCTTCTGCTGAAGTCACGTTTGGCTGGGATTGGAAGGGAAGTGCTGGAGGAAGACACCGACACCACAGATGGTCCTTACACTTTAGAGTTTCCCAGAGCACCTGCGAGCCTAGCACAGAGCCAGTGCCTGTTGTGGACGATTCCCCTAAGTCTTAACCCTGTTCATAGTTAACTACACATTTTCCGAAGTCACATTTAGTTGGGAACTCATGGTTCTCGCTACCTGGCACTCTACAAAATTCTCTGTCGGAACTTTGATGAAAGGAAGGACAATCTTACTGTCCTGCTTTCTGTGACCTCTGTCCTGGTACTGGACCCTAAATAACACAGACAGACTGGTCCAGAAGATCCCTGATGACTTTGCTTGGAGCGACAGTGGGGGGCGGGCTCAGAAGGGCCCTCTCCTTGCACACTGAGTCTGTACCACCTTCCAGGAAGAGTCATCAGGCTTCTCACATGGAAGCTGGGGTCCTGTTTCCAAGGCGAAGCTTCCAGTCCTCTTAAAACCCAGGCCTAGAAAGGACTCAACATCACTCCCACCTCAGTGTTGATCGGATGAGCTACATAGGTTCAGTGGAAAGGAAACAGCCTCCTCCTTCCTGCTGTCCAGTGTTGGGTAGAGGGAGAGACACGAGAAAGACATCTCAGCAGCACAGTCGTCCCCCCCCCGGGGACATGCTGAGCGTCAGTTAGAGCAATGTCCCAGGAACCTGGAAAAGCACCTTGGACTTCATTTGAGATGCTATAATGAAATACCTGAGGCTAAATAGTTATGAAGAAGAGAGGTTTATTCTTCTCCTTGTGAATCCTGAAGGTCCAGACAGCGTGACACTGGCTCCGGTGCGGGTGCCCTAGGCTACATAACCTCAAGCACCACAATGGCAGGAGGGCGTGTGCCAGGGACAGATCACGTGGCCAGGAAGGACGCTACCTTCCACCAGGACCTGCCTTCTAAGGGTCCCCCACCTCTCAGCACCATCACACTGGGGGCCAGGCCCCAACGCATGGAGCCTGGGGAACGCACTCCAACTGTGTCCAAATCGCAGCCAGGTTGTGAGAGTTGAAGGGCAGTTTGTCACCTTGCTTAGGCTCCTTGGAGGAGCAGTGCTGAGCCCCCTGCCCGATTGAAGGACTTTCTTTGAGCCCAGCAGTATTCACTGCAGCCATGTCCGGGCAGTGTGGACGGAAGTGGGAGTGGGTTTGGTCAATTGTTGCGTCCAGATTAAGTCAGCACGGAATTCGCCTGCTTCCCCATGCGTCCTCACACGTTGGGCCTTGAGGACCGCATCTGGGACTTCTCCCCCTCTGTGAAGCAGCGCAGGGGGTGTGCAGTGGCACGGGCATGGGGATTTATGTTTTCTTCATCATTCCTGATTGGCTTGGTGTTTACCGGGACAGTGAAATGTCACCTCTTGGATTTTGACTACCGCATCTTCCATTCCACCAAGGGCAAGAGCCTTCGATTGAGTTATCTGTGAAACTCAGTTACCAGGTTATTTTAAAGATTAACTTATTAACTCCAGACCACTGAGTACAGTAATACAAAAAGAACCCCTGGGGAGGCAGAGTGATGGACTGTGTTCATGTACAGCAGAATGTGAAGAGAAGTCACCAAAATGTCACCTTCTCACCACGGTCTGCGTGAGGTCACAGATGTTGGTGCCGGAGAGCTTAATAGAGATACTCTGCCAGGGGGCGGGGCAGGAATCAGGGGGAAATCAATGTGCTGGAAGGAATGAGTTCAGCAGGCTTAAGGGAAATGCTAGATGTCTTGACCATGGCCTTCGAAGACACTGGCGCTGCTCACTTTTACAGAGAAGTAGGGCATCTGTCTGCACTGCCAGCGCTAGCTTTCCAAGGAATTCCCCTCTCTAGAGGATTCTCCATCAGATCTCTGACAGGCGAGCATAAAGTCAAGTCGGACCTCTTGCTTTCATGCTTAGATTCTAGTGCCTTGTTAAATTTGCAGCCAGCTCGTCAAATGGGATGAGATCTCATTTCTAGAGATCAATTGCATGGATCCACAGTGGCTCAGTCCTAAGTCATTTATATCCATTTATTTTTAGCTTCAAGCTGCATAGTGAGTATTAAGTGATTTTTCAAATTTGAGGATGTGGTGGTGAATGGATATTGATGGAGCAAAATAAGTAAACAAAGATTCGAGAAGATAAGAGTGAAGCATGCAGTCTGTTTGTGAGCTCTCGGCAAATGTCGTCCCTGTGTACTTTGAAGTGCACAGCTCTAGGGGTTCGCAGGGAAAGCTCAAGGTAGGGGCTGGACCTGCTTTGTAAGAGTCTATTTCTTCACATCCTAAAGGTGAAGCACAGCACTAATGGGGTTAATGAAAATCGCCCTCCTTTTCACACACACGCGCACACCCAGCCCTACATAGAGTTCAGCTTTCATTTCTCCTGTTGCCTAAGGGAGTGCAAAAGAAAAAAAAAGAGGTCAGCCAAAAAAACTGACTGTCTGTTAAATGAGACTTGGAAAAAGTGCTACTGAAAAAAGAATAAGTTATACTGTGCTCCTGTTGTATGGAGTTTTATGGCATAAATCCCCTTAACACCAATCCTACCCCCGGCGCCACGCTGGAGACACACACACGGCAGAATAGTAGCCACTTTAAAGAAAAGCCATGAGGTATAATAAACACTTTGTTTTCACAAGGCTATTAATATGGCAGAGTTTTTTTTTTTAAAACTGATCAAATGGCATGCTCGCCTCATAAGGAAATTGGATTGTTATCATTTGCATGGGCTTATGAGGTTACCTAGAGCGTGTTAACCTGGTGAGCAGATGCGACCCCAAAAGTAGAGTGAACAGCAGCCCTTCCACACTGTTCCGAGAAATATTGATAATCATGCAGTGTAGTAACTAATAATACCATTGTTCTTTTTCATAATGTGACCCAGTAAGAGTACTGATGATTATTGCTAACACATTCAGTGCTTACTGTGTGCCAGGCATTATTGCAAATTCGTTTGATCTATCTATCATCTATCATCTATCTATCTATCTATCATCTATCATCGTCTATCTATCATCTATGATCTATCTATCCACTCATCCATTAACTTAATCTTTGTAGTAACCCTAGGAAGTAGGTTCTGTTATTACCCATATTTTACCAATGGATGAACCAAGGATAGCGCAGGGTGAGGTCCAGTAGCTTGTGGCCCCAAGGGGGGCGCTCTTGAGCACTGCCCTGTACACAGCCATCCTGGGGGCTCCCTGTGGGCTTAAAGCTGGGCTGTGTACCCCTGCGAAGCCTGAGGAAGCCCCACTGCTGAGGCTGCTCATACATCAGTCAGATGCAGGTGAAAGCACTGACCTGGTAGAGATCTTGCAGGCGTAATAATGGTGCTTGGAAACCCCTAGCACGGAATTCGTCTTCTCCAAAGGTGAGAAGACATGGAGTTTGAACTTTTGGAAGAAACAGTCTTTTAAATTCACAATCTCAAAATCTTAGAAAATGGCTCTCCCTGAGCTCCTCTGCCCCGGGACGTGGGCTCTGGCTGCTCTTCAGGGAGTTTGCTTCCGGGCCTCCTGGGAGAGTTTTTCCACTTGCTGGGTTTGGGCTGCTGCTCTCCTTAGGTGCCCACTGAGCATCTCAGGGCGGGAAAGGAGGGCAACTGGGGAGTAGTCAGCCCTGGACTCACTTTCTGTCTTGTGTGCTTATTACCTTTCTAGTCTTGCAAGTCAGTCTCTCTGAGCTTCAGGGTTGCGTGGTAAAATGGGGACAAATGTTTTATCCACCGAGTTACTGTGAGGAGACACACGTGAAGTGTGGCCCACTCAATGCAGAAGGAGTGGGTCATCCTCAGGATTGTTCTTGGAATCTAGAATGTGGTATGTGTGTCCCCAGAGTTGGCTTGAGGTTACAGAACCATTCCATGGTGGAGTTGGTCATCGCTGGCTGGAGGTCTGACCCATTTCCTGTCACCAGTGGAGCAGAGCAGGGTTGTGGGGCAGCTGTCATTTCATTGTTCTGTTATTTTATTGCTTTACCAGTCCCCAAGGGTAGTCATGGTGGGCCAGAGGCTGTGATGTGTCTTGCTTTCTTGTTGAGGAATTACTATCAGTGTCTGACCCCAGTGGGGTGCCTTTATACCTCATCCTCTCTGCTAACCACTGTCCCTGTGCCAGCACCACCCAATAGTCTTGATATTTTACTTCCTGAGTTGATTATTAATAAGACTCCTTTTGTTTTTTGTGATGGAAATGTTCAGTGTGTCAACTTTTTTATAACCTCTACTAGGGCAAAATCTATTCCAAGAGAGGATGCAGTCCTAGGTTTTGATAGCAGCAGTGCTCAGAGTATTTTTTTGGAACTCCTGTTCTAGAACTGTGGTTTAGAAGCTGTCATACTCTCTTGAGAATTCTGTCAGAGGGACAAGTCTGGATTTTTAAAGGGTAGTGTTGACTTTCCAAGAACTGCCAAGGCTCTAGTGAAGAGTTCAAATAATTCAGTTGATCTTCCTAGTTTTCATTAGGAAGATTCACAGCCCAGCCCTGGTCCACCTCTGTGCTGCCTCTGCCCCTGTCCAAACAGTTCTCACTTCTCACCTGGGCTTTGCAATGGCCTCCTACTCGGTCTCTCTGTTTCTCCAGAAGCTTTTTGCAATGCTGGATTCACAGTGATCCCTGACCAGATCCTCTGGTTAGATCAAAACCCCCTGCTTGCTACAGTTAGCTGGGGGTCAGAACGCCAACACCAGCTCCTCTCTAAGGCTTGCTTTGTACCCACTTCGCAGCCTCCCCTCTCTCCCTCCCTAACTCCCCTCCAAGCCTCTGGTAGCCACCAGTCTACTCTCTGTTCTATGAGAACAATCCATGTATTTCCAGTTAGCTCGAAGAGAGGACTTGGGATGTTCTCATCACAAAGAAATGCTGACTATTGGAGGTGATGGATGTGTTCGTTGCCCTGAACGATCATGACACAATGTATACGTGTATGAAAACATCACAGTGTACCCCATAAACACTGTTAAAATAAAATTTCTATAAAGTCATTCAGAGTCCTACAATAGCTTCTTACCTCACTGCATGGGAGTCAGTCCTTTGCTGGGCCTGATGAGACCATCTCTAGCTTGTTCCTTGTACTAAATTTGTGGCCACTGCTCCTCTACTCATGGTCCATGTCCTTCATTCCTTTATTCATCAGATGTTGCCGCTTGGTGGCCTCCCATGCCACCCTTTCTAACATCTCAGGTCCCTCTTCCTAGCACATCCCACCCCAGCCTCCACTGCACTGTTCTCTGTGTGCTTCATATCAACCATACTTGATCTTCTGCTCCATCTAAAGTTGTCTGTGGTGTTATCTCCACTTCTAGAGCTAAGCTCCTGGAACCCTGCTTGTGTATCGGGTGCTTAGTAAATGTTCTTGAATGCAATTACGAAGAATTTCAAAATAAGATTTAAGTGCAAGGAACAGTGTCAAAATAAATATGTGACCTCATGAAGGGATTCTTTTAAGAAGCGTCACTCAATTATTTAGACTTGGAACTTCCATTACATTTGTTTTCTCTCTCTCTCTCTCTCAATATTTATGAAGAAAGAAAGTTGTCTACTCATTTTCTGTTACTGATTCAGAGCTAATTCTGGTGAAGTAGATAATAACAATGTAGATTTCAAAGATGAATTTATATAATAAGTTTATAAAACTGATATTCTTGGGTAACTGCGAAGGTTTGGATAAGATTTGTCCCCTAAGAGTTCGTGTGTTAGAGCTGTGGTCCCCAGCTTAAGGGCACTGAGAGGCTGGAACCTTTCAGGAGTGGGCCTGGTGGGTGGTGACTGTTGAGGTGCCACCTCAGAAGGGATGAGATTCCATCTCTTGGGAATGGGCTAGGTCTTGCAGGACTTGACTAATCACCCCAAGAGTGGCTTGTTATAAACTAAGGCCACCCAACTGCTTGGCCCCTTCCATTCACACTGCTTGCCATGCTTGTATACACTCCACTATGTGATGTCATCTACTATTTGGCAACATCACTAGAAGGCCCTCACCAGAGGCCAAACTAATGTGACCATCCATGCTTTGTGGCCACAGCACTCAAATCTGTGAGCTGTAATAAACATCTTTCCTTTATAAAGTACCCAGCATCAAGTATTTAGTTACAGCAACACACAAAAAAGACCAAGGCAGTAAGTGATAAACTGTGTATTTGTAGAAAAAGTAGGTTTATCATGTATTTGTTTAGGCTCATTACCTTACGGTCACACGCCCTGAATTAAAGTGCTCTGCTGAGTGTAAATTATATTAAATTACAACACAGGCCATGTGTGTGATAGGTGTCAGGAAGAGGAAAAAGTGTGTTGGAAGTGTGTGTCAAGTGGGAGAGGACCTGGGAGGGGACCCAACAAGAAATTCAGAAGACAGAGCCCAGAGAGCTCACAGACTTGGAGCAGCAGAGGGTCCTTCCTCCTACGACCAAGAACAGCTGAGGAGCTGTCCAATCCGCAGTGCTTGGCTGTGTGGCGCGGCCTCCAGCCCTGAGGGAATTTAGCCAAGGAAAGGACATTACAGTCTTGACTTAGTTTTCCTTCAATTTTCACCCTGAACCTCTGTGTCACATAATCCATTTCCTCACCTGTGACGATGCAATGCAGGCAGCCGAGGCTCCGTGTCCTCTGTGTGGTCTCTGCATGATGCTCTCGCGAAGGCCCCTGCGCTGCGCGTCTGCAAGACCTCCCACCCACACGAGGGGCCCCTGTGTCCCCAAGACCCGCGGAAATGAAGTGACTGGTTTGTCCACGCGTGTGCTCAGCAAAGGCCCGTCTGGAGAGAATGAGAACAAAAGGAAAGGAGGAAACAGTAGAGAATTAGAAGGTGTTTGTGTCACAGGGAGAGACTTTCCTGCATGCGCGCGTGTGTGCGCGTGTATAGTAAATGTCACCCGCGTTCTGTGTGTGCTCTTCTTTGTCGTAATTGCACGAGGCTGTGAATCAAACAGGTGCTCAGCTGTATGCACCCATGTGCACAGCTGGGTACCGCAGAGTCAGCACAGTGACAGGGCGAGGCAGCCACCTGCGCTGCATGGAGAGGTCAGTGTCCTTGCTTCTTCCTCTGGAACTGACGCGTGTTCCCCGGGCTGGCTCTGCGGTGACTCCAGACTCCGTAGGAAGGACAGGATGTGGTGATGGCACAAGGGACATGAGTCCCGGCTCTGCTGAGCCACCTCCAGAGCAAAATCCCCAGTGCCCTGGCGTTGGGCACCCACAGGGCCCACGGTGACCAAGGAGGCCACACTAAACGGAGAAAGTGCGACGCTGGTGCCTCACAGCATAGAAGCCACCTCACCCAGTTCCGACTCTCCACGAGGCCCTACTTTATATTACTAGGAAATCCTCTTTCTTGCGTTTTCTCCTTTGTTTTTATTCTCATAATGCAATGTATTAAGTAGATAGAGTAAAATCTACTGTAAAATCTCGCTGTCAGATGATTTGCTCCATCCTCTTGGATATGTACAACCTCTGTGGTGGGCATGTGGATGGATATAATTCCAAGTTGTTTTCATCTGTTACTACCAAACACTGATTTTTCTCCAGTTTATCTGTCACTTGATCGAATCTTATCCTTTTATTTATTTATTAGGGTATTTTTGAGACAGGGTCTCACTCTGTAGTTCAGGCTGCACTGAACTCGCTGTGTAGCCCAGATGATCTCAAACTCATGGCAATCCTCCTGCCTCAGCCTCCTGCATGCTGCTACTACAGGTGTGTGGTAGCACACCTGCCAAGTGTGTCTTTCTAATAAAATCTGTTAGTCAATAAGAACTGGCCTGGGGTTTGTGGAAAAGACTCTGTGGGGTAATGAGCATGAGTTAGAAAGAGCCCTGAAGGACTTCACAGTTAGACTAAGCATTTTCAGAACACACCCAACACAATGTAGTTCATGAATACCCAGTGACAGGGCTTGAATTGTGCCCCCCCAAAAGATACATTGAGGTTCTAATCCTCTGTACCTCAGAATGTGATCTCACTTGGAAATGGAGCCAGTGCAGATGTAATCGGGTTGGAGGAGGCTGGGTCTCTAGGAATTGTCCAGCTGGTGTCTTTATAAAAGAATGATACAAGGGCAGAGCCCCAGGGGGAGATGCCAAGTGAAGATGAAGGCAGAGACAGGAGCAAGGCAGCTGGAAGTCAAGGACACTAAACGTCACCACGAACCTCCAGAAGCTGTGAGAAGTGAGAAAGGATCCTTCCCTGGAGACCTCAGAGAGAGCACTGTCCAGCCAAGACTTGATTTCACACTTCCACGTTCCAGGTCAGCGGGAAGAAGTGTCCTGCCCTAAACCACCCAGTCGGGGGTGCTTCGTTCCTGCAGTGCTAGGAAACCAGCACGCCTGGCGAGCCAGCTGTGCATCCGTGCAGGTGTGCATGAGCAAGCTGCGCATACGCAGGTGTGCACGTGGAGAGAAGAAGAGGCACGGCACGGCAGGGAGCAAGCCAGCAGCCGCTACAGCTGGGGCGTCCTTGTTACCTGCACTGTGCTCTCTTAGTGCCCAGGATCCTGCCAGCTTCTCCTGTGTTGACGGTCACCTTTGTACCCACGCCTGGCTCCAGGAAACCTCCTCCAACCCCACCACCTCCATGCCTTCACAGGGTGTGCCTTAAAGAACAGGGCCATCTTATTGTCCTGGTGTTCAAATGTCATGCTTTCCTTATGGCTGTTGAACAGAACTGGAGGAAGTAAGCTATAAAATAAATTGAAAGAAATGAATTGGTGAAGACGCGGGTGCATGTAAGATGCTCAGCATTTATTCGGTGGCTGGATGACTAAACTAACCAATCACGTTGTGTCGGTACCCCTAGCTATCAGGATTCGGCTCTACAATCAATGAAAGCCAATGGGTGTTGGAGTGGTGCCTTGGCAAATCAGCTGTTCCTCTGTAGAGAACCCAAGAAATGCTTCTGCAGTGTGCTTTGGTGTCAGTCTGCATGCCAGGAAATTAATAGTGTTAAGATTTCAACCCTTGGAGTCAGATTTCTCTAATATTAAATCAATGACTATATATTCCTTATCTGTAGCACTACAATATATGCTAGAATACAAGTGTAGGAATTTCAACAAGTTTGTGTTTCCATCTTTTGGGAACTTAGTGTCTCACTGGAGGAAACGAACATTTACATGTGTACACGGTCACCCATGAAGGCTCTGTGTGCCAGAGGACAGAAGCTCAGCGTATCTAGTGATTGCACGGGGAGCTAGGAAAATCGGACTCCGGAAAGAAAGCATTTCATTGAAAGGCTGGACTCATAGTTTGAATTTGAAAAATGGAAACAGTGTCTTTAGTTTGGCTTAAGGTGGGTATTTTTTAGGTGAAAATCAGAGGAGGGGGAAAGGTTTTTGGTAGTATAAAGACAGTTTTAGGGACGTGGTTTAGCCGAGGCTTCCTGGGAGGGAAAGTGAGTCTATGAGGGTATGTTGCTGTCAGGCTGGGGATTAAAACCTGAACTAAGGGATTTAAAGCTTATTCACTAGGCATTAGGAGCCTCTGGAAGTTTTTCACCAGATAAGGAGCATAATTATAATAATTCACCTTGATTGAGTGCCAACCAGCACGATCAGCACTTTGCCTACTTTATCATTCAGTTCTCTCGATGAACGTACAAGTGGACTTGAAAACTACATATCCAGCCAGCGACAGCATGGATTTATCTGACCCCAAAGTCTCTGACCCTTTTCACGACTACACTGCTGGTTTTTAAGGGCACTTGGCACAGCCTACAATTCTTCAAAACACCCAGTGGGGCCACTGAGGAAATGGAACAGGTACGCAGGCCGCCCGGAGGGACAGGACTCCTGGCCTAAACGCACGCCACTGCTCACTTCAGCTAGTGAAATGCCACTGTTCTCTGTTATGTACAACACGCTGCAGAGTGCTGGTTAAAGAAACAACCAGCCAGTAGGGAAGCAGCTGCGACCCAGGAGCAGATTCTGGTTTGGGCACTGTTATCACCAGGCTAGTGAGGGCGTGGGGCGTGCAGTTGCTGGAGCTACCTGGCTGGGAAGGTTGGCATGGGTGTTGAACAGCAAACCTAAGATACACCTCCAAAAGCCTGGATCCAATAATGAAGTTCAAGATGAATAAGGACGTATGCATCATTTGCATAACAAATGACAAACATACATAAACCTACACACAGCAGTGGTGGTCAGAGTGGTCCCTGTGCCCACAGCTTCTGTACCATGTGCGAATGTTAGAAATACAGATTTTGGGGCCATGGTACCCTCCTATTAAATCAGACACTGTGGGGCTGGGGCCCAGCATGCTGCACTCATGAGCCCTGAAGATGTTTTTGATGCAGACTGAATTTGGACACCAGTCTTCCCTCCCTGCTCGCCTTCCTTTGTTTCTTCTTCTTTATTCCTCCATTCCAGAAAAGACTTGGGGTGGAAAATCAGATTACATCCTGTAGATCTCGTGTATTCTGCTGGACCCCATGTGAAGTCTGTTGAGGAACTCATTTTAAGAAAGACATGGAAAAGAGATTTGACAAGAGCAGTACAGCCCTTTGGCCTTGTTCTGAAGGAAATCACCTCTGGTTGGGGCCTGCCATGGTGCAGAAAGAGAATTTCCATGTCTTGCTCCAGAAAGCGACATTCAATCCTGAAAGACACAGTTCATTAGCATGAAGAGGGTGTGATCTTATCCAGGGTGTTCCTCCCACACTTGGGTGATACACCAAATGCTTCATGAGGACCACGAGGTCCACTTCATAGGGATTTCATGAGGACTAAAATATATGTGAAAATGTTTAAATATTGGAAGATCTACAAAGTTATACAAATAGGAGCCAGTGGGACTATCATTAGTTGAGACCCCTTGATGGAAATTTTAAGCATCTCAACAATTTGAATTACCCCAATGTGACAAGGATGACCTTTCTCATGAAGTAGCGAGTTCATTGTCAAGAAAGGGCTTTAGACAAAGATGTTACAGAATGAACTGTGCTGGGCTGGAGCAGATGGCCTCTGAGTGCTTTCCAGCACCAGTGCTTTTTGATACTGATGTGAATGACTGAAGGTCAAGCAGATCTGAGAGAACCGTGCTCCTAGCTGCAGAGTGAATGCTGAATTCAGCATTGGTTGCTCGCTCTGCACAAATCACCCCAAACACTCAAAACACTTAAATACATTTAAACATTAAACACAGTATAAACATTAAATGCATTTAAAGCCTTGGGGGCTGACACTCGTTAACTTGATGTCAGTTTTTCTCTGCCTCCCTAGTGTTAAATTCCTTTTCCACTAGAAGTCTGTCTGATTGAATTAGGCCATTGGTTCTTCTGCAGGACCCTTACTGTCTGAACATGGAAAGTAACACTGAATTCCCAGTGCTCTCTTTTATCTCTTTGCAGTGTCTCATAAGAATATAAGAGATGTTGCCATTAGTGTCTAAGCCAAATCTTAAGTTGATTTATAACATTGCTCCTTTAATTCTAAGATTTTCTCTGGCTATAATTTTGCAGCTAGCCTTTTAATTCTTTTTTTTTTTTTTAGCCTCCAAACTATTGGGTAACATGAGTGACTTCCTCTTCTGTCCATTCCCTGGTTGGCTGCTTTCCAGTGGTGGAGAAATGAATGAATCCTTTTGTGTAGGGGTTTGGTGACTTGGCGAAGAGCTTAGAGCCTTGCCAAAGGTGATATGTGGGAATTGTGCACATGTGTATGTAACGTGTGCATAGCAGTAATGTAATGAAGGTAGCGTGCAAGCATCTCTATGGGTGGCGGCCAAGCCAGAGACAGCTAAACCTCATTTTCAGTACGTTAGAGAACCTCCTTTCTAATTCAGGCAGGATCTGTTGTTGGCCAGCTGTTTAAAGAAAAGAAAAAAGTTAAAGCAGAGGATTAGAAAGACATGAGAGAAAGAGACAGAGAGATGCGATCTTAAATTTTTAAACTTAAAGTGAATGTAAGTAAATATATGCGTACATGTACACACAAAAATACACACACTCATGCTGAGACTGAGTTTTTTTGAAAGGCAAAGAAATTTTTTTGACATAGCCATGCCAGTTGCCAATCCATGATGGTTTTTTTTTTTTTTTAAGCTAAACCACATCCATAGTGCATCATCATCTACAATTTCTACTTTTTACTTTCTGTGAAGTAGACAAAGAAGTTAAAGGACAGTGCCGAGCAATTGGAGTGCACTTGTATGATTTTGTTCCGTCACCTATTTTATGGCTATCTCTCTCACACCTAAAACTAGAAAAAAATTATTGTGGATATATATAGATCGATCTATATATCGATCACAAAAATTACCTTTTAGTCATTCTTTACGCACTTCAGTGACGTTAAGTGTATTCACGGTACTGTGTGGCCGTCATCACTATCCATTTCCAGAAATTTTTTCATCCCAACTGGGAGTTCTGTACCCATTACACGGTAATGGCCCGTTGCCCTCTCCTCCCAGCCCCTAGTAACCTCTTCTGCTGTTTGTCTCTGTGAGTTCTGCTTACTCTGGGTTCTCATCTGAGTAAAACCAATCTGCATCTGTCCTTTTGTGTCTGGTGGATGTGACTTGGCATAATGTCCTGACACTTCACCCGTGCTGAGGCATGTGACCGTATTCCCTTCCCTTTTTTTTTTTTGTGGGTACCGGGGGCCGACCTCAGGACCTCGCGCACCAGCAGGTGCCTGTGCCGCTGAGTGATATCACCAGCCCTTTTTTAGTATGTGGGTACTGGGAGTCGAACTCGGGCCCTTGCGCTTGCCGGGCAGGCACTTATGCCGCTGAGCCATCTCACCGGCCCTCCCTTCCCTTTTATAGCTAGTGTTTTACTGTATGTAAACTACCGTTAGTGTGTCGTTCGCCTGTCATTTGGGTCTCCCCCCGCCGTTGGGCCATTGTGGAGAATGCCGTGGAGAATTTGGCGTACACATACCTGTTTGTCTACTTTCACTCTCCGGGGTTTTGCCCAGGAGTGGAATTGCTAGGTCACGTGGTAACTCTATATTTACTCTTTTGAGGAATGACCAAACTCTTTTCCAGAAAACTTTTTTTCTTATAGCAGCTTGTCTTTTGACTTTTCAAGACATTCAACTGGTTTTCGCAGAAGCCGCAGCTCTTTTCTGATTGTCCTGTATTAGATAATCCATTTCAATCATTTAATTAACTCCCATAATTGCAGGAATAAGTCCAAGTGTCATGAGCAGGTTTGGAAACACACGGTAGATATTTTCTAAGTGCACAAATCTACTGGGAGGACTGGAAGTGCCTGGAGAACCGCTTCCCAGCAGTGAGCCCCAGGGCTCTGTGGGCCCCGACGTATGCAGCACAGAACAGGAACCCAGATGGAGAAAAGTGGTTAATGGGACCAATGGGGAAGTATGTAGGCCAGTGAAGAGAGCTCCTGCAGCTCAACAAGCTTATCTCAGCCATGACACGATGTGTAAAGAAATGTAGAAACAAGTGACTGAGGATCTAGCGAAAGGCCACCGCATAGTCATGACTGTTAACATTTGTGTCCTTGTTGTGGAGACTGAAGAAGGGCAGACTGCACAGGGTGAAACAGAAGGGGAGGGTGACTGACCTGGTCACTTTTTGTATAAATTCTGAACTTAAAAAAAGACAAATGAGCAGTGGTAGAAGTTGATTCCCATGCCTTCTTCACTCTCGGTTTGACTTGGTGTAATGATAAATGTCACATAAGCAGGGAAAAGGGAGTTGTAACCATTATGAGGAAGCAGATAGCTTCCAAGTTAAGATTCTGTGTTAAAATGTGATTGGAAGGTTTACTGGACAGCTCTGAGGTGAAGTCATGAAGCTGTAGGAGGAATACCACCACATAGCATCTTCCATCCTCATTAGCCACCCCAATGATGAGAGGTTTGGAAATTGCCCCTCTAAATATGGTCTAAGGGAGCTGGGTTTATTTAGCTTAGAGAGAGAAGTCGAGCACACTGAGTGGGACTTAATAATTGCCTACAAGAGTATGAGGGATATTCTCTGAGTGAGGGAGCGGTTGTTTCCTGTTCTGCTAAGGACTGGAGAAGAAGAAGCAATAAGTAGGTTGAAAAACTCCTTGTCCATAAAGTTCAAGACAATGGACTGGCAAGACCAAGTCACTTCTCTGTTTAGAATTACGCAGTTCACTCTGTTTATTGAGTGATTTACATGTTCTTGAATCGTGAACTAGTGAAAAAGAAGAATAAGAACAAGAGGAGGAGGAAGAGGAAAAGAAAATCAGAAAAGGAAAGGAAAGAAAAAAAAAGAGAGAAGAGGAGAAAGAAGAGAAGAGAAGAGAAGAGAAAAGAGAAAAGAGAAAAGAAGGAAGTTGAGAGGACATTTTAGCCCTGTAAGAGCAGAGGATGCCCATGGTCGTAGCTCCCAGCACTCTATGGTTAGAGCAGCCCTTACCCTTCTGACTTCTAGTGAGATTTAAAGCACGAAAGCTCCAGAGTCTCTTTTGTGCCCTTTCTTTTCTTTTGAAAGCAAGGTAATCCACATTTATTCCTTCTCTATGCCATAAAGAATTCCATAAGTTTGCTAATCTGAGGTTTTTTTTGTTCATTTGGTCAAGATGGTCATAATTTATTTATTCGTTAAATTTTGTGTCTTCAGCGAGGCTGAATATCATATAAGTGCAGATATATGTGCATGTGTCAGATAGTCATAGACGTTTGATATACGACATAAATTTAATTTAATATATAATTTGCATGCTATAAACTATGTCATAAATTATATCGTGATATACTAATATATAATTAATTCGACAATGAAAGTAACGTTTTGTTCTAGGTAGTGTGTCTAAGTATTAGTTCTATGACGATGAATAATATATACAATGTGTTACTTAGGAGCTCAGCAAATATGCAAAGGATGGTGTGATCATCCATCCCTGTAGGAAATGAACTAAAAGAAAAATTTAAAGGCAGAAATGTGAGTTCCGCATATGTTAGCAAGTTTTAGCCAGTGAGGCAGATGGGAATGTCTGAAAACCTCTTCTCAACCATTGTTTTTATCGTCCTTATCCCATATTAGGTTAATTACCCCATTTATTCTCAATTGGATAAGTGATGTCACATTTGCCCAGCTGGGAGTTATTTTCAAGGCAAACTTTAATTCTTAGGGGATTGCCCACTGTTAAGCTGTACTTTGAAAGTTATACCTACATGTCAGCATTAACTGCATTTATATCCCACCATGTTATATTTTCATCTTGTACCCTCACTGATTCTAATTTTATTTAAAGATCTTTGCTGTTACTATGGAATGTTTTCTGCCATCTGGAAAGGGGTAAGGGTGAATCATGATCCAACTCTGGCTCCCATAACTTTTTTTGGCCTGCAAAATCCAGCACTGCCGTGGGAAGCTGGGTTGGGCTGCCTTGAATCCTCTCCCACACTTCTTCACAGTGAAGTGTTGGCAGTTACGCCACCTCTCTGAGTTCCAGTTCCCTTCGTCTACCTTACAGGAACATCATGAAGATTAAATTGAGTGAAATAATGTGTGGCAAGCCCAGAGTCCATTGTGCCCAGCTCTTGAGTCATGTTTCCTTGTTTCCTATAGTTCACAAAGGGAATCTCTTGGCTGTTCGAGGATCACATTACCAATACCTCTAGATTCTTTCCATTTAGTGGGTTTCACTGGACCACCTGGGGAGGTCTATAGTGTAGGGTTTGTCTAAAATTTAGGAGGGCACCCACGAGTCCAAGTGTATGAATCTCTTTCCTTTTCTATATTTTCTTATTCCAGAAAAATAAAAGTCTACTATAAGGCCAAATACTCCAGGAAGCAATTGTTGCCAAATTACCTGAAGCAAATTGTGTACACTCACGGAATGAAAGTGCATTTCGAAATCAGAGGGAAGATTACATATTTTTGCTCTATAAGATTTGAAGGAGACTTAGTAAATCTCCTTGATAGAAATTCTGACAGTCCTTTAACAGACATTGGCTCCACTGAGTGTTGTGCCTGGAATGATGTCACACTGAAGACATGACCTCTGACCTCGAGGAGCTTATGGGTTTGAAGAGACCAAACCCATACCACGAAACGACCACAGCAGACTTAGACTGAATGCTGTTTAAGCCCCTTAGGATGAGTAGAGGCTGGCTACAGAGTCAGGGCTGGGATTTATTCTAGCTCTAGGAGACACTGGGTGGTAGTTTAGTTCATGAAGCACTATCATTTCAAGATAGCATTGTTAGAAACTGCCTCAAGTGTTTATTTCCCATAGAAACCTAAGAATTCTGTAGTTGCTGTGTACTTATTTGAAACAAAGGTATCTTCCTGGAGTCCCAGGGTCCAGGCTGATTTACTTTCAGATTGTCTTCCGCACACGAAGCCAGACTGCTCCTGCCTATGTTCATTCTTAGACTGCGGGATGTGGAATATCTTCATAAATCAGAGCGAGTCACATGCAGAGTCAAAATCCCAGCTAGAGCCTTACCTCCAAAGCTGAGGCAGGACACGTATTTTAATGCCAGTGGATTTAGGGATCAAAGATTAGACCTTTTTCTTGTTATTAGAAGAAGGTTTGCAGTTCAGAGTCTTTGGAGAATGAGCCTGGGTCCTCTGAACTGGACCCCTCAGCCCCCTAAGAAAAGAGACAGGCAGTACAACAAAACCATCAACTTAATAGCATAGACTTTATGGCTGAGACCCTGCAAAGCTTATGTCAGCAAAGTAAAATAATTACTGTCAGTTTCTTTCAGACACTTGGCTTTATGGTTTGTGTCACCTTTATCATAACAGGCAGCTGATTTAGTAGCTCTACTTTTCATGGCAGATGGCCTGGTGTTACGTTTTCTGCATGTGGCCATGCTGTTGAGATGACAGTGCATGGAGAGACCAGAGCAGAGTTAAATTTAGATAATACACTGGGATAATGTTAGTGGTTTGGGTTGTCATACTGTCAGTATGCCAACGGAGCTTTTTCTCTTGCTCTTTCCCCTTAGATCCTCAAATCCAAAGATTTAACATCTCCAAACCAGCGCTACATCGACAGCAAAGTTGTAAAAACAAGAGCAGAAGGCGAATGGCTGTCCTTCGATGTGACAGATGCTGTCCATGAGTGGCTTCACCATAAAGGTTGGGGACTGCCCCATCTTCTTCTCCCTGGTGTTCAGTGGCCCTCAGTAATTGTAAATTGATTGCAGATTTAAGGACATAGACACACATGCAAATGACCTCCTTGACTTAATGTTTTCCAGACAGGAATCTTGGATTTAAAATAAGTTTACACTGTCCCTGCTGCACCTTTGTACCATCTAATAATTACATCATACCCAATAAAAGTGAAGAGCTAGAAGCAAGATTTGCAGGTAAGTGAAACTCGGTCATCTGGCATCGGGGAGGATTTCCGTTGTGATTTCACGGGGGATAGAGTCAGTGTGCGTGTGATAGACTGGTGAGACAAGGGCAGTTTCATAATGTGGGTGATGGTGTGGTTGGAGAAAGCTAGAAGCAGCACAGAGGATTGGAAGAAAGGGAAAGGGATCGGTTCTCAGTTTCCAAGGCTCACTGCCCAGTGACGGAGTGGTCAATGTAACTTACTGGCTCATTAACCCTTTGGACAATTGAAATAGTCAGCTAGGCCCTTTAGTCTTCACTTAAGCAAGGCAAATTCCCGTGTATTTTCTTATTATAGCAGTAGATAGTGTACATTCAAGGAACTCTATTGATAATTCCCCAAACCAAATGTTCAGAAAAGACAACTCGATTTCACCAAAGAAAGGAACCTTCTTATGTCGTGGTTTCTATAACTCAACCTTCCCTGTATTGGCACCCTGTACCTTTTCTAAACTGTACCAGCATTTCCAGGGGCTTCCTTACCAGAACTTTATAACAGCTTATTAAACACAACAAGATTTTGGTTTTCCCCATGCCCACGCTAAGTGAATAAGCCACAAGTCAGAGAGAATGAGGAGATGTGGCGAACTGAGTCACTTTGTGTATTGGACAATGAGTCACTGGGTGAGGAGAGGTGAAAACAGTCTGTGCCCATGGGCTGGGGCAGCAGCCTGCACTGCCAGGCCAGGAGCCGATTTCTCTTCCTTTCTAACATCAGCCAGGACCTCTGTCCACTCTCGGAAGGCCACCGTGGCCCTTGCTCATGGAAAAATACTCCCAGAGGTCTAGAGATTTATTTCAGTCTCTAACCCAGCTATGATTCTCTTGAGTGTGGAGATTAAATGCTTAAACTGGCAGTCTCCTGAGCATGCTTTGGGGAGCTCGAGTTTCTAAATCTCAGATGGAATCAGGAAAGTGTTGAGGATGCCATAAAATAAATGAAAATGAAAAAGCCCTTTCTTCACAGTTCCCAAAATAGCATTAGGTAAGGGTGACTTCTGTTTCACTTGAACCTAATTCACTGCCATTTAGCTGAGTGTCAGTTTATGTTCCTTAGCAGTCTTCTGTGTATAGCTGTCCCGGGAAGGGAGTAAACCAGGGGGTGACAAAGCGGGTTCTGTGGCTGTGTGCTCAGCTGTCAAAGGTCTGCACACAAACTACACTGGGCATTGACTCAGGTCAGTGGCCTAGATTGCCCTTGGGCCATAGGTCAAAGACTTCGTGGGTAGGACTCCCCTAAGCTACAGTCCTCCCTTTGGCACTGAACTACCTTTTGACAAGGGCCCCATTTAGAAGTGTTGTCACCCATGGTCATCCTGTTCTTTCTGTCTCCTTGGGGGAATGACAGTAGCCAGACCGTCATGGTCATCACCGCTATTTGTGACAATATGTAAAGGAAAAAAAATATATATAGCTGATGATGTGTGATGAAGGTAAAGCTAAATGTTTATTACCCAAATGCATTTTTTTAAGGTATTGATGGCACCTCCACATATACCAGTGGTGATCAGAAAACTATAAAGTCCACTAGGAAAACAAACAGTGGGAAGACCCCACATCTCCTGCTAATGTTATTGCCCTCCTACAGACTTGAGTCACCACCATCCAACCGGCGGAAGAAGCGTGCTTTGGATGCGGCCTATTGTTTTAGGTAAAGAAATTAAATGAAACCGAGTGATTGCACCTGCTAACACTTGTTCTGCCTTTGCTTTCTTCTCCTGCACAGTGCAGGACAGTGTAGCTCCCGGACCTCACAGCATCGCTCCTCATAGTCCTCACACAGCTTAAAACAGTTACTTCTGGGGTGCATTCATCAACTCTTTAGCAAAGAATCAAGTATGAAGGGAGAAACTAGCCCCTGGAATTTCGTCCCAGAACCTTCTAAAGTGCTTTGATGTTAAAAAAGAAAAATGAACTCTTTGCTCCCCAGAGGAAATAGGGTTTGATTTAGCCCTTCCCCATCTACGTGAAGCTTTTCCCTCTCTACAAAGTGCGTGTGACCAGGCCCTTTTGCAGTAAAGCAGATAAGACAGCAAAGTGCCACCTGTCATGTCTGGGCTGCAGATGGAAGTGAAGGACAGGGAGAGTTCCTGTGTGGATTCATTGGGGGGGGGTGTAAATGTTCTTCATGGTTTCTTATCAAGCATGGTAAGAAGAGGGCTCAGATTTGGGTTTTGGTTGTGTTTTATTTATTTATTTATTTATTTTTGTGTGTGTGTTTTTTTCCCATTTTGGCTTTACTGGAGATTGAACCCAGGGCCTTTACGCTGAGCCACATACTCAGCCCTCTTTCTTTCTTTCTTTCTTTCTTTCTTTCTTTCTTTCTTTCTTTCTTTCTTTCTTTCTTTCTTTCTTTCTTTCTTTCATCTTGAGACAGAGTCTCACTAGATTGCTAAATTGCCCAGGTTGGGCTTGAACTAGTGGTCCTCCTGCCTCAGCCTCCCAGAGTTCTGGGATTATAGGTGTGCACTACTATGCCTGGCTAACAGTAATGAGGCAGTCCAGGGTCCTCTGTGATAAAAGTGCTCAGTATATCAGAGGCCACAGCAGAGTGGCATCTTTTGGTTGCTAGAATCAGTGATTGCACTTAGTAAGATTCTATTTCTCTTCGTATCCAGTTCATGCCTACATACAGGAATATGTGGTGAAATAGATCTTGTCTCAGAGGAGAAGCTTCAGATGGTTCTTAGATTATAGCCGCTGCTTTTCATTCACTTTATATGTGAAAGGGCATTTGAAGCTGGATGCCGGAACAGCCTGGGCTTGGTTGGTCAGTTGCTTCATTGGTTGGTTGGTGTCCCTCCCAGCCACCTCCCTGTTTCTGTCTGGTCATTTGAGGGCAGAGGTTTGGCTTTCTAGGTCACAGGCAGGGAGTTAGGGTGTTCAACTCATACGAGAGTGGTCCAGTGAATTCCCGCCACATCCCATCATGAAAGTCACTTGAGATTACAATAAAATTTAGTCCGTGCTTATTGCTCATCAGATGTTTATTGGACAAACAAATCATTGTTCTGCTTTGGAGCGAGGTGGGTGGGAAAGCTGCTTTAAAATCTGTATTGCTCTCTCTTTCCACAGAAATGTGCAGGATAATTGCTGCCTGCGTCCACTTTACATTGATTTCAAGAGGGATCTTGGGTGGAAATGGATTCATGAACCTAAAGGGTACAATGCCAACTTCTGTGCTGGGGCCTGCCCGTATCTGTGGAGCTCAGACACTCAGCACAGCAGGGTGAGTATTTGGTAACTTGGCTCCTGTGTTCCCGGCAACCAGGTGTGCCTGACTACAGGATGCGTTTCTAAGTGAAGGGTAGCAGGCCTGGAGGCCTTCCGCCATCACACTTGCATGGATGCTGGACGGACCTGTTTGGATGAGGAAGAAAAACATAGGCAATAGATGAAATCAACAAGATCCCTGATCCATTTGAAACACTAGATTATAAGCAACTTGAAGGAAGCTTTACTAATTTGTTCTTGGTTTTATATTCTTAACAAGTATAAGCATAAATAGGTAGCTGAAAAAGGCAGCTCTTTTTGAATCAATATATTACATAGTGTCATGTATAAAGAAAGTATAAAGGGACTCGGGTCTCCATCTAAAAAATGAATCCATTGTCACCTCCACCAGGGACTGTCAGTCAGGAAGAACAGTGGGGACTCCAGATAATGCTTTAGCATGGTGGTTTACTAGCATATGACAATTAGGACATTGTTTAACCTCTCTGAATCTCAATTTCTTATCAGTAGAAAAGAATGTCTATATTAAAAGTGATCTTTAAAACAATGCCAAACTCAAAGTTGTTGTGAGATAGGAAAATAGGAAATACATGAAAACTACTTGAAAACTAGTACCTCTACGTCTTTCTGAATATTACCCAAAGTAACCAAGAGCATGAGTATTTATCCAGTCACTTCACTGAGGACCGTGATTTGGAAGGCAGGTCCAGGATTGGAGGCCATGGTTTTCCAGCACACGTTACCAAGGCCTTTGTCTGGTACTTGTCCATATGCTTCCTCCTGCTGCCTCCTGATGCAGGATTTTAGAGATGGGAAGGACCCCATAAGTTATCTTGTCCAAACCTTTCATTTTTCTAAAGAAACCAGGGCCTAGATGACTTGCCCAAGACAAACAGAAGGTTAGGGACAGACCAAGACCTGGAATGCTGCCTTCCTTGTTTCATGACTGGGCTTCCATTTGCTGCGTCCCACAGAGTTTAATTCCTAAAATGTGGCTACACGGGGAGGCTTTCTCCTCTGCTCCTCACGCCTCTGTAAATCTCCCTATTAAAAAGGCATTAGAAAGATTGCCTTCACTGCAGGGTAGGAAAACGAGCCTCCTGCCAAAAGATCACATAATGCTTTCAGTTAAGTTCAGGAGTTGGAGGTTATCAATTATCCTAGACAATCTATATTATAAAAACGCCTCTTTAGTGCCTATGAAAAATCACGTGTGAGTGGACCCTGAAGACTATTTATTTATAAATGCCTGCATAGGCTGGAGCTCAGATTGACAAATATGGCTCCCCTTGCTCCACCCCCCAGGCTTTGGCACCCTGGGTGTCCACGTGCTTGGCCACGTGAGAGAGGCTTGCTCGTGCCTGTCCCTTTGTCTGAGCTCTCTGGCCAGGCTGTTCCCTCTGGGCTGCGACAGCAGTAGCTGTAATGTGGGCAAGGCCCCGCTGCCAAGTAGAAACGTAATTCTCCTCCCCGCTACACAGAAGGAGTGTGTGAAGCCTGAGACCACGCTTGTTTTTCAAGGAGAGAGGAAGAATAACTGTCATGGTCACAAATATGTGGCTTGGACAGTTACCCAAGGAGCCAGGGGTAGCTTAATAAAGTAGTCAGTGTTGCTGCCTGAACAGATCTTCTGTCTTAGGCTGAAAAACTTGCAGTGAATCTCGAGGAAAAGGTCACTTGCTGTTTGAGTAACACATTAATGGCATCCTTGGAAATGGCTGCGTGTCATTGCGGGGAACCTACATGCTTGCATGAGTGAAAGTCGCACACCCCTCTGATACCAGACCAGAGCGCAGGGACGGGGCTGACTACGCGCTGTCTGGACTCTTTCCCGCTCCTCCCGCTCAGCCAGTCCTATTACCACAGGGAAGGTTAAGGGAGTGCTGATCGTTATCATGGCTTTAAGCAAAATGTAGAGAGCGGATAATTAAGGATGTAGATTGCTTTCCACATCCTTCCCAGCACCACCATTGTTATGAAGCAACCGTAAATGAAAAGACTTTTTTTCTAAATGGAAATTTAGGTAACATTAAATATGCTTGAGCAGACACTTAACTTAAAAATCTTCACACAGCAGACACGGTGAGTAACCTACTCTATACCCAAGCGTGGGTTCCAGTTCCAACGAGAACCTGATGACAGCATTTTATTCTTCTGTTTACCCGTGCATTCATGTCTTCACCAAGCACGTGGCTCTTATTTGGTCCAGTGAAGACTTACTAGGTACAGACAAAGGTGACAAAGGCTGCAGAGTCCCTGACTGTGAGTGAGCTCTTAATTCACTTAGGAATTTTATATACATATATATATTCACGGGACAACTTCAGTTACAGAGAAGTGTAGGAACAAGAACAAATACTAAAAATCCTGGGAAGTATGGGCCTCAAAGTGGTAGCCAGAAACAACTTTTTGGAAAAGTTAGGAAAATCCACTGAATGAACAATTTTGTCCAATTTGAGTTTTATAAAGTCATTTGTTTACAGCATATAGAAAAAGCATTTTGTGGGAAAGGTGACTCTGGTGATGGCTGCGGACACAAACCAATCCCAATCTGATCATAGTTCAGGGTTAAGAAAAAATGATAAGCAACCAAAAATACTTCAAATTACCTACTGAGCGCTTTGGCTGCTAACAGCATGAGGTGGTTCTTTTAAAACTAATTGTTCCATTTGTCTTGCTCCTCCCGTCCCCACGCCGCCTGTCCTCTCCCGTGTCCCCAGGTCCTCAGCTTGTATAATACCATAAACCCGGAGGCCTCTGCCTCTCCGTGCTGTGTGTCCCAGGACTTGGAGCCACTCACCATCCTCTACTACATCGGCAAAACGCCCAAGATCGAGCAGCTGTCCAACATGATCGTCAGGTCTTGCAAATGCAGCTAAGGCTCTCGGAAAAGCGGCCAGGCGGACATCGCAAAAACGACTGCCATGATGCGCATAACAGGAAAACGGAAGAGAGCCTTGGTTCGTCAGCGCTCACATTTCTGAGAAAAGCGGTACTAGTGCAGACACTCGGGAAGTGTGTGTTCTGTTTGTTAAAACTGGCATCTGAGACAAAAAAATAAAGTAGAGCGCCTTCTACATTTCACCTCCTTTGTGAGAGAGACAAGAAGCAAAATCTTTTTTTTTTTTAAAGGAAAAAAATAAACACTGGAAGAATTTGTTAGTGTTAATTATGTGAAAGAAAAAAAATGAAAACCAGGAGAATCCCGTTCCTCGGAGTTGCTGCCCGCCCGCCGCTCCTGCGCCTCGCTCGCTCTTTGTCTTGCTCTGCACTAGGCACCCGGTCCACCCCCTCCTAGTTTAACAGCCAGTTATTTATTGTGTTACTCTATAATGAACGTTTCATTGCCCTTGGAAAATAAAACAGGTGTATAAAGTGGAGACCAAATCCTTTGCCAGAAACTCAAGGATGGCTTAAGGAAACTTGAACTCAAACGAGCCAGAAAAAAAGAGGTCATTAATGGGATAAAAAAAAAAAAAAAGTGAGTTATTATATGACCGAGCAAGTCTGCCTTAAGACAAAGACCTGAAAGCACATGCCATATACCGACTGCCTGAGGAACGTGTGTAGGGTTCAAACACTAAAAAGCCTGTTAATAAAAGAAATTTTCAGCCAGAATAACTCTGTAAGATTTTTTTTTTCCTTTTAATTGTATATGGTTCTTTGTCAGTTTAGTAAACTAGTGAAGTGTTGAAATGTTTTGACACATACTGGTCAAACTTTGGACCTTAAAGTATTGCTGTATACCTATGCTATAGGTTTTCCTTCGTTTTGGTGTATGTAGCCCTACCTGTATTATTAAAATAGATGGGTATAGAAGCCAGCATAATTGAAAACACACCTGCAGATCTCTTTTGCAAACTATTAAGTCAAAACATTAACTACTTCACATGTAACGTGTAAATTCTTACCATATTTTTTATGTTCTGTAATAATGTCAACTATGATTTAGATTGGACTTAAATTTGAACTCTTTTTTAATGATCACTCACAATGAATTGTGTTTCCTTTAGCTGGCCAGTATTTTGAGTAAAACCCCTAGATTTTGCCTTGTACTACAAAGTTATTTTTTAATAAGATTTGCTCTCTTGTGCTTTCTGTATTGTCCATTTCTATGACATAAGCTACCTGGGTTTCTTTTTCTTTTTTTTTTTTTTTTCTTTTACAAAACGAATGGATTTGAATTTAGTGGTCTTCCTTCATCTTTTGATCATCACTACTAATCAGATCAGATATTAAAAATCAAGTCAGATGTTAGGAAAATGGGAAATGTTATGGAAACATAGATAATCGGGGGGAATGTTTTAATTTTCACAAGAATCTAAGGATCTGAACTCAGAATCCTGGTGACTGAACTAATGTGGTTTAGTTAGTATTTTCACAGAATTTTATTATTACTAAAAAGCAAGAAGTTCAGGAAATGCCTTTTCCTATAATCAATTTTTTAGTGTTCAAGGGGAAATGGAAGGACGCACATTTTAATTACTTTTTGTAAAGGATGAAAAAATCCAGGTCACCATTAGTCATTTCACTTATTCCACTGAAGTTAAGGATTTTTTTATTTTGTCTTTTTTTTTTTTTGAGACAGGGTTTCACTCTGCAGTTCAGGCTGGCCTTGAACTCACTTTGTAGCCCAGGCTGGCCTTGAACTCACAGCGATCCCCTTGCCTCAGCCTCCTGAGTGCTGGGATTACGGGCGTGCACCACCACACCCAGCGAAGTTAAGGTTTTTGACAGATGTTCTTGGAAGGTTGAAAAAGGCACAGGCCAAATTCTCCCATGATCAAAATATTCTCTTTCCTCTGAGTGAGAGTTGTCTATAACTGGGGCTAGAGTTTACTTGGCTTACACAAATAATTTGTTGCGTCATATCATAGGAGGTACCTCATGTCTGGGTTTGTAGGATACATTTGTCATTTATTTAGCTTTCAGATAAAAATTCATAGGCAAATCAATGGATAGTGACGGTTTGACCTAAGTGCAGCAGAGCGAGACAGGAATGATATACTTCCTTATTGGAATTTCCTGACAATGAAAAGGAAGAATTGATTCGTAAGTTTGAAAACTGGAAAAGCAAGCTCTAGAGAGGATGCCACAATAGTGAACAACTCTTATGTTGAGGGTAACCCAATCCCAGATCTTAGTGTGTGTTGAGTTTTTCCTCTTCCACTCTTCTGTTGATTCTGTGTAAATCACTTTTATTTCTGCAGGTATTTTCCTTTCAGATAAAAATTACATTTTGTTTTGTATTATTTTGTCTTTCCTTATGAATGCACTGATAATATTTTAAATGCTCTATTTTAAGATCTCCTGAATCTTTTTGTTTTTAACTGCGGGGGGTTCTACAAGGTCTTTATTTCCCATAAATAAATGTTGCCATGGGAGGGGAGGGCAGCGGGCGGGAAGGGAGAAGTGAGTAGGCGGTGGGGCAGCAGTGTATATGTGTTAAGCAGCAGTACATTTTTATGGTTGGCATGTTTAAAAAATTGGAATATAAGAATAGCTGTTTTGTACTTTGACGACCAATTATGCTGTATTTTAACACGATGTATGTCTGTTCTTGTGGTGCTTTAGTGGTAAATAAATTATTTCAATCCTGTGTTGCTGCGTGTGTCCTATTCTGGTGCCATCTTTGAGTCTAGGAAGTGCCAGTGACACAGGGAGCTTGTTCCCCAGCTGAAAGTCAGGAAGCACCATCACCCTTGTGCTTTCTTTGTAAGGCTCTTGCCCCCATCGTGTCACACTGTGGGTCAAGAACCAGGACTCATCTGTCAAGGACTGAAGAAAGCCCTGGGCAGTCTATTTATTCTCTTGCTTATTGCTATTTGGTAATTGTTTGAGATTTAGTTTCCATCCAGCTTGACCGTTTACCAGAAAAAATGCAGGGAGATATTTGCACTATGATTTGGCTTTCTGGTTCTATGTTCCGCCAACCCCAGGGCCAAAGAACTGGTCTAGACAGTAATCCCCTGCAGCCCCAGAATTTAGAGAGTGGTGGAGCCGGCCAGATCCAACAGCCACATGCTTTTCAGGGCTGCTTGTTTGGGAGCAGGCTACTCTGGGTTTCACCAGCACCACTGCACACACATGCACACACACCATTCTCTCAAACTGCCTTGGCTATTACCTACAAAACCAGACTTCTCAAGTGAGTTGCCAGTATCTTAATAAATAGAACCTAATAAAAAGAAAAGTAGTTGTAACTCAATCTGGTTTTTGAAAGAACTAGTTTGTGTCTATTGAGTTGTCTGAATATCATGTAGACACAAGCCATCGATTTGATTGTCAAAGTAGAATAAGAAATGGTTTCCTTGTCTGCAGTCTTGTCTTTGATCTTTTGTGCACACCTCATAGAGAGAGGAAGTACACCACTCGGAATTTAGTTCCCACTCCACATAGAGAAGACGGTACCAGACCGTCTCACATGGGGTTTAATTGATGCATGCAAATGTGAGAAAACCCTAGAAGAGCAGAAAGGGCCACCTAACAGCTTTATCAACTTTGGGAAATTTTTCAGCTACTCCATTTCTTTATCTTTTTTTGTGGCTGTTATTGTTAGTGCTGGGTTGAACCCAGGGCCTCATGCACGCTAAGCACATGGATACCACCACGCTTTCCCCCAGCCTTACCATTTCTTTAAGTGAAGATGGGAATACTGGCCTTGCAGAGTTTTGCTGCTTGTTTTTGTGCCCCCTTGTCCTTCAGTGAGTGAACATATGGTATGACAAGCACTTACCCTCGTGTCTAGTCTCTATTTGATGATGAGTCTGTGGTAGTCTCCACAATATTTCCCAGCCTGTTCCAGTTTTGGTTTCTTGGCAACCCTGCTGCAGTAAGCTTTTTGTTTCTAGCCTGTGACCTCAGTCTACTCTTCCCTATCTTAATATTTAATGTGTAAAATCTCCAGATCCTATCTTATAAATTGATGAAGCCACCAGTAATTCCTGTGAATATTCCATAACTGTATGTTAACCTTTTGGTTATAGGAAGAGACATAAAATTGCTTAAAACAGAAGGGGAATGTTCATTTTAAGCTTTGGTTAAGTCCACCAGCAAAAACACAAAGGGGCACTGTTCTCTGTTGTCTGACTTAGTCTCACTTGAGCCCTGTGACACAGATTTTTCTATATAACTCCATTTTACATGGATATGAGGAGACTCAGAATGGTTAAATTACTTGTCCAAGGCCATGCAAGTGCTAAATAGAGGATCTAGAACTTCGTCGTCTAAGATACTGGCTGCGTGTGGCTACAGGGCATTTAAGGTATGACTGACCTGAACTGGCATGTGCTAGGTGTATAAAACACACACACTTAGTACAAAAAGCTATTAACTGCAGAATGCCTAGTTAATAGGTTACTGCACACTGATTACATATCTAAATAATACTATTTTTGATATAATATTACACATAGTGGGATTAAATGAAATATATTATTAAAATGAATTTCACATATTTCATATGGTTAATAGAAAATTTTAAATTATATACATGGCTGCCTTTTTAAAAATTTTTTATAGTACATGTTTGCAGTACACACATTTTACAATCATCTTGGAGAGTGGTGCATGTACATAATACAGCTTGTTTCTTTTTTCTAAAAAAGTAGATAAATAGGCTCACGTTTTTACCTTGAGTTCTGCTTCTGTTAGCTCTGGAGTGGAATTGAAAAGCAGCTCTATTTAGAAATAAAAACTTAGCTATTCTCATGAGCTCTGTGGCCTTTTTAATAATTAACATATGATTCAACAACATGAAGTCAGACCCCACAAAAACACTGTTGTTGTTGGTCAACATTGGTTGCATCTTAGCAGTTTATTAGTGTGAACTACTCCGGGTTTCCCCGCTACCACTGCATACACACGCACGCACACACACACACACACACCATTCTCTCAAACTGCCTTGGCTACTACCTTCAAAACCCGGCTTCTCAAGTTGCCAGTATCTTAATAAATAGAACCTTACAAAAAGAAAAGTCTTCACCTCACAGTTGGTGCAGGGGGGTAAAAGTGGCCAAGGGAATGAGGACGATGTGAGCCTTCCAGACAAAGCTCCTAATGAAACTGGTGGTTTCCTACAAGCAAGCCTGCTCAGTGGGGCAGGGAAGCCCGATCCAGGCAAGCTGGACTACTGTGTCCACTCCTTGGCAAGCTGGAGTACTGCATCCTGTGTCTCCAGTGCAGAGAACTCTCACTCGAGTCACTGTCTTGAGATGACATTGACTTCCTATCCGGAAATAAGCTGTGTTGTGTTCCTCTTGCTAATCTCCCCGGAGGGGTGGGCCCAAGATGTTTATTTCTAAGACAAGTAGGGGGGAGTTACTTTAAAAAAAGTACAAAAATATGAAATTAGAGCCTCAGAAAGGGATCACAAAATGAAAAGTCAGGACATGTAAATGTAAAATGCCTCCAGCAAATCTGTCTCTGGGCTCTAACTAACAAAAGCCTCGTTTCTATCAAATTCTGGGACCTTGCAATTCTAGCAAACACTAGACCCTGGCTCTTTTTCACTCACCTACTGAACCAGTTGCTTTATTCTCTGGCCCTTCCCTTGTCTCTGGAGTAGATCCTGCGTAATGAACAAAAAGAAATAAGACCCTGTTTTTACTAACATTTCAGGTCGTAGGCAATCGAGAAAATATTTTTATGCAACTTTCGTACATAGTAACTAGATCCTATGAGACTGGAGAAATCATTAGTACACATATTAGGTCATGGTATTGATATATCTGGAATAGCCAAGGAAAGATTTAATTATCTTTTTTTAAAGGAAATGATTGCTTTAGGTTTTTTTTTTTCCCTGATAGTATTTACTTCCCTGAAATATTTTGTAGTTGCTTTCTTTATTTCATCGAGTAATGGCTGTCCAGAGAAGAGGCAAGTGTGTTCCTGTAATTGGGCAGAGACCTAGAGACCTAGTAAAAGGAACAGAATGTACTTTGTGCTGTGTGATCAAAACTATGAAAATCATTCGGCCTAAGAAGACAGACATAATTAAACAGAAAAGAAAAAAAAAAAATAGTGGTAAAGAAAATAGCCCAATGTAACATCTTGGGTTTCCCCCCAGTGCAGGATTTTCTCTCCTGCTGATGCCAACCCAACTGCAAGCACACAGATGTGTTACTCAGGTGACAGCACCAAGGTCCGGCCAGGCCCTTGGAAACCCTCTGCCAGGCCTGATTCTCCGTGCCGAATCATATAGAAAGCCCCAAACCTCAGGGAGCAGGGAGCAAACAGACTGAGAAGTTATGTAACTCAATACTGTTCCCCAGGCTATGTGAAGTCATACAGTTTGGCCGGTCCTCAAGCATGGGTGTAACAGTAATTTCTTCATCTGAGACAAAATTAAACAGTGCAGAGAACTGAACAGGACTTTAAATCTCCTGGTGTTGGTTCATTTAAGGAAGTATCACATTCCACATCACCACCTCTGCACTCTGCCCTTTTTGCCCGTAGCCTGGCTGTTTAGAGTCCTGCAAAGGAAGATAGAAGCTGCTCTTAGAGCCCAGAGGAACCTCCTGAGTAGTGTCTCCCCGTTACACATTCTGCGGATCAGTATCCCTGTAGGGCTTTTACCCAAGGAGATATAAATATTCACATGTAAACATACATAGAATTATAAATGCATCTCAAGTATGCATGCCTGTATAATATTAAATATCCTCACTGGTGTAACATAAGCATTAAATCCAACCCAAAGTCTGTAAGTAGTAAGACCAAGGACGACCTCAGCACAGGATACAAATGAGAGGGCGGAAGGGACACAGGAATGGGTAAGAGACGCTGAGCCCGGCTGAGGTGTCCCACACCTTAATCAGGATTTGGATGGCAACTCAAAGAATGTAGAGGGAAAAACAGAAGAAACTTATCAACCAGGCCTCACTTCCAGCAAAAGACTCTGGCGAGGAGCTCCGCCGTGCTGCTGTCTTTCAGGAGGAGGCTGTACAGGCCCCACTGCTGGTCGCATTAATGAGGCCACCGGCAAGAGTGGCTCCTTGTCTCGTCTCTGCTTCCCTGTGTTGGGTGTTGGGCCCCTCACATCCTCCTCCCTCAGAACAGTGCACATTTTCTATTCTGGGTGACTACTCATTTAACTCATGTTCTCAGCGCCTACCACACAATTCTACTCATTTGATTTAAAAAAATGTTCCTTACACCGAGGAAGGGCACAGAGGGATGTAGTCCAACTCTGCCACTGAGCAGTATGAGACCCAGGGAAGTGGCTGGATGTCTCAGTGCCATCTTCAGAGAAACATAGCTTTGAATTAAGGGACTTGTACAGTCCTTGTAGTTGCTTTGTTGTTTCGTTTTTCCTGATTTTTACCATATGTCACCCTTCTGTATTTTTCTGTAATTGTACAGTGAGCAGGGAGCATCTCTTCATTAATTCATTCATTTAACAAAAAAATACTGAGCATATCTTAAGAAATTCAGGAAATAGAAGATCCTCAAACCTTATGAAAGTCATGAGACCTTGGTCCCCTTTGCATTAAACCCTAATCCAGTGGTCTCTAATCTCCCTTGTCCTACTTACTTGTGCAACTCTTATCTGCTTTTCAAAGAGAAAACATATTTACAGTATTTTCCCTGTCCCAGATTGGACCTGGGGTGGGAGTGAGGTGAAAACTTCATTCACTGATCTTCAGATCAAAATGAGTATCTAGGGAAATCTACCCAAGGAATTTCCCCGGGTCTCATCTGCACCTGGATCTTGTTTAGATGACACAGTCCTGGCCTTCGAGCCAATGGCATATGATATGGAGGTCTTCGCAGGAGGGGTTGTTTGAGGCATGTGGGGACAAAATGAATTATTGTAGTCACAGGGCAGCCACCGGAAGATTATGCTTTCCAAAGATGTCTGCCATGATGTATCCACCCCATATGTCCATCTTACATCATGAAGTCGATGCTGCCCCAGTTTGGATGGACTCTGTCTTGTCTCCTTGGAGCCGGCTGGACATGAGACTATAGTGGAAGGGATGCTGCATGGTATCTAAGGTTAGGTCAGAAGAGATAATATGGTTTTTCATGGTTCTCTGGGGATACTCATTCTTGAAAATCAGCTGCTATGTTGAAGGGAAGCCCAAGCCACATGAATAAGCCATGCCTGAGTGTTCCAGCCAACACCCCCCAGATGAGATCCCAGATGACCGTCGGCTTCAACCACCCTGCTGCACAAGTAGATGAGGAAGGTTTCTGATGGCTCCAGTCCCAGACGCCAAACTCCTCACACTGCTTAATGAACGCTAAGTAAGAGTTGCTCAGCTGAGCTTAGCCTTAGGACCACAAACGGTAATAATTGCAGCAGTTAATGCTATTTTAAGCCATATTTGGGGTGACTGCTTGTAAGACAATGATAGCTGAAATAATTACTAGTTTTATCTTTGAAAAAATTCAGAAGTTAGTTGTATGATTTGTTATTAATAAACTATGGGCCCCCGTTGGTAAGAAAATTTAAGTAGATGATTTTGATGGTCCCCTTTAAGTGAATTCAGTCATTCAGCAACTTCCTCTAATACCAGGAACTGTGTTAGTTGTTGAAGAGTCAAAGATAAAGAAAATCCAGTCTCTGTTCACAAGAACTTCGTGATCTGCTTGAGATTAATATACAAATGCATTAAAATATCATCTGAAAGTCAAAAGCAAAGAATTAGCAAAATATTGATTGAGCACCTATGTTATGATAGATACTTTACAGATGTTAAGAGTACTGTAAAGTACCAATACATCAGGGTGTGTTGTGAAGACAGATGCAAGAATTATACTTATGGGTTAAAGTTTATGTGTGAGATGTATTGGATATGTATCAACTATGTTACTAACAAATAAGAAAAAATGACTTGGCTAAATAAGTTGAATCATAGGAAAATATTTTTGTAGGTCAAAAGATTGATTATTGATTATTTCTCATGAGGGTGATAGGATGAACGGGGTTTAGGGAGACCAGACTTAGGGATTAGCAGGGATCATGAAGCTCCGGAGGCAGGCAGGTAGGAACTCTACTAATTATTGCAGGAAAAGCCATGTGTCTTAGTCCATTTGGGCTACTATAACAACACACCTTAAACTGAGCAGTTTATAAGCAACACAAATTTATTTCTCAGTTCTGAAGGCTCGGAAGTCAAAGACAAAGGCACGAGCAGCTTCAGTATGAGATAGGTTCCACCTTCTGTTCACGGATGGCCAAATTTCACTGCGTCCTTCCATGGTGGAAGAAGTTATGGGTCTTTATCAAGGGCACTAATCCCATTTATGAACTAATCCCCTCCCAAAGGGCTCACTTCACCATCACCTTGGGGTTTAGGGTTTCCACATATGGATGGGGGGAGACACGAACATTCAGGCCATACGGCCAGGGGAGGTGCTGCTGAGCCTGCTACCACTGTGGCTCTCCTGGGACTGAGACTCCCTCAGTCAATGCTTCCTCTGCTGCCCTCACTCAAGGTGGAAAGTTCTAGAAGAAAGCATTTGATCAACTAAACTTTGCATGGATTTTGTATTTGGATTTTATAGTAAGAGTAGAACATCTCTTCCAGGTAAATCTGATCCAATCCAATGCCAGCATTTGTCAACTATGGTTCAACCAAGTAGGAATTTATAAGCAAATGTTCACAAAAATGGGACCACCTCAATGAGAGAGACAGTTCCTTGGTGACTGCAAATATTTGAAAGAGTATCAGTCAGAACTGAATATCTATAAGATCACTTGGTAACAGACTCACACTGGCTTCTCCAGGAATCCAAATCATCTCGGCTCCATTCCCTGGAAGGAGATGCTTTTGTATCTGTGTAGCTCTCCAAAAGCAACATTACCCATCTCTAAAAAAGGACTCATCTGTATCCCTGTCCTGTGGCATGGTGAGGGCCTGGTGGGATCTCTAGGGAAAATGTCACAAATCAATCATGAAATGTTTAGAAGATCACAGTTGGTCACTTTCCCAAAGAGCTGTACCCTAGGACAAAAATAATCATTTCTTCACATGATGGTGCCCAAATGAGGATTGTAATGGAAGTTTGGCAAGTGGGGTAGTCTGTCAGCCATCATCTCAACGAGACATTTCCCGTGGGCTGAGTTTTTCTATGGGAACTTTCTGGAAACTTTCTGTTAAAGAGCATTCTTCCCTGGGGGCAGTTCTTGATTGTCTGTCCCCAAACGATGGAGAGATCTGGCTTTGCCATTAGTCCCCTGTTGACTCAATCTCATGGGAAAGAGAGTAATTTAATTTTGCTTTTTTTTTTTTCCAAAATTAAGCCAACTAGTTCATTAGTCTTACATTGCCAAACTATTTTAAAAATGTAGTCAACTTCTTTGGTGCCTCATTATGCACCTTTAGTGAGGAATGTTTAAGGAAAGAGAATTATCTGAGATTAAAACGTCTGAAACGAATGTTTCCCCTACTGCACTCTACTGTTCAGGTCAAATTTATATTCTCCTTTCTGAGCACCTGTCTGCCTAGTGCCTGAGGGAGGTAGAATAAATAAGCAAAGAGCTAATTTGTCTGCATGGCCTGGTATTCACTGATTAATTGGTTCATTTCTAAAGGAAACAGACCCTGGAGAAAAATGTGAGTGCCCAGGTGAAAATGCATGAAAATGTCCATTTGTAGTGCCCAGCACGTTACAGGTGTCCAGCTGATGGCAGTGTCTTCTCTTCTGCTAATCAAATCATATCTTTCCCATATGGCATCTTTCTTATTGTCAAGTCTCCCCCAATGACCACTTCCAAGCTTTCTCCAAGCCTGGTCCAATGAGGCTGCTTGATAGCTATTACCTGGCCACCAGGCAACACCTGTGAAAATCTCTCATCAGTTAGGAGGCATATGCCAAAGTGAGCCCAGGCCCTCACATCCCTCGTCGTCCTCACAACTCTCCTATTATCCACTTCATTTGGAAAGCTGCCTGGCTACAGTTGTGCAGGGCAACTGGCCATTGTCTGATGTCATTGTGGGGAGGAGGCAACCTGCTTTTGTAGGAGTGGGGGGAGGCAGCAGCAGGGTCCCACCACCTGTTGAAGCTTAGGTATTGTGGGAATTCACTGAGCTGGTTCTGTAAAGGTCATCTGCCCCTTAGCATGGCAGAACACAGTTGCTTTTAAGGAATGCTTGGATAAAACATTTTCCAGGCTTCGTTTATCCCTTTGAAAGGCTATATTGCTTGTGACAACATTCCAATTTTGAGGCATGACTTGTGCCAATCCACACAGGCAATTAGAGCTGACACATTCCATGGGCTATTGGTCAAGTCCTCAGTAGACCAGAAAGAAAACCCACAGAGGAAAACTTCACTAGTCAAGGGAACCAACTGGAGTCCTGCATGCATGGAGCCTTCAAGTAGAGATTTCTCTCTCAGTTTCTCAAGCTGGGTTCCTCTACTGCATCAGCCATTTCTCTGGTCTGCACTCATAAGCCTTGGTGGGAGGCCATGGTGTGGTGGATGCGATATGGTGTGACCAAAAGTGGCTCATGATGATGGGACAGCACTTGGATGTGACCAGCTGAGGCTGAACCTGCAAAAGCTCAGAGAATAGATCAGTTTACACCTTCAAGTCATCTGCAGTGGTATCAGTTACTTAACCTGAAAACAATGTGAGCAGTTCAGTGTAGGGTGGCACAAAAACAATCTTTTACTGTCACCTCCATGACCATCTGATCACCACTGTATACACCGATTGGTATACAAATTATGTACAGTAGTAAAGCAAAGTGACTGCTGGAGCTGTCATGGTGTGACTTTCTAACTACGAGTACTGTTAACTCTTACCCGAGTCTCTCACACAGTGATGCTATTTTGATATTTCTACAGCATTTGGCAACATCAACCAGTATTTTAAGAAGGAAATTTCTTCCGTACATGATGGTTTTAGAAACTTACATAATTCTAGGGACCTGATTCTGATCCTGACCTGTATACAACCCTTCAATATCTTATAGCTTTAACTGTAGAAATGTATGAATTGAACAATTTGAATTAATGGCAAGTCTGGATATGAGTAACATTGAAAAATGCAACGTGTTAGCGTTTTCAAGTATTCAAGGCTGGTGAGATGGCTCAGCAGCGTAAGCGCCTGCCTGGCCAGCGTGAGGGCCCAAGTTCTACTCCCAGAACCCACATACGAAAAAAGGGCTGGTGATATTGCTCAGTGGCACGGGCGCCTGCTGGCGTGCAAGGGCCTGAGGTTGACCCCCGGTACCCACCAAAAAAAAAAAAAAAAAGTATTCGAAGTGTGGTGATTCTACAAGAAAGTTTTATGTAATAGAGACTAGGAGATTAACATAAAATGATATAGATAAGACTGAAGAACTATTTATAATTGTTGTCAATCTTGGTGTGTTAATAGCTTATGAGGAGTTTTAAATTACTCTCAAATATGTCTAATAAAAGTATAATATTTGGCTTTCCTATACAACTTTTCTTTTTCTTTTTTCTTTCTTTCTTTCTTTGTTTATTTTTTGTTGTTTTTTTGAGACAGGGTCTCACTATGTAGTTCAGACTGGCCTTGGACTCACTATGTAGCTTAGGCTGACCTCGAATTTGCAGAGATACTCTTGCCTCAGCATCCTGAGTGCTGGAATTAGAGGCATGCGCCACCACCCCCAACCTAAAATTTTTCAATCTTTGTAGAAAAATACATTGTTTCTAATACTATAATCAATATACTATGTTGGCACTATTCTTTAAATTCATATTCTATTATGCACTCTATCAAAAGTGTAAATAGGCATTATATATATAGCAGTAAAGTAAAATGCATTAGAAATAGACTTATGATAAAGTGACTAGAAGTCACTAAATCAAGGACAATCTGTTGTAGGTGAAGTGATTGAGTTTGTCTTTTTAAAAATATTATTCAATTTTAAAAGGAAATGATTATGTACTTAGCATGGAGAAAAGATGAGAAAGAGTTGTCAGAGGAACACCTGTGTTCTATGTAAAGGTTTAAAATATAACCTCTACTATGTTTTTATGCTCTTCATATAAAAAACCATATTATAATTCCTCTTATGGTCAACTGCTAAATAAAACAAAACTCTTCCTGGATGCAGTATGTAGCTTTCTCTAGTGAGATGCTGAGAATGTAGATAATTCCATTTTACCTTGGCTGCCCCCGGGTGCAGAGCTGAAATTTCTTGTCTACCACAGGAGTCTCAGTAGGCTGCTAGGTAGAATTGTCTTTTCCTCCTCTGCTCTGCTTTCTATTATTTAACCCCTATTCTGTTATTGCTCTTTCTGCTGTAATTCATCTTTTCTGGATTTAAGCAAGGCATGGGTAATAAACCAATAAAAGCAAAAATTAACACTAGTGAAGAGGGACATAGTGCCAACCTTGGTCCCCATATGAATTTTCACCATTTCCAAGTGAGAGTGTTTCTTTTACTTACCTGTATTCTTTTTCATTTTATCAGTACTTCCTGGCCCAATGATTTAATATCTATTTCTCCACAGGTTGGTGAGTCACGCTACATAAAACCCAGCAATTCTAGGGCTGTGAGATGTGACACAACTTCTCTATGTAGAAAGGCAACACTGGACTCCTTTATCTGGAAAGTAAGGAATGAAAGCATATGTTTGGGATTACATACTACATCTACAAAGTGGCTGGAATGATCAAAAAACATCTCAATACATGGCAGCCTTTTTAGAAAGAAAGTGCTGTAACTGAGGCGACTTTTTGTTCGAGTGCTATAGTCAGGAAAGTCCTGGATTCGACACTGTGAGGTATGGTTTGCTCTGGCATCTGCTTTGCTGCCGCTCAGCAGATGCAAGGATACCAGCTCCCTCCCTCAGTCTCCAGGACAAGTGATCCAACAGGTAGAATCAAACCACCCTAGAGCTTAAATACTCCGGCATCTGTGCTGAGCAGCTAAATGAAACAGAAATTATTACTATATCCAAAATATTATCATTTAAAAATATCATTGATAGAACACTTTATGAAGATGCGTTACATTTCTTTTTTTCTCCTCATCCTGTCTTCAGGATCTGGAGTGTTCTCTTCAAGCGCAGCATGTGTCCCTTCAGACCAAACGTAGCGCACGTCCTCAGGAGCCATGCGGGGCTGGTGGTCACTGGCCTGGGTCGTACGGAACCGTGAAGCCTCTGAGTCCACTGCTGAGACTTGGAAACAAGTGTTAACATTCAGTTCTGGTGAGGATGCCTGACACAAGGGCCTTTCTGCAATGGGAATGAACCCATGAAACTGCTTAATAGACAAAAATAATTTTGACTGTATACATCTAGATTCTTTTTTATTAATATGTGCTTGTGATATATAATAATTACATCCATCTTGGGGAATTGGTACATACACTTATATATCCATAATCTTATAAACATTTACATACATCCAGCAATGCTGTTGTGGGAAATTATCCTAATGAAATAATCAAAATTGTCCCAAATACAAAGATTCATTACATTGTTATTTATAATTACAGACAGTGAAAATAATCTATAGACTCAACAAAATGGAATTGAATGAATTACATGTGTGGTGTATACCACACAGTGTAACCACAGTGAGTAATATTACATAGGGTTAAAATCATTTTGAGGCAGAGGGATGAAAGTACTTTAAAGTTTTGATGATACTTGCACAACAAAATAAATATACTAAAATTTGCCAAACTGTGCACTTATAGTAGATTAATATTATGGCACATAAATTTTATGCCTTAGTCAAGCTACAAATGTTGTAGAGAATTATTTAATGAAATGTTAAGTGTTCACAATCATTGGTTCAAATTTTGCCAAAATTTCTATGTATAAAAATTCAGAGATGTATGAAAGTTTTAACCAATGTTATCTGACGGCAATAAAATTTGTTAACATTGCTATTTTCCTTTCTGTGCTTTCCTGTGTTTTCTAAATTTTCTATGACAATATTCATTAGTTTTTTAGAAAACAGGAATGTCACAAAAATCATGTTTATGAAGAATTGCTATTATTATTGCAAGACATATGCCTACTTTAATTTTAAGTGACAAACAGGATTTAAAAAGTGCATGTATGAATAACTAAACATTGAGAAGACTAAAAACTTTTGTCTTGCTCACTGTATCAAGCATTGTTAAGTGTTTTGTGTTTGTTTATTCACATAGTCTTCAGGACACCCTTGTGAGAATTTCTATTATATATCCGCTATTCAGTTGAAGAATGTGGGACTGGCCAAAATCAATCAAGTCTTATAGAGGAAAACTAAAATGACAAAAGCAGGCATAGTCTCCAGTCTGTACAAAATCACTGTGCAGTTCAGCACAGACATAAACCAAAAGGGTCACAGTCCTTCCCTCCACGTGGTGGGAAGAGAGTTTTTACCTTTCTGTGTTATTGTTTTTTACTTTGTAATTTTCACATAAATATGTATTACTATCTATGACAAATAATTTTTATTCAAAAGATGAAACATTAAACAGTGCCCACAACTTGTGGGTGTTAAGCACAGCTGGTCCCCAGGGCTTGGCGAGGGCTGGCTCTAAACCGAAAGGCCCTCGAAGTGCAGGGAAGGTAGGAATTTTCCTGGGGTTGTGTCAGCACAGTGTGGGCCTTGCATTGTTGTACTGACTTTCTGAAGAGCCGTGAGGCCAGGAGGGAAGTGCGTGGAGCTTTCTTAGGCAGGTGGCCAAGATGGCGGCTTGGCCATGGCTGTTGCAATGACACCAGATGAAAGTACATCTAGGATATTTGGGGATAAGATTCAGTAGTTCCAAGTCCCTTTGCAATGAGTCCTGGGCCTGTTTCCCCTTTGTCTGTGGCCTGTCATCAGAAAAGGGTCCCATTCTGGAAACATTTTTTGCATTGAATTTAACCCCTGCCTTCTCTTCTGAAAGGCAGACCCTTGTCTTCCAGGTTCCTGCCCCCTGTCCTCCTCTCCAGGAAGTCCCCTGGGCAAGAGCCATCTGTGAGGTCATGCAGCAAGGATGACTTTATCTGCAAGTGCACGTGTCCTTCCTTGCTACAGAAATGGGATTGCAAGCCCGACCCAGCTGCGCCCCTGGAGCAGCCCTCAAGGAGTCAAAGCAGGGTGTTCAGCTTTATGCATAGCTGTGGGATGAGTCACTACCAAATGCTTCCTAAAAGAGACTCCTTAAGTTACGGTAACATTTTAGAAGGGTATTTATAGTGCCAATAGAAAATGGGAGGGGCAGGTTACTTGGAGCAGTGCCTCTCTCTGTGCACCCTGGCCTCCCTGCCAGCTAGTTCTCTCTCGCGCAGTTTCCCAGTCTTCTTTGTCCCCTGACAGAAGGCAAAGCTTCCGAGGGGCAGCCTTCAAAAGCCCAAGGACCTCTGCAGCTGACCCGCCCTGACACTAAGAGATCTCATTAGACCTCCCTGTCTCCAGCCCCTCAGGCTGGCCCAGCCTCTCTGCTGCTCTGTCCAGCGGCTCTGTGCTCTGTTTATTAACAATTCAGATGGACTGTCCTGCAACGAGTGGAAATGCCAGAGCTTATTTGTTCTGGTTTCTTTCCACTGTGTATGCTCCGTTTCCGAGGCTGTCGTTGGTTACCTAGGATATGGCCAGGGGAGGCGATGGATTGGCCGGGAGCTTGGATGGGTTCCCCAGGAGGCTGTGGAGCGGGCTCGGTGGTCAGTAGGGTGCCCTGACCCGGAGCCTGATTAACCACTCGCCAGCCCCTTGGGGACTGCACTCCCAGCATCCTCCTCAGGACCCCAGCAGTTCTTGCCTATCTACTCATCTTGGCTTTTCTCCACCTGCTTTTGTAAATTTATACATCTGTCTACTCCTAGACTATGAGATCCTTTAAAGCAACGATCACATATTATTCTGTGTTGTAACCAGTACAGTTCAAAGCATGCAAAGGCTGCTTAATACGCGTAGTTTGAATACATGGCTAAATGAGCGTTTGTTCTGGCTTTGGAGGGGGCAGTGGAATTTGAAATAAGCTTCGGCCTTTCATAATCTGTCAATGGTTTTTATGAAAAATAAACCTAGTGTTTATTTTTTAACCACCTATTGTGTGAGAGCCCTTCGAGATATTTTAACTTCTTTTTCATAACAACTCTCTGATGAAGTGGTTATTATTACTGCCAGTCAACACCTGAGGCCACCCACTTCAGGGATATCACGCGGTAATTTTGCCTGAAATCTCTGTTAGTGGCAAAGCCAAGATCTGGGTGTCTGTGTCTCACAGTTCTCATGGTTCTGTGACCCCCAAACTTAATGAGGCTGTGAGCTGAGATGCCTATGCTCTCATTGTGTGAATTAAAGTTGGAAAATGCACTTTAATGAGTGAAATCAGAGTTAATGTTGAAAATAAATGAATGGCTGTGTAAAAATCTTTGAAATGCATTCTTATGGATAATATCAAACATATGCAATAATAGGAAGGATGATGCAGAACCCCATGTACCTTTTCTGCAGCTACCTGTGTTTTGTCTACATCTCTCCTCACTTTCCTCCTCCTCCTGCCAGATTATTTTAAAAGAAACCCAAGGTATTATATGAACTTACTAAAATTTAAAAAAATTATTAATATGATATGCCTTTACCTAGAACATAAGTATGCCGAGACAATTTTTATAAAACCAACTAGAGATGTGATTCCCTCTGGGTGCTAGATCCGGGTGGCTGCTATTTTTTCCAGAAGAATAAGGGAGGTCGTTCTCACTGTCTTCAGACCCTGCTCACTCTTGGAGGCTGGCATGTGTTCTGGCTTGGTGGAAAGCAAGAGATCTATCAACTCACTGGTTCACAGCTTGGGGACAAGCAGGTTGTTCTGCCTGTCCCTAGGGAAGGCTCCACGGAGTGTGCTAGATCAGCACAAATGAGTGAAACTTCCAGGAGCTATGACTTTCTTTTCTATTGCAGATATTATAAGCAATACCATGTCAGGGGACTATTTCCATCCTTTCCGATGGACTCTCTGTCCATTTTTCAGAGCCTGGGTGTTGGTGGTAACAGCAGGAGGGATAATAGCCACAGCATTTCCCCAGTATACCCCAAGAGTTCACGACCAGTTGGAAAAATAGCCAACAGTGAATGCTTGTAGACGCACTCCCATCTACCCTAGCACCTTTTAGAAAAGTTTTCTGAAGAAGTCTTATCAAGAGTGGCCTTTTATTTGAGGAAATCTGTTTTATAATTATACTCTTCCTAATGGTTTTGGGTTATGATCAAAACTAGAGGTGGTGATGGTGGGATTTTATGTAGAGGTCTGAGGGGTGTGTGTGTGTGTGTGTGTGTGTGTGCACAGATGCACCAGGCTATATGAAGGAGATGGCGGGGACACATTCACCAAAATGAGAACCATTTTGGTGTCCATAGCTTTATATACTTTGGAATCTCAAGTCTAAAAATAACTCATTTGGAACTCTTGTTGTTTATCTGTATCCCGGGTTTTCCCATTCTTAAAAATACCCCAATGTGCATATAAAGACAGTGTTCCAAAGGTTAATGCTCCTTAATCCTGAAGGGCGTGGTCAGTAAATTCCTTCTCTATCAATCTAAGAATAGGCCCTAGAGCTATGCAAGTGTGTGCCATCCTGTGAGAAGCCTCTCTTTTGCCTTTTGCTTTTCTTAAAGGAAGCAGATGGTAATAGAGGGTAAGGTTCATAAAAATGATCCTTAACATTTGTTGATAGCTTAAAAGGACCATTTGCTTAGAAATTGTTTTATCTGCAAGTGGGAGGAAGACGAAACTGTGGGAGAATATTTTCCCCTTGTGGCATTTCCAACTGGAGCCCAACCCAGGCAACTCTGGAAATCAGAGGAGAGTGAGAGCTTGCTTTTCTGGGGCAGCTTTACACTCTGATTTTTTTTTTTTTTTTTTTTTTTTTCTTTTTTGACTCAAGCGGTTCCAGTTGTCCCCACTGCCTGAAAGATTCGCAGGGCCTGATCATGGCCCACGTGTCCCCTTGACACAGCCCCAATCCCTGCTGTCCTTCTGTCACTAACAGAGTCTGGCAACCAGACTTCCTGCATCAGCGCTGTTTCTGCCCTGCTGCTTCTTGGTGCTGGTGTCCAGGCGAAGAGCTAAATAAAAAGAATTGAAAGTAATTCAGCAAGACGTGTAGAGGGTTCAGCTGGATCCCGATTTCCTCTGTGAATTACCTGCCCTCCTCCCTGGCCCAAGAGCCCCCTCTGACCAACATCCGATGGTGTGGCCTCACAGTACCTGCTTGCCTGGGGAGTAAAAGACAAGCGAAATAAAAGAGCAGTGTGCATCTGAGCAAGTTGTAAAGGTCAACTAGGGCTTTTTTGTTTTTAAAGGATGTATTTCTGCATGACTCACTGGGCCTCTTCACTTCCTGCTAGAATTATTACAAAACAAATCTGGGAGACAATGAGCCTGCAGAGGCGTTCACTGCATGGACATGGACTGGCCCACTGCAGTACCAGGCACCCAGTGGCTGGGGACTCTTTCCTGGGACCCCTCCAACACCCCTAGCAAGGTGAAGCACTGCCTATAGACAATCATTTCTGCCTTCAAGCTGACTCGGTCCATTCTGGGAAATTCAGTGGCTGTTGCTGCTGATTGGGGTTTTGCTCCGAGGCTACCCCACTGGGAGACAAAGCCTTGTGGACAAAGACTCATAGTGGGCTGGGGTAATACTGCATATGGTGATCGCTGTTGTGAGACATATCCTGCAATAATGTATTTCAAGCACTGTATGTGGAGTTCAAGCCCTCAAGCAAAATAATAATATAGAGAGGAAGGAACTCTCTGGCCAGGGACCTTTGGTTCTGGTGGCAAACCTATAATCATATTTGTTCCTCTGGGACAAATTTAGATGCTTTGTAAGATATGGTTTAGATGACTTCTAAGGTAATCAATTGTTTGGGGCATCCCATCTTTTTATTTGGAGTAATTTCAAAGCAGAATCTGTTTTTTAGAATAAAGATGGGTCTATTTTAAGCACTTTCAAGACATCAGTCTAAGTGCAAAAAATGAGTGTCACAACTACAGCGATGTATTACGGTGTATCCAGCCCCAGCCCCCTGGTCTCTGAGATTCTCCTACCCACCCTTCGGTACAAACTACCTGTGGGCTTGTATTGTAGCCAAGTGCTCTGGACCCTTAGCCCCAATCTTTCCTGCACACCGAACAGTACCCTCTTCTCTAAGTGTCAGCTGCATTAATTCAGCAAGAAAACTGGCCATCTCAACCCTGTGGTTCCCCACCAGCGTGACTTTGCCCCTGAGTGTATGTGGCAACATCTGGAGACTGTGCAGTTGTCATGGGGTGGCGGGAGGTGCTGCTGGCACGTTGGGTAGAGGTCAGGGCTTCTGCTAGGGGGAAGGTACCACCCACAGAGGACAAACTGCCCCACCCCAAGTCAGCAGATTCAGAGATCCTGCCTCAACCAAGATGGAGTTTGTACTGTTCTCCCCCTATGTCTCACTTCTTCCACTGAACTTTCTCTGAGAAACCCTGTTTGCTCCCTCCCTTCAGCTCTGCTGCATGTGTCACCAAGCCACGCGCTGCACAGTACTGCTCTGTCAACAGTGCACGCAGCTCACCTCCCAGTTGGATCCTGATGGTCGGTTTATCTCTTCCCCCATATCACTCCTTTCAGTGCACCCAATCCAGAGCCCTGAGCTTAGCCTACACTCAGTACATTCCAGAAAAATGGCTCTATCCTCAGGGAATGAGTGAATCCTGACGTTTGAAGATGATAGATTGGGGTGATGGCAAGGCTTTCCCAAGAAGTTTAGGTAAAAGTGTGAAAAGGATGCACTTAGAGATTTAATGAAATTAAATGAGCATGTATCGGGAATGGACAGCGTATCTTTCATTTGATGTTCATGAACAATATCTTAACCCTTTTAAATAAAGGCTTGCAGTACAGGGCAAAAAAAAGAATTAATGATTTAAGTCAGATCTTAGATGATCAGAATGGCTGCATTTGAAGGATATAGATACCTGTGTTGTGTTGCTCCCTGTGGGAGGTTGGGAATTTCATTGAACCCTACCTTCACTTACGTAACACACCTGACCTTCCTCTTCTATTTGTTTTAGTTCCATGCCAAGCAAGCAAATTAGGATAAAGAACCCAGCTTCACAGCGGCACAGATGGGGACATCTCCATCAGTACACAGAGAGGGGTGTTGGACAAAAGAGGCAAGCATTCAAGATGCTGGAGGTCACTGCCCCCATAAGAAACTAGTAAACCGATGTTACACTCTACATTCCTGTGAACTTGGGATGTGTCTCACCAAGATTCCAACCACATCTGGGATTATTGATAAAGTACTTTTGCTGGATGAAAAAAGTCTGAGGGCCAGACCTTAGCTGGTGATTTATTCTCCAAAACAAGACCGTGATGGAGATGTTTGGCCAAGAGATAGCTTGCTGGGCCCTTGTGACATCTCTGTTTCTCCTCAGGTCACTTTCCAGCCTCAACATATCTTAACATTATAAGGTTTCAAGTCTCATCCCAGATCCTGGAATTGTCACTTTTTTTAAACCTCCCAAGTACTTTGAAAATTCCATTCATACTTTATTTAGAAATATTCTTATTGGAAAAAAAAAAAACCACATGAAGCTTCTTTTTAATAAAGGAAACAAAACGGGAAGGTCAAATTCTCTTAGAACTTTTTATAGGCCTGGAAGTACTGTAGACATTTCATCATTAAAGAAATTGTGACAAGTAATTGGGACCATTTACTGGGGGTTTCTCAGGGACAGACCAAGAATAGCAAAAGAGATCGCTTTTAAGAGATTCCATATTTGACTCTTTTCCTGAGAACAGCTAGAGCTAATTAGAAATAACGTACAGCTTGTATTAGTTACATTTGAGCATTTGTTAACAAGCTCTCATATGCAAAATAAAGATTGATTTCAACTCAATTCGTCACTCTAGTTCTCTTTCCATGTTCTGCTCACATCTTTCCATTTAGTTGCAAGAGTTTCTTGTACAAGGTCATTAATTAACAGAAGGAAGTCGGAATGAAAATATCTTGAGTGCTCCACCTAATTATAATCCCAGTCATGAATGCTGGAGAGAATGTGGCTTTTTACTCAAAAGAAAACAGTCTAGAACAATATTATGCAGTTTATAAATTCCACCGAACCACTGTACAAATAAACAATGCTACTGGAATCACACAACAAATCATGTCACAGCGAGCCCACACAAGACCAGCTGCTTTGCAAAGAAGCCCGTGAGCCAAAGAGAGGAACTTTGAAGATAAGTACTGCCATATGTGAGAAGAAAAAATTCTCAACAAATCTTAATTGCGTGGAGCTTCATTTTCAAATGCTGTTTGCCATGGGAATAAAGGACTTCGTGTTGTGACCCATGATTATTGTAAGCATCTTCTGCAGTGTGGGGGGTAGAATTTCCCATCTGACTGGGGGCATCATAGGCCCGGATGCACGTGAAAAATCCCTCCTCCTGGCATTTCTCAACTCTCAGCAAACACCATCAGGATTCCATTCATTCACATGAACACTCCACTTTGTACCTTAACTGAAGAAAAGTATTAAATACAGGCTAGCCTCCCAGAACTGAGTTGGTGGATATCCCCAGGGCACAGACCCATTTTAGTATTTGTTAGAGTTCAACAAGAAGGCGCCCTAAATTTGATGGTCCATCCCAAAGCCAAGCATTAATGCTCCTTGGCTTAACTGCAATTCCTAGATTATCCTTGTATTTGACAGTAATGGTAATTCTTGGATTATCTTTGTCACTAACTCCCTCTTTTGTTTTTTAAGCCTTGACAGTGACTGCATTTTTCAACTCTCTTATTTTTATTTTTTTTTTTTTTTGGTGGGTACCGGGGGGTTGACCTCAGGACCTCGCGCGCCAGGAGGTGCCCGTGCCGCTGAGCGATATCACCGGCCCCTTTTTCGTATGTGGGTTCCGGGAGTCGAACTCGGGCCCTCACGCTTGCCGGGCAGGCGCTTAAGCCGCTGAGCCATCTCACCGGCCCCCTCAACTCTCTTATTTTTGTCAACTAGGAGTCAGAGTAGGAGAATCATTGTAGAAAAAGTAGAGAAATTCCCAAGGCATCAGAAATGTAGGTAATAGAGCCAAGATTTTCTGGCTACTGTCACCTTTGGGAAGCTCAGAGAGTACAAGTCACCTGGAAGACAGGAAGAAAGATTTTGTGGATATCCGGCTCCACTTCTAATATTTTAATCTTTATACAAGGAGTAATCAAAATATATGGTGAATTTTCACATTAAAAAATTTCACAGTAAAAGACACATTGTCATTAACCTCCTCAAAATACTCTCCCTCACTTCAAACATACTTATCCCATGGTTCTTGCTTCTTTCTGAAGCAGTTCTGGAAGTCTTCTTTCCTGACGGTCTTTATGAGGTGTGATCAAAACCACAGTGAATGGTACTGCCAAGTGCTATCCAGTGGGAATGCAGGCTCATAAAAATATCACAGTGTGTCCTCACTGATCTTATTCACTGGATCTAGCACCAAGTGACTTCTGGCTCTTCCCCAAAGTCAAAATGACCATGAAAGGTAAATGTTTTAAATTGATTCAGGACATCGAAGTAGCCACAAGAACACAACTAAAAATATTCATGAAAGAGGACATCCAGGACAGTTTTAGAAATATGGGACAAGTATATTAGACTTTAAGGGGAGTATTTTGAAAGGGATTAATGGCAATCCATCCTTTATTGTAATACATTTTCTTTCTTTCTTTCTTTCTTTCTTTCTTTCTTTCTTTCTTTCTTTCTTTCTTTCTTTCTCTTTCTTTCTCTCTCTCTCTTTCTTTTCTTCCTTTTTTTCTATCTTTCATTCTTTCTCTCTTACTTTTTTTTTTTTTTTTTTGAGTTAGGGTCTCGCTATGTAGTTCAGGCTGGCCTTGAACTCACTTATGTAGCCCAGGCTGGCCTTGAACTCACAGTGATCCTCCTGCCTCAACCTCCCAAGTGCTGGGATTACAGGCATGTGCCACCATGCCTGTCCAACTTTTTAAAAAAATTTACACATTAACCATTTTTTAATCATATCTCAAAAATGCATTATTTGGAGAGATTTATGATAAAAATTGTGTCTTATTATTATTGTGTGTAAGTTGTTGATGGTTCTAGTTTCTCCTAACTCATACATGCACCACCTTTTAGTTTATAGTAATCTTTTTTTGATCCATGAGAGGTGAAATAGTGACAGTAATCTAAAAATACACTTTTCTATTGCCATATTTGCAGTTTCCTATGATAAATCTTTTTTCTTGTGCTTCATAAAGCAATGTTTCTTTCTACTTTTACTTCATCTGTCTTCTTAAATTCAGTAATCAGTTGTGTCTGAACCGACTAGAACCTTCCAAAGGAGCAACTGAGTTTATTGGATAGATATGGTCATTAACATCTTTCAAAATATCATGCAGAGGGCTGGTGAGATAGCTTAGGTGGCATAAGTGCCTGCCTGGCAAGCGCAAGGTCCTGAGTTCGACTCCCGGAACCCACATACAAAAAAAGGGCCAGTGATATCGCTCAGCGGCACGGGTGCCTGCTGGCGCGCGAGGTCCTGAGTTCAACCTCCGGTACCCACAAAAAAAAAAAAAAAAAAATCATGCAGAATGTTTGGAGGCTAATAGTAGAATAAATATTATATGTTTTTAGCAGTTAGTATATTTTGTTTCACATTTTATTCTAGAAATCCTGAGAATAAAATTAAAGAGCTAAGGAGGGTCTGAGTATTTTGATTTTTTGTGATGGAAAAGAATTAGAGCAGAATAAAATGGTGAGGCGCCTAGTCACTTAAAACGTTACTTTGAATTTAAATTGCATGTTATTTGGGAGCTCTTTGACAGTCACGGGTCATCGTCTCCAAGGGTGTACATCAGGCACCCTCCATTGTCATTTTCCTTGAGTTGCTTGGGCCATAATCCTGCCCTAGCAGTCCGGATTGTGGCTAACACCATAAATGTCTGTGGTGATGGTGAAAAGGAATGATGGTCCTCTGATGCTTCCTTCTATATCAAATATAGTGGCTTCTCTTATGAACTCCAACTGCAGCGTTACACAGTAGTTAAGGTCAAGGTTTACAGAGACACATGTACTTAGTCCACACATTTGTGTGTGCATGGAGCTTCTCCATTGTTAAATGAAAGTGATATAAATAAGATTAGTTATAGCAGGTCCTGAAGGCAAAAATAAATTGCTTGTACAAAGACATGGAAGCTTATGGTCCATCTTCCTGGCACTTTGCTTCTTCCTTTCAACCCCAAAATACGCCTTCGAGGCAGTGGAATAAGGGGAGTCCCTGGTATTCAGTGGCTGAACAAGGAATCCATTTGGATCTGGTTTACAGATAATTGTTTATGATATGCTGGTCTTACCTAAAATTACATGCTGTAGACTTGCAGTCCCATTCTGGGGTGGCCCTCAAGACAGCAATAAGGAAAATGCCCATCTGTGGGCAGAATGCCAGGCAGTGCACCTGGTTGTACATTTTGCTTGGGAAAGAGGGGAGGTGTGAGTACTGACTCATGAGATTGTCTAAATGGCTAGGGACTTGGAAGGAGCCCTGTTGGAAAATTAGTCACAAGGAGATCTGGGGCTGTGGTTTGTGGATGGACCTCTCTGAATATTCACCAAGGAGCAGCCTCAGCAGAGAAGGCTCTTAATGAGCACAATGTACAACATTGCCTTCTGGACATGGGTCAGTTTCTCTTTCCGTCTACCTTTGTCTTTGTCCATAGGATCTATGAATAAAGTAGGCATAGAAGTAGAGATGGAAGTTGCTAGACATGATCAAAATACATGATGAATGTTTGCAGTTTAAATTATTACAGTAAAAGACACATTGCCATGAGTCCCCCTCAAGATGCTCCCCCTTATCTTTGAACACACTTATCCCATCATTCTTGCCATTTTCTGAAGCAGTTCTGGAGGTCTTCTTTTGTGAATATCTTTACAAGGTGTTATCAAACCTATGGTGAATGGTGCTACTGGGCTCCAACAGAAAGGCAGGCTCACGAAGACATGATGGTTTATCCTCACCCACTTTATTCATGCAGTCTGATACCCACAACTTCTAGCTCTTCCCCACAGTCAAAATAACTATGAAAGATAAACATTTTGAATTGATTCAGGGCACCAAGACAGCCATGACAGCAAAACTACAGACACCCATGAAACAAGATTTCTAGAACTGCTTTAGAAACAGGCAAGAATGATGAGATAAGTGTGTTCCAAGAGAGGGGGAGTATTTTGAGAAGGATTAGAGGCAATGAGTATTTTTACTATAAGAAATTGTTAAAATTTAAACATTCACTCTATTTTTTGATCACACCTTGTATGTGTGGGCTTGGCAACATAGACTGCTACTCATCACAGCAGGTTTGGCCTTAGTCACCAAGAGGGATCTCACCTGTCGACAGCAGAAAATAGCACTGAGCCCCCAGGATGACGTCACTTCCTGTGCAGTGATTAATCAGTCAGCGGAGGGCAGGTTGATTACATTTGGGCCAATTCCATCATGTAAGGGATGTGAACTCTGCGAGCAGAGGAATAGACATTTATTCTAGCTGTAGATTTGCCTTAGCTTCCTGTACATCTATGGAATTACAGAATCTGTGGTCATTATGCATTGATCTGAGAAAACAACTCATTTTATGGCAAGTTAAGTGCAGTACTGAGCTCGTACCCATGGAATTTACTGGTCTTCCTAGATTCCCCATCACTCTAAAATAGTTGGCCTGATAGAATGGTGGGATGGCTTTTGGAAGACTCCATTACAATACCGACTAGATGTGAACAACTTAGAAGAATAAAGTAATATTCTTTGAGATGCTCCTTCATCTTGAAATCACTGACCAATATATTATAGTGCTCTGTGTCCCACTGAAAGGATTCGCAGCTCTAGAATTCAAGAGGTGCAATGTAAATGGTATCTTCCATTACCACTTCTAATATAGTAAGCTAGTGGAGTGTTGCTTCCTGTCCTGGCTTTGTTGGTTGAAGTTCCCCAGGGAGTAGACACAAAAATGATTCCATTAAATTTGAAGTTGAGGATGCCACTGGGACAGGTTAGTGTGCAGCCCTATGGGAAAGTGTGCCAGCTCTTCGGTGGGTTGCATGTGTCCTGGTGGGTGGAGGCTGGGAGGTGGTGAGAGGCTAACATGGACTCCAGCATGTCCTTAAGGATTTAGTTTGTCTTTTCTCTTCCTTCCTTCATGTTCATCTTTCCTTCATGACTGCCTGGCCTTCTGACTTCAGGTCTGGCATCAGATGCAAAAGCAACAGCAGTACATAAACACTGTGGCTAGTTCTTCTAATCACAAACAGTCAAATATGTATCACACTTCACGATTTTCTCCATTTGAACACCAACTGACTGAGTTGGAATCACGTATCTTCCTCTTGCTATGAATGTGAAATTAGGCGAACATTTCTAAGCCTAGGTTTCTTCATTTGAAAAATGGGGTTAACATGAGCTAGCATCTAGGACTGCTATGAAGATTATATGAGCTAAAAGTGGATCACTCTTAAAGCATACAGGAAGCACTCAGTAAATGGATACTGCTACATACAAAACTTAACTTTGTCTCCAGCTGATTCTACTTAGTATCACAGAGTATGGGGATTGGAAGAAAAATTTTTACTCTCTTTTTGGTTGATTATACACATTAAATTTGTGCATGCACATAACATACATTGTTCATTTTTACCCCCTGACACCCTTTGTCCATCTTTTCACCTCCCTAATTTCACATTTTTGGAGGGTTTGCAATGTGTATAAATATTTTGTTCATGTCCACCCCCCTGGAAGAAATTTTAAGAAGCCATTTGAACCAGTGACTTGCTTTAAAAGGGCCAGCCTTCTCAGTCTTTCTAAGGAACAGGTCTTACCTTTGTTTAGTGTTGCTATAGTCAGTGTCATTCACAAGATAGATACTGGAGAAGAATTCCTTTACTGCTTATTTCTCCTGAGAGCAGGGTTTTAAAACAAACGTAAAATTTTACATTTCAGTAGCCTTTCTGAGTTTTCTTCTATTAATTTGGGAAATTGGAAAATTTCATTTCCAAAGTACCTAAATTCTAAAATTTCTATAAATAGCGGTCAGTAGGGAGGCTATGCATTGACTTCATGAAGATTTCTTTGGTTTTAAATTTATTTTGAGTGGGAGTGTTCCCCAGACATTATTGTCAGAATCATTTTTTTACAACCACCCAGAAAAAAGTCTCTACATTATAGCCTAATCTTGTTTATGATTCAAATGAAATTTGACCTTTGACATCAAAGGATTTGATGCTGTTTCCAAAGGCCAGATTTGTTGACTAAGGATGAAGATATTCTGATACAACAGCTGGGTTCCAAAACTTTTTTAGATGATATCAGTGTTACCTTGGGCTATCACTAGAGTTTAATTTTTATCTCAGCAAATCAGAGGAAGCAAAGACTTGGTAAATGCTCTAAATCAGAGTGCAATGAGTGAAGAAGGCTGAGTCAAGTTCTGGTTCCAGCATTTGCTGGCTGTGTTCCCTCAGGATGCCACTTCACTCGTGGAAGTTCAGAAGACTTCAATAATGGGAGGATAGTGCATCTATCTATCTTTCTTGCAGAACTATTGTGAAGCACAAATGAGACGATATATATGAGAATGTTTTGTTCATTTGAAAGCATCCAAAACTATAAAATGGAGGTTGGTGAATTATGGCCCATGGCTCTGGTCCAGCCAGTTGCCTGTTTTTGCACACCCAGTGAGCGAAGGACAACGTAGGTGAATGTTAGTACCAGTTTGCTAACAGGGAACTCTAACTTCAAACCCTATTAAAAATGTTCCCACTCCCCTCCACCTCCCCAAAAGAATTCCTTTCTTTGCCTTAGTAAATCTGTGTTACTGGCATTTGCACTCAATTATTATTATTATATTTTGAATTTTGTTAACTTATAATTTCATGGAGATTTGTCTTCACTTTTGTTATATAAGTTCCTACATAATATTCTCTCTTTTGCCTCTTGGCTTGAAAAACCTAAAATATTTACTTTCTGACCTTTTCGCAGGAAAAACATTGTTGATCCCTTCTATAAAGTGTTGTGCAAAAGGGTCTGTGTTATTAGTAAAAAAAAATGCAGTCATTGTTCATAAGTAAGGTTTGCAGTAAACAATTTACTTTTCTTCTTAGTTGTATTAAACATTCTCTCTGCTAATGCTTTTAAATTGTACAATACAATTTCTTATAAACAGTACAAAATTTTCAGATGAGAGAGATACATATCTGCTATTTGGCTAAATTATCATGACTTTATAGTCTGAATTTATTATTATAATCTGAATTACAAAATTCCATATTTGTGAAAATTTGGAAGAAATGGAATTAAAAAATTAAAAAAAAAAGATTCTGAAGAACCAAATCAAAAATAGAAATGCTGGTGTAAAAGACCCCAAGCTCTAAAAGACCCTCCAAAGGCTTCTGAGATCCCGGGGGAACTTCAGCTCCGGGGGAACCCGATAGAGAGAGACGTGTGTGGAAGTAATGTACCAAGGCCTCATGGAGGAAAGTGTAACTCTCATGGGGAGCATGGCTGTTCTAGTGATGGCAGTGAGCTCAGTTCTGTGTAGAAAAGCCTTAGCCCACAAAACTAGATTTGGATGAGAATGATTTCAGATGTGACGTCCCTATCGGAAACACAAAAAACTAATGCGGTCTTCAGGGGACACAGCCTCCCTCGTACAGTTTCCTGGACACGTGTGGATGCCTTCGTGCAAGAAAAGAAAAAAAATAGGAAGAGAAAGAGAAGGAAGGTGCAAGTAAGGGAGAAGGTTTTCAAACGTATAGCGCTTTGCTTCTAACGCTGTATCGGATATTTGCCTTAAGGTGTGCCTGAAGCGCCTTTGTGAGAGACTTAAGTGGCAAATTTGATTTCACAAATGATAGGAGCCAGGATTGCAAAGGTGGCGTTTCTCTTCTGGTGTGAAGAGGAAATCAGAGGAGATGAAAGAGAGAATAACCTTTGCCTCATAATTTCCCTTCCCCTCCTCTCCATGTAAGCCACATTAGTCTCTCAGTAAAGGTACTTGGAGAAACTTGCTAAAATTTTCCCTCATGCTTGAAATTTACTTACCCTGGGTAACAGGAAATGTGGAGTCTTGTGATGTAGATTGTTATACCAGATGGTAATCTTAGCACATGCTATTTATGTAGATCAGCCCTGTGCATGAGTCACGCATTTAAGGCTGACTTCAGCCACTGTGGAACCAGGCTCTGCACCACTGCTATTAATAAATAATAACAAGGGTGCCGATTATGCATCGTTTTGATGCACACTTAATGAAGTCATTGCCTTTACACAGTGTTAAATCTGGAGTTATTCTCTTTTTCTAAATAGTACTTTATTAATGCTTGGCTGTATTGTCAGATTGCTATTCCTCACTGGAAAGGACAGGCACAAAATTTAACTGTCTTATTAGACAATTAAGAAATCTGCCACTCTCAATGAACTATCCATTGACTGCTCTACTTTGTCCTTCCTTTGAAGAACGTAATTATTTTTATTTAAATAGTCCTCTTCTAGGCTCTGTGCTTTGAGGGCTGACCACTACATAATGGGGCCCATGACCTGGCCCCTGTGATTCTAATTATTATTTTAATGATAAAGATGAATTTGTGTGGAGTGATAATTCACAATTACATTAGTCAGAGTTAAACAGAACAAATAGAATCTATATAATTTTAATGATTTAATAGATTGGCTCATAGAATCCAAGGCTGAATAGTCCCACAATGGTCATGTGCAGGCTGGAGAGCTGGGGAAACCAGCCACTGCTCAATCCAAGAAGCTGGAAGCTGCAGAATGAGAGAACCCAACACTACATCCCCAAGCTGAGGCTGAAGGCCTGGATCCCCCGGAGGCTGCTGGTCCAGGTCCACATTCAAAGGCTGAAGAAACTGGAGTGTGATGCCCACTGGTGACAGCAGTATTAAATGAGTGGGAGAAGGATCTTCCAGGCAAGACGGAGCTTTTCCTGTCTGCTTTTCCACTCTGTCTGGGCCACCAGCCTATGCACGGAGCTGCCCACATACAAGGGCAGGTCTTCCTCACTCAGTTGGCCAACCCACATGCCAGCCTTCCATGGAAGCACCCTGACAGACACACCCAGGAGTGTGCTTTACCAGTTCCCTGGGCATCCCTCCATCCGGTCAAGTTGACATCCTTCTCTTCTCTAGCTCATTTGACCATGGATGACAGTTTCATATATATTATAACTTTGAATATGTGGTAGTTGCCATAAATCAGGGAGGAAAGTCTGTGTAAAAACAAACTCTTCCAAGACAGCGTTATGTTTAGATCAAAATGTTCTCCCAGGTCTCATGTGTTCAGAGGTGGTGGTTTTGGGAAATGATTGGATCATGGGGATTAGCCCACTGATGACTTCCTGGAGGACGCGGGGCTTGGTTGGAGAGGTGGGTCACTGGCAGTGTGGCCTGGAAGGGTGTATTCTTATCCCTGGCTCCTCCCTTCTCTCTCTTTGCCTCCTGGCTGTCATGGTGTGAGCACTGTCTTCTGCCATGCATTTCTGCCTTGCTTTTTCTACTTTGGAGCCAGCCAATAATGAGCTGAACCACTGGAAACCATGAATGAAAATAAACCTCTCCTCCTTTAAATTGTGGGTGTTGCATATTTTATTACAGCAACAAGAAAGTGACTGATACAGTCAGGAAGCATGTTTTCTTTGCTCCCAACTATCCATCCCTTCAGACTTCTTGCCTTCATTTCCCACACTTTTTCCTTAATTGTGCTTTGAACCATGCTCTTCACCACATGATCAGCACCTTTTTGGCTTTCTAACAGTCTGTACACTTTTTCTAAGGTGACACATGTGTGTCCTCTTGCTTTTGGGGCTTCAACTGAATTTTGTCCTCCCACTGCAAGGGTGCCATTTCACTGCACATCCAGCACCCCCACACATTTCCTGGTGTCTGAAAAGTGTGTCTCTTCTGTTTTCTCTCCCTCCCTTCCCAGCTGTGGTTGACCTCTACACGTGGTCCTCTGCCGGCCCCTGGGGACTGTGGCACCGAGAGTCAGTGCTGCCTGACGCTTCCTCAGGCCGCCTCTGGCTGTTCTTTGGCCCCTCCAGGCAGGTCATGTTGTTTCTTCAGCTTTCCTCTGAGGGGATTCATCCCGGCCTTCTCTTGCTTTTCAGAGTTTGTTTTGGTGACAGCATTGTCTTCACAGGCAAACCTGGAAAGGTCAGCCCACCTTCCTGCATGTGTCCTGCTTGCTCTAGGAGAGACATACACTCATAATTTTCATTCTTGGTTTCTCTTACACAAACAATGTTTCAGATCCAATGTCATTAGGATAGGGACTATAAATGTTTAATTGTTATGGCGTACATGCATCTATTTTTTTCTTGGCCTCATTTTATATTAAATTGGGATCAGGAAACACAGATAGCAAGTTCATAAGGGGTTTGAATTTGTACAGAGTTCCATGGGAGCAGTGTAGTGACTAAGGGTGCAAAAGAGAAAGTCTCCATGAGAAATAAAAGCCACTGGCTTTCCTCTTTGCAGTGGGAGATTGGGAGTGAATACTTTCTGAAATTACCAGTAATACTTAGTCCTAATTTTAGGTGACTTTTGTCTCAGTATATTTTGTTGTTGTTGTTGCTGCTTTAATGAGTGAGTCACACAGCTAGGATGCCCATAGAATTCTATAGCATGAGATCTTTTATCATCAAGGGTTTTACTGGGCACAGGTTTCCCTGAGGGCTGCCATGTGACCTTGGAGCACATCGAGCTCTGTCCTGGCAGGCCATCCTCCCTCCCTCCTCATCTGTATGAAGGGCTCAATTTTCCCTCAGAGGAAAGAATCCTTTCACACTTTACTAAGAACAAAGCAAACCTCCTGTGAGACAACCCCAGCCCTGATCCTGGGAGAGGGAGGATCCCCAAAGTCAACACCACAATTTGCTAAGAGATCAGGCTCTGGAATCAGATCAGTGTGGACTGAGTTACAGCCCCAGTGACTATAACCTCTGACAAGTGGCAAGACCTCCTCTGCCCTGAATTCCTCATGGATTAAGTGAGAGTAATGTAGCATCCATCTCATAAATTGGCTGTGAGGCTCCAATGAGAGAATCACAAAAAGTACCTGGCACCAGCAGATGGCAGCTATTTTTGTCTATGATCCACGAGGCAGAGCATTTCTGAGCTCTCCCCATCTGACATGGAGATGCCCTTACATCATCCTTCATGGCTATCCTTAATCACTCATGTTATTTGACTTCTGAGAGTCTATCACCAGCTTCCCACCAAGCCAAATCCTATAAAACAGCAGGGATAACAGTGGGATAAGCATTCCCTGTGGAGCTTTGGGATCCTGAAATTTGCCAGAATTTCTAGAGCATCAGTAATCAAGAACACTAAAACGTAGATTTGTGGTCTATGATTAATGTAACCTCTCCCCTGCTCCCCCTGACCCCTAAATACTAGACTCCTATAATCGTACAAGATTCCCAGGTAGTAACACAAAGGTGTGAACTAGGGGACCAAGGCTGGCATTGGCAGAGGTATCAGAGCTGTCTCTTCCACCTCTTGTAGCCTCTAAACCACAACAGTGAACCCCTTAGCCAGTGTATAAACTCCTTGAAGGGCTTGATGATTTCTGGAGGGAGAAAGGTGGGGTTAGAATTTGCAGTGATGTGAAACAGGCTAACTTATATTGCTTCCGGGATCAGCTGAAAAGTCTATTTCTCTTGAAAATAATGAGCCTTACTGTAACCTCTACATGCAGGACCTATCCGAAGACTAGCAGAGCTCATGTTCACACATTTTCAGCTACAGTGCTTGTACACTTATTTCAAGATGATTATGATCATCTAGTTAAGGACATAATTCACCCTTAAAATGTGAAGAATGTTCATTATAAAGATTTTATGAACATACTCTTCTCGTCCTCTGTTTCCCTGAACAGAGTTTCTCTCCACAGAGTTGAGTTGTTTTGCTGTTTTCTGAAAAACGTATTTTCATTTGTTGAAATTTTTAACAAGAATTAGAAAGTTCTTTTTTATTTTTCCTGTGGTGCTATTGTGGATTGAAACCAAACCCTCATGCATAGTAGACAAGCACTTTACCACTGAGCTATACTCCCAGCCCAAGAATTAGAAAATTCTTGCATACAGCTATCACAACTCTTCTCTGATGTTTTGTTAATTTATGACTACATGTCAATAGGTGTCAACAGGATGGTCCTGTGAGAAAATGCCAAAAACAAAATCCAAAGACACTTGAGGAATGAGTCATTGCCACTGAGCTTCTTCCATAAATGGTCTTAACCTAAGCAGGACTCTAAAACCAACAGTGATTTAGTTGCTAGAAAGGCATTTGCACTTAACAATGACCATATGAATGATCTTTCAGTTTCTATTGGCAGTTCTTTAATCTAAGCCTGGAAGTGGGAGTTTAAAGGGGACTTGGAGGGAAAGCTCAGTCCTTCTCTAACACATAAACCCCTCTAAACTGCCCATGATGGTCCAACCTCTGTACCACCCCGGTGCTGTCCACTAGAAATAGAATGAGAGCCAAAAATGCAATCTGTGTATACAATTTAAAATATTTTAGTAGTCACATTAAAAAAGTAAAAATAAAACATTTGAAATTAATTTTAGTACCATATTTTCCTTAACTTAGCACTTCTAAACTATTATTACTTTAGCATGTAATTATAAAAATCATGAACAAGAAACTGTATGTTCCTTTGCTTCATACCAAATATTTTACAAATTCAGAGTATTTTACAGCTGAAGAACATCTCAATTTGGATGAGGCATGCTTCAGGAGCTCAGTAGCCACATGCAGTTAGTGGCTACTGTCTTGGGTAACTGAGTTCTGTATAATCACAAAGGTATCATTCACCCAAATGCCTCTGAACCTTCTCCGGAAAACAAATGTATTTTTAAACAGTTTTTTTTTTTTTTTTTTTTGTGGGTACCGGGGGTCGACCTCAGGACCTCGTGTGCCAGCAGGCGCCCGTGCCGCTGAGCGATATCACCGGCCCCTTTTTCGTATGTGGGTTCCGGGAGTTGAACTCGGGCCCTCGCGCTTGCCGGGCAGGCGCTTACGCCGCTGAGCCATCTCACCGGCCCTTTAAACAGTTTTAGATACCTGGAAATTCTTCCTTGTGTGGCACTGAAATCTTGATATTTTCAATTTCTATCCTTAGTCTTTGTCACCTCCTCAATCACACATTTTAGTGTTACTATTTCAGTTTTTGGTAGTGGCAATTATTGTGAAAGAACTTGGGTTATTTTCAGGTGGTCCCTTTTTAAACCACATTTCCCCATCCTTTACCCTTCAAACTGATTTTTTTAGATCAGCTATAGAATTTTCCATTTAGAGCTATGACATTTACCTAGCTGTTTGGGCCATTGTCCAAGGGATTAAAATCTTTTTTTTGGAATGAAGTCCTTTCAGCTGACTGATCAGGCAGCCTTCTCAGTTTCTAGTTATCGATACGTGTCATCAGCCTGCATCACGTCTCATCACTGGGTTGATTTTATTCTGAGGTACATATGTTTACTCATACAGGGTCTGAGGCAGAGGGCAGCCCAGCCATGGCTCACTGAGCGCCTTCCTTCCTGCCAAGTGCCCTCTGTGGTGAGTCCACTTGGGGCACAGTCACTGAACCAGATACCCAGTCACCAACCAATTGGTCATTCAGCCCCAGCTCTTCATCCTCTCACTGACATCGTGCCTCACCTTGCTCTCTCCAGACACACAAAGTTCTCTGCTGTCAGAACAGGAAATAAGTCAATATTTCTTGCTTAATTCAGTGAAGGCATCATGGGCTTGGTCCAGAACCACATTTTTCTTTCTCAAATTTTTATCACCTTTCATACTCTTGGTAGTTCCTCAAAATAACTGACAGTGGTTCACAGTTCTCATTTTTGGGTCTCTTTATCCCAGGGATATTATACACAATCCTATTTCAGCATTAACTCTTCTGTTAATATTTATTCTATTCCATGGGTCTGAAATTACTTCCATACATTTTGGTGTGGGTTTTATAACTAATGATTTTATAGCTACTAATTTGTAAATAGTTTCTATGGCTAACTTATGGAAAGAGGCAATAGGTTCCAGAGAAAGAGAGAGAGAAACAGAAAATTTTTCTGTCAGTGCACATTTCTGAAGTCAGAAGGTCTTACAAGAGAGATGATGAGAAGATATTTCCTGGGACAGAGGTAGAAAGAAAGCAGACATTTTTGCCATAGAATGCAGAATTTCTGATATCATTTTCTTTGCCTTTAACCTCTCTGTCCTTACTGATTCACTTTTTTTTTTCTGCACTGCTTGTTCTTTTTTCTTCTTAATATTCCAGCTCGCTGCTTCTCTTTAAATTAAAGGCATAGGCATCATTTTCTTTTCCAGTAGCATGGGCACCAGATGTGAAGGTCCTTTCCTAAAAGCAGAGGAGAGCAACCAAAGAGGCCTAGGGAAAGAACAGACGTTTCTCCAGCTGCTTCTCAAGTTTGGACTCACGTGGGATCCAAAGCTGGGTCATGGTGTGAGCTCATCCTTGACTATATTGTGTTTTAATTTTCTCTTTCTGGGTGTGTCTCACCCTTGATTTGTGAACTCCTGGATATCGGAGTCTACATCTGATCAATCTTTATGTTCTTAGGACCTCATGCTGAGTAGGCGTTATGTAAATACCGTGTCGTAAGGGGGCACCACTAGTACTGGTGTGGAGCACCAGCCTCATGGCTGGCCAAACCTGTTGCTTGGTTGGGTAGTTCTAAAGGCAGCAAGATTTCCTTTTCAGGTTAACCTACATCTAACCTTCTGAACTGCCGTTTTCCCATAGAAAACATTTCTTCCTCATGTGCTGATTCTAAGTATTCAACTCAAAGCTTTAGGCTCCACACCGCCAGCAATTCTGTTTTCAACAGGAAGTCCTGTGCTTAATCCTGTGCTTGTTCAACCATCTTCATTCCAGTGGTATTCCGGTGGCCAGCTTCTGGCATGCCAACCACACAGGTCATTCCGGGAGAAGTCCAAATTCCATTTAGACACATTTTGAACTCATCTAAATATTGTACTTTCTCAGGCTTCCAGGGAGCCAGTGTTTATCACTGGGTGAGTACAGTTACAGAGAGATCAAGGTCTTAGTTTATTCTGGGTCACATCCATTGCAATGGCCTCATTTAGGCTAAGCAGGCCTCTTGTTCCTCACTACTTCTCTGGGTCTTAGAGTCGATTTCCTGTTGTGTTGCCCTCTTTCCTGGGGCAAACCCCTGTGCTTTGCACTCTCTCCTGTGCTCACCATGGGATGATACAGTATGTGGCACCCAGTGTCTGACATTCTTATCTGGCATGGGCTGATTTGTGAATCACATGTCATAGCAGAACTTTAAATCTCATGCCCAACACAGAAAGAGATGACACCAGTGCTTTGCAATGTCTTTAGGCACAAAATACGTTAACTCACTGATCCCACAACCCTGACCCTTCTCTCCTCCTTGCATTTTGTTTCAAGATGTTTACAAATTGTGTCATCTTTGCTTGTGAGATATGATGTTAGGATGAAGGTATGTCCATAGTATGAATCTACACTCAAAATATTGCAAAGAACTAGAGACCATAATTATACCGGCTTTGATCACACTGATTCCACCAATTAAAATTTCCACTGAGAAGAACGCTGTGGAATCATGTAACCCCATGAATTACCTAATAATGATAGAAGTATTCAAAGCATTAGTGATTAATGAACAGATGTGAAGAGGCAATGCAAGCTTATGGGAAACCGTTTCTAATGGTGATGTCAGTAAGGAAAAATTTGCAGACATAATTACTAAAAAATTATCAGAGACTTCCTTGTCAAGTATTTTGTATGTTTATAAAGCTGTTGGTGACTCATTTTAGAAGTCTGGGAGACTTATTTGATTTGGAATCAGGATTTTATTATAGCTTAGCTGTTATGTAATAGTTTACCCAGACTGATGGGGAGATATTCTTCCATGTCAACATAACTTGTATGTGTGTAGTGAGATTTCCTTGTAATTATTTCAGCAATTCATATCTGAATGCTTTCCCATATTTTCATGCCTGAAGTATATTCTTAGTTTGTGAAATAGAGTGTAAGAAAGGCTGTGAGATAATTATTCAGTAGATAACTATGAAATCTAATGGTTAATGCATTGGAACAAAGTTGTTTTGGGTTATGAAGTAGGTCATGTCACATCGAATGGCTGCTTCTGCCATGCCATAAACCTAAAGTATGAGTTTTTGTCATACATATGTGTGCTTCTAATAACAATAAGCCAAAGTTCTCCAAGACTTTACTGTAGTCAATACCATAATTAGTCAAATTTTACCCACATTCCCCAAATTCCAATGCTTGAGTACGAAGTCATCTGGGTACGTCCAGTTTTTTTGTTGGCTGGGAAACTATTGTTTGATCAACACCTCTAGTTGCTAACTAGAAGCATTTCATGTGGAGTTTCCAAAACACTAATAGCAACCAGAAAGACATGTGTCTGTTCCTTGCTTCAGATTTTAATGGTGTTGTTGTCTCCAGAATAACTCCAAAAGAAACATAGCCTGAAAGATGTGGTGTCCTTCAAGAAAGATTGGCTGCCATCTTTGCTCTGAAAAGGGCAGTGTGGAGAAATACTTAAGCAAGATAAGCAGGGCAGGCTTTCGTATTCCCTTTTTGGCTCTTCAGTTGTTTAGCTGCTACTGTACAATTGACAGTTGTTGTTATTTATTTGCTTGTTTCTTTCTACAAAAGTTTCTTTATTAACTCAAGAAAGCAGAATCTAGCCATAAAACTACATAATTAGCCTGAATATTTGCCTCCTTGGGCTTACACATAGATGTGGGGATCTCCTTTAAACACTTCTAAATGGATTTATTTTATCACTTGGTGTCGCATTTGGTAATCCCTTGTGGAATATATAGTAACATGGAAATGAACAAAGGATAGGATAATGGAAAGCAGACTTTGAAACAGTAGAGAAAAAGGAATGGATTTGCTCCTTTGGGTAAATGGAGGTTAATAAAATATTTTGAATGGTAGTTACATAATTCATCAACGTTACCAACAGAAGTGCCTCTGTTTTGCAATGGTGAATAATGAAGTACAAAGGCGCCACTTCCTTTTGGCTGGTTTTTAGTTTACAATAAACAATGCTGCTATTTTAATTCCTGAAGTACACAGTGTCACGCAAGATGGATTCTAGAGGAAGGAATTCAGCTTCCTTTTGGCATCTTTTGGAAATTCTCAAAGGCAAGGATGCTGCTCTGCCACTTCCTGGTGAGCATCCTTGGGACCATGTAATACCTTGTGGGATGAGGCTGATTATGCACAAGTGTCCCAGGATCTCTAGGCAGGATTCTGTGGATGATCAGGAATCAAATCCAGGTGGTCCCTTGGAGGATGGGCTGATGAGTTCGGTAGCAGTATCAGCACCACATTTTGGAAGGTATTAGACAGTCAAGAGCATGGTCGACAACAGAAGGGGGCCTCTCTGTCAGTGCTGGAGTCAGCCATGATGAACCTGCGTGGCTGTGTGTGTGAATGCAGCCCCGGCTCTTTGTGATATTATTGATCTGTTTGCACAGTGATGCTTCTCTCTGTCTCTCTGTCTCTGTCTCTGTCTCTCTATCTCTCTCCCAACCCAGTGGAATTCACCAGCTCTCATTTCCACTTAATCTTTTGTTTGGAAGGTGCACAAAACAAAGAATAATCCTAAAATTAACATCTAGCCTTTACTGAGTTCTTGCTACTTGAAAAGTATTTTACTGAATAGTTAAGTGAACTACCTCATTGAGAGCCTTAAAGAGCTTTATGAAGTTCATAGATGCTCTTCAATTTATAATGGGGTTACGTCCTGATGAACTTAGATTGAAAATACAAAATGCGTTTAAAGCGCCTAATCTACCAAACATTACAGCTTATCTAGCCTACCTTAAATGTGCTCTGAACATTTGCACTGGCCTGCAGTTGGGCAAAATTGTTGAACACAAAGCCTATTTTATAAAGCAGCATTGAGTATCTCATGTAGATTTTTTAAATGTAGTACACTGTAGAGCACCAGTTGTTTGGTCTTGTGAATGCATAGCTGATGTGGGGCTGTGGCATATTGGTGACCCTGCATATTGTGGACCCTGGAAAACATCAAAATACAAAGTTCAGAGCAGTTTCTACTTTATGTATGTCTTAATTACTTTTCTCATTGCTGAGACGAACACCGAACACCCACAAGTTAAAAGAGGAAAGGTTTGTAGAGGTTTCAGTTTGTAGAGGTTTCAGTCCATAAGTCAGCTGGATCCAAGGCAGGTTGGCAAGGCACAGGGCCATCACAGAGGAGAAACAATTCATGGCATGGCAGGCAGAAGGCAGCAGGCAGCAAGCAGCAGCAGCAGAGAGCCTGCCTTCCCTCTCTCCCTTTATATTCCATCCAGGCTATCAGCCTATTGATTGGTGCTACCCACACCCAGAGTGGGACTCCCATTATCCACACACAGAACTATGCTAATTCCAATCAGTGGACTAATTTAGTACCACACACATTTAATCTCAGTATCACATGCCCTAGATCAGCCAGCTCCAAAATGCCCCGCCTATGAGTGCATGAGGCTTTGGGGGGCCAGCTAGATACAAACCATAACAATGGGTATTATTTTCACACCATGATGTTGAAGAGCAACATCTCTCCATCATAAGTTAGAGACTGTGTATTATCACTCTCATTTTAAAGATGGGGAAACTGAGTTTTGAGAGAGACCTGCCTTAGGTCACAGGTGAGACAGTGGCAGAAGGGGACTGAGACCCAAGCCACCCAACTCCAGAGCCAATATGCTTCCATATCACAGCCCATGTGCTGTCTGCTGTGCCCCACATATGTGGAAGACTGTACCCAAGCAGACTGATGTCATAGCCAAAATGGGAAGGAAGTCGAACTATCCATAGCACCTTACAAACAGGTATCTTCCATATTACACTGCCAAATCCCACTGCTGATATCAGAGCTCAAGTCGCCATTACCTAGGACTTGAACATTTTTGAAAGTTGTTATTTTTCACTAATTATAATGATTATATTATATTTTTAAAAATTTATAAAAAATAAGAAAAGTTGACATCAGGGGAAATATCACCTAAAATCTCTCTAATTAGGGATAGATGTATGATTTATTTTAGCTATTTTTTCGTTCATATTTTAGAGTTATATACATATATGTGAATCTATATATTTGACCTGCAACTTTAAAATTTAACTTTATTAAATAGGCATTTTCCCATATTATTACAAACTCCTATTAAATATATTTTAATGGTTGTAGAATATTCCACCTTACTACTATCATCAGTCCTTATGGTGATTTTGAAATTTGTCTATTTATTGTAATGTAATAATAAACATCTTTGTTCCTAAAGTTTTTTCTGACAGTATCCTCTTACTTTCTTCTCTTTTCTGTCTTTCTGTACACACAATAGGAGCCGATGAACAATTTTCCTAAACTCTGTTTGCCCTGATGCAAATCCACAATGCCATCAATTTAAATTTAAATTTAAATTCTTCAGCCTGGTACCCAATATACTTTGTGCTCTGGTTCAGTCTTCCTTCAAGCCTCATCTTGACTTCTCTCACATCCTGAACTCCAGTCCTGTGCGCAGCTTGGGAAAAGCCATGCATGCTTGCAATTCTGTGGAACTCTTGGTGACCCCCAAGCTCCTGCCCAGTGACCAGTCCCCACCCCCCCTCTCCTGGGGCTCTTCCTCATCAGACCAACTTACTGTGCTTCCTCCCTCCCTAGAACACTGACTTGGGCAGGCTTGAATTTGTCCTTTTCTCTGAATTCCCACTGCTAGAACAGAAAGCATCTGACCTGTTGGGTTAAAAGAATTGTGTAAGGAATGAACAAATGATATTCATCTCCTCTGTAACAGGTGTGATCCAAATATGCAGAAAATGTTCAAATTTTAAAAAATTATTACAGTAAAAGACATGTTACCATTAATTCCTTGTCAAAATACTCCCCATACTTTGGACACACTTATCCCATCATTCTTGCCACTTTCTGAAGCAGTTCTGAAGTCCCCTTTTATGAGTGTCTTTACTTGTGCTGTCCTGGATGCCTTGATGCCCTAATAGATTCAAAACTTTTATCTTTCATGATCATTTTGACTTTGGAGAAGAGCCAGGAGTTGCACAGTGCCAGATCTGGTGGACGAGTTAGAGGGGGACGCACTGCTTTGTTTCTATTTGACAGAAATTGACTCAAAGTTTTGAATCAATTCAGGACATCAAGGGAGGCAGCCACAAGAGATATTCACCAAAGAGAACTTGCAGAATTGCTTCAGTCTTTTACGAGACATTCTCTGACCCAGATTTCTGCTCTGGCTAGGGAAAACTGGGTCTAATGCTCAGCAAAGTCACCTCCTTGCCATTTAGTTGGGACTGTGGAGCTCTTAATTTTGCACTAATTGCATCTAAAAGGAGGTCTTTGATTCTTCAGTGCACATCAAGGCCAAATCCCACCATTAAGGCACAATTTCCTCAAAGTACATTTTAGGTGCCAGAGATACCTTCTAGCTGAGAAGGACCATTTCTTTACTATTAAAATAACTAGATTCACTGAAATTTAGAAAGACTATTGATTCTAGGGATCTTATTTTATATTCAAGGGAACTGAAGATTAAAGAAGCTGTGAGTTTCTGAAGGCCCCGTAGCAGTCAGAGGCAGGAATGGAAGTCTTTCGGGGATGACAAGCTGTTATTGTCATCTTGGTGTGAAGGCTAAAGGACAGGAAGGGCTGAGTCTTCCCTTGTAAGGGTTATATGACAAGGCTACAGCTCTTGGCCAGCTCATTTCTAAGAAGCATGAGAGGGAGATTTCTGAAGGGAAATGAGCAGGATGCAGACACCGACTTGAGCTGGATGATTCAAAGATGAGTGTTAGAGGCACTGGGAGGGTGGTGGGGAGAAGCGAGATGTTTTACAAGAACCCAATGCTTCGTCATGGCCATAGCCTCCAGTCAGTGTGCTCACAGATGTCTGAAACTGTCTTTCATTTGATAGCTCCTGTGTTTAGAACCTTGTCCAGCTACACTCATGGAGACGTGTTGAATGAATCAGTGGTCCCACACAGAGGGGTAGCTAAGCGAATTCAGATCTGTGGGGTTGGGGGAGAATAACTAAAAACAAAACTCTAATATACAAAAGTTCTTCTGATACAGGGTTGTAAATATTTAAGATATCATCAAGCTTTTGTCAACTAAATCTGAATAGAAAAGTTAAACTTCAATTACTGAGATAGGAGAAACAAGGCAGGCGGAAATGACACCAATCACATGTGAGAGACCATACATGATCTTCCCAAGTCAGAGTTCATGGATGTGTGTTTGATCATTCATCCATCCATCCATCCATCCATCCATCCATCCACCCATCCATCCAATACTACATAAGTGCCATTTGGTAGGACAGGATACAAAACTGGCAATGAGGTTACCTTTAAGGAGCTCAGGAGTCTATTACAAATAATTCAGCCCCCTCTTTGCTCTAAATCTGTGTGTTCTATAGTATAAAATAAAATGAGAAGATGTTGAATGGAAAACATTTTAAGGAAACTGGCATTATTCTTTATGTGTTCTTAATAGGAAAGAGTTTGAAGTTTCTATCCACTTCATTTGTAATTTGTGTCTCCAGAGAGGGGAATTTGAAAGTGATTTTGGAATTTTCCCCAAAGAAGATACCTTTCCTCCCATGGCCTTTGTGTGTCTCAGGAATGCAGAATGTGGTGGCTGCCCCTGCAGCAGGTCTGATGTCATAAACTCCGCGGGAGTCCTCACGATGCTGGGCACATCCAGGGCTCACAGTCAGTCCTTACATGGGCAAAGCAAATTTGCTCTGAGGCTGCCTTACCTCAGATCAGTTAAGCAAACCCACGAATGCAGTGGTCTGGGTATGACATACCATTCTACTCAGTGACCTAAGATTTCTAAACATGCTCACAGCAAACAACTTGGAATAAAGTCCAATTGTCTATAGGGTCTGACAGGTTTGTTTCTAGCTAAAATCAGCCCCAAATCAGAAGACTGGTAATCCATGCCTGGTATTCTAAAAGTAAAAACTCTAAAGAAGTTTGGAATATGTCAAGTAATGACTGTGTGTAAAAATTAAGATCATATGGTAAAGAATTCTGAGCAGGGATGGTAATCAAAATATTTTTCTGGAATGGCATCCAGCAGTCAGAACAGATGTCGGTCATGTCCACTGATTGATGTCGGCTTGCTTCTGTGTTAAGCTCACTGACCTGTCACCTAAATTTTACCTGTATACTTGGTATAGATGGAAATCAGCTTATATATAAAGCCTGAATTGTACTTCAGCCTCTTATGCAGGTGAACATGCACTTCACAAAGAGTATTTATTCTTTGTTTCATATTATCATTTTTTTCTTCTCTGTTAGATTATTTTTAATATGTAAGCATATTGTGTTATATCTTATTTATGAAACAATACCCACCCCTTTAAAATAAAGACCTTTACACAAAATCATCCTTTTCTCTACCTTGTTTCATTTCTTCTCCTTATAGAAACTCCTAGAACGAGCTTTTTCCACACTCTTTGTGCTCCTTTCCTCTTTGTTCACTTGCTCGGGAATCCCGGCTTCCTTCTCTCCTCTGAAAATGCTCTTGTCAAAGTTACCAAGGACACGGTCCTGGCCACACCCAATGGGCCTCTCTCAGAGCTCCTTCAGGGAAGGCCGGCAGCATGGGACATGGGTGGTGTCACTGTCACCATGCTGATGGAAACACCCTTAGCTGTTCTTGTCCTTCATGTCCTGGCTGGCCCCACTGCTCAGCTTGGAAACACAGGTCCCCTGGGGAGTCTGCCCTCCACCCTCTCCCCTCTCTGACCACTCCTCAGCTGGCATGCACTCTCTAGGACGCCCCTCTGACCCCACTCTGACCTCTTGCATGGTGGTCTCCCTGGATCTCCCTCTGTAGCAGCAACTGCTGCCTGTCATTGTCCCTTTGTCCTGCCTAGTTTCCTACATAGCCCTCATCACCCCTGAGTCCCCTGTGAGCTCTCCAGCCTGTTCCCAGCATTTGTTCATCCTCTGTATCTCCCACTAGGACGCAGCTCCAGGAGGGCACAAGCCACTTGGTTTACCGAAAGTACGTTAAGGCCTAACAGTAATTCCTGGCAGAGATGATGGGCTCCATACATGTGTTGAGTACATAAATAAATGTGTAAATAAAAGACCAATAAGAAGAATGCTTCTCATGCTCTGTAAATAGATAAAAAGTTACCTTCTTTTCATTTGCAATGGAAGCTTCTGTCAGGAGCGGGTCAGGCTTTTGTTGGGTCAAATTCAACCACTTTCTTCTCCTTTTTTGTCTTCTCCCCCCCTCCTTTTTCTCCTTCTCCATTTTCACAGATTGTGGCTGCTTTCACATGTTCTTACATGGCACCATGGAAGAACTGAGACTGAGCTGGTGTGGGCCCTGCCAAGACGAACACACCTCCTCTACGAGCCTTGGTAAGAAGAGCGTGCTGACCCTTGGTTTACTCTGTACACCAGGGAGGCAACGTAACGTGAAAGGTGAGAATGGCTTGACCTAGATGTGCTGAGTTCACCTGCCAGTCCATCGCCTGAGCAGCGGTGCCTTGGGAAGGTCACTGTCCCCTCTGTGTCTCAGTTTTCTCAACTGAAGGTGGAAACGACCCAGGCACCAGTCACGTGGGGTAGTTGTGAAGATAAATTGAGTGAGCCAATCTGTGCGAAGTGATTAAGATTGCCCAAAGCATAGTGACATCATTATGTAGTGCAAAAGTGATGGGAAGTGCTGTGAAGGACTTGAGCACTGCACGAGGGTGTGCGTGTACTCTGTCCCTGGGGCGCCCTACAAGCGGCTGAGCGGCTCCCCCCTGCGCTGGCTCTTTCTACTGGACCTCGGGTGAGTTGCTTCAGCAGATGCATTTTCCCTCGGTTGCAGATGGAAAAGTTTACATGCAGACTGTGTTTGTGCCTAATCTTTTCAGGATACATATGAAAAAGCAAATAGCTGGTATGTGTCAACTGCTCACGTTTTGGTGGAATTCGGGGAAACACAGTTCCATGTAGAGGGCGGAAGTGGGCGGTGGCGGGAGGTTTGGGTAGGAAAATGGCGGTGCGCCACAAGATGGCGGTCGCTCAGGGTGTCCGCATGATTGGGGATCACTCCTACAAGATGGAGGATCGTCTCCATGCGGAAGGGCGGAAGCAGTAAGAGATGGGGTAGGGGACGGGCAGCCATGTTGGTCCTCAGGTATGTCAAGAATCACGGAGGCGGGGGGGCTATGATGGGGGGAATGAGAACAAAGGGAAGCCTCAGCTTGAGCTATAGTTTGTGCTATGTGGGGATCGGAAGGGCGAGCCTGTAACAATTCAGAAATTAATGTCCAATATGCGAAGGCAGTCACGGGGACTTTTTCAGGTCCGAAGACCCGGTAGTAATCTTGGAGTGCATAACCCACACGGCTCCAAACCTTCACATTGATAGTACCCTCCAGTGGAGACCAAGGGCAGATTTTATTTATAAACTCAAAGTAGGCAGTTAGGTGGGATTGTTTGATTTTGACTCCCCGGGCTTTGAGGGCCTGGGAGAGCCCTGAGACAAAGAGCTCATGTTCACTGAGATTCTGTCCCATGTTACACCCTACAGTATGAAAATGCTCACCGTGATTCAGACGAGAGACGAGAGAGAGAAGTCCTCGCGCGGATTACTGAGGGGGAGTCCTCATGGATGGGTCAAAGGCCGGCCGGCCACTCTTTTAAACCTTTGTAGGGTGATCCCTCATAGAACCTGTCGTTCTCGAGCCCCACGTTGGGCGCCAAAATGTCGTGACCCGCGGAGGCTCCGACCAGCAGAGCTCCCAGGGGCAGGAACGCGTAGCCCGAGAGACAGTATGGGGATGAAGAAAAACACATACGCAGTTTGAAGGCGAGGGCGAGAGAGAGTTTATTGAGGAAGTGCCAAGGCTTATATCTCTTTGAGGGAAGCAGTGGGAGGGTCTAATGGGTGACGTAGGATCAGGATGGGCGGAGGGAGCGCATGCTCAGATGTGAAGCTGGGTCATTTATGGCTCTCTATAGTTCCACTGTCATCCAGACATGTTGAGGGGTGTCTCCGTGGTGATTTGTCTGATACTCCTCTGTCCATGTGACCTGACACATCAGGTGGAAGGCATCCAACACCGCCCACCGACAAGGACTCCCTAAGCTTCTCTGCTTGTGTCTGCTCCCGTCTGGGTCTCTGCACTTGGGACCTCGGTGTGGCTTTTCCTGCCTGCTGTTCAATGCCCAGTGAGTGCTCCCTCTGTCAGTACCTGTGATCCCTTCACTTAGCAAATATGGAACCAGCTAGGTGCCCATCAACAGATGAATGGATAAAGAAAATGTGGTCTATAGACACAGCAGTGTATTACTCATCCACAAAACAATGAAATTATGCCATTTGCAGGAATATGAATAGAACCGGAGATCAGCAAGTTAAGCAAAATAAGCCATATCAAAAAGATGAGCATCACATTTTATCACATTTTTCCTAATATTAAAGATGGTAGAAGGCTTCTTTAAAATCATGTAAAAAAAAATCCTATCTTCACAAGCTAGCATTCTATTTGGTTGAGACCAGAGATTGAGCCTGAACTTTTTGTACACTCAGCACGTAGAACAGAGCCTGGCATACAGGATCTGCCCAGCAGTTCACTGAGCAGCTGCCTGACACTCTTAGCATGGGTCCCAAGAACCCGCAGGATGCAGCCCCTCCCAACATCTCTAGAGCCTTCCCATTGTCTCAGCCCCAGCATCTGCCCTGTCATCTTCTGTACCTGTCCACCTCCCAAGGACAGTCCCTGCATCTGAATGGCTCTTCGCTTTGCCTTGCTGGTTATACTCACCTTTCAGATATTAGCTCATAATTACTGCTTTCAAGACACTGCAGTGAGCTTTCTTATCCCAACCAGGGCTAACATTGGCCTCTCATCCCCTTGCTTTCCCCTTCCCCTCATGATATCACCATGTCATTGTTTATGATCATATAATACATTAAAAATTTTTAATTTTTATAACGCATATACCATACTTTGGCATATCTATCCCTACCATTACCCTGCCTTATACCCCTCTCTTCTGCTTATTTCCTTCCTCTTCTCTGTAATAGTCTCACTTCTACTTTCATATCATCTTTGTTTTTGTTTTAATTTAGATTCTACATATTAGGAAAATGTGATAAAATGTGTGATACTTATCTTTTCGATCTGGCTTATTTTGCTTAATTTGGTGATCTCTGGTTCTATTCATATTCCTGCAGATGGTATAATTTTATTCTTTTTATAGATGACTGATATCCTCCTATGTATATATATGATTTTTCTTTATCCATTCGTCTGTCGATGAACACCTAGGCTGGTTCCACATTTGGCTACTGTGATTTCTGCTGCAATAAACACGGGACACAGGAGTATACTGCATTTTTATATAGTTATCTGGTTAGTGTCCAAGACTTCTACTTGGATTACCTTCGATCTCCAGGATCTAGTGTCATAACTGGCTCATAGATTTTGAATGAATTAGTAGTAGAATAACTGACAAAGAGAAAAAGCCTTTAAAGAATGATCACACACCTGGCTGGGTAGTGCGCGAATGCCTTCTGTGAAGTTGTACTGCGTGCCTTCTGGGTGCCAGCGCTGAGCCAGGCACTGGCAATGGAGCAAAGAACAAGGCTGGGGAGTGAGGTGAGACTCAACTTTCTGTCCTCCATGGACAGCCGGAGTTTCTCAGTGATCTTGGCTTGGTTCCCAGGAGATAAAGTGATCATATTTGTCTCAGATCCATTCCCTGTCATGGTAACCCAACATGGCCATTAGCAAGACAGCACTGGATTTTCAGAACTGAGGTTTTATATCATGTGATGCCAAGGTTACGGTAGCAAATTATTATGTTCTATGCAGGAAGAAAGTTTTATAATTGGTTCATTCTTTTCTTCTGTCTTCCTTGACAATAAGTCAAATATTAAATGCTAGCAATCCTGCCACCTTTCTCCCATTATCCACACTTTACTAATTCTTTGCTTTCCTGTAGTGTTACTTGAGTTTTATTGATTTAATGCTTCCTGTTCAGTTTATGTATACAATATTCTTATTTTTCCTCTCTCAAGCTACCATTTTGTTAAAAGATGAACAATTGGGTCATGTTAAGAGCTATGAACTTCAAGTAATTAATTCAATTCCCACTTCCATTTCTTAGTTTTATTATATTGCCTGTTCTTACAGATGGGGGATGGAAACTTCATGGAATCTGGACCCTCAGCTATTGCTTTGAGTGCTCAGCTCCAAGGACACCAATGTATGATAACTGTGTTTCATAAGTCCCAGAATTACACAACACCAAGAGATTCAGGGACAGCTTTCCAATCTCTGTATTTCACAGATGGGAAAAGTGAGACCTGCTGAGGTTAGGTGACATGTCTTCTGAGATAGAGACAACCTCACCCAGGACTTTGATTCCCATTCCACGTGTTCCTTCCACTCTATTCTATGCCCTTGTAATACTTGGTGCAGAAAGGTCCTTTTAGAGAAAGGAGATAGCATTGCAGGTGGCTCCTCGGTGGTGTTTAGGACTCGTTTCTCTGTGAAAACAAGATGCTCGGTGGAGCCATTGGTTGCGTGGTATACTGTGATGGATGGATATCAATTTCTGCTCATGTGTCTCTCTATGATGTCGTCCATTTGGAGACCTGTCTCCAAACACATAAAGCTGGCCCAGAGTGGGAAAGACATTTCTCTGCCCTGCTCACTGACTCAATAGCCATCATAGCCTCCAAACCAAGATGGTTTCTCTGAGTCCTCTTCCCGGGTTGCTGTCCTCATCACGTCCAGAGGCACTGGGACTTTATTTGCTTTACCACTGAGCATGCCCAGCAGTAGATTCAGGGTTTTATCGGTGGCTTACCAACTTCCTGGCACACAGCAAAGGAAAGTCTTCCTTAATGGTCAGTGGGGAGCCCCACACCTGCTCAGCCTCACTGTTCTCCTCTCCAGCACCTCAGGGATAATTCTCTGCAAGACAGGAGCGGGTCTGTGCTGGCCGCCAGACAGACGGCCCTGATTAAACTAATGCTCAGCAGGCCTCTGCTTTCTCTTCTCCTTTCCCACCCCTATACAAACTGGGCCAGGGTTATTTTCAGGGGCTGAATGCTTTTAATTGTTATTTGAAAGTGCATGAGCCACCATCCCTGGGAAGCAGAACTCAAGAAAGCTATCGCACCCTGCTGAATTTAACAAATGGGAAATGATTTTTTGCAAAAGATGAACACATTTATATTTGGGGGTGAAACAGTTTCTATTGTAATTAGTCATAGTAGGCAGATCAGGTAGAGGGTAAATGGGATCAGTAATGCAAAGTGGGTGATTTGGGGGCAAGCAGAAACCATCTTAGGTAGGATTTGCGAGGGGGCAGTCAGGGCTTTGATTCTTCTAGTGTCTTACATTTTGCTCATTGTGGAAACGAGGCAGCTGCCTCTCACTCCCTCTGTGCCTATTGCACTGCCTTGCTCGCTCCTGAAGTGCTGAACTGAGAGTGCTCGGCCAACGCACCAAGGCTCCTGTCGTTCCGTACCTCCAGTCCTGTGTGAAGACAACGACACAGGTCCTATCGGATATGAGATGACTGAGGAGGTGCAATTGGCCTGGCCTTGAAGGAGAACAGGTGTCTTTTGAAGCTGGCCTTCATCTGGAAATCCCAATGACAGGCCCTGTAAGAAACCTATCTCCTCCTGGGCATTAAAATTTTGACAAGAAAATGTGAACAGGCTGGGTGTGGTGACACAGGCCCTGTAATCCCAGCACTCTGGAAGGCTGAGGCAGGAGGATCTCAAGTTCAAGCCCAGCCTGGGCAACTTTGCTACTTAGTAAAAACTTGTGTCAAAATAATAAAAATAAAAATAAAAATAAATAAATGTATAAAAGGCTGGGAATGTATCTCAGTTAGAAGGTCCTAGGTTCCATTCTAATACTAAAAAAATGTGAACTGAATAGTGAAAGTTGGACACAATAAGAATTACTAGATATGTAAGGAAGTTGGAGGAGAGGCAACATGGTATATGTATTTTTTATAGGCATTAAACAAAACCAATGAAACTTAAAGTTTGACAAAATAAAAACGAACAAAATGGTATTTTTATCCTCCAGAGTGGCCAAGCTGTAATCCTGGCTGAAAGGTAAAGGTATGTTAGGACAAAATATATTATCTGTGGTTTTTGTTCTTTTCTTCTCTCTCTTTCCCTCTCTCTATTCTTTTTATGGGGGGTAACATTCCTCCTTAGAACATAATTTGATGGGACCAGGTTAGAACAGGATGGCCTGGAGCACAGGATGTTCGGAGATTTGGCAGACCGCAGAGTTTTAAAAGGATTTCCCCCACACCTGCCCTCATCCCCATCCTTATTTTAAGAAAAAGAAGAAGAAAGGAAACAAAGGAGGGGGAGGGAGAAGCGAGATGATCTCATCGCATCCTTTGGAGGACTTCGGCTCAGTAAGGACTCCCCAGGCGGGCAGAGTGAGTCAGCCCGCTCCGCAGCACGGCTGACTTGGGCTGAGAGCATCCGGACGCTGGGACTCCACGCAGGCTGCTGGGACCTGGGGCTCCGCGCTCCCTCAGGGACTGGGCCTGGCCAGGTGCTCAGGGGCTGAGATGGCAGGGGGGTGACGATGATGTGCGCGTGTCCCCGGACTCCGTCCTCTGGAATAAGCCGGTTACTACAGTCCAGGAAGCTGTTATAATTAAATGACTTTTCCCTCACGGGAGCTTGGGAAAGGGAAACGTTGGTGTTCATCTTCAGTAGATCCTCTGATTCATGGAACATGATCTTTGATTTAAGGGAAAAAAATAGAGATTTATACATAGGTATGCTTATTATATATATGTGTGTACATGTGGGCATGTGTGTGTGTGTGTGTGTGTAAATCTCCTGGTAAACATACAAACATGAAAATTATGTAAATATCTTTTGGTCAAAAAATTCCATATGTATAGAGTTTGCCAAAAAAACGTATACACACTTCAGGGAAAGAAAAACTTATGTGAACATTTTAATACTAAGTTTACTGAGACATCATGAGATTAATACAAGTCACTTTTGACCTCTACAATGACAAGAGGTGCTCAGAGTGGTGGCCATGCGCTTCCAGACGTTTGTAGGGCGAACTGCTGCTCGGGGACCTTGGTCACTGAGATTGCTGCGCATGCGTTGTCAACTTCTTCTCCAGCGGCTGGCAGCAGTGGGTTTTCTGTGATAGACGACACCCTCTAGGGTCCCCAGTATGAGGATAACACCATCTGTTGAAAAAAGATCATACTATTTTTCTTTTCCTGAACCATGTATACATTTTTTTTGGGAGACTCCGTATACAATTACTTAGGGCATAGATTTTTTTTACTTTAAAAAACAATTTTTGTCTTCACAAAAAGATTACTCTCAAGGTTATAAATGAATGAACCAGTAAGCTTTCCCAGGTTCCTTAAAATGGCTTACACTTTTAGTAATAAAGAGTTAGTACTCGTACACTTTTTGTCTTGGGCCAGGTACTGAGAGCCAAGTGCTCTGTGTGAACTATCTCATTTAAATCGTCTAACTCTCCTAGGAGGCAAAGTACTGTCATTATCCTCTGCTCTTCAGAAACCGAGGTGGTGAAAGGTTAGAATCTCGCCCAGAGTCTTGCCTCAGAAAGAGGTGCAGCTGGGGTTTGATCCCAGACAGGCTGACCAGGGAGCCTGCACCCCTCTCCCCAACAGTGTCTCCATGCTGACGGGTACCGTGCCTGTGATGCAGAGCAAAACAGCTGTACAAATAGCTCACACACAAAGCAAAGCACACAACTCAGATGTGACTACAAACACAAGCAATGGCCCTTGGTTTGGATCCACAAGCCATTTATTTTGGCCAGTGTTTTCCTTTCCATCGTTAAGCATTCCGGCTTTTTTTTTTTTGTTGTTCAGTTTGGGAAAATCTGATATCGAATAAATTCACAGAATTCTTGTTGTGTAACCACGTGGCAGATCTGGTCCAGGCATGGAAATACAGGCACCACGTGCAAATATAGAATGTGGAGAAATGGCCAATTTAGAATACTTTTTATGCAAAAAAAAAAATAAGAGTTCCCTTGATACAGAGTGAACCATGCAGAGACTAAAGCACTGGGTTCTTGGACACGGAACTGTTGACTTTGATGTGAATCAGGCCTCATGCACAGGTCTCCCGAGGAGACCGTGCTGGCCAGACGTGTTCCCGCCTGGCCCCTGAGTGTGGAAGGACCTGGCGGCCCCTCCACTCCCCACGTTGCCTGAGCACAGGGTGGGCTGGGGCACTCACAGGTGCTGACCCAGCCAATCAGACAAGGAACATTTTCCTAGAAATACCAGCAAAGCTGAGGAAGAGGAGAAGAATGCTGCTCCTTCTGCAGGGTGAATGGGGGTGAGAACACGCGAGGGAAACACCCTGCATGAACACAGTCGGGGGAGACCCCTGCAGCCCAGGCAGGTGAATAGGCTGGGCATGGGGTGCGGTCTATGGAGGTTGAGGAGGAGGGAGGGGAGGGTCCAGGGCCTGCTGTTATCTTCTTGCCGAAGTTTTGATTTCAAGGCTGGGAAAGACACGGCCAGAAATAAATGTTTGGGGCACGACATTCTTTCCATGTTAGGACACTGCATTCCTCCTGTTTGGTGACAAATGACTAAATAGTGAGCTTGGTCCCATTTATGACCTAATTCCAGAAAAATGAACCCCTGGGCCTGTGGTTGAGAGCATTTCAGGAAAGAGTTAAGCTGCTGGCTACTGCTGCTCGCTCCTTTCTTGTGCACGGGAGGCCAGGATGGAACAGAAATGGCTTCTGTTTCTCTCTCTGCGGATTGTGTTTTCTGCCTTCTATGGGCGAGAAAAGCTCACTGATCTTTCTTCTTTCTCTGGGTTTGAAAACACAATGAACATAAACCTCCTTTCTGTCTGAAGAACACAGACAGAAGGTAAAAGAGGTGGAAACTCATTCCCATTTTTAAAAAGCCTGGGGGAGTGAGACGGTGTGGGTGTGGGGGCGTCCGGCCCAGACCGCTCTGCGATGACTCCCTCACAGCCTGAAAGCAGCTTCCAATAATAAAGGGTGACATTTACGCAAATATTTGTGGCTGTGCTTTCCATTTCTTCTTATAGGAAACAAGTAGGATTTTGAAATGCTTTCATGATGTGATCAGGAGACAGTAGTGGGAAAGAATTTCCCCGAAACTTGACTTGCAATGAAAATAAGGAAGGAAGGTGGGGAAGAACTGAGACTATTTCAGCCGAAGGGGATTCTGCACTTTCCGACACCTGGCGCCCCAAAGTGTTGTGAGCGCACTGCTATGAACATGCGTCCTTTAATGAAGACTTTCCTTGGGAGCCGACTGGGTAGTTACTTTGTTTGGCAACAGGCTCCTGGTCTGTTGCTTGCATTACCTGAGTCCATTTTCCCGGGTGGGCTGTGGGAAAGGAGAAAAGCGGAAAATATCTTAGGACCCGGGAGGCAGCAGTCGGAATGCAGCTCATCCTGCACTGAGCCACTGCAAATGGGGGCGCTCGAAGGACGGTCCCTGCTTCCACCGCGCTCCTGCCGTGTCTGCTGCCACGCGTAGCAAAAAGGGGAATGCGCCTCACTCGTGTCAAAAGCGAGGAGGGCGGACGCCCCCGAGTGCTGTCAGGTTATTGCATTTGGTTTTAAGCCTGTAACAGAAGGTCAAGCCTCTGCTTTCATCCTTTTGATTTTCAACAACACCAATCAGGGACAAGCAACTTCCTTGGGTCAGAAAGTGTCTTCAGGAAGTCCATCGTGAGAGGCTCGAGCTGATGGTTTAAAAGTCCTCGTGCGGGAGCACCGCTCCACCGCGGCCAGGACTTTAAATACCTTGTGGGGGGGCAGCTCCTCGAGGAGTCCAAGGAGGAGGTGGGGGGAGAGCCGGAAGAGGAGGGGGTGTTGGATGCAGCAAAGCACGGGATCGGCAAGTTTAGGGAGGGTTTCCATGGGCGGGCAGCCCTGGGCTGGATCCCGTGTGTGTGTGTGTGTGTGTGTGTGTGTAAGTGTGTTAGCATGTGAGTGTGCACGTGTGTATGTAAGTGTGTGGGCATGTGTAAATATGTGTGTGTGAATGTGTGTGTGTGAGTGTAGGGGTGCAGACCTGCGCATAGCAGGCCCCGTGTAACTGTGTCAATATGGGAGTGCTTCCCACTTGCTTCTATCTCCAAGACAGCTCCTCACAATATTGTGTTGCATAAGCTCCGGAATCATAGACCCGAGGTGAAATCCAGATGCCAACGTTCTCTAGCTGCGTGACCTCAGACCTATTGCTTAATCTTTCTGGGCCTCAGTTTCCTCATCTGTAAATGGGGATAATAGCATCCTCATTGTGGTGGCTGCCATGAGGCAGACTGTAGGAAGTGATTTGCACCGTGCTTCATGTCTGGCGCCATCAGTACTGAGAAGTTGAGAGCCAGAGATCGGCTGCTTCTTCCCTCCACAGTTCCTGGAGATTTTCCTCCCCCCACCCACGTTTGCTGCTGATTCTCTGGCTCCTAGCAGCATAAGCCTCTTGCTTCAGAGCTGTCTTTGCTGCCACTGGCACAGCATGTCCCTCCCTGCATCACTGCTATCTCAAGACTGCATCAGCTGTGGTGACAAGGGATGTCTCCCTCCCTGCACAGCAGTGCTGGACACAGGGTCCTCCACAGAGGCAGCCCGGTCGCAGGACCGCCACGGACTCGAGTTCCAGGGATCACTGTTTCAGAAGGCTCTGAGGCCATCGAGTCACCTCGTAGACCCCCCACGCTGTTTGAGGGTGAAAGGAGAGAGACCTAGGCACCCCGACCTCAAGGGCCAGCAGCATGCCCGTGTAGGAAATGCTCCCTGGTAAATCTGTCCCTCCAGCTGCTCAGGAGGCCACTTTCCAGCCTCATTTCACACCTCTGATTTCTCTTTTCTAAGTTTCCTCCACAGGGAAATGTCATATTTTGAAAGCTGCTTAGTAGGTAACAATTTTACAGTTGTTTACTTATTTGCCCAACAAATTTTCAGTGCACAACTCCAGGTGGCAGGCACAGGGCTGGGCCCTGGAAGAAGAGTCACTTTAGATGCCAGGCCTCATTCTGTGATGTCCAAGGAAGAAACACAGCAGATGGAGACTGCAGTGTGCGGTGGGAAGGGCTGTGATGTTGGTGTGGGCGGTGGGCAGGACGGGGGTTCAGGAAATACCAGGGGCCAGGGGCCTGGTCAGGGGAGGCAGGACTCAAGCCTGATTGCTATGGCTATACCATCTGTGACACTAAGGTTTGCCCAAGTCATTGACTTTAAACAGATGACTAATCGATAACTGATATAGATTCAGATATAAGAACAACACTGCCGGGCCGGTGAGATGGCTCAGCGGCGTAAGCACTTGCCTGGCAAGCGTGAGGGCCTGAGTTCGACTCCCAGAACCCACATACGAAAAAAGGGCCGGTGATATCGCTCAGCGGCATGGGCGCCTGCTGGCGCGCGAGGTCCTGAGGTCGACCCCCGGTACCCACACACAAAAAAAATAATAAAAATAAAAATAAAAGAACAACACTGCCACCGCATGCAGACTATGGCAGGGAAATGTGAAACGATGCATTATCTCTTGAAAAGCAAAATTTTACAGTTAGTAACGGAATGGGAACCAGGCTGATAGACATGACAGTGGCGGCTTCAACAAGGTCTGAGGTGGCAGCTCTGGACTGTAGCAGCCACTGCAAGAAGCCATTGAGGCACTGGCTTTTTCTAGCTTCCCATCCCATCATTCCTACTATGTGGCTTTCATCTTCATGATTGCAAGATGACTGCTTTACCTCCAGACATTGCATCTCCACTCCAGATGGAGAGAAAGGGAAAAGGTGTGAGGATAAAAGGTGCCTGCCAAATGAGTTTGGTCTTTGTATTAGGAGAATAATCCTGTGGGCTTCTGCTTGATTTCACTGGCCCCTGCTGGGTAACCAGGCCACCTTGAACTGCAAAGATTCAGTTCCACTGGGCTAAACTGCAGCCCTGGTCAGAATTTGGACTTTGTTCATATCATGTGATGGAAGACCAGCATGCAGTCTGCCGCATTCCCTCGAGTAGATTGGATATTTGCTTAAACTAGTTTGTATAGTTCACAAACTCATTAAAACAAATTTTGTGAATGATACATTTCTAGCTCTCTCTCTCTCTCTCTCTCTCTCTCTCTCTATCTATCTATGGAAAAACAGTCAGTTCAGGATTTGTTTGAATTCTCACACTGCCTAAGTAAGTTGAGTCTAAATCACAGAATTTGTACAAGGGGAATGGATGTAGTTTTTTTTTTTTTTTTTTTTTTTAAACTTCTTTTGTGTTTTTGGAGCCCCTAGATGTTCTGTTTAGTTTCCCAGTTACTTTATGCCTTCAAACAAAATATTACTGTTTCTTTTTATCATCTATTTTTTTTTAATGCTTAATAAAAGTGATTAGGTATTTTGGGTGGTGATTGGATGTTTCTAAAACATGCCCTGGACTTAAAATAACAGCTATGGGAGAACTAAATAGGATTGCCAACACAGAAGCCAAGAAGTTCAGTGACAAAGCTCTGAACACACTTACCATCTTCCAAGACCAAAGTGATCACAACCGAAACCTCTGTGCGATTGCCTTCGGCACCTGGTGTCCTGGACTCCTCATGGTGGGCAATACACGTCCGACATCCACCTCTGCTGGAAGGCTGCTGTGGCCAGAGAAATAACGCAATTTCATCTGTCATGACGGCCATCACAGTATTTATCACTGGGAAGTCGAGGACTCTTTTCTATTTTTTGGTAGCACTGGGGATTGAATGTGGGGCCTTTGGACTGAGCTACATCTCTAGCCCTTTTCTGGTTTTGTTTTTTGTTTTTGAGACAAGGTCTTGCTAAGTTGCCCAGGCTGGGCTTGAGCTTGTGGTCTTCCTGCCTCAGCCTCCCAGAGTGCTGGGATTATAGATGCCACCACCACACCTGGTTAGAATATCAGTTTTAAAGTGAAGCCTCCATGAGCTGGGATCGTTTAGGGAAAATGAGGTGAGACCATTTGTATTTGACCCTTTTTACAAATTCAAGAATATAAAGAATGGGACGGGACCTGTCACAAGGCAGGCAGAGGCCACAAACTGCTTGGCTCTGTAGTTGGTTAGGATTTTTGGTCTTCATCTTAAAAGGTTACAGAAGGTTCACTTTGCTTTTACTTTTCAACCAGAGACATGGTTGATGAAATAAATCAACTAGGTAATTAAGAAGTAGCTACTCATCAATGCAAGTATTAGAATATACAGGGCAAGGTAGCACACCTTCATTAGGAACTAAATTGGGAGATTCCCAGAAGTTGCAAGATGACCCTGGGCAGGAGGGTGACCGTAATAATGTGAGTCACTAAGGAAGTGTCCAGCATTGGGATGAAGCCCACCCGATTCACAGTACTTTCTCAGCTGAAGGTCCACCTCAGCCTTACCGCCAGGATGCAGATCTCCATTTCTGTGACCCACAGTCCACCCCATTATTCTCATAAACCAGAGATCCCCATGTTGGCATCTCTGTTCTCTCTGCAGGCTCTGACGGGTACATCTCCTAACACAACATGAAAGATGTCCATCTGTTCATGACCCCCACACTCTATCTTTTGTCCTAGACATCCGTACTTCCTTCTCCTACAGACCATCTCCCTTGGAACAACTTGCCACCAGCTCACTCACCATGCCACATGAGAGACCCCTCATCTTCACCCCTCAAAGATCCTTTATTGTTTTCTTGGAAATCAAAATTCTAGGCTCATGGCTGCTCAGCGAAGTATCTGAGGAGCTTTTTGAAAGCACCAATATCTCGTTGGCCTGGAGCAACTATAGTTCATTTGGTCTGGGCCATTACTGGAGATCCTGTGTAGCCACGGTTGAGTAACCCTCGCAAAGCCCTGGGAGCTGGCTACTCTTCCTTCTTCTCTGCCACGCATTCACTGTTCTCTGTGCTGTTTCTGCATCCTCCACAATCAAAGCTCAAGGTGGAGACCCACATGCTCCGGGCACTGGTGTGAACTCTCTGAAGAGCTGGGCTGGTTTGATGCACAACTAGAAGTCACGTTCAGGCCTGAAGTCATCTTTCTACCATGGCGTTATGCTACCCCAAATATCGATGGACTGGAATGCCTACTTAAAAATCATAATTAAGTGTTTAGATAACCAACCTAAAGCTCCCTACTCACTAACCTCACCCAAGACACCTTAGAATTTGAAGTTCTCTTTATTCTCAAGTAAGTTGAGGCTTTCGATCTTCTTTATATCCTTTGTCCCTCTTGTCTTCAGCTGCCATCCATCCTATTTTTCTTTCCTTAAAATGACATCTTTACCCCTGTAAAATTTCCATACGTTAGTGACATTTACCTTTGCTAACATAATTTGGTTTTGTTCACTTCTTGGATAACTCTGTTAAGACAGTGCATTATGTATTTACATGTTTCTGACTTTTGTGCTTTTTAATGTTTGTTATTTTTGCCATCAGTCTTCTCAAAAGCGAGTGCCATTTTAACCACTTCCTATATCCAGTAAGTGTTCTATATACATAGAAGCCACTCGATAAACGACTGATTGACCACCAGTCTTCCGTTGACCAAGTGTAATCTTCAATCATTCAGCCTGAGTCAAGGCCACGACACAGCCCTCTTGTCTACTACACTGATTGGTCTGCACTGCCATCTGTCCAGTCCCTGTGGTTGGAACCTTCTAATGTGCACATCACTCTCCTTGGGCACTCTTGCTGCAGGACCAAGAGTACTTTCCACGCTGAGCATGCAGGCCTTTGGTTTGCAGCCAAAGGCAATTACCTGTTTTTTATTTTTATTTTATAGTTTTTTGGTACTGGCAATCAAACTCAGGACCTCGTGCTTGCCAGACAGGCACTGTGCCACTGAGCCATATCCCCGGCAAAGGCAATTATCTGGAGTTGTTTGTGATTCTGAGTTTCAGGGCCTTTGTGCTTCTCTCCAAGAGCCACTCCATTCCCAAGGGATTAGCATCAGGCCAGCTGTTGGCTGCCACTATTGTTTAGCAACCCACTGATCTTTCACACAGCTTGAAGTGGTGTTTGAGAATGTGTTTTCGCTGCATACCTGATTATAATTGATCTTTGCTAACCGTATGTAATAGTCACAAGGTTCTCTGTATGTGTCCGGACTGCACAGTGCAGCATGGTATCGTGTAGTGGCTCAGATTGCTCTTTGCTTGATGTCTATACGGAAGGCCTTGAGCGTGGCGAAGATTCGTTGACTTCTCTACCAAGTCTGGTAGAGCTGGTGATCGTGCATTGATTAGACCAGTAGGAAGGGAATTATCAGTGTACAGGAGGTCAAGCTAAGTGGTTTGCAAATGTTAACGTGGCTTAGGCTCTCTTGGAGGGCTTTGTACCAAAGCGTGGGTTGCCAGGCTGTACCTGCAGAGTTTGCATTTCTAATGCACACGAAGAATCACCGCCCCGGACTGTGCCAGGAATCCAGCTTTTCCTTCGTGAGACTGGCAGACAGAGTGGATCTTGCCAAGCTTCAAGCTTCTGACCGTAAATGACGTCTAGAGGGGAGCGGCCCAGCCTTCTTCCGCCTGTCTGTGGGGGTCAACACACTCTTTGCTCTGTTTCGTGAGCACTTTTCACCTCAGGTTATGGCTAGGCTTCTTGATTATAATCTCAGGGCAGCAACACTGAGCTCACATTTCAGGGGCACTTCCACAAATGTCACCACTGGAAGAACAACCTAAATGGTGTGGTTGGATTGCTTATCTGCTGAATGACCGGAACATTACCTGAGGTCGCTGATCATCTTTGTAGGATCTGAAGCAAGAGGAGAGCAGGATGCTGGGGCCGGATGCAAGGCTTTCGGAGTCAGCAGCTATGGGGTCCAGTTATTTGAACGCTCTAGGCCTCAGTTTCCTCTTACTGAAAACGATATACTAATACTTCCCAGAGAAGAATGAAATTGATTCTCTAGGAAAGAATTGGTATCAATTATTCCTGAAGCCTCAGCCTGACAGAATGACTACTCCTGGGGCGCACTTTCCAGGTGTGTTGAGAGCCCAGATGCAGAAGCTCCTGAGGTCGCATCAAGCAGGCAAGACAGACTCCAGGGGTCCGGCAGCCACCCCGGCCACATGGGGATAAGACTGGCTATGGGTTCACATCAGTACTGACAAAGTCACTGTCTCTTAGTGCTAGCACATAGCATCAGGCACCGAAACATTCCTGTCAGTGTGCACGGACCCACTGAAACCCATTTTTCTCATTAAGGAACACTACTGGGGTGACTCCAGCCAGCTCAGTCAATAGGATTAGGCATTTTGTGAGGATATAAATTCTCCTACAGCCCCTTTTAGAGGAAATAACTCCTTCCTTTTCACTATTTGAACTTCAGAAAAAAAAAAAAAAAAAAAAAACGAAAACACCCCAGGAAAGGAGGCTTCCTGGCTCCTCGGTTTTGGTTTGACGGGGCGGCTCCAGCACGTCTAGGGATGGCAAACTTGATGCTAAGACCACCAATGAGGGAGGAACAAACATCTGTCCTGTGATAAGGAGGAAGCTAACCATCGTGGGAACAATGGGCAGCTCATGCCGTCCATGAAGACGAAGTGACGACAGTGAAATTGCATGACAGGGGCGGATGGAGAAACCTGAAACGCCTGTAATTTCAGTTTCTAGGAGGGAAAGAGACCCCAAGGCCAGCCTTACCTTTCAAAGGTGTTCAAACACAGCAGCCTCCACTCAGCCAGTGTGGCTTCTTTCTCTCCGCCATCTAAGGCTCTGGGATTTGCTCAGGGGAGCTGACAATCCCAGCAGCTTTCCTTTTGGGATTTTCAAAAGACTGCAGGCTTGGGGGAAGATCTCAGCTGTCCTCAGTTACCACTGGAGGGGGTGACCAGGCTCTGGGCTATTTGTTTTAGAGGTAGAATTAAAAAGGAGCTTCTTAAGCACACTTTCCCCAGCAGTATAATGTAGATTCCTAGGAGGAAAAACAGAGAAGGCTGGGCCATATTGGTGAATCTGAAGTACCCAGGGTGTTTACTTTTTAGATAATACATTCTCCCCTCCTGGAAGCATGCTCTGTGTAGATAAGGTCCTCTGTTCTCTGCCTAGCTTTATCTTTCTGGGTCCTCTGGGGAAGCATCTTAACATTTGTAAGTGGAAGAGCTCGAATTTCAACCCAGACCTATCTCTAGCAGACACTATGCGAGCAGCTGTGTAGAATTAAATCATCACGCCCTCATTAAAAACAGAATGTGGTGGCTTTGGGGGCCCTGTTTTGTAGGGAGAGAATCAGAGGCAGAAAGAATCCAACTTATTTGGCTCAAGTCATCATCCTGTAAGCAGCAAGCTCCATCCTACGGCACTCGGCACTGGAGACTACCAAAGCCTGCACCTTCCCTGGGGCACTGGAAGCAGGCATGGATCAGCCAAGGGCTTGGAGAGGAAGCAGAAAATTAGACACTTTTTGAGATTTTATAATTAATCATACCCTATCTCCCTCTAAAGTGTAAGCCAGATAGACAGTGGGGTAAGATAAATGGATATCAGCCTTTCATGCTGGAAATAGCAGATTGGAAGATATGGCTGAGAGCAGAGGCTGTAATCAGCTTTCCTAATTGCTTCCCCAGGAGTGGAGGCAATTTCTGCAGGGTGCTGCAGATGGCCTGGGCTCTGCTCCTGCCCAAGAGAGGAAGAGCAGAGATGGGGACTGTGTGAGCTTGTCCGAGGGGCAAGGTTACGCCTGTTCCCTCCCCCTTCATCCTTGCCTCGGATAATTCACTGGGTCACTCCCAGGGCAGGAAGAAAGGGTACAAAAGACAAAACACTTTTCCCACTTTCCCTTCTGAGGAATGCAATTAAATTTTTCACTAGAAAAATATTAGAAAATTTGCAGTGTGAATATTAGAAATAGGAAGAACTTATGTCTCTAAAAGCAATGAAACTACCTTTTTCAATGTTTCTGTTTTGAATTTGAGGGAAAGACTGAAGGATGTCGCTGGCTGTGCTGAGTTGATTTTTAAGCTTATGTATTTTGTGACTCATGGCCCTGCTTTAGTTTTGGAACTGAAAAGCTGAGGTCAGGTCTTCTGCTCAAAGTGAGAAAACCCATAGCTGAGGTGGCAAGTCACAGAGTCAGGCCTTCCAGGGAAGCTGGCTGTCGAACTGGACTAAACAACAACAACAACAAAAACAACAACAACAAAAACGAACAGGACAGATTTCAGATGCTGGTCATATGCTTCTAGTCCAGGGAGGAAATAAACAGTCGGAACATTTGGCTCAGAACGAGAGCTCAAATGCTCATTCAGGTACACACAGGGCATAGGAAAGGGAAACCCTTCCACACTGTTACGGGGGTGTAGACAAGTTCAGCCACGATGGAAGTCAGGTTGGAGATGGCCTTAAAAGCTAAAAATAGATTTTCCTTTTGACCCAGCTATTCACCTTCTAGGTATCTTCCCAAAAGAGTTAAAGACGTATTACAGTGAAACATGCATACACATGTCTGTAGCAGCACAATTCACATTAGCTAAATCTCAAAAATGACCTATATGTCCATCAACAGATGAATGCATTAAAAAATGTAGTTATACACAGTGGAGTACTACTCTGCCATAAAGAAGGATAAATTTGCATCATTTGTAGGAAAATGGATGCACCTTGAGACCATAATGTTAAGCAAAATAAATCAGACCGAGAAACATAAATGTCACATGATTTCTCTTACATGAGAAACATGAAGTAAATTAAAGAACAAAGTAGAAGAGAGACAATAGGAAACAGGGAGATGGATCTTTTGCAAAAGGGAAGGGGACCAGGAAAGGAAGGGATGGGAGGGGAAGGGGAAGTAAAAAGATTGAAGATGTGTCATGTGCATGCACCAACTCCCCATGAGGAATGGAATCATTAAGTACTGCAAACATATAGTACTGATAAAAGTAAAAAAAAATTTAAAAAGCTATAGACAGAGGGCCAGGAGTATAGCTCAGCGGTACAGTGCCTGTCTGGCAAGCACAAGGTCCTGAGTTCAATTCCCGGCACCAAAAAAAAAAAAAAAAAAAAACAACTGCTGTAGACAAATACCCGAGCTGAGTATGACTTTGATGCTGGCAGACAGTGCGGACTACTTGGGTGGTGTCCTCGGTGATGTGGCCACATGAGGACCACTCTCAGCTTTCCTGGGATGAGCTCACAGGCCCTGACTGCACGGAACCCAAGCTGCGCGGCAGCTGCATCTTCTTTGCGTTGAACACAAGTTGCTGAACTGGGGAGGAGGAGAAGCTCAGCTTCCGGTTTGATGCTTTTTAAGGCAAGGCACACTGTGGCTAATATTTAGATGACACAATTGCTTTTCACGTTGGCACTGTTGTTTCCACTACGATAAGGTCAGGAGCATGACTTTAGCACGTTGTGGACAGTTTGGTGAGAGAGCCCATTTTTGCCTAGTGAATTTAGCATTTTGTCGATTAGTGGTTCCTGAGGCTTCCGTACACTCTCCTAGCTACTGAGAACATCCACTCACCTGCTACCGCTCTCTGATCTTGAAAATACACATTGCGATCAGTCAGCTCTACCAACAACTGGCTCTGTACTGGGATTGGAGACAAGGGTTCTAGTTCCAGGTCTAACATTCACCTCTGTGAGTGTAGGAAGTCACTTTATTCATTCTTTCAATGGGTATTTTTTTAGGCATCCACATCTTTTCAGCACTGGGCAAGATTTCTGCCTGCAGGGAATTGAAAGCTTAGTGGAGAACACAGACCACTGAACAAGGCATCACAGTCAAGTGCAGTAACTGCTGTTTTGGGGGACACGCAGGAAGGAGCCAGCAGCGGGCGCGGAGAAGGGGATACCACCGACCAAAAAGGCCAGAGAAAGCTTTCTCATGCTTTGAACGGAGACCGCACGGGTTACATGCATACTTGAGGAGGGAGCGTTTTGCAAAGAAAGAGCAAAATCTAGGCAGAGAGGCCAGAGGGCTGCTGAGTGATGGTTTAAGTCAGAGAATTCATGTTTTCTAAGGACAGGGGTATGAGGAAGGTGGTGGGCAGCCGGGAGAAATCGGGTGGTGGAGATAGAAGCAACATGGTGGTAAAGAGGTCTGGAGTGGTAGGTAAGATCTTTGGTTTCTTTAAACACAAATTAGTAACAATGTCTGCCTCACATTGGTATTCTGAGAACCAAAGAAGAAAATGTATAGGAGACAGCTTTCCTAACCTGCAAAGCGCTGTAGAAAGGCTCAGCACTATTACTGCTTTGTGAGCTGTAGATTCTGGTTCACTTTTCCAGGAACAGAAATGATTTTGGCATAGATCTAAGCTTCGGTGGCCTTTTCGGACCAAAGTCACACTGTGACAAGAGTTTTGGGCAAAGATATAAATTGTAATAATATATGTTCTGTGTTTTTTTCTGCCCTCTTATGTATTTTCATAGATATTTTTTCAGTATAGGGGATTGAACTTGAACCTTTGCATGGAGCTACACCCCCAACCTTTTTGAAATTATTATTTTTTGAGGCAGGGTCTCCCTAAGTTGCCCAGGCTGGGCTTGAACTTGGGATCTTCTTGCCCCAGGTTCCCAGAGTGCTCGGATTATGGGCCTGTGCCACCGTGCCTGCCTTTCTGGATGTCTTTATTAATTAATGTGGGCAACATGTGGCACGCATGGCCAGCTGACATCTGAGGCATTTCCCAGAACCTTCCATGGCATAACAGGGGCAATCGCCTCACACAGGTGGTCTCACCTCCTTCCTGGCCAATGGCTTTCTGCTCTATCACCATAAATTCTAGGCCTGCTCTATGGAGAGTTGAATCAGGCTTAAGTCTTTTTTTCTAAGTCCCAACTCAATTTGCTGTTTCTGGTTCTGTTCCCAAGAATAATAAATTTTAGTAAGGCATTCTGAGTTCTTTTCTTCAGAATCGCCAGCCAGCATTTCTCCTCAGTCGAATAAACCCAAAGCCTGGGTTTTTGTACCCAGCATGAGGCTCGGGTCACTCTATAAGCCTGTACTTCTTTATTTTCATGTTCTCTTCCTCTAATGAGAGAAATTCTGGGCAGATTAGTGTTCGGCCTACCCAAACCTTTCACCCTGACTTTACACGGATTTTCTATTTTCTAAAGCAAGGTATGTGTGGCAGGTAGAGGCTTCGCACACTTTCAGCACCTGGTTCCAGGCTGCTGAGATTTTTGAAGAGAGCATGGGAGAGAAGTCTGAAGCCAGGAGGTGGATGTAAAGCGATTACTGGCTTTTCAACTCCCATATTTCTCCTATGGACACAGAACGGGAAGTGCCTAGAAAACAGAACCACATGCTCAGGATGATACTCTGGGATTTGTTAGGACTTCTCTGTACTGCACTTTTTGGCCCTGACTGGGTTTATGGTTTTTGGAATCACTAATGTGTCTAACTTTAAGACTTTACCTTGTATACCTGGAAGACCGGGGGCTCGGTGAAGTGTCAGAGTGTAGAGAGGCCTACGTTGGAAGGCACGTTGGGAAGGCTGGTGATGACACGGACTCAGCTTCTGTGGAAAGTTCAGAGGAGGCCGTGAGTCTGCGCTTGCTACTCTTGAGAAGTCTGGTTAGCTTTGGTTTATGACTGTCCCTCTTGGTATATTTATATGGGGGGGGGAAGGCCACACTAGTGGGGTTAAAAAGTGGCTCTGAATTGAGTCCCCACCAACAGAATGATTAGAACTTCACTTCTCAAATTTCCACTGTCCCTTCCTTGCAGGGTACCTGTGAGGCTCAGATGTTTTAGAAGCCAGTCAAGTCTTCCTCTGTGGCCTCTTGGGCCAGTGTCTGACCAGCTGCTCTCTACCCAGAGCTGTTGCTTCTGTCTCACTGGCAGCGGGACTTGGGGCCTCCTTGGTTGCCAGCGACCTGGTCTGCTTGGCTGCTCCCTTTCCCAGGTGGGCTTTGAGGATGACACCTCCCCAGTGTCGCTCCTGTCTGTGTGTGGCCCTCCTTGCTCTTAGCTGATCATGGATCCTTTGTTCAAATTGTGGAATGGCCCAGCTCTCAGTTTCTTACAGCGCCCCCTAGTGTTACCACACTCAGTGAGTGGTCTTTTCCATTCACCTTCCCGCTCAAATTTCTACAGAGCAGGATTGGAATCACCTAGGATTGTAGATTTAGCAAATACAAGTGGAGAATGCTCAGAGAAACATTGCAGAATCTCGCAGCCAAAGTTTAAAATGTTGCATGGAGCATACGTATACTAAAATTCCTCTCTTGGTTCTCTAAAAAAGCAAATATTGAGTGGATGCATTTTATCTGGCAACCCTGTAAGTCTTAAATCCAAATTAGTGACCTTCCCATTTCCTGGGTCATTATGACACTTAAAATGTAATTGGTATAACAGGTTAGGCATGAAAAAGAAAGACATTGTTCCTGTTTCAGGCACATTCAGAAGGGAACACACTCCGGGCAACGCAGGGGTAGGCTAGGGCTGAGATAATATTCTTGTAAATCTCCCCTTTTTCTTAAAGTTTAATGCCCCAAAGCTGGTTCTGTAGTATTATAGGCTGGATTTCTAGAGCAAAGACCTTGAGTTTGACCTATAGATAAGTTGTTAGCTCTAATCACTTTTTATTTGCATCAAATGGGTGGCAGAATCTAATGATTCAGACATGTAAATTTAGAAAACTCAAAATATTTATATAGTGACGAGGTAACACAAGATCACTTTGTGAGAAATGCAGTATGAATAGTTCCTATCTTCCCTTTCTGATATAAAAATATAATTTATTTCAAAGGGAAAAAACAATATGTCCACATGGTGACAACATGCAAATTGTGGCAGCTGCTATAAAAAATGGGATGACAGTGCCTTAAAAATTAAACAGAACTACTTACAGTCCAACAGGCCACTTCTGGTGCTGGATCCAAAGGAAATGAACACAGGGACTCAGATGACACTTGTTTTTTCTGTTTTTTGTTTGTTTGTTTGTTTGTTTGCAGTACTGGGGATCAAACTCGGGATACCCTACCAGCCCTTTTTAGTTTTAGATTTTTGAGGCAGGATCTCACTAAGTTCCCCACAGAAGATTGGAATTTGTAATCCTCTTGCTTCAACCTCCCTCGGTGCTAGGACTATAGGTGTGCCCTACCACACCCAGCTTCAAATAATATCTGTACATCGCTATTCATGGCCGCATTATTCCCAGTAGCAAAAAGGTGAAACATCTCGAATGTCTCTTAACAGATGAATGACAAATGAAATGTGATCTATATGTACAACTATATAGCATTCATCCTTGAAAAGGACAGAAATTCTGACACATGGCATGACATGGATGAACCTTGAGGACACTATGCTGAGTCAAATAAACCAGAGATAAAAGGATGACTATTGTGTGAGTCCACTTACGCAGGGTGTGACTGAAAAAAATATGGTTAATTTTTAAGTAAAAAAAACACATTTATTATAGTGAAAGACACATTGTCGTTAGTCCCATCAAAAACGCTACCAGCCCTTGTTCCTTGTGTATCTCTGACTTCACTTAATGCATCGTTCTTGCAATACAAAGCTCTAGAAAAATTATCTTCTAGATTGGGGGGGGACAAGAAAAAATCAGACTTCAAGTACACCCACTGCTGCAGTGTGGGTCTGAAGTATCCCCAAAAGTCTATGTATTCAAGGAATGTTCCCCAGTCCGGAGCTATTGGAGATGGTGGGAACTGTAAGAGGTGGGAGGTCATAGGTCCTTGGGGAATTGCCCTTGAAGGGTTAGCAAGGCCTGGTCCCTCCTTCTTCTCTCCGTCTTGCACTCTGGGGCTGTGGGGTGAGCATCTCTCTCCACCACGCACCACTCTGACATGTTCCCTTTCCAGAGGCCCAGATCCAGTCAAACCAATCAGACATGGGCTGAAACTGTGAGCTGGAATAAACCTTTCCTGTGATTAAGTTGATTCTCTGGCGTACTTTTTATAGAAACAGAAAGCTAACTAACACAACCACCATTTAGAGCAATGATAAGGTAGTTTATATGAATGAACAAATCATTTATTGTGATTTTATAGACTAATATACTTCCTCCTGAAACATTGTCTTTTATGCAATGATAATTGCTCTCCAGATAATTCCTACTTGATTGTTTTCTCCAAGAGACAATTTTAGTCTCCTGAAAAAACTCAATTTTGACATTTTTTGCAACAAAAAATTTGGATGATTTCTAGGCTAACACCATAATTTCAAGAAGTAGTTTTGCCTTTGCAAGAACCCAATGGTGTGAAAATATGCCATGAGTCTCTCCAAGCAGCTGGTGACTTTTGAAGTGTTTGTAAAATATTTATAGAAAAATATAAAATATTCAATATAACATATCTCAGTTCAGGTGCTGAGGTGCAATTGACTTAGGCAAAGTGGAGGATAAAATAGAATCTTGCAGTTTACTCAACGTGTTCATTCATTCATTCCATCCCTGGGCACATAAATAAAAATCGAATAGTTAATACTTCTGGTGGTTTTTTAAATTTGATTTTGATGAATGAGCAAGCAAGTGGATTTGAATGGCGATACCATGAAGCCTTTGTTTCTCCAGTTGTTCTCCTTTGGTATGAATTATCTAGATCATTGTCTGAAGGTTCATATTAACTTTGGCTGTGTAATGAAGCAGACCCTAACTTGTAGATGATACTCCAGGATCTCAAGAAGAGAGTAGTATCACCAGTCCTCAGGTGTCACAGCTTCCTGCATCCTCCCTGCAAGAGATTTCAGGGCCTTGCTTGCCTTTCTGTGACTTGCTGCATGTTTCCGGGGATGGCGCCATGAACCCTCTCCATGCACTTCATACCCTGCTGCACCCGGATGCGACCACGCACTGCTCTCTCCTGCATCATGATGCTTGAAGTTCTTCCCCTTCTAGGACTCAGTATTCACAGTTTTCTAACTCAAAATTTCTGATAAACACATTTATTCTCCTTCCTGTATTTTCTCTAAATCAACTTTCCTTGAATTCTATTAAAGTTCTGGAAGTGATAACAAAAATATTGGACAAGAATAGGGAACAGGTCAAGGAGGCATTCAGGAGGGAAAGGTTTCACCACAGCCTGGCCAACAAACAAGGGCACCTTGGGAAGCCAACAGCCACCACGCTGCACGGCAGACAGAAATAATCCAGCATATTCCAGAGTCAGGCAATAGGGCCCATAAAGAAAGAAATGTTTTCCGTTTTGTTCCATCAGTAATAAAAGCTCATCACATGAGTTGTAATCAATCTGTAACTTTATCCACGGGATACTTCAGCCTTTGTTCTCCTTCTTTTTCTCTGCCTGGTCTTTGCCTGGGAAGACTTGATGGTTCCGCCAGGAGAAAGAGGGAGAACAAGATCTGCTGAGTCCTATTTAAGCTTTTAAAGAACATTATTATTATTTTTTTTTCTTTTCCTACAAACCACAGCCAATTGCCGGTCCTCCCTTTTGAAGGAAACCCTGGCTGTACCTGCTCTTTCATCTCCTGGATGGAAAATGTCTATCAGCTGGAAACCCTGTGGGTCTTAATTTTCAAGGATTTTAGTTGTAAGCCTTTCAAGACATGAGCTAAAATTTCAGGCAAAGGTAACTTTAGTAGTTGGAGCCTGATTTCCACCCCCGCCCTCTGTCCTCCAGGGCTGTGTGGGGAGCTATCCGAGAGAATAAGGTCTTTACCTAAGATATCAACTTATGTTCCCTGGTATCTGATAGAGGTTCTTGGAAACTGACACTTTAAAAGAAAAAAGAAAGGGGGGGGGCAGAGAGAGAGAGAGAGAGGAAAATGAATCCAAAGACTTAAAAAGAGACTAGACCAGTACACCCCAGATGGAACATTTTATGGGAATGGAGAAAATGTATAAGTGAAATATCAGTATCACAAAATAACAGGAAATAGTGTAATCTACCTGACGGAGAAAATTGTCACTTTAAAAAAAAAGCTATCCTAATTTCCTTCAAAATTGTTCTTGTTTTTGAGCCAATAAACTGCAGCTAAGCTGACCACGGACATTTCTACTGCCAAACTTATATTCACCAACAGAACCTCTGTGTGTTTACAATTGAAACTTTTCCATTCTTTTTTTTTTTTTGTAATTAAAATAAAGCCACTCTGGGGCAGGCAGAAATCATGCAATAAGAAAAGAAAATTGCTAATGATCTGGGCAAATTGTGATCCAGAAGTTTAGAGCAAAGTCAGAGTGAGTGTTAGGGCAATTGGCTTACAACAATTTGGGGTCAACCAGAAGAAACGTACCAGGGGAAAAGCCTGTGTTTTCCTTTAGTAAGTAATAATAACAATACAATTTACTTTAGGTAGTACATAGTAGAAGATAAATCAACAGATGGATGCCTGAGACACTTACTCTGGGGAAATGCGTTGTTGATGTAATTTTTGCCTTGTCTCCCCTCCGCACCTTCGATTCCCTAGGATGGATTCCATGACTCAGTAAGCTGTTCCGAGCACGTGAGGAAAAATGTGTTTGGTTGCTTGTACGGGGTGTTATCAGGATTAATTTCCTGTTATCTATCCAGATTATTTTGACTGGAATGTTTGTGGCATTCCCAAAGGTTAGAATTAGTTTCATCACCCATTCCACACACACACACACACACACACACACACACACACACTATTTACCACCCGGAAGGCTGGTCAGGCATTGTGCTAAGCACAGTGCAGAATGGGAAAATGAACCAGAGTTCAAAGGTATGAGTACAAATGTAAGAATTATTCAAAGTAGAAAGGGATTACATCACAAGGGATGGGCAGGTAAAATATTAGGGAGCTCAAAGGATTCAGAGTAGAGATGGGCTGGGATGGGGCCCAAAAAAATCTTTAGAGAAAGGGAACTTTTATACTGCACCATTAAGATTTGACAGAACGGAGACATAGTCCTAAATCTGTCAGCATACATTTAAAACACAGTTCTGCACGTCCCGGTGCATTCACTCATTAACAGTGCCCCTCACTGGCAGGTGGGACATGGGGCCAGGCCAGCGAAGCAGTTGGATGTCCCCCAGGGTGAGCTGATCTTCATGAAGGTGCTGATGGGTTTGAACATTTTTTTCTTTGAATATTTATTGGCTTTGAACTGTTGGTATTAGCTGCAGGTCCGGCAAGCTTGTCCTCACAACTAATCAGTTTGTACCTCCTGGTAGATTTCAGAGTAAGTGTCAGGAAAGATACTGAGGTAAAGTTCACGTACGCTATGTAAACTTTGAGCAAAAATGATAGAACTGTTGTGATTTCCAAAGGAAACAATTTGAAAAGTCATAGGGATTATACATAATTTGGTTAGAAATTGAGAAGGAGAAAGACAGGTGACAGTGGTTAAAACAGCTTCTGCTTCTACCAGGTAAAGTATAAGAATGAAAGCAGGGAAGAAGTTTTGCACAGCCTTTGTGGGACATGATGTAGGCATGAATACGAAATGTACAGGTTTAGTTTAGGAAGCACACGATTATTACAGTTGAGAGAAAAATGCTTCTAATGGCCACATAAGGAGGGTGGGAGAATCCGTAACTTGATGGATTATAAATAACTTTAAAATTCTTTGCCTTACACAACTCTTGAATCTACATGAAGGATAAACTGGAAGAAAAGACAGAGAACAATAGATTCCAGATAATCTGTAGATCTGAGACCAGCCTAGAATATACTCGGAATAGACCACTCCCACTTACTAGAAAATGGATAGAATGAATAAACATTTGCTGATTTGAGGTGGGGTAACTCAAATGGCTAGAAAATGGTTTGCCAATATTTAAATTCACTTGGTTTTAATATATATATTAAATATATATATATATATATATATATATATATATATATATATATATATAAACAAGATTTTGAGAAGGAATTCGTCCACTTTTCTTAAACATTTTTTTTCATAGTAGAAGAGTCATCATTGGGTATTCACAAATCCATTTGTATGTTCTGGATCTTTTAGAATGCAGCCTGAGGTAAGGATTAAAATGCTGACAACTAATGTTGGAGGTGCAAGCCTAGAACTTAGGAGTGAAGGGGAAAGTTCCCAGAGGACGAGGAAGGAAGGGAAGTGTTGTGATGTGATGGGACCCTTCACGGACTGAACCCTTGATTCACAATGAGTCACAAGGATGCAAGGATGCAGGTCATGCAAACACGGTGTTCATGCATCTCACAGAGAAGACATTTCTGAGAGGTTTGCAAGAAGTCCATGGAGGCAATAATGGAAAGAAGCACTTTCTGCTGAGTTCTCTCTAATCTCTTTTTTTCCCCCTGGGGTTTGGGCTGCAACATCTCTCTACTTGCCTCCTCTCAAGACTCTAGGCCTCTGCTCCCCAGCATGGCACCCAGCCGTATCTGGAAGGGAGGGACCTTGACCTGTGTGGGATACTGAGGAAAGAACAATGAAGGAGATGGGGAGGGGCTCTGAGGAGACTGGTGGGTGCAATCTGTATTAAACTATCTCCATGCGCTTGCCACTCCTGTGTGGATCTTTTGGCTCTGACGGTACACTTCACTTTAGTCTTAATTAGGCCATTCCCTAATCAGACCTTCATAAGGCCCAGAGTGACAGGAATAAACCTGATTTCTCTCTCCATTCTGAGCACTCAGGTGTTCTTGACATTTAACATTCCTTCAAAATACCAGAATGAAAAGGAATGGAAAACAGAGAGAAATGTGGAGTTGTCTTGAGCGACTGAAAACATTCATTATTTCACTTCTCTTTCTACTGAATGTGCGGAAACATCAATCCAGGCAGCGGTGACTCTATTACCCAGGATTCCCATTGGGGTGGGGAGGAAGTGTAGAGGAAGGAAGCACATGTAATCAAAAAATCTCCCAGATGAGTATGATATAGCTCTCCTTTCTCCTCATAGATAAGAACCAATACACCAACCCAGACCCAAATATTTGGTACTAACATTTCCAATAAAGAGAACAGCATATGCAAAGACATGGGGCTAGAAAAGAGGTTTCATTCCATAGTGGGTTGGCTTCAAGGCAGGGTGGCATAGCAGAGGGGCATGGTAGAGGAGAAACAGCTCATGGCAGGGCAGAGAGGAAGCAGAGAGAGATCAAAGGAGAAGGGAGGGATTAGACCCTTCCAGGCCACACTCCTAATGACCCATCTTCTCCAACCAGACTTCATCTCCCAACATCACATTTAGCTACACACTTGTCAACGGACTAATGAGTGTCATTGCCTCCATGATCCAATCACCTCCCCAAGGCCCCACCTATGAGTGTGTGAGGCTTTGGGAGATGCCTAGATATAAACCATAATATCAAATTTCCAAACAAGGCACAAAGGTTTCGATAGCATCTCTTCTTCCTTTTCACCTAGGATTTGTTCATGGCAGTTGGGTATACTTCCATCATGAGCCAAATGGGGAAGCCAGATACTGTCTCCTCTCCTACACCTCACACATACAACTTTAGAAAGAAAGCATTTCTGAGATAAATTATTGTTTCTCTGAGTTAGAAATGAGAGTAGGAAAACCGTAAATGGCTTTCCAAAAATATACACAACGCTGATGCTAGAAATCAGACTGATTCTTACATCACAGCCCAGGGCTGGGCTTTCCTTGCTGATCTGCTTAGGGTTTTCCAGCTTTCTTGGGGTTAAATGTAGCCCAGAAACAACGTTGCTACAAAACAGAGTGGAAAACACCAGGCTCAGTTTAACCCAGTTTCTCTGGATCAGGGTGGGTCACTGTTATCCTGAAATAGCATGTGAACAACACGATTTTCTCAAACTCCTTCTACTGTATTGAATTACCAAAATAAATAGTGGTTATATTTTATCTGCAGTATCAGCAAGATCATATAACACAGTGTGGGCTGGTATCATTTAACACATTGGGCTTATTACTGGAATATTGTAAGACTGGGTTGCCAAGACACACTCCCGCACGTCAAGCTCCTTACTGTACGAGGGTGAATTCAAACCTTTAGATGGGACGAACTTATCAGAACTCCTGTGCTTTGCAAACGGAATGCCCTCTCTTATAAACTGACCCTGGGACTGATTTTTATAGTTTAATGCAGCAAGGTGGGTTACCCCTGAGCCATAGTCATACCCTTCTGGGTCAGTATAAGATGTATTCAGTATAATTCTCTCTCTTTAGAACTTGGAAGAGAATGAAAAACTAATAGCTATTTACCAGGTGAATCAGGGGAGGGGAGAAGAGGAAACAGCTTAATGAAAACTGAAAATGTTGGATTATTTTGGTCTGGTCACCTGTAGATTTCAAAGACAGTCAACCCACCAACCCTCTTTAACTAGAAAATTTGTACTTTCTCTTGGGAGGTAGATCTAATTTAGTAAAGTGTGTAAATTTACTATAAACTAGTTTTATTACTTTTAATAACATACGTTATGTAAATCAAAAGCGAAGTGTTTCCAAATTCTAGTAGACTTGTTAAAGAGGCAATTCTTTTCCTTTCTGTTAGCCTGTCATCACACTGTTTTGGATTTTTAAGAATGCTTTACTTGAAAGTTTAACTGCCCGATAAATCTTGCTTATAATACAATATAAACATATTCTAAATTGGCTATTTAGAAAATCTAATAAATGAGTTTTGGCCTTTGTGCTTAGGTAAAAGTAAAGATATAAACTTCCAAAACTAACAGAAACCCAAACTACCACATTCTCTTGGTTAGAGAATATAAAGACAGTACTTTTAAAGGTTCAGACTGTCCTCCTTTATGATGGTTTGACTTAATTTTTTTACTTCATGACGGTGTGAAAATGATCCACATTCAGTAGAAACTGCACTTTGAATTTTCAATTTCGATCTTTTCCTGGGCTCACAATATGTGTCTGATCCTCTCTCCAGGTGCTGAGGGGGCAGCGAGCAGCGCTTCCGGTCAGCCTTGTGGTCGCGAGGGAAACCACCGAGTGGTGGGGGGTACCTTGTTCCTGAACGTGACAGTCAGCGGGTTAGGCGTGTCCAATGCATTTTGGATTTGTCATACAGTATTTTCAGTTTCGTGATGGGTTTGTCAGGTTGTGATCTCACCTTAAATCGAGAAGCATCTGCATTTCATCCTCATTACACAGAAGTGGAGAGTAATGGGGTCACACGCGCTCATGGACGGGAATGCACTCGTGCAAACGCCTCGGTGGGCAATCCTGCTGCTGTACAAATACCGCAGAGTGCACGCACGCAAACCTAGATGCAGAGCCAGTCCCTCCGCAGGACCCTTGGAGCAGCTGGGGGATGCGTAGACATAAAGATAGATAAGGCTGCTGCTGGCCAGTGCAGCACACTGTTTTACAGTAAAATTTATTTTTATCCATGGAAGGAGCTTATGTTAAAACAGGAATGAGGTCAGTTGTGGCGGTGCATACCTGTGCTCCCAGCACTCTGGGAGGCTGAGGCAGGAAGATCACACATTTGAGCCCAGCCTGGGCCATACAGTGACTTAGTGAGACTCTGTCTCAAAAGTAAATAAAGTAAAATGTAAAGTAGTAAAATAAGATAAAGTAAATGAAATAGTCCAGGGATATAGCTCAGTGTGAAGGCCCTAAATTCAATCCCTAGTACCACAAATAAATAAACAAATAACACAGTAATAAAAAACATCGGCTTGTAGCAGGGTCATTTATAAGCATTATCATTACCCATGTGCCCGTATATATGCCATACACAGGACTGGCAGAGCAGGTTTGTTTACATCAGTGTCGCCAGGAACATGCACATATTATGTTGCTGTATGGCACTGCAAGGCTATGACATCACTAAGCAACAGGAATTTTCCAGTTCCACTATCATCTTACAGGGCCATCGTCACAGATGTGGACCACTGCTGACCAAAATGTCGCTGTGTGGTTTGAAAGGAGATGAGGGTGAACCCACGTGCAGAGACGCGGAGAATCATGGCGCTCCAGGAGCCCTGCGAAGTCAGCCAGTTCTTGCAGTGACGAAGCCCTCTCTTCCTCAGCTTCCCAGCAGTGACGCATTTATACCTCCGAACTCCCCCGGTGGTGGGGATCTCACCAGGTGACCAAACCACATCTTTGGAAGGCTGTAAGACCATTAAAAATTCCTTCTTAAGATGAACTAAGATCTGCCAACCTAGAACTTTCCATCTGCTTGCTGTACGTTTTCCCTTTGGAAAAATATAAGTTCAACCTGACTTCCCTTCTATAGGGTAACTGCTCACATATTTGAGGACCACCATCATCATCCCTTGCGTCTTCTCCCTTTTTGTTCAAGCACTCTGCTGTCAGGCCAACTTCTTCCACTGTGCAGTTATATTATGGAGTTTTTGGAGAAGAAATACATATCTTCATGTTTACATTGATTAAATCTCATTTTGTCAGAAGAAATGCAATCTCATCAGCAATGTAAAAGTAAGCTAAACCAATTCGAAATACCTCTTGCAACCTAAAAAGGAGTAAAGATTAACAAAAAGTTCGATAAAAAATTTTGGCAAAGGAGCAGAAAAACAAAGACCCTTGTTTACTGCTGGTGAGAGTAAGTCTATATGTCATTTTTGGGACTGATGTTAGTGATACGCATGCCAACAATCATAGTCTGGGAATTGTCGTAGAGGATTAATTGTTTTGGACAAAGGTTCAGTTATAACAATGTTCATGTCAACAATGTCCAAAAGAATAAAATTGAAAACAATCTTCTAATGGTTAAATAACTTACAGAATGCCTGCTGTAGTAGTGGAATGTGATATCCCAGAAAAAAAATTTAATGATGTGGAATTAACTGGAAAAAATAGATTACACAACAGTATATGACAAACGATTTCTATTCTCAAGAAACTAAAACCGCATACATATATGTCTATCCAGGAACACATATATGAGGTGTGATAAAATAGAGTTTTTAAATTTTAAAAATTATTACAGTAGAACATTATTGCCATTGATCACCCTGCGAATGCCCTCCCCTTACTTCAAACATACTTATCTCATTCTTGCCACTTTTTGAAGCAGTTCTGGAGACTCTCTTTCATGAGTGTCTTTAGTTGTGCTGCTGTGACTGCCTTGATGTCCTGAATCAATTCAAAACACTTACCCTTCATGGTCATTTAATTTGGGGGAAGCAGCAGGAGATACAGGAAGCCAGCTCCAGTGAATAAGGTGGATGAGGTCGCACCATAATGGTATTGTGTTTATGAGCCTGTCTTTCCATTGGGTGGCATGTGGCAGCAGCATTTACCATATTTTTTACCATATCTTGTAAAGAAACTCATGAAAGAGGACTTCCAGAACTGCTTCAGAAAGTGGCAAGAACAGTGGAATAAATGTGTTCAAAGCAAGGGGGAGGATTTTAAGGGGGATTCATGACAATGTGTCTTTAATTGTAATACATCTTTAAACTCAACACCATATATTTTGATCAGCCTTGTATATTTATTTAAGAAAAGAGAATGAGAGAGAGAGAGAGAGAGAGAGAGAGAGAGAGAGCCTGGAAGGATGCATACCACAGTGAAGTAAGTTGTCTTGTAAATGAAGCCCGTTTTTCTTTATGTAATTATCCACATCTCCACTACAGGTCATTATGAGTCCAACACACATCCCATTAGTGTCAGCTTTGCATCCTCTTTAAACTCAGCAAACACAACACCTTTGCTTCCACCCAAATCATTCTGTAGAAAGTAAGGACAGGGCCCAGGAACCAAACTGTGATTTTTTTCCCATCGGGATTACCCTGTCTCCTCTGATGGGTCAAGGCATGTTGGTGTGACAGTGTTGAAGCAAAAGATGAAAGTTCATTAATTCAGTCACATAATCTTTTAGCAAATACTATACTTATTAAACACCCAGGGCTAAATACGAGGCTTCTCCATCTTCTACAAATCAACATCCTGTTCTGTTTTAAGGAGATTTAAGTTTGGGGTAGGGACTCTTCATCCTTTCATTTAGCAAGTATTTCTTGAGCTTGGGTTATGAGTCAGCCAGTCTGGCGGAAGCTGTGGAGATCGGACATGATACCCATCTCAGCTGGGGTTCCAGTGGTGTGTGTGTTAAGCCTGGGTTGGGGAGGTTGAATTAAAAATTATTATTTAGGGCTGGTGAGATAGCTCAGCGCCTGCCTGGCAAGCACAAGGTCCTGAGTTCGACTCCTGGTACCCACATAAAAAAAAATTATTTTTTAGTTCCTAAAATGCACCAAGCACCCTCTGGATTGATTATCATGTATTATTTCATTTGATCTCTTTCTCAACCTTATGAACCAGTGGCACTGTCTTCACTTTGTAGATGCGGGTTGTGGTCGTGGCAGTAGAGATTTATCAGCCTCCCTTAGGGCTCCCAGCTAGAGCGGTCCAGCATGAGTCACCTGTCTTGAGTGACTCAGCAGCATCCCAGCCACACTCCACATCATCCGTGTGAAGGTGCAACTGTGACAGGGCGGGGAGGTGACTGGTGATGAGTTGGAAAAGGCCATGACGAGGCTGAGACCCACGGGCTGAGTAGCAGGAACCTGACTCCTCTGGGAAGTGAGAGAAGAGCAGTTCACAGACAATCTGCAGTGGGAAGAACAGGGAACGAGGGACTGAGTGGAAGGCCCGAGTAGGCAGACGCCAGACCACGGGGCGTGAGTTTAGGCCACATTAGAGATCATGTGGTCTACACTTCAGGAGTGACTGGACTTTCAAATGACCTTAGGCCGAGGGATGTTCGAAACTAAAACAAGACACCCTCTGGCCACCATGCAGCCCACATACTGAAGGCGGAAGACTCAACGTTCAGGGATTACACAGAGGCTACTGAGCCTGGAGGTGTCAGTGGGCAGAAAGGGCAGTGAGCACAGTTGAGAAATATTATCCCTCGACTTTGGAAGTGTGCCCTGCTCTCGTTCTTTGGTTTACAGAATCTCATTCTGGCCTCTTTCTGCCTGTCTTCCTCCTCAAAGGGCCAGCTTCCTGATGCTCTCGTACCCGGTTTGGCCCTAGGTCCAAGGGTGGCTGCTGTACGCTGAATGTTGTACGTCTGTCCTCATGCCAAATTTGTATGTGAAAATGAGTCAGCAACGTGTTGCTCTTAGAAAGTAGGGCCTTCGGGAAGTAATTAGAGCACAAGTGTGGAACCTTCACGAGGGGGATTAGCGCCCTTCGAAAGAGGCCCAGAAAACTGTGTTGTTCCTTCCCCTCCTGGGGATGCAGTAAGATACGTCCTCTGCTGCAGGAAGTAGCCTCACCAGACACCCAGCCTCCTGGTGCCTTGATCTTGAACTTCTTGGTTTCCAGAACCATGAGAAACACATTTCCACAGTGTGTATGGTTTCAGGCATTTTGTCATAGCAGCTCACACCAACTGAGACATTGGCCAAAGGCAGCTAAGCACGGGGCTCTGAGGAGAGCTCATACAGCTTGCTGGCCATGCACCCCAGACCTGATGTGTGCACGCATGAAGTCCTTTGCAGTAAGGTCCCTTGCAGCTGGGAAGGGACAACGGAGAGGAGCATGTGGTCTGCAGTCAGGGAGGAGTAGGCCAGCTTTTCCTGTGCGGCTGATGAAGGGCATGGAACTCCAAGGAGATGGAGAAGTTTCCATCTGAGCTATGCTTTCCAGGCCGTTAAGAGGTATGCTTGTCAAGGTGGGAGGTTGTGGCTCTTTTACCTCACAGTTGTTCATTTTATTGTTATCCTCCATGCTTACCCAACAGAAGGGTGACTTTTTGGTCTGCGGGTATAACCAGACTGAGTTCCAGACTGACAAATTCTGCTTGACATCTTTCATGTGTCTCAAAGCCTGGATGACGGATGGTGTGCTGTGGGGCGGGAGAAAGATGAAGGCTGAGAGGAAGACAGGTCCACGGCAGGGGCAATGGCAGCTGCGTGTGCACAGTCGGTCTCACAGCTCTTCATTCTACACTGTTAGGACCTTCACGCTGTTGTTTGTGTATCAGAACATCCTCTTGAAAGTTAGCGTTAGTCTCTTCCTGACCAAGAATTCCTCCCGAAAACTACCGACCCCGCTCCTCCTTCTTGTTATTGTTATTACCGTATACTAAAAGCCATTTACGGGGGATAGAAATTCATGTGAATAGTGGCGCCCGATCTTTTTGTAGAATGCCTGTTTTCTCAGTCTGCACACTGAGAAGGCGGAAGAGGCTGCCTCTGCCTATGGCAGAACACGTAGAGCCATAGCAGATTGTTCTCCAGTCAGCTCTCCCTGCAGCAGACCCAGGAGCACGGAGTCTCATCACTTTTAGGCCACATATAGGCTTCCGGTCCTGGGACGCGGACACAGAGACAGGAGCTCTTGGTCTTCTGCGGGACTAAAGAGCACGGGACTAGGAGGTTGAGGTCCTTCCTGCCAAACTAACTGGTGGTGCAGCTGCGCCCAGGGGGATTTACCATCGTGCCTCAAGGTCAAGGGGAGGCGCCTTCTCAGAACCTGAGAGTCAGTAGGGAAAGAGCAGCCAAACCTGGGAAGGTTTGCTTTGCCCTTTCCTCGCAGAGGTGAAGGTGTGAACTACCCATTTGAAAGATAAAAGCAGTCCCCTCCACCTCCAAAGACATTTCTACATATGCATAAGAAAATATTTATGTCCCCCATGTGGTGACATAAGTACAAATGATTCTGAAACATATGGAGCACATTTTCTTTAAAGTAAACAGAGATTGTTAATATTCAGGAGGAAGGGGCCGGAGATATAGCTCAGTGGCACAGCACCTGCCTGGCAAGCACAAGGTCCTGAGTTCAATTCCCGGTACCAAAAAAAAAAAAAAAAAAAAAAAATTCAGGAAGAACCCATGGCAAAAAATGAGGGAGGCATCTTGCAATCTCAAGGAATTTGAGGAAATTTCCAACTTCAGGTAACAGAGAAGAACCATACATTTCCTGGGATAGAGCAATTTGTGAGCTAGCAGAAGCTTGACCTGTGGTTGAGTAAGGTGCAGATATTTCCAAGTCCCTAGAGTGTGAAGGCAGTGACCTGACGATGGACTCTGCACTCGAGATGGTCCTGGATGTCAGATCAGCTGCCAATCTTATGCATAGTCGGTGATCCTCACTTTCTTTGTCCAGTTATGAGTTGAATCAGCCTGAGGGCAAATACAGTGCAAGCTAGGTCAATACTCAAGTTTAGGTCTATTAGATTTGTCCTAATCCAGGATCATAAACTGTGTGCTTAACCTTAGTCACACATCCTAAACCATATCCTTAATCTTGTTTGCACAATTCACTGCAACTTAGTTAACACTATAGAGCAGGAAAAGATATTTTTTCTCTCTCATTTCTCAGGGTCAGTATCCAAGCCTATAAATTGAACTGACAAAAGACAGATGGATAGAATAGGCACGCAAATTTTATCTGATGTGTTAGCTTCATGTTACTATAGAGAAAAACCTGGGACAGTTTATTAGGAGGAAAGCTTTATTTTGATTTATGCTTCTGAAATTTCTAGTCCAGGTAGCTTGTTGTTTTGGGGTTTGGGTGATGAGGTGCATAATGGTGGTGACAAAGGGCTGAGCAAACTGCTTAGGGCTGAGGGAGTCAGGAAGAAGTTATGGAGAGAGGGTCTACCTCTGAAATGAGTCGCCCTGTTTCCACAGGAGCACCCTGAGGAGCAAACCTCCAACCCATGGGCTTTGAGGGACATTAAATATCCAAAACTATAGCAATGTTAATACACTTTTTTTTTTTTGGTGGGTACCGGGGGGTCGACCTCAGGACCTCGCGCGCCAGCAGGCGCCCGTGCCGCTGAGCGATATCACCGGCCCCTTTTTCGTATGTGGGATCCGGGAGTCGAACTCAGGCCCTCGCGCTTGCAAGGCAGGCGCTTACACCGCTGAGCCATCTCACCGGCCCCTTAATACACTTTTTGTATACAAAAATAAAACTATTAAGAATTGTGAACAAATCTGAAAGGGAATTCATGAAGACCAACTCCTGAATAATATGCATTTTCATTCAGGAAAAAACAAAAGTGGAAGAAAAATTCCCCCCATAACAAACCATCTGATATTAATGGATTTGCCTTTTTCCAGTCTATCCATACCTGACTTGGATGACGTCTAGACTAGACTTTGGAATTTAGACTTTTGAATTGATGCTGGAATGATTGAAGGCTTTGTGATGAAATGAATGTATTTTGCACATGAAAAGTGACATGAGTTTGGGGACTGGGGGTGGGAAATGCAGTGGATGAGTTTTGTGCCCCTCCAAAATGCACGTGGTGAAGTCTTATATCAACGTGCTGTTCAGAAGCAGTAGAGCCTCTGGGAAGTGACTAGTAACGGGCAGAGCTCACACGCGAGGCTTTCAGGACCTTACAAAGGAGGCCTGAGGAAGAACCACTTCCCCTTTCCCTTTCTGCCACACAGGGACCCTCTCCTGCTCTGTCTGCGAGGAGGGAGCCTTCCCCAGACCCTGAATCTGCTAGCGCTTGCATCTCGGGTGTCTCAGCCTTCAGAACTCTGAGCAATCAATTCTGATTTTTATAAATGTATAGCCTGAGATATTTTGTTATAGCAGCCTGAATACACTAAGACAGTGACTTCTGGCATCTTTTCTAAAATAACCAAAAATGGGGCAATAGCTATAGAGTCTTTGGAAAAACATAGGTGGCGGTTGGAGAATTTCATAAATAGACAAATGGATATTCTCTCATTTATAAAATTTTATAAAATGTATCTTTTGACTACCACAAAAATTGCACAAAAAGATGGTCTGGATAACTAATAGATAAAGTAAAAATAAAAAACAATGTTAACTACCTCTTCTCTACTTTGTAACACACAATCCTGATGTTCCAGTATCTGTATCAGTTTAATTTTTATATTTTCTTATATTTTTTCCTATGGAATTTGTTATGCTATCTTCAGAGTACTGTTTTCTAAGTCAGGTTAGGGAATAGGATGCAGAAACCATGGAGAAAGTGGTATTCTTTGGCTTGAATTATACCAATTGGAGTGTGCGTGTGTGTGTGTGTGTGTGTGTGCACATTTACTTGTGTGTGTGTGTTAAAAGGTGCAAGTATGAATTTGTCAACAGAACTAGATTTTCCATGAACTAGACAGAAACATAGATTTATTGATTCTGCTGAAGTATGTATCTGGATGATAAATAAGATGTAATTAAAATGCAGGAAGAGCCTAGGTAAATTAGGGTGGTTATCATAAAAATAATTCAAATACATACCACTGAAATGCTGCTTTAATGTGGGATTAAAAATAAATCACCTATTACATGCATCTATAACAAATTACATTTTACTTGTATTTCTTTAATAGTATAAACCACATTGCATACTTTACATCTGTTTTTTAAAATAAAAAACCACAATTCTGTCAAAGTTTTATACTCTAGTTCGTTATTAGAGCTAAAATATTTTTTAAGAAACACAATTGTTGGCTTTAAGTTTGTTATTTCAAAACACAAAAATAAATCCAATCCTCTCTTTAAAACATTAACTATTGAATTAGTAAGTCGTAGCTGTAATATAATTTAAAAGTTAACCAATTTCACTGTTATGTGTGTGGTGAATCATTTCATGTCAGTTGGAACATAAAGTTTAAACTTTGTATGAATTTTAACTACCTGAGCTGTATTTGTTAAACAAACTTGGATTGATTGGTTCCCATTAGCCTGTGCCTGATTATAAAGGAACGTCAAAGTGATATTGCCAATTTTTAAAGTAAAATTTCTGGTAGATATTGTGATTCAGAGAAGCCAAAAGAAAAAAAAAAAAAAAAAAAACAAGAGGGATCAGAGTCAGGGCAGCTCCATTGTAATAGTTAAACTTTTCTAGGTTAGCAAAAATAAATTTTATTTTTCAAAGTAGCCATTTCTTTCCAGTTTCTCCTCTTCCAAAGAGGAGTGTAATGAAGGAAGAAGGCATCTACTTTTAGGTAAAAGCATGATTGATTCAAGAAGGGATTCATTCGACCTCCAGGGGCATCCCTTGGCCCGTCTCCCTCCTCCGGCTTTATAGTGCCTGGCATCATTCAAAATCTGCTGCCGCCTCTAAAGTTGTCTTCGTTCAAACAAGACCTGAGAGAATCCACACACATAGAGCAGAACTGATGTGAACCTTTGCCGAAAATGCAAGTCCAACCTAAATTTAGGTTAAAAAATTCTGGCGGCTTATTTATTTTTTCCAAATTAATTTTGGATCATAAGATTCTATTAGCTGGATTTTGCTGGCACCACATTGCTGAAAGAATGACAAGAAATGGGGAGCCCTGGAAACGTTACATGTCTGCCCTAGGAATTCCGGTCCCATTTTATAACCCAGAAAGGCTTAGATCATTTGGAGCTGGTTTAGATAAGCTGACTAGAATGAAACTGGATCAGTGAATCTCCTAAACTTCTCCCAGCCATGCTTCATTAAGGGAAGAGTCACTTTTGCCTTTTATGAAAAGGCAGAGCCAAAGGACCAATATTCACTGGCTTTCCTTCCATCCAAAACTTTTCCCCACAACTCTGCTGCCAACTCATGAGCAGAAGTTTCAATTTTTGTGTCGCTCTTTTTCAAATACAGGAAAGTTATACGGGAACATTCCCTTTAGCCTTGCTTGGCCGTGCTCTTCCCTTCGGCTTGAAGTGTCCCCATAGCATAGTGTACTCGGGCATTTGTGAGCGCTCAGGAACCAGCCTGGCTGCCAGTGAAGACATGCCATGCCATGGCTTTGCTGCCACTGCTCAAAAACAAACCTGAAAAAAAACTACAGTGTTGAAAGCTCTGTTTGATCTTCAAGTCCTAGCCACAGGGTGCCTCGGAACCATCTCAGAAATTGCGGGAAGAAGACATCATACTTTCACATCTAGGTATTAAACCTTTGTCTCTGTCAGTCTTGAGAGAATGAAGCAGACAGAGAAGAAAAAGCATCATATTCTGCCTTTGGTGGATGGACACACACTGCCTTGGCTTTCTGAGAAATCTCATCTCATGGGAATCTTCCTTTCTCCCTTAGCTTCCCGTGGGTAGGCTCTGAGACAGAGAAGCCATGCATTCAACTTTGGCCCATTGCAACTGGGATATAAAAGTTGTCTTTGAGATTGTCTGGTCCACTGTCCTCGTCTAGAAAGAAAAATGGCTTGGAGAAGTTGAGGGCCCCTCCCAGGGTCACACAGCCAGTTTGGATCTGAGATAAGGCACGGGACTGTAGGTTTTTCCATGCTTGGCAGCTTCACATCTGTTCTTAGAGGTTCATAGTTTCTTTCAGTCCTCTTAAATTAGGAAAGTTCTGAATAGCAATCAAGTTGTTACTTTTTGTTCTTTGTATTGTTATGTTGCAACTTCTCATTTAAACCTTATAAGTTTTATAAAACTGGCTTAAATCTCTAACATTCTCAATAATGGTGAATGTTCGAATACACAAGTTTGTCCAAACACAAAGAGGGCCATTGAATGAGATCCCATGAATCTCTGGAACAGATATTGTCCTAAGGCCTTTTCGATTGTGTGTTCCATGAAGGCAATTACTTATAGCTGTCTTCCTCAGGGCCCATTTGTGCCTGCACTTAATAGATACTGAACAATATTGACCCAATAAATTCTTCCCACCATTCATCTAACTTTTCCAGTTTAGCAGTTCAGATGATATTGTCAATGCAATATCATGTGCAAAAAGTTTCTATAGTCAATTCATGAATCTCACACCTTCTTCACCTGGATGGTCCTTACTCTGCATGCTATGCCTCACTATCCCTCTGGTTTGGCCTAATAATCACCTATCTCAATACTTAGCATCCACTGCAGGCACTGCTCTGCTGTATTCAATCATTTATTGAATTATACACACACACACAGAAAGATATTCATCAGTATATAGTTCCCTGAATTTTCTCAAAAATAACATTGCCTGTTTTAATGAAAAATACAAAAACAATAGTAGAATGTGCCCCTGTCAATGAGAACTTCACAATCTCTTTATTTTTTACTTATTTATTTTTTTTGTGGGTACCGGGGGTCGACCTCAGGACCTTTTGCGACAGCAGGCGCCTGTGCCACTGAGCGATATCACTGGCCTCTTTTTTGTATGTGGGTTCCGGGAGTTGAACTAGGGTCCTCACGCTTGCCAGGCAGGCGCGTACACCACTGAGCCATCTCACCAGCCCAGTCTCTTTAAAAGAAAAGATACACATAAAATTAATTCGATGAAGACCATGTGCCAACTGTGCAGACCATATGGTACTTGTTGGAAGTATTCAGAGGAGAGAGAACACTGAGCTGGAATGGTCTGGGAAAGTTTTATGGAAGACACAGGATTCAGGGTAGGATGTGGAGTATGGATAGGAGTTGGAAAAGGAGAAGGAAAAGAATGCTTGAGTTGGAGGCATAGAGTGATGGAGTGTCATTGCTACAGTTTGGATGTGGGACATCCTCAAAGGCCTATGTGTCCAGTGCTTGGCCCTCAGCTCAGTACTGTTGGAGGCGGGGAAGCAGTAAGGGGTGGGTCCTACTAGGAGGTCTGAGGTCACTGGAGGCTGCTCCTGAAGGGAATGTTGGGATCCAGTCTCTTCTTTCACTTCCACACTGTGAGATGAGTGGCTTTGCTTCCCCACACTCTCCGCTATGATGTGCTGCCTCACCAAATGACAGGTCCCATGAGCCATGGACTGAGACCTTTGAAATCCTAAGCTTCTGGCAAATCTTTTCTCTTTCGATGTTGATCATCTCTAGCTTTGTTAGAGTAATGGAAAGCCAACTAACAGAGTGATCAGGTGATCAGTAAATGGAGCTATGGGGAATGAAAGGATTGATGATTTGTAGGAGGAAAATACTATTTGGAAAGGAGGACCCAACACTTCATGCATATACTTGATGTATACCTACATACACATTATACTGGCAATTTTTTTTTTTTTTTACTACATTAGGATTGGCAGAAGGAGTCAGGCAGCATCTGGTGTGCATAGTTAGTCCATGGCAATGCCACAGGTCCCAGAGATGTTTAGTGCCCACCTGCACCAGCCTGTCCTCCAGCCCTGGCGGGGCCTGACCTCATTCACATGGCAGGAAGAAGAGTAAAAAGGAGGACAAATGTGTGAGACTGTGAAATAAAGGAAGCGTTATTGAACAGAGCTTCACGGGCAGTAAGGAATCAAAGGCCAACCGTAGTTTAATGTGTCATTTCCCTCATAACGTTTTAGGCTGAGCTCTTGATATTTTAATTCCAAAAAATAACTTGTGAATTTCATGATGAGCTTGGCTCGGAAGGTGCTATATTTTTGGTCAAAGGCTTTTTTGATGAGTCTTAAGAACAACAAGTCCGTACTTCTTTCATTTGTAAGCCTGACCCCATGTGGAGGTATGGGTTAGGCAAATAAATAGCAAGAATAAGAACGTCTTTATTCCTCTCACATTCCCTTGACTTTGTCCTTTGTACCACGGCGAGCTGGAAAGGGACACTGAAGCATGAAGACGGTAGTGTGAGGCCCCCACAGTGGCCCCTGAGGAGCAATTTTCAATATGCTTCACTGTTCACGAAGAAAGTTTTCAACCCAGATCATTTGATCCAATCCCCCCTCTAGAAAGAACCAGCAGCATCAAGTTGCCCAAAGAATATTCTCTAAATCTAACATGTGAGCATCTTAGACGTTTTCCAAAAAGATTTATTGGGTACCTCTTATGTGGCTACTGTTTTGGAGTGGCCTCCAGCATGTTCACTGGTGCTCAATACATAATTATTGCAGAAGCATTAAAGATTTAGTGAAAACTTGTGTGTCAGAAAGTTAAGTTACTGGATTTCAGAGGACCAAGGCCAGCGGTATCAAGAGCTGCTATATTTTTGTCATAACTGAGAACTTAGATTGTGAAGGTAAAATGGGAACGTGAAGGACAGGACAGGGGAGGAATATTTTGAGGGAAAATTCAGTGCTACATGTGGCTCATTGTTTATAGGGGGACCATGAAAACCAAGGCAAGGAAATGATTTCAATGTAGTTGGACTTTTTTTTTTTTTTTTTGTGGGTACCGGGGGTCGACCTCAGGACCTCGTGCACCAGCAGGCGCCCGTGCCGCTGAGCGATATCACCGGCCCTTTTTTCGTATGTGGGTTCCGGGAGTCGAACTCGGGCCCTCGCGCTTGCAAGGCAGGCGCTTACGCCGCTGAGCCATCTCACCGGCCCTAAGCTGGACTTTTGAATCTGAAGAGTAACAGTACCCCGATTATGGGAAGTAAGCAGGGCATGGTATTATTGTAGATAGGTTTGGGTGGGGTCATGGGAGAAGCTTTTGCAGAGATTTCTGAAAGCAGGACTCTCAGTGTGTCTGGGCCAGAGCCTGAGCTAAAAGTGTCTCAACTCCTCAATCCACAGAAGTCTACATCAGTCACGAAGACTGAGGCGTCACTATGTGAAACCAGTCACTTTAGGTTAAAAAAAATTCCTTTGTCTGTTTCCCCATAACTCAGTAAACAAATTTCTTTTGTAAACCTAGTGTGTTTTGCAGAATGCCTGCAACATGCCTGGTAAAACAACACCTGTATTAATACGGTGTTCGAATCAAGGAGGCAACGCTGCGTGGCAGCGCTTCTCGGTCCTCTTTTCATTAGCATCACCATCAGATCCCTTTTAGATACCTTAGAGGGATATTATTTGATTCAAGGAAAAGATATGAGTAGGGGAGAGGGGACTGCAAAGACCAGAAACTTGAGGAGGAGGGGGTGAAGGGTGGAAATGGAGACCGTGCATTTAAAGGACTGAGATGGTGAGATTTGTGTGTCACTGAGTCAGAGGTTGTTAGTCACCAAGGACATAATAATTGTCAAGTATTAAATACAAGTGAAAGAGAAAGCAAAATAAGAGAAGTCCATCAGATGACTCATTTTCAAACCACATTTAAAAATGTGTGGCTGTGGCCATGAATTTGGGGCATATTGATTACAAGTAAGATCAGTTTTTAAAATTAAGTAGGAATCACGGCCTGCTCCTGGGTATTTGGAACTATGTATAAGTTCTCAAGTGAAAGTGTTTGGTTTGTGGTTTTCAAGATGCTGTCTTGACCTGGGGTAGCATATCACAGCGAGAGCTTAGATATAGAGTCTCCTTTCAGTCATCAAGTCCACTCATTGTTAACATCAAGGAAAACAGAGTCCATCTAAGGTCGAGACATTTTCAGCAGGAGCTGGCAGTGGTTTGCTAACTGGGGGACTAACAAAGAATTTTCAGTGCAAGGACCAGGCCTGGCCACTCTGCCCAGTGCCGGGCAGCCAGTGTGCTGGGCACTGTGGCTGAACAGGAATCGGGGCACATCGCTAACCACAGAGGGAAGAGTTTCAGGCCACGGCCTGTGGGATTTTGTTTATTGGCCAATTTTACAAACAACTCCCCTCAGACCAAACATTCAAGTAGTTTGAGCTTGGAGATAGTTAGGGAGTTGGTGCCACGTGTGCATCAAGGTTTAGGTTGAATGAGTCTGAGAGATCGCAGAGCCCAGAGCACCAGCCTACGATCTTTTCTGCTGCATAGCACTACTCAGAGATCCTCAGTTTCCACCTGACAGCGTCCAGCAGAGGGGCGCTGCCTACCAGGGAGGGAGTCCTTTTGGAAATCTGCATCTTAGAGCCGTGCCAAGGTCCTGGAACTGCAATGAATCTACTAGCCAGTGTTTCACACATTGTCTATCCTAAGTTGTTTAATCTTCACCTTAACTCCACGCAGGAAAGACCACAGAGTAAAATAAATGCTACGAATATCCAGATTTTTTAGAATAAATTAAAGCTTGGGTTGATAATATAACTTTCCTGAAGTCGAAAGTTTCAGACCGAGGTGGTCTTGATCCAGGATCTGAGTTGTAACTGGTATAGAGGACAAAAGAGGTTTTTCTCTATTCTTCCTAGGATCATGAGTTAATTAACGTGCATCGCGTACACTCAGGATGGTGCAGTGATGTATAAATGAAGGGGTGGTTAGAATTTGTGCTTCTGTAGCATCTTAACAAGACCAGTACATTTTTACAGAAATGCAAGATCGATGAAAGAGACCTTCAGTTTCTAGGGGTGACCAATGTGAAAAGATGAATCTATGGGGAGGGTAAGGGTTAGCAAGATTTTGGTGCCATTTTGGAGTGATAAGGTCTAGAATTGTCTTCAGTGATTAACTTCTGACTTCCTGGTAGAGAGACAAAGAAAGAGGACATCTTTACAAACACATCCTGCTGTTAGACAAATAGGGAGAAAGCAAAGAGCTTTTTGTGGATCTGTTTCTTGGTTATCTTCAGGCCATAATGCTGTTAAGGGCGGCATATTCCGCTACCCTTTACTGGTGTGTTTTAATGTTCAGTTCTTCTTGCTATCGATACAGATATTGGAAGACAATAATTAGGGTTTCCCTTCTAATTCCTTCCCTAGGCTAATTGTCCCCAGGCAACGCAACCATTTTTTGATGTGCTTTGTTGCTTTCACATCACAGTTGTGATCTTTTAGAAAAGCATAATTTAGTTTGTTGTCTCCTAACCCTAGTGTCTGGAACTCAGTAGACTCTGTTAGGGTCTGGCACGCACATAATGATGGAATGTGGAGTTACATGACAGCAAAGTTCTAAAATCAGCATGCAAGGGGAGACCTTAGCATAGCCAAAATCATCCTCGGGAAAGCCCTTAACCAACTCATAATGGGCACACGTACCATCCTGTGCAAGCATACCTGTGCAGATATTTCTTCTTTTCACTAAAATTTGAGAACCATAGTGATCCACTTAGAAAAAATTTTGTTATGCAGAAACCTGGGCACTCAAAACTTTCTGCCTTCAAGGTAATGATCAAATTCCCAGGGATGAATAAGGAATGGCTACAGAACATTCAATTGGTCCTGTTTGAATGCAGTATTACTCCATTCTGATTAAATATGAAGCTCTATAACTTAATCTAAGTAAATATGTTTGTGTTGCTGTGGGGATTAAAGAAGAAGGGAGACGGGTAGTTTCTTCAGTGGTAAGTTTAGCTTAAATTACAGCAGCTTTACTATTCAGCATGTGCTTGAAGTAGGGGCAATATCACACCCAAGTGGGCAAAAATACCTATCTTTTTATGTAAAATGTAATATGATTTGGATAAAAATGTCCCCCAAAAGACCCCTGTGTACATAGGCATGATATTTGGAAGGTGATTAGATCAAAATTCATCAATGATGAATTCACAGCTCAGAGTGCTATTAGGAGCCAGGATGAAGGAGGTGAGTCACTGGGGCATGACCTGGAGGGGTATGTTTCTGTCCTGGTCCCTTCCTCTCTCTCTGGCTCTCCCTGGCTCTATGCTTCCTGGCTGCTATGGGTCATATAGCTTTCCTCTACTAGGCCCTTCTGCCTTGCTGTTTCTGCCTTGGGGCCAGATGACCAGGGATTGAACTCTGAAACCATGAGCTACTGTAAACCTTTACTCCTTTAGGTTGCATATGCCAGGTATTTTGTCCCAGTAATGAAAAAACTGAGCAATGCACCTAGACATATACTGTATCTGTGATATTAACATTTCAGGGAACAATCAATAATTTTGGAAACATCTAAAAAAGCTCCATTTGTGGCGATAATGACAAAAAAGATTGAGAGATGCTGCTCTGTGGCATTGTCCCTAGATTTGGACATCGTATTAGTGCAGTTCAAAATTGTATTTATTGTTTTAGCAGTCATAGTGCATGCATTGTGGGTTTAAATAAGAACACATTGATTTTACAAAATAACTTTGATTACTGGGTTATGATTAAACAGACAAGAATGTTTTCTGCCTGAAGTGGTTGATTTTTCCCTGTAGCATGTCCATCAATATTAAGGGCTGGCATTCATATTTCTATTAACTAATGAGTGGAGGACATGTTCAGCAAGGTGGAGTGGCGAGGTCACTCAGGACATTTAGGGCTTTCATCTTATAAAGTCTTCACTGTTTATGTGCACAGAGGCAGGTGAACTCAGGAGCTTTTGCGTTCAAACAGGAGGCTTCACCTCTGATGCTGTACTGAGAAAAAAGTAAATCGCATGAGTGTGACAAATTCCAGCAAATAATCTTTCAAATATAGCTCAGTCCATCATCACCATGATCAGAAAATAAATAAGCTCCAAGCTCACAGTCAGTTGAGAGGGAGGAAGTTGTGTCCACATGAGTATTTACAAAGGATGGTCTTTGCAGGGGTATGGGTGACTTTTTTGTTAGTTTTGGTGGTTGTATGTTTATTTTCTCCCCCACTACCTGACAACTAACAAGTGGTATCAAATTTGTTTTCAGAGAAGGAACTATCTAGGTAAGGCAAAATAACATTTACACACAAAAATACCATTTAGTTGTAAAATCATATGTGCCAGGAAAGGCTTGGAAGAGAAAGCAAAAAACATAAAAGATAAATTACTCTGCCAAAGACAGTGTGATGCATTTACCCCGCCCCTCACTTCTGAGGGGGAAGAGAGAAGACCTCGATAGGACAGAGTTGGGCTCTGAGTTGCAATTTAAAGACAGAAGGGGTAGCTGGGAAAAAGGGCCATGCCATTATTTTTAAAGAACATCATTGCTATCTTCCAAGGCTCAGTGGTAAATTATAATCCCTCCCCCATTATCCATCATTTTAGTATTTTATTTTAAAATGAAAAACATTTCAAATAATTACAACAGACACTCATGTGTGCACTAAGACAGAACAGATGTTAATGTTTTGTATATTTGCTCAGATCTGTTTGATTTTTTTAAATAAGCTCTACAAGTATAGCTACATCTCCATCTCTACCTCTTCCTTATTTTTTCTTCCAGAGGCAAGCAATTTCCTAAAATTAATGGTTATCATTGTCGTTTTTAAAGAAAGATTCACCTTCACTGTATCTTCATATATATTCATTAACAATATTAACGCTTGTCTTTTATGTTAAAAATTTTACATGAGTGTTATTGAACTGTACGTTGATATTAAAACTTGCTTCCTATGGAAGTTTTATGTAACTTGCTTTCTGCATTCAATATTATGTGTTTGAGTTTTAGCCATGTGGAAACACATAGTTCTGGTTCACTGACATAAGTACACTCCAGTGTTCATTAATGGATGAATTTTATTTATATCCATTCCCCTTTGGAAAGAAGTTCTATTGTTCCCTTTTTTGTGACCTGCAAAACTCTACCAGTAGAAGTAAAGAACAATACCCTCCACCCCCAGCTCGAAAATCCACATTTATCTCATAACACTCAGAGCCTTACCATTATTACCCATTTGACATGAGTTATTACACCTTTTACCCTGGGCTGTGGTAAGGATGAAAGACCTGGATATTAAAAGCTTGGCTGCAGCCCACAATGGGAGGTGGTGGAAACTTTAGGAAATCGATGTTTTCCAATTATCAGGGGCATGGCTTAGAGGGGAGTACTGGTATCCCAGTACCATCCTCTCTCTTCTTCTTTGCTTTACCACATTCTTCCCTCCATGATGTACTGCCCATTCCAGGACCAAAGCAACAAGGCTGACCAACCATGGACTGCACCTATAACAGGGACTTAGAGACTGCTTCTGCTACAAAGTATCGACTCTTTACTTGGACCTGTCAATGCCCAGTGGGTAAGTAGAAGAGGCTGAAGCTGTGCATCTCTGCCTTCATTTTGTATCTGTCTCCTTTCGTACCTTAAACTATGGGTCCATCCCTGGTCAGCATGCAGGCGTGTTACTCACTTGAGGAGAATCTATCTAAAAACTGGTGAGGCCAACATTATTGACCCTAAACTTACCTAAGCATCTTGTACTCATTTCAGACCAAGGACAGACATTAAGGTAAGAAACTGAGGTGCTTTCAAGATATTCAGAGACATTCAAATCCCCGTTTTTCAGTTTTGAAGGATACTCGACCTCTTCTAACAGAGATGTATTCTTACTCTAAATGAAACCCAGGGCCCTCATGGTCACTGCTTGTCCTGTACCCTTTCCTCAGGTATCATGAGGTGGTTGGCCTCTTTGCTTCTCAGTGCAGTTTCCAGACCATTCACCAAACCTCTGCTGCCCCCAAACATCTAAAAACATCTACCTTTGAGTCTCATGCCCTCAGACTCCCGACAGCCACTCCTTGGGACAGTCATCCCAACGCCTGGGGCATCCTTCATCCCACAAGGATGACTAGTGTCTTCTTCACTGAGACTCAAACTTCACAGAACCTGTGAAACCATAGATTCTGCTCAGCTGTTCTGCAGTGGGGCTTAGGGTGTGTACATCTGGCCAGGTGATGCTCCAGCTGCAGGGCCACTCTTCAGTAGGGAAGCTGTGGATGGCCGTCACTGCCTCTAATGATATCCATTTTCCTTTGAGTGGATTTCCATCCTCCAGAGAGGAGCCTCCCAATTCTTCATATTTCAGATCCTTCACCTCTGCTGCTGTACTAATCCTGGTCCTTCTCAGCTAGTCCCTCCCCACCCCTGGCCATTACTCAAATCCATAACACTTCTAAGCTCTCAAGATTCAACATCTGGTTCACCCGCTGTCACCTCTCACCTTTCCCACTTGCTCTCTCCAGTCCCCAAATACAAACTTTTCATCTTGCTTTCTATTTTGAGACAGGGTCTCACGAAGTCACTAAGTTGCCCAGGCTAGGCTCTAATTTGCAGTCCTCCTGCCTCAGCCTCCCAGAGTCCTGGGATTCCAGGCATGTGATATCACGCCTGGCTACACTTTTTAAACTTTACCAGCTCACTCTAACCCATTGTTTCTCTGGCCTTTTCACCATCCTTCACTCCAATCACATTCATTTGTTACTCTTTCCCCTGCTTAAATTCCATCGCAGCTGACTATAGTCTCTCCTTTGTATACAAGGCCAGCTTCTCTGCCTTTCTCTTTCTTTACCATGTCCACCTTACAGAAATCCCAAAGCTGTTTACACTTCCTTATTCCATTCTCTCTCTTGTAGTGGGAGACACTACTTTGTATCTTCTCCTTCATCTAATTTTTGTCACCTCCTCCTCACTCCACTCTGTGTTGGCCTCACTGACTGGTTTTTGGAGAGAGCAGGAACGATAACAGGAGGACATCCCTGAGCTCCATGGTCACATGAGCACAATCCTTGCTCCCCGGTACTCTGCACCTCCCACCTCCTCCAGGCCTTTGCTCTCAGGACCCTCCTTGCCCTTCCTGTGTCATTTCCGGTCGCTGATGGCCTGCCTCATCCTTTCAACATAAAACATGCTTTTCTTCCATCTTAAAAAATTAAAACCTCTTCCTCACCTGCCCTCACCTCAATGCAAAGGAAACAACCCAAAATATTTTTTGGTCCCATGGGCTCCAATTTCTCTTTTCCTATCCTCTCTGAAAACCATTTCATTTGGGCTTTTGCTCATATAACATCACGGAACTGGATTTTTTGTTTTAAAATGTAACCAGAATTAAAGTTCTCATTGCCTACAAATTAAGACCCTTTTTAAAAAATTGCTTAGTCACACGGAATACAAAAACCATTAACTAAATGTGAGCAGTTAAAATGAAGACAGTAAGTAATGACAACCACACTTTGTGAGTGTGGTCTTGGCTTCGGCCAGCAGCTCGTCACCAGGTAGGAAGTGGAACGTGGTTCTCCGGGCAAAGGTGGCCAGGTCAGTGCCTCACCACTGGGGCATCTAGCGGACAGACTTACTCATTTGTACATTTATCCACAATTTTCAGTTATTAATTTATTAATTCACTCTACAGTCTTCATTTTTTCTTACCTCTTTGCTGTCTTGTTTTTAGTTGAGAGTGTGGTGTGGAACTTTCTGTTCCCTCAGAAAGCCTCAGTGATTATCATGAAGACCTTTACATAGGACTTGGCTGCCCTCACTGCAGATCCTGATAAATAAAGTGCGATGCCCTTTGATGTCGGGGCTGCACACACGCTACACTGACTGGGTCAGCATGTGTGTCTGCCCTACATGGCAGGTGCTGGTAACCCACTGAACCCTGTTTGTGATGGGGATCAGGGATAACAATTTTTCCCAATAAACATGAACAAAGCCTCCCCAAGAGTGAAGCCGTGCGGTCTACAACCATGGCAGTACAGTAGGAGCAGGGATGCCCAAGCCATTTATAGTTCACATTCCGTGGCCACAACTTGTCCTAGATGCTAGATAGGGAGCTACAGGATTTAATGTTGGTCCTGCTGGGTTTCAGTCTTGCTTTAGTCCTATTGGTTTCTATGCCCCTATTTTGGAATGAGAATGTTTTTCCAGTGCCATTGTATGTTGGTAATTTTTAACTTCTTTTTGATTTTACGGGGACTCACAGGTATGAATTTGCCTTGAGTGTCTGAGAGACTTTAAATGTGAACTTTTCGGCAATGCTGGAACTGTTTGGATTTTGGCAACTCTTAGAGGTGAACTCAATACATTTTGCTTAAAGGGATAAGTGTTTCGGGGGCCAAGGGCTGAATGTTATGGTTTATATCTAGATGTTCCACAAGAGTCTCATGCATTTATAGGTAAGGCTTTTGGAAGGTGATTGGATTATGAGGGCTTAGGAAGAGGTGGGTCACTGGGTGTTGGGGCATGACCTGGAAGAATCTATCTTCTTCCCCTCCTCTTTTCACCCTCTGCTTCCTGTCTGCCATGCCGTGAGCATCTCTCCTCCACCATGCCATCTGCTGTGCTGTTCTGCCTTGGATCCAGCTGACTACCAAAAGAAACATGAGTCAAAGTAAACCTCTCCTCCTTTAAATTGTGGGTGTCAGGTATTGTATCTCGGGGATGAGGAAAGTGACTAAGACAGACATATTTTACTCTCCCACATTATTTCTCTTATGTTTCATTGTATCCTCATATACTGAGTCATCCAGCCTATTGCTCATTCTTCTTTCAACTTTTATGTAAAACAGGGAGATTTGTTAAGTAGTACTTCATCATTACATGAATAAACCAGAAACTATACTTATTTTATATTTAGTCTACACAATTTAAAAATATTATGATTATCTACTGTTTCTTTGCTTTCATATTCTATAGATTTTTATTTTCACAGTATTCCTTTACCTGGGTCCAATATATGTACTATTAATTCCTAGTGGATCCTTTTCCATTCCCTAATGGACCACTGCTTTGAGAATCTTCATTAGAAACGGCACTATGTTGTAAGTGATAGTTATATAGAGTACTCATTTTACCTCATTAACTTAAGGGTGGAAACAGATATTGCTATAGTTCAGATGTAGAATGTATCCCAAAGGATACTGGTAAAAGTTTGGTCTTCAGCAAGGTGCCATTGGAAGGTGGAGGAACTTTAATAGGTGGAGATTTTGAAGAGGTCTTCTGGTCACTGTGATGGCCCTTGAAGGGTATGTGGGACCTCAGACCCTTCTTTCTCCCTTTCTGGCTATAAAGTGAGCAGTTCTGCTGTGTAACACACTCTTGCTATTTATGTTCTGTCTGCCACAGGCCCAAAAGCAACAGGAGCCACTGACCATGGACTGAAACTTATGAAACCATAAGCCAAAATAAATATTTTTTCATTGCAAGTTGATTTATCTCAGGAATTTGTTATAGTGAGGGAAAACTGAGTAAACAAATAAGTATTTTCTGTCAGGGATCCCACTGAAGTGGAAAAATAGAAGAACTAGTTTTCTGGGATAGGAACATCAAGAAGGTCATCATCTCTCTATGAAATGTGGTCTTGTATCAGTATGGCTTTCTGGGCCAGGTCTATCTGATGGCAAAGAACTAATGTTAGGAGTCATAGACACACAAAAGCTTTTAAAATACATTTTTTGCAGTATTCGGGATTGAATCCAACAATTATAAATTACACCCCCAGTCTCTTTATTTTTGATATAAGATTTAGCTAAATTACCTAGGCTGGCCTCAAACTTGCAATCCTCCTGCCCATCCCCCAGAGTAGCCGAGAGTCTAGGCGTGTACCACTATACCCAGCATAGCATTCTTTGTGGTATGAGGCCTTGCATACACCAGTCAGACATCATCATCAAACATTTATTTACTAAAGGTCTTGGACATCTGAAGAATTTTTAGAAATTTACACTCTATCTGACTTTTGAAAGACAACACTTACTTTCATTACATGATACGATATGGCATTGAAAGCTGTATGGCTACAAACAGCTTTGTTTACCATGCTGCTATGCACAGACTTTTCTTTCATAGACTTTTCGCCTGTGGCTTGGGTGATTCTCTAGAGGTTTGTGATTTGGGGGCCCTTGCCAAAGCAGGCTGTGTTTGTACTTCTGGAACAGGGGGATTTCCCTCTCTACTTGCTATGGTGTCTCTGCAAGTTTTCAGATGCCTTGTGCAGGGCACCTGTGAGGAAGGCTGGAAGGAGACGGCAGGGAAGCATGTCCCTGTGCATCTAGCCCACGAATGGTGGCACTAGGCTGTGTCAGTACTGCTGTCTGCCCCAGGGACAGAAGCCTGCTCCTTCCCCAGGTGGCCCTGGGGGTGAGGTAGGGATCTCACTACATGCAAGGCTCTATGCCAGGGGTGAGGTGGGGGTGTGGAGGGGCTGATGAAAATAGGGGACAGACCCAAGAGGCTGATCCCTGACCACAGGGCAGGACCGAGTGGTGGCCAGGGCACCACATATGCTCACGTAGCACTCTGAGCTCATGAGTGCTGTCACTTGTAGGCTCCCAGCCAGGTGGCATATTTCCTGTGATTTCCTCCAAACTTGGGACTGCATGTTGGATACTTTATCCATACATAATAAGGGGCAAAATTCTGGCATAATAGGCATCCATAAAACCTCTTTAGACTTATTTAAAAAAGTAAAACACACATTGTATGTTAAATTTATCCTTAATAGTCTATAAGCCAGTAATTAACTAGTTATCCATAAAATGCTACTTGTCTTTCAGAAATCTTTTCTTTACAGTACAAATACAATGCACATAGGTGTTCATATATTTGCCTATATACATGTGTAATATATGTATGTGTCTTGTTTATCACATGTCTCCCCAGGAGGCAGTGTTTATGGCTATGGGAGAAAGGGGCCAATAAATTCTTTAGTGTAAGCTACACCAATACGGAGATGAGAAATTAACAAAGAACCAATTTCCAGAGTAGAAACTTAATTTCATTTCTTGTGGGTATTTGTACATAGAAGAGAGAGAGAAAACCAAATTATTAGCTGTTAACAATGAATGTTATTTCTAGAGTCACTTATATCTAAGCAGACCAGGTTGAACAAAGAAAGCTTCTGGAATATTTTACAGGAATGAGGCAGTTACATCTCCAGCCCTTTTATTTTTTAAATTTTATTTCCGGACAGAGTCTCAGCAAGTTGCTCAAGTGGGCCTTGAACTTGTGATCCTCCTGCGTCAGCCTTTGTAAGTGCTAAGCTTACAGGTGTGTGGCTATTGTACCTAGTTTGGTTTTATTCTTGTAATTTTTAGCTGAAATAGTGCATCACCTCTGAAGATGAGGACGCTGAAAATATAGAGTCGCCACTTTAGTTACTACTTCTTGCTAGATTTTAATTAAACAACAAGAGTATCTTCGTTGACAGTCAGAGGCTTTGTCCTCCACAAGCAGCATTCCCCGGTTCCCTTGCTGCCCCGGGTATGTGAGCAGGAAATGTTCATGCTTCAGAGTGTTCCAGTGTCTTGGCCAACACACAAGCATGCGTCCCTGTGGAAGGAAGGGATTGAGGAGAAAGAGTCTGGAATATGAAGTAGGATGTGTGGATCCGAGTTTCGTGTGTGCTCACCTGGCAAACTACGGGAACCAAAGGCCGGGGCTCCACCTCCCCAGACTTAGTTTTCCTGATGGCAATTGTGGGTGTGGATGCCCCAAGCCATCACTTATAGCACAGTGTTCTGGAAGCCACGGTTCTCTCTCCTTGGACATTTCGCACCTACCATACAAAGCTCCATACTTGTATGACCAATAATAGTGTACCAGTAGTACACTTAGAAACAATGGAGCTGAGGAAGCCACTTCCTGCCACCCATTTACATGTAAGCATCACTCGTGGATCATTCTGCTGAACATGGTCCTTAGAGAGATAGAAAATTAAATGATAAAACTCAGGAGATCTCTGGTGCTCTAGCAGGACCACATGTGTGTTGGATGTCCTACCCTTGCCTTCCATCACTCTCAGCCTACTCCTACCTCATTACAGGTTGATAAATATGCTGTCCATGTCATACATTAGTTAAGAGCAGACTGAATTCTGGGACAAACACGTGTGTAGAGAGCCCCTAAGATGACTCAGCACCCTGTCAATCATTTCTGTCACTCACAACTTGAGATTCAGGGGAGGCACCTACATGGAGGTTTGTGCTGCATCTTTTGTTGGCCTGGACTTTCCCTGAGCACAACTTCCTGTGATCTTCAATGAATGTAGCTTTAATAAATGATCCAAGAGTGCTGCTTACATGTAAATGGGTGGCAGGAAGTGGCTTCCTCAGCTCCATTGTTCCTAACTGTACTAGTAGTACACTATTATTTGTCATGCAAGTATGGTGCTTTGTATGGTAGGTGCGAAATGTCCAAGGAGAGAGAACCATGGCTTCCAGAACACTGTGCTGTAAGTGATGGCTTGGGGCATCCACACCCACAATTGCCATCAGGAAAACGAAGTCTGGGGAGGTGGTGCCCTGGCCTTTGGTCCCACCAGTTTGCCAGTTTTCTTCTTTGTGTATAAGAGCCTGGACTCTGTTGGCCTGTTCCATAGCAACACTACTAAGGTGATTTTGTTGGCCAATTATAATACATTTTTGGAGAAACTACTATGTAAGATATTAGGTTAAATGTTCTACAAGTATTAGTTAAGTTAACCCTTACAAAAATACTTTGAAATCATGATTTTCATTATGCTCATTTTATACACCAGGAAGTTGAGGCAAATAAAATTAAGTCTAATGACAAAAACAAAAGATGTCTGCCCATATCCATTCTTTCCTTCTTCCCAAATACAAGCTCTGATTTTTGGCTTACCGGGAAGGAGGTAGTCAGCCCTACACAGAGGCGTCACCCCAGGGCTGTGTTCCTGTCGATGGAATTTAAGTGAAAGGACTGTGTTAAGAACCTTCCTTAAAATGTCACCACATAGCCAGGTCCTCAGACCTTAGTACCTCCCATGAAAGAATTCAGTCCAGCCACATAGGCGGTCAAGTAGAATTATAGGAAATGGAAGGAGGGACAGGGGAGAAAAAAAAATTAGGATGTGTTATATATGTGTACCAACTCCCCATAATCAATGGAATCGTTATATACTGCAAACTTGCACTAATACAAATTTTAAGAAAATACGTAACGCAGATATATAGAGAGTTATGCCTTCCTTTGAGAAGGCAGGCGGTGCTAGGTAGGCAGCTACACTGAGGTGAGTCTGTATATCTTACGCACACAAGAGTTACTTCCTGAGGAACTAGGGTGATTACGATGCCATAGATATTTTTCTTAGAGGTTACAATGGAGTTGCAAAATGTCTTCCTGGTTCTTTTCAGAAGGTCCTTAATTATGTAAGAAACTTATGAAAGAAATCTACAAAAGAAAATGTTCTAATTCAAATCAGGTCTCAGCCCAAGGCAGGAAGTCTTTAAAGAGGGCTCCCCTTTCCTATATCCTTGGGCCATTAACTAGGGCACCCAGGTATCCTGTGCGCCTTGCTCTGGAAATGGACACCTCTGTGTCAACATGAACTGCACAGTGTAGAACCGTAAGAGGTCGCTGCGCTCTGAAGGGTCGCTTCTGGTCTGACACCTAAGAAGTGATTATTGTGTCTAAGCACCGAGGTCTTTGTCTCCTCATTGAACTACAACTGGCACAGCATCTGCTTCAGGTCCACTTTGTCCTTCAGAACTGCCAATGTCCAACCGCCTAACAAAAAGGTGGATTCTCTTTCCGTCCTCTTTGTTTTGTTTTCCCCTCCGCTACCTAAAATGCAGATTGCTGTTCAAGGTCCAAGAAGTCCTCTTGACCAGGGAGGACAACAAAAATCAGAGCCTGGGCTGGCAACAATACCTTTACTGCCACTGTGGGGCCGAGACTTCATGCTGTGGCCTTGCCAGCTAAGTACAGATTTTACACGAGAGAAAAATAAAATTGTCTGGCTTATGACACAGATATTTTGGCTTAGAATCAAGCCCAATCTTAAGAATATGAGACTATGACTGAAGGTCATGCAGCTGGTAAGCGGCAGGCCCTTGGTCCAAACCCCAGTTTTCCTGATTTGAAAAGGCCCAAGTCCATCGCCATAATGTTATACTGACCCGGGGGTAAAGAAAGACTTCACAATATTGGGTATTCCAAACAGGTCTACTGGATCCTGGAATACAGTTGCTATTTGTTTCCCGTTACTCTACCCTCCTAATTACATTTGACTCTGGCTGATATTAAATTGGGATCTGTACTCCAAGCACGCGCACGGGTTTTGGCAGGGGGAAGGGCCCCCAGAAGGCCTCTCTGACCTTCAGTTCTTGTTAATGCCTGGACAACAGGGAAATGCATACCAAAGCCCTGGAAAAATTAGATTTGCATGAAAATGATTTCCAGCTGCCTTCTTCATTTGCATCAAGGCAAGCACCCAAGGAGGCGCTCCCTGGCAGGTGGGGACTTCATCGCCACAGGAAAACTGGATTGTGGGGACACATAGGGGGTCTGTAATTCAGACACTCCAATCATGGAACAATTCCTGGACTATTTCGAACAAATGAACTTGGGATCTTGATTTTCTACAAAATACCTCAATTCTACACCAACATTACAAATAAGATGATAACCAATTCTATTTTGTCCCTGAAGATGATGACAAAGGGAAGGACAAAAAATAATTATTAATTGTGGTTAATTTCATTTCACAGCTCAGAATCTCAGGAGAACTCACTGAAAATCTATCAAACTGAGAAGAGTTCATTACATAGACAGATGTGAAATGGTTATAAATTTTGATAGTTTTCTGGATAATGGACATAATCCCAGTACATTTTACTGGGAAAATCTTACAAATAAAACGATACAAAGTAATATAAAAAACCTGAGTAACCTTATTAATAAATACATTAACTTTTAAAAAGAAAAATTTCAAATTTACTAAGAGATTTAAGGAATGATTTAAATTAACGGAAAGGTATGTGATGTTCCTCTGTGGGATTACTTAACATTAAAAAGTGTTGGCTTATCCAAACACATTTATTAGTATATCCTTCTGATCAAAATTGTATTGGAACTGTTAAATTAAGCACAAAATAATTCTGTAGTTCACTGCAAAAGTAGGTAATGAAAATAGCTAAGATAATTTCAAAAGCTCACAATAACAAGAGCTTCAGATTAAAAAACATACTGTAAAAGTGAAATAAATAAAAGTGTGGTATATGTTAAATATAGACAGACCAACATACCTTAGCATATAGAATAACTTAATAAATGATAAAAAGTAATGAAGGAAATGGAAGACTAATAGAATATTCAATAAATTGTATTAGACTATTTAGTATTTGGAGAAACATTAATTTAGAGAGCAATCATATATCCTATATCAAGGTAAATTCTGGGTACTTCAAAAAGTAGGTGTCTAACCAGGAAAACATAAAAAGAGGTAAATATATATCAATTTCTGGATATGGTTGGATTTCTAATCAAAGCAAGAGAAAAGGTGAATAGCTCTGGCTACATAAAAATGGACAGCTTTCCTATGTCAAGCCACACAAACTCAAAAGGTAGATGGGAGTTCCAGTTTTGGAATGGCAGCGAGAGGTGGTCCACGCTGGACACATTCCCAGAGAAACTTGCCTCTCTGGGGAATGATACACATTAAAACCCCAGCCATTTAAAGCCTCTGGAAATTGTCCTGATAACATACACCGGACAAAGGAGTGTGTGTTGAAGAACATCTGCTAAATGCCCTGGCAGCATGGCGAGGGTCTGCATCCACTAAGCCTACAGCCTGGATAAGTCCACCTCAGCCTCACCCACCTGTACATTCTGGACAGGTGTCACCAAGAAGACAATGGCTCCCTCACCCTGCAGGGGCCAACAGGTGGCATGGCTCTTTACGGAGATGGGCTGGCCTAGAATATTTCTCTTTCTTTCCTAGGCTAATAAAAGAGGAAGAGGATTGAGGGTAAGGAGTGTAAGGGTGGTTATAGCAGTGGTGGATATGAGCAAACCCTACACATTGAACCCTCCCAAACAGTGTGAAACTAGAGGGGAGTGTTGGCAAAGGGGGGCACGTTTAAAGTACATTATATGTGTATACAAGTCTGCTAAAATGAAACCCATTAAGCTGTACAAGTAACACCAGTTAAAAATGAGATTTAAATAAAAAAAAGGTTCAAAGTTTAAAAAAAAAAGAAAAAGAAAAAGATGAAATTCATGGTGAGCCCACTGAGAGGTTGGTGGCTACCTTCCTCCACTCAGCCGCTCTTGATAGGGTGCAGACTCTACCCTAGGCGTGGCCGTAGAAAACACTGGGGCCACAGTTGCCCTAATGCCAGCTCACTTATGGGGCCAGGATCCATGGCAGGACAGGTGGGACAGCAAGACCAGAGGCTACCGTGCTACCAAGTACCCAGCAGAGCACTCGGAAATTCTGCTCAGAGGGAAGACAGTCCGCAGAGATTGTTGGGGCTATACCAAAGAAACGGATTTTAATTAAAACATAGTATCTGGGAGTTCAAGTCTATGGACACCCTTGAAATAATAGTGAGCAATAACCCAAACCATCGGTCAGCTGGTTGGCTCTCTAGAAAGTACCAGGGAGGAAAACCACTTAGCTTCCCCTGCTTAGATTTAAAGAAAAGACTAAAGCATTTTGTTCCCTACCTCCCAGAGCATTGCAGAAAATAATCAGCGGATAATTAGGGAAGCCTGACAGCTGGGTGTGACGGTGAACAAGACAAGTAGCTTGGGATGGGGAAAAAGTGCTTAGAAGAACAGTCCCAGAGTGCTATTACCATGGTGGCCCGAAAATACTAATACCGCGAATCTAGTGAAAAACATTCCTGAATGGAAATTTCTCCAGACTCTTGACATATGCCAATGCAAATTCTCTCTGGAATATGCACATTTTCCCTAGGCCTTATGGATTCCCCAAAATAATTTTTCAAAGAAACTGGGCATCTTATTGTCTGAAATGACTAAGCAGAAATAGGCTGCCATCTGGATTTCTAAATATGGTTCCTTTCTAAAAGGAAACAGGACTGAGTGCAGAAACAGCTGACCCCAGGCCTGGAACAGGGCAGGTAAACGATGGCTCTTCTGTATGAGAAAATCAGAAAGTGGTCCATGTGGGAAGGGTGCTGAAGCTAGGCCCTTCTTCCAGTTAAATCGGGGAAAATTTGAGCATTGGAACGATTACTGAGAGTAATCATTTTAAGAATATAATGAATGTACATTAAATAAAATAATTGAGAGTGAATGCCAATGATACTGAAAAATATAAAAAAGTAGATAAAGTGAAAAAGAAGCTTTTGCTGCCCATTTGTTTATATTCTATTAACTGTCAGATTAAAAACTTTTAAACAGGAGGAATGACAATTAAAAAGCCACCATTTCCCCACTCTCATAAAAAATTGATTTGGGCTCAAATCATCAGTGGAAACTATGGAAAATAAAGCTATTGGAAGTTTGTCGGTGTGTGAGTTATTTGTTGTTGTTGTTGTTGGGACAAAATCCCCAACACCCGAAGTTAAAGGAGGAAAGGTTGATTTAGCTCACCGTTTGTAGAGGTTTCAGTCCATAATTGGCTGGCTCTAAGGCAGGGTGGCATGGCAGATAGGCATTGAGGAGGAGAAACAGCTCATGTGGGCAGAAGGTAGTAAAGCAAGCAAGGGATGACCATAGGTCTTTTTATCTGTTATATTTTATCCAGGCTATTTGGGGGGGGAGCATTTACACTCTTAGTCTTAGTGCCCTTGATTTTAGCATTGTATTATGCATTAATCTCCGCATCACACACACTCTAGGTCCAGCCACCTCTGAAAAAGCCCCACCTATGACCGCATGAGGCTTTGTGGGGACTTCTAGACATAAGCCATAATGGTTGGGAAATTAGATACTGAGTCTCAGAACATCTTTCCATAGTTATTTATTAATGAACAAGTTATAAAAGTCATATGCAGAGTGGAAAATTTGACAAACACCAATTTAACTAAGGGATAAAAGTTATTCCTAAAAATGTGACCAAGTGAACCCAGGAGCCTCTTGATGAAGGATACAGACCACATGAGGCATATTCCTGCAGAAAATCCATCACCTGAACCCAGGCACCGGGCAACAACCAGACAAAGGCGAATAAGCTCCTTTCAGGACACAACTCCTCTGTTTGCTCCCGGGAGCTCTGTTTCTCCTCAGCTCCCCCATTCAATAAATCATCTCGTTCTGCTGATTTCACCTCCTAAATACCGCTAGACTTCACTCACTGCTCTCCATCCTGTTACGTCATGTCACCTAATCATTAAAACAGCTGCTGGCTGCACTTCCCCTGAGCCCATGCTTCGCAGGTTAACCTGAGCAATCTGTCTACGACATGAATCTGATCCTGCCACTTTTCTGCTTAAAAGGGTCTCTGTGGCTTCCCGTGGGGCTTGGGGAAGATGTAGACTCCTGTGAATACCTAACAAAGCCCGTCTTGAGCTGGCTCCTGCTCTTCTTCCCAGCTGTGCTCTTTGATACATCCCCATCGCCGACACCATATTCTCCCAATTTGCTGACTTCTCTTGATTTCCAGATTGAGATATGTTCTGTTTTGCAGAGGTTTTTTTTCAAATATATGTTTAGAGTTTTTCTCTTTCTGCTCTTTCTACCTCACTCCTCTCTTTTTGAGACAAAACCTTAGTCATACTTCAGATTTTGGCTTTCGTGGGATTTATTAGTAAAAGCTTTTCTTATCCTCTTCCTCCCACTACATCCAAGTCTAAGTTACGTTCTTGCCACAGTACACTGTCATTTGTTGTCTAAAGTCTAGCCTTTCCAGCAGCCTCTAAGCCTCATGTATTAGGCAGCTTTCCATTATTGTGCTATTGGAGTATAATACCTCACATTTTCCCTCGCACCAGAAATTTAAAGGAAGAAAGGCTTTTTGGCTCATGGTTTCAGCGAATTCAATCCATGGTTGGCTGACTCCAAGGCAGAAACATCACGATGGAAAGGTGTGGTGCAGCAGAGCTACTTAGCTCATGGTGGTTGGGGAAACAGAGCAGGGAGCGCTGCGTGAGAAGAAGGAATGAGGGACCACGTAGAGAGCCAAGGCCACGCCTCTGTGACCCGCCCAGACACGCCCAGGAGTGAGTTTCACTAATCCGATAGGCAGCTCCCAATCCAATCAAGTTGACACAATTAACCTTAACCTCCACACCTCATAAAGGCAAGGACTGAGTCTGTCTTCTCTATTTTATTATCTAGCACCCACCACAGAGCTGGGGACATGGCAGAAATTCAGCTACCTTTCTTCGATTGAATGAATGGGCAATATAGTTGCAGTGGGAGAAGCAGAGAGGCATTTTACAAAATAGTGAAGGTTCCAAATGGTGCAAATGGCAATATTTAGAGACTGAAGGCTAACTTTCTGGGCTTTCTATTTAAAGAGTTGTCTGTGTTCAGTTCTTAGGTTCTAAATACCATTCTCTAATAAAACAGCCAAGGCTCCTTGGAAAAATAATGGGTAGGATTGGAAAAATGGGAGAGGAAAATATAAAATGATCTTGAAACACATCATGAAGCCTGAATTTAAAGAAGTACCCTGAAGAAGCTGGGATCAGATTGAAAGTTCACGGGGGTCAACCCAGAAAGATCTAAGTGGCCAAAGCTGCTATACAGGAGCAACATAATAAACAAAGAGTCTTGAATTATACCCTAAGTATAAAGATAAATACAAACCCACATTGACATAAATTAATGGAACAGATAAATGCATGGGTAGAAAGACATAGCTGCTTTTTGCAGAATTCCAATTAGTAAATGTAGAAGGAAGGGTGAAAAGAGACACCAGGTAAACACTAGAGTAAAAATTGTAAGCAAGAACCATTAATGAATGGACCATAAAATTAACACATAAATGTTTGGAAGAATTTGTCCAGCCTTAAAATATCTTCCCCCAGGATATGTATTAGTTACACAGGTAAAAATGACTCTACAGTGTAGAAACCTGACAGACCTCAACCGAATCATCAAGGTTCACATAGCCATCATGTCAGTCATCTCTGTGTCACTACAATAACTGAAATAATTAATTTGCAAGGATACAAGGGTCATTCTGGCTCACAGTTTCGGAGTTTTCAGTTCATGTCGGATTGGTGCTGTTGCTTTGCCCTGTGGTGAGGGAGCACATTATGGTGGCCTGCTGGAGCCAAACCCCATTCCTGAGAAATGGAAGAGAGAATAGGAGCCTGGCATCCTACTATTCCCTTAGGGGAGTGCCTTTAATAACCTAAAGCCTCCACTATACCACACTTCCTAAAGGTTCCCCTGTCTCCTAACAGTGCCATGCTAAGGACAAAACAGTATAACACTTGGGCCTGGGTTGACATTCCAGATGCAAGCTAGAGCAACCAGTCATAAGACGCATGGATATTGAGAAGCCCACAAGATCACCAGTGTGGGATGTTGGTCAAAAATGCATAGCCCCAATCTACTGATGAGAAACTCTCAGACACATTGAAATGGAGGGGCAATCTATAAAACAACTGGCCAATTCCTCTCGAAAGTGTCAAGGTGATAAAAGGCAAGGAGATTCTAAGGAAGAGTCACAGGTTGGAGGAAAGTGGAAGGCATGAGAACTAAATGAAATTTTGGCTCATGCACTGGGTCCTGGCACAGAAAAAAATGACATTAGTGGAAAAACTGGCAAAATCCAAGCTGGGTAGGTGAGTAGTAGAGGGGAAAAAAGGTTGTCTTAGCAACCAGAATATTGTGGAAGAATATAACTATTTGCAAACACATTAAAGTATATTATAGGTGCAACAGGTATGAAATGACACCTAATAGTCAAGGTGTTGAAATTTCGATTTTTTAAAAAAATTAAAATGAATCTTTCAATGTGCTGACACTTGCCAAGGTGCTGGGTGTCTAATGACAGCCTTTTTTATTTCTGATTTTCTCTGTTTCCCTTGGATTGTGTCAGAACCCTTGGTCACAGAGTCACAGAGTTCGTTACAGACTGACCATTGGTCCCCCTGCTCCACGATGCTCTGTGGCGTGAGCTTCCCCATGTGTGCCAGGCCCAGGGCTCGGCAGGGCTGGCCTCAGGCTGGGCTGGAAAGTTCGGAGACCTCTCTTTCCAAACCCACAGGACAGTTGCCATCTGAGGGCCGGCTAGGGTGCAAATGAGGCTGTAAGTTGTGCAATCAGTGAATGCCGCACCCGCTCCCCACTCTGGTTCATCATCACCTCTTAGGAAAGGCTGCATAGGGCAGGGCCCCTTGCGTCAGCATGGCCTGCAACCTCCTCTCTTTGCCAGGGCAAGTGTGTGTGTGTGTGTGTGTGTGTGTGTGTGTGTGAAGGTGCTGATTGCAGGATGGGCTCTGCCTCTGTGAAACTTCAAAAATCCATCAAGTTCTCCCTGGAGGATAAAATCCTAGAGCTTAAGAATACCAAGCTGTCCTCTTATGAGGAAAATACATTCCAATTTTAATTTAATTTAAAATTAGGAAGCACAGTTTCACATGCACAAAGGAGATACAATAATATAGCAAACACCCACTTCGGAATGTTAATGTCTGCTTTGGTAGAGAATTTCCTAGTCATCCATTAGCCAATGAACAAATAAACAACAAAACATGAAGTAATTAAATTACGATCCATCAAGCTGCTGCAGCAGCGTTCCTCTCTGTACACATGATTTCACTTTACTCATGAATTTTTTAAAATAATACATTCATAAAAGAACTGGATTAAGTAATACTTTGAAGTCATTATACTTGAAAGAACTTGGAAGTCATAAATAATATTTCTTTTCAAAATAATACTAGCTCATTTTTCAAGTGTACCTTCCCACTAATGAGTGAGTTTTTTTTTTTTTTCTTTTTTTTTAATTTAGCCAAAACCCAGAGGTTGGAGTTATGATTCACTTTCTGCTCCTTAAATCCTCTAAAGAGGTTAGTAGAATTTATATTAGTTTTCTCATAGAAAAATCAGGGCAACGATTTATTGAGGCACTGGTGTTATTTTGCCCTAGTGTCTCCGTATTTTAGGGAATCAGGGTCCACTGAAGACCAGTTGAAAAGGAGCCCCCTCCCCCACATACAGGCCTGACTTAGAGTGAGCCCATTTCAAACTTTTTTCCTTAGTGAACAAATATGTCCATTTACCTTTTCTTTCTTTCTCTCACTCTCTCTCTCTCTCTTTTTCTTTCTCTCACATATGCTTGCCTCACTCTCCCCAACCTACCCACCCAAAAAGACAGTTTGTCTTTGCATCAAGAAGATATTCCATTCTACACTAAAAACAATCAATTTCCTCCCTCATTTGTACAATATTTAGACCTCGTTACACACACAGAAGTCAGTGCCCAGGGCTGGGGAGGCGTGAGAACCCTGGTGGATTTCCCCAACACCACCACGACTCACTCTTCACAGCATTAACCTAAAAACACAGCGTATCCACTTCATCCTGTAGGAAGAATTCTCTTAAGCTTCTACAGTTCCTGATAAGGGGAATAAAAAGTATATAAATAACAGTATATTTTACAGTATCTAAGACAGTGAGACCATGAACTTCTGACTGTAAGGATGAGAAGAGGGGCACTGAGGCCTGGCTGTCATTGGTCCCCCGAGGAAGTACAGGTGCTATAGATCTTTTGCAAATGGAAAGGAGACCAAGAGATGGGGGCGCGGAGGGAGAGGGGAAGGAGGAGGAGGAAGGGGGAGGAGCAGGGGGAGGAAGGAGACTCCCCACAGGGAATGTAATCATCAGGTACTACAAATCTGTACTACTACTAATAAAATTTTTTAAGAAGAATCAAAAATAGCAATCCTTTCCCCGAATCAAAAATAGCAATCCTTTCCCCAATTGACTTTCATTTTTCTGAGATTTTAAAAAATAAATAATTATTATTTTTCAAAACTTCTAAATGAATTGCTTCTGGTCTGAGACCTTATAACCAATTTGGGTCTCAAGATAACTCCCCCAAACCATGTTGTGACGTCCCCAAAGGAAGAGGCCATGTGGAAAAGGTCAGCTTTGAGCCCTGAGAGAGACAGGCCCACACTATGCCTGAGACGCCATCTGACTCAGTTGTTCTTTGGTGTGAATTATAACACAATGAAATGGAAATTCACAACTAGATTACTTCTCTTCCAGCAGCATTTTCCCACTAATAGGCTAATTTTGAAGAGTACATTTGAGAGCGGAAATAGGCATTTTGATGTGAGAGCATTTATTATTACACTGTTACAGCAAATGGCCCACACTCAACCAAGAAATCCTTTTCCACACTTTCTTCTTCCTGGTGGTCAGCTGGAAGCATGGTGGAGCTTATGGGGCATGCACACCAAGTTGCTGAGCCTCTGGTGGTGTCCCTGTGAGCCAGAGCTGCACCCTTGACAGGCGCTTCCCACAGACATGGCAGCGTTAGTCCCCAGGCCAGCTGAAATGCCAAACCCACCCAGCTCTGGGCCATCGGTGACAGGGATGTCCCTTCCCGATGATTCGCCGGATCAGGCTGGCTATCCTGGTGTCAGATGGACCCGGTTTAATTTCCTAAAGTTCATAGTTTTAGTGACAGACAGGTCTTTTGGGCGGTGATGAACTTGGGCTTCTTTTTTTTTTTTTTTTTTTTTCTATCGGAAAGAAAAAAATGGACTGCAAACACCCACACTTCCAACAGTCTAACAAGAGAGTTAGGATGTGATGCCTGTGACTTCAACTTTAAAAATTTATGGTGCCTTTATTTATTCTTGTCAATTTTAAGAGTTAATGCAACTTCTTGAAAAATCGTTTCAGGGCAATGTGGTTGAAACGGGGGTATGTCTCATAACCGAAATGCGAGATTTGCTCATATACAAAATCAAAACGGATCATAAAACAGCCACTGAAAGCTTTTGCCAATTGTCTGTTAAAGGAGCCCCCTAATGACCTACAGCAGAAATATAGATGCAAAGCTGTACTTTGCCTCATGCCCCAGGGAGGCTTTTGGCTTTGAGATTTTTGTCTCCTTGCTGCCAAATGCTAAAGCCAAGTGCATTGCTAAAGCTTTAGACACATTTTCATCAATAAAATTTCTTATAAAACAGATCCTGCAAATGCTGAACTTATCTGCCAAAGAGCCAATTAATTATTTTACATCCTTGTTGAACAATGAAATAATTTATAATGGGTAAAGGTTTTACCATCACAAATTAGTGCTGTGGAAACCACAAGGCCTAGGTTTCAATTAGCAAGAGGCATCACAATCAGGATGAAAAGAAGCAATGCTGCGTGTTGGAAATTCTCCTCGCAGAGAAATAAAACTCTCAAGGAACAATGACCCAACTAATTTAAGGGAGTAGGGCTTTTGGAAAAACAGATCCTTGTTAAAGGGAAAAGTTCAAAACCTGCTCGGATTCCTCTATATTCCTCAGCCTTTCCCATCCCGATGGCCCTTCATTTGGTAAAGTACAGTGTTGAATGTGGACCATCTTGCCCGGCGTGCAACAGTGTGCGGCGTGTTAACCCCATTCAGATACTTCCTGTGAGTTTCTTCTATCACAAAATCCTGTATTGGGTCCATGGGGGAATGGACTCTGCATTTTCCAGAGATGAAGACAGTCTGAATGGAAAGAGCATGCACACAGTCGTTCTGGTTTTGCAAGGTCAGATCGAATGTGGCATCTCAGGAGAGGTCATCAGACCCCAGATGGCTGGTTTGGATCCTAATGCAAGCCATTTGCAGATGACAATGTCCAACCACATGGGCCAAGTAATTGCGTGTCACATTTGTTTACTCACCTGGGGCGAAACCAACAGGCTGCAGGGAGATGCAAGAAGGGAACAGCTGAGGTTGGGACAAGTAGCTGCAATGTAGGTACAGTCCAGGCAAGGGGGCACCTGCAGTCTTCGTGCTTGTGTGAGGCTTCTGGTGTCTCGCGATGTCGAAATGGAAAGTGATGGGGACAGCGTAACTCTCCTGAATCCATTTCAAATGATATAATGGAGGAATTGTGAATTGAAAATCTTGACTTGTCTTCTTGACAGTCTCAGTATCACCAGTTCTGTCTCTACTTCCAGTTCTTGAACAACTTCAGGACAGTGAACTTCCCCCCCAGAAAATACCTACCCTCGGCTGGGCTTGCTGAAGCAGAAATCCCCTGAGCGGTGAATTTTGATCTCATAGTCGTAGGATGGCTTCTGTGCAATTCCTGCAAGCCACACGTGTACACCAGGGGAAAAAAAAATTGGCTCCTCCTTTTTCTCTTTACCCAGTCCAGGACAAAACCCCATCTTTTAGGAAGTTTGGTATATGTGTTCAATACTTGCATCTTCTCCCATCCCTTGTGACTAAATGTGTCTTGGGTCTTGGGCCTTTTTCTCTCTGAGCATTGCTGGCCAGGTCGAATCATTGCCATGACTTCAAAATGGACAAAGAAGCCCAGATGAACTTTATGTATTTTTCTTTTTAGTACCAGCTCACCTTTTGTGATATCCTTACTTGTAGATGGTTCAGTCTATAAAAGAAATTTGTATTTACAAATAAGATTTATTAGGTGGAATGTAATTTTAAGAAAAGCATTTTTATTCTATTAGTAGAGTAACCAATGACTTGCTTAATAATATTTAATTACCTTGATTTAGATTTCTCTGTATCTGATTTCCAGAAAAGTCTTCAAAAGCACATGTATTATAGAAGATTTTTTTTTTATATTGAAGATTGAACCCAGGGCCTTTGCACTGAGCTACATCTCCAGCCCTTTTAGAAGTGTTTTATTATGAGACACGGTCTCACTAAGTTGCTAAATGGCCTAGGCTTGGGTTGAACTTGCAGTCCTTCCGCCCCAGCCTCCCCGAGTGCTGAGATTACAAGAATGTGATACCATGCCCTGCTTATAAGAGCATTCTTTATGGAGTTGTTCATAAAATTATTCAAGCAAGTTGTTCCTGAGAAATGTATTTCAAATTTACAGGTCTAAAAGACCTGTAAACCAAACCAAACCAAACCAAACCAAACCAAGCCAAACCAAACCAAACCAAACCAAACCATACCAAACCAAAGCAAACCATGCCTCATGTATATGTACACAATATTACATGGGACTGGGTTCCTAGACAAATAAGAGTAGGATGCAATCTCTAATTTGCTTCGGCACCACTTCCATAGCTCAGTTCACCTTGTCCTAGGGACTTCGGGCTGCTGTAAGCAGTAGACCACAGAGCTGGTGGTTTAAAGGGCAGACATGGAGGGTGACACGGTTCTCAAGGCTGAAGGTTAGGGTGTCTGCAGAATTAGGGAGCGGTGAGGGCTGCTTCCTGGTTTGTAGGTAACCATCTCATGACCTCACATGACCAAAAGAAGGGAGGGGGAGAAGGGAGAGAGGATAGGGGACAGGGGAGAGGGATACTCTTGTGTCCCTTTTTATAGTAACACTGAAATTTCATCTTACTGCAAAAAGAATGGCTGTCATCAAGAATTCAAGCAACATATGCTAGTGAGGCTGCAGGGATAGAGGACTCTTTCTACACTGTTGGTGGGAATGTAAACTAGTACAACCACTATGGAAATCAGCATGGAGAGTCCTCAAAAAACTGAAGCTAGATTCCATTCGACCCAGCTATTCCTGTTGCAGTTCATGACGGTGGCACACTGCAAAGGCTGAGAGATTACCTGGAGTCAGTGACCAATCCAAACTCCAGGAAGGCCCAGGGGGACTGCTCATAACTGAGACCCCTCAGTGTGAGTGAGTCTCATAAAGACTGCCCGGAACCAAAGCTTCTATGGCTTTTTATTTATAGAACCAGGAAGCAAGGATAAAGGACTAAGGTAGGACAACAGTGCAGGAATTCATGTAAGGGACAGGGGAAGGTCTGGGTGGTCTGTTACATGACTGACTTTAGGGCCAATCTAAGTGATAACCTGGAGTATGGGCCAGAGCATTCATTCCTTAAGGTCATGTGCTTTGATCCTACTTGAACTTGTGTCCCTGTAGGCTGTCTTTTAATCGCTTATCATGTACTACAGAAGGTTTTGGGCATGTGGCTCCAAAAGTCCCTCATCTCTGCATATCCATCTCAAACATAGCTTTAGCCAATGCCCCCACATATTCCCCTTCTAAGTTACTTCCCAAAAGAATTTAAATCATCATATTACAGGGATACATGCATGTCTATGTTTATAGCAGCACCATTTATAATAGCTAAACCTTGGAAGCAGCCTATATGTCCATCAGCAGATGAATGGATAAAGAAAATGTGGCATTTACACATGTTGGAATACTACTCTGCCATAAAGAAAGATAAACTTGAGTCATTTGTAAGAAAATGGATGTACCTTGAGACCATAATGTCAAGTGAATTCAATCAGACACACAAGCTTAAACATCACATTATTTCTCTTATATGAGAAACCAAAAATATAAATAAAGAACAAAATAAAAGACAGATAATAGGACATGGGGAGATGGATCTTTAGCAAAAGGAAAGGGGTCCAAGAAAGTGAAGGGAGGGAGAGGGGAGGGGAAGGGATGCAAAAAGAACTGAGATGTGTGATGTTCATGTACCAACTCCCCATGAGGAATGTGATTATTATGTACTGCAAACCATGTACTAATAGAGAATAAAAATTGAAGAAAAATAACCACTGACCCCATATACAGGGCCTCATCCCCATGACCTCACTACCCCACACATATGCCCCCTAGTACCCCTTATGCTGGGGATTAGGTGTCTGCATACAGCTTTGGGTGAGTGCACACATTTCCAGTGTGTGGCCACCACACAGGGTGAGGGGAAGCCGTTGAGGTGGAAGGGGCTATGCTGTCAGGTGCCCATTTCCCTGGGCTCCCGGAAGTCAGTCCAGGCACATTTGGGCTCCCAGGGCAGAGGCCTGGGTTGGGAGCTGAATGGGCTGTGTCTTCACACTCCTGCTTGGGTGTGTAGGGTACTTTTTCTCTCTACCGCCACTTGCTTCAGCCCTTGGTGCTGGCTCTCAAGGGAGCTTCCTAACTGCTGCCTGCCGGGGCGGGGCTTCGAGCCAAGAGATTGACGGTGGAAGAAGTCGAGTCTTGAGAGAGGACACTCACAAGTGATTGGGAGATGGCTCCATTTCTGTGACCAACAAGGTCCCTATCTTAAGAACTCTGGCTCCATAGTTTGCTAAGTTTCCCTTTTGCCAGCATACACATTATTTTGTTATTTTGTAAGCAGAGGCTAACATATAATGCTCTGTGAATTATAAAATGCATTTGACCCTAAAGGATGATACATGTCTTACCTTGAGCTAGGATGAAAAAGAAGGGTATGGTAATTGGCCCTAAGAGTTAGAAAGGAAGACAAACGTTCAGGCCAGATCTTAGCTTTACCAAATTTCAGGGCTCCAGACACAACTTTCAACATCTCTAAGTCTCAGTTTCCTCCTCCTGATTATGAGAAATGTCATTCTGGCCTCAGCGGATTGCTGAGATGGTGTCTGGGAAATGACCTAGTATCATTCCTGGAACCTAACACTGTTTCCAAATAAACGCTGAGTCTAGAAACCTACCTTACCCACTGGTGTTTACAGTGGGTTTTTCTGTTCTGTTCAATGTGCTACCTTCACTTCAGATATCCAGCCCAGCTGTGTGTGTGTGTGTGTGTGTGTGGTGGAAGCAAGTGGGGGGAAAGTATACGCCCAACTTCACAACAAACTACTAAACTATTGTCAAAGTGCTTGTACCATTTTACATGCCCCCCCAACAGCATATAATTCAGTTGTTTTATATCTTTTCCCAAAGTTTGTATTGTCAGTATTTTAAACGTTAGCCATTAAAATGGGTTGTAGTGGTACTCTGTTTTAGTTTTAATCCATTTTTTTCCTCTTATGACTGGTGCTGTTTTGTGTCCTTTCTGAGTAACCTTTGCCTATCTCAAGATTACAATATTTTCTCTCATATGTTCCAGAGTTTTGTAGGCTTATGTTTTATGTGAGGATTATGCTTCATTTGGACTTGATTTCAGCATGGCGTATGTTTTTGCATATGGCCATCCAGTTGCCCAGCGTCTTCCCCACTGAATTTAATTCTTTGTTGCAAACCTATTGACTATCACGTGCAGGCATATTTATGGAGCCTCTGTCCTCTGATATAGATATTGATTCCTTTGCTGACACTACACTCTCTTGAATATTATAACTTTACAGTTAGTCTTGAAACTAGGCATTGTGAATATTTCAAATTTGTTCTTTTTCAATTTGGCTGTTCTAGGCCTTTTAATATAAATTTTAGCACTGGCTTATTGTTTTCTATAAAACAAGAATGGGAATTGTAATGAGATTGCACTTAAGACTAAATAAGTTTTGGGAGAATCAATACCTTCTCAATATTCAGTGTTCATTCGATGTGTATGGAGTATCTGGATTTATTTAGGTCTTTTATTTATATTAGCAATATCTTTTGGTGGGGAGAGCTTCCACGTCTTTTCTTAAAAGTATGCCTAAGTATTTTATGTTTTCTGAATTATTGTAAATGGTATTACTTTTTAGTTTTGTTTTCCAATTGTTCACTGTCAGCGCGCCCACCCAGAAACAAAAGGGGGAATTTTTCTTTATATTCTCAACACTATTGATTTCACAGGTGTGGTGTGGTGTCCTCCAACTCCAAAAGGGAGTCTTACAATTTAATTCTGACACCAACTACCACAGTTACCACAGACAAAGCTCTGGCTCATGAGACTCCTGGGTCACAGAACTTGGGAAGGCACTTTACTCACTACCACTGGTTTGGCATCAAGGATACAATTCATGCACAACCAAGTGGAAGAGACACACACATAGAGCAAGGTATGGGAAAGCAGTGTGGAGCCAGCATACCACCCTGTCTGCACCCCGATGTGCCCATCAACCCAGCAGCTCTTTGAACTCTGGTGAGAGTGCTGAGGGAGGTTCGCTTATGTGGATGTGATTAATGCAGTCCCTGGCTCTTGGAGGGTAAGTCCATCTCCAGCCCCTTTCCTCTCCCTTGAGTGCTCCAACTCTCCAGTCGCATGGTGACCAGGTGCTGACCAGGCCACATCCCCTAGAGAGGCCTTATTAGCATAAACTCAGGTACTGTCCAGAGCTGCTCCCTTCAGCCTTAGATCTCTGGGGTAGGGACCAGGGAAAGAGACCAAAGATGCATTTCTTATTATGTCACAACATGGCATGAACACACACACACACACACACACACACACACACACACGTACATATATCAGGTTTGTATATGTGTTTGTAACAAATTTCTTCTAAACTGCCAAAATTTTTAGCATGAAATGCACACCATTCTCTTATTATCCTTTTAATAACCATAAGGTCTTCGTTCTTGAGGTTGGTGATTCATGTCGCCACGTTGATCTGCTTAGCTAAGATTTTACAGTTTTTAAAAAATTCTTTTCAAAGAAACAGCTTCTGGCTTTGTGGCTTAAAAGTATTTTTATTTTCATATTTCACTGACTTCTATTGTTATCTTTATTATTTCTTTTCTTCTATTTGTTTTATGTTTACTTATGTTCTTATCTTCCGAGATTTTTATATAATTATTTTGTAATATGGCCTGTCTTGGTCAACCTAATATGTGTAATCAGAAAGAATGTGCATCGTTGGAGTTCTGGTAGAATTTTGTAAGTATTAAGTTTGTTAAGTGGTTGACGGTGTTATCCAGATCTTCCATGGATTCCTTCCGCCTTTTCTGCTTCCCTTCTCTTTCTTTCCTTCTTCATACTTATTTAATGTATCACTATAACTGTGAGGTTATCTATTTCTTTCACTTTGTCAAGTTTTGAGGGTGTTTTTAAGTGTGTACACATTAACTGTTGTCATATTTCCTTATGATATAATCATAAAATCTTCCTTTATTTTTCTTAATATTCTATATCTTGTTGTCTAACTCATCTTATGTTAATTTAACTACTCCAGCCATCTACTTATTGTCTATATAGTATATCTTTTTCCATTCTTTCACGTACTTCTTCATGTATGTCTCCAGATTTCAAATGAACCACTGTTAATGTGTAGTTATGTCTTGCTTTTGTATTATGATTGTATCTTCCATTTAACTAGAATGCTTAACTTACTATTTAATAAAATTATTGGTGTATTTGTTTTTTTGGTTACTGTTTATTATTTGTTTAGGATTAATAGCATCATTGGATTTTTCCTTGTTCCCAATTTTATGCCTTATTATTACTATTTGAATATTTTTCACCATTTCACTGTTGGTTTCCTGTAATCTCTTTATTATTACATTTCTAATTCTTTCTTGGGATTGTAGTATAGAAGCTTAACTTTTTTACAGTGTCCATCAAGCTAGTATTGCAGCATTTCATATAAAGTATGGAAATCTTGCAGTGACTCTGTACAGAACAATCTACCTCCTCCACGCTGAGCTTTGTTCTTTATTTTATGTTTTGCCGTCTACATACATTTTGAGCACTCCATGAAAATAGCATTACAAAATTTTTAAATAGCTATATGCATTTAGAAATTTTCAAAGTTAGTTTTTATAGGTTATTTTTAGAAGAGTTTAAGTTTAAGGCAAAATTGAGCAGAAAGTATAGGTATTTCTGCATTATAAGCATTTTTAAAGAAATGAAGAAAGTCTTTTAATTTCATCTAAATGTTTTTCATTCCTGAAGTTCTTTGTTATTGAAAATCTAACTTCTCCTGTGGTACCATTCCCCTTCTGTCTGAAAATCTAACTTTAACATTTCTTCCAGAATAGGTTTGGTGGTGACACATTCTGTTTTATTTTATTTGAAAATGTCTTTATTTTGTCTTCCTTTCAAAGAATCTTCTCATTAGATAAAGAATTTTGACTTGACAGACTTATTTTCTGTCAACAATTTAAAAATGTCCTGATGGCTCTGGCTTTTATTATTTCTGATGAATAAATAAAATATATAATTGATCTACCAATCATTTATGTCTGAATGCATTTTGAAAATTGTAGGGCCGGTGAGATAGCACAGTGGCATAAGCACCTTCCTGGCAAGCACGAGGTCCTGAGTTCGACTCCCGGAACCCACATACAGGAAAAAAGGGGCCGGTGATATCGCTCAGCGACACAAGCACTTGCTGTCAAGTGCGAGGTCCCGAGGTTGACTCCTGGTACCCACTAAAAAAAAAAAAATCGTACAAGACTTCTTGTTCTACTATTAATGAAAAAGCTATGTTAATGTCTACAACTACCATTGCATATTTGTGTATTCTTTCAGTTTCTTTGTATTATTATATTGGCTAGGTTATTTAGTCCATACAAATTTAGAATTATTAGATTCTTCTGGACCACTGACACTTTTATTGCCATCATATATCTGATATATCCCCTTTAGCTCCAGAAATATTTTGTCTTAAGTTGCACTTTCTTTTTACACAATGATACTTTCTTGTGTCTGGTATTTTCGTAGGATAGATTTTCATTCTTTTATTTGTAAATTATATGTGTCTTTATATATAAGGTGTGTTTCTTGTAGGCAACATTTAGTTGAATTTTTTACTTGTTTGTTAATGTTTTTGGTAATTCAGCCTGAGATTTTCTTTCTTTTTTTTTTTTTTGTGGATACCAGGGGGCCGACCTCAGGACCTCCCACGCCAGGAGGCACCCGTGCCGCTGAGCGATATCACCAGCTCCTTTTTCATATGTGGGTTCCGGGAGTCGAACTCAGGCCCTCGTGCTTGCCGGGCAGGCGCTTAAGCCGCTGAGCCATCTCACCAGCCCTTTCTTTCTTAAAGTATATTTATTCTGTAATTTAATTTGATTACTGATATAGTTGGATTTACATTAATACTCATATTTATCTCTTTGTTCTCCTTTTGCCCCAGCTGTTAACTATATTATTTTCTTTCTTACATGGTTTTTTGATTAACCATATTTTTTTACACTCAATATTCATTTCCATTATATTCCTAGCTACATATAAGCAATTGTCTTAGAGACTGCATGCTTTATTTCTGTTGCTTGGTATTGTTCTTTAGTTTTGGAAATTTTATGATCATTGTCTTTTTAATATGGTTTATCTTGCTAGGATTGAAGTCCTGTTTTTTAGATATCTCTACTGTGCCCCATGTATTTATTATGCTCTTTTCTGTATTTCAATCTTTGTTTTATCCTGCTTTTGTCTATTTTATTTTCAATGACTTCAATTAAAAGTAAAATTAAAAAAAAATCTCATTTATCTGGTGTGTTTCAAGCCCTGGGCTGAAATGTGGGTGCTTTGCAAACTACTTTATCATAACTGAAATCCAGACCGGTCTCCAGGCATATACGCTCTCTTCCGCAGATCAAAGCAGCTTTTAAACTCACATGTTGAGTTCTTATTTTCAACTATTGCGGGTTTTTGTTAGAATTTACATGCGATTCCTTTTTAAAATAATCTAGGTTCCAGTTCACAGATGAACTTCTCAATCTTGTCTATGCTTGGTAACTCCCAAATTTAGGTCATCTCTGTGCATGTTTTTACTTTTTCCTCTTTATACTCTCCCCTTGTGCCTGCTAACCTTTGACCCAGCACTGGGGGTTAAACGTGGTAGATCCCCTTAACCCAATCAGGGCGAGCTGAGTCATGGCTGGGTGGGCTGTAGGTTTCTTAAAAGCTCTCTCTGTGATTTGTCCTTTCTCCTCGACACCAGGGGATCCCACCTGAACATCTGGGGTGTTTGCCACGGCTGTTCTATCTTGAGAAATCCAAACGTACACTTCTTTGTCTCACTTTTTACCTTGTGAATCTGAGAACTCTGCTTTTGTGGGCGTTTTCTGTTTATCTCCTTAGCCTCTGGCCTAGAGTAACATCAGGATTCAGCACATGTCCTGGAAAACCCAGTAAGTGTCACTACCCTGTGTTTCCATTCATTAGGTCTTGACCTTTCAACTTCTGGTTTCCTGGGGAGTCTTAAACTCTAATATTTGTCTCCCTGGTGCCAGAATATTGCTCAAGCCTGCTGACTCCTGGAACTGCCTTTTTGCATGAATGCTCAGCCTATCACTACTGAGAATCAGTAAATAGTGTTTAGGAGAAAACACCTTGGAGAATATCAACTTGTCTGTCTGTGATTCCTTTGACTCCAGTATCCTAACTCCTCAAATCTTTCTTGCTTTTGTGACTCACCAATGACTTCAATTAAAAGTAAAATTTTTTAAAAATCTCATTTATCTGGTGTGTTTCAAGCCCTGGGCTGAAATGTGGGTGCTTTGCAAACTACTTTCTCATAACTGAAGTCCAGAGTGATATCTGAGATTCTTAAAAGATGTGTGTGTGTGTTTACAGATTTGAAATGTGACATTTTTCTCTCTTTTCTTCCTCTTCAGGGTAAAGTTTCCCCATACATTAATTTGTGGAACATACGAAGAATCTGTCAGGAAGTTGGCAGTTTCAGCTGCGATCACGCTCAAGCAGACCTGGTCCCCTCCAGTGGTTTCATCTGGCAGAGGAACCTCGGGGCCCATGCTGTGCTCCTAGTAGCAGCCACAGGCGATGCATCTTTGTTCCTCACTTCTCACCCACCTTCCTCTGCTCTGTCTCGAGCTTACCTAATCCTTAATTCATGATTTCTGCACCACTGCCAGCCATAGCCTTGTTCTTTGGACTCTGGCTTAGTCAACTTATTTTGATCCAAGGTGTTTGCTGATGATATTGACCTAGAATCACCCTCTGGGCTGGACTCCCAGCCCATCAGTGCACCTGTTTAGAATGCAGGTTTCCAGGCTCTGGGCTCCGATTCCGAGTCACAGTCCAGTGATTTGTATTCGTAGTAAGCACTCTAGCACCCAGAAGACACCCGAAGGGTCCTCAGGATGTCTTGCTCTGGCTTCCACCTTGTGGAGCCTCACATTTTGGCGAGGGTGGACTTCACCGCCTCTCAGATCTGCTCTGCCTGGGCCCCCGAGAAGGGACGTTACTCAGTGTGACTTTAACTAATGTGGTTAACTAATGTGCTATTTGAAGTGATCCTTGCCCTCTGGGGGGAAATAATCAGAGGATTATATAGCATTATCTCACCCAAAAGGCTGAGAGGACATAGCTGATAGCTGATCCACCTTAGGTGGCAGTGTGGCAGATTATTTGACATTTCATCTTTGCTACTCTTTGACTCTGAATATTAAGAATGTAAAATTAAACTCAGAAACACCTGTCATTGATTGTGGGAACAGTTCTCAGGCAATCTGGAAAATCCTTTCTCATTTAATACACAGTCTCCTTGACATTTTTAGCTATTACTCAGAACATTTCTATTCTTCATTTTGTACTTAAAACCATGAACCAAGACAAAAGACATTTCTGTATTCCCTCATCTCTTCCCTACCCATGTTGGAGGAATGTCAATATGAAAGCAGAAGGGATATTATTTAGGGTGTCCCTAGGGGTAATAAGGAGGATTAATGGGATGAAATTGAGCAAAGGAAAATTTAAAGTGAATATCGGGAACATTTTCCGAAGATTGAGATCAATGATTTTGTGGAATTAAGATCCTAGGGGAGGCTGTGGGAGCCCTGTTACTCGAATCTGTTAAAACTAGACTGCATCAAATATTTTAATGTAATCCTACCTTGGCAGACAGAGAACCTGCGATGCTCGGGAGATGGAAAAAATGACTTCATAGGTCTTTTCCCTCTCTGACTTGTATGAGTCATCCAACGTATGCTGCTATGCGTCACACAGCCAGCCAGACCCAGGTCATACGCTATACATTTCAGTCACAAAATCCTCCACTTTGACTGTGCCCCTGTGAATGGCTACTTCTGCAGAGGATGAGAGCTCCCTTGAGGTTTCGGGTGAGTTTATAATCAATTAAGTATCAGAAATGAATGCAGGGGTCAGTTGTGGAAGCAGAGGGTGGTGAGTAATTGCTTCTGCCTCTCTTCTGGGAGGCTCACCCTCGTCCATTTGCAGACACACAGAAATCTTTCCCTGGACTGTGCATTGTACTGGGCCAGCCGCTGTCCTCCTGACTGCCTGGGCAGGCGACCCACCCCATGGTGCCTGACCTGAGTGGCACTGCTCTGTGTGGTCCTGTAAGGCTGTCTTGGCCCTCACTACTTTAGAACTGTCAGCCCACCTGGGGCCCAGGGCATTCTCTTAAGACATTGCTATTATAATGAGTTGCATTTTCCTAAAATTGACAAAAGCAGAATTGCTTTGTTTTAGGCAGGGAGGGTGACCCAGCACCTCCAAGAATATTCTTCCTGGCTGTTATCCTATCTCATCCCTCTTCCCCCATGCTCCATGGAGGGACAGGTAGAGGTTTAAAACCACACCTCTAGGCCCTTCTATGTGATTTCTTTCCAGTTTGTACTCAGAAAAGCCCACGAAAGGTGGATGATGCTGTCGCTCTCCCTCCCCTCCTTGGAGTCCCGATGGTGCCACAGTGGCTGCAGAGTGGCTGGGGAAGGTAGAACAGGAAAGGAGGCTTGGCCGAGGGTGCTAACAGTAACATATGTTTCGTGTTAGTTGCCCTAGCTTTTAACTGCTTCTCTTCCCTTCTGCATTTCTTCGTCTCTTGGATGTTGTTTTTTGTAGCTTCAAGTGTGCCCTAAATGTGCATCCCAACCCAGTTTCCGTGGCACATGTGGAAACATGGAAGAATATGTATACATGGAGACCCTTCCCACCCTGTAGGAAGGAAGGTCAGAGGCATTTTTTGCTACCCTGTGGGACACATGCGACTAATCTCAATTGCAAGTGGCCTCTGTGCTTGAGTTTTCCAACTTGTGATTTTCAAAGGATCCTTAGCTAAAATGCTCCCTGGGAGAAAAGTTAGTGGATTTTAACTCAAGTCTATCTGATGTCAGAGCCCCAAGCTGTGTGTCTAAATTCCTGTGTGAGACTTAATGTCACCTAACTAGCTGGCCTGCAGCCCGGTGGGGGTTTCAGTCTGCGTTTCTGGTGCACACCTGTGCTGTGGACAGTTTCCCTGGGGAGCCAGGTAAAGAAGGTCTCCGGGGTCATGGTGACTTCCTGCCTCTTGCCTCCGGCTTGCTTCCATAGCACTTTCAATACTAACAAGCAGAGAAGAGGAGGCAGGGGTTGGCAGTCGAGCCACTGTCTTCCCCATGGCTCCCAAATTAACTTCTTTCCATTTAGTGTCTCGCTCAGTGACCAGTGCTGTGTGTGCCCTTAACTAACAGCCAAAGGTCCTTACTTGGATTTTTATCAGTCAGTTCCTACTGGCTTAGGAGCAAGTCAGGACAGTCAGCAAACCTGAACTTGAACTCAGTGGGAGCATTGGCATCCTGGACTTAGAGCAGGAAAGGCCACCTGCGAGGCTTTAGTTCCTTACCTATATTTCTTGAATGAGGAGGAAGAAACCTAAAAAGGTTGTGGGGCTTGCTCAAAGCCACTGCACTTAAAATAGAGAATTGGGAATAAATTGAGGCTTTGCTTCATACTCCACACTTTCTTGTTTATTCCACATTACTTATAGAAAAATGGGGCAAAGGGTTAGGGCATGAGCTTGAAGAAAATGTGGCCGCTTGTAGGGAAAAGGTTTGTGTAGAAATTTCCCTGGAGTGCCATCAATGCGAGCCAGTCCTCAGACGGCTGTGTGAGGAGACGTCAGAGACGCACGGATTACAAACATTTAAAATCCATGTGGTTGGAGAACAGAGACGGGGAAAGATCTTGGCAAATGCATTTGGTTTTTCAAGATATGTGTGTGTGTGTCTGTATATGTAGATATATTATCAAATTTAAAACATTTGAAAGGCAACCCCAGGCATTTCAGCCAAAACCACAGAGAGGTCAACCCACCCCCACTAACAAGTTCCACTCCTTCTGTTGTGTGGTCTTTCCATCCCACGGGTCAGGACCCCACTAAGTCTGTTACGCTTCAACCTGAATCCTGCCTGTTTTCTACATTTTAAAGATCGGTATAAAGCGTCTAAATCTCACTCTCCCATACAGGAACCCAACTCCCGGGAGTCAGCATTTAGCCAAATGGCTTCATTGTATTTGAAAGGGTTTTTAAGTCCACTTATAAATAAATGGGGCTATACCAGTGATTTTGTAATGCACATCATGAAAAATGAACAGTCAGCTTAAAATAGATTTTCTTTTACTGCCAAGTGCATTATGTGAAAAATATACTCCATCTGGCGGGACGGGCCGTGCGGTCGTGTGGATGAAGCGCAGATAACGGATGGTCCTTTGTGTTAAGAGGATGCTGCTGGAGAGCCTGGTCTTCAGCAGGACGAGTGCCAAGGTGGATGAAGAAGGCCAAGGCCAGGCGAGCCGCCCTCTCCACGTGACACCTGCACCCCCGCACACGCACAAGTCCCTTCCCCTGAATGACAGCGGCGGCGACACTGGCGAGCCTGGAGCTGGTTATCTTCAACTTCACGCTCTTTCCACTGTTCTGTGCTCGAGCCCCACATCGACAGCCTCCAACCAGTCGGGCTAAGCCTGAGGCCTTCACGCTTTCCCAACCATTGACACTTCCTGGAGCTTTTGACGGATCTTTCCTCACTCTGGCAAAGCTGACCCTACAACTAGCTCTTCTCACTGCTTTAACTTTCGCCCTTTTAACTTTGCTCCTTTGCTTTCCAACCAGGCATGTCTTTGTCCTCCTGTTTGTTTTCCATGAACTCATACCCACCACTTTCTTCCAGGTCTGAAGAGGTGCAGTGTCTTTAAAACGGCATCCCGAGCCCCACCCCAATGTGATCATTCTATTCCTTCGATATAAGGACTCTCATCTTCTAATGTTTCCTCTTCTGCTTTCCTCTACATTTCTTCATGTTACAAACACCTCACTGGGCCTCTGAGGAGCTGGCAAATTAACCAAATACAGCAAAGTTGCTAAACAGTCTATTAGCCTATCGATCGGCACTCCTTGAGGCAGCCTACCTTCTTTTATAGGACGGATTTCTAGGAATATCTAGTTACATATCTTCATTATAATTCCCACCAGACTCCCTTAGTTAATGGCTCTGCTAATCCTCCAAATATTTGCATTTTAGCAGAGAATCTTTAAATGAGCTAAGATTACCTTGAACCTTTATCTAGAACCCCTCACTCACACACAGAGTAGTGTCATTACTCAGTTAGACCCTATTCCTAGTGCAAGTCCTGAAGCTGCCCCCCTTCCTGCTTGGCACTCTCCACTCTGCTCTGAGCTTTGCCTTCTTGGAAGAGTGGTGTGCTGGTTAAAAGTGCAGACTCATGAAAGTCAACTGACCTGTCTTTGAATCCTGATTCCAAATTCAGGCTTTGTTACCCAGTATCTCTGTGTCATGAATACATGCTTCATTTCCCTCACCTGTACAATGAGTTTATATTAGCCCTGCAAGTTCATTAGGTTCTCAAAGAAGTTACAGAAATAATGCATGTAACATGTAGTCCAGTACCTGGTAAAGAACTCACAGTGTTTAAATGTCATTATTGCTGTTCTGAATCCTGTTTTCAGTCTTGCATTTACCCATCAGACTTGACAAATTGGTACATGATTCTAAAGTCACAGCCAGAACTGACGGTTTTCTGAATGATCCCCTCCCATAGGCACCAAGGTAGACTTCAGAGTGATGTTGGGCAGGTGGGCAAATGCTGGGAAAGGGAGTCAATGGCTCAATCCCTAGAGTAGGCCAAGGGCAGACAGACTGCTAGTAGACACTCCTCAGGCCAAGGGAAAACCCATAAACAGGTAGAAAACAGAGGTAGAGATTTTATCAGACATTAGCACAAAAGGGTAAGACCAAGATGGCGGACAGTAGAGAGGACAAGTTGCTAACCATCACAGGTAAGTGCAGAGGAAGTAACACGGAATAAGCTATAGAAAAATTAGAGACATTGATGCTTCATATTTATTAGGAGCTGATGCTGAGGTAAGGCTGGTTTTGCTGTTTCAATGTTTAGGAATAGTGGTAACACTGGATTCTTAATCTACTTGCAGCCTTTATACAAGGGTGTGACAGTTAAGCTTTCTTGTCAACTTGATTGGCCTGATAGCTGTCTAGGGCGTTAGAAAAGCACACTTATGGGTTTTTCTGGGTGGGTCATGCAGGGATCACCTTGGGGTTTATCTCTGGTTCCTGGCCCCTTCCTCACTGGCACTGTTTCTCTGCTCTGTTCCTGTCTGCAGTGAGTGAAGCATTTTGCTTTTCTGCCCTTCAGCCATGATGTTTCTACCTTGGCATAAGCTGACCATGGACTAAATCCCTTCAAACTATGATCTACAATAAACCTCTATTCCTTTAAATTGTGGGTGTTGGGTATTTTGGCTCAGCAATGAGAAATCTGATAAGATAAGGGATTTCAGTTCAATTCTGCCACAGAGGGATGTTCCTTATCTTTAATGTTTTCTATTTCAGCCTGTTAGGTACATATAGATTTAAAAAAACAAAACAAAACAAAAAAAAACAACTTTAAAATGTAAGATATTTACCAAGCATACAAGTATTTTTTTTTTAAATTTGGCTTTGCCCAGTTGTACAGTTTATCATCAAACAAGGGATTTCATAAAACCTTTTAGTTACCTCTGACATGGCATAGATTGTTGTGATAAGCAGAAGAATCTCCCTATCCCTCCTCCGTGTCCATGTGCTGGTGCCTGGATTCTGTGTGTATGTTACTTACATCATAAAAGGGACATTGTAGATATGCTTAAATTAAAGATCTATAGAGAGCCTGTCCTGCATTAACCATGCAAGCCTAGTGTTAGTGTAAGGCTCTTCATAAATGAAAGGAGTCAGGAGTGTACATGTGGGGGAGGCATGAAGATGCTACACTATTGGCTTTGAGGATGGAAGGGTGTTGCAAGCTGAAGTATTCAGGTGGCAGCTCGATGGTAGAGAAGGCAGGGAAAAGAGTTTTCTTTGTAAAACCTCCAGGAAGAACATCACCTTGCTAACACTTTAATTCTACCAGTGAGAAACTCTTTTGGACTTCTGACTCCCAAAACTGAATTTGTGTTGTTTGAAGTCACTAATTGTGTTAACTGATTATAGTAGAAACAGGAAACATGGAATTATGCTGCCATTGTTTCCTCAAAAACCAGCTTTTTTCAGGTCTGGCAATCAGAATGAAATTTTTCTCTGGTAGCCATTTTTTAGGAAATGGCATCACCACTAAAAATGAAATTTTATACTTATTGGTCTTAATTGCTTCTGTAAAAATTAATATTCAATTTATTAATTAATAAATTATTAATAATGAATGCTTTGCTATTCATTGTTCTCCTTTAAAATAATACATTTTAAAGAACATTTCTTTAAAACCCTTAACTGTTTTAATCAATTTTGTATTTTCTCTAGTTATTTAGTGAGGTATATTTAGATCACCTCTTTCAACTAATCTTGCATATTTACCTTTGAGTCAAAAGTCTGTAGGTTTCTGCAAAAGTTTATAATATGTTTCTAAAAATTAATCTTCCTTCTGAGTTGATTTTTATGCAGAGTGGGAGATAAGGATCTAGTTTCAACTTACTATGGGTGGATGTCCAGCTTTCCCAGGATCATTTGTTGAAGAGGCTGTCTTTTCTCAAACATGTTTTTGACTCTTGTGTTGACAATTAGATAGCTGTAGATGCATAGGTTTATTCCTGGGTCCTCCATGTATTTCACTGGTCTACACGTCTATTTCTATACCAGTGTCATGCTGTTTTTACCGCAATGACTTTACAGTATATTTTGAAATCTAGTATTGTGATGCCTGCAGCATTGCTCTTTTCATTCAGGATTGCGTTGACTATTTGGGAACTTTGGGGCATCTATGTGAATTTAGGATTTTTTTCCAGTTCCCTAAAAAATATCATTGGTATTTTGATGGGGATTATAGGGAACATATAGATCACTTTTGGATGTATGCCTATTTTAACAATATTAATTCTCCCAATCCATGAACATGGGATATCTTCCCATCTTCTAGTGTTTCTTTCTTTCTTGTTTTATAATTTTCACTGCAGAGGTCTTTCACCTTCTTGGTGAGTTTTCTTTCTTTCTTTCTTTCTTTCTTTCTTTCTTTCTTTCTTTCTTTCTTTTTTTCTTTCTTTCTTTCTTTCTTCTTTCTTTCTCTCCTGAGACTACTGTCAATGGGATTGTTTTCCTGATTTCTTTCTTAGTGAGTTCACTATTAATATATAGGAAATCTACCTATTTTTGTGTGTTGATTTGTAGACATGCAACTTTGAAACTACTGGAGGAAAACAGGGAAAACACTTTAAGATATTGGTGTAGTAAACATTTCTTGAACAGGACTGCAACAGCTCAGGAAATAATAGAATAATTGACAGATGGGATTATATCAAATTAAAAGGTTGCATAGCAAAGGACATAACCAGCAGAGTGAAGAGACAGAATGGAAGAAAACTTTTGCCAACCAGTCATTCACTGAGGATTAGTATCCAGAATATATAAAGAACCAAAAAAAGTGAATACTAGAAGAACAAGTAATCCAGTTAATAAATGAGCAAATGAGAACAGTCACTTCTCAAACAAAGTACAAAAGACAACAATTATATGAAAAAAATTCTCAACATCTCAACAGAGTCTCTGGTCTCTCCTCAACATCTCAAAAAATTCTCAATCATCAGGAAAATGCAGATCAAAACTTCACCAATATTTCATCTTTATGCAGTCAGAATGGCTATGAGCAACAAACAAATTAAAAATAACGAAGGCAAGGACAAGGAGGTAAAGGAACACTTGTACACTGTTGGTAGAAATGTAAATTAGCACAGCCACTAAGGAAATCAGCATATAAGTTCCTCAAAAAGCCAAAAATAGAGCTACATATAATCCATCTACATCACATTTGATTATAACTCGAGGAATTGGTCAGCACTTGTAGAGATATCTGCATGTCCATATTTATCCTGGCACTATTCACAGTAGCCAAGTTATGCACACAGCTTACATATTCAATGAAGGATGAATGGATAAAGAAAATGTGTTAAATACACACACAATGAGGTATTATTCACCCATAAATAAGAATAACATGTCATTTACAGGAAAATGGATGGAACAGGGATCATCACGTTAAACAAAATAAGCCAGACTCAGAAAGAGGAGTATTGCCTGTTTTCTCTCACATGTCAAATCTAGAGGGGGAAAAAGATGACATGAAAGTAGAAGGAGGACTACTAGGAGAGGGGAAGGGGGTTAGTGTGGGGCTGGGAGAGGGTAATGGGAAGTGTGGATATGACCAAGGTGCGTTACATGCATGTAGAAAATGTCACAATGAAATCCATTATTTTGCACAATTAATACACACTAATATTTGTGATAAAAATAAAACATTTAAAACACAGAAACAAAAACAAATCCATTTATCTAAAGGAAAAGTTTTTCTTATACACAATTGGCAGGTATTGTGTTGCCATTTCTCAGTTCATTTCTCTTTTTATTCTGGTCTCTGCTAGCAATAAAAGAACCATACTCTGGAGAAGAAAGTGGTAAATTTATCTTCTTAACTTGTCTTTTCACATCTTCAGATGCCACCTTTAATTTCTGAAAAAAAGAGTCTCTTATCCTTTCCAAATATATTTCTCTCTACCAATATTTTCAGTCTTTTCTGTTTTTTACTCTTCTGCAATCTTGTTCTATCAGTTAGTGTTTTTATTTACTTCCCACAGCTTAAAATGCAACCTAATAAACAAACAACACAAATTCATTTCATTAGATGTCCTTTTTCTCTAAATAGTCTTCTTTTTCTTTCCTTTGTTTACTTCAACATCAGATTCTTGAATTCCTTATCTTTCATTCACATTTCAACTCTGGTGACCCAGATCCCATAGCGATCTTTCCACTGAGGTTATTTTTGTAAGTCATAGATGCGTCTTAAAGCTTAAACACCTCATGCTATAACATCTAATAGCTACTGAAAAGCACATCACAACTTATACAAAATATATTAAAAGAATTTATATCTTTACTCTGAAAGAACGCCTCGTAGATAACTAGAAATAAATTAATCGGCCAATTTATAAAATTTCATAATTCAGAAAAGAAATATAATTTTATATAAATAAGAAAACATTCCCTCTCTTTGGTAGTTGAATATCTGTTTGATATTTGAAAAACAGGTATCATCTCAAATGCTGGTAAAGCTGTTAAAAATAGGTACTGGATTGTCAGAATAGTGTGTGAGATTTACGAGGGTATTCATCCCAGATTTATAATTAATAGCAACATTTTAGAACAAGGGCAAGTTCCCAATAATAATCAATTTGTTAAATTGCAGCACATTTCACATACCAGAAGACTGTTTAGACAGTTTAATTACTTTGGAAAGTAGTTAAGGTATAGGAGAAGATGTAAAAATGTAATAGGAAAGAAGAGAAAAATATTCAAAATGTTTTCAGCAATTTGCAAAAATATTTATTTTGCTTCTTCTATATTTTCCAAATTTCTAAAATAAGCATTAATTTAATAACCTGAAATAAAAAACTGGAAATAGAACACATTATATTACAGTAAAATCTTTTGTCATATACCACAGTAGGTTATAATAACAAGACAGACTCTATTGTTTCCTGGGCCTGACATTTTGCTGAGTCTACGGAAAAATCATGAGTTTGAAGTGATGTTATTGGAAAACAGCCAGAAGGCGATGGTTCTTTGAGGTTAGTTAAGATGAACTCATGGGTTGCAGCCATCTGAAAAGCTCAGGGTTGGAGCAATAGCCCCTTGTGGGACTTGAGGAGACTGAGAAAAAATGCGATTGACTGGAAGTCCACCTCATCTTATCATAGAAAAGGAAACAGATTTATGGGTTTAATGAGTAATGGAGAACTCAGTGCTGCCCCTGTCCGAGAAGAAGAATTTGGAGTGGTGGATGGAGGATGATTTTGGATGAGTGTGGGGCACTTCGGATCCGTTTCTGCACCCCCAAGCCACAGGGGGAACAGGATGGAGACTCTTCAAGGCATGAAGTGACACAAACCTGAGCTAAGGCACTGTGCGGAGTGTGGAAAGGCAGGGCCCGGTGTTAGTCAGCTTTTCACTGTTATAACAAATACTAAAATAATCAGTTATAAGAGAAAGGGTTTATTCTGGCTCGCAGTATTGATGGTTTCTGTCTGGGATTGGTGGTCTCATTGTTTTGGGCTTATGGCAAAGCAGCACATCACAGTGGGACTCCCCAGTGACTGGGAGACCCCCCAGGCCACAACTCCTCAAGTGTCCATCACTTCCTAGGGGTACCACAGGCTGGGGCCAAGCCTTACACCCTCCAGATCAAACTGCAGCGGGCCACTACGGAGAAAAAATTCTAGTGCTTCGGGACTGTTTGAAGGTTAGGATCAGGAGAGAGGTTATGGTAAAAAAAAAAAAAAGGAGGGAGAGAGTGAGGAAGAGAGAGAAAGAGAGGGAGAGAGAGGAGAGAAAGCAAGCCAGGTGATGCCATAGGAGTGATGGAAGCTCTGTCAGAAATGCAGTTATGAAAGGAAGCTGGTTTTAGGGGGGAAATGGAAAAGATTAGTTCTTGATGTAGGGTTTGAACAAATGGCGAAATAGTTCAGGGCAATATTCAGCCTGCAGGTGAGAACACAAGAGAAGAGATGGAGTTGGGCTCAGAAAATGTACTTAGAAGCTTTGTGGAGAGCTGAAAATACAAATGGGGCTGTACCACTGTGACCAAAGTCACACTCAGGTCACTAATGGTGTAATTGTGAACAAAGCCATATACGTCACCAGCAGCTGATAAAGCCGACAGGCTCTGCCCTTACTTACACGCAAATTCCACTTCACAATGCCATCAGGTTACTCATGATCATTATTCACTTTCTTCTTGGGTGGTTAAAACCAATGAATTCAGCTTTGTACTTTTACACCCTGACTTGTAATGGATTATCATATCCCAGAGATTTGCTTCACGTAATAAGGAAGACTTTTTATTGCATAAGGAAGCAAAACCCACTAAATCTCATCACTGAGGTGCATTGTTATGAAACTAATTCATTCTGGTATGGGAGGAATTCCTTTCATCAAGTCTTCAGCAGAGGTTGTTCTTAATTCGTAATTCCCTAGATCAGAGTAAAGAAGAAGTAAAGATAAAAGGAAATGGATAGTTCACTGTTTTTGCAGTAGACAGAGTCATGCAATTGATCAGAATAATAGAACATTTGCGTTTGTTTATATCCATACCTCACAGAAAGTTACCTCCTATGTTTTGTTTGCTTTAAGTGGGAAAAATTTTGTTCCTAGTTTTTCCACCCCAATAAGATTCTGTGATAGTAGACATGTTGTTTATTTTTCTTAGACCTTCTCCTTGACCAATTTTATTAGTCAATTTTCCTGATGCTGGGACAAATTACCCAACACCCACAATTTAAAGGAGGACAGGTTTATTTGGCTCATGGTTTCAGAGGATTCAGTCCAGGGTTTGCTGATGCCAAGGCAGGAATATTCTGGAAGAAGTGTGTGGAGTAAAAACGCTGCTTATTTCAGGGTAGCCAGGAAGCAGAGTAGGGGAACAGGGTCAGAGAGAAAGGAGCCAACGATCACATGAAGTACCCAAAGTCATACCTCTATAACCCACGCAAACACACTCAGAGATGTCCTTTTCTAATCCCCTAGGAAATGTCCTTTTCTAATCCCCAAGTCAGTCAAGTTGACAATTAAGCTTTACCATCACACCAATTAAATAGAGATTAAATATCTTATCTTCCTAACTTATGAGACCAGTATAAAAAAATAGATGTAAAGATACGATCAAAGTTTTCCCAGATCTATTTTTTGTGCATATAACATTTGCAAAAGTCTTTCTTAAAATCATGGGAAAAAAGGTGTTAGTAAAAAAATAAAATTTGTGTGATCCATTGCTAAGATTATATTTGAATAAATGTCTTTTTTTTTTTACAAAAGTCAATAAGGATTTTCAAACCTTATTTGATATCTTTCCTCAAACCTACCTCTCCACATACATATGTACATATGTGTGAGAATGCAAATAGTCACGCCTATGCATGAAGAAACATACATGCAGAGTAACTATTCAGATAGTGTTTCCTGGCTCTTGCTGTCACCAGACAATTGTGAAATGTGAACGTTAATGAATTATCATAACTAATCTTAATTAAATGCATAAAATGAACCTCAAGAAATTATTTGCCATGACTTACATTTTTTTCGGGGAGTTTGCAAGTCAGTAATATCAGAGCTTTGTATGGAGCCCCTTGTAGCACCTGATTTTATCTTTATCTTGAATTGACCAGTGCTCTTTCATTTTGTAATCTTATCCAAGATCAATATTTAGAAAGCATTGTCTTCATCAAGTCTCATGGTTTGAGTTGTATCTTCCCCAGTCATATGTTGAAGTTCTAAACCTCAGGCTTCGGAAAGTGACTGCATTTGTAGATAGAATCTTTATAGAGGAAACCATGCTAAAGTGAAGTCAGGAGGGAGGGACCCAATTGAAATGATTGGTGTGCTTACATAATAGGGAAAATTGGACAGACAGACAGACACACACACACGCACACACACACAAGAGTGCTACCTGAAAATGAAGGCAGAGAGACCAGGGTAATACTTCTACAAGTTAAGTTGACACAAACCACCAGAAGCTAGAGGGAAGATATGGATCAGATTTTTCCCCAGAGCCCTGAGAAAGAACCAGCCCCAGTGACTCTTTGATCTAGGATGTCCAGTCTCCAGAACTGTGAAATATTACATTTCTGTTGTTTAAAATATATGGCACATGGTACTTTCTTGTGGAAGCCCAGCAAGACCAATGCATCAACAAACCCTCTTTTCCTAGTTACAGATTTGCTGGACATACTCAGAAGACTTTGAAAGGCATGCGAATTTTTATTAGGAAAATTAATATCATGTGGAATCCAAAGTCACTTATGTACACAAAATCATTACCAAAGACAGATTATTTTATCCACAGGCTGGCAGCTAAATTATTCAAAATATTTTGCTTAAAACAGATTTCTTCAACAGAATTCCTGCAAAATAGTGTGAATACGGGCTGGGAGCCAGGGTATAGAAACAGCTTCGTGATGGAGAACAGAAGCTTATAATGGAATTAAGTGACAGCCACCTCCATCTTTATTTGGCTTTTAAATGTGATAATAAAGTGAAAACATCTAATTTCATGCCTGGAACATAGTAAATGTTCAATAATAAATGAAAATTCTGAGACCTGAAGTCTGGATAGAGCCATCCAATTTGATCTGAAAGGAGCGTTCCTAGGGAACTGCTGTGTGAGTGCTGCTGTGATTGATAGTAGCCATTACTCTTGTACCAGATACCTTTCTGCAGAAGGAAACCAAACTTCTGCACATTCTCATCTAGCTCTATGGAGACAGCACCCAGATCGGTGAAAGGGAACTCTGAAGCTACCAGCACACATACGGACCGTACGGCAAGGGGTCACATCAGCATGCCAGATCCTGCTTCCTGCATATCCCTTTTGCACCTTCTCCAGTATTTTTGCCATACTTTCCACCATATCCTGATGTGATTGTTATGTGTATATATTTTTTCCTATCAGACTATAAATTCCTCAAGGCAACTGGCCGGTTCCTTCACTGTACCTCCAGGGCTTGGCACACTGCTGGCCACACAGGGTAAGCATGTTCCTGTGCTGAGAAAATGAAGTCACTCAGAACTTCAGCAGGACGGAAATTAGATCGAATAACATTTCCATTGGGTTGCTATCTGCTGTAAGGTTGTTCCACAGTTAAAGGTCCCATTAACCTTTAGTCTTTGAAACTTATTTGACTTTTTAAAAGAATTCCCAATGACAGGGAAAATATTATTATTATTATTATTATTATTATTATTATTATTCCCTGTAAAAAAAGATAAAACTCACCTAGAGAAGAAAATTGACTTGCATGTGGTGACACAGTTATTTATAGCTTTGATCAGTCCCTGTTTTAACTTCAATTAAGCTCTCTTGTTGGGGCATCTTGCTTCCTACTGCTTACGCTATGTAATTTACCACATGGTAATTGATTTATTGGACCAGATAATTTTTTTAAAGCAACCTCTGGGACCTCTAAAATTCTGCATCTACTCAGGTCCATCTAAGTAGTTTTTGGTTGCCTAAGGTCTCCCAAGATTGATGAGATAAAGGATATTTGTTAAGTAATGATAGCATTGGTAGCAATATTTCCAGAGGCAATGTACATACAAGGGAATTAGACCAAGCTGTCCACTGGAATGAGTTGTACAACACAGGTCCTTGTTAACAGGATTTTTTCTCCTGAAATAGACCACAAATAATAGAAATAATACATTTATTAGTTGGAAAGACTGGATATCCCTATGCTGAAAAATGAAATTGGACCGTTATTTCATACTATATACAATAATGAACTGAAGGTGGATTAAATATTTAAATGCAAGACCTAATGCTATAAAGCTATTAGAAGGAAGCATGGGGGAAAACTCTACGACACTGGTCTGGGCAATGATTGTTGGTACATAATCCCCTAAGTACAGGCAGAAAAATCAAGACCATACAAATGGGATTGTATCAAACTAAAAAGCTTCTGAACAACAACAAAAAATTAAAGCAAAAGGGTGAAGAGATATCCTATGGAATGGAGGAAATATTTACAAATAATATTTCCCTCTCAGTTTACCAGTCTACATGCCAAACTTTTGCTAAGGGGCTAATATATAAAAACATATAAGGATCTTGAACAACTCAATAGGAAAAAATTGATTTTAAAAAATGGGCAAAAGACCTAACAAGACATTTCACAGAAGAGTGCATGCAAACGGACAGCAAGTATATGAAAAAATGCACACCACGACTAATCATTAGGGAAATGCAAATTAAATCCACAATGAAGTGTCATCTCACCCCTGTTAGAAAGATAACAAGTGTGGGTGAAGATATGGAGAAAATAAGCACTGTACACGGTTGGTACGAAATAAATTCATACAGTCACTATGGGAAACAGCATGAAGAATCCTCAAGAAATGAAAAAAAGAGCTATTGTATGATCCAGAAATCCCACCGTGGTATACATACCCACCTGGTATATATACCTGGGTATATTTCCAAAGGAAATAAATTCAGTTCATCAAAGAGATATCTGTATGCCCATTTTATTGCAAAATGTCCACAATAGCCAAGATATGAAATCAATTAAAGTGTCCATAGTTGGATGAATGGATAAAGAAAATGTGGTGTATATACATAATAGAATACTAGTTAGCCTTAATAAAGAAAGAAATCTTTTTATTTATGACAACATGGAAGGACTTACAGGGCATTATGTAAATGAAATAAGACAGAAACAAAAAGGCAAATACCACATGATCTCACTTACATGTGGAACCTAAAAAGTCAAACTGAGTAGAATGATGCTTACCAGGGCTAAGAGCTGGGAGGAGACTGAGGCGACACTGGTCAAAGGGTACAAAATTTCAAAGAGTACCAAAGGGGTAAGTTCAAGTGAGCTACTGCGCAACATGGGGACTGTAGCTAATGTCAGTGTATTGCATGCTTGAAAATTGTTAAGAGAGTAGATTTTAAGTATTTGTACCACAAAAAATATGTGGAGTAATATGTGTGTTAATTAGCTTGCTTTAGCATACATATATATTTTAAAAGACATGTTTTCTATCATATATATATATATACATATATATATATACAATTATTTGTCAAGTAAAAAAATAAATTTTAAAAATAAGACATATATCAGTCAGTCTGATTTATATGCTCTATTTCTGTATTCTCCTCAGAGTTCATAGTTCAGTTTTCAAAGATTTGCTTGTATTTGTGCTTGCATGTGCTTTAGCACTGTTAACTCAGCTAATCTTAAAACCACACTTTGAAGATAATCCAGTCAATATTATTTTTACCAGTTAAAAACGTAGGATAAACATGAACACAGGAAGCTGCTTGGGGGAGCTTGTGTACTCACTGACAGCCTCCTGCCCTGGCAGAAGGAGGGGAGCTCAGTATGTTGTCAAGGTACTGCCTAAGAGTGGGTTAGTTTGCGGAATAAAGTACTTACACTCACAGATGACTCAGTAGATAGGAGGACTTACAAGGGTCTAAACTATGAAAAATACTTATTGAATACCTATAATATGCTAGATGCCACACTATAAGCTATGGGTGAACAAAGACGAATGAACTATCATTCCCATTTTATAAAATTCACAGGGACTAGGGGCACAGGATACTAGGGGCAGGTAAAGCAGGTAGGTGAACGGACACTATAAAATAAATGCAATAGGTATTGTATTTGTTAGGGTTGTCTAGACCAGAATCATGTACATATGAAGTCTGCCAAAAAATGTATACACACTTCAGCGGTTCGCCGTACTAATAAATTTCTGGAAGCGAATGGCCACCACTTTGAGCATCTCTTGTAATGGTAGAGGGCAAAGGTACCTTGTAGTAATCTCATGATGTCTCAATAAATTTAGTATTAAAGTATTTATAAGAAATTTTCCTTTCCTGTTGTATAACTTTTTCTGGCAGGCTCTGTATATGCATGTATATATAACATATATATGTGGGATTTATTAGGTTACCCTACAGGATCAGAGCCAAGCATTTCGACACATTGGAGAGCTCGTGGATCCAGTAGATGCTCAGCCCAAGGAGCTGGAAGTTGCAGAACAAGAGGGGCAAAGGACGCAGCCCCAGTTCAAGGCTGCAGTCCTGAGGCTCCCTAAAAGTCACCAGTGTGAGTTGCTACTGAAAGGCTAAAGAAGTTGGAGTGCAATGTTCACAGGTGACAGCAGCAACAAAAGACACACCTACTCAAGTAGAACTGAGTTTGCAAATGCAGCCTGACATCCTTCTGCTTTTTTTATTCTATCTGGGATGCAAGTCTATTGGATGGTACCACCCACGTTTATAGCAGGGCTTCCCCCCTCGATACACTGTCCTACATGCCAATTATCTCCACCACAGACCCATGCAGAAATATGCCTTACTAATCCTTTAGATGTCTCTCAACCCAATCAGTTGAAAATCAAGATTAACCATCACAGGTATCGAGTAAAATATCACTGAGAAAGAAACTCCGGGAAGAGGTGACGTTTGAGTTGGGTATAGGAAGAAAGGCAAAGGATCGTTTGGTGAAGGTGGAGAGGCACTATAGGAATAGAAATGCAAGTCCACAGAGGAGCAAAACTTTGTGAAAGGAGCCAGCCTTGTGGGAGAGGCTGGGTGTGAGTGGAGGATGGGCGCATGTGATGGAATGGTCAGAAACAAAGCTTCAATTCTGAAGGTTCTAGTAACACATGCTAGTAATTTGGACTTTGTAACAGTTGGACTTCTAACAATAAGTTTAGGATGCTGCTAAACATCTAACAATGCGTCAGACAAGACCCTATAAGAAAGAATTATTCGTCCAAACTCTCAGTAGTGAAGTTGTTGATAAGTTTTGCTGTAAGGAATGGACAGAGTTTTTTTGAAATTAGAAGCATGATATCAACATCTTTATTTTTAGAAATGTAGCATACTTTGAGCTATAAGAAAAGACTTGAGTAAGGGCAAATTTTTAGTAAAGGGATATCATTTATTGAAGACTCATTGTGTGTGAGGCAAAACTCTGAGAACATTAGAATCATTAAACTTTTTGCTCCAAATAACTCCATAGAATCATTAAACTTTTGCTCCAAATAACTCCATGGGAAAGTGTAGATATAGCCAGTTTAAGCACTTCAATCAAAGGAGTCATTAGTGTTAAAATCTTGACTCCGAGGCCTGTGCCCCAAACCATAATATCCAGTATCCAGATTCCCTGAATAATTATCCAAGTTGGGAGATAAAGGCTGAATTCTGAAAGTAAGAATGAGAACAAAAAGAGAAGCTGGATTTGAGGCAGATTTAATCAGAGGGATTTGGAAACATATTTTGATTGGAGGGATGAGTAGGGAAAGGAGGAAAGTGACACTGAAGTTTCTAATATCAGTAAAATTAATGACTTAATAATATTTTATTAAGAAGCCTTTAATAATGTCAAGGCCAAACAAAATCATTCCTTCAAAGTGCCCAAGGAGTCCTAGAGAAGGGGTAACAAGTGGCAAAAATAGGTTCTTGGAGGGGAAGAGGTACTGCGATCACCCCAGACATACTGACATGGCCATGCCAGCTCAGGATAAGGAGGGACCTGTACAGCACTTTAGAGTGCGTGGTGGAGCCAGAGAGAAATGCTCAGCAGCCATTTAGCCTACAAGTGGTGGCTAAAACCACTGTGTAGCTTGTGAGAATGTCCAGGGTGAGTATGTGGAACACAATAAGGACCAGGGAAATGTCTCAGAGAATTCTTAAGACACAGCAAGGCAGCGGAGTGCTGGGGGAGTTAGGGAGAACATTGTATTTTTATTTCAGGTTCTAGAGTCTGTGATCTCCCTCTTTCCCTTCTCATCTTCCTCCTCCTTTCTTAATTTCTCTTCTACTTCCATCTTTCCTCTTTTTTCTCTCCCTTTCCTCTCCTTTTCCTTGGTCTCTCCCATTTCTTTCCTCCTCCTCTACTTTTCTCTTTCTCCTTCACTTCCTCTCCCTCTCTTTCTCTCTCCTCCTAAACCTTCTTCCTCTTCCTTTTTGTCTCCTCCTGTTCTTCCAGTACCAGGGGCAATTCTGATTATTTGGCCAGGTTAAACCCCTCTTGCTCAATTCCTAGGTGGATATTACAAGTTTCACTGTGTGTTGCAAGATAGACTTGGGTTTCTCTGCTCCGGGGGAAGTTTGGCCTGGGCCACTGTCACGTGAGGAATCCAGGAAACACTGGGTCAGAGGGCGTCTGGTATAGCCTGACTAATGACAGCCAGGAACCCGGCTTGGCAAAGCCTGCTCTGGATTGCTTTTTCTCAGCAAGCAACACAGTACTTGGAATAATACATTTTTTATTAGCATTTGTTTGCAAAACTTAATAGTTATGTTTGTTTTGGGGAATTGATACATGTATATCTTGATCATTTTCAATATCTCCACATACCCTCCAGAGTATTTTAAAGACAAAAAAGACAAAAGCCCTATTTCATCCAATTCATTGTGGGAAGGGGTTGTCTTAGTTACTTTTCTTGTTGCTGAGACCAAATACCCAACACCCACAAGTTAAAGAGGGAAAGGTTTATTTGGCTCACAGTTTGTAGAGGTTTCAGTCCATAATCGGCTGGCTCCAAGGCAGGGTGGCCTGGCACACAGGCATCGAAGAGGAGAAACCGTTCATGGCAGGCAGAAGACAGCAAAAGCAAGCAAGCAAGGGGGACAACCGCAGCTCTTTCTATTCCTTATATCTTTTTCTTAAATTTTATTTTAAAGAGAAAAAACAATAAAAACAATGATACAGTGTTTCAAAGCAAGCTAATAGGGTGGGTAGCACTCGCACCCTTAATCCTAGTGCCCTTGATCCTAGCATTGGACCATGAATCAATCCCAGCGTCACACACTCTCGATCCAGCCACCTCTGAAAAAGCCCCACCTGTGACCGTGTGAGGTTTTGGGAGGACATGGAGACACAGCCACAACAGGAGGCATGCTCTTTTACTCTACTGTCCTGTTCATATTTCAGTTACAGAACTCTGCATTGTTCAGTATATTTCTCCATCCTTAAATTCATCGATGGCAGGTGTATTTTACCTAATATACATAGCCAGCAGGCATGTTTTACCTAATGCAAAGTTGATACTCTATAATTTTTTAATAAAATAACGAAACGATGTATTGAATCAGCACTGTATAGCATTTCTTGTAAATTTATAAAGGTTTATGTAAGTTTAATGTTACCATCTGTCTGTTGGATTGGCGTGTGTGTGTGTATAATCCGTGCTTTTCAGTTCCTTGCATCCCCAGGCCTGTGATCTTGTTAGTGATCCTGCTGCCCTCTTAGGTGATGCTTATACCTGAGACTTGGTACTTCTCTGCTCTAAAACGACCACTGTTGCCATATATAAATGTTTACCAGTAAACTTAATGGGCCAAAGCACCAATTCTGTTTGTGATAAAAACCAGCATCCCATTACCTTCCCCCCAGAAGGCTGAACAAAGTCTCCTTGTTGTCAGCAGACAGACAGACAGACAGACAGAACTACCAGTGGTGGAGTTCCCAAGGAGGGTTATCTCAGCCATTTCTTCCTCTTCCAACCTCTTGAAAAGTGCAAGAAACAAGTTATTAAATGACAATGCATTCGGAAGATGTCCCTTGCTGAGAGACAGTTGGCAGAATGAGGGTCCCCACACAACACACCTTTTTGAAATGTGTTTTGCCAAAAGATTACTTATTTTGAGTATTCAGTAACTCTAGACTTTTGTATGATCCCATGTTACTGCTTGTGTTTGGAATAACTAGTTGCCTGACTGATTCAATTTTTTCTTCTCCCACACTTATTTGCTGTGTAGACACGACCTTGGTGAAACCTGTTTGACTGGGTAACACAAAGGAAATTTTCAAATGTGGTGGAGCCCTCACCCATCTTTACCCAAATTTTCTAGTGGAATTTTGGCAACCATTGATGACCTTTTGTAAAACTACCACACCTCAAATTCTCATTTTTCCGTTCTGTGAGCAGTTCTTTCTTTCTGATCCTGTTCTCCATCAAAGCAAACCAGACAACTCCAGGTTGCCTTAAGTATTTTAGCAGCTGGACTTCAGCACCTAGATCCGATTAGAGTCAGCAAGATCACCTTTGGTGTGCTCTCATGAGCCACCGATTTGCAGTAGTCCAAGGGAAAGTACAAATGACTTCCAGCCGAAGCAAGCTTCATCTCTATCCAACTGGCTCCCGTAGAGGAAAGCTTCCTGTTGGCTCCCTGAGCAGACCTTCTGCCTTTGACCAGGTCTTGGTTGGAGTTCAGGGATTAGTAATGCGAGGATACTCCCTTCTTATTCAACCACGGGAGAGGAGATTCAGATAATTAAGTCCTCTAGCGTCTTTCCAACGTTAGACAGATGCCTTTTCTGTCATTGTGGAGTATAAATAGAGCTGGGAATGCCTGGATAACAGGACATTGCAGCTAATTTTTCCTTTCTGATGAGTTGCCAGTATTTTGAAAATAAGTTTCTTTACTCTTTCATGAAAGAGCATCCTCAATTCAAGGGGTGTTTTGGTTGAAGGAGCATCTTGGTTCTCATTTACAAATCCATTCCTCTTGATTAAGAAAGGCAAAGTAATGTACCTGCCAAGTGCTCATTTCTCTTGCTTTTTAGATTTGCATTCACTCCTGAAACTAAGTCTGGAAATTTTCCCCCTCATCATTTTGCCTATAAGAAATTGGAAGGTCACAAGATGTGTTCTTTACAAGGGATTCTTATGGGTCCATTTGAGACTGCAGGTTGAGTATGCCTTTCCCAAAATGCTTGGGATAAAAAGGGTTTCAAATTTCAGATTTTTTCCCATTTTGGAATATTTACATGCATAATAAGATATCTTGAGGATGGTACCCACATAAACAGAAAACTCACTTTTGTTATATATATACCTGATACACACAGTCTGGTGGGAATGCTGTGGGATGCTTCTGGTATCTGTGTCTTGACTGTGAGCTGGCACATGAGGTGAGGTGTGGAATTTCTTACTCATGGCCACATGCTGGTACTCAAAAAGTTTGGAGCATTTTAAATTAAGGATTCTTAATGTATAAAGTAGCTAAATGTCAAACTAGCTGGGTGATGGGCTTGGGTTGGAAATGATCATAGGATGCAGTTCTGGGAGACAGATACAAGTCCAACTCAGTTTGACTTGCCACCAACCCCGGGGGTGTCAGTGTACAGGTGGAAAAAGCAGTATGCCATGGGGATGTGTTACGTCAATGCATGGGGTTGTGGGAAGCTCTCTGATGTTTTAATTAGTGTTCAGGCAGTGCCCTATTTACCTGCACTGGATATCTTCAATGGAAAACTTAGGTCATCTCATCTTTCAAACAGACTGCATTTTTCTTATCCATCTAAATCACTAAAATAATACCTGAATGGCTAATAAATTTAGAGAAAGCATCAACCCACTTTATTTGGTATCATATTTACACTATTTTTGCCTGATAAGAGTGACTTTAAGTTTTATAGCTATGTACAATGTTTTCAATGAAAACCACAATGACCATACAAAGGAATCACAGAGTAGCACAGCGTAAATACAATTTAGAAATTGACTCTAATTTAGTCCTTTACATCACTGGTGGGCAACTAGATCCAACTGAAATGAACTGACTTAAAAAATATTTTTGAAAAAATTAGTCGTGAGAGGATCAGAAGATGCTAAACCAAAGTATTTCACTTGGGCATATGGCTTATTTTGAACTGAAAGCAACTGAGAGCTAATAAATGCAGAACAAAGCCTTCTTCAAAGCTCTCCTCTGAACACATGTAGAAGATGCTAAGAAATCTTCTCTCTAGGGAGAGTTTTATGACTATGATGAAGAGAGAAAGTTACCACCAAAAGAGTCAGCACAAATCTTAATACAATAATTTTCATCTTCCATTAGTTTCCCCATATATTTGTCTTTCTACAATTTACCACCCCAACAAGTCCAACTCCCATCCTCCTTTGTCTAATCATTTTTCAACAACCAATCTTCCTTTGTTAAAATCGTATACAGGGCCAGTGAGATGGCTCAGTGGCGTAAGCGCCTGTCTGGCAAGCGCGAGGGCCCGAGTTTGACTCCCGGAACCCACATACGAAAAAGGGGCCAGTGATATCGCTCAGCAGCACGGGCGCCTGCTGGCACGCGAGGTCCTGAGGTCGACCCCCGGTACCCACAAAAAAAAAAAATCGTATATAAACTTCCAAGTCTAACTGGTTCTTTGGGTATTCCTTTCTTTTTGTGAAGTCCCCATGCATATAAAATATTAATATAAATCAAAACCCCTTTTTTGTTAATTTGTCTCTAATCAGCTCAGTGTGCAGACCCCATTCACTGAATAGTCTCAAAGCTTTTATCCTCTTCATCAGTGCAAAGTTAAGATAGAGTCCTTAGCCTTTCGATCCCTAAAAGAAAATGAAAATCCAAAGTTATGTTCAATGTATGAAAAGCTGTCAATACAGCACAGAATGTATTTATTACTGTCTATTAACAACCTTTCGTATGTTAAATATAACTTTGATTTTTCATATATTGATTGTATTTCTCTGATTCTTGTTGAGAGAAATTAGAGGAACAAGGAATGTGAAAATGGGGTCTGTTTGGAATTATCGAGATTACTGTTTGAACTGACTGGAGAGTTTTCATATATTGATCAGGTTTGCCTGATCAAAAACTGCCAGGTTTGCCTGTTATTTTCTCCTACAAGCTGAAAAGCGCTTAAGCAAATAAGTACAGTGTAAGCTTCTGTTATACACATCTCAGTCAATCCAATTATTTCATAAAGTTATGAAATAACTTGTTATGAGAGCTCTTGTTATTTTTAGTTTGTACTGAATAAGTGACCAGCAGATGAGTTGCATGATGGACCTGAATTTTCAGTCTCTATTTATCTTAGTGCTTGGAAAAGCTGTACTATTTCTGGAGCTTTGTTTAAGATTGGTGAAAGTCCGAAAGAGATCAGGTATTGCAAGCCTCAATGCTTGGTTTTTTGCTTCCTCAGTGAAATCCAGCCTGTGTGTTAGAGAAAGCACTGCACTTTTCATAACCAGAGAAAGGACCTGATGGAATCTTTCTGGTGCTACACCGCAAAAGAGAAAGGACTTGAGGAGGCCTACATTGCTTATTTATGTGCAGAGTTTAATGCTAAAAAGTGCCATTATAGAGGAAGACCACATCTAGTGTCAAAGCAGTTAAAATCTTAAATATCACTAATGACTGCTTTTAAGTCATCGCTATTTCTTACAAAAACAAACCAGTGTGAGATTAAATGTGGGGCACTTGCATTACAAATGATACCGGTCATCTGGATTTCTCATTAGGAGCCTCTGCCAAGTTCCACTCTTTGCCAGGGATGATTTAACCATTCAGAGTGTCAAGCTGACCTTGTACTTGGGGGTGGGGAGAAACCTAATGGCCTGAGCATCATTTTCTCGAATTCTAAAATATCCCAAGAGATTAAACCAAGAATGTGATGACCTTTCCTAACCACTGTAGTTAAAATCTACACCCTACATAGTTGCACTTTGAAGTGCTGTGTGCTGGAGGCCTCTGTAGCTTTCACATATTAAATCAAACAAATACTTTAAAGAAAGGTTTTAGAGGAAAAGGGGAGAAAATAGAGATAACTATAGTAGAGCGCCAGAGTTGGCAAAAATTAAGTACAATGGCTGTTTAATTGTAGGCATCTGCTTATGTGTGTGGATTTACTCTAAAAAATGTCCTGATACAGTGGTAGGCCTGTATGAAATACAAAGAATGAAATATAATCTCGACCATAAATTTGTTATTCTGCATGCCTTCAAAACACAAGGTCATAAGTCCTCCTAAACATAAGTGCCAATAATTAGTTTTAAATGCTTCCTGGTCACTGTGCTATTAGACTGGGAGATATAATTGTTACAGAGCTAATGGAACCAAATTTTGCATCATCCTTAATTAGCAGTGTTACCTAATCCCCCTTGTCATTAAGCAACCATCTTTAGGGCTGAATAGAACTGCATGTCCTGGTCAAGGCTAAAAGGTTTTTCAAATGTTGTGGAAATGGTTTGTTATTTATAGTCTCTAGAACCTGCTTTCAAAGGAGTTGAGTGAAAGCCATCTTTTTCAAAGCACCCAGGATTGAGGAGGCATTTAGTAGTGAGTGAAGTTTGTAAGACTCTTCTCTTTTTAGCAGGTGTGAGGTCCTAGGTTCAACCCTCAGCAACCACTCCTCCTCCAAAAAATAGAACCTCTCACTGAACCAAGCTAGTTTACAGTTTGTATGGAAACAACTCCCCCATCTAAGCATGACATTTACTGATAAAAATTATGTACCTACTTTTAAGGTCCCAGTTGATTGGATTATACCTTATGTTGATTTCCCAACTCTTTATTTGGCCTCCCCCAAACCCCCAAACTGAAATTTCAGTGGGGGGTCGTTCAGCACAATTCTACAAATCGCCTACAGCATTAGAACTGTATTTCGTGAGCGTATAATCTGTGGGCTTTCCATGTTATCAAACTTGGTGTATTATCCCTGGAAATCACGCGAGGAAGGGTTTAAGTGCATTTGCTAAATGGAGCTGAAAGGGAATTTGAGTATTTTGTTCAGGATTGTACTGCTTATAGTCCACAAGAGTGAAGTTTAAATTACACCCTGCCCCATCCTGCCGGCCGGTTATCCATAGCAACTTATTGTCCACGCTTGTCCAGATGACCGCGGGGTGTAGCAATGTTTGTTAGTTATTCCCCTTCACTGGGTCTTATTTAATTCCGAGATTATAACTATAGAAGGGACTGTAGAATCTTTCAAGGCGGTTTTCTTTTTTCAGCAAAAGCTAATTTGGAAGTCTGTCTTGAATGTCGCCCTGCTCCGAGCTGCTGTACGACCCCGCTTCCCGGCCTTCCCGTGAACTTGATGTTCATTCGCTCGTTTGTAAGCAGCTTGGTAGGAAAGAGGCTTAAGAACCCAATAAGAGTAGTCGCTGTGCTGGGCTACATCGACTGAGCGAATTAATTGCCCTCAACGTGCTTCGTAGGTGACCCTGAGGGAAGAGATGAGGAAATAACGAGCTGTGCTTGGGAAAGATCAGAAAGATCCGCTCTCCGATGGATCTCACAGCCTCTGTTCCCATCGGTTTTGGATTTTTTCCTCTGTAGTCTCTCAAACTGCAAGTCCCAGCACTTCTTAGTTGATGCTAATGTTGAAAGGGCGGCAGCTTGTGGTTTACACCCTGAAAGCCGCTTTTCTGGGTGGTATTCACCTAGTTGAAGGACAAAATTATGCCCAAGGGCAAAACTGCAGAATAGGTAAAGTTTGTTTTTGGCGTTGTTCTCCTCCGCCTCCTCCGCTGCTCTTGGCCTTTGAAATTTGTTTCAATTATTAATGCCCAGCGTTGTTTCCTTATCTCCAATCCATGGTCAAAGTACTCAATAAATTCATTCACATTAGAGGATTACACCCTTCAGGGAGTTTTTTAATCTTAAGAGAGAAAATCTAAGTAGAGAATTAACAATTATTTTCAAGGTATAAAATGACAAATTACAGGGGACAAAAGCTCGGGGTGTGAGTGTGTGTGTGTGTGTGCCTTTTAATCTCTTTCTTTTGAGAAGCTGTGCTTCTCTTGCTTGGTGCCAGGGTACCCCCGTCTCCTTGGCAACAGAGATTAGCTCAGGGTTTCTGCACTTGGTCCCCAATCCTTTATTAGAATCAGTACAGAGATGGATGAAGAGAATCACCCTTTCTGCGGGGTTTACTGAATCAAGTAAGAGTGAGGATGTAGCACCCAGAGATCATTTGGGGGTGGTATGGACGAAGTTCCTGCCTGGTGGGAAAAAATGAAGCCAGCACTCACAGAGAAGAGTGAGAGATGGGAAGATGGAGGTGGCTCCGCCCTTGCGACTTCTTTATTCAAGCCAATCTAGCTACAACTGAAACGAGATTTAACCATCTGCCCAACTGGTGAGTGTGTGTGTGTGCACGTGTGTGTTTTAGGTTGCACAATTTCTTACACAGGGCCACATTTCTCCCTCCAGTGCCAGGGATAGGTATGTGAGTCAGATGGCCACCTCTCCAGTTATGGCAAACCCTAACTACCAACTTCTTCCCTGATCTTTGGAGGACCAAGGGTTGGAGCTTGAGCTAGGTTTATTTGAAATTCTTTTGGTCCTTGGAATTGAAAAGTCTCCAAAGTTACATTAATGGTAGGATTTAAAGTATATTTTTAAGAAGATGATTTTAGGTGGACAATATTCCTATTGCCCTCTCTCCCAGCCTATAAATGTTTATTTATGGCTGGTTTTGATTAAGGGTGCTATGTTGACACTACAACCTGCTGTTATTATCTGGCATGCAGTTTGGGTGTGCTTTTTAACATTTCATTGCGGTCTTCAATAGGGTTCAATTTGATTTAGTTGAACTTAGTTCAGTTACTTTATCTGGACTATGCACTCAGTGAGGCCCTCTTTGGAAAGTAAATAATAAATCACCAACAAGTCTTTCATTTGTAGGGGTTTGCAAAGTACTGTACGAGCCACCATTTTAGATTTTGTATGATAGTCTATATATTAGGTCCATCTGTGGAACACTGATAAAAATCAAGACTTGCCTCTGTTTTGATTTTTGATGCAACTCTGAGGTCTTCCATAAATAGAAGCTAGGACTGTTTATTACAAGTCGATACTTGACAAATTCACTGAAAGGTGAAAGATCATTTGCGTTATTCCCACATCATTGCCAACATTCCGATTAATGAAGACTATAAATGTGAGATGAGAGTATCAATCCTCTGTTTCTTGTTTTGACTGTATATTTATCTAAGTAATTATAGCGTTATTTATTTGTAGGCGTGTATGTAAACTCACACAATTCCTTTAAATAGAATCTATAAATAGCTGTAATAACTACTCCAGTTAAATAGCAGGTGGATTCAAGTGCAAGAAAAGACCAAATCAGTGGAGCTGTTATAACTTTCTACTACTGTTCATTTCCTTTCTTATTTTCTAATATGACTTTGTTTTTGGCTTCCACATTGTTGACACTGAGTGTGACTAAGCCTTTGCCCCAAGGACTATCCCTTCTCCAGGTCGCTGACTTGCTTTCCACTGGGAGCTGGGGAGCCTTTTTGCCTCAGGCTGACTCCCGGTTCCCAGGCAGGGGTCCTGGTGGGAGGCTGCCCGAGGGGCTGCTGCACTGCAGCCCGGCTCCACGTCCTGAGTGTGCCCAGTGACTCTCTCCTACTTGCTTTATGAGGACGTCATAAAATGGACCAAACTACAAAATCAGCTCACTGAAAAATGATAAATTCAGAAAATCAGCAGACACTTTTTTATAGGCCAGTAAGTAAGCAGTCTTAAGTAATAGTCTTTTCAAACTTTGGTTTAACTTATAGCTTATGCTATAGCATGCTTGCTTTTATTTGCTTAATTGGTCAAGAAAGTCATATGGAAAAATAATGAATGGATTTTAGGTATTGATTAAATGAAAATAATCACCTTTCTCTTTTTTGCAACTGATGTGAACTAAGTCTTAATCCCTATGTCACTGATAACCTAAATGAAGTAAATCTTTTGGAGATAAGAATTATTTTGGTAGCAAGAGCCTTTAACAAAAGAGGATATGATCATAGCCTCAACTGGAGACTAAGTTTCTTAATCAGTTGTATATTCCACTGTGACTGTAAGTGTAAATTATATTGATTTTCTTGATTATAATGATTCAAATATTTATGAAAAACTGAGAAATCTCTTATTTATTTATTTATTTATGTATTTTTTGTGGGTACCGGGGGTCGAACTCAGGACCTTGCGTGCCAGCAGGTGCCCGTGCCGCTCAGCGATATCATTTTCCCTTTTTTCGTATGTGGGTACTGGGAGTTGAACTCAGGACCTCGTGCTTGCCAGGCAGGCACTTATGCCACTGAGCTATCTCACCGGTCCAAATTCTCTTATTTAAACACCAATTATTTTCTTTCCTCCAAAATGACAATCAATGTTACTTAAATTATAACTTTTTTTTTTTGTGGGTACCGGGGGGTCGACCTCAGGACCTCGCGTGCCAGCAGGCGCCTGTGCCGCTGAGCGATATCACCGGCCCCTTTTTCGTATGTGGGTTCCGGGAGTCGAACTCGGGCCCTAGTGCTTGCTGCGCAGGTGCTTAAGCCGCTGAGCCATCTCACCGGCCCCTAAATTATAACTTTTTAATGAATTATTTTGACTTTATAAATTTATGACTATGCATAGAAATCTGTCTTTTTAAATTACTAGAACAAATAGATTGATTGGTGATCAACCATTATGATGCTTGAAAGAAAAAATTGGTTATCAAGTGATTTATCCCATACATTGAATCTGGAGCTATGTAAAATGCTGTGCCACACTTTAATGGCATATACATGTATACAGAAGTGTGAAATGTGGTATTTGACATAAAAAATTTATAATAAACTTAAAGACACACACACATACATGACTAAATGATCAATAAATGTTGTGGGCAGACGTGCAGAGGAGTTTGGGAGGAGTACTCCCTGAAGGATAAAATGATAAGGTGACCAGGGACCTGAGAATGAAACAATTCATGTAGCTGAAGAAGGGGAAGAAAACGCTGTGAAAATAATCTTAAAAGAAGACCTTGTTCCTCTCATTATGGAAGAGTAAAGCAATATTAGAAAATAAAGAAGTGCAATGTTTTAATCCAAAGCTAGTGAAGAGAACTGACGTGTCTGATTGAATCTACATTACTCGTGATGTTGTTTATCTCACATTTCTTTTTATTTATGCGTTTTAATAAAGAAGTTGATGTTTATGTTAATAAAAAATCAAAATTCCAAAAATAAAGTTCAATAAGAATATGATTTCTTTTCTCCCTGGTCAGTTGAACCCTGCTCAACATGTAATCACTTGTAATGTTTTTGTGGGTATACCTCTAAAAGTTTAGGAACAAATACAAGCCTATACACACATGTACACTGCACAGTTTCTGTCACTTTCCTGTCACCGAGACACAGCATCCGACACCCACAGTTTAAAGGAGGAGAGGTTATTTCGGCTTACATTTCAGTCCCTGTTCGGAAGGCTTCAAGGCAAGACAGAAGGAGGAATATATGCCTAACCCATGGAAGCTAAGGAGCAGAGAGAGAAGGGAGGCGCCCAGGGCAAGAACACACCCTTCTACATCATGGCTCTAGTCTCTCACCTCCAGCCCGGCCCCACTTCCTAACAGCACAGTCAGCTACCGAGCTCACCCATGATGAGTCCACTGATGAGTCCACTGTACTGATAAGTACAGCACCCGTGATCCAATCACCTTCCGCATGCATGAGAATCTGGGGGACATTCATATCTAAAGCATAATACGTATGTGTATAGATACTTACCCATCCGAATGGCCTTTATGAACCTCAAATGGTGGTGTCCAATTTCTTTTTCTGTGTTTTTCTCACATTTTTCATTAGTGCATTTTGGTTATACAGATTAATGGGATCATTTTGGCAGATTTGTACATGCATATGACATAGTTTAATCATTTCCCCATCTCTCCAGTGCCTGTGTATGATTCAGTGTTTCTATTAAGCAAATTAACAAGCTGTTAGATTACATTGACAGACCAGTAAGTGTTCTGATTATTTATTGATGAATAGTAAATCATCCCAAAATTTTATAATTTTCGTTAAGAGTATGTATTTACGCTCTGCCTAGCTGTGGGTCAGGGATTTGGGACAGTCTTGGCTGGATGGCTGCGGCTCAGGGTGTCGCTATGGTTGCAGACAGATGTTGGCTGCAGCTGGGAGAGAAGAGATGTAGGATGCTGAAGAAGCTGGAGTTGGGCAGTGCCTCTTCCTTCTGTCTTTTATGACCTGGTCCTGGAATTCACACAGCATCAGTACCACCAAGCAGACGCATCCGTCTAGCCTCAAGAAGAGGGACATAGACCCCTATGTCCCTATTAAAGTCCAGTTGTAAGAATAGAATGTGGAATAAGTAATACTTGTCATGGCAGTTTTAGATTATGTAGTCTACCACCATCATTGTGGGTGTTTGTCTAATTTGTAAGAAATGAGTAAAAAAAGCCTTAAGCGAATGATATTTGTGTTTTTGATGGAAACGTAGAGATAACGCGCACTCACGAAGTGCATAAGCATTCATTCATACACCAGTCTAGTCACCCGTGTACACCTTGTCCCACCTCCCACTCATGGCAACTGGTCCACAAAAATAATACATCATTTAGAGAGTGGCCTCTTTAAAACAGAAATAAAAAGCAATCTTCCAAATGCCTCCCAGAGCTTTGACATTTTGTTTTCTTACTTAGCCTTCGTTTGACTCGCAGCCCAACCTGGTTGTATTTCACAGTAGTTTTCTTCAGGCTGGGTTTAATTGCTGGAAAGAAGTTCATGCTAATGAGATTGAGCAATCTAAACTGTAACTTGCATTCCTGAGACTTGGGCTCACGTATTTCAAAACATCGCTAAGGGTTAAATAGACTTTTGAAACAGAATAGAATAGCCTTTTTATTGTTATTGTTATTATGTGAACATGCAGCTTCATGTTCCAAAAGTATTTCTGATATCCTTTTATAAGAAAGGATAATCCACCCTGAAATTCTCAAACATGAGCCAGAGAGAAATATTACTGAATGCCACTTTCTTACCTAAGTAAGAAATAGAGTTTCTCTTCATTCTCTGATGCTATTTTAAGAGAAAACTGTGTTCTTTCTGTTTGAATTTCCCCGCCTGTTTTCTATTCTTCCGTGAGTGAAAGACCATCAGAGAAGCACCAGCTGCAACAGCTTTTAGTTAACCTGCATTTACTCCGCTTTGACTGACACCTTGAACTGAACCAGATTATTCCTCTCCATGCTTCTCACCTGTCTAAAGCAGCTGTAAAACTAAAACTTGCATTTACACACTTCCCCCCAGCCACCTCACTCCTCCTCCAACAGGGTCGTACTTCACCAGGGACCACTGGGGTTTTATCAAAGAGTCAGTCCATGAACCACAAACTGTTGTTTACACTAAGGAAGTCAAAGAGACTCCAAAGATGGTCCATGGTGTTGACCTTTGCCTGCTGTGATATCCTCTGTGTATACAAAGATTACAATTAAGTCTTTGTATTAATATTCAGAATCTAAAGAGCATACTAGAAAAATGATTTAGAAGGAGAGCTGCTTCATGTGGAGTTAAGAATAGGGAGTTAGAAAACACAATTTGCCAGCGTGTATGATTTCAATGTTTTTTGTAATTGGCACACAATAACTGTACAAATTTATAGAGTACAATGTGATGTTTCAATGCATGTATGCATTGTGTAATGATCAAATGGATAATTATCATATCCATCACCTCAAATGTTGATCATTTCTTTGTGGTGAAACATTTAAAAATTTCCCTTTTAGCTATTTTGCAATCTATGATACATTATTTTTGACTACAGCCACCCTATGTGTAATAGATCACTAGAATTTATTCCTCCCATCTAGTTGTACCCATTGACCAGTCTTTCCTCATCCCTCCTTACCTACTGCCCTCACCAGCCCTTGTACTATTCTACTAGTGACTTCTTGGAGTGTAAATTGCTAGAGCCAATATGCAAAACAGTTTGCAGTTTTCTTTTAAAAATCTGAAATAGTACTAATTTATGATCCAGCAATCCCACTACTGGGTATGTATGCCCACAGGAAATGAAATCAGGGTATCGAAGAGACACCTGAATTCTCATATTTATTATAGCATTATTCACAGTAGCCAAGCTTGGGACTCAACTAGAGTCTTCTTTAACAGATGAATTGATAAAGCAAATGTAGTGTATATACACCATGGGAATACTATTTAGCCATAAAATACAGAACCTTGTTATTAGTGATAAAGTGGATAGACCTAGCAGATATTATGGTAAGTGAAATGAACCAGACACAGGAAGAGAAATGTTGTGCAATCTTACCTATATGTGGAGTCTAAAGAAGTGTGCTATTTAACTCCTAGTATATCCAGTCACCAGGTCCAATAAGATCGTGATTAACTAAACTTTAATTATTACCATACAGCTCATGAAAAGACGTTCGACATCATTAGAATGAGAGCAGGGCAAATTCAAACTACAAAATATTACTACATCCTATTAATGGTTAAAACAATGACAACCACGAAAAATAGGGATGACACCAAATTCTGGCGAGGATGCAGAGAAACAAAATTGTCCACACATTGCTGGTGGGAATGAAGTGGTGCAGTCTCTCTGAAGTGTGGCGGTTTCTTTTTAAGGCACTTACACACAATTTAGCAATTGTAGTCTTGGGCATTTATCCCAGAGAAATAAAAACTTATGTTCACACAAAAACCTGTTGAATGTTCATGGAAGCGTTATTTGTAACAGCCAAACCCTGGAAACAACCCAACTGTCCTTCAACAGGTGAATGCTTAAACAAGCTATGACACATCCGTGCCAGGAATGTTATGCAGCAATGAAATCTATTGATACTGGCAAAAACTTGGATCCATTTGAGGGGAATCACGTCGAGTTTCAAAAGCCAGTCTTAAAATGCTAAATCGTATGACCTCATTTATGTAACATTCTTAGAATAACAAAATCATAGAAATAGAGATAGAGGTTGGTGGCTGACAGGGTTAGAAATGGCGGAGGGCGTGGAGGTGGTTGTAAGGTATCAGCGTAGGGATCCTTTTGAGGTTGAATTGTTTCGATTTTGGTATATGGTGTTGGTTAGGTGAGTCTATGCGTGTGATAAAATTGTACGGGACAGATACACATACAGATACGCATATAAATGAGTGCATAAGCATACATAAAACGTGTAAAATCTGAGAGGTTCCCAAGGTGCTTTCATTGTCATTTTCTTAGTTTTGCTTTTTACTGTAGTTTTGTGAGATGCTGGTATTGAGGGAAACCAGGGCAAAGGTATATCAGAACTCCTGTGCATTTTTTGCAACTTCTTATAAGTATATAATTACTTCCAAATAAAATGTTGAAAAGTTGTGTGCTGGACTCAATTTAACGTCTAACCTTGTATTATTAATAAGGTGCATTTATTCCTGATAAGGACAAACAATAAGAGCGATTAGGCCTAAAGCAATAGGGTATCCTTGAAACTCTCTGGCAATTCATTGAGAAATTCATGTAGATACGTTTGATAATTATCACGCTTGCTTATATATTTTTTCTTGCTTATATGTTTTTATTATTTATTGCACAAGAGCAGGGTGATTGCTGATAAAACACGCCACAGAGCCCGAGGGGCTGAGCTCTGATTCCTACTGATTTGGTTGTTGAACTAGCAGTTTCCTCAGCTCCAGTACCTAGAGTTGATAATAAAAACAATGGAAAATATGTAAACAGCAATGAATGTACTGGTTCTCCAAAAGGTTTCAATCCATTTTTAGAACATTTCCTATTTTACCATGTTCTTGTTGGAATTTACTTGGGGGCCTTTCATCAGATGGTTTTGGAGGAGGAAAAGCCACATGGGAACAAAATTTTGAGATATTATAGATTTTCATTCATTCACAAAGACACACAAGCAAGATTCTAAGCCTTTCTATGAATTTTCAGTAGTAGTGCTTGTATAAACCAGGTTCCTCTTACTGTATCAGAACCACTTGAGATACTAATTTATAAAGAGGGAAGGTTCATTTTGGCTCACGGTTTTAGAGCTTCTTGTCCGTACGTTGCTCTAGGCCTGTGGTGAGGCAGCACATTGGTGCGAGCCATGTGTGGCAGAGCAAAACCACTTACTTCACAGCTAGCAAGAAGACGAAGGAAGATGAAGAGGCCAAGGCCTGCTTCCCATGACCCAGACATTTCCCATGGCACTGCACTTCTTGAATGTTCAACACCTTCTGAGAGTGCCACGCTGGCGACCAAACCTGCAACCCTTGACCTTCAGTGGATAATTAAGATCCAAACCATAACAAAACTATACACATCTGTATAAACAGTATGTATGGATAGGATTTTGGCTGATTTCAAAGGAAATATCATACCTTATCAAGGAACATTGAATAACTATGAAACTTGTCCAGTTTATTTTTTTGAAAATCCATTTAACTAAAAAATGAGTTTGAATAGAGAGAGGAACACTATTACTTGCAGGAATAGGATGCATCTTTTAAAATTACTGGACATCTACATAATGGAACAGCAAGTTGTAAATTGGAAATGTGATGTTTAACATATTGTTGTGGAAGATGAGAGGAAAAAGTGCAGAATGGAGAAAAGTGTGTAAAGGGATTAACCATTTAGCTAAGATGGGGGTATACAAACCAGGTATACGTTTGCATTTAAAAATGAAGGGGAAATGTGTTTTTTAAATGATGGCTTAGCAGGGAGGCTGGAAATAGGATTAAGGACTCAGGAGTCTCTCCACTTCTTTTGGTATACTTTGTTGTGTAGATTTGACACTGACATCACGTACATACTACACATAAGCTTAAAATTAAGTTAAACAGGAAAGAAACACAAACCCTTAAAAATCGAGCAGGAAATAAATCCTACAGACTTCCTCTGCACTGATGTATGTGGCGGCAGAGCTGCGCAGCAAAGCATCTCTAGGATTTTAAGCACAGTGGTGTAACAGGGTGGGATTGGTTTAAAGATAAAAAGAGTTTCATCTTTTTATGTAATGTTTGTGATAGCACTGTTGACATGGTTCCAGAACAGTGACTGGATGTTTGAAGACAAGGAATTATCTTTAATGTTTTAGGTGTGATCATAGTATTACGGGAATGCTTAAAAGTTGTTATCTCCTGGAGTTACATGCTGAAATAATTAACTTGAAATAATGTAGTGCTTGGATTTGTCTCCAACTAATGCAGATGTGGGTAAGTAGGGGAACTGTAGTGAAAATGTGTAAAAGAGTTGATGATTACTGAGTTTGGGGTACACACAACAATCCTATTCTCTCAAATTCTTATGTATTTGACATTTTCCAAGTTAAAATATTAAAAATGTCATCAAAATCAAGTCAGACTTGAGAATTTTATAAGAAGATGTGCAGCTTCCTTCTATACTTCAGAAGATGCTCTCCAGAGAAGGTCGCTGTTAACAACCCCGCATAATTTCAAAACAGTGCAAAAGCTAAGTGTTTTTTCTAATGCTCTTCATTGAGTTTCATTATTTAACTTCATTTCAGACCATAAGATTATTGGAGTGCAGTATAAGATTTTTAAAACTCATTTCATTTCGAGGATATGAAAGGAAATTTAACACAATTTTTTTTTTTTTACCTAGTTTTATGTGCAAAATCCCAGAGGACATGAAGTCACAAACTTCTGGCTCTCTTTGTTTATCCTGCTGTTTGTCTCCAACACCATTGTTAGTTAGAGAGGGAGGAAAGTGACTCTGCAAGGTTCAGGCTTCAGTCGTGGCTCTAACATTCTGAAACTCCATAGACCTAACTGCCAAATGAGGTGACTATGTCTATTTTATGAGGAAATCATGAAACTTAGATGAAAAAACAAAAAAAAATATAACTGCTAAAGATGGTGGTTAGAAATTAGTAGGTGCTCAAGAAATGTTCTATATGTTTTACATTACACTTCTCTTCTGGGGAATAGTGATTTGAGGGAATAATTACTTACAGTTGTTGAGGTAGGACAAGTGACTACGAGTTGTTTTTCTTCCTGTCAGTATGTCGCAGGATAAAGAAGCTCTGTGTATCAGGGGCTCATTGCATCATGTAAGCTTTGTGGATGTATGGTCTTTCTAACACAAAATCATAGACTTGTGTTTGAACTACTCATCTGCAAAGCACAGTAAGATGTTCATGAAGAAAGTCGTTGCCAAACAATAGTTAATTATAATAGCAACATTAACTGAGTACTGGTTTATTTTTTTTTAAATTACTAAGCTCTCATAATTATAAGTGGTCATTATAGCTTTGAAAAACACACCATTTTGTACTTATTGCACATCAGTGAATTCACTGGCCATATTTTATTTCACACATCAATATTATGAAGTAGGTGTTGTTATCCTCATTTATTTATTTATTTAGTTTTTGTGGGTACCGGGGGGTCGACCTCAGGACCTCACACACCAGCAGGCGCCCGTGCCGCTGAGCGATATCACCGGCCCCTTTTTTCGTATGTGGGTTCCGGGAGTCGAACTCGGGCCCTCGCGCTTGCCAGGCAGGCACTTACACCACTGAGCCATCTCACCGGCCCTGTTATCCTCATTTAAAAAGAAGATAAATCTGAGGCTCAGAGAAGTTTAATGCTTTGACATTTGTCAGCTAGAAAAAGACTCAACAAGTTGGAAGGGGATTCAAATCCATATCTATATGGCTACAAAGGCAGAACTTTCAACCCCTATGCAGGTTTTGATTGATGTCAGATTTACTAAAACAAATGACAAAAATGTTACTACTTAAAGTAAAGGGAAAATGTTTATTTACTCACTAATTTGTTCATTCAACATTTATCGAGCACCTGTTACTTTGTAACTACCTTCCTTGGTGCTTCTAACAAGTGCTAGGTGTGTAGCTCAGTGCTTATCTAGCACGTGTGAGGTGCTGGCTTCCATCCCCAGCAGTGCTCCCCCAAAAAAAGAAGGAGAGAGAGAGAGAGAAAGAGAAAGAAAAAAAAGACACACAGAGACAAAGTCAAAGTCACTCCCCTGTTATGAATTACATTCTAGTGAAGAAGTTTCTACATAAATAAGCAAATAAATATATAGTTATGTGACAATGATAAGTTATTCAGGTACTGTGACAGAGCTCATTAACTCCCTTGAGGAACTAATAACTTGGTTGAAGGGATGCAGCATGAATATGTAAAAAGTTAAAAGTACAAAACAACCTAAATATGATAATATAAGACTTGAAACAAAACATTGAACCTCACTGTCATTAAATTGTATGGAAAGCAGAGATGGAAGTACAGAAGTGTGGAAGATTGCTATTGGCCCAGTGGACCTCTGGGGAGGTTTTGGGCAAAAGAGAGACTAAAGTAGACAGGGTTTGGCTGCTGGGAGGAGAGAGGGATTCTGGGGCAGTGAACATAAGTTAATTGTCTCAATGAGACAACTGAAAGTTCATTTTTCTGCTGATCATTGCTGAATGTGACAGATTTAAAGAGTGCAAGTTTGGCCCCCCTGGCTCCTAACATGGAAACTGAAGCTCCATTTGATTTCTTCAACCTAACCTCAAGGACATCAGTGTGGGGCCAGGAGGCTTCTGCCACCGTTCCTGAACCCCGGAAGATGGATATGCCTTTTCAAAAAAAAAATGCAAAGAAAACACATTTACCATGTCCTGCAGAGTATAAAAACCCAGCCAACACTGCCTTTCTTCGCCATCCTCCTCCTTTCATGTGTCATCCATCATTTGCTCCTGTTTCCCTCAGAGCTTCTGAAAAGCTGGAGTGCAAATAGCCCAGCAGCCAAATGCCTTTGAGCTTGTGTGATGGGAAGAAGGGGATGTCAGGGTCCTTTAGGGAGCTGTCACAGCAGTAGCTGACACAGGGCAGAGCTTGAGGTCATGACCCAGACCTCACTTTGAACCATTACGCTCTGCTGGCCAAGGATGGGTGGCACTGTGGCACAGGAACTGGGGTCATCTGGAACTGGGCACTGCCAGGGAGCCCTTCTAGAGAGGAGTCTCTGTCCTTCCTGCTTAAGCAGGTGACCAGGGGGACACCACATTCCCCTGGAATCCCGAAATGGAAAACTGAAAGTCCATCCTGGGAACCAGGGTAGCTGAAACACATGCAAAGAAAGTGAAAGAGTATGATTTTAGCCAATGAACAGGAGGTGGTGAATGACTTAAGAAGAAAAAAAAGAAAGAAAGAAAGAGAGAAAACCTGTATTGATGGAGAAACTGAGCAAAGAGCAATGCTGTATTTTAAAAAACACAAGCAACAATATGTCCTATTATTTCACTGCAATTTGATGGACTCAATGCCAACTAAAAAGTGTCAGAAACACTTGCAGGGGGAGGGGAGTGGAATTTAATCTCCAGGACTCAATAATTGCCCATGGAACCTTGTAACTTGAATACTCAATTGCCTTCTACATGGACTGTTTTCATACTTGTAAGGTATTTTTCAGGAATTTTTTTAAGAAGTCGGGAGGGGTAATATGTGGTTGAGATAAAGATAAAATTCACGAGTTTTTGTGACATACAGAATTTAAATTATTTAGAAATATTTGTGTTGATCTACTTAGAGGCACATTGTTCTAAACTTTTAAATTCTTCATAATTGAACTATACTAATCTTTCAGTTACCAAAATATACTTTAAATTAATTCAGTGAATTTATATTAAATGCTGGATGTTTAATAAAGGTCACTAAGCTATGTGCCGTGGGACATATACACAGGAAACACTCTTCGAGATGTGCCAATCTTACAAATATCCAAAACAAAGTCTAAATATGAAGAAAGCAACAAAGAAATCAGTTTTTAAAACTAGTAGCTGTATTTATACATACATACTGGTTTCACAAATCCTACCAATGTTAAACAGTCAAGAAGATTCCATGGTGAAGCCCATGTTAAGGGAGGATTAGATGCAAAATCAGAGAGGAAAGAAAAATAGTAAAAATTCCACATTTTTTTAGATGTGCATTCTTCTACCTTCTTATATGACCACCGACGGGTACTGACTGCTTTCTCCAGCACTAAAATAAGTTGCTGGTTCCTGCTACTGTATGTCTCATCAGAAAAGCTAGTGTGTGCGTGCATGTGTGTGTGTGTGTGTGCGCGTGTGTGTGCGTGTGTGTGTGTAGGCAGTGTCATTCAGCTCTGTTCTTGACTCAGATAAGTCTCTAGCTTAACCTCCCATTTTAGGTGGTCTTTCTGAGCATCACAAAGTTTAAAAAAAAAGGAGAAGAAATTAATATATTGAAATACACGGCTGCTTCTCTCATGTGGAATCTATGATATAGTCCCAGACTAGCATGATTCTTAACTTTGCTGCTATATAATCCGTGGGGTCTCAGGCAAAGGTAATCATCCCTACCATAAAAAGCAGGGGAAGATGCTGTGAAAGGTGCATGTTAGACTTTTCCCTTCATCCTCAGTCTGTTGTAGTGGTGCTTTGGTTTGCTTTTTAAGGCTGTTCTGAGGAAGGAAACTCAGAAGCCTCAGCGTGGGTCTCTGTATTGTGCCCTGCTGGCCTTAAAGGGAAACATCAGGGCATTTCACCTGGATTCAGACTCTGAAGTTTCTCAGTCTGTGTTTTATGGATCAACCCTGGAGCTGGCCAAAAGAGACAAACACAAGCCAGACTCAGAAAGCTTAGGAGGAAGAGACAATTCCTTCCTTGGGCACAGGACAAGCTGGTGGCCTTGGTACAGAGACTGGGAGACGGACCTGGAAGGAGCTGGCCCTGAGAGGCCCTGCACACACTGGGGTTCCTGCTGCTGTCCCCTCCTTGCATCTGCCCAGCTGCCTGGGATGCTCAGACCCTGGGCCAGGGGCGGAGCCTGGAGCGGTCCAGGCTGCCTCTCCTTTCCCTGCCACCATCCCCCAAACTCAGGTGGACAGGCGTTCTCCAGGATTTTGGAACCATGTGGGAGGTGCTGGGTGCTGAGACCAGGGGCTTCGAGGCTTCTGGAAGTGTGGTCTCCACCCAGCAGTGGTCCAGGATTTTGAAGGTGTGGATCCTGCGGAGACTGCAGGTTTAATCCCACCATCTCTACCCAAACTTCCACTATGCCCCAGCCAGCTGTGGGCAGGAGGCCAGGATAGGGCATATAGCTAGGTAGGTAAGAGGGCACCAGGGTGTCAGGAGTGGGTGGTGGATAATGGTCCCAGAGATGTAGAGATGGACCCAATGTGGAGTCTCCATGGTCCCATTGGGCCTTACTACAAAGCCCAAAGGCAAAAATAACATTGTTTTTAGAACAATAGAAAATGGCAACCACAGAACCCAAAACCCCAAAGGAAGGGTCTTTGGGACCAGGAGCACCGTGTGGTCACACGAGTCCTTAGCCCATGAAGCCTGGACCCATAGACACCTGCCCTGGTGACTTACAACCTGGCCCAGGTCTCGTTTCCACCTGTGCCTGGAACCCAAAGGCCACTGTGTGTAGGTGCTGGGAAGGTGTGAGGATGCTGCTGTCCCCAGGTGGGATTCATGGGTGTGCAGGGTGGGTCAAGCAATCAGCATCCTTCAGACAGGAAGTTCAGGTGACACAGCCTGTGCAATCCTCCCTCTCAGGAAGTTAGAATGCAAGGAAATCTTGGAGAATCAAATCCTGTTTCTAAGAAGCACTGCATATCCATCTTCTTGCCTTCCTTTGTGTCCCATTTCACAGGTCTAGGGATATTTAATAAGTGCTGTGGTATTTGTAACAGCTGAACACAGTGGCTGACAGCTATGGTTTAAATCTAAAATGTCCTCCAAAAGTCTCATGTTGTGCAGAGGTGGGGCTCTTGGAAAGGGATTGAATCATGGAGGGCTATATCCAGTCATCAATGGACTTGGCCATAGATGAGTTAGCTGTGTTGTTAGGAGGAGGGTTCTACTGGAAGAGGTGGGTCCCTGGAGGTGTGACCTGGAAGGGTACATCTCTCTTCCCTGCTCATTCCTTTTCTCTCAGCTTCCTGGCTGCCATGAGGCGAGCTTCTTGGATACCTTAGGTTCACCTTTCTACCGTGATGTTTCTGCCTTGGAGCCAGCTAACTATGGACTGAACACCTTGAACCGTGAGCCAAATTGAACCTCTCCTCCTTTAACTAGTGGGTATCGGGAATTGTGTACCAGGATGGGATAGTGACTAATACACTGTGCAACACTGTTCACAGTATTAAACATTCATTCTACTCTTAAATTCTTAAGAAGTTTTGCTGTAGTGTGCAGTAGATGCTATTGCATGAAGTCTACATAGGCAGTTATGTGAACACTGAATGCTAGAGTTGTTAAGTACAGTTTTTCTTTAAAAAATAATATTTTGTTGCCTTCAAACCTTTTTCAGATTAATTTAAATATTTTGATTTAGATAAACATAAATTATAGTTTGTACTTTACCTTGTAATTGTAATGGGTACATTTGAATATCAGCAAAACAACAAAATACGTATAAAATAATTTCAACTTTCCTTTTTGAACATTTAAATATAGATAGATTAGATAGATAGATGATAGATAGATGATAGATAGATAGATAGATAGATAGATAGATAGATAGATAGATAAAAGGTCTTGCTATGTGATCCAGGCTGGCTTTGAACTCACTATGTAGCCCAGGCTGGCTTGAACTCACTGCAATTCTCTTTGATCCCTCCATCTACTCCCAGAACCCACCAACCTGGTTCCTTTGACCAATCACTCCACCCTTTCCAAGCTCTCAGTCTAAAGGTAATCATCCCTTCCTCTGAGATCTTCCCTGACTACCACAGATAATTATGCTATCTTCATCTGCTGTTCTCCATCTGTTCTCCTCCCAACCAATTATCACAATGTACGACTCTATTTTACTTGTTCTTCTCTTACTAGAACATAGGTTTCTTGGCAGGGTTGTGCCTTCTTTGTTCATTGTCATTCTCCCAGCATACATGGTAATGGTCCCAGAACCTAAGCTATCCAGTAAAAAGCAATTGCTGACTCTTTAGAGCAGTAAATATATGACAAGGTTATCTGAAGTACTTCACATGTTAACCACTTAATCCTCCTAACAACCCAGGAGGTCGAGTCTGTTATCACTCACCTTTTATGGGTGGGGGAATTACAAAGAATCAAAGGCACCCATCCAAGGTCCCAAAGCTGGTAATGAGAAGAACCCGGAATGCACATCTAGGCAACCTCTCCTGTCTGCGTTCTTAACCATTACTTAATTCTGCCTTCAAGGTAATGAACGAACCAGAAGTGATGGTGCCTAATCCTCCCCTTAGTTCTCAGTGATGCTTTAAAACTGTTTTCATTTGAATAAAGTCTGTTATTGTCAATGAACAATAGCAAAACTGTTCTTAGCTCCGTTAACGCCCTCCTTTAGATGACACATTAAACAAGATGGCATTTTCCAGCTTCTGGTGGTTGAGAGTGGGGTTTGTTTCATTTCACAGGTAACTAGCCATATTCACCCCTCAAGGAATAGAGGGGACAAATCTGATCCTCAAAGAACAGGGGGAACAGTTCTGCTTTCACCACCTCAGTCTGCAGGGCCACATGATGGTTTGTGTTTCATTGAGTTCTGCACTGCTGAGCTTCCAAGTTCACCTCAAACTCCTCTCTTGGACGCTTTGACTGTGTTCTGAGCAATTAAAAAAAGCAACCTGTGAAAATATTTACGACCTGGTTTTCTCCATAGCTTGCCATTCGCAGGTGGGTCTACGTGCACAGTCACGGCTGGGTGGATCTAAGCCAGGTCTCCCTCCTGCCTGTGGTCCCAGCATCCAACACAGGGCTGAGTACAGAGTGGAAACTCAGGACGTATTTATTCATCTCATAACAAAAATGGCATGTAAAACACAACAGATCATTTTGACCACGTGTCTTATTTGATGAGATCACATACAATGCAATGAGTTCTCCGTGCAGGGCCTGGCTGTGAGGGAAAGAGCAGCCCGAGGACTTGGGGCAGGCGAGGGCTGGATTCCGGAGCTGTCCTCTCGCCAGCCCGTCACCCCCACGTTTCCACTCTGACTCTCTGCTCTTCCACCTTTGCTCACTGCATGGCTGATTTCCTGCTCAGCCCCTCCAGTGTGACTCATGATGTGACCTACTTTTCGGGCTCCCGCCTTTCTCCTGGTTCCCAGACTCTGACGGGCATTCTCCTTCCTGGCGCGGAGTTTCTGCAGACAGATATCTGGTAGCAGCCCCATCTTGGCATGGCCTGGGGGAATCTCCCATTCCATCCTCACTCCCACATCTCCCTATTCTCCCAAATCATCCACTGCCAGCCCTGATGGGTCTTGTCCCAGGTTGGAACAATTTACTTTCTTCAACTGCCAAATTCATCTTTATTTTGAACACGCCTTTGGTTGTTTGAGTTCCTTACATTTTTTATATCTCTTTTGGTAAGCTAAATTCTCCCTTTCTTTTCTTATCTCCATTTTCATCAAAAATCTTTCCTGTATTTAATATGTATGTAGCTGTCCTAAAGAAAAACCCTAAAGTCTCCTTTTTTCTTGAAAACTAAACCTCATCTGTATCACATTTGCTCCATGCTAAGAGTGGCATACACGGCTAGGCATCATCAGCTCTGCTACTCAAGGTCATTTCTGCCAGTACTTCTGGATAGGTAGTGTCCCCTAAAGGCCCATGTGCTAAAGGTTTTGTTGCCAGCATGGCACCATTGGGGATGGTGGAGCCTTTAAGAGGTGTGGCCTGGTTGGAGGAAGTGAGGTCACTAGGGGTGTGGCTTTGAAGGGGATAGTGTGACTCCTGCTCTTCCTCTTTCTCTCTTTGCTTCCTGGCTGCCATCGTGTGAGCATCTTTGTTCTATCCCGTGCTCCCTGCCACATTGTTCTTCTCCACAGACCAAATGACCGTGGATTGAAATGCTCCAAACCATGACCCAAAATAAACATTTTTTCCTTCTTACCAGTTGTTTATCTCAAATATTCTGTCATATTGACAGAAAGCTGATGAACACATTGTCCTTGCACTCTTGCAAGGCAATAAGAGAACACTGGGCATGAAATGTATACACACAAATAAATATCCTCTACTTTTGGCCACACTCACTTCTAGAGGTTGTTCCTGTTTGTATTTCCACTTTTTTGTTCTGCCAGCTCTCTAATGCCTTTTTCTTCAAAAGGAAACATTCCAAGTACATTGAGAAAAGATTGAAAAAGTCCACCTTGGGCATCCTTCATCAGAATAATAGGCAACAGCATTTTCTACCGAGGAGCGTAAACTCACCACCTCTGTTTGGATTCCCTGCTGTTAGTTTGTTCCAGGCTTCCTTCTCGCAAACTCAACATCTTCAAGTGCTGTCAACTTCTTCAACCGTGTTAGTTTTTTTTCCTCAATGACTGTTTTGTTAGTCAGCTTTTCATTGCTATGACCAAATACCTGGCGTAAACAACTTAAAAGGAGAAAAGTTTATCTTGGCTCACAATTTCAGAGTTTTCCAGCTGGACTGAGTTGGCTGTGTTGCTTTATGGCTCGGGGGGAGGCAGAAACATCATGGCAGAAAGGCATGGTAGAGGAAGGGTGCTCACCTTGTGGCAGAGAGAGAGAGAGAGAGAGAGAGAGAGAGAGAGAGAGAGAGAGAGAGCCACCCAGGCTAGGAAAAGGAATAAGCCAGGGACCAAATATAGTCCCTAAGGTCACATCCCCATGATCACCTCCCTTTAACTAGGTCTCGCTTCCTGCTTCTATCACTCCCCAAAATGCTATCCAGTTATGATGTCATCAATAGATTAGCCCACTGATGACTCAGAGTCCTTGCAATCAGTCACCTTGAAAGCCCATTGGCTGATAACCAAGCCTTGCACACAGTGAGATTTTGGGGGGCTTACCATGTACAAACCATAACAATAGTGAAAATTAATGATTAAGTAAAATATAATTAGGTAGGTGGCTCTACAGATGAATTAATTCCACAGAACCACATGAAAAAGGAAGGAATAATCTTAGATCCTCCACTTTGATGATGATGATGATGATGATTTGGTCACATAACACTTTAAGGCATGTTCTATCCTTTATTTTTTAACATCCAGCTAAACCAGGCACCATTTTGAACTTTCTTTTGAATGAAGTTAAAGGCCATACTTTTCAGCTAATGCTGAAAAATCATTTGGAATAAGGCCATTTCATAGCATCATAGGATTGGAAGAAATCTTAATTTATCTCAAACAATGGCTAACAATTGTCCTGATCTTCTCTCTTAAATACCTGCCAAGAGGGTGGTCTGGCGCTGCTGGAACACTTTGGAGATGCTTTATCCTCTGAAGCATTAGGAGGTCCTTTCTTTGATCATCTTCCTCCTCATTCCTGGAGCAATTGCATTTTTCCTGCGGTTGAATGGCTATGCACTCCAAGGAGGAGGGAGGTAAGAACTGCAAGGCAGGCTGGCCAACGCCAGTTGCATAAAGGCAGTTAGGCCAGAACAGACACTGTTCATATTAATAGAGATCCTTTTGAATTCATATTTTATCTGCATAGCCAGTGAGAACATCAATTGTTCTCCCGTTGTAAGTGAGCAGCTTTGCATACTTTAGAAGCAATGAGCCTAAACAAAAAGGAATTTTCCTCCAGTGGTTTGTGTTAGAGCCAATAAGAGCTGTAGTGCATACCACGTGCAGAAGGGATTTGCTGGGTTTCAGAACAAGTCTCCTTGCTGATTATTGTTTATTGAGTTAGTCTGAGCCCCTGTATTGTTCCAATGCTAACCCTTAGCTAATGTTAACCATTAAGTAAGGTCTAACTTCTTTTCTTCAGCGACAGCTTACACTTAATAACTGCCATCACAAATAACTCTTTTCTATTGCACTGATTACTAAAAGGAGTGGATAGCTTTCTCATACTTTTCTTTCAAACGTTCTTGTTTCTTATACAGCCAACTTGCCAAAAGCTAACCTCACCTGTAGAATGCAGTCATCTTTAAAATAATATCTCACATTTATAAGCTACATAGCAGTATGAAACAAATCCTTCTTTGTCTCTTGTTGTCCTGTATCTCACTGGTGGGAATTTTAAAGAGATAACTCTCAGAATGAAGAGCGCCGATTAACAGCCCCTGAAATCATCTCTGAGGGTTCAGTCTGGGAATTCTTAGCTACTCATGGCCAAGAAACTGTTTGGTGGCCCCTGAGCAGGTCCACAGAACCACAGGCTTCGAAGAGCTCCAGTCAGTGGGCGTGGGCTGGAGCCCTGTGAGTCATCCAGGGGTGAGCTGGAGTGGGGTGATCCGGAGCAGACAGAGCAAAACTTATGGAGAAAGGATAAAATATAAATGAGTGACTAGTAGAACTAGGAAAGCCTGTTGCAGGCAGTCATGGAAAAATAGGTGTTTGGTAAAAAGCTGTGGGCATTACATGTGGGTGCTGATGGGACATTTGCGGTTGTACAACGAGTTGCTTTTGTAAGAACAGCATACTATATATAAAGCTGATTCGTCTACTTATCCCACACCTCTATGAGACTCCAAACACTAAAACTAATGCCTTAATTTTTCAACTGGGAAAATTTGAAACTTCCTTTATTCATTGGATGTGGAGTCTCCTTGGGGTGTTGGAAAGTGACTACTGAGGAAATAACTTAATTTGGTCAGATCCATAAGTTTCTAAGAATCCTGGGGTGGTAAGATAGCTCAGCGGCATAAGTACCTGCCTGGCAGGCTCAAGGTCCTGAGTTCGACTCCTGGTACGCACATAAAGGAAAAAAAAGGGCCAGTGATATCTCTCAGCAGCACAAGCGCTTGCTGGCAAGCACAAGATCCTGAGTTTGACTCCTGGTACCCACATTAAAAAAAAAAAAAAAGGAATCCTTTAAAATGTGATTTCTTTAGAGACCGAATGGTCTATGAATGTGGGCTTTGACTCCACCTCACCATAATATGAATAATTATACTATAAATTGTATTTCAAATAATGTTAATCTATGAGTGAGATATATTTTGTTTGAAAATGTTGCCCTCTGAATGACAATCCATTTGTGATCCTTTTAGAAGATTGAAAGAAAGCAGGTTCAAAAATGTATACATACATATGTATAAATTCCAGAAATTAATATATGCATCGGCATCTATGAATGATAAGTATACAAGTGTATAAATGTATGTAAATTTTTGAAAATATTTATATGTGCTTGTCTGTCGGTCAAAGTCAAGTTCAAAGTCAAGGTCACAATCTAGACATGCCTTATTATTCTTTGACTGCTTCATTGTTAAAGTTTAAGGAGAGGTAGAAAGGGAGGAACCTGTATGTATGTATGTATGTATGTATGTATGTATTCTTTGTTTTTTTGAGACACTGTGTCCTATGTTGGCCTTAAACTCACAATCCCCCTCCCCAGTGTGGCTAGTGCTGAGATTATAGGTGTGCAACACAACTTCCAGCAGTAATTTCTATGTGAAAGACTGTTCTGAGGTCTTTTCCAGCCCAAGTAGAGTTCAAAAACATCAAAGATTTTACAACAGCCTTCTCTCAAAGGTCCCTGGCCCAAGTCTTGACGCCCTACCAAGGCTGAGGAAACCATTTAGCTTTCGGGCTCAGACCACACTGTCCAAACCGTTTTAGGCTGACCCATCAGAGGCAATAGCAGCAACAAGAAAGCACCTTGAGCAGTCAAGAAATCTGGACTTTGAAGACAGGCAGGCTTATATTTTGGTTCCTGTAAGAAAAGGGTGATTGAAAAATATTTTCTTTTAACTGAGTTAAAAATAGTGGAAACTGGAATAGCTCATCCTATGAAACACTTAAGAGAGTAAAATGTGTGTTTAAATTCTTTTTCTTTCTTTTCTTCCTTAAAAAATGTGTTGCATTGGACTGATCAGACCACTGCCAGAGGGATGGAATGCAACCACGCCCCGGGCGGCAGATTGGAGGGGAACCTGCCTTTCATCTTCATTATAGGCTGGACAGGGGAATGCACGATATTCTCTGCGGCCTATGAGCAGGGGAAAACTTTCTCAGGGTATTTTCCTTTTGCATTTCTGACTCTTATTGGATTGGAAGCTTGTCCATGTGACCCAGCAGGGTCCATTTTCCATAATAAGGTTAAAAATATGCCAGAAATGTTTTCTTTAGCACCGCCTGTGAGTGTCAAACCTGAAAGTGACAGCCCTCCCTTTCCTTCTGATCGTGTTTCACCTTTTTCTAGAGAAAGTTCCACTGTGATCCGACTGCTCTCTCCCAGTGTGAGTCTTCTGATAGGCTTCATACCCTGGAGAATATTGCAACATGGAATAATTGTACGGGTTTGCTCTGCGTCCCTGTGAAACACAGCTTTTGTTCTTTTTGAGTATGTTTCTAATGACTTGTCTTACAGATTTCAAAATGTTTTTTCTGCAGTGGGAATGTGATGGCCCTGGCCTGTCCATCATTTTCATTAGAGGCCCTTATGACCAGTGAATTGCCTCGAGAATTGGGGATGCTCTATGATTCCAACAGACTCCATCTTTTTTTGTTTTTTTTTTTTAAAGACAATAAAGTAATGAAGAGCTTGTATTTTAGTTAAGAAGATTTGGGTTAAATCAATTTATAGCTGTGAGATCTTTGGTAAACTTTCTTCCCAAACATTTATATCTTCTGCAAACTGAATGTGTGAAGCTGTTGAAGGAGGAAACACAATTCTGCATCTGATGTGCTTAGCACAGTGCCCGGATTATCTTAGGTAGAAGGCCTGTGACCACGATCTCACTCCTAGTCAAGTGAAACAACTACCCTAGGTAGATGACATGGGGAAAATGCTCTCACTATGATTAGAAATGTCTCAGTTTTTCCTGAGTCCTGGACACTGTATCATTCACGCTGCTTAGGCCAGTGGTTCTTGAGTGGGGAAGATTTCCTTCCTCAGTGGACATTGAGGAACATGCTGAGATATTTTGGGCAGTAAAACCTCCACGGTGGTGGGTGTGCCTGGCATCTAGTGGGTGGAAGCCACAGATGTTGCTAAACTTTCTGTCATGCGCAAGACAGTGCTTCACAAGGAAGAATTACTGGACTTAGAATGTCAGTAGTGTGGAGGTTGAGAAGCCCTGGTTTAGAATATAAACTTGAGCGCTGTTTGGTTTGGAAAGCCATCACATAGGATATTCAAAGAAACAAACCTATTGAGCTTCTCTGCATACCTCACTTATTCTAGGAACACTTTTGAGTGTCTACTACATTCAGAACCTAGCATTGGTGTTGGTCGTGATAGTGTCTGGGTTTCCAAAGCCATTGATCTTCCAGAGGCCATGAGGCTACATGATGGGCAAAGGAGAGATGGAAGAATTAGCAAAATCCTCTTGATAGCAAATGCATTCATTAAATCCTGGAAAGTAAGTATAAATTAGAAGCAGTTCAGATAGTTCAGTATCCTTCCTATGACTAAAGGAGGATTTTCTGAACTAAATTCATCTCCATTGCAAGTTGATATTTTTCAGCGATTTAAGGAGTTTTACTAGTTTGCAGTAATATGTAGAAACCAGCCTGTCTGCAGAATAACTGCTTCTTTTTCCAGTCTAGGCAATGGCAGACACAAGGAATGGAGAAGGCCAGCTTTGAGCTTACAAAAATGATATTCATTTTAATGAAGATGAAAGCCTTATTTTTATTACAAAATTAAATATCCTCTTAATTCAGTAAAAGTATTTTGTTTCAGCCTCCCAGCCTTTAAAGCTTTGTATTTCACTTTCCTTTGGGGGAAGTATTGCCTGCCTCTGTTGAGTCACAAAGGGACTGGATTCAATTTAGAGATCTACATTTACATGTAGTCACATAAATTAACCAATAATGATTTACGGGGCAGACATTGTCCTACATGCGTGGAAGAAGTGTTTTCAGGTTATTCTGCTTCGTCCTCACTCTGCATGATCTAGATGTGTGCTGTACTTTGCTTATGATGGTGTTTCCGTGATCTCCTCAGGATCAATGTCCATTATTCACCAACGCAACCAACTAAGCCGGCTCCATAACAAGAGGAATAAAGGAGCCCCACTGACGTCTAGGTGCATGGCTCATGGTGAATTGAAAATTTCTCACCATATCATTCTATTCTTGGCACCTAGGCATTACTTGTCTTGTATTGGAATGTTGTTTTGCTCAGATTCCATTTTTATTGCTATTGAGATTGTTGATTTTATAATTGACTGATCGAAACTAGAAAAAATAGTTAAGCTTAGCATGAAAATATTACATATTAACGTATACTTCATTTTTGCTTGTTGTTTAGACATTTCATTAAGATATCATTTATTTACCATAAGATTCAGTCATTTTAAGCATCCAGTTCAATGATTTTTAGTAAATTTACAAAATTGTACAAGCAACATTAAAATCAAATTTTATAACATTTCCAACATCCTCGTGAGACCTCGGGTGACCTTCCCCTGACCAGTCTCGGGCAAGCACTAATCTATTTTATTGTTGTTAATTGCACTGTTATGGCTGGGTCAATGTCCTGCATGGATGAGAAACATTTACCTTTCACAGTCATTTTGACTTTGGGGAAGAGCCAGAAGTTGCATGGTGCCAGAGCTGGTGAATAAGGTGGATGTAGACCCATGTCATGTTTTTAGGAGCTTGCCTTTTTGTTGGGTGGCACTTTTGATTTCACCCTGTAAACACACTCATGACTTCAGAACTACTTCAGAAAGTGGCATAAATAATGAGATAAAATGTATGGGAAGGAAAGGGGAGGATTTCGAAGGGGATTAATAGCAATGTTGTCTTTTACTATAATAAATTTTAAAAATTTAAACATTCACTGTATATTTGATTACCCTTTGTATAACTCCACAAATCTATACTTTTGGATATTTTACAGAAATGGAGTCGCATGCAGCACAGTCTTGCCTCTCCCTTCTGTCAGTTTGCATAACTGAGCTCAGCTTGTTGCACCACATATCCGTGCTGCACTCCTTCAGCATCAACAAATAGTATTCCACCAGAATACCACATTTTGTTTATCCATTTGTGTTGGTCAGCCTTCTGTCACTGTGGCAAAATACCTGATATAAATGACTTAATGGAGGAAGGGTTTATTTTGCCTCATGGTTTTGAAGGTTTTAGTCTGTGGTTGGCTGGTTCTATTGCTGTGGGGCTGAGGTGAGACAGAACATCATAGGCAAAAGTTGTGGTAGAGCAAAGTGCTCGCCTCATGGCAGCTGAGAAGTAGAGAGAGGGGAAAGAAACCACAGAAGGGAAGGGGCCAGGTACCCTCACGTCCACATGATCTGCTGCCTCCAGCAAGCCCCCACCTAGTTCCATCACCTCCCAATAATGCCATCGAATTATGATCCCATCAATGGATTAGTCCACTTGATGAAGTTAGCACCTCCATGACCCAATCGCTTCCCTTAAAGCCCTTCAACTTTTGGCAGCCAAGCACATGAGTTTTGGAGGACATTTTTGATCCAACTCACAGCACCATTCATCAACATTTGCACACTGGGGATGAGATTGTTTCTATAACATCTACAGTGTTTGCATGTCATCCTATTAAAAGCAATGCAGTTTATTTTCATTGATAAATTACACTGAGACCATGCACAGTGAAGTAGGCAGTAGAAAGGGCATTGTAAAGGACATCCGCAGATCCAGGTTTTATCCCGATGTAAACTAAATAAGATCACTTAGTTTTTCCACATGTCCTGTAACTTCATAAAAATAGAAGAATTGTTCCTTTTGAATAAAAATCATCCCATACTCAGTCAAGACAACACTTTATTCCAAGTAAGTGGCGTTACATGGAAAGTAGGTCTATAATGAAAGTTAGAGCACATGCAGCCACTTGATTCAACATAAAGTAAGCCGTTTCTTAGGGAAAATACCAAGGGCTGTGTGGCCTGGAGTCGGGAAAGCTGCCAGTGCTCACTCCTTCCACTCTCATGATCACAGGCGGTGAGACAATGGGGCCGAGGAGGCGTCTGAGACGTGGGCAGTGCTATGTGCTGTGGCCAGTGGCTCCTAATACGCTTGGCTGTATCAGCAGTATTATCACCAGTAAGCCGATCCTTCTGCAGACATTTGGAATAAGGAGACATTAACATATAGTTGAGCAACAGAGAAGCCCGAGAGCCACAGAAAAAGACCACACATAGTAGAGATAAGACATCAACAACCATAGGAGAGTGGGAGCTGTGGAGCCAGCGACACTCAGTACAAGATTTGGTAGAAGTAAGCAGTAACCCTGGAGACCAACTGAGGCTTCCTACCAAGTGTCTGTCTAGCAATGGCATTCAGAAGAGATACTCTTGGAAATATATATAAAAATACAAACTAAATATTTTAGATTGTGAAGTCATCATCATTTTATTGTCCCCATCATATTAATAAGAGTTAAACACTAGGTGAAGAAAATAACGGATTTCAGGTTGGTAGACAGCATACCCCACACTCACAGTCTTGAGGAGGAGAGGTTTATTTCACTCATGTTTACAGAAGATTCAGTCAATGGTTAGCTGGCTCCATGGCTGCAAGACTCATGGTGGAGAGGGTCTACTTCATGGTGGGAGGGAACAGAGCCAGAGAGGAAGGTGTTAGGGACCAGATACAGACCCCAAGGTCATACCTCCATGACGCATCCAGACACACTCAGAGTGTTCTTTACTAATCCCCTACATGGCCCCCAAGCCAACAAAGTTGATGGGTTAGCAATCAAGCTTACCCATCACAAATGGGACACAGTATTATTTTTTCTTTTTAAAAATTAATTTTAGTGGTACATTTCTTTTTTTTTATGTAGGTACCAGGAGTCAACCTCAGGACCTCGCGCTTGCCAGGCAGGTGCTTCTGCCTCTGAGCCATCTCACCGGCCCAGTGGTACATTTTTGATATACACAATGATTACATTCATCACAGGGGATCTTTGCTGTACACAGTATATCTCGATTCTTCTTTTTTCCCCATTCCCTTCCCCTCCCTTCAACCCTTCTTCCCCTCCTTACTTATAAAAGCTTTGTTTCCATTTTAGGAAATTATATTTTTTGAAGGCAAAGAAAAGCACACACAGAATACAAGATGATGACCATCTTCACTCTTGAATAACCAAGGGCCCGAGACTTACAAGATCCAGTTTGTTCAGTTTCTGGTTTTGTGTTAGGCCTACTAATGGGTTTAACACATTCATTTTATTGTGGTGAATCACAATATATATACCTGTAACATTTTTCTTTCATACATATATCGAATATTTAAAACATACTTTAAAAACAATATTGCATCTGGTGGATGCAATATATATTTTTTTTTTTTGTGAGTACCGGGGGTCGACCTCAGGACCTTGCGCGCCAACAGGCACCCGTGCCGCTGAGGGATATCACCAGCCCCTTTTTCGTATGTGGGATCCGGGAGTCGAACTCGGGCCCCCGCGCTTGCCAGGCAGGCGCTTACGCCGCTGAGCCATCTCACCGGCCCCTGACATTGGTTTTGACCTTGAGTTTGGTGAAGTTTGAAGCATGTTAGAATGTAGTTGCATCTTCTCTGGGCAGTATGTACTAGAACTTCTATATCTCATACCGTTTCCTCCTCTTCCCCCTCCACTGCTTTCTTCCAGAGTAGGGGCTTAGTGAATATCTGCTCAGGTAGCAAGGAGGTAACAAAGAGTGGGAATTTCTTTCTAAAATATTCATTGCTCCGCTAAGGCAGTTTCTGAAATGGTTAATATATTTTCTATGTCTTAAAAAATGAACAAATATATGTGGGCTAGACATATTAAACATTCTCTGGAATATCTGGGCTCTTGTTACCCAAAGTCATCGCTGGGTCACGCATGCACCAGAGGTCGAAGCTTGGAGAAGACTGCTTTGAAGCATCTCTGCATACGGCTGTAATTTTGAGTTACTAATAATTCAGGAACACTTGATCTCTTTTCTTATTCTTGCCCGGATGAGTCATTTTCTTGGTAGTTTACCTTGTGCTCCTCCTATTTATACACAGCAGCCTTGCTGGCATGGAAAATTGTATGCATCTGTCTTTCATTTAGAAATATATGTCCAAATGCATTTTTCTTCCTTAGTACTCTTTTTCTCAGTTTTTCACTTCTCTAGTCCCACTGTTTTTGACTAAAACTAGGAAGTTTTTCCAGAGTGACTTAGTCTGCATCGAAGATGGGGTCTCCATCTTTGACTGAATTTATTAGAAAGGAGCAAAATAACAAAAAGCCCAACTGCGTCGTTTCCTAAAGAATTGCCCAGAAGAATTTCCATTTCTCCAAGCGTCGTTTGTTCTCTAAATCCCCGAAGAAAGATTTGACTCAGCAGAGGTGATCTTTGAGCCTTCTTCAGCAGCAGGAGCGGCAGCTGAGCTGTGGGTCTTGGCTCCGCGACCGGCCTAGTTATGCAGCAGATACTGCACCGGCCAAGCCTGGAACAGCACTCAGCCGCTGCCACAGCACTGCCTGCGGGCTGTTGCCCGGGTGAGGACACAGCCTGGGCCATAAATCCCCGCACCACCGCCCCCAGGTTGCACTGATTCATCTGTCCGTGCCACACCTTCAGGGTGGAAGGTGCGATTGCCTCTCTCTCTCTCTCTGTCTGTCTCACTGTCTCTTTTTTTCTCTCTCTCTTTATCTTCCTTTCTCTCTTTGTCTCTGTCTCTCTCTTCCTCTCTCTCTCCCTCCCTTCCTTTCTTTCTCTTTCTCTTTCTCTTCTCTCTCCCTTCCTTCCTTTCTCTCTCTCTTTTCCTCACTCTCTTTTTCATCTGTCTTTCTCTGCTATCTCTGTCTCTGTTTCTGTCTCTGTCTGTCTGTCTGTCTCTTTCTCTTCCTGTCTTTCTCTTTCTGTCTCTCTGTCTCTCTCTTCCTCTCTCTCTCCCTTCCTTTCTTTCTCTTCTCTCTCCCTTCCTTCCTTTCTCTCTCTCTTCCTCACTCTCTTTTTCATCTGTCTTTCTCTGACTCTGTCTCTCTCTCTCTGTCTCTCTCTCATGCTCTTTCTTTCTCTTTTTCTTTCTTTTTTTTTTTTTTTTGTGGGTACCGGGGGGTCGACCTCAGGACCTCGCGCGCCAGCAGGCGCTCGTGCCGCTGAGCGATATCACCGGCCCCTTTTTCGTATGTGGGATCCGGGAGTCGAACTCGGGCCCTCGCGCTTGCAAGGCAGGCGCTTAAACCGCTGAGCCATCTCACTGGCCCCTTTCTTTCTCTTTTTCTTTCTTTCATGTATTTGCTTACTTGCTCTCCTTCTCATTGGCAATAATCCAACCAAAAAAGGAATTAGAGAAGGCATCTACAACCAAAGGTCAGCAACAGACAAAACAAGGAAAATGGCTGTTGCTTATTTAAAACTGTTTCTGTTATATATATATTTTTAATTTCCATCACATATTTTTTTTAAAGTATCTTGGACTTTGAGCAAGGCTTTCATTTCATGGATTTGACATGAAGATTTAACTTATCCGATTCTGTGTGTTTGCAGGAAAGGCAATTGTCACTTGGTGAATACATGGTGTGCTATTGCTGTGGACTAAATATTTATGCTGCCCCACCACTCATATGCTGAAACCTTACCCCAGTGTGATGGTATTTGGGGGTGGGGCCTTAGGAGATGACAAGATGATGAGGGTTTAGCTTTCAGTGTAATTCGTGCCCATATAAAAGAGAACCCAGAAATCTCCCTTGCACCTTCTGCCATGAGAGGGAACAGTGAGAAGGTGCCATCTATGAATCAGGAAGCAGCCCTCACCAGACATGGAATTTACTGGTTCCCTGATCATGGACTTCTCAGCCTCTGAAACTGTGAGAAATAAATTTTTGCTATTCATAACCACCCAGTTACGGTATTTTGTTATAGCAGTCAAAAAAAGGCAGTTGTGGACCTCAGAAGCCTTTGAAAAAGATTGAAGAAATAGGACTCCACACTAACACAAATATGCTGCATGGTGAAAGAGAAAAATAGAAAAAAACACAAGTCAAGTGAGAAAACAAAAGAAACAGGGAAGTGTGAGAAATTCATTTCTCAGGTAAAGCACTCATTTCTTTAATACAGTAAAAGCTACAACAGAATCAGCAAGAAAAAGATCAATAACTCAGCAAAGAAAAGGCAGAGTATACGAATAGGCATTTCTCATTAAAGAACTTAAAATGGCTTTTAAAATATACAAAGTTGTTCAAAGTCATTCACAATAAGAGCAATGCAAATCGACACTAAACTTAGATACTATTTTTAGTTTTTAGATCGGAAAAGATGCAAGTTTCAATCCATTCTGTGCTGGCAAGGCTGTGGATGGCCATACCCTGAACCCAGTGTTGGTGGGCATAAAAACTGGTACCAGCTCTAAGGGAACGATTTGGAAAATTGATAAATATTGTAAATGCATATATCTGCCTACCCAGCAGCAATTTACTTTTAAAAGTCGATCCTATGTAGGTACTTACTTTTGTGCATAAAATGACAAAAGTATAAAGATATTCTTTGAGGTAACACTTATATCACAAAAGATTTTAAACAGCCAAAGTGGAATATTATTCAGTTGTTCAAAGAAAACCAAACAAGGAATCTCTTTGTGTACAGTTATGAAAAGATCTCCAGGAAATATTGCTATTTAGACAAATTAAGGTGCAGAACAGTATGCATAGTGTATTCCTATTTGTAGACAGAGAAGGAAAGTTTACAGCCTCTTCTCTCTCACTGTCTCTCTTTCTTTCTGGGCTGCCATGAGGTGGACAACTTCGCCACACCCCTGGCCCCATCACGATGTGCTCTACCTAACCACAGGCACAAAGGCAATGGATTCAGCCACCCATGGATTGAAACCTTGGAAACTGTGAACCAAAATGAAACTTTCTTCCTCTAAGTTGATTTTCTCAGACATTTTGTCACAGCAACAGAAAGCTAATTAACTGAGGGGCATTCACTTTGGAGGCCTTATTCTGCAAAATCAGGGGAAATGAGAGTATGGCTTTGACTTATGAAGTAGAATGGGGCATGGACAAAAGATTTTATCAAGCTGATCCCTTATTGACTAAAGAAATTCCTTAGAAGACAGTGGGCTTAAACCAGGTATGCTGGCCAAGTCCAAACAGATTAAATACATTACAAATAAAGAAGGCAGCAATAGCCATTGAGGCAACCAGTTCCCAATATGTTCCCCAGTGACCCCCCCTCCCGCTATTCATGTCTTCATTTCTCCATGGATCTCCCACATTGTCCCACAGTTGACCCATGACAAATAGAACATGACAGAGCTGATGGTACTCCACGTTTACAGTTAGGGTGTAAAACCTCTGCCTTGGCTGTGTTCTCTGTTTTATCTGCCTTGGCCATGCTCTATGTTTCTCTCTTTCTCTCTCTCTCTCTCTGTCTTTCTTTGAGGGGTGCCAGCTGTCAGGCTCTGAGCAGATCTGCTGGCCACCTTGAGCCCTTGGGTTGCTGCAGCACTGCCTAACACCTTTGAGGACAGTCTGACAAGTTACCTCTAGTCAGAACACCCCACTTTTCCACTCCTGCATCCTAGGACCTTGGATCCTTTGTGTCAGAATAAATATTTGTTATTTTAAGTTGCAAAGTTTTGAAGATAACTCATTGTACTTTAATAGATAACTAATACAACTACATGAAGAGAACAATAACAACCAATCATCTCTCTTTTTCTCTCTCCCTTTGTCTCTCTTTTAGGTACCAGAAATACAATCCAGGGCTATCATACTGAATTACATCCCTGACCCTTTTTTACTTTTTATTTTGAGACAGTGTCTTACTAATTTCCTGGATTGCTCAAGCTGGACTCAAACTTAGAATCCTCCTGCCTCGGCTTCCCAGAGTGCTAAAATTACAGTGTGTACTCCCATGCCTGGCTCCAACTGGATCTCTTTTCTTCATCCAAAGGACTTCACAGTGCTCCTAAGGTCCAGACTTTGTACTTCTGGCTCAGAATCCAGCTATGTGGGGCTACAGCATCAGACACTTGTCATTTCAATGCATTGTCCCAGTTAACTGTCACTGCTGGCACCCAATGCACAAGTTTCAGCAGTAGCTGGGACTCAGACCTTCATGGGAGAAGACGTTTTGTTCATTTCTGCTGCCTCTGATATGAATCTATGGCAGCAGAGCTCTTGCTGATTATGATTCCCGATCGTTCCCATGAATTATACACAGTTTAAAGCAGCAACGACCACTCTGAGAACACACAGGCACCGGGAAAACAGAAGATGTGAAGAAACTCGTGATTTACACTTTGTTCATCATCCTGATTCCTATCCTTTCGGACTTTTCTTTTTGTAGCACTGTCTTTTCTCTGCTTCTCTAATCCTGGGTTTCTATCCTTCAGGCCACATTCAGTAAATGCCCGACTGGGTTTCCCTTAGTCTGGTGCTGCCTCTTCTGATAGACACTTGGCCATCTTTGCCTTGGTATTTATTGTAACTGATACTCGGAGAAATTCTAGATCTTGCTGTTCTCACCTTCAGAATGTCACCTTCAAGTACCTGGTTCTCAAATACAGGTTCCTCTGCCTTTCAGGTCTTCTGGATGTCCTGGGTGCGATTATTCATCCATCATTAGTCTGGACCAGGGTGGCTTCTGATCCTTCCTTCATTCCCGAATTTCCCAGCATTTCTTGTTGCTGGTGCCAGAACTCCTGAGTATGATGACCACAACGCCTAAATCCACGCTGCAGTGTCTGGTATTAAAATCTCCTGGATGAGTTAAATTAGAATACCCAGGTGTAGGATGCAGGCACGAGTGTTTATTAAAGCTTTGAGCTGATTTTCCCAGGTAGCTTTATTGGACCAACAGTGTACAGCATGGACCAATTAAGTTCAAATGCTGTGCCCGCTAAACAAAAAAGCATCTGGGAGCCAGATTCATACTCTGGTGGGCAGTTTGTGACTTCTGCCTGGAATATGTCTTGCAGGGAAGCCACAGCTTTGTTCGTGCACTCCCATCAGGTCCTGCACATGGGCAGAAGAAACGGCGAGCGGAGAATGTAGAAGTAGCTTGCACAGAGGCTGCTTCTAGGGCACCCTGCTCCAAGACTAACCTGCAGATAATTACGCATTTATGGTGAATAAGCACCAGGCACAGCTGTTGTTTAGAAAAAACGTTGCAGTTTTTTACTTGGAGCTGGGAATGTTTAACCGTGGTTAATTGTGTTTTCCTCTGAAATATTTGGGGAGTCAAGACACAATGAATGTCCAAGTTGTAAAAAAGGAAGAAACAGAAGCTTGCCCTTTTGGGGGAAAGTAAAAGTGCTTGTGTCTGAAAATACAGTTTTTAACCTTGCACGTGAAGCACTGCAGTTGTTCATTAGAAATCTATCAGTGAGAAAATGATTTGATCTCTGATTTAGTGGGCACAGAAGGGTTTTTAGACTGAATGAATTACAATTTTAATCACTCTCACATAAACATTTTTATATAGTGTTTTCTGGGTTAAAAAAACATTTTAATGTAATAATTTAAGATGTTTTAATATAGCCATCATCTCTGCTATGCTTATTGATAGAAATGATATTGGTGACCTTTTAAAGTTTCATTTACCTTTATTCTTAAGCTAGTTACATGGGGGTGGAGTAAACTCCTTTTATAGTCCTTAGGAATCTATACTACAAAAAATGTCCAGTATTTGAAATTAGGACTGTTTTTGAATTTCTCAACATTCTAGACTAATTTCATTTAATGACTCAGGTTGCTGGAGTCAGAGCTCTCAGTGGCACATGGGAGGTACAGAGACCTTTGTTTGAATACTGTCTTTATCACATACGAGGTGTGTGACTGTGCAGTCCCTTGGCCTATCACACCAAGTCCCTAAAAATATCATAATGCCTGCTTTCTAAGGTGATTGCTATTAAAATACATTGTGAATATAAAACATAGCACGTATAAGAACTGTACCTACTGCTCACTCGAGTAGACCCTTGGGTAAGTGCTAAGGGAAAGAAAGCACTGCAAGGTACAGCCCCTGTCTTCTAGAAGCTGACAATACATTTGAGGTGATAAAACACAAGGAATTGAAAGTAAATCAATTAAGATGTCTATGTTAAGTAAACAAGTTCAGGTGGGAATATTTATTTTCATAATCTCCTATATCTTGCCTATCATATACCATTGAATTTCCTATCATTAAATAGGTTCTCTAACCCTAACTTTCATCCTGTATGTAAAGACATGCAATTTCACTTAATCCCCAAAATGACCATTACAAGATATGTTTATTGATGAGAAATAAGCTAAAAATTTTATCTTAACTGTGAGATATATTATTACTCTATTCAACTAGCTGGAGATACTGAATATGAATCAATTCAATGCTATTTGTAGTATACATGGGATTCATAACTCCATCTCTAGGTAAAGAACATCAAGCTTGAAGTACGTAAGCTGAGACCTTCCATATAAAGCTTGCAGGTGTCTCAGATTAAATGAATTTACTGGGTCAAGTAAAGCCTCAAGGTGAGGTTATAGGTCAGATTTCTACAATGACCATGATGCTTGGTGGTAGACCATGAGGCTATGCCAGGGTCAGCACATGTTGGCCCAAAGGCCATTGGTGCAAAATGAAGTTGTGAGTCACACTAAGTGCCGGTCAGTTCCAGTCAATAGAATTGGAGTAAACAAGGAAGATCAGGGATTCTGCACACACAAACTCAGATAGAAGATCAAGAAGGTTAATTTCTTTGATTTTTCATTGGAATTGTCATACAATGAAAGCTATTCCTTTTGCATTAATGGCAACCTAACATTAAAAATGGATCAGTCTCATGATACTTTTACCAAGATCAACTTTACCTTCCTAAGACCACTAAAAGTATAACTCTATGGTCAAAGGCAAGGTCCTGGATTAAGGACATGGTTCTTGGTCTTCTGAATTTTAAACATGTCTACACTATACAAATTGCTCTGACCCATTTAATTAAAATCATGTTCAATGAATTTGGGGAATTATGTAAATAAAGCTTCTCTGATATAGTATACAGCAGTGATGGTGAACTTTTTGGAGCTTTCAATGATACAGCCTGCTGCGGCACGTGTGCCACAGGTACGCCATCGCTGGTGTAGAGTAAAACAATTGATAGGCTATGCTTTTCTTTGCAACTGAAGCAAGAAGATCTCCCAATTTGACGAATCACTTAAGAATCACAAGCACACCAACAGAGTGGAACCCAGGCCATATGTTTACACCCAAAGACACAATCTCTGAAACCTGGAGGTCTGTAGTGACAGGAAGGTAAGCCATGAAGGCTCTTTTCTCCAAAGACCTGAATAAGAAAATGTGACTGTCTTATAGGAGATAATGTCGATGTCTGAGGGACACATTGAACCTGTTGCTCCAGCGCAAATTCAGATCCTAAAAGAAAGGTTCCTTTTTTTGGGAGATGTTCTGTACTAAAACTAACCAAACATGTAGAAAAAAAAACACTTATATTCTTTGGGAAGCTTTTGGGAAAAGGTGTCTCAGAGCATCCCATGGGACCAGGACCTCAGAGATAATGCAGGAACCACTCCTTCTTCTTGCAAGTGTGCAGATGTTTGAAGTGGGTGCTCATGGAGCCTGGTGACCAGATCGTCCTTGAAAGTAGCTGATTGCCTTTCCCGTGGACCAGCTCCTCATTGCCCTTCTTGATCTTCTATCTGCATTTGCGTGTGCAGAATTCCTGCCCTTCCTTGGTTACCCCAATTCTATTGACTCACTACTTCATTTTGCACCAACAGCCACTGGGACCAGTTCCTCATTCCTGAATCTGTGGGTGAGTCCAGTCCAGCAGCTCTGGCGCTGCCCCCAGCCTCACCTCCCCACCTGACAGTTTCCGTGAGAGCCCACAGTCCCCTCCTGCCATCGACTGTGGAACAACCTCTCTTGCTATCAGACATCCCCAAGAATGCGGACACGGCGGTTAGCTCACTCTTAAGCCTCTTGTGGTTATCATGAATAGCATTCTTTCAATTGCTGCAGATGTGAAATACCCCAAGTCTTCAAGTCAACAATTACAAACTCAAGGTCATATTCTTTTCTTGTTTCAGGAGATTCTGAAAAATGTTTGAATTCAGGTTTAAAACATTTTAAACTGGAGTGGTGTGTATATTTATTTTCTGTCTAAAAGCTGCAAAATGAAGGAAAGATTTGTCACTTATTCAGGTTTTACTGGAAGAGAGAGAGAGAGGGTCAGGGATGACATGCTCCCCAGCTGAAATGCATTTCTTTAATACAGTAGCCAGATTCTTAATAGTCACTGTTGCTTTTGTAAATATGGACTTATCCTCTCTGCCCTTCAGTTTTCCCATCTGTAAAATGTAATTTATACTTCCCAGAGTTAGAAACCCTCTCTACTTTTCAGTTTTCATATCTGTAATATGAGTATAATAATAGCACTACATAGCCAGCTCTCCTCCTATTTATCCTTAGAATTTAGCAGCATAGTGAGGAAGACGTGCTTAAAAATCCTCTGGATTTGCTTTCTCAGAAGCCCCCCACTGTGCCTTTTTCTCCCCTTCCTCCTCTCTTTCTCTCTCTCCCTTCCTTCCTTCCAAAAATTTTACATCCCTCTCCCCCACCCCCCAACACTTCCCTCAAGCACCTTCTCCAGCCACTCTTGTTAAGTTCCCACCAGTGTTGCCCAGCCTCCCATTTCCCCTGTCCCTGACATGATCCCCATCATTAGCCAATCCATTGTCTCTGCTCCTGTCTGGGCCAGCGTCATTGCCCACTCCAGGGCCCTGGCAGCCCCACCCTCTGCCATCCCCAGGGTCCTGCCCGGGCTCCTGTCTGTACAGTCTGTGGCGCTCACTGCTGTGGCTGCTGGCCCACCTGCTGACTTATCACACTTACAACGCTCTGCCTATGTTTCCGTAGCTTAAGTTCTGGCAGAGCACCTGACATTAAGTGCTTATTAAATGACCATTGAAGCAACCAGTCAAATAAATGACATGAATCAAATATTTTGTGCATCATTTGATTCTAAGGATCTGCCTCTTTACATACTTTTCTAAAAATTATTAATCTCCAAACAACACATGGGAGAGAAATCCATTTATTTATACGTCTCAGCACAGTAACTAATTGAAAGAGCTGACAGGAGAGAATGCAGGAGCTTTGTTTTTATGTATTGTGTTTGTGTACTGAGCTCCTTGGTGTGTGTGTGTAAAATACATGTCATGAGTTTGAAAGCAACATGCTCACCCAACCCCCACCAGATCTCCATGTATTGATAAGTGTGTTGATGTATGTGTTGATGTCAAACACTACCTTTGCCAGAGAAGAGAAGCTTGCCCCTTTCAAGACACTGAACAGTGGTCAAGCTGGTTTGACCCTGGGAAGAAGGCAGTTCTTTCCGGGGAGCCCAGCTGGAAGGCATGCCTCAGGCCTGAGCTGGCAAGAGACTCAGAACCCAAGAGGCAGGGGACCATGCATCCCAGTTGACCTGGGATAGACCCAGTTTGCAGGGGCCGGCTGAGTAATTGTGTGTAACACTCCGTTTCTTCCCTGAAGATGTGACAGGTTGGGAAGTACCACTCCCTGCATGAGAGGAGGGGGATGAGGAGAGAAGCCAGGCTCCAGCTCTGCGTGTGCACACACGCTCCCTGCACGCCCGCTGTCTCATTCCCCGTGCTCTGTCTGTCACGGCGGAACAGCTTACCGTGTCGTGAGCAACTAAATGGACATTTTTTGCTAGAGGACAGTCTTCATAATTTCTGGTCAAATGTTACTTCTCTCTTTTATTCAGAAATTTGGCATAAACTACACTGATTATTTGAGTTATGTAAGGAAATTTATGGTACTTTGTACTTTGCTCAAATGTTTTGGAGCTCAAGCGGAAGTGCACACGCTTTTCTGCAGGGATCCCTTCTCGCCTGGCTTCCCAAGGGATCGGTGCCTGTGAGCTCAGGAGAGACACAAAAAGCGGTGCACAAGAACTCTTTCTAGATACCATTACCAGGTGGGCAACACAGCTCATTGGGGTTGGACTGATGCTTGGTCTGGGGACACAGCGGGGGAAAGGACAGTCGCCGTGGCCGTGAGCTCATGAGCTAAATCAAGCCTCTGTGCAAATCCTCCTGATAAAATCCTCAAGTCAAAGATGCAGGGTTTTCTTGCTTGGAGGATGACAGTCAGTCATGGACCTTAGAACGCAAAGGTAGCTCGAAGATACCTGAGGAGTCGGGGAGAAACATGCAGTGGCCAGGACAGCTCTGATTAGCTCTGAAGATTCTTAGAAGCTGGAGGGAACAGAGTCAGGATGCTCTAAGAAAGATGGAAAAACTGCTGTCCCATTCCTCGTCTCCTTATTCCAGTGATGAGCAGGAATCTGAAATCCTGAAACCAGCATGTGCAGCTCTTGCTTATTCCAAAGGGAACGTGTTGCCAGAATTTCACCTACGTGCTTTAGTTTTGTTCCTGCTTTTCGGCTCTTGCACACATTCACATGGGAGTATGAGTGCAGAGACCCACGACACTAGAACACAGAGCGATTCCGATGATTTCCATTTATTTGGCACAGCAAACAGTGGTTGAAGGGGTGTGTAGGGGAGGGTGAAGTGGGCAGCGTCACATGCATGAGAGATTGGCTGCACATGCGTGTGCGCAAACACCTGTCCACACATCTGTACACCTGTTCCTGCACGCACGTGCACCTCTGTGGATGCTCAAGAAATTCGCTTCATGATTTAATTCTCAAGCGTGGTCTCCCACAGTGGACTCAGGAGCACTTAGCCACCCTTACAAAAGGCAGACTGGTCTGCAGTGATGTCCTCTCTTCCAAGAAAAAACCGAAGACCATGATGCTGCACAGACGGACATGGCCACCCTTCTGTTTCCCTTCAGTCCCCTCTCTCGTCCTCTGCAGCGGTCATTAGAATCTCCTGTCCCTCCAACTTCATAGCCCATCATCTTCCCTTTTCAAGGTACAACCTCCCAGCTTTCTACTTTACAGAGAAGGTGGATACGCAAGGATGAGCTCACATCAAACTTCATCCGATCTGGGGGCTGAGTAGGACCACACGTGTTCTCTCTCTCTGTCTTTGTCTCTGTCTCTTTCTGTCTCTCTTTCTCTGTCTCTCTCTGTCTCTCTCTCTGTCTATCTCTGTGTCTCTGTCTCTGTCTCTGTGTTTCTCTGTCTCTGTCTCTGTCAGTCTGTTTCTCTCTCTGTCTCTTTCTGTCTCTCTCTGTCTATCTCTATCTGTCTCTCTATCTCTGTCTCTCTCTGTCTCTCTGTCTCTGTCTCTGTATCTCTGTCTCTGTCTCTCTGTCTGTCTCTCTATCTCTATCTCTGTCTCTCTCTGTCTCTCTGTCTCTGTCTCTCTCTGTCTCTCTCTGTCTCTCTCTGTCTGTCTCTCTATCTCTATCTCTGTCTCTCTCTGTCTCTCTGTTTCTGTCTCTGTCTCTCTCTCTGTCTGTCTCAGTCTGTTTCTCTCTCTGTCTCTTTCTGTCTCTCTCTGTCTCTCTGTCTCTGTCAGTCTGTTTCTCTCTCTGTCTCTTTCTGTCTCTCTCTGTCTATCCCTGTCTGTCTCTCTATCTCTATCTCTGTCTCTCTCTGTCTCTCTGTCTCTGTCAGTCTGTTTCTCTCTCTGTCTCTTTCTGTCTCTCTCTGTCTCTCTCTCTGTCTCTGTCAGTCTGTTTCTCTCTCTGTCACTTTCTGTCTCTCTCTGTCTCTCTCTCTCTGTCTCTGTCAGTCTGTTTCTCTCTCTGTCTCTCTCTGTCTCTCTCTGTCTATCTCTGTCTGTCTCTCTATCTCTGTCTCTCTCTGTCTCTCTGTCTGTCTCAGTCTGTTTCTCTCACTGTCTCTTTCTGTCTCTCTCTGTCTCTCTCTCTGTCTCTGTCAGTCTGTTTCTCTCTCTGTCTCTCTCTGTCTCTCTCTGTCTCTCTGTCTCTGTCTCTGTATCTCTGTCTCTGTCTCTCTGTCTCTGTCAGTCTGTTTCTCTCTCTGTCTCTTTCTGTCTCTCTCTGTCTCTCTCATTGTCTCTGTCAGTCTGTTTCTCTCTCTGTCTCTGTCTCTCTCTGTCTCTCTCTGTCTCTTTCTGTCTCTCTCTGTCTCTCTCTCTGTCTCTGTCAGTCTGTTTCTCTCTCTGTCTCTTTCTGTCTCTCTCTCTGTCTCTTTCTGTCTCTGTCAGTCTGTTTCTCTCACTGTCTCTTTCTGTCTCTCTCTCTGTCTCTGTCAGTCTGTTTCTCTCTCTGTCTCTTTCTGTCTCTGTATCTCTGTCTCTCTCTCTGTCTCTGTCAGTCTGTTTCTCTCTCTGTCTCTTTCTGTCTCTCTCTGTCTCTCTCACTGTCTCTGTCAGTCTGTTTCTCTCTCTGTCTCTGTCTCTCTCTATCTCTCTCTGTCTCTTTCTGTCTCTCTCTGTCTCTCTCTCTGTCTCTGTCAGTCTGTTTCTCTCTCTGTCTCTTTCTGTCTCTCTCTGTCTCTCTCTCTGTCTCTTTCTGTCTCTGTCAGTCTGTTTCTCTCACTGTCTCTTTCTGTCTCTCTCTCTGTCTCTGTCAGTCTGTTTCTCTCTCTGTCTCTTTCTGTCTCTCTCTGTCTCTCTCACTGTCTCTGTCAGTCTGTTTCTCTCTCTGTCTCTCTCTGTCTCTCTCTGTCTATCTCTGTCTCTCTATCTCTATCTCTGTCTCTGTTTCTCTGTCTTCTCAGTCTGTTTCTCTCACTGTCTCTTTCTGTCTCTCTCTGTCTCTCTCTCTGTCAGTCTGTTTCTCTCTCTGTCTCTTTCTGTCTCTCTCTGTCTCTCTCTCTGTCTCTGTCAGTCTGTTTCTCTCTCTGTCTCTTTCTGTCTCTCTCTGTCTCTCTCTGTCTCTTTCTGTCTCTGTCAGTCTGTTTCTCTCACTGTCTCTTTCTGTCTCTCTCTCTGTCTCTGTCAGTCTGTTTCTCTCTCTGTCTCTCTCTGCCTGTCTCTGTCTCTCTGTCTCTGTCTCTGTCAGTCTGTTTCTCTCTCTGTCTCTTTCTGTCTCTCTCTGTCTCTCTCTGTCTCTTTCTGTCTCTGTCAGTCTGTTTCTCTCACTGTCTCTTTCTGTCTCTCTCTCTGTCTCTGTCAGTCTGTTTCTCTCTCTGTCTCTTTCTGTCTCTCTCTGTCTCTCTCTCTCTGTCTCTGTCAGTCTGTTTCTCTCTCTGTCTCTCTCTGTCTCTCTCTGTCTATCTCTGTCTCTCTATCTCTGTCTCTGTCTCTCTGTCTTCTCAGTCTGTTTCTCTCACTGTCTCTTTCTGTCTCTCTCTGTCTCTCTCTCTGTCTCTGTCAGTCTGTTTCTCTCTCTGTCTCTCTCTGTCTCTCTCTGTCTATCTCTGTCTCTCTGTCTCTGTCTCTGTATCTCTGTCTCTGTCTCTCTGTCTCTGTCAGTCTGTTTCTCTCTCTGTCTCTTTCTGTCTCTCTCTGTCTATCCCTGTCTGTCTCTCTATCTCTATCTCTGTCTCTCTCTGTCTCTCTGTCTCTGTATCTCTGTCTCTGTTTCTCTGTTTCTCTCTCTGTCTCTGTCTCTCTGTCTCTGTCTCTGTCTCTGTCTGTCTCAGTCTGTTTCTCTCACTGTCTCTTTCTGTCTCTCTCTGTCTCTCTCTGTCTCTCTCTCTGTCTCTGTCAGTCTGTTTCTCTCTCTGTCTCTCTCTGTCTCTCTCTGTCTATCTCTGTCTCTCTGTCTCTGTATCTCTGTCTCTGTCTCTCTGTCTCTGTCAGTCTGTTTCTCTCTCTGTCTCTTTCTGTCTCTCTCTGTCTATCTCTGTCTGTCTCTCTATCTCTATCTCTGTCTCTCTCTGTCTCTCTGTCTCTGTCTCTGTATCTCTGTCTCTGTTTCTCTGTTTCTCTCTCTGTCTCTGTCTCTCTGTCTCTGTCTCTCTCTCTGTCTGTCTCAGTCTGTTTCTCTCACTGTCTCTTTCTGTCTCTCTCTGTCTCTCTCTCTGTCTCTGTCAGTCTGTTTCTCTCTCTGTCTCTCTCTGTCTGTCTCTGTCTCTCTCTCTGTCTGTCTCAGTCTGTTTCTCTCACTGTCTCTTTCTGTCTCTCTCTGTCTCTCTCTCTGTCTCTGTCAGTCTGTTTCTCTCTCTGTCTCTCTCTGTCTCTCTCTGTCTGTCTCTATCTCTGTCTCTCTCTCTCATTGGAAGAATATCATTCCTTAGGTCAGCGTTGCTGTCTCCCATGCTGTGGGTCTCCTCCCTTGCCTTCCGGAGACACCTGCTTCTTTTATTTCTTCTTTCATTTTACGGAAGCTCTTCACTATATGGAAAACCTTTCTTTCGGGTCTTTATTCGTCTATCTTACTTGAGTCTCTGAAATAGTTGTCATTGCTGACCATACCCCCTTACTTTAAGCTCCCTCTCCTCTTGACTTTTATGATGTGATGATCCATATGGTGTGTTTATGTGTTTGTGTGTGTGTGTAATGCTCTGTGTGTCAGATACGGGTTAACATGAGAAAAACATCACAGTGAATGACATGAATCACAAATCCTTGCTTTTGGGGAAGCTTGTTACTTTTTGGATAAATCAGAAAATAAAACGAATAAGTAATTTTATGGATTAGAAGATGATAAGATTTAATGAGTAAACTAAAGCAAAGGGAAGGAGATAGGGAATATTGGAGGTCAAGAGACTCAAGTTGAAAATATAGGCATGTGGAAAGGCCACGTACTGAGAGGCCAGAGCAAGGGAGAGAGATTTCTAGGTGGAGGGGCATGGATTCAGAGTGCAGGAGTGGGAGCCGGGCGGCTGCCTGCTAAAGGAGTGACCTTGTCCAACTCCTGCGCTAACAGCGTCACACCAGTTGCTCCACTATGAACAGAAGCCAGGGGCCAGTTGGAATAACGTGAGGGCAGTAATGGTGTTTTAGATGAGATGGCAGCAGGAAAGGCATTTAAACATGCTCAGATGCTGTATATTTTGAAGGTGAAATAAGCAGTTGGTAGAGTGGGCATGGGTGAGGGGAGAGAGAGAGAGAGGATTTGAAACATGGTCTCCAGTAATGATCCTCCAGGCTTTGTCCTGGAAAAATTAAATGGCATGAGGAGGATGGAGAGTGGAGCAAATTTAATGGGAAAGATTTTGTTAATCAACTGAAGGGTCTGAGATTTTACTACAAGCTGACAAATTGGGCTGGCAGAAGATGAAGGACTTTCTTACAGCCATAGCAGTAGCCAAATCATGGAGTATCATGTCCAAAAGAGTAAGCAATTTATGATATTTTCTCCAAAAATTCCTGAAGGAGTAACCATATCCGATTGGACAGTGTGTATATTTGGAGCTTAGAACTGCTTAAACCAGGCACAGATTTGAGAGCAGCCAGCTAGAAAGAGAGCAGGCCCTGGAGGAGTGCGGAGCACACAGGAAGCAGAGGGGGACTCAGCAGATTCCTGAGTTTACAGATCTCAGGTGTTTTTAAAGTTTATTTTTAATTTTTTCTTTTTTTATTAAGTTTATTGGTACATTTTAGATATACATAATGATCATATTCATCATAGAGAATTTGTACCTGTACATGATATAACTTGATTCCTTGTTTCCCATTCCCCTCCCCTATATTCAACCCCTCTTCCCTTCCCCATTTACAAAAGCTTTGTTTCCATTTTTTCTTCTTTTCTTGCTTTCTTTTTTTCTTTTCTCTTCCTTCCTTTCCCCTTTTCCCCTCCCTAGTTCCCCTTCCCCTTTGAGCATTGTCTTCCTATTTGATACTATCTAGTATTCATTTTGGTCCTTATTTGCACTTTCGGGTTCTCACACCAGAGAAGCAATGCAATGCTTACACATGTGTCTGATTTATTTTACCTAAGAGTATGGTCTCAAGGTGCATCCATTTACCTAGAAATGTCTCAATTTTATCCTTCTTTATGGCTGAGTAGTACTCCATTGTATAAAAAAATCTATATCTTCTTTATCCATTCATCTGTTGATGGGCATTTGGGCTGTTTCTAAGATTTGGCTATTACAATCTATGGTGCTATAAATGTGGGTGTGTATATATTGATGTGGTATGATGTTTTTAATTCTTTTGGAAAGATATCAAGAAGAGAAATAGCTGGGTCAAATGGAACCTCTAGTTTAAGTTTTTTGAAGAATCTCCACACTGATTTCCACAGTGGTCGCACCAGTCTACACTCCCACCAACAGTGGGGAAGTGCTCTCTTTTCCCCACAGCCCCTGCAGAATTTGTTATTGGTTGATTTCTTGATAATTACCATTCTTTCTGGAGTGAGATGGAATTTCATCATTGTTTTAATTTGCATCTCTTGAAAGACCAGTGATGTTGATCATTTTTTCATATACTTATTTGTCATTTCTACTTCTTCATCTGAGAAGTGCCTATTCAAGAAACTTTAGCTACTTCAAGAAACTTTATTCAAATAAGATGGGAAACATAGATGAAATTGATAGATTCCTAGATACATATGAATTACCAAAACTGAATCAAGAAGATATGAAAATTCTAAATAAACCAATATCAATCAACAAAATTGAAGATGTAATTAAAAAGTTACCTGCAACGGTAAGCAGAAATACTGAAATGACACCCAGGATTTGAAGGTAGATTTATTTATGTCGAAGGACACTGATAGGGATCATTCCCAGAATATCAGGCCCTGATCTCTGGTGGTCTAGGGCTTACACGGGATAAGCAAGCAGGAAGTACAGAGGTGGAATGGCTTGTCAATCGGGGATTATAATAGGTATCATAGTGACCAGCTACGTGTTGCAGTGATCAGCAGTTTCTAAGAGACAGAAGTAACCAGAACTGGAACAGCAACTATTACCTGAGCAACTAACAAACTGAAATAGACAGGCTGGGGGGGGGGCTGACATCTTCTGCTACATACCAACAAAGAAAAGCCCAGGTTCTGATGGATTCACTGCTGAATTCTACAAGAAATTTAGAGAAGATCTAATGCCACTACTTCTCAAACTCTTTAATGAAATTGAAAAGGAAGCAATACTCCCAAAGTCATTCCTGGAAGCAAGCATTACCCTGATAGCAAAACCAGAGAAGGACCCAACCAAGAAAGAGAACTATAGGCCAATCTCCCTAGTGAACATAGACTCAAAAATCCTCAATAAGATACTGGCAAACAGAATGCAGCAAATCATCAAGAAGATTATACACCATGACCAAGTGGGATTCATCCCAGTGATGCAGGGATGGTTCAACATATGCAAATCAGTAAATCTAATACGCCATATTAACAGAGCCAAAGATAAAAATCTCACAATCATCTCAATAGATGCAGAAAAAGCATTTGACAAAGTCCAAGACCCATTTGTGATAAACACTCTACAGAAAATTTGAATAGATGGCCTTTATCTCAATCTAATAAAAGCTATCCTTGACAAACCAATAGCAATATTGTATTTTATTTTATTTTAAAGTAAAACTGACATAAAAATTTCTGTTGTTCAAGCCAGTTTTGGTTAGACTTTTTGTTGCTTGCCTCCCTAAATATTCTGACAGGTGTGGATTTTGGTGCCAGAGCTTGGTTCCTGTGGGTAACCAGCCATAGTTCAGTGTGCATTAGCTGAGTGGAGGAGTCACGTGCAGGAACAGCAAGGGCTCAGCCCTGTGCCAGAGTAGGAAGCTGCCTATCTCTGTTGTGCAGGCAAGACAGGTGGTCATCTTGTGGCTACTGCATGTGGCATCACTCAGACCTGATGAAGCCGTAGCACTTGGAGGCCTGGTAGGGCGTTTTCTCCATCTGGAGGAAGACCCTGCCCAAGAGACAAGGCCAGGCTGAGGGCGCATGTCTGACCAGCTACTTACTGAGAGGCTGCAGTGCCAAGTACAGTCCAGATCTGGGGATACACAGTGGACAAATCCTTGCCACTTGTTGGTGGATCAAAGCTGAGGACAAACCTACAAATAGTATATTTACACAGTCATAGTCCCAACCTGTGGTTGATATCCAGATGTCCCCTAAAGCCTCATGCACTCAAAGGGGCGACTTTTGGAGGTGACTGGATCATGAGGGCATGGTATTCATCAGTGAATTAGTCCACGGGTGAGTTTACAAATAATTGTGATGTGAGAGGTGGAGCCTGGGTGGACTTGGTCACTGGGGGTGTGGCCTGGAAAGACCTCTCTCCTTCCCTCCTCCCTTGGTTATTCTGCTTCCTGCCTCCATGCCATGAGCTGCTTCTCCTCTGCCATGTCCCTCTGCAATACAGCCCTGCCTTGGAACCAGGCGATATGGCCTAAAACCTCTACAGACTGTGAATCAAAACAAGCCTTTCTTCCTTAGAGCTGTGGCTGTCAGGTTTTGTGTGTCAGGGATGCAAAAGTAACTGATTCACTACTCTCAAGATACTGTAAATGGGTGGTTGAAGTGATCTACAAATCACCAAGTTCAACCCGGGGGATACAGGCTATTCCTCATGGAGGCAATGCCAGAATATGCTCCCAGCTAGCTGTGCTAAAACTAAGTCAACAAAGCTGGAAATGCGTAGAGAAAGCGAATGTGTTATCAGGAGGGATATGAACAGCCTGTGATATGGAAATGGTGGTTTCTAAGGAAAATGGATTTTTCCTGTTTATCCAGTGCTTTCCACAGATCTGGATTTCTCTCACCCTCAGAAGGGTGTATCAGGATTTCCAATTAGTCATCAAGCCAGACCATCTTTCCCTGTGCAGATTTCATACTTTTCAAACAACTTTCAGGAAAATAAACTGTAAACTCACTTGAAAGAAATATTTTCCACTGCAAAAAGTATTTATGATAGAGAATCTAAAAAATTTATGCTAAAATGTAGGTAAACCATAGTAAAGATGATTGTTATCTTTTGCATTAGAAAGTTTCACATACATTAATTAGTATTAGTGTACTACACATATAATACCCCTAGGAAATTTAAACTTCAACAGTTTTAATTGTGATATAACAGAACCCATGTTGTCACAACTCTGATTTAGTAATATTTTCTCCTTCTCTTCCTATCCCCCTTTCTCTCTCCCAACATCTCCTTATTTACCATCATCTTAAAGGTTGAAGAGTGTTGTACTGGTGCTAGATAAGAAATACACAACTGTGCTCCCAGTATACCTACCTGTGATAAATGCCTCATGCTCCTATACGTCATATCATAATGTACTACATACATGAGCTCAGAAAATATTTATAATATTTTTGGATGCGCTGTTTAATGGCTCAATGAAAAAAATAAATGAATAGTTGAACCTGGATCAGAACAAGCAGAACAGAAACTTGTCACATAGAGTTATAAAGTTAACTAAGGACCTTTATGTATATCACTATTATTGAATGTCACAGTGGGTGAGGTCAGTATCATTGTTCCCAGTTATAGATGACAGTGAATTTGATGAAAGCTGTACAGCACACAGCTAGTGACTAAGAGAGAGTCAGGCCGCTGGTGTAGAATTCTGGCTCCCTCCATTACTGAAGGACAAGAGCTACAGCTCGCTGTCTATAATAGGGGATAATAATGTTATCAACCACATGATTCTTTTGGGAGACTTAAATGAGAAAATTTATATAAATACCCAAGACAGTGCCAGGGAGGTAAAAAGCATTAAATAAACATCAGCTATTATTGTTTTTGCCATTGGGTGCCTTCTATTTTTTCACAAACTACTGTTGTACTTTAGTTAAGGCTTCAACCAAGAGGGATATAAGGACCATAAATAACATTCATGGAAATAAAATGGACCTTCAATAAGAAAGCCATTAGAAATTGTTGGCATTTCTTTCTCTTTGTGGCCACAAATTCTCTAAGACTGTTTTTCTCTAAATGCCTATTCCATTGTCTTTCTTTGCCGACGTTTCTCTCTCCATGCTCATCAGTAGTAAATTCCGAAGGGACAGAGGGGTCCCCTCTGTGCAGACTTTCAGTGTAAACGCCCACCATTGTCTGACTGCTTTCTGGTCTCTACACTTAGGCCAATCAGGAACGACTGCTGGGATCACCAGGGCTCAACTTGGGAACAGAGATCAGGCCTTGTGTAGACTTTCCTTTCTCGGTGAAGGCAAGAGCAGAGAGCGGACAGTTACCCCCAAATCTTACTTTGAGGAGTTTTTGGGTACGGAAAACCAGATTGACACCAGCGACTCAGTCTGACCATTCTGCCTCCAAGTGACTCGCGCCTTTGTCTGCAGCCTGACTTCCTGCAGTTTAACGTGAGCGACTGCGTTCTCGAACCCTCCCTCTTACTTCGGATGGTGCATAGACAAGGTGTATGACTCCAGTTCCTTCCCCAGGGCACCCTGTGTGGCTGATGGAGTTCAGAATGCAGCTACCCGTGGATTGGATTGGTACCGACCTGAAGTTACCAGTCTGGGAGGCTGGTTTCTGTCTCTCCTGGGTCACCTCTTGGCAAACCCCGGAAGTGACCCAGTCCCCAGACGCTTCTCACTATTGGCAGCACTGGTACTGTTTGCTGACACCTTCCTGGCACAGCGTTGCTGCTGGCCTGTCATTATTCCCCAGTGTATTTTTACTGGCGTGCTATGGTTTTCCTTTCTGGGACATTTCTCATTTTCTTCACAGTTTCTTTCATTGTTGATGTGTTCCGTTGAGGAGCACAAAGCAAAGACTTGGACCCATGATTGTTATCATTTTAGAGTAAAGATAACTTCTATCAGAAACTTCAATAAAAATAAGTTTGACATCCACTTAGAGTGGCATATTTTAATTTCATTTGAAAAGAAGACATTAGAGTCTTTGTCTATCTGTAAGACTTATTCGCCTTGAAATACTGGGATCATGTATTGTGAAAACTGAAGGATTGATTTTATTTGAATTTTAGAGAGTTTTAAAATAAGCTTTTTGAAGCTTTCTGACTGATTACTCTTTTATTTAAATGACCTGTGTGACTCCAAACATGACTGTTTTCATGAATTCTGCATTCACCAATTGTTTCAATGAGCTGCCTAAAACTTATTCTTGTGCTGTGTAGAGAAAGGCAATGTGACCAGGCATGGTGGTGTGTGCCTATAATCCCAGCACTTGGGAGGCTGAGCCAGGAGGATCACTGTGAGTTTGAGGCCACCTTGGGCTGCATAGTGAGATCCTATCTCAAAGAAAAAAATTGTATAGTCTTCAAAAACAGTTATCAGAGAAAGGCAATGTGACATCTTTTAGCACCTCTTCTACTAGAGGAGTGGATTATCTCCTTTACCTTTAGGATTTCCAATTGCCCTCAAAGGGAGAAAATGGTAAGAAACAAAACTCTTAAAATTGCTTACTTTCTTCATCTAGAAATAGCCAAATAGGGCCGGTGAGATGGCTCAGCTGTGTAAGCGCCTGCCTCGCAAGCGCGAGGTCCTGAGTTTGACTCCCGGAACCCACACACGAAAAAAAGGGCCGGTGATATCACTCAGCAGCACGGGCACCTGCTGGCGTGCGAGGTCCTGAGGTCGACCCCCAGTACCCACAAAAAAAAAAAAGAAATAGCCAAATAATCAACTTATAGTTTTACTCAAGTCATTCTATCCAAAGCTGAAACTTAGAAAAACATGGACAAAAATCTCACACACATCACAGGATCATGTTTGAAATAGTGAAATACGTGGTAACTGGGGGAATGAAATGTCAGACTTCCGGCCCAGGTTTTAATAACCCATTCACATCTTCCTTGACTTGTGATTTTTACTGCCTTCTAATCATAACTTGTCTCAGAGGTGAATTCTATAAAATGAAATATTTGGAGTTAAATTTATTATTTCTTATTACTCTCTGGACTAATTCTTGGTAAGGCTATGTGTATGCACTGGGCTATTCGATCCGATGCACACTTTCTATGCTTTCTACTTGGTCTCTCAATAGCATCTAGTGCTATCGCCGCCATCACTGAACTTGCCCTTCGTGGAAGCTTTTGTCTTCCCTGACTCCAGGCACTCATCAAGCTCTCATCTTTTCTCCTACTCTGGCCACACTTTCTCATTATCCTTTTTCAACCAACAGAGCTCTGTCAGGTCTTGAAACAATGGTGCTCCAAAGGGCCAGTCCTGGATCTTTTTTCTTTTTTTATACGCTCTAGATTAATCCAAGTCTTCAAATATTGTGAATTCTCTCAAATTTAGATGTCTCAACTAAGCCCTAAAAACGTCTTAGTTAACTTGGGCTGCTGTAACAAACACCATGGACAGGACTCATTAAACAGCAGACATTGATTTCTCACAATTCTAGAGGCTGGAAAGTCCAACAGTAAGGCACTGGTAGATTCTGCGTCTGGTGGGGGTTGGCTTCCTGGCTTATAGGTGGCTGCCTCCTTACTGTATCCTCCCAAGATGGAGAGAGGAGAAGGAGGTGCATCTCTTTTGTAAGGGTACGAATCTCTGCATAGGGATCATCCATGACCTACTTACCTCCCAAATGCTCCATACCCACTTACCAGCACATTGGGGTTTAGAGTTTTAACATATAAACTTTGGGGGTATGGATATGTTCAGTTCATAGTACCTGGTATATCCAATTGGATATCTCTTTACTACTTTACCTCCATCATCTGAACCTAAAGTCCAAGCTAGGATTCAGGGAGGATCAGGGCTTACATGGGTCTCAAACTTCCTCAACTTTTGTTACCAGCTAAGTCACATATCCTTATCTAATTAGCCTCTGCCATGGCAGATGAACAGATGTTGGGAAGAGAATAGGATCCGAGTTGGCCAGGTTCACAGGACGCTGGAAGAAGAATAGCATCCTTCAAATTGAACAGGAGCTGGGGCTTTCATCAGAGAGCCCCACAATGAGAATGAGAGGGTGATGGGTGTGAGTCATTGGAGGAGGTGGACGTTGAGATCTTGGGAGGAAGGGGACAATGGTTTATGGGAATGTGGTATTCTCTCTGGCTCCTAAGGAACTGAGAAGGACCAGAAAGGAAAGTGAGCTCTTGACACCTGTGAGGTCTGTAAGATGAGCCTGTGTGAGGAGGAGGAGGAGGAGAAAGAAGAGGAAGAGGAGGAGGAGCAGCAGCAGCAGCTGGGATTTCACTCAGTCTTCTGCAGGGGCAATGTGAGCAGGATGCCATGACACCTGCCCCCAGGAAAAACAGTTAATGTCACTGCCGGGTCTAATCCCGGTGATCTGAAGAAAGACACAGCTGGAACTGTTGGGAAAACATGGAAAATGAGTGACTAGAGAGACTGTTCAGGAAAAGACGAGGTAGATTTTTTGGAACTAAAATATATGATTTTTGAATTCAAATAATATAGTCCATGGTGATAGGAATGATTGTAGCTGAGACCTAAATTAGCAGCCCAAAGAAAGAATGAGATGGAAATATTGAGGGAAATGATAAAAGGATTTGTGATTAGATCCAGACCCCTAAATGTGTCAACAATGATAGTATCTGAAAGAGGAAAAGAATTTTAAAATTTATTAAATAACACTTTAACTTAATTTTTCCTATTTTAATCAAGTAATGTTACATTATAATACATTTTATTGATAGGGGAATAGAAAAATAAATTGGAGGAACAAATTGAAAGTCTAGGGATGGATCCCAGACTATATACGAGATTTTATATATCACAAAGGTGACATTTTCAATATAGACAGAAAACCAAGCATTATTTAATAAATCAAGCATAATTGGCTTTTTCTGGAATAAAACTAACTTGGAGTTCTACTTTATGTCAAAATAAGACCAGATGGAGAAAAGATTTAAATACAAATAAATAAAACAATAAAATGTTAGTAGGAAATACAGGAGACAACATACTTAATCTAGGTTATGGAGATAAGTTGGGCCTTGACAGAAAACTCAGAAGCTATAAAAGAATTAGAGTAATATTTTGACTTTGTAATAGTAAACTCACAATCAGCAAAATATATGGAAATGCTAGATTTAGGAAAAGTAATGCAACACAAACAGATAAAAAGTTTAATACTCATGATGCAAGGTCTCATAAATTGACATCAAAATAAAAAATAAAAATAGCCAGAGCATACTAACAAGAATTTCACAGAAGAGCAAATTTGAATGACCAATAAAATAATCCTCAAATCCTCTGGTAATCAGGAAAATAAAAATTACAGTAACAAAATAACTTTTTACTGACTGATCTAGCAAGAACTGAAAAAAGTTAAAAAAAAAAGATAAATGCTGTCATGGTGGAGCCTTTCTTGGAATGTTATTGGAAATCCAATTGCCTCAGCCATGGTGGAAGCTATTGTATTTATTAAAGTTACTGACACACCTACATTTTGAATCAAACTTCCCCCTGCAAATAAAAATACCAATACACAAGAATAGATTTGTAGGGACATTTGTGGTTGGAGAGCAGTGGTAACATGAGAAGGGAAGAGGAAGGGAAGAGAAAGGGGAAAGAAAGGAAGGGCGAGAAAAAAAATGAAACAACATACTAAATGCCCATCGTTGGGGGAAATGTAGTATAAATTATAATACGTTCAATCAATGCAAAAGGATAAACCACTGAACAGGTAATTAGACACACATTATTCAACCAAATGAATTTCTATGAAGCACTGTTAAGTGGGAAGAAAAAAGAGCAAAATTCACCAAATTATCAATTGCAAATGACTGTTTCCTTATAAGTTGTCTTCCTTCTCCTATACAAAGTGTGATAAAAACATACGGTGAATATTTTTAAAAATTTAAAATTTATTACAGTAAAATACATGTTGCCATTAATTCCCCTCAAAAATCTCCCCCTTCCTTGCTTCAAACATACTTATCCCATCTTTCTTGCTACTTTCTGAAGCAGTTCTTCAAGTCCTCTTTTCTGAGTGTCCTTAGTTGCACTGTTGGTGCCTTGATGTACTGAATTGTTTCAAAGTGCTTACCTTTCTCAGTCATTTTGGCTTTGGGGAAGAGTCAGAAGTCTCACTATGCCAGATCCAGTGAATAAGGTGGATGAGGACACACCGTCATATGATTATTTCACAGAAATTGCCCTAAATGTTTGGTCAATGAGGAACGATCTGAAGATGCAGTGACTGTTTAAACCGAAAGGAATGCATTACTGTAAGAGACCCATTACCATTAATCCTCCTCAGAATACTCAGAATACTCCCCCTCACTCTGATCAGGACTCTCGCATTGTTCTTCACAGTGTGTCTTTTAGCATAATAAGTCATTTATTTATTTAAACATTCACTGTAATCTTAGATCACTCTTTGTGAAGTATAAACTCTGTAGGGCAGGGACCATGTTTGCCTGGGGCATTAGGTGCACCATAAAAAATTATTTAAAGAAAACACACATAACTGGAGAACCAGAATTTTTCCTAGCACCTCTGAGGTGTGACTTAGCTTTGTATCTAATCATCTACTGGTAGTTTCAATTCATACTAATCATCTCCAGGAATTTGCTATATGCTTAGAATTGCAGATTGGAAAACAAGAAATCCTCGTGGATTGTGATGGTCTAATCTTCCAGAAGTCAGCTCGCAGCTGCCTGGAGACTATCAAATGTAACCAACTCTAGGCCCCTGTCTGCTGAAGATGGATTAGACCTGTTAATAACTACTTTGTTTGTCGGGGGACCCTCATTTTGGGAAGAGAGGAGAAATTTACCAGATTCAGGGACTTTTTTATTCTGCAGGGCACAGGCACCCTTTCAAAGATAAACAAATACAAGCTTGTTTCTAAGTAAGATATTGAGATGTCAAGATGATCCAAGAAAAGATTTTTGCTGGGAGAAAGGATGTGCAGAGAAAATAAGGGGGTTGTTATTATAACTTTGTAGATTATTATTTTTGAGTCTCTCTTAGTATTGCCAGGAGGCAGATCCTATGTCTTCCCTGGCCCAAAATTGAGCTGGGTCTGGCTCAGCATCCATTTAGTTCTTCCCATCCTCTGCCCCTCCAACTTGGGCATCATCTGGGATGATGGAAGGAGGTGGGGAAGACAAAAGGTACACTCTCTTGCCCCACTGTATTCTGGGAAATAAATTTCCCATTTATCTCCTTGTGAATCATCTAAGATCTATTAAGCTCTTACACTTGAAGAGGAAATAATAAATCCAGAAGGACTTTAGGTGCCCTGCCTTTCACATACCTGGAGGAAAGGAAATACAGTACCGACATCCCTCAGGTCACCCTCCAGACACATTCCTATCAGCTAGCATGTCCTGTGTGCATCCCATCCCAAACCTGAGTGCTCTTTCACTTAAATACCCGTGTTACCCTTTGGCCAGTCCAGCTAGTAGTCCTTGCTACTCTGTGGTTTTAGGAAATTTTCCTAACTTGCTAAGTCCCAGCTCCTGGGTTTGAGATGGAAGAAGTATTTACCTGCTCAGCGTGGCAGTGAGAACCATGCCAATCTAAAGTGCTGGGCCTAGAGTGTGGCCCTTATTATATGCTTCTTAAGTGGTAACTCCCTAGTTTACTTGTGTCAAAGGTTGTGTTCCTTAAGTGAAGTCATTCATGTAGAGCATCCTTTAAATTAATAGAGAAATAATTCTCAACATCCTCATTTTCAGCATAATATGGGAAATAAAAGATGGAAAATGATACAAAGGAATATGTGTTTAGTGGCCATTGAATGAATGCAATAGTCTAGAGAAGAAGGTGCCAATCAGGCCGACACAGTCACAACAAGTAGGGTTGGGGTACGAAAGAGGAAGGAAAGGATCATTAGGCACACAGCATTGGGCAAACCAAGATGTGGACAGAGATTGTGGATGTTTTGTGGGGAGAGCACTGAAAAGTCTAATTTGACTGCATCTGGCATGTTCAAGGATGCAGGGGCACAAGGTCTAGGCCTTTCCTCAGTGGGCAACAGGGTGACGCTAAAGGCTCTTCAGTCCGGGACTGATGGTCCCTCATAGCACATGTAGTCATGAAGTTTAAAATGTTGCACCAATTGTATGAAAAGAAAATAGGGAAGTTTAATTTGGTGATGATATTTCATTTTCATTGGAGAAAGGAAGGAATGAAAATAGGGATCACTGTCAGGAAACTGAGGCACAATGATTAGCGCTGAGGAGGAGAAGCCAGCAGGGGAAGCTGGGAAGGAAAAAGTCAGTGCTGGATCAGCCTGGGGGAGCCATGGACAGAACATGCTGGGGAGGAATGGAAATAGGGGTGGGGAGGGGGAGGGGTGTCAGAGTGATCTCTAAGTGCTCTGTTTAAAAGATGGAGAAAATCAGGATGCTGTGTATGGAAAAACAAGTTAGGAGAAACTTGAGTCATTTTTAGGAAAATGGATGCATCTTGAGACCATAATGTTAAGTGAAATAACTCAGACACATGAGCCTAAATGTTGCATGGTTTCCCATGTAAAAATAAAGAGCGAAATAAAAGATAGATACTAGGAAGTAGGGAGATAGATCTTTCTCAATGGGAGGGGGATCAAGAGATGGAGAGAGAGAGGTGGGAGGAGAGGGAAAGGGGATGAAAAAGGAAATTAAGACACATTAGGTACATGTATCAAATCCCCACAAAGAGTGTGAACAGTATGTACTACACACATGTATTAATAAAAAAATGAAGAAAGTAAAGAAAAGTGGCCTTGAACGGGGAGATAACAAACTCTTTGGAGTGATGCCTGCCTGCTGTGGAAGATAATGAGGAAGAGGAGAAATGGGTTATCTCCATGTCTGTACAGGGACTGATTGCTAACAGATAGGAAAGGGTGGTTCATAAAGTAACAAGGAAAACACTGTACATACACTGCTTAACCGAACTGTTTAGAACATAAGAATAGAAATTGTATTGTTAATGAAAGACACGATTTTAAAATAACACATTTTATTTTCGGAGGATGTTTTCACCCCATTAATCTAGATAATCGTGCGAATCGTTTAGGATGATCGATGTGGTCTTGGAACTGTCACTGCAGTCTGAATGATCCCTCTGCCCTCATCATCTCCTTAGCACGGATCTGCCCAGATGAGGACTGCGGACACCTAGCTACAAAATTCCTGGGAAAGGAACCTGAGGGTATGTGAGAGCGAGGTGAGCTTAGTGGTTATCCAGTTCTGGTGCACACCCACAGCTTTACGTTTTTGTTTTCTGTATTGTTTTGTTCGTCTGTTTTCGTTTTAAATGGGCCACAATTACAGAATGCCTGTCCCCTGCGAATCCCAATTCAAGGAGTCAGGGCTTCTCTTCAGTGTGATTTCCACTCCCTGTCTGTGGCCTTCATCGTTCGCTCTGCCAAGCTGTAGGTTTTTTTTTTTTTTTTTTTTTTTTTTTTTTATTAGCCCAAATTCCCTGGACTGCAATCGTCTTTCTGCTCATGCCTGGTGAACTGTTCAGTTATTATTTTTCCAATATAGGAACAGCCTTAACTTAGAGAGTTATGCCTCATTAAAAGGAAAGGAGGAAAAGTAAGATAAAGGGAATAAAACTTTATCCCTTTCAGAGGCATTTTAACAGCCTTTTAAAAGTCTTTGGGCTTTTCTTGGCAGATGTGTACCATTCAGCCTTGCCTTGGTTCTTATATGTTTAGAGAAAGGAAAATACTCTCCCTGTTTGTGAAAAGCCACAAAGAGCAAAATGTATTTGAATCCTGTTATCTTGCCTCTTTAGTGTCTCCAAGAAGTTGTGTTATAAATAACCCAATAACTGTGGGATGGGGGGTGGATAGAGTTTGTTCTAAGTGGCAACAGGTGGAAAGCATGTGCTAGCAACTGAACTGAAAATCATGTCCTTTACATTTCTAATGAAAATCTCATGCATATTTGATCATTTTAAATGCAGTGGAATTTTTGATTGGCTTGGAGACAACTCGAGAGAAGAGATAAATTATGTGTCTTATGATTTATAAAAGAAGATACAATTTAGTATTAATTTGATTTGGAATGAAGGAGCGGATGAGGAAAATCCTAAATGTTTTTCAGTTTCATGGTCGTATTACTTCTAAATGCCATGGGATGCGAGTCTAAAAGCTTTACCAAAACGATTATTTCATTTTTTCAATGTGGGTTAACTTAGGCTAAATAGCTTTCTTGTTGGATTCTGCCCTCCCCTTTGCCTTGCCTTCTAGAGCTAAATGTAAAAAGAAAACTAAATTCAGAATTAGGATATAAAAGAGAAAAAATGCAGATAAGTTTCTGGCATTCGTTGCAATCCAGGGAGTGCTTGGCATTTTGTTCAGAATATTTGGAAGTGGACTTAAATTTCAGAGATGCCTACCTCTGGGAACCAAAGCGCTAGGCGAAGTAATCTGCCAGTCCTTGGAGAAGCCTGTGAGTAGAGCCAAAAACGTTTTGCCTGTGGTATGGGACAGGGCTTCCTGGTGCTGCCCACCCACACCGCCATCCACCACACACACCATCGCGAATGTTCCTGGGTCCCAAACAGAATCAAAACTGGGCAGAGCCCACTTGGCAGAGTCAAAAACACATGATGAGGTGCGTTCTGGCTTTTGGAAGCAGAAAGGCCTGGTGATTTCCAGCTGGTCTCAGGCTTGGCACTGGTTCGTCTCGTGGAATGGGGCACACACTGCACACCCTGTCTGCACTTGGGCGGGCTGATGTCCCAGGTCGGGACTGAGACAGCAGGCTGGACGTTGGCCTTTTGGTTGCCTGGCATTGGCCCAAATTTGCAAGGGACTTTGAGAAGAACTAACCTGCTGTACCTCAGTTTCCTGGTGCAGAATGTCACTGCTTTCTCAGAAAGAAGCCTGGGAAAGAAAGCCTGGCTGAAATGTCACCTCTGTTTTTTGTTTATCTTCTCTTCCTGTTTGCCTTTTGACTCTGCATCTCAGCTTGGCTTGGGGATTTGCTTTTGCGAGAAAGACAAGCAACCACATTCAACAAAAGGATGGGAAAGGTGCGTTGCCAAGTTTAGAACCCTCTCGAACGTGAGCGCTTTAAAGCCACCTCCTACCCCTTGAGATTCCACTTTGTTTATTCTTGGCTAACAGAAGCTTCCTGTTTTGAAGAAAAACAGCTTACAGAAAGTTTGCAAAGCCTTCTTGGACATCAAAACACCCTTCCCAAACCACATTTGATGATTTAACATGCAAATGAATCAAAACCACGTGAGCAACGTTTCCTATAATAATGTGTGGATTTCAAACATTGGGGAGGGTAGTGCTTAGTGACACATGGTTTGGTTAGAGAAGATCAAAAGGCTTGGAAACCAGTTTGAGATGCTTGCTAAGTCTCATTAAAATGAGGCCAAATCCAATCGCCCTAAGTTAAAATACAAGAAAATAATTATTATTAAAATAGCTCATGGAGGTGATTACTCTTCAGCCTCTGGAATCAAGACCCTTGTAGCCAAAATAATCTCCATCAAGTAATTGTAATAATGCTGGTGAGCAGCCATGGGACCAAAGTTCTCAACTGACCCAGGGAGGAGGGAGAGCAATTTGGAGACCCTCTACCCCGGCTCACTCATGTTCAAGCGTAGAGGCTGGTCTCCGGAGGTGAGGTACCCTCCATCACTGCTGATTGGATGAGTTTCTCAAAATGTTTGGTCAGCTGGACACACAAAACATCTATCAACTCTCGTACTCCACCATTCAAATTTCCAGCTCTGCTTCTAGATTCAGCAGCTGAGAAACTAATACCTGTTGAGATGGACTGCATTTTCCTCAGATATGTAATTTCTCCCACTCTGGAGTAGCTATGTGCACAGATGTATTAAGGATTACATAATTCCATGTTATCCCCCAAAGATCTATAGGGCGACCATTGACCATAGTGCTGGCTGTAGAGTTTGAAAGATTTAAATTCTTGATAGATCCCAAGATTCCATTAAGCATGTACAATGAGCAACTTATTATACGAGCCGAAATTTTGGAAAAACATCATGAATACAAATAAGGCAACCTTTTGAAGTTTAAAGATCTTTGAATCTAGCTGAGGGAATTCTGTGACAGAAGCAATCTTGAGACCCTGTGTATAGAATCTCACAGTTTCATGAAAATCTAGATTTTTTTATTTTTAGATGATAGAGAAATCCCTTTCTTGGAGATTACTGCAAACTTTCTGGAAACTGTAGCATGAATTCAGGAAGATGAGTAGAATTTTTAGACACATGAATGTGAGGGTAGCTGGGAGTATTGAGGTAGAATAAAACAGATAAAACAGTCACACCGAAGGCCTAAAGAAGTGAAACCCAGAGAAGATGGTGTGCAGGTCTGGAAAAGCTGTGAAAGCATCAACACAGTCACTCCAGCTGTGTACACCGGGCTGCAGATGTGCACCTCTGCAAAGCCTGGGCTCCCTGGGGAATGGAAGGACACAAGTAAGTCAACTTGGGGGATTCTGTGTCAAAACTTCTAACATCATTTCTTAATTACAGAATTTTTTAAAATGTTTAACACGCTTCTCTTCCAGAGAACACATTAAAATATAATATTCACCTACAGCCACCCCCAACAAATAAACTTAGCAAAAAGACTGCACTGCTAACGAGCTTGGTGCATCAGAAAAATGCAGTCACTGTTGAAAGTTGTTGTAAACATTTTGAGCTTGAACATGTGAAGCTCATTATTTGTTCTTAAGTAAAACATCTAGCACAGGCACAATGAATTATATGCTTTGTCATGGTTGTTGTTATTGTTACTTGGACGAGGCATTGGCAAGGATTTTTGTATCTTTGTGGACAAAGTGAGTGCATATCACCTAAATGATAGAAAGAGTTAAGGGACTTTGTAATTGGTTGAATGGCGCTCCTGGGGCATGCTCTCTACAGATACTGTTAGCCCAAAGATAATTCTTTAATGTTGTGATGAGGGGCTCCAATCTTATCTTCAACTAATGACTTAGATTAATTTATAAACATGTACAAATAGAATTTGCAGATCATGGGAAGTGATCACAGAATCTTAATCTAAACCTTAATGGACTGTAATGAGGGTCTGAGACATATAAAAAGGGAAAATGCAGTCCTATGTTTGAACTTTAAAATAACTGTACACATAGAAAGTGGCAGAGAAGTTTGCTGGGAATAAATTGGAAAGAAACCTGAAGATTAACAGAAGACAACAAGCTAAATATGCGACAGCAGGGAGTGGTGGTTTATAGAAAATGTCAGGTGACTGCACATGGTTTCAATAGACATATGGGGTCTAGATTGAGGGGGGCTGGGAGTTCTATTTGATCACATGTAGTAACTTTTATCCAGTATTTGTGAGGGCTGAAGATTCATCAGAGTTAAATGGGAGCCTATGACCGAGATAGTGGGTAGTCTTTAAAAGTAACACTTAGCCCAGTGAAGAGAAGGCTTAAGAGCATGTATGGTAACTGTGTGCAAATACTTGGATTGTTTTTTCATTTAGAAGACGAACTACACTTGATTTCTATAATCCAGTGATTCCTTACAGTCTTTTATAAGGTATTGATTGAATGCAGGCTCTGTGTCAGGCAACATGCTCAGGGAGAGAAGAAATGGGAATAAAACAGGTTCCTATACTTAAGAGCTCAGCCTGTGGGCTGGGACATGGACACCCTAACACCGAAAACAGCATGAGGTGTGCTACCTAACACAGCGTTGCTCTGCAATCAAGAAGAAAGGCGCCACTAAATTTCCCTGGAAGGCATTTAGTTTTGTTTTTTAAGCCAGTGTCATATGTCACAAAGCTTAATCATTTAAATAGTTTATTAGATTTGTCATTTAAAAAAGAAAAACACAGCTGATTATAGCTCTTATCTCATAGTTTTTCCTTTTCCTGCAGGCAACTGTCATCAGGTCTTTCAGCTGATTATTATATATTATCTCCACGTCTCTTCATGGCATGGTTATAGTACTATTTCTTAATTTTTCTGTTTTAGGCTTTATTTATTGAATTCCCCTTATGGAAGATGAGAATTTATTTCTCTTTCCTAGCACAATACATATGTACCCCTCCACTCTCCAATATAACTATGTTGTGTCTTTGTTAAAGCTAGTATTCTGCTATCATGGGTAAGAAAAAAAAATATATTACCAGCTGAGACATATAAAATATGAATAGTTTTCCCTTCTTGTACAACTTTTTATTTTCTTTACAATTAATTAATATATTTCTCATTTTAAGATATCCTTCATTTTATACACTCTTATCACAGACTCACCCCAAAACAGTTCATCAGTTGTCTCAATCTTTTCTTAAAACATCCAGGGGAACCAGGTTCCTACTGAACTTCGTCTTCCACAATTTCTCCCAAGGGCTTCCTAGATGCTCCAGTGAAACTGCGGTGTTTTCTAGGGCACTGCACCATTGTGGGGTGTCTTTGCCCAAACTTTCTGAAGCGCTCCTTTGCCTTTGTCCTCTCCCAGGTCTTCTGTTATAAGGATCTCTCATCTTCTTTTGGTTGCCAATCTTGTGTTTTTTTAATTTATTTATTTATTTTTTTTCGGGCAAGCACCTGCTTGAGGAGTTTCCTGCAAGAAATCAAGAGAGGCTTTTTTGAGGAGTGGCCCATCTGACAGCGTCTTTACTTCAGTGCTGGCTGATGGTTTTTCAAGATCTAGACATCTAGACTGGAAGCACGTTCCTTGAGAATCTTACGGCCGTGCTTTTCTACCTTCTGCCTTCCAGGGTGCTGGAGGTCTTTCTGATTCTTGAGGTTTTATGTGTGACCTCTTTGCTTTTTCATCTTTTGAAATTTTTAGGATCTTCCTGTTGAAATCTCACCATGATTTACCTTCATATTCATCTATTTTTGTTTAACATGCTGGGCACTTAGTAAGCTGTTTCAGTTTTATTCTTCCTTCTTGGAAACTTTTGTTTTTGCTTTCTACCTCTCCTCATTTCTCTAATCTTTCTTGAACTTGTGTGTGTGTGTGTGTGTGTGTGTGTGTATGTGTGTGACCATATTCATCTTTCTCTTCTATTTACAACACTTTCCTTTCTCTTTTTTCAAAAGTAAGCTCTAGCTCTTATTACATGGTTCCATTAATCACTTAGCTCCTTGATGCTGTTACTTTAAAACTGTTGTAATTGAAGTTTTCTTCTCTCTGCACATCTTTGTTTCAGCCAAATTGTTTTGTATAATGTATGTGGGCGAGGGAAGGAGCTTCTTTTCTGTTCTATATATTCTGTTTTGGAAGCTTTCTTCAAGGGCCCAGTAATTTTTGTATTTAGGAGCAAAGCAGTCCCAAGCTGACTTGACGTTTTGAAGGCATGAATGAAGACTGTTAATTATCAGGTTCACTAGCGAGCAATTGGGCTGGGCAGCTTAACAGAGAATATCCGCTGTTGATACGTTTATATCTTTTTTTGTTTTCTTTTGTTTTGTTTTGGCAAAGAAATATTTCCCATGGAAGATTTTTCCAACATCCTGCCTGACAGCTAGTGTTCTGGGAGCCAAGTGGATACAAAGAGCTGGGGTGTTGCTTCAGGGTGCATAAGATTACTCTTTCTCAGGAAGATCTCTGCACCATCAGCTGTGGCTGCTGCCATGTAGCACACTGCTCTCGGCGCAGTAAGCTAGGGAGGGACTGGCTGGCATCGTGAGAGGGAACAGGCCAACGCCTATTTCCTGAGATTCACTTCCGATCTTTATCTACACTCCTCAATCTCATGTGTCAAGGTGCTTGATGAGGTTGGATTCTGAGCCTTTTGGGATTACGTGCTGTGTATCTGGGTTGGCTTTTGGTTTTCTCTATTGCTGGCTTAGTACTTCCATTCTTTGAGTGTTCAAGTTATTTGCCCTTCATTCTTCTGCTTTATAGCCTTTAAGTTTGTTTCTTGTATCTTGCTTTACTTGTTCTTGAAGATTATGAGTGTGTATGTAATTGTGTACTTATATATCCTTGAAGATAGGTTTTGTAGTGTGTATATTATATACATATGTGTCATACACACATATACTGTTGATTCGGGATTACCTTTCTGCATGTGTTTAATCTACTTTATTTCCTTGGAAGGATCTAGTGTGTTTTGCAGAGCATGTGGTATTAGTGAAAGACTTTGAACAGTAACTCAGATTCTTCACTGAAATCAGTGGTGAACAAACACAAGAATCACAAGAGATGTGGACACCATATGAGAATTGAGAAGGCATTGAGTGGCTGGCACATGGGACATCTGGGGTCCCAAGGGGAAATCTGCAAGATGGGAAACCGAGGAGGAGAGCACTCTGTCAGTAGGGAGCGGAGAAGAGAGGAGACAAAGATGGTTTCGTAGCTTGCACACTGGGAAAGTGGGTGGACAGCAGTCCGCGAAACCATATTAGGAGTCACACACATCCCACAATGGCCTTGGTGGCCTCAGCTGGGATGATGCCTTCCATGTGACAGTTGTGCCTTAGGCAGACAGTGGTAGACAAGGGTGCACATGGCTTGGTTTCCAAAAAAGGCCAATAGATCTTCAACTCCTTTTAAGCTGCTTGATCTTGATTAAAGTGGGAGTGGGAGAAGCACACGAACGAGGAGCGGAGAGGAAAGAGAAATAAAGAGAGGCAGAGAAAGAAGAGGCACAGAGCAAAAGGACTCGTGGTGATGACATTATTGCTGTGCTTTAAAACTGAGCTTTAGATCTGTAGGAGTCATTTCTGTTCTATCCCAACAGGGAGAAATGAGCTGAGCTCTTGGGGTCATTGACTAACAGGTCTACCAGATGGGTCTGGGATGAGTGATGGGAGCAGAGCTTTCCAGCTCTGGGTTTAAGGTGCAGCAATGCATTATTAAACCTGTTTGTAACACAATGTGTAGGATGACATCATGTCCCCGAGTGTGTGCGACCTCACCAAAAATGTGTGCCCTGCTGTGCAGGAAAAGTGGAACTCCAGGATATAAAATGTTTGGCAGAAATTATAGAACCTTATAAATAACTGCCTACCCCTTCTTCTCCCTAGCCTCTCAAACTACTTTCCTTAAAGGAGGAAGAAAAGTGCTTCATGCAATTCGACATCAAAAAGACATGATTTTTTTTTTCAAAAGTTGAAAAATAAGCATCTGAAATGAATGAAATATGAATAAAGCCTCAGGAAATTGTGAGTTTTAGTCTGGTATCTCAGTCACAGTCTGCCAGGAAATAATAACCATGAACTAGTTAGAATGGTGGAATTTTAATGTAGGGAATTGGTTATTCTGGTGTTTGAAACCTAAGCAGCCTAATGGGATAGTGAACAGCTCAGAAATGAATAAGGGCAGGAAGACACTGCCACCTCTGAGCTGGCCTGAGGGAGCAAGTGGAGCAGATGGGGCAGGAGAGAGAGATGAAGCCACTGGAGGAGAGAGAGAAGTGCCCCTGTTCCTTGCTTCCTGTCTTGTACTCTTCGACTTCCTTCTTCTGGGCTGACTCCAGGTGGGGACCAGTAGAGGTGGAAACCAGAGAAACTCAACACTGCAAAGCAGAGGAGGGGAGGGCGATGAATAGATCGGAGGACATGGTCCAGAACCAGAACATCTAGAGATACAAATGCTGTCCTAAGAGGATGATCGCTGTCTGCAAAATCCTTATCAACTCAGCACATGGAGGTGGTCATTCAGCAGATCCAGAATGAGGTGTGGAATAATTAGGAGCCAACTTAAAGCTGAATATTACAGAGGATGAAAATATCTACCAGTTTCATGGCCAGAATTTTTCACTTGAGTCTAGCAATGGGCCTTGTCAGTATGATTCATTGTGTTTTACTTATTATATGCTGATAAGATTGAACATAGACAGCATTCATAGGAAATGTATTGGCAGGATAAAATTAAAATTTGCATTTGATCGATGTTATCTTTGCTGTTGATGTTTTTAATACTAATAATACTGATATAAAATACTCATGCATTGATTTATAACTCAATAACTCACTGCTAGGTGTTCATGTTGTTCTCAGAGGGCAATCCTGTTCCCAGACATTCCTATGGCAAGATTGAAGTAATTTCTTTAAAAGTTATATTGGACAGTTGACTGTTGAAGCAATGTTCTATTATTAACTAACATGTAATTAGCTCATTTAAAAAATACCTCAACTGAATAGCATGTAACTCAATACAATCTACCAAAGTGGAGAAATCCACAGTTTCTCACAAATGGGAGCAAAATTACAGTGTAGGGAAACTGGAAATAAGGAGATGCCAGCTGGCAGGACACGAAGTGTTTCAGATTACTGTGTATTTATGATCTCTGTGTTCTTGAAAAAAAATCTATTAGATTATGCTATTTGAGAATCTTGGAATGCATGGCCCTGTGCCAACTTTATCAGAACCCTACATCTGAAGTTTAATTAAGCTGTTTTAAATTTCACCAGTATTTTAGAGTTTTGAAAAAGCAATAAATGTAGGAACTAATAAATAACAGTGGGAGAATGTTGAGATTGTCTCAGATGGCAGCATTCAGTGTAAAATTATGGACTGTTCGTACCATATACAGTACTATACTTGCTTTATTGGATGCAAACATGACAGGAAGCAGTATTCTTTGCTCAAGAGTATTCAGAAAAATAAGTGGATGCAATATGGGAGCTGTAACTGTAGAAATTTACCAAATTTGCTTGTGGTAATTCAAGTCATTCTCCAACATCATGTCTCATCTCAGGCCAGGATCTAAGGGGAAAGGCAGGGAAACTTCTTTCATATTCACCTTGATGAGAGAATTTTCTTGGCTGATCACATAGATTGGCATCACAGTGGGGGCACACGGGAGAGGGAGCGATCAAATGCTGAGACAGAACACTGAGATCAGGGAGGAGCCAGGATCTTTCCTCCATAACAACTTACTGTCTTGAGAACCATGGGGCCCCATGAGAACGACTTTAGTCTCTTTCAAAGACATCATTCCCGGTGAACCAATCACCTTCCACTAGGCTCCATCTTTTTAGGGTTCCATCATCATACTGAGGACCAAACCTCCAACACACAACCCCTCGGGGGATACCCTAAAATCCTATCCAAACTGAAGCCCCTTCCAATGCATGGGAACCAGAAGCCTATCCCATGGAGCTCTGTGCTGGCTGCTGCGGGAGCCATTGATGTAGAAGGCACAGAGTCCCCTTGATGTTTATAGGCATTTACAGCAGTTGTTGAAGGTGGTAACCAGCGCTGCCTGTCACATGAACAGCAGGTGACACAGGCTGGAGGATCCCAGAAGCTACAAGATGACTTCTGCTAAGTCAATCCAAGAGGACACAGAAAAGGAACTCTAGAGATGGCTCTTGTAAGATGAGCAGGGTGGAATCTTGAAGGGTGGGAGAAGGGAGGCTCTTAATAAAGAAGAGGTGATGAACATATGCACAGCTTGAGGACAAAGGTTTGATGCCAACTCAGGGTCCCATGACACAGTCTTCATGCGGTTGTGTGTGTGTGTGTGTGTGTGTATAAGAGAGAGAGAGAGAGAGGGGAGAAATCTGGTAGAAGGCTAAAACTCAGTATACCAAATATTTTATTTACTCACATATGTGACTGATTTCACCACTGAATTAAGTTCATTCACGAGTTCATTGACTCACTGAGAGGAAAGGAGATATGCTGCTCAAAGGATATACACTTACAGGAGGAAAAAGCACAAGAGAAACTTTTCTTTCTGTTTTTCAGTATGGCAGCTATAGTTAATGGTGATTTGCTCTACACTTGAAAAATGTAAAGTTGAATAGGTGTTAGCTGAGTAGTTGTAAAGTTGAGTAGGTGTTCTCACTACAAAAATGATAAGCATGGGAAATATTCATTTGTTACATAGCTAGATGTGACCCATTCCTCTATGTGTATGTAATTCAAAGCATCACGCTGTACACAACAAATACATAACATTTTATCTGGAAATTAAAAGTATTTGACAATCGACTTTATTTTACTTTATTGGAGTGTTTGGGATGAAAACCAGAGCCTCACATATGCTAGACAAGCACAGCCCCCAAATTAACTTTATCTTTACCAGAAAGTCAACTCACTGAAAATACCATTTTTTTTTTTTTTTGTGGGTACCGGGGGTCGACCTCAGGACCTCACGCGCCAGCAGGCGCCCGTGCTGCTGAGCGATATCACCGGCCCCTTTTTCGTATGTGGGTTCTGGGAGTCAAACTCGGGCCCTCACGCTTGCCAGGCAGGCGCTTACGCCGCTGAGCCATCTCACCGGCCCTGGAAATATTAATCACACCTACAAAATACCTTCACAGCGATGCTGAGATGAGTGCTGGGCTAAACGACTGGATGTAGGGTGTAGCTAACTGATTATTGCAGGCGACTGACCTATGTCTACCCAGCAAATTGATTGGCTTAGTGTAGACCTAAAAACTCTTTGCTGCCTGCTTTTTAACTGAATTGTGCAGACACCTTCGGACTTGGGCTTCCTGTCTGACGGGCTGTAGGCAGGTTCTACACAACACAATACCAGTGGGGAGGACTAGGTGCAGTCTTGTCTTTGATCTCATTGGCACTGGGAACCTGGCTCCTGCAGCTGTATGTCCAAGTGCCAAGGGGGTGAACTTCAGCCCCCCAAAGAACAGCCTGTTGGACCTCATGTCCCGAGTTGTCGCCTTTCTAATCTTCAGCTCTTTGTCATCAGAAGAGGGATACTGCTGTTGATAATTTGATAATAAGTACCCCTTTAAGAAGAAAATAGTGCCTGTGGAACTTTGTGTGGGTCATGAGTAAATTCTAGGCATAAAGAGTAACTGTTATACAGTTTATGCTGCCAAGCCCAGCAAACCCTTCTGATTAATATTTGCAGAGATACTAAATGCCAAACATGCCTTGCGTTTTACAACTTGGTGACAATCTTACCACTAAAGCTGTGCTATTGCAAACTTTATCTTGGAGAACGCACAATAAGTGGTGAAGTTGCTGTGGATAAAAGGAAGCAACTATTGACCAAATTATGTGCACTTGGACAGGAACATTTCCTGTGTATTTTTTTTAAATGGCTCGGTATGACTAATATGGTAAGAATGTTCTCATGTCCTCCAGGAGAAGAATGGAGGCAGGTAGAGCTTTGCAACAATTCATGGTCTCAAACCTCAGTAGACACCCAGGTCATTAACTAACCACATGCCTATGGCACACGGAATGGAATATCCAGGGTCTGAAACCACAGGCATCTTTCTTCTGGATTAAAAGAAGCAGCTTCACAGACCCAGACAGAAGAGGGATGTGGCGGTTTTCAAACAACTCTGATTTATGGTCAATAAGGTGCAAGGGTATGGTACAAAGAGTCAATGCACTGGGCACCTCTCTTCCCGTCCCCTTTTGAAACCCCTGACTGCTGCTGACAAGAGGTTCTCCTCTAAGAGGCTACCAAGAGTGTCACCATTGCAATACCCGTGCTTGGCTCTTGTTCCTGTCACCCAGCCCCACATCTGTGAGGTGGCACTTAGAGAAGAGCCACAAACGCCATGGCTTTGGTTACTAGCCAAGCCAGGGTGTGATATTTTTTCCTGTTTAATTAAAAAATAAAGGCTTGCCCATCTGCTCCTGCCAGCTATCTGAAAGTTCAAAAGGTAAAGCACATTTCCTTCAGCAAATAAGCCATGGAATGTATTTGCAAGTTGAGTTTTCATCAGCAGTTCCTGCTCTGAGCCACTTATTCCATTGCAGAGGAAGGTGGAATGGGTCTCCTTTCCTGAAAGGAAAAAAAAAAACAAAACAAGAGAAGAGCAACTTTATATTTATCAATTGACATCTGTGCGAGGGGCTTTAGGAATCTGGGGTCATGTTCCAGACACTCATATAAATTAATGCAGGCTTGGCTGAGAGGTAGTTGTTATACAGGCTGTGTTGGCCCCGGAAAAGGTCACATTGCCATTTAGAGAAAATAATAAAGTGATTCCATGCTCACTCTGGGGCCTTCTGGGAGCCATACTCAATGTGCAGAGTTTTCCACTAGAGACCAGGGCTCTTATTCATGAAACTTTGGAGAAAACCCCCAAAATGTCTCAATTTATGTTGATCCCAGGGTAAAGAGGATGTAAGTTGCTGTACTTTATAAAGGAAATGACAATTGAATTGGGGTCTGAAAGGTTGAATGGATTTCAACAATAGAGAAAGATGTAAACTTAGTGTCTGCTGCCTGCCTGGCTCATGTTCCAAAATCTGAGGTTATTTTTCAGTTACTTAAGAAAATTAGTTTGAATTCCCATCTTCCATACTGTATGTTAAGGTTTAGATCTAAAATGTCCCCAAAGTCTCATGTGTTTTGGAAGTGATTGGATCATGGGGGACCATGCTCAACAGTGTATTCATCCATTGAGGAATTTAGTAGCTGCATGAGGTGGGGCCCGTTTGGAGGTGGATCACTGGGGGTGTGACCTGGAAGGGTGTACTCCTGTCCCTGGTTCCTGCCTTCCCTCCTCTGCTTTCTAGCTGCCACGGATTCAACATTTTTCCTCTGCCATGCTGTTTCTGCCTTGGAGCCAGCTGACCATAGACTGAGTTCCCAAAACCACAAGCCAAATTAAATCCCTCCTCTATTACGTTGTGAGTGCTGGGTATTTTCTCCCAGAGATGGGAAAATGACTAATACACTACACTAATTTTGACACCCAATTTAGTAATCTTCCAAGGTCTTTTAGGGTCTGTGCTTCTCCAACTCACTGTTTCTTGCTTTGATCAAGTTCTCAGTTTTCTCCTTTGTGCTTTGTCATCTTAAACAATTATTATTTTCCTCCCAGCCCTACATCACACATGTCCTTGGTTTCTCAAATCACCACTGATTACATAGTGCACTCAACATGCATATCTTAAAACAACCAAGGAGACCTCAGCATGGCACAGAATTGGCAACTTCTTCAATTTCACCTCAGATCTCCCTTGTCCAGTGTCCAAGGAGGCCAGAGAATTCACCCCCTACCCCGGTAACCATGTGTTCAGCCTCATCTGCTTCGCTGTACGGAAAGGTAGGAAGGCCTCGCAGTACGGAACCGGAAGTTCCTACACACCCTCCCTGTGCCTTTCAGCAACTTCTTTTATAACCAAACTTCCTCATTACTTCTCAACAGCTGACTCCTAGATTACCACCATGAAGCAATTTAATGCTTCCTGTTTTAACAAATCAGACTCCTGGCCTCACCTTTTAACTCTGTTAAGCATTTTTTCTTCACTAAAGCAAGTGCTCCCTGCTCCCATGCTCTCCAAGCAATTTCCCTGTGTGTGTGCACGTGAGGGCCCACTCTGCACAGCAGGGAAGTGGTCTCTTTTCCTGTCTTTTCCACACGGGCTTCAGTGCAGAGTGGTAGGGGGAGATTATTCCCTGAAGGAGAGAACACTGAAACAAAGCATGGGATAACTTCAGGAGTAAAATTAGGTCTAACCTGCCCGGCTCAGAGGCTATGTGAAAAGGAAAGGGGCATAAGATGGATTCTTCCCACAGGCAAGTAGCAGAAACCAAATGCAAACCCACCGAAATTAATAGCGTAATTCTATGAGAGGTCAGAGAGTTCCTTTTAATTCCAGGTTTGGGTAACCCTAGGGCTCCAAAATGTGTCCTCAAGTTTTTCTTTTTTCCTCTGTCTCCAAACCATGTGATTTCTGTCTCCGCAAATAAAGTCTCTCTTTAGGGACCTTGGCATAGATAGGCTAGATGTTATCCACAAAACGTGCAAGTTGATGTTACCAACAATTTGCCACGTTGAAATAAAGACAAAACTCCGGAGCCAGATTATCCCATGCAGAATTTGCAAAGTAAAGGAGAGAGATCTAGTTCTAGCTGGTGTTAGAATGAAGATTTTAAAATGGTGGCCATGAGGAGGAGGTTCCGATAGTGGAGAGGGCAAGGATTTTCTAAAGAGACTTGGTGATAACTCCTGTCCTGAGTCCTCTCTGTGTCATGAGTTCCTGGTGTGAGCTCTGACCTACCTTTAACCTGGTGAGGATTCATCTCTATGAGTCTCTGAATTAGTAGACACAAATGACAGATGTCAGAGTCACTGATAAGCAAGCTAAAGCGTCCAGGGCAGCAAGCCAGAGGAGCTGCGGGGCAAGGACCCTCCCTGGTCTGTCGAGACTCAGTTTACCATGTAGCACAGGGAGGTCAGGTGGCACAAGGGCCAGTGTAGGCTCAGCCTTCGTTCTGCCCATGAAGGCTACCAAGAGGGGTAGGGAAAATCCAACATAAGAAAGTCGACATGAAGCAATTTCTTGGGAGATGCAAAAGGACTCAAAAGACACCCCCCAAAATGGTCAGGGTAACTACAGACAATAACTCTGCAATAATGATATCCAAAGAAACCACGAAGCATCCACCAGAGACAGAGATGGCTTTAAACATTTAGCAACCACCATCTGAAGTCTGCTTAGTCCACAGCCATTTTAAGTATGGATTTTTCTGAGTGTTTTGTTTTTTCTCCATCTACGTGCTTCTCCAGTTAACAAACTTGGAGGTGGACAATTAGGAGAAACATACTGTAGACAAATACAGAAAAATTGATTGTGTCGCCCCCTCCCCTAAGCCCCTATTTCCCGGTCAGCTCCAGGTAGGCCTAAGCTGGGGGAGGGGAGGGGAGGGGAGAATATTTTTCCTTTAATGAAGTTCAAGGTTTTCATTAATGTCTTGGGGTCAGCATTGTAATTTCTGAACTAGGGCTATAACTATTACTTACAATGACTGTAGGACCCAAGTCTAAGTGATAAAAATTGGCCTTCATGAATTCTGACCCAGGTCACCAAATTTTGAAGGGACAGTGGAGATCAAAATAATTTCATGATAAATTCTGCTTGCTCAGTGTATTGCTTACCTCTCCTTGGACATCCCTTCTCCAGGACCCGTATCACTGCGTGAGAAGACCTTAGCCCTTCTCAAGTCAGAGCCCTGCACTGACCCCCAGCAAGCCTCTGACAGAGAAGCCATTAACATCCCAAAGGTCACGTGGTCTGATTTCAAAAAAGGGTCTGTCGGCACGGAGATGTCCACCGGGAAAAGAGGTAGTGACACGCGGAGTCTGAAGGGCTATACGAAGCATCCCTCCGAGGAAAAGAGACGCCTAAGACTGAAAGAGAATCCCAGATGCTGCTGAGGGGGCTGCAGCGCAGCATGGAGGAGCGGAGTCTACTGGGCCCTGGATCTAGGATGCAAGACGACGGTGCTGGTGGCCTTTGCCATCCCCAGGGCCTCCGTGTCACCACTCACATGCCACTCTTCGGCACAATTCCCACCATGCCTGCTGTATGGTGGGAACAAGCCATGGGGCAGAGCATAAGCATTCCTGTCTCCCTCGGTTCATCCCCGAACTGAACACTTCTAAGGAGGTGCTTAGTGGTCATTGGATAGAGAGCAACTGGGATGAAAATGATAATACGTCTCTGGTATTTCTGAAAGAAAATGGAAGACCTTAATCCACATTACCTCACCTTTCACAAGCCTGCAGGTCACAGGTTCATTCTCTCACTTGCTCACCCAGTGTGATGGGGACCATGTCAGAATTCGGGGATGTAGAAGTCTTTGTAGACAATGCCTATAAGTTTGTTTCCCTCACCAAATAGAGTCTTACTAGTGTGGTGCTCCATCTGCCAGGTTCATTACTGTGACTCTGGTGCTTGGGAAAATGGGGTACAGTAGGAATTCAATAAATGCTACTTGATTGAATACACTAGCATAATCAATGTCCTCACTGAACTCCAGTGGAGAAGAGAGAAGTGTGAGCACATTACATACATCGTGGTCCAGTGTACCCAGTTCAGTGACACAGGGGACCCTTAAACTGCAGAGAGTGGGGGGGGAGAGGAAGACTTCCACAAGATGGTGCCATGGGCAATGTCAAAGCATGCACAGAGTGTCATGGGACATCCCCTGTTCTTCTCTGCTCATTCCCCCAGGGCTCTTGGTTCCGTGTCTCTCTTTGGTAAGATGGGACAATGGGCAGAGTGAGGATCCTGGGCTGTTCTGTCCCGGAAGTGGTCCTCTGTGTAGCCAGGCCAATGGTACCACTCACAGGACCTGAGAACCAAGCCTATGGGAACTTGGATGCTGGGATCTTGGGAGAACCATCCCTGGGTAAAGATCACTGTTGGGGAGGGATGAGGTAGTTGCCACGAGGCAACATAGGTATCAGAAACTGGGCTCCCACCAAAGCATAGGGCAGCTTTTTCTGTGTGTGGCCGATTTGATAGGGTTTAAATATGATTAAGCTTAAAGGAGTAAACACTCAATTCCCAAGGTAATCATGATGTAATATTCTATTAAGGTTAGGCCAGATTACAGCTGATTGTGTTGCTTCATATTGGAATCTGGTCCAAAATGTTGATTCCTCTTTTTAAATCCTGTAGTCATTCCCAGAAATAGCATGACCCACCAAAGAGAAGCCTTTCTAAAGTTTGTAGAGAGTTTCAAGGAGACTTTTTGTAAAGCACCACCTGGAAAAACCACAAGCAACACTGAGCCTTCCCCAGGGAGTCTCAGGAAAGTGCCGCGCATCTAGAGTAGGGAGCTGGCAGTGCCCTCCCGGGGTCGTGCGCGCTCTACCTCGCATTCTAACTGAGAGGAAAGAACAAGGCAGGGACACATAGAGGAAAAACAATACCACGCTTGGTTGGAATCACATCCAACTGGGGACAGGGCCTGATTTGTAATCTTTCATCCTCTCTGGGATTCATTCGGTTGCCATGGACACCCCCACAGGACAGATTCTTTTACTAGGGCAACAAATGCTCAGTTCTTCCGCGAGCAGAAGCACTGCTCCTGTGCTACTGCTTCGGGGTCCTCCGAAGGCTTGGGCACACTTGGAAACCGAAGACATCGTGTTTGCAGGAGGGAACACATTTCCATGGCAGTGCGAGGATGTTGATCCTTATCACTGCTTTCCGCAGGACAGGGGTCCCCCCAGCCACCGTGGTACCAGCGACTTCACAGGCAGGCTGGCTGCGGGGTCCAACCACAGCATTTCTGAGAGCACCAGAGTCCAAAAGCATTTAGGAAGGAACCTAAAATAACGACGTTTTTAAAAGACTAGCTACAAGAGGAAAAATGTAGTAGGAAGTCATAACGGCAATGGTTATCATGACATCAGTGTGCAACATCTCGGCTGCTCAGGTTTATGCAAGGAGCATAGCAGAGCGGCTAAGGCCCGGAACACAGTTCTGTCGCAACTCTGAGTTAATGAAAAATAAAAGTTAAGAAGAAAACCTGAACAGAGTTCTTCCCCCATCCCATATTTTCAGTGCATATTGATTATACAGATTAATCAGTTTAATTTTGTCAGACTTTAAAAAAATTAATTTTATTGGTACACTTATATATATAATGATCTCATTCATCATAGGGAATTTGTACCTGTACATGATATATCTTGATTCTTCGTTTTCCCCCAATTCCCTCCCCTTGTGTCAACCCCTCTTCCCCTCCTTATTTACAAAAGTTTTGTTTCCATTTTTTCCTTCTATTCTCTTCCTTTCTTTTCTCTTCCTTCCTTTTCCCCTTCTCCCTCCATTGTTCCCCTTCCCATGGAAACATTTTCTTCCTATTTCCCAATATCTGTTACACATTTTGGTCCTCATTTACCCTTTTGGTTTCTCATATCAGAGAAACAATGCAATATTTATAATTTTGGTAGATTTGTGCATGTACATAACATACCTTAATCATTTCTCCCCTTAACCTCCTTTTTCCATTCTCCTCCATAGTTTTACATCTTTGGAGCATTTCAACGTTTATAATATACTTTGATGATATTCATACCCCCTATTACCCACCTTTACTCCCTGAGTCTATTTGACAGAGCTGTTGGAAATGAACAGAAGACAGCTAACTATTCTGTGTTAAAAGGTGAGATGTTTTTGTCTTCGATAAAACTGTACAGCAGACGCTGTACCCTCAACTTAAATAGAAGACTCGAGAACGAAACTGTGATTGTTGTTTACACGGTTCCCAGACTCACCTGGGAGGTTCTCGCCCCGATCTCTTCTCCTGTGACCCTGTTCACTAGCTCATTGGTTTCTGGTCTCACTAATGCTATCATCTGTTTTGCCTGCTATTCACGGTAAGATGGGAAACAAAAAGTCTGCAGAACAAAGCTCTGGTTACCCTCTCCCTCTGCTAATTACCTGGTGACAAGTTAGTTGATCTCCTCAACCGCAGTTATTTCAAGGGAATAAGAATATCTTGCCTAAGGGCAGGAGGGGAGACAAGATGAGTGATGCACCTCAGTTTGATATATACTTTGTCTTAAAAAGTGTCATGGGCCCATCGCATTCCTTTGCTGTGAACACAGAAGCAACACACACAGCTCGAAGAGTTAAACCACGCTAGAGCTCGCATGCCTGTGCTTAGAGCTATTGATCTGCACTTGGGAAATCTGATATTTTTTCAATTCTTTTTGTCAACAGATGACTCCCTGAGGTCTCATGCAGCTACAAGGTCCACAATTCCCGCCATTGTGTTTTCAGAGGAATTTAAAGTAATTTTGAAAAAAATATGGACCCAAAATTCAGGTGGGATGAAAATGTCTCTTGGAGCCTCCCTCTTCTTTGTATTGTCTCACCCTGCCTCACTTCAAGCCCTTAGCACTTCTTGCCTTGAGGATGACTATGAATTCCTTCTTGGCCGGCCTTGTACACAGGCCACCATGCTCCAGTTCATCCCATGTGGCTGCCACTAATTTTTCTGTATGTGGATCTAATCATTAGCCTTCTGTTCTCAACAAAGGTCGTGCTTCCTGGTACAGGCCTTTCACAAAGCAGCTACGACTGGACTTTTCTTCTCCCCTTTCATTCTTCAACAGGAAATGTGTAGCTGGCCATGGGGGACACCGGCCACCCCATTCTCACCTGAAGCTCCTCACATGCAGAGTAGCCTGCACTATGAGTTCTCTGTAGGATTTTCCTTTGTGTTACTTTCCTATTGCTATAGAGGCTTAAAACAACATGCAGTGCTCTAAACACCACCATTTATGAAGTTATGCAGGTCAGAAGTTCGAGCCCCAGCAGAGACGGGTTCTCTGCTCTGTCCCCCCAGGGCTGAAGTCCAGGCATCAGGCTCAGCAGGAGACTGGGCTGCAGGCCATCTGCCTCCAGCCTGCTGCGTGCCTTCACCACAATCCATTTCCTTATAGCTGCAGAACCTGGGCCTCTGTGCCTTCGCTTGCTGTCATCTGGGGACGGCAGTCAGCTCTTTGACGCTCTGCTTGGGTCCTTAGCACATGGCTTCTCCTAAGGTCCTCTCACATTTCCAAACTCTCTGGCTTCAGAAGGCCCAGGTCCCCTTTCAAAGATCCCACTGGTTAGAGGAGGTCCAGCCACATAAATCCCCTCAACCAATTAAGACCTTCATTGCATCTGAAAAATTTCTTCTGCTGTCCATAATTAAGGGAGCCATATCTCACTATAGGCACAGATTTCTCCCATACTTAATGGGAGAGAATGACACAAGGGCAAGACTCTGGGGGTCATCTCCTAATTCCGTGCACCAGACTTCCTTTCCTTCTCTGCCGGGCACACTAGTGGTCATCACTAGAGCTGGCTAAAATGCACCTCCGGTGATGAGTGGTCCTGGCAGCCTCAGGCTGGGGGTCTGGCCCTGTGCTCCCAAAGAATCCCTACGTATCCCAAGACTGTGATGTTTACCACATCAGTCACACCTAGCCACGTAGGTGTTGTCTAAGGTGTTAGAGGCGGGTATGGTAGATGTCTTGGTTTTATTGGGCATATTGTGTCAGACCCATTGTCTCTGAATTGTTTGCCCTACTTGAAGGGGAGGTAGGGCAGGTTATCTAGTAGGAAATATGTTCCCAGGTGAGGGTGGTGGTTTATTGTCAGGCGAAGCCTGAGCTCACTTTCTTTGCCTACCAACCTTCGTGCTCAGTATGCATTCAAGTTTGCCCATAGTGGACAAAACCATACGAGAAAATACTCTCCTCAAATTGGTTATAAACACATTAAGGAATAGGTATAATTGTTAAAATATCAAATTTAACTGTTAGTTTGCATCTGTTGTCCAAATGAATATAACTGGTGGCCATAAATGGAATAAATAACTTAGCAAGAGAAGCCTTGGCATCCACATAAGAACCTCAGCATGGCCATTCCTTATAAATTCTTTTTTTCCCCTGCTAAGCGTTCTTTCATAAAGAAACTAGAAGGAATACACATTTAATGCCCTTGATTCTTCCTCTTGAGAGTCGAGTCGGGAATTATCCCGTCTTTCCAGGACTAGTGAATCCAGTTTTTCGTATTATTCTGAGTATGCACAGAGGAGATGAAAGCTGCATACGATAATTGGATGGTACGTGGATACCAGTGTGCACTCAAGGTTTGGAAGAAACGGTTGCTTTTGCCTATTTAGCAATGCAAAATATACCCTGGTTTGTCAATTTTCTGGAAAGAAAACTGGAATTTGAGCAATTTTGCATACTATATGCCGAAGTTCAGGATTCTTCATTTTGAAAAGAATGAGCATGGGAAATTATCCAGAACCACAACTCTTCTGTGACTGTTACAAAAGAAGCAGCAGCTGGAACTTCGCTCCCTGCATTCTCGACAGCACCGTTCAGCAGCCGCGTGGAGTTCAGAGCTTCCCAGATAACAGCTGGAGGAGAGAAAAGGTGACTCCTCACCTTCTGACATATTTGGGGAGAACTGGGATTCTACGCTCTGTGCCAAAGGAATGCTGGAAATAAAGGCACCAACGGTTAGGATGATATTTAACAAAGCGTTTTGAACTCACACCAACCTTCCGTTAATGGAATTAGGAAGGATCTGCCAGTGTTCCGAGGGAGGTGATTCCCACAGTTCCCCTCCAGAATGGTTTAAAATATGCAGGGGAGGAAAACAAATGGGCTGAATCCAGCCGAGGACCTCATGGACAATTTTTCTAAGCTGGGATGAATTATGTTAGCTTCTGTTCCCTGCTCAGTACCTTACCCAAGAAACGTGTGGGCACTGCTACTGAACTAATCAGCAGAGACAGCTCAGAAAAATCAACCTGGAAAGTCAGCACTTGACCCTGTGACTCTGCTTTTTGTCAACACTGTCAATCATGTCTGGTCTTCCATTGTACGATCGTCGGCCTATTCCAGAGCCTACAGCTCTGACAGCCGCCTGCGTTTGACCACAGTGCCAGTCCTCTCCCAGCGACGGAGGGAAGGAGGGCAACTTGGCCTTCCTTGGTGGATGCTTAACCACAAAGAGAATTCCAATAAGTTTCCACAGAAAGGGTTTTGGCATAAGATATTGAAAAAGAAGTCACGCTATGAGAGGCTATTGTCAAGGGCAGACATTTGGGTGCAGAGAAACCTGTCTTTAAATTCTGTCTTTGAGCCTCAGTTACACAAAAAGAACTAAGACATCCTGTCCTGTGGGGTGCGGTGACATTTGGAGAGATTAAAGTAAAATGCAACTGTCTTGAGAACACTTTTTAAAAATTTATGTAAGTTACACAGTTTATGCCTAGTATTCCATTTTTGGAATGCCACAGACAATGGAACATAAAAAAAAATTTTTTTCCCTTCAAATTCTTGTTCCTTGAATTTTTCTAGGTAACATAGACGAATTACATGTAAAAAAAAAAAAAATCAAAGAATTGGACCCTTCAGCATAAATGTGTTCCCCTGGCAGCGTCACACTGATTGCTTAGTCCAAACAACTTGGTATCTTATGAATACACGTATATAGTCATTCAAAAAGGATTGACTGAGAATTTTCACTGTGTCAGCCTCACCCATAGAAATATGTGGTACAAATCATCTCCATAGGAGAATAGGAAATAATTGTGCTGATTGGAAAATTAGCCGTTGATTTTGAACCATCATTTTATAATATGAATCATACACCGAAAGCTTCTCTCGTTAACATTTCCTGGGCTACCTCATTTAAACCCCTGAAGAGTCATATGAAATGCAGTGCCTCGGAGTAAGTAATTAAAACTCAGAGTTCAAATCACAAACTCAGTCACACGATTTGTTGAGCAGAGGGATCGGTCAAGGTTTGAGAGCCAGGTCTGTCTGAGGCACAGGCTAAGTTTACACCATCCCAGTCTATGAACCTCTTCAGGTAGCTAACTGCTTCAATGAGTCAGGCAGCTTCAGTGTGCTTCACAGTCTTTCAAGGGAATTGACTGGTGGCCCAGAAATGACCAACCTATTTAGATTATATCAAAAAGTTTATCTTAAAATTTTCAAGGCTTCCTATAACTTGGGGTTGTGGTTCCACGTGAATTCCCTCTGACAGAGCCTAACTCTGCTTGTCTCCAGCTTCCTGAAGAGCTACTCCCCACAACTCCTGGTCTCCATGCAGCTCCTCGGGCCATGTCATGTAACTCACTGTCCCCCAAGCCCTGAGCCCAGATCTCTCCCATCATTCTATGCCATCATTAGCAGTAACTGCGGACCCTTTAATTTGTTCCTGAATCATCCTGTGACAATTTTTATTATTATGCAGATCATACTTATAGGTTACTATTAGATCACGAATTCACTATCATGCCCATAACCCTTGTGTATAGCAGTGTTAGCATATGAGTTAAAACCATATGTGTTAAGTGTGTGGAATGTACTTTCTCTATTATCCATTATTCTACTTGCTCCTTTACAGGGTGTGATCAACACATATGGTGAATACCTAAATTTAAAAACATTTTTATTATAGTAAAAGACACATTGCTATTAATCACTTTCAAATTATTTCCCCTCACTTTGGACACAGTTAGCCCATTGTTCTTGCCACATTCTGAAGCAGTGCCTGAAGTCCTCTTTTGTGAGTGTCTTTTTGTGGCTGCGTTGATGTGCTGAGTTGATTCAAAACATTTATGGCCATTTCTGTCAAATAAGAACATCACAGTGTGTCCCCATCCTCCTTATTTACCAGATCCAGCACTGTGCAACTTCTAGCTCCTCCCCAAAGTCAAAATAACCACAAAAGGTAATCGTTTTGAATTGATTTAAGCTATCAAGGCAGCCACAACAACAAAATTAAAGACATGAAAGAAGACTTCTAGAACTGCTTGAGAAAGTGGCAAAAATAAAAGGATAAGTATGTTCAAAGGAAGGAGGAGTATTTTGAGGAGGATTAATGGCAATTTTTTAAACCATAATACATTTTTTAAAAATTTAAGCATTCACTATAGTTTTTTGTCATACCATGTATGTTCATGGGAAATTATGTCGAGTATTAAATGACTTCTTAATGTACTTTAAACATTTTAAAGCAATACTTAGAGAGATTTTCTCCATACCTCTTGTGGTCATACATGGAGTTGACTAGGCTCAACTCGCTAAATGCTGGAACACAGGAGAAAAAGAGTCCATGCTGACACCTCCCCACCCCCAGCACGCACTGATATGAAAGGACAGACACACAGCATTCATTCAACTAAGAGTTCCCACTTAATTTCTAAGGTATTTTAATCACACAGTGCAGAAAAGAATTCATTTTGTTTAAATAAGGAGTTTCATGGTTATAAATACTCAGTCTGATCTCTGATGTTCTTAAGATACTTCTCATATAGAAGCATAATGGAGATTTCCAGTTACTGACAAAACATCAAAATAACACAAACTCCAGTCTTTCTCTCCCAAATGCAATTTTAATGCAGTGTTCAAAAGAGAAGAGGTGGACCAATCACTCTGAGAAAATAAACCCACAACTTTGAGAGGCCCCTGGACAGTGAAGATGAGTGGACTCTGATGTAGGCTGGAGCTGAAAGACGTGGGTTACGTATACTTCCGGGTGCCCTGGGAAAGACCCTTTGGGCATGCTCCTTTTTCCCCTCCACTGCCCTGGCAGGGCCATTGCCCAGTCCATCACCATTCCAAAGAAAACACTGAGCAGTGTCATGCCATGTCCGCTCAGGTTCTGCACAGATCTAGTGCATCAGGAGATGCATGAGGTGGGCCATACATGATTAGAGGTGGCCAAGCCTCAGCCTCTCTTCCCCTCCTTTCCACTGCAGGAAATGCATTATTCCTATCCGGGAGGAGACCAGCTCTCAGGGAACAGCAGTATGGAGGTTATTGGAGCCAGGGCTTTGCTGAGGACAAGGTAACCTGGTTCGGAGGGTGGTGAGTTAGCAGTGGCTCTGCCTGGGCTTAGCAGCAATATTCTGTATTCTGAGAAAGTTTCTTCATGCTACTTACTCTTTATGGAATGTCAAAAGTCAGGGTCAAGTGTTTAGGTTCTCTCATTGGATGTTCTATTAACCAAGGTAGGGATGTTTCCAGGGAAATAAGAGCTCATAGTAAGTAACAACATACGAGTTATCTGCTGTAAAGGTAATAAACTGGATACTACGTACAAGGGGATCAGAATGAATGTATTAGACTAAAAACTAATTTAACCCAAGCAATATAAAAATTCTTTAATGAGACAGAAACATGGGGCAACCTGAAATAGGCACCAAAAGTTTTTATAAAGAAATATTTGAAAATGCTACATAAGAAAAACATAATGGAAAACACAGTAGATTGAGAAAATATAGAATTTAAGGTGAAAACAACAAAGGACTAGTAGGAACTAAGTAAAAGTCAAAATAATAACTGAAGTATATGTAATCAGAAATTAAATATGCACCCAGAAAGGTAGCTTCAAAGTATATAAAGGAATAACTGACAGAATTATAGTAAGAAGTAGGTAATTCAATAGTCGTAGTTTAAATACAATCAGTAGTATAAATGATTTTATGGTTTGTGTCTGGATGTCCCCCCAAAGCCTTATGTGGTCATGAGGGGAGGGCTTTTTGAAGGCAGCTGAATCCAGAGTTTGTGATTGGTTCATTGTCTAGTGCTGGGATTATTGGTGTGAGTGCTACACCTGCCTGAGGGCGGGTAGCCTGCGTACAATGTAAGGGAGGGAAAGAGTCTTGTTTTGCCCTTTGGCTCTTGCGGCTATGAAATGTTGCTCCTCACCACCCTGCCTTAGAGCCAGCTGAGTATGGACTGAAACCTCCGCAAACTGTGAGCTAAATAAACCTTTCACTCTTTAACTCTGGGTGTCGGGTATTTTGTTCCAGCAACGAGAGAAAAGTAACTAAGACAAATGATCAGTAAATGAATAAAAATATAGGAAATTTGAATAGTGTGATTAATAAATGTATTAATAGAAAAAGTTCGTACACAGCAAATGGCAAATATACATTCTCTGCAATGTATCCACCAAAAAATTTGTGTGTTTACTAGCCACCAAAGAAGCTTCAGAAAATTCTAAGGCTCAACTTTATGAACATTATACTTTCTGAGTGAGATATATCAAAATGTCATTAAAATTAAAAATCAACAACAAAAGTTTAAAATGAGTGTTGAATATATTTCTGGATCCACTAAATTAGCGGTAAAGCTCATTTTGTTCCGTAGTGAGTGTGTGTGTGTGTACGTGTGTGCTACTTAAGATCTAAACCTGTAAGAACAACAAGAAGAAAACAGATGGGGAGAAACAGTTCCACAGGGGCTCAAGCATACACAAGTTGTTGGCACCTGAGTCCTCTGTGAGTAGATGTGGAGGCAGCGTTCAGTTTTGAAGGAAGTAGAGTCAGAATCATCTAACTCTGTGCCTTGAAGCAGCCAAAACCCCTCAACCACAAAGAAAAGACAGGTTGGTGATCAGAGAGGGAAGATGGATTCTGGGACACCAGCCTCGTGGAGAGGTAGACAGTGCACCTTACTGAGGCCAGGCGGGATAATACAAAGTGAACATTCAAAGCACTCTACTAGGAAAATCAGTGACCAACTGATGTTCAAAGAAACTTTCTAGAATTACATAAAGGAGTTAAAAAATACTAACATAAGACAAGAACTTGGAGCAGCCTATGACTAAGTATGGAGAAGAATGCTTCATGCACACTACCATACTCTTAGAAAAGGTAAGGTATCACCTCCCTGGGACACTAGTAGGCTATAACATAAATGGAGCATAACACAGGAAGAAAACAAAAAGGGACAAAGAAGTTAAAAATACTATAATAGAGGTAAAAAGCTTGGGCCGGTGAGATGGCTCAGTGGTGTAAGTGCCTGCCTGGCAAGGGCGAGGACCTGAGTTCGACTCCCGCAACTCACATATGAAAAAGGGGCTGGTGATATCGCTCAGCGGCACGGGCGCCTGCTGGCACATGAGGTCCTGAGGTAGACCCCCAGTACCCACAAAAAAAAAAAAAAGAAGTAGAAAGCTTAATAAAAGTGTTGAAAGATAAAACTCAAGACATGGAAAGCCAAGTATTACATAGTCTCTCCCACGTGTGGAAAGAAATAAACCAAATCAACCTGGAAGTAGAACAATGATTCCTTGGGACTGGGAAGTGTGTTGTGGGATGAGGATAGAGGAAGGGTGGCTGGATATGATCAACTGCTTATTGTACACATGTTTGGAAATATCACAGGAAATCTAATGGATATGCACAATTAATGTGCTAATATAAATAGAAATTGTAAAATAATTAAAACTTTAAAAAATCCCAACTCCCAAACCAAAACAAAACAAGCAAACAGAAAACAGACAAAGAACAGGTTACAGGTGGACTTTAAAACACTATTTCCCATGTCCTGGGAGTTGGAGAGCAAAGCCCGGAACTGCAGAGCCCTGGTGATGATCTCCCAGGGGACTTTCTTGGCTCCCAGGGCCACTGGGAAAACTGCTGCAGGGAAGCACGCCCAACCCGCTAAAGGATGGAAAGAACTGGTTTGGATAAGTGTTTGTAAATATAACCATAGTCAGCTAAAGTGGCTGAGCACGTTTACCTGCATGGAGGGGACTGCACCAGTGAAATGCTACTTTCCTATAACTGCGTTCTTTTCTATCATGTGCAGGTGCACAAATAGGTGAATGCAGCATGTAAGTGCCGCGGTCTACTCCTTCTTCCCCTGGCTAAGGCAAATGCTGAAGGCTCACAGCTAATTCACCTGTGAGGAACTGCCCTCAGCCTCAGGACACTGCCTGCCCCACATTATGCCCTGCCTAGGTGCACAGTGGCCACTAACTGGCTGGTGTGGAAATACAAGACCTAACCCTCTTTCATGTGGGACAACAGTGAACTCATTCCTCAGCATAGGACTTCAGCATGGAATCAGCAGAAGCGTCAATGGCAAGTGTATCAAGGGTCAGCCTCTTTCTGTGCCCAACTCTGTTGTTATGGTTTAGATCTAAAATAGCCCCCAAAGACTCACATGTTTGGAAGGTGATTGGATTATGGCAGCGCTATACCAAACTTACTATTAGGCGGTGAGGTCCTTGGAAGAGGTGGGTCACTGGGGGTATGACATAGAAAGGTGTATCTCCCTTCCGGTTTCTTCCCTCATGCTCTGCTTCCTGGCTGCCATAAGGCGAGCAACTTTCCTTCACCAGACCCTTCCACCATGCTTTTGCATGAAGCCAGTTGACCACACAAGGACTGAATCCTCTAAAACATAAGCCAAAATAAATCTCCCCTCTTTTAACTTGGGAGTGTCAGGTATTGTGACCTACTGACAAGGAAAGTGACTAAAACATCTGTCTTAGATTCTCAAAATCACTCCCCAGGAAAAGGGTTCATGCAGCTTTCTGTGTTGCAATCTGTTCTCTGAGAGCTGAGTTTAAGATGCCTTCTAACAAGGATGTGGAAGGAGGCTCAGTTTTACTATTGATTAGAAAATGCAAATTAAAAACAATGAGTGCCTAACTGAACTCATTGATGGCAAAGATTAGATGGATAACACCAGTACAAGTTTAGGTGAGAACAATCTCTAACTTTCCATTGGACCACTGGTATTTAAACCATTTATGTTTAACATGATTATTAGTATGGCCAGGTTTTACTTTATAACCATTTTTCTTGTTTCTCTCTGCCCCATCTGGTATTTGAGCCCTCTTTCTTATACTTTGCAGGGATTTTATTTTACTCCTACATGATTATTTGACATGATGCACTAGCTTTTGAAAATACTGGTTCACTGAATTACATAGGACCCCCAAATGTTTTGTTTTACAGAATATTAAAAAGGTATGTCATAAACAGTTGGGTTTTAATGTAATTAATAATCTTTACTGGTTCATCAAGAACATTTTAAAGTGAAATTCAACTTTTAAAGATTTGAGGGCGGGTGAGATAGCTCAGAAGCATAAGTGCCTGCCCGGCAAGTACGAGGTCCTTAGTTCTACTCCCGGAACCCACATAAAGGAAAAAAAGGGCCGGTGATATCGCTCAGCGGCACAAGCACTTGCTGGCAAGTGCGGTGTCCTGAGGTCAACTCCTGGCACCCACATAAAAAAAAAAAAAAAAAAAAAAATCGACTAGTGCATGTTAGTATTACAGGATGATGGATCTCATTTGGGGAAGTGGGAACATGCATTAATGCCCCTTAACACCCCTTAATCAATTGCAGTCACATTACACTCTCTCCATTTCCTCCCCATTCCTACATGTCCCCTCCCATATATCCAGAAGTCTGCCTCCTGGTCTCCTGTCCTCCCTCCTGTAATTCTCTATCAATTTATGCAGTTTTTAGGTTTCTCATATAAGAGAAATCATGAAATATTTCACTTTCTGAGTCTGGCTAATTTAATTAACATGGTGGTTTCTAATTCCATCCATTTTTCTGCAAATGATGTGATTTCATTCTTCTTTAAGGCTGAGTAGTACTCCGTTGTGCATACATACATCTTCTTTATCCATCTGTCTGTGGATGGGTATCTAGGATGTTTCCATAGCTTAGCTAGTGTAACTTCGCTGCAATTTTTTTTTAACTGCAGATGATGGCAGTAAAGAACGTGATTACCAGCAGGGTTCATGGCTGCCTCCAGACGTTTACCCATCATCGCTTTAGCACTGTCAGTGCCCATTTCAAGCCAGGAAGAAAAGCAAACCACATTTTCTTCCTGTCCTTCCCAAAGTGCCCACCATGTTCCTGGGAACGGAAAAGGCGAGCACTTGGGAAACCGACAGATGATTTACAATGCCAAGGGACACTGAGTATACTGGACATCTGTCGCGTGTCCTGCAGGTGCTTGCTGTGCTGGCTCAAGGCTGTGCAGGCTCTGAGTATGGGATGCCTGTATTCCTGGGGTAATGCACCCCGAGAGCTTCCTGTGATAAGCAGCAACAGAGATGGGGACACGGTAGCCATATTCCACTGGGTGCCACCACTGCAGAGGTTGCGCCCAACAGGCATGTGTGTACTAATGATAAGGAATTGTGGCTGCAACAAACAAAATAAAAACACAAAACTTATTTATACCTTTTTTTTTCAGTTGGCAACCAAAGTTTTAGGGCATAAACACTTGAGTTCTTTTGACCTGATACGTAATACGCAGACTACTAAGTATTTGGCTGAGGGGTGTTGTGGAGAAAGTATTGAGCCCCTGGGGTGCCATGAACCTCTACCTTTGCATTATCATAAAAAATAATTGAACTTGCAGGGACCCTAAAAGGGTCTCAGGAACTTCTAGGGATCCACAGGCTAAAGTTTGAGGACCAACATATTAGTTCAATTCTCTGCTTCTAAAGTGTCAGAAGACCTTTTGAAAAGTTTTATCAATTATCACCATCAGTGGGCAACCTCTCTCTCTCTCACTTTCTCTCTCTCTGTCTCTCCCCCCGCTTCTTTTGTGCTCCATGGTCAGTTCGTCCATCCGTGAGTGGCAAGGCTGCTGATCTAAGATTCATGGGTAGAGAGTTAACAGCAACGAGTCTGCCCTGCTAGCAGACTCACTCCTTTGGCTAGGAGGTTATTATAAGACCTGTCTTATTATAACACCTGCAAAGCCATTGAGAACTTTGCAGTCTGGTGGGAGAAACTGGCAAAGACACGGACTGTCATGGTATGGAAAAAATGCTAGCATGGCGTGAACAGAGTGCCCTGGGGACATGCAAACAGGTTTGCTCATGAAGCTGTGGTGGACGTTGGAAGATTATCCCAAGATTCTAGATTGATTATCTCTAAGAGTGAAGGGTCCAAAAGAGGAGAGAAAAAGAGCCTGTGAGGCTGCATTGAGTGTCCAGTGTGAGGTAGGGAATCGTGATATGGGACACTGTGACCTCCCAGAAGAGGCAGGGATGTGCCCATGCCAAGCCGAGAAGTTTGGGCTTCCTTATGGAGTGGCTTACTGAGCAGCTACTGAGAAGTCATTGAAGGATTTCAAAGAGAGAACTGGCCCGATAGTTGACCGGCTCTCCCTCTGACAGTGATCAGACAAGGGTCTCGAGGGGGCTAAGCACAGAGGCACTGGGCGGGGAGCTGCATAAAAGACCCACATGAGAAATGGGAAGCCCTGGGCCAGCATCGAGGTGAGGACGACAAAGAGATGTGTCAGACCGAGGACACTGCATGGATCTGGTGCTGGTTGGTGGAGGAATAAAGGGCAAAAAAGGATCATTGTACTTTTTGGAGGTAACTTCTTTTTATGTGCTTATTTTTATCTTAAACATACATGAATAGTCCATGTTAGTGGGTTCAGTGTGTTATATCCGTACATACATGTAGCACACACAAATCACATTGGAGGCATAGGTGCGCAGAGAGAGGGTGCAGATTTCCCCTGTGGGCACCTTGAGGTGCCTGTGGGACGAGCAGCGCACAGACACGTGTTGGACTGGAGGGGCTGACAGCACTTGGCAACCACAGGGCATGGAGGCCTGTCCAGGCTGTAGGCTGTTGAACTCTTCAAGGAATTGCTACTGTCTAAGGCAGATTTATGGTGCATCCCAATCGCGAGCAAAGAATAGACAAGAAGTACTGTGCTCTGCCTGTTGGGGGTGACACCCACGATGCACACAAGACCTGCCCGTGCCCGCCATGACAGCCTCGGTCTGGTTCTGAGTGCAGCCCCTAGGAAGGGAAGGTGGTGAGGTGGTTATTTATTTCCCTTTTGAACTTGCAATTCCTTCGCCACTTGTAGCAGGTGAAAGGCAACGTGGTTTTGCTTAGTTTCTCAGGATCAGGTCTGCATGTGTTGGGCCTCAGTTGGAAACATCAGCAGTTCTGAATGTCCCTGGTATCTGGAGCTCACTTCCTCTTCCCCGGTGGGAGCAGTGCAGACTGCCGCCTTCCTTCACACACAGATGCCCCTTTCCCAGGACCAGCTCTGCGTGGGATCCAGCGAGACAGAGGCAGTGTGCACTGTGCCTGACAAGGAGCCCCTCAGTCATGCCCTGTGGGGATCCAACAGCCTCTCCCTCAGGCTAGAGCCACAAGCCCACTGCGTCAAGGCCCTCCAATCCCATTCGCCTCTGAAAATGGGGCTTTCTAGCCTGCACACATTCTTGGGCCAAAGATCCAGGCCGTTTGCAGAGATCTTGCAGGCAACTTCAGGTGTCGGTGAACAGAGGCAGTGAGTTGCCACAAACACACTCGGGGGTGAAGTGAAGGGAAATCCATTTTCCAAATCTACATCAGGACAGCTGACATGCTTGATGGTGCCTGAAAGAGAATCTGACTCTTTCAAGGATAATTTTCTTCAAAGAGGAAAACAGCTCTGTCATAGACTCGATTGATTGGAAATTCAGATAAGGGAGTGACAGGAGTTTACTGATATATTACCTAAGCAAAGGGCTTTGCTGAAAAGAGTTGTGTTCTATAAAGACATTTGGAGCTGCAGTTGGACTTCAGGGGTTTGTGCACCTGGGCTGCCACCTGCGGCTGTGGCAGGAGGTTATGACGAGCTATTATGTTGCACTGATTTTCTCGTTTTCTTACTCTCCAAGCTGGTATCGAGGCCTTCATCATCTTCCTGCCATAAGGATTTCTGCAGAACAGAAATCAGGAGCTACATGAAACTGACAGTGCATCGCATCCTTTGTAAAGTCCCAGACTGAATGAAGAGAAGTTGGGCACAGAGTCCAGAGTGAGAGTTCTCTTCATTGCGCTGTCTACTGTGTTCCCTGGACATCCCGCTAAGCCAGGGCTGAGCCCAGGAAGGAAGTGCTCTGCCTGATGTGTGCTCATGGGTACAAAAACCCCCTATGAACACAGGCGAGGCCTGTGACTGATGTAAAACTTCTCTCCTGGAACAAAACCACCCTTCATGGTTAGTAAGCTGTGGGGCGTTGGACTGAGCATGACGGCGAAGCTTTCTCAGCATCACAGTCTTCCAGGGGCAGGTTTCTGCATCCTCTGCCACAGCTGAGACATTCAGCTTCTAAAACCAGTAGCTATCGATATTTCAAGTGTTCATCAACTGCTTTTTAGTTGATGCAATCGAAATGAAAGGTTTAAGGAGAATGGTCACAGGAAGAGATGTAAGTACCTTGTTGAGTTAGGAACAGTCAGACTTGTGCTTTCCTCCCAGGTAAGTTTGGAGTAAGTTATTAATGTATGTGTCTACATACAGTCATTTTTTTATTTCCTTTTTTTTGCAGTACTGAGAATCCAGCCCAGGGGCACTGAGCCACGCCCCCATGTCCTTTTTATTTTTTACTTTGAAATAGGGTGCCTCTAAGTTGTCCAAGTGGGATTCAACCTTGCCATTGTCCTGCCTCAGCCTTCCCACATGCTGAGATTACAGGTGTGGACCACCATGTCATGCTTGTCTTCATTTCTTTACTTTCCACTAGACTCTAAGGGAATGTCATTTCTTTATCCTGGAGCCCAGTATGTTGAGCAAGACGTAGCAGGTGCTTAATAACTTTGGGGATTGAGTTCATTTTAAATTTAATAAATATTCCCTAAACAAAACTTAAGGAATTAAATCAAATCAGATGGTGGTTTTATCTCTAGCATTTTCAGTGGTTCTGTGGGTGAATTCCAAACAAGAAACACATATTACCAATTACATTAGAGTCTAGAAGTGTTCAGAAGTTTTTACACAGCCAACTTTCTGGAATGACCCACATGTAATTCTTCCCAGGGTCAGGAATTGAATCAGGCACCACTTGCTGTCGCTCTCTTGCCACAAGGCACAGCTTTCCAAGTGCATAACTCACAGCAGAGTGCAGGCTCCCCCCGCTTTGGTAGCTGCCTGTGGAGACAGATGTCTCCCCTCCTGAATGAGAGGAGATAGGCACAGAGGGGAATTGTGTTCATCCTACAGATTGTTAAGTAGCCAGGTTCAATCCGAACAGAGTTGTTTTCATCCAGCATTTGGACTAGAAAAATGAGAGGTGCAAGCACTGACTGCCAAGAGCCATCATGGGTCTGGAACTTTTTCAGTTCCTTCAGGTATCATTCGGAATGATTTTAGCTCTGTGAAGATGGATGCTTCTGGATGACTGTCCACTTGCTGGAGGGCAAAATGTTGAAAGAATCATGCCAGTAGCTGAAACAATTTTGAATTATTCATTTCATAATGGTAATAATGCTTCCTGGTACCAAAGATCAAGACGAATTGGATCACAAATAAGTTAAATGCAAAAACAAAATTATCCCTATTTAATCGCCCTCAATGTACTGCCCAACCTATTAGAACACAAATATGAAAAGAAAGAAAAGGTTTCTATTGTATTCAGTCAGACATTTGAGCCCATGAATGCAGGTAAGCTGACACGAAGTAGCTGGTATTTGAACCTTTTTAGAAACTACAGGAAAGCAGAACTAGGGTTTGCCTGCCTCACCCCGGCATAGAATGCAATACTTGTAACAATAGACTACCCCCGTGCCTACTTGACATCAGAACGACCTTCCAGGGAAACACACCCTACCAGAGAAAATAATAGCTAAATCTTAACTAAACGAAATCCCTAAAATCTACAGCTGGCAAACACACACTCTCTCTCTCTTTCAGGAGATTAATCACAGTACTTAACATTTGTAAATCTTCTCGGACACATCAAAATGGCCAGAGGGGAATTTGTACTGAGCATCTAATTCATTATTATTAAAAAATTGCCTTGTGGTCCCAGCTATTCCCTCAGGACACAGAGAAGGGAGAGAAAGGGAAACTCATTTTCAATATTTTTCTCAGTGTCTTAATTTGGGAAAATACGGAGGTTTCGTTGTGGTTCATTCTGAGGTCTGGGCAAGGGTTCAAGCCCATTCCTGAGTTATCTAAACTGATTCATCCTCCCCCGTCAAAAGCCAACAACTGCAGAGGTTTGTAACGGCGCTCTGCCCTGACTGTACTTAGTGCGGAGAGCTTTTTAATCTTTTTCTTGTTGGTCTCCTTATCTTCTGGTGCTTCTCTGTCTCATCCCCTGTTCCAGAGGCTCCCAACCTAATCAGCATCTCCTGCAGCCGATGACAGACACAAGAAGCAGATGAACTGAAAGGTTAATGGAAGGGAAATGGCGGATCCAGCCCGACCCAGAGAGATGGCAGCAGTGAGGAGTCGAGCTGGGGTCTGTGCAAGCTCTAAAACATCCTTAAAGGGCTTGGAAACAAAGTCAGAAAAAGGCATTTGACAACTCAGCCGGTCATTGTCTCAGTCCCAAGGAAAGTTATTATCTCAGCAAATTAAAAAAGAATATTTTATATTAAAATTTCCAAAGGAGCTATTGGGTGCTCCTTGTCCAGGCATGGTAGGAGCTTGTCAACTCCTTCCACTGGGAAATGCTTCCAAGTTTCCCGTTTCCTCAGTGACTCCATTTCCCCGCACACTTTTACTCTGACTTGGGGAGTCGTACTGGATTGTGGAGAAAGACTTGTCTGCCACTGAGTGCTGTCTTAATGAGACTTGCAATCAGGATTCTCAGGCTCAGCATGTGACCTCTGGAGATCCTGCTGGACTCTCTCTCAGGTCTCAGAGAAAAGAGGAAAATGAGGTTGCAAAGTTACTGCAGTTGTCTTAATAGCTCTGAGAAAAAATCACAGAGTTGCCCTAATTTCTGTCCTGTCTGAGTTTGCTATTCTGGTTGGTTTTATCCCCTACCCTCTATCTTTCCACCAGAAAGCTGTCACAGACAAGGACCCAGCTTATTTTCAGTGTGCTGTATTCTTGCAAGGACATTTGTATGTGATGACTGTTGTTTTCATCAGGTCTCCTCTCACCTGGACACAATACCTAACACCCACAACCTAAACGAGGAGAGGTTTAAACTGTCTCAGAGTTTCAAGGATGCAGTCCATGGTTAGCTGCTCCAAGGCAGAAACATCATGGCAGAAGCACATGGCAGAGTAAAGCTGCTCAGTTCATGATAGCTGGAAGCAGAACAGAGGAACAGGATAGAAAGGAATGGCAAGGAACATATAGAGTACCCATGTTGCACCTCTGCGACCCACCTAGACATACTCCCAGGAGTTTATTAATCTGCTAGGCATTTCTTAATCCAACAAAGTTGAGACATCAAGATTAAGGGTCACAACTGATCGCATGGGTGTATGGGAAGTTTTCAGAAAACAGGATGGAGCAGATGAAGGGAGAAAAACTGAGAACTGAGCAATAGCATGATTTGAACGTTGCTTGTGTACCTCTGAACCACAGGAAAGTCTTCAAAGCGGCATGATGGCAGCAGCTGAGGTTGCCCCATATCTGCGCTTGTTGCCTGTGGTTCTTGCTGGAACTGTATAGACTTGCACTAAGGATAATTCCTCTACTAAGTTTGGCCTCTTTCAAGGGGACAAAACAGACTTGCTTCAGAAAGAACAAGGAGTTCAAAATATTTTATCAAGACACAAGTTCAAGCTTCAGCGGACACAGATTATTACACCTAGGTCTCCAGCTGCATAGTTTCTGGCAGATCAGTCCCTAGTGCCCTAGTGGAACTTCCCAGATCCTCGGAAATTAGTGTGTGTATATGTATATATACTACAGGTAAGATATGAATGAGGAGCATGTCATACCAATTATGATCAAATTCCAGAAGTTTAAAGAGGTTTCTCTGAAAAAAAAATCTACTTTTTGAAATGTTTGCAATAGCCTACATGTAATTCTTCACCGAGTCAGGGATTGATTCACCCCACTAAAAATCCTCTTTTGCCACAAGGCAGAATTTCCCAAGAATATAAACAACACAGCGGAAACAAGCTCTCAAGCTAGGAACATGAGCTTCTTCACACTTGGTAGCAGTTTATGGAGACATTTCCCCTCGTGAGTGAGATGAGGTAGGTTGTTAGCCAGCACTCTGTCACTACAACAAATACTTGGAATAATTAACTTTGGAAGAGAAAAGATTTGTTCTGGCTCTTGGTTCAGAGGTTTTTGTCCATGACTGATGGACCCCATTGCTCTTGGGCCTGGGACACAGTGGCACATTGTGATGGCAGTGTGTAATCAATTTGCTCACCTTGTGGCCAGGTAGCAAGAGAGAGGAAGAGGAAGGAAGGGGTGGGGTCCCACACTCCCCTTCTAGGGCAGTCCCCAAAGATCCACAGACCTCCTCCTGGGCCCCATCTCTTGAAGGCTCTACTACCTGTCAACCTTGCCACAGGTCTAGGACCCAGCCTCCAATCCCTGAGCCTTTGGGGGATATTTAAGATTCACACTCTAGCCTCCATAGTGATAGAAGTGTTCTCTGAGGATTTTTGTGGCCTGTGATATCTTAGGAAGGTTTTGTGGACAAGATAGGATTTGATGTGGACTTTACATGGTGAATAGCATTTAAAAACAAAGATGCAGAAGGCCTTTTAGGAATGAGGAAGGGGCAGGTGAATGCATTCATGTAGGAAAACAGAAGACACATCTGTGTGTATGCAGTGTCCAATGAGGCAGAAAGAGGGAAGGAATTTTCAGAAGAAAGACTGAGAAAACTGTGCTCTCTTTGGGTGATGAGGGGCCTTGGAAGTCTAGCTAAGGGGTGGGTTTTATCAAGTAGGCTTCTGGGAATTTTAGGGTAAGAAGTAATGTGATAAAATGATGCTTTGAGAGGTCAGCCTACTTCCAGACCCAACAAAGGAAAGCTTAGAGAAACTAAAGACGGAGACAGGTGGGGACTATTAATGTGGGAGAACAATTCCAGGAAAATGCTACAACTCTAGGATACAATTTTTGACTGCTACATGTTATCAAATCCCTGACATCAATCAGTTGGTTTACAAATGACTCTCACATTTCCTGTCCAAGCAAAGAATGGGAATTTCCAGGTGATCAAGGATTTCAATGGGATGGGTTTCAAACAATCCAAGTTGTCCATACTTCTATTGTCCAGCCTATTTTGAGTTACAGATCAATGGCAGGTCCACAGAAATGCCAAGCAAGCAGGACAGGGCAATGCCTGCCATTTACATTGTGGAAGGAGGATTCACCTTTGCTGGTTTTCATTACTCTTTTCTTTTGACACTCAGAAGTATACTCAATAAAATTACTAAATCTCACTGGGTGCTGTCCCAGGCTTTTGTGGCTGGGTATCAGAAATTTAAACCAGACATTCTGATAAGTCCTCACTCTCTCAATGAAATGAAAAATAATTGTCATTTCCCATGTGATCATCAATCAGTCAATAGTGATTGATCAAGTAGGGCTCTCTCTCTGGGCTTAGTGGGAAGGAGCCCTGCTGCCCTGGAGCATCACTCTCTCTAGGTGAGGAGATGGGACAAGCTAAGGATGCAAGTAGCAAGGCTGGACTTGCACTAATAAAGACTGGTTTTCTTCATAGTGTGGTGTGGGGAGCAGCTGAAGCTGGAGATGGATCACACATGCTGGGCTAAAGCAAGACTGGCCCCAAGAACATGGAGCACCCAAGGGAGCCACGTGGCAAGCTGTTCCAGCTCCAGGAACAGGAGGTGTCTGAGGCAAGCCAAGCAAACGGGTTGCTAGGCAGAAGGGTTTCAATTGACAGTAGCCTCCCAAGTGTATAAATAAATGCACTGCAGTACTTGGGTGGTCCTTTTTCTCCCACCAGGAGAGGAGGCTCCACCTGACCTCAGCTTACTGCATCTTGACTCTTGCTTTCTTTCATCCTCCACCATTCCCCCTCCGGATTTTCAAGAGCTGTGCTGGACTCAGCAATTAGAGCCTGTAACAGGCACTTGGAGCATGGGGAAACTCATTATAACAGGTGAGAGGACACCTCCAAGAGTGCTCTTGAGAAACAAAACAGGCTCACAAGAAGCATAGGGGAGAGAGTTGTATTGATATTTTCAATATTGATTTCATCAGGTGTAGAACATGCAGCAAAACAGGCTCACTAGAGTGACAGATCTACATAGAAATGCTTGTTGTGTTATTGATTCCTGTATTTACATTTTTGTTGTGGACCTGGATGAGGGAGTGTCTTGATGATTGTACACCATTAAGATGACAACAGAGGATTTGGCTCAGAGCACTATCTTGAAACTAAGTCACAAGCAGAAAAAGGACTGTGGAGCAACAGCCCCCCCACATAGAGCTTGAACCATCTAGCTGTCTAGCTTTGCTCAATCAGATAAGGAAGGAGCTGTGGGGGCAAAGAAGATCCTTCCCCACTAGAGGAGTGTGTCACTGCTAATTCCATTTCACAGCTGCCCAAAGTAAAACTGATAACCTTAACTGCACCACAAGCAGCCACTTCCACTTTCTCAGTTTAGAAAAATTTTACTGTGTCACAGGCTGAGACTTCCACCCTTCATAAAATAGAATCTTCCTTCCTTTCTCCCTTGCAACTGGTTCTAAAAGAAGCCAGGGTGGTGGGCAAACCCCTGGAGGGTTTTCAACATGTCTACCTTGTTGCTGAACTCCAAGACCCCAATAATTTGGGGCAAGTTATATGTCTTCATGAAGCTGTACCCTTTAAGATCTTAAAAGAACTAAAACAAGTGACCAGTACCTATGGCCCCACAGGCCCTTTTACCTTGGGTTTTATAGAGCTCATAGGACAACAGGTTATGGCCCCAAACAATTGGAAAGGAATAGCTATGGCGTGTTTAAGTCTGGGGGATTATTTATTGTGGAAGGTAAATTTTTTGAGTTGTGTGCAGATCAGGCTGCTCGCAATGCTGCTCACAATGTGGCATTTGTAATGTGGCCATTACAAAAGACATGTTAACCGGAGAAAGTGCCTTTGCTGCCACAAATAATCAACTTACTTTTGAGTTGCAAATTTATGAACAATTTAAAATAGCTTCCTTCAAATTGTGAGACATTCCTTGATCTGACTTCCATTCACCAGGCTCCTGATGAATATTTTCAGGATTTTGCAACATGCCTATCGCAGGCTAGTGGGAAAATTATCAATGACACAGAGGCTGGCAAGTTAATCATTCAACAATTGGCCTTTAAAAATGCAAATATATGGCATAAAGAGGCTACCCTTGGCTGCCTGTGGGTACTTAAGACTGACAATGGCCTGGCTTATATGAGTACTGCCTTCCAAATGTTTTGTAAAACCTTTCACATTTCCCTTACCACAGGAATTCCTTATAACCCTCAAGGCCAAGGAATTGTTGAATGTGCTCACCATACACTCAAAATTCAGTTACAAAAACAAAAAGGGTTATCCTTCCCTAGAAAATTCACACCTCACAATAGACTCCACTTGGCAGCATATACTATTAACTTTTTAAATCCTACTAGGGATGGGACTACAGTCAGGTAAAAGAAAAGGCAATTCAATCAGGTAAAAGAAAAGAATCTAGGAAGGGTCCTTTGGAAAGATTTTCATAATGGACAATGGAAGGGACCCAGCCCAGTACTCATATGAGGTTGAGGTTATGCTTGTGTCTTTCCAGAGAAAGCTGAATGAACTATGTGGGTGCATAGCAGTCCAGCTGTATCATGGACTCAGACCCGGAGAAGAAGTTGGTTCCACCTTTCATGAAGCTGATGTTCAGTCCTGTGGTGTGATGCCTCGGAGACCGCGCCACAGTCAATAAATAAGGATGGAGCTAGACTCAACCTGGGGCCAATTAAAGAAACTGGCCCAGGATGCCCAGGAGATGGTAACCAAAAATGGCAATCAAAGGTCTGAGTAGGTGACAGAGTATATGGAAATAACTGAGTATGTAGAAATAACTGAGCTGGAAGCTACACGAAAGAAGAACACAAAAGTTGCCACTATTTTAAGACAGAATAAAATACAAAAAATACATATATTATTTATAGATAAAAGATTTTATTCCTTCCAAATTCCTCTTATAAAAGATCTCTGCTAATTGACCTACAAATAATTCTGACTAGTCTATTTATAACTATAAACTTCTAAAATTATAAAAGAATTATTATAATTCAATTTGACTAAAAATACATTTTAGTGTACTCTGATTTTCTAAACATATTTATCTTATGCATTTTTTTGTCCGTGTGTTCAATCTGTAAACAGCTGTTTTATTTGAGCTCAACAAATTTTTCTTCTTTTTATATATTTGGATTTTTGAAGCATTTGTCTGATATGCTTCCACCAACATTGCCAGCTGGCCAAAATGATGCTAAATTTGGTTTTATAAATGTAATGCATATTGTTGTTTATGTATTATGACTTGAGAGTTTCTCATTGTTCGAAAATAATGTCTTAAGTGATATGATCTGGCTTTCATAAGTCATCAAAAAATTGTTAAGATAATTAAACAAAAATCCCTTAGGGTGGGGATCGATTATTGGACAGGACTCCAGTTGATGAACAAGAAAGCAGCTGCCTGGAATAATAATTATCAAGTTCTTATTCACTAATGGGAGGCCCCAATGATCTCCATACCCTTTTGGGAGACACTTCAAAAAATGTTCAAAATATGTTATTGTGACATGTTTACATTGGTCATAGTCAAATGGTTAAGTTTTCTAAACATAAGACAATAAGGTTTTCTGATTTAAAGATGCTCTGGTACAAAATAAAATTAAGAAACAAAAGTTTTCATATGGCTATGACAATTGATTGTTGCCAGTCTCATGGTGTGTTAAAGGTATTTTTGCCTTCCAGATGTACAGGTCTTTTAAAATGTAAAACTGGAATTGTTTATGAAGATAAGATTTTTCTTTCATATTCAGACATTTGCCTTTTTCTTGTGCTCCAGATATTTGTGATAAGAGGTTCATGTCAAGCCAAATGAGGTCACCAATCAATAATAATATTTTAACAAAAACTTATGTGATGTATGTGCTATGTATGTGAAACTATACTTAGAGATGCCTAGACATTAAATAGTCCAGAAAATGTCACAAATTTCTTCAGTGACATCCCATGAAAGTTAGGTAAAATCTTCTTAGATACTAGATAGAGATGATTTACTAAAAAGGCTATTTTGTGTCAAAATGGAATTAAAGTGTGTTACAAAAATATCATCATGATTGTCATGCTACAATATTATGTATGGCTTTTGATTTCAAATTTTCTGTGTAAAACTATACAGCTATTGTCTGTTGACGTTCTACACTGATTCAACTACTAGAATATCCATGGTTGATAGGAAATAATGGTTCTATATTGTATTTCAAGGTGCTTGATATTCAGATAAAATTATAATATTAAGCTCACTTCTCCCATTACTATGTAATGTCATTAACCTTCTCTTCTGGATGTTCAACAACTGAGGTTTGGAGAACAAAAACTAGAAAGATACATAGGCCAGGAGGACAGCCAATATTTTGGCTCCTGCCCTCCAAGGTCAGTGAGGACCTAGGACATAAGAGAACCTCTGCTGCAATATCCTACAACTCAGTGAGTCCCCAATCTTCTGACCAAGGAGATTGTTGAATCACAGAGGTAGGAGATCTGCAGTGTACAGTGTGCCTAAAGAGAGTCACTAGGAGAGAAAAGTCTCCCAAGCTTTCACAGAAAGCAACTTGGTCAAGCAATGGCTGTGACTCATCCAGACGGCTGACACTGACAGAACTAAGAGGTCCTGTGCATGGTTCCAAGGTAAGTCCTAAGGAGACTTAACTGACCTTAATAGATAGCAAAAAATTGATTAGTACAGGTCTCACCTTAACTAGATCTTGAACATCTGGCAGAAAAGTATAACCACAAGATGTATAAAACAGTGCCATAGTAATATGTTAGCTATAAAAGAAACTCAAATCACTGACACCTTCTGACAATTGCCAGCTACACTGGTAACTGACTAATGTTATATGTCAATGGGCTGTGTAGGGTTAAAGTCCTGAATGCAGGGACCTGAAATCCTTGGACTGGGAATCTTTAGCTTAAATGAGTAAGTTCACTCAGAATGGAAAGTGTTTGAGAATGAGAAGTTCTTCTACAGAGTCCTCCAAACACAGTTCCTCCAACTTCAACTGACCACCCCTCACTTGCAACTACAAAACAGAAAAGGGGGAGAAGTGGGGAGTGGTTGAAGCTGGAGACTGATCACACATGTGGGACTAAAGTGGGACCAGCTCCGAGAACATGGAGCACCCAAGGTGAGCCACGTGAACAAGCTGTTCCAGCTCCAAGAACAGGAAGCGCCCAAGGTGAGCCAAGCAAACAAGTTGCTAGGCAGAAGGGTTTCAGTTGACAACAGCCTCCCAAGTGCATAAATAAATGCACTGCAGTAGTTGGGTGGTCCTTTCTCTCCCATCAGGATAGGAGGCTCCTCTACCTGACCTCAGCTTTCTGCATCTTGACTCTTATTTTTCTTCATCCTCTGCCATCCCCCCTCCAGAGTTTCGAGAGCTGTGCTGGATGTGGCAGTGTGGACTGTAGGTCCCAGGGAAATCCTAGTATCTGTTCAAACGTTCCTGGAAGAACTTAATGTTAAACTAATGCATCTAAAGTACAAAGAACCTACACCCTTCTGTGCATGGGGGTGGGAGTTAAGATTCACAAGTCAGAGCAGGAAGAAGCGCTCTTATACTGGAGATTAAAATGGAATAGGAATTGCTTTGCAAACCAATTTGTAATATGCTGACAATGTTTTCTTGGCCAAAAATTGGAGTTGCTATTGGATGAGGAATTTTTAACCAAAATATTCATTTTCATTAATGTTTTACAAAATTATAAGTATTGTCTCATCTAGTTAGGAAAATAAATGAGGAGAAATTGAGACCATCCCTGAAACTCAAAACATCTGTTTAACAAATTACCAAATAGTGGACAAATGTAGGAGATCATTATTATTATTTGACTTGAATTACTAAGGCATAAGAAGATTTTCATGTCCATTTGTTATTTTGATGGACACTCTGGTTCTTACTTTAGAATTCTGAGTTCATCAAATAAAACCTATAATTTAAATAAAACTGCATTTGGCCAGTTATAAATGCTCAATGACAAAAATAGACAGGCCTCTGTATTGGCAGGTTCTGCATCTGTGAAGTCAAATAAACTTGGATCCAAAATATTTGAAAAAAGTTGCATCTCTCTTGACATGTGCAGAAAACTTTTCATTCCCTAAAAAATGTAGTATAGAAGCTATTCACATCAAGTTTGCCTTGCTATTTATTAGAAGTAACCTAGAGATGATAGAAAGTATACAGAAGGCTGTGCATAGGTCATATGTAAGTACTATGCCACACTGTGCAAGAGCCTTGAGCATCCTTATATTTTGGTACCAACAGGGTCCTGGAGACCACCCCCCATAGTTACTGAGGGATGATTGTTTTTAACTTTATTGAAAGTCAGTATAAATGTTTCTATGGTGGGCTGAATAGAACTGGAGATTCACACTGTGAAAAATACAAATTGAGCTGTGACTAGTGGCACATGCCTGTTATCGCAGCATTTTGGGAGGCTGAGGCAAGAGAATCACAAATTTGAGCCCAGCCTGGGCAACGTATCATCCTAGTGACATCCTGTCTAAAATTAAAAAGTAAAAATAAAAGGGGCTAAGGATGTAGGGTTCAATCTCCAAACCACAAAAATTAAAATAAAAATTTATAAATTCTTACAAAAATCTGTGAAAATTAAGTTACAGTTAAATGATGATTTGTTTGATTTGGTTTTGGGGATGACAAAGATATGACACACATTGAAATCAATCAAAAATAAGGGAAAAGGATACTTGGAAAGGTAAATAATCTTTTGTAAATGTTGATTTGTTACAAATATTTGATTAATAAAGTCACTTATCTATTCTCATAACCCCAAGTGTCTGGTCTTCGTCGAAGTGAGATGATTCTTAGATGTTCGTACCACAAGTAACCCTGAGTCTTCATCAGTGAATTTTCATCACAGTCATGCAGAGTAAGAAGATATTTCAGAAAGTTTGTTGTGCTCAACACGATCACCACCATTACCATCATCATGAGGACACATTCATTTAAGCAGCTATAAGGGGAAAGAAACTCTCTTTACACCCAGACCGGAAAGAGCCTGTGTTCATGAGTGCCCTATCAATCAAATGGCAAGTATAAACTTTTAAAATAAATCCATAATAGGGGAGCAATACTAAGACACTCAAACCCAGATCAGCCCACAGTGCTGAATGAAATACTTCTTCTAAATGAGGTATGCTACTCGGTGGCATCAGAGGAAGCCCCAAATGGTATTTCCTGGACTGCAGTGTGGGTCTCTCGGCTCTGTTATCTGACTGTCCCTGGCCTGGGCCCTGTGCCCCACTCTCTGCCCTCCCCTTGCACAGCTGCTGTCTGGGTGTGGACCCAGGAGAGGCTCTTGAGCAACATCACACTGAAGGAAGGGACAGTCTCTGGTAGTCGGACCCTAGACAGATCTCATCCAGCTACTTCAGAGGTATGGCCCCACCCTGTCCCTGGCCCTGATGAAATCACAGTGCTCCTGGAGAATGCACAAGTTTAGCTTACTGACATGTGCAGAAAGGCCCAGCGTAGGCAGCATAGCTGCAGCAGAGGGAGGAAACCGGGAGCATGAAAACCAGCTTCAGGCTCCATGACACTGGCAAAGTTAGGAAACCTCCACTCTTAGTTCCAAAACAGACCAAAAATAAAATAAAATGATGTACTCCCACTTCTGGAGGACACTGGGAGAACGCTCTGAGGATATGAATGGGGTACAAACACATGCAATATTGTCCTTGTCATGAAGAAAAGGGGAAAAATAATAAAAGTTATGAATGTTTCATAGAAATGTATTTTAAATTCCGGGAAACTTTTAAAAGCAAGTTTTATAGGATGAATGTGGTATTAGAAATGTGACCACGTAAAAAGAGCAACTCTGCTTATTCTCCTTGAGGCACCTGATTAAATAATCATTAAATCTGCATATGCTTGGCAGATCTTTGATCACATTCCCTCGTGGGGCTTGAAGCCCCGTGGTGTGCACGGGGCTGTGGCAGGAACACTGTCTTGGGAATGCAGGGGCTGAGGTCCAGGGAGGCTTGGTGTCCTAGCACAGACCAGTGGCATCAGATTCAGAAGGAACGTGTTCAATGGGAAAGCTGCTGTGAGGATAGACTTGGAATCTGAGGAGTATCCTAAAAGGCTCTGCTTGGCATTTCATGCTAGAGTGTAGACAATAAGGAAGCCAAGGCAGGGAGGCTCGTGTTAGGATTGGTCATTATTTCTTGCAACGCTTATTAGGAATCCAGATTGAAAGATGTATCTACTAAATGGACTTTATAAGAATATTGTCTTAGTTACTTTCTCTTCACTGACACACAATACTCCATGCCCACGACTGTAAGGAGGAAAGGTTTATTCTGGGTCACAGTTTGTAGAGGTTTCAGTCCATAGCGCACTGGGTCCAAGGTAGAGCAGCATGGCAGAAGGGTGTGGTGGAGGAAACCCAGCTCACAGCATGGCGGCAGACAGCAAAGAGATCAAGGGAGGAAGGAGACAGACCCTTCCAGGCCACGCCCCCAGTGACCCATCTCCTCCAACCAGGCTTCACTTTCCAACTTCAATTAGCTATAAACTCATTAGTGACCTAATCCATGCTGATTAATATCACACCCCCAAGATCCAGCCACCTGTCCAAATCCCAACCGTGACTTCATGAGGCTTTGAGGAGCCATCTAGGTATAAGCCATTACAGATATTCACTATGTAAGGGTATTCACAGCAAAATTACAGTGCCAGTAGTAAGGTTTTATATGAACCATCAGTATGCTAAGTGAACCATCAAGATGCTAAGTGGTTTCACCAGGAAAGTTTAAGGGAGGGAAAAGAAAGCTGTGACACACAGCAAGCTAGAGAGGCCAGCGTTCTGTAGCTACCCTTTCTTCTCTCGCTTCATCCCTTTCCCCAAACATTTACTCTGAAATAATTTTCAAACATACCTAGGATTTGAAGACACTATCCTGACAGCTAGGAGTCCACTGCCCATTTTCTGAACTATGTGTAAGCTTTTGGCAGACATGACACTTTATTCCTGAACTTGCCCACTGTATCTCCGAAAATGAAAACCGTATTTGCTTAATATCATCCACTATTCAATACATACTAAAATTTACAAATTGTCAACACAACATTGGTTAGAGCTTTCTTTCCCCCTGAAATACAATCCAATTAATGTTCAGATACTGGTTTTGGTGTTGTTTCACCAGCTCTTTCATATGAGAATAATCTCTTGCTTTTTAATTTTTTTAACCTTGACCTTTTGCAGATGCATCATCAGTTTTCTTATGGTTCTCCCCTGTTGAGTTATTTCTACTAGACTGGATGCTAGGTGTGAGGGTTCACTGAGGCTGTGGTTTAACATGGTGCCTCTGTGTTCTTTATACTGCCCAATGCCCAGAGCTGTCGGTGAGGCTTAAATTGGTCACGGCCAGGTGTGGTGGCTCATGCCTGTAATACCAGCACTTGGGAGGCTGAGGCAGGAGGATCGCCTCAAATTGAAGGCCAACACTGGCTACACAGTGAGTTCAAGACCAGCCTGAACTACATAGTGAGATGCTATCTCAAACAAATATAAATAAAATAAATAGGTCATGTGACAGGAGTTATTTCCATAAAAATACAGTTTTCCTTTGAATAGAATAGTATGTGTGGGATGACATTTGGCATCTGAGAATGTCTTATTGCCCAATATTTTCTAAGTTTAGGCAGTCTTTCTGGATCTTTGTCTAATTTCATTATTTGGGGGTGGGTGGCAGCACACGGACGAATTCTAATTGCATCATTCCTTCTGTACCTTTTCACTGTACCATTTTATCCAAAAAAAGCAGAATAAATCCTTAATTCTTTTCCTTTGACTACTGATTTTTAGTGAGTGGTAAAATACTATAATGATGAAAAGTTATGTGTTATGTACATGTCCCAACCCCCCACAAGAAATGTGATCATTGTGTAATGCAAACATATACTAGTAATAAAAAGTGAAAAAAGGCTGGAAAACCTCCTGAGAAAGTGTCCAGAGGTCCTGAGACTTTCCCCAGTGGGCAGCTGGGTTGGAATGACAGGGTCCCTGGGGGTGTAATCTCCATACTGTGGATTTATAAAGGGTGGGCAGAGGTGTCTACGAAATGCAATCTCCTTGCTTTGGAGTCTGTTTGCATCTAGATGATCAGTTTATCTCCTGCCCGAAAGGAAGGAGAGGTGGAATCTAATTTTACTTAGTAACAGAATGGGACGCTGTAGACAAATCTGGCCAGAAGTCATCCAAGGGAAAGTGTGTCCTGTGAGGTGAAGGGAGAGGCTACCGTGCAGCTGGGCACTGGGGTGGGACGGAAGTGTCCCTCTGCTGTGAAGTCGTGAACACACGCAGATCTCTGCTTTCTCCTGCATTCAGCTTTCCCTGTCTTCTTTTTACTACTAAGTCATTTCAACCCATGCAAACAGCAGGACTGAGGTTTTAAAAGAATGAAGTAACTGCAGATTTATTTTTTGCCCCCATTTTCTTTCTTTCATCCCAGGACAGAGAGGGCAGTTACTTCTATGCTGACGTAGCCGAATGAATAATTTCTCCTACCAAGACAAATTCCCTGCAGGTCTGAGCAGCCCCAGCAGATGATGAGGGCTTTCCTTGTCTTGGTCTGCCCATCCTGCCCCCATGGCCTGCTCCCCAGAGGGGCTGCGCTGAGAACCTTGAGAGGAATAAAAGCTCCCGGGCATTCTGCCTTCCTTTGAAATGTGCCAGGACTGGTGCCCTGCAGAGCCCCATAGGCGGCGGCTCCTTGCTCTGCACTCTGCCTCACATTGGGATGCAAACAGTGCCAGAAGGGAGGAGAGGAAAGTGGGAAGGGCAGGTGGGCCATCCCTGGCTGGGAGAGTCAATCCATCACTAAGAGGCAGCCAGAATGGTGGTTTTCAAATACACAGTAAAAAGCAACAGGCAAAATGTAGAAAGAGAAAAACACTCTCCCTGCCTTACTTAGATCATCCCCAACCCCTGCCCCAAGAAATGATCAGTCACAAATATCACACTGCACTGAGCCCAGGGCTTGGGTCAGACTTAGTTTCCATGGCTCTGAGGATAAGGCAAGGAGGGGCAGGCCCAGAGGAACAGAAAGGGGAGATGTCCGACCAAGCAAAGACCACCTCAAAGCTGCACCGTGAAGCAGCAAAGGAGCTGAGAGCCAGCACAAATGTTAACGTATCGGGCTAAGTGGGGGAAGCAGCCCTTGGCAGGAGACCCAGGCGCGAGCGTTTTCCTAACAGGAGAGGTGGCCGGGGACGGTGTGCCGCTCTCCACGTGTGTTCACCGCTTCTCCTGTCCCGTTTCATTGGCTTCCAAGCTCCTCAGGGACAGACTTGCACCCTGCTGGACCCATTTTCACTTTTGTTTGTATTTCATGGTTTACCTAGCTTTAAGAAAATATGCTTTTTCTGTCAGAGGAAAGGCAGTATCTCAGAAAAGAGTGAGCTTCAGTTCACAGGGGTGAAATCCAGAAGAAAAATCCCAGCGACATTTCCAGGTCATGTGCTGGCAGACATGTAGTCACGGAGAATATGTTGAAATGGTGGCATCTCTGTGAGGCTGTGACTTTTATTCACTGCTATCTTAAGAACTGAGTAAAAATTTCATGGCAGAATGTTCAGAAGTAAGTCGTGATTTCTTATCATGTCAAATGCAGTGGGATAATCATTTTCTGCTTTTGTATTAAAACTTAGTTTTTTCCCAAAGAATGTGGATTCTCTCCAGTGTTTTCTGGTACCTTCCCCCTGCTACCTCACCCCACCCATCCGTCCACCTGCTGCCCCTTCCCTCCCAACTCCATCCCATGCCAGGCAATTAAGCCTTCCATCTTCATTTCCTCTGAGAAGACATGGCACAGAAGGAACACAGGAAGAAAACCAATCCGTAGCTTTTGAGCTCCAAAATAAAAATTTCAAACCCATGGCAAAAAGGTATAGTTTGAAAGTTCCAAGATTGGACTTCAGGGATTTCTAAAATATTTGCTCAAGGGAAAAAGTACAATGGTCAGATTCTAAGTCAGCCATTTTTCTGGCCTTCGCATCAGAAAAAAGGAAAGAAGCAGAGGTTGATCAAAGAGTTAGAAATTGGACTGGTGTCTTGAGAAATGACCTTGTGTCCCTTCCTCTTCTCTCCTCCAGCAGTCTCCCGTGTGGGGACATGAGGCCTGAGACGGCTCCATCCCACCTTCAGGTGGAGCCCGGGAGATTCCAGGACTGCAGTCTCCCCTCAGTCCCAGGAGCAGCAGACGTGGGTGGTGGAGCTGGCTGCAGAGCATTGGAGGTGTGGTGAGTTTCCTACAAAGGGTGTGGGTTCAGCGGGGACGCGTGCCTTCCACAGGCCGCAAATGGGCAGAGTTGGCTAAAGACTCAGCAGCGACGTCTACAGACCTAGGATGAGAGTTGGGTGGGATGGTATTAAACACCGTTGAAGACTGAGAGCAGTGGGTAGGGATGGGGCGTATCCCGAAAGGAACATCACAATCATTTTCCAGATTTAAAAATCAACTGGATGGAAAAGAAAAAAACAAAACAACCTCAAGTCTTCTAAAACAATGAGAGCTCTAAAAATGATAGCAGATTTGGTTAAACATGTGTGCCTGCACACACACACACACACACACACACACACACACACACACACACACACGCACGCATGCAGTCATCCTGGCTGGAGTGAGGAGCTGATAAAATGGTAAACACAACTGGAAATTTCCAACATTTTGTCCCTACCCCTACCTACCTGTTTTGTTTTTTAATGAAAAAATAAAACAAAATTTCATAACAAAATGATAAGAGAATAACGATAGTTAATGTACTGTGTTGAGACAAATGACTTTTATGTCAAATGTATTACATTCCCATTCTTGTGACAGAATAATCAAATAAATCAACTTAAAAGATTAAAGGTTTATTTTGGTTCATGGTTTCAGAGTTTTCAGCCCATGGTTGTGTGGCACAGGGGTTTTTGTTCCTAGAGTGAGGTAGTCTGTCATGGTAGAAGTGCATGGCAGAGGACAGGTGTCACTTTATAGGGACAGAAAAGAGACAGAGAGAGAGCCAGAGAGAGCCACAGAAAAAGAGAGAGAGAGAGAGAGAGAGGGAGAAATGTAAAGGAGAAGGAAAAGGAGAAGAAGAAAGAAGAAGAAGGAGGAAGAAGAGGAGGGAAAAGAGAAGAGGAAGAAAGAGAGGGAGGAGTGGGGGAAGGGCCTGGGGTCCCAGTGTACCATCAAAGCCACGCCCCCAATGACCTATCTTCTTCCCACTAGGCTCCACCTCCTAAAGGTCCAGTGCCTCCCAACAGCATCATAGATCGGCAACCAAGCCATCATTGGATAGGCCTTTTGGGGGCATTCCAGTCCAAGCCACAACAGCAAGTACCTATGTAATTGATGGTTATGCATACTTGTGAGTACCCAGTCCTGTACTTCTTCCAAAGTGGCTTCCACTGCTTCCAAACAGAGATAGAAAGAATGACATTTAGGTTTCACAGAGGTCAGCCAGCAGGAAGGAAATTCAGAAGACTTTTCTAGAAGTGGAGAACTGCATGAGAGAACTCAGTCAGTTGGTGAGAAGCAGTTCTTTGACTGTGGGAGAACACATAGAAAGGTTTCTAAGGAAAACATCTGAGAACTCATCTTTTAGGCTGCACTTTAAGTTAATATTAAACAGAAGTTTTATTATTTCCCTGAGGATAAAATCAGATGAGCTCCCTTTGCTATCTGTACAACTTGGAGCTGGCTTCTCCCATTATCAGTTGGTAAACACCTAGGAAAGTTTGTGTGATACTAGCTTCAGAAATGTATATTGTAGAATGTAAAACTACTGCCAAAAGAGGTGGGAAAGCCTAAAACATTCCAAAAAGAAACAGAAAGATTTCTGTTTTATAATCATCTCCTGTATCATATTACCTGGACCTCTCCTTAATTTTCATACTGTGGAGGACTGGATAGTAATGGTATATGTTATTTGCCTCTCTGAGTATGTAGGGTGATAACATGTGAGGGAGAGGTGATTTCCTGACTATACTGAGAAACAGGCATAGAGAAATGAGTTGGATTATAGGAGAAGGCACTCCAGGTAGACATTAGGACAGTTCATAAAGCCCCAAAAACTGTTTTCAAGAGAGGCATGGGAATGACCTAGAAATAAATTGCTGAGGTGACAACACAAATACTAACACCAAAATACTAACACACTGAGAAACTTTTAGACATTCCCTTGAGATATTGAGAACTAATGATTCCTGGAGGAAGAGAGTGAAACAAATAACCCCTCACGGCTCTACAGTTTCAGAATTTCCCAGAAGACGGATGGAGCCTCTGATATGCTGGACCAGTCCTCAAGGACGGAAGCCAATGACCTGGTGAACCTGTGAAATCCTGCCTGTCTGCAGCGTCTATGATTTATAACATAATGGCGAATATTTCGAAATTATGCACAACATTTGGCTACTTTTCCATCAGTGAAACTTCTAGTTGATCTTTTCACTAAATGAAGGTCAAATAATTCAAAAATAATTGAGATGTGAATGCTTATTACACACTAGCATCATAGGACCCCTTTGAATCTTCACTCTGCTACTGCCTCCTTTGACTGTAGAAAAAAATGATCGAGTAAAAGTTCAAATGTTAATATCCAAAAGCAAGCTGATTTGGGAAAGTGAAATGCTTGTGCAACAAAAATTTGCTTTGCTCTTTTTTGGAGGGTGGAGTGAGGATTCCTGCAGGTGCCATGGCAGGAAAGCTCAAAGTGGTTGCAGTTTATCACAAGTTGGAGTGTCAAATCCTCGGTTTTCACTTCTGTATCTGAATAATCTTGAGTTTTTTTTTAAAAATCCAGACTCCTGGGATTCAATCCAAACCTCTGATCGGAATCTGCGGAGGGATCAAGACTCAATAATCTGCAAATTTAACAAGTTTGACACGTGATTTTACATACCCCGATTTTATGAATGAACTGTCCAATAAAAATCATGCTGGAGCTGGGTGCAGTGGCACATACCTGCAATCCCAGCACTTTGGGAGGCTGAGGCAGGAAGATCACAGGTTCAAGCCCAGTTTGGGCAACTTAGTGACTTAGTGAGACCCTGTCTCAAAATAAAAAAATATAAAAAGGGCTGGGGGTATAGTTCAGTGTGAAGGCCCTTGGTTCAAACCCCAGTAACACTAAAAAATAAATAAATACATCACAGTGGAAACATTTTTGTTCACGTTCAAGTCACACTTTAAATGAAGCATGGAGCTATTAAATTTCTCTTTCATACTTCAAATCACGTTACAGACACGGGAAAAGAATGAGACCATAAGTAGGAGTGTGAGAATAAACGAAGAGCTATCTCCAAGTGATGTTTGCTGTGTAACACTTGGCTGAGGGCATAAGCATACAAAATCTTCTTAAAATATGAAATGCTCAGTCACTCTGCTAAGGAAATGTTGCATGCCATGAAAACAGAGCTTGGTGGCACAGTTTGGTCGCATCTGGCAGGCCTGGAGGCATGGGTGGTTGAAACTCTGGGCCCAGAGATAATGGACTCCTGCAGAGAGAGGGGGAAATCAGAGGTAAAGAAACAAAATCACCTTTCATGATTTCGTGCCAAAGATAACATATTATTTTCCAATTCCGACAATAGTTAATGTTTAAGAATCTAAAACTTTTGACATTTGGTGGCAAAATAAAAGAAAAACTTTCTCGGCATTTTTTTGTGTAAAAACTCCTTTGGCTCTGGAATAAATCTACTCGTTTTGAGCTGATTTAAGACTCCGTTATCTTCTAAGTGGTGCCTCTCCACACTCGTTTCCCTGGGACTCACTACTGCAGGGCAAAACGAGTTCTTCAGGGCTCCGCATAAAGTGTGAATATCTTTGCTCAGAAAAGACCCCTTTTTATTGGAGAATGTGCACTTCTTAAGTCTTCTTGAAAAGCGTGCTCGAACAGTATTGTGAATATCAGTAGTTAGAAAAGTAAAAGACACATTGCCGTGAATCCCCCTCGAGACACTCTTCCTTGTTTCAGACACCTATCCAGCTATTCTTGTCACTTCTTGAAGCATTCTGTAAGTCTTCTTTTATGAGTGTCTTTTGTTGTACTATCATGGCTACGTTGATATCCCGAGTTTATTCAAAAATTTTCCTTTTCATGTTCATTTTGACTTTGGGGGAAGAACCAGAAGGCACACAGTGTCAGAGCTGATGATCAAGGTAGGTGAGGACACATGCTAATGCTTTTATTTTACAGAAATTACCGTAAAACTAAATTGTCAACTGCTTCAGAAAGTGGCCAGAATGCTGGGATTAAGGCACATATTCAGAGCAAGGGGGAGTATTTTGAGGGAGATTAATGGCAATGTGTCTTTACTCTAATAAATTATTTTAAATTTTGAGATCTACCATTGTATTTGTTGTCCATACCACATATATTTCTGGACAGAATTTCTCTCTCTTTCTCTCTCTTTTTTTGTGACCTCTGTATCAACCATGCGTTCCTGTACTGTTGACCTATTGTGTCATACCCTAATTCATCAGTTACTCATCGGTCTCCCTCACAAGACTAGGATATCTATTTCATCATTGTATTTCCAATACTACTTAGCAGAGTGGCTAACAAGTGAATAAATTAACTGATGAGGGTTGCAGGCCATCAGAATTCAATCATGGGTCTTTGAGAGGAATGAAGGCAGAGTGTGTTGACCCAGATTCTGGGTCGATCAGGAGCAGGGTCACAGCACCTCAGCCTCCTCTAACAGCTAAGAGGGCCTCAAAGATGGAATAGTCCTTGGAGGTAGTGATTAAGGAGGAGAATTTCCTTTTTTAGATTTTGGGCCCTGAGGCAGTTACCCTTGCCTGTTTAGCAAATACGTTCCCTACAGGGCTGGACCATGGCATCTTCTTCCTCTTCCATTGCCTGTATCCATTGCAAGGGCATCCAAAGCATTTCAGCACTGGAGAGTTAGCACAAAGTAGAGCGATGCAGCTGTTTTATGTGTTGAATACTTCATGCCTGAGAACAATTGTAAGCTTTTCATAGAACATCAAATGCTGCCAGGGTATTTTTAAAAACAAGTTATTCAATGTACAACAAATCAAATTTATGTTATTTTTCTAGGCAAAGTGGGATAATTTTTCATGTAGCCGAGAAGGTATAACAGAGACAAAGGCATTAATCATCCCCTTTTACTTTTTCTTTCATCGACAGGATTATCAACTGACAAGAGTTCTCAGTGCTTATAGGAAAATTGATTGAGGTTGAATGAGTAGACCCCAAATCAAATTAAGGAGGGTTTAATTTAGCATTTATTTCAAGATTTGATTATCTTTTGTTCCAGTTTTCTTTCCTTTTTTTTTTTTGTGGGTACCGGGGGTCGAACTCAGGACCTCGTGTGCCAGCAGGCGCCCGTGCCGCTGAGCGATATCACCGGCCCTTTTTTCCTATGTGGGTTCCGGGAGTCGAACTCGGGCCCTCGCGCTTGCCAGGCAGGCGCTTATGCTGCTGAGCTATCTCACCGGCCCTGTTCCAGTTTTCTAACCAGTGTCTAAGAGTCAAATTCAAATCAACAAGCAGCACTCTTTGAGACATGGCTTTGTGAAAGCCTGTTGAGGATGCAGGGACGATGTGGTTTCTTCATCCCTGAATACATGGTTTGGTTTCCATTTGTGTGACGTTTTTGTCATCATTAGACAAACGGCCATGATTGGCCACAATTGGCTGAGGTTGTTCTATCTGCAGGGGCTTTAGCCTGATCCACAGGAGAGCAAAAAAGCTCACACCCCTGGGCCACATGGACAGGACCAGATGTCACAGCTGTGCCAAGGTGCCTAGACCAATGTCCGAGGAAGCCAAGGTTCCTGGTGAAGCTCTTGCTGTTTCAGCCCCATGGGGAGAGAACGGACCAAATGGTACACACAGGGACATCAAGTGGTCTGCAGAAGAACTGGTGTTCACTTCCACAAAAGAATTCACTTTCTAAACAACTAGTATTTTTTTTGATGCCCAGTACCCAATTTAAGACATTTAAGACGTGATATGATAACAGCGCTGACTCAGTAGTTAGCACCAGACAGGGAAAGAATAACATCTGCATTATGAGCTTTTGCTCTGAGCTGAGGACCCTCAGAAGCACTTGGCATAAGCTAACTCAGGCCTCAGAAGAAACTCTGTGAAGCGAATATCATTGTCCTCATTCTACAAAGGAGGCCGGAGATGGTCAAGGAGTTGCCTAACTCCACACTGAGTAAGTGGCAAAAGCAGACTCTAAAGCCTAGACAAGTAAATATGCTAGTAATTTGAAATGGCATTATTTATAAGATTTATTATAATCTAGATCTCCAACCATAAAGGATGAGCTATATAAATTATGGCTCTTTTATGCACCTAAAAACCATAGAGCCATAAAGCAATTTAGTAGAAGTGTTCCTATTGGCATGGAAAGATAAATACGAGTTTCATGCTCACATAACACTACATACTGATCTTTATAGAAGTGATAAATAAAATTTTATGATATATTTAAGTGAATATATACATATATACATGCACAATGAACTTATAAATATCATGTAAAATCTAGAAAGACATACCAAAATGTTCAGAGTAGTTATCTGTGGGTATTAAGAGAAGGGAATATTTTCTCCTTTTGTTTAAACTCATTTTCCCATTTGTAGTATAGTGATCACAGATTGTTTGATTTAAAAAGTTATATAAAGTAAAAATGAAAAGGTTGTCTCTAAAAATAAATGGTTTTGTACTAAGAACAGAGTTCTTTTGTGTTTAGGTGGTAGAAAACTGAAGAGTTTATGTTATGAAGTAGCAAACTGGCAACCAGGAAGGCAAATGCCCTTCGTGCCACGGGAACCCCGGACGGCCTGGGAGGCGGGTGATGTCCCTGGCTAGGGCTGAATTGGGCAGACTGGCTGGACCCTGGTATCACATCTAGGCATTCACTGTTCCTAGACATCGTATCTCATGAGAGATGGAAACAATCGTTCTAAATTTAACCGATTGGAAAACAGGAAGAGACTTAGACAAGTCCATTGTATAAAGGAACTGTAATCTATGAAAGGCACAAAAGCCCATTTTCTAATGGAATGCCCACAATGGAATTTTTTCAGGGCACAAAAAGTGTCCTTGTCACTGACCCTTTATAATAATCTGGAAACAGTTCTGAATTTTCTCAACTCTGAAAGAATGAAATGATTGCTCTGCAACTTGGGTACTGAAGGTGGTCACGAAGCAAGAGGGACGTTTGTTCTTGCAGGATACGAAGGGGTTGTGAGGCTGTTGCTGCAGTCGTGGAGAGTGCCTTGGCCTTGCGGGGATGTTTGGGGCTCCACCAGGCCTGAAGAATTCCTCAGCTGAGAAAAGGACTGAGTCACGGATCTAGGCCGAGTCTGACTCCAAACCTAGTTCCATAAATACCTCCTTGAGAAATGCTCGATTCCATCCTGCTGGTCTTGTCTTTGCCTCATCTCCAACAGATTAGCATTTTCCAAGACCCTCTCTTCTGCTCGGTGTTCCTGTGTCTCACCTTCTCTTCCACCTTCATATGTGTGCAAATAATACGGTAATCCTAGGACCATCGGGGCAGGCCTCGTGGGTGGAGGAAGCGGGCTTTCTAAGGGAAGATGATCTTACTAGGGAAGATGAGTACAGGAGAAAGGGCATCGTGACCATGGGAAGCAAGACTAACCAGAGCACAGAGCAGCGGGCGGTGCCAAGTGTGAGAGGGAGATGTGCTAGTTTGCTAGGAAACGTGGTGAATGGTGCTTTGATTTCTGCTATTCTTTTACTTGTTTTTGCGGGTCCAAAAATCTATCTGGTCAAATGAAGGATCCTGGCCAATCTGTGCTTCTCGTGCACCCTGGGCGATTCTGAGGCTGAGGCTGAGGCTGAGGCCATCACTGGCAAACCCTCGTCTTCCCTGCTCATGACTCAGAGAAGAGCCGATGCTTCTCCTTGACCGGTCGGAACCATCAGCATTCACTGCGACGGTCAGGGCTCCGAGCTGTTGTTTATATAACATGTCTTTTGATTAATAAGACTTGGTACTCATATTTTTAAGTACTTGGAGGTGACAGGGCTCAAGGACAACCCATCCTGTATGGCCTTACATGGTACATAGCTTATTTCATCCATAGTTGAACTGGTGGAATTCTTACATATTTCTCCATTTGTGCCATTTTGGAAGGTAACAGTAAAAAACTAAGTGAGTTCAATGCATTCGGTAGGACATTCTGCCGCGCGCCAGGCAGATACAAATACTTCATAGGTGCCTTTTGACAGTCACAGCAATGAATAATGCAATGCACATAAAGAGCTTTCAGTTCCATTGGAAAAATTATTTTAATTAGGATAAAGATGCTAACGTGGGCCGGTGAGATACCTCAGCGGCATAAGCACCTGCTGGCAAGTGAGAGGTCCTAAGGTCGACTCCCGGTACCCACACACACACACACACACACACACACAAAGATGCTAAAGCATGTTGCCCTAGGAATTTCATTCCTGAGAACTTATTTTAAAGGAAATAATTAAAAAGGACAGTATCTGTGGTGGACTGACAACTGGTGGTCAACTTGTAACACCCAGCTGAACGGAATCAGCGTGGCACTGGGTGTGGAGGGCCCACCTGAGGACTGTTGCCAACAGAATAAAAAAGGAGAGCTGGAGAAGAAGAGGGGGTGCTGTTGGTTCTCCTGGAGGAGCTCGTCACTCTGGCCTTTCCTGATAGGGACTTGGCTGTTCTCACTGTCGGAGGAGCTCGGGACCTCGTTGTTGCTGAGGATGACTGTGGTACTTTTCGGGGGAGCTCTAGTCCTTACTTTGAGCATCGCTTCCTGGCTCCAGTGCAGACCCCTCAGCCTGCCGGCACAGATCCTTCCTCGCACTGGCGCAGACTTTCTAGCTTCCACCACGGACCTTTGGGCCTTCCCAGGGCAGATCCTTGAAACAGACTTGCATGAGACATTGCAGTGGGCTCTGGGCCTCCAGTTGGACTCGGGAGCATTGCCATGGGCTCTAGGTCTTCAGCTGGACTTGTGCAGGGCATTGCTGGGGAATCCAGGGCCCTTAGCTGGATTCTTTGGGTCTATAGTGTGTGGGCAGATTTTCTACACTCTTGTATTTGACTCTTTGGGTGACTATTATAAAATAATCCTATAAATTATGTCCTGTATTGTTTCCCTTGCAAACCCTGACTACAACAATATCTTAAAATTATTTACTAAAGAAGCTGTGACTTTTCAGTGAAAACTGTTTTTGAAAGCTATTCTATGTTGAGTTCTTTAGTGCCAGACACTGCTTTAAATGCTCTCTATATTAGCTCATTTAATCCTTGACAATAACTCCACTATGTAAAGATTTTCTCTACCATCTTGCGATGAAGTCTCTGGGTTTTTGAAGTGGATATCACTTGCCCGAGGTTACACAGCTGCTAGGTTTTCAGCAATTGTTAAGTAACTTCTTTACATCAACTCAATGGTGCCGTTCGAAATGATAATTTTAAAGACTCAAAAAGCCAAAAAAAATTTCTTGAAGTTCTAGTGAGAAATGAAACTATGGTACTATATATACATAATGATGAGAGACATTTTAAAATTGTATATATAAATTGTGATGTTATACAAAAGAGAAAAAAATAAAATGATTGATATATCATGATGATGGATTTGATGTTCTGGTAATTTAGTCCATGGGATTTTAATGTGATTTTAGGTAATTTTTCAAAAGTTCTTCATATAAAAATAGGATCATGACAGCATATGCCACAGGGAGATACCTCAGATACCACAATGCTGTTGTGGCACCTCATTCTCTGTCCTCCCTGTCCCTAGCTACTTATTTATCCAGTCTTCTAGATAGCTATCACCTCTAAAATGTGGAGAAAATGATAGAGAGGACAGAGGTTTGGTTCCAAATTTATATTTTCTTTTCTACTTAGTGTCTCTGAAAACGGCTTTGTTTACAATCTAATAGATCTGAGAAATTGTAAACTATCCAAGGGAGTGGACTGAGGTCCATGCTTGATGTAAGCTTTTGTCTGAAGTGGGGAGAAACCCAGCCTTCCTCAGCCACTCCATGCTGCTCTGCCGATGCTCTGGAGGAGCTCTGCTGGACTTGTTGACAAGCACTGTGCCGTGTGCTTGACGTCCTCTGGGATAGAAATAATTATGGCTTTGGTTCCCCACCCCACAGCTTACACAAAGAAAAGATCATTTAAGAGGAAAAGTACCAATAAACAACTGTATGGAAATAGATTTTATATGACCCCCTCATCAAGAAAAAATGTAAACTTACTTGCAACTCCATATTTTAATGAGACATAATCCAAAATAGCAGAAAAACAACATTCAGAAATTGAAGTAGGCAAAGGCTTTTAAAGGAGAACAGCCATTTAATAATGGCATTTAAAGTAATTCAAGGGAACCGGAATGCAAAAACTCACTCTACACTCGTGATCTCACCTCTCTGGTTCTGCAAGAGCAAGCACATCTGTTTCCCCCCACCTGGACCTACACTGCGCCCCTCCACCTCGAGCCTGAAGCTCACAGAAGCTGTGGGGAGAACCTGCTATCTAAGAGGAGGCTTTCCTGCTTGCACACACTATGAAATCACAAATCAAACACGAATTCAGATGAACAGTGAAAATAGAAAGCTTTAAAGTTTGTACTTTCCACAGGAAGTCTCAATCCTCCCTCCACAGATGATTTTGATTTTGGAGGACACAGTGGGCCTTTAACTTCTCCTGCTTCAGGGGGACGTTAAATTCCAAGGTTCCTTCACTATCCTAAAGCAACAGTAATAAAACATTTTTCAGGATTCAGTTCCTTCGGCTTCAGAGGCTGAGATGGATGAGCTATTTTGGGGAAATGAGACATGACCCAACCCTGCACCTGAACAAAAATGACTCCTAACTGAACTTTCCACAAAGTTCACAATGCGAGCTAATAGAAACTTTCTTTATTAAGAAGAAATTCTGATTCTACATTTATGAGTCCTATCATATTCTAACCAAGTTTAAAAATACAAGGTCCGCCAAAAAAATGTATACACACTTTAGGAAAAAGAAATAGTATGATGTTTTGTCAACAGATAGTGTTACACTAATATGGAGGACCCTAACATGGAGGAAGTCATATATTGCAGAAAACCCACTAAACTGCTGGCTCTTAGAGAAGAAATTGAAAATGCATGTGCAGCAATGTCAATGGCCAAGGTTACCCAAACAGAAATTTGATGTACTAATAAATGTTTGGAGGTGAATGGCTACCACTTTGAGCAGCTCTTGTAATTGTAGAGGCCAAAGGTAACTTGTATTAATCTCATGATGTCTCAATAAATTTAGTATTGATATTTATACAAGGTTTTCTTTTTCTGAAGCATGTATACATTTTTTGGTGGACTCCGTAGATATGAATTGAAATGGAAAGATGGGTTAGATTCCTTCCTTCTCACTAGTACTGTCCACTGAGAAAGACTCAGAGAGGAACTTCTCCTAACCTGTCAATGAGGTCATGACCTCTGGGATGTTTATTTAAGCTATTCCTAAGCATTCTTTGGTTATAATGAAGCTTTGGGGCAGTTTTTGAGACTCTATCTCAATCAATCTTAAGTCACGTTCTGGACCAAGCTATGTAAACATCAATGCATCTTGGAAATTCTTCTTATACAAGGAGTGATTAAAACATAATTAATGCTTAAATTAAAATATTATTACAGTAATAGATACTTTCCCACTAATCCCCCTCAAAGTATTCTCCTTCACTTTGAACATTCTTCCTCATTGTTCTCACAACTTTCTGAAGTTCCAGAAGTATCTTTACAAGGTGTGATCAAAAATATAGTAAATACTGCATGTAAGCACCAACTAAGGGAAAGGCAGGGCCATGAAAACACTGTGGTGTGTCCTCATCCACATTATTCAGTAAGTCTGGCACCATGTACCTTCTGACTCTTCTCCGAAGTCAAAATGACATGGAAGGTACATGTTTTTAATCAATTCAGGACATCGAGGCAGCCACAACAGTGCAAGTAAGGCCACTCATGGAAGAAGACTCCAGAACTGCATTAGACAGTGGCAAGAATGACAGGATAAGTGAGTTCAGAATAAAGGGGAGTATTTTGAGGGAGATTAATGGTGATGTGTCTTACTATAATAAATGTTTCTTTAAACATTCACAGTATTTTTAGATCACATCTTGTGATCCAAAATAACTCTTCATGCCACGGCAGTTGACCAAATACAACTTGGAATGAACCACTTATGACCATATAAGAAATGCTGCTATCAAAATAAATGAATGACAGATGATGTAGATAATGCCCTGGAAGTATTTTTGCTTGTTTACTTGTTTGTATGGTTTTTTGAGGTGATGAATGGTGCATTCCTATGGTCTGGCTATTAGGACGAGAGACCTGGATTATTTAAGATGCTGTCTGTTGCTGTGGACAGGGGAAATGTCACTGACTCTTACAAGGGGACGTATATGTTCCATCCTTTCCCCAAGACAGAGCTACAGAACTGCCAGATACTCGGGAGGCAAAGCCACACAGCAGAAAGTGCCCTGGGAGGCAGCTAGACTGGCAGTCCATTGGTTTACACTTACATGAATCAGAACAGCTACTTAATTTTGGAAGCACTCCTTTTTTCTCTGTTTACATAAGCGAAGGGTATCTATTTAATTCCTCTGGAAAGTACCTACACACGATATGTACTCAATAATACAGGGTGCCAGTTCTCTGAAGTTCAGGTGGGCTGAGCTAATCAGACATTGAGGGAGACAAGTAACATTTCCCAAACAGTAGTGTACAGTTTTACAAGAATACTTGAGCCTAATTCAAGAAAGACCTTAATTCTCTTAGTTGTTTTTGAAGATCTACCTTGTCTTTTCTTTGATAGCAAAGAATTTGAAGTGTGCTCAGAAATGGCAGAGATAAGAGGAATAATGGGTTGGGGAGTGGAAGGGAGACGCTGTTGAGGAATTGGTAGATCACTGACATGGAAAATCTGTGGGTTATAATCAGAGGGAGGAGAGGATGATTGAATGCTTGTTAAGGGGAGACAGCAAAGGAAATCCAGAGTGGCAGGGGATGTATTCTTCAGTGGCGTCAGGGCGGGTGGGGAGGTATTACGACTCTTTAGTAGTCTTAGCAGTAACTCTTCTACTATGGTGGGGGAGGATGTGGAGGGAGATGAGTGACTTATTTTGAGTAAAAGAAGATAGTAGTTGCTGTAGGGAGGATCAAAGAGACAAAGATATAATACTAGTATTCAACTCAGAGAAATTATATTTTTTTAAAAATCCAAAAAAAATTTCTTTTCTTTCTTTTTAAAAAGTTGAAGAATACACAGTGAGTTTTGTAGGAAGGCATATACAGAGGAGACAAGAGTATTGCTTAACTCAAACCTATAAATTCTAGACTTTTTAAAAAATTTAAAAAATAAATGTCTAGTCCTTGACTGGGACCAATAAGATAACTTCAGCAATTCTTATAATTCAATCTGATGATGAATTTACAAAAAGTTAATTTCCATGAAGGTGTACTGTGACTTGAATGCTGTTCAATAAATTATTCTCTGTACTTTTCTAAAATCTTGAAATACTTCAGATGTTTTTATATTAAAGAGAAGAAAAGAAATTGTAAGCACAAAAGAAACAATGGTCTTGCAAGTTCAGATTATCCCAGTGGGGCGGTGTTTAAGTAATTGATTTTGAGTAACTTTGGCCTGAAAGCGAAGTCAGATGGCCTTCCCAAGTAATCTGGGAACTGAGTGGGAATGCAGATGGTGTGATGGAAAATTTTAAAGACTTCACCCAAAATGCTCTCTTCTTCTCTTTCATCTTGTTGACGAGCAAAATAAATCTACAAGTCTATAATTCCAAGAAGCATCCATTTCTTGCGGACACACCAGGTCTAAAAACATACAGCTTATGTTTAAGCTGCACTGAGAAATGCACCCAGCATAACTCAGACATGTCTGCCTTTAAGGGCTTCTGCCCACACGTGTGTCGGTCACGTGCTCAGGAAACACCAGGTTTGGGCTCAGTTGCTTTCGTATCATCCTTTCTGCTCTTTTGGATTCTTGCTCTACTGTGTCTCTGGTTTTCTTAAAGGAATTAGCCACGCACACTTGGCTGATGCTCCTTTCAACCTCCAACCAAGATTGTTGCTGTGTTCCTAGTAGTTGTTTTCTACTTCGCAGAAAATATACAGCAATTTGTTTACTGCAACTCAAACTATTTTTTTTTTCCCAGCAAGTAACTTCTTAGTTCACTCATTTCCACACCTCGTCAATGATGAGTCATATTCTCCACTGGCTGCATCATCAAAAAGTGATAATCAAAACCAGGCTACTGTAATGTGAGTGTCTGTGAGTTAACTTTCTCAGACTTATTAGATCCCATCAGTGGCAATTCCCCTGTAAGTCATCTGCTCTATGCACAAAGTGATCAGAATTCCCCGCCTTTACACCACAGCTATATTTTTACCTTTCTAGAAAGGCAAACAAACATATTCCCATTCATTTATTATATCATGACGATTTGTTTTATTTTTTCAGGAAGTTCATTTCTCCCCAGACCATTGAGTGTTATGTGCAGAGAAAACAATGGAAATGCATTCAAGCACAGTATTTCCTGCTGTCAGACAAGACACAGGCTTAATTGAAATATATTTCCACATCTTAGATTACTACTTAAATCTCTAATGGTAGCCATCCTTCATAACTTAGAATGAAAGATAACATTGTTTATTTAATCTGCTTTGATCTTACTTGACAATTCCCAAAGCAGATTTTTAGGAATGCTCTTTTTTTCTTATTTACTAATCCTTGATCTACTTAATTAATAATTTTTTGTTTGAGAGAGCTTCTCATGAGAGATGGGTATGTATTTTATCATTCCCCACTATTCTCCCTGTATACAAATGAAGGCTCACCAGTTTCCAGTTTCATACTGAACTGAAATCTCCCCAGGCATAGGGCCCACTGACTCCACTTGTGCCATTCTGGGGATAGAAGAATGTCTATTAGTCCATTGTTGCTACAAAAATTATCACAAATTTATCAACTTAAAACAATACCAATTGTATGATTACATAATCCTGTAGATTGAAAGTTTGGCCTTGGCTGGGCTTTCTGATCTTTTCTTTCAAGATCAGAACCGAGGTGTTGCCTGGCAGACTTTTCCTGTAGATGTTCTGAGAAGAATCCCCTTCCAAGATTATATAGCTTGTTTGCAAAGTTCAATTCTATGTGGTTGTGAGACCACCCTCCCCTTCTGCTCATTTCTTTTATCTCTTCTGCTGCTACCTCCCTCTGCCCCAACAGACAAATTTCTCTCTTCTCCAGGATCATGTGACTGTTTAGTTCCACCTCGATAATCCATAATCATCTCCATTTTAAGGTCCATAACTTAATTAGTATGTAGGTTTATTTTGTCCAAATCAGCAAGGTGAAATAAAAGGACAGAACATTTAAAGTCTTTAATTTAAGGTTATTTGACCATGGGACATTATTCACAGGTTCCTGGGAATAGGGAGTGGGCATTTTGGAGGGAGTGTTATTCTGCCTCTTTCTGTTTGTGGTGTGGACACCAGGAAATGAGAACTTGAGAAGAAAGCAACGTTTTCTTATGTTAGGGCTTTAGCTACCGAGGTAAACTCATAGCCAGCTACACTGGTGACTGAGGGTCTTGGGGAAATTGCCATGGTGCCACTATAAATCAAGAGTGCAGTTAGCATGAGCATCCCTGAAAGCTAAATCATTTGATTCTTTTTTTTTTTTTTTTGATAATATTTTCTGCTAATAATACCTTTCATAAAATGCTCTGCTACGATCTACGAGGCTTACTCGTTGAGGGCTCAAGAGACATTTCAGTCAGCAGAAATGTGTGAGGCCTTGGAAAATCACCAGTACTTTTTGTTTCAGGGGGTGTTTATGGTTCAACAAATGTCACCTTTGTGCTACTTTTGAAGATGGTGGTGTAAGTGTTTCTTAGTGAGGCCTGAGAGAGTTAGGGCTGTGTCTGGAGATTACAGAGAGGAAATTCATACCTGATGTCTTCTACCTTCAACCCTTATTAGTGTCTAAATAGAGGAGCATGACTTAGGTGATGGATATAAGTGAGTTAATGCCCTCTTGGTGTCCTTCCCACAGACATGCCCAGCATGGAGACCAAGGGGAGCAGCTGTGAGGGGCAAGAACCTACCATTTTGAGGAGGACGCCAGATCTCAGAGGTGCCAGGCTCTGCTCTTCCCTTCGTTTGTCTCCTCCTGGGCACGGGCTGCTCAGCAGGGACCAATTGGCAGGTTCTAGGTTTTGACCTTCGCAGTGTTCTTTCTCGTTTGACTTCCCTTTACCTGTTCACCTATGTGGGACTTGGGACCTTCCTATTTCCTCTCACATTAGGGTCCACCTGGGCATGGCCCGCTGCAGATACCACTGGGAAATGGAGTAAACAGAGACACCGAAACGGTATATGTCGCACATTGTCAACATGCATTATGGGACTCTGTTTAGTTTTTAAAACAATCTGATGAGGTAATGTGAAAGGCATTTTTAATTTCCTCAGGATGAGGCTGAGATGCAGAAAGGGTCAATGCCTTGTCCAAAGTGACATAAACATCACATGGCACTGGTGTGATTGGGACTCAGAACCTAAGTTGTTACGAGACTGCCTGGTATCGTTTCATATCACTTATAGTAAACTGCAAGCGTTAGGTAACTGCAAGGTTAGTTAAAAACTCCTTAGCTCATATACAACTGGTGAACTGGAAGTTGACAGCAGATGTTTTTTGTATTGGAGTTTGAACTGAGGACCTTCACACTGAGCCCTTTCTTTAGTTTTTATTTGTGACAGGTTCTCACCCGGCTGAGCTTGAACTTGCCCTCCTGCCTGAGCTTCCTGGAGTCCTGGGATTACAGGCGTGCACCCCACACCCAGTTTACAGCCGAGATTTACCTACTTCATTCATTCTTCCGACATGGTCTTCTGCAGCATCGCTAAGGTTTCGGGCATTTCTTCCCTGTGAACGTGCAGCTATGGATCGCAATTGAGGTATTACCCAAGACACCTTTGGGGTACTGAGGATTAGTCCACTCATTCCCCTCTACCTGCCTCTTCCCTCAGAGCAGAGAACGTGCGCACTCCTCCTCTGGTTCCCCATTCCCCTCAGAGGCTGTACAGCTCTGAGATTAACTGGGAGCTAAAAGAAGGCTGGTAGCCAAACTACAGTGATAAGCATTCTGATTTTGATGGAACACTTAAAAGTTATTTTAACTTTTCCAGACCTAATGCAGCTGAAGGATGTAAGGGATGAGAGGTCTTTTTGCGGGTTATACAAATAACTCTCTCCAGTGACTCCTCTTCACCTGAGATTAGAAAGGCTCACACCAAGCTCCAGTGCAAGGCACTTGCTGTCCCATGGCCACCTTTGTTCTCAAACCAGCGCTCTTCACTTATTCATTTCAGTGGTTCCATGCCCTGGCTTTTTGGCTTCTTTCTGTCAGTTAGAAAAATACCCGACCTCTCACAGAAGATCTATGTGGGTGTCGTCCACCCTGGTTTACTGCAGTCTCTAACTGCCTGGCCCAGACGCCATCTTCCATCTGTCTCTCTGTTTACATGGGGTTGTGATAAGGAGTGAGGCTGACGAACTCCAGTTCATTTCTGCAGCGGAAGATGCTGAGCAGGAAACACTCCTGAGAGGCTTTCACGACAAGAATGTCCTCAGAAAGCTACAGTGGGTGTGCCTTTCCACAGAGCATTACTGGCTTTTGTGGTGTTTAGAATGAGCCACAGGTAATGAAGCCTGCAAGTGGGTGAGAGGTTGAAGAGGGTGAGAGGCCCAAACCTCCCAACTCCCCAATTTTTTGGGTATTGCTGAAGCTTCAGCCTTTACCAGAAGTGTGAGGAGAATCATGAAATTCTCCACATAGGCCAAGAATGGAGCAAATGTGATCAAAGCAACTCTGATGTGCTTGGTATCCCCAGTGGTCCGCAGTGCTCACCAGCAGAGAATGGGAAAGTGGGGAGAAAGGTGGAGATAACATCCAGCGGCTGCGCACTAGCATAGCCACGGGCTCGTTGGAGACTGTCATGTTGAGACTCAGAAAGACAAATGTCACATGTTCTCCCTAATATATAGAGTCTAAAAACGATGACCAAAAAGTAGAAGGGAGACTATTATTAGACAAAAGGAAGTGAATAAGAGGGGCAGGGGTGCAAAGGCAGGTAATAGGGGGTGAATACAATCAAAATACACTATGCACTTGAAACTGCCCAAAACTGTGAAACTAGTGGGGAGAAGGTGGGATGGGGGGTAACGGGAGAAAGTGAAACCATTCATCTGATCACCAGTAAGCACTGATAAAACAAAGTGGGAAAAAAGAAAAGGAGGAATAAGATGTGTTGCAAGGGAAACAACAGTATTGGCATGGTCCTGTCACAGGTAGAAGTGGTTCGACGGTGGGCCCGAGGGTCTTCTCAGGGCTCTCTGCAGTCTCCAGTGCTGGGCCATTAGCCTGTGATGCTGACTCTTCGGAATGTGGTCCCCTGGGAAGAGAGCTTCATGATTTTCCCCGTGTGTGGGCAGGGGCTGCAGAAGCAGTGCTTAAACCTTCTCACCCACACAAAGGCGAAGGCCAGGATGTGGGTCATGCAGAGCCCTGTGGGCTCTCCTGATACACAGCGTTATGTCCCCAGGGTGTGGAAAACAGCTGTCCCTGAAAGGCATTTGGCCTGTGCCACGTGTCATCACACCAAGGTTGTCCTGGCACTCTGAGACCTTACATTTTGTTAGCAGCAGGGAAGGCTTAGCAGATAGAGAAGGCTTCAAGGGAAATTCCACTAGGAAATTCAGCCACATGGCAGAGCTTTGGGTCCGCAATTCACATCCGGGTACTGAGAGTCGCGTGGCTGGCTTCCAGAAGCGGGAAGTTATTCTGCTGGGTGGAAAGTGTCTGTATTTTTGAATCAGACAGAATTTGTTTTGCATTTTGGATTCCTCTATCACTAGACCTGTGACCTCTGTTAAATTCTGTGAGTCTTCTAGGCCTCAGTCTCCTCCTGCACGACAAGAGGATGCTACAGTATACAGTACCGGAGGGTTAGGGTGTTTTCGGTTCAGAATGCCCAAATCATCAGAGAGCTGGGCCGTACCACACAGAGGCATCTCAGCACTGCCCAGGACAAGCGACAACAGCAAAAGGTACTGAAAGGACTGGCCTGTCAGCCTCCCTCTTCTCTCTTACAATCTTGTTCCACTTTAGAGCAACACTGCTTGGGTCAGATTATGCTCTTTCTTCCACCTTCCTCTTGTATTTCTGTGTTTAGCTCCACGACGCTCTAATTAGTTTTTTTCCTTGGTTGAAAATCTTCTGAGTGTTTCTCACTAAGGCAATGCAATCGTGCTTTCTCACCTTGATGTTGCAAACCCCGTGGGGACAGGAGCATGATGCTTGCTCAGGTCTCTGAGTGTCCTAGAACATTGTTGTTGGTAAATGGCTGCTACCCATGAATGCTGTCCAGCCTGGACAGAGCTCACCATCCTCCCCCAGACAGCACTGGACAGAGAACAGATCAGAAATGCCTCAGGTGGAACATCTGCAAGGACTAGGGCTCTGCCGCTGCACTCAATTTAATTTCAGTTTAAACCAAACAAGGAAGGCATTGTGTCTCCACTTCTTAGATGAGAAAAGTGAATTCTTAAGGGTTAAATCACCCATCCAAGGACAGATGGCAGAGAGTTGGACCCAATTTCTCTTGTTCCCCAATCAATGTTCGTTTGACTTTCTATCTCACCACGCTGCAATGATTGGCATGGCATGTCCCTGTTCTCAGCCTTATTGCCAGGGGAAGCTCTGATGGATGAGATCGCTGCCCACTATTAGGACCCTACATGATCAGTGCTTCCTGGTCTGATAACCTTGTTACCCAGAGTGTCTTAAAAGAGTCCTTGAGGAGGGCGATGCTTAATACAGAGAGAACATGTATATCTGATGCCACCCAGTGGGTGTGGATATAGAGAGCTGTAAGATGTGCCCAGAAAACCTCCAGTGACACTACCTGCTGTTAAGTGGTAGCTTTGGCGGAGACGTAGAATCTAAATGCAACAGAAGAGAAGTAGATTTTTGTAACTGATTTTAAAATTCCCAATGACTGCCCTGTATGTACTGGGTATGGGCAGAACACATACATAGAAGATACAGAGAGGCAGGGGGAAGCAGCCGACGAAGAGGCTTGTTTTCCTCTTCGTACAGACCTGTACAACTCCTGACTCTGAAGCAGTGTGGTCCAAGGGAAGCAAACAATCAGGGACCACATCCCTACCAGGTCATCTTTAGTTGTGCCATCTTGACAGAGTCATTAAAACTACTTAAATCATGCCTATTTATCTTCAGATAATGAAGTCACAAGATGGGTTGACCTGGTGTACTAGTCAGCTTTTCCATCACTGGAACAAAACACCCAACACCCACAACTTAAAGGAGGAGGTTTATTTTGGCTTACAGTTTCAGAGGTTTCAGTCTATGGTCTGGTTGATCCTAAGAAACAACATGGCAGAAGCTCATGGTAGTGTAATGCTACTCATCCCATAGTGGCCAGGAAGCAGAGAGAGAAGGAGCCAGGGACAACAATATTCCCATCCATGCCACACCCCAGTGACCCACCTCTAACCAAGCCCCACCTCCTCCAGCACATTCAGCTACTGGTGAGTACAGCACCTCAAGATCCAATCACCTTCTAAGCACATGAGATTTTTGGACGACATTTTAGATCTTAACCATAACACCTAGCTTATGGTAAGGATTAAAGACAGTGATATTTATAGAATATGGTACATGTTTATATATCATCTACCCCTTTATTCACATTTATTTGCACTTAAAGGCATAAATGGACTGATCAACTATACCGTAAGAAATGAGTGGAAAACATGCCCAAGGGTATTGGATTCTTTTTCTTCTAAACACACACACACACACACACACACACACAGAGGGAGAGAGAGAGAGAGAGAGATAGAGACAGAAAGAGAGAAGGAGACAGTGAGAGAGAGAGAAACAGAGAGAGAGAGACAGACACACATGCAGAATATATAATATAATAAGATGAGAAGCTAACAGTCCCAAAGTAATGTGTAGGTTTGAAGGTGAAAGAAAGAAAGAAAGAAAGAAAGAAAGAGAGAGAGAGAGAGAGAGAGAGAAAGAGAGAGAGAGAGAAAGAAAGAACAAAGAGAGAAAGAGAGAGAAAGAAGCTGTCTGATGGTACATTTTTTGCTTTGAGAAGTTACTAGAGTGTCGCGGCTGTGATTACAGCTTGCTTCGCGTCAGGGAGATCTGTAGATATGCCTGTGGGACTGAATTTTCCCTCACCATGTTGAAAAAAGACTCACAGATAAATTTTCCATCGTAAGCTTCAGTCTTTAGGCACGGTGAATTTTAAATATGTATGCACATTGCAGCTACTTTTCAAGAATAGCTGGTGAGGAGCTGCGGTCCAAATTCACCCTGCGCCCTAGACCTGGATAGTGCTTTTCATTATAGGGTTCTACTTAAGGTACAAGAGGTATAAAAGAAAAATAAAACTCAGTCAAAACATCTCCCCAGGCCCAACCCCCATCCCTGCTGCCATAAAATTGATATAGCAACTGGGATTAAAATGTAACTTGAAGCCAGAGGGGTTTTTGCAAATAAGATGAAAGCTGCCATTTAAGGTTTTTCAACGGCACCAACTGGATTAGATCTGCTCACAAGACAGCCGTCTTTTGACAATCTCTGGGAACCGTGTCTGTTTCTTCGAAGGCAGAGCTGATGCATGCAAAGTCAATTAAAAAGCTAAATGCATAAAAGACAGTGGCTCGACATGATTCATGCCATGCATTTGCCAAACAACTCTGTCTTTATTTATCAGAGTTTTCTGCAGAGGATGGGCAGCATGGGTAGGGATTTGAGACTAAAATCTGAAAATCAGAGGGGAAAAAAAAATAACCAAATTAATGCCTGACTGTAGAGGGTCAGAGAAATTCTATACCTGCTACACATATTTGTATGACTAATAATTCAATCTGACACAGATCTTGTTTTTTAAACAAAATCCTTTACACTGACATTTGAGTACCCAAGTGTGACTGCATGTGTGTGAGTGTGTGTGTGTGTGTGATGCTAATAGCTCAGGCTCTTCTAGCGCATGTCCTTTCTTTCCTTTGCCACGAATGCCGGTGAACAATGCCTCCATGTCAGTGGAAGCAGCGACAGAAGAGCTGAGCTCACTTACACACTATGACTTGCATCGGGGTGATCAGAACCTCATATTCAGGGACGTGTACAAATCCTCTCAGAGCCATCAGATGCCATGAACATTTGGGAAACTTCTAGGGCTCAAGTGGGCATTCATTCCTCTTAGGTACGAGTCTGAAAGGAGGTAAGTTCTGCTGCAGTACCCATCATCTTGCCCAGCAATGGAGTCTACCACTAAATATCACTAATAGCTCAACTTCCTGAGCCCCAGGGAGGTTCCAGGACAGAGTTCTAAATGTGCTATGCTTGACTCACATAATCTTCAAGGCAACCTAGCACATATTTCTAGGTAGCCTCTAAGCATGTGTACATTCTGCTGCTCTAATTGCTTACTAAAGACTGCATGATGAAAGGAAGACAGAGAAAACAAGTCCTGCCGCCATGTTTGAGTCCTAAATTTGGCCAACCCTTAAGATAACTTAAAATTTTCCATTATGCAAAGCAATACATATTTATTTTATTTAGCCATGTTTTGAATACATCACTTGCAACCGAAGACACCCTTTGTTATTTAACAAAGAAACCATCAACCCACCCTTTCCGGGACCAAAGAAGAAAACTGAGGATCTGAAAGTTTAATTCCCTGGCTCCAAACAACCCAGGTAATTTGTGAAATAGGAACACAAATCTCAAACTTGTGGCCAGCTGTTCTTTTCCCTTTGAACATCAACAACTGACATTTCTCTTCAGTTTTGCTTCCTCTTCTGCCATATGCTGTGCTTGTCCTCACCTAGGGTCACAGCCACAGTCCTGAGAAGTAAGCAACACTGGATCCCCACTTGGCAGCTAAATAACCTGAGACCTAAGATAAAACATAACCTGCTTGAGGTGAAATGGAAGCGAGCTCAAGGAAATGCAACTTAGATTGCCATGTGACCCAAGAGTCTAAGAGCTCACAAGGTGCTTTTCACTTCCGACCAGTTGTACTATCCATACTTGGTACCTACATTATGGGTGTACTAGAGTCCCAATCTGGAGTACATCCCAAAAGACTCATGTGTTAAAGGGTTGGGTCTCAGGTTGGTGCTATTGGAAGGTGGTGGAAACCCTTTGGGGCCTAGTGGGAGGTTTTAGGTCATTGGGGATATGCCCTTGAAGGGGATTGTGTGATGCCAGCCTCTATTTATCTCTCTTTCACATCCTTGCCATGAGGTTTCTCTCCTGCCTTGAGGTTTTGCCTCACCACCTCTAAAGCAATGAGGTCAACTGACCATGGACTGAACCTTCAAAACTGTGAGCTACAATAAACCTTTTATCATTTTAAGCTGATTATCCTAGATATTTTGTCACAAAAATGTAAAGCTGACTAACACACTGGGCATAAAGGAATATCCCTGGCATGAACTTTATGGTTTACCTAGACAGGTAGCCAGCCCTCTTTCATCCTTCATTTTGCATTAGCAGAATGGGCTTTATAGTCTAACCTAAACATTTAAAAATATTATTAGAGTTCCCCTAAAGTTATTCTGCTTTCCATTAACCTGTGGTAACATGAATTAATATAGCTTTTCTTGTAAGACACACTTAATTTTGACTAATGTTTTATAAGAACCTTTATGGTTCAGAGGAAATCTGATAGTCAAAATATGTGAGCTTTAGTTTGGTTTTCCCCCTGAATACCATCTTAATTTTAAGTCATTACTTAAATACTTAGGCCTCAATATTCCCCATGAAAAATGTGAATTATATACTTGTTTTATCTACTTCATAGTTGTTATGAGGATTATAATCAGAAATGCAAACTTATGTGAGGAATTAAATCTTACTGTATATTAGTCAGCTTTCTGTTACTGTAATGAAATGCTGGAGATAGCCAATTTAAAAAGCAGAAAGGTTCATTTTGGCTCACAGTTTTGGAGGTTCCTGTCCATGGTCAGTTGGTCTTGTTGTTTTGGGTCTTGATGAGACAGTATGTCAGGGTGAGTGCTTGGTAGAGAAAGCTGGTCACTTCATGACAACTAGGAAATGAAAGAGAGAGAGAGGAAGAGACTGCAATCTTGAATTCCCTTGGAGAGCATACCCTCAGTGACCTAAGATGTCCCATGAGGCACCACCTCTTACAGGTACTACTCCCTTGCAATACTGCCAAGCCGAGATGAAGCCTTTGACACATGGGCCTGTAGGGACATTCTAGATCCAAGGTATAGCACACTGTGAAAATGATTTTTCTTTTTTCAATTTTTACATTGGCATATAAAGTGACCAATAGTGTAGAGTTGCTTGTGTAATTCCTGTCAGTTGGGAAGCAGAAACATTTGCATAAAAGAAGAAAAATCCTAGTTTTCCCTAGTTTAGAGAATTGTTAGCTCTCAGAGCCTGTCATGAAACACTAACCTGCCAAATTGGCATGATTGGCTTTTGTCATTGGTACCAACTAGACTGAAACAACTTATTCAACAGGAGGTAATTTTTTTTCCAAAAGGGAAGTGTGCTTCTTTCACATGGCATGCAAATGCAGACAGTCTTCCATGACCACCAGAAGGACAGATTTTCAGAGCATCAACATGTCACAGACACCACCCTGAAAAACTCTTTTCTCCATTTGCACCAAAATGGGAAGATTCCTTCTGCTGGTGGCTTCCCCAGGCCAGAGTTTCCTGGTACTGTACTTGTTTCTGATCATTCGGGCAGAAACTCAGTTGTGGAAATGGTGCAGATCTACGCAGTGTTGTCTTTCTCTCTCCAGTCCATTTCACTCCTCATCATTCAGTCCCACGTACCCTCACTTGCCTTACGAACACCAGGCTGCACGGTGAGTACAGCTCAGGCTCCAGTGCAACCATGAAAATCTTTATGAAGGCATTGCTGCTGTTGTGTCATCATCATCTTTATCCTCTTCATCATCCTGATGGTTCCGTGGTAGTCTCTTATAGTGGAAACAGTGCTTTTCTATGAAATGCTCAAAATAAACTTGTATAGTGAAGGAAGTAACCGTTATTTTCACTCTTTTAATGCAAAGAAAGTCTTTCTAGTTGAAAGACCTTTGCTCAGGTACTCGCTTAGTTAAGGTCAATGAGTGAGGAGTAAGCACCACCTTGCCAGAGGAAGTGGGCTTCGCCCTGACCTTCTCTGGCCTGAAAAGCTGCTCATGTCCCCAGAGTCCACGAGCGACTCCTTCCCCTCTCCATGCGGATGGTGGGCATGGTTACGCCAGTCACTGTCAGTCTGTGCCTCTTGGTCTCAAGGTGTTCACAAAGGTGAAAGTGCAAAATTATAATGTTTACTATGTAAACTGAACCTCATCATTGGAAAAGAGGGCCCAGGCTAATTCCACAAAAACAAATTTTCCCAAGTGTTGGTTTTGCAGAGAGACTTTCTATTTGAACAGAATAGAGACACTTTATGCTTGGCAGGGCATAAACGTGGCGCTTTCTTTAAAGTGACTGTCCGATCTCTTGTTGCTGCTCTATCCTGCTCATTCAGTCCCCAGTGCTCAAATTTCCCCAGGTGGCGCTTTCCAGAACTGCCCAAAATCATGGTTGCATCACGAATATGCATGCTGCACACAAGCCACAAGCCACCCAACTCCCAATTTCGTTTTCAGTTTCAAGATGAATGTGTTTGCTGATTTGAATGCTAGTTCTCCAAGGCCTGCCAGAGATTTCTATTTATGGAAGCAGAGAAGCTTCTGTAAACTGAGGAGTTAGCTAAAATTTTTCATTCCAAACTCATGATATCTAGTTCACAATTTCTCTCTAAGTGAGCAGTATTTCATTTGCAGAAATCAATCATGTGATGAGAAGGAGGTATGGGAGGGTGAGGGCCAGGTGTTCTGTCCACATTCCAAGGGACCAAGGAAGGCACAGTGGCTGCTCTGGTTGGAATAAGGTCCCCATGCCACCCAGGGCCCAGCCCCGCTCCAGACCCAAGCAAGCTCCAGCCACAGAACCCGGCTTGTCAAGGCAGCAGCCCTGCCCTGCTCCTTTCCAGCTCAGCGCTTGCTGACAGACCGAAGAAGCCAGCTTCTGTGATGTCTCAGTCTTCAGTCGCTGGAGTAATGAAATGACTTCTGCCATGTTTTAGTGAAGTTCTTGCCAACTTCTAGTTAGTAGTTCACATCACTTGTGATGAAAAGAGTCAGGAGAAAAGAGACTGACCCAGTGGCCTGGTCATGCACTCTCAGGACATTTATAAAAGGGAACATAGAGGCAATACCTGCACGGTAGGCTCAGGAGGACTCCAGAAGAATCTTCCCACTCCTTGTGTGCTGCCTGCTGATGACCTGCAGGAACGACCTCAGTGACTGGACCTAAGTGACTGCCGGAAGGTTATACCCCACCACCCTCCCATCTGTCACTCTAATGCTCCCTGCAGGACAAGGCCCTAAGAACCCATATGAGAGGACTGCCTGTGTCCCTAGCCCCTGATCTAGTCTAGTTTATTACGTTGCTAGACCCTACTGTAGAATGTCATACAATGGTTAACATTAAAATAATCACTGGACTAAATAATAAACTATTCTCCAGTAGCTGAATGAATTACTGTGTTGCCCTTTTAGGTAAAGCTGGAAAAAATAAAACTTGTTCACATTCATGTATGGGATATTTTTATTTCCATTTCTTTAAAATATGGGAAAAAATCCAATTTTTGTGGAAAATAGAATAATGTTTGCCGGGAAAATAGTAGCCATACTTCCTTTTGTTCTTCCTACCCCTACAATCTTGATTGCATACTAAGATGTTCTAAAGTGGTTGAATTGGGTAATAGAGCTACAAATTTAATTTTTAAAATTAAAGCAAAATTGAAACATAGAATTGAAAAATTGTAAGTGTAAAGTTTGATGATTATGACAGTTGTATACATCTGGATAACCAATACCCAAACCAAGGTATAGAATATTTCATCATTCCAGACACTTCCCTATACCTCATTCCAGCCACTTCCAATCCTTTCATAGATAAATACTATCCTAATTGTAATCACCATGAACAATTTTGCCTGACTTTGAATTTCACATAAATGGAATTATGTTAGGGATAATGAAGCTTCAGTGAATGCTTAAATTAAAAAACAAAAACAAAAACAAAAAAAAACTTACTGCAGTAAATGACACATTGCCAAAATGATGAGAAAATATGTTCTGAGTGAAAGGAAGTATTTTGAGTATTTTGAGGGGATAGATTGCACTGTATCTTTTATTGTTAAGTAGTACTCCATTCTAAGAATATACAGTGAATGTTTATCCATTTTCCTGTTGAAGACTGTTAGGTTGTTCCCAGTTTTTGGTATTATGAACAAAGCCATGATATATTTTATATGCAAGTCTTCACATGGATATGTATTTCATTTCCTTCTGGGTAAATTCCTATGGATGAAATTTCCTGATTAGAGAGTAAGTATGTTGCTTAAATTTAAAAGAAAATGCCAGAAGTTTTCTAGAGTGGTTTACTAGCTCATCAGCAATTATTAGTTTTCATAGCCTTACATATTCTCCAGTATTTGATATTTGGGCTGATTTACAGTCTTATGAGGTGAAAAGTGGTATCTTATTATTGTTTTAGTTTGAATTTCTCTGATGATTAATGGTTCTAAGCAACTTTCATGTTTTTATTGAACAGCTTTATATCTTCCTGAATGAAGACTGAATTCAATCTTTTGCTTAATATTTTAAAGATTGTTGTCTTAGTTACTTTTCTAATCTTTGGGACAAAACACTGGATATCTGAAACTTCAAGGAAGAGAGGTTTATTTTGGCTCATGTTTACATTCTGTTTCTGACTGGCTTCTCGGCAGGACAACATGGCAAAGGGGCCCATGGGAGGAGAGTTGCTCACATTATGGGGGCCCGGAAGCAGAGAAGGAAGGGAGGATCCGAGAAGGAGATAAAGCCTTCCAGGTCACATCTCCAGGGACCCGCCTGTTCCCAGCAGACCCCACCTTCTAACAGCAAGTCATTATCTTGCCCCCATGATTCAATCACTTTCCGAAAGCCTTGGCTGTGACCACAGGAGGCCTTAGGGAATATTCTCTGTTCAAACCATAGCAATTGTTTTCTCCTTTTAAAAATTGAATTTGTACTGCTTTGTATTTTACAGCTCTAAGAAGTATCTCAGTAGATGTATTATATGTATTTTCTCTCATTCTCTGGCTGGCATTTCTGCGTTCCTAAATGTATTTTTTTAATAAGCACAAAGTTGTGTATACTTTGATGACATGCCTTTTGTCAATTATTTTTCCTAACAAAATTTTTGCACTAGTTGAGATTCAAAGATACTCTGCTATGTTTTTTATTTTCTAGGAGCTTTTAGAAGTATCCAAACTTAACAGCCAACCGTAGTTGTAAACCGTGGTAAACCCAAGTGCTAAAGACTGAGATGCCCGGTGAAGTCCAGGTACAAAGACAATGCTGAGGACTCAGGAGCTCACGCCGTGAGCATGAGAGTATCATCATCCCAGCATGACGAGTGCGAGGCCTTTCAAAGGCCTGGTTCTGCTGTTATTTTTGGAGATGACTTAGGTTTCCGTAGTTGGCTTTCTCTAGGATCAGAGTCATGCTCTGTGGTAAAGCCTGCCAAGCCAAACTTTTCTCTGGGTGAGAAAGCACGGGTTTACCCACGTGTAGATCTGAGCCCCAGGGTCTTGCTGTAATTGCATCTGTAAAACCTCTTTCTCAAATATTACTCTTTGCCTCCGTGGAAAAACAGCATCTTTAGCAAAGAGGACAAGTGGGCAAAGGTTTCCCCTCACACCACCAAAGGGGCAGCGTTTAGAAATGGAAGTGGCTGTGTGGCCTACTTTTCTTTGGCTTTAAAATAACAGCCCATAGATTTGCATTTGTTTTTAATTCTTGGCCCTGTGACCCCTGCTCCTGTTTTACTTGATAAATTCCATCTCTCCTTCCATAGGCAACCCTTCAATGCTGAACACTTCCTAACATATTTCATCAACCTGCTTTTTGGTAGGTACCATTTCAACAGACCTGGAATTTTATATTGAGAAGAAAAAAAATATACATCAGTAATATTTTACCACTTGAACCTCTCATTTTAAAGTATTTTATGACTATCTAATATAATTAATAGTCATGATTAGGCACTAAACAGAATATAACATGTAACAGAAGTCCTGGTGATTCCCTAAAAAATACTTCTTTTGATTTTTTTCTTGTTATTTTGTTGCCAACTCTGCATTGAAATACAGCAAAAAATAAATCTTACAGACCACCTATTTTGCCCACTTAAAGTGCATACACAGATATGTATGGATGCACAGATCTGATGAGAACTAATATAGAGGAAATCCCTGAGAAGAAGACCTGATTAGGTAAATTGAGAATTATTGCTAGAAACACAAGTGGGAACATCATTATGTTATTTGTATTCAAGAGTAAAAAAAGAGCTCCAGAAAAATGTGTAAGATCCCCAACAAAGTTGTGGTGGATACATACCATAGCCATGGGAATCAACATACACTTACCGTGGGGACACTAAGCGAGCGTGTTTTCTATCATTTAAAACAAAATGTAAGTTCCTATTCTAGCCATTTTTTTCTTAATTGCAAAAATATGCATGCTTATTGTAACATTTCAAACAATACAGAAGTGTATAAAAATGATGACTTTTCCCCCACAGTCCCATTCCCCAAGGAAGTCAATGTCAGTGATCGAGTGTGCAACTCTTCACACAAATTTATAAAAACATGAGCACATGCACAATTTACTAAGTTTTGCTGCTATTTTCTCCAAAACAGGAATTGACTCACCCCTTGTGTATGTGACTCTGAAATTTGCTTTTGTTATTTATTGATATCTCAGAATTTTTTCCATATATATATATATATATATATATATATTTGAATTGTCATTCTGCTTAATGAGACATTCATACATTTGTTCACTGTCTTGGTCTGCTAGGGTTGCCACAAGAAAACCCACAGACTGATATGAGACAACACGAATGTATTTTCCCACATTCATGGAGACAGGAAGTGCATGACTAAGGTGCTAGCAGGGTGGGCTTCAGGCCAGACACCTCCTTCTGGGGTGCAGACCCACATCTTCTAGCTACATTGTCCTTGCGTCAGTTCCTCTGCACCTGCCCAGTCCCTGTGTCTTTTCTTAAAAGGACATCTGTGCCACCGGGTCAGGGGCCCACGCTCATTCATCCTTAATCTCAGCCTTGAAGTCCCCACCTCCATATACATATATATATTCATACTTGGGTTAGAGCTTCAATCTATGAGTTTTGGGGATAGAAAATTCCAGCCATAATACTTACCAATTCCTCTATTAATTAGCACATCTAGTTTGTTTATTGATCAACTTAACTGATTCTTCCAAAATTACCTTAATTTTGGCATGTATGGTTTATATTTATCATACAAAAGTACAATATAAATGAAAATATACTGCATGGGGGAAAATATAACTTACCTAAATTTTTCCCAGCCAAAACAATGACTGTCAACATGTGGTAAACATTATCCATGCAAATAGGAGGACAGGTAGAGGTAGACAGATTCATGGATAGTAGACAGACAAATAGGTGGTTCTAAAGGAAAGTGCATACATGCTATTTTATTAAAATGAAATATTTACAGTACGCAAAGTTAATGAAAAATCATATTTAAAAAAGAAATATGTGAACTTTTACTTTTCTTCACAGAAGGAGTTAGGAGTTTCTGAAAGATCAGTCAGATTTTTAAAATAATTTGAAGAGCATTAGGTGACTGTGGTCACATGTTTAGCTACATGTTTTAAATTTACATGATACTACTATTTTTCAATCCCTGTGAATGAAAAACTTCTCCACTGTCAGACTTCTTACAGCCATACCAAATGCACTGAAATTCTGTCATTAGTTTTCCTTTTTTAGAATTTATAAAATTTACATCTAATTATGAAACTGTGTTTCCCATAATCACTTAAGTCATATATGTTTAAAAATCATTCATCGCTCAATAACAATATATTTGTCAAGGCCTCTCCAACCCTGAATGTATCATCTTAATTAAGCTTTGAGAATCAGGAATTTATCTTCCAGTATTTTATCAAGACATACTCGGAATTCACTGAATTCTTTTTCTGAGGATCTATGTCTTTTGAAGAAAATTTGGCTCTATGTAAAATTTTTGGGCCACATTTTCTTCCCTTATAGATTTATAAATATTGTCCCAGTATCTCTTGGCATCCCAAAGTCTGGTACACATTTTTCTCCCTTTCATGTAACTAGTTTTCTCTACCACGTTAACTATGTTGTTCTATGTTCACTTTTAAAATTGGTAACTATGCTAGCATATGTATTAGTGTAAGCAATGTTCATTAGGTTTAAGTCACAGTCTCCGTGTAGGTAACCATCAAATGTTTAAGTTTATCTTTCCATAATTATATATATATATATATATATATATATATATATTTATTTATTTATTTATATACGCAAACACACACATATATATTTATATATACACACATGCACACACATACACACATATACACACATTAGTCAGCATTAGTCAGCTTTTGGCTCATGATTTCAGAAGTTTCAGTCCATGGCCATTTGGCTCTGTTGATTTTGGGCTTGTGGTGAAACAAACATCACAGCAGGGAACTCATGGTGGAGAGGAAGCAAAGCTGCTCACCTCATGGTAGCTGGGAAACAGAGAAAGAGAGAGAGAGAAAGAACGAGAGGGAGGAAGAGAGGGAGAAGGAGAGGGAGAGAGAGACAGAGACAGAGAGACAGAGACAGAGATAGAGACAGAGAGAGAGACAGAGAGAGAGATTGGGCCTCCAATGTGCCATTCAAGAGCACACCCCGATGACATAATTTCTTTTCCTGATGCCCCATCTCATAAAGGTCCACCTTTTCCCAATAATGCCATGTATCAGTGACAAAATCTTTAATGTATGGCTTTTGCAGGATATACAAACTCCAATTTACAGTGTGTGCAAATGTGTGTCTTTTGTTATGCTCCTTTGTATTTCCCTTCTGAAAGAGTAGCACTTCATGTATATGTTCCTTCATCTCGATTTTTAAAAATTGAACAGTCTTTCTTGGAGATCATATCATTTTATCATAAAGAGATAGTCTTCATTCTTCTAGTAATAACAAAAACCACTTTCCTGAGTATAGTACATGCTGCATTTGAAGTGTATACTTATTGAAAGTATACAATTTGGTTAGTTTGACAATTGTATATCCATGTGGATTCGTCACCACAATCATGATAATGCGCACGTCCATAACCCCATGCAGAAACTGTTTCTCATGTCCCCAATCAATTACTCTCCTCTTTTATCATTTTCCCCTCTTACCTCTTATTCTCCCTTCCCTTCTTATTCTTAGTCAGCCAGTGTTCCACTTTGTGTTATAGTAGTTTACATTTCCTAGAAACTTATACAGCTGACTTATTCCATGTATATGCTTTTTTCTGGATTTTTTCACTCAGAGCAATTATTTTGAGAGTCATCCATGTAGTTGTGTGTATAAAGAGTGGGTCCTTTCTATTGCTGAACAGTCATCTTAGTTACTTTCTTGTTGTTGGGGCAAAATACCTGACACCCACAAGTTAAATAAAGAGTGGTTTATTTTAGCTCACGGTTTGAAGTGGTTTCAGTCTGTAGTTAGTTGGCTCCCAGATCTGGCGGCATGGCAGGGGCATGGCAGGCAGGCAGCAGTGGTGGGAGGACGGATGTCTGTACTCAACTCTCCAGGCCATGCCTAGTGACCCACCTCTTCCCACCAGACTTTAGCTGCCAACATGACACCCACATATAAACTCATCAGTGGACTAATCTAGTATCACCCAACCATGACCCCATCACCTCCTAAACACTTCACTTATGAGCACATGATGCTTTGGGCGTGCATCCAGATACAAGGTGTAACAATAGCATTCCACCGTACGAATATATCACAGTTTACTTATAAACCTACTTTTTCATAGAAAGTTGAACTCTTTTCAATTTTGACTATTATAGATAAAGGTTTGTTTTATCTGAAGAGCCTCTCTAAAGCTGCAATCCCATAGGAATTTTTACTCTCAGGCAATAAATAAATAAATAAATTAATTAATTAAAATTAAAAAAAATATTTGCTTTCTGGTTTTTTGTGTAACTCCTAGGAGTGGAATGGTAGGATCACAGGGTAAATGTATGTTTAAAGTTTTAAGAAAATAATACACTGTTTTGCAAAAGCAGTGCATGGAAAATCTAATTTCCTGATATTTTTAGCAGTGTGTGGTATGGGCAGTCTTTTTAAATCTAAACTTTCTATACAGGAATGCAATGATTTCTCATTACAGTTTTAATCTGCTTTTCCTTAATGATTACTGTTGTTGAACATAAGTAATATGCATAATGGATACTCATATATCATTTTGTGGAAGTGCCTCTTCAGATTTAACCATTAAATATTAACCATTTTTAGAATTTTGTTTTCGTTTTCTTATTACTTTACTTTGAAAGTTCTTTTTTATATTCTATATGCAAGTCCTTTAACAGATGTGTGTTTTGTAAATATTTTCTCTGTAGTTTATGACTTCATTCTCTCAATAATGTCTTTCAAAAAGCAGAAGTTTCAAATTTGGATGTTTAATTTAATATGATTTTCTCTTACAGATTGTTCTTCAGCTGTTGTATCTAAAAATCTACCTAACCCAATGTCTCAAGAAGGTTTTCCTATTATATTTTCATCTAGAATTTTTATAGTTCTGTGCTTTACATTTAGATGTTATCCATTTTAGTTTTTGTATATATTGTTTCATGTGGATTTCAGTTAATTTTTTGTCTATATGTATCCAATTGATTCATTTTCATGTTTTTTAAAGCATGTTTTTCACTGATTTATCTTTGCACCTTTGTCCTTATTGAGAGAATGAAGACATAAACTACAGAGAAAATATTTACAAAACACACACCTGTTAAAGAACTTGCACGTAGAATATAATAGGGGACCCCATAATAGGAGAACCCATTTCTAGATTCTACTATTTCCTGTCTTTATGCCTATGCCATGCTGTCTTGATTACTTTAGCTTTATTTCCAGTAAATCTTGCAATCGGTGTTACCCTTCAACTTCCTTCTTTGTCAACATTGTTATGATTATTCTATGTCATTCTAATTTCACAAGAATTTTATTATGAGCCAAATAATTTCTACTCACAAAAAGAACCTTGCTGGCATTTTGATTGGAATTTTATTGAGTCTATCGATCATTTTGGAGAGAATTATTAGCCTAACAGCATCGTGTCTCCTGAGACTTGAGCAAAGTATATTTCCCTGTATTAGCATTCTCTGGAGAAATACAACTCATAAGGTGTGTACATATATTTTTAAAAGATTTATTATAAGGAACTGGCCCATGCAATGAGGGAGGCTATTGAATCCAAGTCCACAGGGTGCATGGGCAGGCAGGAGGCCAAGAGCGGCGACGGCGTGTAATGTCAGGCTCAGGGCCATGTGCTGAGAGCCAGGAAGAGCCCTAGTTCCCAGGAAGTCCTAAGGCTGGAGAATTCCCCTTCTCAATAAAAGTGGCTCTTTCTTTGCTATTCAGGCCTTCAGCTGATTGAGCAAGGCTCCACCCAAATATGGCAGGAAATCTTCTAGCCTCAGTCTACCAAATTAAATGTTAACCTCATCCAAAATACTCTCAGAAACACTCAGAGCAAGGTTTAGTCAAATATCTGCATACCCTTTGGCCCACCCAAGTTGACACAAAATTAGCCATCATACTTTCTACATATTTATGGATCTGATTTCTTTCAGCAGAGATTCATCATATTTGATGCACAGGTATTACACATTGTTTGAGAAATTTATCTCTAAGTTTTCAAAATTTTGATGCCATTGCAAATTGTGTTTTAAAATTTCTATTTCCACTTGTTTGTTTCTAGCTTATTTAAATACAATAGATTTTTTGTATATTCATCTTGCATCAAGAAAACTTAATCATATTATATGAAAGCCTTTAACTTCTGTTGTACTAGTTCCATACTTTTTTTTTTTTTTTGTGGGTACCGGGGGTCAGCCTCAGGACCTCATGTGCCAGCAGGCGCCCGTGCCGCTGAGCGATATCACCAGCCCTTTTATCGTATGTGGGTACTGGGGGTCGACCTCAGGACCTCGCACTTGCCAGGCAGGCGCTTATGCTGCTGAGCTATCTCACCAGCACAGTTCCATAGATTTTTAACAGATTCTATTACATATATAGAGACAATAATGTAACATACATTATAAGACAATTTTCTTTTTTTTTCCTTTCCAATATTAATTTCTTTAATTTCTGAGGGATGACAATGTAATTCCATTTCTACATCTCTAAATTATCATATAAGTGGGGTTTGTGTTAATGTTCTGAAGTGGATTGTGCAGATATTCTGTTTTCTTATCTAAACTTTTAGCAATGTAAGTAGAGCAGGAATGCACTTTTCTCAAGTTTTCATTAGCACATTTGTGTAGTACATGATGTTTACATTCCTTATGTGGAGTTGGTGCATGTAGAAAACACATCTTAATTTTTTTTATCTTATTCCCCTTTCTTCTTCCTCCTTCCTTCTATCTCTTTGTCCTCTTCCTATTTGAGAAACGTCTGTTGCCCTACTTTCTATTATCTATTTTACATTTTATTATTTATTTATATTTTGAGTTTCTCATAAAAGAGAAATCACGTGCTACTTACACTTTGTGTGGTATTTAAATCTATTTCACTTAACATAATGGTCTCAAGGTGCATCCATTTTCCCACAAATGATTTAAGTTTATCTTGCTTTATGGCAGTATAGTACTCCATTGTGAGTAAATACCACATTTTCTTTATCCACTCATCAGTTGATAGACATATAGATTGATTCCAAGATGTACTGTTATAAATTGTGCTGTCATAAACATGGGTATGCTTGTATCACTGTAATATGACATATTTAACTCTTTGGGGAAAATACCTAGAAGTAGAATAGCTGGGTCAAATAAAATTTCTGGTTTTAGTTTTTTGAGGAATCCCCATACTGGTTTCCATAGTGGTGGTACTAGTTTACATTCCCACCAATAGTGTAGAAGGGTTCCTTTTTCCCTGCAGCCTCTCCAGCATTTGTTATTTGATTTCTTGATGACAGCCAATCTTTCTGAGGAAACATGAAATCACGGTGTTGTTTTAATTTGTATTTCTCTAATGGGCAGTGGCATTGAACATTTCTTTATGTATTTATTGGCCATTTATACTTCTTCTGTAAAGCATCCATTTTGCTTGTCCATTTTTTGACTGGTTCTTTTATTTTAGGGTTCTAATTATTATCGTTTCCATTTAGGGTCCATCAGAGTTCCCTGCACACAGTGTGTGCCCCATACATATGTCACCACCAACCAGTCCCATCATGTGTGTGGAATACAGATGAGAGAACTTGGTTGCAGGCTGCTAAACTAAATATGAGTCCCATATTGTATTCCTACTGACAGCCAATTTTTAAGACAATTCTTGGTGGAAAGTACCTATCTCACCCTTTGTGACATGAAGTTTACAAAATTAAAAAATTGGAGAAACAATATATTTTATACCATTTTGTTCTTCAGTTGTATGAATAATGTCCTAGAAAGTAACTGGCGAGAAACAGCTAGAATGCAAACTTTCTCTCTGCTGGGCTATGCCATGTGGTGTCTAACATGACAGCCACTGATACATACTTGAGTTCAGCATCTTTATTAAACAGCATTGATATTTAGGGCAAGTTAACCGCTATTCACCACAATTTTCTTATCTTTAAAATGGGGATAACAACATCACCAAGTTTACATATAAATTCAGACTTCATGTTCTGGTACTAGGACTATGAAAGAAAAATAAATCTAAGAATTAAAAAATACAGTATGAATTTTTACTCTGATGACGATGAGTCATTAACGTGTTTGTTTACTATGACAAGAATTAGTTTAATCCTTTATAACTCAACAGATGTTTTTCCAACTTCTCTGCAGACTGTGCATATTTTAAAAAATATAGAACCAATTTCCTTGCAGGAAATAATCCTGCCACAAAGGAACACAATTTCACATTTAAAGGCAGTCTTTTAAATATATGCAAGTCTGAGATATCTTATTTTTCAAAAACGTGTTTCCAAATTGGTTGCTTAGAAATTAGTCATACAGTGACTATATAAAACATTTTAAGTAGCTATAATGCTCATAATCTATTCAATACATCTATTTAATGGAGAAGTATTTTTTGTTAATTGTTCTTGAAACAACCACAAAATTTATTAGTGTTTCTGTGAACAAATTTATTTTGAGCACTAACTTAAATGATTCTTTTAAATTGAACAAGTATTTGTGAAGCTCCAACTTTGTTTCAGATATTTTGTTCCCATTTTCTAATTTAATCTTCATCATAACCATGTGAAATATAAACAGGGTATTATTATCCTTATTTCACATATAAGAAATTGAAGTTTGGGGCATTTAAGTAACTTTTCCACAGTTACTCAGATTATGGCAGAGCTAGGATTCAAACCAAAGCCCTAATTCTTTCCATTATACTTTGTGGTCTCTTGTTCCTAAGAACCCTTGTGCCCATCTACTCATACAGCCTGGCAGCTGGACAAAGAACTCCTTTCTGCCTCCAATCCTTGAATTTGTATAGAATCACATATATTCTCCAAGTTACAACACTTATCATGATTCATTGTGTTTCAGTTTTATGGTCCCATTTTTCCCAGGAGACCATGAGCTCTTGAAAATGTGTTTCATGCCTTATTCATCTCTGTAAACTCTAAGCAAACACTGCCAGTTGCATAGAGGTGTTTTTAAAGTTTTGCTGCACTTAACTCTCAGAAGGCTTTCCCTGGCAGAGTCGGAGGGGCCGATGGCCTGGAGAAGTTGACTGGGACACCCTGTCTTCTGTTCTTTTTACCTCTCTGCCTTCACTTTCTATAATCTGATGGGGAAGGATCAAAGTCTACCTTTGTTTTATGGTGGGTCTGTGAGAGTCAAAGCAGACCGAGCTTACTCCTGGGTACTAAACTTGGAGCCACAACACCAAGGCCAGGGTGCAACCTGAGAGCTGAGGGATGGAGAAGGTGCACAGGTGGTGGATCATCTCTTTTGTGTTCGTGGTCCTGGCACCAACCCGTGTTGTCACTGCCCAGCACATCTATGGGGGCCTGGGCTGGTGCAGGCCCACTGGATGGAACTGTAGACAAAGGAGGAGGGGCAAAACTGAGGATATGTGACGCATTGATGGCATCTTGTTGCAGAAGATCCTGAAAACCCTTGTTATGTGAGCACCACAAGGAAGAGCAAAAGATAAGCTGGGCCAACATCTGAGCAGCAGTAAGTGGATTCAACCAAGAAGAAATGCGAGACCTGATCAAGCCTCGAGGCTAGGATCAGCATGAGGGACTGGGCAACAAGAGGGGGCAGTTTTCCCCGGAGATCCTCATGGGTGGGCCAAGCAGTGTTCAAAGATGTCACTGTTAGGTCTGGCAGAGTAAAGATAAAGAACAGAGATTGAGAAAAGCCTTTAAGCGGGGGCGCGGGAGGGCTGCTGTAGGATGCAGAGGACCCTCAGAGGAGGAGGCTGAGGGGCAAAGCATTTATTGGGTTTTGCTGGGGGTGGAGTTTGGAGGGGCAGGCAAGGTGACATAATGGAAGGGGATTGGGAGATTTTTGGAGCGTGCGTGAAAAGAAGAGAGGAAGTTTATTTTGGGCTGGGGAAGAAGGAGGAAGTGAGTGATATGCCGTTGTTTTGGGCTTGTTGCCATGTTGGAGCACCTCCATGATGGCCAAGCAGCTTTTATATGGGCATGACCCATCAGTCACCATAGTAGAGAAGCAGATAGCTGCCAGGACAGTAGCCAGGAGCTCACTCTTCAAGATGAGAATGCGGATTGAATGGGGAACATGAGCATCCAGGAAGGTCAAGAGGAAAAGGAGAATCAGGAACCCTAGGCTCTTTCCTGCCTTTGATAATATGCTCACTCCCTGGTGTAACTCTTGGTGCTGCTCTTACTGGGGTTCTGGGGCACTGTGGGCTCCTTCTAGAGATTCTTTCCAGATTCTTGTTGTCCTGAACAAAGAACTGGGGAAGACAGGCACAAAAGTTGGAGAGGTTTTGTGCTTATTAAAGGTAGGAAAAGAAGCATGTTCTGCAAAGTGAGTGCAGGCCATCAAAAGATGGGAAAAGAGTGACTTCACTTAAGCAAATACCTCCACCAGGGGACCAGGTGATAGCAACAACAGTGAGTTTTGTTGGTAGTTTGTGTACCTCATGAGATATTGATGAAAATGCAGAATTTCCTCTGTGGTCTTACCACAGTCCAGAAATGAGGAAAACACCCAATAATCTCAACTGAAGACATTCTGAAAAATCCCTGACTTCTCAAAACTTCTTCAAATTATCAAGGTCATCAAAAACTAGGAAAGCCTGAGAAACTGTTGCAGCTGAGAGGAACCTAAGGAGACAGGACAATCTAACATAATGGGGTGTCCTGATGGATGGTGGGACAGGGAAAGGACATTACATAATGATTAAGGAAACCAAGATAGAGTAGGGACTTTAATAATAATGTATCAAAAGTTAGATGTTAATAATGTGTGTAGCATATATGGAAACCCATTAGCTTACACCCATTATTAACACCCATTATTAATGGGTGTAGGGTAGGCATTAACTTCATAATTTTTCTGTAAATCTGAAACTTCTGTAATAAAAAGCTTAAAGAGTACAAATTTGTAGACAGGTAGGAACAATAAGTCTAGAGAGCTAATAAACAGCAGGAAGACTATAGTTAATAGTATTGTACCTTGAAAATCTGCTAAAAGATTAGATTTTAGGTGCTCTCACACAAAAGAAAAGGTAACTAGGGATGGTGGTGATATGTGGATTTTTTGAGGGTCATAATCATTTCATTATTATAACAAAACATCACGTGGTACTTCTTAAACATATGAAACAGAAATGTATTTTTCAAAGGTACACAGAGGATGAGTAAAAAAACTACACCATAACTGAGGTATATGAGTTCCCATGTGAGTAAAGCCCAGAATAATTAGCGACATACCAGCTGACTATTTACAGAACAGGAGGAAAGAGGAAACATGACAGTGAAATGGTATTTTACAGTGCAGGTTGCCAAACAATCCAAATTTTAAATTTATTATTTGATTCAGATATTTTATAATGAGTGAATATATATGCATATGTATACATACATTATATAAATTGGTAAACAAGATTTTAAAGTACTTTTCCTTTTGTGGTATATTACCTTCTATAAACTTCTCTTCTTCCCTACAATTTCCATAGTATCTTAGTTACTTCCTCATTGCTGAGACAAAACACCTGATGCCCAAAGTTAAGGGAGAAAAGGTTTATTTTAGCTCACACTTTGTAGAGGTTTCAGCCCATAGTTGGCTGGTTCCAAGGTAGGGTGGCATGGCAGAGGGGCATCACAGAGGAGAAACAATTCATGGCAGGGTAGGCAGAAGGCAGCAGTGGTGGCAGTGGTGGTGGCAGCAGAAGCAAGCCCACCTTCTTTCTGCTTCTTTATATTCCATCCAGGCTATAAGCCTACTGATTGGTGCCACCCATGCCCCAGGTGGGGCTTCCATTATCCACACTCAGAACTATGCTGAACCCATCTAGTTATCACATATCCTTAATCCCAGTACCACACACCCTAAATCCAGCCACTTATGAGCCACCATAGCCCCACCTATGAATGGATGAGGCTTTGGGAAGACATCTAGTTACAAGCCATAATACATAGTGTTTGTGCTTAATCCCTTCCTCCCTTAGTCTGCCCTCAGTCCGTCTCTGTCTTACTATTTGTCCTTGTTTCTGTCATTCTCTCTCTCTCTCTGTCTCTCTCTCTCTGTCTCTCTCTCTCTCTGCACATGTGCACAAACACAAATGCACACTCCTGCATTAGTGTTTCTGGAGACATCCAGAAACAAAAGAACATGCTGTACCTCTGAGAAAAGTTTAATAAAGATAATAAATACAACTAATCCCTATCCCTTAACAATGAACTTATTCTTATTTATATAAGATTATCTATTAGTACTTTAATTTTTATATTTTGTCAAAGAAATATCAAATGGGGAAGCTATTGGGAGAATATAAAGTAATGCATTCAAAAGATAAATGTCTGAAAGCCTTTCAAAAACATAAGTAAATATCTCTTGAATCCTTTAATTAGTTTCTTAAAATTTATATCAGAGGCAAGAAAATAATGTCTTCATGATATTGTTCGTTCCATTCTATAGCTACTTTCCATTTTGAAGACTTTCATGAAGTTTTAATTCTTTTTCTGTGGCAGCATGGAAATTTCTGGATAATCTGTCTGCCTTCACTTTCCTCCAACTCATTCAAACCCCATAAACACATTTATATTGCAGATCTGTTCTCCATTTCTCTTCAAGATCAAAACCATCACTACCCAAAGAGCATGGGTCCAGCATCGGTGTTCATTATAACTAGATTCCAACTGGAATTTCCCAGCACATCCCCTCCTTCATCTGAGCACTGCATGTAGCACACAAAGTGGTTTCCCTGCCTGTGATTATGTCCCCGACCTTGCCTCGTTCTTGGTTTTTCCCCTACTTCATCCTTGCTTGCTCTGGTCACCTGTGTCATCACGCACTTCTCTACCTTGGCACACCCCAGTCCTACATCTTCCTCCGATGCTTACAGTGTTCATTCTCCTGGCTTGCAGTTTGCTCAGACTGCAGCCTTCTTTTCGTTACAACCACAGGCCGGTGGCCTACAGAGTTCGCTCTTCCTCTGCTGAGATGTTTAACCTCTCTCATAGTGCAATGATGGCGTGCACTTCTTTTTATGTCTACCTAAGCTTCTTGTCATTCAGTTACTTAAGGCTTGGCACCAATTCCTGGATCTGTTTTCCCTGCTACATCTGGAACAATGCTTGGACTACCTTCTAATGCTACTGCAACCTGGTAAGAACAAAGGAATGATTAAGTAGCTTTGTGCATTATCTCCCTATTCAGACCATAAATTTTTTAAAACACTCTGTCTCTTTCTTAATCTGTGAAAAACCTTAAATGTTCCTGATGAATAGAAGATGGCCCATAAGTGCAGGCTTAGTTCTAAAAAACCAACAAAGCGCCTGCAGACTGTATCACTTTCTCTCAGGACCCAAGCCTCCACCCCAGGAGCTACCACCTGCTCAGGCTTAACCCGTCACTAAACTTCTACCTTCTTGTGGTCTCCTCAGACACTAATTTCATACCACTGCTAAAATAAAAGACCCCAGGTCAAGGAGTTTAAGATACAATTTACAAATTAATAAACACAAAATCATTTTCTTACAACTCTAGTTCAGAAGTTTGAAATGGGTCTCACTGGGCTAAAATCAAGATGTTGTGGATCTCTGATCCTTTCTGGAGGCTCCTAGAGAAGCCACATTACTGCCTTTTCTGGCTGCTTGAGGTAGCTCACAGTCCACTCATGTGTCCTCTTCCCTCATTTTGGAAGCCAGCAAAGGCATTGCTCTGATCTTGCTAGTTATCCTGTCTTCTCCTTTGATTCGAACTCTGATTCTGTCTTCTACTTTGAAGACAATGTTATGGCATCAAGACCATACAGACAATCCGGAGTACTCTCTCAATTTCAAGCTCAAATGATTGGCAAACTTAATTCTATTTGTGACATTAATTTCCCTTTGGCATAGGATGTGACGCATTCACAAGTGCTGCGGATCAGTATATGGACATCTGTGGGGAGTCACGATTCTTCCTACATGCCTTAGACATTACCATGAAGAGGCTTTGTGGTCTAGGTGGGTGTCATAGCTCTTCTGCAACGTCCTTGATTGTGCTATCAAAGCCAAGGAGTCCTCTTTCCTTGAACACCTTGTACAGTCATCAAGTTTATTTACCACAGACAGCAGTAGATTTGGGGTTTAAAGTACACAGTGATATACATCTCTTTCACCCAACTCAAGAGCAGGCTAGGTAAACCCAGAGAGCTGCTTTTGCTGATTCAGATGTAGTAGTGTGAATTTTGTCTCATCTTGTTCTTCCAGAGTCCCTTGAAATGGGAATCATAATCTAGAAATATTTCTGGCCAAGCAGAAGCCAACAAATTATAGATGGTCCCAACTCATGATTTTTCAACTTCCCAATAGCATGGAAGTAAAATGTATTTAGTACAAAGTATAGTGAGAAGTTTGAACTTTGTTCTTTTCCCAGGCTATTTATGTGCAGCATTATTACTATGACAAGCAGTGCTAGAGAGCCACAATTCCCAGCCACACTGTACTATGACAGTGAACAACTGATAACGGGACAGTGCACTGTGTTGCTGAGCTAAGATGTTTTGTAAGTTAGGCGTATTAAGCACATATTCAACGTAATATTTTCAATTGCAATGCTTTTATCAGGATGTGACCTCACTGTAAGTCAGTGAGTATCTCTCTGTACTTAGGTGGCTTCTCAGTGTATGCACACAAATCTCAGTAATGGAAAGGTGGGTACTCTTAAAAATTGATATGAAATTATGTAATTTGTGTAATAAATGGTTTTCAATCCAGGTGAAAGTAAAATAAAATATGCTTCTATATTAGTAGATTTGCATGGCAGCTAGCCCCTAAAGAGGATTTATCCTGATATGTGCATGAACTTTTCCTGTAGTTCAGTATTTACATAAATGATGAAAGCTGGCCTCTATTTTTTTGGAGAGGATTACAAATATTCCACTCACTCTAGCCTGGAACTGATGCAGTTTGGCTTTACACAGAAGGATTATAGAAGTTCTCGGTGAACAGTAAACTGCCTTGGAGTCACATGGAGTTCTCTTCTCCTAATCTGTTTCACCCTGTTCTTTGCACGTGACGTTCCCACTGTTCTTTGGCTCACAGGCTTCCTGAACACAGGTCTCTCTCACAGCACAAGACCCAGTGTGGAAAGCACACGCAATTTAGCTCTGGCTGGGCCATGGAGCTAATTTCGATAAGTTCAAGAAGAGGGTAGAAGAGGAGGAGCAAGATGAGGAGAAACTGTCTTACCAGACTGTGTTAAGCAAAGTGAGTCAAAAGCCAAAATCATTTATTCTCGTGTCCACGTCTCACTGTCATTTAAAGAAGTAATTGCGTAAAATGGAGTCTCAGGCCATTTTGGCCACTATAACAAAATTATGCTATCATAGATAATTAATTTATCATAGAAATGCTTTTCTCATAGTTCGGGAGGCTGGGAGGTCCAAGGTCAAAACACCAGCAGATTCAGTGTCTGGTGCAGACCCACGGTGCATTTCCAAGATGGCACCTCTTCCTGTGTCTGCATGTGCTGGAAAGCAAGGCAGCTCCTCTCAGCTTCTTTCATATGGGCACTAATCATATTCATGAGTGTGAAGCACTCTTAATTATTTGTTAACAATCCCCTACTTTTTTCATACCATTATGTTCTAGCCTTACCTTGGCTATTAGCAAGAGAGGATATACTAATATGAATCTTGTGTATGGAGTAGAACATCAATATTCAGGCCCGAGCAGGGAGTATTAATTTTACACCCTATAAAAATGTTGTAGTGTAAGATGAAAGAGATTCGGGAATGGCTGATTTGGTCTAATCCCATCATTCTGCAAAACCTCCAGATTTAAAAAGATCACTTACTTGAGGTAACCAAGATAACTGGAAGCAAAGATAGATACTCAAGCTCAAATATGTGACTTCTCTACAAGAAGAGAGCTGGAACCACTTTTCTCCAGGGGGGAATGTGTTACTTCTTTTGTCTAGAGCTCTTTTTCCTTAAGATAGTCTTTCCTTCCTGCCTCCCATTCCTCCAGATACTGGAATATATAAAAAAATGTTAAACAGAAAGCTTAAAAATATTTAGAGTCCTCTATTAGCCATATGTTCCACGTTTGCATATCAATTATTTTATGATGTAAGAGACTTTATGTAAGATGCCAGAAATTCTTGTAGTTTTAAATGATCTATGTATTTGTTTTTAACTCATTTTTTCCAAGAATTATATAAGTTTAGATGAAACACATAATAACTTACTTTTGGATGGTTGTCTTACTTCTCCTTAATTTCACCCAGGAACTCAGCAGTAGATCTTGAGAGTGACAGCATAAACTTCTTTCAAATTGTGAAGCTAGAAAGGTTAACCCTTTCCTCTTCTTAAAAAATAAACTAGGTTTTTTTCTAGGACACAGAAGGGTAGGCTTTTGTAATAGTGTTTGAAACAAGACCTCCGGTGCATAAGCATGAACAGGAAAGTGCCTTTTCACAGCCTTGGAAGTAGTTGTCCAAGTTACTCTGCATCTACCACCAAACATATTTGTCACAACACTTTTGTAATTTTTATATTCTTAGAATTTACCAAGAGTAGAATAGATTGTAATGTGTCCATATAAGTAGCTATTCACCTCCTGAGTATAAAGATGACAATTTAGACTTCCTCTTTGCCTCCACCAGGCAATCAGAATTAAGATTGTGAGCAATTTGGGTCAGAGACACCATCTCATCTCCTCTTGTCCATCGTGTCTCATGGAGGCCCATATGAAAGAAAGACAAGTTCTGATCATGCACGGGCTTGGCATTCTCCGACCAGCTTTTTGCTTTCCTATCCCTCATTTCTCCTTGCTTTCTTTTTCACGGCAACATTTCTTTTGGATACTTTTCTAGTCTTGCCTCTGTTTGGCAACCTATGTTCTTCAGGCCAAACCCAGACCACTGCATGCTTTTCTGCAGTCTACGAGCTAAGGATTTTAACATATTACATTGATTTGTAGAAAAAGCATATTTTGCAACATGAAAATCATATGCAAATCAACTATACAAAATAAGGAAAGCGTCACTGAAACACAGCCATGCCTTTGTATGACTTCCTGCTACAGGGCAGGGTTGAGCAGCTGTAGTACTAGCTATAAGGCCTGTAAAGAAGACAACTTGATTCTGCTGCCTATCTGGTAAATTCCGCACTCTTAAAGTATGTTGTGTTTTATCGACTTTTGCTTTGCTTGTTTTCTTGCTTTCGTTTGTTTTGTTTTGACACAGCTACATCTATAATTTCTAACTCTGGGTATGATCCTTTCACATGGCAGAAGTTGGGGACTCTCTGGCCAATTTCTTATATCAAGTGAACATCCTGGAGATGGCTTATATAGCCATGAAGAGGGGAGTTCTTGATAGAGTGCATGATGGAACAGAGAAGCAAACTGTGAAAACCTCTGCCTGAGACATAGAAAATAAACTGTTATATGTCTAGGTGGAGTTTGCAAGCACTCAGAAAAAATTGACCACCAAAGGGACATGTTCAGGAGATCATCAGCAAACAAATGACAACCGAAAGCATGGCAAAGGTATTAGGAAAACCCACGAATTTATACTTGCAATTTGAGTATTTACTGTGCACTTTAGAGCAGATACTCTTTCTGCACCACAGTACTGCTTTTAAAAGGCTCACTACATCATTTGTCATTTTTTTGGAAGTAGAATGATCATGCTTCTGGCTGAAATTCATCTACACTGATTTTTTTTTTTTTTTCTTGTTGCCAGGAATAGTTCTGAGTGGAAAAATGAGACACTGGGCAGAAGGAAAAAGGAGGCATGAGAAGGGAAGCGGAGACTCTTCCGGGCACATTCCTAACCTTGGGTGATGACTGCACACAGCGCCACTTTTACATTCTCTAATAATTCGTTTCCAGCCCTAAAATCAATACCAGGCAGGCCACAGTCCAGTGCAGCTTTCGCCACTCCTGACAGTCCTGTTACCCTGTTTGCTGAATACGAAATCATTAGCTGCTTCTAAGAGCAGAGATGGCACGTCAGACTCCCTCTCTCTGTCCCTCGGGTTACAGGGACTGATGAAGGTTGCGAGCAGCTCGAGGTCAGAGATGTCACTTCGTTCTTATCTGTGTCACGCTCACTGCAGCCCTGAGCTTTGCACACAGCCGTGGTCCCTGGGCCTGAAGGAATGAATTGCCCTCTTTATCCAAAGCTGTGGAGTCACCAGTTTGTTACCTTGGTAGAAAAATAATTCCCCCTTTTGTGATTAACCTTTTGTTCTTCTTTTCCCAGGAATAACATATTAAAATCTATTTCATTACAATTTCTGTTTCTCATATGATAGTCTGCCATTTAGACATTCAATCTTCCTGGTCCCATCTCTTTCCAAATCGCCAATTTTATTATAAATAATTAACAATAATTGAATGCCTTCATGCCTGGCTTTTCATTTCCAAGTGTCTTTATCTCCTAGTCATTTCTTAGCCTCTTATAATTTGGATTTCATTATTCCTTGGTCCTAGTCTCAATTTTTTCAGAATTTCCTTTCTCATGTTGGGAGCATTCTCTCTTTTTTAGCCTTTTCTGTTATCTTTTTATATAAAAATTTTATGATGTGAGTTCTTTAAAAATTAAAAAGGCTTATTTTAGGAAAATTATATTTAGACATAGGCTAAAGAAAGACAGTTTTATAAGTCTTACTATGGTATACAACAGTTTTCTGTGTCCCTGCAGATCTTGGATATTTATTCCTCCTCTAAGGAAACAAGTTGCAATCCTTATAGATGCTTCTTGCAGTATTTATCTCTACATTTTTAGGTGACAAGTGCATGGCCATTTCTCAGTGGGGTGTGTGTGTGTGTGTGTGTGTGTGTGTGTGTGTGATGTGACCTATTGAGTCTCATCTTTTTTTTTTTTTTTTTTTGTGGGTACCAGGGGTCGACCTCAGGACCTCGCGAGCCAGCAGGCACCAGTGCCGCTGAGCGATATCACTGGCCCTTTTTTTCGCATGTGGGTTCTGGGAGTTGAACTCGGGCCCTCGCGCTTGCCAGGCAGGCGCGTACGCCGCTGAGCCATCTCACCGGCCCTGCTCATCTTTGAAAAATGAGCCTTGAGATCTTTTATCCCCTTTACACATATTTCCCCGACCTTTCATCTCCCCAACATAGTTACATCACGAATTTTATGATATGTTTTACTACTAGAACACAGAACAGTACGTTCTAATTTAATCCCAAATTCCTTGCCAGAAATCTGACTCTTTTTTCGATATGTTCAACCAAATCCTATAATCTTTTGGTTGCACTGTTTTCCTGAAAGCTGCGTCCTGCGGTCCTCGGTCCCTCTTTTCCCGTGTGCATGGGTGATCCAGGGACTGACAGGGGAGGAAAGTGCTAACTGCAAGTCTATAATTTCAACTTCCTCTTCAGGTCCCCTGAAGGCAAGTTTACCCTTTAACAGAAACGCCTTTTAGTAATACCTGAAATAGAAATACACCTAAAAGATATATACAGGTTCGGTAGGAATCACGGTATATTGATTAGCAACCTACGGCTGCTTTCAGAAGGATACATGTAGAATCACCATTATAAATAACCTCTAATGTATGGATTTATGGGTGCCAGCTGCATTGAGGAACAGAAGTTGGTCACATAGTGTGGTAAACAAGTTCATAAGCTGAGAGACCCCAGAACGTAGCCTCTTCCTGATGTTAGCTTGTGTCACACAGATTTAGTGATGGTGCCACCAACAATGGGAAGGAGGTTCAGATTCCATGGGTTTGGTGGCTCCCCCATTGTAGAGATAAATGCTGTACCTCCCTATCTGCACTGTTTGAGAATCTTTGCTAATGCTTGTGTTTCTGTTGAGTCTCATTAACTCTCTGACACAGGCTTTGTGGTCACAAACTGCCACACGGCCATTATTCTGTTCCCCCTGCCTATGGAATTCTCATCTCGCTACAGTGCTCAACTCCAGTTTCAGATTCTCGGGTCGTTTTCTTACTGGTTACTTGCTCGTTGTTATGGCTTGTGTCCGGATGTCCCCCCAAAGCCTCATGCGGTCACAGGTGGGGCTTCTCAGAGGTGGCTGGATTTAGGGTGCGTGATGCTGGGATTAAGCACCCGATGCTGGGCTCAAGGGTGTGTGGTTACTAAATTAGTCCACAGCAATTAGTTTGGCAGTTTTCGGTGTGGATAATGCGAAGACCACCCTAGGTGTGAGTTTTACCTGCCCTAAGACCATGTACCCTGGACAGAATATAACGGACAGAAAGAGGGCTGCTGTTGCTGCTTGCCACTTGCTACTTACTTCATTGCTTTGCTGCCTTCTGCCTGCCATGGGCTGTTTCTCCTCTGTGATGCCTTTCTGCCATGCCACCCTGCCTTGGAGCCAGCCAACTATGAACCTTTACAAACCATGAGCCAAATAAACCTTTACCCCTTTAACTTTGAGTGTTGGGTATTTTGTCTCATCAGTGAGAAAAGTAACTAAGACACGTCTTTTGTTTAAGAGCACAGACTCTGGAAGACAGAGTTCCCTGGCTTGATTGCTTAATAGGTGTCTGATAATGGGCACATTATTTAACTTCTCTAGTTTTATCTGTAAAGTGGGGATAGTAATATTCTCTATCATATAAGATCTGAAGAGTAAATTGATATACACTAAGCATTTAGAAATATGCATGGCAGAATAGAAGTGGCTATTATTTCTCTTGTTCAATCATATCCTGCAACAATCTCCTGGAAAAGGTATGTGAGAGGTACATTTGTTAAAGCATCATGCTGAAAACTTTATTCTCACATCCCAGTTGATGGGATAGTTTGGCTTTGCTTCTGTTCGAGAACTCCGCATTGAGTGATGAACAGGACCATGGCCATCTTCCCTGCACAAACACGAATGCAGCCATCATCCCCAGGGTCATGGAACAAATTAAGTTCATGAACCGATTCAGTTCATGAACCAATTCTCAAACCCTTTCTGAAAATCTCCCACTCTTGCCACTATCGATGCTTTAAAATATCTGCACAACATCTGTAAGCTTTACAGTACTCTGCTAACTGTGAATATTTGTCCTTCATCTTGAGGAAAGATGTTCTTTAATTTTAGGACATTATCTTCAACTTTTTCTTTGTTATTGTTGCTATTCCTGTGAATCTTTGTTTCTTAAATTTTTATGAGTTGTATATCAGTTCATAGATTTGTCCTTTCTTTTTACCTGTCTTTCCTATTTTTCATGTTACTTATTCTTAGAGAATAAACTACTTTGATTTCTAGCTCTTTATTCTAATTTTTATTTCTTTTACTACATTTTAGTTTCCAAAATCTATCTTTTTAATTCTTCTAATTTTCCTCTTTTTTCACATTCTGTTCTGGTTTAATGATTCATAGAAAACTATGCCTTTGTACATACAAATGTATATATGTGTATATGAAGAACCATATACAGACATATTCGCATAAACACAATCATAGTTTTTTGTGTTAAATGTTTTCCTTACATAGCTAATGATCTTTGGCCATTTTTATTTAAGGGTGGGGCACTGAAAAAAACCATTGGATGCTGTGAATGAATTAATGGTGAATGAATTAATGAATTAATGGTGAGGTTGGTAAGTACCCCTCAAAAGAGTCAGGCTATAGTAATTGGAAAGAGAATGAAGACAACTTCTGGACACTTTTAATGCTGTGCAATTTTTTGATGCAACTGATGCTTGTATTAGTTTTTCTTTTGTCATTATTCATTGAGCTACATACTGATTTCTTCTGTTTTATATCTCAAAACTTTAAAAAGTTCAGATTAATCAGGGTCTTTGTCAAGGGATGAGGCTCATGTTATGGTGAGTAATCAACAAATTGAGGTGGTTGGAGGTGATGCTATGAGTTCAGGGAACAGAGTATTGCCAACTATGGGTTCAATCTCTTGAGCAATCCTTTATCCCAGAGTAATCACCCGTGTTTACCTAGGGCCATGAGTTAAGCATTACCGGCAGTGGTCTGGTAAAGGAGTAGGGACAGGAGCTGAACCTCAGGCCATTTATTAGCAAGTTTTCATAGACCGTCTTTTTTGGGAGTGGCTTCCTGCTCTTAGCACTTCCTGTGTGTCCTGAGTGTAATTCAGTATGTTCAACCACCCTGGGGAGACCACCTCTTACTCTCCACCTCCGTGGTCAGGGACTGTGCCTCTTGGCTGCACCAAACTAAGGAAACAATATGACGGTTTAATTATTTTTTTCAGAATCTAAACCTCTCTTCCTGTATTCAGGCTCATGGGCACCTTCCACGTTCAAAGCCAACCATTCTTGAGATTTTCCTAGATGCTATTGTGAAATCGCAGCTTTTGGCTCTGCCAAGGATGCCCTTACCTTTACTTTGTAAAATCACATTAGGTCAGGGGCCACTTGTTCTCTGCTTTCCCGCTTCCCAGATGTTGAGGAGAGAGTTCCCTTGCTCCTTGAAATTGTTCTTCTTTGTCCTTGTGGGTTCTTTATAATCCTTTTACTCTCATTTTGGTGATGTTTCATGAGCGAGCAGAAGCAATCGCATAATTTAGCTTTGCTCTGCTTGACTAGAAGTGCTAGCATGGTCTTTATCTTGTTCTTCCTCTCCCTGTTCCTGAGCCTCCGCATCCCCATACTTCAGCGATTACATACAAAAAGGAGTACCCTCAGCAGGCTCCCTGAGGGGACCCACAGGCACCCCAAGTTTATCATGACCCATGCCCATTATTTCACTTTACCACTTGAAAATACTGATAGGCATTCGATTCTTTCAACTCCTTCATTACCCCTCATTTTAATTCATTACCAAGTCCTGTTAATTCTGCCCCCAGGATCTCTAATAATTTGACCTCTTCCCACTTCTATTCCTCTTCTTTGCATCTGGGCAATAAAATGGCCTCCTAAACTTCTAGACTATGCTGGAAACATCCATCATGTTTTAATTACTTTAGCTTTGCTATTTTGATAGAATTAGATCCAAACATTTTGGTCTAGCTATTTGAGGTCCTTTACCATCACACCTTAGCACACTTTTTTGAGCTTATCTTTTATGATGTCTCTCTAACTTATCCATAAGCACAGAATCTCTTTACCCACTGTTTCAAGGGAAAAGCTTTAGAATTCCCCTAGTCAGCTCTTGTTTTCCCACCAGAGGGGACTTTGATTGTCAAGGTCACTCTTCTCTGGTAGCTCCTTCCTTGAGAATGCTGGCTTCTGAATACTCTCATTATTTTGTTGAGGTTGGGGACTGAAGAGACAGCAGTTGCTGTAAGTGAATGGCAACCCCACTTGAGCAGTAAATTCTTCTTCTGAGAACCAAGGTTGATTAAACAGTCAGGTGGCATCTTAAATTTAAGCTTGACATTTAGCATTCGCCAGTGTCCGAGGAGGAGTGGTTGAGGAGTTTTCCCAGTCACTGCCAAGTGCTGTAATTAGAAAGCGCAAACAGATCATGGCCATTTAAATGCAGCATCTGAGTCTATGGCTAAAAAAATCACCATGAATGATCTTCCGATGTCAAGCCGGAAAAACTTTTATCTTAATGGGTAGAAAGTTCTGAGAGAACAGTCAAAACATGACTGGAAAATCCCATCACATGAATGTGGTGTCATGATGATTTTACAATTCTTTACAGCTATAAATTCTTTAATATCCTTCAATAAAAGCTCAGAAAAGGCCAAATAACATGTAATTTTGTTTAGGAAAAAACAACAACAACAACAAAACCTGGTGTAGACACAGTGAAAATGTTAAAATGTTTGTATGGGTTCAAAAGGGACAACAGAAGATTCAAAAGTTGCTTTTTTTTCCTTCCATCCTTCCTTCCTTCCTTTCTTTCTCTTCTTTCTTTCTTTCTTTCTTTCTTTCTTTCTTTCTTTCTTTCTTTCTTTCTTTCTTTCTTTCTTTTCTTTCTTTCTTTCTTTCTTTCTTTCTTTCTTTCTTTCTTTCTTTCTTTCTTTCTTTCTTTCTTTTTTCTGCTATCATTGGCTCCCTTTCAACTTTTGTGTCCAAAACAAATGAACCTGGATGGAAGTAGTTAAAAGACTAAAGTGAACTAGGCCAATTCTTTTCAAGGTATTATTGCTACGCTATCCTCCCCCTTTGGAAATCTGTGTTGGGAGATAGAGACAACTTCAGCCCAATGACTCACTTCTCCTTCCTAGCCAGAACCATTAAACTTCTTGTATAAAACATGACCTGAAGCCTGCCCTTCACCACATCATCCCACCTCAAAAACCCCAAGGGGTCAGCTCTGACATTTAACAGCTGGCAAATTCAATCTCTTAGCTTGATGAACCCAATTTAATGCTTTTACAAATGAATACTAGGTTATTGCAAGTTTTCTTCTTCAACATTTGGGGTAATATATAAAATGTGTTGTCAGTTCAACTGCCAGCCTGACTAACATTACACATGGCTCTTTATCATGATACAGATAGTCAGTTGTGAGCCAGCTGAAAGCAGAAGGAGACAAATTCTTCATCCCTTACTCCTCATTCTCCATGCATCAGTCCTTGAGCAAAGAAAGGAGCAAGAGAAAATATCAGTAAATGTAGCCAAGAATTGAAGTGTCTGGTCTATCTAGCTAGTACTCCCATGGCTGCAGGAAGTCTTAAGGGTTAACAGTATTCTCCTCTATGTGGCGGAAACAGTTAATGCCTTTTGCATGTTTGCCACTTCTTTATTACTAGCAGCTGAACAGCATTTTTCCTCCTCCTTTCAAGTTTTATTGATATGTTGCCATATTTTGCATCCAACCCTCTAAATTACTCTTTTTTTTTTTTTACTCCAGTCTTGTAGATTAGCTCATCTGGGTTATGTTCTTTGGTGTGTTGGTGTTGAGTGTTGAATATCTGTTAATTTTTCCTTCTTACAGACATCCCCATTTATAACAGGTATTTAATGAGTCTGATCCTCTTTTAAGCCATGTGTTTGACCTCTGTATGAAAAGACTCCCAGATTTTCATTTCTTCATTTGTGGGTATCTGTAGCAGGTGGATTGATGTGGAAAGAGAGAGGGAGTTTTAGCTTACTTTCCTTTATTTTTTAATTGCTGCTTAAGCTCATCCCCTTACTGGAACTCATATACTTGGCATGATTGTAATGGGGATTCCATTTCCATCAGTTTAATATGATTAAAATCTCTTCTTTGTCATTTGAAGACAAACAGCTTTTTCTCTGAGACATTTTTTTTGTTTATACTTTATTCAACACACACTCTACACTTCCTACTCAGACATCAGAACTCAGTTTTTATTTTATTATTATTTTTTTTTTATTTTTTATGTAGGTACCAGGAGTCGAACTCAGGACCTCGCGCTTGCCAGGTAGGCACTTATGCTGTTGAGCTATCTCACTGGCCCCAGAACTGTTTTTTAAAAAAACAAAATTAATTCAAATAAATTAATCCTAAGTATATGGGAACATTGCTAACCTCTACCCCAAAACCAAGGTACCATGCAGCATAATACAAACTCAATTAACATTCCTTTTTCCCACTTATCTAAATCATAGAACTCAGAGCAAACACATGCAAAAGGGTCCCGTGCTACCGTGTGTCTGAGCTTGTTCCCTTAGGAACATGAAGCGAGGCACAATTTCTGCTCCCATCTCTCTCTCCGTCTCTCTGTCTGTCTCTGTGTCTATGTATGTGACCATCCATCTACCTGCAGTATGAATGAACAAACCTTTCTTTTTGTTACTAGCTATTTGTAAAATGGAACAAAAAAAGAGTACAAGGGTTCAGCTCCTTTCCCTGGGAAGTCTGTAACCGAGAGTAGGAGGAAGAGAAGTTTCAAAGGACATATTTGCACCAAATAGAGCAAGAGTGGGAATAAACGAAATGGTATGCAAGGCGACAGGAAAGGCGGATGAGCTCTGCCTGAGAGTTGGGGTGGGTTTCCGTGTGGGCGAGACCTCCTGACTGGCGAGGGGGAGTGTGTAGGGCAGAGGTGAGGAGCAGAGAGAACGGTCAGTGCAGAGGCATACTCCCCTAAGCATGCAGGGTGTTTGGGCAATGGAAAGGAGGAGCGGGGAGGCTAGAGATCAGCTTGTGTGGGATGGAGTGGCAGAAACCCAGGCTACAGGGATGGAAAAGGCCCATTAGCTCATAGTCCCTCTCTCCATCTCTTCCTTCTCTATCTCAAAGCCAAAGTGTCCATGATGTTCTCATCCACGGCTGGCCAGGGAAAATGGATTTAATCTCTTTGAACTAAAAGAAAGGAGGTCAAGAATGGAGACAGGCTAGAAGCCAGGTCACAACCTTTCTTCTCAATAGCCAGAAACTCTCCAGTTTTACATGCAAATGTCTGTGTGCTTTTTAAATCTGTGTTACTCAACCTTTAGGTAATGTTCTATTTTTAATCTGTTTGCTCAAATTGGCCATTCCTCATCCTTAAATCCATTTCTCTAAATTTTAAAAAAGGATAAAATGTCAAGTGATGAATCTTCGTGAAATTGCTGTTGACTTAACTATTTGAGATTCAGAGCTGGCATTGAGAAGAGGGATGAAAAACCAATTTTTGGGTCTTTCCTCTCTCTCCCTCAGCAGAGTCCAAGCACTTCCCCTCCTCCGGGTGGTTCACACGCCCTCGGATACCTATCTCCAGAACAGGCCGTTTAATTTCTTGTTCCGTTTAGCCACAGTGTGACTGCTTTCACAGTCATAATTGTAACCCCACGCAATACCCAGTGGATTTCCCATTTGGAAGAACTTTTACATTGTGCTTTAAGAGACAGTGCGAGTTTGGGTTCATGAGATTCTTTTGCCAAGAGTACTAGAAATTTTACAGAGTCAAGTGCATTTTTCCCATTTGTAGATATTAAGTTAACCATTAAACAAGTAGATATTTTGTTTAGTAAGATAGCAAACAACGAGAGTCAAGTTACCCTTGAGAATCAAGTTAAAAGTCAAAAAAGTTAGAATTAAAAGGTATGACAAACAGTCATCTACTAATCTGTATTGAAACAAGAAATCCAAAAGGACTTTTTTTTAACTTGAAAAAGCTGATTGAAATAGCAAAAATGGATCAAAATGCACTAAATGAAGGCTCTTGTCTGCAATGGGAAACAAAGGTCCTATTATAAAGCAATTGCAGCCAAATATGATGGTAATTCAAATATCACTGACCATATAAGTATAAAGCAGAATATAGTTTTAATTGAAAATATCTTTAAACTTAATTCTTTTTTTTTTTTTTTTAATAATTCTGTTGGCATAGTTTTTAAACACTAGCTAGGGAAAGGATTTTGAATGTTCCCAACACAAAGAAATGATAAGTATTTAATAATTACACTGTATGTACATATATTGAAATGTCACACTGTACTCTTTAAATATGTACACTCATTGTGCATCAATTAAAATTAAAAATTGTCTGCAAAAATATTTATAACTTTTAAGGTATTCTCATTCAAAGTCCTATATAAAATTGGATATTAAATTCATTTTTGCATCAAGATGATGATGTATATAATTATATATATTTATGATGATACAAATACACAGGTTTTCATGATATATAACTGCCTATTTAAAAATGTGATAGAAAATTTAAAAATAAATAAAAGTCTTATGATGCGTAAAGTACAATTCACCATTATTAGTGTTCAGGTGTAAGTTACACTGTTCTTGAGACTACATCTCAGTTGTCCCTGTATTTGTTTTCTCAGTGCTATCATACAACCACATAATCAAAAACTAAAGAAATCGAATTAAAACACATATATTTGCCTTACTGTCAGCCCATCATAAGGAGTGTTAGGGCTTGTGTGTGTGTGTGTGTACTAGTTTATAATGTACATACCAATTATTTTGTGCCAGGTATTTTATCAGCTGCACAGATCCGAAGTAAGCCTTCGACAACTCTAGGAAACACCCCACATTAATTCTGCTTTGCACAAAAGAAGAAAATGAGCCAAAGAAGATTTTAGATAATCACCTTGGGTTCAAGGCATCAATAAGCAGCATGTCCAGGAAGACTTAGCTATGTCAAGCTCGGAATCACTGCTGTGACTCATCTCCCTGCCACTGAGAGAGGGGGTATAATCCTTGACTGACACACAAAGACGTCCCAGTTTATTTTTCATTTTAAAGTAAAAAGAGTCAATTGTTACGTGACTTATCAATAGTAGAAACTGGTGTAGTGAGAAACTGAGAAACACTCAAGTGAAGGACCTATGGATAAAGTGATGATCTATTCTTAGTTATTTCCTTAAAAAAGGTAACATTGCCTTTTGTAAATATATCTAATCAAAGTCAATCTTGCTTTCACTTGAATATAATTCTTTTTCTTGTACCTTTTTAGCTAAGGAAGGCAGCATTAATTGTTATACCCTAACTACTCTATATGACTTAATTTCAACTCTGGAGTCATTGTTTAATATTTGTTCTGAGATTCTGAGTTAGTATCATCAGTTATGAAAGAGAGGACACTGTGAATTCTAGAGAGTTGTGTAAGCTCTTCAGAATATAACTTGGAGAATGAAGATTTTGATTTGGTTAGCTGCCTAATTTCATACACCAAAACCTAAAACTAATAGCTATTTTGTTGAAGACACTTCAAAAGTGGATTACATATTTCTCCTTTTTCTGGCAGATAATATTTTGAACAAAGTGGAATACTATTTTGATTTAGAGCCATTGCAAAAATGTCATAGCATGACATCGTCGGGAGTGTCACCCTTGTTCTCATCTTCTGTTGGCCCTAAATTTATACTTTCAAACTTTTGCTACTTTCCTTGCACCACATCTCTTCACTGCTGTCACACTGTGAACATTATGTCCCTTTTTTTTTTTTCTTGTGGGTACCAGGGGTCAACCTCAGGACCTCATGTGCCAGCAGGCGCCCATGCCGCTAAGCGATATCACCGGCCCTTTTTTCATATGTGGGTTCCGGGAGTTGAACTTGGGCCCTCATGCTTGCCAGGCAGGCGCGTATGCCACTGAGCCATCTCACCGGCCCCCAACATTATGCCTTATCATGAGTGCTAAATAGGATGGGTACCACTTCCAGTTCCAAGAGCCCTACCTACCTGTTTCATCTGCTTGTGTATCAACAGATTATTGGAAAAGAAAAAGGCTAACACTTAATAACTACCTCTAAGTTCCATGCAAGAGGCATAGCATGCATTACTCAGTCTAGTCCTGCTTGCCCCTCTGTGAAGTAGGAGTTTCCAGCTCTAATCTTCATTTCTGGTGGAGGCTCAGGAGGGTAGGCAGCCTGCACAAGATCGTCCATGAGCCAGCCGAAGTGATGGCTATAGCAAGGGTGCATGAGCCTCTGCCCTGTGCAGAGGGGTCCAAGTATCACCACACTGTCCAGCATCTTTGTTTCACATCCTTCATGCTTCTCCTGCTATGGTCCAGATCGTTGCTGCGGTTGCACCACCGAATATGCCCTCCACGATGGGTATGTGCAGTCCAAACAACATCCTTCGTTTCAGGAAATAGCTCCTTTTGTGAGAACAGAGGTTGGCCCTCAAGACCTATGCTCCTTTGTAAGTAGATTACCAACAACAAGCAATAATAGCACTAATAAAAATGTAAGTAAATATAAAAAATGTCTTGAATTTGTGTTAAATGAATACCATGGGGAACACTGGACTTTAAAAATAAGGTAAAAGAAAGTTTAATGGGAAGAATGGGAAGGATGAGCAGATAGAAGGATGAGCTGAGTTACAGGGTAAGAAGTATAAAAATCGGGAAGAATTCCTACTCAGTAAGCCTAGACCATGTGACCAAACTGAGCCAGGGGAAAGAACATGGAGAGGAAAGGCGGGGAAACCGCGCTATGTTCCTTCCTGCTTTGCTGCATTTGCTGGTTTTGTGTATGCTGCACTCTGCTGCTGTGATTTTTGGCATGAAGTATTAATGAGTTGGGAAAAATAACATGTGAACAGCAAGACTTCTACAGTATCTGGTAACATTTCCTTACTTTCTGACAGTCTATAATTAATTTATGTATCAAAAATATGGGTGAATTAGAGTACACTCCACTGGCCTCATAAGTGAATGAGATGGTATTGTCTTTTTAGATAAACTATCTGGTAGTATGATTCATGACCCCCAAAATATAAAAAGAGAAGTGCATTGAGAGACAGTGTTAATGAGATTTCTGGCACTGTGACAAAACTTATAAGGAGGAAAGATATGTTTTGGCTCATATTTCAGAAGGTTCAGTCCATGGTCATTCAACATGTTGCTTTGGGTAAAGGAATTCTGTTCACCAGGGTGGCCAGGAAGCAAAAGGAGAAAGGAGGATGGGCTGGGCTCTCAAGATCCCCCTCAAGGCCACACCTCTAATGACCTCACTTCCTCTGACTAGACAGCACTTCCTAAAGATTCCACTGCCTCCCAATAGACCATGGGCTGTGGACCAACCTTGCAACACCTGTGTCTGCAGGTGACATTAAAGATCCAAACCATAACAGAGACAAAAATCAGTAGATTTTGTAATTTGACAGTATATTTTTTGGAAAAGTTAGTATTGATATTGTTTCTCTCCAGGGGTTAGATTTTTATGAGTATCACTAGGGTACTGAAATCAAAATCCTGTTCCTTTTTATTCTTATCCCAGGGCTATAGGGAGAGGTGGGAATCAGTGCACAGCTCGGGCTTTGGTGAGGCAACGTGGCTCAGCTGGTGTTGGGCACTGTCACTAAGAGCTCAGTGAGTGTCCCTTATGCCGAGGCCCCTCCTTTCCGACTCCCAGTCTTGCTGCTGCTCCAGGCTTTCATCATGCAGCCCCCATATTTCAGTGGATATCACATACACTCAGTGAAGTGAGACTCACTGATGTTCTGTAAAATCAATAGAGCGGGCTGGGACTTTTCAGACTGTGTAATTTTAGGCAAGTTATTTTATTTCTCTGAGCCTACCTTTCTTCAAATGCCATACAGAGAACAGTAATTATCTACAATTCTTCAGAGTTAGCCCCAGGTTAATTAGTAAAATATGAATGAATATTTGTGAAGATGAATGTTAAGTACTTAGTGAAAAAGATTCATAACTGAATTTTACCCAGTTAAATCAGTGGGGGCAATTTCTATTATATTGCTCCAGAGTTGTTGAGTACTACATACAATGATTTCATTGTCATTATTACCTGTGATCATGTATGGTTTTGATATGCAAACTGTCCAATTCGACCTCCATTGGAGTTCCCACTCCTGGACCCTACTACTTTGTGTTTAGCTGTGGCAGAATCACTCACCTAGTATGTAACACTGAGGTTGTAAACTTGTGTCAACAAATTTTGAAAGAATTGCCAGGCATTTTGTTAAGTACTGTATAGAGAATAAGAAAGCCTGTCACCTACCTAGAAGAAGCCAATGAGTGGCAGTACCAAGCACAAACTCCTGCTGTGCTATGGCAGATGTGGACGATGCAGGAAAAGCGTGTATAACGAAAGTTGACAATTATATGTTCAAAAGTTTCCATCGCTGACCCTCAGTAAACTGATCAACCTCAAGGCCTCTAGTCCTTCATTCTCAGGTAACATGAACCTGTCTTTTGAAAGCTAAGCATGTAAAAGGTAGTTACTGTTGCAACGCCTGACACAGGGTGTCATTCAGTGAACAGTGACAGCAGTTAACTAAAGGATGCAGTAGATAATTTGATGGGAAGGGAGTAAAGATGAATTTTTATACAGAAAATGAGATTGGAATCAGACTTTCAATGGAAGACCAGTCTAGTATCATCTACTAGGTACATCTCAATTTTTTTCAAGGACAAATTTTACATAAATTAGAGATTATGTAAAAAGTCAACATAAGTGCACTAGTCAGACCAAACATTCAAGGTTGACTTTAACAATAAAGAAGATAAAGAGAACCAAAGAAATGTGAGATGGAGAGAGGATGAATTTAGATGCTGCCGACCCTGCAGTGCACTTCAGGAGGCCTGGTCCCCAGCTGGAGGAGTCACCCTCTTCTCCCCTCCCCTGGGGCCTGTGGCTATGCTGAACAGTTGTCCCCGGGGATCCAGCCCAGTGCTGCTCTCTGTGGCAAAGGGACAGTACAGCAGAGGGCTGTGATTAACTGTCATTATTTTCTTCCTTCCTTCCTTTCTTCCTTTCTTTCTTTCTTTCTTTCTTTCTTTCTTTCTTTCTTTTTTTTTTTTTGAAGGAGGAGAAAAACAGTATTCTAAGAGAGACACAAGGCTCAACAAGTTGAAATTGGGATTTATTTCCGGTATCTCAGATTTTCAAGAATTTTTGGAAATCTTGCCTTTTGGTCACAGGTCTCCTCAGCCTTATGTGTTATTTGCCAAACTCATTTCAAGCTCTTAAATTTACAGTTAAAAGAGAAATTAAAAAGTCTTTCATTTGTTCCTAAGCTGTTTATTTTGCTTGTAAAACAAATTATAACATCTACCCAATAAAAAGAGAAATGCATAAGAGTCATAACTCTAGAAAAGTTAACTGTTGAAGACTGAAATTCCCCCGAGGCAAAGCCAGAAGTCATTTTAATGGGACAGAGGTTTCTCTTTGAACTTGAGAGGGCACAGGCAACAAACTTGCTGAGAAAAGTCTCCCTTTCTCCTTCTCTAGAATTCCCCCTGTCCAGACAAACTCATGCAGAGTTTGGGATTGGAATTGTGGCCTTTGTGCCTAATGGGCAGAGGCCTGGTGACTGTCCTCCATGGCTCTGTAGCACAAAAGAACCATTGGTAGGGCAGCCCGAGTGGGGCTGTAAGTGGAACAGAGTGGGTGAGGTGGCTGGGGGAAGGCAGCGGGTGCAGCATGGGGTTTGTTCTTGACCTTTGCCCTGTCCCACAAATACTACTGCTCACTATTGCGTACACACACACACACACACACACACACACACACCCCTAGCCAGACTGGACATCTGTGGGTCTGGAACCAAATACACTAAAAATGTTATGAAATGGACATTTACCCTTGAGCCCCAACTAAATGCCCAGGAAAGACTGGTTAAGCTCACTGAGCTTCAAAATTCTAATGGAAATGAGGAGGAACAGAAAGGCCAAACCTAAAAGGTGCGCCATCCAACTGGTTTCAGACCTACTAAGACCAGTACTGGCCATATGGGATCTTGTTTTGCAAAAAATTTGGACACAAATCAAGGGTTTTGTTTCTTTGGGTTTAGAAACTTTTCATCACTTTTTCCTTCTAGCACGAAAATACAATACTAACTATTTTACCAGGAGTAGCAGAAGTGTTTGAAAAATAATTCCACCCCCTGCCAGTACCTGCGATTGAAATCAGTGTCAGCTCCAATTTGTTCCCAATTCTGAAAATGTTTTTTTCCTCGTTGTGGATTTTCTCCTATGTGAACACCACGATGTGACATCTGCACACCAAAAAATAAGTAAATAAACTCTCTCCATACGCAGAAGCTATGTTGCTTTCCCTGTTTTTCCTCCTGGCCTCTGGGTGAATCCTTTCAGTCCAGGGATGGCCCCAGTTGAAGGCAGTCAGTGGTCGAGGTCTCCAACATGGGGCCCAGATCCTTCTTTTGACCTCTTCATGAACAATACACATCCAGTACATTCTTTCCGTCTTCACTGTGCAACTTTCCGTCTCTACCCCTCCATTCCTGCTGTTCCTGCTCATCTATCCCCATCCTTTGTGAGTCTTTGTCCTACCTCCCCTCTACCTCTCACCCATAACTGAACCTGAAGCTCCAACTTGCAGAAAGTTGGACACAAAACAAAACAAAACAAACCCCAACAGGCAGCTGTCATGCTCTGCCCTTCCTCGCGTGCTGCGGGGAACTGGTCCCCTCCCTGTTCCTTGCCGGTGGCCCAACTCTTGCGTCCTCCAAGTGTGCTCCCCACAGTGCCGCGCAGACTCAGGAGAAGGACATGTGCTTGTGGGACGAGGAGGATGCATTCCTGCAGGGGACACCCCAGGAAAGGCTTGAGCATAGGACTGTGGCCCAAGTGTGTCCCCCTCCTCTCCTGGCAGCGGGCAGTGACATACAGCGCTTTCCAGGTCTGACTCAACCATTCCTCACACCGGTCCTTGGGAAAGTTCTTTACCTGCTCTAAATCGTATTTCCAGCATGGGCAAAAGGGGGCGTAACCACACCTACATTTCCTGGGCTTGGGAAGCAAATTCAGTGAGGTAGAGCAGGGAGAAGGCTCAGTGCTTTGCCTGGAACATAGAAAGAATCCAACAGATGTGAGTTCAGTTGCACAGTGGTGCTGAATTCGCATGCTGCTTGGACCTTGTTGCAGGATAATCCTGAAATCCGTGAAGACCTATCAGGTGGTGGGATAGAGCGGACTAACATGAGCTTCACAGACATGGTTTAACATTATTTCCTCAACAGAGATCTGCCTTCAACCACAGACTCATCAAGCAGTGAGGCTGCTTGGAGCTACACCCACCCTGGGGCTGTTGGAGGAGCGGGGTGACAGACTCCGATTGCTGTGTCCTCAGGGAATGCACTTTCCTTCCCACACTTTGCAAGCTTAGAGGCAGAGAGAGCTTAGAAATCAGCACACCTGAAATGGATCTCTTATATATTTGCTTTGTGTCATCTTCTTAATAAACACTTTTAACAAACCAGAGTACCACACGGCAGAAGATGCCCTTCAACGACAATTACTTGCTCTGTTGTGGTGACCTGTAAGCTCCTTGTAGAGGGGATTGCAAGACGGGGACAACAGCAGAACTGACACCGTGTGTTTTTTATTACAAATGAATGGTGCGATACAAGACACAGGCTTAGAACACTGGGCGACATGTCTGATGTTATCAAAGTGTCATCATTTTTATTTTTAGGATTAAATATTGACGTTATTAAGAACACTTCATTTCACCATCTTGTTCAGGCACTTCACTCTTTAATTTGGCACTTTAGCTTGTGATCGCATACTCCCTGTGATACACCTTGGTGTGACTTCTGGGTCTGTGTAGGTCTGGCTGTATGTGTCCATTTGGTTAGTTGATGGTACCCTGTCATTTGGCCACACACTGGTCAAAAAATCTTTGGAAGTATTTTTTGGATATGAAAAACACCCACCACTAGTTGACTTGAAGGAAAGCAGATTAGTTTCCATGTGTGGTTGGGCCTCTGCCAATTTGTTCAAGACTTTAGGAATAAAAACCAAGGTTTCCCAGGGAGAAGGAGTCCCACCTAAACACTGCAACCTCAGCTCCTGCCTGAATCTCCCACCTGCTGGCCTGCTCCATGGATGCTGGACCCAAGACTAAAATATCAACTGTTACCTGAATTTCTAGCCAGCTAGCTGGCCCATCCTTACTAATCAGCAGAATAGATAGCATGAGCCAATTCTAGAAATAAATCTCTCTCTCTCTTTCTCTCTCTCTCTCTGTTTTGCTGTCTTTGTCTCTCATCACATATAGCAGCTATATCTCAATCTCTCATACCACATGTATCAGAGAGAGAGAGAGAGAGGGAGACATTAGTAGTTCTGCTTTGTCGAGAGCTCTGATTGGTGCATATGCTTTGTTTTGTTTCTTCACTTTCAGCAGGGTTGGCAAACTGTGGCTGACCCATTGTATCTACTCTACTCCCCATACTTGTTAGTCAAATTATGCTGGAACTCAGCCACGCATCTCATTTATGCACTGTGAATGGCTGATTTCAAGTTATAATTGAATGGCACTGGAAAGTTGCGATACAGCAGATGGCCCAGAAAGGCTAAGAGATTTCCTAACCGAACCTTCACTGGACAATGTTTACAGACTCTTGAATTAGTCAAGACTGCCCATAGAGTAGAGGTTTGTCCTGCCTCTGTAGGGAGACTTTGTAGGCCTTAAGTGTTGGAAAAAACGCTGCTCAAGAAACCAAGAAAGGCAAGGGGCCATATTCCTGAAGAGAAAAAGAATGAGAGATGATTTCTTCTCAACAGTGGTCAAGATCAAGACTTTTATCTGTTTGTGGATGAGGTAGCTGAACAAAACATTCTGTTAAAAGGATGACACTTTCTTTTTAATTGTCACATATTTCTCTCTAGAATCTACAGCAATAGCCTGCACCACTAAAATGTAATTTCTATTTGAACCTATATGTCACTCAGAGACAATAACTCTAAATCAACAAGATTAAAGCATATCTTAATATTTCCAATCAATATGACAGGCTGAGGGCCGGTGAGATGGCTCAGCAGCATAAGCGCCTGCCTGGCAAGCGTGAGGGCCCGAGTTCGACTCCCGGATCCCACATACGAAAAAGGGGCCGGTGATATCGCTCAGCGGCACAGGCGCCTGCGGGCACGCGAGGTCCTGAGGTCGACCCCCCAGTACCCACAAAAAAAAAAATAAAAATATGACAGGCTGAAATGATGTAGTAAGCTTCTTTTTTTAGTAACAGCACATAAAATGTCAAATTAAATATGACAAAAAGTAGTGTGTGTGTGTGTGTGTGTTCATGTGTGTGTGTGTAAAATTAGCCCCTAAGCAGAACCAGAACCTCAAAGTTAGAGTTCAGCAAGAGATCCAGACAAATGATCCCCAGGCATCTCCACCCTGACCTGGAGTCTTACTGCACTGGCCAGCAGTTGAGTCTAAGGAATTTATATTCTCTGGGAAGCTGGAACTGAGCTTTCTGCAGAAGGCTGAGAGTTGGAACAATCCGGGAAACTCCACAGAAATACTCAGGATAGTGGTTTAAGAAGGACCACTTGCCTTTGACCATGGGTTGAAAAAGAATCACCCCAAAGAAATCAGAATGTGTGCCGGTGTGATGGCTCAGCAGCATAAGTGCTTGCCTGGCAAGCGCAAGGTCTGAGTTCGACTCCCAGAACCCACATACAGAAAAAAAAAAGGGCCGGTGATATCGCTCAGTGGCACGGGCACCTGCTGGCACGCGAGGTCCTGAGGTCAACCCCCGGAACCCACAAAAAGAAAAAAAGAATTCAGAATGCTAATCTTGAGATGTGCCCGTCTCAAATTCCACTAACCAAGTGGAGGTGGAAGTAGCCTGACCTAACAAGTTGACTTGAGCATTCTTTTATAACAGAGAGATTGATAGGTTCTTGGAAAAAGCAAAGAAAAAGCTGTTCTAAATTTTTCCGATGGTTATTTGCTGAGGATTGAAATATGAAGGTGAAAATATTGGGATTCTGATCGTAAGTGCTCCTCTCTGGCAAGAAAAAATATATTTATCCTTTAAGGTTCAATCCAAATGTCACTTGGTGATGTTTTGTTGTATGACACCTTCCTGTCCCCCAGCATTTCTTCCCTACACAAAGTTTTGCTTTCTTCCCTCAATACCAGTAGACCAGAACTTTTGCATTCCACTATATTTGCTTTTGTACTTTCTCATCTCCCTTCTAGGACTGAATTATTCCAGGCAGGAACTCTGTCTTATTCACCTTTGTATCCACAACAATAAACTTCAAAACTGTCTTGAAAGCAGCAGAAATAATTATTTATACTCTGAGGTATATGAAGAAGGAAACAGCATTGACTGTACCCTCAAAAGATTAATAATAAAATCTAACAAACATTGAAGGTATTTGATCATCTAGCTACAGAACTTGCATGAAAACTGATGGCTAAAATCCATGTTTGATTAATAAGAAGAAATATAGACAGTAAGTCTTGCAGGAGTTCAGGAAACCAGTTTGGCTAGCTCACCATAGGGGAGTGTTTCAAGATAAGGTTAGAACGTTTGGGAGGTTGGGTAGGGCCAAATTATGGATAACTCAGGAATTTTGGAGCTAGTCCTGTAGCTAGTTAATGGCAAACCAGGGATGCTTTCTGTGCAGGGGAGTTATTGCAGTCAGTGACCTAGTGTAGGATTATGAATCTGTCAGCAATGTGTATGATGACTGGACTGAGAAAGTAACCCAATGCATGTGTGATAAGATCCTGGACAAGGCACTTAGAAGGAAAGGAAAGTGATGGAAAGAAATTCATGAGGATATTCAAATATCTATTTTCAAAACAGATCATTAAAATTTTAAATTTATTACTGGAAAATCAAGATAAAATATGTGCATTTGTCACAGGATAGGAATACAGCCAGAGATCAGATATATTAAGAAATTGATAAGATATGATGAAATCATAATTTTCTTTACACTATATTCTTTAATAGGTGAGAAAATAGACCAGAACAAGTATAAAGAGTTTCATAAATATTCACATAATACGACTTACCTAGTAATTCATATTAACCAAATTATTTTAGTGTAATATGCTTCTAAAGTTAGCAAAGTTTAGAGGGCGCATGTTTCCATTTCATAAATTCTAGATTACAAACAGTTCATGTATTGCAATAGATAGCCTAGTAGCTCTGGACAGATAAACTAAATTGATTTGTGATGTTACTGTCATTGGTGTGAGCTTAGTAACTTCTACAGTTAGGCAAAACCATCATGTCATTGTGAAAGAATGCAAAAATCCTGTGCCTGCAAAAGAAATATGACACTGTAAGAGAGGAAACCCGGGGTTAGCTGGATCGATGTGATATAAGTTAACATCTAACTTAGCTAGTTCTTTTCTTAGGTTTATTTCAAAGCTTTGTTATGTCAAATAGCATCCTTTCTCTTTTCTCTCTCTCCTTCTGTATCAGTTGAGTGATCCAAGGATATAATTCTTAGTTTTTAAATAAGTTGTTGTCATCTATGGAAGTTAGGGTTCAAAAACTTTGGCACATCAATATGAAATTCCATTTCCCCTCCCCTAATATAGTATAGTATTTCTGAAGATTTCTCTTAGTCCGAATCGTTGCCATCACAAACTAAGAGATCACAATCAATCTAGAGAAGCAGCTCATCTACTAGAAGATGCCTTTTATGCATAAATATTACGCCTATTTCTTGGCATAATACACACTTCAGTCATAGGGTGTGAGCTGCAATTTTTCAGCCATATTCCCAGGTGGGGGGTAGAGAGTGCTCAGGTAAAAACCTTGGAAGACTGAGGTAAGAAAAAGACAGCTTTTGGAGTCAGATTAACCAGAACCCCAGTCTAGTGTAGAACGTCTAAGAGTTGTGTTCTGTATTAGTTGCCATGATTGCTACAACAAAGCACCACATACCAGGTGGCCTAAACAACAGAAAATAGGTATCTCATAATCCTGGGGGCTAGAGGTCTCAGAGTGAGGAGTCGGTGGCGTTGTTTTCTTCTGAAGGCCTCTCTCCTTGGCTTACATAATTGTCTTCTCTTGGTCTTTAACTAGCTAGGTCCAACTGTCCTCTTCGTATGAAGATGTCAGCGATGTGGTTTAAGACCCGTCCTCATGAACTCATTTTTATTTAATGATCTCTTTATGAACCCAGTCTTCAAATACAGTCACATTCTGAGGTACTGGAGGTCAGGAGTCCAGCATATGAATTTGAATGGGAACATAATTCAGCTCTGCTGTGGTTTGAATGGGCCCTTCCATGGAGACCGATGAAGTCTTGATCAGTATGGTGGTAGGTCCATATACACTTATTTCTCATAGTTCTAGAGGCCAAAAGTCCAAGATCCACATTCCTGCAGATCCAGTGTCTGCTGAGAGCCCACTCCTCATAGATGGTACCTTCTAGTTGTGGCCTCACATGTCAGAAGGGATAAACAGGCTCCCTTAGGCCTCTTACAAAGGCACTGTTCCCATTCATCAATCATTTCTCAAAGGCTCCACTTAATACCTTCACCTCGAGTTTAGGTTTTGACATGAGTTGGAGGTGGGAAACATGTACCTTCAGACCATGGTATGGACCTAGTGATTATTTTAATATGGGAGCTGAGAGTAAAGATCCAATGAAATATAGGTTAATACTATTTAGATAGGTGTATGTAGTGCACAATGCCATCTGGATATGCAGTAACCACCAGTTTCATAAATGTTAAATAAATCTCAATTTTTTAATATACACAACCTTGATAAATATCCCTTTATTTGTAATATGCTAGTTCTGGCAGATCCTCTGAGAAACAAAAAAAAATTTTTTTTTAATTTGCACCTAAAATACATCAAATAAACCTAGTGTTACTATTTTTAAAAGTAACTTTTCTGTAAAGTGAAAAGCTTTTCTGTATATGGTTTATAAATTACCTGTAGTATAAAGAGTTGTCTTAAAGAAGCTCTAATGAAGTAAGATGTTCTACTATCTTCTACTTGTTAAATATCCTGACAAAGTATATTTTCTTTTCTACCTTCATTGTCTTCATCATAGGTCAAGTCCCCAGCTACTTTTTGGTGGATAGGGTACGGGGCCTGGACCACTTGTAGTCACCGTCTCATATTTTTTTGTCTTGCTTTGTCAAGTCCATAAGTATTACCATCAGGCTAATCTTCAAAGTGCAAGTGAGATTACATTTCTAATTTATAATCTGCCACTTGTGTGGTCATGTATATAGAAATTTATCTAAAACATTTTTTATGTTGGGACAAAAGTCCAGGGTAAAGTTTATATATGCAACACCATCTAAGCAATAACTTATGCGATCAGATGCTGTTCCATAGATAAAATTGACCTGCCTTTTCTCTCCCATTCATACTTGATCAGCCTGTGCTGGCAATGATGTAGGAAATTATATCTGGGCTCCTTTTCAGAGCCTTCAACACTAGTGATTAAGATCCCTCCAGCCAGGCCTCTGTCCTCCAGCTACGTGGAAGTCTTTGGATTTGTTGTCTTTTAGAATTCTCTTCTCATCCTTATAACTCAAAGCTCTCTCTTAGCAGATACCTGCCTTCTTATATTGCCGTAGTGTATTAATCAAGTTTCCCGTCGCTGAGATACAATACCCAACACCCACAGCTTAAAGGAATAAAGGTTGAATTTGGCTCACAGCATCAAGGAATTCAGTCCATGGTCAGATGGCTCCAAGGTAGAAACATCATGTTGACAGGGCATGGTGGGGCAATGATGTTTAGTTCGTGGCAGCCAGGAAGCAAAACAGGGGAACAGTGCCAGAGAGGCAGGGGGCAGGAACTGTGTAGTACCCAAGGTCACACCTTCATGACCCACTGGGACACACACAGCAGTGTTTTCCTAGCCCCATAAGTGGCTCCCAAGACAATCGAGTGCACACAATTAAGCTTCACCGTCACCCAGCACTGTGATGGTGTCTTGCATGATGTCATATATCCCCCAAGCTTTTGTTGTTTGTTTCCCAGCCCATTTTCTTGCCTAAAGTCTCCTCCACAGTCTTTCCGTCACTTTCATTTCTCTAGCACATCATAATGTAACAGCAACAATGACTTGAGATGAAAAAAATCAGAAAATAAGGAATTGATAGATACTTTCTGTACCTAATACTTTTTCTTATAACCATGTGTATGGCTGTCTTCCTAAAGAAAATAGAATAAAGAAAGAAGAGAAATAAATCAATGAACAAGTTTAAGAATGGCACAAGGAAGAGGAGTAAGGGAAAGGGAGAACTCATTCTGAGCTTATATCTCTACCCCAGGCGACACCACCTCTAATCACCAGGAGATGGTCAGAGCACCACCACGCCTCTTGGAACGGATGTGCTGCTCTTTCTGCCTTGTAGCTCTGTCTGCCATCTCCTGATCATCTCTTGTCTTCATTTCCTTTCCTGTTCATGCCCCAGTTCTTAATGTCACCTAGTTGGTCTCAGTCACTAAGCACTAAGCACCAGCCCTGCTGTGTAACCAGCTGGCCGCCACTCTGTAGGCTTCCTCAGAGGCTGTGGGGCAGTGACTGGGAGGGGAAGGAGTGAGAGAACAGAGAAGTAGGTTGAGTGAAAGAGAAGGGGAAAAGTCATGACACGGGAACCAGAATGCAAGGGAGCAATGAAAAAGAAGAAAAAACAGAAGGAAAATAAACAGGTAAGGAAGAGGGAAGTGGTATTAAACCATCTCGAGCGAACTTGTCATTCTTTCCCTGTGAAGTGTAATATCACATGTTATTTTATTTCTGTTTGGATCATTCACTTAAATCCCATTTAACATCAAAGAAGAAAATCCATTGCTTAAACCTCCCATAAGAATGGCTTTGATTTTTGCATTCCTTAGAGAAATCACAAAACTTTAACTCAAGTGAATTTGACTAAAATTGCTCCAAACAAGAATTATTATTACAAAACTCTTGGCTGTGGAAATCAAAAAGTGGGTTTGGTCCAGCAGAGGATTTATTGGGAAAAACCACACCCTCCTTTGGTCTCTGAGTTAAAGTGACACAGAGAGCATGATGATAAGATGGGCCACCCAAGTTTCTGCAGAGGGTGGTGACCAAGAGCCATAACACATAATGGGAATCTAGAACTGCCAATCATGCCAGAGGCATTTTTTAATTTAATTTTATTTTTATTTTATTTTTTTAATAGAAAAAGGGGGTGAGGAAATTTCAAGAATATTTAGCCAATTCCTTAGCCCCTGGTCAGAGTATTTAGATAATGAAGTGATGAGTAAAATTCATATTTTCTGTTAAAAATTTTAAATGGAAATCAAAATAACTTTTTTCCTTAATGACCAAAATAAGAATCTCTCTTTCCCAATACCTCTCCCTCTTCATAAAGCTGATCTTTTCATATTGCTACAATTAACAGAGTGCTGTCAGAATGGGGGGCTTTACTTATCAGGAGGATGGTCTAACTTTAAAAGTTCTCAAAAAAATCAAATTTTTGTATATTCCAAAGATGGCTTTTAGTCACAGCTTCAGCAAATGCTTGTGTATTGAGCGCAGACTCACAATAACCCCGCCATGCTGAAATATAAAAAGATTTTGAGACAATGAGAATAAAGTTAGAAAGTTTTAATTCGAAAAAATAATCCGTGCTTTAAGATTGTGTATAGCTCAGCAGTATAGAGGCGCCTGCCTGGCAAGCGCGAGGTCCTGAGTTCCACTCCCGGTACCCACATTAAAAAAAAAAAAAAAAGATTGTGTGCATTTGCAACTACTCGGATGAATTTTACATTTACAATTGGACAAATACCCTTTCTTTCTTAGTGCACGTTGCAGTATACAGTGGTTACAGTCATTGTGGGGAGTGGGCACATGCACATAACCCATCTTCACTCTTTCCTTCCCCTCCAACTCTTAGTACCCTTCCTGTTTGAAAAAAGATCTATCTCCCTGTTTTCTATTATATATCTTTTATTTGGCTGTTTAATTTATTTATACTTTGGGTTCCTTGAGCAAACACACTTGAATGCATCTCAGAGAAAATTTTCTCCCCAGTGGGGAGCACATACAGAGATCGCCCAGGCCACGTGCGCTCCTCCACCTTAGCACTGGCGAGCAGGCGCGGGTGCAACTCACAGCCATCTGGAGTGACGGCCCTATGACCTATGGTGGCACTCAACACTCTGTTCTTCGCCTGCTATGGTGTAAGTTGACTTAAACAAGCTGCACTGGCCTAGCTCATCAGATCGGTGGATTCTCTTCCCTTTGTAAATCACGTGGGCTGACAGTTCACAGACTTAGATCCCCCCAACACTTCTGTCTGCTTTACTGCACCCTGTGCCAACCCCACATCAGATGTGCTTGCTTCCCAACCACGTTTGCAACAACCGTCCTTGTTCCTGCAACAAGCAGTATGTAAATCTCTAAAGTATGAGTTCCAAAGAGAGGTATGGTTTCTTTGGAACCTACAGCGACTACTTTGGAAAGCAGTAAGAAAGGAGGCTCACTAAAATATTACTGTTAAATTAGTTGTGGGCAAGATGACTATAAAACATTGGGAGACATGGCAAATATTCAGGATTCTCAGTTAGGTTTGATTTGCATGACTATAATTTTGGCTTTGCTCTAAAGCAAATAAAATTGATAAGTCATAGGTAATGTATAATGGGTATGAATACAATAAGTCCCTGACTTATGAAAATTCGAGTTGTGAACTTTCATAGATATGAATGGACCTTGCATTGTGAACATTCGTAGATGTGAGCAAATCGTGGGAGTAGCGCCCGTGTCTGCCGGACATTGTCACATTGAGCTGCCGGGTGCTTGCTGTGCAGTGCGATGGTGGACAGCAATACAGTGCTCAGTCAGAGCCCAGGATGTCCGGAAGCAGGAGGAAAAGCAGCGGGGATGTGGAGGGGACCCCTAGGAAGCGCAAAGCTTCCTGCATGTATATTTGCGTCAAAGTGTCTAAGACTCTCTTTGCCAGACTTTTGAATGAATCTGACTTAAGAACATTCTCCCAGAAGGGAACACCTTTGCCAATCAGGTACTTACTGTATGTGAGCAAGAGGACACGCGACATTAGTCAGGAGATCACATTCAAAGAAAAGATGTGGGTCTGTGAGAATGAGGGTGGAAATGAATGTACATACATTGCGGTAAGTAGTTTAAAGTATATTCACATCTTCTTTTAGATACTTTCTTTGTAAGAATCTTTCAGTAAACTAACCAATTATAGATCCAATTACTTTCACACTAAAATTTAAGGACGGCCAAAGTAGGTAGATAGTGGAAGTGGCAAAAGACACATTGGTTTCTGCTCTGACTTCTACCACTTTGTGCAAGACACTGATTCTCTGAAAAACTTGATTTCTTGCTGAGAATCAATGAAGTAATTAACAAAAATATATTATAATTTCCAAAATGCTAACGTAAGTCATGTAAATACATCTGCCAGTGTCTAAACTCCTGATGGGAGGGGCTATCTCTTGCATAACTTTATATCTAAAAATGTCTATAGAAGGGGACTTGCAGGGTGAGACGGCAAATCTTTAATGAAGGCACTGGTGTGCTGACCAGAGCCACAGCCCAAGCCACTGCTGCACTGCCCAGAGCAATGTCGCCTCCTGGGCTTGCCTTTGTGATGTTGTCACAGGCTGCCTTGATGGGGGTCTTAGAATTTGTCCTCACGGTGACAGTGTGGACAAAGTACATGCCTGCCACCTCCTACAGGTTCATGTAGTACACGACGGGTACTTACTATGTGGAACTGATGATGTGAATGAATGAATGAAAATGGCTACTGTTTTTCTGGAACTTTTTCCTCTCAGGGATTAGTGTAAAAGCAATAGGAATTAGTCATTGTTCTCTCAACATAGGAAGGGTTGGGTAAATATTTATTAATGAATAAATGAAGGTGTAGATGCAATATGTAAACATGAAGTTAAATCTGTTTTAAAATCACTGAAGGCTTATGCTAGGCACCATATGTCCAAAAAGGAAATTAAGAACACACTTACATTTGCAATAGCAACAAAAATGATAAAATACATAGGAATACATTTAACCAAAGAAATGAAAGAGGTGTATATTGAAATGTGCAAATCATTGACAAAGAAATTTAAAAGATATAAATAAATGGAAGAATCTAAAATTGTTAAAATTTCCATACATCCCAAGAAATATATATACAAAGGTGTATCTATATCTATAGCCAATGCAATCCCTATTAAGATCCCAATAGCATTTTTTTTTTGTAGAAATAGAAAAAATCCTAAAATGTATTTGGAAACACAATAGACCCTGAATAGCTAAAGGAATTTTGAAAAAGGACAAAGCTGGGAGTATCACACTCCTATTTTCAAAGCACATTACAGTTACAGTAAACACAACAATATGTCATTGGCATATTTACCTGTGACTATATCATCAGCTGGTCTCCCACAGTAATGTCAAGAATGCATAATGGAGAAAAGATGATATCTTCAATAAATGTTGGAAAATTTCATATTTATATGCAACAGAATTAAATTATACCTTTAACTCATAACATACACAAATATCAACTAAAAATAAAGAATTACATGCAACTATAAAACAATGAGACCCTTAGAATAAAATACAATGTTACGTCAGTTAACAAACTTAATTTTTCCTACTATTCTGGTTGCAAAGCAAATTGGATGAGAACCAACTCAATTTCAATGGTTAGGTTCCCCTAATGGGGAAATTTGATTACGTTCTCATCCATTTCAGTTTGTGACCAGAATCATGGAAAGATTTAGTATGCGCACTGAGGTACCACTGTAGTTGGAAAGCTTCTAGACGTTGCACTGGAAAATGATTTCTTGGATATGATATCAAAAGCACAGGTTAACAAAAGCAAAAGTGGATAGATGAAATTATACCATACTGAAAACCTTCTGCACAGCAAAAGAAATAACAAAATAAACAGGCAACACATCTAATGGAAGAAAATATTTGCAGACCATATATCTGGTAGAAGTTTAATATCCAAAATATACTCAATAGTAAATTACAATAATAATGATGGTAATAATAACCTGATAAAAATGGGCAAAGGACTTGAATAGACCTTTTTCCAAAGAAGCCATCCAAAGCAGTTTGTTGAAGAGATAAGTTGCCATTTATTTATGTCAGGTTTTTTCATCCCTTGCTGCACATTAAAATCATCAAGAGGTTGAAAAAATGCCAGTGTTCAACAGACCAACTACCTCCAAAACCCAGGCTGAGGTAGGAAGGTAGCGGGCATCACATTTTTAAAAATCTTTGGTGGTAATTGTAACATGCTGCTGGGATTTAGAACTGCTGGCTTCAGAAAGATAAGGAATAGGAATTTAGAATGAAATCCAGGGACAACTATCAGGGCACTGCATGAGGTGAGGTGGTCATACCTCTTGGTATGGTAAGATTAGATTTACACATGAAATGAACCCAAGAGTCTGTTTTTTTTTTCCTGGATCTCTCAACAAATTCAAGGATGTAACCATGGCACAGCGATTGGAGGAGGCTGTTAGTGGAGAATCTTTGTGGAGAGCAGATGTGTTGGCATCTTTATCTTTATCTTTCCCTTGTGAAGGACACACGCTGGGTGCTACCTTCTGCCCCAAACCCAGAGACAATTTCACCCCCGAGGCACCTGTGAAAGAAAGAGCCTGCCCAGCCATGTTCCGTGTCTACATTTTAACCACATACAGATGCAGAGTGTGAAACTATTGAGTCCATATACATAAAATCCCTGTGCCTTGTGCTCGTGTCCCTTCTCCTACAGCAAGCTGAAGAGAAAGAGGAGCTGGCAAATACAGATGGAGGGGAATAGGAGGACAAGCAAAAGCCACCCCCATCTCCTTTTCCATTTGAGGCTGCCAGCTTAAACTCTGCCCAAACTGGTGGAGTAAGGAGTTTGATGCTAAGTAGACATCAGCATTTGACTGGTGCACCTTTCCCCAATCCCTGAACCTGTGGAATAGGACACAGCAGAGACTGAGTCTTAGCCAACTGACGCTGGCGCTGACGCTTTTTAGCTCAATGTTTGTATTCGTCCTTTAGACATTTTGTGCCCTTGATCCCAAATGTCTTGTTTCTTTACCTGTGACTTCCTTGGGTTTTTTAACTACTTGACTTGACATCCACCAGTTGATTTCTTCCCAGCTTTTTCTGAGGCCACCAATTTCTCAGTTACTCCTCACTCCGATTGCCAGTGACTCTCATCTGTATCCACATCCTTCCTCCACACGGAAGGTAGGCACCATCAGCCGAAGCTAGGCATGTCCCATCATGGAATAAAACGGGGCTGTTAACTAAAGTTCTTTCACTTTCCAGGTTGTTTTGTTAGCTGCAGGTAAACAACAAAGAGCGGCACAGCGAGGAGAGCTCATTAGTGAGTCCTAACAGCACCCACCAGGATGTAACCAGAGGAGCTTGTAAGCTCATTAGAATTACGCAGTTGCAAGCTCCATTTTATTTGCATTTGATGAATGGTGTGTTGCAAATACATTGGAAATCATAGGCCTAATTAGGGTGGTGTAATTTTTATTAAAATCACATACAAAACCAGTCACCTTCACTTGTACATGTTTTGCTTTTAAAGTGTACAAAAAGCAGGCTTCAAAATGTTGAAAATGGTCTGATCATTTTTCTTTGTTAAAGGCTAGAATTCTGACACAAAAGGAAATAGCTAATTATTGCAAAGATGGCTTTTATATACCTGCATAATGTAATTCTTTGATGTTGAAAGTTAATTTCTTGTCACTTGTCATGGCCTCCCCTGCTCTCTCTTGCAAACTCTTTTGGGTTGACTCAGCCAATGTGGGGTGAGGTCCCCGGAAAGGCTCAGCTGCAAGATATAAAGGGGGAGTTTTGTTTCAACACTGCACTTTCCCTTCTCGATATGTAGAATGTAATAACAGAGACATAAGATATCAATGCCACCATGTTAATGAGAAAACCAATAATGGTGACATTTAGTTAATTCACACAATCTTTATTAAAACTATACACAATTATAAGTAATGAGGTATATATCACTGCTGTTAATTACCTGTCCATGAATAACATGAGCTTTGTATTCTTGCCAGATTCTTTCACTTATTCATTCAATGGCTTAGTTCATTCAATAATTTATTGATTATCAAGAATGTGTTAGGCACAGAAATGATGCTAGGGATACAAAACAGGAAAGGATGCAACCTACTCCTGCTCTGCAATCTTGTATACTCACAGAAAAAGGTTTGCAAAGAACCTTTTCAGCAGATAAAGAGCATTAAAAGAAAGGTGCAGCAACTTCAGTAACAAAACTACAAAAAATTTAAAAGGCACAAATAATTGTGCAGGGTGCTTTTCGATGGAAAGGTTTGAGAGAAGTTCCCTGAACAAGCTTCCTAAAGCAGAGTGGGTATTCTAAGACACTCACAGGGGTGGTGAGGAACACACAGTTCACCATAAAACTGTCTCATTCTACAGTGCATAGATTAAGGTGGGTTTTGGATCACAAAGTATCTTCTCTCTATGAGATTCTCAAATACTATAGAATTTTATGTCTACTCTGCAGGCAATGCAGGGTCTTTGGAAAATGTTTAGAATAAGAATGACATTGTATTTGTGTGTGTGTGTGTGTGTGTGTGTGTGTGTGTGTGTGTGTGTGTTTAATGTGGGTACCGGGGGTCGAACTCAGGACCTCACGCTTGCCAGGCAGGTGTTCATGCTACTGAGCTATCTCACCGGCCCATTTTTGTGTTTTTAAATACAACACCAATAGGTTAAAGACTCAAATTTGAATCTCTCACATTTACAGTCCATTGATCTGTGGATTCAAAGCATGTGTTAAAACCCTGCAATCCAATGTAAAACTTGCCTGCATACCTGCTTTACTGAGGGGAGATGATCCTTAACACGTATCTGACTTTCAATCACTACAGCGTGTGACACTGGAGGTCATAGTGGGGTGACCAACTATTTCTCAGTCTGTCTGCATCTTTCCTCTGCATCTTTCAGTTAGGACTGAAAGTCATTTGTCTTGGAAAAACCCAATCACAGTCAAGCCAGGATAGGCGGTCACCACACTGGGAACTAGTAAGAATGCAGTGGCGATAATCACTATGAAGGAGATGCAGAGCTTCAACTAGAGGGTGAGGGGCAAGCTTGAGAGATACTTTCCACAGGTCAGAGTGAGGGCTAATGAGTTGAAAATATGGAAGGAAACATGAATGGAGAAGAAACCTTTGTGTTCAGCTCTAGCTACTATATTTATTACTTACAACAAAGTGTGTGTGTGTGTGTGTGTGTGTGTGTGTGTTGGGGAAGGGGTTGTTGACAGTATTTCCATGACATTCTGATGGAAATACCCAATGGGAAGTGGACAGATGGACATGTGGACATATGACTTGGAGTTGTAGGAGATACATCGAGGATAGTCCCACAATTTTCTGTCATTTGGTGTGAGTATTAATTGAAAATTTGGATAAGGTTATTTTGAGATGCTATGTATAGTGAAAAACTGTAGACAGGGAGAATTCTGGGTGATTTCTAGATTTAAAGATTTCCAGAGGAAGAAAATCCTGCAATAAAAAATTCTTGAAAAAAAAAAAACTAAGTAAATTACCAACAGAAATTGCATCCTTTACAAGACAGGAAAGACTATCATATTGTTTATATCTTTTAAAGTTTTATTTTTGGAGAAGTCCTGACCAATGTAAAAAGAAAGCAGAAATTAAAATTTAAAAATAGGAATGGAGGAAGAAAAATATAATGATTTCAAGCTCTCATGATTATATAGGTAGAAAATCAGTTGGAAAAATGCTCACATTACAGTGAGAATTTAATTAGCTGACTAGGTACAAAATAAGGTTATCCAGAAACACTGTCTCTCTCTATTAGCAAGGACAAGTTGAAAGATTCATGAAAATATTCATCTAAGATACCCACAGGAAGATGATGATGCTGCTTAGCATGTGCTAGGAACTCTAAGTGCTTCCAGGGCTAACTCATTTCATTCTCACAACCATCCCTTAGTGCAAAGAAAGGGAGTCAAAGAGTTTAAATAACTTCCTCAAGTTTCTGCAGTTAGTAAGTGGCTGGTTGTAATTTATATTTAGAAAGTCTTAATCCCTACTGTGGACTTAATGGCTGTAATATGCAGTCTCTTTAAGAAAGAAAAGTAGTAATGTATTAGGCAGGAATGTACTTATAAAGAGACATTCCAGATCTACTTTAATAGGCTACCAGCAGAGAAAGGAAGCCCTGAATTATAGAAAAACCTATCATGTCCTGGGATAGGGAACTTAACATCATGAATTCTTTAAAACCTAACCTATAAGTAAAACACAATTTCAATAAAAACAGCAAAACTTTTTTTAAACGAATTTTAAACTTCATATGGAAATTTTAAACAGGGAAAATCAAAAAAGAAAAAAATGAGAGGATAGACTATCAGATGTATAATATTTTCCATAATTGAAAAGAGAGTACTGGCACATGAGCAGATCGGCAGGTAAATGGGACAAAATATGAAGTTGAGGCACAGGCTGAAAGATTTAGGGATTAGAATATAATAAGAATGACATGTATCAGAGATGGAGGAGACGGATGATTCAGTTAGTGGGACTTGGACAATTGGAAGACCATCTGAGCAAAAATAAATTCATATCTCATTAAAGCAGATAAATTCAAGAAAATTGTAAAGTCTGTTGGTAAAATATAAAATATTATAAAAGTAATAAAGAAAGAAATTATTTTATGATCTCAGAATGTTCTGTGTATAACACAAATACAGAGGCCATAAAATCATGTTGACAAATTGAACTAAAAATATAAGACATGTCATCCTTATCCAACTACCACAATAGAAATCAGAAGACAAGTAATAAAATGGTGGGTATTTTGTTTGTTTGTTTGTGTTTTTTGAGAGAGGATCACACTAAATTTTAGGCTGGTCTTGAACTTATTATGTAGGCCAGGCTGGGCTAGAACTTGCAGTGATCCTCCTGCCTCTACCTCCTGAGTGCTGGGATTACAGGCGTGCATCACCATGCCTGGCAATTGAGCTGTAAGTCTTAAACATGTTAGTAGAAAGAAAAAGAAAGAAGAAATATGAAAATAGAAGAGAAGAAAAAAACCTATCATTACACACAGATGATACATGTACATAGAAACTCCAAAATGTTCTATTTATTAAAAGATTTTATCAAACTAGATATATCAATGGTATATAAAAGGCAATAATTTTCCATATGCCAACAAAAAGTCAAAAAAATTAACAAGAAAGATTTATTTTAACATTCAAATAATGAAGTAGTTAACTTCAAAAAATTCTACCAAATTTCTACAAAGAGACAACAATAAATAAGTTGTATTTGAAGAAGAAAGTGTCAATAAAGAGATGTCTTGCTTAATAGATATCAAGCTTTACGAAGCTGTAGGAACTAAGCTGGTAATTGGTACAGGAATATGGGAATAGTTGAATGGAGCACAATAGAAAACTAATAACTGACCCCAAAGCACGCAAAATCTTAGGGCATGACAAAGGTGACACTGTAGAGACATTGGGAGGCGACAGTCTTATAAAAAGAGGTGATATGATAAAACCAGATATTTTTACAAATGGCAGAAGTTGCAATTGGTATCACACATACATTATCAAGTGCTGGAGGGAGATTATAAATCTGAACACAAAAACATGATATTTTTTAGAATATAGGAGACTATATTCATGATCTGGAGTCCAAGTCTAGAGGCCTCAAAACCAGGGAAGTGTGGTTATCAGTCTGAGGCCAAAAGCCTGAGAACTTAAGGGGCTGCTTGTATGAGTCTTAGAATCCAAAGGCTGCAGAGCCTGGGTGTATTAGTCAGCTTTCTCTTCACTGAGACACAATATTCAAAAGCCACCACTTAAAGGAGGAGATATTCAATTTGCTTATGGCTGATGCAAGGCAGAGACATCACAGCAGAGCAAAAGTGGCCAGGAAGCAGAGCAGCAGCAGAGTACCAGAGGGTAAGGGGCTAGGAATCAGATACAGACCTGGGCACACCTCCATGACTCATGCAGACATCCGTAAATGGTGTGCTCCCCCAGGCTCCAGGGAGATTCCACATACAATCAAGTTAAGACCCCCAACCCTAACTACGTATCCCAGCTCTTTTCAACTTGCTACCCAAACGCATCTCCTTAAACCACACTTAATCTCCAAGTAAAACAATAGCAAATTCATAATTATACCTAACATGATACAACTGCAAATGCACTTATCCCTTCCCCAAAGTATCAACAGTTCCAGCATTTTTTTTCATAAGTCCAAGTCCAAAGTTCTTCCGAGACACAAGGCAAAATCTTAGCTATGAACCTCTGTAAAAATAAAAAAAACCAAAGTTACATAATCTCAAGGTAAAATGCCACAGGGTAAACAGTCCCATTCCAAAGGGAGAAATAGATAGAAAATATTCAAATGTGCCAAAGATCCTACAGATATGCAAATGCTTATGGCAAATAATGGGTTTTAAATGCTTCAAAATGTGTCATAATCTTCATAATATCAGGCTCAGCAGTGAGGCAGCAAGTGCTGATGGGGCAGGTGCTGAAGTTGGTAAGGAAGAGCTGAATAAAATAATTGTGGGTAAGAAATATTCACCAGCACAAACATTTAATGTGGATGACACATGCTTGTCCTTGAAGCCTGTGGCAGATCACACCTCCCCTCACCCAGAGTCTTCGATAATGCAGGATTGAAGGCCTTCAGTGCTCATGCGGTGCTGTGGGGGCGGAATATTACAGGGTCTAAATGAAAGCTTTTTCTCATTCACCACTTGGAGAACTGTAGAGCATTCAAGAATGTGAGCAGGGCAAGCACACACCATGACAAGGAAGCCTGGATGGCCTCTGCATTGTTTAAGGAATAGTTTTTGAACTGTTTTATTCTAGAGGAAAGAGAATATAGCAATGCGTTAGAGGTTCTTCTGATCTGGAACAACGCTGGGTAGCTGCATCGTATTGGCACCAGGCATCTTGATGTAAAGTTTGTGTATTTGCCATTGAAACCAACCACATTCATTCAACCAATGGACCAAGGTGCAATAGCTGTGAGAAGATCCTATACAGGGTACCTTGGTTCATAAACTTAATTGGTTCCATGATTCTGGGGAAAAGGGACATATTTGTGTTCGTGTAGGAAAGATGGCTGCAGTCCTAATCCTTGCTCAATGTGGAGTTCATGAACAGAGGCAAATTTTTGCTAAATGCCACTGCTTGTGAGCCAAATTGTTTGCAAAGAGAAACGTTCATGAACCAAAGTATTACTGTATTTATACCAATCATTTGTACAGGTTGTTGGAGCTACTGAGTCCAATTGTACACTTCAAGAATTTTGGAAAGGTTTTAACATACTAAATGGTATCCAAAGCATCTCTACTCCATGGGCAGAAATCACATAGCAATATGTAAATGGCAAATGGGAAAAGTTTTCATGACATATGGGACCACATTCAAGGGTTTTAACAAATATCTTCTGTTGATAAACTGTAAATAACAAGCTATAAGAGCTTGGAAAACAGCTGGAATTTGACAGTGATAGAAAGTTTGTTGGCACTGAGGTGGAAGAGCATCCCAGTGAGCAGCTAATGGACCTGGGGGGCCCCCCAAACCTCACACATTCAGAAGTGGGGCTTAGGGAAGGCAATGGGGTCAAATGTGCTGATTGGAGGGGTGTCACCGGAGTGCGACCTAAGAGTTTATCTCCCTCTCTGGCTCCCTCATCTCTCTGCTTCCTAGTCTCCATGAAGTGAGCAACTTTCCTTAGCTGTGCCTTCCACAGTGTGTGTTGTACACTGGAGCCAGTTGTCCACAGACTGAAACTTTTGAAACTGTGAACTGAAATAAACCTCCTTTCCTTTAAGTTGCAATTGTCAGATATGCAACAAGAAAGTGACTAAGACATAGGGGAAGAGATTATCAAAGAAGTCGAGATAGAAGAGGGAGAAGGTATACCCAAGGCACCAAGAAAGTTCACCTCAGGGAGACTGCTGGAGATCCTTCACACCATGGCATACAGACAGTGGAAGAGGAGGATGTCGCTTACAGAGACTCACAAGGCTGACAGGCGGATACAGGATGCTCTTGCTTGCCACAGAGAATTATATAATGAAAAGAAAAAACAAACTGTGGGGTCAAAACTTGATTCAAATCTGAAGAACGCCATGCCTGCTGACCCATTAAGTGTTCATGTTTTCATGTCTCCTATCAGCTATTCTGGAGGCCCAGCAGAAGAAAGAGAAATGACCTGATCTCTAGCAGCTCCATCATCTTCGGGTTAATTTTAATCCTATGTTTCAAATGATTGGTAGTCTAAGGGTCCTCTCAGCTGTGTGTGTTAATGATAAATACCCACAGGAACATTCTGCTTTTCACTTTGTTACAGTATTCAAACATTACATGAATTAAAACATTCAAGACTTTATTATAAAATAAAATTTGTGTGAGTTTATTTTGCCCAACTGGAGGTCATTGTAAGTGTGCTGAGCATGTCTGAGGTATCCTAGCCTAAGCTATAGTATTTGGTAGGTTATATGTATTAAATGCACTTTTGCCTCATAATATTTGCAATTTACTGTGGGTTTATTGGAATACAATTGCATCATAGATCAGGGAGCATGTATGTACCTTTCAATTTATGTCATTAAAATAGAAAAATCTTATTAACCGAAGGATTCATGAAAAAAGGAATTGTCAAGCCACAGGTAAAAAAAAAAAAGAAAAAAAATATATATATCTGATAAAGGAGTCATATCTGGAATAAAAATGTAGAATAAGCGTATAAGCAAAAGATCAAAGAAAAAAGCAAGCCTATAGAACATAGAGAAAGATCTTGAACAAGTTTTCATAAGAAAGCAAGTCCAAGTTTGATTGTCTAAAACACTGTAAAAGAAAATATGAGAATAGCAAATTGTAAGAATGTGGCGCATCCAGTAAACTCTTTCACTGCTAGGAGTAACATAAATTAGTCAAATCTGTTGGGAAATAGTTTGTCATTTTCTAGTAAAGTTGAAGATTTATATATCACATGCCTTAGCAATTTTACTTCTAGATTTATACCCTATGGAAATGTGTGCTTGCAGGTATAGGATACCGTGCAGGAAAAAAATACATTAATCCTTCAGCCCGAAAATATAAATCTTTAAACACAAGTTTTACTGAGAAAAAGAAGCCAGATCCCCTAATATACACAGCACATGATTCTATTTATATAAAGGACAAAATTGAGCCATATTATTTAGGGATAAATGCATAATGGTTATACTATTAAGACAAGCAGGAAGTGATTACTATGAAAGCCGAGATAATGGTCCCTCTAGCAGGCTGTAACTAGGAAGGCGGTGACTACAGAGTGGCTGAGTTGCATGTGGGAGCTGACAACATCTCATTTCTTTACCTGGAGGCCAGTTACACAGTGATTCATTTTAAATTTCAGTAAAATTGTGCTCTTACATTTTGTTTACTTCTCTGTATTTATATTTCATAATAGCAAAGTTTAAAGAAAAGGGTGATTTGAAAAAAATATTCAGTGCTAATGACTATAATTGGCCACAAAAGAAACTTCTTGGAGCTGGTAGTGATTCATTTATGAACATTTACGAAGCTGTATATTTAGAATTTGTGCACTTGGTACAGGTATACTTCAACAAACTCTTCTTAAAAATTAAAACAGCGAAAGCAAGCTAAGGAGGAAGCAATGATAACTGTCACGTGCTAAGGTCTGAATGGAAGCGGAGTTTAAGACAGTGGCTAGCAGTTGGCACAAGTTTTAGGAATGGTGGTAGGAAAGAATCCCCATAGGGTAAGGCATGAAAACTACCAATCACCAGCCAGCAGGTCTCAGCTTCAAAGGAGATTAAGAACAGATCAGGAAGGACAGTGATAGAGCAAGGAAAAGGGTCAACTGTCCTTTGAAACTCCAGAGAAGGAAATCAGAGTGGGGGCTGTGGCAGTAATAGGGAAAGAAATGACTTTATAAGCAAATTAACAACAAATTTATATGTTTAAGCCCTAGGTCTGCCATAGAACCTAATATCATTCAATGAGGGAGAGCAGGAAGGATTACAAATGCACAATAGAGACATGAGAAACACTGGTTAGAGCATCGTCCAGGGATGGTCGAGCACGCTGATGGTCCTTTCCCACTGGGAGCCTCTGCAGTTGGTGGCACACTTCCAGAGCTAAGCGTCATCTTTAGCAATTTAGGGACAGAAAAAGAGGCAAAGAGTGATGATGCTGAATCAAGGTTGAGAAACTGATGGATAAATTCAGCAGAAATTGATGGAAATTACGGTAGAAGTCACTAGTTGTGCTGAGAGAATGAGTAGATGGTGTACACAGGGCACACGAAGACAGGGAGAGTGCTGTCTCAAAATATGATGATTCAACAGGAAATGAACATCTAGGAAAGGCAGAAGAAAAGGCAAATGGGGAAAAACAAGTGAAAGAACTGCATTCAGACTGAACATCAAACCAAACCAATTTTCCCCATGAGTTTGACTAAAGATAAACACATTTTTAATTTAAACATTATAATGTAATCTTGCAACTCTTCTTTCTAATATAAAAGAGCTCCAAAATGACATAGGACACATATTTGTGATCATTTTGAGTAATCATTTTGCACAGTGCCTTCTTTTAGGCACAGGCCTGGAAGATAGCGCTTCGTTGAGATTCTGCCTTATAAGCTGAAATGCAAATTCCATGACATGCAGAAGAGGCAAATCTGCTAAAACAAAATCAGATTGTGTATCACCAAGTTCCAATAGGTATTTATTTTTGGATCATTCCCTGGGTCAGCCTCAGTCGTGGTCTGCCTTTGTTCTAGAATGACTTTGGGTTTCAGGATGGCTGCAGATTGGAACTCTCCAATGTTAGGCCGTCTGACTACAGAACCACAGAGAAAGTTACAGCCAAAACAGGATCAGAAGAGTCTGCCCACCAGCCTGGAGGCCACTCTTGACCACTACTGAAGCTTTAGGGGTAACGAAGAAGATGGAAATGCATAAGAAGTTTCTTGCCTTTAAGGAACATGTGTAATAGAGCAATAAGAAAAAGCACCAATGCTTAATAAATTCAGGCATGAATGATAGCGTCATGGCGAAAGAGTCTTCAAGGTAGATTGTGTGGTCTGCAAGGTTACCTTTGAGAAGGAGCTTCCCTGAGGGATGAGGCTTCGTGCAGAATTTCCCTAGGTGAACACAGTGAGTACGGGGGTCCTGTTCCCGTTATCTCCTATTTCCCAGAAGAGCTTCAAACAGGCAATATTGTAACTTGGAAGCATTGCCACCTTTAACCAACTGAAAACATTGGAGGGACTGAGTTTTGTGGGTTCTTTATATATTCTAGATATTAATCCTTTGTCTGAGGAACAGCTGGCACAAATTTTTTTCCACTCTTTGGGTTGTCTCTTCAGTCTGTTGGTGGTTTCTTTCGCTAAATCTTGGAAACAGCCCAAATGCCCATCAGAAAATGAATGGATAAAGAAGATGTGGCTCTTTTTATATAATGGAGTACTACTCAACTATAAAGAAGGATAAACTTGAGATATTTCTAGGTAAATGGATGGACTTTGAGACCATACTCTTAAGTGAAATAAATTGGAAACACATGTGTAAATGTCACACTGTTTCTCTTGTGTGAGAAACCAAAAGGGTTATTTACCAAATTATATAATAGATATGGTAAAATAAGAAGAAAATGTTCAAATGGGAAGGGGAAAAAGGGATGGGGAAGGGGAGAAAGGAAGGAAGGGAAAAGAAACAAAAGAGAGAATAGAAAGAAAAAAAGGAAACAAAGCTTTTGTAAATAAGGAGGGGAAGAGGGGTTGAAAAGAGGGGAGGGGAATGAGAAAAAAAGAAGAGTCAAGATATATCATGGGCAGGTACAAATTCCCTATGATAAATGTGATCATTATGTATATCTAAAATGTACCAATAAACTTAATTTTTTAAAAATTTATGCCAGGAAATGGAGTGATTGAAAATAATCTACTTTGGAAATGGAATATAATGTGTGATGTTACTTGAAGTCCATGTGTGCCCCTTTGTTGTCTTGTCCGGTCCCGTGTTCAAAAGAGCTTGCATTCTCTGAGCTCACCTAAAGCAGCACAGAGATCCACAGCAGGCTGGGGCAGCCAGGCTAGGATCAAAGAGTGGGAAATGTTTCTGAATCTATTTCATGTTGTTGTGACCAAACACAAACATCCTAAGAACATCTGGCATTTTCTTGTTCTAATTCCAAGTTGTAATATTTTCACATATTCTTGTTTTTTTGGTGTTTGGACTGAGATGGCTTTTCTAATGCAATCTATGTGCACTTACAAAACTATTAAGAATTCCCATCAAGTTGGGACCTTAGATTTTCCCAAGTGGTCAGCCTCTTCTAGTGGGGAAACTGATGGCAAGAGAGGAAAAGAAAGACTAAAGAGAACCAAAGAGAATTCTGAATTAAGATGTAGTAAAACCAGCAACAAACTACGTTACTAAATGGACATATAATATGTAATTAGGGCCAACAATAGAACAACATCTTCCTGGGCACCTTTAAACCCATTCAAAATTTCTACTTGCACTACCCCTCCACATTTCTTTTTCTCTTCTATGCTCTCATTTTTCTCTTGAGCACTTATCACTCTTTAACATGCAATATATTTTATTTACTCCATCTTGCTCATCCTGAATCCTCTGCTAGAAGGTAAGCTCCATGAGATTTTGTCCAAAGAATGTTACAAAAACCCCAGTGCCCAAAACAGTGTGTTGAACATGGAAGTGTTTCAAAAATATTTGTTATGGAATGAATTCTAAATCTTCATGCTAATGATTTAAAATATTTTCTGTGATCTCAGAGTAATGTTTCTATTTAATTTGCCTTCAACAGATCTTGTATTCCTAATATGAATAAAAAATGAGTTTCAAACTTAAATTATAACAGTGTTTGCTTGTAAAATCACATTACATAAAGATAGGATAAATTCAAATACTCGGCTCTAAAACTATACGTGTAGTTGTTAACCATGAATAAGTTTAACAGAGTTTTCTTAAGAACTGAAGTAACCGGAATTTGCCCAGTTATTTTAGAAGCAAAATTAAGTTGATTGATCAGTATTCATAAGCAACCTATTGGTCAGCAGACTCAATGATGAGACATGCAGAACATTATTTGAGTTGCAGTGATTATTGTGGGGTGACTAGCAGAATGAAAACTCTAAATAATATTTTTTTCATTTTTAGTGATTATGATCAAGCAGTGTTTACTGATGGAGCCAATATTCTTTATAAATAACTTATTAGATATGGAAAAGATAGCTTTGAAAAGCCAATTTGAGTGTGATAAACTTCCCCGATAGGTGTATCACACACAGCTAGTGAAAATGCAGAGTAGTCTGAGGTACATTCTGAAGATAAATAATAAAAAGTCCCTTTCCTGAGGTAAAAAAAAAATTATTCTATGAAGGTATCTCTTAAAATGACTGGAACGGCAAAAGAAACATTAGCCTAAGTTTTTCTCAGAACAAGCTCAAAATATATTTAATGCTCATTGGAATAGAAGACATAAAATCTGTTAAACACAGGATTCCAGAAATCTTTAATTTACTATTTTGCTGGCATTTGGGGTCTTAAGAAAAGCATTAGTTAAATGAGAAATATCTATAAGCATTTAAATTAACTTTTTAAATTTTTTTGTTTTAAGTTGATTAGAGCATAAAGTGATCACGGGAAAACTTCAAAAGGATTGATTAATGCGTATCCAGTTTCTGTAGTTAGCATGTTTGAAAGCTCTTTATCCCCCCACCCCAAGTTTTAGGGTGATTCATCTAACAAAATATCTTCTCACTGGCAGAAACACATGTTAGCTTCATTTATACGCTCAAGAAAAACACCATAGAGACCCAAATATTATGTTACTAAGCTAAAGATATGCATATCTCATAGAATTTGCTGAAATCGATATCTGTGACCGAGTTGGCCCCAGATCAAACAGTGCCCTCACTCTGGTCCCTGGCTCGGCCCCTCCTGAGGGCTTCACACACTGGCTGCCGCCGAGCTCATTATATGGTCCACTGTCAGACGATAACTCACTGCCCGGGTAGGCTGACTTCAGCTGCTGTGTATATATTTGGGGATTTCTGTCTGACAGCTCAAAGTCAACTATAATATTTACTCATATGATAACAAAAGCATTATGTTACATGGGTTGCATAGTTTAGCTATATAGATATTCTGTTAGCATTGTTATTTCCTACACAAGAATTGTGTACCCAAACTTTGAGAGATGAAGATGGTACGAAAGGTTGAAAACATACTAAACACAATATTCTATGGTTGCCTATTACGCCACTGAACATTTTCAAAGAAGTTAGAGTGGCATGATTTTATCAGATCTACAAAACTGCAAGGTGACCCTGCTTCTCACCTTTAGGATTCTCATGTGAAAATCTATTAAGCTCCTTCTGAGTGGCCCCAGAAGAAAGAACTAAACCAACGGATGAGATCTATAGGAAGCCACACTTTAAAGTAAAATAAAGGAGTTTTTCTGCCTATTAGGTCCCTACGGGTATACTGGTTTGCTTTCCTGCTAGTGCATTTCTAATCAGTAGGAATTGATTAGATGTGGCCAGAGAACGCCACATCTCCACTGAGTAGCAGGATGGGACAACCTTTCAGATTTCTTCAAGTGCTCGAACGCTGGGCACACACTCTAGGATGCCTTTAGTTAAGGACAAGGCAGTAGCTTATTGTCCTTCAGAGCCTTGAGGCGAGTCAACCGCCCCCCTCTTTCCCTTCTATATTCTTTCACAGTGCTGGACACATGCCCAGTTAAGCTGAAGAACAGTCCAGCCACGGGCTGCAGCTGCTGCGTGGCTAATGGCAAAGGAGCCCAGGAATGCACGCACCACCTCTCTGGTTCCACTCCATGCCAACGAGCCTGCCTGTTTTCAACAAAAATCCAGTCAAACTGCCTGATTGGTGCCGTGCAAGATTTGACTGAAATCAGGGGCTGTTTTCCTACTGTGTAGCACCAGCATTAAATGATTGCTTTCCTTGCTGGGCTGTGCCCTAGGCCAGTGAATACTGTGACCCTGAATTTCATGTTATCTTAGAGCAGTGAAGGATCTCAGAAAAGGTTTACTCAATGTTTCATCGAATATACTCTATGGAAACACTGTCCATGAAAGACCTATCAAGGAAACAACTAATATTAAAGAAATTAAAGACATATTGCATATTTAGGCCTTTCGAGAAGAGGCATGATGCACATTATTATATGAAATGTTCTGAGAAGTCCTATGGCAAAGAAACTTTTGCAAACTCAGATCGCACCAATGGCTTTGTTTTTCCCTTGCTTGATGCTCATTAATATTTCGTAGAATACATACTGGAAAAATTGATACTATAGTACCATACTGTCCTTTTTCATACAAAGGCTTTTAGACCCAGAGAGATAAAGTGACTCATCCCAGCCCGAATGTACTCACAAAGACTGAGTGGTGCTTGGGTGTTCTAGCTCATAATACACTGTTCTTTCTACCTGAAGTATTATCATCATCACATCCTGGACTTTTGTACTTTACTTCATCATGTCAGGATCAGGTATTCATCCCTGTACTGATCGGCTCCACAGGGTCTGGCAAAAGCCTTGGAATATCTTTCCCCACTCAATTCAGGCAATGAGCTTGGGGTCATGGTATTTAAAACTGAAAATATTCTAGATGGAGAAGTCATGTTCTAACAAATCTGGAATTAGCCCAACCAAAAAGTCATCACATATACTCTATCTTATGGCTCCCCCTAACATTTTCCCCTTTTCCTGCCCAATTCCTTAGGACCCCTGGCTTAACATGATTTACCTGTTCCATGGAGTATGCCGAGCCTGCTCAGCTCAACATAAAAGCAGGCAACTCGAAGCTGCATCCTGCTAATGTTACAGAATGGTGAGTTCTACTTTCAGCAGCCTGGACTCCTTCTCTAAATGGCTCAGTGATATCCAGACACTCTCTTGAGGAGCATATAATATACGAACTAACCAATGTGCTGAATGTATTTCTCTTCCTAATGCAACACAGTATACAATAGTGGAGGGAAAAAGATAGAAGCAGTGAAAATACCCATTAAAAAATTAGAAAGGGGTATACACCAGCATTCAGACAGGTCTAGACAGTAGTCGCAAAATGTACATTAGACAGGTGCTAACTTTGTGATGACTGAATAAGCCCCCTGAGTGGTCAGTATGGACTCCCAAGATCAACGCCTGGGAAGCCTTCTGGTTTTTCAGCACCAGAGACGAAAGAGGTGTTGTAGAACCCTCTTGGGTTGCCCTAAGTTAGATATTCAATTCTCTTGGTGCTAATTTTGGGGATCATGATTTGCCCAAACACTGAGAAACACAATTGACTTATCATGAAGTTGTGAACATCTTTGCACACAACTACTATACTACGAGAACTTAAGTGGCTGCCACCCAGAGGCATTGCAGTAGATTTCCTTTGTTAATTAGCAATTTAGGAAATTGCTAAAGGATGAATCTCACAGTTATAAAATATTTTGACAGCTCTGATTCTTGCAAGATTCTCCATATTTGACTGGCTATCTGACCCTAAATCTTTGAGCAAATCTAATCAAAGAAGAAATTTAATTTTGCTTTCATAGCACAGGAGAGGTTGTCATCACCTCTTAAGAGCTAGCTTTATTTTGAATATGTTTAATACTAGAGTAATAGAGTTCAAGGGGTACAAAAACATTTAGAATGCATCCACTTATAAATTGTACTCTGAGTTGAAACTCGCCATGTCACATAATCAGAATTGAACTACACACCCAAATTGCTGTCCAGGCCTCTAATTTCTGCTTAAGTCATCAGATTTGGAGCATAAATAAAACAGAGCAGGCTGGATTGGGGCAGTTAGAAATTTTTCCTTATAAATGCATTTGCTCTGGATCATGGTTGTCCAATAAAACTTCCTGCAATGATAGAAACCATTTTTGCCCTGTGCTATTCAATATAGTAGGCACTAGTCGCATGTGGCTACTGAGCTCATGGGATGTACCTAGTGCCAATGAGGAACTGAATTTTTAAATTTCATTTAATTTTAATTCATTTAAATTTATGTGGCCACATGTGGCTAACGACTACCACGTTGGACAGCACAGATCTAGAGAGAGTGATTGCCATGGTTAATTTCCGAGTATAACCATACACCATAGCTGTTAGCAGGAAGTGCTGTGTGGGGTGAGGGAACCAGGAAGATGTGAACTTGGAGTTCTCTGGCTCATCTCTATCTGTGAACCTCCACTTCAAGCTGTAATTCCTTGTTATCTTCAATATCAGAAGAAGCATATTAGAAAATGTTGAACAATTTTGCAGCTCAAAAACACCAATGATTATCTGATCTTAAGCAGTTTCAGATTTTCTTTCAAAAAAGCTACATTCTTACTCCACTGTTTCTGATTCTTTTTTTCAGCAAAGCCATCCTGAACAAGAACTTCTTCCTTTCCCAAAATAGGTCAATGGAAGTCAGCAGAAATGTTTGATAGTCTCTAGCAATCTAACAATTTACTACTGAATTCTTAAACTTTCAGCCTCAAAGAGCACAATGTATGATCCCAAGGAAGAAATCAGGTAATTAGTACCAAAAACTTACAGCCTTTTTTCTGGAATGGTAATATATTCCCTGCTTCCATTCTCCATGGGGCACTCTGTATTTTTATTGAGGTCATTTTTCTCTTTACAATACTTTCCAATTTGAGTAATACTAGTCCTTTGGTTGCAAGTGACAAAATCCGTGAAAGAGAAAGAGAGGGACAAATCTATGGATAAGGGAAGTCCTCATGGAAGAGCAGTAAAGGAATAGGCAGCAGGATTCATAACCAGGACCCGTGCTCCAGGTAGACAGCTGACAAAATGCATGCCATCCTTTAAAGGGATATCACCGACTCCAATTTACACAGAAAAATGCAATTGCCTTTGATGTCTGGTTAAATCTTCACCAAGACTCCTGAACTCTTGTGTTGTTTGTTTTTGATATAGACTATTTAGATCTTAGTTTTTCTTTGTACCTTTAAACCAAGACTTTAAAATTTAGTGGCACTCCAATTTGCAGTTTACCAAGGCTTCCTGAGAATTTGTTTCCTCTCGCATGGGCCGCTCTCTCTTTAGCTTCCGTGTGTTGCAGTGTGTGGGATTCTCTTCCATCGAATTACTTCTAGCATCGCTCCCTAAGAAAGGGATCCTTTTTCTGCCTTTCCTTTTGCTTCTCATTTGTTTTTCATTTCTATTAGTATTCCTTTCACATGTACCAAAACCAAAGGACTGAAATAGCAAACATGTCAACAGCAGCCCCAGCACAGTGAAGAGTTGTAACTGCTTGGAAAATGAAAGCAAGGAGCAAGAGTATGAAGTGTGAACAGTGCTGGCATTGTTCTGCTACCAAGAATTGTCTGACAAAAGACCCAGAGCAGATGGACCGAAAATACTTAAATGAAATTGCATAAAATCTAAGGACACTGTGCAGCGATTGGAACTAAAAGGTTCAAAGTTTTAAAAGTGACATTTTATCCAATCTCCTGTAAAATATTTAAGTTTTCCACTGTTTGTCCGTTCTATGCTAAAATAATTCTGAGAGTGAGTTCCCTCCTCCAGCAAAGCAGCTTGTCTAATAAAAAATTTACATAACATTTTATTGAAATATATAATGTACACACAGAATTTCCACGAATCACGAGTTTACATACTGACAGATATTTAATATGTGATCCCCCCATAACTGCTAAGAAATAGATCAATGATATCCTAGAATCCTCCCCAGACCACTTTTCAGTCATGCCCTCCCATGACCACTATTTTGAGTTTTGTCATGTTTGGTTAATTTCACCTGGTTTCAAATTTTATATAAAATAAAATCATCCAACTCAGACACTTCAGTACTTGATTTTTATTATTTTCATGTAGCTTTTGCAGGAATTCTGTTGCTGGAGAGACATTGTTGGAAATCTGCTTGGTGTTATCTACTGAAGTTAAACTGAACTAACTGTAAGATCCAGGCACAGAGGTCCTTCCTAGGCATACACCAAACCTAAATGCGTCCACATGTCCATTAAAGGGAAAGTTTAAGGTTGTTCTTGGTGGCATTCTCCTTCATAGATCCAAGTTGGAGACATCCCAGTGTCCACCAATAGTAGAATGGATAAATTGTAGTGTATTCTCACTGTTGAGTGAGAATGAATGAACTACTGTTTTGCACAACACTAAGGATGAATATCACAGTTATAAAATATTTTGACAGCTCTGATTCTTGAAAGATTCTCCATATTTGACAGGTTGTCTGACCCTAACTCTTTGAGCATATCTAATCAAAGAAGAAATTTAATTTTGCTTTCACAGTACAGGAGAGATTTTCATTTTCAAATGAAGATTAGCTTCATTTGGAATATGTTTAATACTAGAGTAACAGTGTTTAAGGGGTAAAAAGAACATTTGGAATGCATTCACTTACAAATTCTAAACTGAGTTGAAACTCGCCATGTCACATAAATATTTAAAGAAAGCCAGCTAGAAGTTAAACAAGAGAAGGGCTCTAGTTTGAATCTGTAATGGCCCTCAAAGGATTGGTCCCCAACCTATGGCAGTACTGGGAGGTGGTATAGACTTTAGGAAGAGGAGCCCAAGAAGAGGTTTGAGAATGCTGTGGAACCCTGGTCTTTTGCTCTTTCTCTGTTTCACATCCTGGCCATGAAGTGAGCAGCTTTGCTTTATAATGCTGTGCCTCACCACAGGCTGAAAGTCATGGAACTCACTGACTGCGAACTGAGTCCTCCAAAACCGTGAGCCAAAATCAACCCTCTCTCTTTGCAAGTCAGTTAGTTATCTTGGGTGTTTATTACTGCCATGGAAAGCTGCATAACGCAAAAAGTCTGTACCTCTGTGGCTCTTTTTCACTGGAGTCTCTACCTACTCCAATTCCAAATAACTTCTGAAGATGAAAAACATAACATAATAGAAAAGGAAAGAAATACTATTGTTCCCACTGGAAGAGGTTAATCTGTTCAGATAATTTCCCTGTCACCTAACTAGTCCTGAGCTAGTGGTTAAATTATTCTCTGTCTAATTCCTCATGAGCATATCTCTGTCCATACATCCAGTACCCAGAGACACACTGCTCAGATCTCCCATTGTCTCCATGGGGCACTGCCCTTCAGAATCACCTTCCTGCTCCTGGCCCATCTGTTCTGAGACTCGCTGACTCTGACTGTCCAAAACCTGATGCATTTCATTTGGGTGGGCTGAGAGCAGAAGACTCCTTCTTGCCCTCCACCTGGCCTCTGCTGGTTCTTGCAGGATCTCCTTCAAATTTATCAGACTTAAGGAGAAAGATGCCACCCCCCAAAAGAAGACTTTAGAAAAGCCCCACAATTGCATTCTTCCCAGTCCTGAGTCCATAGCTCAACCTCCAAGCCCTCTTCCACACTTATTCCCTGGCACCCGGAGGCCCCACACAAACCATGTGCAAGCCCCACCTACCTGTCCCAGCACTGTGCCCAACTGCCTTGGGATCCAGGATATGGACAAAAGTGATACAGGCTGTTGCCAAGAAGGGAAGACCTAGGCAAGTAGCCCTTGCAGGTTCCTATCATAGACTCAAGATCAATTAGGGCAGGGCATGGTGATGCATGCTTGTAATCCCTGCACTCTGGGGGCCTGAGGCAGAAGACTCACAAATTCAAGCCCATTCTGGGCAACTTAGTGAGTTAGCAAGAATCTGTCTCAAAAAAAAGCAAGACATTTTGGAGATTTTACTCCAGGAACACTTTCTTGAAGGGATAGAAAACAAGCTTCTGATGAGCCGAAAAACTCCTGCCCCATAAGTATAAAATGCTGAGGGTGGCACCCAAGGCAAAAGCCACCACCTTGGCCAACTTCTACCAAGTGGAGAGAGGTTGTATGACCTATAAATTCCACATTCTGATCTTGTGCAGATATTTCTCTCTGTCTTTAGATCTCTATCTGTAACCTGCAGGGCAAAAGGCAATTTTCAAAGCTAGAATTTTTCTTCTAATAGAAGCTACTTCTCCAGATTTTCTCAGGTCACAGGCCTAACTTCGCCCCCCTCCTTGGGCCAAGTGAAAGGCCATAATATGCAAAGGCTGGACCCAGCAGGTCGTGGTCCTATTTCCTTTCCATGGGGAAAAAAGTGGAGGAAAAGGGCTGGCAGGGCTGAAGCAAACCTGGAGCTGTCTCGTGTCTCAGTGCACTCCCCACTGCCTTCCTGCTGCAAAAAGCCCTTGTGCACCTAGACATGCATGACAGTGCTTTGTGGTGATAAGAGGTCCCTCCGTCTCTTTGCAGCTATCTTTGAATAAGGACTTTTTTTCCCTTTCACCAAAATTGTTTTGCTTGGGAGGCAGTGAGCATAGAGACCTGAGTGGCCAGTGTAATAGTTTATATCTAGGGTCCCCCAAAGCCTCATGCACTCAAAGGTGGAGCTTTGGGGAGGTGACTGGATCACAGGAGTGTGATACTGGATTTGTCCACTGATAATTTAGAGCTGGGTGTGATGTTGGGAGGTGAAGCCGGATGGGAGAGTGGGTCACTGTGGGCGTGGCCTGGAGGGTGTCTACCCCTCCTCTTCCCTTGATCTTGCTTTGCTTTCTGCTACCCCATAGACTATTTCTCTTCTGTGATGCCTCTCTGCCGTCCCACCCTGCCTTGGAGCCAGCCCACTATGGACTGAAACCTCTACAGAGTATGAGCCAAGATAAACGTTTCCTCTTTTAATTTGTGGATGTCACTTATTTTGTCCTAGCAATGAGAAAGTAACTAAGACAGCCAATAACATATCTATCAGTTACATCTACCTATAACTGCACTTACCTACGGCTATCTCTATCATCTCTATCTCTAGTTATATATATATGAATATATATATATATTCATGTGTAGTATGTGGGTACATAATATACATATAAATCTATATATTATATGTATTTACCCATCCATCCATCTATGTTGTAGAAATAGACATGATAGGTAGCATTTTTTGCAAGAGTCAAAATGCTAACTGCCCCCTTGTAGTTACCAAGAAAGAGATCACTGGCAACACCCCAGAAATCTCCCCCACATCACTTCAAGCCACTACCTCCCTGAATGTAACTACCATTTTTGATTTGGGGTTAATCCAGCACAGTTCTGACTGTAATGTGGCTTTCTCTGTGGCTTGCAGAGACAGGAGCGTATCACGACACCATGTGCCATTATATATCCTCGTCCTCTGGCCCATGTCAAAGTCAGAGTTTATCAACTGCATTAACTAGTAATGCTTTATAGAGGATCCTCTTACAAGTTTTGTTACCATGTGTCAGTATTCCCTAGAAAACTAGCAAGGTCACGTTTGTGAAATAGAAAGTTTGAGAACTGGTTGCTCTCCTGGTGAGAATTTGCTGGTAGAAATGCCACCCGGAAAGAGCCCTCAGCAGGCAGCCCCTGATGTGCCCTGAGGACACTAGAAGTGCAGCCCGCATAGATTCAAACTCTTATCTCCAGCAGGGAGCCCAGCCATGCTCACTGTGCAGGCCCAAGGGGTCGATGAAAACTCAGTGACGGGACCGCTCCATCAGCCCGCGTGCAGCAGGAAGCGTGGACGAGCTCCCTGGGGGGAGCAAGAGGTCCCCGCACATGGGCCTCAGCGGCTGCCGAGAGGAGGCAAGTCAGAGCCACACTGCTCATGCTTTCCCAGTTAAATTTTTGCCCTGAATCCTCCTGCATACATGTGTCGTGGCAACATGGTAGAAGTGTGCTCACCAACCCCAGGATTTAACCTTGAAACCACTCTGCATACAAAAGCACTCACTGTTACTCAAGATTTAGGAATGGGGGGGCCGGTGAGATGGCTCAGCAGCGTAAGTGCCTGCCTGGCAAGCACGAGGTCCTGAGTTCGACTCCCGGTACCCACATAAAGGAAAAAAAAAAAGATTTAGGAGTGGAGGGGGAGCTGTATTTCAAGGAAAAGTATTACATTAAAATGGCCTGAGGTAGAGAAGTTCTAATGCTCTGAACATCCCATCTGACTGCACATGCAATACAGAGTCAGATGGGATCCGATCTTTAAAATCTTCCTAGTTACAGCCTAGTTGGTCTAGGCATCTCAACAGCAAGATGAATCAACCAACAAAGATCTGAGTTACAAATAGTGCTCAGCTTGGACATGATATCCATGTAATAAAGTCTTCCTCCCTCCTGTCTTCCTTCTCTGCTTCCTTTTCCAGCCTTTGTTTCTCTCCATAACTAGTGCCACCAATGGACAGGGATTTAGATGGGTACCAGAGAATATGCCAGTAAAACTCCAGCATGCTCCAGGAATTGTGGGAGTTTAGAATCTAGCACAGCGACTCTCAGGAAGCCATGTTAAAGTCCCCTGGGATGAAACATGCAGATCCACCTGTGTAGGAAGAAATTATCTGGCTTATGGAGCTGGGAGGGACAGGAAGAAATAACTCCCTCCATGCAATCTTAATTTATCATTTTAACTCCAGCTGTTCCCATAAGCAATTAATGAAAAAATTCACTGAAACCACAAAACAACACGTCATAAGTGGGTCTTTGTGAAGGGAGAACATTATTTAACTTTGCGATATCTTGTTTGCTAGAATGCTTTACAAATGTAGCAAAGCATTTTCCTGAGATAACAAACCTTGTGGAAACATACATGTGCCCATATCGCTCGCAGACAGGATAGTATTTCACCCCAAACTCCTTCCCCTACCTCACTGAGCCCAGGGACTTCCCAGTATATGCTGAAGATGCAAACTGTGATGCTGAGGAAGTGGAGGACAAGAGCTTACGAGGAGATGGACAGTTTTCCCTCCTGACTGCCCGAAATGTACATGAAGCGTGGAGCTTCTGCGTTTTCCTATCTGTAGGCTCCAGGATTCCAAAGCCTTCTTTCCATAATATTAGGGGCACATTAACCAATTTTATTTAAGAAAGAAACTTGTATTTTTATGTAGGAGACTCTAAGTCTGAAGCATATACTTTTCTTTCATGTACACATTCAATAAAATAATATCCGCTTACATTTTCAGAAGAAGGCTTCTGAGAACCTCTTTTCTGAGGCACGTTCCCTGGCAGACGTGTGTTATCCTAGACCTCAGCTCTGCCCATGTTACCTCCTAGCACCTCCACTTCTGGGAAAATCCAGCCAGCTCGACTTGTGTGGCATGGGAGAGACAAACATTCTTCAGGAGAATGAGTTATGCAACTGAATGTACCAGAGATGAATGTGGTTTAAACTAAACTGATAAGTAGCCAAAAATCAAGCTGACCAAACTTTGCTCCCATCTTGGCCTTAGTTGGACTTCATACTTCTGTGACCATTTAACTTCCTGCCTCAGAGAGTAAGAATTAAAATATTCTATATGAATATGCAGGTAAAACCCAAGAAAAACAAATCACTTTCCTGGAAAGAATTCAGTGAGTTCTTATTTACTGACTAGAACCCCAGCTTCCTAAATGTATTTTGAAGCAATTTTGTCAAAGTACTGCAAAGTACTGCGAAGTACTTTAAGGTTTCTAGAGGAACAATTTCGTGTAAACATCGTATGTAGTTGTAGGAGTGAATATTCACGGAATTGTAGTGTGATCCATTAGAGCAACAGGGTAGAAACACAAAATACATCTGGAAAAGAAGATAAAGATGAGAGCATGGGTGGCCAATTTCCCAACCTATACTCTAATAAATCAGAGGTTACTTCTACACAAAAATAATATATCATGCCTCACATCTCGGGAGCTGCTAGAATCATTTCATGGAAAAGTGGCGCGATGCCTAAACCGCCTCTGATCAGAAGCTGCCAATGGACGACACCTGTTTGCAAAACAGCCTGGATTTGTTCCCTCTTACAATGGGGGCGACTTTGGCTCCAGTCCCCCTGCTCAGGGCACCCCTTAAATCAGGACAGTTCTCAACTGATTTTTCAGAGCACTCTGCCATCTCTCCCTTCTTAATATGGCTTCTGCTTTTATCCTTTGGATCTTTGGTTAAAATTCTTAGAGAAATCCTCCTGGGAAGGTGTTGTTCTCTTCACTCCCTTGGTTGTGCCTGGAAGGTCAATACGCGTAAGAAACTTGGCACAAAAACAGAACAGAGCATTTTATCTTTGAGTTGAATAACCACAAACAAAAATCTCATTTCTGATACACACTCACATAATATTTTACTTTACCTTGTCAAAAGATGGAACATTATAAAACATCTGTACTTTCTAGCCTTGTTTACTAACGGCCATGAGAATGGGTCGGGTAGTGTAGGAAACCCGGTAAAGAAATCAACATTCTTGTCCTCCCAAAAAGTGAGTGTCTTGAAAGCAGCAACTAAATTTATAGCCAGAATGTGTAAACTTCGTGGGGTTTAAAAAATAATTTGAGTTTTTCAGCAGGGAGAAAACTGATAATTACCAGTTAGAAGCAGCTCTCTGACTCTCCAGATATACCCAGGGCTTCCTGGACATTTCCCACTTTGTGAGCCGTATTTGTGGTATTGAGAAAATGCTGATGTAATAACTGGTTCACAGTTTTCCCCTATGTTCCACCCAGTGCTAGAGGAGCCACATGGTTTTATGCACTTGTATTGTTTGGTTATTTTTTTTTAATTTTGGGACACAACAAATTGGTGTGCTAACCCAATTTGTATGCAGAAGTGGAGTAGAAATCAGTTCTTACTATGGGACCACGTTGCATTTAGAAAACCCCACCCATGAAAGGGGAATGCTCCTGAGTGTGAGTGTGTGCATGTGCACAGTGCAAGCTCCGCCACACATACACATGAACTCACCAACCATTTCCGACGTCAGCAACCTCTGGTTCTTTCATAACGAGGATGCTGTGGCTTCCATTTTGGTCACACATGGAAAATATTCTTAAATTGCTTTCTGTTTTTATCATTAAACATGGGAATATACCTTTTAAAACCACAGCAAAAACTATTCTTCATGTGTGGTCTGAAACATTTATTGCTTTTTCCTGTAGAAGTAAGGAAATTCTATATTTAGTCTTTTTTACTAGAAGGTAACAAATGGCTCTGAGGTCAGATAGTTTTTAGGTTTGTTAATAAAATAATAACCTTTATATTTAAGCTTTGCATGCTTAGGAACTTTTGCTTATTATTTTGGCCTTTGTAGATTAATAAATTAGATGGTCTATTCAGATATTTTTCTATATTTCATTATTAATGAAAAGGTACTGAGAAGTTTCAAGAATTTTCTTTCTATTGGCAAAAAATGGAATCCTTCCTCTAAAAATATTCTAGTATTTTTTCTTTTAAAAAAGAACATAAAATATAGGAATAATGGAAGAAACTTAAAAAGGAAACCCAAGAAAGTATAATAGTGGCTGTTCCACTGATATAAACTGAGACACTGACAATTAGCAAAAATTGTATAGATACTCAAAATTGAAAATTGGTCTCTCCTGGCTTGGTTCCTCCCATGTAGCTTTTACCTCAACCACGCATGGTTAGCACCTAGTACCCCATCTAGTTAGTCTTGTATCTTGAACTCAAACATGAAATCCTCCTGTTAAGGAGGACAGAGTTACAATGTAGTCTGAAACTTTGACATTTCAGAATTCCATTATCAACCATAGACTACTTACCTTCACAGTGATAAAAGAGAAGTAAACTTTTAATATACAAAACTCATTAAGTCTAATATAAATACTTTACTCACTGTTTTCCTTCATTTTTTTGTTACAGCATCTGGAACCTATGTCTTAGTCAACCTACCAACAGAATAAATGCTTGATATAGGGCAGAAAAGGAAATTGCATCTATTCATGTAAAGTAGAGCCAGAATTTTGCATTTCTGAATATGTGACCTGAAGTTCATGTCTGTTGTAGAAATGAATTTAAAATTCTAGTAATTATCCACATGGAGAAGAGCAAGATAGTGCAAAGAAGGATACCAGAGGGCAGATGTGTTCTTAGATATGCAGATCAGGGTAAAGAATAACTGAACAGTGAAATAAAGGGAACAAAGGAGCTGGCCATGTGAAGAATAAGGAAAAAACTTCAAAGCCAGACAGTCTGCCCTGGTGAAGATCCTACAGGAGAAAAGAATTTAGATTGCCGGAGAAAGTGAAAGAATTCCAGGTGACCAATCTTTGCAGGTGTTTGGAAAAGAAGCCTGGGATGAGGTGCAGGTTCTGGAGGCCAATGTCAGGAGTGTCAGAAGTTTTAGCCCTTGTTCTTGGTACAGTGAGGAGCTACTGAAGGATTTTTAAAAAATTGATGGTCTGTCAAGATGTGCTTTAAAAAGATGAATCTGGTTGCGTTGTAGAGGGTGGTTTGAAGGGATAAGACGGGCAGGCCGGGGCATAGCGCAGAGGCGGAGTGCCGGCTTGGCATGCGTGAGTCCTCGGGCTCTGTTGCCAGCATTGTGGGGTGCAGTGGGGGCAGAAAGGGCAGGAAAGGGAGCAGTAAGAGCAGTTTAAGGGCGTTGGTGAGAAATGATGGTATCTTTGTGTACACTCATAAAAATGATGCAGAAAAATGGGAGAAATGGGTGGATGGATGGGTTTTGAAATATATTTTGAAGACGTCTAGATAAGTGTTGCAGCCACACTGGATTTGGGAGATGAAAGAGAAAGGAAATGAGTTCCACTTTCGAATATATTAACATTGAGGTGATTGTCATAGGCCAGGTTAGGTTTTGGTAGCAAAAACTCCTCAAATTACAGTGCTTTATCAGAGTAGAAGTTTATTTTTTGCTCATGCAATGTCCACGGTGTGTCTTCCTGGCCACTTTCTCCTGGGTCTCTTTTCTCCCACAGATTGCCTGGACAGGGAGAATTTTGGTTTTTTCTGTGGCTTTAGGTGTTTGGATTTGGCTTTTTTTCAACCTGCTCATGTGTAAAGGGAGCACAGGTAAGCAGGGACGTTTGTGGAGGAGATTCTCACAGGCCACGTCAGGCGCAGCAGGCCTGCTGTCTATGGTACCACACTGGCCAACCTTAATCACAAGGCGCCGTCTAATGCAAGAGACGGGGAAAAGTAATTCAGCTCTGTTCTCAGCAGCAAAACGAAAGGTTGCAGCAGTCTTTCCATACTACTCAATGGAGATGTTGAATATGCTCCCAAATTTTTAAAAGGAAAAATAATACTGTGCTTTGCGTCCCAATTCTAACGGTCTAATCTGAGCATTTAAGAGGTTACCAAGATGAATACCTCTTTCTTTTCACCCCACTGGGATGTGTAATTAAAGTGTGAAAAGAATGTATAGATGTTTGAAAAGGTGGTGAAAGAAAACAATAAATGTAAATAATTATCAAACAACATAGACAAGGATGGAGTACTCGGGGGAAGGAAATTCATTACAGGTTAGTTAGACTAAGTTAGAGAAGTTATCTAAATGAAGGAAAATATCAGGCGATGTGTGAAGAATATGTAAACATTATCAAGATAAAACAAGATGAAAATCAAACATTTTTTAGGAACAGAAAAGTGCATCACTTAAAATGAAAAATTTTGCAGTCATAATAAGCAGTCTTTTAGAAATAATAGATTTAAATAAGTCAATTATTTAGTAACCAGTTACCAAATAACTATATTCGGAATGATGTTTATGCAGCTTCATGTAAGTTTTCTCTTCTCAAAGAGAGGGCTCATTCATACAGGCACATCTTAAGGCCTCACTAGAGAAGGGCTTGTTCACACTGAGTTCAGATCTGTGACTCTGGGTCCTTGACCTCAGTCCCCCACTGTCCACTGCCGGGGGCTGAGATGCCAGAGCTGCCCAGAGTCCCAGCGACAGCCCTTTCCTTAGGAGAATCCTACATTTGTGTATATACCTAGGTGAACTTGGGCGAGGATCTGGAGGAAAGTTGAAAAGAGCGGTAGAAAGAGCCAAAGGGCAGGAGCAGAGAACGATTTGGATTCCTTCACATGCAGAAAGAACTTGCCTCAATTCCTCCGTCTACAGTGAGGTTCAGACACTCTGGGCTGGCCAGGAAGAGAAATTCAAGCTTGAAAACAACCACATGAGGCACCTCTTGCAGGTCACCTGCAACTCTATGTGAACTCGATTAATGATGATGATAATGTTAATACTTACTCTGTACACCAAATGCTACATTTTCAAAGATGCAACAAACATCAACAAATTACGTCCTACAGTAATCCATAAGGTAGTTATTACCCGTGTCCTGCACATACTTAACCAAGGCAAACAAAGATTACATGGGAAACCTGAAGTTAGGGAGGAAATCAAATCCGGAGAAACAGAGAGATTTAGATTTCTAATCACAAAGTTGGCTCACTGATCCCTACTCTACTGCCATTTCCTTGGGAAAGGTAACTTACAGTTTGTTAGACAGAAAATGGATTGTGGGGGAAAGAGCTAAAATCTAAGGTCCAGGAGTTTGTACCAGGGATGGTACCGAATTCCTCAGCGTCAGCGATCCAACACAGATGGACCCGGGAAGCTTGGGTACCCCCAACCATTGCTGAGTTTGCCTTCCCACCTGAGTGAGCTTCCTACACAGGCGGCTGCCTGTGCCTGTCTCACTAGAGCGGAGGGATTCCTTGCACACCTGATGTGTTCACCAGGATGCAAGCAACTTACAGGTAGCAGTGTAGTTATTTCCTTGGGTGCCTCAAAACTAGGATCTTGAAGCTGGCATCTCATAATACAATAAATAGATACACCATCAGAAATATGCTTTGAACAAGTGAATGCAGACTTAAAAATCATTTTTATAAACTTATCCCGTGGTATTAAGAAAAAACATCACTGTAAGATAGAATCATTCCAAATGGTAATGGAATTCCTGATTGAAATGAATGGAAAGGAACTTGACATTGACCATAATCATGGAGATGCAAAGACTGGCCTGCTTTTGCTCTGATGATTGGCCTTTTCTCTCATCTTCATTTTAGTCACCTGAACAGACTATGCAGTAATACCACCCCAGAGAGTGTCACAGGGCCCCAGGTCACAGCACATTCAGATCACCTGTCCCTGGAACACACTAAGCCCACAATATGGACGTGTTCTTTCTTCCTTTCAAAAGCAATAGTACTGCTAAACCTTCATAGCTGTAAATGTTAAGAGTATTCATCTTGCCTTTGGGGAGAAAGGCCTATTTTTACATAGCAATACAAAGGAAGGGAAATACAGAAATAATTCACTCTCTAAGGCTATAACAAAAAGTTAAAACTAAAGACTCAAATATCATTTGAGAGGCACAGTTCTAGAAGCTGTAGACAAGTGAGAAAGTTGGCAATGAGCTAATTTACCTGCTCCTAGCTTCCCGAATCACCCTGAAGACCTCACCTATCTAATATAATTAGTGGGCTATCTGTATATTAACCCATGTAAATGCAGAGTTATAAACTCAATTACACTCTATCCTCCAGAATCAGTGTTTAGAGATTTGAAAATGAAAATGAAAATGAAAGAAATTAGTTGGAGGAAGAGGACAGGCATGGAGGATGGGGGGATTCAGGTTTGTGGGGGATACATGGTCAGCTGCTCAGGACAGTGGAAAACAACACACACACACATGCATGCACACACACATGCATGCTCACAGGAACACACACTCCATGCTTGACAATGTGTTTATAGATTTATAGACACCCATGAAGATGGTTAAACCCCCACAAGGTTAAAAATGGATTTTAATTTACATCTTGTGTGAGTCTGCCTCATGTGAATAACTGCATAGAAGTTACTTTTGCAATTCATAACAGTCACACATATCAATCTATTTGTAGTTGAGGAATCTACTTGAGATCATAGTTTTTACCTTTTTACCTTTAATTTGCATTGAGCTCAGCTCTCCTTATCTGTCCTGTTCCTACGTGCACAGGGCTTCGGGAGAGGATGATGTGGGACAACTGTGAATGTGTGGAGGTAGATGCTGAAAATGCTTCCTGAAAAACTTAGTTTAGGAATCATGAAGACAGATTCACATGCTGCTTGATAGGGTGTTAGCTTTACCAAAATAAAAAAAAATTGGAAAACAAAATATAATTAGATTTACACATTAGATTGCAACAAGGTAAATTGGTTATCTTTATTCATTATTAATTGATATTTTGGGCTCAATACAAATCCAGTATGAGATCACTTTTAAAAGTTGAACCAAGCACCATGTATTACTATGTGTGCCTCTACTGGATACTTTGGAAGAAAAGTCATAAAAAGCTTAGTCTTAAGTGATAGACAATTTTATCATCTGGCATTGTCATTAAGACACACTAACTTAGAACTAAGGGAAGTCAATGCTAAAAAAGAGTAATTATATTTTTGATGCATCATTAAGGTATCAAATGTGCATATTGCATTTTTCTGGCTAAATGCAGTAAGCCTCCATGATTAAGTATGTTTGTCAGATAAAATCAGGACTCATTAATAGCTAAATTCAAAGGAAATAAAGACAATTTGAGCCACAATACCAAGTAAATATGATCTTTCTCTTTAGTCCACATCCTCATGCCCGTCATTCATTCTGTTGTTTAGCATGATTCAAATTCCGTTTTTAAAATTTAGAATTGCAACTTCTAACTACAGTAGTCCCACTACACACGTGCAGTGTTAGGATAGATCTCAACGTAACATCAAACATTTGAAAATGCTTACAGCACTTGTCATTTTTCCCCTGTTTTACTTTTGTAGTAATTTTATTTATGAGATGTGACTGGAAAATGCGATGAATGTTTAAATCTAAAATTCATTAAAGTAAAAGACATATTGCCATGAATTCTCCTCAAAATAATCAGTTCCCCTCACTTTGAACACACTTATCCCATCATTCTTGGCACTTTGTGAAGCAGCTCTGGAAGTCCTCCTTCAGAGTGTCTTTAGTTGTGCTGTCTTAGCTGCCTCAGTGTCCTGAATCCCTCCACACGTTTATCTTTCATGCTCATTTTGAGTTTGGAGAGGAGCCAGAAGTCACATGGTTACAGACCTACTGAATAAGGTAAATGACTACTCAGTGTAACTGTAAGGCTTTTATTTGACGGAAATGGCCATAAGTGTTTTGAACTGATTAAGAACATTTGAGGCAGCCAGGAAAAGACACAAAAGAGGACTTCCTCAATTACTTCAGAAATTGGCAAGAATGATGGCACAAGTATGTGCAAAACAAGAGGGATTAATGGCAAAGCGTTATATAATTTGATCACACCTTGTACACTAAGCACTAAACATAAGAATCAATCTTGCAGAAATGTACTTTTGTTTCACATACTACAAGGAAAAGGAAGTAATTTAGAACTTTAAAAGCAACAGAATTTATTTCAGAAAATTTGTATTTAATTTTTAAATGAATATAAAAGCAAGCAGTTCAGAGAAAAATGTAGGAGATACAGGATGGGCTCAATAATTTAATTTTACACCTCCTTCTTGAAATCAATAAAAGTGCTTTTTTAAGTAACCTACCTAATTCTCCTGTAATTTTTAATGCCCTCCTTATTTGCCAGCATACACATCTTCCTAAGGAATTCCACTCAGATATTGTACCTCTATTTGCAAATGATGAACTTTCTTATGATTTAGAGAAACATTAAGATTTTTAAAGCCACTCAATACTACAGTATCAAAATATTTAAAAACAGGTCTGTGAGAAATTAAGGCATTCATTAATAAGGGTGATAAATTAAATACGAACCATATTAAGTGGAGTAGCTACACAAGTAGTTTTGAAGAATTTTGCTTTGACTTTTGAGCGATTTTGATGCAAACACCCTAATGGTCATTAATGTCCCTACATAATTTCTGTGTCCATCAAGTCACTTGCATCATGACGGTTTCCACAGCCAAGTGTTTTTCTGTGCATATTGTTTTTCTTGCTGCATTCCGATGTTTTGTTGTGTTTCTCTTTCTGTTACATGTAGTTTACAGGTATCATTCATGAATTTGGTCAGATAGTTAGATGTGTCAAGAATGTAAGCCATTGTGGTTACTCAAAATAGTTTCTTCTCTGCCGCTGGTGCCAGATGGCGGTCATCGAAATAGATCACATAGGAAAATGTTGACTATTCCATATACATTGTTCAGGGTCTTAAATAAGGACAAGAGGAGCCACTGCATGAATTGTCCCAACTCTCTTCTGGTTCTTGATTTTTATTGGTATTCTTTTTCATTTTTGATCTGCAAATTTCTTGGCAGCACATCTTTTCCTGGGATATTTAATAGTTGGTGATATTTATAAGAAACGGGGGTGAGTCTGCTCTAAAACATTCTGAAATGTTTTTAAATTTGCTCTAAGTTCTACTAAATGTAAAATTACACATGGTCTGCATATGAAATGCATAAATCTTCTCAAGAGAAAACTGTTTTAGGTGGAAATGGACAGGAAATAGTAACAAAGCTTTTCTAAAATCTATTCCAGGCTTGATTGCTGGATGAAATTATTTTTGATGGGTCCATGTAAGAAATTTGAGATAAGGCAAATGATGAAATAAAGTTTTTGTTTACTATAATAAATATAATTAAAGTAAGTGCTTCAAATGTGAAAAATAGATAAGAATAATGATAGTGTCAGTGACATAAAACCTAAATTGATCATGTCATTCTTTTTATGAGCTAATTATGCTTAGGTGGGAAAATGGACACACAGAACAGAAAATCATGATCTTAAAGACGTGACTCTGCCTTTCCCTGTGTAACGCCCTTCAATTTCAAAGCTTCCATTACCTCAAATCTTCCCTTATCGCTTTGCAGTTTCCTTCCAATTTGAAACACTAAGAATACAAATGAATTATTGGGGAAAATTTTTATATGTCCTACTAAGGGTTTACAATTTTTGTATGAATGGTTGAATTGACAGGAATAGCTTTACAAGGAAAAGGAGCTGAATCATCAGTAATGAGACAAAGGTCAACATGATGCTAATATAAAACATTTGATTGCCACGAAAATGCTGTGTGAAGAACTTACAAGTTTTCTACATTCTCTCCCTCACCCCTTTCTACATTTCTTGAATGGTCAATTTACATTAATTTTCTCCTTGCTACCTGGGGCAGTGAAATGGTACCGACTCGTTCTTTTGCTAATGTATTTTGGGCTCAATTAGAAGAGAGGAAAATGGGCCATGCTGCCTCTCCACAAAGACCATAATCCTTTGTCACTGGCTTGTTTGCTCCATCATCCCTGTCTTAAACCAATGGCCTCTTTTCAAGGGTCTAGGAGAGGGGTCCCTGGGGAGAAGTCCCTGTCTTGCCAGCCTCCTGCCTTGCGGTTCTCCCACCCTGTGTAAGATGCGGTCCTTTAACTGAAAGATAGCTACACCTCCAAGCCAGCCCCACACAGGGTAAACAGAAGTTTTACTTTTATATTCTTTGACTATGCTCTCTTACCATACAAGGGAGAAGGACTTAGACACTGAGGCCTTAAAATGGAGGCACTCAAAAGTGAAGATCCGAAAGGATGTGTCCTAGTTTCCAGATGTCCCTTTCTATACCATCCCCTCATCTTTGACCCAAACACCCCTGAGAACTCATTCATGTGTGCAGCACTGACCCCTCCCATTTATAAAACTCCTAAGGATTTTCCTCTCTTTATTTTTTTAAATTTTGCTTATGAATTGTGTTAGCTGTTGTGGAAAGGACTCTTCAGGCTGGTCTGCTAATTCTAAATGCAAGGGTGGATTCTTGCCATATCAGCGAAGCTGGCGATGGCCAGTACAATTTCTCTTTGAGACCTGTAGTTGATTTCCTCCTAGTTATTTAGGACATAGCACACACATACCTTGGCAAGGCGAACATCACTTATTTTTCTCTGTGGCCAGCATTCCAGTTCTTTTGAAGCAAAGATAGGTTATGTGACTACTAAGTTTAGTTGTCAACTTGATTGACTTGGGAGCTGCCTAGGGGCTTAGTAAAGCACAGCTGGGTGTGACTGGATGGGTTGTGGAGGTGTGACCTTGGGTCTTTATCTAGTGCCTTGTCTTTTCTTCTCTAGTGCTGCTCTGCTTGGTTTTTTAGCCAATATGAATCAGGGAGCTTTGCTCCACCACACTCTTCCTGCTTTTCTTTGAAACCAGCCAATCATGGACTGAATCCTCTAAAACTAGGAGCCAAATAAATCTCTCCCTTTTAAGTTATGAGTGTTAAGTATGTTGTTCCAGCAATGACCAAGCTGACCAATACACAAGATTGGTACCAGAGAAGTAAGGTTATTGTTATGACTGTACCTGACCGTGTTATTCAGCAGCCTTTGGAACTGATTTGCAGGAGTTTGGAAAGGTTTGGGGATATGGGCCAGAGAAACACCAGAATGCTACAAGCAGAGCTCAATGAGGGATTCTAGTCAGAACTCAGAAGACCAGAATGTTGATAGGAATGGGGACAGTAAAGGCCTGGCTCCGGGGGTGTTATGGCTCGTGTGTAGATGTCCCCTAAAGCCTCATGCAGTCATAGGTGGAGCTTTTTCAGAGGTAGCTGCATCTAGAGTGTGTGATTGATTCATGGTGCAATGCTAGGATTTAGGGTGCTAGGATTAAGGGTGGATGATTAGTAAATCAGTACACTGATTGGTTTGGCACTGCCCTAATACTAATAGCATGGATAAAATATAAGGGACAGAAAGAGGCTCGTCTTCTCCCTCCCTTGTTGCTTTTGCTACCTTCTGCCTGCCATGAAATGTTCTCCTCTGTGAAGCCACCCTGCTTTAGAGCCAGCCAATTATGGACTGAAAGCTCTATAAACTGTGAACTAAATAAACCTTTCCTCTCTTAACTTGTGGGTATTGGGTATTTTGTCTCAGCAATGAGAGGAAAGTAACGAAGATGGGAGGTTTCCGTTGGGAATGAAGATTCTATTGGAAATTGGACTAGGGGGCATGCATTTTACATTCTTAAAAAAAAAGAAAAAATTAGTATACATTTTGCCCATGTCCTAAGTCTTTGGATGAGGTTGAATTTAGCAATAGAGGACTAATTTTTCTATTGAAGGAAATTTTAAGGCAACCCAATATTCAGCTGTGGCATGGGTATTACTACTTGCTTTTAGCCAGATTTATAGTGAGAATCAGAAGCAATGGCACAGCAGAATTATTTGAAAAGCTTAATTTTCTTTTCCAAAAATGCCATATGTAAAGTTGGGGCCAAAGGAGTGTGGCTGATGAAGAGATTGGCACCATTAAAAAAAAAAAACTCAATATGTTGTATGGGGACAAGAAGAAAGATGACTTAAGGTTATTTCTGACGACTCCATTCATCACAAGCTTAAGGGTACAAAAGTTTAAATGTTTCAATTGAGAAGTCCTGGAACTACTGCTTGAGAAGTGATGTCTATGGAATTGTTTCTGCAGTATTCACTTCAACATGCTCAGCAATCCAGGCACATGGTGGCCGCTGCAGCCACGGTCATGGAGACCTGGCTACTGCTTATGCTGGTAACAGACCTAGACATCATCCGTGTGATGCTGGTTTTACCAGCATGCAGGATGTCAGTTATGGTATCAGAGGGCTTCCATCCAGATTTCAAAGACCTAGACGGCCAGGCAAATAACTTCTGAGAGGGTAAAGTGTGAAGCTGTGGAAATGAAGCTGAAGGTGCTTTGGAGTCCCCAGTAAGCTCAAGACTCCAGAAACATGGACAGTCTACCTAAGAAAGCCATAGGCAGTGAGCAGATTCAGTCCCAGGAAGAGGCCATGTGGGCTGCAATAGGGAAGGCTATAAGGGTAGGACCACCAAAGCCCTTTAGAACTCACATCTCACCACCATGTGCCTCAGATACTGGACATGAAGCTATGAAATTTAATGTTTGCCCTGCTAGGCTTCAGTCTTGCCTTGGTCCTATTTTATTCTGTCCCCCTGTTCTTCCCACTTAGAATGCTAATCTTTATTCTGTATCATTGTATACTGGAAATAATGTAACGTTTTGATTAGTATAATGGTTCACAACTAAGACTTTGCCTTATTTACAGTGGAGACTTTTGACCTGGACTTTTGAGCAATGCTGGAATTGTTGAACATATGGAAGGGATTGTTGCCTCATTTTATTGTATGCAGGATAGTGGTATCATGTTAGGTGGAATTATGAACTTGCAATGTCTTTATTTGGAGACTAAGTACGGTTTAAGGAGATGCGTTTGGGCAAAGTTGATAAGGGGTAGAATATGATAGTTAAGCTTAACTGACACCTTGGTTGGCATGAGAGCTACCTAGGGGATGCTGAGTACGTTTGGGTGGGGAATAAAGGCATGATCTCAGCGTCCAATCTTGTCCTCAGTCCCTTCTTTACTGGCACTGTTCTCTTGTTCTGCTTCCTGGCCACCATAAACTGAGCAGCTTTGTTCCACTAGTCCCTTCCGCAGTCATGCTTCTGTTGTGTAGCTGGCTAGACTGCAACCTCTCGAGCTGTGAACAAAGTTAAACTCCTCCTCCTTTAAGTTGGGGATATTGAGTATTTTTTCCCAGCAATAGGAGCTCTGACCAATACAGCTGAACACAATTTTGACCTTGTGCTTCATAAAACGAGAACTTTAAAACTAGTGTGATAATGAACATATTCAACGCTAAGACCAACACTTCTCAATGGCATATGGACATTTTTGGGCCAGACATTTCTTTATTATGAGGGGCTATTCTGTGTATTTTAAGAATTCTACTTTTATGCTTGGCCTTTTTCCAACATATACCAGTATCAGGTGCAAGTCGTGATCACAACTTCATAATTCTTCAGTCATTACTGAAAATTTCCTAGGTCACAAAATTGCCCCAGTTGAGAACCTCTGTCATAGGTATATCATAAATTGTGCCAACTTTACCGTAGTCATATATTGACTTCTCTTATCATCCAGGTATCTGCATTCAAGTTTTTGTGTTCTCAAATTGCTGCATGTCTCAGAAAAATAGAGGGTATTCTATGTATCCAACTGAACTTTAGAAAAGACTCTGTAATTACAATTAATTACCAAAAACTGATATTGAACTGGCTACAAGAGACTCTAAGAGTTCCCTGCTACCTCAATCTCTTCCTATAGGTTTACAAAGCTCTGATTCATTGTAGGCTGACCATAAGTTAACACTTAATTTCTCAGTATTGGTCATTCCCTTGTACAACCAGGGCTTCTCTAGAGAGTCCAGTTACTCACAGAGACACTTTGCGGCCTCGGCTTCAACCCAGATTCTCTGCCTCTATCAGGTTCGTAGTAGAAGGTCCAAGAAAGCTTGCGTCTCTTAGGGATATAAAAATAGTTACTAAATTATGCGTGCTGAGTTCTATGAATGAATATATACATGTTCTGCTTCAAAACATACATAGGTTCTGGGAGAAAAGCAAACTGGAATTTCCTGTGTCTTTCCCTCCCAACCCTGCATTTCTAATATTAGTTTAAATTCACATTTTCTTGGAAATTATGAAGACAAAAAAATTCAGCTTTCAAACTTCCTTTACAATATACGCCACATAGTTAAATGCCCTCCAGGCATCTAATAGCAGAAAACATTCATTACATTTTGTTTGTGACAGTCAGGGTGGGGAAAATAATGTTTTGGCTCTTCTGATGGAGAGAAAGCTTCTGGAAAAATGCGAGTGTTTAAATAATGATAATCACACACACATAAAATTAAGCATTCTTAGAAATGCATTATGGTGATTTTTTTTCCCACTGTGTAGGGTAAATAAGGAACAGATTTATTTCATTGTACTCTTTGGTTTTACTGGGGACGTTTTATAAATCACAAGGCAGTGAACTTCACCACGTGAAGGGACCTGGATACCTGCCACGGCTCAGCTCCACAAAAGCACCAGCTCTCCTTTGAATTCATAGAACGGCTTGACCCATGAGAACATCTGGGGCTCAACATTTTGGAAAGAAGTCGCTCTGGTCCCTGCAGAAGGGCTCTCCCTCTGGTGGGAACAGGAGTGTGCACGCACTTAAAAAGGATTTTGCTGTACCCTTGGCCAGAGATGCTGGCTTAGAGCTCCAGCGTCAGTGAAGATCAATGTCGACCTCAAAGAAATCCACAAAAGCCCTGTTGAAATCATTTGGTGGGACCCAGGGGACCAGAATATTTTTTTTGTCCCTTTTCTGTTCTCTTCCTGTGGGGGGGGGTTCTTAGGGAAAACTAATGACTTATGACTGATGGATTGGGATGTTCTCCTGAAGTTGTGATGAAGAAAGTGGGCCATCTGGAGAAGGAAGGGCCTGGGGACACATGTAAAGGAGCCAGGCAAATCTGGTTCCACACAGGAAGAGCTGCCTGGTGAGTGTGACAGTGACTTCAAGGCACGGGATGTAGAGGGTGACAGGTGGGTAGGCGTGTCCACCAGTCACATGGGGGAAGGCGATCAGACCTACACAGACCCTGCTGCGGGCTGATCCACCAGACAAGGGCTCTCTTAATGGCACCTCTGGCTGTGACTGGGGGACTCCTGCTCCGCTCCTTGGACAGAAGTGAGAAAGAGCTAAGGGGGGGGGGTGCAGAGGTGTGTTCTTACACAGGCGCGTACAATTCACCATCAGCAAAGATATTCCTCTCTGACTCATTCACAATGCTTTAAGAAGAAGAGAGATATTACTCATTAAGCATAATTACCTGAATCATTTTAATTGCAAATCATTAAGGAGAGAAAACCTTACATTTTATTAGAAAAGGGAGCACTTAAGAAAACATGTTGCTTCTTTATCTGATCTTTTTGGATGAAGACAGTGAGACTCTGAGATGAACAGAATTAAATTACATTGCCAACATAACAAGGGTTCTCTGGCTCACCCTGGTTATCCGTTTCTGAGACCATAAATCTCTGCCAAGAGTCCCAGGCCAAATATTTTGGAGAGCCCTGTGTGGCCCAAGTCATTAACTTTTGCTCTGGTTGAGACTAAGTCCTGCTAAGCTCAACCTGGGCCTTTTGCACCCAGCCCTGTCCTCTATCTTTAGTGTTATCTTTCTTGTGGTCTTACCACACTGCAGCAGTGCCTCACTGCAACTTTCTCAATGCCATCGCTGCTGGGTCTGACTTGGTGGGTGTGGTGAGTACCATGCTTGTCTCCAGAACTCAAAAAATGTCAAAATTGAGCTGATATAGGCCCTAAGATGTGCTTAATCCTGCTTTTCTATACTACAAAAAGAGGATGGCATTGCATTCCTAGTAACTCTTATAGATTTGAAGAAAAAGAAGTCTTTTCATTGTATTCAACTGTCATTTTTATTCAGGACCCCATGAACTTACTCCAGTAACAAAGAAAATGGCAGGTATTGTACTTGGTGCTCTCCATGGACTCAGTTTTCTTTTGAGGTAGATTTAAGGTTCCTTCCCTCTGGATAGATCTGACTCTGGGAACTTGGAGCTTCATCCTACCAACAGACTCACGGCAGGCTACCCACAAAGCGACTCATGGCACAGTACCGTGACGGGAGCCATGACGGGCTACCACAAAGGGACTTGAGGCGGGTTACTCATGAAGGGACTTCGTGTGGACTGAGGCAAAGTTTGGGTTGCAAATCAGACCATAACTCCAAGATATCAGCTATATCAAAGGACATTTTAATCCGTTCTATTTGTAAAACAGAATCCAGCAAAGACAGGGTAGTGTAATACACTTGAGCGAAACCTGTCGCAGCTACACTAGGAGAACGAACATGCCAAGAGTCACAAGCTTCTAACATCTTGTTTTGTTTCTTTTTCTTTTCCATTGGCCTTTATTTGGGCACACATTCTCTGTTACTTCACATTTATTGGAAATATAGTGTTTTGTTCCCAGTAAAATAGCAGGCTAATTACTGTTAGCTAGATGAGTTTGAAGTTTCTCGTTTAATGAATTTGTTTGTTTCTTCTATGTTGGCTTATGTGAGTCACTGAAAACCGAGTGGGTCCAGAAGTTTATTGGTCTGTGGATTACCGCTGTCCTCATTATGCAGCTGGCTAGATCACTGTTCGTGTATACAGCGAATGTCGGCTTGCGGAGTTTAAATGAAGGGTTTCTCCCACAGAAACTTCTAATCCTCAAGAACTTCCAAGTCACCAATGAATAAATCCGGGTGAGCTGAGTTTCAGCGAGTTTTACTGCATTCTGTTTCCTTACAAATTGGCAGTGCATGTACGTGTGCACAGTAATTGTGTATTAATGACCTCCTTGAATAAGACTGTCGAGAGCTGTGAGATGCGATAAAGAGTTTTCTGCAGCCTCCTTCTCCTGTCCCAAGTGTGTTTGTGAATGAGGGTAAGAACATTTTCACTTCATCGGTCAATGAACATGGAATGGAGGCAAGGACCTAGTCTCCCAGCTCTCGGCAGCTTCTCACTAGTCCGTGTGGGACATGGGGGCCATCAGCACAACTTCCAGTGTCCTGGACAAGGGACAGAGAGGAGCACAGTGCTGCCTGTCCCCAGGCTCACATTGCAACGCAGGATTGATGGGAGTGCTTCATCGTGGTCCACGGCCTTACTTCCCGGGAGGCACGGTAGGGATGTGTGTGCTCTTTCCTCCCACTCACCTGAACACCTCGAAAACATCCAAAGCCTTTCCAGCCTTGAGAAGACACAGAGCCATGAGAGGCTCGTGATCATTACCTTCGAACATATCTTAAAAACGCACACCTGAGAGCGTGATTCATGGCATTCACGATAATCACTGCAGCAGCGAGGAGGACCTAGTCCTCCCTTCGAGCCCTCTACGGGGGCAGCTGGGAGGAACCCAGGACCCGTGGATAAGACGCTAAGAACTCAAGTCAAAATGCTGGCTGAATCCCTGGAACTGAATGCTTTTCAGGAAAAACAAACAAAATAACAAAGGCTAGTGTTTACATGTTTCATGGTATCATTAAAAAAGAAACCAATATGAAGGAAGGTAACTCACTGACAGCCTGGTGACAGGGTGATCTACAACGGGCAGGTAACCCAGCAACAGTGGCGCACAGCTTCCTCAACGTTTAATAAAACAGCTCTGCACAGGCCGGTCCCACGTGAGCAGATCTAAGGTTTTTCTGATCTGAAATTCAATGCTCCCAAAGTCAGGGACTTGTTTCCTTCAGTCACTGGATATATCTGCAGCCATGGTAAAGTTGTATCATGCAGAAGTGTCCTGTAAGTATTTACTGATGAACCAATAAATAAATTAACTCTGTGGTATATTTATTTCTTTGCAGCATTTGACACAATTGAAGAAACCTTGAATTTTCCCTCAGGATCTTTTTTTTTTTTTTTTTGTGGGTACCGGGAGTTGAACTCAGGACCTCGTGCACTGGCAGGTGCCCGTGCCGCTGAGCGATATCACCGGCCCTTTTTTCGTATGTGGGTACCGGAAGTCGAACTCAGGACCTTGCGCTTGCCAGGCAGGTGCTTATGCCGCTGAGCTATCTCACCGGCCCTTCCCTCAGGATCTGTATTGTTCTCTTTTCTGATTTTCTCTCTACCTGTCTAAGTTCTAACTTCCTTCCTTCTTCCCTCCCTTCCTTCCTGTCTTTCTCAGCTCTTGTTCCACCCATCACCTTCTCCTATCAACTTCCTATAACTCTTAAACATCATATTTATTTTCCAATTTTTAAGATAATACCATGATAGAATTAAATCTCTACCTGGTCCTCTGTCAAAGGAGCTTTACTCTGGATCTAAAGCAGTTGAAGCTTTACACAGAGCAGAGGAATGGGAACCACTTCTTGGCTACAGACGTAGAAGTAGTTTCCAGCACAGCTGGATTCAGAGGCCTTGGGATTCACTGTATCCCGGGACTGCCTGGTGGCACCAGGAGCTTCAGAATTGCTCCCTCAGGATTCCCAGTTCAACCCAAAAGAAAAGTGATTTCTTTAGAATAAGGATGCATTGATTGCTGTGGTGTGTGGTAAGGCATCAGCCTGGGGTCCCTGGGTTTGGCGGTCATTCTTAGTTGAAGTACTTAAGTGCTAAAGTTAATTCTGTAACTCCTGGATTCTCTGCTAGCATCCTAGGAGATATGTAAGTAGTTCAGGTAGTTAAAGACATAATAATGGTTAATTTTGTTGATTGGGGGAGAGAATTTTGCAATGTCTGGAAACTGTGGGTTTTCTGGGATGGGAGGCCATTATGTTTCTTCATTTAGGTTTTGGCTACAAGATGAACTTTTCCAAATCACACATATTATTGGACAGTACTTCTATACAAACTTTATTCTTCAATTAAAAGGTTTACTTAATTTTTTGTAAAGAAATAGAACCTGTTAAAGTCTTTTAGGAGGTAGCTCCTTGCACCTGCTAGTTTCTTATCTGTGGAGAGGTACCAGTTGGTATAATATTTCTGTCCTCTATCCTTCTCTAACCTGAGTCTGGAGAGAACAGTAACTTGTCTGACTGATGAGTTTGGAATAAGGATTATTATAGTGAAAATCCCCTGTGCATAGAAAGCACATTTTATATGTGTAGATATTCTCCAAATTCCTCAGACAGTGATTTCTCAATAAATATTTAAAATTTATGGGTAAAATTGTAGCATCTTTGATGGCCAAGGGAAAGAACAAAGTTAAGAATAGGACAGTTGTTCCCAAAGCCCCGGGACATTATACTCTGTAAGCTAACAACGGTGCTCAAGCCAAAGAACAGCCCAGCACCTGTTTTTGTAAATAAAGTTATACTGGAACACAGCCGTGCTTACTCGTGTACACACTGTTTACCACCCAGCTTTTGCTACAACAGCAGTGTCGAGCAGTTGTGACAGAGACCATATGGCCTGCGAAGCTGAAAATGTTTATTATCTATCCTCTTATGGAGAGAGAACGCTTACTGAAATCTTGCTTTCAGCCATCTGCTTGCACCCAGCTACTCATGTATGGGTGCATTGTTGCTTGATTCATTCTCTACATTTCTGTTGCTCATATGAGTAAGTTTTATGCCAGGTACTGTGCTAAGTACTGAGGATACGGGAATGAAGAACAAAGATGAAGTTTGCAACACTGTGACATTTACAGGTCAGTGGGTGACCCCAAGGAAGGAGTGTTTGAAAGTATTTGATGTCACTTTGTAAAACACCACTTACTTGGCTTCAAATAAATAATACAATCCCCAAAATAAAGATTCTTTCCAACTTTCGAGCCCATTCCAATTTTGTTCTTGGGCAAAGACATGAGAAAAAGTACCAATAAAATGTCCTTTGCCTTTCACTATTCAACATCAAAAAAAAAAAAAAAAAGAAAGTGGGCTATTGACTGCTACTACTTTGTAACCAGAAAATGCTTTTAGGGGAAAAAAAAAAATCTGCAAATTCTTGTTTAACACAGCATGGTAGAAATTAAGATGTTAACCGCATTTTATTCCCGTGATCGCTGGTGGAACCAGTTAGGCCTTCATCAATTTGCTTTTCGAAAGTAACTCTTTTTAATGAAACATGGGGTTACAAAGTTCTCATTCTCCAAATCAAACCAAGCTGAAAAAAAGTTTTCGGGTCAGTTAGCACATGCTTCCTCTCTGCTTTTGACATTCTGTCAGAGAAAGGAAGATTTGTTCAAAGAAGGGATTTAGCAGTTAACATTACTGCTCAAATGCCCGAAAATGCACAATAAACTCAGCTGAAGAACAATTTTGACTTGGGGCCGTTGCCCCTGTTACAGGTGTCAAAGAATTTTGGAAACACCTGTATCAGAAATAGTAAAAATGTGGGGAAGGATACCGCAAATTCTTTTATTCAGAAGCTGTTTTCAGGACATTTACCAAGTATTAGCAAGGCCGTGACTGATGGACAATCCCAGGGAAACCCGGGCTCTGATTTCATAAGACTCAGTTTCCCCAGCTACGTGGGTAAGTGGGGGGCCAATACCAAGGTCCCTGTGCACTTATGCTGCCTTGGCTGAAACTAGATGTAACCAACCGTGTCTGTCTCTAATCGTTTGATCGGAAAGCCATTGTCATAGCTGTGACAGGAGGAGAGCCCAGATGTTGCCCTAGGACTGGAAACACTTTGCCACTCTAAGTAGAGGCTTTTCAGAATATCTAAAAAGGTACCACAAGACCTGATAGGTAATTTTAAAAGGAATTGGAAGTTTGCACACATTGGTTGGAAGAAGCAACAGCTCTAGGAAGGTTCTTAAGCCATTTAAATCTTCCATTAATGAAAATGCCAGGGCTTTGGATTACGGATATGGATATGACACAGCATAAGCATGAGTTCAAACCAACCTGGACCCAGAATGTCCCCACACCTAGGTCTTTCTGAGCTGGAACTGCTTTTCTCTTTGAAGGTGACGGCGGTCAGGGCTGAAGACCCTGTGTAAACCCCCTGGATCTGATTCCATTTCTAGCTAAGTTTAGATAAGCATTTTCCTTGCAGCAGAACTGCCTTTGTGAAAGATGCTTGCGATTTTAACTACTGATATTTCTGTACACCATCGGACAGCCAAGACTGGATCAAGGAATCAGTTACCCACACAGACAGCAAAGAGCAGGAAGGCTGAAGAGTTCCAAAGCGGACCACTAGTGAGGGCCCCTTCCTTATTTTCTTTTCTATCAAATTTAAATGCAGAGGCCATGAGACTCTTGGGGACTGTGCCCAAATCCCACCCAAGGAAACTGCCCCCAATCAGAAGATCACTGCCCCCACCCCCCCGAAGCATTTCTCAGAGAGTCCAGAATGGAGCTAATAGTTCACATTCAGAGTGCTTCCAAGCTTTTACGCACATCTGGACTCAATGGGCATCTTGTTTAATGAAGATTCTGTGGGACAGAGATTCTACATTTTTTAAAAATATTAATTGACATATTAAAATTGCACATATTTATGGAACACAGTATAATATTTCAATATATGTATACATTTTGTAATGATCAATTAGGGTAATTGGTTTATCCATCAGTTCAAATGTTTCTCATTTCTTTATGTTTGGAACACTCAAAATTCTCTCTACCAGCTATTCTGAAATGTGTGATTAATTGTTGTCAACCATGGTTACCCTGCCGAGATTCCATGGTTCTGACAGGCTCCTGGGTAACGCTGGCAGTCTTCAGACCTCACTCTGATATCCTGGCATCCAGACTGTCAGCTTTGTAGCAGCTCCCTCGAGTGCTGTGTTGACAATGAAGATTCTGAATCTAAATCCTGGCTTTTGGGGAAAGAGCAATGTCATCTACGAGTGAGCTTTGTTTTAGCAGTAGTGGCAGCTATAATAATGTGTTTTCTTGCCACCCCTGGCCAATGACACAGTATCACCACCTTGATTGGAGGACAGTGAGTCCTGGAGTTTACGATGTACTCTCGTTTCCAGAAGAGTTTAGAATTCCTACATACTGATGAGATAATAAGGTGGTATAATTATGAAGAATCTTTTGCAGATGGAGAAAGTTCCCACAAAAAGGTTAAGTATGGTAGGTAAGGTCACATAGAAAATCAATACACTAGTTTTCCTGTGTCCTAAAATAGTTCTATGATTACATTAGCCTACAACTCTTTTTTTTTTTTTTTTGGTTTCAACAGTATGTGAAATTCAAGCAGAAAATAAATACGAATTTCCTCACTCTTAAAAAGCCTATGTATGAAAAAAACATTTTTTGCAAAAGATAAATAAGGGGAAATTATTCACATTTCAAAATAAACCCCTATATTAAATTCAGTAAATATATTAAACTAATATTAATTTTGTGAAATTATCTACATAATTTTAATGGTACATGGTATACCTGCACTAATAATATCCCTAAAAAAACTGGATAGATGTGGTAGTAGAATGGAAAGCTTTAGAACAGGAGAACTGGACTTGAGTTTCTACATTTCCCCTATCTTACTGCATAAATTCGAGCAAGATATTTTGTGCATTTTTGTGTGTGTGAATCATGCAGGCACACCCGTGCACATGAAGAACAGTTACGCTTGCCTTTGTTGACCACTTGGTTTTTGTGAGGAACAAATAAGATGACACAGAAGTCTCCATAAACTGAAAATAGCTGTACAAATATAAGCAGAACAGAGGCAGCCAAAATGGTCAAATTCAAGTACTTTCTTCTGCAGCAAAAAGAGTGAGAGAAATCAGTTGCTCCATACAGAAAATAACGACCAGGAAGGATAAGAGCTCCAGCAAGGACTGCAGAGAGGACACAGCTCCTACTTTCTTCACGTTAACCCCATGCAAAAGCACAAAACATGTAGCAATTGGTGCAAATTGAGTGAGCCAGTGCAGGGAGTGCACAGCGTCATCTACACAGAGGGACTGCCAGGCTCTGCTCAGTTAGGATTTCTTATTTGGGCAGTTTGTCACTAATTTCATAACTACTACGTGTGCATGTGGGAAGGAGTGAGGAGTGGTATTGCTGAAAGGTGGCATCCTCTCGACAAAAGTGGAGTTAATACTACTAGCCAACACTTGCAAATGAGTAGAAATCTAAGGAGTACCAAGAGAAAATAGAAGTCATATAAGCTACCAGGTTGGGATGATTCGAAGAAGCAAGGTAAATAAATGTGCAATTAGCATCAGTAAGAGTGGTCAAAAATAAGACACATCTTCAGAAAGCAAAACAATTAAGAAAAAAAAATCTTAGTGTTTTAATCACTAAACATCTAAAGTATACACACTAAAAATCGCAAGTGTTACACCTTAGAAATTAACTCCCAGGATAAATCCAAATGGGAGTGAAATAAGTAACCTTAAACTGGAAGTTTGAGAGATATTGCTTCTTTTGTATTTTTGTTATTTTTTTTAAATAGTGGTGAGTATACTTAAGAAAGATCTTAAGTTTTTGAAAGCATTATACAGTACTGTTAACTACAGGTACAAGGTAAGTGAAAGGACAATAGAAGTAAATGAGATATGAGGATGTACAAACACTTTTAGAAAAGAGGAAGATATATGATCTACCCATTTTCAAAAATGGGTTCTCAGACGTTTTCCATTGCCATGACAATACTAAGGACAAGGAAGTGGTGTTTGCCACAAAGTCTGCGTCCTTAGAAATCTTTCCTCCTCAATCATTGAGTGACACAGATTCACACTAACACCTGTTTACCACTTTCCAAATACTTTATCACTGCCTCCCAAAGCTGCAGAGTAGGTTGCTGTGGGTTATCTCCGCTTCTCTACTCTAAACTCTTTTCCACGTTGGCAACTGTCACAGTACTAAATCTACTTAGTTTCTCTTGGCTATCTGGACAAAAATGAGAACTCCATCCAAAAGTGTCAAACAGCCGACATAGCTTGAGTCGTTGCTTTTCCCACATGGCTTAGGAAAGACTCGGTCCTCTGCCTCCACATCCTTTCCTGACAAATGTTTGACACTGGACTTCAAGTTCTATCAAGTGTAGGTTTGTGTAACAGGCATTCTCCTCTAAAAGCCAAGTGTTGCGAAGAGAATTCTGTCTCACTTACTTAGCATGTGTGTTTACAACTGGGTGTTGTCCTCCTCATACCCAATGTGACAACTCCAAAGCTTGTGATTAATTTAGGATGAGTTGCTTGAGGGGCAAATGATATGGAGAGGCCGAGGGGCTGGATGGCAAGTTGTGCGGAATGACAGCACATCTCAGAGGGTAGCAGACCTCCTGGGTGCAGGTGAGAGGACATGGGTCCTCATCACTGTGAAGGTGTCCCATAAGTTGAAGTCAGGGAAGTGTTAAGTGTCCTAAGCAGGTGAGACAGACATAGTTGAGACCCACAGGAATAGCAAGAGGTGCATAGATACTAGGTTTAAATTCTGTGTATTGTGAATTCAGCATCTTGTGAAGGACAAGGTCAACCCTGAAGTTTAGAGTACGAGCTAATTACGAGATGCTGGGAGTTTGAGCATTATGATATTAGACCACAGGGAAAAGAGCACTGGATCCAGGCAGAGAACCTACACAATACGAGAGCAGCATAGATCAGAAGATCCTTATCTGAGCCAATATCCACCTTAATCGGTAATTAGCTTTAGTTTTTGTATGCTCACTGAGGCAGGAACTATATCCCAGTAAAGGCTGGCATGGAGTCTACAGCATAAATAAGCGAATACAGGACAGAGAAAAGGGGTGCAACGTCCCTTTCATCCAGGTCTCTTTAATTTCCTCGGTTCACTGACAGATAGGCCCTTGAGTCCATGATCGAATTTCACAAACAGGAAGACCAGGCTGAGCACAAGATGCACTAAGAAGGCAAAAAGCACGTGGAGCTTCACAGCCATGGAAAACCCACCACCGCTGGTAGAATAACTGTTAGTCAAGGGATGGACGGGAAAGAGGGCACGTTGGTACTGCTGACCCTGCTCAGCAATCCCTGAAGTCACACCACTTGTGTGGGCACTGGCTGGAGCCACATGCTATCCTGGGAGGTTGTACACAGAAAACAGGGCTACTAGAGCATCCTAGGGGACAAAGACTAGAATGCATCACACCTGAGTGTCAGAAGAGAAAGGAATAAATCCTACAGTGGTACAATCTAGACTATCATCCACAGGAATTGTGAAAATATTAAGTGAATTTACTAATGACGGCATTAGTGCACTTGGATTCAGGCTTAGGTAACTTTTTATCATCTAAGAGCACAACTTTTCTTCAGATAATTTGTAGACTCATCTGAAACACTTTCTGCAAAATAACAGTGACCCAAGGAGAACTTACAAATGAGCTAAGTAATCAAAGCAAAGTGACACCGCTAAGTACTTACTTCTTGTCCATTTAAAATAATTAACCAGTGCCAGGGATATAGCTCAGTGGCACAGCACCTCCCTGGTAAGCACAAGGTCGTGAGTTCAATTTCCAGTACAAAAAATTAACCACTACTTGGAAACAGTTTTAATTTCTAACTACATATTATTTAAGACAAAGCCATCCCTTTGACATTATGCAGAGAAACATTCCATAGAAGGAAAAAATACTTCGTTTAATTACAGTAACTTGGGCAATTGTTTTTCTTTTTTCTTTTTTTTCTTTTTTGGTACTGGGAATTGAACTCAGGATGGGCAGTTGTTTTTTATGAATGGATATCTTTCAAAAGCAACTTTCATATTTCTTTATTATGTATAAAAATACTAAGAAGAACAAATCCCTAGTGTGTACAATTCCCAAAATGACAACATGTAAGGAGGAAGACAAAAACAGTTCTGTGCCCTGGACACGTGGATGACCTTATTACCGTCAGTAAATTAAAGGAGCCTGGTCGAATGCAGCTCACATCCCCACAGAGGCCTCCGGAGACATCATGGGGCTGCACCTGGATGCGGAAGCCAACTTCAGACTCCTCTGGCTGACACTGATCATGACTCCAGTTCGCCAAATCACAGGGCAGGAGAAGAAAGCCACAGATTCTGACCTGTGCAGTCCAGTCTTTTGGGAAAGAGTTTAGATTTTCAGCAGAGTTAATAGCCATGGGCAAAACTGGGGGAGTAGGGACTGCTGCTCCCATCCTGGAAGAAAAAGAATCGGCATCGATTTGACAATGTTTGGGTAAGGATCTGCAGAGCGCTGCTGCAGAGCTTTCACGAGTCTCTCGGGGGCAGCCTGTACTATCAGCAGCTATCGACATAACTTGAAGTATTCCCAAAGTTAATGAGTGTATTTGAATTAGGTTATGGTTTTGAACCTGCCTCTTCCTTCTCATACAAAACCCAAAGGAAAACAGTGTTTGAAAAAGTCCCAACTCTTGGTTGACATTCTACATGACCTTGGGTAAATCGCTGAACACTTGCAGGTTTTACGCTTCCTCCCTGCAGAAATGATCTGTCAGCTCTCTGTCCGTGAGCATTGCAGAGGTGTGTGGAAAGCCACCTCTGCTGTTTTAGTTGTAAAATATGGCACTAACGAGTGAGAGGCCACATATTTAATCTCTGGGTGGGCTATTTAACTTTGTTATGTTGTATGACCACACACTTGATCTTAACCAGGGCCTTGGATCAAATAAAATATCAATTTGTCTCAAGTTTGTTTCAGAAAATATTCTGATGCTCTACTTTTATCCCGGTTCAGTGGTTTTCAAAAATATAGGTTTGGTTTCTGTTCAGAGGTTCTCACTGGATTTTCAAAAAACAACAACAAAAAAAAATGTTGGCATCACTTCTTTGTACACGATGAGAAGTTCAGTTTAAGGTTCGTTGACTCGGGAGTCCATTCCGACTCTGAGCATAAGTTGAGTTTATAGTTGGAAATGTTTCAGCTCTCAGCTTCTTTTTTTTTTTTCGTGGGTACCAGGGGTCGACCTCAGGACCTCGCGCGCCAGCAGGCACCCGTGCCGCTGAGCGATCTCACCGGCCCTTTTTCCGCATGTGGGTTCCGGGAGTCAAACTCGGGCCCTCGCGCTTGCCAGGCAGGCGCTTATGCCACTGAGCCATCTCACCGGCCCCCCAACTCTCGGCTTCTAAACGTACCATCAGGTGCTTCAAAAAGTAGATAGTCACACGGGAACAAGGAAGGAGACCAAGGGAAGAGTTAGTGCAAGTCTGTAACCTGTGCTATAAAGAGAAATCCTACTGGAAGTGGAAAATCATGTCCTCTTCTGTAAGCACAACTTGTGAGGACTCAAGCGCAAAAACTGCTGTTTTTCCTGTTTCTCACAGCATCTTTTTAACCCTGCCCAGTGAGACATCTTCCTTTCCCATTGGATAAACAGGCAGTGTCATGATTTCCTGTCCAATCTTAAGAAATGAGGAAAAGATAAAACCACAAACTCAGCTCAGCAGTCGCTTGTGTCCAGCGATAGTTATGAATGTCAAAACCACACAGATGTTTACCCTCGACTTTCTCTGCTGCCGGCCGATACCCCCAGGCAGAGCACTGGGCCCTGCCCTCTCTCCCCTCTCTCCCTGCTCCTCTATGCCCTGCGATCGCCCATCCAGCCAAGGACTGGACACAGCAGTGGGGCAGTACAGAGCTCACGAGCTGCCCCCTGGGAGTGCTTTTCTCTTTCAAAGAAACTTTTGTGATTTTTAGAGATCAGGAACCTTCTCATCTATTTTGATTTGTGTCCATCACGGTCTCATATATATTTTTTTTTTCAATTTTTATTACTCCATGTTTGCAAACATAATGATTACATTCCTCAGGGGAGTTGGCACATGTACATACACATCTTAATTCTATTATCATCCTCATCTCCCCCATCTCTTAGTCCCCGTCCCTTTTGCAAAAGATCTATTTCCTATTATCTATCTTTTATTTTGCTCTTTATTTATATTTTGGGTTTCTCTTATAAAAGAAATCATGCAATATTTAAGCTTGTGTGTCTAATTTATTTTACTTAACTTTATGGTTTCAAGGTGCATCTATTTTCCTACAAAAAACTCAAGCTTATCCATCTTTATGGCAGTGTACTACCCCATTGCACAAAAATATCACATTTCCTTTGTCCATTCATCTATTGATGGACATATAGACCACTTTCAAGATGTAGCTATTGTGAGTTGTGCTGCTAGAAACATGAGTATGCATGGATCACTGTGATATGACATCTTTAACTCTTTTAGGAAGATGCCTAGAGGAGGAATAGCTGGGTCAAATGGAATTTCTAGTTTTAGGTGTTTTTTGAGAATTCCCATACTGGTCTTCACAGTGGTTGTACTACTTTACACTCCTGCCAACAATGTAGAAGGGTTCCTTTTCCCCCACTGCCTCACCAGCATTTGTTATTATTTGATTTCTTGAGAACAGGTATTTTTTCCTAGACTAAGATGGAATCTCAGTGTTAGGAATGAAAAAGAGAAAAATGAAGAAAATAAAATGGAAGACAGTATTAGCTTTGTTGTTAAAGCATTTGCCATCTACTGAAGGAATTTACATTAAAAGCAGGGGGAAATCCACTTAATACTATAAACAATACAGGAATAAATATATATTAGTGAATGTACTCAGGTCTATAGGAATAGAGTGGTTGAGAGTATAAAGCGGATAATCTGGGGAAAGATAATGAGCCTTGAGAAGAATTTAGCTGGTAGGTGACTGAGACAGGGCATCCTGGAAGTGAGAACAGCAGATAAAACATCTGAGAGGCGGAAAGGGGTTGCACAGGTAGAGAGGGCATTTGAGTGACTTTTTCAACAGGGGAAAAAATCAGTCTCTAGCAGGAAATCAGAACCACAGAGGAGAAAAGAGGGCATTGCTCAATATGAATAATCAGAAGATTTTAAGTTGATTCAAGAGGGAATGGGAAACCCACTAGGGGATTTAAGGAAGATGATTCAGATATCGGGAGTGACCACCTTGAGAATGTGGTGAGTGGTGGGCAGTGGTGTGGGGCAAAAGCAAAGGGTTCTGCCTGGAAGATGTCAGAAAGGAGGATTTCTGGTAAAAGCAGAGCAGTCTTGTGAAATCTGATGGTCTCATATTTTCCAATTTAAAGATATAAACATTTCCCCATGTATTTTTTCATCATTTAAAAACAAATTCTTTCTTCTCCCCATATTCTGATTACAGACCCTTTCCTGGTGCACGATGAATAGAAGGGTAACAGATGTGATAATAAGGGTAACAGTGGCCACTGTACAGTTAGGCCACTCTTCCAAGTAGCACATGTGGACAAGCAACAAAATGTGACCTTGCAGCATCTGCAGAATATCATCTCTGAAGCCCTGGTAGGAAGTACTCATCCGTGTTGCCTAGACACGAAGACTTTCTCTTCATCTGGGACAATGGACGCTCTGCCCACTGTGGACCGGTGTTTCCAGCACAACATCTGGATACTTGAGGAGAGTTTTAAAGCACCACATGGGGCCAGTGCTCTACCATCATGGCCTGCATCCCATTGGTCCTGGCAGGGGAGATGTTCATCATCCCACTGAACCAACAAATCTCGAAGAGAATATGTGACTTGCTCAAGCCACACAAATACAAACTGGAAATCAAGGACTCAAATCCAGATCATCTGACTCCAAGATCCAGGCTCTTTTCCTCAACACCAAACAATTGGCAGGAGTAGCTTCTCATGTGTTAATCATTGATCTTACTCTATGTGCTTCGCTTCCTGAAATCTGTACACCCTGTCCTGAGAACAACGCATGACTACACCATTAGCAAATTTGTTAATATGAACATGTCATGTTAAGTCACGAGGAGGCTAACTCAATTACCCTTCTTATGATTGATTTTAGGTAGGAATACAGAGGGCTTTTGCTTGTGGTGAGCCTTACAACATGTTGTAAACATCAGCATGCAATATATTAAGTGTCTAAAAGGAGCTATAGTATTTTCAAGGCTTGTTAAAGAATGGAAATTTTAAGCCACATTCATACTTATAGCTCAGCTCTGTAAGCCACAATCATGCAACAACTACACATTTCCTTCAAGACTTCTGAAGCTTATGAAAGGAAGATAAACTAGACAGGGAGACATCAAATTGGAGAGGTCACTAAAACTTATGCTTATACTCATCAATTCAGAGTAAACCTAGATGAGACACCATTTTATTAATAAGTGCTACTTACCTGATTTTCATTCTTCAAGGCATCAGAATCTTGATAATAATATTTAAGGAGGAACTAACCAAGAGACAAATTCCTACATGAGAAATTCCCTATCACTGAGACCTCATAAATATTAGAAAGACAGTGACTGACAATCAGTAACATATAGTTTTGTGGGGGACATTTGAATACAGTGGTAGCAAGATAAGAATTTCACAAACACTATTTTTGATGCACAAAGAAAATTCAGTTCTGTATTTTCTCTGACTCTTATCTTCCTTGAGAACATCTATCTCATCGTCTATAAGAAAAACATGTTGTCCGATCTTCTAAACATGTTCTATTGAATAATTTAATTCAGCACTCCGCATGCCTTCTTCTGGTCTTCCTCCAAGATGGGGGACCTTCATGGAACCTCTCCCTCAGCTGTGGGAAAGAACAGAGGCCTTAACTTCGGACTCTGGTCCTTTCTGAGTGAAGTGGCTATTCTGGCTGTTTACTTAAACTAGTGTTGGCTCTTATAAAACTGATCCTGTGTGACCAGCCAGCACACTCCTCACAGGTACCTTGTCCCAGCTGTTTGCCTCACCCAATGTCGCCAGTCCTGCTGTCCCAGCTCCAGAGGCCTTCTGGTCCTTTGACACTCTGCTCCCTTTCTCACAGGAGACATCATAGTAACTTCTAGACTTCTGCCATACTGCATAGGCCTTTCCATGAACAACCAGGTGTTCAAAACAGAAAATGCAGAAAATGGATACTATGTTATCACGGAGCCACTAAACGCAAGAAGCGACTTTCTCAATCTCCACCCTGGAAAAGGAGCCCAGTAGAGCTGAGTAGGGAGCAAGTCCTACCCAGCAGATATTGGTGTCCTAAAAAGTCACCATGAGAGTGGTTTGGTGACAGCTAAAAACAGTGCTGACTGGGTCAGTTACTTCTCCTTGAAAAAACTCCTGCTTCTGCAGCGTAGCGATGTTGCTAGGATATCACTGCCCAGGACAGAAAGCGAAATCAGAAACAGGAAGTGCACAGGATAGAATACCTCTCTGCCTCCTCCAGCCCGGGTTCCTTCATCCATTACCCCTACCAGGTGTCTCACAGAAAGCAGCTGACGGAGCAGACAGGGTCCAGCGAACCCCAGCTCAGGCACCAGAAAGCCAGTGTGGAAAGGTGGGCCGAAGCTGAGAAACAATGAAGAGCTTCAGAGAGAGCTACACTATGCATCTCTGACTGGCAAGGACAACAGCTCACACTTTACATGGGATAATATTAACAGAGACAGTAGGTATTAACGCTTAAAATTTTAATAACTGGCTTGATGTGGTGACTCACACCTGTGATCTCAGCACTCTGGAGCCTGAGGCAGGAGAATTGCCACGAGTTCGAAGCCAGCCTGGGATACGTAGTGAGACATCATCTCAAACAACTAAAAAGAAATTGTAATAACTATCATATACTCAGTTCATTTTACATTGTTTTACCCAATGTTTATTTCTTCTGAGAGGTGTTACCATTCCTCAGTGTTTGTTTATTCACTTGTTAATATTAACATGAACTTAATTATTAATTTAATTTAAAAAACTTAACAGTGTTATATGCTAATTGTGGGCTGAAACTGAAAACACAAAGGAAATCTGAGGAAAATGGGCTAACTAAAGCAATCTCTTGCCACCAATGCCCTGGAGGTCTAACATACATAGCACTGGGGTGTGTCCTGTCATGTTTTGTTTTTTGCTGAAATACACCATCATATAACCCTTCTTGTTCAATCTACACACCCTATAGAAAGGTAGATGGGTAAAATGTGCTGCACTAGTCATGTCATGTGAATGGTATAGCCGGGAAATGTTCCTACTTTGACTCCCAAAATTTGACTTAAGGGTAGCAAACTATATAATTTTGACAAGTAATTCAATTTTCCCAAGTCTCAAGTAATAGGGTGGTTAATTATCCTCTTCACTAAATTTCCTTCTGAGGACACATTATTTCAGTTTAATAGAAGAAAGTGAGTAATATATAATCAGGTGTACAATCACTATATTCGGCCAATGCTAAATGGCTGTTTTTGACCCCAGCATTCCCCTGCGTCTCCCCCCACTCACAGTTCACGCTGGCCTGTGTCCCTGCACACAAGGGACACAAGGAGCTTGCTAGTTTAGTGGAGAGCAGGGTCAGCATCTGGCTCTTCCTGAGACTCCCAACTACCTTCCCATGATAGGGAGTGACATCTGCTCCTTCTGCCCGATATGTCCATCTTTCATTGTTCATTCCCACTTCACTTTAGTGTGCTCAGTTTTTGCCTCCTCAGAAAGACCTTTCCGATGACCCCGTTGGTTCCCACTACTACCACTCCACCGCCTGCGCCTGCCTTTTTCTTCCCCATGAAGCTGAACGATATCGGAAGCTCTATCTACACACTTGTTTCCTTGTGTGTCGCGTGTCTCCCCGTCAGGAAGTCCATTTACGTGGTGATCAAGACTTTGTGTATAGCTGTGACAGAACAGTGAATGACACAAAGCAGGCACTCAATAATATATGGTTTGGGTCTTTTTTTATTCTATTTCCTTTCCACTTTAATTTTTAGTTAATTCAAACACAAGTAGAATTAGTAAATATACGTGTACTGTGTTAGGAAATAATAATAAAAATGGTAAAATATAGATTTGGCCATTTATGATTCATAATCCAGAACTGAATATAAAATCTGTCCCTGAAATGGCACTGAAGAGAGAGCCATAAGTAATATTTTGCAGTATATAGGTATATGTTAGAACTTCTGCTTAAAAGGCAGAGACTAAACTCAAGCTTGCTTCAGCAAATAGGAGAGTTTATTTCGTTACGTGTAAGTGTATAAGACATCCAGTCTTCAAAGTGCATAGGAAAGCTCAGGGATGACATCACAGACTGTCCACTTCCTCTGCTTCCTGTGTCTGCTTTCGCCTGTGCATTCTTACACAGATCACCCCGAGAGGTAACACGAGATGCCACCCTGAGCTACGCGTTTACGTTCTGTCAGCAGACAGCAGTGCCCCACAGATCTAACAGCTCTTGCAGGATTCTTATTGGCAAGACCGGGCCATGACTCCTAACGAGCCCTCATTTTGACTTCCTGCTCAGTTACAGGTCGCACGCCTCTCCTTGGACGTTAGGGGGTCACACGCCTCTCCTTGGACGTTAGGGGGTCACACGCCTCTCCTTGGACGTTAGGGGTCGCACACCTCTCCTTGGACGGTAGGGGTGGATCCAAGAGCTGTAAGCACAAATTCCACAGGAAGCCAGGGTATTCATACCTGTCTGACGCCTCAGCTGACAAAACTCACAGATCTCCATTAAAAACTCTGTATTTGTACCACATTCTCTACACATTAAGTATTCACATTTTCTTCTAATTATTAATAGCTTTTCAGAGAAGCTATTAAGGAAAGGGCAATGTCACCTAGGTAATATAAAAGAAATATAATTACATTCTTTAGGATTCATCAGAGTATAAAATTCTATGTAAGCTGCTTGCCACTAAGAATATACAATATTATTTAGATGATAAAAACAATTATACATAAAATTTTAAAAATGGATTTAGTAAAGAAAGACGAGATTGTTAAAACAGATGTGCAATTGGTATTACAAGACAGATAGATGGGGCCGGTGAGATGGCTCAGCGGCATAAGCGCCTGCTTGGCAAGCGCGAGGGCCTGAGTTCGACTCCCAGAACCCATGTACGAAGAAAGGGCCAGTGATATCGCTCAGCGGCACAGGCGCCTGCTGGCACACGAGGTCCTGAGGTCGACCCCTGGTACACACACACACACACAGACACACACACACACACACAAAAGAAAAGACAGATAGACTTTGTTGCTTGGAGACAGATCTTTGAAGACAACGCATTTTCTGATGGTGTAGTCCAGTTTAACAGGTTGGGGTAAAGCTGGTCACTAGGACACGTTTCTACTGTTTACACTTCCATAAAATGCATGCTGCTTACCATTCAAGGCAATGTCAATCATTAAATGCATTGTGTACAAATAATACTAAAAGATACAGTATACTATTAATAGCTAAAATGTATTAATACGCACTGTTCTAAACATTCATACCTACTAAATTCTTTAATCTCCACGAGGTTGGTAGTAGGTACTTTTATTACCTCCATCTTCTCATGGAGAAAACGGATGTCAACATGTTTAAGCAACTTGTCCAAGGGGATGTGGCCAGCTCCAGGTCCAGCATGTAACCCACACTGCCACTGCAAAGAAACAGCGCAAATCCGAGGTCCTGGTGAGGGCACCCCTGACCTTTCCAGCCCACGTCTACTGCTTCTTTCTAGACCTCCTATTATACTTACTACTGCTTAATGCAATGGCATTTTATATTATATCACCCTTCACCTGTAACGTTCTGCTTTAGCACATCTAATTTTCTCTGCTGGTAATTTAACACTTGTTCATTTTGTCTATTCAACACTTGTGCATTATGTGGAATTTGAATTATGAATTATCCTCCCTCTCCCAGAAACTAACATATTTTGGGGTATAAAACAGCTGCTCAATACATATAAATTAATTCTCTTTGGTTACTGAAAATTCCTTTATGTGTAATCATAAAGACTCAACTTTGGCATCTTTCAAAACTGTAATAAATTTTCATTTCCCTTGCATGAATGTTCAACCTCCATGGTTTTTACAGCTGCGGGGGAAGGAGGGACCAAGGCCGTCTAAAGCATGAGCATCGCTTATGTGACACATACTCACAGTGGTACTGTGTTTTAAAGCTGGTCCTGAATACGAAAGTTCAGATAATAACCTGAAGACGCTGAGATCGTGTCTGTATCGGCCGTGCTGATGCCTCGTGTGGTGCCTCATCTGGTTGTCATTCAGTACAATTTTCTTCGTCAAATAAATGAAGAAATTATTTTCCTAGACAAGTGAGGTGGTAGTGGCAGCTTATTTATTTATTTATTTTTGGTATGTTTTCATACCCATGTGGGCAAATATATTTAAATATTAGCATACTTGGTTGCAAACTACAGATCATATTTTAGCTATTTTCAATAGAAAATAAATTGATTACATGATAGGACTGCTCACAGAATGCTGTGGTGGTTAGAGGAGCAGATGAGGAGGCTGGATGAGTGGGAATGGACCCCAGTGCACATCTGGCAGCTCCATCGATGCCCACTGCTGCCCGCTTCAGCTGAGAACTGCAGTTTTCCGAGCAGAAGCTGAGCAAGGACTGCTCCTGTGGGACTCTGTCTCCACTACATACAAAACCAGCCAGAAGAGCACAGCCCACACCTCAGGCTCTCCCACATTTCAGTGCTACCTGGGTGGATGAGCTGGTCCTCAGCTGCAAGGGGGGCTAGACAGTGTGTGTGCCTGGCTTCCAGCTAGTGAGGAAAGGTTCAAAGGTAGTGGTGCCTGAGATGGGAGAAAACCTTTCAGAAGTTTCTGGGCTCTATACATGATGATATTTTATTCTTCACAGACTTTTTAGAAAATAAAGAAAAATTAAAAGACAGTAAACTAATCGTATTATTTTAAAGTGGTGATGATTTTCAATGAATGTTTAACTCTGAAGACTGACAAGGATCTTGATTGTATAGCCTGAAACAAATATGGGTATTTCTGTGGAATTTACTTTATCTAAAAGATTAAACTGATTCTGAGGTGTTATTTGCAAAATAAAAAAAAATCAAATGCAAAAAACCAAACCAAACAACAACAACAAAAAGCAAAGCAAACAAAAAAACTGACATTCCCTCAGAGCAAATATAACGTAATGATAAAGGTAGAAATGACGATGATGATGATGATGTTAAAGATGATTAAACCTTCTTTGGTTAAACACGTGGTAAAATCATCATTTCTGATTCTTACAACATTTTGTTAACAAAGAAAACTCTGTCATGTTTGAACCTGCAGCCAGATTTACATCTCAGCTGGGTGAGTTTTACATGCTAGGATCTGCCTTACACAGTTAATAAAGACGTATGTCTGAGCACCAATTAGAGGTATATGTCAGCACACTGAGGCCGTGGAAGGAATAACTCATGTATAATTGGCTATGTTTTATCCTCTACGTCTAACAAAGAGGTAAGGGCAGTGTGTGTGGGTGTGGTATGTTTGGCACAAGCTAACTGCTCCAGTCCAAACAGTTCAATTGTTCAATGCACATGCAAATTTCTCTTTGCAGAATAAGCTGCTAAGACTGTTCATTGTTTTTCCAAAGATTCTAGAGCCACCATCCTGGCTATCTGAGACAGAAGTGAACTCATTATTTATATTTTGTGAATTAAAATGAAAAAAAAATGTTTAAATCATCTGCATCTCAGTATACTAACCACAACTATGATTTCTATCCTTACTGGAAAAACTTGTATCTAGTAGTTTGTTTTTATCATTAAAAATGGTTGACTATAAACATTCAAAATACCTTCTTGCTAAACAACACCTAAGCATGTCCTAATTTAATCAGTCACATTATTTTAGCCCTGAAATGATTTAGAAGCTTGTAAAACATTTTGGCAAATTGGGATGAAACGTCTCATATTAATTCTTTTTTTTTTTATCTAGTTGTTTCAGTTTTTGAGATGTTGTGTTGCCCAGATTTATTTCAAACTCCTGGACAGAAATGAACTTCCTGCCTCAGACTCCTAAGTAGCTGACAGTATAGGCATGTACCACCATGCTTGGCGTTATTAGCTCAAATTTTTAGAAAGAATATAAGGCCGATAGATTTTTCTCTTTCAACCCATGTGGGTGGTATTTAGCCATAAGTAGCAGAATGCCATGGAGCAATGGAGAAATTAAATTTTATCAATCACATGAACCTAAGAACAATTTTCTCCCTGACCTCTTAAGAAATGCTGAGAATCCATTAGAATTTTCCTTTTTGCTATGGCAGCCCATCAGGCAATTTAAAGCTCTAGTATGACCATATTTATTTATTTATTTATTCATTTATTATTATTTTTTTTTGTGGGTACCGGGGGTTGAACTCAGGACCTCACACACCAGCAGGCTCCCGTGCCGCTGAGCGATATCACCGGCCCAGTATGACCATATTTAGTAAACAGAGATGAGGTCCTGCTGTTTGTTCCCTGAGCTACAGACGCTGCACTAGAAATCTTAAACAACAATGATAACACCTTGTTGTTGAACAAATGCTAGCTAAATTTTTCTTAGCACTTATTACATGCCAGACTCTATTCTAAGCACTTTTCATGCATTAGCCACCTTTATCCTTGTCGTGGCATTATTTAAGTAGACATTCTCATCGATACCATTCTACTGAGCAGGACAAGGGCACAGAGAAGTCTAACAACTCGCTTGAGAGCACCACTAGTGAATGGGAGAGCTAGCATTTCAACATGCAGTTTGGCTTCAAGCTTTCCTGCTTAGAATTGAAGAAGGTTCAGTGACCTAAATTGAGAAAAATGACCCCTCCAGACCTTCTAAGCACATGGAAAAGCTATCTCTCATTTCTTTTTTCCTGAAAGACCAGAAATCATGAAACTATTAGCACAGAACTGCTTTATTGTCTTCCTACAGCACTGGTGCTTCTGCTGAAATTTCCTGTTTACTTATTTCTCAGTGAAAGGGATCCTCTCAGTAGGCTGCAGTTCTGCAGCGTGCAGTTGTGGGAGCTGACATTCCTCAAAGCACGCAGAGACCACGTCATCACACACACACTGATTGATTGGAAATGTGACTTTAAGCTAAGCAAATCTGTTTTCTTCCTCCTCCACAGCAAAATCCTTTTATTCCAAATATGCCTTGACATACAACAGACCATAGTGGAAAAGACTGGAAGAACAATGAAAGTGACTAAAAAGTTTAAGCATGCAATCTAACATCTGCTAATTCTTCCCCTATAATCTAATAGAAGACATTGAATCTTGTATCCATAGCTGAGCATTTATCAAGTGTTCCTATAGCCGACAAGCATAATTTTATGTGGACTAAAATTTAACTTAATTAAATGCTTAGTCAAAATGATAATGCTACTTAGAACAGCCAAATATTAACAGAGAATAAACGCCAAAAAACAAGTAAGTTCATTCAGCATGAAGTATAAAATGAAAAGACATTTATCCATGGGATTAAATAAAAGAGTAGAAACTTACTGTTCTAACTTTTACAGATTTTTCTTTAACGTAACTGAAAGAATAGGGTTCAGATTTTGGACACTACTCATTAGAACTATCATAAAAAATCTGAATAATTCCCATGAAGAAATGTGTTTCAATTATGTTGTATCAGCTTCCTGCATATATATTCATAGAAAGCCCACATGATTTATATACGTATATGTATATATATATATATATATATATATATATATATGACCAAAAATATCTGCCCAAAAATTGTATACACACTTCAGCAGGTCACTGTACTAATAAATGTCTGGAAGCTAATGGCCATCGCTTTGTAATTTTAGAGGCCAAAGGTAACTTGTATTAATCTCATGAAGTCTCAATAAACTTAGTATTAAAATATTTCTACAAGTTTTTGTATACATTTTTTGATGGACTCTGTACATGTATGAAGTTACTAAGTTCAATATGAAAGATACAGGGATGACCATGAAAGATGCCTATGTCCTAATGTGGTTTTTACCTATTCTTCTGTGATTCTGTAGACAGAGGTATAATGAAGAAGCACAGCTTTATTATACTTCTGTCTAAATATCCAGATTAAAAACCCGTGATAGGGCCAGTGATATAGCTCAGCTGCATACTCGCCTGCCAGGCAAGCGTGAGGTCCTGAGTTCAGTTCCTAGTACCCACATAAAGAAAAAGGAAAAAAAAAAAAAAGAACCCATGATAATAGTTTTCAGAGTGACTTCTACAAAGCCTATTCCCTTATAATGGCCATAATAATGTGATTTCACTTGATATTTTGGCTAAGCAAGTAATTCTGGGAAAATTAGGTGAAAAAAGAAAAGAGATTATGCTGCAATCCATGTCTTTAATCAAAGCATAAATCCTGACTGTAGCAGCAAGATGGAAAAGAACTCTACCAAGCACCTATTGTCCTCTGCTTGGCCGTTCTGTCCTCTGAGATGGCTCTGTGACAGGACGAACACTGGACTTCCAGTCCGGGAGACCCAGGTTGGGTTCTGAATTCTTCATTTTCTAGGTGAGAGCACAGTCACATTGCTTCCCCTGTCTGAGCCTTCACCTTAAATCAGGCTGACTTTGTATCCACAGTAGAATTACCATATAAAGTTAATAAAATAATTTATTTTAAAGCACTTCACAAAATATGAAGAGTATATTAGATGACCAATATTTCTGACTGAATCTAAATCTAAGGCATAGGACTGAGATAGTTTTAACTTGTTTACAGAATAGACATGCATTGCTGTGTAATATGATATCTAAAACTTAGGAATTCCAGAATGGCTTAGCAAAATAGATCTGGTCCAGGATTTCTCAAAAGGATTCAGTCAAGAAGTGGACTAGGGTAAAGACATCTGAAGACCTAATTGATCTTAGGAGATTTTGTTCATGAGTCCCATTTATTTTACTATGTGAGAATTTAAACCTGAGAAATAGACATTCAATAACATTTATTTATTAATTCCTTTAAAATATAACACATCCATTATATATAAACATAAGCAAAATATTTCGATGAAAACCAACTATAATTTTCCAAAACAAAGGAACAAAATGATTAGTGAGGACACTTGTTATTTTATATTTTTAAAAAATCTCAACAATATCTGACCAGAAGAAGACAGCTGGATTCTCATATCTGTTTGGACCACACGTAGCCTCAGGAAACTCCAGGGAGATCCACTGTTGTGGGTAGAGGGAGGCGGCAAACATTTTGGGAATATGCATTGTGATGAGATTTGCTGCTCCAACTGCAATGTCAAGAAGAGTCTGGAGATACAAAGCCCACCTCAGAGAGATTACGAGATGCAGAGCTAAGAGCACAGTCATAGGTAGAGAGATGCGTGCGTAGACTGAAGTGTGTTTTTGAGGTGAAATGAGCAGAGTTCGGTAATGGGATGTGAGATGTAGAGATCTAGAATGGCTCATATTTTCCACTCTACTTGGGTGGGTAAAGATGGTTCATTACATGAGCGTAAGAACATCAGTTTCACAGTTCATCTGAATGCAGCCCACACTTCAGGAATGGATCCAACCACTGACTTGAGTATAGCTCCTCGGAGATCAAGCCCAGACAGGTATTTCATTTAAGAGATTTATGGCAACAGCAGTCTCAGGAGAAGAGGGAAGCGAGCCTGTGGTCTCAGGCTCAGACTTCCTCCATTCTGACCCCACGGGGAGCCCTGGAGCCCAAGTTGCACCACTGAATGTGTCCCACTTTGAGGTAGGGGGCCAGGATTTGCACCCCCATGCCAGTCGGAATTGGCCAAAGTCTAGACAACGTATCTCCCGGGTTAAGCACATTCCTGTCAACTGGTGGCAATTAGGCAGGGAAGAAGGTGACTATGAGTTGCCACCAGCTGTAGGGGAGACAGTAATGTCCTTCCCTTGGCCACCATTATGTTCAAAGCTGAGAGCCCTATAAGAAAAACACAAATGAACAAAAGAAAATTATGACAAATAAATTTAACATAAGCTTTACATGACATGGGAGCCTCGTGAACTGAAAACCCAAAGACCCAGAGAAAACTCTATTTATGCTTAGGTTTGATGAAGAATGGACAATTGTATGGAAATATGACTGGACAAAAATGAGGCGCAAACTGTGGGCAGTACCCTGGAAGGAGCTCAGCCACGTCTGTTTGTTTAGGTCTTCTTGGCCTGTCTATGTAGCAACCCTCTCTGGATATCGAGTAGGGCATCCGTTACAAGAGTTCTTAAGAGAGAAGGTTGAACGAAACTTTCTACTTCCCAGATCTTCTGAATTTCCTTCAGCTCAGCATAGTCAGTATACCAAGGGGACATAGTTTTGTGGTAGCATCCCCTGTACCCCTTCACAGCCCACTTACACTGGCTGCTAAAGGGCAATAGAACACAAAAACGTGCACCACAACCATGCAGTGTTAACTTGGAGCTATTACTTAAAGCAGGAAAAAAATCAACAACACTGTAAGTATCTAAAATTGCCAAGTGTCAGAGAGCCCAAGCCCAGCCCAGAGAAGTTCGATGTAGGCTGGTCACTCACCACGCCAGATGCTGACTTTCTTATTTCTTAAAACAAGTGAGCAGCATGACGGGGGTCCACCAAGGAACGGAGATGCGAGTTTCTTTTCTACAGAGAGATACCAGGGAGATTCACATCAGACCAACCCAGGAGAAGGGAGGGTTGCCACCAACGGTACAAAGCCTGGCCCACTCTGTGGCTCCCTGATGGGGCCACATCTTTCCAGGCTGCTCTTCTGCAGAGGACACACAGCCACTTTTGGTGAAGGCGTGCAACCTCTTCCCGGTGTAACCCAGAGGTCCTGCTAGATCCGAGACTGTGCACCTGATCTTACCTTGTACAGGTAAGACTGAGCACATCAATACCTCATCCAAATAAACCTAATTTCACAAAGATGAACAAAACACTTAATCAGATTCATGGGGAAGAGATGTGCACTGAAAATCACCTAGAAGAACCTACCCAATACCCACAGCCATCTCCTTGCCTCCTCCACTCTCCATTAGAGTCCCTCCCAAGCCTCAGCTCCCATTCCTCCCCTCGACCTGAGCATCCCCTCCACGCAGCCTCCAGGCCCTGGAGCCACTCAGCCTCGCTGTGTGCCTGCTCTGCTGTGGTCCAACTAGTTTCCCTTGGTTTCCATATTTAAATCCTCACACACATCACTAGACCCGACACACAACAGATCTTCCCCCTTGGAAGGAGGGGGAAAGGTACATAGCTAACCACCACCACCCCTCACAAACCTGTCCAGGCCCCCAGCCCTTTAACTAGGTCTTGGTGGAGCCTGGGGTAAACACTAGGAGGAGGCCAGGATGTTGAAGGAGCTGATCAAGTGAATTTTGTGAATTGAATCAAGGAATCAGGGGTGGTGAACTTGGAGAAAAGAATCTTATGAGAGCCTTGCAATCATTTCATGAGTGTGGGATGATGGAGTACATAATCATGGCAGTGTAAGGAAGAAGGCACATTAGACCTTCTAAGTAGAAGATGCAAGTTCTGGTCTTGACTGTTCCACTTACTTGTGGTGGGATTGTGTGTAAGTCTCAAATATTGTTATATGTTTGCAATACATATTACTTGCATTCATCTTGGGAAACTCATTCATATGCATTATCACATCTTCATCATTTGTTCAACTGAAATAAATGAGTAAGGTATTTCCTTCAGAGTTTTAAATATTAAAGATACCTGGATGTATTTTATAAAGCATAAATCTTGGTTAAAATGTTAATCTAAAAATGACTGCCCGATGAATGATTGTTTTCTAAAAGTTCTGAACTACTTTTAATATAGTTTGCTTAGTATTCTATGGCAGACACAGATTTATTTTGTGAAACTAAAAGGCAGAATGAAGACAGATGAGTGAACAGCATAAGAGAAGTGTTTTACTTATAAAAGCCGAAGAGATAGCAGGAAATACAGAAGCCCCAGGAAAGACAATGACGGCCACGTAGGGAAGGGTGCTCCATGGGTGGCAGCAGATTCGAAGGGTCACTGTATTGGACGGCTGCTGGCCTGGGTGTCCACAAGTCTATCCCAGCACTAAGACTGTCGTTACCTCCCGGGTACCAGACAGGCCTGAGCTGCGTGATCTCCCATCAGCAGAGATGGATGGGCCCTGACTTCTTCCCAGTGACCCTCTCTACATTGCCACTTGGTCATCACGCAGTGTGTAGCCCTAGGGAAAAGCAGCCCTAGGGCTGCACAGGAGCCCAAACCTGCCTCAGGCCACTGTGTGCGCTGCTCATGTAGCGTGACAGGACCCACTGCTCATGGAGCTCCATACGAACACTGCTTTTGTGGTTTTGTTACCAATTCCCTGTCCTCTGCCAGTCACCGAAGCAGGACTTTTGAAGAAGAGAGGTTATTTACAAGGCAGCCAATCGAGTGCAGAGATGGAAGAGCAAGTCTCAAACACAGCTCCTCCAGGACAGGCTGAGGGTCTTATGGGATTCAGAAGCAGGGGTCAGAGGCCGGGGAAAGCTGAGTGGAGGTGAAAGAAAGGGAAGCCACTCGTAGTCAGAGCATGCGTGACCAGACTTCTTGGCACCCTGTGGGACACACGTTCAGAAAACAGTGGTGTTAGCGTGCTCTTGGGGTAGAATTTTGGGCTTCTGACATGAAAACATCACCCTTGGACACCCACACAGGCCCAAGCGAGGGGCTGGTAGCTCAGCTGGTTTGAGCTATTTCCAAGGCCCTGAAAAACAATTCAGACAATTACTGACTCCTTAACCCATTCTTTTTTTTTTTTGTCTGCATATTTTAACTTTATTTTTTTTATTTTAAAAAGAAAAAAGCAATAAAAACAATGATACAGAATTTCAAAACAAGATAATAGGAAATTAACAATGGTTAATATATTGCGTATTGTTATCTTAACCTTATCTATCTTGTGTATATATATATATATATATATATATATATATATATTCTTTTCCCTTCTTTCTCTTCTCCTTTCCCCCATCCCAGTTGTTCTTTTCTTCTAAGCAGTTTCTTCCCCTTTAACTTTTACCATATCTATTGTACATTTTGGATCTTATTTATTCTTTCATTTTTTTACACTAGGGAGACAATATGATGTTTACACATGTGAGTCTGATTTGTTTCACTTATGAGTATGGTCTCAAGTTGCATCCACTTACTTATAAAAGCCTCAAGCTTATCCTTCTTTATGGCTGAGTAGTACTCCATTGTATAAAAATGCCACATCTTTTATATCCATTCCTAGGTTGATGGGCATTTGGGTTGTTTCCAAGATTTAGCTATTACAAATTGTGAGTTTAGACTGGTACAACCACTGTGAAAATCAGTGTGGAGATTCCTCAAAAACTAGGATTGGAGGTCCCATTCGACCCAGCTATTCCCCTTCTGGATATTTTCCCAGAAGAATTGAAAACATCGTACAATATACACACACCAATGTTTTGAACACATTCTTTAGAAGTGTTATTTATTACAAAGCTAAGAGAAGTGTACTACTCAGCTACGTGACCTATAAATTTGTAACAAAAGTAAATAACTGAAAGCAAGCAAAGCTAGAGGTTTCATTCAGGTTTTTCCTTGGTCTCGTCTTCACTTTCTAACCATGTTTTGAGTGCTCGCTGAAGACAGAACCTGATGATTGTATTACTATTCCACCTCAAGGTGTTGGTGATATTCCAGTGCAGCTTTTTAGAGATTTTATAGACTTTTGTCATTGCAATGAACACTACAGCCTTTTTTCTAGGATTCACCTTCATATACATGCACAAAATTTTTTATAAAATTTCAAATTTCTCTCACTGACTTCCTCATAGGGAAGTTTAATCTATAGCCGTTCTAGAACTGTTGGACTACAAGTGTTACTTGGGAGTTGAGCAGTGCATCCACCCATTCTTCGGACTGCAAAGGAAACCAGGGACCCACGAACACACTCCATGCTGTCTGCCACAGATTCAAGCCTCCAGGGAACCACTGGAGATTGGGTTACAAGTGGACCACTGTTCCTGAATGGAGACAAATGACTACTTTCCAACTTTGGTTTTTTCTTTAACAGGTGAGTGCATAAATGGAGGTAATTATGTGCCCTCGTTTGATGTATTACTCTAGGACTTGATACTCTGCATGTTTTCTTTCCAGAATATTGAGAAGTAGCTGAGCTTGTGGAAAGACCAGCCCCCTTAAAGCAGCATGGTTTTCGTGGCCCGAGTTCACTTTTCCCTCTCTGTTCCCGTGTCTCACTTCCTGTGGCTCCAGGATGCCAAGTCTCAGGAAGCGTCACCATGCAGGAGGGGCTCATAGACGGGCCGCTGTGGTGACCACTGTGTGTCCAGGCCAGGCAGGATGACTCTGATTAAAATCAGATGTTTCCAAAGTGATTTCCCACCTGAGGCCATGTGCCTGCCTTTCACCTCCCCTCATCAGTGCGGAGGCACAGCTTGCAAAAGATCCTATTTCTTTGATTTTATTTTGTGGTTTCAAAGGTAGGAAAGAATTCCACCCAGTTTGAAATTACAGCTACCTGTAGGTAAAGAATGTTACTGTGTGTGCCTTGGTCCACTGGAGCCAAGGATAATATCAGGAACCTGCCTGAGACATTAAAGTGTCTGTATCCACTGCGGCCATTGTGTCTGGGCTGGGCCTCATTAGGGAGCAGCCTCGCAGAAGGTCTTTGTGTGGTGTCCCAAGGGAAGGCGTCAGCCAGCCGACAGGCAGCACCGTCCTGGGGCTGGCTCTGGATCTGAGATCAGGCAGGCAGCTGAGCTGTGAACATACTGGGACAACTGCCTCCATCCTTTCTTTGTTCATGAAACTCCCAGGAGGAGAAAATCTTAGATGACCCAGGTGAGTAAGAAATAGAACAGGACTCCAACATTCCCCCTGAATTGCCCGTGAATCTACAAATCTCAATATTCTGGTTCTGCATGCCTGGTTCGTAGAAGTCCACGGTCTATGAAGAGCAGTTTGTGATCTAATCTTTTATCAAGAAATCGATTTAGTGAGTCTCAACCATACTGTGTTAGAAACAAAATCTCAAATTAATTAGATTAGGAAAAGAAAAACAACCAGAGGACAAGTAATAAGATTAGGAATGGAATATTCAACCAAACTTCTATTTCTTCAATTTTGTTTATGTTTATATTTGTGTGCGTTTGTAACAGAAAATGTAATTTTAGTATGAGCTGTTCATCGAAAAACATGAGAGCTACAGCTATGGTTTAAGTGATCCAGAATAGGTCTTGGAAGAGCTCTCTCTCTCTCTCTCTCTCTCTCTCTGTCTCTCTCTCATTTATCTATCTGGCAGCTCTTCCTGGTATAAAGAGGAGAGGAGAATAGCTTATTCTGCAGTCATAGTAGTTCTTTTAAGGAATTTACTCCTAAATTGAGTAAGTTCAAACAAGCGTCCCTATCCCCTGCCTCCTCCTTTCCCTGGAGATGGTGAAGTTTTGTGTTCCCATCAGAGTCTACCTGCTTCAATGATTTCTACCCCCCTTCTTCCTTCCCTTCCTTCCTTTCCCCTTCCTTCTTGCTTCCTTTCTCTGCAGGAAGACTGGAATGAATAGCTCAGAGTCAGGAAGGGTTAGTAGCCAAGGCAAACTGTGGTTGGGAGGTGAAATTGTAGCAAATAAGCAATTAAGGTGGATCCAATATCCCCACACACCTTCCACAAACATCTCCACACTGGGCACGTCCTCATCACCTCACACCTTGATTATTACCACAGCTCCCGGCTCACTCTTCACAGGGCTCCGTCCTGCTCATGTTAGCCAAATTACTGCTTTGAATAGGTTGTGGTTATCATGTAATTTTCCTGCTCAGAATAACCTGGGCTCCCATCAGCTGCAGGTCAACTCTAAACCCCCGCGGCATCCTGGACTCCCTGACATATTGCCTCGGCCACTTGCCCAACTTGTCTCTGGAGGCTTCTAGACTTCAGCCCACTCCCTCACCCCAGCCTCCTGATATTCTATTCAACACTGCTGGCCCCTCTTCACCTCTCACCTCTCAGATTCATCTTTCATTGGAATACACGTACTTTTATATCTGTACCATTTGGAAATCTCCCCCCTATAATCTCATTAGTATTTTTTTCTTTTACCTTTTCGTAGCATTGTATCTGACTTCTAGTTTCTGAATTGCGAGCTAATCAAAAACAAAATCTTGTGCTGTTGCCTTTTTCTTCCAGATCACGGTGCTAGCTAATATTTACATAATAAAACGACAGCTAACATTGAGCATTAACCAAAGCTCTTAAAAATATATTCTCTAATTTCCAAATATGTGTTTTTTAGACCAGTTTTGTAGATGATGAATCAGAGGAAAGGGAAATTAAGAAGAAGCCAGGAGAAAAGTCATGGGCTATCTGTCATTTTAGAGAGACAGCCTGAAGCTTACCCTCTGTGTCGTGGTCTTAGAGTTTACAGAATAATACTTCTTACAGATAATAATATTTACACAATAATGTTTCTTAATATTTTCGAGGCTTACAGACTCCTTCAAGATAAAAACTATACAACTTCTTTTTAGGAAAAACGTATGTCTTGCACACTAAATATCTGCATTCAATTTATGGCATGGACTTTTGAGTTTGATCTAGAAACCTGCAGCATCCATGGACCCATAGTAGGAATTCTCTTAGCAGACATGTGACGAGACTTTCCAATAAAAGTTATTTCAGTGTCCTCCAATACCGACTTCCATTGCACAAGCACATGTATACCTCACCATCCTAGACATAGGAGATGGAGTAGTAAATGGGAGATCTGAGTGTGCGCATGCGAAGGTGTGTGGTGTGCGCCCTCACATCTTATCTACAAGCACGTGCTCACAAGTCTTCTTTTGTTCCAGGCCTGTTCTTGTTACAGAAATGCTGACATCAGGTGCCCAGACTCGGAGGGGTTATCATTGTCTCTCTTTTGATCAGCAGAATGGCTAAATTGAAAAAGGTTCTTTGATCCACCTAAGATTACACAGCGTATATAGTTCTCTGCCCCCTTACCCCACCTTGCTGAAAATCAGTGTGCTCTCTAAGGGAATTAGAAATACTACAGTGAGAGTATTGAACCAAGGCACAGTTGAAAGCAAAGAAATTGGAATTTGATGTTAAAACCCGTCAATGTTAAGCAGTAACAGTGGCACCTTAACAATGATTATGGATGCCTGGCTTTCTCACCGGCACCTGCGGGTGAACTCTGTCACTATCTGTGGCCACACGATGGCAAAGTGCTTTCTGAGAACATGTGACAGTTGCCGTGGTACCTCCAGCGACTGAATCCGTGAACGTCAGGGTGCCCCTCCGTGTAAACTCAGCCTGCAGGTCAGAAGTCACCTGGCTCTTTCCACATTTGCATTCTGGTTTAATACGTGGGTTTAACCACGGGGAAAAAATGAGCATCAGCAGCAGTTTATTTATAGCTCACTTCTGGCCTTTCAAAGTCTCTGTTTCCAGAACCCCTTACATTTTCTACCCCATGAATTCTTAATGAGTTCCAGTTGAAAGTGCTACAGTTCTACATTCTGGCTATTAAAGAAAAAAAGAGAGAGGGAGGGAGGAAGAAAGTGGGAGAAAGGGAAAAAAGAACTCTGAAAATATGTCCCTCAGTACCAGGATGTATAGCTGACATCGCTACCCTTTTTCCGTCCTTTGGCAAATGTTGGCGAATATGTTTGCAGTTGGACAGGCCTGCTATGCTTTTAAATCCTTTTAATCCTCTTTATAGTAATAGAAACATTTGAGGCTGATCTTTGAAGACTCTGGAGTGCAGAGCACCTGCGGCCCTGTGCTTTGTGTTAACCAACACCAGTGTGAGCTTAACGCAGCTGGGCAGGTGCAGGATCCCCAGCCTGCCCTAATAAGAGCCCCTCCTCTCCTCTGACCTCGCCTTCCCAGCTTAAGCCCACTCTGGTAAATGGCACCCTTGCCCCCTGACCCTCCCCAAATGGCTCAATGAATCACATAAGGACTCATAAAAATGATTTGCTGATACGTCAGAAAGTAGGAAAAAAATCTCAGTTGATTCTAGTTTGGGAAAAGCTCAAATCACTAACTCTATTTCCTTTGATTAGGTTGCTAGAAAAGTTGACTATCCAGCATGAAGGCTAATGCTGAAGATTGTCTCTCAATAGGGTGGGAGAAAAAGGACATTATTCTCTCCTTCAAATTATGAAAGGGAATATCAACAACCTCTGTGATATTAATTGGAATCTGTTCATACATTATTAGATGTTTGTCTCCCTTAGGGATCATCTTTGCTCCCCACCATTTATGTTGAAATCCCCTTGTAGGTATTCTACTAGCAATCTCTGAATGGGTGAAAAACAAACCCTATTCCACTTCAAACCATCTCTACCTCGAAAAATTCTTATCTATCTAAAGTATACCCATATGAATTAACATTGACTAGGAAAAGAAGTTATCATCTTTGATGGAAAACACTATTGTGTTAAATATATATGACAAAGAAATATGTGCAAAGATTTTTTAAAAATATCCAGTGGATATGTGAGAAGCTTCTTAACTTTGGGTGTTATCAAGAGTTTTCACTAATTAGTCAAAAGCAAAAAAGACACGTTAGTGAGATCACCAGGGAAATCCATGCATACAGTGTCTCAGGTCTCCTGGAAAAAGAAAGAAAAAAGCATATTCATCTTGGATTTTTTTCAGCCCAGTTACGATGTTTGAATTGCCACTCGTCTAGTCCAGCTCAAACCTGGGTGTGAATGCTGAATGTCCTACCTTTCATATCAGCATAAATGGTGCCTCTCCCTGGAAATGACCCTTCATTCCCTCAATTAGGAAAAGAAAATCCCTCTGTCCTTTGAATGATTTGCGTGTAATCCACAGACCCTTACCAGCTGGCCACACCTGCCACCGCTCACTGATGCTGGGTTTAGGTTGCAGAGAATTTTCCAAAGTGAATTGTTGGAACTTTAAAAATAAGCCTTGTGACAAGGCTGAGTGAGTGGTTTTCCCCGAGCATTCAGTCCTGCTGTTTCCCTGATGGTGGCCCATTTGCCAACTCGAGACACTACGCAAAGAGAAACAGAAGATGCAGTAAATACATTCATGCTCACCCCAGCGCTCTGGAATCCTGATATTACTACCCTTCCCTGCTGCCTGCAGCCCACCTCTAAAACATCCAGTCGTTTTTCAATTTGATCTTTTAGTTAACAAAGAACAGGTGCTGCATGGGTACGAAAAGTTATTCAGCAGTTCCAAAATTTAGTCAAAATATTTCTTTTAGTTGAAGATAATTCCATTTATGTTTATTCTACATACAAGGATGGTAAAATGTCTGACTTTATTTTCATTCTTTTTCTCTTCTCATGACCACCTGCTTCCTCAGGCGATGATGGCTGGATGAGCAACACAGCAAATTAGGAGAAATATTTGTTTCGCTGAAAGTTTTAAACTTTAGACCACTCATTTTAACTAGTTCTATGAACATGTAAGTTACCTAAATGTTTATTTTCAATTTCTGCATCTACAAAAGATCATGGGATAGGGTGAGAGGTCATCTGAAGTATGCGTGAAGTCTACAATTCCATTATTCCACAACATTAACATGTGATTGAGAAAAAGAAGAGATTAACTAATTACCACTCTGAATCTGGATATAACAGAGATTGTAGATATAATATTACCTGTTTTTCCATGTACATATATGCATATATATACATTTATATGTATATTTATAACTCCATCACATTGAAAAAAATGAAGTAGCTTACACTGATTTATATGATCCCATGAGATAAAAAGTAAATAAAAATTAAATGATATGATCTATAAATAAGAATAGTAAGAGAAAAATACTCATATTCATCAAATAAAAGTATATGAGGACCAAATGGGAGGGTTCAGATTGTTTCTGTCTCTCTCTCTCTCTCTTTCTGTAGTACTTGGGGATTAGACATAGGACCTTCACACTGAACTACATTCCTCATCCCTTTTTTTATTTTATTTTTTTATTTTGAGACAGAGTCTTGCCAAGTTGCCCAGGTTGGGCTCTGATTTGGAATCCTCTTGATTCAGCCTCTGAGTAGCTAGGATTATAGGTGTGGGTCAACACACCCATGGCAAGGATAAAATCCTAAGTAAGGTACTCAAGGCTAATGAACGACAATGGAAAATTCCACCCAGTTCCATTAAGACAGATGTGTGAGATGGAGGAAAGACAGTGGCTCCTTGCTTGGAACTCTTGCACTCAGGTGTGTAAGCATGGGGCGGGCAGCTGATGTGAGGATGGGAAGCCTTTTCCGTGGGAACACAGAAGGTAGCGAGCTGGAGGTAAGCTACATCAGGAGTACACAGAGGGCACTTTCTTAATACAGATATGTGCACCTCATCCTGGTGAACACTTGAAATTCCTTTGATACTTACTTTGATGGATTCCACCTTCCAGATGTAAAAATAGGAATGATGCTTTTCATAATGACTTGTAACAAATGCTACTAATATTCAAAATGTCCTTTGAAGTTATATTTAGAGCAAAGGAAAAAAAAATAACCTAAGTACTGGGAGAATATACAATGATATTAGGAAATAAACAATAGAAAGACAAGATTTCTTTATTCCACTTTTGTTCTATTCTCTATTCTATTCTCTATTTATTCAAACTGAATAAATATCCCTATCCCATGGTTAAATAGAAAAGGATAAGGAAAGAACTATCTCTACCAGATATTCTTCTGCCAGTATAGAATTGACAGAATACATTGTTCAATCAATAGAAGAGATTATTATAAAAGAAATATAGAGAGACACATGTATGTACGTAAGCTTATGTAAGTATCTTTATGAGATGTGATCAGCAATATGGTGAATGCTGTTGCCAAGTGGCATCCAACAGGAAGGCAGGCTTGTAAAACCAATACCATGTCTCCTCATCCACAGTATTCATTTGATATGGCTCAATGTGACTTCTGGACTTCCCCAAAATCAAAATGACCATGAAATGCAAACATTTTGAATTGGATTCAGGTCATCGAGACAGCTACAATAGTGCAACTAAAGACACTCACAAAAGAGGACTTCAGAATTGCTTCAGAAAGGGTCAGGAGCAATGGAACAAGCATGTTGGGGGGGTTGAGGGGAGTAATAGCAATGTAAACATTCACCTTAGTTTATATCACACCACCTTCATGAGCTATTGCGTGCACAGATTAGGTGTTAGCTATTGATTTGAGGTGAAATTAGTGCACACGTGTGCATACATGCCAGGAGGCAATGCCATGAACAGTTTCTCATCTGGCAAAGGCCATGAAGACTCCTGTGGGGCTTTGCTAATAGTAGAGGTCACACCCAGAGTGATGCCCAGGAGGTGAAGGAGACCTGGGGTGTTGGAGCCATCAAGGGCTGCCCCAGAAAACCAGGGCTTCCGGGGAAGACCCTCCATGATTAAGGTGGGAGGAAAGCACATGTGTTGCCAGTGTGCAGGAAAACGACAAGCGACCCGGAAGGATATGGACCTGGTGCTCGCCACCACTGCTGCACCCTCTCTCCAGGGAGATTCTCGCTCCTGTGCACCTGGACTCTGTGCCTTCAGTGGTTCTCACCAAACAATCCAACTCTTCTAGAAAGCAGACATCAAGTCTGTGATGGCTCAGAGGCAGGAGGAATAGTTAAGGCAGATCAGGGTTGGAAAACAGCTTGAACGATAGCCCTAAGTTAAGAGTATAACATTTAAAGGCAATAAATATTACCCACCCCACCCCCGGTCAGCCTCAGAAAATGAAAATCATCCCTATAGGTTTGCCATGAGGAAGTGGTGGACCCAGAGCGATTTATGTGGAAAAGTCAAAGTCCTCGGAGTTGACAAATTCAGTGTGAATCAAGCGTGTGCCACACCTGAGAGCAAGAGCACCTCACGCAGAGAGGCAGATGAGGACCTACGGCCACCTGACCCTCACGCACAGGAATCCGGAGAAATCGTGTGGAAGGGGATCCTATTCATTCTACAGTACTCTGGAGGGAAACACTAATGATGAAGAGTAGAAATCAGAGGGAGGCCCATTCTGGCTCAGAAAAAAAGGGCTTTCTAATCATTGGTACTGGACAGATGTATCTTGGTTGAGGCAGGGTCGCATTCTGCAGGGATGCGTGGAGAAGTTTATTCGGGGTAAGGCATAGCATCACTGATTCCATGATGCTATGAATGCAGTTGGCGATTTTCAATGAAATAACTAACAGAGAGGGAGCAACCAGATGTAGAAAGGGAAGTACCGAGGACCTGGATAGTCCACCAGTGGAGATGCAAGTCTCTGAATTATTGAAATTGGCAGTGCTCATGGAGCGCCATTCAAAATTCCTGCTCAGTTGTGAGTGCTTAAAAGGTAATGAGAAAGATTTGCTAACCCTGGACACACCTTTGCCTATGTCCACACAAGGAAAGCCAGGAGAGGAAAAGACTTGGAAAGTTTCCTTCCCAAGAAAAAGGGGAAACTTGGACGAGTGAGAGGAAAGGAAATGCAGTGATGGGAAAGGCGAGAGATCACTCATCTATTCACCTGTACTCACTTTGCTTCTTACTCGGGGTTGTTTTGGACGCCGCTAATTTCTTCTCCTCTGAGTCTAATCAACGGCTGACCACATCTGTCTGATTGGAAGCATACGTCATCTGGGTTTTGGAATATAGGCAAATATGCACTTAGTTTTTCTCCAGGCCAGAAGGTTGCTCAATGTTCAAGGCTTCTGCACGTAGAGAGCCAGGAAACAGGGAACAATGGTAACAGGACAGGGAGCTGTGCAGTGGGAAAGATCAGATTGTTGTCATTTGCATACGCCTGTGAGTCCTTTCCCTGTGACCTTCCAAAGCAGGGGTCATCCCACCCAGAACGCAGAACCTCACACAATTTATAATGATGTCTCCATGTCTTTATCTATGAAAACTCCTCCTCTGAGATCTCAAAACACTTTGCTTAGTTAACCAATTAAACTTTATAAACTCCCTAGGAAGTCTGCAGTAATTATCATCTCCGCTTTACATATGAAGAAACTCAGAGATTAATGGAGGGACATAAAGTACAAATCAAAAGATCGAGAGAGGAGAATGCACATTTCTTGGAAGCCAGATCAAGAGTCATGCAATGGATCATCCAGATTTTCTGAATCAGTCTTTATTAGAACGGATGATTCTAAACACATAGAGTACTAGCCTTGGGTGATAGTTCAAAGCGATCTGGAGAAATTTTTGAATGAATGATTATATTATATCTATTTGATTTGACAAGGAAATATTTAAAACTTTCTAAAATATAAAGTTCAACTACTTTGGCTTCTTAAGCAAAAGACATATGGAACTGGATTGATTATTCTCTCCTTTGTGGGTAAATTTCCTGCCCTAGCTGTGTATTCATTTAAGTCCATGGTATTTACAAACACCACTGTTGAGGTGCGATGACATTTTTATATTTAAACACACACACACACACACACACACACACTCACATAGAAGAATTTGTTGTTAGAAATAAGAGTCAACAGATGTTTCATCTTTATTACTTTTTTTCCAAAATACTTGGGAGAAAATCTTCAGATTAAATATATTGTCATTATCAAGATATACCCTGCACTTTAGTTTCTTTTTTCATTTAAGATTCAGTGGAGGGCCAGTGAGATAGCTCAGCGGTATAAGTGCCTGCCTGGCAAGTGTGAGGTCCTGAGTTTGACTCCCAGTACCCACATAAAGGAAAAAAAGGGCAGGTGATATCGCTCAGCAGCAGAAGCGCCTGCTGGCAAGCGCGAGGTCCTGAGTTCGACTCCTGGTACCCACATAAAAAAAAAGAGAGAGAGATTCAGTGGAAAAGTAGAAAAGCAGACTGTTTACACCAAACTCTTCCAGATAGTTGGGGCAGCAGATGTGTGGGTGTTTATCTTAAGACTGACATCACAGGTTTGGGACAAGAATGGCTCCAAAGCCTGCTGCCTGGTGCCATGACTCTTGGTGGATACGGAGCTCTGGGGCAGGGGATACAGAAGAACAGGTGAGTAATGTTTTCAAGCCAGGTGAAGTTAAGTAAGTACAATAAAATGTGGACCAGTTGATCCGCTGACTATCTTCAAGGCTAATAAAGATCACAACAGACAAATGCTTAGGAAAATTAAAATCAATTTTATTCAGAAAAGATGAACAAAGGTGCTTTTAGCTGAGGGTGGTGGCACGTGACTGTAACACCAGCCCTTTGGGAGGCTGAAGCACGAGGATCATAAATTCTAGCCCATCCTGGGCAACTTAGCACACTAGCGAGACACTGTCTCAAAATAAAGAATAAAAAGGGCTTGGGGATGTAGCTTAGTGCAAAAGATCTGGGTCCAATTCCCAGTACCACAAAAAAAATTTTTTTAATTAAATTTGAAAAAATATATAACGCCTGGAATCCAATGTTTCTTTGCTCTTTTATTCTCCTTTATGTATGAACAGATACTAAGGAAAATCCCATATGAAAAATAAATAAGTAACAGTAAGAAATTACCACTCTGCTTATGAACTGGGACAAAATCTGGAATCAATATGAAAATAAAACAAACTCCACAATAAAGATAATGGACAATACAAACCCCCGAGAGTTTCTTTGTACTTAATATGCGGGCAGTTCGTTTCACAACATGCAAAGCTCTCTCCCCCTTAATTGTTGTAGATGATTCCTACACAGAGAAGGAAAGAATGCAAACCAAAGCAAAGAATTTCTGAGTCCGGGACTGAGATATCCTTGTTATAGAAGAAGTGGGCTGTAAGAGGAGCAATTAATTATCACCTGAAGTTTATGTGGAAAGATGTAAACATATGCTTTCAGGTGCTAATTAGCGGGGATTTGCTGAGTATCCACGGCGTCTTAGGGATTGTGTGCAACTATGGATCTCAGACTTCAGAACTGATAGAAATCACCTAGAGAATTTGTCAGAACTTCAGATTCCCACCCCACCCTTACAAATTCTGATTTGTGGGCCTCCCAGGCCCACTGCATATTAAACAAAGACCCTAGGTGTTGCAGTCCTCTACCAAATACCAAGATTCACTGGCAGATCCGAAGCACAGCCCTTGAGGACTCTTCCTTACGAGACAGGTCTGCCTCTTACCAAATACGCTCGACACGGTGTTGGCTCCCTCCTCTCTGAACTGGAGGGGATAACGGCTCTTACTTTCCACAGTTACTATGACGTCATTTAGAATGGAAGGACCGAGTGGTACCTAGAGGGTACCTAGTGGGTCCTCAGCAAACTCTTCCTCTCTTCCTAGTTCTGTTGCTCTACAGGGAAGTAAATGAAGCAAGATGCACATTTCCTGTCCCCGTGGTACTGCAGCTGTGCTTAGAGGAACAAATTATTTATCCAAAGATATAGGGATATTTTCATTTATTGCCATGAGATTATATGAATGCCATTAAGAGGATGTATTTATGTTCAAAATGGAATATTTTTAAGATCCTGCCAATAAATTGTATCTCCAGAACCCACATATATTAAGGATATTCAGAAACTTTGGTTTTTTTGCTCGTACACAGTAGACAAAGAGTAGTAGAGAGCTGCATATATACATAATGCACACACACTTGCACACATGTATCCCTCCTGTTAAAAAAAAAAAAAACATGGAAGCTAACTCAGACTACATTTTTGAGCCAACTCAATCTTTTTTAACCAACTATTTATTGAAATACAATTTTCATACACTCAAAAGTAAAATTTCAATGAGTTTTGATGAATGTATACATTCAAATAATCAACAGCCTAACCAAGAAATAGAATATCCTTCGCATCCTGTAAATGTCCTCCATCCTCCTCTCACAGTCTGTCTTCCCACGGGGTGTGCTGATCTATTTTCCCTCACCATACATTAATGTCATCTTTTTAGATTTGGTTTCTTTTTCTCAACACAATACTGGTAGAGTCCACCCACTCTTACGTGGGTATCAGCCCTTCATATGTTTTTATTCCTGGTTAGTCTTCTGTTGTGTAATTATACCTCGATTTATTTATTGTAGATGGGCATTGGGGTTGCTTTTACTTTGAAACTTTTATAAATAAAACTGCTAAACCACTCATGTATAAATCTTTCTATGTTTGCACTCATCTCCGTTGGAATTAATTGCTCCTTTGGAAATGAATTACTTGTTTATGTGATGTTTACACAGGAAACTTTTTCAAAAGTTTAACCGTTTTATACCTCTCTCTGTAGTGGAGAATTCCAGTTGTTCTCCAGCATTACCAGTGGACTTGCCAGTCTTCCAAGTTCCAGCCATCCTAATGAGTAGAAAGTGCCATCTCTGGATTCAACTCAGGCTCCCCTAGTGACTTCCGACTCTCCGCCATTGAATCATCATTGAAGCCAAACACCCTGTTTTACGCTTACGGCTGCTCCCACATCTCTCTGAGAAGCATCTGTTCAGAAATCTGGCCTATATCATCAATGAAGATATTTGTCTTCTTATTGCTTCATCATTAGTATATCCTGGTAAAAATCTTTTATCAAATATACATTGCAAATATTTTCTTTCTGTCTGCAGTTTGCTTTTTTTTTATTTTCCTATCTTTTGAAGAGCAAAAGTTTTAATTATGATGAAGTCAAATTTGGGGGGTTTTGCTCAGATCTTTCTCTCTTCTTTCTTTCTTTCTTTCCTTCTTCCTTTCTTTCTTCTTTCTCTCTTTTTTGTTTCAATCTAAGAACACTGCCTAGCCCAAGGTCATGAAGAAAAGACATATAGAGGCTGAATAGTTACAAGATCTGGAGCTGACAAGCTAGAAACCCACAAGAGCCAATGGTATACTTCCTGGGCCAGAGAACAAGGAAAGCTAATGGCCTAAACTCCAGGGAAATCAGTATGAAAGCAGATGACCAGTGTGCCAGCTCAGAAGGTTCTCCCTCCCTCACCTTTTTGTTCTATTCTGGCCTTCATGATTACGTGAGGCCTTCTCACCCTAAGAATGGCAATGACATTGCTCAGTCTACTGATGCTAATTTTAATCTCACCTAGAATCTCTCATAGGCACACTCGGAATAATGCTTAGCCAGTTACCTGGGCACCAACAGCCCAATCAAGCTGAAACACAAAAATCCACTGTCACACCATTTCATTTTTTTTTTCTCACAGTGTTCAGTAGGAAAGCAGATGCAGTTTTCCAGGTAAATGACTAGAACCATTTGTTGAACTATAGTAATGAGTTGTTTATCAAATGCAAGTTACTCCAGAGGAATGTGTTCTTAGCATGATTTGGTCATTGTGTGAACATCAGAGAGTGTACTTATTAAACTGAAATGGCCACGACATCACTAGGAAATAGAATCTTCCATGTGAAGCATCGGGTATGGAATCTGTCTTTCACCATAGTGTTCTGCAACACGTAACCGCATTTGTCGGTCTTCTCAATAATAATTTGACCATTGGTCTTCCAGAGATTTTAGGCTTTAAATACCATTCCATTGGTATTTTACATATGTTTCAATACTAATTGAATACTTCAATCCTGATTAGTGTTTCAAAATTATTTTTATTGTGAGAAATTTATATTAACTATGGAAATAAAGCTTGTTTCCTTTTCCAAAGTTGTTTTGAGTGTTCTAAGACTTTTTGGCACTTCCACATACATTTTTAATTAGCTTGTAAATTTCTATTTTATACATATTATATTAGCTATATTCTGAAGTATTTTTGCATTGTGACAGCTTTTTAAGTGATTTTTAAGTATACATATATATTATTTATTAACTATGTATACTAATACTAATTGATAATGATATAGTCATTTTTTGGTATTGAATTTGTCTTTCAACCTTCCTAAATCCACTGAATTATAGTAGGATTTTTTATAAAATCCTTATACTGCATTATGTTCATAATAATGTCATTATATAAAGACAGTTTTATTTCTTCAATTCCAATCTGTGTGACTCTTATTTCTTTTCTTACCTTATTGCATTGGCTAGAATCTCCCATTATAGCTACATAGAAATGGTGAAAGTTATCTTTATCTTGCTTATGATCTCAAAGACAAAGTATTTAGTATGTCTTCGTTTATCATGATGTTAGCTGTGGGTTTTTGTAGATATCCTTGTTTTAAAATTGAAGATACTTTTTTCTATGATTATTTCTCATAAAAGAATCTTTAAAATTTACTGATAAAATTGTATGACTCTTTTTTCCATGTGACAAATTACATTTGAATGTCAAAGCAACACTGGATTTCCAAGGTAAGCTAATTTAGTTATGATATATTATTTTTAAAATACATTACTAGATTTGATTATTAATATTTTTTAAATTTCAGAATCTATGTTCATAGGGGATATTATTCACAAATATTCTTTTCTTTAATTTCTTTGTCAGATTATAGAACCAGATTTATGCTGGTCCTACAAATTGGTTGAGAAATACCCCCTGTATTTTCAAAATATTTAGGAAAGGTGGTATTCTTTGCTTTTTAAATTTTTGATGGAAATCACTAGCAAAACCATATAGGTCTGGAATTTCCTTGGTTGGAAATTTTCTTTATTACCAGTACAATTTATTTAATAAATTTGAAGTTATTTCATTTTGATATCATTTTCAATCAACTTTGGTATGTTGTGTTTTTTAAGGACTTTACTTAAATTATTGAAATTCATTAATTTATTGGCATGAAATGATTCATAATATTCCCTTATTATGTCTTTCACATCAGTAAGATCTATAGTGATATTGAATAATTTATTATTGATATTGGTAAATTGTGTCCTCCTTTTTCTTCATCATTCTTCCTAGAATTTTATTAATCTTATTCCTCTTTGAAAGAATCAATATTGAAAATAGAGAAACTTCTATTGTCTTTTTGTTATGTATTTAATTAATATTTTAAAACTTTGTTTTATTATTTGTATCTTTCTATTTACTTTGGATATGATTTGTTCTTTTTTCTAGTTTGTTAGGTTGAAAAATTAGTCACTAGTGTTTAGTCTTTCAGTCTTTCATTTCTAATATAGTGCTTTTTGCTATAAATTTATTCTAAAATATTTCTTTGGTGGAACACCAGAAAACTTTGTATGTTATGTTTTCATTACAATTCATTTTAATGTTTGTCTGATCTCCTCATGACTTCTTTAATTATTTATAAATAGTTCATTAATATTTGTGCATAATTCAATCTCTTCAGGGTTAGAAAATATACCCAGCAAGACTGCAATGCTATTTCAACAGTGTACCTTAGTGGGCATACCATATGCACTGGCAAAGGGTTTGTACTTTGGACTTGCTGGCTATAATATTCTATAAATGTTTTAGTCATATTGAAAGTTTTCATATTGGAAAAAGGGGTTTTAAAAGATTGATATTCCCTATTTAAATTTTGAGGTAATTCAGTGGTTCATATTGATGTGAAAGTTCCTCAGTAGAAAGGTGTTTCTCTTATTACAAATGCAATTCATTTAAAAGATCTGAGTCTATTAAAATGTCCTTATCTAGTTTTTCTATCAATTATGTGGAGAATGTGTTAAAATCTCCCCAATTGCGCATGTACATTTGTCTGTTTCTCCTTTTCATTCTGTCAGTTTTGCTTCATATGTTTTGTACCTCTGTTAGTATATATACCCATATTTAAGATGGTTATAGTATTCACTATAAATCATTAACACATTTATTATTCTGAAATGCTCTTTATTTCTGTGTATATGTCTTATCTTGAGATATACAATTTCCAATATAAATCTAAGATACACCAGCTTTCTTATTCCTACTATTAGCATGATATTTCTTTTTCTGCCCTGTTCTTTACAATGTATATCTTTATATTTCCATTTGGGGATAATTGCATATATGTAATACTTTCTTTTATTCCCTGTGTAATTTTTTGTTGACTATACTACTTTTTATTAATTTTTAGTACTCTAGAGATTAAAATATGTATCTTTACATCATTACGGTGTACTTAAAATAACTATTGCACTATTTTGCACCTTTAATCTTCCAAAAATACAAACTATTTACAATAGTAATATTCCATTCCCCTTCTATTCTTTTTCCTTTTTGTAATGTAATCTAGCTTAGATGCCCATACATTAAAAAGCCATGTTATATTACTGTTGCTGTTGTTATTATTATTATTATTGTTATTAATTATTATTATTATTATTATTATTATTATTATTATTATTATTATTACTATTATTATTTGAGACAGGGTCTCACTCTGTAGTTCAGGCTGGCCTTGAACTCACTATGTAGCCCAGGCTGGCCTCAAACTTGAGGCGATCCTCCTGCCTCAGCCTCCCAAGTGTTGGGATCACAGGCATGCACCACCACACCCTGCCTGTTGTTGTTATTATTCTTATTCTTTTCAGTTGATTATTTCTAAGAGAAATTAAAAGAAAAAAGAAGAGCATGTGTCTTGTACTCTTTCTTTACATCTGCACATTCAAGTTTCCAGCTAGTATCATTTCCCTTCAGGCTGAAACACTTCTTTGAGCATATGTTAGCGTTCTTTCTCCCCTTACTTGAAGATTAGTCTTCTAGCCATAGATTTCTTGGTTGCCAGTCTTATTTTCATTTCATCAATTTAATGATATTATTGTCTTGTCTATGATATTTTACGTTAATTGCATAAGATACCTATGTTCTGTGGTCCATTACAGTCTGTCGCCCATTGTTTCTGACCCGAGGTAAGTGTCACATCCGCAGCTGTCGTGCTGACTTGAAAGTGTCTCTGGTTAGGATGCACACAGCTCTGACCTCGGCTTGGGATGCATGGTGAATTCCTGTGTCAGCCTCTTCGCACCCTTCCCCAATGCTCCCACTGCAGGCACAGCTCTTTCTCCCTCACAACTATCTCTGAGGACGCCAGCACTTCCGTCACGAGGAATTGTCACCTCCACCGGCTTTGCTTGGGTTTCACCTGTGTGCAAGGATGACGGCAGGGTTTGCCGTGTCTGTCTGCACTCTCCCAGGATCACAGTCCCCAGACCAACTATTTTTCAATACAAAAAAAAAAAAAAGTTTCTTCATGAATCTTGTATAATCACTCACAGTGGGAAGGCAGGCTAACCCCTCTTAATTCTACCATGTCCACAAGTGAAAGTCCAATTGCCAAATACTGTCCCCATTTCTTCTGTTTCATCCAGACATCAGGGAAATATAAATAGACACATGTATGTATATTTCCCTAGTTCTTTCCTGATAGAGCTCAGCAATGGCACAGTCTTAGCAATGAGCACATCTAGCACTCAAATTTTGGCTTCTAAATATCAATAGTAAAACCTCTAAACATAATAAGAAGAGGAAGTGTGTTGGTCAGCTTTCCATCACCAAAATGAATACCTGAGGTAATAAACTTGCAAAGACAAGGTTTGTTTCTGCTCACAGTTTCAGAGGCTTTGATCCGTGTCAGTGGCCTCCTGGTGTCAGGCCTGTGGAGATGCATCGTGGTGGGATGTGTGGGAAAGCAAAGCTCAGCTTGTGGCTGGAAGCAAAAAAGAAGAAGTAAGAGATTGGAGCTCTGGCATCTCTTTTCAAGTCACACTCCTGTGACTGGACGACCTACTAGGCCCACCTCTTAGCGTTTCCACCATCTCTTAGAAGGTGAAGGTGAAGCTTTTAATACATGGAGCTTTGGGAAACATACGAATCCAATCTGCAGCAGGCAGGATATAAACTTATGTAGCTTGATCATTTTGCCTTCCATACAAAAACAATTATTGATGACAAGACATAATTGAACACATCACCTCATTTACAAGAATAACAGAGAAAAAATTCTCAGAGTAAATTTAACAAATAATGTTTAAAATTATGTAGTAAAATCTCTAAAGTTTTGTGGAAAGACTGCAAAATAAATGAATTAATAGAAAGCAAGGCCAAGGTCTTGGATAGGAAGATTCAGGATCAAAAGGTGCAATTCTCATTAATTTTTCAAATGTCACAGACCTCAATTAAAAAACTTTACATCTAGATAAGATCTTTCTAAAATCAATAAGGAAAAAATGGAGAATCATCAAAGTCCAGGATTGTGCTCATATATTTGTCCCCAAGTAGAGTATAAATTAATGACTACACTAATACACTGTACTTTCATCAACCCACCTTAAAATCATTAGCTTGGTCTTAAACCCCAAAACAAGACTTGCAGCAAACATTTTATTTCAAAAGGAAATAGAAGAAAGAAGCAGAAACATTATATGTTCTTGTATTGATACGATATTGATCTGTGAACCATGAGGATGAGCTTTGAAGTAGAGATAGATTAATTCGCTTCATTCATAAGTGAGCCGGAAACAGAGGATAGGAGGGAAGAAGATGTACTTGTTTCATCTGCTTGGTGGTGCACTGCCTCTGGCAGCCCACTGGGGCTTGGATACCTCTGTGTGGCACTTTCAGCCAGTACAGGGAACAGTTGGTGGCCTTGGGATCTGGAGTTGGAAGTGAGGGCTTCCAAATGGTCCAAAAATGGAAGTGGGGAGACAGCAAGGTGTGTTAGTTCTGTGCCCTGAGGTCGGCCATGCTCCGGAGCTCATTACTCTACCAGCATTTTCTCATTTCACTGTCATGCACCCTTTCAGAAGGACTGAGCACAGAGGATCGAGAAAAAGATCTTCAGTGAGAGAATAATCAAGTAATATTATAGACAAATAAATTCATCTTAGCAGTGAAGAAAATACTACATTGACAAATACTATGGGCTTGACAAATAACCTGAGGTCTAATTTATTTAAGAGCAAAACAGCTGAAAATCGCATTGGAAGTTATTTATTATTACTTATTATTTGAAAAGCACTTTTCCTAGTCAAAATTTTAAATTCTCTTTATTCATATTTTCTAAATTTAGACAGTTGTCTTCCTCAAACAGTAGAAGCTCTTCCAGTACATCAGGACTGATTCTACACACACGAGTCCACTAGTATCAGGGTTGGCTTTGCTTACCAAGGCTGAGCGAAGCAGAACTGAGAGCAGTCTGCATTTTGTCCTCTCTGCATTTTGTTTCCTCTCTCATGAAGGGATTCTGGATTATTATTCACTGCTGGGCATGATGCCAGAGTTCAAGGATTGTCAGGAAGAATGGCAACCCTCCTTAGATCAGGGGATCCCGGTAACAGACAAATGAAAAAAAGGAAGATGAGAAAAGGGTGGAGGCTGGGTGTGGGTTGCTGACTTTCTGAGTTTCTATTTTAGATCATTTGCATGGAATCAAGAGGGCGGATGCCATTTCTAGACTATTGTGAAAGCCACCAGAACAGGATCTGATATCCTGGTTCATTTTCTATCTATGCAAGTCCTGCATGGAAGCTTAACCAGGAAGAGAACTTTAGAGCTACTATTGTGAAAACATTACCTGAAGGTGTAACCTTACCCTGCATGTTGCAGCAAACACAGAAAAATGAGCGTAAATAAACTTTACATAGTTCACATCCATTCGAGGCTTCAGTGCAGAAAGTAACCATCATATTAGAGCTGGTGCTGTAGAATGTAAGATCTCCACTCTCTGGCCTTACTGAAACCACACTCTTCATTCTTACCGTTTGTCATCTTTCTCACAGGTTTGCTGTCTCTTATTTGTTTCTAAAGCACATATATCCTTCAAAGACCATCTTCTTTTTCTTTCTTTGTCAGTCCTTCCCTTAAACTCAGCTCCCACCCCTGCATAAGTAACCCCCAGACTCACTGAATTCTGATCCTGGCCCCTTCTGAGATCCATATGTGTATTCCCAGTCATGCGACATTTTAACTTATATGCCCAATCTATCTAGATGGGCCTTGTTTAAAACAACTTGGTTAAAACCTTCAGGTAATGTTCTTTCTATAAAGAGCATGAGTATGTTACAACAGATGGTCCAAATTGCCTTTTATATTCATAACCCAACTGTCTGCCATCTGAATGCCTCCAAATACCCAGACATCTGGAATTCTTTAATAATTAAAGAAGAAAAAAGTCAGAAAACCTCACCCATATAACGTCTTTCCTGATATCTCTAAGGATTCTTGGAGAAGAGGGAGCAGGTGGGATGCAATGAGAGGTTATATTTCTACCAGTCACCTCTCTTAGCCCTCACGCGCTCCAATTTCCTGCTGTGCTGAATTGGGGAGTTTAGGGGCTGCTTTCTTCTTTCTCTTGCACATGTTTCAGTGTCTCCCAGATTTTATCCCTCCCTTGAGCTCTGGAACAAATTTCCTAAATGCCTTTTCAACACTCAACTTGGATATCTAATAAGCATCTCACACTTCAAGTACACAAAACTGGAGTCTTCCCCCACCCCACACCTGTTTTTGTAATTTTCTCCACCTTAGAAAATGGCACGACCATTCATCTCCTTCCTGGAGCCAAAAAGCGGGGAGTCATCTTTGATTTTTCTCTTCCTTACGCACCCAGTGATCCATCTGCTCTATTTTCAAAAAACACTCTGAATCCAACCATTTCTCTCTCCCTCTGATAGGACCATCATCTTTTACCTAGACAATAGCAATTGCCTGATTTTCAACTTTTTCCATGCTCGGCACTCTGTGTTTCAACATTTTCACAGAAGTCACTGTGTTCCTCCAAAAGCACAAATCAAACCCTGTCACTCCTGAATTCTAAGCCATACAGTGACACCTCTTCCCAGTGAACACGAATCCAAACACATTGACTGACAAGGTCCTTCCTGCACCCGTCTCCACTGCCTCCCTCTCCATCTCCTATCACGGTTCTGGAAGCTCCAGCTTTTACGGCTTTCTTATTCTGTCTTAAGTCCAACCTCATTCCATCACTGGGTTTTATGGTTTGTGGCTAGATGTTCCCCCAAAACCTCATGTGATCGTAGGTGGGGCTTTTCAGAGGTGGCTGGATCTAGAGGGTGGGATGCTGGGATCAAGGGTGTGATGCTGGGATCAAGGGTGTGATTACTAAATTGGTCCACTGATTGGTCTGGCATAATTCTGGGTGTGGATAACAGGAAGACCCTCTGGGTGTGAGTGCTACCTGTGCTAAGGGCATGTAGCATGGACAGAATATAAGGGACAGAAAGGGTTGCTGTCGTTGCTTGCTAGTTGCTGCTTGCTACTTCACTGCTGGCTGCCTTCTTCCTGCTCTGCTTGTCATGAACTGTTTCTCCCATGCGATGCCCCTCTCCCATGCCACCCTGCTTTAGAGCCAGCCAACTATGGACTGAAACCTCTAGAAATTGTGAGCTGAAATAAACCTTTCCTCCTTTAATTTTAGTTGTCAGAAATTTTGTCTCAGCAACATGAAAAAGTAACTTAGACACTGAGTTTGTGCTTGATATTAGTCTCTCCACAGAATGCAGTCTCAGATATTTCTATTGCCTGTAACTTAGAATTTGTCAATAATGTGACAATATTTATGATTGATTTTATGGGATTTGTAGTGCCTGGATTGTTCTCAGCTCGAATGCACACTGTCATGCCTGGTCTATTTCCTGAGCCTGTATTTATAACTTTCACTCCCATGATTGACTTATTTGCTCCCTCTTTCATCGTTTGCCCTCCTCCCCCAGTCTGTGGAATATAACCTCAGTAAGGGCCCACAGCAGGCTCTCAGTCTGTGCCTGGAAATTCCATAAACATGTGGAACTCACTATCCAACTTCTTTCAACTTCACTTTTCCCATTTGTAAAATACAAAGAGTAACATGGTTGGGAAAAAGACACCTGTGAATTCTTACTACGCCCTTCTCTGTTTGTCTGTAGCAAATGCACCTGCCCTTTCATGTGGCCCAGCATGGTTACACCCTGGAGAGATACCCTTATCAAGTACCTTACCACTGTGCCCCAGTAAATCAATTTTATTACAGCCTAATGAAATTTTGATACCTTTTTGGAAAAGCTTACTATCTACATAGTACATTTAATTATATATTTATTAGAGATTAACTACGGTTGTATTCCTATACATACACTCCACGTTTAATGACCTAGTTCCATTAATGTGACTAGGTCGTTAAAAGAATTGGTTACTAAAAGAGGAATTGTATAAAGTATGTACACTACAATATTGAGAACAAAGAGATGGTCAAAGGCAACACCAACTTGATGACTTTGCTTTTATTTGCAAAACTCATACACACAGTACTGTAATGTATAACAGAACATAAAGCTATAGTACTATACTATGTACAGTGTACAGTACAATCAGCAAAAATTACTGAGTTGTATAAACAAGGTATACTGTACAGAAAAAGACATTGAGTGTCTATAAACAAGATGTATAGAACTGTACAAAAAAAAGATGGTTCATAAGTCCAAACAGCATGCCTCAGTTGCAGGTCCAAGCTCATTAAACAGGTAGGTTGTTAAATGAGGAATGCCTGTAGTTTACATGGATATATTCGTGTATTAGTTCTGTATACACAGACTGTTTGTCCTTGCAAACTAACGTAAAATGGATATTGTTCACATGTATATCATTTTTTGTTTCAGTTTCATTCTATTTATTTTTTAATTAGTACTTGTTTCAGTACATAATGCTTACATTCCTCGTGTGGAGTTGGTGCATGTACATAATACATTTTCATTCATTTTTATATTCCCTTTGTTTCCGCTCCCCCATCTCTTGATCTCTTTCCCTTTGAGAAATATGTGTCTCCCTACTTCCTGCTTTCTATCTTATGTTTTGCTGTTTGTTTATAATTTGAGTTTCTTTTATAAGAGAAACCATGATATATTTAAGCGTTCGTGTCTGATTTATTGCACGTAACATTATGGTCTCATTGCATCCATTTTCCTACAAATGATTTATCTTTCTTTATGTCAGAGTAGTACTCCACTGTGTGTAAATACCACAAGTTCTTTATCCATTCAGCTCAATTCTAAGATTTAGCTATTATCAATTGTGTTCCTATAAATATGGGTATCCATGTATGACTGTAATATGGTACCTTTAATTCTTTTGGGAAGATACCTAGAAGGGAATAGCTGGGTCAAATGAAATTTCTAGTTTTAGTTTTTTGAGGACTATCCACACTGATTTCCATAGTGGTAGTATTAGTTTACATTCCCACAACAATGTAAAAGGGCTCCTTTTTCCCCCAGTCTCACCAGCATTTGTTATTATTTGATTTCTTGATGATGGCTATTCTTTGTGGGGTAAGAAGGAATCTCAGTGTTGTTTTAATTTGCATTTCTCTCATGGCCAGTAGTGTTGAGCATTTCTTCATATATTTATTGGCCATTTCTACTTCTTCTGTGAAGTGTCTATTAATTTCATTTGCTCATTTTTTAATTGGGTCTTTTATTTAGGGGGCCTCTGGGGAGGGTTCTTTATATATTCTAGATAGGAGTCCTCTGAGGAACAGCTGGCAAAAAATTTTCCCATCCTTTAGGTTGTCTCTTCACTCTGCTGGTTGTTTCTTTTTCTGTGCAAAGCTTTTCGATTTGATATGAGCCCATTTGTTGATTCTTGGTACTTATTACAAGTTTTTTCCAGCATGATTAGGAGTGGCAGTGACAGCACTCATTAAAGTCTTGTTTTTGCATGATAATGATAGGTCTGGGCTTATATAATGTTCATTGTTTCAGGTGATGCCATAGATTGATGCCAAAAACATCAAGCTGTGTGATTCAGCATCAGCAAATCTGATAGTGCCTCCTTTGCACAAGAATGCTGCTCGCCCATTCAGACTATCTCATCTTACTTAACTTTTCCTAACAAATGGCAAGGTAGCACCTGGAGAAAGCTGAGTGGACACCACAGGACTTGACTGCACATCCCCAGCTGGAGATGCACTGACCCCAGCACTCACTTGGGGCCCAGGCCCCACAGCTCACACCTTAGAACCCAGTGGCCGTGGGCTGGGGCCCTGTTGGCCTTGCCTGTCATCCTTGAACAGAGAAGCTTGTTTTTATTTCCAGGTCCCGTAAACTTATGTCACTTGTAATTTGTCTTCCACCTGTGGCTTTTTCTTTGGAGGCTGATTCTGGTATCTGGAAGATTTGTACCAGAAAAGAAAAGACAACAGTCCACGAGAACAGCAGAGCCATCAGGAAAGAAGGATTTTGGCAGGGAGAAGCATTGGAGATAAATTGTAATCCAGCCCAAAACAATACACTCAAAACAGCAGTGTTGGAATCTCCATAATCAGATTGCCTAGGGCCATGCCCAATTAAAAGTTATCTTGTGTTATTTTGGCATATTTTCTGTAAAGCTTTGGGTGTCTGTCATATACAGATTCCCCTTCTGAGGTGCTCTTTACACATAGGTCACCACGCGACTGCACTACTCATTCATAGTTCATTGGCCACAAAACAAGGTCAACTGTAGAGCTTGGCCAGTAGCCTATTAGGTGGGATGGCAGGAAGGCTTGGGGAACTCATTCATTTTCTCTGTGTTATTAATGGCTGAACCTCTGATCTCCGGGGTGTGTGAACTCACACAGTAAACTTTGGGAATATAAACATATAGATGGAGTAAGTTGAAATGCAAAAGCTACATGATTATGTCACAACAATGGTAAGTATTTTTTTAAAAATGAGGGAGTGACCAGCAGAGTTTCTGTTGATCATTAAGGCTATTATCGATTCAGACCTCCTACTGTGTCATGCTTGCAGGGAGGACTGGTCATTTTTCTTTCTTCACAGATGACCTTAGAACGAACTCCCATTTACTAGGGTAAGCAGAGGACAGTGTTTTCCTTAAATTAAGCCATAAATGATAGCCTACTTAATAACTAACACACAGGGTTTTTAATTGTTTTTCTTTATCTTTCAGAGTCCTTGACTGCCCAGGGGCACTGAAGAGTCAAGATCCCTCATATTTTTACTTTCAAATAAATAAATATTATGACATCCCATGCCTATTGCATTGCTCAAGCTTCTCCAAAAAGACAGAACCAATAGAGTGTATGTGAGAGGGGATTTGTTAGATTGGCTCACATGACCAGAGGCTGAAAAGTCCCTCACTGGGTGTCTGCAGGCTGGAGAGCAAGGGAAATAGGAGGCTGTTCAGTGCAAGAGGCTAGAAGCTTCAGAACAACAAAAAGGCTAATGACGCCACCCTAGGCTGAACCCAAAGGGCCCCAAAGCCCCTGGAAAGCAGCTAGTAACAGTCTGCCCCCAAAGGCTAAGGAACTACCGTTATGTCCAGAGGAGACAGCAGCAATAAAATGTACTACCTCGGGGATGGAGAGAGTGAGAGAGAGATAGGTGCTGCTGCTGTCGTTTCTTTATTTTGTCTTGGCCTCCAGCCTGTTAGATAGAGCCACCTGCATTGAGAAAGGGCCTTCCCTCCTCAGTTTGCTGACTCACATGGCAATCTTCTCCGGAAACACCTTCACAACACACCCAGAAGTGTGTCTGGCCCCCGTCCAGCCAGGCAAGTTGACAACCAAAATTAACCATCACACCTGTCTAGGACCAAATTACCAGGAGGACATCCTTGGGTGGGCATCCTGAAATAACAACAAGAAAGAAAAACTGTCACACATTTTAAGAGAGAACAGATTATCCCAGTGTAAGGCAAGCATCACGGTCTTTGTCTTCCTTATATGCCATGACTATCTCCTCCAAGTAATAAGAAAAGAAATAAAAAAGATCAAAGGAAGGAAAGAAAGAAGGAAGAAAGGAAGGAAGAAATGGAGGGAGGAAGGAAGGGAGGGAGGAAGGGAAAGAATCCAGGCTACCCCAGCTATGTCTGCAGGCAGGGCTCTCAATCCTGAGAGCCTTACCTAGGGACAAAGTGGTAGATGGCTCCATGGTGAGAGTGTGTGTGGGTAAAAAGAGAAAGATTTTAAGGAATTCTCTACTGCAGTCGTGAGGGCTAGCAAGTCTGAACCTTGTAGCTCAGGCCACAGTTCTGGAAACTCAGGAAGGATTTCTGGCACATCTCAGGGAGAGTTCCCCCGTAGGAAACATCCATCTCTGCTCTTAGTGTTCGCAACTGATTGGACGAGGTCATGGGACTGTGCAGGGTAAACTGCTTTACTCAAAACCTAGTGGTTTTTATGTTTACCACATCTAAAAAATACCTTCACGGCCACATCTACACTGATATTTGATCAAAAAATTGTAACCTAACCAGTGACATATAAAATTAACTCTTACACATGCCATTAAATTAGATTTACTAGTTGGAATTGTTTGAAAAGGTGAGTGAAAAACTCCCTTTCTCTCTTCATAGGGAGCAGAGAAAGCTAGAACAATTGCTAAATTTAAAAAAAAGAAAAAAAAAAGCTAAATGTAATTGTGGATTCAGTTTGTGTGACGCGCACAGCTGAAGGGCTCTAGCCCGTCTCTTTGAGGAACACAGGTGGCACTCTAGCGAGGGTTTCGGCTGGGGAATCGAGGGTTTCGCCCTCGTGTCTCAGACCTGACTGACAGGTACACATCTCCAGGGCTTGCCAGGAGGTGCCGCATGGAGGGAGCACGTGGGGCTGCAGTACGCGCTCACCTCCCCATGCCCAGGGCCCTGGTGGGCACTGAGAACTGTGTTCAGGCAAGACATCTGGCTTTCTTCTTTATGCAAGGGCCCCGAGGATTAAGCAAAAGCCCCCTACTCCTGGGAGGCTGTGTTCAAATTTGCACAGAGATGTCTTAGAACCCTCCCGATCCACACGCACCTCTGTATCTTTAAACCCAGTCTTCAAGACTCTCATCCAGTGATTCCGAAAGGTCTCTCCTCACTCATGAAGCAGAGATTACTGTAGGTTAAGTGCATAATTAGCTTTCTATTCTTCCAGTTGCCAGATCTACCGCCTTTTCTTGCTGGTACAGGCCCTGTGTCCCTCTGAAAAAAGGCTGCCTCCTGAGTCTATTTTTCTCTAAAATCAGAGGTAAGTATGCAGATTTTGTCCCTTTTATGCCTCGCTCCACTGACATATAATAAAAGTGCCTTTCTTCCTTTGTTTTCTCCTTCCTTCCTTCCCTTCCCCTCCCTGGAACCATGTCACAAGTTCTCCTCTACTGGTTTCAAGAAAAAAAATCCCTGCTAATTGTCTGTCTTCACCTTTCAAAATATTCAGTTTACCCTAAATCACTTTTTTTTCCCCTTTCATCAACTATGTAATATCTGTACTTTTCATCTTACTTCTTCGTCATTATTTTTCCCTTTTTTATCAACCTGGACCAAGACCCCGTAACTGCCCTTCAAAATCTCCTGAGAATTAATTGTGTTTGCGCAAAAGTGGAGGTCTCCACCTTGAAGGTATCCGTGGAATGCTTTCCTCTTCCTGCTGAAGGTGGGTGGGTACCGCACCTCCTGGAACTCCGAGTTAATCACGTTGTCAATTAGGCCAGGACACTCCTGTTCTCTGAGGTAGATCACTTCCTTTTACTGGGTGATGTTTCACCCTGGCAATTAATGTGTCAGGAAATGGTTTTACATGGCTATGGTGATTTATTATTTCCTATGAGCAAATCACATATCCTGTGATAAGTTGCAAAATTAGGAATTAGAGAGGAACTTTCATCAAAACAACAACTGTGACAAAATCACTTTCAGACCAAGTTCTTGGTTATGAAAGTCATGGCAGGAATTGGGACTATACCTGGGAAGAATGGTATAAGGGGCCACCCATGTGGGATGCATGTGACAGCAGTGCCCTTGCCGTGCACGTGGCCTGTCCTCACACTTCTCATCCCCAACACCCTCCACTCCAAAATGAACCAGGAAGCAGCAAGAGAACATCTGCCACTGCCCGGGGAAAATGAATTCCTGGTGGCAGATGGCAGGAAACTCATAGGCAGGCAGCTTTCTGCCCCAGCGTCTCTTACCTGGCTGTGAGACTCTCATTATTTTGGATGCGGTTGCTATCTCTAACAATACCTTCTGGGCCTGTGAGATGGCTCAGTGACGTAAGCTCCTGCCCGGCAAGCGCAAGGGCCTGAGTTCGACTCCTGGAACCCGGTGATATCGCTCAGCAGCACGGGCGCCTGCTGGTGCGTGAGGTCCTGAGGTCGGCCCCCGGTACCCACAAAAAATAAAAAATAAAAAAAAAAATATTTTCCAATTATGAATATCATCTTCAAATCCTTGGGCTTTGTGGCCATTAGATCATTCATTAATCGTTGCCAACATCCTAGGATAGTAAGGAGAAGCCTCATTTTGGAGCTGAGAAAACAGAGGCTGAAATGTATTGATGAAGTCACTCACAGTCACCCACGTCTTAAGCCACTAAGCTGTTCTGCAAACCCAAGCGAGGCTGGTCCCAAGTCCTGCTTCTATGGAGCTCACCCCACACCCCAGCCATGCGCCACCACACATGGAGATCTGGGGTGGCAACATTCACACCCCTGGGCCTGAAGTCACCAGGCCTGGGACTAAGCTGATCCCTGTCACTTGTCAGCTGTGGCAGGTCACCTACCTTCCTTATGTGTCAGGTGGAATACAGTAATACCAGCCTTACCTTCAGCATCAAATTCAATAGCGCATGGGAAACCCTTGAGAAACTGAAAGTGTAAATAAGAACCAAAATGCATAATAGATATTGTGAAATAGGAAGAAATTGTTCAGAAGGATAGGGGAATGGTGGGGGGAATACAAGAAAAAAAAGGATAAAATGAAAACAAAGCTTTGTTAATAAGGAGGGGAAAGGCCAGGGATATAGCTCAGCGGCCCAGCACCTGCCTGGCAATTCTAAGATCCTGAGTTTGATTCCTGGTACCAGATAAAAGCAAAAAAAAATAAATAAATAAAAGACCAAAAAAAAAAAAAATGGGAGGGGAAGAAAGATTGAAGTGTGGGGCGATTCTGGGAATAGGAAAATAAAAGAGGAACTAAGATATATCGTGTACAGGCACAAGTTCCTATGGTAAAAGTGATCATTACGTATAACTAAATGGTGGCAATAAACTTAATAAAAAACAAACAGAAAATTGCATAGTGTTGCTTCAGTATAGGGCAGGACATTGCTTTGTGAGCACTGGGAAGTCACTTTGTAATGTTAATATTCTGGCTTTGAAAATGATAATAAGTTGCTCAAAGATGAAAATCAGGCTTATTATAAAGGGGGGGGCAACTTGCTCCCAGAATTCATCCTGTGCTCAACATAAAAACTGCTTTTCGCCACACCCTTGAGGCTCTGTGCATGCTTTAGCTGATCAGCTCGCCCTCTGTCTCTTGGAGAGATAAGGTAGGTAGCACGCACACACAGCTCCGGGTGTCCCCACAGGAGTTCCAGGAGGGCAGTGCAGTGCACACGAGCTGAGAGGAGGTGCAGACCAAGGGAGGCAGGAAGGTTAACTGACCCAGCTCTGCCCAGGGTCACTTACAATAATCTGTCTCCAGGTTTCCCTTTGTTTACATTATTTCCATCTATCTCTTTCTATAAGTCACCTTACCTGTCCAATTTTTCTGAGGTAGGTAGTCATTAAGCCAGGGGAGAGAACCATTTCTCCTCTGATTTAGTCATTGATTTATTTATCTATTACCCTTTTTACACATTCTTTGATGGCACAGATTTGTCCCTGCGTCTTGTCTACACTGGTAAGTTCAATAACTACCAAAAGAATGAGTTTATTTCTTCGTTTACATGAAACATTTTAGTCTTCAGTCAGGTTTTACTACAGTTGGAAATGAATGAAAATACTACTTAAAAAAAATTATTTCACCTGCTATGGTGGCACACATCTGGAATTCCAGCTAATTGGGAGGCCAAGGCAGGAGAGAGCAAGTTTGAGGTCAGCCTGGGCAACTTAGAGAACTTCTTTCTTAAATAAAGTAAAAAGGGCTGGGGTATAGCTCAGTGGTAGAGTACGCTTGGGTTTAATCCTCAGTACTGCAAGAAAAGAAACTATTTAGAGTAATAAACATCACAACTGCCCTGGTATGTTTCTCTCTGTGTCTCTGTCTCTCTGTCTCTTCCGTCTCTGTCTCTCTTTGTCTCTCTTTCCACGTATACACCACATGCACAGAAACACAAGTAGTTGTGTAATCATCAATGAGACCATCTTCGTTGCGTAGCTCATCAAGGCATAATACTAAGGAAGACTTATCAAACAAAGCTCAGGCTATTTCCTCTTTTTTTCATGAGAACCACCATCAGGGTCCTAACATAAAACTCTTAGGGCTGCCATCGCAAATTACCGCAGACTCCGTGGCTTCCAACAACAGCAATGGATTCCCTCACAGCTCCGAAGGACACCAGTCTCAGATCTGAGGGAGCAGAGCCACGCCGACCCGGAAGCGTCCAGGGGAGAACGGCTTCCGCACCCTGCTTTTTACTTCCGGGTCGCCCACAACCCTCGGCCTTGGCTGGCAGCTGCCTAACTCCAACTTTGCCTCTGTCATCAAATGTCGATGTCCCTGTGTCTTCATGTCATCTTCATATGGCATACGCCTGTCTCCCCAGCCATAGCAGAGACAGGGCCAGCCCGCTGCAGTGTGATCTAATCTCAAATTGCTCCCGCGACAACTCTCTTCCCAAGTCAGTTCACCACATGCTGCAGGTGGGGGAAGGGCATGACTTTGCGGGGTGTCTTAGTTACTTTTCTTGTTGCTGAGACAAAATACCTGACACCCAAAGTTAAAGGAGGAAAAGGTTTATTTGGCTCGCAGTTTGTGGAGGTTTCAGTCCATAATCAGCTGGCTCCTGGGCAGGGTGGCGCAGAAGGCCATTACAGAAGACAGTTCATGGCACCCACCTTGGGAGGGAGTCAAGGGTCCCTTATATTTTATGCAGGCTACCCGCCCTAGGGTGGGTGTAGCACTCACGCCCTCAATCCTAGGCAGAACTATGCCAAACCAGTCAGTGGACTGATTTACTGATCGCACACCCTTAGTCCCAGGATCTCACACTCTAGACCCAGCCACCTCTGAAAAGCCTGCCCCCATGACTACATGAGGCTTTGGGAGGACATCGAGACACAGCCATAACAGGGGGACGGGACATGATTCCACCCAGTACCAGTTCCCAATGGGGCAGTAGCCACAAACCAAAAACTCAAATGCTTTTGTTGCTTTGACAGAAAATTTTTAAATAACTCTGCACCTATAGAAATGGCTTTGGGAGTTGATTCCGGTGAAAGAAATGGACAATTAGAGCTAATCTCTTACTGTATAGCAGAATTCTTCATGCTTTACTTTTAGTTAGGATGGTATACTTTTGCTATAATGTTGATATATAATACCTGGGCTCTATAATACTGAGTACTGTAATTACATCTTATCTTCATGAATCTATAAAGAACTTAAATAGAAAAGTTTTTCTCACAGTTTAGTACCAGTTCTCATTTGGTATCAAGATATGACTTAAACTGACATAGACTTTTTATAATATAAATGTTTACAGGTCTCACTGCAAAAATATAAAGTTTGATTAAGGGGTGCTCTCCAGACCCCACTTGAAGTTTTATGTTATATAGTATGTACCCTCCATATTTCTATTTTGAATTCTAATAAAAAATGTGAGCTCTCAAATACAGCTCAGCCCAAGGGGTTTGAATAAACAAATAGGCCTCATTCCTTCAGTTAATATTTTAAATCAAGTAGAAAGCTGCCACCACTTGCTTTGAGCACTTGCAGGCCAGTGGTTCCCAGATATGCCTGGACACTGTACTCATCTAGTGAGCTTTTAAAAATCTAAACGCCCAGGCTTCACCCAAGCCGAGTTCCCCTGAATCACTTGAGGTGGGCGCTCGGTATCGTCTCTCATCCTACTACCAGGTCCTGAATGTAGCCCACACAGTGTGAAGGACAAACGCAAGCGAATACTAAGTGGCCCTACAAAAAACAAAAAGAGCCCACGGGCTATGCGCTGAATCATGTCCCTTGAAAGGATCTGTTGAAGTCCTACCTGCTAGAACCTCGGAATGTGATCTTAATGTAAATAAGGTCACTGCAGGTGTAGTTAAGAGGAAGTCATACTGTTGCAAGATTGTCCCTTCATGCAAAATTGCTATATCCTTTTAAGAAGAGGAGAGAGACACCGAAAGATGGGAATGCAATGAGAAGACACAGAGACATCCAGGGAGAGGGTGGTCAGGGGCAGATCCTGGAGAAAATAAGGAAACTTGAAAGAGATAAGCAAGGAATCGTCCCTGCAGGTTGCAGAGAGAATGTGGCCCTACTGACGCCTTAATTTTGGACTTCTTATCTCCAGAACTGTGGGAGTAGAATTCTGTTGCTTTAAACCACCCAGTTTACGGTTCTTTGTCACACAGCCTTAGCACACACCTCGTGCATGGGAATGAGCCACTGTGCTGTGTTTGGGAGGTCTCCAGAGCCCCGGAGCTCCACCCTGAGCCGCTATCCATGGAGATCCAAGCACTGCAGCCAAGGGTGAATACAAAGGGGCAGCAGCTCTCCCTGGGAAAGAGAAATAGCAGTAACTAACATTTATTGAGGGCTTAATACAGTCCAGGCACACATTATCTACACTAATTAGTTTAATCCCCAACAACTCTCTGACGTAAACACAGTTTTATTCTCATTTTCGAAAAGAGGAAGCTGAGGGTTCCATAGATCAAATAACTTGCCCGGTGATGCTTCAGAAACAGGAAGATGAGCAATGGTTTGCACTCCGTTGTATGGGGCCCTTGGCCTCCAGGTTGAACTTCAGCTGCCGAGGGGCGCTCCTGTCAAGGGCAGAGGTCTCACCAAGGGAAGTCCCTGTGAGAGTCCAGCTGCCAAAGTGGGAGTCATTCTCTGCTGTGACAAGCGCAAGAGTTTGGCATCCAGCTCCTGCAGCTGCCAGGAAGAATTAAACACAGTTAAGGAAAGCAAAGGAAAGGCACCAACAAGAAGGCCAGCAGTGGCGGCAGGAGGAGGGAGGGCCCAATTACTACTGGTTGAAGTGCAAGGAAAATTGAAGTTGGTGATGGTTCAAGGTTATGTTGAAATTCCAGAGCAGTGGGCTTGCATAACCATGAAACATGGAAATTAAAGCATTACTGATGTTCACACTGTTTATTTCAGGACTTCACTTTGTCCCAACAAGTCTCATTTTGGTTACGCATTTACCAACAGTGAAAGAGGAAAAAGATGGAGATGGGCGTGTGTGTGCGTGCGCACACGGGCTTAAAAATGTCAACAAATTAGTAATAGGAAAAACTAAGAAAAGTACAATACAATCTCCCTTGTCTGCTTCTGCCTATACCCATTCGTATTAAGTAAAATTTATTAGGGGCCAACAATTTTAAAGTAATTTTTAATCAGAAGCTTTCTGAATTCCCCTACCAAAGCCTGGTTATCTTCACTGGATTTATTGAACATTTCTTATATTTCAGCCACGGTCAAAGTTAATCCTCATAATAGCTTTATGAAATACGTATGATTATCACTGCTTTGAAGAGTAAGAAGCTAAGCTTAAAAGGGGAGATAACTGGCCGCAGTTAACAAAGCTAAGAGGCAGACACGGGATTTGAACCCAGGGCTGTCTGTTGAAGTTGAACACTAGAGCTCCTTCACCATGTTACTCCCCTGCCCCGACTCCTCCAGCTCATGGTGCCCACCCTGTACTGCCCGGTGCTGCCCACCCCTTAGCACTCATTACAGCTTTGTGAGTGCTTTGTGTGGCAGGGACTAACTGGATGACTATTTTCTTCAGAGTCAAGATCTTTATCACACCACAAAGGAGGCCCGGACTGGTCCGCTGCTCTAGGATCCGATCACAACCTCTTTGTCAGTGTGACGGCTTGAAAGAAGCAATAGTTCCTCCCAGCCTTTCCAGAGAATGACACAGGAACGCTCAACTAACACTCCCGTGCAATTTTTGTAGCAAAGTACTTATTTGCTAGATACAGACTTAACTACCGTTTGAAGAAAAAAAAAAAATTATATTGGTGCGCAAAATTTGGTTTTGTTCAATCCTTTTAAGCAAAAGAACAGGAAAAGCGCTGTCCTTCCCTCGCTGTCACAGAGCACGTGGTAGGGCCCTGAGAGAGAGGATCTAGTGGTTAACCTACAGCAGGTATTTGTTATGCCGTGCTCTTTCAGGAAATAGATAAGTGACTAGAAGACCAAATCCAGCAAAATTGCTTTTTTTAAAAAAGGTCAGAAATGTTGTAGAGGCTCACAAAAATAAAAAAAGAAGGCTGATGGAAAACAGAATTTCACAATTCAGACCAAACCAGCCTTATTTGCAGAAAATACACCTTAAATGATTATGATACTTTCTGATCAATTGACAAAAGCGATAGAAAGTAGTTTCATGTCCCCTGACAGTGTGCAATGTTTGCCCTCACTCCTGCGTGTGTTAAAGACTATATTTTCTAACCCTGTGCACCTGAGCAAAGCCACACTGTGAGCTCTGAACAGTGAACTGTGAAGACGGTCACCTCGGGGACGCTGCTCTGCCGAGCAGACTCGGTCTCCCGCTCCCTCTGCTTCCAGGGGTCTCTTTCTGAGACAGCGGAGACATAAAATCAGCTGCATTGTGGAGCTACAGGAAAGTTAGCCCCAGAGAGTCCCCTGCACGTAGCGGCTCTCATGTGCATGAGTGACGTGAATCAGCAGGAAAAAGGTGTGATCCTGCTGCTTTGCGAAGTGGGTTTAATAATGAAGTTAGTTTCTTTAATAGATATAGCGATATCGTGAAATTTAAATACAACTGATGTTCACACTGGTTCATGATTTCATTCTCCAGCTATGTCTGGACAAGCCTGATCAAGTCACATACTAACCACTGTATTCGTATAAGAGCTTTGTTGATATTCGTCTGTTGGTGCTTTGTTTTATATTTTGCTAGTTGTTACTCATACTTATTATTTCCCTTATTTATTTCTTCGCTTACTTATTTTTATCAGTACACGTCTGTAGTATACAATGTTCACATTCCTCGTCAGGAGCTGGTACATGTATAAAACACATCTGAATTCCTTTTTCATTCCCTTCCCCTCCCTCTATCTTTCTGTTCCTACCTATTTTGGATTTGCATTATTATGTTTTTCCAGCTTCCTTAAATCCTCAGGTTTTAAGGATTTCTTGGATCACTGATTTTAGATCCTTCTATTTCAATATAAGCGTTTGCTACTCGGTGTGCACTTGAATAAACACATATTCTGTTATTATTGGATGAGGTATTTTATGAAAACCAGTGAAGTCAAAGTGCTTAATGGTGTTCTCCACTGAAATCTTCCGTATCCCTAATACAGTATTTTGTTTCTCAAATTGTCCTATGGATTGCTTAAAGAGAAGTTTAAAATCTTCCACTACAGTTGTGAAATTTTCTATTTCTCCTTTTATTTGCCAATTTGTGTTTTACCAATTTTGAAGTTCTGCTATTGGCTTCATATATATCCATGATTCTTATGTATTTTTGATGAACTGACCATTATGTCATTACAGTATATCCCTCTTTCTGGTTACCATTTTGTCTTGAAGTGTTCTTTGCTGATATTCCTTCAGCTCTCTCAGCCTTCTTACATATTTTCCACTTATCTGTGTCTTCATATTTAAAGTTATGTCTCACTGATAAAGTGTGGCTGGGTCTTTCTTTTAAGAATTCAATCTGAAAATCTCTGCACTTTAATTGTAGTATTTAGAGCATTTACACCTAATATTATTTTTGAAACAGTTGAATTTAAGTCTATTATTTCATTATTTGTTTTCTGGATGTCCTCTCAACTTTTGTTCTTCAATTCTCCTTCTCTAAATTCTTTTAGATTAACTGAATATTCTGAGAATTCTATTTCAGTGTATCTGTTAATTGTTTGCTATATTCTTTCCATTAATTTGAATGGTGAAAAGATTACAACATGCATCTTTAACTATTGAGAGTCAATTTAGTATTAATATTGCATAAATTCCCCCAAAACCATAAGAAGTTTGCAACCATATGTAGTCATTTACCCCTTTTATTGCTCTATATGCAAAACTTTTCACATGTGTTTCATCTAAATAAATTATAAAACTCCATAACATATAATTATAATTTTTGATTTAAAATTATATACATTTTTAATTAAAAAGAAAATGTAGAATTTTATATTTATGACTTACAGGGCTCTTCATTCTTTCCTGCAAATTTGAGTTTCCAAGTGGCATCATTTTTTCTTAACCCTAAAGAACTGCCTTTAGCACCTTTTAGGTATAGGCTTGGTGGTGATAGACTATCTTACTTTCTTTTTACCTGAAAACGTTCTTCATTTTCTATTTCATACCTGAGGAATATTTTCACTCAGTATAAAATTCTAGGTGAGTTTTTTTACTTTGTTTATTTGTGTTTTTTTTTTTATATTTAGCCTTGGAAAACATTGCACTACTTTCCAGTACCCATTGTTACTGATCAGAAGTCATATATAGTTTGAATGAAACTGTTGTCTTCCTTTACATATGTGTATTTATTCCTCGGCCTATTTTCAATTTATCTTTGGTTTTGAGAGTTTGACTATCAAGAGCCTAGCTTCATGTTCTTTTCATTTATATCTTCCTTATTTATAAAACATATGAATCTAAAATTAATTTCCTCTTTTTTTATTAACTTGGGTAATTTCAACAATTATTTCCTCAATTTTTTCTGTACTAGTACCTATCTCTTATTCTCATGGGGTAGCAATTACAGTATGTTTAATCTTTTGAAATTGTCCTGAAGATCCCTGAATCTGTTAATCCTTTTTAAACATGTTGATTTCTTCATTGTTTAGATTGAATGATTTCCATTTATTTATGTTCATGTTTACTGTCCTTTTGCTCTATCATTTCTATTCTGCTGTGAAACCCATTACATGATTTTTCTAAATTCCAAATGTTTTATTTTTTCATTGTAAAAGTTCCATTTGAAATTTTTCAGAGTAGAGACTCTGGATTTTGTCATCTCTTTAAGATAACATTCATCTTCTTAGGGCAGAAAGTTAAATTGGCTGAAATAAAACTACAAACTATGTCTCCCTCGTACTTGCATATAGCAGAATTTCATCTCTTTTCTTTTAGCCTTTGCTGTGCTGCTTGGAGTCTGATTCTTGAAGTCAAAAATCTTGCAAATGTTCTGAGTTTTCTCAACCCAGCAGAGAAGACCTATTGCATCTGGTCCTTTCTGCAAGGCTACCCCGTGCTGGTCCCTTCTGCCTAGTGTTGATTCCTCTCTAGTATTTGCATGGTTTGCTCCCTTCCAAGTGCCTGGAGGTATGTGGTCTTTATACTTTTTTATAGTGTTTACAAATCTCAGCACAGGAGGGTTAGTCCGATGGAAGCCGCTCCGGTAGTACCAGAAACCAACCCATCAGGCTACATCAGGATGAGCTCTTGTAGTCAGTACTGGCACTTGAAAGTGACTGAGGCTGTCTTAATTCACACATACATGGCACCAACTGCAGTACATTTTTTTTGAATTTTTTTAATATTCAGTTTGGTTTTGGAAGTGGAGCTTTTTGAGCTTTCATATTTAAGATGTTTAAAAGTGTAGTTTCATTTTGTGGGCTTTCATGAACCTTCTGTGAGGTACTGATATTGTGAAACAAAATTTTGTCAGTTATGGTAAGTTTCAGAAAAATAACTCCTGCAAAGTGTGAAAATTATTACATTTATCATTGATTCTAATAATAGGACCACAGTTTCCTCCCCCTAAAGGCCCCTTGTGACAGCCTCAAGATAAAATTTTTCCTCGCAGTTTAAATTATTCCAGACATTTTGCATTTCTCCGTATTATGCTTTTAAGTCTTAAAAATTGTATCCAAAGCAGGAGACCCTCTGCGGAAGCACTGCGATGTTCTGTAGTGCCCCTACAGAGTGGTGCCCGCCCACTTTCAGCCCTTTCTCTAAGCCCTGCGTGCCCCAGCCACTTGCAAGCATCTGGACGTGAAAAGCGGATGTTGTTCCACTCAGTGCAGTAGAATTAGAATACTGACGAAGTTGCTCTTGCTTTGATCTTTCACATATTTAACATTCACTGAGAAGTTTCTCAGACTCTCCTAGCAGGATTTACAAATTCATTTTATTCTCATCTTTGACAGATGAGGACAGAATACCTGTGGCTCAGATATTCGAACTATTAGTAGATAAAACATACAGTCTAAAAAATTATATTAAATTGTCCAACTTCACACTGGAATCATATACATTAATTTGTAGCAAAATCCTCAAGCACGTTGGGAATTTGGGGAATTGGAAGATTTTCTTATTAATTCAGAGGCTCAATTCTCCATTCTCCAGAGCTTGTTTGGATGTTCTATCAGGGGAGCTCAGCCCCTCCTGTACCCTTGACCGAGGAAACTGTTCTCCCTTCTCGGGGGTGGTCGTCCTCTTACACCGAGCACTCAGCTTCAGGAGTGACGCACATGGAGCGGTGAGGGAGGAAGGGGACACCAGCCCAGCCAGCCAGATCAGCTGAATCAACCCTGGAGATCAGTGGGGTGACGGATGTTGCAGCCAGATCACCCCTGCATCCTCAATTCTCCATTCTTAAATGTCTTCTTGCCATTTCAAGTATAGAGCTGCTTTATTCCTATTTCTCTATCATCTTTACTTTTGCATCTCCTCCAGGTCTTTCGTTTCTCACCACTAGGTCCCACTGTCACCTTTGTCCCCCAGGGCTCCCTATTGCAACAGCACCAGTTATGATAGTTCAGGTTATGATAGTTCCGGGGTTTCTTTCTTTCATTCTTTCTTTCTTTTTTTGTGGAAAATAGTAGAATGAAAAAGAAACCTATTTTGCCTTCGGGGTGTGAGATCAGTGAGAAAACATTTTCACTCTTCCTAGATTAATTATTCTGTGGGCATTCTGCAAGAGTCTGCACCCCTCTGGTCGTCTCACTGGGATGTATTTAAACTTGCTAGAAAAAAAGAGAAGAAAGAAAACCCCAAGACGTCCTGACACATGCACAGAAGCACAGCACACCGATGGCAAATGGAAAGTCGGCCTGTGGGAAATCAAGGTCATATATGTAAATAATTTCAACAATATGTGGACTAGCCCAGAAGAGAACCACTTACTGCTTGATCTCCAGGGCAGGGAAAGGAGCTCTAACTTAGCTACATTGCCTGGAGAGCTTTCAGGAAATTTTTTATCACAAAGATTGGACATTTCAACTGAGTCACACCCCTCTCTCTCCCTTCACACTAGCAATTCTCTCTGCCTGTAGCATCCTTTCTCCAACTCTTTCTTTGCATGACTGACTTCTACTCTTCAGGTTTAGCTTGAGATTTAGCTACTTATATGACCACTCGTGTAACAGTAAATGTGCTGTTTTCTAAAATCACAGTCCCTTCTTTCCTTCTTATAGTCACCTTCCTTTCATTGTATGCATTTTATTACTTTATGTACTCTTTTCTCTGTTTCCTCAACTTGAATGGAAGCTCAGTGAGGGCAGAAATCTGAGACTTGTTTACAATTGTATCTCAAGTGTGTAGCTACATGTCTAGCACATAGTAGGCGCTGTATAGTTATTGGCTAAAGAATTTGCAGTGTATTTCTTGTTTGCATGTCTATTGTTTCCATTAGATTATGAGTTTCTTAAAGAAGAATCCTGTTTTATTCATTTTACAAGTATTTTTTCCCAGTTTGGCAATTCCTCCTGCTCTTATACCTACCACAGTAGATGCTCAAACACATTGCCTTTTCATGAATAAACATGCACATTGTTACTTATCCTTTTACCCACCACTTTTAATAGAGGGAAGATAAAGATGTTCAAGTTTTTAATGGATTTTTTATAGGTACATGTTTATAATACAAAATATTTTACATTCCTTGTGTGGCGTTGGTACATGTACATAATAGATCTTTATTCCTTTTTAATCCCCTTTCCTTCCTCTCCCTCCTTCTCTTGATCTCCTTCCCCTTTGAGAAACATCTATCTCCCTACCTCCTATTATCTATTCTTTATTTTGCTTTTTATTTAATGTGTCAAATCTGGAGGAACTATTGGCCACTGAATATAAAAAAAAATTTCATGATTTATTCATACTAATCATTCCCCTCACCCTGCTCATCAGGGCAATTGTAATAACTTCTTGTAGGTAGATATCTTTCTTCACTACTAGACTGAGAATTCCTTGAGTGTTAGAATCAAGTCTTTGATTTCTAACACCCAATCTAATAACTGTGGCACAGAATTTGAGCTTAATTGACACTATCAAATAATTAACTGGTTAGTTCCACAGTTAATTAAAACTGCTGAGTACTTTGTAAGTGTGAATTGCTCCATGAAGGCAGCTATCTTTGTTTTGCATACTGTTTGTATTCAGAGCACCTGAAACACTCAATAAGCTTTTGTTGAATGAATACCTGTGGTCACCCATGTCTAGGTGAACACTTGGTCCCTACAGACAAAATCCAATTAAGAGAGTGAGCTTCCTGCTGCTATCTTAAAGAGCTGAGAGCTGCAGGCAATACTCCTTTGAGTATTAGTTCATATTCTCATGCCTCAGTTTAAGAAGCAGACGTTTCATTTATCCAGGTATCCCTGGCCTGTCCACCCGGTGGTGAGAAGTGACCTTCAGCAATAAGCAGTGGAAAGGACATCTTGCATGAGCAGAAGAATAAGGAATTAAGGTTTTCAGACTCCAACCAAGAAACATAGTCTACTTATTTATGATGGAATTTTATTTGCATGTCAAGCTCTATCCTGCCAGGAATAGAGCTATGTGAGAAAGAAGGGGAAAAATATGACCACCACAACACTGGCAGAAAAACACATTTTCACAGGTTAGCAATAAAGCAAACCATTTGTCATTCTTGCCTCAAATTTTTTGGCTTATCCATGAGGCAATTCTTGAGTAAGAAGGAAGAGAAAAGAAGAGTGGCTTAGGAGAGAGGAGAAATCATAAACATTGGAAAAGGGTGAATATGGCTAGGTGCTGCTAGAGGCCTAGTTTTCTAAAACCTTCAAGCAGGATTTTTAAAACATTTTTGTGTGCTTGCTTTCTGTATCTGTTTCTTTCTTTCTTTTTTATTGAAAAGCATATTTTCCTATCCATCGAGATTTATAGTTTTCTGCCAACTACTTCACTGGAACAAATTTTCCCTTTAATTTAACAATGCACATATTAGACTGTAGTGTACCCATAAAGACTTTTTCTCAGATAATGCCTGTAGAATGCATTTCTTAGGACTTGAGATGAATCAAAATGTAGCCCACAATTTGGAACCAAGTAGCTCTCACTTATTTATCAGCAAACGCATTTGTGCCTCCACCATCTCAACCAGATGAATTGCACATCTCCAGGTTCTGACAACCACATAATCAAAGGGTTCTTGAGGATAATGGGATTGTCGTTGATTTTTTTCTGGCTCATTGGATCTTCTGTATGGCTTTATCTGCTAGCTGGGGCTTCAAGAAGTATTCTGCTTCATTGTCGCATCATTGCCAGACCCATAGACTTCATGGCAGCTGCCCTAGCCACTAAAAAAAATGAAGGCTTAAAAAGGGATTTAAGAAGGGAGAAAAATTCTTAATCATGCTTTCATAACTTTTGCTGAACAGTTGGTTTAAATTTCCAAATAACCCCTTTCAAAAGGATAGTATCAAAACACATGCAAAAAATAAGAGTCTAAATAAAGCACAATAAATTATTGCATTGCTAAGGTATTAGATTTCAAAGAAAGCAGAGAGTACACATAAGGATATTAGAGTGGACTATATTGGATCTGTGGGAATTGCTGTCAGATATTGACGAAAACAGAGAGACTGTAGGAGATCAAATAAAAGAGAGAAATGATTACATTTGGAAGAACAATGAAATACGTGGCCAACAGAGATTTCAAATGTAAGCTAATAACAATCCACGAAAGAACAGAGTTGGAGCACATCCCACATCTTTAACCACACTTACAATCATTCAGCATCTGTAAAAATTTTTACATAGCATTTTGCCTCATTGCAAAATTTGCAAAATACATATTTAATAGGTTTAGCATGTCAGTCAGTAATTTTGTCCACAGGCAGTGCAAAGGATTTGTGTTTTACAAACTGAGTTGGGTACTGGGGACACTGCTCTTTCAGGGGCCCCCAGCTGCAATCGTGGATCTTTCCCAGCCCAGAGCTGCTGTAAACAAGGGTGCCCTGTCCATTTCAGTGTCCCTACACTGGAGAGAAAATGTGTTGCCTTATACTTTCCATCTTCTTTCTCCTCTGTGTTCATACCCTTTGTCCTGAAAGGAGAGAGTCCATTTTTGAGATGTGGGTTGCCCTCCCTACTTTACCAATCACTGAAGAGTTTGATGTGAGATTTCCCCAAAACACGTTTTCTTGTCTAATAGGAACATTTCAAGCATTACATTCTAAATGATAAAAGATTACTCAAACTGAAACACAACTTGAGGGGGGAAAAATAATAATGTAAAAGCCAGCTGGGACAGTCACTGAGAAGCTGAGGTGGGTCGGCAAACTCTCCTCAGGCAAGATCGCCAAGTCCACCTGGTACTGAAAGGCCCCTCGGTGATCTTGTTCAGTTAAGATAACATGGTCACAGCGTGAGTAGCAGCAGACTGGTTCATTTCGATCTTATAGATGTTGCTCTGTGACATGATGCAAGCTTTTCTAAGTGCCTGAGTTGCATCTGCCCTCTGTTCCCAAACCTAACTGTCTGCACTTGTCCTAGGAGAGTAATTAAGAAAAGACAGTAGATGTCAAAGGCTTGCTGGAGGGGAATCCTGAACCAATTAATAAACAGCAAAGATTCTGTCCTCCTCCCTATATCTCAGGATCTCTTACAGCACGAAGCTGCTTTGGGTTGGGGCATGAGGGCCTCAATTAGTCAGTAGCTGATTTGTTTGGAATCGGAAACCTTTCCTATCTTTGTGGCAATATCAATTTAAAAAGAAATTTGTAGGTAAAAATGTCTCTGAGTTGCCCAAACTCCACTATAATTTAAGGACTTTAAAATGGTTTACTATCGAACTTTTATTTGGTGTTGTGTAAACTGAGATTCAAAAAGCTTTCCCAGCCAGCTCATTTCATCTGACATCTGTAAGAGCTCCCCTCTCTGCTCCATATTTATGTGATTCTGTCTTCCAGAGGTTTACGACGGAACACTGTGCCTTGCCATTGAATTGCAAAAAGAAAACTGGCATAACACGGATGGTTTCCTTCGTGGAGATAGCTTACGAAGGGCTTTGGTTTTTTAGTTAGCTCTGTCAGATATAAAGTCTTCCTAGTCTCACTGGAAGTAGAAACCACGGCTAGCAGTTGTTCTGTGTTGGAGAATTCACATCTGCTGTTACTTTTCGACCATATCTTTGGGACAGATTTTTGAATTTCTTTCAATCTTGATTACAGTCTACACAATGAACAAAAGATATTTCTACACACAATGGCAAATCCTAACTGAAAATAATATTGTTTTAGTTTGGAAAAAAATAATTTTTCAAGTAAAGCCATCCACTTGGTATTGTGAAAGGAAAAAATAGTCCTGGAGAGAATTAGTTTCTTCCTCATAACACATGTCATTTTCATCCAAGATGATTTAGGTGGTACGATGGCAAAAAAATACACACAAAGTGACCTTTCAGTTGGAAGGTCTTGCAGTTCCATAATGTTTGAGGTTATAGTTCACTGGGTGTTTTTCTTCTTCATGTCTCTGAACACAGTTTAAAGAATATGACGATCCCACACTATGCTTCGGGGAAAGTGCTCTAGGACGCACCCTGGACTCAGGTCCTCCCCCCAATCCATTGGTAGCTCTGTGACCCTAACCAGCCAATCAGCTTTCCTGAGCCTTGGCTTATTTATCTCCACAATTGTAACAATATTTACCCACCATTAGACAGTTGTGACTTTGAGATCACGCATATAAAGTGTGTCACTCATTGCAGTGATACAGTAATTGCAGTATATTTAATATTATATTGGCAGAGTAATCTTCTGCTGCTTTAATTACCTGGCTAAGAAAATCTGTCAAGCATTGTAAAACACAGAGACCCCTTTCTCCTCCCCTGGAGACGACCCTGAGCCTTCTAACACGTGCCGATGCTCATGACCTCTGCCCACTCCTGGTCGTTATGCTACCATGGTTCTTCCCAAATAAGTCGAGCCTCATCTCACACCTGCACAGCTTCCAGGATCCGAGCTCTCTGCATCTTAGTAAGCAGGATGATTTCGTCACCATGCTTTATTTTTAATTCACCCTAATTACCACTCCTCAAGTTCAAGTTTATTATCACAGAACTGTTAATATTGTGAATCAAATTCCAAAGAAAAACATCATCAATAGATTTCTTTGCACTAAACAATATAAAGCCCAGGTTCAACCAAACTTGTGTCCTCAAAGATTGACCTGAAAACTTGGTTTCACGTCAGAGACCCTAAGAAGAAGGAACAAAACAAGAACCATGTTCCTGCTGATTGGTGACAGAGATGTGTTCAACTCTAAGAGGAATTCAAGAGGCTGTTTCTAGTTGGTTTCTTATGATTAAATTGTCTGGTTTTATTCACTTCAAGGATATGAAAGATTAAACTAGCCCACTTTCAAAAGCTCATAGGTAGCAGTTATCTGTTGCTATATAAAAAATTCTATCTCAGACTTAAGGGCTTCATTGTCTCAGCTGATTTCCACTGGGAAGGTCTTCACTCATCTTACAGAGTGTCACTTATGAAGCCCCCATTCATGTGGCTTTGTGGGCTAAGTGACCTCACCAACACCCCGAGTTTGATAGTCACTGTCAGCAAGGCCCATGTCTCCACCAGCACAGCCTGGCCAGGTGGCTGCATTCCAGGAATGCAAGGAAAGAAGATGCAAGGCCTCCTGAGACTTAGGGTCCCTCTGGCACTTCCGCTGCACCCTGCTATCAGTGCAAGACCCCTGGTCAAGCCCAGAGCTGGGCAACTAATCTACCACATCATATCAAGCCTTTGTAGAAATACTTCAAGTTCTGTTTAATTTCTGTACTTACCTTTCTGGTTCTTCAGCCGACTTTTTAAAAATGATATACTGGGTTCCAGGGGCTGTAGCTACAAAGGCAGTAGCTATAGCTCCTGCCCTAAGGAATTTCTGCTCTGATGGAGAAGATGAAATGCATTAGACTTCCTGGGTGGTTAGTGACTCAGTGGCCAGGTGATGTATACCGATTTTAATAAGGAATCAACTTTTTCTTTCTGAAGCTTATTTTTATTAACCACAACATGAAAAAAAAGGTACGTGTACGTATTTACTCCTGATTGTAGCAAATGACTCTTGATTTTATTTCTTTCTGATAGAAAGCCTATTTTTTCTTATAATGTATTTTTTACATTGCTGACTCCACAAGAAGCCTTAAGCATAGAAAAGCCATTAGGCCTTCCCTGAATGCCTCTCCTAGTAAAATTTTGCCAATCCAAAAACAAGCACCAGAATCCATAAGGTCAGAGTGAAGGTCATGTCTTGCAGTCTTCAGTAAAGATGTACCAGAAACCTTACATTCAGGGCTATTGTTCCCATTTAAGAAGTTGTTTTCATCCTCTATTCAAAAGCCGTGATGTGGCAACAATTAAATGAAACACTTCTCTTCCTTTATGGACGCTGCCCACCAAGGCCAGAAAAGTCTTGCACTGACAGTGCCTGACTCTAGGTTGTGATTTTTGGACTTTGGTTATGTCATCATTTGAGCATTACTTAAATATATTTCTCCTTTTAATTCAATTTCCTGTTTTCTTTTCTCGAAACCATAAATTGTCTCTTAAGAAATTTTACAAAATGCATATTGTTCTCCCAGGAGACTGGTGCTACTCCTCAGCTGGGCATGGCCTGCCAGATGACATTTTTAAAAAATTTTCTTTTTATTGGTTTTGCATAATGGTTGCAACAATTCTCAAGTAATGAAAAAAGAATGAAGAATGCATGTCCTTTCCAGCTCACAGCCGCAATGTTAATGTTAAGACAAAGCAAAACAAAACAAAACAAAAACCCACCCTAAAAGTGGTCATGCACACCCAGCCCTCCTCTCAGCTCCCTCATTTGGATTCAAGATGTTTCCTATCTTTTCTTTGCAAAATAAACTATTTATGCTCAAGGAAAATCTGTCATGTATGACATCTGTGATAATGTTCTTGTGGTCTTGGATTGGACCCGAGCTCCACTCCCAACTAGGGTGGAATTAACGGGAGATTCTGTCTCATTTGTAAACTAGGAATAATGGGGCTTAGTTCACGCGCTTGTTGTGGAGACTGAATTCGATGAGGCAGGTGCAAGTGCCTCACAGAGCACAAGTTGGAGCTAAACATAAATCTGCTATCTGTCTCAAGGACAAACTCACCACCTTCTGTCCCCAACACACAGCTGGTAATTGGAGTGTGAGATGGGCACCGGGGCAGGGTGAGCTGGCTGGACAGACACATAAGAGAGTCTTTCCAAGGAGGAAATTCTGCTCCTTAGACTCCACCCTGCTGGATGCCAGAAAAGAACAATGCATGTGCATTAAACTAGGTCTTAACTTAGCTCTGAATCTACAGCAGCACATAATGGACACTAATTATTGTCTGCTGAATTTCTAATTCACCACACATGAAACATTGTGCATAGTAGATCATAGTAGGAGTCAGAAAACTACAGCCTGCTGGCCGAATATGGCCCTTGCCTTTGTTCTAAATAGAGGTGTATTAGGACAGAGCTACTCTTATTTATTTAAGTATTATTTATGCTGTTTTTGTGCTACAATGGAGAATTAAGTATTCTCAGCAAAGGACTTTTATGGCTCACAAAGCCAAAAATAGTTACTATCTGGCCCTGCCTCTTTACAGAAAAACTTGTCAACCTCTGACCTTAGAATGGAGTTACCTGTTGACTCCTGCCTCAGTGGCGCTTCCTGATGACTCCCTAATTCAGGTGTCACACACTTCTTTGGGAATTATATTTTAATGCAATTGCTTCATTTCCCAATGGAAATTATTGGCTTATCAATTTGCTTTTTAAAAAGAGAGACACACAAATACTGCATGGTTTCTCTTATATGAGAAACCCAAATCATAAATAAAAAGCAAAAATAAAAGACAATAAGATATAGGGTAACAGATCTTTCTCAAATGGGAAGGAGTTCAAGACATAGAGGGAAGGGAAAGGACAGTAGTGAAAGGGGATGAAAAAGGTATTGAGATGTATTATGTACATGCACCAACTCCACACAAAGAGTGTAAACATTATGTATTGCAAACATGTACTAATAAAAATTGAGTAATATAAAGAAGAAGAAAAAAGTGGTAACAAATGCTTGTGATGTGTGGAGAAATTTTGCCAGCCACAGTGGCATCCTGAATTGACCAATACAGGGTACACAATGGAGAGGGGGAACAAAGATCCTGGTACTGGTCCCTCCATGCTACGGTTCAGGTCATGGCAGCGCTGTGGGCACCACTGCATGCAGAGTGCATACCACGGAGTTTATTTTCAGGCCCACTCTTTCTGTGGGTCTGGGTGTCTGCCTCAGAAACATGGATGGTGTCACTAGATCATGATACTGGCCCCAAGGTGACCTAAGAGACAGGATCATGGGTTATTAGACAGCTGCTGTTATTGTAACAAAATCGGAGACAATCAACTTCTAAAGAGAAAAGGATTGTTCTGGCTCACAGTTTCCGAGGCTCCAGGGCATTGTCTTCGCACCATGGTGGGAAGAATGTGGCAGAGCACAGCAGCTCACTTCACGGCCAGGAAGCAAAAGAGAGAAAGAGAACGAGACTGGCGTTCCGCAGTGCGCTTGGAGAGCACCGCCCCCAGTAACCCTAAAACCTCCTCCTAGGCAGCATCACCTCCCACCAGCACCGTGGGCTGAGCACCAAGCACGGGCCTTCGGGGGACATTTAAGATCCAAACTAGAGCACACGGAAACTTGGACTTGACCTGTTGATTGAAGCGCTGGCTTCCCTCTTAACAGGTTAGCAGGTTAACGTCCCTGCTTTGGCAGAATATTGTGTGCATGTGCCCCAAATTCTCCACGGTCACATTCTGGGTGCCAAAGCACATAGTGCAGCTGTGGCTCGCTGACTTTAAAGAGAGCTCCGGAAATCAATAACTGACTTGGGGTCCGTTCTTCTTTCTCTGGCAGTTACTCACGCTGTGCTTACCACACTGAGGAGGTCAAGCTGGCATGAATTCTTTTACTATCTCTGCAAAATCCACTTGGATTCATTTCCATGACTGTGATCTACTCTCAACCTCAGGGAGCAAAAGAGAAATCAGTCCCAGGAAAGTGGAAATCACTGTACTTACAATGATATATTTGCTTATTCATTTTAAGTAAAAGGCCACATAGATAGAGAAAATTAGCAGGCTGGTGAAAGATTTAAATCCCCTTCAGATGAAAGCGTCCTCCCTGATGTTCAATCCTGAGGCTGTACCTCCCCATCCAGAAGAATTTCTAAACCTCCCCTGCTTACGAGAGTTCCCCAGGCTGAAAGACTGCAGGATGGGACCCCGTCACAACCCCCAAGAACTTCAGGCTGAAACTATGCCCAGGCCAAGTCTGTGTGGTGCACTCCTCTGTAATCATTGGGTCTCTTCCAGGAGGCTCTCAACACATGGGACTCGGTGTGGGGAGGCTGAAGCCTGAGGCCTGCACATTTGTAATGGAAACACAGCAGTGACCCTATGATCCAGGTCTGTAACTGTGCTGTCATAAAATGTGCCTCTCCAATCAGAGCAGCAGGGGTGCAAGTGCAGGCTGGGGGCAGGGAGTTCCTTGACAGCCTCCTTCAGGTAGGAGGGTAGTAGGGCTTCTAATAAAACCATGCAGCTGCAGAAGGCTCTGTAGTTTCCAAAAGAACCTCTGTGTTAAGGATTCTCAGGACAAACCCCTGACTTGGTCAAGCAAACATTCTTTTCTTCCTTTTCCATGGGAAGCAACTGAAACAGGGAAATCAACTTCCTCAAGATTTGGTAAAGACTGGGGCAGGAACAGAACTATGGACCTCTTACAGCTAGCTCAATGTTCTAATGAATTTTGATCTGATCAGCTGTATTAGTCAGCTTTCCCATTGCTGGGAAATATATCTGACATCCACAACTTAAAGGAGAGGTTTAATTTGGGTCACAGTTTGGGCGATTCAATCCGTGGTTGGCTGGTTCGAAGGCAGAAACAGTGTGGCAGAAGGGCATAGTGGAGGAAAGCTGCTCACCTCATGCTAGCTAGGAAACAGAGAACCTTAAACACAGAGCAGGAGCTGAGGAGGGAGCTATACCTTCCAAAGGCACATCCTCAGTCACTCACCTCTTCCAACCAGGCTCCACCTCCTGGCAGCACACTTAGCTGTAAACTCATCAGTGGATCGATGCACTGATGAGTACAGCACCCCCGTGATCCAATCACCCTCCGAAGCCCAACCTCTGAATACATGTGATTTGGGGGACATCCTACATCTTAACTATAACATCAGTATTTTTACGTGATTGCCTAAACTAAGATAGAAATTCAGACACAACACCTGTCCACCAAAAATTCTGATAAAAATCCTCTCGAATAGGTGCCCAGCCTGGGAATGCAGGCAATCTCAAGGATTACATTAACAAATACCTCCAGAACCTAACACTTTCAGAAAATACAGTGCAGTACACTAAAAGTTTTAACTGGTCACTTCAAACCTAAAATGGGGATCACTTCATCTTTACTTATGACCATGGAACACAGCTGACCAGGCACCACCACCAGAAGTTCCGCCACAGCCGTCAGCTGGTGTTCACAGAACAGTGAGTTGCCTGAAAGGGCCTAAAGACAGCCATGATGACACTGAGGAGGAGAAGGGTAAGATCAAAAGATGGGGGGCTAAGAAAAGGCTATTGGGTCAGAGGCCCAGATGTGGCTTGTATGCTGGTACACACACACACACACACACACAGAGTTCTGGCATGAATCCAGCAGGAAAGGCCTCCTTCACTTGTTCTGTAGGACCAAGCTCATCGATTGTGTGCACCATGATCTGTCGCCAGCTCCTTTCACTGGTCTTCCGCAGCTGGTGCCCAGAATTCTCTATTTCCAGCCCACCTGACTCCACGTTCTCTCCGCACCATCAATCCATCCAGAGATACTGATGGGGAGATAGGAAGATTCAGAATATCTGTTCTCACGAAAACTTTCCAAGCGTCTTGGAATGTGCGGTCCTAAAACCAAAGTCCATCTAACTCTCGTATAAAAGGGATATGGTAGGGAGCAGGCACCGAGGAAAACCATCCTAAACCAAGGACCCTGCAGTCAGACCCTGGCTGTAGATGTTTTCTGTCCACTCAGGGTGCGGACTCTTGGCAGATTCATGTGTTAATTACCATGCGGGGGTCTCCATTAGAGACCAAGAATATGAACATCTTTAATTGTCTTTATTTTGAACTTTTACATATGAATAGAGCCCCAATTCATAGAACACTTGCTTAGAAATAAAAATCAGCTTTTTCAATCTCTCAATACTAAAGCATATCTAAAGGATTTTGACACAGGCAAAACAAAAGTTGTACTACAATAACCACAAACTTCTGTTTTTATGGAAAATTATGTGTTGAGGAAAAGAAGACTTAATAGGCATGGTTCTAATTTTAATGATGATTTAGTTCCTTCAAAGTATTAGCTTTCTATGCAAGGGCATCCTAGAATATTCAGCAGATTCATGGTTCACCCAGCCAGCGATGTCATGGAGACTTCCTGGAGGAACATGGTGGCGCCTTCCCCGTCCCCACTTTTCAGCTCCGTGTTCCACACATGCATAGGAGGCATCAAGAACCTGGTCTCAGTGCAATTGTGCGGCTTGTGCTTCACATGATGTGGCCTGGCTGAGGACCACCTGGAGGCTGAAACTGACCTATACTCAAAGGTTGACCAGAATCCAGCTGGAGGAAGGGCATTTTTTTTTCATTAACCCACAGGTGCTGCAGATGCTAGTTGCAAGCTGCCAGGTCTGGCCATAACTAAATTCACTTTTGAATGCAGTGAAATTAGGGAGGCTTAAAATGCAGGGAAATTTATTGCCAAAATTTCCCTTTGAGAAAAGGGTGATAAGCAATACTGTAAGAGAATCAGAGGTAAAAAGACTTTCCCTAAGGACTTGATACGCAGAGCTTCTGAGTGTTTTTTCATCATGGATGGCATTAAATTACTATCACCTACTATGTAAGAATAGTAGCTTTAACTTTGTGGTTAGCTCTGAAAAATGTGTATGCCTGGATCAATATCCGCAGAGCCCCTCCTCCTAGCTTCTCCAAAGAGAAGGCTTCCTGGTGGCTGGGCCATCATTTTGGGGCTTTTTTATGGATGTTTTTGGATAGAGAGATTCTTCAGACAGCCAGTGAGGCAAAGTGGAAGCTCTACTCTCCAGCATCCAGACTTCCAGCAGCAGGGCTGGGTCACACAGCAGGGACTCTGAATGAGAAGGACTGTGGTGGATCTTCAGCTGTCACTTACAGAATTTTTTTTTTTTTTTTTTTTTTTGTGGATACAGGGAGTCGACCTCAGGACCTCGCCCTTGCCAGCAAGTGCTTGTGTCACTGAGCGATATCACTGGCCCTTTTTTTTCTTTATGTGGGTTCCGGGAGTCAAACTCAGGACCTCGAGCTTGCCAGGCAGGCGCTTATGCTGCTGAGCTATCTCACCGGCCCACTTACAGAATTTTGAGCAAAGACTGAGAAGTTTCTGCCGTAGAACTCCAGGGAAAACCCTGTCTCTGACATCTTAAACTATGGGGAAAAGAGTGAACATGACTCAAAGCTTCTTTGCAGTGATTCCATGGAAGAAATAAGTGATTGGTGTCCCAGCAATAATCAGTAGCGTTATTTCTCCTTAGAGTCTGAGACCAAAAAGGAGGCATTCCAAGACTGTTCGCCATCATGATGTCACAACCCTGGGAGAATGAAATGCAACTCCCCAAATTAAACTACATGGGACAAAAAGTTAACGTTATCGAACTATGTTGTATTGAACGTAGTGATGTGGATTAATTTTTTAAAATGAAGTCACACACACACACACACACAAATGAACTAGTTTCCTAAATATAAAGCAAAAATTGCCAGTGAAAACATTCATACATTTGAGTAAAAATGTTAATGTTCTTCTCTATACTAACAATACTGTAAATAATATACTAAGCACGCAATACTTGCAACATGAGGGCAGACAAAGGGTTGCTATCTTTGATCTATAAATAGTCCTCTTACATCAACAGGAAAAAGAGGAGTGCTTCAATTAAAAAATAGGCAAAGGCCACTGAGAGGCAAACTCAAAACGAAAAATAAACCCCACCAGCATCACACAATGAGTTCCATTTATGGCTATCAAATTTGCAAAGGTCAAGCATCAAAATGAATGAATTCCCTGCCGTGGTATGGTTATGGGAAGCAGGGTTGGTTCAACAGCAGGGATTTCTGTGTAGCAGATGGAACAGTGAATGTGAAAGAGGGCCCAGCCCCATGGCACATAGAATAGTCAGGGGGGCTGTGACTGTAGCTGAAGGGTACAGCACACATGCAGTCCCCCTCTCTCCTCACCTGAACCCTGAGGCACGGCATGGGCTAGCAAGGAGAGCTCTCAGTCTCTAGTTTAGTGTACCCATGTCATACTCGGCACATGTGCGTAGTAGGGCTCCTTTTTAAAACATCTCCACAGGGTATGAGCATTTCACAGCCAGCATTAGGAACCAAAGAAACATTTGTTTCTTCTTAACCCTAAAAAATAATTTTAAAAAATATCTAAAATTCTTTGCACTTCTCATAAGAGGATACTCTAAATATTTATAATTTATTATAAAGGATGACTTGACACATTGAGTATTTTAGTTCTGGGATCTCAGACCAATTTTTCTCCTTGAAAATGGCTTGCCCCATCCACTGTTACCAGCAATCCCTTTATCTTGTGGGTAAAGGATTTTTCTTCCTGTGAGGGTCTTCAGGCAGTTCCAGAAATGCTTGGATAGCAATCAAGCAGTTTCCAGAACATGGTCTTTATTTCTAGCTCAGCTCAATAGCATACCCTGGATATTTGCTGAGCTCCAGGAAATGACTCTGTAGAAGGCGTGCAGACAGAGGGTCCCTGCCTTGTGTTCCGTGTTCTGAAGGAATCACATCTTGAAGGGGTCGTCAGCTCTGGTAACTGTCAAACTTGATTTCTGCCATCTGACGAAGCGAAGTGGGAAAGTTTCCTTTTGTGGTCTTTAGCTCGCACTTCTGAGCAGTAATGAAACTTACAATTACTCTGGCTCTTGCATTTCCTCTTCAGGTTTGAATAAACTTCAGAGGTGTGCAGGAATTAAAGGGGCCCCGGAATTTCCTCCCTGGAGGCTGGGAAAGATTTGGGGTGCTCAATAGGACCTTTCACCAAATCTTCGGTCCTCCAGGGGCGTAAAAAATGTGATACTACATGTAAATGCCTTTAAGCTATATATCTTGATCCAGAAACTCTAACTCTGGAATTTATCCTAATAAAACTAATTGAGAGCAGCTCAAAATTTTATGCTTGTTGCAGTATTATTTATAACACTGTAACCAAAGTAAAAACTAAGACAATAAACAACAACCTAAAATTTACTTAATAAAAGATTACTAGGTATTTATTACTATTTTGTTTTCTAAGACTTTTCAGAAGCAGAAAAATGTTCTGAGCATATTTTAAATGAAAATTTGTTTATAATACAGTATATTGATTATTTCCAGACAGCATAAGATGTACATAGTGATAAAAAAGACCAAAATTATATCATTAAAATGTTAAGTGTCATTTTCCTTGGTAGTGGAACTATGAATGTTTTGACTCAGATTTTGAAATTTTCTATGCTTTATAAATTTTTTATGGGAATAATTTGGGAAATCATTTCAAGTATTAGTTAATTATGAACTACATGAATGATTAGGATTTTTCTCTTCATGACTATAAGTTATGAGGAAACAATTAAAGTTGTACTCCCTCACTCCTCCAAATACTTTTACTTTCTCAGAAGAAAATTACATTTTGACTCTAGTGGTTCCTGTTATTTTTATTTGGGAAAGATAAAAGAGTAGAATTACATCCCAGCAGTGTAAGAAACTATCCATATTTTAGTGTTTAAATAAGTTATTCCCAGGTGTGCCTTTTGCAATGCCCCATCCTGTTATTTCCAATGAATACTTCTGGTGATGTTTCATTTTTCTCAAAGGATTATCAAAACCTGTGAACCATCTTGTGCCTCACCCTCTCTTTAATCTTTCACATGTAATCTGTTGAATGTTCTCCTCAGTGCCTCCTTCCAAAATGATATGGTTATCTGAACAGTTATTTTAGAATATTTAAGCTACGCTTTTTAAATTAAATATTTTAACATTGAAACATCCATTGCTGATCTGTGTGGAAAAGTTAGAAAACACAATAAACCAAAGAAGAAAACGTAGGTTTAATAATCTCATAACCCCTACAGCCTCACTCTAGATCCCATGGTATTTGCTTCATCGGAACTTTGTGTCCATGCATAGATTCTTCACATATACACCAGAGACATGAAAACTCATATTTTTTTTTTTTGTGGGTACCGGGGGTCGACCTCAGGACCTCGCACGCCAGCAGGCGCCCGTGCCGCTGAGCGATATCACCGGCCCTTTTTTCGTATGTGGGTTCCGGGAGTCGAACTCAGGACCTCGCGCTTGCCAGGCAGGTGCGTACGCCGCTGAGCCATCTCACCGGCCCCTCATATTTTTACAGAAATAAGATTAATCTATATATACATGTCTTTTGTTTAGCCTTTTCATGTAACAGTAATGAATGAAAGTGTATCTACATTATTATTTTAAAGTATAAAATTATTCAATCGTATAATGTTTATCATTTTAAATTAATCTTCTAATGGTAACAGTTTAAATTATTTCTAGTTATAGAGCACTATAGTGGATATCCTTGAAGTTAAATTAGAATAAGTCATCTAGATTGAGGTACTTATACATATTGGAGCTACAGTCCTGATGCTACTACAAAGTTAGTGGAGAATGTTAAGATTTCTGTGCTGTGTACGTGATGCGCATTTTAAATAAGTATTTCTTATGCTTGAGAAGTGTATGAAGGTCCTTTAAAGGGAACATTTCTACAGACCTCAACTTGAATCTAAATTATTGTTATCGAACACTTCCTTAAGACATGCCAATATAATTAGGTATAAATTTCTAATGCTACAGCTCTCTAGTGCTATAAAATCAAGACAAATTTATGAAATGGTAAAACTTGAGGGCCAATGTAATTCAAATAAATAGTCCTTTCCTATTCTAAATGCTTTGTAGAAACTTAATCGCTGTTTGCAGGATGAAGGAGAAGACACTGCTCACTCCGGCCGACCGGAAGACAACCTAGAAGACGGTGGGTATCCTGGGACGTTTCATTTCCCACACACTCTCTCAGTTTGGGAACTGAACTATATCTATTCCTGCAGGCCACTAACATCGCTTAGGCTTCATTTGCTAGCAGTCATCATCTGAGTCCCCACGGGAGGGTGGCACACTCATCATGGGTGCCAGCACCGACCTAAATAAACCTGGATGCGGCACTGAACTCACCAGGCGTTGCTTGATTCCAGAGAGGTCATAGCACTCAGGACGTGATTAGTATTTTTAAGAACAGCACCTGAACAAAAACATCAAAAACACCACATGCGCTAGTGAGAAAAGCAAAGAAATCAGGTGTCGTTGGCGCATGGCAGATTTCTTCAACCCTCTTGGATGGAGGAGAAATGTTTGATTTCTCCCACAGACGAAGAAATGTGGTAGACTTCTGGGACAGTGCTCAGGAAGACAGGGTCACCTGCAATCCGGAACGGGCAGGTATAACAGCATCCATTTCTATACCCTAAAGGGTTTGATAAAACTCTGAAGGCAGAATTTCCCAGTGGTCTCCTGGGCAGTCTTTCAAGGCAACCAGATTTAGGATATAATCTGAGTTCTGGCTCTTACTTTCTGCACTTTGGAGTGAGTTACTTAAATTTCCCTAGTCTCATTCTTTTCCTTTGAAACTACAAATAATACTAATATACTTAAAATTTTTTTTTTTTTTTAGTGATGGTCCAATGAGGTTTTGGATGAAAGAAAGTCTCATACAGCATGCAGTCCAAATTATTTGGCATGGTGCACAAGTCATTCCTCTCTACACCACCTTTCTCACCCTCTTTATAGCTTGTGCTTGAACTCATTCTACAAGTCTCCAGATAGCCTGAGGTCCCCCGGGCTCGGGACATTCTTTCAGAGGAATTCGTGGGAGACTCTTCTTTCTTTCTCCCTGCTCAAACATCACTTCTGCAGAAAGCAGGGCCCTTCTCTTTCCCAGATCCCTTTCCTTACCTATCTCTGCTCTACTTTCTCCAGGAAGAGTTAGCGCTCACTGAAATTCTGTGCGTGTTCATCTACTCCGCATCTGTCCCCCGGGTGAATCTCCTCACAGGAGGAATTTTATTTCCTTCCGTTTCCCATCTCCAGTGCCACAGCTGTGTTTTCCTAAAGCAAACACTCCACATTTGTTAGATGAATCATGATCATCTATGAAGTACAGCTTTGGCATTTTTGGGGAGATTAGGATATCTTGTTCTGATGCAGAGATCCAGAAAATATAAATTTTCCATATGCACACTTACAAGATAAATTAACTTCAGTCACTAAAGGCCCACGCCATGCTTATGACTGTGATAACAGCTCTGAAGAATAGAGGAAACGTGACACAAAGCTCAAGAAGGAGCAACTGAGACGAAATGAGATCAACACCGCTTATTACCACATGGAAGACAGAAGGCCTCTCTACTTAAATTATGCTGTGGACTATGACAAACAAAGAGAAGAAAACTGCTTAAAAGTAAACACAACCTTAATGGCAGCTTGGCATCTTTTATTTGTTTTTGTAGGTGTTTGTATTTATCAGGATAATAGTTTTAACAAATGGTCCCATAATTTCAGTGGCTCAACACAGTAATTCAGTCTAGTGACAGACCGACCACTCTGCAGTCATTCGGGGACAGAGTTTCTTGACATCCTGAGGCTCTGTTTTCTACGTGCTTGGATTCCTCTGTGGTCAGTCAGGAGTGGAGCAAAGAAAGCACACATGCCATGCTTTCTAGGGCCCGACATGGGACTGCTGCCCGCCTCCTCAGCTCAGACTCCTCTGCTGGGTCCCAGTTGTGTGTTAACGCAAGGGGCCCTGGAAACGACACTTCAGCTGTGTAAGACGAGAATACCATGGAGTTGGCAAGCCGTGCCATCTCTACTGAAGCATACAAAGACAGATCAGAACTATGAATCTGACAGGGTCAGAGGGTCCTGTCACACCAGAAATAGTAACACTAAGCCAATAATTAATTTCTACAAGAAGTTAAAGAAAACACAATTGCTTTGCTTTAATCTTTATTCAGATACAACTATGAAAGGGGTTACCATGTTGTATATTTTCTTACAAATTTGTTTTCAGATCAGTTTAGTCATTTAGGGATGCTGAGGTGCAATTACTATAAATGTTTGTGAGCAATACATTTTCTGAACTCTTGTTTAGCTGATATTTTTCTATCACTTTCATGTATGAAAGACTAATTGGCTATGCATAAAATGCTCATATCACAAAATTCTCCCCTCAAAAATTACAACAGAAAAGTTTAAAGCCAGATCTATTACTTGTTCTTTCATGCTGTCTTATATTTTTTACCCAAATAACGTGCACATTCTTTTGTATTAATTCTGCCAAGAATGCATTAAGGCTTTCCAATTTCATAAGTAAACATTTTCAGCTCCATAAAAATTTTAAAAATTATACTATTTCTTCTGTTCCAGTTACTGATTTCTTATCCAGGAAGATTCAAAATCCTTATACATATTTAATGTCTACTTTCTGTCCTCCATATCTTTCAGATTCTCCTTCATCACTTTCATCTCTATTTTTTTTTTCTTTTTCCTTATATTCTTGGAAAGCTTTGAGGTTGAGTTAATCTCCTTTTTCATGGAACTATGGAAAATAAAGTCATGAAGGGAGCAGTGAAGTACAACAGAATGGGAATCGTAACAGAATGCTACATAGTACTTTTTGGGATTGAACTGAGGGAGTACTCAGAGCTCCTGGAAGTATAGGTCAGCAGGACTTCAAAAAGCGGGTCCACGGGATGCAGACCTGGAGGATAAATTCGTTTTCCTCCCTTGAACAGAACATCAAATGCCATTTTAGGTAGAAGAAAGAGCACATTTAAGGGCCTCGTGTGTCATTCGAGAGCGTGCCCTTCACAGGGTCCAGAAATGCTCAGCAGGGCTGCAGCATCCTCTCCATGCAGAGGAGCAGGGACAGGGAGCCGGAGTGCGCTTGGCCAGACGAGGAGATCTAGATGATTCTCCTGTGGGGTGCAGGAGACAGGGATGAAAGGAGCGGAGGAAAGAATGGTGCCTCCAGCATTCTGGCATGAAGACAGGTTAGATGGTTCCTATATTAATTAAGGAAAACAGAAGGGGAAGAACATACTTGCTGGATAACCAGTTTCATTTGGAAAGATGAGGTTGGAATGTCTGTGAGCCACTGGGTCACAGTGGCAGAATGCACTTAGAACATGAGCTGTGAACCAGAAGGAGATGTGAGGGCAGGGATGGAAATCGGAATGGGTACATGGTATTTACATCTCTATGTCAGGGATTTCCCAAAATAAGCATTAGTGTGGGGAAAGAACTCTTGTTGGACTTGGGAGCACCACTGAAGTCCAAAAACAGAATTTCATGAAAGAGAAAGTGACCCGTGGTGCCAAGTTGCTCAGAGTAACCAGTAAAATGCCATTTTCTCACCTTGATAATGACAGGTGATGGAAACCAGGGTGAAATCAGCCTCAGCAGAGTGATGCTGGCGGAAGCCAGACTAAGAGCAGGCCTTGGCACTCTCGCTTAGCAGTGCCCTCCACACACACACGCTGCATCTTTCTGGACGTCCCACGCCACATCTCCAAACAGCATTTTTATCAGCAGTGTTGGCCTAAGGTTCCTTTGCTGCCCATGAGGGAATGAAGCTGCCAATGCCCCATTCACCAATGCATACCCAGCCCTGCCTCGACTGCATGGGATGAACAGAGCAATCATCACAAGCATGTGGGTGTGGGTCACTCTGGAGTGCCTCAGGTTTTGGAAAACACCAAGAGAGACTCTTGCAAACCACGTCATGTAAGAACAGACTAATACTATAGCAGGTCGCAGTTCTCCTGGAGTCATGGCCCTATGGACTCTTCTGTCACCCTCTTTCTGTCTCCAGATTTCTATGCTTCACTCCACTACTGGAGACCTCAGGAAAGAAGCTGAGATTCCTTGAGTGCTGTCCATTTACCACCCTGAGTCAAGCTACAAAACTCGTTTTCTCCACTCTCTTCCCCACTTCGGTGCTCTATTGGCATTTCTCACAGCTTATTTTTGGAAAATTTCTTTATTAAGCCTGACTTTTAGTTGTGCACATATTTGAATCTCAAGCATGAAATGCCCTTCAGGCTACTGTCCCTGTGCCTTCTGGGAACTACCGTCCACACTCAGACAAACTGTTCTACATGAAAGTGGTTTGCCTCAGTGTACCATTTTAACTGTTTGCTTATTCTTACTATAATGTAATACACGCTTGGTGAGAAAACTAGCAAAAATACAAAAGCTAATGAAACACTTTTTACAGTAATTTTGCAAAGCAGAAAAATTAACGTTTTTATTTCAGTCGGTGGCTTTCAAATTGGCTTTTAATCTTCAAATATTCAACATTGATAAAAATATACATATACGTTTAGTTAGCTTTTTAAAATTAAAAAGAATATGCATGAATCAAATACTAAAAACACAAAATTATATGCTGAGAGTAAATCCATCTCCTCTTGCCCAATCCTCAATCCTGTTTCCCCAAAGCGATCATTGTTCCTGGCCTGGTCCATACCCTTCCCAATATTCACTGGCACACGGACTCAGGCCAATTGCACACAAATAGTATTCACTTTTAAATAAGCTTACTATACTACATGTACAGGTTTATCCAGCCATTTTCATTTAATTTTTAAATTTCTCTTAAATAGCTCCAGAGGAAATGACTTTTCTTGATTATATATTGTTTATTAATTCATGTAACAAACACTTACTAGGTACCTACTATGTAACAGGCTTTGTTCCTGGCACTTGGGATACTCATGTGAGTCAACAACAACATCAACAAAAATCCCTACATCTGTACCAGAAATCTCTCAGTGTACTGGTAAAAGCTGTTCAAACTTCTTGCTTAGTAACTATGAATCTTTCGCCGGTCTGTAATTATTTTCTTAGGATATATTTCTAGCAATGCTTCTATTTTATCAGTGTAAACATTTTAAGGCTTTTTGAAAAAAATGCCAAATTACCTTTGAAAAGGTTTATAGAATTCATATCACACAGCACAGGGACAGAAGCGTGACTATTTCAACAGTCCCTGGCAGAGCATCCTCTGCTGTCCCTCAGTGAAGGCATAAAATCGGCCCTCCATTAAGCTGACAAAACAGAAGTCCACAGGGTCAGTTCACCTAGGTAACCAAAAATAAGCTCTTTGTTTAAATCCTCAGAACGTTTGTTTTTAAGGTGAGAAGTTTAATTCTACTCTTAATCATCATTTCTAAGGAGTAGCCCTAAAAACTTCGGATATATACAAAGATTTCATTAAAAGATAAGGTAAATAAAATAAGAAAAAAAGGGAAATAAAATATTTTAGGCAAAATTAAGTCATTCTCATATTTGGGGAACAGGAGAGACCTGGCTGTCTCTCACACAAGCAGTGACACATTAATACTAATTGGTGTTTTCCATGCAAGAGAGAAAACTGTTTCAGGTCCTAATCATTCGTCATTACTCTAACAGCAGGCTGCGTTTAATCTGTTACTCAACTTTTCAGTTACAGAGTCAGCTGACCTATAATTAAAAGGCTTTGAGGTCTTAGGGGGAAAGGAAAACAAGTCATAATGACAAACATCAGTGATCCAGGAGCCTCCATCCTCCTCCTCTGCCGCCCGTTGACAACTCCCCTCAACTATGCTCAGGGAAATGGAAAAATTCTCACCTCAAAGATTAAATCATAAGAATGAGCACATGGCCTTCAGAGTCTCACAAATACCCAACCTAGAATTACACTTTTCTCTTTATATTTAATGGAAAATGAATACACATTTATAGTAGACTTCGAGACTTAGATGTAGGAAGAAGAAATTTTACTACAGAGAGATATCCAGTACAACAGTCTGAAATGTTTCAGTCTTTTTCCTATATTTACAAACATTTATATATATACATTTAAAGGTCACATACAGTTTTGTTTATGGTTAAGATATCAAGGGGTGACTTTTGAGTTGATAAGCGTGCAGGCTGTGCAGCAAGATTGTGTGTTAATTTCTCACTGTTGTGACAATACCTGAGGAAAACAAAGGAAGATGTTTTAATTTGGCTCACGACTTCAGAGGGTTCAGTCCATGCTTGATTGACCTCTGTTTCTGGGCCTGTGGTGAGGCAGAAATAAACAGCATGGAAGGGCATGAAGTAGCAAAGCTGCTCACCTCATGGCAGCCAGGAAGGAGAGAGGGAGAGGGAGAGAGAGAGACAGAGAGAGAGATGGAGAGAGACAGAGACAGAGAGAGAGATCCACTTTCTGGCTGCCATGAGTAAGAGAGAGAACCAGAGACAAGATGTATCCTTCAAGGGCAAACACCTGGTGACCTGTTTCTTCCAATTAGACCTTAACATTTCTACCACCTTCCAATAGCACCACCAGCTGGGAGCCAAGACTTCAACACGTGAGCTTTTGGAGGACATTTAAGACCAAACTACACAGATACATATGCATCTTTGGGCAAGTTACTTAACCCCTCTGATCCTCAGATCCTCATCTGCAAAATGATGATTAAAAATAGTCCATACTACATGAGGTTATTTTGGAAAGTAAATGAGATAAATCGGTGTCACATGAAAGTTATTCAATAAACATCAGGTATAGTTAGGTTTTAACCTGGGTTTTTCTGACTGTACTTATATCATTATCATTCTCTTTGTAATTAAACAATGTTAAAAGCACTTTAAACAGCTCTATGATATTCTAGTTCGTGGGTTTAAAATGTTGAAAAACTCGCTCATTATTGAACATTTTGCAATTTACACTTTTTCAGCCCTATAAATGGTACTGTAGTAAACCTCCACTGATTTTATCTCCGATTATTTCTAAGAAGACATATTTAGGTTTTGAAATATCGAGTCAAAACATTAAATTTTTAATGTTTCTGACACCTATTACCCAAGAGGCTTCCAAACGTGTAAGTTTTCACTCCTCTAGTGGTGTGAGGTGGTTTCTTTTTGTCCACTCTTACCAACACCGGTGACTATCATACTTTTTTTTTTAATTCACTGGATATGTAAAAAATTGTGTCATGCTATTCACTCAATTGGTAATTATCTTCTCACTAAAGATGCTGGACATTTAAAGACACTTAAAAGTCCATTCCTATCACTTATTTTGTAAATTATCTTGCCATACATATGTTATCTCATTTTTCTATTGTGGTATTCTTTTATTTTGTTGATTAGCAACATTTATTTAGAGATCATATTTCTATTTTTGAATTAAATATTATAAATGCTTTTCGGGGCATTTCTTCCTTAAACTTTGATTTTGGTTTTTTTATTTTAGTCTGAATTTTAGACATTCAAATAGTTAAAACTCTTCTTTTTTCTTTTCCTTTGTGGTTTCTCCATATTTTCCATGCTTAGATGGTTTTCATCAGACATTTTTAACTGCCTCAGAAGTAACACTCAGTGCCATGTTGATTTGTATCTCATGCAACAAGTCTAACAACAAAGAAATTCTCGCTTTAATGCAAATAAAAAGTAGACTTTTTTTAGTAAATGGACATTTGTCAGGATTGATCCAGGATTTCTCTGATCTTGTTAGTATTTTTATTATATGCAATAGTCATGGCAGCCAATCAGAGTGAAGGATGTCAATTATCAAAGATGAATTGTTTTTGAGGAATGTCTCTTTTGAGAGTTGTATGAGAGAGAAAGCTGGTGACCCGAATTTGTTTTTCTCATAATGCTGGGAATTAAGCTCACCATTGGGTGACAGAGTACACAGTGAATGGAAGCCTATATAGAAACAAAAGTGTGCTTGCTACTTCCCGAAGATTGACAGGAACTTCATGGAATAAGACGCTGTAACAGACGTCAGAGCCTCCAAGGGCTCAGTGGTGAACATCAGGGCACCTTGCTGACTCTTGAAGGCTGTTCTAAAGGTGTGACGTAAGGGACTTCTCTTACTGGCCCAGAGGACCTCTCTTACTGGTTCTTCTTAATATTCATTCTATTTCTATGGCTTTCTAAGGAAAACTTGCTTTTGTTTTGTTTTGTTTTATAATGCACTCATTTTTTTAAAATCCCAGCCTAAAACAAACTTTCTCAGGAGCTACATTCTTCTCCTACCAGCACTGGAGTACTCTGGGCCTTTTAGGGAGGAGCACCCACCACTGAGCCTCCTGAATTATTTCCCCATCTTACTGAAACAATTCCCTTCCTTGAGGCATAACCTGTCAAACCGGCAAATGTAGTTCCTCAGTGGAGTTCAGTGGCTGGTGAAGGGACTGCTGGTTTGTAGATCAGGTGTCAAAATGATGCTACAAGAGTCTAGATCACATTGATTTAAAGAACAGTCACAGTCACACGTTTGGATAAAAAAGCCAGAAAGGGCCAGGCTCCTGTTGGGCGAAACTAACAGGTAAATTGATAGTATTTCACTAAAACTTCTCCACTCTTTTTTGCAAGCTCAGGGTGTGTCTCCATTTTACTCCCCAAACACTCATTTGATCTGTTTATACTATTGACAAATTGAAGCATTAGCTTGCTGCAAAGACTAGCTGAGCTTAACCTAAATGCTGTGTTGACTGCCTATACGAAAGTTGCAAAAATTTTAGAAGCATTTTGAGCTTTTAAATAAGTGAAATATCTCTAACTCACCTGTCTATTTAATGAATTAGCTTCAAAAATGGATAAAACAAAATAATTCAGCTTTTCAATGCTTTGCCACAAGTTAGAATTTGTACAAACCTGGGATTTGCTCGTTCTAGGGTAGCTGAAGCATGAATTCTATGACACATTCACCTAGTTTGCATTTATATTTCATATTTTCCAAATAACTACAGTTTGTCCCACAGCTAGATACAAAGAAATTAAGGCTTGCAATTGCCAGCTCACTCATGAAACTGATTATTTGTACTTAGCAAAAGAAGATTTCCTTCCTTTAGGGAAGGATTTGCCAAGTTTAGAACCTACTGAAACCTTGTTGGTATGAAGCATACTTTCGTTGTTAATTTTATATGTTTCTGCCCTCTAATGTTGGCAAAATAAGACTTTCTCTTCCTTAGAAAATCAGTAATAAAAATCTCCTTGGACATTTAAATTGCTTTACAAAACATTTTGATGAGTTAAGTATAAATGAAAAAGAAACATAAGGCTTACATTTCCCTTAAATACACAAGGGATTGTAAATATAGAGAAAATGTTCGTGGAAACATGTTTGTGAATATACTAAAAATTTAAAAAATAGTTAGAGATACTTGATGAGCCCAAGTGCAGCTGCATCTTGCTCATCCATGACTCCCTTTTAAAGGTAATGGATTATAAATGAAAACATTTATTAACCATTCACATAAGGGATGATAGGGATAGAAGAGAAAATCCCTCTGCATTACTCATCCAGACGGAAAAATTCTAAGACAGACTTGGAAAACAAAAACATGAGAAAACTGCAGAATTTCACCTCTCACACAACACAACTGCTTTTCTTCCAAAACATAACAGAATTACAAAGTCCAGATGATGAGAATGTTGAAGATTGACTGATTATCAAGTATGGCTGTCAAATCAAATTGGTTGTTATTCTCAAGTGGTCACATCTAAAAACTAGAACTTTTTATGTTGAAATACGTGGGAGATTACACATACATATCTACAATGTACATAGATCTATGTATATATATAATTTGAATCTATAGTTCAACATTTTAGAGAAAGCACATTAAAAACTCTTCAAATGTACCTACGGAATGAGAAAGCGATTCATAAAAATGATCCTTAGCTCTATCCCAAATCTTCTCCCATCTGAATATATGCAAGATTCCTGCTTTCATGGAGCTGTAGACACTGCAACATTGAAACTGAATCCCTCTTTCCTTCTGCTTCCAGATGTAGAAGCACTATCTTCTCATCTCTGGCACGTCAGCCAGTAAGAATGCGCCGTTCTTCTTCAGCTCTATCCATACACGGCATGGGTTGGAGTGTCCCCATTGAGACTTGGTCATTGTGGTTGTCGTCCAGCATGACTCTTGTCCTTCAAGTTTCGGCCTTCTTCCTTACACTCCCAATCCTTTGAATAGCCATTTTTGTTTTGTTTGGTTTAGATTCTATAATTGATTTCAACAAGGTTAGCTTGACGAGTTCCTCCATTACTACCAGAAACTGGAAGCATCTTTTATCTTATTTTTAATAGTGCCTACTGTGATTATTGGTATAAATTAAATTAGTAAATGAATGCAGAATTGTACACTTAAAAACCTTCAGAAAAATACCTACATAAAACGTGACACAAGTATTTTCTCATTGAAAACAAACTTCCATAGATGTGACCTGAGTAAGAAAATAAAGGAGGTAAGGACAGCAATGTGACAAAATCCCAACCCCACAGTTGAGAACGTCAGAGATCAGTACAGAGGCAAAACCTACCCACTGTTGTGAGGCTGTTGAGAGTCTACCTTTTTATTAAAATCTGTAAAAATTATTACGATGACTCCTATCTAAATGGGAAGGAAAATAAAAACTAAGTACTGAGTATAAAAAGAAAATAAAGAAAATAAAAGAAAATAAAATCAGCAGGTCTTCTGATCCATTTTTTAAAAATATTATATGGGGGCCGGTGAGATGGCTCAGCGGTGTATGCGCCTGCCTTGCAAGCGCGAGGGCCCGAGTTCGACTCCCGGAACCCACATAAGAAAAAGGGGCCGGTGATATCGCTCAGCAGCACGGGCACCTGCTGGCACGCGAGGTCCTGAGGTCGACCCCCCGGTACCCACAAAAAAATATATATATATATTATATGGAAACCACTGGGAAAATGACTTCTTTAGTCTGGCTTGCAATATGGCAACATAGTAACAGTGAACCTGCTCAGCAGGACTGATCTATGATCAGCCTGAAAAAATAAAAGCAACATTTTGAAGAATTAATGAAACTATACAATATATAAATCACCCTCTTATTTTTTAAATTTCATAAATTAAAAAGTATGCTATTTATATGACGATACCATTAAGTGCTTTAGTAAGGAAAATAAATGAAGTTTCTATTGCTATGTCCAAACAACAGGGACACGGATAAACTAAAAATGCATGAGGATATAAAATATTTTGGAAAAATATGAACAAAATAATACGGAATATTAAAAAGCCCAATTTTCCTTTTGCAATAACTCTGGGTCCAAGATCTACCTACTGACCTGTCTTCATAGTATGAAGGAGTTGACATCATCTTGCTTCAAAGGAATGCCTCTCCTGCCTGCAAATACTTCCTTTGCCAATCCACAAATACTTCTGACTCTGGTGCCCAAATTAGAATAACCCTTATTTTTCTGGAACTTATCATTCTAAAGCATATGCAGCATATTCCCTTGGCGAAAGAATACAGTACCTAAACAAAACTAGAATTCATTAAGAGCCCAGTAACTTAATTTTATTTCCTCCCCTTATACCAAAAGTTATAGTTACAAAATTTGGAAGTTCTCTAGCTGAATAAGTTTTCCTTCTAGTCACTGTTTATTTTGCACATAACCCGGAAAGATTGTTGGCTGCAATTCTTGCGGTGTTACTAAAATATTTCTTTAACATCTCCAGCTAATACTGTGTACATGAATAGAAGACTAAGACAGAAGCTGAGTTTTCACATTGCTTCATCACACTAAGATACACAGGGACTCCAGATCTGGCAGATTTTAGTAAACACTGTGTATATGACAAGAAAGAAAGAGTTTGGGTTCCCTTAGCATCCCAGACACAATTTCCCAACTGCTCTACATTTAATTAAATTTCCTAATTCAAATTCATCTTTGATCCAAACCATAGAATTCCAGTTATAATTCACATATTTTGGTAAGAAAGTAGAATACTGAGCTACAAGAATATCTTCAATCAACTTTTTTTGTCAATAGGAAAAGGTGGAATTGAATAACACTTAAGTATTCACATATTTGAATTTGAAAATCAAATTTATTCTGAGGAATTTCTTAGAAACTGAAGTTTTAATTAATTTTTCAATTTTTGTCTCACTCTACACCTGTAAGAGATTCCAAGATATTTCTGAAATAAAAGAATAGATTATAAAATTCATGTGGAGGCTTTAAATCAAGTAAAAAAAAAAAAAGACCCATATAAAATTTTGCTTTTGAGCTTACAGTAAACCTTAAAACAATTTTCTATCATATACTTTCAAATTTTATAAACTTTAAGTTGAGAAAAGTAAGGTGTTTCTGAGAACCTAAAGTGAAAAATAGAACTATAGGGCTGGTGAGATGGCTCAGCGGTGTAAGCACCTGCCTGGCAAGCGCGAGGGCCCGAGTTCGACTCCCGGATCCCACATACAAAAAAAAGGGCTGGTGATATCGCTCAGTGACACCAGTGCCTGCTGGCGTGCGAGGTCCTGAGGTCGACCCCCAGTACCCACAAAAAAAAAAAATATATAGAACTACAGCATAAATAAGTCAAGGAACGACTTTGGATGCCAAGACTTGTTTTTTATGATAATTCTACATAAATATTCAATAATTGTGCTTGATTTTTAATCTGTAAATGTGTATCATTTTACTAGATGCCCTTTATATGCTTTATTGACTTACAGTTCAGTACGTCCATACAACAAGGGAAGTCTAAAAAAGAGAATACAAGATTTTGGCTACTTCGAGTCTTACGAATTTTGCGTCAGTAGATTCTCATTCAGCAGTGATATACTTCATTCATTTAAAAAAAATATGGTACATTCATTCAACAAATACTTGACACTGGCTGCACTGTAGAACTTTCATGGAAATGTCCTTTGTGAAACTTACATTCTAATAGGGTCACACAGCCAGAAAATAAACCTGCAAATAAATTAATCACACATCTTAAGAAATGCTCCGAGGGAAACTAACAAAACTCTCAAATAACAAAAATAATAGAGAAGAGAAAGAAGGTCTACTTCTGTTCATTGATCAGAAATTGCCTCTCTTGGTGAGGAGATGTAAGCTCTGGACTAGAAGGTGTAGTGTTATCCATGGAAATAAGATGAACAAAAGTATGTTTTAAGTAGGAAAAAACTATACTGAAAACTATATTCAGACTTTGAGGTACAAAACTGCTGGACATATTCAAGGAAATAAAAAAATATGAAGGAGTATTACGAGCTGGAGATTAAAGGGTGCGTAATTTTTTTAAAATAATTAGTCAAAGGATATCTTATAAAGATGATGTCTTAAATACATATTTTTGAATCACTTTTTTTCATCCTAAATACAAAGCAATAGTTAATGACTTAGAAATGATAGAAGAAGAAAAGAGAAGGTGACTCTCGTAAATACATGTCTTTAGGCTTGAGGTTGTAGCTCAGTGGTAGAGCACATGCTCAGGACATCCAAGGCTCTGGGTTGGATCATATAACTACAAAAAAATAAAATGAAACAAAATAAAATAAAGTGGGATGAAGCTACATTTACGGAAGTCAGGTATGGAAGTCAGGAGTGACGAGGCCTACCACTAATAGTAAAAGGTACTGACAACGGCTTTTGGTAGATCATATATCTAGGATTCCAGAAGACACACAGTGAATCTGCTTAGGAACTCAACAGTGCCCCACTGGCTTGGTGACTTGAGTTTTTCATAGATTTCATAATGCAAGGGAAGACCTATGCAAGTGAGAAAAATAGGAACGAAACATTCTAAAGTGTTGAAGAGCAAAATCACAAATCTGTAAAAAGTCACAGAGAGATAAAGACTCTCTCAGACAAACAAAAACTGAGGTAACATATTATAAGCATACCTGCCTTACAAGAAATGTTAAATTAAGGTTTTTAGATAGAAGGAAAGTGAAATCCCTTCTCGACCCTTTGGTTAAAAATCCAGTGTAGAGAGAAAGAAAGTGATATAGATCTGAAATAGGCTACATAAAAAAGAAGAGCATTGAAGATGCGAAAGTCAAATAAAAAGCTATTTTTCTTTTTAAAATTGATTTAACAGGTAACATTTTGTTCAAAATAATAAAAATGTGGTGTTTTTGTTTATATATGCTTATGTGCATACCATATACATGTATACATGGTTCTTTGTGTTTATATATAAGTGAAATAAATAAAAGTAATGATACAATAGACAGGAGGGAAGAACTAGGTTTATTTTGTTATTATATTCATTGTATCTGTGAATGATATAGTGTTTTTTAAAAGTGGATTTGGATTAGTTGTCAAGGCATACTACAAACTCAAGGACAACACTAAAGAAAGTATAACTGATATGCCAAGAAAGGAGAGAAAATAAAAATATAAAATGTTCAACTATAAGTATGAAAGGTACAAAAAGAGTAGAAGACAAAAATAGGAATAGAAAATAAAGGTGCCAAATAGAAAACAATAGCACATGTGCTAGATAAGAATGCAAATATAACAGTACCCAAGGTAAACATCAATGACCTAAAAATACCAATTAAATGATAAAATGATCAGAGTGGGTCAAAGCACAAGACCCAACTATACATTGTCTATAAGAAACTCATTTTGAATAAGGACGTATATAGATTAAAAATCAACAAATGGATGGAGAAACACAGCATGTTAACATTAGTCAAAAGAAAGTAAGAGTAAAACTACTAATTTTCAGACAGACCAGACGGCATAGCTAGGAAAATTATAAAGAATAAAGACTGGTATTTCATAATGATAAAAGAGCTTATTCTCCATGAAGACATAACAAATTTTAATATTAGTAGGTCTAACAACACATCATCAAACTCCATGTGGCAAACGCTGATAGAAACACTGGCAAAATAGATGAATACGCCATCATACATGAGGCCATCGGTGCCTCCTAGCAGAAATGACAGATACAGCAGAAAAAGAGTCAGAAGGGACACAGCTGAACTCAAAAATGTCATCGAGCAACTGGATATTATTGGACATCCATAGCATACTTTATTCAACATCCGCATAATACACATTCTTATCAAGCTCACAGGAACAAAAACAAACATTACAAGAAAAAAAAACATTTTATATTGCTCATGAAAATAACCATCTACAACCTCCTACATAGATGAAAATATATTCAACAGAATATTAGCAAATTCAATCCAACAATGTATAAAAATAATTATACACAATGACAAAGAGTGACATGTTCCAGGCATATAAAGTTAGTTCAACATTATAAAAATAATGAGTGTAATCCATCACATCAACAAGTTTACATCACGTGGTCACATCAAAAGCTAGAGAAAAAGCATTTGATGAAGTTCAACAGCCATTCATGATAAAACCTCTGAGTAAACTAAGAACATGGAGGAACTTCCTCAATTTGACAAAGGTACCTACCAAAAAAAATCTACAGTGAGAAACTTGAAACATTCTCACTTAAAATTAACAGTGAGAAACTTGAAACTTTCCTACTAAGATTAGAAAGGTGCTCCCTCTTACCTCCTTCTTATGACATTGAACCGAAATACTAACTACAATACAAAACAGGGGAGTAATAGGTAGATTAGATTAGATTAGATTAGATTAGATTAGATTAGATTATGAAGAAACACGTCTTTATTCACAGATGATCTGATTATGTAGAAAATTTTAAATCATTAACAACAAAAAAATCTCCAGCACCGGTGAGACGGCTCAGCGGCCTAAGCGCCTGCCTGGCAAGTGCGAGGGCCCAAGCTCGACTCCCGGAACCCACATACGAAAAAGGGGTCGGTGATATCGCTCAGCGGCACGGGTGCCTGCAGGCGCGCGAGGTCCTGAGGTCGACCCCCCGGTACCCACAAAAAAAAAAAAACCTCCAATAAGTATTATGTTAATTATAACACTATTGTAAGATATAAAGTTGATATACAAAAATCATTTGTTTCCCTGTATATCCACAATTAAGTACTGGAATTTGAAATTATAAGTGTAATACCGTTTATATTAACACCCCACAAAATTGAAATACTTAGGTACAAATGTAATAAAATATGTGCTAAATCAACATGAGGAAAACTACAAAATTCTGATAAGTGAAATCAAGGAACTAAGAAGGACACACTTTCCTTGTTCATAGATAGGATGACTCAATATTTTCCAATGTTAGTGTTTCCAAATTTAATGTATAAACTCAATGAAACTCCCATCAAAATGTTAGCTGGTTATTTTTCTTACTCTAGAATTTATATGGATAGTCAAAAGACTCAGAATACTAATACAATGTTGAAGAAGAAGAATGAAGTTGAAGGACTGACATTACCCAATTTCAGGACTGGCTATAAAGGTTCAGTAATTAAGACAGCATATTATTGAAGAAGGATTAGACAGTTGGATCAATAGAAGAGTATAGATAGGCCAGAAATGGACTAATATAAATATGGTCAAGTGATTTTTGATAAAATTTGCTAAAGAAATATAGTGAAACAGAATTTTTCCACAAATGATACTGGAACAATCAGACATTCATATAGCTCTCCCCCCCAACAATAAAAAGACTAATCAAGGCATGGACTTTACAGCCTTCACAAAAATTAACTCAAAATGCATTACAGAATAAATATAAAATGTAAAATAAAAAAACTCTTCATAGGGTAATATAAGAGAGAACCTAGGTAACTAAATATAACCCCAAAATTACAGTTAAGGCAATAAATTAATAATAACTGCACTTCATTAAAACTTCACACTTCTGCTCTTTGAAAGATAATATCAAAGAGCAAAAAGACAAGCCACATACTGGCTTGCAAAATACACATATTTGCAAAACACACATCAAGTACTGTTATCCAAAATATATGAAGAATTGTCAAACTCAAAATATAAAAAAAAACTCATTAAAATGAGACAAAGAGCTCAACAATCACTACCTGAAAGAGACAGATGACAAATAAGCAAATGGAAAAAATGCTGCATAATCTATGCCATGAGAGAAGTGCAAACTAAGGCAACAGTGGGCATCACTACACACCTGTTACAGCAGTTGAAACCCACAACACTGATAGCAAGTGATGGTGTGGACCTCAAGGAGTGTCAACCACTGGTTGAAATGCCAAATGATACAGCCACATGGGAAGACAGTTTGCAAGTTCCTTATAAAACATACTCTATCCATCCAATCCAGTAATCATATTCTGATATTTACCCAAGGAAGCTGAAAACATGCCCACACAAAAATCTGCACACAGTTGTATATATCAGCTTGATTCATAATTATCAAAATGTGGAAGCAAGTAAGATGTCCTTCAGCAAATTAGTGGTTAAATAAACTGATACACCCCATAAAATGAGGTATCAAGTCATAGAAAAACATGAAAGAATATGAAACACATATTACTAATTAAAAATGCCGATCTGAAAAGGACACATAATGTATGATTCCAACAATGTGACATTCTATAAAATGTGAAATCATGGAGGCAGTAAAAAGACTAGTGGTTTCCAGGATAAAGAAGAGAGGAAATAAATAGGTGAATCATTGAGAATTTTTAAGAAAGAAATTATTATTATAATGGTGGATACATGTTATTATATATTTGTTCAAACTTATAGAATGTACAGCATCAAGCATGAGCTTGAACATGAGTGGAACGTTAGCACATGAGATGCCAATGCAGATTCATCAGTTACAGCACACGCAGGCGGTACTCTGATGTGGAACAGGGGGGTCATCATGTGTGAGTATGAGAATTATATAGCAATCCTCTTTACTTTTTTCTCAATTTTCCTGTAAATCAAAAACTGCTGTAAAAATCTGTATTGAAAAATTAAACATTAGAAGGCTAAAACTGAAACAGACAAAGGAAAATTCAATGTATGGAATAGTACTCAAGACACAACTGAAGACAGGATTAGCAAGTTGGAAGTGATGAATTCACTAAGAGACAAACACTAAAAAAAGAAAATGCTTGCATACCAATATGTATATTTAAGAGATGTGCATCAATGCATTGTAATATTCTAAAATTCATAGAACGGGAACTATAGAGAAAGAAAATAAAAGACATGGAGAAGCAATATTTAAGGAGGCAGTACAAAATTCATTCCTAAGGACTCAGATTTTCAAATCAACACGTAGTATATAATTCTTAAGCATCATCAGCTATCAAAAAATCACCAAGAGGTGGAAGTTATAAGATAAAATGTACCAACTAAAAACACAGAGATTTGGGGAAAATAACAGCTTGGAAGAAAAGAACGTGAAGGAATAAAAAGATTCCAAAATAATGCATGAGTGCAAACAATGGAGTAAGAACTTCCAAAAGTCTACCACTCCATAAAAGTGGTAAAAACAATACTGGAGGAAATCACTGGAATCAACTTCTTCAGAATTCTGAAAATTGACCAAAGGCCGGTCACATCCTAGAGAGCATTCACTTAAGAAACAAGACTACGATGATGAATGTGTTCAATATGTATATCTAAAATCTGATTTAAAAAAAAAAAGAAACGAGGCTAAGTCTCGGAGAACATCAAGGTTTGTGAGGCTTTGTCTAACCCAGTCTCATTTCTCTTCTACAGCTCAGTTACCTTGAAAATGTACTACACATTCTCAGCACCTGAGGAGTGGGACAAAGTTAGAGCTCTTTAAGAGGAGAGAAAATGGGGAAAGGACTTCAGCTTGAGGAGAAGAAAAGCTGGAGGGACACCAGGGTAAGAAGGAAAGGGACAGGCTTCTATGGGTTGCTGGCATGGGGGAGAGCTTGGCAGACCATTATCTCAGCTCTGGCTCTGCAGGGACATCTAGAGAAGTCCTCATTCTATGAGGTAGCAAGCTGGCTCCCTCGAGATGATCGCCTCTGCCTATCAGAGGGTAATCCCACCTTGGGGTGATCTGTCTGCAGAGGTCCTACTGGAATCCAAGGTGAATGCAGGTTTACGGCAGTAAATAGAGATTTCTAGGCACCATGCAGAGGTTCAGGAATAGGACACCACAAAATGTGGCATTTGAATGTCCCCGGAAATCTTGAGAATACCTTAGTTCCTTTTATCTTGGTTTCCTAAATCTTGAAAGGATTAAGATAGGGTAAGTAAATTTAGGACTAATAAAGCAGTTTTTAGACAGACATTCCTTAAGTGATTAGCATGCCTGTGCACAGAGCTGACCAGGAACTGGATCCAAAGTTTAAGGAAATAAAAAAGATAAGTATGAAATGAAGTCAGACTCAAGATTTTTGTTTGTTTGTTTGTTCATTTTTGTCTGTTTTGTTTTTTGAGACAGGGTCTCGCTGTGTAGCCCAGGCTATCCTTGAACTCATGCCAATCCTCCTGCCTCAGCCCCCAAACTTAATTTTTCTTTTAGTTACCAATTAGTTACCTGCAAGCCCAAGGGAAGAATCAATACTTTTTATCAAAAGTAGCTTTTAATTCCCTGTTTCAAGTGTACTCAAAGTAGATTGGATGGTACAGCCAGGGCACACTGAAATAGTCACAAAATGTAAAAAATATTGATCTCACCAAAATTATGACACTCACAATGGGAGGGCTTGGACGAGTGTGTGCTAAGGTCAGTGTACAAGTGTTTTGCCAAGGGGAGGACTCGTTAGTGGATTATCTTAGTGCTCAACAAGCGCTCTTCTTGTGTCCTGGGCCCTGCACTGTGGACTCGAGCACGTGATGAGCTTTAGCTTTTGCCACATGTGCAGAAAGAGTGTGAGTAGAGGCTACGCGTGAGCCGTGTTGTCCATCTCGGCCTCTCACACCTATTTCCTCATGAAAAGAGCATTCCCTGGGCGCCACTGGCCTCACAGTGGCCCAGGCAGCTGGACTGACAATAACTCATATCCTGACGCCAGCTGTCTGCACAAGCCAACCTGTGGACAGGCAACTGAGAAAGAAACATGGTCATTTTTAATAATGACCGATATTTGGGGGTTTTTGTTATCTAATATTATTAGAGCAATCTGAAAAAAAATAGTCATCCAAATCCAGTCCCTTGACTTTAAATATTTTCATCATGAAACACAGCAGGTGATTAATTGAAAATAATCAAGAGTATGTATATTTAACAAAGAGTTTGGGCCAAATGACAAAAGTAATATCTGAAAGATGTTAATGTTTATTTCTGGAAAGTGAAAAATGGGACAACAGAGGTGAATTTGGGGAATGACTTTTAAAATAATAGTAAAATTGGCCCTTTACTAGTAAAACACCAGAAAAAAAAAAAAAAAACAGTGAAGGAAACGTTCACATAGTATTAGGAATGTATAATTGACAAAAATAAAACCTTAAGAAAATAAAACAGTAAAATATACAATGAACACATAATAGTAGTAGATACCACAACTAAAAGATAAAACAAGATATTCCCTGAGAATTTTTCAGAATGTTGTTGGTCCAAAGAGCAGGCAGGCAACCCCATCCCCGCCCCAGCTATTTCAAATATTTTATTTTCTAAGTTACTATCTCTCCTTCTAATGATCTCTATTAGTCTCTCTTAATTTTATGAACCACGCAATTTTCTTTTCTCATTTTTTAACATTTTCTAGCTGCATGTAAAACACCAGATTATAGGAAGGACAGTTAAGTAGATCAGAGTTATTTTATAGGAGAGTTGGGAGGGTCTGATCATTACAGTTAAATACTGCTCATACATATGATCAGTAACAACCCATTTTGGCCCATGCTTGTTAAAGTGCTATGTAGTTTAGAAGCAAAGCTATCATAGTGTTTTCAGTAATGTAGGAGAAATACGAAGCTCAGGCCTTTGGCTAACCCTTAGGTTCTGTTGCCCATTTAGACTAGCGTCATTCTCCTGATTTTTAATCCTCAAAGATGGATCCCTAGCAAAATCAAAGAACCATGCCATGATAAAATACAGCTGTATCACCACTCCGAGCGCAGGTTTAACAGAATCCACTTAGCATCACCCAAAGACATCCTATAACCTCAGCACAAAAGCTTATGAATTAATTACTTGTAATGTCCTAAATCTCTTTATTGAATCTCTAAAGCTCTTGCACTTCTTAAACCTTCACTTCCTAACAAACATTTTTAAAAAGAATCCTTGGGCCGGTGATATCACTCAGCGGCACAGGCACCTCCTGGAGCATGAGGTCCTGAGTTCGACTCCTGGTACCCACAAAAAAAAAAAAAAAGTAAAAATTTAGAAACAGAATCCTTGAAAAACATCATTAATTAGAGGAATCTGTAACCTTTTTGTTTTGTCTTTAGTGGATTTCCAAAGATGCTTCTTTGCAATCCTTTCATTTTCCACAACTTCTCTTAACCTCTCCTGTTATAATCCTGCTCCCTAAGATCCTTGGAAATGTAAAGTCACTGGGGCAGCGAGGATGTAGGGCATTGGCCCTTCCCTGACTTCTCATGCACTAACTAAAACACACTCATGGCTCTTCTCTTCCCTAGATCAAAATGATGCCATTGACTGCAATCTTAATTTGCTTAATTTGTGGCCACAAAATTTTCAGAGATTTCAGGCTTTTGAGAATCAAGATAAAAACCTCCCGAGAAAAAGGGGCAGGACGGAATGGGGAGCTCATCAATGGGTACCAGGTGACAGCTAGGAGCAAGAAATTCTGGTGTGTACAGCACAGCAGGGGGACTCCAGATAGCGACAAAGTGCGGCACATTTTAAAACAGCTGGAAGAAAACCTTGTGGATGTTTTCACTACAGAGAAAGAAATGTTTGAGGGAATAGATATATTTAACCTGATTTAAATATTGCATAGTGTATTTATGCATTGAAATACTACATGAAACCCAAAAACACGTACACATTTTAGGTTTCTATCTAACAGTTAAATATAAGTTTAACGTAAAAATTAAAAAGCAAATGTTTATTTGAGAAGCAGAAAAGAACAAAAACAGTCCCAAGGGGAGAAAAATCTTCCTAGATTCCTGTGGAAATGAAAGTGTGGCCATGTTTTAAAGGAACTCTCTTTTAGATTCCGGTTTCTGCCAGAGAGTCCTTCCTGACATAATGTATTTCACTTCAAGATAGAAGAGAGTATTGCTCAGCCTTAGTGCCCTAGTAATCAATGTGGATTTGAATATTTCTTTTTTTTTTTTTTTGTGGGTACTGGGGGTCAACCTCAGGACCTCACACGCCAGCAGGCACCCATGTTGCTGAGCGATATCACCGGCCCCTTTTTTGTACGTGGGTTCCGGGAGTTGAACTCAGGCCCTCGCGCTTGCCAGGCAGGCGCTTACACCACTGAGCCATCTCACCAGCCCTGAATATTTCATAAATTCAGAATAAGACAGGTTACACTTTTAGGTATCTCTCATTAAAGCTACTTTTTTAAAGAAAATTGGTCCTGTTGACTTTCTGGAGAATACCGACATTTCATGAGGCATGATGATGAGTTAGCTATAAAAAGCACAAAGATTTACAGAGTCTATTTCCTATTAAAAGCACACTAGTTTAAAAGGCAGAGAGGAATTGGGCTGTACAATACACATTTTAAATTTTGCTGAATCTAGATGTATGAAAACTGGTTTAAGGTGTTAGCCAAACCATAAATGCAGTTAAATTCACCCAATTCTGATTTATACCATGTATTTAAGCCCTTCTTACTGGGTTGCTTCCCAGAGCGCATATTATCTGCTGATTGCTTTAAAATGCAGACCAAGTTCAGCAAACATTATATAAACAGAAAGGAATCATTTTGTTCTCCTGCACTGTACTGTAATGTAACCCAATATAAAATGTCGATTCTATATCATTGGGCTTGTTCTGGTGTAGGTCAAAACCAAATGCCTGTTAAGTATGTAAAATCAGTTATGAGCTATTATTTTGTGTTATCATCAAAATATAACTGATGTGCACCTGAGACAGATTTAAAGTTGCTCTGTGTCTTCTGCCGTAAAGTCTTTAGTTTTACTTTCAAATTTCACAGATACTACAGCTAATGGAATAATATATTTAAAAGTACACAGACACTTTGACTTATTAAATGACAAACACAGATTCATGCTACTAATTTAATTTTACCTCTAACAAATACAAGGATAGCAAAAATCCTATATAATCTCTCCATTTGAAAGACTATCAAAGGTTAGTAAGTAAATATTGGGTGTGTCATTATGGTGTTCTCAAATAAATTTTTTTTTCTTTACGCCATGAACACAGTATATTGTATTTGGTTTCATTTAAGTAATCACCCTGACGTTCAGATAACTATCTGAACTTTATCCAAACTATCCAAACTTCCTTTAGTGTGTGATTCGAGTCTGAAAATCTCTAAGAACAGATGCTCTTGTAGCTTTTCCTTACTTTCTGCTTCCATTGTGAGAAGCAGGTTTCCACAAAAACCCTCACACATACAAGAAGTCTGAGTACATATCATGACCGTAGGCTTTTCCCCCATTTAAATTAAAATTTGAATTTTTTTATTCAGTGGACATTTCAGTTCTTATCCAATAGAACTTATCTTCTTATTTAAAGACAGAATAGAGTTGGCATGATGTGATAGTTTTGACCACTGTTTTCATCCTGAAGCTCTTTTCCCCTCTATCCATACTATTCATGTCACTAGAAGGGTCCAAGGAAGTTTCCCCAAAGAGAGATGGGGACTTCAACACACCCTGTGTAGCAGATATATCAGTTCTCATCCTAGAAAGTCATTTTAGAGTGTGTCAATATGAGGAATGGGCAGATTTATTAGGTAGAATTTGAAAGTAAAGGAGAATAGAGAAAGGATTCCAGTGTGAGAAATGGAAGGGGACACAGGTTTGATGAAGAGGATCAGAGTGGCCTGCTCACAAAAGAATGAGCTGGATTTGGTGGGGTGGACTAGAGTTTCATTGATCATTATTTCAGTTCTGATGTCATAATTCCAGAGGAATCCTTATGGCTTGAAGGGCAAGTAGATTCCCATGAAGTGACTGTTGTTATTTGGGAGGGAGGCAGCCTCGGTTTCCATCATGGAGTAATTGCTCACTTGGGGAGGCAACCTCATTACGGAGAGGTCTGTGAGGCTTTGATTTTCCTGGAACCCAAGATGACTTCAGGTTTAGGACGATGGCTGGGACTTCAAGGTGCTCTTCCTGGGGATGTGTAACTGGACATTGTAAAAGTTGGCAATCAGACATCCCTGAAAGTTACTCTTATCCTGGTAACCTCAGCCATGAGGTGGGCAATAAACCTTGCATTGCAGACCTTCTTTTAGTGATGCACATGGCCCTGAGGAGGGATCTGACCCAAAGCTTCAAAGCAACCCAAGCTCCCGCTAGCTTTTAGTTACACACTGGGCATCTGCGGGCCCCGCTTACAGGTCCTCGTAATGTCAAGGTCTCTTGCTCCACTCTGGTCGCACTTTCTCAGTTTCTTCTCTGACCTTTGCTCACTCTGTGTACCCCTTTATTGTTTGTACTTCCCAGGCCTTCTGCTGTAGTCAGGGTTTGCAAGGGAAACAACGCAGGACACATAATTTATAGGGTTATTTTACAGTACTCACACAAAGAGCCAAATACAGAAAGAGTGCAGGAAATCTGTCCACATGCTAAAGACCCAAAGAATCCAGCTGAGGCCCTGGATTCCACAGCAACATCCTGCACGAGTCCAGCTGAAGACCTGGAGCCCATGGCCATGTCCTCCATGAGTCCAGCTGGAGGCCCAGAGCCCACGACAATGTCTCATGCAAGTCTATTTCATGGATCTGCGCCGGGAAGGCCCAAAGGTCAGTGGTGGAAGCTAGAAAGTCTGCACCAGCAGGATGAAGGATCTGTGCCAGCAGGCTGAGGGATCTGCACCAGAGCCAGGAAGTGATGCTCAAAGTGAGAACCAGAGCGCCCCTGAAAAGTACCACAGCCATCCTCAGTGATAACGAGGTCCTGAGCTCCTCCAATGATGAGAACAGCCAAGTTCCTATCAGGAAAGCCAGCGTGACAAGCTCCTCCAGGAGAACCAACAGCACCACCTCTTCCTCTCCAGTTCTCCTCTTTATGTTGTTGGCAACAGTCCTCAGGGGGGCCCTCCACGCCCAGCACCACGCTGATTCAGTTCAGCTGGGTGTGACAAGTCAACCACCGTTGTCAATCCACCACACCTTCCATTCACACAAGTGTGCACTGAGCACTTACATGCCTGACACTGTTACAAGCACTGAATTCAAAGCAATGAACAAAGCAGGATAACACAAAATCCTGCACTCATGGAGTATGGTTTCTATTGGGGATAAGCAGGTACACAAAGCAAGGAATGAAGATACGTATTAGATGCCTCTTAGTCCTGTGGGGAAAATTAAAGCAGAAGGATAAGGGAAGCTCTGGGAGGGGACATGGCATAAACAGGGTAGCGGGGGAAGAGTTGGTGAGACGACATTTGAACAATGACCCAGGGAGGCGAGGGTTTGGTCGTGAGCTGGCTGGAAAAAGGCTGCTCCAGGAAAAAGTAACAACATCTGGTAAAGCTTGGAGACTGATTTATGCCAGATCTACCTGTCGACCTACATTTCTTCTCCCTCTGCAGATTGTTCATCCCTATGAGTTATCAACAAATACTCTTATCAATCCAAATCCCCCCTTGGAGAGCCATCTCTCTAACTTCCTCCTGGCATCTCTACCTGAATATCTTATGAGCATCTCAAACTCAATAGAATCCCAAACCTGTTTCTTCCTTTCAAACGTACATTTCTTTCTGTGCTTCTCATTGTGGGTATAACACGAAAATCCCTTAACAATCCAAGTCAGAAACCTAGCAGTCCTAAATGTCTCCCTTTCCTTTCTCTCCATATTTAATTTACTTCTCCAATTAATATTAATTATTGAGAAACTACTTTGTGCCAGCCTCAGTGCTACACACTGTGGTTGAAAGTTTGGTCCACTGCCCTAATGGCCTGCTGAGTGTGTTTTGCTTTGTATTTGTCTTCATTTTTGTGGCCACAACCTAAGAAACTCATTAAAGTCACAGCGACAGCTCCCAGCCAGCATCTCCACATGCTCACTGCCCCATCTCTGGGCTCTCGCTTTCTGTTATCCTTCTAAAACTTTAAAAGTAGATGTAATCTAGAACAATGGAGGAAAGAAATTCTTGAGTTTTGACATTTAGAAAACAATTCCATTTTAACATTTACATAAAAAGCAAAACTTTCCCCAGAAAAATACCTAATACAAAAGTTTCTGTCAAGGACAAGACAGAAAGGAGCTCTCGCTAAGTGTGTGATTGTAAACAAACAACTCGCCCCTCCCGTAAATCTTCCTTTCCAAGTAAACAGATTGGACCAGATTCTATCTGCAGAGGCCTCTTCTAATTTTCAGCAGAGGACAACAGAGGAGAATCTTACTGTTCACCTCCAGGTTTTCTGTGTGGTAGTGGACGAAACTGGATATCCTAGTCCAAAGACAATAATAAATCCCACCAATATTCACCTTTGGACCAAGGAACATACTCTATGAAGTTCAGTGTAAACTCACTTGTAGAAAGTAAAAAATTCTACAGTTATTTTTTAGCTATAGTATATTTTTTATAATTGTAGTTTACCTATTTTGGAAATATTCCAGAATGTCCTATGATACAAAATCACAATGAAGTTAGAGAACTAATATATGAAAAAATCACAAAATCTCAAAATTGAAAATAAGTGACTTTGAGTGATGAAACATCTGTGTCAACTAAGAAATTCTACCAAATCTTTCTACTTTGAACCTGAAGACCACAGCAATGGGTCACAGCTTTAAGCAAAAAGAAAGCATTTCCACCACAATATCTTGGTGCAATTACCAAAAATTTTACAGAAAAGAAAACTGCTGAAAGGTTAGGAAAATCCCAGGAAAACACAATTTGCATTTCTCCTTTAAGCATTATTTAGGAATTTATTGAAGGTCTGTAGTGGTCATGAAAATATTTAAAAGTCATTTTTCTGATTATATGTTGAAAACAAAAGAAGTCAAGGTTACAAATTCCCAAATATGTTCATCTTCCCATAAATGCTGTCCGAAATGCCAGCTCCTATGTGCTATCTACTTAGCATCTCAAAGTTTGTGTATCCTATGTAAGTCTGCACTCTCCTTACCCCTCTGTGCTGGTCAGTTTCCTGTTACTCTAACAAATTACTTAAGTAAATAACTTAGAAAGAGAAAAGATTTCTTTTGGCTCACAGTTTTGGAGTCTCCAGTCCATGGTCAGTTGGCCCTGTTGCTCTGGGTCTGTGAAAGGTGGAACATCATGGTGGGAGCACATGGCAGAGCAAAACCACTCACCTCGTGGTGGGGAAGAAAAGGGAAGGAAGAGGAAAAAGGGGTCCCACAATGCCCTTCAAGAGTATTTTCTCCAAGTAAGCCCTACCTGTTAAAGGTCCCACCACCTTTCATTAGTGCCACTGTGGGTCTTTGGGGGACAGTTAAGATCCAAACACTAAGACTTGCCCCACAGCTCACTCCTCTCCTCATTTACTCCACTCCAGAGAGTGGTACTTCTGTGTACAGAAGTCCTCAGGTGGAAGCTTTAGGAGCTGTCCCTGATCACTGCCCCTCCCTTGCTTCCTTTATCTCATCCAGAGAAAACCCACTCTCTCCACCTGCATGGTACGTACTGAATGCCCATTCTTCTCAGTCTCCATCACCATCACTGCAGCACAGCTTATTCTTATCTTTTCCCTGTACTGTTTCTAGAGCTCACTATATCGAATGGACAGGGCCTTTCATTTCTCTTTTGCTGGTAATGAGGATAAATTACATCAAGACACCTTCCCTTTTCCTTTTGGGACTGAGAGCCACACAGTTGACAGATGGCAAACTGGAAAGAAGTGATACCTGCAACTATGGGAGAAAGTTTTTCCCTGTGTATAGCGAGTGCCCAGGAAGAGACTGGAACCCAGGCTGCATTAGCAAATATCTTCCTTTAGCAGCTGAACAATCCTCCACAAGCCTGCACCCATGCAGCCCTAACTAGGAGGTGGAAGTTCAATTAGATCAGTTGTTTAGGTCATGGGAGAGGTGAGCAGGAAGATGCAGCACTAGATGAGGCTGAAGAGGAGGGGAGAATGGCACAAACTACATCCCAGCCCTGCAGAGGTGGAGACATACAGGAGGGAAATTATAAACTAGCTGATAGAACAAAACCAAGTGAGAAAACAAAAAGCTGAGCTTCCCTTTTTATCAGATTTCGACCCTGCCAATGTCCGTTAGTCTCCCTACCTCCCCTTCCTGTTTTCCTGAAGCCCTTACAGAAGTAATCGACCATTCTGGGATTTTGAACAGACATATAGAGACTGGCTCAACACTTGGTGTTGTTTACTGGGAGTAACTGTTTCATAAGGACAGCTAACTTCTGGCAGTCTATGCTAAAATTGAGATGCTCAACTTTTCAGCCTCCAAAGCATAAATGTTTGGCAGAAAAACAGAAATCTGGCATTTTTAATGCTCATATGTCCAAAAGCTGGAGAGATGGAAAACACTAGGAGTCCCAAATTGGTGTCCACTTTGCAATATTTGGCCAAGGAAAATGTATATTCTCATGCCGCAGGAAGTTGGTTTGCAACACTAAGGCTGAACTGGGGCCAAAAAGCCAGAACCATTTGCCAGAGGGTAGATGAAATGTGATAGTTTGCTGCACAAAGCTTCTTTTAAAAAGTTGTTTGCAGCTGCCATGACACATCTTTAAAGTTATAATATGCAGAACTGTTATTTAGAATTCCAACAGAGGGAAACAAATCTCAATTGTTTACGTTTAAGCATAATGCAGTGAGATACTGAAGGAGAGGTGTAAACATTATGGATTGGACAAAACAGTGCTTGTGAAATATGGCTGAAGTCACAGAATAGATTTAAATGAGCCAGAAGAAAAGCAGAAAATTTCCTTTTCACAGAAAATATTATATTTGCTATTATCCTACTTAACCTTATGGTGTATTGCAAGAAAATATATTTTTCTTAGAAAGTGTTTAAGTCAAAATAGCATGTTGATGGATCCCTACTGCTTTTTAAGGAAGGTTTTAATTAGTAGAACACTGGTCACCCTGATTACACTTTTATTTCTGTGTGAAGAAAAGAAGCATAATAATGGACACTACATGAAGTATATTGGTTTGAAAAAGCATTAAAGGTTAGGTTTTAAAAGTCAGAAACTGGGCCGGTGAGATGGCTCAGCGGCTTAAGCGCCTGCCTGGCAAGCGCAAGGGCCCGAGTTCGACTCCTGGAACCCACATACGAAAAAGGGGCCGGTGATATCGATCAGCGGCACGGGCGCCTGCTGGCGCACGAGGTCCTGAGGTCGACCCCCCGGTACCCCAAAAAAAAAAAAAAGTCAGAAACTATGTGTAACAGATACCAGACTATAGACTAGAATTTGGTAGAGCTTAGGAAACACAGTGTTAGAAATGAATTCAAACAAAAAAAAAAAAAAAAGAGAGAGAGAGAGAAAGGAAATTAGTAAGTTAATCAAGGGTGAAAAGCAGAAGCCAAAGAGAGAGATTTTTATATTTTTATTTTAATTTGTTCTATTCAATAATAACTTTGAGCGTATCAGGATGCAAATTCTAATGCCGAAGTTTTATTCTCTGGTGACGTTGCTAAGAATGGAAGATGCAAAACATATAAGTCAAGTGTCAGAGAAAATGGTTTGTTGTAATGAAAAAGCATGTCTGAGTTCCTGGTTGCATCTATGTTCTCAGAGTCCACAGTTGATGGCAGGCATATCTGCTATGTTCTCCGTGCCCCACCTATTTACCACCCGAGACAAATCTGTCCACTGCTCCGTTGCTGTTTCAGCGTGATGGTATTAACTGCAGAAACGCAAAATGTTAGTGAGAATAAACAATTGACCTTGGCTGATTTATTTTCTGGTAGTTCTCTCTTGCACTTCACATTAAAACATTAAAAGCAGGTCGGGGGTGGTGGTACATGCTTATAATCCTAGTATTCTGGGAGGCTAAGTCAGGAGGATCTCACATTCAAGTCCAGCCTGATCAACTGAGTGACTTTGACTCTATCTCAAAATTTTAAAATACTTTTTAAAGGTCTGGGAATGTAGCTCAGTATCAAAGCCCTGGGTTCAATCCCCAGTACTGCAAAACACACACACACACACACACACACACACTCACACTCACACACACCAGCAGCAGCAGCAGCAGCACTCTAGCTCTGGAGTCATACTTGCTGAGTGCAAATTGACTCTGTCCCCCTTTGGTACCATGTGACCTTGGGGAAAGTCATCTAACATCTCTCGGCACACTTTCCCCATCTGTAAAATACAGGTGATAAGAGTATTGCCTACTGCAAGAGTAATAAGTGAGCAGTAAATGAGGTAACAGGTAAAATGCTGAGGGCATCTGGGATTTTGTATCTTGGCAGGAAGTCATAGCTGTTACTCTGATTCCATTATGAAATGCAGCTGATTGGAGAACAAATACTAATAAGTAAACTTTGACTCCAACTTCCCATACTCATATTCATAAAGCACTGCATTGTCCCACTCTCTAATTCCAGTCGAGGATTACAAAGGAGACATTTAGTCCTCACCAAATTGCCAAAACCTACACCAAAGGTGCTCCCTACATTTCCCAGCCTCCCTTGCAGCTAAAGTGGGACCATGTAGCTCTTCTGGTCTGGACAGTGAACTCAAGAAATTGGCAGATGACATTTCAGATCCCCTAGGAAAGCTGCAGCAACTGGGTTTTCAGCCACAGTAGCCACGTGCTTCATCTGGGCGATGACCTTAGTAGACGCTGGAGCACTGCCCAACCTGCTTCAGACTCTTTGCGAAGGATAAATAAATCTCTCTTATGTTAAGCCACTGAGAGTTTGTAGTTTGCTACTGTAACATCTGAAATGGTCCTCCTTACTACATGTTCAAAATGATTCATATCTCCTTTACAAAGGGATTAATCAAAATAATATTATGCCAATCCCTTAGTGATGGCCAGTGAAGTCTACTGTCTCAGTGAAGGAAGATTCCATGCCTCTGTTCTTCTCAATTTGCCAGCCTGGGACTGAGACTGATCCTGATCCATGGATCAACTTGTCCAACTCGGCTGGCATTCTTTATTTTAATCTGAGTGGCAAATTTACTACAGATTACTCTGGTCTGTTTTTTGGAGGTATGCATTTAAATATGAATACAACTCATGGCTTTCTGCAGATTCTTTTTGTTGGAGAATGTAGAACATTTGAGCTGCTGGCCATGGTTCAGGTGGGAATGTCAGTGCCGCAGTGTGGCCCATACATGAATGAAGGTCCTCCAAAACTAGGATAGCGTTACCAGTGAAATTGAGCTCAGTATTTCTTCCTTTTATAATCACCAGGAAAGATATTAACCCAGTATTTCATATGTTTGAGTCACTAGTGGACAGGTATTGACTGAAAAGATGGCAGCACTGTGATAAAGGTAACTCGTTAAATTCATTTGAAAATTTCTCTGAGGATGTTTTGCACTTCAGAATTCTAAAGGTAGTGACAGATACAAATAAAAAATTATCAAAAAGGCCAAAAATCATCCTTGCCCTACCCAAAATCCTGAGCTCACATTTTAACATAAAACAAAACAAGTGAATTAGAAAATGAGAAGCCAAGGACTAAAGTAATTAGGATTGCTTACCAGTTGGTTTGTATGTCCTGAGGTTTCTAGGAGCAGACATTGTTAGATTAGAGATTTGCCTTGGGGACAATAATGGTCCTATAATTTAAAGTAGGAACTCCTTTAGGGCAAGGAGAGATGCAAAAAGGAATTATACTGATAAGGTGTTTTTAGTGTTCATGACCAAATTTTTTGAAAATCAGTATTTGTCACCAGGTCTGTTTGCATAACATTATTCAATTAAAATTTTTAGAGTGGTATTTACAAAATCATTTGCATATTATGATAGGACTCCATGTAGTTCAAGGCCTGGTCCTGATATTTTAGTAAAAAGGCCAAGGTAAAGCCACTATTATTCTTGTAAAATCATGGATTTTATAGGCAGAAATACAAAACATACCTTAATTGAGTAACACATTTCAAATGACAAAAATACTGGTCTCTCCTAGTCTCTATTTATACTGCTTAATAGAAATAGGAAAACATGCCACTAGGGAATTTTTATGGTCTTTTCTACTTGAGTAACAATAGCTTACTAAAAAATGTGAGTAAAAAGAATTGCTTGTTTGTATAAAGATAAATTCGCTTTGGTGAATTATCAATGAGAAATATCTTAGTGAATAACATGAAGCAATGGAATGCTTGTGCAGATATGTTTGTCTATTATAGTAACTGTTTTTACCTAAAATATTAAAATAATTCAGTCTAAACCCTTTTAAAACTGTCTTTGCAAAATGAACTGCAGAGCTAAATTTAGCTGTAACCTGGACAGAAAAGATGTTTAGAGTGAGCTACCAGAAAATTTACGATAAAATTTTTTGTTGTTGGGCCGGGGATATAGCTCAGTGGCACAGCGCCTGCCTGGCAAGCACAAGGTCCTGAGTGCAATTCCTGGTACCCACCTAAGAAAAAAGCTTTTGTTGTTGTTGTTCTTCTTGTTGCCGGTACAAATGATCTCACCAGCCTGCTGAAATGACCACCTTTCATTTTAGCTCAGAGGACACAAGTAACAGGAAATTCTAGCTCTTTGGGGACTGTCTAACCACTGTGACTTACTCCGGAGGACACTTCACTCGTAAGCTCCTCTGTTTAAGATTTGGTGATCTTTCGTCGGCCCCAGAAGTCTTTCCTAGAGCATCCTTTGCAAAAATCAGTAACGCATTACACATCTGTGAAATTCACATGTGTGAATCTGGTGAGGAAAATTATCTGGAGGCTTGCTCAGGCACGGTCCTGGTTAATTTTATGTGTCAACTTAGCTGGGCCCAAGGTGGCCAGATATTTGGCCACACATTATTCTGGATTTTCTGTGAGCATGTGTGAATAAGATCACCTCAGATTCCAGCTGTTCCGGGTCGCAGGACGGTTGGTTTACCCTGCAGTTTGGACTTGCCACCCTCCATGATGAACTAACTCCTTAAATAAATGCAGTAGACAACTGTAATGCAATGCTAAGTGTTTTTGTATTGAAATGCCTCCAAGTGAAAAGGTACCATAAAATATGGAATGAAAGATAAAAAGATGTGTGGCTCTTGCCAGGCACAGAGCCTGCAGGTCTGGAGGTCACTCTGGCAAGGCAATGAGCAATGGGCATGTGATTGTGAAGGCCCAGGTTATGGCCACCCAGTGTTGCAGACTTTATACACACTGTGCACTTAGGCTGCACTAAATTTAAAAAATACATACTTCTTCAGTAATATGTTAATCTTAGTTTACTATCATTTTTAAGTTTATAAACATTTAAATTTTTAAAACTTTTGAATCTCTTGTAATAAAACGTGGCTTAAAATGCAAATACATGTACAGCTGTACAGAAAATATTTTCTTTTTTTCATTTAAAATTTAACTAACTAATTTATATATTTTTTAAATCCTCTTATTAAAAACTAAGACATAAGCACACACATGAGCCTAGGTCTACGCAAGGTCAGGATCACCAGTGTCACTACCTACCGCTTTGTCCTGTCCCACAGGAAGGGCTCCAAGGCAATGACCTCCCTGGAGCCACCACCTCTGTGGTGACAAGGCCTTCTTCTGGAATCCTTAGGATTGGCAGAGGCTCTCCCTCAGGGGGCTCCTCCTTTCAAAAACATGTCCGTGGTCGTTTGCTTCTTTCTTTTCAGCACAGATCAGCTTGCGAGCAGATCATGCAGCGTGAGCATCCCTCTCTGTCAGTAAGAACTTTTCAGTGTTGGGGTCCATGTTTTCAAACTTTCTATGGAACTCGAGGCTACAAAGTGCTGCTACACCCTCACTGTGAATTTTCCTGGTGTTCTTCTTTTTCTTATCCTATAATTTCCCTTTCTCTTGCCTCTTTAGATATGCATTCGTTAGTAGATAGGACGTTTCCAGCTCTGTTATAATCTTACAGGACCACTGTGGAATATGTAGTCCACTGTTGAACATAATATGCTATGGGGTGCTTGACTCTAAACATACATCCCATTGGTTCTGCTTCTTTGGAGAATTCTGGCGAATACAGGCACTAAGTACAAACATACAGATACATTATTTCATCTATCCTGTAATGGGAACTTGTCAACACAACAACTCAGATTAGTATGAATTATGCCCAGTAGCTTCCATGGGACATCCTTATTTTTATAAGAAAAGTCAAGCAGCTTAATTTTTTTTTTTAACAATGTCGTGGGGTTGTCTCACAAGATGCCTTAGATTATGTTCTCTTGTAGCCATGGAGAGCAATTCCTTATTTTTCTTCTCTCCCAAGCCCTGATGCAAATGGTAGAGAAATCAGTTTCCATTCTAAATTTCTGACAAATCATCAGAAGATAAACTCCTAGAAGTTAAATCTAAAGCTGTTTAGCTGTCTTGGAAATGAGCTTCATCCACAATAACATGAGAGCAGTTCCTTACCAAATAGATGCTCCTAAAGAATTGAAATCAAGACCAAAAAGGAAACAAACTCATGGTCAATTAATGTCACACAGTCTTCCTTGTATGCAGTTATATATTTAAGAAAGAGATAGGACACAGACTTAGAAGGCTAAGCTCTGTGCCTTTAATTAAAGGAACATTGTAAAAATACTTAGAGAATCATGGGATGATGATAGACCCATGTTATCTTGAACAGTTTCAGAATGCCAACCCACAAAATATTTCAAAGATGGGACACAAACCAATAAAAATCTTTAGGACATGAGATGGAATGTATGGGGTGATTAAATAAGCTAGAAATGGAAGACAAATCATGGAGTTAAAAGGTATATTCATTCTTTCAATAGACTTTATTAAACATGGGCTGTGTGTCAAGCGCTGTGATAAATAGTACAATATAGCAGTTTTGATCTTGGATTGGCAGATCTGGTGTTAGGCAAACACAGGTGTAGTTTCTTCCGATCTGAACACTGGGATACTCTCTAGTCACCACCCCTACTCCATCTACACCTTCCAGAGCACATGTTTTATTCAGACTCATAAATAAGGATGACTGATGTGTTTTTAAGGTCTAAATTCTTGTTTCTTAAAAGAACAACAAATTAAGCTATTAAGAAGAACTGAGAGAGAATCATAAGATTAGAGGGAGAAAAAGAAGACAGAAAACTGGGAGAAAGAGGAGCTCCAAAGGTAGGGACTGAGGGCACAGATTATAGGCAAATATTAAGACCTTATTCTCCTTAAACACCTTCAGTACATATTCAGTAATTCTATACAAATGAGCCAGAAGTCACAGGGATAAACACCCCAAATGTTCTATGAATGTTTTACCTAAGCGATTGTTTCTTGATTTCTGGAGTGTGTGTGTGTGTGTGTGTGTGTGCACACATGAGGGCAATTAAAGTCTGATTATATTTACAAATGGTATGATTTCACTTTGTTTGAAGAGGTCTAGCAATAGCAAGCTAAATTTTAGTAAGAATTCTTTGTTTAAAAAATGTCAACTTACTCTAATTATTTTTATTACTTATAGGCAAATGAAGATTTGGCAAATACCTGGTTTGAGTAGCCATCATCCAATTGGAGAGGAGAGGTTCCAATAGAAAAAAAAAAAAAAAAAAGATGGAATAAGGGACTTTTCTGTCCCTGTTTGATGGGACATCCATCTTCTGACACTGGCACACCAGAAAATCCACCATCTCATCCATCACCAGCATAGATCTCAGGCCTTTGGACTTGGACTGAATTATACCACCAGCCTCCTTCTTTCTCCATGCAGCAGGCAGCAGACTGTAGGACTACTCGGAAACTGCGCAACCCAATTCCACATGTACATGTATTTTTTACTGGTTCTATGTCTCTGGAAAATCCTAACTAATACCAAATTTGGTACCAAATTGCTTCTAAAGGAACAGAATTTTAAAGATGGCTTTTCTGAATTGATTTTGGAGTCTATGCAATTATTTTTCTAAATTGAGTCAATCTATATATGGTAATGATTCTAAGAAATAAAAGTATGAATCACATGACAATAATTCAAAATACCTCAAACATATTCGATTACTGCAGAAAAATGATGAATGGGGAAAATTAGAATATTAACAAAAAGATAAACAAATTTTATAATTAGACAATGCAATATAATAAATGAATGGAAAAATTCACTAGAGGGATTTAAAAGTCTTAATCATGCAGAATAAAAAGGAAACACAGCAGACTTGTTTGAAATTGTCCAGTTGGAGGAACAAAAAAAAAAATAATGAAGAAAGCCTAATAGACTTATACAATTCTGATAAATGAACCTCTAAAGAATTCCACCAACTGTTTAAGAAGATTTAGCATCAACACTTCTTCAACTCTTCCAACAAACTGAAGAGGCAGCACTATTTCCAAAATCACTTTATTGATACATTTTATTGATATCAGCATTATTTTGATACCAAGGCAAACAAATACTACAAGAGAACACTGTAGGCCAAGCTCCCTGATGAATAAAGTTACAAAAATATTCAACAATATACTAGCAAACAGAATTCAACATAATATCAAAAGGATCATATACTATGACCAAATAGGATCCCTCCCTGTAATGCAAGGATAGTTTGACATATGAAAACCATTGTGAAATACCACCAAACTGAACAAATGCTAAAAATCAGATGATCATCTTAATAAATGCATTAAAAGCATTAAACAAAATCTAAAACCCTTTTAAACACCTCACAAACTATGATGCAAGGAAATTCACACATAAAGGGGATATATGAAAAGCTCAAACAATGACATGTATCTCAGTGGAAGCTTTTCTAAAGGTCAAGAACAAGGCAAGGATGTCCACTCATGCTACTTCTGTTCAACACAGTACTGGAAGTCTGAGCAATTAGGCCAGAAAAACCAAAGGCATCCAAACTGGAAAGGAAGAAGTGAAACTGCTTTTTATGAACACGTGACATGATCAGATACATGGAAACCCTAGAGTCCACATACAAAAACAACAAAAACAAGCCCTGTGCGAACCAATGAACGAATTCAAAGACAGACCCATGGGTCAATGAAACAGAATAGAAAACCCAGAAATAAACTCATACACAATCAAATGATCTTTGATAAGAATGCCAAGAAAACAAATGAAAAAATGAAGTTTTTTTCAACATATGGTTTTGGGAAACTGAATGCCTACATGCAAAAGAATGATATTGGAATCTTACCTAAAATTTTAAATGACTGAGAATTCCAAGAGTTAGAGGGTATGGAATAACTGAAAATTGCATATATTGTCCCTTCAAATACAAAGTATTACATGCATTTCAGAAAACAATGCAACAGTGCCTGAGAAAGATATATTCCAAAATTCTACTCCTAGGTATTACTTAAAAGAAATAAAAGTATGCATCCACAAAAAGTTATGCTTGAACGTTCATAAAATGTAAATACAGCCTGAAACTGAGAACAACTCAGATGTCTATCATATGGCAAACAGATAAACACATTTTGTTACATCCATATAGTAGACTACTACTCAATGTTAAAAAAAAAAAAAGCGGTTGAACTACTAACACATGACTCTCAAAAGCACTGTGCTAAATGAAAGATTCCAACTCCAAAGAATTTATGGTGATATACCATGGTATCTGTATGCTTCAATTTATATAAAATTGCAGAAATAACAAAACTGGAGTCATAGATAGAGATCCGAGTTTTCTGGGGGTTCAGGGCTCAAAACTTGATGGCAAAGGCCATGCAGAAAGAATGGGCGGTGATGGAAACATTTTATGTCATGATGTTGGCAGTGGTTACACAACTGATTTGTCAGACTCATCAAATTATAAAGTTGGTATGTTTCTGTATGCATGCTATACTTCAATAAAAGGCAATTAAATGAAAACAGAGTAAGGTTATAGCTCTACTGCTTCCCATTTATTTTAAAACCCCAAAGGCAACGAAGCGAAAGGACTCCTCTTGCCTCTTTTCCTGAGTAAATGAAGTTTGGCGTATGCGTCCTCGAGATGTCGCTGCTGTCTTTTGATGGCACATTCTACTTTTAATCCTCTAAGTGTTTAGGAGACAAGACGAGCTGTTAGGGGGCATGGGGGCACAATACTGGAATGCTTATTATATCTTGGGTAATGTTTCAAGATGGTCCCCGATATTACAATTCTGTAGAGAGAAAATGAATCATAATAGCTAATGGGTAAAGATACAGCATCAGTTATTTTCTGTTGACATAATTGTTGGTTTCTGGTTTCCTTGAAATCACATTTGACTTTCAAGTTGCTTTCACTGTTTCTCACTCGGGAGAATCTAAAAGTTATTCGGGTGATGAACTCTCTTAACCTACCTTCAAAAGTCTGAAGTTTCTCATGTTAGAAAATTTTCTACTTCACAGATATTTTGCTGGTCATGTTTATGAAGCATGTATATTTTCATTTGTTTTCATCTGAAGTATATTTTCATCTGTTTTGTGATTCATGTAAAATTTCCAATCCCATACCGTACTGGTTTCAAATTTCTGTGATTTTAAAATGATTCCTAATTAAATTACACTATGAGTTTTGAAAAAATACCAGAAAGGAATTTAGGATAAGCTCTACAGGATTTAGTTTCTTAAACATTATGATAAAATTCCAACATGCAATTTATTAAAAATTTAGTGTATATTACTTCAGAATTTTTAAAAATTTTCCTTTTCTAATATTAAAAGGAAGTAATTTTAAGGTTGTAAGTGAAAATGCATCTGAATGAAAATATCTATGAAATTAGGTAATATTTCCAATTGAAATCGCTACTAGAATAATATGTTTTCCATACTCCCACACATTAAAATATTACAAATAATCTTTATACCCAAGTTTGCATCTGTGGTAAGAAAAACCAAGGGTTACAAGAAGGAATAAAACAGATGTTATTACTCCTGGATTTGGTGTTTTAGCGCTCTGTATCTTCCTTTTAAATGTCTGACTGCATTTTGGTATAGAAGGCCTGGTATCAAGGGAATATGAGGCCAGAGCTGAACACAGATGTTCCAGTTATAATGTGAAAACATGGGAACAGTTTTGTTCCCATCTTTGGGGCCTGGACGTGGCTTTCCTGCTGAGAAACTGACTTGTTACATCCCCCTTCCAGGCTGAAGTGTCCACGTGCATTGCATTTATAGACCCCTGACTGAGAAGTGCTTTGTCCTGCACCCGGCGGTGTTGCAGAACCCTCAGCCCAGTCCTGTGTTTGGGCTTGGGTCTGGCTGGGCGTGGGGAGGTGTGGGCAGAACGCCGATGCTGCACTGTGCCACATCAGCCCCTGCCAGCCGTCATGGCCAGCTGAACAAGGAGAAGCACAGATGTGTAGCTGCAGAGAACCATTCTGGGGTCTAAACAAAGCCACATGGACCATGGGGGCTACAGAGCCAGCAGGAAGGTGTGACTGAAATACAGTCAGGTGATGCCCAAGACTGAAGGTCTGGATCCAGGGGAAGCTGTACAAGACAGCAGTGGTGTTTTCTTTCCTTCTCTCGGGGAGGAGACGGTGTCCAGCCTTACTCACTGTGTGAAAACCATCCCGCTATCTGAGACACAGGAATACTCGGTACGTCTCCCCACTGCCCCATGGTTCATCTGCCCAGTGCAAGGCTTTGGGTACAAAGAGCACACAGAAATAAACACTACGAGGCTGTCGTGGCCTCCTTCACCAGGCCCAGCCTCAGGGCCAAGCAGGAGGCTCCTACCAGCCATCAAAATTAACAGCCTTTAATTGCGAGCAACGTTTCTCTAAGCAAATTGGTTCCTTAACATGGCAAAATGGGTGGCACCCAGGGGGAAATGCCAGCGATCGCACAGCCCAGAAGCAACCCAGTCACGGTGCTGTGCTGTTATAAGGAGTCAGACTTTCCATTCTGATAAAACCGGAAGCGAACACGAGAGTCCGTGGGTTTGACAGCTGCTGTCCTCTCCACTGAACAGACAGGGGCCGCTCTGCACACCAGGGCACAGTGCCTTAATTCATAGCTCATGGGATTTCTAAAAAATATAAACCATTCACATTTTTTTCTATATTAATCAGTGGTTTCTACATATCCACAGGGATAAATAAACCCTGCAAGCTGGCAGGAATTTTTCGTGGCACAACCGCTGGTAGTTATAAACAGTAAACAAAACATAGTAACCATTCTAAGCACAAGCGATTGCTGTATCACACAGAGCATAAATCATTAGCTTAATAATTTCAGCAGCAGCGTCTCCAAAGCAAAATTAAGCCAACGGTTCCCCCTGTGGCAATAATGAAGTACTGTAACGCTAAGAAAAAAAATCTAACCAAGAGAAAGCATCATTGTACCGGGGCGTAGTCGAAAGTTTAAGTTCAGTGAGTAGATGTAGAACTCTCATCTCTGGGTACCGTTTTTGGAGGTGGAAAACAACTGTCTCCAACCCCCGTGTCCATTCTGTGGCCATTTAGACGAGCACAAAGGAGTTTTCCCTCTACTCCCTGAGGTCAGGGTGGCCTGTAGGTAGGACATGACAGCGATGATGTATGACAACCAAGAAGATGACAGATGTCTCTACTGTATAAGCAGACATCGTTCATAGGCTGAGAGAGCCAAGAGAGTGCAGGGCCCAGCATAGTATGGAGAGGACACAGCCCCCCTCCAGGGACCTTCAAGATAGGTGGTCAACAACCCAAAGACATTTTCTAGTTCTGAGCTGGGCCACAAGACCCAGCCATGTCTCTTCCCTGTGAATTTTCTCAGGTGCCAAAGTTCATTAAAAAGAAACCCAGCTACTAATTTGTTCATCTTCGATAAACATACTTGGCCATTAGACATTACCGGACAGAAGGACTTTCAGGGGACCATCTTGATCCCAAGGCAATACTACAAAACCTTCATTTTTCACTGTGAAAGAGATGTAGTCTGATCATTATCTCTAAACAAGAAAGATCTTGCTAGTGCACACCTGTAATCCCAGCACTCAAGAGGCTGAGGCAGGAGGATCACCATGAGTCTGAGACCAGCCTGAACTATATAGTGAGTTCAAGGCCAACCTGGGTTACATAGCAAGACGCTGTCTCAAAAAGACCAAATGAAACCAAACCAAAACAAAACAAAGTTCTGAATGGACACAGTATTTTTAAAATTTTTCTTAATATTACCACTTATTTAAAGTAGCATTTTAACAGTATTCTGCATGATTCATATCTATTATGGACAGTTTTATCTCCTTATAATATTTTTGGTCTAAAAATTACAGGATTGAGTCAAGCAAAAGTTGTATGATCTGCATGAAGCTAGCTACCAGCTTGCCTGTCTTAGTGGATTGAGTGGATTTGATTTGAAAAGGTCAGCGCACAGTTTATGCCAGAACATACAGAGATACTTCTGTAGGACAGGCAATTTAGGCACGTAAAGAATCAATCAACAGTGTCATTTCCCCCATTTTTTGTGCTTTCTCACCAACTATACTTCAAACAAAATTGTCTTCAAAACTTCAATGCCTCTGCTTCGCAGGTTTAATCACAGGTATAAGCACTTCCTTTCTTTCTTTGACTATCCATGATCCCTTTACTAATCCGAAATGAGAAAATAGGATGGAAAGGTGATTTCTCTGCAACCTCAGGAAGACTTTTCTCTGCGAATAACATAAGAGATTACATCTTTCATTTCTCTGTATGAGAAAAAGGACTCATCCAGTCTACTTACTATGTTGTGCATTGTAAGTGTGGCGTGGAAGGCACCTTGTGAATGAAATAGCGAACAGTGAATACTGTCCATGGCTAAAGAAAGGTTAAAACCAGATCCTAAGTAAAGCTAAAGGAAATATGGTTTGTCTTTGTTGCTACTCCTTTTCTCCCTTCTCTTGATCCTTCCCCCATTCTTATTCTCCTTCAATCCTGTCTCTATTTTATCTCTTTAGGAGCCCTAGGGATTAATGAATGCCACCATTTATATTTCAATTTGGTGGATTCCAAGCTTTCCTCATAGTTGTGACTAGGACAAGACCAGTAATAATAGGAGAGATAGGAGATATCTCTGGGCCGGGCTAAGTGAAGCAGTGAGAAGGGACTGCTAATGTCCTGCTCTAAGGGGCCATGAGGCTCTCCCAACTTGAATACTCACCCAAACTCACTAGCTGTATCTGTAGAATGCCTGAGCGTATTTCAGGTCATCTAGATGAATTTAATATCAATATATTGAAGAAAGTTTATAGTGCATTGATAAAAAGACAAAGAACCCCATTCAAAAATGGTCCAAGGATTTGAACTGACATTTCTCCAAGGAAGACATACAAATGACCAACAAGCGCGTGAAAAAATGTTCACCATCATTAATCATTAAGAGAATGCAAATCCAAACCCACAAAAAGATGCCACTTTATGCTTGCTAGGAAGACTGTGATAAAAAACAAAAGCCACAGGAAACACTGAGGAGGATGTGGAGAAAATACAGCTTCCATCCATTGCTGGTGGGAACATAAATGTAGAAGTGTTGTAGGACAGTTCAGCAGTTCCATAAAATGTTAAACATACAGTTTCCGTATGACCCAGCAATTCTACTCCTAGGTACACACCCATAAGAATGAGAACATATGTTCAAAAAAACCACTTGCATACAAATTCTCATACTAGCATTCTTCATAATAGCCAAAAAGTGAAGACCACGCATCTGTCCAACACTGATGAACTGATAAACAGAACGTGTTACATCTTCACAGCGGAATAAAATCCATCACGAGACATGACGCACTGGTACACGGCAAACTCTGCAGACATTATGCTAAGTGCAAATGCAGAAGACCAAAGGATGTATTATTAAATTTATGTGAAGTATCTAGAAGAGGAAAATCCATGAACACCGAACACTCCCAAGATACATCTTTTTCTGACAAATCCTCTGAAGAGAAATCAAGAGAATTCAAGAGACAGAAAATAGATAAGCAGTTTTGAGGAGATCGAGAGAGGGCAGTATAAGGTATGATTACCTTATAGTACCAGGTCCCACTTTGGGGTAAAGAAAATGTTCTGGGGTGAGATAGTGTTGATGGTTACACAACCCTGTAACTATGCTAAGAATCAATGCAATGTGTATGTGAAAAGGGTCAGTTTTATGGTATGTAAATTATATCTCGATTTTTAAAGAAGTATAGTAAAAATACCAGTTGCCATTTGCATGTCTCATTCTGTCTGTCTGTACAAAAGCTGGCAACTTCCCTTTCTTCCAGCTTTGATTCAATGTAAGACAGTACTCTATTATTTTTATTTTTTCAAAACTGACTATATTTAGTATTTTTAAAGTTCATAAATATCTTTTAAACTATTATGTTGATTGTAAAAATGTATAGGCTACCTACAATACCTATAATAATGCATATATAAAGTGTTTTATGATCAAAGCAACATGGTTAACATTTCTTGCTCCTTAAACATCCTTTTGAAATTCTTTGAGTAAAACATAATAATCACGTATATCTGTGGTGTACAATATGACAGTTGAATACATGAATACGATAAATCCTGATCAAGTCAGAATAATTCAAGTTTCCATTTCCTTATCATCAGTTTGGTTGGAAACTCTGAACTTCTTTCTTCCAGTTACTCATGAAATATATACAGTAAGAGGTTATTTGAATGACAGCTCCCCCTGTAGAACACGAGAACGTCTATCGTGTTTGAGTACAGAACCTGTTATCAAGCGCTATCTTCCTCTCGCTGTGCCTAGAGATGCCTCACATACTTGGGAAATGAGGTTGGCTGCAGGTTTCCAGAAAATAGTCTGAGTGGCTGCAGCAATGTGCAGCTTTTTTCAATCGTGTGAGCACTTTTCTGGGAACATGCCCCAGCACTTGGCGTCCACTGAGCCCCTTGACTTCTCTTCAGAGGATTTGTCAGAAAAGGATGTATCTTGGGAGTGTTCGGTGTTCATTTGTGTACCGCCCCATCCTCCCCTGGAACACCAGCCCCAGCCCCACCAGGGACTGAAGCTGAGCTTGATCACTGCTGCCCCCACCTTAACAGTGCCCGGCATGAAAGGTAGGCACTGAAGACGTTTGTGGAGTAAGAACAATTAAAGCAAGTTCTTTTCTTCGATGGGAAGGGGAGAAAAAATAAAATAGCAGATTATCCACTAACTGAAGTCAAGAGTGTCATATCCTGCCTGTGTCTCCTCTTTCTGAAGGTGACTTGTCTGCTTTCCTGTGGCCTTCAAGCTCTGCTGCATCCCGGCCCTCTGAGCTCTAAGTGTGAGTTTGCCTGCCCTCAACTTCCACTTTCTGCCTCTGCTTCACGCAAAGATCCCTGCAAGTCCAGCTTAGACACCTAACACTTACTCCCGATTAAACTGTTTGCTGGGTAGTTTGGCTTAGGAATATAAGCTCTGACTGGGAAATAAACTCCAATTACTTGTGCTATAGCGGCCAAACCAAAGGCCAGAGGTCTTTCCCCTTTCTACTACAGCTCATCAAAAATGCATATTTTGGCCAAACAAAACAGGCTATTGTACATGGTAAGGCACATGTAAGTCACAGCCTGTAGCCTTCAGATAAACTTAAACTAGTCCAATAGATCCTCTCTAAAACACAACTCCATGGCCCCATTCCTGTGGTACACTCACTTTGCCCGAAGTTTGATATTAAGACTTATTTTTAATATCACATTTTATAGGCTTATGTTGAATTATTCCAGATCATTCAATTTATTTGTAGTTGCCTTCCTATATTTCTGCTGCCATTACATATTAGGTAGAACACATTTCCTGGTCATTTGGACAATAGGAGTGAAATAATTGGATGAAATTTAGGTGGTGCACACCTGTAATCCCAGCGCTCGGGAGGCAGAGGCAGGAGGATCGCTGCAAGAGGCCAGCCTGGGCTATGTAGTGAGTTCAAGGCCAGCCTGCACTACATAGCAAGACCCTGTCTCAAAAAAAAAAAAAAAATCAAGACGTATTTAATCATTTCTAATAGACCATATCTGATTCTCTCACTAGAAGCTAACAAATTCAAAGCCCTGATGCCACTCTTTAGACCATGAAGGCAAAGAGGAAAACATTCTCCTTACCTGTACATGGGCTCCTTAGCTTAAATGTGCAGAGCTCTTTCATGATTTCCTTTTATTTAAACCTCTATTTTACCATGATTTCAAGTGAATAATAATATTTGGGGGACCGAGGGAAGACTGATATGTGCCCCACACAACAGTGATGGTGACGCACGTTTGGGTGCTCTGAATCATCCTGATGATTGACTGAGCTTTCCACTCTTCACCTAGGCTCTGGGTTGGCCTTTGGGCTCAGTGTCCAGCCCTGCACTCTGTACTCCACCCTGCTTTACCATTCTTCTTGGCTATGCCAATTTTAGACCCCGTATGTCTTTCCCTGCATGTCATCCTGGCCACACTGAGACCTAGCTTCACTCTGCTCCTGAGTCAGACCCGAATCCTGCTCAGGCACAAGTCACTGTGTGTTTAAGCCTTGAGAGCTTCATGGGATGCAGCCATGAGTGAGTTGGTGTGGTTAGAAAAACCCGGCCCCAGTCCTGAGGTCAGTACTCATTTACTGAATGCTTGCTTTATGTTTAGCGTGCAACCAGCTCCCAAGCTCTTAAATTATGAAATTCCACACTCTCATCTTACCTCCTCCCCGCATGAAACCATCCAAGGAACAATTCGGTTCCATTTAGAAATGCTGTATTTACTGAGCCACACAGAGCTAAGATGCCTCAGGGGTTACGAAGGTAAATAAGATTCACTCCCTGCCCTCAGTCTCATGATACATAGAAGTAGAGTTCTTATATGAACAGCTTGAAACTGTGGGATTAAAGAGATGTTTGTGCCTAATTGGAATGGATGAGAAATTCAATTTAATTCTTGCAAAGTAGCATAATTCGGAAACTGAATGCATTGCAAACTGTGTTTATGCTATTGGCATCACCTAGGACACCAGCAAAACGAAACACAAACCCCCTTTGTGGGCATTACAAGAACCCCTCTTGATGAATTTTTGCATGGCATTTCTGAAAGTGGCTTTTAGTTTTGTAATCTAAGCAAGCACTGTTAATATCGTTTCAAATCTTATTTTTCATATTCTTCTACAATGTAATGCAAATTCATTAAATGGAACTGCTAAAGCTGGTGCTAAGAAACAAACCCCAAATCAGCTAGCTTTGGAGTAGATGGAAGAGGTGACGAGGCGCTGTGAAGGAGACCAACCACTAACACTCATGTCAGAAAGAGGCCTTAGCAAAATAATAAAGAAAATGCACAAAGCAACTTCAAAGCAAATATATGGTAAAAATAATTGTAAATTTGAAAGTTCCAAAAGTGCATTCCCTTCTTCGGGAAAATTTGTTTTGAATTATTTGAGTTTTAGGTTATGTGACGTCTCCAGGAATAACACTTGTCTCATGTGAAATGCAAGTGCTCTGTACTTAAATTTTATTTCCCACAGCTCTACCTTACAATCCCCATGGTTTAGTTAGAAAAGTCTCCTTATTATTCCACACATCCTCTGCCAAGGAAACCAGTGTTACTCCTATCCCTTTTATTATGGTCTTTTTCCTGTTTTAAATATCTTCCTTCTTCCTACCCACTAATCCAAATATACGGCCTCCTTTCAAAGGCCCACTCAAGCGCCACTTCGCCCGCAGACGTGTACCTGCCCTTGCAGAGTCCCAGGCTTCTAGACTTGGAATGGATCTTAGAGATTATCTAGTGCAAATATTTTCCAACCACACAGTGCAGAGACACTTATGAGCCTTTTGAAAGAGGGTGGAAATGGGGAGGGAAGGAAAAATGAGCAGCAGCATCCTGGGGCTCTCACCTTCAGTCCAGCACTGCTTTCATGGTTGAATTATTTACCTTTCCCAGAGACGCACTGCTTGAAAAACGGTTTCCAGTGCTGTGGGGAGTGGAAACCCACAGCTATACATGATAAATGAAGAAAGGAAGGCTCATGAAGTTGAATAACTTACACTGCTCCACAAACAATTGAGGGGCAGAATTAGGCTAACCTCCAAGGCTCTCTGGACTCCTAGCCAGCTCCCCTGACCCCTCTGTCTTGCCCATCACTGAAATACTCTCCATTTCCTGTGGATGGCTCGAGGGCTCTGCGCTTATACCTCTGGATCTCACCCTTCCAGAAGGAGTGCGTCCATAGCTGCTCCAGGCCAAGGCATGCGTCACACCCTTCCGTTTCTCTGAGTCCTGGAGAACAGACCTTTCTGATTCATAGAGGAAAGGAGAGAAAATAGCACTTAGAAAACCCACTCTACATGTGGACTGAAATACTATAAGTCGTATTCTTTGTAGAAATTCTTTGCTAAATTTGACACATATGGTAGTCAGTATAGCCATATTTTCACAGAAAAAAATTAATCTTTCTGCCCTCATTTGTATTTTTACACTCATCATGTTTACAAATTCAGGCTTCATCAGTTAAACTATTTGTCCTATGTGACATTCTGTTTTTAACCCTTATATTCCACATGTGAGGCACTTTCACTATTGCAACGGGGACATTAGCAAGAAAAACTGACCCTCTAATCTTATTTTATAGAAACAAACAACTCTAACTCTTGATCTTCCATAAGCCCCCCTCCAGTGGTGTTTGGACTGGTACATTTTGGGGGCAGTGGTACACTGCACTGGCTGCCTGTGTTTTTGCCTCTGGGGCTCCATGCTTGGATTCTATGGGATCTGCTTCTCTGGTGGTGTTTTCTTCCTCTGTTCTCTGCCACCATTCATTCGTGTATTCATCCGCTTTCATGAATAGGTTTGGCTCTCAAATCTCCTCTTCTGGGAAGGTCTTCTCAGTCATGCTTTTACACCAGGGCAATAGGAGAACTCTTCTGGATGCCACATTTTAAACACCCGCCTTGTTCTTCTTTCCACAGAGAGGGCACCATTAGGACATGGCCACCTAGCATCTCCACGGTCCCTTCCAGATCATGGTCCGGGTACTCAAGGCCTTAGAATTCCAGATTCAACTCTTGCTGAGTCTGTTACTGTGGCCTGAGTGGCTTCCTGAACTTGAGACTACGCTTCTAATGTTGGCAGTGCATCCCACGGCCTAGAGGTGCCCCAGAGTGGCTGCATGTGAGAGGGCAGCATGGGCAGGAGGGATGTTGGGGGCGTGGCTTGAGCCTCCCGGCCAGGGTTTCCCACAAGCACTCCTAGGACCTGAGCTGCACGCGGATGGGACATGCCCTCAGTTACCGCCTCCAGGACTTAGCCCAGAATTCTAACTCACACCTGCTCTTTAAGATTGATACAGTAGGAGATAAGACCATATTGTATTTAACAGTCTGTGGCTTGGCGTATGCATTTTAAGTGTTTAACATAGGGCATGTGGTCCTCCATTTGTATTCTTATCTTAGGATCTATGAATTTTAGGAAAAGATCCTGGGTCTTTTGTGTCTCAAGTCAGACTAACTTCCAGCTTCATCCCCATATTCTCTTTAAAGGTGTCTCATTTGAGCACACGACTTAAAATCTCAGAGCTAAGTTAAAGTCCCCTCACTCTCACTCTCGCTTTCCCCTTAGCTAACAGCTCTGCTACCCACTCAGTTACCAGCTAAAGGTCTCAGGAGGGTCATCTTCAACTTTTCCCTTCCCCAACCTTAAATATTTAATCAGAGATTAAATGCATTCTATATCTGAAAAGCATTCAGGCCATCTTCTCCTTTCAAACTTTGTCATTCAGCACATTCATTTTAACAATCAACTACATTGTCTTTTCTCCTCAATGTATGGTCCACATGTCCGCCAGAATAATCATGCTCACCTTGCTCTCCCTACTTATGCACCATTTTCTGAAAACAAATTCCCCTTCACCATGTCCAACTCTTAACATGAAAACACCAGCCTACACTACTAACTTTATTTTCTTCCCACAGTAGCTATTTTCTTCTACTTTTTGTACAACCTTACACATGTCCTCTATAACCTAGTCAATCCTGACTACTTGCTAATCCCATACTACTGGAGAATTTATAAATTGTCATAAACTTTCTCATGCATGCACCTTTACCTGAACTCTTCCTTCTATCTCAACTGCTCTTTTTTATACTTCTATAAAAATCCACTTACCTATTCTACTGCCAGGAAGCTGGCTAGAATTACTCCCCCATTTTTCTCCCATGCTCATGTAACATTTAGGTATGCCAGTGTTATAACACAATTTTTGACCTTTACACACCGTCTCTCTCTCCCTTAAATACACATCCCTGATATGCAGGGACTGCACTTATTTTTGTATACTTCTTATGCCTCATATATGCATATTGCCTCACACACAGTAGGTGTTTTGAAAATGTTTAGTTTCTGTGCCAAATTTAAAACACAGATTGGCTTTAGTAAAAACAAATGATATAACATATTCACTTAGGAGGGGGTAAGAGGATTTCTTTGTTCCATCCTAGCCCAGTCTGCCACCCTCAAACATTTACTTTATCACAAGTGTCTAAGATTTCCCTTTCCAAAGGGTTTAGGGTCCCTCTGGAAGCCACAGTGGTGCATGGCAGCCCACCTGGAAGCCCTGCTGAAAGGCGGCGCAGCCCCACAAGGTTATTACGAAGACAGGTGTGGGCTCCATCCAGACCCAGCCACCTGTGAGCCCTCAGTTTTCAGAAATGACTCACACATGTCCCCCACAGGTTCCCGAGTCACTTATCAGCCTTACACAACACTCCTTAGATGGAGTCCATCTGGAATCACAGGGTTTTCCACACTCCGCTCCTCCAATTTTTCAATCATCTGTTGTGACACAGCGTGGGGTCCTCTGTGTTTATGGTAAGTCTCCTGGGACATTTATGGCTCTGTTTCAGGCATTTTCCCTCCAATTATTTTGGAAATCATGGCATGAAGCTGTGATCAAGGGATCCAAAATAGGCTGCTTAATTTTCTGTCCTGAGATTTCCATATCCTTTTGATTTTGGGAACTGGTGAACTAAACCACGGGGTCACTGCACGATATATAGGCAGAAGCAAGTCAGTCAGCTCTATGAAGCCTCCAGGTAACCATAGTAACACAGGACATGACAGCGCAGAAAGACTTTCCTGTGTATCATCTAACCTCATTAATCCTATGGGGTTCATCTCTTCTCTTACTGGTAAATAATATCTCCAAGTTTATCCTTCATAGGATCACAAAACTAGGATGCAAGTGTCCTTTTTAAATTTTTTTAAAATTTTTATTAGTACATGTTTGCAGTACATAATGATTACATTCATTCTGGGAAATTGGTACATGTGCCTAAGATCTTTTTTTTTTTTTTTTTTTTTTTTTTTGGTGGGTACCGGGGGGTCGACCTCAGGACCTCGCGCACCAACAGGCACCCGTGCCGCTGAGCGATATCACCGGCCCCTTTTTCGTATGTGGGATCCGGGAGTCGAACTCGGGCCCTCGCGCTTGCAAGGCAGGCGCTTACACCGCTGAGCCATCTCACCGGCCCCCATGTGCCTAAGATCTTAATTCATTTTTTGCCTTATCCTCCACCCCTTTTAAAAACATTTTTTGGCCAGCATCAGATTCATTTTATAAGTCTTTATCAGGTTAATTATCATAAATACAGATTAAGTGCTAGACTACCAGGCCAAAAAACACACAAAACACATAAGAAAATTATACTAAAACAAGGTATATTTTTTGATACATTGTTCATGCTGGATCACAATAATTTTTTTCTTTCTCTTTTTCTTTCCTATTTTCTGGCTTTTACTTTGGACTTTATTTATATACAGTAAGTCCCCAACTTACACACGAGTTCTGTTCTGGGAGAACGTTTGTAAGTCAGATTTGTTAGTAAGTCAGACAAAGTGAGTCTTACATACATTTGACACAAATAGACAACATAAAGCATAAAAAAACTTCACATGTCCCATAATCTTGTTCTTGTTCTTTAGAATTGTGACAATGGTGGAATGGTTCATGTTATGAGAATGAGTGATATCCACCATCTTTTCTCCTTGGGCCAATCCCTCAATTATGTTCACTTTTGTTTCCATGGTTACCATTTTGCATTCCTAGCAGTCCCTCCTCATCACACTGCTTTTCCTCTTGCTTCCGGACATCCTGGGCTCTGACTGAGCACTGTACTACTGTCCACCATCGCACTGCCCAGTAAGCACCCAGAAGCACGACAATGTCCAGCAGACACAGGACCTACCTCCAAGATTTGTTCACATCTACAAATGTTCGCAATGTGAGGTCCGTTCATATCTGTGAAAGTTCACAACTCAAATGTTTGTAAATCAGGGACTTACTGTATTGAGTTTCTCACATAAGAGAAACCATGTGATGTTTAAGCTTGTGTGTCTGATTTACCTCATTTAACATTATGGCCTCAAGGTGCATCAATTGTCCTACAAATGACTCAAATCTATCCTTCTTTATGGCAGAATAGTACTTCATTGTGTATAAATAACATATTTTCTTTATCTATTCATCTGTTGACGGATACATAGGCCACTTCCAAGGTTTAGCTATTTTCCATAGTGTTTGTACTAGTTTACACTTCCACTAACAATGTTTAAGAGTTTTCCACCTGCAGCCTTGACGGAATTTGTTGTTTTTTGATGTCTTGGTGATGGCCATTCTTTATAGAGTAAGATGGAATCTCAGCATTGTTTTAATTTGATTTAAAGATGATGAACATTTTTCAGATACTTACTGGCCATTTGCAGTTCTTCTGGAAAGTGTCTATTCATTTTGATTGCCCATTTTTTGACTGGGTCTTTTTTTGGGAGGAGGTCTAATTTTTTGAGTTCTTTACATATTCTAGATATTAGTCCTCTGTCCAAGGAGTAGCTGGCAATTTTCCCATTTTGGAGGTTGTCCCTTCATTCAGTTGGTTATTTTCTTTGCTGTACAGAAGCTTTTAAATATGATATAATCCCATTTTTGTTGATTCTTTGTGTTACTTTTTATGAAATTAGAATTCTGTTCAGGAAGTCTTTGCCTATGCTTATGTCTTCAAGAGTTTTACCTATTTTACCTTCTAGCAGATTAAGTGCTTCTGTCTTAATATCTAGATACTTAATCCATTTTGATTTTATTTTAGTACATGGTGAGAGATATGGGTCCAGCTTCAATCTTTCGTATGGATATACCTATTTCCCCAGCACCATTTGTTGAAGAGGCTGGCTTTTCTCCAGTGTATATTTTTGTCTCTTTTGTTAAAGATCAGATGTCTGAATTTATGCCTGGGGTTAGAATGCGATTAATGTTTTGTTTTGTTTTGTTTTTTGAGAGGGTCTTGTTATGTAGTTCAGACTGGCCTTGAACTATGTAACCTAGGCTAACCTCAAACTCACAGGGATCCTCCTGGCTCAGCCTCCCAAGTGCTGAGATTACAGGCATGCACCACCATGCCCAGCCTTGAGATTTTATATAACAGCTTTTATGAAGTTGAGGAATTTTCTCCTGCTCCCATTTTGTTGAATATTTTTATCATGAAAGGATGCTGAATTTTGTCAATTGTTTTTCTAACTTGTTTTTAAACCCCCCTTCAAATTAAACAATATAAATTTAACTGTTTTAGAGACATGCATATTTATTTTCATCCACTTATTTACAAACTCATCACTACTCCTTACAGAGAAGTTTGGCTTGATTTGCACACCTGGCCACCCTTTGTGAAAGCTGAGTTATTCCTCATTCCTGACAGTGTGAACTGCTGTAGCACAGCTGATGTCACCATCAGAAAGAGACCAAATGCAAGAGCTCCTACTTACCTGGGTCACTCAGCATCACGAGTCCTCATGGCTACATTACCCTAAGTTTGAAGGTACCACTCACAGCATCCAAGTACTGCCAGAGGGAGAAGTGAAGAAATCTCTTTAAGATTTTGGTTACCTGTGATTTGAAACCAAAGATATTTAAAATGAAGTTAAGAGTTATAAACATACACACACGTTATTGGCAGGATAAAATTGCTATGTCGACAAAAGAGTACAGTTTTCTTACTGCAAGTTAGTAGATTCTAAAATCAGTAGGCTTTTCATGAAAGTAATTAAGAAAAATGGAGGCAGAAACAAATCCAATCTTTTAAGAACATTTTGCCTTTAAAATAACTTTCTGTAAAATCACCTAAAATGAAATATAAGCTAACTTCGATTCTGTGAGTTCAGTGGAGTCAAATTTAACTTGAAAACATCTTTCATTTCTATAGCTACTTTATTATATTTATACAAGACTACAAAAAATTAATTGGGTGATTTAAGTGAGTCAACTGTCACATATATTACGAGGTCTGCATAAATGCATCATGAAGCAATGCTGACTATAAGTTCAGCCTTACGAACTTATTTAGCCAAGGTTGCTAGAAGTGATTTAATGAGCATGAACACACAAACTTTCAATAAACCTGCAGGAGGAAAAGTGGCCCATGACCTAAAAGAACCTCTCTGTTAGACCAGGGAGATGATGAAGTGCATGAAGTCACAGCCCCTCTGTGTGATGGGAGACCAAGCTGCCAAGGCACGTGTGGCTGATCGGCGGAGTTAGGGAGTGAGTAGGAGAATGTCAGGTTCCAAAAATTCATCTCACAATATTCATCAGCTAAAAAACTGGGAGAAGTACTTCATCCCAGCTAACATTTAAGAAGGTCTGAGTATTCATAGCGTCTGACGTGTGACCATTCAATAGCTCAGCTACCCCTTAATTACACTTGGCAGTCTGTATGGATTCAGCTCACAGAGTAGCAGAGTAAGGAAGAAAGCTGTAAAATGACCTCTTGAATACATGGAAGGGTGAAGGAGCAGCAGGCCAAGAAGCATGCAGAACCACCTCGAATTCTGGCTCCACCATTTACCAGTTGTGTTGCATTGGGCAAATGACTTAAATGCTTAAAGCCCCAATTTTCTCATCTGTTAAATGAGGATAATATATAATCCCCACTGCGGAGGGGGTTGTAAAATCAGAGTCAACTTTAAAAAATGCAAATAAATATATAGGATTAGATATGTAAATGAATACATGATAATTATAAAGAAAAATTCTGGAATTATCATGATTTTCAAATGATTTTATTTAGGGTTTTCAAAATCTCAAAGAATTTGAAGACCAATGATTAGAAATTTTGGATTTTGGAAAGAGAGCTAGCTATAACATCAATATGCCAGAAATCAATTATCTTTCTACGTATTGTTGACAGAAAGTATAATCTATAAAGGTCATATTTTACATAACAACAATAAAAACTAGATGATACTTCAGAATAAGTCTCAAGAAAACTATTTGAGCCTGCATACAGAAAAGGAGAAAAGTACACTAAAGAAATCTAAAAGAAATAATTGGATAGAAAAACCAACTTTGAGATAGGAAGAGTTAAAACTGTAAAAATGCTAATCGTAGCAACATTCAGAGCAGAGTCAAGTGAAACTTAACAAGCTAATCATAAACTTTATGTGGAAAATCAAAGGATGGCAAATAGCCAAGATATTCAGAAACAAAGAAGAAATCAAACAAATTACTCTATTAGATAGCTAGACAAATTATTATAAGCTCTAAAGAAGGAGACACATTTATCAATTAAATGAAACACAGAGATAAAACAGACCCAATATGTATGAAACATTAATATATGAGGGATCCTGTGACAGACACAGATGCTTTAGATCAGTTTAAAAAAAGGGCTTTCAGTAAATGGTACAATGGCAATCACCTACAAAGGGGAAAATGGTAATAAGTTGATGTAGGAGAAATTTAATGTGAAACATAGAGCATTTTATTGAAAACATAGGAGGATATCTTGGTGACATTTAATAAAGGAAAGCTTTTTTGTGTTTTATACAAAATCACCAACCTTAAAAGAAAAAAGAATTAACTACATTAAAATGAAGGTCACTTGTTCATCAAGAGACATCACAAAGAAAGAAAGAACTAGCCATAAACTAAGAGAAGATATTCTTGGTGTGTATATTTCTTAACAAAGAATTAGAGGACATAATCCATAAAGAACAACAAAATTTAATAATAAAATAAAATCAATTGAATAGAAAAATGGGCATAAACCTATATCTCCCAGAAAGGCATGTTCAGAGATTTAAAAAGTGCTTAACCTCATTAGCAATCAGGGAAAAATACAACAATGTATTTTATATTCAATAGATTGTCAAAAGTTAAGAAGTCTGATCGTGTCACATGCTGGAATCAATATTTATGTACCTTGGTTTGGGGAGTATAAATTTGTACAAGTACTTTTGTAAATTGTCTAGCATTCCCTTTCAAAGTTGAGCACTGTGCACCAACAAGCCAGAAATTCCACTCCATGTTAGATATCCTAAAAAAAAATTATTGTTCATGGACACCAGGAGACTGCTGAAGCTATGAAAAATATTTATAGCAGTACTCTTCAAGAGCACAAGAAAAAAGCAAAAAATAGATCATTGGGATTTTATCAAGCAAAACTTGGTAAAGAAAACAATCAACAGTGAAGAGACAACCTACAAAATGGGCAAAAAAACTTGCAAACCATACTTCTAATAAAGAAATAATATGAGGAATATATAAGGAACTCCAAAACCCCAATACCGAAAAACCAAATAACTCAATTTAAAAATGGGCAATAGACCTAAATGAACATCTCTCAAAAAGAGACACTCAATTGGCATAATAATTTAGTGGTCTTTCATAGTTCTATTTCTATATAAATTGTGATATTTCTTCTTTCATTTATGATCTTATTTGAGTCCTCTATTTTCATAGTGTAAAGCTCTGACAATTTCATTTTTTCTCAGGAAAACTACTGCATTTTTTCTATTGTTTTTCTATTCACTATTGTATTATACTTTCATCTGCATTGTTTCCTTCTTTATGATACATTTTGATTAAGCTCGATTCTGTTTTTTCTATTTGCTTAAAATAAGATTAGATTATTCATTTGAGCTCTGTTTTCTTTTTTCTTGCTTTTTTTTTTTTTCCTGAGTCAAGATCTTGCTATGCAGTCCAGGATGGCCTTGAACCTACTACAGAGTCCAGGCTGGCCTCAAATTCACGGCGATCCTCCAGTCTTAGCCTCCCAAGTGCTGGGATTACAGGTGTATGCCACCACTCCAGGCTTTTTTGATGTAAGCATTGTGTGTGTGTGTGTGTGATGAACTTCCCACAGATTCTGTGTGTTGTTTTTATTTTTTCTTGACTCAGCATATTTTCTAATTTCTCCTTTCTTCTTCTCTGATTCATTGATTTTTTTCAGAAGTATTCTTTTTACTTTTCACATATTTGTGAATTTTCCAATGTTCTTTCTGCTATTGATTTCTAGTTTCATTCCATTGGGGTTGGGAAAGTTATTGGTATTATTTTAATCTTTTTAAATTTGTTAAGATTTGTTTTGTGACCAAAACTGTAATCTATCTTGGAGAACACCCCATGTGCATTTGAGAAGTGGGTGTGCAGTAGCTCCTGCTTCCCTGACTCCTAGGGGATGCCTGGAAGTGCAGACAGTACCAAACTCCAGGTGAACAGCAGTCTGTCCCCTTGTCTTTGTAGTTTTGCTTTCCATGGTTACAGTTATCTGTGGTCAACTACAGCCTGGAATCTTAAACAAACAAAAACAATTCCAGAAACAAACGATTCATAATTTTTAATTTGTGCATTGTTCTGGGTAGTGTGATGAGAACTCGTGCTGCTGTATTCCTTCCTGCCCAGGGTGAAATCAAGTCTGTTCAGTGTATCCAGGTGGTAAGCACTACTGGCCTGTGAGTCACTTAGGAGCCATCTCAGTTATCACGTCAGATGTGGAGTGGAAGTGTTTGTGTTCAGGTAATTCTTACATGGAAGCCTACACTACGTCAGCATGCTGTGTCAGTTCACCTCACTTCCTCTCACCACATAAACATCCCATCATTCACATCATCCCAAGAAAGGGGTGAGTACAGCTCAATAAGATTTTAAGACAGAGAGAGAGAGAGAGAGAGAGAGAGAGAGATAACATTGATGTAGGTCTTATTACGGTATATTGTTATATTGTCATAACTGTTCACTCTATTATTAGTAACTGCTGCTAAGCTGTGTCTATTTATAAGTTAAAGTTTACCATGGGTATGTGAGGCAAAAAACATAATATATATATATGTTCCATATATATATATGGAAAAAACATATTATATATGAGTTCTGATATAGCCACAGTTTCAGGCATCTCCTAAAGAGAGTAGAACACATCCTCTATGGATAATGGGGGACAACCATACCATATTCTAACAGACAATAGATAACTAGGTCTTCTTTCTATTCATTCAGTTAATCTATGGTTTTTGACTTGGTAGTTTCATCTCTTTATGCTTAAAGTAATTATTGATAGGAAACTTACTGTTACCGTTTTGTTGTTTCATAAATGTTTATTTCTTCTCTCTTGCTGTCTTTCTTTGTGTTTCCTTGATATTTTTGTAATTACATGTTGTGATACTCCTTTTTTTAACAATTATTCACTTTCTTTTTATCATAAGTCTTACATAATTACCCTTACAACTGTAACAGTCTATTTTAAAGGGTTAGCAATTTAACTTCAATCACATACAGAAGCTCTTCACTCTTACTACCCCTCATATTCACAATTTGCTTTATTGATGGTGCAATTTATAACTTTTTATATGTGTGTTCATTAACAAATTTTATATTTCTGGTTATTCTTAATACTTTTGTCTTTTTGTTTTTAATACTAAAATCAAAAGTGAGTTACATACCACCATGATGTTATTACAGTATTCTAAATATGTCTATATATATTCACTACCAGTGAATTGTGTATTTTCTTATGTTGTGCCCTTGTGTTTCAACTTGAAGAACTCCCTTTTGTATTTCTTGTAGAGCAGGTCTACTGGGGATGAATGTTTTCAGCTTTTGTTTGTCTTGGAAAGTATTTAAGTTTCCTTCATTTTGGAAGACTATTTTTTGAGCACAGTATTCTTGGCTATTTTTTTTATTTTATTTTATTTTATTTTTTTCTTTCAGGTATATATCACCACCCTTCCTGTCCTGCAAGGTGTGTGTTGGGAATCTCCTCACCACCTTAGGGAAGGCCACATTTATATGACAAGTCAATTTGCTCTTTCTCATTTCAAAATTATTGTTGTCCTTGACTTTTGGCAATTTGATTACAATGTGTCTTGGTGTGTATTTCTTTAGGTTCAGTCTACTTGGCATTTTAGTAGGTGGGTGTGGGAGGTGGAGAAGTTGTGAATCTGGATGTCCATTTCCCTTCCCAGTATTTCAGCCATTATTTAATTAAATAAACTTCGTGTCATTTTTTCTTTCTCCTCCTTCTGGGCTCTCATCATGCATATCGTTTTGCTTTATGCCTCTCTATAAATCCCTTAGGATTTATTTTTTTTCCATTTCATTTTTTCTTTCTGACTGGATAATTTCAGATTACTTGTCTTCAAATTTGCTGACACGTTCTCTGCTTAATCAGGTCTGTTCTTAGAGCTCTCTATTAAAGTTTTCAATTCAGTTATTGTATTCTTCAGATCCTGAATTGCCATTTGGTACTTTTTTATGGTTTCTATCTCTTTGTTAATATTTTTATGTTCTACATGTTCAAGTTTTCTGATTTTGTTTAGTTCTCAGTTTGTGTTCTCTTAGTTTTGAACTTCTTTAAGAGAATTATGTAATTAGGCCAGGTGTGGTGGTGCATGCCTATAATCCCAGTACTAGGTAAGCTAAGGCAGGAGGACTGCCACAAATTCAAAATCAGTTTGGGCTACATACTGAGTTCAAGGCCAGGCTGACCTACATAGCAAGACCAAAAAGAAAAAACACAAAAACAAAACAAAACAAAACAAAAAAACAAGACAATTATGTAATTCTTTGCCAGCCTAGTTACTAGAGGTCTAATTTGCCCTTTGGCTGTGTTGTATTTCTGATCCCTGTAGCTCTGCCTTCACATTTGCACACTGGGATTATCAGACACCTCTGCCAATTTTTATGGATGGGTTTGAAATGGAAAAGCCTTCAGCAGTCAGCTTCAATTGCTACAAATTCTCAGTGTCTCTCAGAATTTTCTGTGGGTGTGTGGGATCTATGCCTCCACTTCCTCCTAGTGGCAAATCTTCAGTTGTGCCTTTTCTCTTCATCCAACAAAACCATACCAAGTAGCCTGCCCCTCCTTCTTTGTTTTTACCTTTCCCTGAGCATCTGAAATGCAACATGTAAGAGTTCCAGGAGACAGGAAAGAGAGCCTTGGATAGACACTGAAAGAATAGGAATGATGAAGGCTCCATGCACTCCACCTGTTTTCCCTCACAGGGCTGTGGTGCTCTCTCTCCATCTGAGCTGTGCTAGTGTTGGGAGGGGCTCACATGAGTACAGTGGAACTTGCAGTCTTACCTGTTGATTGCAGCTGTTCTCTGTTCTGTGCTCTTCTTGAGTAATGTAACCTCTGAATTGAACTATAAACCTCTCATAAAAGTGTTTTGGTCAGCATATCATTGTTAAATTGGTGTTTCTGTGGCAGCGCAAGGGCTGAGTCTTCCTATTTCACCATCTTGCTGATGTAACTCCAGAATGTTCCTTTTATCTGTTTGTCTCAACTCAATGATTCTCAATGAACTATCTGGAGAAGTTTAAAATACTACTATCTGTGTCCCATCCCAAGAGATTATGATTTAATTTATCTGGGAGTGGATGCCAGGCATTGGGATTTAGCTAAGAAACCCTAGGCATTTCTAGTAGGCAGCCATCAGTAATAACTAATATCATAACTGAAATTGAGTTTTTCATGCCTTTATATATCTAAGGGTTGTAACCTAGCCCAACTTAACTTTCATTGCCTTTTTTAAACCCATACAAACTGCCCCTAAACATCCCTGCTCTGATGAGGTTTGATCAATATGAAGCTTCCTGGATGTGAAATCAAAAGCATAATCCACAAGAGGAAAATATAATAACTTGGATTTCATTAGAATTTAAATTTTCTGCTTCTTAAAAGACAGTTGTGTGCATAAAAGGACAAGCCACAAACTAGGAGAAAATATTTGCAAATCAAATATCTGATAAAGACTTTATATCCAGAATATCCAAAGATATCTCAAACAAGAAAATAACTCAATTTTTAAAATTTTGCTTGTGCAAAATATTTTAACAAACATCCCACTGAAGAAGATATGCACTTATCAAGTAAAAAGCAAAAAACTATGCTCCATAGAAGTAGTCATTAGGTAAATATTAAAACCTCCACGAAATATCATTGCACACTTAATAGAATGGCTCAAATTAGAAAGGCAGTCCATGTTAAGCATTGGTGAGAAAATGGAAAAACTTGTAGGAATGGAAAAATGCTACAATCATTTTGGACAGTGATTCAGCAGTGTCTTAAGTAGTCTAAAAGCTATGCTTTTGTGTTTTCTACCCATTTTATTCCTAGGTATTTATCCAAAAAAAAAAAAAAGAAAGAAAGAAAGAAAGACAGAAAGAAAGAAAGAAAGAAAGAAAGAAAAAAGAAATAATATATCCCTTGCAAAGGCTGGTATAAGAATGATTATAGCAGCCTTAATCATAATTACCCAATCCTTGTAAGTTTAGGGATGGAGGAAGGCAGGTAAAATGGGGGAAGCAATTTCAGAGGGGCAATTCATCTTAAATAAGTCATTGAGATAAGAAGGAAGGACAATCATAGCTTTTATTATCATCTCCCCATAAAAGCCTGATGGTGAATGACAGAAAATATTTTCTACCCCAAACTATTTTGTTTTCCTGACATATAGGTTTGTCCCAGCTTTCCTACTCCATTTATCTCTGTATGAAACCAGAAGAGTATACAGGTCAACGTGCACTCAGAACACCACCCTCGGCCCATCTGTGTCTCATTAGGCAACCCAGGCTCTGCCTGAATGCATGACTTAGCATGAGTCTGCAGCCTAACTTTTTTTTTAAAGGAGCCTGACTAGTTTATGACACAAACATGTTATACAAAACAAACCTGATTCATACTTTGCTGAGCAAAAAATATATTTCTTCACCCATGAACAGAAAGTTTAAATGACTTGTGCAGAGTATATGCAATAGGTGCATTTCGGATTTTTAACATTTATTTTTAAGCTAAGAGTAAGCTCTTTGATAAGTAAGGTCTGAGTGTGCACTTTCTGAGGGCGCTTTCTGCAGATCATTTTCTTTCAGCAGCCTCCTTTGTTCATTTTTGTGAATTCCATCCAAGTTGCAAATAAATGGATCTGTCATCATTTCTCAGAATGTGTTGTTTTCAACACGACCTGCTGATTTTCCCAAGTGCTCACTGTTATTGTGGAGTCATGGTAGCATGGCCCATCAACCCCATTCGCTTGCTTTTTGGCCACTGAATCCCTTGCCTTTCCTTTGACCTCCGCCCAAGTATACAGGCTTGCATCATTCCTTTTTCCAGATGTCTCTACTTTTTTTTCCTTTTTTGATTCAAGTCCAAGGTATTTTAACTTGAATTTCTTGACTTCTCCCAAGAATAAGAACAGCTGCTGGATGCAAGCCCAATCTCACATAGCAAAATCTAGGTAGCAACTCAGTCACGTGCACGGCAACCCCACTGTCATTTTCTGAAAACAGCTCCCCTGATTGTCATGGACTCCCCACGGTGCTCTTGAGAAAATCAAAATGAGATAAAAAATACAGAACATTTATGTTCTGCAAAATATTAGGGGGATAACTTTATAACAGCTTTCTTCTTTCTTTGAATCATCTTTGTTAATTTGATAAACAATAAATTGAACAAATGGCTTGTTGGATGATGGTGTACACTGACAGAGGGACAGATACAACCCCTGCTTTTTCTACTTCAAGGCTTGTCTTAGGTGTCATTTCCTGCAGGAATCAATCTTGATTCTCAACAAGGCTGCATATTAGAATCAGCAGGGTGTTTTTAAAAATCTTGATGCTCAGGCCACACACCTCAGAGCAGGACATTAAAAATTCCAGAAGTGGGAGCCATGTACCCCAGCCAAGTCCCCTGAATGACTGAGGAGAAAGTCACATCTGCACACGTAGGCAGCCCGGGTAGACCCTGTCACAGGACATCACAGGTATGAACAGCCGTCTATCCAAGTGTCATCTCTCCTTTTGGATTACAGATGTCCCAGACACAAGAATCATGCCCTTTAGACGTATTTTATTTCATTTAACGTCAAGTCTAGAGCCTAGCACAATGACTACTGTACAATAAGCATTCAATAAATGTTGAATTAAATGGATGAGAATGGTAAATTGCTCCAGATTCTGCTGAGTGATTTTCCCTATTATTCTGATCAGAAAAGAACAACAACAACAAAAAAAGTGGTTTGGAAAAGATCATTGGGTAAAAGTTGAATTTTTGTTTTTCTACAAATATTTAAACTATAGTTGTGAATTTTAAGACAGTTGGAAACCTCTTTGAGATATGCAGTGCTTAATTTTCAAAGTTAAGATTAGTGAACTGAAAACCAGGTGGTAAATTTTTAAACAAATCATACCATGTTTTAAAAATTTTATTAGAATTCTTAGAAGATAACTTTCTGTCAGTATTCTAAAAAACTGAGCCTTGTACTTTGGTATGCGTAAAAACGGTCTTGCAAATTTGTTCGTAGTCCCAGAATTTCAGGTTCAGGAGGTCTGGGGAAAAATGAACGCATTTGTGTAAATAGCTTTGTTTTCCTAATACCTGAAGACAGATTTATTCCCTACACAAATTTATATTATTTCAGGTTCTAAGTAATATATTAGAAAAACAAAGTCAGGAATTACTATTAAAAAGAAAACTACCATCAAAATACTAGACAAATGTTACAATATTTCTATAGTAAATATTTTCAGTATCAGTATTTTAAAGCACATTAGGGGCTTTATTTTGTATGAAATAAATGAAAGACATAGTCATTCAGATGTTCACATAATTTTGTTGACTATACAAGTTTAAATTAATAAGTCAAAAGTCTCACACACACACACATCACTTCATTTCATATCAAGACCTGCTATTATACAGTCTGATTTATTCCCAGCCCAGTGGTTGCCAGGGTCTTCCACACTGCAAGACCAATAATAAGCTCTGCCAGCTTTTTTGGTAGCAATAAGAGAGTCCACTCTACCTACTCTAAGAAGAAAGGGCTTCGCTAGGAGGTTTGAGGGGCTCACAGAATCATGGTGAGGCTGAGGAAACAGACTTTAGGAGAGTTCCAGGATGACTCCAGAATCACACTCCCAAATGGCCCACCAAGGAAGTGGACACATGTGCCAGGATAAGGAAGCTAGAAGTCCAGAGAGTGGGGATCACTGCTCTGCCACAGCCCACTCTGAAACAAGGGTGGCTGAGCAATCATTCATTCTGCGTGATTCAATTTCAAAGCAATGTCTTTCCAGGTGCAATTGATTTATAGAAACCAAGTTAAATGTTCTCAGTAAAAACAGATTCTACCTTGGTATGTGGCCTGTGCACAAATGCAGAAAAGGTATTTGAAAGATTCTGGGTAGCTGATGACCACTGAATTAGTAATTCATCACAATATTTTGCATCCTGAAACATGCTTAAATGCTCCCTGCTTTCTATTGAGTATCCAGAAATAAAACATAAAAATACCCAGATATTCAACTAAGCATCACAGCTATGTCAAAATCCACGATTGCCAAATTTTAAATTTCACCTGGACTATTGCTGATTTCACCTCTGAAGATGTTTATTCTGGTTTTGAATGGGTAACAAAACCCATACAAATGACTGAGCCAGACACTCCACAAAGATACAGCTTGGATTAGCACTTCATTTTTGAAAGTAAATAGAATTTTTTTCGCATCTTGGGAATTGAGAATATATTAAAATGTTTAATTCTTTGGAGAAAGTAAAGGACAACAAAATTGACTACAGAGTGGCCTGGAGATAGAATAACCAATGAAGTCTTTATTCTTTAATTTAATAGTGTGTTTCTATAGCAAAGATGGCAGATAGATATTGTTACATACTTACAAACATTAGCCTATGCTTAGCAGCACACAACTATGATCCATAATTAGAAAGAAAGAACAGAGGGAAGGAGGGAAAAAAAGAGAGAAGAAAAAGAAAGAAAAGAAAGAAAGATAGAAAGAAAGAAAGAAAGAAAGAAAGAAAGAAAGAAAGAAAGAAAGAAAGAAAGAAAGAAAGAAAGAAAGAAAGAAAGAGAAAAGAAAGAAGAGAAAAAGAAAGCTTTAGTTTAGTTTAGATGGAGCCACCTGATATTTGGAGTGGATGACAAATAAAGAAATAGACAAAATTCAGCCAAATATGACAATTTTGTAATTCAGCCTGGGTTTCCTTCAAACAAGTAGGGAGGTGGCTTGAAATCCGTCCTGGGCTTAGCTCATTGCCTCTCTCTGGTGTGAATTATCTAGTACACACACAATGTATCTGATGAGCTTTTCAGAGCCCATTATTACTTGCTTTTGGAATCTCTGCATGTGCACTTGATGAAAACTTTCCAAGTGGTCTCGTACAACCCAATGTGCTCAAACTTCACTGTTGGTGAAATAAAGATTTCTCTTTCTTCACTGCATCACCTGGTCAAAATCCGTACCCTCAGTGAACTAGGCTCCCTGCTGCAGAGCATAACTAGTCCATTTGCTCTCCTCTAGCGGACAAGAACATTTATATACCTATCTTCATTTTCATTCCAAATTTATTCCCTGAGTTCATTCACACTCAGAAAAAAATAATAGCTCGAGGTTCTATTATTCTTCAGCAGCTAACAGAGCCAAATATTGCACTTAAAAAACATAACAATCATAGTCTAGAGTATCATCTAATAAATACAAGGATTTTAATGTGGGTTTAGAAGAAAGGTGTATATGCATACCAAGAAGACATCTCTCCATTTACATGGAAAACTGGATTCATAAAAGAAGAGTGGCACTACAATTGACTTTTGAAACAAACAGCTCAAAAAGGAATAAGTTGGTTTCCCCCATGGCCACCCCAAACCTTGTGCCGTTGACTCACTTTGCACGATTACTGAATACCCTGTCATAGGACACAAAGTCTCTTTATGGGACTTCGAGTTCTGTGTCACCAGCGGAGTCTCCTTCCAGAAACAAAAACTGTGTTTGGCGATGCCTCAGAATTCCCCAAACATTCCTTGTCACCTGAAGGATAAAGCCCAGATTTCTTACCATAACATAGAAAACTGATTAATACAGCTACAACTTGCTCAACCCTATTCAGCTATGGACCCTAAAGATTTTCACTCAGAAATCAGCCTTCCCAAGTGTGGTGTTGATCCTGTCTGAATCCGCTGAGCTCTGGAAAATCAGTCTGGGCACAGTCTTGCTGCCCGAAGATTGGTACCTGGCATGTCTTGCACTCACCCTTCTCGCTGACTCTGATACTGCTCCCGCCCCCACGAGGCTTTAATGTACTCGCTCGTCTTCTGCTTCTTCAGGACTCCAGCCTGGTCCTGAAGGCCAGCCTACGTGGTTAGCTCTGTACCACCCACAAGACTACAACAAGAGCCATACAGCTGCCCCCTCACTGCTGGCTTATCTCCGACCCACCTTAGTCAGTCACCTATAGTAGACCTGGTTGTCATCACCATATGGAGACTAACTCAGACCCCTGCGCATATCAGTGACAAACCAGACAGCACCAGCTGAGCCCTCTGAAATCAGAGTGTGGTTAATCTCCCTAGGGCTGGCCTGCCCTGCTCTAGGATTACCATGTCTTTACCAGTTAGTGCCTAGAAGGTCCCAGCATGCTCTAGGCATGCTGCAAATAACTGACAGCTCTGCACTCGAGAGGCTTTTTCTACATCCAACCTGACCCTTATCGTTGGCTCTTCTTAGATCTGCCTGTCTCTGCCCAATCACCCAACTCCTATCCATCTTTCAAATGCCACTTCTACGCAGTCTTCATGAAAACCTTAAAGCTTCCTCCCATTTGGCATAAACTTGAATGAAGAACTTTGCAGATTGTACTATATTCCTTTGGTTCTCACATATGTTTACCCCAAAAGACTGAGACCGCCTCCAGAACTAGCTTAACCCTTAACAGCTCTTTCCTCACACCAGCTGAGACCATCTGTGCCCTATAAAAATGTCCCTGGGGCTCCTCCAGCACTTCAGGGAGTGAATCCAGACTCCACTCCCACGCTTGTGTCCAAACCCCTTGCCCCGGTCTCCTGATCACTTGCCTTATATCGAAATGCCTAGTGCCGGGTAAACTGGAGGTTCCTGCCTCTCTGCCTCGCTGCCTAAGCTTGACCCCTTAGAATGTCTCCATGGCTGTTGGTTTTGCTCCCATTCTTGGATCTGCTTGAGATCCTTGCTTTCACATCCTCTGGTCAGAAACACTCAGCCCAGCCTCGGGGAACTCTAACTGAGATCCCATTTGTCAAGGGAGGGAGTCCTGACAAAATAAACAAACATATTTGAAGTTTGTGAAGTTTTTTCCTAATGAAAGAGAACAATGCCTTCCTCTTCATGAGAAATAGTTTACTGGTGTATGTTTGAAAGATAGCTGCTCTTCAACTCACAATTTCCAGCAAGGCAAGAGATTCACAGAAGATGCTCAGAATGCTGAAGCATAAGAATGAGGAGGACCTCGGCAGATATGTACTCAGTAACAAAGATGAACATACCAGGGAAAGTCATGGAGATTCTCTGCTCTTCACTTCACTCTGCAGCCTTTCCACCCCTCCACACTCACCTCTGTGAGTTCCACAAGCATGGCATGGTTTTCTGTAAATAATCCCTGCCTGCAGCTCTCTGTGCTGCAACTTTTTTCTGCCGATCATGTTACTTTCATCTTTCAGGTTTCTGATAAATGCCATTTACTCTTGGAATTATTGGGATGTCATAATTGTACATACAGCTCCTCTCTTTGATGATATTTCTTGTGTTTAATTGGCTTGCAATCTCCACCAGACACTAAAATCCATTTGGGCAGGGATTGGATTGGGAGCCTGGTTACATGAGTATTTCCTACAGCAGATGGCATTTAGTTCATGTTCAGCAAATATGTGCTGAGTGAGGGAATGGATAATTATTTCTATCACTAATGAACTATATTTACTCACAAAAGGACTGACAGTTTGTACACAGATGGAGCTGAAACGGACTAGGCCTGGAGAACATTGGATGGTGGGGAGGGGTAGAAAAAGGCCACTGAGCCTGTGGAGAAACTGAATAGAGGCTGTGACTGATGGTAGAAGGTGTCATGACCAGGAGGAAGGTTTGATATCAAAAGCTGTAGCACAGATAACAGAGGATAGCCGTTGGCTGAAGGAGACATGGAAATAAGAAATGTCGGATCAGATAATGTTCACTAGTATTGGCTAGTGGGTAACTCAGGGTTATCTCTGAGGAAGCTACATAAAAGAGGGACAAAAATGGAATTTCAGTGGAAATGGGGTTCCCTTCAGGAAGTCCTTATCTATACCTACGTCTTCAAGAGTTTCACCAATTTTTTCATCTAGCAGATTCATTGTTTCTGTTTCTATATATAGATCTTTGGTCCATTTTGATGTGGTTTTAGTAAAGGTGTAAAATGTGGATCTAGATTCACTCTTCTGCATGTGGATAACCAGTGATCCTAGCACCATTTGTAAAAGCGGCCATCTCTTCTCCAGCAAAAATCATTGACCCCTTTGTCAGAAATCTGATGGCTGAAGTTAATTAGGGTTGCTCCTGCATCCCCGAATCTATTCCATTAGTCAACATGTGTGTTTTTGTGGCAGTACCATGCTGTTTTTATTACTGTAGCTTCATAGTATAACTTGAAATCTGGGATTGTGATGCCTCCTGCTTTGCTCTTGTTGCTTAAGATTGCTTTGGCTACTCTGGGTCTCTTCTAGATTCATATAAATTTTTAAAGTTTTTTTTCTAATTCTGTGAAAAAAGCTAATAGTATTTTGATTGTAATTGTGTTAAATCTTTATACAGTCAACAAAAAGGATTGCATCAAATTAAAAAGCTTCTGCATAGCAATGAAAACAACAAAGTGAAGAGATAACCTACAGAATGGGAAAAAAATTTTGCCAGCTACTCCTCAGACAGAGGACTAATATCTAGAATATATAATGAACTAAAAAAAAAAAGACTGTCCCAAAATGAAAGATCCATTAAAAATGGACAACTGAAATTAAAGACATTTCTCAGAAGTGCAAGTGACCAATAAATACATGAAAAATGTTCATTATTTTAGCCATTAGAAAAATACAAAGTAAAACAACATTGAGATTCCACCTTACTCCAGTAAGAATGGCTATTATCAAGGACTCAAAAAAAAAAAAAAAACCCACAACAAAATTCTGGCGAGGTTGTGGGGTAAAAGAAACCATTTCACATTGTTGGTGGGGATGTACACTTAGTGCAACCACTGTGGAAAAAAGCATGGAGATTCATCAAAAACCTAAAAGTAGAAATTCCACTTGACACAGCTATACTTCTTCTGAGTATCTTCTCAAAAGAGCCTAAAGTCATCACATTACAATGATCCATGCATACTCATGTTTATAGCAGCACAACTCGCAATAGCTAAATCAAAGAGGTGCCCTATATGCCCATCAAACAGGTGAATGAATAAAAATAAATGTGGCATATGTACACAATGGAGTAGTACTCAGCAATAAAGCAGGATAAATTTGAGTCATCTGTAGGAAAATGGATGCATCCTGAGACCATAATACTAAGTGAAATAAATCGGACACAGAAGATTAAATATTGCATGGTTTCTCTCATATGAGATAACCAAACCACAAATAATTTAAGCACAAAATAAAAGAGATGCGTTAATAAACAGGGAGGCAGACTCTGTAGAGGGGACCTGGGGAAGGGGGGGGCAAGAGGAGTGGAAATGGTGGACGCGAGATGTGTATGTATCGGTCCCTCAAGCTGAGTGCGATCACTATGTGTCACAAACACACACTAACAAAAGCAGTGGAATGTTAGGACGACAGTGCAGGTGTCCCGGGGGACCCACAGGGGCAGCAGAAAGCTCAGAAACAGCACAGATGATCGGGGTCGGGGAGCACCCCTGGGCAGGGCAAAGGTGAGTATTTATTTTTAGGAATCATATCACATATGTTCTCCCTTGTTTGTGGAATCTAAGAAAAGATGACAAGAAAATAGAAGGGAGATGACTACTAGACAAGAGGAAGGGAATAAGAGAGAGGGAGAGAGGGCATAAGAAAGGGTAATGAGGAGGATGGATTTAAGTAAAATATACACACTGAACCCCTCCAATGGGAAACTGGGGGAGGATGGTGCAAGGGGGTGATGGAGTACAAATGACCAAATCTAACAAAATTAAACTCATTCATATGTATAACCAATTAAAATAGTGAAAAAAACTGTTACGCAGTAGTGCCCATGTCAAGAACAATTTAGCAGTCCTGTTAGCAGTGTCCATGAAGACAGTAGGATCAGTACTCCCCTTCGCAGAGCATGGTCGCGCCTGCCTCCAGTCCCAGCGCTCGGGGAGGCTGGCAGGAAGATCACAAGTTCGAGCCCAGCCTGGGCAACTAAGTGATTTAATGAGACCTTGTCTCAAAATAAAAAATAAAAGTGGTCTGGAGATGTAGCTTAGTGTGAAACACCTTGCCTTAACCCTTAGTACCAAAAAACCCCTCAAAATCAGTAAAAACAAAAATCCTCATCTTTCTGCTTTGCATTTTTCCTTGATAAATCTACACTGGACACGGAAGCCTGAGCTATGTCTCAATGAAGTAAATCAAATTACCATTACTATTATGCCTAAAGAAAACACCTGTACATTCATAAAGTAAAATATCACTAAGAACACTGTAATCACAATAAAATATAAATTTAGAAATAAAAAGTAGAAATGAATTCCAAAACAGATAAACCTTCGCCTAGGAACTTTAGAACCTATTAAGAAAGACTTTTTGTAGAATAAGAAATAAAAACAGAAATAACAGTTTGAGAAAAATAATGAGGATAAAAATATGATATATTACAATCTATAGGATACAGTTTAAGGATGACAAGACCAAAATGTCTCACCTTAAATATTTATAAAATGAAAGAATGAAAATAAATACAATAAGCTCAGCCAGAGGACAAAATAATTAGGAAAAGAGACCTGGAGAAGTAGGGAGAGGGGAGTGCAGGGTTGGGGTGGGGGAGTGAAATGATCCAGATGCAATGCGTGTACGGACAAATTTCCCCCGATGAACGTAAGTATTATGTATCACAAACATACACTACTAATAAAAAAAGAAACCGCAAGATAGAAAATAACAGTGACAAAGTAGACCAAGAAAAAACAGATTCAATTATGAAATCAAAGTACTGATTCTTTGGGGAAGAAAACAGCAAAAATAAATTGCCAGCTTGAATCAAGGGAAAGGGAAAAGAGCACTTAAGTCACACATCGTGCGAGGGTGAGATACATTCTGCTAAATGCATTGTTAGGCGAGGTGTGGACGTCACAGAGCGCACCATCAACACAAACCTAGATGCTACAGGCCACTCACTCGGCGTGGGACACCAATGTGATCAAGAGATGCAGAAGCACAGGCGTCTGGAGCTACAGCCTGTGTAACACAGCGTGCTGTTGTGTAGTAAGACGTGTAGTAAGATTTCTCTCTCTCTCTCTCTCTCTCTCTCTCTCTAAGTAGGACTATGCTCTAAAATAATAATTATATTATAGCAAATACCTAACATAGTCCTTAATCATCATTACCAAATAGTAGACACTGTGCATAAGCTAGACTTTTATATGATTGGAAGCTCAGTAGTTTCTTTACAGCAGCATCACCACAAATGTGAGTGTAGTGCTGTGCCACGTCATTATGACAGCTAGGATGTCACTATGTGACAGGAATTTTTCTACTCCATTATAATACAGCATATATATATATATATATATATATATATATATATATATATATATGCTCCATCACTGACTGAAACATCATCCTTTGGGTTGTAACTATATAGACAAAGTAAGAAATAACATTGGAAAAATTTTTGATAGAGGAGAGTGTTAAAGAGTCATGGAAGACTATTTTTCACAACGCTATGCAAATAAGTTTGAAAGCCAAATGAACTGGATAATTTCCTAGGAAAGTTTATGGAACTACTTTCAGGAGAGAATGAAAGCTTAATAAGTTCAACTGGCATAGAAGAAACAAAGGAACTATCAAAGAATGACTCCACGCAAATTTAACAGGACCAAATGATTTCCCGGAAAAATTCTACCAAATATTCAGAGACCAGACTAGGAGAAATAATCTGCCATGGGCCTCGACTTTCCATGGAAATTCTTGCTTGGTGTCCCAAGAAAACAAGGACTTGAGCATGCTGTCCTTGGTCCATCTCAAGGACTGCACTGCAGTGTGCAAGCCTGGCAGGTTCAAGTAAATTCTTTCTCAATGAGCAGGTTTATTTCCACTTCATATAGAAGCCCCAGATCTCTCACCGTTAGTGTTCCTCTGCTGAAACACAACCCATTAGGACAGCAGGAACCCATCTAAGCCCACCCTCTTGGACTTTGGGAACATAAAGGGGACTGAGGGGCAAAAAAACTCTAGCTGCAGTGTTTCTGAATAAAGCCCCTTGTCTCTGACCCAAGAATCTCATATCTTCTCCTAGCATCCATGAAATAGTAGCACGTTAACTTACTAGCTTATAAATAGAGTAAACTCTCAGACCCCTGGTGTTGACAATCAGATCGTTCCAATGCTAAATAAGCTATTTCAGTGTGAAATAAAACTTCTAAACTTTTTTTGTGAGGCAAATGTAACATCAGTAGCTAAACTTAATAAAGCACAAAAATGAAAATTACAGACAAATACGTTTACAAGTATTGATGCAAAATAATAGGTATTTACCAAGACTGACCCCAGTACCACCCCCATGACTAACTGGGATTTATATCAAGACTGTAAAAACTGTTTAATGTTAGTAAAACTAATAATCCAATTGAGTGCATTAATTGACTGCTGTGGTTTCAATGTGTCTCCCAAACTTAATCCTCAGTGCAGCAGGTTTAGGAAGTGGGGCCCCAGGGAAGGCTTCGCGTCAGGGATGCGTTCATGCTGATTGTGAAAGGGCTGGGGCTGTGGGTTGAATCTCTGGGGTTCACACCATGTGACGCATTTTGCAATGTTGCAACACCCAGATGGCCCTCACAAGATGCAAGCCCTTGATCTTGGACTTCTGAGACTCTGCAACTGTAAGTCAAACACATTTTTGTATAGTCGCACAAAATGGACTAAGACATAAATTTAAGGAGAAAAAAATCATATACAGTGGTACCTGAGTTCACAAACTTAATTCGTTCCACAATTCTGTAAAAGATGGCCACATCCATGTTTGTGTGGGAAAGATGGTCAGGGTCATATTCCTCCCCTGATACAGAGTTCACAAGCAAAAACAGAATTTTTCCAAATGCTTCTATTTGCAAACCAAACAGTTCACAAATAAAAGCATTTGTGAACTGAGGTGCCACTGTAATTGTCTCCGAGATGCCGAAAAAGCTTTAACATTCAATGTCCATTCCTAATAAAACCCCAGTAAGTTAGGGTTGGATGACTACTTCTTTAGCAGGAAGGAACACATATGGCTCTTTCTTCAACCCAGAATATTGCTTTAAAGAAGGAAAAAGAAAAGAAAAGAAAAAAAATCTAGCAACATTACTATAAAGCAGAAGAATAAGGGGAGGGTGCTGCATTATCTTCACTACCACTAACAATGATCCTAGAAGTATCAGTCAGTGTAATCAGGTCAACAACTAAAAGCATGGAAATTGGGGAAAATTATCTGTGGATAATATGAGAGTATAGCAAGAAAACATAGAAAATTGATAATAAAATTAAAACAGCGAAAGAATGCAGTCAGAAAGCAGAATAGAAAATTAACACACAATTAAAGACTGTCTACACAAATAACCAGATAGACAATATAAGAGAGAAAACACCACTAAAGGCATCTCTACAAAATGATTAAAATAGGAGTGAACTTACAAAAACTGCGCAAAGTGGACATAAAATACTACGCATCACATTTCAAGATCAAAAGTAGGCATAGACAAATGGAAAAATTTGCTTCATAAATAGCATATCTAGACATCACCAGTTGTATCAGCTACCATAAAGTTAATTTCTAAATGAAATACGATCCCAATAGAGTACCAATCAGCTTCTTCCTTAAGTTAGGCGATATTAAAATTCATACAACAAATAAACACAAAGGAATAGCCAAGAAAAACATTAAAAGGGAAGAGTCATGAGGGAGAACTAGCCACACCAGGTATTAGAATTTACCACAGAGCCTCTTTAACAGCATCATCTAGCAGAAATTTTTGTGGTAATGGAAATTTTAATATCTGCTCTTTCTAATTGTGAGATGAAGTGAACTGTGAAACTGACTGCCTTTTGAGTTGCCTAGATTAGTACAGCACACTTCTGGGCATGTCTGGATGGGACACGGAGGTGTGACCTTGGGTACTCCATCTGGCCCCTGGTCCCTTCCTCTCTGGCACAGTCCCCCTGTGCTCTGCTTTCTGCTCACCATGAGGCAAGGGCAGCCGTGCTCCTCCATGCCCTTCTGCCATGGGGTTCCTGCCTTGGAACCAGCACATCACCTGGAACCTCTGTAGGCACGAGCCAAACTAAACCTCTCCTCCTCTCGGTTGCATGTGTCAGGTATTTTGTCCAGCAACAGGAAAGCTGACCAATATACCAGTGTAATAGCCACATGCCCCACGCAGTAAAATGAACACTTAAAATGCAGCTAGTGCAACTAAAGAATTAGATTTTTTTTATTTTACACTACTTAGTTACAGTAATTTTAAATAGCCACATGTGGTTAATGACTACTGTACTAAATAAGCATAGATTTATGATTAAATAAAAGTGGTAAATATGCATGAATAAACAGACCATTAAACAGAAAACCATGTCTATTACTCAGCTTTTTCATCACTGCGACAATAAATCCAACACCCACAATTTTTTTTATTTTTATTTTGAAGAGAAAAACAATGAAACAAAATTTCAAAACACGATAATAGGAGAGTAACAATGGTTAATACAATGCATATTGTTATCTTCAAAGTAGTTACTCAGAGTACAAGACACAGGCATGAAAAATTGACAAAACAATATTAGCACAAACTTCTCTTTTCAGTGAACTAAGAGAAATTAGCAGTATAGCTATCTTAACTATCTTATATATATATATTTTTTTCCTTTTCCCTTCCTCTTTTCTCCTTTCCCCATTCCCATTTCTCTTTCCTTTTGAGCAGTTTCTTCCCCTTTCACTTCACAATATCTATTGTACATTTTGGATCTTATTTACTCTTTCAGCTTCTTACACTAGGGAGACAATACAATGTTTACACATACGAGTCTGATTTATTTCAATTATGACTATTGTTTTAAGCTGTATCCATTTACCTATAAAGGTCTCAAGTTTATCCCTTTTTTTTTTTTGTGGGTACCGGGGGGTTGACCTCAGGACCTCGTGCACCAGCAGGCGCCCGTGCCACTGAGCGATATCACCTGCCCCTTTTACGTATGTGGGATCCGGGAGTTGAACTCGGGCTCTCGCGCTTGCCGGGTAGGCGCTTAAGCCACTGAGCCATCTCAACGGCCCAAGTTTATCCTTCTTTATAGCTGAGTAGTACTCCATTGTATAAAAAGACCACATCATTTTATCCATTCCTCGCTTGATAACACCCACAATTTAAAGGAGGAGTGTTTAAGTTGCTCATGGATTCTGTCCATGATCCACTCCATGGCATAAACATCACCGCAGAACGGTGGGGTGGACCGAAGATGCTGAGTTTATGGTGAGCACGAAGCAGAGTGGGGGAACAGTGCTGGAGAGCAAGGGGCCGGTGACCAGAGGCAGACCTCGAGGCCACGCCTCCATGACCACCCAGACTCACCTGGAAGTGTCCTCCCCCAACCCTGGGGTAGACTGCAGAGCTAATCAAGTTGACCCCCCCCAACCCTAACCCCAACACCATGTGTAGAAATAAATTCCCTGTCTCTCCTGTATCATATATATGAATATTTGCTATGTGAAAGACATTAGTATCAATGGTGCAAAGAATTTTTAACACACGTTAAGTGAAACAGTTGGATAGTCATTTAATAAAAGATCAAAGTAGGTTCACTACTCACGCCATGCTCAAGAATAGGCGTCAATGGGCCGGTGAGATAGCTCAGCAGCATAAGCGCCTGCCTGGCAAGTGTGAGGTCCTGGGTTCGACTCCCGGAACCCACATACAAAAAAAGGGCCAGTGATATCGCTCAGTGGCACAAGAGCCTGCTGGCAAGCATGAGGTCCTGAGTTCGACTCCTGGTACCCACATTAAAAAAAAAAAAAGAATAGGCGTCAAATGTATCAGCAATCTAAATGTAATAAAATCACACAAATACTACATGAAAACATGGGCAAATTCTTCGTCATTAACCTTGAATAGAAGAAAACTTTCTATTACTCAAAAATGTAGTAAAAGACTGATAAGTTTGCTTATGGAAAAATAAATATTGCTAAGTGATAAAAACAAAACCCACTGTAAGTAAATTCAAAGATAACTGACAAATAGGGAAAAAAAAAAGTACAAGAATTATGAAAAAAAATACTAATATCCATCATGTACAAAAATAAAACTTTGAAAATTGAGGGAAAAATTTAAACCCTATGGAAAATGGACAAAAATATAAACATATAATTAACCAAAAAATGTCAAATGTATGAAAAGATGTACTACTTTACTCATAAGAGGAGATACACATTAAAACTCACCAAAATAGCTTTTCTAATTCATCGTATTGGCAAACCTGAAAAGCTTCAGTACGCTATTTGCAAAATTATTTCATACATGGCTGATGGGAGGGTAAAACGGCTCAGGTTTATAGGGAAGGGAGGGTTTGGCAATAGTTACCTTTTGACACAGCAATCTCACTTCCTGGAATTTACCTCCGAACAATATAAAAATGTATGTAAAAGTTTTTATTGACTCATTCATAATTGCAAAATATTGGAAACTCCCTGATTGTCCAAGCATAGGAGATTGGAGATACTATGTTACATGCACACAATACAGCAGTGTAGTGACAGGTAGCTATAAAGAGAATGAGGAAAAACTCCATGAACTCAGGGAGTTGCTCCAGAATCTATTTAGTAAAAAAGAGCACAGTGAAAGAGTATAGATTATATTAATTGTACATTTCCTGAATTTGATCATTTTAGTATGATCATATGGGAAATATCTTTGTTTTTAGGAAATACAGCCTTGAAGAGTAAAAGGTGATGATGTATGCAATGTACTCACAAATGGCTCGGGAAAAGTAGGGAGAAATAGAAAGCAAAAAAAAAAAAAAAAAACGTAAGCAAAGTGTTGACATTGGTAAATCTGGGTAAATATATAAATAGCTGCAGTGGGGACCCATGACTTCTCTTGGGCTACACCCTCCATTAATTCACCATGAACTGTGAGTTTCTTAACTTTTATTCACCTTATTACTGTAGCAGGAACTGGTACCTGGGAAGACATATTTTACTGTGTGAATTTAAAAGGAATGATAAAATATTACATGGGTTGATACCTTTAAGAAGTTAGTCCAGAGGAAGTAGAATTTAAAATATGTCCCCAAAACTGCTAAAAGTAGAGTTGTCTGTGGGAAGGGGCAGGGAGGAAACATGGGCAAAGGCCCAGAAGCAGGTGGAAGTGTGGCAGGGCTGTGTTTCAACATCACTAGACAGGAACAGAGTCCTTGGAATGGAATTATGGGAAATCAGTTTGGTGAGCTGATGAAGAGAATCGAAACCGCCGGACCCTGCTGACCGAAGCAGCAGTTTGAGAAGCACCGGAAGCCACCCTCACCCCAGGCTCTCGGGTGACTAACGACACGGGCCTCACAACACACAGCTCCTCCTGGCTCCACCCAGGACAGAAGGAAAACAGACCAACAGCGAGGACTCGCACTGTTTCTCTCTCCTGTTCTCATCTCTGATCGTTATTTTCAACCAGGTTTCCCAATGCTCAGATCTTCTCTTTGAATTTTAAGGCAAGAATCTATGCCAGATGAAAACTTATTTTGACTTTACCATTGCTTAGCTAAATGAAAATGCTACTGTTTTTTTTTAATTTTTTGTTGGTTTTTTAATCTGTGACCATTGCAGCATATTCATGTTTTGAGAGTTTTGCTTTGATGAAACAATATGAACAAACAAAAGATAATCATATGTAGGTTTTAACTTTAAAGTACAGAAAGTAAGAATTCCAGCTTCCAGGATTAATTAGTCTAGGCACGGCTTATAGTATTCAGTCTTTCATTTGATGCATACTTACCAGCATAAAAGGATACTTATTTTAAAGCATGACTAAAAAAAGTATGCTCAAAATATTAATGTTCATCTCTTTTAATGTTCTTTGGTAAAATATGTTTTGTTCTTTAATTTTTCTTTTTTCCCACTTTTGGGAGTCAGAATTTAAGGACTAGAATACTTAAAAGGAACTGTGTAAACAGGAAAATTACAAAGTGATCACATATGCCCAGAAACACGCAACCTGGGGAAAAGAATGTGATATCCCCTGATTGCTTTATTAGAGTTAAATATACAGTTTTAATTTTTTTAAAAAATCATAAAACGTACAAAGAAACAGGAAAACATGGCTTATTCAAAGGGAAAAATACATATACCTACAAAAATTGTCCTGGAAAAAGACTTCATGGTAGATCTATCAGGTAATGACTTTAAAACAACTGTATTATTGATGCTTAAAGAACCACAGGAAGATGTCAAAGAAAAAAACAGTATAAATAAAATGAAAATATCAAGAAAGAGATAGTAACCTAAAAGAAACTAAAATGAAGTTCTGGAGCTGAAAAAATATAATAACTGAAATGATCTAAAGGCAGATATGAGAAGACAGGTAAAAGTATTCAGTGAATATAAAGACCAAAAAATGGAAATTATTGAGTCTGAGGAACAGAAAGAAAAGAGACTGAGGAAAACTGAACAGACCCCATGGGACAACATCAAATTGACCAAAGTACACATTCTAGAAATCTCAGAAGAGAAAAGAAAGAACAAGGGGCAGAGAGAATATTTGAAGAAATGATGTCTGAAAAGTCCATAAATCTGATAAAAGACGTAAACATCCAAGAAATCAACAAACTCCAAGTCAGATGCACTCAAAGAGACTTCCGCTGAGACACGTTACAATCAGACTTGAGGAAAAGAAAGGTAAAGACGGAATCGAAGCAGCAAACAAAGTGGTGACTTACCACAGCCGGGGTGCTCGATAACACCCTCAGCAGATGCTTCGTCCAAAGCTCTGGAGGGCAGATGTCAGTGGAAGAAAAACGCCTGATAACCAAGAGTCCTCTGCCTGGCCACACTGCCTTTGAACTGCCCCTCGGTTCTCAGGCCTTCAGATTCTCAAGCTTACAGACAGCCTACTGCGGGAATTCTCAGCTTCCATAATCACAAAAGCCAATTCCCATAATCAGTCTCCTCTTACCCATCTGTCCATCTATTCCCATCTGTCTGTCTGTCTGTCTATCTCCCATCAGGTCTGTTTATCTGGGGACTACTGAATAAGACAGATGGCTCCTATCAAAACCAAAAACAAAGCAAACCAGAAAATAACAAGTATCAGCAAGTGTGGAGAAATCAGCATCCCTGTGCACTGTTAGTGAGAATGCAAAATGGTGCAGACGCTGTAGGAGACAGGATGGTGCACCCTCAAAAAAATTTTTTAAATCCTTATCATCAGATCCAGCAATTTCTCCAAATAGAAATCAGAATTTTTAAGAGTAATTTGTGCACCTGTATTCATAGCAGTATCCAATAGCCAAAATACAAAAGGAACTCTACCTATGGATGAATAAACAAAATGTAGCGTATAAATACAATGAGATATTACTGAGCCTTAAAAGGTAGGGAAATTCTGATATATGCCACAACACAATGAACCTGGAAGAAAATTATGCTGCTCAGGATAGACAAAAATCATAGATGCAGAAAATAGAATGGTGGTTTCCAGAGGATGGGGGAAAGGGGAAAAGGAAAATTATTTTTCATGGTACAGAGTTCGAGTTTTACAAAATGAATGATGCATGGTCATGAAGGGTGCACATTATAAAGATACTTTCATACCATCAAACTGTATATTCAAAAATGATTAAGATAGTGAATATCATGTGTATCTTACCACAATAAAATTAGGAAATAACTAGTTGTCTTGCATTTTGCCTAGAGGCTGTGTGAGAACAATATTTGTTAGGACTGTAGGTATTTACCCTGCCTCTGAAAGCCGGTGCCCCAGCAAGCACCAAACCAAGGGCGTGCAAGAGCACAGATAACCAGGGTGTAAAGATTTCCACCCGCAGGGATTTAACTTTGAGATCTCAGGGACAGACCATTTGGGTACATTTCAGATACGATGACTGCTAACTTTTTTTGCAGTAAGTGAATAAAGATAAAATGCTTAATATTATCCCAAAATTATCTCAGATTCTTTTTACTTTCTTTGATTATACTGTTATTTACAGCTGGAAAGAGAGAAAATGAGTCACTATAAAAATCAGAACTGCATAAAATTAAATCCAAAGTTTCACTGAAATTTGATTAATCTGATCAGTTTGGACAGCTAAACTAGATAATTCAAGCCTCCAAGTGGACTTGTTTGGATCAAGTAATCATACCAAAATGCATAATCCAGTCTGGCTGTCTAAATCAATCAAGCCAAACAAATGTTTGCAAAATTTCTCTTTTGTTTGCACTGAGTACATACGGTTCAAATGTATAAAGGCAGCTTTTAAAACTCCTAATGGGATTAAATTGGCCATGGAGTTTTCCATGTTTAAATTCTCAGCATCTTCTCTTAACAACTTTTTTCACCAGAAATATGGTCCAGGGTCCCGGGTTAAGGACAAATGGTGCAGGACTGTTTATTATTATTTTGTGGACTCTTTCAGCTTTTTTTTAAAATCAGAGTTCATGTCCCTGTCATGATCCTGATGTCAGTTTCTAGGTCATTACTTTTCTTCCTCCTCTTCCTGACACACATCTGGAAATGTACCAGCTATTCTTCTATCAAACTCTGAGCAGGCCTATTTAGAGAGTCAGAGTCCAGCACACATTCCAAGTGAGATCCCTTCTCCCTGTTTTTGACACCCTCCCTTCGCCTTCCTTCCCCTATAAGCCAGGCACACTCCCAACTACCACTGCTGTGCAATTAACACAAACAAAAGGCAGCTTGGCAGTGAGGACAGTGTCAGGGACAAAGACGCCTCTACACACCTGACTACACACCCCGTCTCCTGTCTCGCACACATTTGCACTTTGCCATTCCACCTGGCTCTTACACCCCAGATCACACTAGTTTCCTTCTCCTCATTATACAAGCGGCTGTGTTATGGTAATAATAAAAATAGCTCCCTCATCAGAGCTTAGTAAGCACCAGGCACTGCTTTAGCCACTTTATATATGAGGTCACCTCCCAATAAACCCATTTTAAGCTGAAAATATCATGATGCAAATGCATTCAAAAACCCTTACTTACCAAACATTGCACCTTGGCCTAGACCACTTCAAGCTCACTCAGAACACACAGAGCTCGTTTTGTAACAAAGCGTTAAATCCTCATGAAAGTTACCGGGTAACTACGTCCAGACACCACGGACGCACACGGTGCGCTGCAGAGTATGGATCGTCCCCCTTCCTGGCTGGGTGGGAGCTGCAGGTACGGCCACTGCCCAGCATCTCCAGAGAGTATTGGACCAGACAGCAAACTGCTAGCCCAGAAGGAGATCTAACTTCCAAACTCAAAATACGGTTTCCACTGAATGCATTCCTTTCATGCCATGGTAAAGAAAAACAAAATCATAAATCAAAACATGGCAAGTCGGTGGCTATCAGTACATGTAAAAGTCAGGCATCTTTAGGAGGTAGACTACTACTGGGTTCTTCTAAAAATTAAGGATCCCTTTTTATTAGTTCTTTTTTAATTTTTAAATTTTTGTTAGTGGATGTTTGCAGTACGTAATGATTACATTCGTTGTGAGGAGTTGGTGCATCCATAACACATCTTAATTATTTTTCCTTCCCCTTCCCCACTCTCTCCCTCCTTGGTCTCTCCCTGCTGAGATGGGGAACCTCACTGCACAGAGGTCACCTTGAGGCTGGTAGGCACTACCTTGCACAGTGTCCAAATTATCTTCTCAGCGTCCTCTTTATTTTGGTGGCAGGTCGCTGTAGTAACTAAAGAGCATGAACCATGCCCACCAGCCAAGCTGTGGCTTTGGCTCTGAGACTCCATTCATCAACTCAGCAATGACTTCCAGGTTCTGTGGGACCCAAACCAACACCTGAGGCTGCCTGTACTTCTATTTCTGTCCTGATGTCTACTATTGCGAGGGACTTATCAGCCACCTCAAATCCTAGAAGATCACTCTCTCTCACAAGGAATAAAACCAACCCTGGATTCAAAAGCACAAGGTCAGAGCCTTTATGCAAAAAGAAGAGTCTGACCAAGAGAAACTGATCTACCCACTAGGAGCGGAAGTGCGTGGGGAAGATGGGGAACCTCGAGGAACAGAGATGCACTTCCTGTGCTCAGAGGTCTCGGAAGTCACCGGCAGGGTACTTAGAACCCTGCACTGGGTGCCAAAACTGTCAAAAGACAAAATGACAACAAATTTAAAGATCTTAGTTCCCATGTATTCATGATCCAAGAATTGGGGAGCATTTGGAGTCAGAGCAGGTTTAAAGGACCTGCAGTGTGGTCAGACGACATTCAGGGACAGAAGCAGGTGTGAGACAGTGAGGTGCAAAGACAGCTCTGCGGAGGTAGCCCAGTGTTCTGCGTGGCGAGTCAGCCGCTGCCTGCAACGAAGCTCAGCCCTGGGACCAGCAAGACTCGGCCACCCGACGCGAGAGTGCACGCCTGAGTAGGCGCTGTTGATCTATGTACCACGCAGGGCCTCCTTAGCCAGGAAAACACTCAGGTGCTGCAAGGCAATCACTCAACAGTACCTATTAGGTAGCATCGGCTAATGTGTTCAAAAACAGGATAAAAGAATAGTTGAGATATAATCCCTGGGCTGCCATTGCTCCTGCTTGCTAGACATTCCATGGTAATTTTCCTAAGACTTGATACCATTTTTTGATGTCAATTCATATACTTATGTTCACATAGGCTTACAAAAAGCAACTCTTTGGAGTCCTAAATCTTTGAATATTATGAAAACCCTTTTAGTACTGGACTACAACAAATACTTGTATGGTTTATCAGTTTGAAGCCCATCTCTCTGACTTTTTTACATAATTTTCCACTTACAAATTTTTGTTTGTAGGCCAGGGAGAAGATACAGAATACATGTGATCTCTATATCTTAGCCTTTGTTTCAAACCGTTTCTAGCTGAATCGCTTTGGGAAATTAATCTTTGAAGCCTAATATCCTCATCTGACAAATGAGATACATAATGTCTAATTTGGAGATGTGAAGATTGAATGAAGTAATGTGTATATGACTGTGTGTGATAGACACTAAAAGGGCAGTAAAGCAATAGAAGAAAGAAAAGGTGGGAGAATTGACACCCTGTGGTTTTTACAGGAGTGAAGATATGGAGATGGTACAGTGACCTCCGTGACCAACCCGGAAAGAGGATGGTACTTTCTGGAAGAAACAGAGGTTTTGCTGTGCTTGTCGTTTTGCTTCCTTATTAAACCTGGAGAACTTTTTTAGTGAGGTGCCAAAATCTTTTCTATATTTTCAAGTTCTTTTCTAGGTTCCTACCTGGTTTTCCTCTGTCTTACCCTATATCTGACCTTCCATATCTCTGGAAAAATGTTCTGGGTGCACTCCTCCAGTTCCCTCAGAGGAAGATGGCATTTTCTTTTAGCATGTTATTGCAATTTTTTCACTTCAAAATATCTCTGGAGCAAGAGATGAGCCCACATTTTGTATAGTGGAAGGACATTTCAGGAAGACACTGGTGGGAGCTAGATTGAGAAAATGCAACATCTTGGTTTCATAAGCTCCACTTTACATTATGTTAGATATGTGTAAGGCAGAGAAACTACAATGAAAAGCAGAAACATAAAAACATTTTATCTTTCACTTTTAAAGAAATCCGTAACTAACTAAATATGAGTACAACAGCCAGCTGAGGATATAATAGGAATATGTGAAGGACCAACTTTTTAAAAAGTCAAAGGCACCTGATTTTGGTTTTTTGAAGGCTTACAGGAAGCCTACTACTATAGATGAAATACATTTAAGAAAATGCTAAAGATCCAGCAACTGAAAATGTTTCACGTTAAAACCAACGTGGCAAAGGATTATATAGGTCACTACACTAAAGTGGGAAATGGGATATAAAACTTTTATATGCAGAAAGCCTTCAAAAACTATAAAGAATTCAAGTGCAGTGGACTTGGAGGTGCCATATGTAAAAATAAGTAGAAGCAAGGGAAGGGTTTTAGCTTCAGCAATGAGTGAGAGGGTTACATGCCAAGCCACAGGAAAGTATTTCAGATGGAAATAATGGGCCCTTGAAATACATTCCCAGAATAAAGGAGCAAAGGTAAAAGCTATTCTGCTGACAAAATGCTAATTAGAAATGTAGTATTTTATATTAGTATTAGGGGAAAAGAATTGACATGGATAATGACCCCAAGATTGTTACTTCCTGGAGAAGGTAAACCGAGAGGAAAGTTGGCCGCACTGGGAACCCACTTCCTGGAGTAACAGGGAAAGGCCTGAAAGTGGGACAGTAAAAATGAAAGCAGCAGTGAGATGGCTGGCAACTGATAAGGGGAAATATGCACCAGGTCTTAATCGTATATCGTTATTATTGCTAGATTTATAGCAGACTGTTTCTCTGTATCAAAACCTTGTGTATTAACAGGATCAATAAAACAACCCTTTAAATCAATACAGCAAACATATTCCACATGTTTTAGAGGAAATAAAGACAAAATTAGTTAAGATTTAAGCCTATTTAGGTCTTTTATGGCAGGTCTGATTAATAAAAATTCAAAACAGAAGTAAATATTACTTTTCTAAAGTAAGGCTCAGAATTTAAAAATCAAAAGAGGAGAGCAGGCAGTATATACTTAAGATCTGGTATTCTTCTGGTTAATCTGATTAATGCATATAGCCTCAGAGTATACATATGTTGACCTTGTATTATTAGAATTAAGTTCCTATAATATTAATTATGTATTGCCAAGTTTCTTCTTCATGCTTCATAAAGATAACATAACATGGGTGCATAATTTAAGATGTTAGCAGTATTATACCAACAAATTATGTAATAAACATATATACTCTACAAATACTGTATATATATATATATTTATATATATATGTATATAATTCTTTAGATTCAATGATGATAAGAGAAATATTCACAAATTTAGTCCTTTGCACAATTAATTCATTCCCTATAACAAGCCTTCAAGGTAAATCAGGCCCATCTGATGAGTGCAAATGCGGCAACCTCAAGATTTGAGTCCCCTGCCCAGATCACAGAGCAGCTTGCTCTCACTTGAATCCAGGCACTGTGCGTGCCCACAGTCTCTTCACCACCATGTTGTGCAGACGTCACATAAACCCCTTGTGAAATCTCCATTAGAAATATGAGAGCAGAAGAGGACGTCCTACTCCTGGTGGTGGGAGGGAAGGGTAGCAAAGCCTTACTTGCAGGATGGGGAGGGATTTACTGAGGTAGCAAGTTGGAGGGGGACGTTTCTTGCAGAGAGATAAGTCTATGGTGGAGTGAGAGAGCATGCATTTGGAAGGGAACAGATGTCTCTGCTACAGAAAGTACAGCATGTGCAGTCACGGACTCTCATTAACTTATTTCCCAGCGTTACTCTAGATAAAGTGTGTACTCATTTGTTCAAGGTATCTTCCTTAATCTGCAACTAAAAAGTATTCCCCCCAAGTAGACATCTGTATTAACCTTAGGAGGCAAGAAACAAACAACTGATTGATGTGCTGGAGATAAATTTCACCCCAAGGGCTAATGTAGCATCCTGATCATTTCAAATTCCAAGTGTCATTCTACCAAAAAGCAAAAGATAACGTATTTGAGTCAAACAATTGTTCATTATGACCTGTACAGACATAGTTGAAGAAAAGCAGTTTTTTCACATCCTATATGTGGAATCTAACCTTAGAAATATTGTATTTTTCTCTACAACATTGATCTCTCTGATGTGACAACAGATGTAACATCTCTGTGTTTTACAATCCGTTTTTAAATTATCTTAGAAAGTTTTGAAATGCCACAATAGAGCCTATTTTTGACAGACTCTTTATGTAATAAGAGTTGAAATACAAATAACAATACAATGAAATGCTTCCACATTAAGAAATATTAGACCATTGACATTTTTAAAATCTTTCCATCAGTTTCATACTTAAAAATTTCATAGTATATTTTTACATTTTAAATGTTGGAATGTATTCTTAATGAGATAGTTTTCTGAAAGCTTTGGAACTTCTTCTAACCTACTGTTTAATAATCATGTGTACAATTGATGTTGTAAATTAAATGAATCAGAAAACTGATGTTAAGATTTACCAAGCTTCCCTCCTACCTTTCACTATTATCCCAATATTTGCTTTCTACCTGACTCCTATTTAATTCATTGCTATGTTCCTGGAATGAAAGTAGACCTTAATTTTGAACCCATCACTGGGTATCTGATATCTTTTTTTTTTGTGGGTACCAGGGATCGACCTCAGGACCTTGCGCACCAGCAGGCGCCCGTGCCGCTGAGCGATATCACCGGCTCTTTTTTCGTATGTGGGTTCCAGGAGTCGAACTCGGGCCCTCGTGCTTGCCAGGCAGGCACTTACACTGCTGAGCCATCTCACCGGCCCAGGTATCTGATATCTTGGTTTAGTTTGCACCACTATTCCCACTACTTTCTACTTCCCACCACTACCCCAAAGTACTACACCACATCTCTATTAAGAGTCCAAGTTCCTTGAAGATTCATCACTCGCACTTGCTCACTAACTGGTGAGCTCTCAGGTCCTGAGGACAGACAAACCAGAAGCTGAGGTACTGTGCCCTTCAGAGAGCCACTAGCTGCTGATATGCACTTATTTCCCCAACCACCTCTCAGTATCACCTCCAAAAGGCCCCCAAATGACCCACTTCATAGTTGCGCACATAATAATGAGAAAAACATCATTTTGACTCTCTTTAGTCAGATTGGCAACTTTGGGCTCCACCCATCCACTCTCCAGAGCTGCCATAGACCTATTCTTTAAGATCCAAGAGCAACAACGAGGTTTCCATGATGTATTAAACAACTTTCTGCCACTGGACCAAATACCTGGGAAAAACAGTTTAGAGGAAGGAACATTTATTTTGGCTCATGGTTTCAGAGGTCTCAGTCCATGGTCAGTTGGGCTCCATTACTTTTAAGCCTGTAGTGAGGCAAGGACATCACAATGGAAGGACGTGGTGAAGAAAGGCTGGTTACCTCATGGCACAAAGAAGCAGAGGGGAGAAAAGAGAGCAAGAAAGGAAGGGGCTAAGGACCAGATTTAGTCCCCAAGAGCACACCCCATGACCTACCTAGATAGCCCTCTCCAGAAGTGGGCTTTAACTACTCTCATAGGTGTCTCTCAAGCCAAGATTAACCAAGATAATCAAGATAAACTATCATGAACACCATGGTCATCTCTTCAAAGAGACTGGATTGGACTCAATCAGAATAACTATATCCAAGTACCATTAAAAAATGAATGCACTTGAAGTAACTTAAATTCAACACATTATATAACTTCATCACTTCAAACTTTAGCATCTTTGTAATATAAATTCCTTAGGGTTTTTAATATATCTGAATTATAACTCCAGCATCATTAGCTGTGACAAATTTGATTACTTGGGACTAAAAACTGGTAACTTCATCGTTATATTTTATAACTATTTGTGAATCTATCACATCATATAAAAATGTAAGCTCAAGGCAATTGAGAAAACACTATTAAAGAAGAATAAACTGGAACAGACTCACCAGAAAATGTTAAACTATTTTGGTGGATTTTGGTTTTGTAAAATTCTTAAATATGTTTGGCCTCACACATTTCCCTTTAATTCCCTTAATATACCCTGTGGATTTCCACAGAAATTTGAACCGTATGTTTCTGATTCATTTATACTTAACTCATCAACATGTTTGGTAAGAATGATTTGAAGCACAAAGCTTCATGAACAGTTTTTGTGGGCTCTTTTATTCTAGTTGGTAAACAACTGGAACCTGAACCCAGAAATCTTGGGACTTCATTTAATACTCAAATTCCATAAAGAATGAGAGAGTTCTTAACTGGATCAGGCACACTTTGCCTTTGACAATTCCTCGCTCCAAATCTTGCAGCTGGGAGGAATTATTTTGATAGTTCCCTCTATTCCATGTCACTTTTATTTTAGAGGACATAAGCCTTTGGTGGTGCAGAACTTGTATGAGTCAGGGCTGGGGAGCACACCATCAATGCTGTTTGCTTTTGCACATCGAGGGAAGTACTGTACCTGCCACAAGCCTGCTCATCAAAGGACCCTGAAAGAAAGGCTGAGCTCTCTTTGTGCACATGAAGAGAACTCAGTGGTGTAATTGAGTAATCTCTCCCTGACCTACACACTACAGCTTATTTATATAGAGAGAAAGAGACGAAAATTGTTACGTGGGTTTCCCTGGGGTCTGAGTGAAAGATTAGAAAATTATTTAATGACTATTTTCACAAGCTAATTATTCCTTAATTGTCTAGTCTAACTCCAGCATCCTTGATAAAACATGGGACCAGTCCATTTCCTTGCTTTGCCATCTTGGGAAAACATACACCAAAGATCTGTGTCTGAGTATCAGGTGAAAGATGTTGGTCCCATCATTACACACATAGGCTGGTTGCTGTCTGCCATATAACATCCCATGGGGCTTTCTTTTTCTCATTGAAATGGCTAACATTTTGTTTTTAAAAAATTAGCAGCCAAAGTTTCTATTTCAGCTTCTTCCTCAAAGGCATTCCTCCAACAGCTGTCAGATCCTGGTTTCCGCGTGGTTCATATTTATACAGACCTTTAACACTCTGTAAAACACTAGACATAATCTGCTCACACTGATGTCTACTTTCACCTCCACCCATTTCCACTACCTCCTTCATCACCAAACTCCAAGCCTTCCCTTTTGAGGACTCTTTTGGAAACACAATCTGAGCTCTAAAAGCATTCCTTTCCTTGTGCTACCCACTAAGAATGAGAAATAAAAATCCTCTGGCTTTGAGATATATGTAATTTCTGTAGAAGAGACTTAAAAACAGAGGATTAGCATCCTGAAATAAGAATAATCCAAAGGAAATTCCTACAGAGAAAAACAGCTCTCTTTCATCAACTCTCTCGGGAATTAAAGAGAGATGAAACAGATACGCATGGTATTTAGAGGGGAAAAATGCACTTTTCAATCCAGAGCATAAAATCTACCTTCTAAGTTCCATAAATGAAGGTTCTGATCTTTTCTTTATCAAACTAGAGTGATACAATTTAAGAAACAAATCAGAATGAAAGAAAACTATGCAGAAATGGGTCCCAAGCCCCTCACTTCATAAACATTCCTGGACCAAGGTGTTGTGGAAAATAAGGCACTTGGGATGGAAGTATGTAACCCTTCACTTATAATCATTAAGGGCTTTTTTCTTTCCCTTTTTACATAAATCATTCCTCCCTATTAAAATAAAATTCAGAGTGGCCTCACTCCAAAATGAGGAGCACAAGAAATGTCTAGGACTGCTATAAATTATTTATTTTTAACCTCATCTTTTAAAGGTTTATTTTTAAAATAGATGACATAATATGATTAATACAGGAATGATGTTGTACATGTGAAAATTTACAAATAAAGTCACATGACACCGGGAGGACAGGCTCAAAACACCTTTGGTTTAGTTTTGCTTTGCTAAGAGGGACACATGACTGACAGGGTGTCTGCAGCCCACTGTCAGAGAGAGTCCTGAGCTGATCACCCTAAGACACTGAGACCTGCTGCCACCCAGCTTCTTGCCAGAGCGCAGGTCACTTAGGTACCTGAATTTCCATTTCCAATTCAAGGTTGCATTAGATCCTGCCTGAGGTCCCTGTCAGAAAACTGCCAGCCACACTCTTCACACCTGCTTGCTTGAAGCAGCAACTTTAATTGCACAATGCAATAGGGCATAAGGATGAACACAACTGCCATACAAAAGCCAGGAGTCTAATAGAGGAAGAAGAAATTCAAAGGCTTCTTCTACTTCTATGTTTATAACAATGAGGCCACCACAACGAAGAGCTCAAGTGCATGGCACAGGACTGAAGTGTATGTTCGGTGCAACTCCTTGTGCCTGGGATTTCCTGCTGATGGGTGTAGTGGCAGAAGATCTTATGCATAGGGAGGAACGAAAGATCTTAGCAGCTATATATTGAGAGCAAATAAAGGCTCAACTGTTAAAGATGAAGTCAGAAAATAGTTACCCTAACAGAGAGCCAGCTTTGAGAAATTTTCTGCTAACCCTTCCTTGGTTATTGTCTCACATTTCTTTATAGAAACCTCCAACACTTTCAGCCAAAATAAACCTTTTCTCTTTTTAAGTCAGTTATCTTTAGTATGTGTTACAGTCATGGCAAGCTGACTAACACACTAGCTCTCACTGTGACATCTAATTACCATCAGCAAGAGAGAATAATACCGAAGTTGTCCTTCTGAGCCAGCTTCCTATTCCTCTACTTGATCTCAATGAGACCTCAGCTCCCAGAAACTTGTATCTTAGCAGTCAGGGGGATGCTCAGTTAGGAGAGGAGGTAAGAGCCAGGTATGCCTGTGGCATTGAGACAGGACACACATTCCAAGTCACCAAGCACTGTTTGAGCCTGTGTCATGTGGTATATAATCCTCGTCTCCTGGGAGCAGGAAGGATTCCTGAAAGAAATATGGGAGGATACCTAGTAGGGAAAGGGGTAAAGATAGAAGGCAGATTTCAGTCACTGGATCCAGGAGACAAACTCAAGAAAGGGAAATGATCATTCTTCTGGGGGATGAATTTTGAGCACTGATTAAACTTGCTATGATCCCATAGCAAACTTTTAAAAATATTCTCTTTTCCTTCAACAATTTAGGATGATTTTTTAATCAAAGTAAATCCTCAAAAGACAATTGACAAAGGTATTTGAAAAAATATGTACCAAGAAAGTGATCTTCAGAATGGACATCTCAATACAACTCAGCAGGCATTTAAAATGAAATGTAAATTATTCACTATCAAGCAAGTTCCAGGCCCTTCAAGTGAAACTGTTTGACCTGTTTGGCAGCAAAATAAATACAATGGGTGGTCTATTTCAGGCACCTGTCCAAGTCTAATCACATTATATTTTCATGGGATCAACATTTAAAAGCCCTGTCCCCACTGCATCAACAGCAGCATATGGGGACATCTCCCCAACACATGGCAACCAGCATGTTATACAAACACATTTGCTCCACAAGCCAGACTGCAGGTTTCCAAAAAATACAAAGCCAGCAAGTAAAGGAAGAATTTGCATGTCACAACTCAGAGTTCTACCACTTGAAACACATCACCTGAGCTTGAGGAGTGAGGATTCATCTCATTAATAGTCAGCTGACTTTGCAAAAGCGTCCGTAAAGTTTTCCAGCTCAAATGGCAGAGAAGAGACTAAAATGGAAGATTTTGAGCTTCAAAATCAGTGCATTTTCCATTTTGTACACAATGCTTCAGTTTTTCCTATCCCTGAAGCCTTTGATAAAGTTATTACAAATCCTCCAGGTTTTTCCCTCCCCTGTACTATATAAAGCATGGAATATCAGACAGAAAAAGTAGAGTTGAGTCCACAGTTCCGCCACTTTGTGTACCTGAACAAGTCCCTTATCTTCCTCAACTCTAGTTTTCTATTGACTAAATTAAAGGGGGTCTGGGAGGACTGAAAGAAGACTGGAAAGCACTATACAAATATGTTAGTACTAATCCTAATCACCTCCCTGAGGTTAAGAGTCATATATGCTCTTTCCCAAATGAAGAACCTTGAGTGTGGTAGTAATAATTGAATATTGTTGGACACTCACTATATACCAGGCACTGTTCTAAAAGCTTTACTTACATAAACTGATTTAATCTTTCCCACAAGCCACTGAAGTAGTTACTATTATTATTCCAAACACACGTATGACCTATTTGAGGCTCTGAGTGGTAAATGGAAAAGCTATTCATGATCACTACCGCATAAGGTGATGTCATTGGTGGCTGCTGGACCAGCGGTCAGCAAGGCCTTGGCCTTGTTTCTGGTTCATGGACCATCTAACCAGAACCTGGAACCAAGTACATGTTCAAAAAACACTGAACTCTCTGATGAGCCTCGTGTTTTCTCACACGTGTGTGAATCTCGGTTCACCTGCCTACTTCACTGGCATGCATGAGGCTCAATGAGAAAACAAATACCATGCAAGTGTAAGGTGCTAGTCACCATATTTGTTAATGACCATGTAACCGCATTTTAATGGAAAGCTAAACTGCTTTGTTTCCAAGCTCCACACTCATTTTATCCTTTCTTTCCTTCAGTCTAGCATGTGGTGAATTGGTGTTAGCTAACTGGAGAGATTATTATGTTCTCATTTATAGGAAAACCAGGAGGCCTTGGAGACATACACAAGGCCAAGGATATTGCTGCAAGTCTATCCAGTAAATTCTCAGAAGCCAGAGGGACAGCTCAACTGCCAGACCACTTCCTGTGCTGTCCTGAGGTCTCCACATTTTTGGCCACTCAGTCCAGCAGAACTTCCCCTCTACAGCTGGTCTGGCTGATGGTTTTCAAAATGTAAAATAATATAAGCCTAAGGCATTATTATTACCACTTGTATTGGGTGGAATATTGCGCCCCTCCCATTTATGTCAGCACAGAACTTCAGAATGTCTGTGTACTTTGCAGATGTGATCTGTTCAGGATTTCAAGTTGAAATTATCCTGGATTTAGGTTGAGCACTGAATTCAGGAACAGATGTCCTTCCAAAGAAATGAAAGGGAAATTTGGGTATGGAGACATAGTGGAAATAGAGACAGAAGGAGACCGCGTGAAGATAGAGGCAGGGACCAGAGAGATGCAGTTACAAACTAAAGAATATCATGGGTTCCCAGGAGCTACCAGCAGCTGCAAAAGGCAAGGATGAATTCTCCCTGAAGCATTAGGAGGCAGAGTGGCTCTGCCGACACTTGGATTCCACATTTCTTCCCATCAGAACTGTGAAAGAATACGTTTTCATCTGTCTAAGCCACTGGGTTTTAGGTAATTTGTTAAGGCAGTTGGAGGAAACGGATATACTATAGCTACTGCTGAGCCCATTAAGAATGAGGAAAGGGATTTCAGTGACACTGGAGTCCACCAAGCAATCAGAGATTCTAAATACAGAAGGAAAATAAAAATTTCGGTAAAATCACACTCGGCACGGTAAAAAGAGTGTGAATCACACTCTACACATGAAAACACAAGCCACGACTGGCAATGTTTATTCTCATTTTTGATGGTCCAATAATTAGAGCAAAAGCTACTTATAGCAAGAGCCCTTTTTCCCCTGTGTAGCATATTTCCATATAATTATAAAACAGCATGCTCTTAAAAGACATGTTCCAGTGCCATAAAAATAAAGTTAAAGGAAATATTTTAGAAAAAATAATTCCAAAAATATAATAAAAGACTGTCATATTTCTGCCATGAAACAACCATTTCAAGAATTATTTTCATTACTCCTAGTTACTACTGATCTATCTAGCCCAGCTTTAAATCTATTACACAGTAAATTTCATTTAAAATATTCATTAATCTACATTTTTTCCACAACCTAAGTAAGTAGGAACCATCAAAAATGGTTTTTTAAAAAATATTTTAACTGGATCCAATTATGCACTTTCGAATATTTTCTCCTGGATTATTACCCAAATGCAACATAGAAAAGACCCCAAATTTTAACTTATTAGGAAAAAAAAAAGAGCCTGTAAAAATTTTATGCTTTGCAATCAAAGCTAGTGTTCCCAGCATGGTGCCGGCTACCCATGTGCAGCTGGGAGTGAAAAAAATCAAGGTGTGATTAAGTGGTCTTTTTCATATTATCCTCTCTTCAAGGTTTTTTAATTGGACCACAGCCATCATTAACAGTGCCTGCTCACCAGAAGTCCCCTGTCCAAGCAACCAGAGGAGCCACCGGACATCTGACTTCTTCCTGCCAGGCCGATGTCTGCCACTGACACTCTCACAGTGCACAGCTCTGGTGCATGTCAGTTTTAATAAAAGTAAGCATGATAATAACTCTGTTTATGTGCTTTTGACATCCTGTGGCTTCATCAGAAACTTTTTTTTCACAGTGTAAACAAAAAACACCAAGTTGATCCTCTGTGACATCCTGTGGCTTCGTGAGAAACTTATTTTTTCCACAGTACAAACAAGAAGCTCAGGTGGCTCCTCTGCTCCCACTCCCCACCCCCACACTCTCCTTTCCAGTCCCTCTCCAAGTGCGGGCTCTGCTGTGCTGCTGTGATAGAACCACTTAACTCTACCTCCCGTACCTTCCCGTGTCTAACCTGTCACCGAGTCCTGCCATCTCTCAGCCGAAGCTGTCTGTCAGGTCACTGCTCCAAAGCTCTGGCTCCAAGCCTTCCGTCTCAGAGCCTCTTTGAAGATACCTTGGGCCCAGACCCTTCCTCTGTGCAACCTCCTCCATGGTCTCTTTCCAGACAAATGTGTCACAAACGTCCCTGACCGCGTGTCATTGCCCTGCTTAGTATTTGATTATGCATGATCCCCCGTTGTCCACTGGATTAAAACTCTCTTCCATAACTGGACTGCAAACCCTCTATAACGAGCTCTATCTATGGATCTCTCTCTCTTACACCATAGCACGCAGCTGTGGTTCTGGACGGATCACTGCTCAGACCTCTTTCTTCCTCGCCAGCTGGGCCTCCCCCTCCTCTGGGGCTCATGAACACTCTTTCAGCCTGTCCCTGATTCTTCTCTGACTTTGGCCACAGAATATCCTCCTCTTCTCTACCGTTAAAAACTTCATCAGTTCTTAAAGATCCAGCTTGGTCCAACTGTCCCAAGGATTTTCTCACTCACACTGTTCTACTGCACACAGTGACAACCCTACCTCTGAGATAACTCGCTCTCAACGTCCTTCTCCTTATACAGTGGTACCTTGGTTCACGAATTTGATTCATCCCACAATTCTGGTGGCAAACTGAGTTGGAGGAGAACTGAATCAAATTCAATGGTTAGGTCCAATGTTGGCCTTACGGGGAAATTTTATTCAGTATAACTTCCTGTCCCTCTCTCCTTTCATTCCCTCTTTCCTACTAAACTTGTTCAGAGACTGCACTGGAGACCCACATGCTGTATCTCCTTATTATTTTCCATGGAGAGTTTTACTTGGCCTTTAATTACTGAAATCTTTCCCTGCATAGCCTACCTATACAGTACTATAATCTCACCAGTCTAATTCATAGCCCCACTCACCTTGACCTTCAGTCTTGCTCTGGTCAATACAAGAGACATGAATTGTTTTTCTTCTGTTCGATGACAATGTAGGTTAAATCCTTTAAATTTTCTATTTGCAAAATTTGCATTTACAGTTAATTAGCAAGTCCTTCTCATTCAAGCTCACCTCCCTTTTCCTTTAAGCCTTTATAGATTTCCTTGAGTTCCTATCCTTTTCCATATTTCTTTCATTCCTAGCACATAACGTTGTGAGGAATGAGCTCTCCTCCTCAGATCTGCCTGTATTTTTTCCCTTGGGTCTCTCTTTCCTGTCTTAGAGGAAGCAAGCCCTGCTCTCCAAGGCTCCCATCACTTCCCTTCCATCTCCTTCTTTGCTTTCATGACACAACCCTATTCCTTTCTCTTTTTTAATTTAATTTAATTTTTTATTTTAAAGAGAAAAAATAAAAATAAAAGTAAACAGAGTTTCAAAACAGGTTAGTAGGAGAGTAATAATAATTAATACAATGCATATTGTTATCTTCATAGTAGTTATTCAAAATAAAGATATAAGCATGAAATACTGCCTAAACAATATTAGCACAAACCTTCATTTTCAACGAACTAGGGGAAACTAGCTGTATAACTATCTTAACCATTTTGTGTGTGTGTACATATATATATATATATATATTTTTTTTTTTCCCCTTTTCCCTGTTCCTTTCTATGCCCCTGATTCCTCCTGGCCTAATAACCTTTATATGGGTCTTCTAAAGAATTATTCCTAGGTCTTCTTTCCTTCTCCTAAGAAATTAATTTTATCTCAAAATGATTTCAATTCCTATAGTTTTATGTAGCATATGCATGTTGAGGACTTCCAAAATTAACTTCCCTCTCTAGTCTAAGCTTTAGGCCAAAACTTCCAGCTGTCACCCAATTTCCAGTGACGCCTCAAACAACCCACCAAACAGTGAACCAATTATCTTTACACTTTCTCCTCCCTCTAAATTCTTTGCATTTGTTAATAGCTTCACGTTGGAAGAGACATTTTATTTAGACTATTACCTAAACCTCACCTCCAAGTGCAGTGACCACCAGGTCCTAACCCATTCCACTTTTCCGGTCTGTCCTCTCCCCGATCCCCGTAGTCTATCAGAAAAGGATTGAAGGAGTCCCTCCTGAGGGCCTCTTTCAATCACTCTGCATATTGTCCTTAAAGTTATTTCCATTTTGCCGGAGCTAACTTGTTATGCACATGAACATGTCTCTCCTATAAGAAACAAAAACAAAACAGAAAGCCTCTCATCTGACAGAAGTTTCTAAATACTAGTGTGCATTTTATGTCTTCCCAAGTTTGAGTATGGTCTGGATGGAAAGGAAACAGAAGACCATTGTATAGCTTCAGTCTGCGTGGTTTTCATTTGGAACGTGTTCCCTTTTACTTCTATGACACGTGCTCTATGACACCAATCCTCCATCTTTCTAGATGCACACCCCTCTGCACAAAAGCAGGCCTCCCCCGGTCAGGGCCACATACCAGCCTCATCTCCCTGCTTTGACTTGAACTTTGCACCTCCCAGCCACTGCTAAAAGAGAGAATCTGGGCTTCAGTGAGTTTTATAAAGATGTCCCACTTATTTCTAATGCTCAGTCTTCATTTGGCCTTAAAATTACTATTGTTACTGTGCTCAGTGTCAACTGTAATGCCCAGTAATGCCTCAGCTTTCTGTCTGCACTGTCATGATTATAGGAATTAAAAAAAAAAAAAAATTACCTAGTTGAACGTGACCCTGGACTTACAGGATTATTTTAGAAGATTAACAATTGTGCTTTGCATGTCACATGTGCAAATCAAATCATCAAAGTTGCTCTCAGTTTATTGACACTGCTTGAAGCTGCTAATTTTTTGTCAGTGCCAGCCCAGGCATTCTACAAGTCTTGAATCATAGGTCCCCTTTCCACTGGGGCTGGGAGGATTGGGGCGTATTTTTCAAGCTTTGTTTAGGATTCATAACAGCTCTCCTTCCACTCTGCCTTTCAGTGTAAAACATTACTTAGAAGAAAGACGAAAATCTGATCGTGTGTTGATATGTAAGCCTTTCATACAAAATAGATATAAGGAACTTTATCTGAGGACACATGTACTGTCTCCTTGGAGACAGAGTTCACAAAATGCTGTAAGAATCTCCCTCTTCTTTGTCACATGTTAGGGTGTATGTGACACCAGAAAAGAAGGCAAGGTTCAAAAATTTGTTTAGCCTAAAACATTTAGCTTGTAGTAATCATTCCTCTTCAGTGTGCTACATCATGCTACAGTAGGTGTTTAAGCCGTTTCTTGCTGGCCGTTTCAGACCTTCTGTGAAATCAATTTAATCTTGTCTTATTGAAATTGCTCTTCACAAAATCATGGAAATTGTGTTTGGAAACAATTACATGCATAATCATGTCAGAATCCCTTTATTTTAGAGGAGGCTGAGCTTGTACTTTTCTCTGCTGGCTCACACTTAGAACATATTTTTCATGCAAGGTCCTCAGCTATACATTTTGCAGAATATAAAAGCGCTTCAGTTAGCCGAGTTAATCAGCCCGTTGACTAATCAATTAACTAGCTTCCTTACTCAATTTCCTTTTGGAAGAGTCAAACACATACCCATAATCATTCCTATAAGCTATTAGTCCATGGTATAGAGGTACTGTAACACAAAATCACAAAATCACTATGTCCTTTATTTTTTTTATTTTTTATTTTTATTTATTTTTTTAAAGACAACAAGTAAACATTCTCATGTATTAACAAACTCAAGCATTAGAGAATGTACAAATAACACCAAGTCCTTTAAAAGCAAAAACAAAGCCCTTCCCCCATTCAAAAGAAAAGCTATAAATTCAAGCCAATATAAACTTGTCAGACTTCTCCCTCTCGATTTCACACCAGGGCGTGGTGCTACACAGCCGGGGAGCTGAGCTAATAAGTGTTGAAAAATGAAAAATGCTGCTTTATGGCATCACATAAACTGGCAAAAAGAATACTTTTAACTCTACCCCATTTTTGACAAACAAATGCCAAAATGCCCATGCTGTAAGAATGAGGTTTTATGGTTTGAGACCCATGGGGCAAGAAGAACTGTCTTACGGGATTTTCTTTTTATTGAATACTTCATATAATAAGAAGTGGCATAACATTTGTAAAATCTAATCACTTTTGGTTCCTTTTTGAACCTCAAAGGGGTCATTTCTAGAAAAACTGCTGGAAACACTACATAATGATCTATTTATCCAGTAGTGAAACAGGATTATCCCTTTCACAAGGAGACTGCATTTGCCCTCGCAATATAAATACCATAGCATAAGAGTACAACTTAAGGTTCTTGAGGAACATCATGTTCAACAAATATTTATCGAATGACTATAATTGGGTTCAAAGAATGATGCATAATTTGCATGAAAAAATACAATCATGACAGCTATTTCTTTGGGCTGGTTTGTTTCATAGATAATGGCCATTCACTTACTTACTCTTTAGTTATTCATTCAATATTCAGTCAGCAAACAAAATTCCAAGTTTACCATATCTAAGTCACATACACCTAACAAATCTCAGAAACTATAGCAAGAAAATTTGGGGATTCATCGGAGAAAAAATCCCTTTGTGCAGGGGCTTGAAATAAATGAGATGAAACCAGAAAAAAGAGGCAGGTGGGTACCTCAGTGGGGTGCACTCCTTCTCTGCAAGGAAACCTGGTGCCTTAGAAGAAAAAGAGGATGCAGCTGAGGCATTACCCTAAGGGTCCTACATGCTATTATACTCTAGTACCTGAGATTTCCAATCACAGGTTTTAGTGTACTGTGATTATCTATTCTGTATATGCCTTCCTTGATTTTTCATAGTTAGAAATATATTCTTTCTCCATTGAACTTACAAAATATTTTGCCAGTAATTTTACTTAATACTCATTATTGTTATATTATAGATATGTGCACCACTTTTCTCCTTGCTAAATAAAAGCTCTTGAGGAGTAGGACCAAAGTCTGATCTTTCATTATTATTTGGTTGAATAAAGTTTTCAATGACTTTAACAATTATACAAGCAAATACTCATAGCATCACATACCACTTATTACAGTGGTAAACAATGACAAAACACAAGTACAACTGAGAAATCCAAAACACATGACTCACATCTGGAAGAAGTACCATTGGGGTGGTCTAAATCATGTGCAGATTAAACAATGGAGCGAAATAAAGGAATTCTGGTTTCAGCTTTTAAATGGGAAATTACATAAAGAAGTCACTGAAAAGCAATATTTTTCAAAGTCCCAAAGTTATCTGAGTGCATTTTATAGAATACAATTAAAGAATACAATTACACAAGCTGTGTAATGTTAACATTTTTATGTTCTATAATTGAATAAAATGCATCACAGGGTTGTTTTCCTCACAAGCAAAGGGCACATGTTACCCAACTGGCACATGATTTCCAAGAGCAAATCGCCAGTCACTATCACCACTTTCAATGTTATTAATACTAAATATCATAAAAATGGTTCAAAACAAAAGTTTTTGTTAATTATAGTAGGTTTTAAATATGGAACATATTTTAAAATGTACTGCATCCTTTTCTCATAATTCTACTTTTATACTCCAAAGGAAAAAAACTCAAGTTCCTTAGGAGGACGCCCTTGTCAGTCATCTTCTGTTACAGTGCCCACAGCACAACTGGTGACCTACCAGTGCCACTACCATTTTAACTATCCTGACTCAAGTTTAGTGAAAAGTTCCTACTGCTGATCATCAGGTAGCTGCCAATCTTAGGTCAAATCACTAAATCTTTGGTGTCTTCTTGAACTTTGGAGGGTGACTAAAAACCGTCATGAAAGTCACTCTACCCCATACCCACAGCATCTCAAGAAGCTAATGTCGATTCCAATTTCACTCTAAAGGGGATAATTACACAATTTTTAAGACTTAAACACTTCACATTTGGCTAGTGGTCAATTCTGAATTCACATGAGATATCTGGGTACATAAATAATCACTGATGTAGCAATTAAAATGAGATTATCATCCTTTTGAAATTAAATTATGGGCCCAGGAATGTAGCTCAGTGGCACAGTGCCTGCCTAGCAAATGTGTTCGATTCCTGGTACCAAAAAAGAAAAAAGAAAAAAAAAAAAAAAAGAAAGAAATTAAATTATGCTCATCACCCACAACATCACAGAGCAAGACACAAAATACCCAGAGGGCTTTATGAGCTCCAGGCATCAAGTGCAAAGAGCAGAACATGACAAAAGCACTCTGAAGGGTCCACCAGCATAACTGACATGATTAGCATACTCTTTGTAAGGAACAATCATTTTTCTTCTAACCTGTAAGACAGATCCCTATTTAAAAGAAAGACAAAATGGTTCTTGATAGTACTTGTGTCCGTGTGTGTGTGTGTGTGTGTGTGTGTGTGTGTGTTCATATGCATCTTTTAAATGCCATACACTCTACAGAAATATTCACAAGGACAAGACAAAAACATGGCATCATTACCAAATTCTGGTTTAAAGAACTCAGCAGAGGTATATCTTGGATTGGTACTACTGAGAATGTCTTGGAGACCTGTGGAGCACAAGTCAGAAATGATCGCTTTTGAACTCAGACAAAACGGCTAAACATTTTATACCACACTCTGTTTTCTTCCTTTGTTCTGTGACCAGAAATGAACAAGTCCACTTAATGGCACTGTGAGAGAAACTCTGTGCTTTACACAAAGCACAAATTGTAGGAAGAAAACGCAGCATCCTGTGTTTATGGCCAAGGCCATGGGGTCACCATGAAAATCACATCCTGTGTGAACTGAAATAATCAAGAGATTTCACTTCCATGCATTTTTATGTTTTGTGGAAGTCTGTTCTAAGACAGAGAACATATTCTCCTTCTTGGCTCAATGTGTGGCTTAAAGGCAAGGATGAAATTTTAGTCTGTGAACGTCAAAGGAGACTTGGAATTTGCCCTCTCCACTTCCACTGTCTCCTGTGAAAAAGCGACAAATTGGTGGTAGTTTTACCTTGAGTGATGTCCAGGTGTTAACCATGCGAGGAACAGAACTATTCTGATGGGGGGAGCAGAGGACCGTTCTTACCATATATGGTGATTTTAATAACCACAAAAAATACTTTGTTATCTATCAACTCCTTCTGCATGATGTAAAAAAACCCACATGGACAGGATACTTTCTTTTGGGGAAGAGGAAGATTTAAACCTATATGACATACACGAACTTCTCTTTTATTGAAAATAACTACAGTAATGAAAGCTATCACTTATTCTTTACAGCTTTAATGTTTTATATCTTAAATTATTCTGTGATCTATATACAGAAAGACACATTCTTATAAGGCTATATTAACTTATGATAAGCTCTTTTGATGTTTTCATATAATCTAGGTAAAAATATGCTATTAACTTGTTTTCAGATAAAGTTGAACAATGGTGCATTTTATATATTCTGTTAAGACAAATAAACAATTCACACCCTTGCCAGAGAAGTCATATAGTTTTTCTGGCTTTCTTGAAATTATATTATGATTAGCAGCAAGCACCAGCATACTTCGTGGGTGGCCTTTTTCACTAAGAAGCAAGACATGAGTCAATATTTGTATTAGCGTCAACCCATTTATTTTCATTAACAAAATATTACAAATGCTTTTCCACTTAGACTTCAATGCTAGTAAGAAGAATACAAAAATTGATAGCAGAAAGAAATAAAATTGAATAAAAAATTTTCAAAGACCATCATTGGTGCTAATGGAAGCAAGCAGGTGAGAGTGTCAGTTAAGGTTCCAAAAACTGATGTGATGTTCAGTGTGTTTTTTCTTTTTTTATTTAATTGTTGAGTAAATTGCTTGTCTCGTGTACCTTTTCTACTGAAACAGCTGTAGTTAATGGTATTTTTGAATGCCGTTAGTGTATTACACATTCTATAATGACCACGTGTAGTCACAAGGAATGACATCTTGGTCCACTACCCATAGGGCAGTGATCCCATAAGGTTCGACTGCCTCGTAAGGAACACTGTGACAGACTTAGTTTGTGTAAATACACTCTACGTGATGTCCACACAATGACAGAATCACCTATGAGTGCATTTCTCAGAACACTCCTGTCGTTAGACACTGTCTACAAACTAATGGAGAATATAAGATAAAAATGAAGCAAAAATTCAAACACACACACACACACACACACACACACACACCCTGGAGCCTACTTTCAAGTGAGAAAAAGGTTCCCAAGAATTTAAAAACGGTGCAACACTAGAGGGAAACTTTTTATATTTATGTTACGATTGTTTGTCAAGTACCAGCGTGGGCAGGAGGACGGAAAGCTGGGAAAGTGGACAAATGTGCAAATACTATGTAAACAGTAGCTGTCCTTCTGGGAGCAGGTGGGGGATTGACCAAAAAAAGAAAAAGAAAGGAAAAAGAAAAAGAAAAAGAAAAAAGACACACTTGAATTTTGAAGAGTGTGCACAAAGAGGAAGCAGGGGAGAGCTATGCCCGGCCGAGGGTGAAACGGGCCAAGGGGAAGGAGAGGAGCACGGCCCCTGCGGACCATTCTGAGCTGCAAAGGGTTGGAGGCGAGACTGGGATATGCAGAAAGGAATCTGGGAAGTCAGGTAGAGGGGTGCTCCGGAAGAGGATTTGTTCAGGAGTTGCTACTGATTCTTGCTCCGGGTTTGAAAAGCCATCATGATATATTAGTGAAGAGCAACATACCAAGTTTTAAAATACATAGACAATGGGCTGGTGAGACAGCTCAGTGGCGTAAGTGCCTGCCTGGCAAGTGCGAGGTCCTGAGTTCGACTCCCGGAACCCACATACGAGAAAAGGGCCGGTCATATTGCTCAGCAGCATGGGTGCCTGCTGGCGTGCGAGGTCCTGAGGTCGACCCCCAGTACCCACAAAAAAAAAATACATAGACAAGGGCTGGCAGTGTACCTCAATGATAGAGTGATTACCTAGCATGGGTACAGCCCTGAGTTCAATCTTCAGCACCACCCCCCATGCACATAGGCAAAGAAGATTGAAGGACGGATTTCTGGTACTAACACGAAGACTTAAAGGAAGTTAAATATTTCCAGAGTGACTTGGGAATATGAGAACTGGCCATAGGTGACCCTCAGGGGAAGAAGATCTTTTTCCTTGAGAAAGAAGAGAGAGCTGGGGCAATGCAGAGAGCACTGTTCAGGTACCTGGGCACATACCTTGACCAGCTGGTCTATACACTTGTCTTAGTTACTTTTCTTGTTGCTGAAACAAAATACCTGACACCAAAAGTTGAAGGATGAAAGGTTTATTTTGGTTCACAGTTTGTAGAAGTTTTGCTTTGTAGTTGGCTGCCTCCAAGGTAGGGTGGCATGGCAGAGGGGTATCGCAGAGGAGAAACATTTTGTGGCAGGCAGAAAGCAGGAAGGCAGCAAAGCAGTGAAGTAGCGAGGAAGTAACCAGCAGCCAGCAGTATGCAGCAAGGCAGGAGATTCTCCTTTTTATCCCTTCCAGACTACTTGCCTTTTGGGTGGTGCCACCCATACCCAGGGAGGGTCTTCCTTTCATCCACACCCAGAACAATGCTTTACCAATCAGTAGACTAATTTAGTAATCACGAACTCAATCTCAGCCTTGTACAATTTGAACCTACCATCACACAATCCCAGCATCACACCCCCTAGATCCAGCCACCTCTGAAAGCCCCACCAATGAATGCATGAGGCTTTGGAGGGTTCCTCAAACACCGACCGAGAGTTGTCAGAGCATTTGTTGATGGCCGTTACTCTGCTGGATTAGTAACAGTCAGAAGGATCCATACCTGAACTCAGGTGTTCCCTATCCCCCAGCCCCAGCCCATCTTTCCATGTGCCAGGTGACCCACCTGCTCTGAAAAGGGAACTGGCGCAGCCCTTCTGGAGGAGTAGTGGGGTGGGGTAAAGGGGCTCCCCAAATCTGTATCTACAGTGATGCAAATGAAAGAGCTTAGTGTTCCTGGAACTAAGGCAATGGTTATATTGAAGTTCATAATCTCATTTTCAAAAATAAAGTTCAGTTTAGCATTAGTATTTTATATGAAGTTAAGATTTTAAGTTTCTTCCAGTTTCATTAATGGATAAAGGGAATGGATAACAAATTTACCTTGTTAATTTATAACATTTTTTAAACTACCTAAAGGTGAGCTATTTTGCGCAACATGTATGTTTATAACGTATACATGTGTTTCTCTGTCTCTTTGAATAATACAGCACATAAAAACTAACCAATACAGAAGATATAATTTGATGTTTAGGAATGAGAAAAAGAACAAATGCATAACTGTTTGTCTGCATGACTAACGCAATTTCATTTAAATGTCATCATTAGAAAATAGCAAATATCTGACTCGAAATGGCTAAACTTTTGAGTTTGTTTTAAAGTCAACAAGTGTGTCCTAAAGAATTTATAAACACATAGCTGAACAGCAAACTAAACTCTCAATTTGCCATTTGTATAGGTAGAGCTCAAGAGATATTAAAAGCCTGCAAAATAAGAAGGTTGTCTTGTTTTAGGGTTTAACTTCATTTAGTTGCTTTTTTCTAGTCTAGAACTGAAGTTACCAAAAGGGGGTGTAATGATGATGGGCAGACAGTTTGGCTGAAAGCTAATGAGTAGCAACCAAAAAATCAGAAGATACACAAAAAGTAAAGGAATAAAAATATTCCGGGGATAATTTTCCCCCAAGTGTAACAGGGCGAATGATCAAAATCCACCAAAACAGTAGCAAACAGCCATCCTGAAACTAAATTACATTTCAAAGTAGTACAGTCACATGAAAGAAACAAAACATTTTTGTTCAAATGGTAGTTTGCCTACCAGATGGCATCTCTAAATATAGTGATCTGAAACCTTCTGTTTGTTCTATAAATAAATAAAGATGAAAGGAATAGCAACAACAGCTAAGCATTTAAACCACTGGAAATAAAAGAGCACTTTGGTTAGGCTGGGCAGAACTTGGCTCATTCTAATAATGATCATGAATCTAGGAAGGGTCAAGTTCAAGGTGAAACTCCAAATTCCAACCTTCAGGTGTCCACCCCTGGCTACCCGGCTGCTTAGACTGACGCTCACCAAGGGGGAAGAGGAAAGCAGGAAGTAACATGAAAGCTGAAGAAACCCAGGAATCCTAACAGAGGCTGTAAAGGGCTACAGTCCAAATTCCACAAGGGCTTAAAAAAAAAGAGGAGTTGGGATATGCTCTTCCTTATTTTCGAAAGTCAGTGTATAAAAGTGGGTAGCAATTAAGGACCTGGATTATGCAGTCAGGCCCAACACAGGAGTCCACACTTAAACCTACAGGATGACCTTGAATCAAGTTCCTCACCTCTCAGAGCCTCACTGGCAAAAGGAGGCCTAATGGTACAGTTTCATAGAATTTCTTTATGACAGACTTGGTTATTCCCATAGTTAAGTGCCATGAACATCAGTTGTTATAATTATCATTAACAGTAATGATCACCATAATAATTATATCATGATGCTCCTGATTCTTGCTGTTTCAAAACCCAAAACCACCAGGTGGTGTCTAGCAAGGTTTACTCATAGTGAACCAAGTTCTAAGAGCGGCACTGTTATAGTTTAGATGTACAACGTTCCCCAAGAGCCTCATGTGCTCAGAGGCGGGGCTTTTGGAAGGTGATTGGATCAGAGGTGCTGTGCTAACCAGTGGATTCATCCACTGAAAAGTTCAGAGCTGAATGTGCTCTTAAGAGGTGGGGCCTCACTGGAAGAAGAGGGTCAGTGAGGCGGGACCTGGAAGGATGCATCTCCCCCAGCCCAGCTCCTCCCTTCCCTCTCTGCTTCCTGGCTGTCATGACAAGAGAAGCTTTCCTCCACCAGACCCTCCCATCATGCCCTTCCTTCCTTAGAGCCACTCAACTATGGCCTGAATAGTATAAAAACAGTGAGCCAAAATAAACCTCTCCTCCTTTAAGTTGTGGGTGTTTGGTATTGTATCCAGTGATGGGAAAGTGACTGTGATAAGTACTCAAAGCCTTCCCTTACAGATGGCATATACCATCTCCAAGTGGCTTTTCCTAGAAGCATGGGCTGTTTTCTCACCTAGGCCCTGAAAGCCATCTAGCCCTTGCTGGGGAATGCAGGTCTAGAGACAGAAGTGCTTCAGTAAGACCTGGCTATCAGAGCTCAGTCCAATGCAGCATTTCCTCCTCAGTGACTTCGCCATCTGCACTCAGGGTGAAGCTCTGGGGGCTTCTAAGAAACAACTTCACTTCTTTCTAATCTGATTAACTGATGGCATTTAAGGGCATTCGCTCTGATACCATCGGTAGGATTCTGATGAGCTTGTCTTGGTAACCAGCCCTTGATAGTAAGCAGTTTGGTCATTTGGGGGCAGAGCCAATACCTTGAACAAACAAAAGATAACTTGTAATTGATTAAATATGATGCAAGCTATAACGGAAAGGTGGTGTTTAATGGCTGAAGTTCTACTGGGTTGATATGTTGATTTTTACATAAGGAAAGAGCCACCTGCTAGGACTAGTCTTAGTACAAGTTACCTAAGCTTGAGCGTTTATGTAAAAACAATTGCCTTTTTGTACTTTAAGAATTGTAGTAAAATATACACAATATAAAATTGACTATTTTAATCATTTTGAAGTGCAGTTCAGTGACATTAAGTACTGAATCTAAGAATGTTGTGCACCTATCACCACTACCCATTTTTTTTTTTTTTTTTTTTTTGTGGGTACCGGGGGGACGACCTCAGGACCTCGCACGCCAGCAGGCGCCCGTGTCACTGAGCGATATCACCGGCCCCTTTTTCGTATGTGGGTTCCGGGAGTCGAACTCGGGCCCTCGCACTTGCAAGGCAGGCGCTTAAGCCACTGAGCCATCTCACCGGCCACCACTACCCATTTTCAGAAATTTTTCATTATACCAAACAGAAATTTTGCAGAGATTTTACAATAACTTCCCACTTGCCTTTCCCCTTAATACTGCAAGCATTATTCCACTTTCTGTTTCTATGAATCTGCCTATTCCAGATACTTCATATGGGTGAGACAGATATTTGTCCTTTTACATCTGGCTTATTTCATTTAGCGTAATGTTTTCAAGGTCAATTTATATGGTACCATGAATCAGACTTTCATCCCATTTTAAAGCTGAATAATATTTCATTATAGATATATACCACACGCATTGCTTACCATTCATCTATAGATGGACATCTGAGTTCCATCTTTTGAGTACTGTGAACAACAATGCTGTGTACCTCAGTGTGTGAAGATTCGTTTGAGTTCCTCTTTCATTTCTTTGGGGATATGTCCAGAGGCAGAATTGCTCGATCATGTTATATTTCCATGTTCAACTTTCTGTGGAACCACGGGACTCTTTCCACTGCTGCCATATTATTTGACATTCCCGTCAGCAATACAGAAGACCTTCAGTTTCTTCTATACATCTTCACCAATATTTTCTACTTTTTTGATAACAGCCACTCTAATGGCTAAGTTTCATCACTGAATTAGATCTGTTTTGTTAAATATTTTTACAAAAAGTCACAAAGAGGAGTTATTACACAGCTAGTTACCCTGCATGTGGAAAGCTGCAAACGTCTTGTGTGAGTCTCAAAGCACAAAGTAAAATATAGTCATATCTGTTAAGTTTCAAACAAACACTGATGTTCCTCCAAATAAAAAGTTAAACCTGAGTTTTAAAACTGCGTTAAAAATCTTAGGATATAAGTAGATCACTAATGATGACCATCGCCTATAGGAGGCTGATGCCTGTGAATACTTTTCTTGGGAAAACCAAACTCTTATTGCAGTCAGGCACACCTTACACTTAACCCCAAATAGGAAGAGGTCTCCAGACGCTGGCTAGCTGCCGCTGCGCATGCGCTGTCATCTGCGTGCCAGCGTGCCGACGTACGCGGAGCGGAGGCGGGGGCGGGGGGCGGGGTTAGGGACTGTGGGGGCGGAGCCAGAGCCGGCGCGGGCAGGGAGGTGCCATAAAGGGCGGGGGTGGAGCCGGAGGCGGGGCCGGGGCCGCAGGGGCGGGGCCGCAGGGCCCAGGCCTCTCGTCGGCGATGGCGGCCGCGTGGGTCCCGGGTCGCTTGCAGCGCTGCGTGGTGTCGCCGGCCGGGAGACACAGCGCCTCGCTGATCTTCCTGCACGGCTCAGGTGGACCGCAGTTTCACGTGCCGTTTCTCTGCAGCAGGGGCCGCGCCCTCCGCGGCGGTCCCGTGTTCCCGCGGGGTGGCGCGGCCTGGCGGCGTCGCGGAGCGCGGGTCCCCGGCCCCGTCCCCGGCCCCGTCCCCGCCCCGCGCCCGCTCGTCTTCCTCGTCCCCGGGCCTGCCGGGTGTGCGCTCCGCCCGCGTGCGCGCGGGCGTCCTCTGCGGGCAGCCGCTCACCTGCTCTGTCCCTGTGAGGCGTGTGCGCGAGCCCACCCCGTCCTAGAGGCGCACCCGGTGTTCCGAGTCCGCTGTAGAGATCCGTGCCTGTCTCCGCCGTGCATCATTCGCCCTTGCTTGCTCTGTCGTCTCCCATCCTACAGTGGACCAAGGAATTCGCAGTTGCATTAACTGAGCATCTCCCCATGCCAGGGCTGCAGCGCTGCCCCTTCCTTTTTCTTGTCCCCCGCGCCCTTCCTGCTTTCCCCTTTCTCCCTCTGCCAAGAAAGCCTGCAAGATACAGCGCCAGGTCTCTTCTGAGTCCCCAGGGCAGGTGCGTGCCCCTTCCCCGCCTGCCCCACACGCTACACAATCCGTGATTCCTTGTGACTTCTGAGTACCTCCAGGGTAAGGCCCCTTGTTTTAATCCTTCCTGCGCAGTGCTTGATCCAGGATAAGTCCCCAGGAAATGTTTTTGTTGTTTTCTAAAAAGTGAGACACAGCCATGTCCTCAGGGGGCCCACCTAAATTTAAAAACAAGAACAATTCAGTTAGTTTGAGTCAGCAGTGGGCAGGAGATCACAAGGTGGCCCATGATTTACTGCCAAGTGAATAGTAAGGAAGAGAAAAGCTGTAGTTAGGCATTAATAAGCATTTGGAAGACGAAGAGTGTCAGGTTTTTCTGAGAAAGTAGTCCTGAGCTGAGAATGTAGGTTTCAAGGGACTGGTGATTAGAGGAGGGGATTGGGAAGATCCAAGCTGGATGTGAGCAGCAGTGGGAATATCCTCCTCCTTTTGAAAATGAGGCCAGGAAGGTCCAACAGCGTGTCCAAGGTCACTTGGCTATTGCTGTGAGTGGTGGTGAAACTGGGGATTGAGCCCAAAACTCTGATTCCAAAAATCAGTATTCTGCTATGCCAAGATGAAAGCCCCTAAACTAGATGAACATTATTGGAACTCAGGAAGAAACCGCAATGTTGTTTAAAGGGAAAGACCTGATTGATGAAGTCGCTTTAGACAGCAAGATGTTCAAGGTGACAGAAATGCTCTCCAACTGGGAAACCGCGGGGCACCATTCAGGGCTCCAAGGGTATTTGTTTATAAGTACCCAGAAATTCCCCAATACTATACCCTTTTTATAAATAAACTTACTAGTTCATAGTATCTTCAGAAAGAACTCCTAGATGTTCTTTCCCTAGATCCCTTTGCCTAAAATAACTCTTTACTCAATTTCAAATTACTCACATTTTTATAACCTATAAGGCATGTTTCTGAAACCCAGACCCAGACATCTGTATACTTTTACCTTTGTTCATCCAAATAATTCCGCAGAGTATGCAAGTACTACATGAGTCTTACATATCTTAATCTCCATTGAAGTATATGAAACTCTTATTGGGAGTAGGCTTTTTTCATCAAGGTTAGAGGCTGATGATTTTGTTACAGGAGGTGTCTGCTTTCTGGTTAACCCAAATAGGAACATATTAATTTTAATAGTTGTACCATACTCTGAAATAAGGAGCTAGCTTTTTAAAAGGTGGGCTTGTGAATGGATGGATGGGTATTGTTTTGTAGCATTTAGTCTTAATTTTCAAAGCTGAAAAAGTATATTTAAAGACTGTTTTTTAAAAAATCTGAAAAGCTTGGGGTTCTCATCTAGATTACAGGCATGGTGGAGGAACATGCGGGAATGTCAGTTACATATTACTGACTTAATTTGAGCTTTTCCTACTTCTAAAATGCTAAAGAGGTACCTTCTTTTAGGGTGACTGAAGTAAACGATAGCTTCATTAGCTTTGTGCACTGTCCCAGATTAGGTGAATCCATTGTGTTATTAGCTCCCTTAGGCCACTCTGGTTCCTTTTTCCATGGTATTCCTCATACTGTGACCACCTAGTTTAATGTCTGGGTCCCACATGGCAGTGTCAAGGTCTAGGAGACCCAAATTGTGTGTCTTATTTGTGGCTTGTTCCCCATATGGTAAGTCACCATGAGTTGACTAATTTGGATCTTGACGAAGTCACCCATAACTTCTCTCTTACTTGAATTGCTCTCTGTCTGCCTTTTTGCTCCTTTTGGTTCTTCTGCAGACTCCTTCTCCTCTTCCTGGCCATTAATGATGGGTTTGCTCAAAATTTGGTTTTAGAATTTTTGACTGCATTTTTCTCCCCAGGGTAATTGCACTCCATACAAGCACGTAGATCTGTTTTCACCCATATACCGTATATGCCAATGTATGTCTCCATTTTCCACCTCCTTTGAGTTCTAGACATATTTACCTAACTATCTGGTAAACATTTCATGCATTAATCCATCATAGCTGCCACATACAAGACAGTTTTCTAGGCTGTCATCACATAGCAGTGAACCAAATAAAAATAACTGCTCTCCTGGAACTTACATTCTAGTGAAGGAAATATCTAATATAGTAGAAGATAGTATGCTGTGTGGGGGGGAAGCCCAGTAAACAGCATAGAAGGTGTGAGGAGAGGCAGTTTTAAATAAGAAGATGATGCTTAACTGGCTAGGCTTAGACGCGCAAGTTATGTGGATACTGGATTAGCCTACTCTAGACAAGGAAAAGCCAATGCAAAGACCCTGAAGTAGGTTCCCTAACATGCTCAAGGGATGGCAGTCAGGCTGGCGTGCCTGGAGCTGGAGGAGGAGGTCTGCGGAGATGTCTAGGGGGCGTGGCATCCAGGCAGTGAGGAGCAGACGTTCTTCATAAAGGCCAGATAGTAAGTACTTTAAGCTTTGGGGACCACTTGAGATCTTTGTCTGCTAGTCTTTCCCTTCCTGTCTTCCCTTCTGTTTTTTTTTGTTTGTTTGTTTATTTTGTTTTGTTTTGTTTGTTTGTTTTCTAAAGACTTTCTAAAACTATGAAGCTCATTTTTCACTTATGGTCCTGTAGGACCGTAGGCTGGTTTTGTCCTCCCCTCTGGTGGGCCAGTCTTCGGCTGACCACTCCTGGAAGGAAACCTTGTAGACATTAGAAAGAGGGTCTCAGAGAGACACCACACCCAGCATCTCCTGGTGCTTTGTGTTCTTGGAACCGAATCCCTCCAAGAGCAGTGCTTCTTGAACCCTTCACCACTGACCCTCATAACTAATGCTGATGTCTGTTGATTTGACTTCCTCGGTACCTCTACTATCAGTTCCCGTTTATGCTGCTGCCTTCCTAGTCCAAGCATCTGTCACCTGAGCAGTAGCCTCCTGACTGAGCTCCCCACATCTGCACCTGTCTACCCCTGTCCCCAGTCAGTCCCATCTTCACGCAGCATGTCCTCTAGCATCGTGCCACCGTGCTGCCAGACATCTTCATGCTGCTCGGTGCTCTAGGACTTGCATAGTTCCCACCTCACCTTGCAGTGACTCAGTTTCTCCAGTCTCCTCTTGCAGTCACTGTTCCTGTTCTTGTCCTCTGCTACTGGGCTCTTAGATGTCATCGTGCTTCCACCCATTGTGTCTCGGGGCTTAGCAGCCGCCTTTCCTCAGCCTCTTGCCGTCACCTTCCGCACCCCACCTCCACCGCTTGCAGCTCTGTCGGAAGCCCAGCCTGGGTCAGTGCTGTTCTCCAGTGAGCTAACAATGCAGTGGGTAAAACAGAAGGAAGCTCATCACCCTGCAGAGCCTGTGTTCTAGTGAATTTGTCCCTGCACCCTGAATTGATGGGGTCTCGGTATTATAAACCTTGCAGCTCCAAGCCCCTCATCCTGCAGTGGTTGCATTTATCCTTCTCGGGTATTTGCTTATTATTTGACTGATGCTTGTTTCTCTCTGTGAGCTGTAGACTGTGTGACTCCATGACAGTAGGGACACCATGTCCCCCTCATGATGGTCCCTCTGCCAGTGAACAGCTTGCCTGGCACATTAATAATTGTTTAGGAGATCATTTTTTAATTAACATCTGAATAAATTGTTTAAAAAATTAAACTGTGTCTTTAAAATTTCATTTTAGGATTGTGTAACTTGGACCTGTACTTCATTTTTTGTGCAAATATGCATATATTAAATCTGTGGGTCTTGTTTTTCTTTTTTAGCTTTAGAGTAAATAGTCATGATTTGGGGTCATGGTACCAAATTTAAACATGGTACCAAATTTTCTAATTTCTTAAAGATTAAAATTCACTGTGTATCCCTTTTGAAGAGTTGTTACTCTTACATTATAGTGGAGGGAACCAACAAAATTGTATTAGGTGGTTCCAACTACAAAAATTTATCAGTCACTTCAGAAATTTGTTACTTTTAAGAGTAAAATAAGAAGCAGTACTGTTAAAATTGGTTATAGATACACAAATAATTTCTTTCTTAAAAAAATTGATCTATTTTTTGTGACTATTATACCCTTTAAACAAAGAAGGAAGCCTAAAATCAAGCTTAAAGTCAAAGTGATTGGTAATGTAGCCAAGAGTAAAATCATCAAAATTATGACTAGCTATTGATACTTGACCAATTAACTCATTGGTAAATCAGTTTCTAGACAGTTATTTTTGTGTATGGTTATTATATAATCTCTTATCCCAGCTTTTGTGTCTGAGGGTTATAAACTGCAGTGAAATGCCCTGTTATTAAACTGTGTATCTTATTCTAAACTTTAATTTCATCAGGTGATTCTGGACAAGGACTGAGGAGATGGATCAAGGAGGTTTTAAATCAAGACTTAACATTCCAGCACATAAAAATCATCTATCCAACCGCTCCTCCCAGGTACGCAGCAGTTATCGCACCTCTCAGCACAACTCTAAGGTGTAAATACATAGAGATGTGTCAGATATTCTTTAAGATTAATTCTGTATTTAAGAAATTGTAAATTAGGATGTCTTTTCCCCATGTATTCTTTATTTTGGGCTAAGTTCTGCCAGGTGAATAACTTCCCTCCTGTAAAGCATTCCCTGCCTCTTGTGCCTCTTCTAAACCCTTTTTCTTCCCCTTATTCACCCCCGCAGAAACTTGATAAATTCAAGAGGTATAATCTTTCTAATGATTTAGGTAAGCCAGCCTTCGTGGTCTCCGGAAAAAGGTCTTATGACATTCTTTCCACATTTAAAAGGTTTGTTTAGAAATAAAGCTTGTTGAATCTATAAAACAGAATAGAAATACGGAATTGACTACTTAATAAATATTTAAATTATATAACCTGTAGGTCTGTTTAACAAAATTCACAATAATAACATTTGGGTAGGTTTTTGTTTTTTTTTTTTTTTAATTGAGAATTTTATTGCAGGAAAGAAACAAAGCTAGTTGTCCCACAGGCAGCATCAGCAAGAGACAGAAAAATTTGTGACTCTGCTTACAGAGAGCCGGCTCCTCCAGAGACAGAGAATCTAACACTGGTATAGTTTTGAAGTCAGAAGCTGCTTTTTATAAATATTAAGTTATCATCCACATAGTGTTTTCTTCTGAAAAGTTGTAAACTGGGGTTTGCAAATATTTTTGTCTAAGGAAAATAATGCACTGAGCTATGCAGCCCAATCTGATTTTTCATTGTCTGTTGATTTATTTTTACTAAGCACACTGTGTGCTTATACAGATATTTTGCTCTTTTGTTGCATTGACTTGGGATGAAGGAGAGAGCGAGCCAGGACTTCAAGCATCTTTTTATATTCCTTAGTAAGACTTTACTTACCTATTTGACAGAATTGAAAGAGGTAAAACCAAAATAATGGAAGGTGGAAGAGTCGAAACAGTAATTACTGTTTTAATACAGTTGTGAATTTAGAAATTTGGTAGCAGGTAAAAAATCTTGTTGGCCAGTGAGCTACTTTGTGCCGCTCACAGAAGGATTCCTACATCATGTGCCTTGTTTAATTCTCTTTCCAGTAGCATCTGAGGGAGGCATGAGGTAGATATGTACCTTCCGTAACCCTCAATTTGTTTTCTTCTTTGAACCCTGGCTGTTTACACAGAGCTATGTCCTCAGCCCTTTTTTAAATATTTTATTTGTGAGATAGGGTCTCACTAAGTCACTAAGTTGACCAGATTGACTCAAACCTTTGATCCTCATGGAGTGCCTTGAGCCTCACAGATTGCTGGCTAAATCTCACATCTTGTACTTGTCGGTTAATACAAATTCATTTTAACAACCTTTTTAAAAACATGTCAAGCTTTCATCCGTTGACATTTTGCTGCAGACTTTCTTACATTGTTCTGTTTTATCTTTAATCATCTGTGAATCCCTACGGTTTTTTTTCCTGTGTCTTAGTCACTTTTCTCCCATTGCTGTGACAAAATACCCGCCATCCAAAGTTAAAGGGGGAAAGGTTTATTTAGCTCACAGTTTATAGAGGTTTCAGTCCATAGTCAGCTGGCTCCAAGGCAGGGTGGCACATAGCAGGGGGCAACAGTTCATGGTGGCGGAAGACAGCAAAAGCAACGAGAGAGAGACAGGACAAGCCCTTTTCTGTCCCTTATATTGTATTCAGGTTACCAGCCCTAGGGTGGGTGTAGTACTCACACCCTTAATCCCAGCATTGGACCATGAATCAATCACAAGCTCTAAGTTCAGCCACTCTGAAAAGCCCACCCCCCTTGAACGCATGTGGCTTTGCGGGGGGACATCTAGACACAAGCCATAGTCATAGTATCTTACCAAGCATGCTGGTCCTACCACCTGCTGTACCCTACAGGTATCTCTCACCTGGCTTTTTAAATTCTTCCATGGATGCCATTTAATTGGTATGCGGGCTTCTACAGCCTGTTATTTAACCTGTTTGGGCCTAGAATGGACCAAGTCTCGTGTCTTTTAAGCGATGCTTAGTATTATGTAGCTTTTCTCAAGGCAGGTGTTTATGGAAATGAATGCAGATTGAAAACCAAAACAGGTGAAGCTTTCTCACTAGGGTAGGCACATAATGTCAATACGTTTTGGGATGGGTCATGATAATTTCTGTCACTAGCATCGTTCCCCAGTTGCGTTTGTCTACTATCCACCTGAGCGTTTTCCGTGGTGTTTTTAATTTATAGTCCACCTTGCGTATGTGTACTCATAGCTCATTTTGCTTTTAATTTATATTTCCCCAATACGGATGTTGTTGAACACTTTTACATGTTTATTTGGCCTTTAAATAGCCTCACAAGACGCACCCATTCAGATTGCTCGCAGTGCCTTCCTTAGTTGTCTCTCTCTTACTTCCTCGGCGGAGCTTGACACAGTTTGTTGTTGTTGGATATGTGAAGTCGGAGATACCTTCTTCGGTCTGCAGCTTAACTCTCTTAATATCTCATGAACATAAGTCTTAATGTTTCTTGAAAATAAAACTTACAGTGGTAAAAACATTGAGAGTGTAGTTCAGTGAGTATTGATAAATGTGTGCACCTGCACCTCAGGTAAGCCTGAGACTGTTCCCGGCAGCCCAGAGTTTTCTTTACCTCTTTGTACTTGGTTCCTGGGTCCGGTGGGCTGTAGGGTACAACTTTTCTCATTTCTGTCACTGCAGCATAGTTTTCATTGTTCCTTCCATTTCAGTTAAATCCCTGAACCCTATGTCTGGCTTAGTTCTCTAGGCTTAGTGTTTTTGTGTTTCCCCTGTACATGTCTATCAATAATTGCTTTTTAAAATTCTGAGGAGACAGTATGCTGTACGAATAGACCACAGTTGCTTTCTATTCTATTGCTGGTAGACACCTGGATTTTTTCTAGTTTTTGGATCAAATGAATAATGATGCTATAAATATTCTTGTGCAAGTCCTTCGTGTGAAAATAGTTGCATGGCTTCCTTTCTAGATCCTGTTCTGTTCATTGTTGTTTATCTAATCTTATGCCAGTACAAAACTTTTGGTTATTATAGCTTCATAGGACATTTTGATCTCAAGTGGTGTAAATTTTGATCATTCTAAGTTCTTTGCAGTTACATGTAAATTTTAAGATGTACTTCTGAATTTTATAAAATACCTGTTTGGATTTTGTTACAATTGTATGAATCTTAATTTTAATTTGGAGAAAACTGATGTCTTCCATACATGCACATGGTATGTTTTACTATTTGTTTAGGTCTTTATTAGTTTAACTTAGCAGTAATTGGAAGTTTTCAAAGTTGAGCACTTTTTCTAAATTTATTCACAAATATTTTATGTTTTTCATGCTATATTAAATACTTTCTAATTATTTGTTGCTAGTATAGACATACAAGTTTTATTTTAGTGTCTTGTTCTTGTACCCTACTCTCCTCCTAAATTAACATGTTGTTTCTAGTAGTTATGTAGAAACATCTCATAAGCTTTTGTGTAGACAGCTTTATCACATGGGAATAAAGCCACAGTGCTGTTTCTTTTCCAACCCTTACACCCTTAATTGCCTGTCTTGTCTTCTTGCTGTTGTTTGAACTTCTAGTACTGTGTTGAATAGGAGGAAGGAACTCCTTGGAATCTCAGAAGGGACGCATTTAGTATGTTACCATTAAGCATGATGTTATAGGATTTTATCGGAGGTATATTTTGAGAACATTTCATTCTCTGCCTAATTAACTAAGAGTTTTCCTTGTGAGTATGCCTTTGCTGTGTTCCTTGAGATAATCAAGGTTTTTTAATCTTTTAGTTTGGTAGCATGGGGAATTACCTTGATGGATTTTCAAATGTTAAATCGTATTCCTGGGACAAACCTAACTTGTTCATAATGTATTATCTATCTATCTTATCTATCTATATCTGAATTGATATGCTACTACAGTATTTTATCAAAGAATTTTACATTGTTTGTGAGAAGTACAGTACTGTTAATTTTTAATGTCTTTATAGCATTCTATCATCAGGATTAAAGCGGCCCCTTAAAATATGTTATGAAATGTTTCTGTTTTCTGAGAAAATTTGTGTTTCTTTTTAAATATTTGATAAAATTTACTGGTGAAATCATCTGGAATGAGTTTTCTTGTGTGAAGGTTTTGATAATGAATTCAATTTCTTTCATAGAGCCAAGGTGTCCATATTTTCTATTTATTTTGGGGATCAATGTTAGTAACTTCTGTTTTTCATGGAATTTTTATCTTTTATCTAATTTGTCAAATTTATTGATCATTTTTCATGATATTTCCTGTTAGTGCCTTTATGGTTTATGTCAGTATCTTTTATTTCATTTCTGAGAGTAATACTTTGTCTCTTTTCTCTTTTTTCCTTGGTTCACCTTTCCAGGGGGTTTTCAGTTTTGTTAACCTTTTCATAGAGCTAACTTGGGCTGTATTATTTTCTCTCCTTGGCTTCCTGTTTCATTCATATCAGCTCTTAAATTTCATAGTTCTTCTCGTGTATGCCAAAGCTATACATTTCTCTCTAATCACTGCATTAGCTAAGGCTCACTTTTTTCTTTTGTGTTATTATTTATATATTAAAATTCATGTTCCTAGTGTCATTCTTCTATAACACACAACCTCAAATGACACTTTTCCTACTGTCACAAGCTTTGTGGGCTAGACATTCAGAAAGGGTAGAGTAGCAGTGATTGATTGTGTTCTGTGCTATCTGGGCCTCTGCTGGGGAGACCTGAAGGCTGAGTGTGACTCCTGACCTGAGCATGGGGATGGGACCCTCCAGAGGCTCGCTCATGCCTGGCAGTGTGTGTGGGTTTTCTCTGGGACGTTCCTGCAGTCTTACTTCTGGAACACCTACGTGAAGCTTCCCCATATGACCTTGGGCTTCCTGCTACTTTGGTGACTGAATTCCAAGAACAGATGTCCTCAGACAGCCAAGAGGAAGCAGTACTGCCTTTAAGAACCTAGTCTAGCACTCTAAGTCCTGCTTCTTTGTTAGTTAACAAGTCTGTTGAGACTCAAGGGGCAAGGATGCAGCCCTCCACCCAAGACCCCCGCCTCTGCGAAGTGTCAGAGGCCCAAGGTGAGAAGGGTTCCTGGAATTACACTTCTGACCATAGGTTATTGAGAAGTATTCTGGTAATGTCCAGATGTTTAGGGCTGTTCTATGTGTCTTTATTTCCGTGGTTAGCGTTTTCAGTCTTTTAATTTTGACACCTGTCTATGGCTTTGCACATGGGCTATCTCAGTGACTGTTCTTGTACATTTTTGTGTCTAGGTTTGTACAAATGTTATAAATTCAAGGTAGTTGATACTCAAATTTTGAGTGGTTATACTCAATTTTGTCTATGCTTAGTGATTCTTTTTGAATGGTTTTAAATTACTAAGGGATGGGTTTTAAAACTCCCTTTAGCTCTGTCAGTTTTCTCATTATATTTTTAGGCCATGTTATTGGGTACATACCTACATAGTATTATCATTTTTCTCATTAATAGCTGCTTTTATCTTTAAAAATGGTCACTTTTCATTGCTGATAATAGCGTGAAGTATAATTTGCTTAATAATAACATAGTACATCAACTTTTCTATGCTTACTTTATATGATTTTTCCATCTTTTCACGTTAACCTATGTTTAGCAGTTGTATTTACAAGGCGTTTTAAATATATAGACAATATGTAGCTGAGCTTTGATTTTTCTCTTTAATCTAACAATGCGTCTTTTAAGTGATTTGCTTAAGCCACTTAAATTTAGTTTAACCCAGAATTGATATGTGTAGATTTAGGTCTTTAGTTTCTGTTCCTCTAATCCCATTCTTTCCTTCTTTTAAATTATTTGGACATTTTAGTACTTCATTTTAATTTGTTTATTTTTTTCCCATAATTGTGCTATAGTACAATATATATAGCAGACATTTCTCCTTCTTAGAGTTAATTTTTGACACTTTAAGTGAACTATGAAGCCTTAAATTATGCAGGCCCTTTTATCCTTCCACTTCATGATTGTTATGTGTATTTCATCTATGTATGTTGAAAACTCCACAAAACTGGGTTATAATTTTTGTTTTTAACAGTCATACATATTTTAAAGAGCATAAGAGAAGAACAGTAGTCTATTATACCTTACTTGTGGTTTGTTAAGGCATATTATTGTGTTTTGATTAAATTGTTAATTACCATTTTGGTTATAAGTACTCTTTTTCGTCAGCTATGTTTAGAAAATGTTTTTAATCAGCTAAGTAGGAACATATTAAGTAAAAAAAAAAACCAATTATTTTGCTGTATTAATTAAAATGGAAAATAGAGGTGTATTTTTTCGTTATGTTAATTTGGACTCTGTAATTGAAGAACCCAATAAAGATTTTTATTGCTGTGACATATTTTGGCTATATTTACAATTAGTTTGGGTTTACTATTACAACTTCCATTTTTTAAAAGATAACTTTTTTAACAAGCCATCCATCTTTATATGATGATATAATTTCTGTTGATGTTTTGAAAAAAATTGTGAACTAATAGGATTTGCGTAGTTCCCCCTACTTTTTGATTCACTATTTTTCTACATAAAGTGTATGTTATTACTTTTAATTAAATATGTGCTGTAAAGTAGACCTAGGCACTTTTAATTTAGACGCAGTGAACAATGAATTTGTCTTCACTCTCTCATTTAGGATTCTAATCTCAAGCACACCTGGAGATTCCCTCTCCTGGTCCCAGCAGATCTGGACCCAGAATTCTACTAAAAATAGCTATTTTGAAGAAATAGTTTACTTCTTTGCTAAGTCTTTTAACTAACACATTTAAGTGCCTATTATTAGGTAAAAACCTGGGGTTTTTTATGGGAAAATTTTTAAAGCAACAAAAGAAAAATTTGACTATTTTCTAGAAGTTTCAGTGTGTCTTTTATCATAGCTAAAGTCAAAAGATATTTGAAGACAAATAAAATAATTTTAGACCTTATGCTATTTCCAGCTGACACAAATCATTCCTAAGTGATACGCAGTGATCATTGATTGACATTCGTCATTCAGCAAAGCTCATGTAACATCTGTGCGTGCAGTGTGATAAAAAGTATGGTGTCTTTCAACTTAAAACAATTTACTACAGTAAAAGACATGTTGCCATTAATCCCTCTCAAAATACCCACCTCACTTTGAACACACTTATCCCATTGTTCTTGCCACTTTCTGAAGCAGTTCTGGAAGTCCTCTCCTGAATGTCTTTAGTTGCACTGTTGTGGCTGCCTCAGTGTACTGAATTGATTCAAAACATTTACCTTTCATGGTCACTTTGACTCTGGGGAAGAGCTAGAAGTCACACAGTGCCAGATGTGGTGAATAAGGCAGATGAGGATGCACTGTGATGTTTTTATTTGACAGAAATTACTGAATTAATTCAGCAGCTGAGGCAGTGCAACTAAAGACACTCATGAAAGAGTGGGGGATTCATGCAGTGTTTTTTGTTGTTGTTGTTGTTGTTTTCACTGTAATGCCTTTTTTGTTTTTAATCTTAAACATTTGCCATATTTTTCAATCATACCCAGTCTGTCAGGCTTTGTTCTCACCTGTGGAAAAGATACAGTCTTTATACTCAAGAGCTCATGTAGAGACAGAAAGTAAGAGAGTGAAACATTACCCTTTCCAATAATGACAGGTGATATGGGGACAGTTAGGTGGAACAGGAGGGAGGGGAGTCTGTGCATATGCTGCAGGGGGGGGTGTCACAGGGTGGAGTCACAGGAGCCCTCTTGAGAAGGTGACATTTGACCCGTGGGCTCCCAGGTGCAGGAAGGTGACGGACAGCACTCCGGGGGCGGGCTCAGATGCAGAGCTCCTGCGTGGATGATGAGCAGGTCCTTTGGAGGAAAGTTAGAAGGCAAGTGACCCGGAGCCCACGTACACTGGCAAGTCCCTGGAGGCAGAACAGAGAGCAAGATGAGCCAGGCTGCTATCTTAAAGGTTATGGATGACCTTGTGGTTTTATGACTTAAGGAGAACAAAGATCAAAACAAAAGTAGGTATCGAGCTGAGTGTCTTTTTATTTTTAGAAAACCTGGGGCATTTTTTTCTAGCTTAATATTTTACCCATGTGTAATGGGTTGATTGATTGATTGATTTAGGAGCCACACAGATGTTCTTTGCCAAACATATTTATTTATTGTGGTAATGTCTGAGCTGTTTTATACCAGCTAATAAAGTGATTTATTTGAGGAAGAAGGTGAATGAGTATAACATATGTGCCAGGTTTTTTTTTTAGCTGTTTAAAAATCTGTCTTTTATGCTGTATTTAAAGGTTATTCTAACATTTTAGGAGACTTATGCACACTTGATTATGTTTTCTTAGCAAAATAGTTCTAAATTATCCTTTGTCTCATTAAATTTTCCTAATAATCCCCTTTGAAGAGAAAATTTTAATTTTCTTAGAGAAGTGAGAGAACTAAAAACCACTAGATTAGTAAAATGCTCACACTGGGACTCTACTTCTGCGGACCATCTATCTCTAATTAATTAAAGAAGGTACTGTCAGAGGGGAAAAAGTAAAGTGAATGTCATTTTTTTTCCCATTAATGGCTCAGTTCCCAGAATGATTCACTTTTTAGCCTATGATATCATCCTTATTTAAGTGCTTAGACAGACAAATAAACACTTAGAGAAAGAGCAGAGCAAAATGAAAAAGGAAGTAGAAATAATTCAAAAGGGTAACAATCTAATTTGAACTTTAGAGTGCTGTACATTCAGTTTTGATTTAGAACTTCACTGTGATTTCAGTGACAATTTGAATGCGGTCTGGGGCTTTATTTGGGCTGATAATGACAGTGGAAAGCACCTGCTTCGATTTTCAGTGTTTAAGAGCGTTGTCCTGAAGTTTCCTGGGAGAAGACTTGAATGCTTTCTGCCTTCTGTTTTTTTCCAATTCCAACTTACCTATTTCCCTGGAGCCGAGCAGCTTCTGGGGTGAGGAGGTATAAGGGAATCAGGGAGGATTTAGGCAATAGAGCTCTAGCAGAGAGCTGGTGCAGGATTTTATCTTTTCCATACCAGAGAGAAGCCTCAGTGAGAATGCAAACCCAGACAGCTCTGTCTGCAAAACTCTGCCCTCCTCTCGTTTTGGTCCTCAAATGTTAATTTTCCAATGATAATAAAACATAAATTAGAATTCCAAAAGGGGGCCGGTGAGATAGCTCAGCAGCACAAGTGCTTGCTGGCAAGTGTGAGGTCCTGAGGTCGACTCCCAGTACCCACATTAAAAAAAAAAAAAAAAAAAAAAAGAATTCCAAAAAGAATTTTTTTAAAAAGAATTATTTCAAAGTATTTTAAAGGTTGATTTAGCTGGGTGCAGTGGCACACACCTGTAGTCCCAGCTACTCGAAAGGCTGAACCAAGAGCATCGCAAGTTCAAATCCGGCCTGGGCTACTTAGTGTGACCTTGTCTCAAAATAAAAAATGAAAAAGGCTGGAGACGTATCTGAGTGGCAGAGCACTTGCCCCACATGTGTAAGGCCCTGGGTTCCAGCACTAGCACCACCAAATGAATGAATGAATGTTTGCTAAGTGTTCTGGTTAATTTCTTGTGTAAATGGTGAAGAATAATGAGTGCCTAACAATAGCCAGAACAAGTATGAGAAAACAAATTGTTGATGGTAGAAGAGAGGTTTACCTCACACAACTTCAGAACAAAAGTGTACCAAAACAATGGTAATATGGTCAGTATGACAGTGATTCATAAACAGATGATTGGAACACAACAGAGTCACAGTCACAGTTCCTCATCTGAATCACAGAACGCAAAATATTACTCGACTCTCCCAAGGGCAGCCTAGTCTAGCAACACCGAGTCATTGGAAGGAGGTCACATCTGTTACATGTCGTGTATGTCTTAGGTATTAGGGTTAATCCTGTCATAGAACCCAGGTGGAGGGAAACCAAATTATGGAGGATAAAATTAAGCCCTTAGCAGAGGTGGAGTTTTGCCTTTGAGAAGGGTGTGTGGGTGTGTGGGTGTCGCCTTTCCTCAAGCACAGTTGCCTATCTGAGTGGGATACAATGGATTTGAATCCTTTGGTTGCTGCATGTATGAGATAAATTTCCCCAAAGTTAAGACTTAAAAATCCAAGCAGAAAACTTAGAAGAATATCTAGGATTCCATATGTAAAAAGCTATGGGCTGGAGAAAACTTCCTAAACAAATTAGGAATACCAGAAATTCAATTTTTGAAAAAAAAGAAAAGAAAAGAAAAGAAAAAGACATTACATGAAATATAAAGTCTTATCTGGTAAAATGGAGAGCTTAAAAGGAGTGTTCAAAAATAGATTTAGAAAGGAATACTTGAAAAATAGATGACAAATACTCATCTGTAATAGCAAAACTGCTCTTCTGAACTAATTAGAAAAAATTTAAAACCCCAATAGAAGAAAACCCAAATGCTATCAGTCAGTCAGCATTTGTCTTTGCATGGAGTTTTAAAACTGCAGAGTGGTTAAGCATTGATGGAAAAGCTCAGTGGGGGCCCCAGGAAGTCTACAGGAATTGCCTGCCGAGGGGCATGATGGGCTTTTCTGAGGAAAGGGTATGTCCTGTGTCATTGTGGAGATGGTGGTTGCACTGTCAAAAATACCTGACTTTGGGGGCCGGTGAGATGGCTCAGCAGCATAAGCGCCTGCCTTGCAAGTACAAGGGTCCGAGTTCGACTCCCGGAACCCACATACGAAAAAAGGGCCGGTGATAGCGCTCAGCGGCATGGGCGTCTACTGGCGCACGAGGTCCTGAGGTCGACCCCCGGTACCCACACACAAAAAAAACACTTGACTTTGTACTTAAAATGTGTACATTCATATATGCAAGTTATACCCCAAAAAGGTTGATTTTAAAGTTCTAGTTGATGCCCTTAAATGATATTTTAAAGCACATTAACACCTGTTGCCATGAATGTTGCAGACAGAGGGATATTTTCCTACCTGTGTTTTTGGAAGGTGAGTTTTTACAGGCTTTACGGCAGCAGCCTTGAAACTTAAGGTAAAGATTATACCTTTCGATCCAGCAATCCTGTGTCACCTTTTCTGTTCTACAGGAATAAAAGTTCCATTGTGCAAAAACACATATGTATATATTTTTAATTCAGCGTTGTTCTTAAGGGCCAGAGCCTGGGTACCAAGGAAGGCTCCATAGTAGGAGGATGGAGGGTGAAATTGTGGAGCATCTTTATCTTAGAGTGTGATATTGTCAGTTAAAACCACAGGTGAGAACTGTGTGAGATGGGAGAATTTCTGTGCTGTATTGATAGAGAAGAGCATGGTACATATAAGAAAGGCATATTTTCATCTCAGAAAAGCAGTAGTGCTCCAAAAAGTCCTTTAAATGTGTTAGTATGTGTTAAAAAGTTGAAGCCTGTTTTTCCAGATCATTAACATGACTCTGTAGTACAGAGGATAAGAAGTGCGAGTGAGGGGAGGGGAAGGACAGAGATGAGCAAACAATTAGATGTGTATGACAAACATCAAATTAATGGCAATTAAAATTCATACATATTATCCCATATTTATGAAATGTTTGCATGGCTTAGGGGAAATGTTACATTTTCATGCATTGACTTCCATGGATATTTATCTCATATATTCAAATTTTAGAAAACTTGTTGCAAAGTGATATTTATAATGTGATTCTATTTTCTAAATAAACAGAAGATTCCCTGGTTCCATAGGAATGAGTTTATGCTCAATTTGAATCAGGGGACCTTTTGGTTTTTAGGTTTCTTTCAGTTTCTGGGAGACACTTTCCAAACATAACCCTCCTGACTCCGGGTGCCTGCGATGAGTGGAGAAAGTGCAGCTGGCCCTAACCCTCCAGCACACCGATGAGATGAGCGTGGCCTTGAGAACTGAGCGTTCGAGCTCCTTGGGTTTGCTGCAGTTTCCTTGGGTTTTCACTGGAGAAGAGACAGGAAGTCATTTTCAGGTCTCAACTGGGGTCATATAGCCCTATGCTTCGTTTGCTTTTGTTTTCTAGTTTTGTTTAGCTGCACATTTCATGTTTTACATCACTGATTCAGAGAGGCAGAGTCTGAGAAGTGCACTGGTATGGGAGGAAGCCTGTCTGTGGTCATTGGAGGGAAGGGTCACCTGTCCTTGATTTAGATTTCTTTCAATCATGATGGGTCTTTCATCACTGGCTGTTTTCCATGGCGCTCTTATGTATAAAAGAAACCCTGTTTTTCACCACTAAGTAAGAAGAAAATTAGGACTTGCCAAGTGAGAAGCAGCACCTTCGTCAAACTCTTCCATCCTGTACCTCAGGCGAACCTTCGTTCTCTGTGTCTGTATACCCCCAGAACCCCTTTGTGCTTGCACCCAAGCGTCTCTAAGGTTGCTTCTGTTCACCTTTTATTTACCTTTACCAACACAGGGCTTGGACACAGAGCCGCTCAACTCCATTGTAATTGGTTAAAAACAGAGTAACACATATATGTGTATGTATTTAATATGTATTTAAGTGTGCATTCCAGAGCATTAATGCGCAACAAAATGGATTAAGATTCACTAGTCCTTTAGTTATCCACTTTTAAAGATGGAAAATTAAGTTGATCGATCAGCTTTAGTAAATATTAAATGAAATTAAGTGCAGGAAACTTAATGCAATACGCATTGTATGAATAACATGAAACTCAGAAAATTGAAATTGTTCATTCAAAACATTAGTTTTTTAAAGAAACCTGCTTAATATTATTCTTTATTCCTTTTCCTGTTTTTTGTTTGTTTTCAACAGGCCGTATACTCCCATGAAGGGTGGGATCTCCAATGTGTGGTTCGACAGGTTGAAGATCTCTAACGACTGCCCTGAGCACCTCGAATCCATCGACATGATGTGCCGGGTGCTGACTGAGCTTATCGATGAGGAGGTCAGGAGCGGCATCAGCAAGAGCAGGATACTGCTAGGTAGGGCTTCAGCATGCTGCTGCTTTATGTCTCTCACCCTCATCTAGTTCTGGACATCAGATTTACATGGGACATCGTTTAGACTCTCTAGTATGTCGTTTGACTCATTCATTGTTTTAGATATGCTACATAGTGCGGCTTCCAGAAATACTGTAATCAAACAACAGCTCGTGAAAGTGTGACTTTCTTTTTGAATAGTAGCATGATTTGCCACTCTTAATGGCAATTAAATTTTCCTTTTCAGTTTGTTAACAGATTCTTCATAACTTTTTAAAATATTTTAATTAGCTTAAGTCTTATGAATATAAGATTAAACTACTCTGCTATGATTGAGATAGAGTACAAATCAAAATATAGGGTCAGATTCATGAAAATTAAACTTTAGAGTAAATTTCATAAGAATAAAATAAATAAGTCTTCAGTGAACCCTGTTGCCAAGAAAACATAATATCACTTTATGGAAGTTTATTCTGCTTAATACTTTTTCTGTACTCATCAAATACACAAACTAACAAAACCTCTATTTCTCTAATCCATACAAAAGTGAGGTGGATGTGTAGAATTTGAGTGGTACATATTTGGGTGAAAACTTTTTTTCCAGATATAACTCCCTGAATGTGTAATACTTGTATTTGATGATGAAATTGTAAACCAAATTAAACATTATGTTCTAAGTAACATGAAAATACACATTGATGTCCTAAATAGGCGAGATTTGGATACATTAATGCACAAACTATGAAATTCCTTTGTGTTCACTGAAGTACTAAACTGCCCGTTGGTGTACAGAGGTCACATGATAGAAGTGATAGAATCCATCCTATTCTATCTTGGCTTCGACTTCCACTTCAGCTGATCAAAAGCAGCACAGCCTCCAGCCAAGTAACAGCAGCTTTCTGGGTCTCAGTTTCCTCATCTGCTCTGCATTTTTACATTTGACATCAAGGGTTAACTCTACTAGTTACAAGCATGAAGCATTCTGGGAGTGCTAGGAAGAGCACAGGGAAAGGGCAGCAAACACAACCCAGGGCTTCAGAGACAGAAGGCAGAATTAAATGTCTGCCGTATCCCATCATGCACTCTTTAACAAATATTTTTTAAGTCCCTACCATGTGCCAGGCAGATGCTCAGAGGGACACACAGATAAATAACTTAGGATCTTTCTCCTAGATTTCTGACCACCAACAAGGGCTGGTGAGGTACTTAAAATGAGAACTGTGCTCCAGCCAGGCTGCAGTGTGTACCAGCATGGTATAACCAGTAGATCTGCAAAAGAAATTAGTCAGGTGTATTCCTCTTTAGTTCCCAGGATCCATCACCATGCCCACCACAGAGCATGTGCGCAGGAAATCTCTAATAAATAGCGTAGTGAGTATCATTACCATTGAGTAAACTGGTGATTTCAGTAATTAAATACAATAGGAATTTAGAGGAAGAAGGAGTCATAGGTACTTGGGCTATTAGAGTAGGGTATAATAGAAAAGGGACAATGGTATTTGAGATGCATAAATTATTAAAATGTTAAGTAATGTATGGAAGCCTGGGTTCAGGGAATGATATGAACAGCATGGTAGAAGAAGAGAAGGTAACTTGTTTTTTCGGTCTTTCTGCACATTATTTGGCTGTCACAGAAAGTTTGTTGTCTGACTGGGGAGTACTCTGTGGACTCTGATGGTGAGGCTTAGGGACTGGGGAGCAGCAGGGTATGGTGGTGACAAATGCTGGTTCAAGTCTGAAGTCTGGCACTTCTTAGCTGACCCACCACTAAATTACCTGCATTGAATTTTTGCTACCTAATCTGTAAATAATAATATAATGTAATATCTAATTGCATTATAAAAGTAGAGATGATACTTATAAAATATTTGCTTCATTCTAGGTTCTTAGTCAGTACTTTTTTTGGTCCCCCTTTCTCCTATCCTGTGGTTTAAGAATGTACATAATAATTAGTGAAGGATTACTGAAGAATGTTATTAAGTCATACATTTAATTAAAATTATACTATGGAAAGTGGATCTGGGTGAAGGTGGTGAAAGTTGATCAAGGGGAAACAGCCATTGAATGCATCAGGACAAGGTTTGGAGACTAAAATTGTGGTAGCAGTAGGAAGAGAAGAGATGAGGAGGAGAAATTGCTTTAAAGTAAAATTACAAAGTCTTCATCAGTTAAAACCACGGAAGGCAGACTGGTTCTCTTATGGAGCCTGTATTAAAGAGGTATCACATCCAGTGGAACCACGGTCCCTCCCGCGCACCCCAAGCTCAACACTTTACAGATTCATCTTCGACTACCAAAGAGACCGTGGGTTTTCTTAAGGTTAGAGAGCCAGGAAAAATTTTGAATCCAGGTCTACTTCATTTTAAATGGAATCTTTTTAAGATTCTCAATACACATTGTGAAGTTCCTTTCAAAAAAATTTGTACCAGTGGATACTTCTACCACCTATGTTAGAGTATACTTATTGTGTCTGCGTTGCATAATAGTCTTAAAAAATTTTTGGAAAAATAAGGAGACAAGAAGTGGTAACTAATTTTACTGTACTATTTTCATTTTAATTCTGTTATAGCTTGACGCCAAAGGCTTTTTTGAATTCAATCTATTAGTCTTTCCATTTATTTATTTATCTGGATAATCTCTAATTCTAGAAAGCATATCCCCCTCTAGAACTTGGATGAATATTCAAATGGATTTTCTACTGGTTTTTCTACAATGTGTGTTTCTTTTTCTGTATTATTTATTTAATTACTTGATTTCTTTTCTTTTCCTGGTGTATGTTTTCTTTCTTTGTTATTCGTTTAATTCCCTGATTCATGTGGAATTTTTTCTTCCATATAGTGAATGATTTTAATTATTTTATGAGCTACCAAGAGAAATTTGTGAGAAGATAATCTTATTAAAAATAATAAACCGGGCCGGTGAGATGGCTCAGCGGCTTAAGCGCCTGCCCGGCAAGCATGAGGGCCCGAGTTCGACTCCCGGAACCCACATACGAAAAAGGGGCCAGTGATATCGCTCAGCGGCACGGGCGCCTGCTGGCACGCGAGGTCCTGAGGTCGACCCCCAGGTACCCACAAAAAAAAATAATAATAATAATAATAAACCAATCAGTAACATATGCAGCTGTTTTATCAAGGATTCATTGACTTACGAGAAAATAATCTTTTGTAAGAGTTGTATACTACTGTATTATAAAATCATAAAATTTGAAATTATGGAGTCATATATAGCCTTATGTATAAATATCGTCAAATCTAAGATTGAGATAGGAAAATACGTTTCTTTAGAATTTGTGGGGTGAGTCAATTCATTTCTCAATTCCCCTTTCCTAGCTTGAGATATAGGAGGAGACAGCAGAAGTGCAGGTATCGGCCTCAGTGTCCTTTGCTTTACTTATAGGTAGGTGTTTGAAAACAACAAAAATACACCTGCAATAACAATTCTATGGAGTGACACATGTGCTTAGAATATGCAGAATTCCTGTGCTATTACACTATAAAAATGAGTTGTACTGCCCCCCTTTTTGTATGCTGGGTTCTTCATGAATATTAGCTATTGATACATAGAAGAAATGAAGACTGCTATATGAACCCCCATGGGGTTTTTGTTACAGTTGTTTTTAGTTTTACTGATCTAGCTAAATCTCTTATATGTTGAAAATGTGACACAGAAGGCATTACTATTTATTTATTTATTTAGCATTATTATTTAGAAGTAGATATACCTGCATCCCGAGTTGTGAACACCCTTGCAAACGCAGTAATACAGCCACCAGCAGGTAATGAAGTTAGAACTCAGGCTCTGGTCCTGATTCACCACTCGCAGGTGCACTGCTTCCCTCAACCTCTGGGTCTTGGACTATGATAATAATTCCTCCCTTGGGAGTTTTGATAATTTAATCAGTCTTCTTACATGAAATGCTCTACTTAGAAATGCATCTGGTGTGTAATGTTGTAAAAGCTTTTTGCCATCATCCCATACTTTCCATAGCACCCCATCACGGTGACCAGATGGCCAAAAGGCCGCCCTGGTGGAACCGTGCCACCTCTTGGAGACTTGAAGCGGCTCACTCTGCCTCCTTCCAGATGCTTGCTTTCTCCTCCATGCACATAAGCTGTGCTTCTCTCTGCTTTATTTTACCACTCATAGATCATTTAAATGGAATTTATTGCACAATGTTTCTCTGCTGATTTTTATACTAAATTGTACATTTTGTTGTTAGATAAGATTTAAGTGCTCTTCATAACATTGTGAAAGAGGAATTCAGTGGGGAATCAAATGAAAATTTCACTTCAGATTGCACTTTATATTAAATGGATACACACACGCTCTATACCGAGGTTATGTGTTTTAAAAAATTAATTATAACAGGAAAGAATTTAAAAGTATAAGATTGAAAAGAGAACTTGAAGGTAATAGATATGAAAATTGTCAACTTTATGCTTTTTGCTTACTGTATGATCAAAGCTCTGATTTAACATCAGACAGTATGTGCTAACGGGGCCTTGTCTCTGCGATTATAATCGCAACTGGTGGAACTTTGTAAAGAAAGCTCCTCTCAGTATTTGATGAAGGCGGGAGCCCATTCTTCCTCTGGGGTTTTATTTTGATTAGTGCTATTTTAGAATGTATAACTCAGTTTTAGAGACAACTCTTTGTATCACGTATGATCTTATGGGCAGTCTAGCTCTTGGTCCACTGGAAATGTTACTTCGCATGACTAAGTTTTATCTCCAAATTGTTAATAAAACTTTAAGTGCTAGAGTTCCAAGAAACCTCTCCGGAAGTTTAGTGTATGAGGTAGGTATTGAAGCCATGTCCTAGTGCAGTGTACATACTGTTGTAGAAGTGTGTAGAAGGGGTAGGGAGCAAGTGCAGCGAGGAGAGGGTAAGTAGGGCTTTCTGGGAGCTGCTTTGAGGAACTGGTGCCCCTCGCACGAGTCTTCAAGGATGAGTAAGAATTTGACTGATAAGTGAGGAGAGAGCTAGGCAGAGTCATGCATGCCTGTAATCCCAGCACTCTGAGAGGCCGAAGCAGAAGGATTAAGAGTGCCTGAGTAATGTAGTGATTTAAGGAGACCCCGTCTCAAAATAAAAAGGGCTGGGAATGGAACTCAGTGATAAAGTACCTCTGACTTCCATCCCCAGAACTGCAATCAGTCAGTCAGTCAGTTAATCAATCATAAAATTAAATAAAGAGAGAAGCTCATTCCTAAGAAATAACAAGGAGCCAGATTCTCCAGGAAGTGGTAGCTTGGTGCGTACGTATATACCCCGGTTCACTGGGCACGGATTGAGCCGGGATGAGGGGCCCCAAGTGGCCTGCAGGTGCGGGAACAGAAAGGACACAAACCCAGGAGCTTCAGAAGAACAAGGAAAGACCGAGCGACACATCCACTATTGTAGGGTTTTGAGAATACAGGAATGAGTAAGACTGTACTTAAGAAAATTATAGTTATCTACAGTTTGGCATGAATGTTCTTTGTTTTCTAAGTTTCGTGTAAAGGCTGTGCATTGCTTTCTTAGTAGAAAAAATTCACAATCTTTTGTTAAGAGTAGGAGGAATTGGGCAAAAGGCTCACTTCCTGTTTCATATCTAATACATAGAAAATGTTCAAGGAGAGGATGTTTTTTGGTGACTTACTGTATAGATAAAGAATATAAGAAAAATGTTCAGTTTTGTGTGTTTATACCTCACATGGTTCTATAGATGTTATGATAAAATTTAGGGGAAATATGCACTTAAAATAGTAACTTTTAAATTGCTTTGTGAGCAATGTCAATGGGGTCAATGGCAAAACCAGGATTAAATCCTGTATTATAAGAAGACTTATTAGTAATATTAAATTATCCCATCTTACTCTGGCTTTATTAACATTTCAAAAATGTCCAGTTCACAGATACAGATATAAGCATATTTCATAGTGAGTATATTCTCTCTCTCTCTCTCTGTCTCTCTCTCTCTCCCACTGAGTCTGTCTTGACACTTCATTCCCTTCTAGTATTTTTCTGTATAATTCAAGGAACCAGAATGGAGAAAGGAAAAGGTGTGTAATTTTCCCTGTGTATTGTTGTGCTTAGAAAGTATGTAAGACATAATACTCTTAAATTAGCTGACATTTATATTACGCCTGACAGCTTTTAATTGCCATATCATGTTTTGTATTTATATATTGTATAGGTTATGAAATTGTCTTCATATTGCAGCGGGTAAAATAAGTTATAATTATTTTCCTTCCAGAGATAAAACTAAAATTCAAGGAGATTTTTGGCTAATACAGAGTTGGGACTAGAACCCAGGTCCCTTGATTTAGTCTAAGAACTTCTAACCATGATCAAATTCCTTTTCTGGCCACTAGGTGGTGATAATTTGTTGTTGAGAGAAAAATAATAATATAATTTTGGTTTAATTTTGATCTAGATGTATAGAACCTAACAAATGACATGAACAGATTACCCACATTTTGATAATATGAGCATATTATCAGAATTTTGAAGCAGGAACAAACAAGTGCCACTGGGACCACACTTGAACAAGTTACATGGAGAATCTACATGCCCACCACGGGAACAATTAAAGGGATTACGATCCCTTCTACAATTGGATATCCTTTAGCTCTGAAATGCTACATATATGCACAAATACAAAGCACTCAGTGAGTTTGCGTTCACTTTAAAATTATCATTCTGTAGGAAGTCATTAAAATAAGTATTACATGAAGGGAAAAATATATTAAGTTGTACATGTAGAATGAATTTAACTGCTAGAATGAACTTTAAAAGAACATATCCAGGGCCGGTGAGATGGCTCAGCGGCATAAGCACCTGCCTTGCAAGCGCGAGGGCCCGAGTTCGACTCCCGGATCCCACATACGAAAAAGGGGCCGGTGATATCGCTCAGCGGCAGGGGTGCCTGTTGGCGCCTGAGGTCCTGAGGTCGACCCCCCGGTACCCACAAAAAAAAAAAAAAAAAAAAGAACATATCCAAATTATGTACCAGTAGTAAGATTTTGAATGACTTATTTTCTTTATTCACATCTGTGGTAGAAACACTTTACAGAGTAGATCATATTAATATGTTAATTTTATAATAAGATTTAAAATAAAAATAAAACAAAGGGATATTTAGAATTCCCATGATGAAACCTAACACTGAATTTCCATGCCTTTTACTGAACCTTATCAGTCTCTTCTGGGAGCTGAAAGTTGGTAGTGACAGCTTCTACTTTTTAAAGCGTATGTACACTTTAATTATTAAACAGCTTATGTTTCTTCAACAACAGTTTTCAGGATTTTTAAAGCTCGGGACTGTTGTTGTAACAGTTCTCCATAGAGGAAAATAGTTTGTTTCTCCTACAAATTTTGTATGAGAGGAAATATGCAAATAAATATGTCAAGCATGATTTGTACAGTCCCAGATCTTTTGAGACTTTATCACACTTAAGTCTGAAGAAGATACATGAAAGAGAAGAACTGTTCAGATTTGGTGTGCTGGTGGATTTTATTACATTTTTAAAACCTATTTAGTTGATAGCAGGCTTTAATTGTGTTTTTTTTCCCCTTAGGATTTTACTTTCAGATTCTCTTAATTTTCCCAGTATAGTTTTTTATAGATTGTTTCTGTTTTATTTTATATAAAGAGTTCATAAAGCCAAGTTTATTATTTTTAACATGTTTTACTCAGCTTGTTAATCTTTAGTGTATGTTGAAATGTTAACTCTGACGTTTTAAATACTTTACCAGCAACTATAAATATCCATTATAACCATTACCTACAATGAATTTACTATTTGCTGTTTACTTATTGAACAGTGTGTTTTATATTAGATTTTAGACTCTTAGATGGAAAATTTAATTCAGATGACTAGTCCTTTGTGTTGAGTTTTCTTCTTTTAGAAAAAAATACACAAAATCCCCTTTCACAGTGGTGTACCAAGCTAAGGGCAATTGTATTGTCAAAGACATGTAGTGAGGAATTGCAGATTACCTCACTAGATTATAAATGGGGAAAGGGCTCAGATTAAATCTTAAAATAATACAATTCCATTACGTTCATTTTTCTTTTCTGTAACTTATGAGAATTGAGCATGCGGTTAAAGGTCTGCAGGACACATTTATATATGTCTGTGTATTCGCAGTGGCATTTCACCATGATATTTTCATTTTCTCCTTTTAGTTAGGCTAGTCTCATCCAGGGGCCCTAAAACCACCTAAAGTGACTAGGTTCCCTGGTCCGTAGGAATGAAGTGTTGCACTGAATGTATAAAACATTTTTGATAGGTGTACTTTGAGAATCATTTTAATATATTTTGCCCTACTAATTGATTTTTATATTTTATCTTAATGATTTTATTATAGCATCACAATTATCTTTTTATGAAATATTGATACTACTTATGCTCCACTGATGGATTTTTATTTTTTTTCAATCACTGGCACAGTTTGATACTCCTTTTCCAATATAGCCCTTAGTTTCCTGTGGCTTTTTTAAGTTCAAATTGAAACTAGTTAAAAATAAATAAAATTTAAATATAATTTCTCAATCACACTATTATATGTAATTATATTTCAAATATTCAAGAGCTATACTTGGCAAAACCATAATTCAGGCTACTCGACTTTCTCAGAAAAATAATAACTTTATCTATAGTGTATCAATTTAAATTATGACCGTATTTTCACTTTTTGTTCCTACTCAATGTACTTAATCATGAACTTCTGCCACATGTAAATGTGTCCTGCAGACATTTAACTGCATGTTCAGTTCTCATAAGTTACAGAAAAGAAAAATGAACGTAATGAAATATTATTATTTTAAGATTTAATCTGAGCCTTTTATCCATGTATAACATCTGATTTGTGTCATAAAAGCTTCTTAAAATTACACATAGGTGGCAGCATTTTGTTAGTGGGTCACGGTGTGAATCTAGAATCTTTAAGAAGCCAAATTAGCTCGTGAGATGGCTCAGAGGCATAAGCGCCTGCCTGGCAAGCACGAGGTCCTGAGTTCTACTCCCAGTACCTGCATAAAATAACAAAAAAAAAAAAAAAAAAAAAAAAAAAAGAAGCCAAATTAGGAATGACTGGCCTAGAGCACACTAATGATTCCATCCTAAATTTTCTTAAGCTTTGCTTTTATCAGATCATCCAAAAGCTACATTTCCTGATGACAAATTTGTCTCTTTGCAGAAATATCTTTATTGCACTTCAATTTACTTCAAGTTCATTTAGTCAGTGAATATTTATAAAGTTCCTTTTCTATGCCAGGCACTGTTCTAGGCTCAAGGGGCCTTTATTTTCTAGTGAATGTTAGACCTTTGTGTCCTGATTTTAATAAAAAGTCAGTAGAAGAAGTTGCTGAATATAGAATAGTGTCTCACTTGGAGTTTTATATTTAGTAAAGATCTACTTAATAAACTCCCCAAGGAATTCAGTGCTAGGAAAAGTTTCTGATATGATTTGTTATAATTCCTTCTTTTAAAGAATAGTGCCTTGCTATAAAGAAGCCATTGAATGCTATTCCAGCTTTAATTACCACTCCCACTCCAATACCATGGTCTGTGCGTCTCTCTCTTTTGCTCTCAATCTGGCACACTTCCTCCCAGAGCCATCTCTCTTCCTCACATTCCCATCTCTCTTCCTCACATTCCCCTGCCCATTTTTAGAGGTGTAGTTTTACTGTTAACGAGGTGTTTTGCTGTGAGCAACAAAGAATTCGCTTCGTAGGAACATAGGCCATAAGACGGCGTTGGGAGAGATGAAGGAAGTGGGCATTGGCCAAGGCTGATTCTGTGAAATTTAGGGAAGCTGAAATGGTGCTGTGAGAGTTAATGGATTCTTATTCCTAAGCTTTGAAAGCTTTTGTGAGTTCAACTTTTACAACTGATTATTAAGTTTTTGTGCATAAAAGTTTGATGGAGACCCCAGAGATCATCCACTGCAGCTATCCAACTTTACTAGCAATGAAATCCTGGATTTTAAATAATTTGCATGAAAACTTTCAGCTAGGGAGTGTCACAGGTAGGACTGGAAGTCAGACTTCCTTATTTTCAACTGAATCCCCTCTCTTCACCCAATTTTAAGGCAGGAAATGCTTTGTGTGTATCCATGATAAACGTGATGGGATCTGTAAATTCTTTGTTACGTTCGTATTATTTCACTCGCACACCACCGAGCCTGTGAAGAGGAAGCCAGCCTGCTAGCTTGTGTGCACCAGGATGGAGGCTCTTTGCTCAGCGCATCAAGGGCAGCCAGGCAAAGCTTGATGATGAAAAGACTGCTTGTGACCATTGAAGATTTCAAAGTCCAGGCAACTAAGTTATAGTCAGTAAATCAAGGCTTGATAAGAATTTTATTTCTGCAGGCTAGGCATGTGACTTAGGGGTAGAGTAGTTGCCTAACACTCATTAGGCTCTGGGCTCAGTCACCAGAACAAACAAACAATTACTTCAAAATGTGTTTGCTGTATAGCCCACATAATGTTATTTTATAGAGAAACTTCAGCAGTAAGGAGAAGTCTGTAACTAGAGTAGTGGCAAAAAAATAAAGCTTAGAATTCTTTCTGCACATTCAGGCCTGAGGCTTAACTCTGGGCAATGCTAATCATATTCATGGTAAGCTTTTCCCCATCAAAGATCAGTCACGGCACAGATTTGTGGATAATGTAGCTTTGGAGCAAACTGATGCACAAATGCAAACTTTACAAGCAGCTTGAGGGTGCTTATTCTCTCTGAACCCCCACTGACCTTGTTTGCAAACCTTTATTAGAAGTATCTGCCGTTGGAGGTGTCAGGGAGAGTATTTTGGAAAAGCATTTTCAGGTGGTTTTCATCCAAGGTGGGGACTACTGCTGCTGGCAAGACCCTGTTATTTCTGTCTGGTTATTATACACATCATGTTTTTTTTAAGAAATCTAAACTTTGCAAGCTGATAGTCCTCTTTCATATATTTATATTCTGGATCCAAAATAATAATATCTGCCTGCCCCAAAGTAATCCTATTTTAGGATAAATAGCAGTAGATGATAGGATGTACATTGAACTCTATTGCAGGAATTCTGGATTCCAAAACTTCCAGCTTTACACCTGAAATTAGAGGTGCAACTGCAAGCGGGTCACCTAATCTCAGTGGGCCTCTGTTTCCTTCATGTGTGAAAGACGGGTACTGTAGTACATTCACATGCATGGTCTCTAAGGGCTCAGCTTTACACTTTCTAGGTGAAATAAGGTTGTAGGCTGGAAATTGGGAAATCTGAATTCTATAAAAATTGTATTCCCATGAATATGTAGCTGCATAGTTTACTTTGCGTATTCATTTTCTCGTGAAGTATAAACTCAGCTTCTTTTGAGTCTCACTCAAGTTTGGGGATATCGCATGGAGTCTGTGGCCCGCAGTCAGGTGTGGGGTCCCCAGTTCTCTGTTGCTGTCACCTCACGATGCAGTCTGTATTCCGCGACATGTGTATTTCCTCATCAAAGTCTCCTCAACAAGAGGGTCCGTGTACTTTAACCCACCTATCTGTAGTGACTGGCACTGAGCTCGGCACATACAAGACCATGAAAAGTTTGCCAAGTGTCCACTGATTTTCCTTATGCCATCGGAAAGCCATTTCCAAAACTAAACTGTAATCCAAAAATGTTTTAACCCGCTCACCAAATTTTCATCATCCTTCCTAATTCAAAAACTGCTAAGCACCTGTGATTTGACAGATACCGGAATCCACCTGGACTTCACAGCTTGGCAGGTAAGGCAAAAAGGTGCATGATATTAATTGTAGTTGCAGTGTGAGGACTTTCTGTAAGTATAAACAAAATAGAAGTTGACATTGGAAATTTAAATAATGCCTGTACTATGACTCATAATTTGAATTATGATATGTATCTTGACTTGGTGAGCATGACTTCTTTGTTCAGTCCTAGCTGCTTTTACAACACAGATCTCTTTAGCAGTGATGACATGAATGGGGAAGTATTACTTCCTGATCATACCAAGTCTTTTTCTATGAGACCTAAAGTGGATTAAATTTCTTTTTGGCACTGTATGTCTTTAAAAGTTTTGAATTTTTTTTAAATATTTAAGGAAGATTGGCATAGATACATCATGTTGTGAATTAATGCACATATTTTGCTTTTTCTGCTAAATTTTTGCTTCTTCAGGAGGATTTTCTATGGGCGGATGTATGGCCATGCATTTAGCATATAGGAAGCATCAAGATGTGGCAGGGGTATTTGCTCTTTCTAGTTTTCTGAATAAAGCATCTGCTGTTTACCAGGTAAGTTCCAGATTAAAAAAAAAAAAACCGAAAAAAAAAAAACCATGAAGCACACACATGGAAACCAAAATAAAATTGACAATTAAGCAATTAAAGTTGTTGCACAGCTAATGTAAATTCAGCATTCCTAGGAATTTATGCCCCAATGAGTTATATTGATTAGTTCTAGCTGATAATTTTTAGAAACTGCCCTGTACAAAGAATATTCTCAAGCAGAGTGTTAAGGAATATAAATCAGTGTGTGTGCATGCATGTATAGTATATATGTATGTTTTGTACCTATTAAAAATCTAGACCTAGCCAAGCTCACCCATTCTGCCTTGACCATACTCAAAATAAAAAATCACATACAAAGTTAGTACTTAATTTTACAACAAAATCCTAATTTATGAAGATGGGGCAATGTAGTGTTGCAGCTTCTTTACCAGAAGTAGAAACAACAAAGCAAGTACCAGTATGAGAACTAGAATATCATTTTTCGCTTGTGTGAGCCTAAGCTCTGAACTTCTCCCCTTTCTGCTCTGTGTGAAGGGACTGTCTTCCAAGTCACTCAGTGTCTTTGGGAAGCGCACTGGCTGTTTTAGAAAGTCCTCTCACTTGTGCCAGCCACCAGCTCAGCCCCTAGGTTCCCTGCCTGTGGATGTCTCAGGCAGCACCCTCTGTACTCCTTTTTCTCTTTAGTTACTGCAGCTTTGGTAAAGTTGGAATTTTTCTTCCTCTCTGATTTCTAAGAATGATCTTTTTAAGTACAGTTTCTTACACTTTTCTGGTTTTACTTTTTTATCTAGGCACTTCAGAAGAGTGATGGTGTGCTCCCAGAATTATTTCAGTGTCATGGCACTGCAGACGAGTTAGTGCTTCATTCCTGGGGTGAAGAGACAAACTCAGTGTTAAAATGTCTAGGAGTGAACACAAAGTTTCATAGTTTTCCAAATGTGTACCATGAACTCAGCAAAACTGAGCTAGAACAACTAAAGTCATGGATTCTTACAAAGCTGCCAGGAGAAATGGGAAAACAAAATGAATGAATTCAGATTGATTGTTAATATGCATGTACTGTCTCTTTGGAAAGTGATTTCTTCCTGCCAATTTATAATGATAAATAAAATACTGAAAGATGATTTACTGGCTCAGGTACTTATTAATTATTGAAATGCTTAGTAACAGAGAGTAATGTAATCTTGTTTAACGTACACATTAGACTGACATCTGCGCCTTATTTTTCACATAAAATTTTATAAATATTTGGAGACTTTTAGAGTATTTGAACATTCTAATTTAAAAATACAGTATTCTAAACTAATATTCGTAAGGGTAATGAGAAAACATGAAAGGAATTAGCATGGTGTTATTTTATGTTTCCTACCATTATCTTTAAATTTCCATCCCAAAATAGTTACATTTATGTATTTTCAACAGGATTATATTAATAATCCAAGTTTATAAAGTTTCATGTTATCTCTTTTAATTAGCATAAAAGCTCTAAGAAATAAGCCAAGTAATAATTACTGGTATTTGATAATAGAGATAAAAGTGTGTATTAGTCAGCTTTGCATCACTGTAACAAAGTACTTGAGCCAGGCTGCTTAGGGAAGCTTATTTAGCTCCTGGTTCTGGAGGTTCCCGATTTGTGCCTCTGGCGAGTTGACGCATCATGGCAACAGCGCCACTTAGAGTTCCCAGTGCTCACACCATGAACATGGAAGCAGAGAGAGAGGCTTGAGTCCCACAGTCCCCTTCAAAAATGTGTTCCGTGGCCTAAGGAATTCCCTTTAAGCCCCACCTTTTAAACATCCATAGCACCCCTCAATACCACCATCCTGGGCCAGAGCTGCACATATGCACCTGTGGGGTACAGCAACCCAAACCTTAGCACTCGTTAAAAGCCTTTTGCATAGCCTCAAGCCAAGACTAGAATCCAAGATTCTGACTCTCAGTGGTGCTATCTTTGTTAGACCAATTTACTGCTTTGCTGTAGGTCGCCCTTCCATCTCTAAAGTTACAGTCATTGTCCCCACCCAATGGGGTTGTTGTTAAGGTTTAAAGAAGTAGCCAAAACCAAGTATGTAATAAGTACTCAATAAACACTAACTATAAGGATGGTTATGGTCTAGTTTCACAAATACTTTATCAAATAATGACTGGTAAATGAAATTGTATTCATTGAAAATGCTTTCAATTATGTCCTGTATTCCTTGGTAATCTCTCATGCAGAGTAAGTAATCTAATCTTCTCTTATGTGACCTTTCTAAAAACACTTTTAAGTTTGGTAAAACAAGCATCATCCCAATTTTGCATAAATGTGATATCTGCCAGTGTTCATACCATATTATTTTGAGTCATCAATGCTGTATTTATCAGTAGTTTTTTATTTCTGAGTAGTATTCCATTGTATGGATATACTACACTTTGTTTATCCATTAACCACTGACATTTTAGTTTTCCAGTTAGGGCCATATATAAGATTACTATGAATACTTATGGAAAAGTCTCTGTGTATACATATGTTATCATTTTTCTTTGGCAAAAGTAGGAGTGGAATGACTCAATATGACTGGATTATATTGTTAAAAAATATATCTACATATACATTTTTTAACCAGAAATTACCCAACTGTTTCTCAAAGTAGTTTTGCTATTTTGGATTCTAATCAAGAGGATATGAGGGTTCCAACTGCTCCATATTCTTACAAATACTTGATATATCCAGTCTTTTTAACTTTATTCCACTAGGTATAATGTTGTATTGCATCGTGGTTTAATTTACATTTTGTCAATGGCAGTTATGCTAATTTTATATGCTTATTAATAGTGCCTCAGCAGTATTGTTGAAAAATCTATGCTTCATACATTGAATTATTTTTGTATCTGTGTCAAAAATCAGCTTCATCTTACTTGCATAGATCTACTTCTGGATTCTTCTGTTACATTCGCCTATGAGTCCAGTCTTCAAAACCACAGTGTCATTTACTAAAGTCAAATACTGTATAGTCACTTTCCTATAACTGGGACAAATACCCAACACCTGCAACCTAAAGGAGGAAGATTTGTTTTGGCACACAGTTTCAGTGGGTTCAGTCTATGGTCATGTGGCTTGAAGGCACAACAGCACAATGGTGGAAAGCTGTTCACCAAATGATGGCTGGGAAGCAGGAAGAGAAGGAAAGAGGGGCCACAGATAAGAATACATCATTTTAGCTCACATTCCAGTGCCCTACCTCCTCAAAACATTCCGCCTCTGAACTCAAGACTTATGGGACATGCCTGTCTCATTATGTAAAGTTCAGTCAATCACTGAGAGTCACCAAATTCTTAAAAGTTTCAGCAGTGCTAAAGTCCAAGCCTAGAGTCTCCTCTGATACTCAAGGTAAACCTTAGCTATGACCTCCTATAAAAATCAAAAAGAAAGTTAAATACTTCCAACATAGGGTGGCACAGAGTAAACATTCCTATTCCCAATGGGAGGAATAAGGAGAACAGAAAGAAATCAGATGAAATCCAAACAAGGAAAACATTAAATCCTGTAACTCTATGTCTAGAATCTGTGGCATCTCAAAAGGGCTTGGGAAGACCCACCCTTATGCCCTTGCCAGTTGCAGCCTACATGATCTCTCTCATGGGCTCTGTCTGCGCACTGCCTGTGGCTTTTCTCAGCAGATATTCCATGTTCCTGGACTCTCCAGCTTCATGGGGTCTTCACTGCACCTTCAATTTCACTCTTGCAGCTCCACACACTGCCCTGTCACAGGCATACTTCCTCGCCCAGGCCTCCTCTCAAATCGGGGTGGGAGCCTCTGTGATTGTACAACTCTTCCTTTCTGTATTTCAGGAAAACCAGCAACACGTGGATAATGCCAAAGTCTGCCACCAGCTTGGGCAGTAGGTAGGCCCCACTGAACCATGTCTGCAATGGCCAATGAGTACCTGGATGGCTGAGGGAACCAGTTGTCTAGGAACCATTTTGAGCAGGTGGTCATGGAGTTCTCTTCTCAAATAGAAAGATTTATAGTTTTTCGCCCTTCAGCCTGAAAAGGGTTGGATCTGAACAATTCCTGAGGTGCCTTCAAGCCATCTTTCCTATTGTCCTGATGTAAAGTACTTGGTTTCTTTATAATGCTAATATTTTCAACAACCACACTTTTCTTTGCCCAGCATTACAAGTGCTTCCTTTCTGTCCAAGCTTCACATCATTCACCTCTGCTTTTTGTTCTTGCGTCTCATTATAAATTAGGCTGAAAGCAGCCAGCAGTTCCCATGCCACAGCTGAATGAATATTAGGCTGCCCTGAAATTTCTGGTCAGATTAATTAGTTTTCTGTCCTTAATCTCAGACTCCTGCAAAGTCTCAGCACATAGGCAAAATGTAGACAATTTTTCCAGAACATAACATACATGACCTCTAGTCCAACTGCCAGTTGAGTTGTCTTCCCAACTAAAAGTTCCTGAGCCTGGCCTTTACTGTCTGCATTTCTATCAGCATCCTGGGCTTCTGAGCTCTGACCAAAATTGCTCATCAATCTCTGCATACAATATTGTAAGGCTTCTCTAGCCCACATCTACAAACTTTTCCAAACTCCTCCTGCAAACCAGTTCCTAAAGTTTCTGAACCACATAGTCAGGTATAGTTACTGAAACAGTTGCACTCCTAGTACTAATATTCTGTATTAGTCACTTTCTTGTAACTAGGACAAAATACCCAACACCTACAACTTAGGAAGAGAGGTTTATTTTGGCTCACAGTTTCATTGACTCAGTCCATGTAGGCTGGCTCCAAGGCAGAAATGGTACGGCAGTGCAAGGCTGTTCATTGCATGGTAACCAGGAAGCAAAGGGAAGAGAGGAAGAGCCGGGGACAAGAACGTACTCTTTACACCCAAGTTACCCACCGCTTCCAGCCAGGACTCACTCTGAAACAAGACTTCTGTGGGACATTTTTGATCTAAAATATAACATATAATCCTTGAATTCAGAGTTAATGCTCCCAATTTATTCTCATTTTTCAAAATTGTTTTAGCTATTTTTGTTTCTACCATATCTATTCCTACTTTAGGACAAGCTTGTCTTCATCTACCCCCCACCAAAAAAAATCTCTAAATTTTGATAGGAATCATGTTAAATTTATATATCAATTTGAGGAGAATTGACAGTTTTATCATTCTGAGTATTTCAGTTCACTAACATGTTTCATTTATTTAAGTCTATGCTTTATTGGTGTTTTATAGATTTTTATATACACATTCTGTAGACTTTATGTTAGATTTATAATTAGCATTTAATTTTGTGAGTGCTTGTAAATGATATTGTAGTATTATATTTAGTGTTCATTGCTAGCTGGATGAAATACAGTGGTACCTCGGTTCACAAACTTAATTCTTTCCTTGATTCTGGTTGCAAACCAAATTGGATGAGAACCCAATCAATGCAAGTTTTAGGTTCAATGTTAATCTCATGGGAAAATTTGATTCAGTTCTCATCCATTTCAGTTTGAAACCAGAATCTTGGAAAAAATTAAGTCTGCGAACCAGGGTACCACTGTACAGTTTTCATATGTTGATCTTGATCTCAGTGAGTTCAATTATTAATTTTAGGAGAAATGCTATTAATTTTCAGTAGAAATGCTATCATGTCCTCTGCAAACTGGAACACTTTGTTTCTTCCTTTATAGATGTGTGCCTTTTATTTTCTTTTGTTTGCTCATTCCCTGGCTAGAACTTCTAGGACTGTACAGATTAAAATGGTAAAAGCAGGCTTCCTTCCCTTACTCCTAACCATGGGGGATAAATATTAGTCTTTCACCATTAACTATGATGTTAGCCACAGTTTTTCTATTGATGTCCTTTATTGTTTCTTTCTATTCCTAATTTCTAAGAGTTTTTATCATGAATGACTTTTGAGTTTTGTCCAATAGTTTTTCTGCAATAATTTATATAAATGTGTTCTTTCTTCTTTGTCTGTTATTATGCTGATCTCACTTTGCATTCCTGGAATAAACTCTTTTAGTCTTATCATGTAATTCTTTTTACATATTGCTGCATTGTATTCATTAATGTTTCATTAAGAATGCTTTTGTCTATGTACATGAACAATATTGGACTGTAGCTTTTGTCTACTTTTCTTGTATGTACCATCTTTATCAAGTTTTTGTATCAAGACGATACTGGCTTCATAAAATGAATCGGGCAGTATTTTATGAGAAAAATTGGATAGGATTGGTATTAATTTTTCCTTGAAGATTTGACAGAATTTTCTAAAAAAGTCATCTAGGCCTGGAGATTTCTTTATATTATACCTTTTACCTTATCATAATCTACCTTCAAGTGATAACATCCCAATTCACATTTGATATAACTTTCTGTTTTCCCTTCCCTTGCCTTTATGCTGTTTTTGTTATTTCACTTATAAGTAACATATGCCATCAACACTATAATACATTGTTACTGATTTATTTAAAGTTAATGTTCTGGATTAGTTCTGAACTAGGAAAACAAACTCACTGATCTGTTCATGTAGTTATGTTTCTGGCGCACCTCAATTTTGTTTGTAATATCTCGTATAGTATTTGTCTGTATTTCTGGTATCAACTTCATTCTGCCTGAAGAAAATCCTTCAACATTTCCTGTAGTGCAAATCTGCTGGTGGTGAATTTCAGCTTTTTTATGTCTGATAAAGTCTGTAGCTTGCATTTGTTTTAGATATTTTCACTGGATGTAGAATTCTAGATGAACATTTCTTTCTTTGTTTTTTTTTTTTTTTTTTTTTTTTTAAGTGGGTACCGGGGGTCGACCTCAGGACCTTGTGCGCCAGCAGGCGCCCAGGCAGCTGAGCTATATCACTGGCCCCTCCTTTTTCCGTATGTGGGTACCGGGAGTCGAACTCAGGCCCTTGCACTTGCCAGGCAGGCTCTTGTGCCGCTGAGCTCTCTCACCGGCCCCTCTTTCATTGTTGTAAGCACATTCCATTGTCTTCCCACTGAATTATTCTATGCACTAAATATTCTATCATTGTTCTCTCATATCTGTTGTTTGTTTATAATTTTACTGTTTTAGTAGTTCTCGCTCATCACTTATTTTAAGCGATTTGACTATGATATACTTTAGTATGTTTTCAGGCGCTTATGCTGCTGAGCTACCTCACCGGCCCTCCCCCATGTCTTTTAGACCTGTGGTGAGGCAGCAGTTCGTGGGAGGAGCCCATGGTGGAGCAAAGCAGCTACCTTTCGCCTGGGAAGGAGAAGAAAGGAGGGAGAAGAAGACGGGGCCAGGGTCCCGCAGTTCACTTTGAGTTCATGTCCCCAGTGACCTGGAGTCCTAGATCCTCCCTCTAAAGGTTCCATCCCGTTTCACTGGCACTGCAGCTTGGGCACCAACCTGCTGACACGTGGACCTCGGAGGATGTTTCAGACCAGACTGAAACAGCTCCCTGCTGATATTTTCAGGTGGCTCTTTCCCTCGTCTCAGAGCACAGAAGAGTGTGGAACACGGAGAGCTCCAGAGGCCTGCAGATGGTTTGCTCTGGGAGCTCAGCAGCAACTGCTCGCTACACGTGTGGGAGGAATTGGCCCATTTGTAGCTAAATGGCAGAATTTACGTGTAAGCCTGCATCCTACCCTCAGTGTAGGAGTACATTAAGTCTACACTTCCCCTCCAGAAGAGTGTACACAGTGAAACACGTTTCTAAAGGGTGCATTGGAATAGAGTACCGAAACACACACAACAGCACACTTGCTCTCTGTAGATATAGTTCCAGCTCCTCCTCGTGTGTTAGGGAAAATAACCCAACTCTGCTGAACCAGTTTGTAATCATACAATCTGAATTTTCTTGAAACATTTGCATCCTGTGACGTTTTCTTGAAATGGTTGCATAGCATTGGTAATTCTGTTCTCTTAACATATATCAAGTTCTTTTTATATTATGAGGACTTTTATTGTTAAAGTTTGATATCTGGACATTTTCTTTTATATCTCAAAATACTGTGAGCTCTCAGCCATAACCAATTTATATTTTGTTCATTTTGTTATACTACAATCAAAATTCTCTATTTTCTATAAGAAACATATTTAATTTCCTTACCACTGATGACGATTTTTTTTTTCCTATTCAGTCTTTAGTTGAGAAAAATATGTATAAACATGTTACTTATTTTTAAGGATTAAAAAAGTAATAGAGCTTATTCTAAGAATTCAAACAATAAATATAGTATAAAAAGTATAAACCTTCCACTACTCATATCTCATCTTTGTCTCTCCTCCTTTGCAGAATTCCAGTTCCCCCAACATATTAACATAGGTAATTTATTGTGATACTGATTTATGCTTTCACCTTGCTGCAAAGTCTCCTCTCCCATGAAAGAAAGCATTGGGCTGTTGCAATTCCTTGCCTTGTGATATGTTTATGGGCAAAGCAACAGGAAATTTTGGGATGGGGCAGGAAGAGTGTGGCTGTTTCTAATGTTGGCAATGACATTTCAGGCTTACACATCTGGTTTTGAGACACCAAACACACACACACACACACACACACACACCCCAACACCGAGAGCAGGCATCGGGAATGAATGAGCACCAAATACTGCAAGGCCCCTCTGAACATATTGTCCTGCACAAGGGTCCTAGACCTGGCATGAGTTGGAAAGAGGTAAAAAAAGCTCATAAACCTGACAGTAGATATCCTATCAAATGAAAAGGGGCCTAGAATTAAGATTATCTATATAAAATATCCAGTCATATCTTCCACCCATTATTCAGTCTGTGAAGAAAGATTTATGACCACCACACATACACACTTCTCCAACTCTGGCAAACAACACTAGCTGTACCTTGAATTTGTTTGACTTTACATTTTCTTGAAGGCTTTTACATATACTAATAGACACGTAGTATGTAACTAGATTCCTACACAGCAGTTCCACACAAGTGTATACTATAGCAGAGGTTGAGATTTATCCTCAAATATGTGATTTTTAAATGACAGAGCAAGCATTCATTAAAAATCTGGATTTCTTTCTCTTAAATTGTACTACATTTGGTATGTGTGCATTGAACACTTCATAGGCCTAATGTTTCTATCTGTGACACATACAGATCATATGAGGGTATGATCAAAATATATGGTGAATGTTTAGATTTAAAACATTGTTATAGACACGTCAGAATATTCCCTTTCATTTCAAACACACTTACTTTGTTATCCTTGCCCCTTTCTGAAGCAGTTTCAGAAATCCTCTTTAGTGAGTGTATTTATGAGATGCGATAAAAAATGCAGTGAATACTGCTGCCATGTGCCATCCAATGAAAAAGTGAGCTCATAAAAACACTAAGGTGCATCCTCGACCACCTTACTCACCGGATCTGGCACTGTGCAGCTTCTGACTACCATAAAAGGGAAATATTTTCAATTGATCAGGACATTGGGGCAGTCATGAGAGCACAACTACAGACACTTAGGAAAGAGGACTTCCAGAACTGCTTCAGAAAGTGGCAAGAACCACAAGATAAGTGTATTTGAAGGAAAGGGGCAGATTTTAAAGGTGATTAATGGCAATGTGTCTTTTACTGTAGTAATTTTTAAAAAATTTAAATATTTACCATATATGTAATCATACTTGTTATATGTAAAAGAAGTCAAAGGGCAGATACAATTAATGTGTCTAGAACAGGTGTGGGAAATGTCCTGTGCTACATGACAGCCCTTACTGCAGACAAGTGAGTTAACTTTGGGCAGGAGTCAAACATCTACCATGCAATAGTAGAAGGTTATGCATCAAAAATACAGGGTCATTTACTTAGTGCCCAACATGAGGTAGGCATGTGGCCACGTCTAATACAAAGGTAGTTCAGGTGACCAGTGGAGGCAATGTGGGCAGGGCAGGCTTCATCCACTGCCTGACTTTGGTCAGTCTCAACAGAGAATATATTCATCTGCATGCGTGACCCAGATGGTTCCATCAGCAGCCGCCATTTGTTTCCCGTTGGTAGTGCCAAAGACGATATCTTTAAATCTGCAAGACTATAGTTTTCCAAGTGAAAATCCAAATAATCAGGTCATGGCCACTACTCAAGATTCAGTAGAAACAAAACCAGGTTCATCAAGATTGCATTTTCAAACATCCTGGAGTCTGTCCATGGAGTGGAGTGACTGTGTCCTCTTCCAGTTCTGTGGAGTTAACCCTGAGGTTAGACAGTTGTGGCCACCTAGGGCATCCCAGGGGACTTCTGCTTAGCCAAGCCACCTATGAGTCAGGCCCAGCAAAACAAGGCCATCTGTGGGTCAGGGATGTGATGAACCAGCTGCTTTGTTGCAAGTGGTCCAGAAGAACAGCTGTCCTTTTCCAGCTCACCAAGATGCCACCAGGGCCAGGCTGGCCAAATTCCTAAGTCTGCCCCATTTGACAACTGAGCCTTCTTGGACACTTTTTAATTTATTCATCATTAAATCCGAGTTGATACCTTCCAAATGGGGCATGAGGCTAGAGAGTCACAGTTCCTCCTCCCAGGGTCAAGCACTCAGTCTCAACAAGAACCCAAGAGCAAACAAATAGCAGCTTTTCAAAAGAGAGGTAACTGGGCCCGTATCAGGGAGGCAAATGTGGAGGGCCCCCTCCACGTGGAGACCACCTCTGCCAGAGCCATCAACCACCAAATCTATCATTGCAGAGATGCAACTCAAAAGGATCATGGAAGATATGGAGCCCCAGATGTATTAGCACCTCTCCACACCTGGTTTTTCCCAATCGGTAAAATTCCTTTTAGTGCTTATAAGAATTCACGACACAGGCATGTGAATCATCAATACCATTTACATTTTCAGCAGTAGAAGCCAAAACCGCAATACACCAAATCAACACAGGAGGCTTCCCTTGGTTCCCTTCCCCACTGCAAACTCTGCCCACTCCTACCACGTGAATTTGGACATAGAGTCACTGGGTCAGGCCCAGAGGGATAGTGACGCACATGCCAGTACTCACAGAGATGAAGAAGTTACATCCCTTCCTTCGCTGGCTTTCCCCAGAATATTCAATAGATGGCTGGCTTTTAATCCCCACTGGGAGCAGGGCAGTTTTACCCTGTCCCTAAGCATCTTTCCTTAACCCAGTTAAGGTGAGTGAGAGGAGAAGGGATGGGTGTGGAGCATGGGGCAAGGAGAGAGGCTCCATGAGCCACATTTCCATTTTGAGCTTTGTGGCAGCTGCTTGCAAGAATTAATTTAGATTTGGGGGACATCGGTTTCTCACTGTGTGGAGGATCAACCTCATCTGCATTGCAAACTCAATCTGGGACAATAAAAGCCTGAATATTAGTCAGTGCCCCATCTGTGCCTTCCCAAGGGAAACTGTCTTACTCAGAGAAATTTCTCACAGCCAAAACTCCCTGAAGGCAGGCAAGACTTACTGCAAAGAAAACATAAAATGAAAAAAGCTCTGAACCCTTCCCCTGCCTTACTTACACAGAACTCAGGTTGGCATCGGAGGCTACAGGAGGGACCACTGTTGCTCTTCTTTCTTCTGGAGTACCCTGCATGCTGCCCTTCTCACACTCCAGGTGAACCAGCCAGAGGCCCAATGGTCTCTGCTCCTAGGGACAGTGAATCCCCCTCCTTGACACTCAAAGTAGGTGCATGTGTGACTGCATCAGTCCATTCCTGTGCTATCACAAAATGCTACAGACTGGCTCCTTTATACAAAGCAGAAATGTACGTCCCCCAGTTCTAGAGCCTAGGAAAGGCATCCAGATTTGGTATCTGGTGGAGGATTCTCTCTGCTTCAAGAGGTTTCCTAGTTGCCACGTCCTCCCATGGCTGCAGTGGAGAGAGCAAAAGTTCCAGGTTAAAGTTCTAAGATAGGAATTCTGAAGGGACACATTCATCAAAGCCAAACCCGCCCCTCCAGATGATGTTGGTACATGTTGTGGAAGGTTGGGTCCAAGGCTGAGGTGGACCAGGTCCTCCCACCCTGGAGAGAATTAACAACAAACGACACCAGTTAGATACTTGCTTGGACCTCTTCCCTCCATCTACAATCACCTCCTTAATTTCTTTTCATTAAGAAGAAATAAGGCGAGAAACCATTTATTGCTCAGAAGACCACACAGTTTGGTCAACATGTTTATTAACATTTTCCATGGACTTTCTTCCAATCCTGTTAATTTCCCAGCAAAGCCTTCTTTCTTTCCTAATACTTCAGTGCTGTAGAAAATGAGTGTGAAATTTTATTTGAAATTTCATTTGAAATATTGGACTTTTACCAATATGTAAGATATTCTTTTAAAACACATTTTCTTCATGCTGTCCTCTAGCTATGTGCATTTTCTTGTGATATTATTTGGGTTTTTTGTTTTGGATGGGTTGTGAAAGCCATATGAGATTTTTATATTGGGAATAGAATTAATGGTTCTATGATGAATAATGGACATCCTGTTTTGAAGAAATCATATTTTGGGCAAAATGCCCATAAGAGACATGTTTTTGCCAATAGTTTAGTTCAGAGCCTCTGGGGTTTTTAAAGAAGTGGTGGGAAAGTTTGCTACTTTTGCATTTTATTTTAAATTTATTTTAGGGATGATTTCAAAATAGCTTGTTACTCCATTATTTTCTTATTGTGACTAATGTATAATCAGTGTCTTGTTTTGTTTTGTTTTTCTTTGGTGTTTCACTACCTACTCTTACAGGCATAGTATTACTTAGTTTAAAGTTCAATGTGTTCTTTTTCTATCCCCAATTTTTCTATTCAGTTGTTGGCTTGTCCAATTGAAACCAGAGATACACTTGACATATTAGTTACTTGACATATTAATTTTGGCAACTTCTGGTATGCTTTCTTTTGCCAACGAAATTATTGAAATTGAAAAATTGGGTGGAGGTATCCATGAGAGACAGAAGCCTTTCCTGTGGGCTTTAGGTATTCAGCCAGTTTCTCTATCATATAACAAGAAAGAAAAGTGTTAAGATGAAAACTTACAGCATGGGACTCACTGGTAGAGGCAAATAAGTGGTTCTCTACACAAATTTCACTGTAAGAATGATAAATCTCCAGGTAAGTAAAAAAGAGTTTCTTTAAGTGGCAAATGAAAAATATATTCATTTTAAATCATAGTCGAAATGCATTTTGCAGGCTTCTTAATGATCCTGCGAAATGTCAAGAGTGTTTTCTAGCAACTGATTAATGCTGTCTTACATCTGCCCTGGAGTCAAAGCATTGTCACTGATGGAAGGGAGCTGAGAGGGACTCGTGTCACACACGGGGACACTGGGAAACACAGAGGCCTAGTGACATGCACAACTTGGAGCACTCAGAACTCAAGCACGGTCCTCCTCGCTGGTCCCACCTGCCACAGCGGCCCTGCTTGGAAAGGGCAGCTACAAGTTCATGTAAAACTCGCACGTCCTTGAGTCACAACTGCTGCCTGTCCTGGGTAGACATTCTGTCCCCAGAGGTTGGGCTCCCTTTTAACTGTTTAGCTAAAAGAATGTGTGGAGCTGGTCTCTGCCTCAACGTAATAACAGCAGGCCCAACTGAACTGTTACAGTTGCAGTACACACTTGTATATTTAAGAGTTCTTAAAGACTATCTGTCATTTCTCACAGCTATCACTTCCACTCCCCATAGCCTGCTCCGGTCCTCGTCATTACCTGTCCTTGTAGGATTTGACATATTGATTAACCCACGATTCTGGAAACTTGGACCCTCCAGACTGGTGTTTCTGGTCTTTCTCAGCTGTTACTTCTATTTCTTCCCATGGTGCCCCTCACCGTGAGTCCCTTCAGGTGGAGACTCCTTCAGCTCTACCTTTTCTTTTTGTTCTCTCCCTGGTGCTCTCCCACAACTTCAGCCTGTGGCTGGACAGCTAAGTGCTGGCCCTTTGTTGTCACCCTCGCCACACACCATTTCTCTGCCTTCCTTCCCGGCCTCTGCACCTGGTTGCCCGACAGCCATGATACATTAATACGCTCAAAACAATGCAGAATACTCGCACTGCCTCATATGTGACCGGGGAGGGAAGAAGTAATCCCGGCACGTTTCCCTCACCTGCACAGTGGATTTGGTGTGAGGCGGGATTTAAAGCATCTAGCACAACAGTTGAGGTAAATTTTTTTTTGATCACCTCTGAGCCTGCTTCTCCCTTTTGTGCTCTGTCTGAAGTGACTTTTCTCCACATGACAATGTCCTTGTGTTGTCTTCTGTGCTTTCTCCTCCCATCCTTTTGTCCCATCAGGTAACAGACAATTCGAACGAATATTCCATGAAGCATCTTTTCCTTGTTCCTCCAAACCACTCTCATGGCCTCTGTCTTAGCTCTGGCCTCCTTGCTATGCATTTAGACAGATTTCCTCTGCTTTATCCTCCATCTCTTTTCTCCAATGGGCCTGAGAGCTACTGTCCTTGTCTAATACCTAACCAGCCCTGTAGGATCCCAGTGTTACTCTACCTTCAGAATAACATTCAAATTCTTTAGCTTGGCAGTAAGTCCCTTTCCATTCCAGTTCCTACCCATCTCAGCTTCACTTTCTGCCTCTTTTGTTTTCTCACATGACAGAGCATGTACAAAGACACACACACACACACACACACACACACTGCTTCTCCCACACCAAAATTTCATAGATACGCCAAACCTTTGATGACCTGTAGTGTGTTATTTCCTCTGCTTGGAATGCTCTCTCCTCTTTCAGCTGAAAAATCCAGCACTTGTGACACTGGTTTTAAAGGACCCAATAACTTGCTCAATTGTCTCTGACAGAAGTCACCCATATTCTGCTCTGTTCTGTGTGGCTCTCTGTTTATCTCTTACATTTCGGCCCTAGGCCCACTCCAAATGAGAGTTCAAGGGTCAAATCCATAGTTTTTTCCTCCTTGGTGCCTAGCACAGTGATTAGCACATACTAGATATACAATAATGGATGAAAATATCATTATGTTTCTTCTGGCTTCTTTATCTGCTAGATTTATTTGGCTGTTCTTTTTAATAGATTTAAAAAGCATTCAAATATGTGGTCCTAATTCTGTCTTTTGTCTTAGTTTCTGAGGCTAGATTTATGTTTTATGAAAGCAGCATTTTGTAGTTAAATACAAAATGCATATATTCTTCTCCCACTCAAACCTAGAAGCTATGGATTATCAGCCAAAACATTGTCCCCAAGAAGTTAAGAAGATTCCTCAGCCCTGCCCACAGCGTACTCCAGAGTAGGTGCTATGAGCTGAAGGCAGCTGTCAGCTGACATGAGACTCGTTGATGATAACAAGAAGTCAGCAAATGGTGAATATCAGGTGACCTCAAGTCTGATCCAGCTTTGTGCTGGCAGTCCTAGATTGAACAGCCTGGCACTTTCAGTGACGTCTATGTACCATAGATATTCAACAGTTAATTCTTTTTTTGTGTGTGTGGGTACTGGGGGGTCGACCTCAGGACCTCACGCGCCTGCAGACGCCCGTGCCGCTGAGCGATATCACCGGCCCCTTTTTCGTATGTGGGATCCGGGAGTCGAACTCGGGCCCTCTCACTTGCCGGGAAGGTGCTTAAGCTGCTGAGCCATCTCACCGGCCCTCAACAGTTAATTCTTTACTAGTTAATGTTCTCTAGTAAACTACTTTTGCTTCTTTTTATCTATTCAAGCAATAAAGTTGTTGATTTCCATACTGCTTTCAATGATTGGTGAAAGAATAAATACAGTGAGGAATGTCAGTTAACTAGAAAAATGTTTTAGGGGCCGGTGAGACAGCTCAGCGACATAAGCAAATGCCTGGCAAGCACGAGGTCCTGAGTTCGACTCCTGGAACCCACATAAAGGAAAAAAAGGGCCAGTGATATCACTCAGAGGCACAAGTGCTTGCTGGGAAGCGTGAGATCCTGAGGTCGACTCCCAGTACTCACATTAAAAAAAAAAAATGTTTTAAACAATATATAAAGAATAGTATCATTGTGTTAAAGTATTATGTATGATGAAGTAGTCATAATCACAAAACTAATTTAGTATGTTGCATTATAACAACTGGGTACCAATGAATAATTTAAAATAATTTCCAACTCATATGAAAAACGTTGCAGGTATACACAAAGAACTTTTTTCCTGAACTGTTTGAGCGAATGCCATCAGAACACTCGATTATTCCCAAATACTTTGCTATTTCTGAAAAACTTGGCAGTCTATAGAAACACACTTCAACCATAATAATGAATAAATTCAAACAAACAAATCACTACTATCCAATCCACAGAGCTTGTTCAATCTTTACCAAAAGTCCCATGATGTCTTTTGTAGCAAAATAATCCAGACCAGAATCACGTTACATTTAGGAGTCATGTCTCTTCAGTTGCCTTTGGTCCGCTGCAGTTTGTCAATATGTTGTTGATTTTTATGACCTTGACACTCATAAATGCTTTTTAGCCAGTTATTTTTGTCAGCTGAGTTTTCTAATGTTTCCTTATAACTATACTTGGCTAACTCCTTTTTCGCAGAGGTATCGTAGAAGTGGCAGTGTGCTTATCACTGAATTCTTCCCAGCGGTTGGTGTTTTCAGTTTGTTCCAGTGCTGGAAATGTTCACGTCCCATGATTTAATCAATACGATGACTTCCAGGGTTGCTCAGGATAATGTTAGAGTTTTGCTTTTTATACTCAACAGGTATTTTGCTTTGAGACCATGGTAGTGTCTCACACCTTATTAATGTTCTCACTTATTACTTCATCAGAGCCAACTCATAGCTTCCTATTCTCTTTAATGGGTTGTAACACGTTACTGGGGGCAGTGCTGACGTGGTCCCCGAATTGGCCAATCAAAACCTCTTGCAGATGCCTTCGGGGTCTTTTCCATGTGTCCCACTCATCCTCTGAACATTACATTTGTTTACAGCTTAAAAAAATGTTCCAGGCTCATCTTGTACTTTTTTTGCCCAAATTCCTGAGTCAACCATTTGTCCAAGGGCTCCTGGCTCCTTTGAGGGGAATGTGGAATTTAGAGTCCACCATCTGGACACAAAGTGCCCTTGTTCTCTTTGGGTGCTGTGGTTCCCCACCTCTCTTAAGAATATATGTATAGATACATATGCATACACACATTCGCACCTACACATATGTACAACACATTTATAAACTTACTTATATATAAATACATTGCTATAGAAGTGTGTATGCATATATATATATGTATACATACATATATCCATACATTTGTGTATGCAATGAGTTCACACAGATGTCTTCAATTCCAATAGAAGTAACTCTTCTAGTCCTGGGTTAATTTGAAGCCAGCTGGTACCAGCTTCTAAGTGCACATTTTTCAGGAATTTTGCAAGCTTATTTTTAAAGCACTGGCCGATTGAAATAGCCATGGTAGGAGTCATCACACCAGGAAAATATCCACACTCCTCCTAATGCCAGGCTCACACCTTTGCCCTGACACTCATCTTGCTTCTGAACACCAGGCCAGCATTCCCAGGGGCCGGCTGGACATGCGTCTTCCCACCACTATCATCCCATGAGCTGCAACTCCAGGCTGGACAACCTGATCTCCTTTTATGCTCATCCTGTATCTCCTCCTATAGCTCATGTTATTATCGCTATATCCTTCTGGTCCCACAGACAAGGAATCGTAGAGCCATCTTCCATTTACTCCTCAACCCAGCTTCCCAAACTCACTCCCCAAGTTCTGCTGGGTCCACCTCTAGAATGTCTCTCATATATTCCCTTCTTTTTCAATCTCTGTTCTTCATTGGCAGAGACTTATTTTAGCGTTTTTCCCACCTGGTCAATTGAATATTTCTGCTTTGTGAATATCTTACCTTGGTTCAGAACTAATACATGACAATGGAATATATCTTCTGACTTTTCTGAAACATACTAAGTTAAAGTTGCCAGTACAGAATGACTTGGCTGTAAAATTCCTGATCTTCTATGGCTTGTTGAAACAGTAAACACAATTGGTGTGGCTGTCCAAGGCAGTAACTAAAGATTCAGGCTTTTCCACGTGTTCATTCTGGTGTCTTGTCCTTTTTTCCTTACACTTGTCATCTGATGACCACGAAGTGGCTAGCAGAGCACCAGGCAATGCATCCTCAAACCACAGCATCAAGTTCAAGAAGAAGGAAGCAGATCGGCATAGAGAAGATATCTGCGCTTGTCTCTTTCCACAGGCACACAGTCTTCCCCAGAAATGTCCACTCTTCTTCTCCTTCCATCTTGATTCTGAGGACTGTGGTACAAGACACCATCTCTCTTAGAAAGCAGCCAAGGTTCTTTAACTTTGTTTACTCTACTGTTTCTAGTTTGATTTTTATACCAACCCTTCTTCCTGTTGCATGAATTATATTTGGAGAAAACTGCATCCATTCTTTATAAACCTGTTCATGTGCCTACCCAGGACCACATTCTGCCAAGATTGCAGTATATGTATTTACTAGTTGAGTGAGCATCAACAGAACATTGTTGTAAATGCTGCAATATGGGGGTCAACAAAACAGACCAAAATACCTTCCTTGAAGGACTTATGGAGTGCTGGGATTACAGGCATGTGCCAACTACTCCCAGCCTTAATGTCTATCATGATAAGACATTTTATCAGCTTTGATGCATTGATACAGCATGTAATAGAACACACAGACTCAAAACTGACTTAATAATTAAACATATTGCTTCCCATACAAGAAGTACAATGGTTGGACAAGTTGTAAGTCTAGTGCCTCTGGAGTTTAAAATCTAGAAAATCATGATCTTGAAAGGTTAAAATCCTAAAAGTTGAAATCGTGCTGAAATCTCAAAAACTACAATCCCTATGGGGAAAAAGGGTTATAGAAGAGGAGTAGAATTCTGGGTAAAGGATTAACCACAAAATCTGGCAACAATAAAAGAAGTTATTAACCTTTTGATGCCTGGTGTTCAATTGGTGGAATGCCTCTAACAATGGAATGTAATAGAAATTTTTTCTTTGAATTTTTGTTCCTTGAATTTTTCTATGTAACAAATATGAATTTCATGCAAAAATTCAAAAAATTGCAATCTTTGGCATAAATGCATTTACTGGTTCAAAATAACGAAGTGGGTGATGAGATAGAAAGACACACAAAGGTTTGCTGTTTAATCACCAGTTTTGTTCCTGCCAAATCCGTGGTCTGTGTATGAGTGTACACTGAGTGGTTCTCCACATCCCCACATAGCAGAGAATCAGGGCACAGGAGATGGGAGGCTTACTAGAGAATGCTGGTTTGATGTACAGGAAACCAAAGAAGAATTTCAGAAAGAGCAGCACCACGTAGAAAATGAACATGAATATAGTCTCCAAGAACAACCATAACCTAACTGAAAAGAGTTGCTATTTGCCATGATGCAAGGTTTCAAAATACAGTCAATGATCATGAAAGCCTGCCAACTCTTACAAGCTACTGCCGTGGAGTTGCCAATCATATATCCCTACTACACACTTTTAAAATATGTTGCTTTTTAGTCTTTTCTGTTATGTTTTGTTTCTCTTTTTAAAGTTTATTTCCACTATTTTACATTGTCTATGCTATGTCATTCACCTTTGCATCATACTGGAGGTATAAAATGTGTAAAGCTAATAAGGAATTTGCATTTGTGTTATGCATTATTTATCATTTTGCTTCATGGAAGTGCATTATTGTAATGTTAACTTGTGGGTATGTATATTATATGCACATAAAAGCATTGAAAATTCCTCAATAAACAAAGAGGTGTCTTTTTTGGGCATCTGCATTGATGAAAGATAAAATTTTTCAAGGTCTCTTTGGGCAGTTGGACATGCAGTAGTGACCCGTCATGGTCTGTGACCCAGGTGACCACGGTTATAAAGCTAAGTGAGCAGTTACCAAACATCGTGATATGCACTTACAGAGTTTCGTTCTTAACCTGTTTCTTTATGAATATGGTTTATCTGCTCACAAATGTTATACTTTTCAACAATTGTTAGAATACCTAGGTGTTTATGGATACAAAAATATATATGCTCTTATTGCCTATTTTATTGTGTAACGTGATCTAGAAAGTGTTCTTCAATGTTTTGTTTCTCAAATAAACATCCTTTTTTTTTTTTTTTTTTTTTTTGGTGGGTACCGGGGGTCGACCTCAGGACCTTGCGTGCCAGCAGGCGCCCGTGCCGCTGAGCGATATCACCGGCCCCTTTTTCGTATGTGGGTTCTGGGAGTCGAACTCGGGCCCTCGTGCTTGCCAGGCAGGCGCTTACACCGCTGAGCCATCTCACCGGCCCCGACATCCTTTTTAAATTGTGAATAAATATCATGAAAATTATTTTTCCAGGATTATATTTTTGGGATTTTAATGTTTTGAGATTTTAGGCTTTAGGGATTGTCACAGTTACTTTTCTCATTGCTGAGACAAAATACCTGACACCCAACGTTTAAAGAGGAAAGGTTTATTTAGCTCTCAGTTCGTAGAGGTTTCAGTGCATACTCAGCTGGCTCAAAGGCAGGGTGGCCTGGCAGAGGGGCATTGCAGAAGAGAAACAGTTCATGGCAGGGAGAAGGCAGCAAGCAATGAGGCAGAAGCCTCTCCTTTTTATCCCTTCCAGGCTACCCACCATTTGGGTGGTGCCTCCCACACCCAGGGAGGGCCTCACCATTATCCACACCCAGGACTATGCCAAACCAATCAGTGGGCTGATTTAGTAATCACACACACTTGATCCCAGCATCACACACCCTAGATCCAGCCACCTCTGAAAAGCCCTGCCTATGAGTGCGCAAGGCTTTAAGGGACATCTGGATACAGCCGTAACAGGGATTTTAGACTGTGGGGAGTTTTGGTCCTTTAGGATTTCAACACTCAGGGCTATAGCGTTCAGAACTGCATCTTTTGGGATTAGGGCTCAAACCTATCAAGAACATAGGTTCATTCCACCACTGACCATGCCTTTCTGAAGGGCTGGTTTGGTCACATTCAGACGCAAGATCGCTAGAGGAGGGAGAGGAGCCACCTCTGTTTCTGACTCTTTCCTAGCAGACAGACACTTTCCTAATGGTTCCCTTTCACACGCTGCTGGCCGAACATGGTTCACTGACAAGGGAAGAGAAGTGAGGCTGCGTGGCTTACTGAGCAAACTGGATCCATTCCCTAGTTTGAGGGGTAGGATCAGCTGCTCTGGGAGCACTTGGCTTTGTGGGGAGCAGTTAACTAGGCAAAACAGAATTCTGCTCAGAGAGAAGTTGGAAAATAAGGGATGCTGGGTCAGGGATCAGAATTCCTACGACCATCTCCAAGGATAGAATGCTCCCTTCTTAAGCAACACAGCTGTGGTTTTGTCATCTAAGATAAATTGCATTGCTTTTCCACATGATGTAATTTAATTTATATGTTGTTTATAATTATATATGCATTCTCACATTTCCAGAGAATAAAACACTTGACTAATGAATGGTTCAATGTATTTTTGAGGTAAATAGTTATCTGGTAATAATGGTTCTCCAAGTGCATTTGTAAGGACTTCACATATACTAACTCTTAATATTCCCAACAATCCTTTGACAGAGGCATTACCATCATTCTCATTTTACATGTGAGTAAATTAAACATAGAAAGGATAAGTAATCTGCCGAAGTCACCCAGATAGTAAATGTATCTTTAGCTACTGGGAGTAAAACAGAGGTAACTACATATTATGCAAAACCTTTGCCCTAAAATTAATAATAAAGATCATCTATTTGTGCAGACTTATTTTTTGGAAGAGGGCAAAATTCCCTTCAAAGATTGGAAATAGTATCTGTATTTTAAAAAAGTGAGACTTAAATTTATCCTTAAGGCAAAGGTCACACAAGTGGCCTTTTTATAAATTGTGTAAATAGAAATTGAACGATTTTTGTCAAAAGGGGAAATTTATAAGACAATCTAGCTTCAAGGAATTCCAATACTATAAATCCATTCGAATCCCTACCATATTTCCTGAGAGTCCCCTTACGGCCTGGGATGCACCAGGTGTTGGGAAAGCCAACCAGACAACCTGGCAACCCACACTGGGTCAGCTTCATGACTCAGCCTAGTGGAAGAGGCAGAAAATAGGCCAATAAATGTTAACTGTACATTAAGCAAGACTTTCCTGTTATCTAGGTTTGTTTTTCCCCCCAGAGGTTCTAATTCTGAAAAAAATCAATAAGAAGCCATACATTCTAAAGAAAGGTGTTATAGTTACTTACCTGTCCAGATAGAAGCAGACAGATTTTCCCAGTGTGCACTCAACATTTTGAGAGAAGATGTGCATGTGTTAGGGGAGGACCAGGGGCTTGAATTAGTGATGAGTGCACAGAATAAGAAGACAATAAATTAAATACAGACATTTCCCATTTAACAACCTAGTTCCATTCCTGCAACAAAGAAATGGTCAACGAAAACTCCAACTTGATGACTTTGCTTTTATTTGCATAACTTTTACATGCAGTACCGCAATGTGTAATAGAACATACAACTACAGTACTTGCCTTAATTACTTTTCTTATTGCTGGGACAAAATACCCAATGCTCAAGGTTAAAGGAGGAAGGGTTTATTTTGGCTCACCATGTGTAGAAATTTCAGTCCATAACTGGCTGGCTTCAAGGCAGGGTGGCATAGCAAAGGGGCCTCACAGTGGAGACACAGTCCAGGCAAGGCAGGCGGAAGGTAGCAAAGCAGCGAAGTAGAAGCAGCAGCAGCAGCCTTCTTTCTGTCCTTTATATTCTATCCAGGCAACCCACGTCTTTGGCACGTAGCACTCATTCCCACAGTTGGGCACCCTTAATCCCAGCATCACACACCCAAGATCCAGGCAGCTCTGAAAAGCCCTACCTACAACTGCATGAGGCTTTGGGGGACACCTAGATACAAATCATAACAGTACTATACAGTACAGTACATCAGCAAAAATTACAGTACTGTACTGTAGAAGAATCCACCAGAAGGTCACACTGCTGCTCACATTCCTGTGTTGTAAGTCCGAATTTGGGTCATAAATCCGAACAGTGCACCTCGATCACAAGTCTGACAAGTCACTAAACAGATTGTTAAAGGAGGAATATTTGTAAGATCATTATTAATTGCAGGGGTTACAAGTTTAACAGGGGAGGAAATGGGACTGTAGAATTCTACATATCTCAGCAGTGAGTAGCATTTATGTAATCATAGTAACACAAATAGTAATCATTGAGAAAAATACTATATACCAATAGGACTTGATTTATGATGAGGTTGTATCCCAGTATGCTCATCATAGGTGAAAATATTATAAGTCAAACATGCATCAAATGCATCTAACCAACAGACCAACCCAGCACACCATAGAATATGAGCTGTTCAACATGGTGATTGTGGGGGGACTGGGAGCTGGAGGGTGCTGCTGCCCAGCAAAATTCAAGAAGATCACACCATATATTGCAAGTTCAGTAAAGACCAAAATTCAAAACTGCAAGTATGGTTTCTACTGAAAATATGTTGCTTTCAAAGAATCACACAGTCAAAAGGCCATCATTTCAAACCTCGTGAATTTAGGATGGTATTCAGTGGCACACACACACGCATATTAAAAGGAGGGAAAAGGTAATGGCGGGGCCAGGTGTGGTGGTGCACACCTGTAATCCCAGAACTCTGAGAGGCTGAAGTGAGAGGATCCCAAGTTTCAGCCCAGCCGAGGCAATTTAGTGAGTTGTCGCAAACTAAAAAACAGAAAAAGCCTTGGGATGTAGCTCACTGTGAAGGACCTGGGTTCAATTCTCAGTACTATGAGAAGGAAGAAGATGGATAGAGAGAAAAGAGGTCCAGGTGTGTGGTAGGAAAAAGTAAAGGAGAAAGCACCGGTAAAACAAGGTAAATCCACTCTTCCTCACTGGGAAGATGAAATGACTGAAAAGTCAAGAGAGCACTTAAAACTATTGCTTTTAATTACGGAGAATGTGTTATGGTCGCTAACATGTTCGACTCACATCAGTGTTCTAAGTCATTGGAATGTCTTGAAGAGGTCACGTCTCTTTCAGGAGATTCCTCTCTGTGCTGTTTACTTCTCATCGGAATCGGAATCTGTGTTTCACTAACTTGTCCAAGTTTGCTCTTCGGAACTGTCATGAGCCATTTTGTATGAAAGCCATTTTGAAACAAAAAAGAAAACTGAGTTACTTTTGCTACCCAACCACTTAGTAACTACAATACATAAGGGCCTTTTGTTGCGTTTCCAATTGACTTAGCGAAGCCAATTCACAAGTCAAAAGAAAATTAGTGGAGCTAGGCTTGTATTCTCCAACTCATAATCTTTTCAATGGTGTCTGAGTGCAAGGTTCAAGGAAAATATGTGTGAAGTTAATCTTCTGACATGAAATATTACAACTGAGATCGCAATTAAAATCTAGCAGAGAACCTCCAATACCTGAACGTAAAGCTCCGCCTCTATCTGTGTTTTTTCAACCCGATTCAATGAACTCAACTGGTTCCCAAAGCCTCGAGGGTTGTCTGAGTGCTCACCTGGCATGCGGGTTGGTTCAACCTCAGTGCCCGTGGATTGGTGCGAAAAGCTCTTGAGGATACCGGTGGGAAGGTGGATTCTCTAAGCCAAGTCTTTGCTGAAGAGCTTAGTTATGCACAGAACTGACCCAGAGCAGGTCTCCATCCAACCGGAAGCCAGACTCCCAGAGTTCTGCCTGGAGCCACCCAAGGACACACTACCCTAGGTCAAAAGTCATTTTTGGAAGCCTTTGAAAAAATTATTTTTTAAAATGTAATTATCTAAGTCTTTGGAAGTAGTTAGTAAAACCACTAACGCTGACAATAGACTCGTAGATGGCATTTTTAAAGAAATATAATTCTACTTTTAAATTAGTCCCTCTTGCCAGTACATTGAAATGTTTGGAATTTTAAGTAAATCACCCATAAGACCCCTTACAATTTGTGCAGTTGGGGGGGCCCGTGGGTGAGTGTCTTACACTCATGGAGATGAGATCCAGATGACAAGAAAGAAGAAAGGGTCATTTGCAATATGTTAGAGGACAGTATTGTAAACATCAAATCCCATGATTGTAAGCGATGGAAATAACTGTCCTCAGTTCTAAAACAATGCCAGAATATGAAGATGTCAAAACCACGGTATTTTCATTCACTCTTCCTCTGTACTCAAAATATTTGTATTTTCTAGCAACAACAGAGTAGAGTAGCTTGAGTATATAAATGTATTCATACTAACAGGCATTTAATAAATACACACATGTGTATCCATTACAGAGAGCTCACATGCATACGTATATATGCGTGTGTTTGTGCATATGTAAGTTTTTGGAGGACAAATGCTATCAGTAGATGATAGAGTGCTCACTGTGTCACTCTTTCCTAATTTTCTTTTCTTTTTTTTTTTTTTTGTGGGTACCAGGGGTTGACCTCAGGACCTCACGCACCAGCAGGCGCCCGTGCCACTGAGCGATATCACCGGCCCTTTTTTAGTATGTGAGTTCTGGGAGTCGAACTCGGGCCCTCGCGCTCGCCAGGCAGGCGCATACGCCGCTGAGCTATCTCACCAGCCCTCTAATTTTCCTAACAACATTTAAAGTTGGAAAATGAAAAGGATCATCATTTTTTAAACATATGTCAAAAAATATTCTCTGGGAAGGACCAGACAGGTGTTTGGTCTGCTCCAGGCTGCTTGTGGACCTTCTGCCGTGCCAAGAGAGCCCTGGCCTGATTCTCTTACTTGGTGAATCAGCATCTACGGGCCAGACAGAGCCGCTCTCACAGGGGTAGGGTGATGTCCAACAGCTACCGGTCTGAGTCTGTAGCTGTCTTCTCTCTAGCAGATACTAGCTATCTTATTATTAAAGAAATACTAAACTCTTTCAGAAGTAGGGATATTTTTGTGTTTTTCCTATGTTGTCCACGACACATACCTTGGAAGTGTACCTTGAGTATGAAATCTTCAGTATGCTGTGGAATTTGTCTTTGGATATACAGTCAAAATTACACATGCTTCTGCCACACTTACATAAAACTGGCTGTCAATTTTCAGGAGACAAGTTTTCTCCTGAAATTCCAAATTTTAACTTCTTAGCTGTCATATGTATTGGTTTCCAAAAGAGTATTTCCACTACCTATATTACCTAAGTCTGTGAGGTTTTAAGGAGAGTTCCATACATAGATTTGAGATGGTTAAAATGGCAAGCTTTGCCTCAGACGATTCAGCCTTTCTATAACTTAACAGTAATGCTCAAACCCAGATAGCTTCGTAAGAGCACCTTTAAAAATACTATAAACACCTACATACATACAAATATACACTTTTTTAAAAGCTATAATATGAAGTTGAATCCTTACCTTAGTTATAAAAATTAACCCAAAACAGAGCAAAAACAAAAACATAAGAGCTAAACTATAAAACTTTAAAGAAAACACAGGGAAGTTTCACAACACTGGATTTGGCAATGATTTCTTGGATATGACACAAAAAGAATAGGTAATGGTACCACCCTGCCATAAAGAAGGATAAGCTCGAGTCAACTGTAGGCAATGCAGTCACCTCAAGACCATAATGTTAAGTGAAGTAAATCAAACACACAAGCTCAAATATCACACGGTTTCTCTTACAGGAGAAACCCAAAATATAAATAAATAAAGAGAAAAATGAAAGATAGATATTAGGAAGTAGGGAGACAGATCTTTCTCAGACGGAAGGGGAATCAAGAGATGGAGGGAGTGGGGAAGAAGGGTGAGGGGAAGAGAAAAGGAATGAAGATATGTTATGCACAGGTACCCCCGCCCCACAGGAATGCAAACATCATGTACTGCACACATGGACAAATAAAATCATCTGAAAAAAAATGAAGGAAGAAGATAAATCATACTACATCAAGACTAAAAACGGCACCAAAGGCCACTGTCACAGAGTAAAAAGGCAGGCTAAGGGATGGCAGGGAATACACGCAAGCCTCTTACCTAAAACCTGGAGGGTGTGTTCCGGGTGAGTGGGAACCTGCAAGCTTGTGAAATACAGAATATGCAGCCTGGAACAAAGATGCTTCTACGTCATCCTTAATATCACAGCTCTTCAAATCAAAATACGTTTTTATTTCAAAATTGTCGTTAGTTCTGAAAAACAAAAGGGCTCTACTTAATAGGTATAATTGTTATGCATACGCTGTTGAATCAATACACTATCAGAGAGTTTAAAAAGGAAGAAATTTGTCTCTTTCAGAAAATTTTGTTAAATAATAGTTTCTTTCCCTAATCAAATATACAATATTCATATAATTCTACATGTAAAGAGTCTCATATTTGCTCATGCAAAAGGATAATGGTAACCAGAAGCAATACAAGTTTTGTAACTAGAAAAAGAAATATTGACACTTGAATGCAGTAATAACGAAAGTCTCCAAGTCAGATGAGAAGAAAATTGCTGCTCCTGTGTCAGGAACTGTCTATATCTCCACGAGCTTTTGTTTCTATCCATCCTGTAAAACACCTTGAGGCGTTAATAGTCTCCTTCCCATAAAATTGTAAGTTTTTTTTTTTTTTTGTGGGTACCGGGGGTCGACCTCGGGACCTCGCGCGCCAGCAGGCACCCGTGCTGCTGAGCGATATCACCAGCCCTTTTTTCGTATGTGGGATCCGGGAGTTGAACTCAGGACCTATGACGCTGAGCCATATCACCGGCCCTATAAGTTTTGAAAATATCTATTATTTGGTTCCTTTGTAAAACATAACAATGGATGACTGATCTGGTATTTTTATCACTTAGGAACATTAACTGAATAAAAACCGAGTGGTCTTTAAAACAAGTTATAATTCCAAACAGAAAATGAATAATGTACGTGAGCTCCCTAGTTTGGAGGTAAATGGCGGTTTTAAGTTTACTTCAAATGTCTAAGGTTACTTATTTCTTCATTCCTGTATTTTATGAATATAAGAGTATAACAAAATCACTTAAATAGTCACTTAAAATTATTTACATTGCTCACACCTTCTTTCAACATATATCTCACATACCGTAATAAAGATCTCTCACATGGGTCCATCATGATTACCACCAACCAGGATGTCCTGAAGAAAAGATTAAGTTAATTAAAATGTTACCAGGGGGCCAGGGATATAGCTCAGCAGCACAAGTGCCTGCCTGGCAAGCACAAGGTCTTGAGTTTGATTCCCAGTACCAATAAATAAATAAATAAATAAATAAATAAATAAATAAATAATAAAATGTAACCGGGGCTTGGCCAAAGATGCTGCCCAGACACTTCACAGAGGGGAGAGCACCCTCACCATGAAGTCACACACTAGCCCAGGTATCTATCTGCTCATGGCTATGTCTGTAAGCAAAAATGCAAACATCAAAAAGAAATAAATAAATAAAACAATGTATGTGGAAAAAAATACAAACATAAAAAATAAATAAATATAAAACAAAATTTATGTGAAAAAAATGCAAACATCGGACACACAAAGGTGCCATTCTTGAAAGAGGAAGCTTCTTTCATTTGGTACATAAACTCTCTAAAGTTTATATCGAGGCACCTTCAATTGCTACCAGACCCCCCTGAATGCAAAAGCGAGGGCGTCAAGCCAGGGCTTTGTTACAGAACATTATCTAATTACCTATGGATCCGTGTGGAAAAATAGTCCAGGGTTGACTTGACACTCATGAGATTATACTATTCCAGACCACCCACTCGGTGTCCAGCCTCAGATGAGTGCCGTGGCCAACAATGCGCAGAGTTCTAGAGAAGGCAAGAGCATCATTTCTATGTATATAGTCCATTCAAAAATCAAATTTCCTTCTAAGACGCATTCATTACAAATGTGAGCACCTGAATTCAAGGATAGTTTTGGTGTAAGGAAGACTTCTCAAGAAGATTAAGTGCATGATGCTTACTTTCTATAGGAATTCCCAGCATTTAATAAAGTTCTTGCCTACCTTCAGCACATTTGCATAAGATGGACCCCATGGAATCCCATTATCAGGAAAGGGACCAAAGGCATGGCTCTGAAGTCCAGCGTTTCTTAGGACTTCCACCAATATTGTTTTGATTATACTGAGCTTAGATAAGCATTAGCAGCCTTGCTAGCAAAGAAATTAGTCCTTACATGAATGCCCTATAAATAAAATTGTTATACAGTGGAATAATAGGAGCATGTAATGAAACTTGATTTCTAGCCAAACAAACATATGGACTTTAAAAATAAAAAAGGGAAATGTGCACTATATGGGTCCCATGTGGGATGACTGAAGTCATCTACTAACATGTGTGTCTGGATTCTATCCATTTAGGAGCAAAAGAGGCTTTCAGGCAGGGGACTGCTCTTACTGTCTCGGGTGTTGGATGTGAGAAGATGTGGTTTTGGGGTGGGGGCAAAGTTTTCAACAGTTACCAGGACTTTGTTCAACACATTTTATTGGATAAAGTAATACCAAACTTCATGACATAATATTAGTAATTACAGCATTCAGTATTATCTCAAAGCAAGCAAGGAAGCCTTTGTGTAAAATGTTGGCTCACAAATGTCTGCCTGGTTTAGTTGCCTATATTAGGCCTTCTGTTATCCTCAGGCTTTCATTTATACTTTAAGACATTTGCTCATTCAAAATCTTTATTGAGGGTCAGGGACACAGCTCAGTGGCACAGCGCCTGCCTAGCAAGTGCAAGGTTTTGAATTTGATTTCCAGTACAAAAAAAAAAAAAAAAAAAAAAAAAACCCTCTATTGATACTTAAGAACTTCTCTTAATAAATAAAAAGTATTGCTTGATCTTCCTTTACCAAAACAGTCCATTCATTCATGTAATCCCAGTGGCTATATTTTTCACAAACCTCAGGATGCCCCTAGTCTTCTATGACAGCATAAAGTATCAAAACAATGAACTGAATTATTGAGAAATCTGCTTCAACCTTTTATAAATTTCAAAATCAGTGAAATGCCTACTGAGTATAAGAGAAAACACATTTTACTTTTTTTTTTGCATTTATCACCTAAAATTGCATGGGTCTTTAGAAAATGCTAAGTAGAAAGTAATGCCATTATATGCTGCTGGCAATTTCCAACTGAATATTTTGATCCTAAGCAAATTAATGGTCAAAACAACATAAACATCCAGGCCAGCACAAAGGAACATTTACGCTCCTTGAAAATTCCCTTTGAGGTATACATTTGAGGCTGAGAAAATCTTGAGTGAGTTATTTTGCTAAATAAATCACTAGAAGGATAAAAGCAGAGTACTAAAAGCTTCAAATTTCATTGTTTAAATACTTAGTGTTTTCTCTTTGTGCAACAAAACAATTAACATTTTTTTCAAATAACATTATCATGTTATGGTTTAAACAAGTATTTAGACCCTGTGGGGGGGAGAAATAAGTGATGGGAAGAAGTTTTCAACAGTAACCAGTGATTTTGTCAACATATTTTATTGGCTAATGTGCTACTAGACGCACGACAGGGGCAGTATTAGTAATTACAACACATGGCACGATCTCAGAGCCGGGATGATGACTAGCATTTGGATAAAAAGCTACGTGACTTATCTCATTACTGCGTCTAGTCTGATCACGAAATTTCCACTGTTCTTACCTCTGTCTTCTTTACTCCCTTTGTCTGGTTTTCAGCTGTTCATTTCATTTTTCTTTCAGATTTTTGCTTCGACTGCTCTTCCGGGAGGTGTTTGGGGTAAGATCCCCTTGGGTTTTCTTATAGCACCCAAAACTAGGTCTTCTTTCATGGCGCCTAGACTATAACTCCTTGTTTAATATTTTCTCTACCTGTCCAATTTATGTTCCATCAGGGCAGACTTGCACTGCTTGCCACTTTGTCCCTAGCCCCTGCCACAATCCTGACGCTTATACTTAATGACTGAATCAAATCATGAGTAGATGAACAACGAATGACTGGGAAATCCACAGCCTGGCTTCTAGATGTTGTCATTTGCAGCATAGCTTTTGGAAAATCACCAAACACATCTCTGCCTTAGTTTCCCCAAGTTCAAAATGAGGAATGTGAGCGAGATGGTTTCTACAAATCTAAATTTCTAAAGTTTCTGTGCTGATTTTTCAGCATAATCCTTCAGGGTATCATTTCATTGGCTTATAGAATACTTTTCTGAACTTTTATGCTATGTCAAAGAGAATTGCTTCCATAAGTGAATTGGCAGCTAACAACCCAGATGTAGAGCATTTGTTTAGCTTCTAAGACAAGGCCTTGAGTTATTACTGACTTAAAACATAGTATCTGCCCTCCAGGGTTGAGATCATGGGTAAAGACCAAGTGGTAAATAATAAATTAAAATACAGATTTATTTTACCCATATTAACACTGATGGATAAGAATATAAATATTACCTCATTCAAAACTGTCATTATCCATTTTAAAAATAAGCCTAATGTAAAACAAAATACTTGAAGCATAAGAATGAATATATAATCTCATCACTATTGTTTAGATAAATATATCTTGGCCATTTTCTGTATGAACTCAGCCAGAAATTAATTAGAGAAAACATTATTTAAGAGAATACAACAAATGTACCTTTAATATAGAATGAACAACCTTGAAAAGTTATTCAAAGTATATAAATTATGTACTGATGAGAGTTTCTTCAAGGAAATTTGTACATCAAGGGAAATAAATTATTTTTTGTTTGTCTTAAATGTTCTCCTATCTTTGACCTGGTCAGGGAAGTTGTGAGATAATAATAGCTAACATTCATTTAGAATTTATCGTGTTTTAACCACTATGCACAGAAATATAGTATTTCCTGTGTACAGATTAGGAAATTGTAAAATGGAGATGGAAGCTGGGAATTGAACACAGGCTATGTGAACAAAACCCAAGTATGTGGTGACTGTCTGTACCACTCCTGACATCTGCCAGTTCTTATTATATTTCCTGCATCCAGCATAGCACCTGGCACATAGTACATGCTCAGTTTACACTTCTGGGATTAGTAAATAGACAACTAGACAGGATTCTGGAAGGAGATAGGGAAACCAAAAGTGTAACGGCAATTCAGGGAGTTGGTCAGGATGGCAATGAAATTTCCTTTATGCAAGAAACACTATCTTGGGGTGTAGGTAAAGGATTTTGACATAGAAGTGTATTTGTGATTCACAACGTCTGTATGTTTTCTTGTGTTGGTATATAAAATAGTTTAAATGTGCTAAAGTCTAACATTAAAAGTGAAATTGAGGTAATATATTGTAATTTATAGCCAAACTAAATGTGATAGAATATAAACTCCTGACAAGTAAGGATTATAATGGAAATCTTGGCAGGTCTTCAAGTATGCTACTAGAATACATCACAATGTTTTAATTTTCTCCATTTTCAGACCAAAATAATGTTAAATTAGAGTTTTTCCCTACAGGCCTTTAATCCAATAATTACAACTGAATCTGTTCAGCTTCATGTTTTTACATGGCTATTGAAATTTCCCTATTCATCAGACAGTTATTGATGGATTTGTAAAAGATTCATTAAGATGAAATGCTTTTAACTGAGCCAAAGAGAGGATCACTATTCCTCCATTACCGTTAAACTTTGTCAGGCAGGGCTTCCAAATGGTAAGAGACAATGTGATGCGGTCTGAAATCTTGAGATAATAATTATAAGACATATAGAAAAATGGAAACTTGATTTCATAGCACACTACATTGCAGTTATGTATCTGCAGTTTTCATAACATAGTTGAGAAAGGACGACTCCTGGAAGACTTTAAAATAATTTGTCACTTTGCACATTTTTCTGAACCTAAAAATGGCTATGTAAATGAACTAGTGAATTGTGCCATGAAATCAGTGTAGAGAAATATAAGTTACAAATATCTGCACATTGAAAATCTATACTTTTAAACAATCCTGGGAAAGTCCTTATATTCTCAAATATATACCTTTAAAGTGCAATAGACATGATAAAGTGGTAGATTTATGGTTTTACAAAATTTTAAAGTACTTTTGTGCAAAACATCCCATGGGATCTTCCATGGTGTTTACCCATTGACATGGCTATATTTGAAGATATCTACGATGGCGAATCCTCTCGCTAGAGATTCTGGGTCTCAGAGTGACTGCGTTGGGGTGAACCACACAGAGGGAAGCATCCAGCCCACATGAGGCATGAAGAGAGTGAGAAGAAAGATTTTATTGTATTATTCATTGAGATTGGGAGATGGGTGGTTACAAAGGCTAGCTTTAATTACTCTAACACATACAGGAAAGTTTGCATCAGGTGGAGTTGATGGGAAAATAAAAACCTAAATAATGTAACACTGACCTAGAAACTGAGCATGAGCTTCGAAAAAACACAGCAATCTGGGTGGCTAGAAATCCTTACCTTCTTGAGTTGTGAAATCCAGTTACATCTACATCCCAGAGAATAAGAAGTATTTTGAGTCACATTCGTCCAGTAAATTTCTCTGTTCGTAAGATGCCTGAGTGCTGTCAGTAGGAGAGACCACCACTCAGTGTCTAAAACCAACACAGAAATCTAAATTTACTGTTTACTGAGGAAGGGAGGGCTGAGCTTGTGAGATAGCCTGTGGCCAAGTGAGACCCGGCTTTTTGCATGGAGTGCATGGAAGCATGGAGTTCAGGCATGGATGGATTTTCGGGTACAGAAGTTAGAAAACAATCTCTAGCTATAAAGTGAGTGTTGACTGGCCATCTTTCAGAAGGACTTTCACTGGAGTAAAGATGTTATTGAGTTGGCTGGTTTTCAGAGTGTCAAAGTTATCACTGGTTAAATGAGACATGTTTAAAAGTGGATCAGACCATTTCTTCTTCTCACAGACGGGAAACATCCCATCCTTTCCTGGTTCTCATCAGACCTATGATAGAATTTATAGCAGAGTTTGCTCAGCCATGGCTCTTGGTAGTTCTAAAATGGTCCCTGTTTAATTGAGCAAGAAAAGCATCAAAGGAAACAAAATAAATCAGGTTGAAGAATTACTGAAAAAGAATTTGGGATATAGTTATTAACCAATATCCATCAGCATACGATTGACTGGAAGCAGTAGGCCAGATACCTACTAAAGTTTTGAAGGAATTGTATTGCCAGAGGAGCCATGAACAAGGACTTAAAGCGGCCTTCAGCCTCCAACCTTCCATACCATAAGGTCTTGAACTGCCCAGTGTCCACCTCCAAGGAGCCCTAGGAGAAAACAGACACAGGAGAAATCACGGAAGAGCAGGGCCAGGTGCCATGGAGAACAATGGTGAAGTAATCCCTTCCTGGGAACAGAGCTTGCCTATTCAGAGCACGTCATGCTCCCATGGGGGGGAACCCCATAATGCCTGCTTGCTGCACCCCATCACTGCTGTGGAACATAACTGCTAAGAGTCTTTCACTCTTCCTTTTGCTGAAAGGGAGATTTTAACCGTGGCTTATCCTGTTCCTGTTCCATCACTGTTGATTAGCTAGGGGAATGTGTTATAGAGTGGACCCCAATGGGAATCACATAGAAATTATTAGAACATTGCTGCCGTTTGACTCTGAGATGTCCTCTAAAGACCCGGATGTTAAAGGCTGGTTCCTCAGCCCACGGTGCACAGGGAGGTGGCGGAACCTTAAGAGCAGGAGGTCTTCGGGACATAGATGATGGTGGGACCCCAGCCCCTTCTTCCTGCTCTGTCATTTTCTGACCATGAGGCAAATGGCTCTGCTCCACCACACTCCTCTACCATGATGCACTGCTCGGACTCCACGCAGTGAGGCCAACTGATCCTGGCTGAGGTCTCCGAAACCATGAGCCAACAGACATATTCTCTCTTCATCAGTTGGTGACCTCAGGTGTTTCTTAAGATGACAGAGAGCAAACTAACAAAAGAATATACATTAGAAAAAAATCCTATATAGTCAAAAAGACTAAGGACACAAAAATGAATAAGGACACAAATATTGTGAGAAAATAATTCAGTAACATTTATTAATAAAATGAAATAAATAAGTCATGACAACCAATTAATATTGTTAGAGTGATACAGACTCTAGAGTGAGTGTCAGGTGACATAAATTATTTTAGAGATGGACAAATAGCCATGGAAATTCAAAGAGAATTTGGCATAACAATTTTTTTTCTTTTCTTTCTTACTTTCATTCTTTTTTGTTTGTTTTTGTTGTTGTTGTTTTGTTTTCTTTTAATGCAGTACTGGTGATGGAATACAGAGCCTTTGCATTGAGTAACATCACCAGCCCCTTTTATTTTTATTTTGAAAAGGGATCTTCTGAAGCTGCCCAAGCTGGTCTCTGATTTGCCATCCTTCCGCCTCAGTCTTCTAAAGTTCTGGGATTACAGGTAAGCAGCACCATGCCCAGCTTGGCATAACATTTTTTATGCCGCATTTACAGGTGACAGCTTTTCTCAGCCAAGTCTGCAGATTGGAGTTTAAATTACAAAAGCCTCTTGGTCCATTATGGACTGAGGAGAACCAGTGTGCGTCAACCGCATCTGCGGTCAGGCTGGCCCAGGGTTCCCTCGCCTCAGTCCTCTTCCTGCCTGGCGGGCTGAGTGCTGCCTTCCTGCATCCACACAAGGTGGCTACAGGCTTTCGCTCCCCAAACAGCTCTACCTTTATTAATTATTAAAGTTCTGATCAGGCCTCCAGATTTTAGACACCCAGATAGTGGCTTCACCCACAGAAGAGTGATGGGTTTTATTTATAAATGTGTTTTTTTTTAATGGAAATATGTTTTGGAATTAAAGTAAACAAAAACCACAGCTAAATTTTGCAAGCTCAAAGGCAAAGAGGAAAATTTAAAAGAACTGTACACAGAAGACAGTCTCTAAAAATCCATATTAATCAGAAAATGAAGGGAGGGCTATAGTGCTTCGAGATAGCTGCCATGGTCTTACCATCAGAAGGGAGCAGTCAGTACAAATGTAAGCAAATAAAGCAAGAGCACATTCACCAAGCTGAAGAGAGGGAGACTTTCAAAGGAGAAATGTTGATGTTCAAGTTAGGTGAGGCATATATGATGCAAACTATGAGATTCAAGAGGATATTCTGGAGTTTGAAAAGAAAAAGGAGATATGGGCAGGTGTAGCTGCTTTAAAAAAAATGATGTATGGGCCGGTGAGATGGCTCAGTGGTGTAACTGCCTGCCTGGCAAGCATGAGGGCCCGAGTTCGACTCCTGGAACCCACATACGAAAAAAGGGCCGGTGATATCGCTCAGCGGCACGGGCGCCTGCTGGCGTGCAAGGTCCTGAGGTCGACCCCCGGTACCCGCAAAAAAAAAAAAAAAAAAAAAAAAAGATGTAGGAGGGATTTTAGTTACTAAGAAATGATGACCAAATTTCAAAGAAATTGTACAAGAGGAAGACAGGCAAGATCTGAGGAGGCAGCCTGAAAAGAACCTTCTTTCAGAAACTATAATCAGGACACTGTTGATTAGGGGCTATAAAAAGTAACTGATGGAGTCAATAAATGCAGCTGGAAAGCTGTCCTTGAAGATGGAGCCTTGTTAAGCGCCCTTCATGGTGGCATGGTTATAGCCAGTAGAGGACGGCTACGCTCTGAAGGAACGTGGTCAGTAAGACACACAGTAAAGAAAGGCACAGGGACGTTCAAAACCCTGAAGGAAAGCCAGGCAGGGCAATGACTGACCGCGTAGGTCAGAGTTAGAAGCTGTCCTGATGGGGAAAGATACTCTCTGGGGGATTATCCCACTCTGATCATTGATACAGCACAAGTTATCCAAGACCTGAAAAATTCCAAAGTGGTGACGGAATTCTGCCTTGCGGAACAAAAGGTCCTAACAGGGGAGCCAGGTCTCAGAGGCATCAGCAGCTTACTCAGTGAGGAAAGTGTGGAAGGTAATTCTTAGCTGATATACACTTGGGGGACAGGAAAAAATGTCCCTAAGAGTTGGATTTCATTGTTCCTACAATTGCATAGCCAGAAGCCATGGTAAAAGCTACAGTATAGGTCCTAAGAGGCCTATTTGTCATAAATTCATTCTTTCATTCTTTCTTTTTCTTTACCTGTGTCTGTCTGTCTCTCTCTCTCTCCCTCCTTTCCTTCCTTACTTTATTCCTTCATTCTTTCCTCTTTTTCTTATGAGTTAGGTCTGTAGAGCTCATCTTCCATATTGCATTATAGTTTCAGAAAAACAAGGTGAAAAGGAGAAATCAAGCTCCAATTTAGAAGCATTTATATGCATTGATTAGGAAGGTGAGTGCCGCAGCAAGTCTTCATCCTTGCTGAAGTAGGTCGCCCATTCTCTCGTGCGGTTACCAAAGAAGCCCACCCCCGCCAGGCATCACAGTGAGAATAAACTGGGGAGAATGGGCTTCAGATCTTGGTGATTGTAAACTGAGCTCTAATGACATTTTAAGTTGTAAGAAAGGAAGGGACTCTGTACTCTATTTATATCCCGCAGATTTGATAAGGTAAAGGACTTTATGATCAAATTAAAAGCATCTCCACCTGTGTGCATGGAGGGTCTGCACTGTGTCATGCTATTTTATGTATATCTCTGGTAAGCTACATTGAATTAAATATGCCAACATCATTTGTGGCAGGAAATAAAGAGAGAATTTTCATCCTAGAATAGAATTAGGAGTTCATTTGATTAGTATAAAATTTGAGCCCTTTCAGCATCTTGTAGTGACAAAATCCAAACTGTGAGCTGTGGGTGTTGGGGAATAAGCCACAGAAGTCTGGGGCTTCTGCATGCTGGGAGTGGGGCTTGGGGAATGGGAGGGAGGGGAGCTAGAACTCCAGTTCATTTTGGTTTAAACCATTAGAGAAAATTATGAGGGAATTGCTTCTCCCTGTACTGTCTGGTTCTCTGCAAAACTTCTGCTCAAGTAGCAATCCTGGCTTCTTGCCATCCCTTGCTTATTCCTGGGAGGAGGATGGAGTATCTGACTGGTACATAGCATCCATGGCTCGTGTTTCTCCATTGACCAAAACCCATCCACTAAAAAGCAGCCAGCCTCAAGTCAAGGAGAAGCAGAAATCTTATTCTCTAGTTCCAGTGATCCTGAAGCAGGCTGGCCCGAGTTCTAGACTTGAGATGGGCAGCAGAGCCCTCACACTAACATAGCTAAAGTCACTTTATTCAATTGATGCTATCAGTACTAAAGCTGCCGTGTTTGTCTCCGCCTGGGTCTGATTTCTCAATTGTTGCTCCTCCCTTCTGGGTGTCCTGGGTTGTCACCCCAGCCTGGAGACACTGACACTGGAACTCTTTCTCCTTAAGACAAAGATTTAACCCTAATTTACATTTTCCTTTAAATAAAAGAACATTGAGTGGAATGACCAGAACCGTAAAGTGAGAAACACCTAACAAAAAAAAAAAAAAAAAAAAAAATGAGGAACACCTAGGTTAGCAGTGTGGATCCATCACGTGACCGTAGGCACATGAATCATCTTGCTTGACTTTGTTTTTTCATTTGAAAAATAAAGATAGTATCTCTGGCAATGCTATTTTGAGTCTTAAATTAGACATATAAAAAGGCACCTAATACTATGCCCGGTACAATAGGTGCCCAACAATGGATCATTCATTTTGGTAATTGGATGGCTTGCCAAGCGATCACAAGCTTTTTTGATGATATGTGGCAGTTTCTAGTGCATGACAGAGAGTTATTAAACATTAATTTCTTTTCATCCAAACTTCGCTGAAGAACAAATAATAGTACCCAAACTAAAGAAATTTCACTTTATTTGTTAAATTAATAAGTGCAACACAAAAATCTTATAAAGAAACATCTGTCAAGTGAAATTCATAAATTTCTTTACTTGGGAAGTTTTGCGTTTTGGCCCATAAATAAATAATGAAATTTATGGTACAGGTTTAAGATCACGATGGGTGGCCCAGCTGCTTCTCCTGTGCATTAGAAATGCTGGGCACCGCACACTTTTTAAATCCAAAAGCAATAGCTCTTTCCCTTATGATCTCGTTCAAGATGTAGTTAGAGTTAGGTGGACCAAAAGCTGAGTAGGGCTATTAACCAGAGCCAGGCTCTGCCTCCCCCAGTTTGCACGCTTTCTGTGGTTTATAACGTGATCAGTAACCAGGAAAGCTCAATATAAGCATCTGGGTTCAAACGTGTGCAAAATTATAAACACTGGCAGCAGCCGCAGCTCAGAGGAGGCACTATGTTTATTCAAGAATGTGGCATGATAGTAACAGGCTGCTGGTGTATGATTTCTTTCTTAAGGCAAAATTTAAATGACCCGTGTTAGAAGTCTTTTATTAAATCCTCACGCACGTGTTGCTTATTTGATTTTTAGAAGAAATCAATGAGAAAGAGAGGTGAGTCAAGGGGAAAAGGGTAGAGAGGATTAAAAAAAAAAAAGCCATAAAAACATGAAATCCACTTTAGGAATTTTTTTAATTCGTGAAAGAGTAATATTACTGGGCCAAATGATAGTCCCTTTATAAAGAAAACACTATACCATTTCTCAAAGTATTTCTTAATATGCATCTAAAGTTTCATTGTTAAAGACTCAAATTTTCCAAATCAGAGAAAAGTATTACTTCATGGTTCCCAAGTTTCCAATCACTTAACGTATGAAACATTGAAGCCGAGAGTCAAACGCTCCGAGTGGAAAGCATCTGTTTGATGTCGGCGAGGTCCCTGACAAATTCAGTGTTAAAAGACTCTTTGTGCTGCTCTTTGAAAATACATCACTTTATAATAAATCTCTGTGTTCTGACGGTCTTGGGGAGGAGGTTCGCTTTATAGACTTATGCAAGAGGCATTGTTTGCCACACCTGGCTCTCCATGAGATGAGAGTGGCAGATTGCAAAATCAAAATTAACGTTCAGCTTCAGGTTTTGCCGCTGACCTAAGAGTGTTTATTTTCTTTACCTGCAGAACATACGTTCTCAGAAGAGGGAACTCTCTCTCCTGACCTGACTTTTTGCTTCTTCTCCATCTTGAGAAAAGAAGATATCAAATTACAAGAGACACAAAGGATTACAGTTGTTAGAATATTAATTATGAAAGTGGCTAAGGCTGTGTCTATACGGCACTAAGTGGATTTTCAGATTATTGGTACAACTGTTTCGGGCATTGTGAGGACTTGCTGATTTGCACCAGGAATACCTTTCATAAGAAATATTCTATTCTATCTTCACAGCATGAAGCTATAATAAAAGCAAATAGCTCACTCAGAAATGAAGACTATTATGACAATTAATAAGATATCTAAAAGCACACTTTTTTAAAAAATTGTATTACATGTTCACTGTAGAACCTTTAGACACCACAGATAAATACAAAGGAAATTATCCTCACCATCTAGAAATAATCACTTGGCTTTCATTCATTCTTCTTAAGACATACAAATTCACAATACACTGATATGTATCAGTATTTTAAAAAGTAACCTGAATCCCTTCTTAGTCAAGATTGTGATTCTTTCATATACCATGGTGAGAATCCCTTTCTCTCTTTTCCTCCCTCCTTCTCTCCCTCCCTCCCTCACATGTGTGCATATATACACACATATATTTATTTTAATGGTTGCAAAATGTCTCATTTTGTATATAGATAGCCCACAAAAACCATCACCTGGTCAAAGAACTAGACGGTCACCAATGATTCATGCTAACCAACAAATTTCCCTATTTCATTCCCTTTCTCTCCACTGTTATGAGGTTCTTGGCTTTTTGTCATTCTCTTCCTTTTTAAAAACTAAACTATCCAATGTACACACATACACGTGCACAAAACATGTGTCTTATTTTCTGTGGTACTTGGCCCTTGTAAAAATATTGTAATCTTGTTTTGAAGAAATGGCTTTCTTTCTTTTATAACTCTATATTATGAATTTTTTAAGACTAGTCTGTATTATTGAGTAAAACTCACTTTTGTGTAATGTTACATAGTATGAAAATCTCACTATTTAGCCATTCTGCCATTGATGGGCATGTGATTTGTTAGGGCGTGTGTGTGTGTGTGTGTGTGTGTGTGTGTGTTGCTCTTATGAACACCTCCTGACATGTGCAAGAACACCAAGGGGTGAAAATGCTAGACCATAGATGATGATGATATTTGGCTATACAATAAAATGTCAAGGGGCCGATGAGATGGCTCAACGGCGTAGGCGCCTGTCTGGCAAGCACGAGGGCCCGAGTTCGACTCCCGGAACCCACATACAAAAAAAGGGCTGGTGATATTGCTCAGCAGCACGGGAGCCTGCTGGCACGTGAGGTCCTGAGGTCGATCCCTGGTACCCACAAAAAATAAAATAAAATGTCAAATTATTTTCCAAAGTGGATTCTACAAATTTACATTATCAAAGTACACAAAAGTGCATGAAATTACTAATTGCTTCATATTCTTGCACACTATATTTTCTTCCTTTTTTTTTTTTTTTTTGCTTTAGCTATTCTTGTGGGGTGATAGTGGCGTAGCACTGGGCTTTAATTGGCATTCCCTGCGTGACTACAGAAGCTAAGCACCTCATGATCTTCTTACAGACTTCAGGCATTCCCACATCTCTTACATACATTGGTGCTCAGATCTCTTACCCACACTGGTCTTTTATTTATTTAATTGCAGGGATTTTAACAAACATGGTCTGAGTTTGTTGTTCCATAAATTTGTGGCAAATATTTTCTCCCATTCTTTTTTATTTTTATTTTTATTTATTTATTTTTTTTTTTTGTGGGTACCAGTGGGTCGACCTCAGGACCTCTCGCGCCAGCAGGCGCCCGTGCCGCTGAGCGATATCAACGGCCCCTTTTTCATATGTGGGTTCCGGGAGTCGAACTCGGGCCCTCGCGCTTGCCAGGCAGGCGCTTAAGCCGCTGAGCCATCTCACCGGCCCTCCCATCCTTTTTTAAAAATGTATTTATTAGCCCATGTTTGTGATACATAATGACTATTTCCATTGTCAGTATTTGGTACATGACATGACACATTTTAACTCTTTTTCTTACGTTTCTCCTCCCCTATCTTCCCATTTCCTCCATCTCCTGGTCCCCTTCCCATTTCCAGTACATCTATTGCCCTGTTTTCTTTCTTTCTTTATTTTGCTCTTTATTTATACTTTGGATTCCTCATATAAGAGAAACCATACAGTATTTAAGCTGTATATCTGATTTATTTCACTCAATATTATGTTTCCAAGGTGCATCCATTTTCCTACAAAAAGTTCAAAATTCCTTCTTCTTTATAGCAGGGTAGTAGTAAATTGTGTATAAATACCACATTTCTTTATCCATTTGTCTATTGATGGACATGCAAGGTGCTGCCAAGATTTGGCTATTACCAGTGTGAATTGTGCCGCTGTAAACTTTGGTGTGCATGTATCACTGTAATATGAAGTCGTTAACTCTTTCAGGAAGATACCTAGAAGGGGAATACCTGGGTCAAATGAAATTTCTATTTTTTATTTTTTCAGTAATCTCCACACTAATTTCCATAATGGTTGTACTAGTTTGCATTACCCCCAACAATGTGCAAGGGTTCCTTTCTCACTACAGCCTTGCCAGCATTTGTTATTATTTGATTTTTGATTCTTCCTGGGGTAAAATAGAAGCTCAGTGCTTTAATTTGCATTTTCCTAATGGCCAGCAATTTTGAACATTTTTGCATGTATTTATTGGTCATTTGTACTTCTTCTGAGAAGTGTCTATTCATTTCAATTACCCATCACTTTCCCTATTTTTTCACTATATTTGGTGCCTTTTGATGAAAGCAAACATAATTTTAACTTAATCCAATTTATTGATATTTTCCTGTTTGTATTACATCAGTTGTGTATAAGGAACATTTTTCCTGTTCTAATGTCAAAAGATATTCTTTGTTTCTCCCAAAAGTTTAAATATATTACCCTTTATATTTATGTCCACATTCTATCAAAATCGATTATTTTGTGTGTGTGACATAGTAGGAATCACAGTTCACTTTTTTTTTCTATACAGATATTCAACTTACATAGCACCATTTACTGGAATGGCTACTCTTTCCTTCGACATGGCTGTCACCCTTCTTACAATCAGGGATCACACATGTGTAAATCCATTTCTTTCCCTCCCTTCTGTTAGCTTTCTTGTAATAGTGGCTCAAAATGTTAACTGTCATCATTTTGTGACAGGTCTTAATGCCTGGTAGCATAAGTATTTCAATTGCATTCCCTTTCAGTTTCTACATACATTTTAGAAACACCGTGTCACTACCTACAAAAATATGCTGACATTTTAATTGAAATTGTATTGAAATTATAAATGAATTTAGGTAAAATTGACATTTAGACAGATAATAGAGACTTACTTTTTCATGAACATGGTATATATTCCCCATTGCTGTGGAACTTCTTTAATTTCCCTCAACAATGTTTTTGGTTTGTTTTAGTTTTAATGTAGAGGTCTTGTATATTCTTAGTATATTATTCCAAGATATCTGCTTTTTTATGCTATTGTAAATATATTTTTACATTTACTTTTCTCTTTGTTTCTAGTGTGTACAATTTGTTTTTATTGATCTGTTATGCAGCAAACTTGCTAAGGTCATTTACTAATTCTAAGAGTTTGGCCATAAATCTTTCGGGTTTTCTGTGTTCAAAATCATTTTATCTTCCAAAATTGCCATCCTATTTCTTCCCTTCTAATCCTGAGGCCTTTCATATTTTTTCCTTGTCTTGTTGTAATAACACATCTAGTACTTGAATAGAAGCAACAAGAGTGTAAGACCTTCCTCTATTCCCAACATCAATGGGAAATATTTTAATAAATCACCATCAAATAGGATGTAGATATTTTATATATACCTTTTATCAGACTAAGGAATGGCCAGAATCTAAGAGTGTTTATCATGAATGAATGTTGAAGTTTATCAAAATATGCTTCTGCATCTATAAAGACAGAAAAAGTGAACGAAAACCTGCATGAGTTTGTTCCTCTTTTATTTTAATGTGATAAATTACAGTGATTGAGTTTTTAATTTTAGCCCCACTCAGTCATGGTATCTATTTCTCTCATGCATTGCTAGATTGGTTTGCTAATATATTGCTTAGATTTTTTCCATCTATTTTCACAAGGTAAATTTGTCTGTCATATTTTTGTAGTATTCTTATCAGGTTTTTCTATCAAAATTTAACAGCATCATAAAATGTGTTAAGAAATATTTCTGTTTTACCCTTTTCTAGAAGAGTTTTTTACAGTACAAGTTTTATTGCTTCTTTGTTTAGGAGAATTCTCAAGTGAAGCTATTTGGGCTTAGAAATTTCTTTGAGGTTATTTAATAACTGATTCAATTTATTACTAGGTAACTTTATATTTTCTATTTTTGCTTGAGTTAGTATGCTATGGTGAGTATTTTTAAAAACAGATCCATTTCACCTAAACTTCATATTTATTGACATACGATTATTTATTATTTTCTCATTATATTTTGATATTTGCACAAAATTTAATACTTTTTCCAGAAAACTATTTTCAGCCTTATTTCTCTCCTCCTCTCCTCTCCTCTCTCCTTTCTCCCTTCCCCTCCTTCCTTCCTTCCTTCTCTCCCTCCCTCCTTTCTTCCTTCCTTCCCTCCTTCCTTTCACCAATCTTATTAGTATTGCTAAAACAAATGTGTAATTTGTTATTATTCTAGTTTGTTAATTACATTGGATTTCTTAATTGTCCTTTTCAGGTGTTTTATATCCTTACTTGTATTTTGTTCTGTTTTTTCTAGTTTATTTTTTAATTGTGTTAAAGTCTTTTGCTATGACTGTTGATTTGTGTGGTTTTGATTTCATTTTAGTATTTGTTTTACATATGCTGGGGCTATGTCAATAGATGTGTACACACCTAGAATTGTGTTTTCTTAATTGGTGTCATGTTTATTATTAGGAAATGTATGTTTCTTGGTATGAAATCTATTTTGGTTGATTTTTACATATCCCTACCAATTATGTTTTGTTTACTATGTTGATAGTGCTTTTTCTACCTTTTGGCTTTCAACCAGTCTGTATTCTTTTATCTTTTTTCTGTTTACTTATTTTTCTTTGCACTTCAGTGTTGATAGTTGCTGCAGAGTGTCTGCCAATTTGCCAAGACTTACCCAGCTGTGTCCAATTACATTAAAGCTATTTGTTAAATTCTTAATTTTAGCTTTTGGTTTTTTGGTTTTTAACTTCTCTATTTCATCTTTGTCTCTTGAGTTAATTCTCCCTTGGTAGTTTGCCAGTGCTTTAGAACTGATGTTAAATTTGTCTAGGTTTTCTAATTGTTCTCGGGGGCATGGTTGTGCTGTCATTAGTCTGGAGCTATTACTGTATTTTTAAATATGAATCAATCAATCAATTAATTAGTTCAAATATAGAACAAAAATTGAAAGAGAATGAAATATGAAGTGAAACAAAATATTTGTAGAACAAATAAAAGAAATCTCACAAAAGTATATGTTCCACAATAATAAATAAAACTCATGAAAGAAGGGAAATAACGACAAATTCATCAGGGGAAAATGGTATATTCTGTGAAAGCCAAATTTAAGGATTAAAGTCAAATGACATGCTGCAGGATAGGAAAACAAAAGCTCATGTTGTGATATTTTGTAAAAGAATTTCTGAACTCAAAGGATAATCTAAAATTCCAAGTGAAAGATATTTACCAGCTTTCAGGGAATGCCAATTAAAATCGCAAGAGATGCCACTTCACACCCACTGGAGGGCTAGAAGCAGAGACATAAATGGCAAGTGTTGGGGAGGATACAGTAAAGTGTAGCAAGAGAGAGCTCTGACACTTTCGGTGGAGATGTGAATTGTGTGGCTGGTGTGGCTGCATTAGAAAACTGGAAGTTTACCAGATAGCAAAACATAGAGTGACCATGTAACCCGGAGATTCCACTTTTAGCTATATACTAAAGAGAAATGAAAACTCTATCCACATCAAAACTCATACATGAACACTCACAGCAGCATTCCTCCTAATTGCCACGAAGTGGAAAAACCCCAAATATCCATTTAACCAAAGAATGGTTAAATAAGATTTTCTATACTCTCACAGTGAAATACTACTGGAAATAAAAAAGAACAATATTGTAATACCAGTTATGATTAAAAAACATCAAGCTAAGTGAAGGAAGCCAACCAGAATGACCAGATAGTGTACGATTCCACTTATATAATGTGTTGAGAACAGGCAAATCTGTGCAGACAAGAAATAAGTGGTGCTTGACCAGAGCTGGAAGGAATGGCCAGGCAGAAGCACTGAGCGATTGCCAATGAATGTGGGATTGTGTGCCTGGTGATAAAAATGTTGTAAAACTTGATTGTTCCGATGGTTGCACAACTCTGTGACTATATTAAAACCTACTAAATTGTTTACTTTAAAAAGATCAATTACATGGTCTAAGAATTATGTCTTGATAAAGCTGTTACATAAAAAAATTTAACTATAAAAGTATTGAATGTCTCATGGGAAATACCTAGAAATAGAATACACTAAAAGATGTGGTCTCTATATGCACCAATTCTCCAAGATGAATGTAATTACTATGTACCACAAACACATAGTAATAAAAAATTATAAAAAGAATATACTAAAAGAAAACCTGTAGAAAAACAACGAATAAATTATAATCCCAACAAATTTATACTCAGAATATCATTTACCTTTCAAAGCAACAGAGCTGGAGATGTGCAAGGGTGGGAGAGTAGATGTGTGTTGCCGCCTACTGTAGCAAGTTAGCTCCAACGCGTAGCACCGTCTCTCACAGGAGGAAGATTATTCATCATTCACATGGTAACCGGAAATGGGTGTACTTGGTCAGGAGGAAGACGAGGTGTGGGAGACGAGGCTACATCTCCTAAGGCAATGACTTGGGACACTAGTTCCTTGCATCACGTGTTTATACTCTTCCCTGTAGCCTTACCTTTATCATTTACATTCTCCTGGTAGGAAAAAAGCATCACACATCTTTGTCTTTAAGAACATTAGGCCAGAAATAATGAGCATCAACCCTAGTTGCATGTCATTGATGAGGACTGGTCACATACAGGAGGCCTGGTGAGTGTCACCGCAGTTCCTCCATAGCCACTTTTCAATAAGAGTCGGACGAACAAAAATTTTGGAGGACCACTTCATGTCTCCTACCAAATATAACTGATTAATTTTTTTAAAGTTATATAATAATCAAGTAACAAATGGATCAGAATAGAGACCTCAAGATGGAGGTAAAAGAGAAAGAAATGAAAAGAATGGAGCATGATACATGAAAGAGGAAAAGGAACTTACTTTATGTTTTAAAACAGGATATGGGAGGAAGAAAATTACGATAGAATTTAGAACCCAAAGGATGGAGTTATATGAGAATAACTTAGGTGTGAGCATAATTATTACATAAAGGTACTCCAAATATCTATTTGACGAGGATGGAGAAGAAATGAATATATTCTAAAACTTTATTTATTTATTCATGTATTGAGATACAAGATAAAAACAGAATTTTTATTGGGAGATATTGGTATATTTTACTGGGGTATTGTTTATTTTATTCTTTGAAATATTCAATAGGAATATACGATTATTTAACTGGAGAAAATATGCTATTATTTAAAATGAAGCTATAGTAGAACTTTAAAATACATATTCGTAATTGTCAACTCTAGCTCAATAAAGTTGGGGAAAATATTTGCAAGTATTATGGTTTAGACCTAGGATGACACCCCCCCCCCAAACGTTCATGCATTCAGAGGCAAGGCTCTGGGAAGGTGATGGGGTCATGGGCGCTGTACTCCTCAGTGGACTGATCCACTCAGAAGCTCAGAGCTGACTGTGCTGTTAGGAGGTGGCCTCTGGTCGGAAGTGCTGGGTGTGGGGGGAGGGGTGACCAGAAGCTGTTATCTGGCTACCCGGCTCCTGCCTTCACCCTACTTCTTGGTGCCATGACGTGAGCAGCTTTCCTCCACCCAGGCCCTTCCACCATCCCCTTTCTGCCTTGGCGCCAGCCACCCATGGGCTGAATGTGTGAGCTTTATTAAGCCTCTCCTCCTTGAATTCTGGGTTTTGTGTATTTGCTCCAAAGGATGAGAAAGTGGCTAAGACAAAATGCAAAGAGTAAAGTGAAGCAGCAGGGTGCTAAAATGTAAATATATACATAAATTCTTTTTTCAAATTGTAAAACAAAGGCAAATTGGTACAAATCCAAAAATTGCCCCTTTTTCAAAACATGAGAAAATTTAAAAAGAACAAACATGAAGAAAAAATAAAAATTAAATGATAAAGCCAAGTAATACACAACATTGATTTAAATCATTGCAATGAATGCAAATGTATACTTTCTTAAAAGTGAAAGCTAGATTGTTATTTTTAAAAATCTATAATTAAGACAAAGATAAAAACATACCTGACAAATACAAAGAGAAACTAAAGTGGCAGCACAAATAATGCAGTGAAATTAAAGGTTAAAAGGACAAAAAGAATAAAGGACAAAAAAAGTCCACAATAAAGAACACACTAGTGCCACAATTTATGTGCACCAGATATCACTGCAGTGAAATAGCTGAAGCTCAACAATTTGATATCTGTAGAATATTTTCAGAAACATTTATGTTCTTAAACACAAAGCTTTAATTACTTTAAAAATGATTCTTGGGCCGGTGATATGGCTCAGGGGCATAAGCGCCTGCCTGGCAAGTGCGAGGTCCTGAGTTCGACTCCCAGTACCCACATAAAAAAAATAATATAATGATTCTTTAGGCTACCTTTTCAGCATAATCATTGAAATATAATTCAAAGGTGAGTCACTTCTTTTTAAAATACTTAAGATTGCGAGTCAAAAATACTCCTTAATTAAGAGATATGCCCTGGAGAGCTCTTGGGATTACAAAGAAAACATAGGAAGGGATTATAAACAGTATAGAAAGCAATAGAATGTAGAATACTTTATATCAGAATTCACAGGGCACAGAAACAACTGTGTAAAGCAATAGCTTTACATGTCTTCATTACTAGAGAAGAAAAACAAAAACATTAAGAAACTTGCTACCATCCTAGGCCACCACAACATGATATGAATTAGTTGAAAATACATTTTTCCTATAATGTGCTTTATGAACAGCTGGACGCTGAGAGCTTTTGTTATTTGCTCTTGTTTATTTACCCTCGATTTGTACTGCACAGCCACGCCGTGTTTACCTACTTGGACTCGCCATAGCCCACTTCCGGTTCACCGAACTTCACACCTGTGGTTGTGGGACACAGGATGGAGGCTGACCCCACGGTCTGTGGGTCGGCCTCTTTGCAACACTGGAGATGGGTGTAGGAGTGGGCTGGGCGGTGGTGATGGGTGGGAGACTGGACTGGCCTGGCCTTTCACTTGTCTTTTCTCCTGCTTGGTTTGTGAAAGGTCAGCATGCGAACCACTTCAATGCCTCCCACTGTTTTCCTCTGCGTTTTACAGCGCCTGTGTGAGCTCCAGGAGGGAGCACATTCATTGTGCATACCATTCAATTTAGCCTCTACTAGAGCAAATGATTATAGCAACCTGGAGGAAAAAAACTGGAAAATAAGTCCCTGATGTAAAACTGGTCACAGGGCCAAAACAGTAGTGCCAATTATGATTTCAGTGCTTTATACAGGTTCCTTTGCCAATGGTCTTTTCAAAAATATACAATTTATTGTTGGGTAAGGTGGGCATATTAAATAATTTTTTTCTTTGCATTAGAAGTTAACATTGAAAGTTTCCATTCAGTTGTGTTAATTTCACTTTTCTGTTGTTGTTCTTAGATGAGGAGCAATAAATTGGGATAAGAAGTGAGGGTGCCTGGAGGGGCGCCTCAGCATGGGTGTGAGCCCGGGCATATATAGCACTTTCTATAATTTTCTAGCTAATCTTTCTTTCCTTGATTACATGGGTTACCAGCGGCAGGGCTTTGTATCTGGCCAGCCAGTCATTGGAACAATAAAGGCTGATTACCTTCTTCTTAGGTTGAATTTGGAGAACCAGGCCACATAAAAACTGTGCAGTAGAGATCAGAATACCTACTCCTACCTCAACAAGTTTTTGAGGAGATGAATCATGAACAAGTAAATGTTAAATCATGATTCAAAAGATGTACAATGGTTTCTTATATAATGACAAAATATTGCAAAGCAGTGCTTGATAGTCAGACATAAGCTGTAGACACAAGTATTGGGGTACAATTGAGAGTATGTGGAGGATAAACCATTCTGCGAAAATGTTCCATGATATGGGCTGGACAAGAGAAGGATCACAGTAAATTTATGGATGAATTACTTAATGCTGAAAAATTCCAGCCCAATTATTCTTTGAAAATAACCTCCAACATTGCAGAAAAACCTCCGTTTTTAGGTGGTAGTTATCTAGGAGCATTCTTAAACCCCAGCATTTCTCCTTAAACCAGTGTACGAATTCTCTTTTTGTGTTTTGCAAAACCCTGTAAGGAATCCTCTTCGGTATCACAATTATTGAATCAGGAGAACACCAGCTCATTTCAAACAGGGCCACTCAGTCCCCCCTGACAACATACCACTTATTATCTTATCAAAATGTACTCATCGCATAAACTTGGGACATGTTCCTAAAGAGCTAATAACATGACGCCTATGGCCAACATCAGTAACGACCGAACAACTGGTCAACCCTCGCACCCTGTTCCCTCCAAGTATAGAGGTTAAGCCTGGACGAAGCCACAGAAAGCCGAGCCTTTCCCAGACCAAGAAAGCTGAAAGCATGGACAGTGTATACTTCTGCTTATTTGTTAAGTGCAACTATGCCTTTGGAGACATTGGTTAAATCATCTTTGAAATGCCTTTAAATTCTATAAATGTTATTTATAGAATGCTCCTTTAAGGGCCTCTGACCATTCCTTCACTTACTTCTTCATTCACTAAATATTTGTTCCCATTTTACAGATGAGGAAACAGGCAGGTAGAGGATAATCTTCAACAAATCATTTGCCCAAGATCACAGGCTCAGCTAATAAACTGGAGTAAAGGTTTGAAGTTAGATGGAAACAACTCCAAAGCAATGTTCTTGCTGCCATTCAGAGGTTCCATCAGGATCACCTCAGTCCCCCCTCCCCACCATTCCTCACCACTAAGTTGGAATTTTCTGTGGTAGGACCTAGGAATCTTTCTTAACATGAGTTCCATGTGACTTTGATGTGTTGATCAGTTTAGGAACAACTAAAACACACCACGCTAGTTTTCAGACTCTCAACACAGTAACTTGTCCAAAACGTTTCTTCCTTTGAAAAACACTTCTAAAGGGGCTGGTGAGATGGCTCAGCGGCTTAAGCACCTGCCCGGCAAGCGCGAGGGCCTGAGTTCGACTCCCGGAACCCACATACGTAAAAGGGGCCGGTGATATCGCTCAGCGGCACGGGCAACTGCTGGCACGCGAGGTCCTGAGGTCGACCCCCCGGTACCCACAAAAAAAAAAAGAAAAAAACACTTCTAAAGCACCTACTACACACCATGCATTGTTATAGGCATGGCAGTGAGCAAAACAAGAACACTCCAGCTCTCATGGAGCTTGCGTTCCAGTGTGGGACTGAGGTGGGTTACAGGTGATGGGCAAAAACACGGTAAGTTCTGCAGTATCGTAACAGGTGGTTAGTGCCAAGACAGAAAATAGAGAAGTGTAAGGTGATCATTGAGACTGAGGTTGGGGTATGTGTTGGACGTGGTGGCCAAGGTTAATCTTCCATGTAGAGGTGATGTTTAAAGGAGATTAGGAACTAGGCAAGTGCTTATCTAGGCAGATGGACAAGCCACACAGAAGCTCTAACGCTTCCAGGTGTGTACCTCATGCATCCAAGAAACATATAGGAGGGCACACAAGAGGAATAAAAGCCAAATTCAAAAAGGTAAAGTAGGGAAGAGCCAGGTGAGTTCATGCTGGGCCTTAAAAGCTATTATGAGCACTCCTGCTCTGAGAGAAATGAGATAGTTGCCAAGTTTTAAGCAAAGAGTTGCATGCACTGATAAATAAAAAACAAAGACTTCCATTTAGAAAGACTAGAAAGTTTGGAAAGACTCCTGCATAAAGGCAGCTGTTTTTCTATGTTATTCCGTGAAAACTGTTACTGAGTGCACATCAGAGGAGGCTTCATAATTCTTTAGTCACCCATCCATTTCATTCAGTCATTCACTGAGCAAATATTTATTATACCCACACCCTACCCTGTGTTAGGGGCTGCGCTAAGTGCAGAAGGCTTTATGGGATTTATGACTCGGCCCCCAAGGTGCTCACGGGCCTCCGCAGCAGTGTATGTGGTCCAGCTCGCCTGTGAAGTCATCGTTTACCCTCAGCCTAATTACTTCCATTGTAATTAAACCCCCTTTCCTTTGGCCGGGAGTCAGTAGGTGACGTCACCAACCAAGGTTGTCACCAGCTCTACGTCTGTGACAAGCCCTGGTCCAGTCTCTTCAGAAGGCTTATTGGAAGAGGAAGATGTTTTGGGCCCTTGTTTGTCTGAACGGGAGAGGGACTGGTGGTCATCCCTGGAGAAGAGGGTGTCAGAGAAAGTGGAGGGCAGGAGCAGCAGGGCCTGAAGTTCCTCTTGTCTCCTGGAAGTGACAGTAGGGGACAAGAAAAAGCTGCCCGGCACTATCAGAGAGCAGGAGGGAGAAGAGTCGGTGAGCTGCTTTGACTGAGGCAGGGTATATTTTGAACTTATTTTTACTACCACTGAATAAGGACACACTTCAGAGCAGTAGCAAATCACAGGCTGGAGGTGTGCCAGGAAAAGAAGAAAAAACACAGTGACTAATTCTTTTTAAATGACCCAGCTCGCAGACTTCACAGGTAGTGGAAACAGTGTTGTAATGCACAACACAACAGAATAGGAGTCACCTGGGTTTCCTTACTCAGAAGGTAAACAGGCAGGGACCAAACCCTGACTAATATCTTACGTATGCTTGCACAGAAGGGCACCTTAGTGGTCACGTCTAGAAGATGTCTTTAGTACTTTACATCTAGGTCTGTTGATCTATGTTAAATTTATGGCATGAATTATTTTTGTTTTATAAAGACATCAGTCCAATGGATGGTCGGAACATGTTTTACCTCCCTCATCTAATTTTTATTCACAGAGAATTAAACTGACAAACTGAATTTTGTACTTTGTACAAGGCGTGTTAGCTATAAATATATCGTAAATCATAAGTATAAACTATGAAGAAGCAGAAAATGTCTAATAGAGAAGCCATCATTTTAAAATATATTCTTGCATGTTTTTCAAGAAAGAGGAAAAATAACAAAGTAACTAGAAATTGTAAAAGTACCAAAACTCATCTACCAGAAGTGGCAAGAATATGTAAGAAGGGTTTTTTGTTTGTTAGTTTTGCTTTATTTATTTTTGTTTTTTTTTTTTGTTGTTTTTTTTTTTTTTTGGTGTGTCTTGCTTTGTTATACCTTGATGGGATATAATTCTTGGTTGGGAGCTTACATCTGATAGAAAATCAAATCTCAAGCTTCAATACCGCTGATGGCAAATGGTACACAAAGGCTGGACCCGGTTGTCTCTTGTGTTGCTGCAGAGTTGAGCTGGAGGAGCAGCAGCGCTTGTAAGTGTACCCCAAAGTGCACTTAGCTCAGCACGAGCAGACAAACATGAAACGCATCTCATCTCAGGCAGCAGACTTGGCACAGCTGTGTGTTTGCTTAGGGGACGTTTTCGAATGACATTTCACGAAGACCCGATGAGGTTCACAAAAACAAAAGCACAGGGGCCCACAGGGCGGGTGGGTTGGACGTGTGGTCACTGATTCAAGCTGGTGGGAGTGTTTCTCTTCCAAATTATTCCTTCACCATTTTCTTCATTGCTAAGTCAGCGACTGACCCCATCAGTTCCAAGTATCATAAACTATTGTGCATTGTAAAGCACTTAAGAATATCACCAATTAAAAGAGTATACATCTAGTTGAGAAACATAGAATCGATTGACCGTGTTTGTCTTTAATGTTTTATAAAATTGAAAATCTGGCCCCTTTCTTCCTTCCAGACTCACTGGCCTGGTATCAGACCACCTTCCTCCGTGCAGAGGTGCACAGCCACCTGCCAGGAACACATGCCCGGCACCACAGATAAACCAAAAATAAGCGTTAAAAATCTCTCAGCAAAAGCAAGATGCTGGTGTCAGGCATGAGGTGGAACTTCGGCCACGAGAGATCAACAAGTTCTTTCCACATTAAACAACCATAAAGATGGACAGATTCGACATAAGCAATCATCCAGTGACCTGGAAATCTTCCAAGGTTTCTGTGAAAAGCAACAGCTTTGTTGCAGCAGGAGGCTGACTTGGAGTGGAAGGAAAGCAGGATCATCCGCTCCCAGCGGCCGGTGAGAAACTCTCAGCTCTGCTTGGCCACCTGCCAGCCTTGTTGGGTGTGAGCCCTGGACCAGGGATCCTGGAAATAGCATCACCACGCAGGCTTGATAAGCACCACGTGCTCCTGGCTGTCTAGAAACTGGGCCTCATGCATAGAGGCCTGAGAGGGTACAGCAAAAATAAGAATGGACACACTTGACAACACCCAGGCTTAGAACATACTCCCAAGCCACAGTCCCACTAAGGGAGCCATGCCTCACCATCCCTGCTGGCCACTGAGCTGTGCAGGCACAGATGACCCCTAGGAAGCCAGGCTAAAAGATGAAATAAGAATGTTTTTAAAATCATCTGAAGGCCGGGGATATAGCTCAGCAGCACAGCAGCTGCCTGGCAAGCAACAGGTCATGAGTTCGATTCCTGGTACCGAAAAAAAAAAATCCTAAAATCATCTGAGAAGAGATAGCCGTAGCTGCCCATTGCAGGAATGACAGGTCCCTTGCCATCTGGGCTACTTACACTTTAAAAAAAAATAAGAGAAAAGGAAGTAAACAAACAAAAAGCAGTAGTAACAAAACCCTTAGGAGGGAAACAAAAGCACAGAAAGACTTGTGTTGTCTGAAGTGTCCAGTATTTAATTAAAAAAAACAAGGTGAAACATGCCAAAAAGCGGAAGAGTGTAACCCGTACTCAGAAAGGCAATAAGCAATCAATGAACGTTTCCCTGAGATGCCCTCGAAGGTGGATTTAGCAGAAAAACATTGGAAAGCAGCTACTATTCATGTATTCAGGGAATGTATTCAAGAACAGAAAATTTGATGACAAAGACTCAACATATAGGGAATATCAACAAAGAAATCAAATCTATTTGAAAGTACTGGATGGAAATTCTGATTTTTAACACCATGCGTTCAGATTATTTACTGTATTTTCCTCTCCACATGAGCTCACTTTCTGAATAATTGCAAAGTTAAGTAATGGGCTGGAGAAGGTAAACATTTTAAAAGTCCTTAAGAGGAGGCTTAACTTATTTGATACAAGGGCAATAAAACCATAGTTCACATCAACATAAAATCCTTCTTGTATCTATCACATGATGTCATGGGTAGCTGCCAACACACACTTTTTGATGTAAGACTTTTTCAATATACTTCATTCATAATCAGACCCTTCAGTGTGATATCACTTTTTCCCAAATCTCTGAATAAATAAATAAAAGTATGTTGACTTTGGTTTAATTGTGTTTTTCTTAGACACCTGATGACGACAAGGTGGGAAGATTCAATTCAACAGTGCAATAGAATTAAGTGGCCAATGACTGAGGAGGTGGACACTTTAAATTCTGAACTAACAAGCTTAATTCCTTCAGTATTTATGGTCTGACTTTAGGCTGGTGATGTGCCACTGAATTTGTGATCCAAAGGACGGTTCCATTTGTATATTTTTCTCCTCCAACAGAATTATATCTCTCTGAGCAAGAATTATATTTTTTGTACCCTTGATCTCCTATACCGGTTCTTACATGTGACATGTGTGTGCCTATCTATCATCTATCCTTCTATCTATCTATCCGTCATCTATCTATTTATCTATCATGTGCCTATCATCTATCTATATCTATCTACTTATCATCTATCATCTATCTTTCATCTAGCTATCTATCTATCATCTATCACCTATCTATCCATATAGAGAGGAGAGAGAGAGGAAAGGAGAGGGGTGGAAGGGTGGAGAGATGATTTTTCTGCCTGACTAGCTGAAAGGGATGGAAATGGATGGAGAAGAACGTGGGTGTAGAATTAGAGCAGATCTTGAAAATGGACAGGAATTAGAAGAGAAATGCAAAACAGCGGGAAGGTAGAGTTGGCTGTTTCGGGCACCGTAGACGGCACGGGCAGTTCACAGGAGACGGAAAGTACACGGCGCGGGAGGAACAGCGGCCTGCTGAGAGCCTCGCAGGCAAGAGGAAGGTGCAGAAAGAGACCCAGAAATGATAAAATAGAAAACATGGCTCTTATCCTTTATCTGAGGATAACCTGAAACACTTAATTTTGCAGTTTTAGTATCTAAGTGGTTTTGTTTTCTATGTCAAGTTTCAAGGATTCATAGTCTCTCTATGTGGCAAAGGGATGGATTTTCCTGATATTATGAGAGACCAGCGATAAGAACTCTAAAGTTCACATGCCCTCCTCTTACAGAGGCTTTGAAAACTTATTTTAACAGTGATTATTATTATGAATAGTATATACTGTTCTTCAAAGGATAATTCTCCTCTCCTTTGGATCACCCAGTCAGTATGAAGGATTCTTCCTAAGTTGCTCTTATTGGCACTTCAGTCTCAGGAAAGTTGTTACATGAAAGGGCTTTTCAAAAATCGTTTTCAGCTCTTTATTCTCCTCTCCTTCCCCTCTCTGCAGTTCGAACCTTGACTCCCTTCCCTCTTTCTGTCTACTCTTCTTTGTTATCTTTTGGAAATTTTCTTAGGGAAAGCAGAGCAAACTTTGCTGACTAATCTCATCTCACTTCTGGTGTCTTGACCCCCACGTCTACCATGCAGGCTCTGATATCCCTGTGCGCTTCCTGGAAATTACTGTCCACTGCTTCGGGAACAATCCTCCTGCCTCCTGCCAGGCTCCTACCTTCCTCAATGGCAAGGACTGTGCCTTCCACTTCTGCATGTCCAGTGGAATCCTGTATGCTGTAGACAGGATTATTAACTAAATGCACAAACAAGAGAAAACCATCCATAATTTTCTACCCATTCAGAAATGTGAACTATATTGTATTGACTCTAACTTATATTTCTATCATTCTATTTTTTCATTATCAAGTGAAAATAACAAAGTCAGTTTCAGAGAACATTTCACTCTAAGAGCAAATTACTAATTGCTATGGTTTGGATCTAAAATGTCCTCTACAAGCCCACATGTTAAAGGCTTTTTCTCCACCATGGTCCTTCTGGGAAATGGCTGAACTATGGAGAATTAGGATTTCATGGAAGGTCTGTCAATCATTGAGGTGGTGTCTTCAAAAGAAAACAGCGGACCTCAGTCTCTTCCTCATTTTCTTTAACTTCCTGGCTCATGATCAGTTGGACAGTTTGGGGACAGCATGCATGCCTGCTGTGATGTGCTACTTGCTCACAGGCCCAAATAATTGGGACCAATAGACCATGGACTGGAACCTGCAAAACTGTGAGCCAAAATAAACTTCTGTTCTAAGTTAATTATCTCACATATTTTATTATAGTGATAGAAAGGTGACTAACACATAAATCTACCTTAAATATTAAGGGTCTTAGTTGTAAGTAGATCAAGAACATCTCATCCATTAAGGTGAGATATAGGTAAACAGACATTGAATTCTAAAATTAATAACATCTTAAATATAAAAACATCAATATGGAATGAAATATATGAAAATATATTATAAAATTTAGTATATGTTTAAAATAATATTTTAAATATCAATGCTTCCTTAAGGCTCAGTGTTCTAGACTAGGTCCCTAAGACAATTCAAACAGCTCTCGCATCTTTCAATTTTATCTTTCTGCTATTTATAACTACTTTTAAAAAGCACAATGTAAAAAAAGAAAAACCAGAATGAATAAAACAATAAAAGCACAGTTTAAGTGTATTTTTCCAGAGAATTGAAGGAAAGATATGATCTATTATCTATCACCTTAACTAATAGATACGGGTAATCCTTATGTAATTTTTGAAAAGTTTACGATATGGAATATATAAAATTATGTTTACTACAGCTCCTACCTGCCCCCGCCTGGTCTTTGAAACTGGGCTATTTCCTATCCAATTTGCCTCTTATTAATTCATCCTTCAGCTCGGCCTTCCTGAAGAAACAAAACATTAATTGGACTTGCCATTGTGTCTCGAGCTATTTTGGTGACAATCTTCTGTTACAGGGAAATAGAGTTGCTAATTCATTGCTGCAGGAAATGAAGCCTAATAGCCTCACATCTGGTAAATTATGGCCTTCCTACTCCTTGAAGCGGCACCGATGCACATGGCATTATTTGGAATTAAGAAAAAACAGAGAAGGAAATCAGTTTTTACATTTGCTGTGGACGCTTTAAATAAAAACATAAAGATTTACAAGCCAAGAACATTTTCTTTATAAAAGCATCCATTGTCTAAGACATAGATTGAGTCAGCCAGAGGATAAATTAAGCAAAAACCTTCCAGTGTCTTATGGAAACCCGGAGAGGTCAGCGCAGCCCGTGGCGCAGGCCCTTCCCCTGGGGGTGGAGCCCTGCGCAGACTGCGTACAGGTAGTGAGGCGCGTTCTTAGGGCCCTGGGGAAGTAGCAGAGGAAGACTGATTTTGCTGTCAGTGGGGATCATGTTGCATACTGGCTGGGAAATTGGGTTCAGCCCCACTTTTACATGAAACCTAGATGGATCAGTTTGCAAAGGAAGTACAGACCAGTGGAAGCATGGGTGGACGATCCCGAAGGACACATGCAGAACCAGCAGCCTGGCCGAAGCGTGAGGAGAGCGCAGGTACAGACACGGAGGCGCCTCTCCCCAGCTAGGGTTCTGACGCAGAGGCTAGTGGTGAACCATTTCTGTCGCATCGCTACCAATTTACATCCAGGACTTGTGACATCACCTCAGTGATGACCCTCTCTGTCACTCTCCAGTTCACAAAGCAAGAATACACGGATGAGCACATCGGCAAATGGGAGGGTTTCAGCAATGCAAGCAAGAAGTCTGGCAAATGAAGCCTAATATTCAACAAGGACCCTCATCTGTAGAGGCGAGGGACATTTTTGTCTCAGAGGGCAGTGGACACCCAATCACAACACAGGACTTACTTCCACCTAACCCTCCTAATCCCCAGTGCGAACAATTAATTACACAAGGGGTCATGCTCCTTTTCTCCGGTATTTCTATCAGAGATGTTGACACGTGTCCATTATGATTCATTTTGACAGCTCCTTTCACCAAGCGCTCAGAGTGTTTATTGACTTTGGTGAGTGATTTTGATGTTGTCAGTGGGGTATAGCTGAAATGTTCCCTTGATCAAAGATCACAGAAAGGAGCATGTGCTTAGGCGGGGAGAATGGGAAAGAGATGCTGTCAATTTGGAAACCATTCTGCTGATCCAAACCTGGGACTCGTTCCACACAGATAAACAAACAGGAATTTAGGTTGTAAATGTAATTAGTAGACTCTAAGGCCAACAGTTCTGATCAGAGCTGAGAGAGGTGGAGGAAGATAGAGCCTGTTAAGGTCCTCACACATTTCCTAGTGTCATTCCTTATTTGGTTTGGGCCTCAATCATTGCTATGGTTTGGATCTTGAATGTCTTCCAAACACCCACGTGTTACAGGTATGGACTCTAGCTTGGTACTGCTGGTAGGTGGTGGCACCTTTAAGAGGCGGGGCCTAGTGGGGAGTTCCATAGGTCATTGGGGGCGTGGCTGTGAAGAGGACTATGGGACCCCAGCCCCTTCCTTTTCCTCCTTTTTACTTCCTGGCCCTGAGGTGAGAGGTTTTGCACTACCACACACCACCGCCATGATGTGCTCCCTTACGATATTGAGCCAAAATGAACTTTCTTTATAAGTTGACTCTCTCAGGTTTTGTTCTATTGTCTGGACGCTAATGTACTCACTAAAGACTTGTGTTCAAAGTTCTGCTTACTGGAAGGCGTTTAACAAATTGGTTTAAATGACAAACATTTTTCTCTAATCTCCCTCCATCTCTTAAAACCAAGAATTGTCACTGTGACTTTTTTAATATTCAAACAAAACTTTGAAAATTAAACCCATTCATTGCCATATGTCCAAAAACAAATCTTGGGACTTCAAATAACTTAAAAATGCCAGTTCCAATGTTTTAAAGGAAATAGATGATTTTTGTTCTTCTTTAAGTTTTGCAGAAAATGTGAGAATGCAAGAAAAATGTAAAATACATAATATAATATCTGAGAAGTTCAAATCTATGATAATTTTTCAAATTGTTTTCATATTTATGTTCAGGTTTTATTTTCTTGTCAAACTTACCATCTGGCAAGTTCCAACATCCCCACATTACCTGCAAGAAAATCAAGCTCTAGATGATTGTATAAGTTGCTTTTCCAAGTCTCCTGACAAAGTCAGAGCCAGAATGGTGCTGTGCAAATGGGGAAATGGTGTCCATGGGGGATATGGGACCTGTCCAATCTCAGCAACGAAGCTGGGTTGGAACTCAGAAAGCCTGGCTCTTTAGTTGGCATTCTTGCCCACTGCTTTTTATCCCCTCTCTGAATACAGTGAATTTTTTTCTTTCTCCTTCAATATCGAATACACATAAAAAGCACTAATCAGGGTTTTATGGATTTGGAGGAAGGGATGCCCTCCTGCCTTCATATCTAATACCTCATAGCAGAGTTTTCAATATACCCACTACTAACATCTGGGGCTGCAAAATTCCTTGTTGTAGGGAGTTGTCCTGTGTAACATAGGACGTGGTGCCTCCTCAGTAGATGCCCACAGTGCCCACAGTTGTGACCATCAAAACTGTCTCCAGACACTGCCAGCTGTTCATGGCAATGGAGGCAGAGGGAAGGCAACATCCCCCTGGGTTGAAACTCCTGGCCAAGGGCACGAAAGAGGAGGTGCAGCCCCACAGAGGGTGTGGTCGGGAGCCCTGGTCCAGGAATGCAGGGTGGAGGGTGTCGCAGCCTTGAACCTGGAGAAGGACTGTGCATGTCCTCCTCCTCCCAGCTGCTAGGAAAGTGCTTTTGTGGGATGATATCGTTGCAGCCAGGCAAGGTCACAAGTGTGAGGAGAAGAACTGCGATGGAGACAACTGTGGGGAGGCACTCAAGACAGGAAGAGGATCACATACTAGGCTCTGTGCTCCCCAATGATGACACTGGTGCACTGGGCATAGCCCTGAGCAAAGGAGTAAAGAGTGAGACTCCGTCCTGATGTCTCAACAAAGTGGAATGCTGCAGTGGTCCCGGTCAGGAGCTGACCTCGGGATGATCTGCTCTGGCTGGTGCAGTGACACTGTGCATGAAGGAAAACGCAGGACACACTTATCTTTCAGCGTGGCAGACATTTGTGTGTTCCGAGTCACCTGAAGCACAGCGTGCGGGACTTGGCTGCTGGACGAGGAGCCCCGATGTGCTCATTTATTATAACAATGAGGTCATCAGAGGACCCATAAACCCAGCTCGCTCTCCAAGTTCAGGTCTGGTTTGTTATTCAGATAATGGTTCCAAGCTTATTTAACAAGCCAGTTTTGACAAGTTGGATTTCTTTATGGGATGTTTGTTTAATTGTAGTAGAGCCATCCCATCATAAAAGTATTTTCAACTGTAAAAGATAGAGAAAACTGAAGTCGAAAGGGTTTTTCACAGTGAGATTTATACATCCTTCAAATGAAGACTTTCCGAGTCAGGTTTCCATTAGGAATATAAGAAAAATCTCCAAAATCTGCAGAAACATCTCTGAAAATCAGAAAAAGAAATAAAAGCAGGGTAGGAAAAATTAGAGAGAGGCTTGCCCCTTTAAGGCATTTCAAGATCATTGTAAATCTGATTATAAAGATACCAAACATCTTAACTTGTTTTTCCTATGACGCATGGCAGAATAGAATAAATACTGCATGCATGAATAATTCTCAAGGGAAGTCCCCAGCAATTTTTAAAAGTTTGAAAATGAATGTCACTTTTACCATGTCGTAGTACAGTGTGAAGTACATGGGCTTTGGGGACGTTCACAGTTAAATCCAAGTCCCTTCTGTATCTTCAGTGACCTAACTTTCCTGAGCCCCATTTCCACATGTAAATACATTTAGATACATTAGATATTCCACTTGTAGATAATTAGGTTTCTAGTGCCTAAAAAGGACTTTTTAAAAACTTAGCAAAATACTTGCATTGGAATAGAAGCTATTATTATAATCTTATTATTTTTAATATCTTTATTGGGGCCAGTGAGATAGCTCAGCGGCATAAATGTTTGCCTGGCAAGCGTGAAGTCCTGAGTTTGACTCCCAAACAAACAAACAAACAAACAAAAAAATATATATATCTTTATAATACTCATTTAGACAAATGGACACTTTTCCAAGATTTGAAGTTCCATTTTATTCTTCCTCCCGAGGTACAATTGTGCCTATTTTACTTACATATATACAGGAGTGGGAGATGGGAAGATAAGTATTTACCAGTATTTCTGGAATTATGTTAACAAATTGCTTTTTATTGTATTACACATTCTGAACAATGCATAGGAAAAGCACGCAAGTTAGTTTTCATAAGCATCAAACCACAAATGATTGTTAAACACAACACATTCTCATAGCTATTGAGTTCTAGATAATTTGAGGAAACATCGGTCAGCTACTTTGAGATGCACTGCGAAGAGATGTTGACTTTTTAAAAAGGCAATAGTAATTAATTTTAGGTACCAACTCAGGGTGGCTGAGATGGAAACCTGATGGCTCCACCCATGGCCCCTCGCTACTACCATACTGGGGCTGATGCGGCAGCGGAAGGTAAGTTGGAGGGAATATGAATTTTACCTCAGCAGTAGTGAACCAAGGGAGGAAACCCAGCCCACTGAAAACACTAACATGAAATTAATGGAAATAACACTTCAAAATAGCACAGTGGAAGGATCCACACAGTTACAGTAGCAAACAAGATTAAATAATCAAGATTTCTATTTGGAGTGATGAATTGGTTTGGTTTTTTGTTTTGTTTTGTTTTGTTGTACTTGTCGTTGCTATTGTTTTGTTTTGCTTTGTTTACTTGAGACAAAGTCTAGCTTTGTTGCCCAGGCTGATCTCAAACTCGCATATGCACCACCACTGCCAGCAGATGAAATTGTTTTGATCCTAGATAGAGATGGCAGCTGTCCAATGTTATGAGAGAATGTGTCACATATCACTCAACTGTGCACTTAAAATGGTTGATTTTACATTATGCAAATTGTTCCTCTCTCCACGGATGGATGGATTAGAGGATAGATAGGTGATAGATAGATAGATAGATAGATAGATAGATAGATAGATAGATAGACAGACAGACAGACAGACAGACAGACAGACAGATAGATAGAAACAGACTCAGAGCAGGGGAAAAGGACTTTGTATAATTTTCTTATATGTTTAATATGTTCTTTGGCCTATTACTCTGGTTTTCAATCTGTATATATGATAATTAACTTCATAAGGTCTTATAAGATAGATAAATGAATCTGATACTGGAAAAATAAAAGGGGAGTGGGGGGAGATGGGAAGAGGAAGGGAATTGAAATGTGTTGTGTACATGTACCAATCCCTACGGTGAATATAGTCATTATGTACTGCAAACGTGTACTAATAAAAGTAAAAATATATATACACACACATTGTAGAACACCCACCACAGTCCAGGCAGAAGGCTTCAGGTCCCACAAGCAGCAAGGTTGCTGAGGGTAATGACGGCCACGTGGCTCCAGGTAGGCCCCAGGCCTACAATCTCTCTCGCTGGGGAGCAGAGAAGGACAGCTGGGGCCCAAGAGCTGCAGGAGGTTGGTTAGTGGCCATCCCTGAAATGACGAACCAGGCTCCTGGACCAAATCATTTAGGGAGCTAGAGTCAGGATATTTGCAAATGGTGAGAAAATATCTTAATATTTTAACCCCAAGGATTAACACTACTGAATTTCACCCTGACTGGAACCAAACTCCATTTAAACTTTCAAAACAAAGCAACATAGCCTCCTTCATATCAAGGGCTGCCCCAGTTGGTGCAGTCAGCCAAAGTCGCTGAGAGAAAGCTGAAGGCTCTGCTTTCAGGATCATGCTGTGAACTCGACGCCTGCCCATGCCCAGTGCACTGCACCACACCGAGGACCCTGTCTCCAAATAAGCAGGAGCCGCCAGGCCTCCTCATGGCCACACCTGGGAGTGAATATGCATGGGAGTGAACGGTGCCCCTTCTGCCTCGTCTCAGTAGCCAGAGCAGGGACGTGGCACTCTCCCCACCAGAAGTGGAGCTCTACCACAGGCTCTGAATAACACATTTCCCATCTCCCCACAGTCAACCCTCAGCTCAGGAAACAGCCAAGGTCCTCAGCTCCAGGAAGCTCTGCCTGTCCTGTGATGAAAGGTGACAATGGTAGCTCATCTCACTGGCCACCACTTGTGCTCTGGAACCCTTCCCTGTAGTGGTTTTCCTCCATCTTCTCCCTTTCACCTCCTTTCTTCTTCATTAACTAAATCTACAGTAGAACTGAGGAAGGAGGACAGGAAGTGAGAGGAGTGCATGCTTTGTTATCTTCCCAGAGGCATGGTGGGATGCAGCACAGTGACATAATACCATGCCTTTGCTCACCTGGAACCCTGAGTCATCCCACTTTCCTGGGGGCGAAGTTTGGTTTCTCACATCAGAATCTCTATAGCCATGACAGTGGCCTCACTGCTGAACCTGTAAGTTCACAATGAGCCTCTCTTCCTCATGACCACAGGGAAAGAGATGAGCAAAGACGTCAAGGACCTCCCGAGGGAATGATTTAACTGTGCTTCACAGACGGTTAACCCACTTGAAGGAAATACTTCAGTGGCTTTCCTTGCCACCCACTCAGCCTGGGCCCAACACAGGTGGCCCCCAGGCAGAACTGAAGAAGTCACCTTTGCCTCCCTGGAGATGATAGGCAGGTGACAAACAGGAAAATGGAAAGATAATTCATGCCATGTTTTCAAGGAAGTACAAGTTCAGTCAATGAGATGGGCACTACAAAGTACAAAGAATGGCTGAAACCTAGAACATGGCAACACCAAATCCTAGCAAGGATAGAAGCAACAGGAAATGCATTCACTGTAAAATGGCACAGCTACTTTAGAAGACAGGCAGTTAGTTTCTTGCCAAAATTAAACACACTCTTACCATGTAATCTAGGAAACATACACCCTGATATTTACTCAAAAGAGTTGAAAATGTATGTCCACAGAAAAACTTGAGCATGAATGCTTATAGCTACAGAACTATAGAGACAGTAAAAGATCAGTCAGTGCAAGGGGTAAGTGGGGGATGGATAGGCAGAGTACAGGTGATTTTTAGAGCAATGGAAAGTCTTATGGTGTTGTTATGGTTTATATCTGGATATCCCCCAAAACCTCACGGGCTCACAGGTGGGACTGTGGAAGGGGGAATGTATCACAGGGGTGCTATAGTGAAATGTGCTGTTAGGAGGCGGGGCCTGGTCAGAAAAGGCAAGTCACTGGGGTGTGACCTGGAAGAGTGTTTCTCCCATTCCAGCCCCGCCCTTTTTTCTCTGCTTCCTGGTCACCATGACCTGAGCAGCTGTCTTCCTCCAGGCCCTTCAGCCATGCTGTTCCCTGTTCAAGCCTGCCGAGCATGGGCTGAAACTCCTGACACTGTGACCCAAAGAAACCTCCCCTCATTTAGATTGTGTTGTCTCAGGTATTGTGTCTGTGATGAGAAAGTGACCAGGACAGGTGTTATAATGGTGAACCCATGTCATTCTACATTTGTCCAAATCCACAGGACACACAAGACCAAGAGTGGCCTCTTAAGGGGGATTGAACTAATCGTGGACTTTTCTGGACAATGACACGTCCAAGTGGCCCCATCAGGGGTGACAAGTGTGCCACTCCAGTGGGGGTGTGAATTTGGGGGAGGCCGTGTACGTGTGGCACAGAGGGAACACAGGGAATCTCTGTCCTTTCCTCTTAATTTGCCATGAACCCTAAACTGCTCTAAAAATTGTTAAGGGTTAAAAAAAATCCCCTTTATTTTAATTCATGTTTTAGTAGAATTAAGTTTTTAAATTAACACATTTGTTTTACAGTGCTACCAGGCTGGCTGTTATCTAAATCATTTTGCTTGAACTGGGTCAGAAAATGTTAAGGGTCTGTGTGCCTGAGTGATCCGCATGGGCTGCCTCCCTTAAGGGGAGAGCATGAGAACCTGGGCTGGCCGGGGCTGTCTCCTGATTTGCTTTGGCTGGTGGAACCCTCTTTTGGAGGTACCAGGCCTGAGGGCTTCCAAGGACACAATGGTAGAAAAAGAAGTAGGTGGCAAAGAAAAATTCAATAACCAGCGGAGTCCATGCCTGACGCTGAAACCTGATCATTACTTAGTCCACCCATCACTGCCCTGTCGCTGCCATCTGAGAACTGGGAAAGCCCAGGAGAGGTGTCACTATGTCCAATGAGGGATGCATGTGAAATTATTTTGTAAACTATAAAGCACCATACAGAGCTGTTTTGGAGTAAGGGTTTGGGGTTTTTGGTTTTGGTTTTGGTTTTGCTGTACTGGAGGTTGAACCCAGGACGTTTGCACTGAGCTATATCCCCAAGTCCACCCCTTTTTTGAGCCAGGCTCTAAGTCATTAAGTTGCCCATGTTGGGCTCAAACTTTGGTCTTCCTGCCTCAGCCTCCCAGAGTGTAAAGTGTAGGTAAATGTAAAGCGCTGTATATTGTATTCTGATCACAGAGTGCAGACTGTGTGGAGATTCTGTAAAAAGAGAATATAAAAGAAACAGAGCTCACAATTCTTGTGCTCCAGGATCTCATAGATTAATAGGGAGCAAAGGGTGGTAAGAGAACTAGTTCAAGGATGCAACAAACCAGCCACTTACAAATCCACAGGCCATGAGGCTAGGGTGGGTAAGACATCAGAAAGAAGCATTCTACTGAGGCGAAGTTCTCTGATTCAAGTAAAAATTTACTCTCAGCCCTGCTTCTTATCTCCTTTGTTGTTTTTCTTATTATTTGTTGTTTCTTTCTTTCTCTGTCTCTGTCTCTCTCTTTCACGTTTTCTCTTTCAGCTCCGATTGTCAAGCCCTTCTATCACATTGTTTTAGTTAACGCCCACAACAACTTCTGTCATCCTGATTTTATAAATGAAGACACTGAACTTCACAGATGTTAAATAATCACCCCTAACATGGTATAATTCAGTGACCAAACTCAGGTTTAAACCCAAGCACCTCTCTGATATTAAGCCATGGGGCCATCTCCCTTTCATTCCCTTTTGTCCAGAGGGACAGACCTCCTCATGGACTTTTCTTCAGCTGGACAAGAAATAGCATCCAATGGCCAATCCCACTGCCGCAGCTCCTGGGCACCCAGAACCAGGGCTGGTGGAGCTGTGGGTGAGCAGCAAGGCCCCCACGCCACTCTCCTCTGAGCCCGAGAGGTGCCAGCCTATTTGAAGCAGCCAGACACCGTGGCATTATTGCTGGGATCCATCGGAATGCTGCTCAGGGACCATGTTTTGGTTCTCCTGCTGTAAAAGCAGTGCCAATAATGACAACAGGCCAAGACTGTGGCGGGTTGTGCTCTGTCCTTCATGGCAGTTGTTCTCCCACCAGGGCACCTCTCCAGCTTCCTCCCTCCTTGTGGCCTCAGATGCACCAGCACCTGCAGTTCGCACAGCGCCTGACTCAGTGGGGCTCACAGAGTGCACTGTGCTTGCTCTTTACAGGGCATCGAGGGCAGCAGTGACACACAGTCCAAGGGCACAGACACCCGGGCTAAACTGCACATCCACCCTTTCCTCGAGTGGCTGAATATCCCTTTCTCCAGTTTCTTATCTGCAACGTGGAAATTGATACACCAGCTTCACAGGGCCGTTACCCACTTGAATGAACTTGCACAAAGCGCTCAGCATAGAGTGAGAGTCAAATAGCTGTGCTTACTGTATTATCTAGCACAGTAGTATTTGGTGTTGGAAAAGTAACAACAAACAAAAAGGAAAATACCCAAGTAAGCATTTCATATTTAATAAATTCCCAGTCCCTCACATAATGCAAGGTCACAAGATCTCAGATCTAAACACTATCAGCTTACATTTCAGCCTTCTCTGATCTGTTAGTTGTGTCCTTTTATTTTTATTTGTTCATTTGGATGATTTGGAAACACAGGAAATAAACAGCAGGCAGATATTTGAAAATAAGTGCCGCCTCTCAATCTTCTCTACCGTCTGCTGCCCTTATTCTGTTGGGGACATTTGTCAGCTGACTTCCCTCGTGATTCTTCAGTAATAGTAATAATACCTACTGTGGTGGGTATTAAGTACCCACACCTCCTCTTAATACTTAGCTGGTTTCTTGTTCCCTTGTAGATGTTGCCAAATCATCTTCCCTTTGCACAAAGAGAAGAGCCCTCCGCCATCCCCTGAGCTGTCCACTTAGTTTCTAAATCAATCCAAGTCTTTTTCTTATACAGACCTAGGTTTCAAATTAAAATGAGCCATTTGGGGGTTACGAATGTCCTCATGTCCCGTGCATACATGCAGAGAAACTTTAGCATCTTTATTTCATTGTAAAACACCCTCTTCTATCCAAAGTCTCTCCTTTCTCAGAGCAAGGGTGGAAAATAAGGCCAAAGAAACTTTGCTTGTGTTTTTCCAGGACGGGTGATAGTTTAACCATAACTGAAATATTCTTCATGTGCCAGGCACTGAGGAGCACGTTCCTCCCACTACTTGCTCTTTGTAAAGCTGTTTGCTTGTGGCGGAGCACTGGAGACCCACAGGTGGGCGCTGCCGTGCCCTTTGCGCCCTGCAATGGCAGCCATGCTTGTTTTTCCTGACACTGCCTTGCACTGTGGCCCCCTGACCCTCGCACCCAAGCTCATTCGGGCCTGGTGTTCCCTCCTGCTGACCTCTCCTCACCTCTCCTGGGAATGTGAGGTCCCTGAGGTCTTGGTGTGACTCCAATTTGCCCAGAGTCCAGGGACTCTGCCCTGAGGTCTGTAATCACGGGGCACGTTTCCCACCATCCATGTGCTCCCTGCTGGTGATCTCAGGTTCTCAGCAATGTCACCTGGCACTGGGAGCAAGTAGGAATGACAGCCCTGTGCATGAGACCCACCCAGGAGCCAATCACAGGGTTTAGGAAGAGCTCGGCTCACACCCCTTCTCTGCCTGTCTGAGCGACTGTTTGGCACTGATGTTAACACCTCCAGCTGGTGCCCTGGTGGCCTGCAGGATCCTCTTCTTCCAGAGTCCCAAGCCTAAACGTGGGGCTCTGCCCTCTTCATTCCTTCAGCACAGCCTCTTTTTAATCCTCCTCAACTCTCTTCAAGCTATATTTGAAGTCAGATTTCATCTTTATGACAGCCACTGAATACTGGTGGGTACAATGTTGAATGAATATGTCCTCTGCCTCTAATCACATAAGGGAGATATTACAAAAATATGTGTTTTACACTTAATGGGAGAGAGAGAGAGGAAGAAGACTTCCAGGGCCGCCCTAGCAGAGCTGTTGACTTTGTCTGACAGAGGGGCTTCAGGGGCACACGGTGGGTTTGGAGGCACAATCTGCTTCTAAGGTCAACTATGGCCTCTGGTTCCACCCAGAAGGTGTGGACAGCCTACCTATCCCAGCTTCTCCATGGAACTCAGTGATGAAGAAACTTCCAATCCACTGCCTTTGACCGTTCCTTTCTCCTGGTTCCCATCCGGGGAGAGAGAGCTCACAGGAGAAGAGCTCCTTCAGGAGATTCTGACTGCTTTCTCAGCACATGGGCTGGGATGAAAACAGCTGTTCTCCATAGCATTGTGACATTTTTTGGTCTTTGCAAAATATACAAAAGCTGGAAAGAAAAAAAGAGGAGTGGGGATGGGAGAGACATTAAAAAATGAAGGGGGCAGAGGTATCCCCCTCAAAAATGGGTCGATTCTGATATTATGTAAAAGATGCTAGTATGAAAGAATCCTGCTACCCAAATTTATAATTTTAAGTTTCGTATGCCTGGCTCACAGTTGAAAATGTAGCTTCTCTTCTCCCAACTTTCTCCTCTCCTGCAATTTGGCAGTGCACTGCCATCATATCATTGGAGTCATTGTTTTCCTCATCTGTCACATTGGGTTATTTACTGAAATACAGAATCAGGAAATTCACATTGAAATTAAACATCTTGTTTCCTATGGCTGAAAGCCAGAAAGAATTTGTCTTTGGAAGAATGATTACAAAATGCAAACCAGTGTTTTTGTATAATGTCTTCCCTGGTTAATCTCACCAAGTGATTCGTAACCCATTATGACTCAACAACTGGACACATGCATATACATAGAAATAAATAGCTCAGGTATATTAGGAATAGAAGGAAGATCTATGGAAATGTCTTGCATTTCACAGACAGCTTCCAGATTAATAAGAACCTCAAGTCCGAAGAAGAGAGAAGACGCCCTTGAGGAGAGGATGAAGAGGTGCCGGCGTCGCAGGAAACTCGACTTCTCCCCTTTGACCCCAAGTACATGTTTCCATGTGCTGCATCTTTAGCACCCAGCTCTGGGAAAACTCCTGAGAAAATACCCAAACTGTACATCACCTGCAGTGCAGCTTGACCATTTTTTCATTGTTTGCTTCTCGAGGCCACCATGGAAATGGAGAATTTATTGGAGAAGGCTGAAACAGTAACATTGCATGACAGATGCCAACGTTGAACTGTTTGATGGAAGGGAGATGTCCTGGATCCACCCACACCCATATTAACTTCACCATGAGATGTCCCTGGGAGGGATGGCAAACATGTGACATCTCTCTGGGAGGACACTGGCCTTTCTCAAAGCTGTCAAGTCTCTATGACTTCGACTTTTCCTTGGCTTCCCTTAATTGGTCAAGATCCTTGTGGCTTTTCTTAGATTTTACTCACCCTTTTCCATTCCATCCTTGCAGAGATGCCTGATTATTTTCCTAAGTCACCTCATATCCATCTCTGGTCTTCTAGGAGAAGAGAACAAGGTGGAAACTCCACGCTTTGGCATCCAAGAAGCAGCCTATCGCAAGCTCTTATTATTTATCTCTGTGTCTTAGTCATTTCCTCCTCACTAAGACACAGTACCTGACACCCACAGCTCCACAGAGGAGAGGTTCATTTTAGCTCCCAGTTTCAAAGGTCTCGGCCCCCACATGGTCGGCCAGCTCCAAGGCAGAAACAGCGTGGTGGAAGAGCCTGGAGAGGAAAGATGCTCGCATCCTGGAGGCAGGAAGCAGAGAGAGAGGGAAGGGAGGAGATAGGGAGGGAGCGAGAACCTTCTGAGTAACATCCCCAGGGACCTCCTCTTCCATCAAGCCCCCCCAACAACAGCACATTCAGCCACTGAACTTACTGGCGGATTAATCCACTTATGAGTAAGCGAGCATGGCCCAACTACCCTCCAAATGTCCCACATCTGAGTGCATGCACATCTGGGGGACATTACAGACCCAACCCACAGCACTCTGTGAACAAAAAGAAGCCCCTGCTCTTGCCGGGGTGACTCATCTAGTCGTTGCTCCCCAAAGATCCTCTCCCCGCCATTATTCCTTGCAGCTGAGGCACGCACACTTTGTCTTTCAAACCTCCTCTTCCTTCAGGTCAGGTTCACATCTCTGCAGTGACCTTTCTGGGACCTGAGCTGAATCCAGCCTCCTCACAGCGCTGGTTCCTGAGCACAGACTCCGATGGAAATGAGCAGGCAGGAGGTGGACTGGGCCATGCTCTGGAACCCACATCGTGGGGAGGGAAGGAAGCACTACGGTGCTGAGGGAGAAGGTGGACTGCGGTGTGATGGCCACAGAGCTGCAGCCAGTCATCCTGGGAGTCTGGAGCTGGGATGCTCTTCCCAGAGTTCTCTAATTGAGGCAATTGTACGCTACCCTTGCCCCAGTCTAAACTTCGGGTGAAGCAGCTTCCTTCAGCCAATGCCAATTTGTGGATACACCAAGCACTCTGAGAAATCAACACTCTGCTCTTGGGGAATGAGTGATTTTGAATAATGCCCTGGGCACCAAACTGGAGCACTCACTGCAGACCCGTGAGCAGTCCCCTGGCCTGTGGCTTATAGCTGTTGAGATTTCAAGTAAGTTTCTTTACATGCATGCCTATGTCCCCAGAGCTTATTTTATAAGAACAGAGGAAACAGAATATTCTAAAGGTGTGTCATGAGGTCACTCTGGCTTTGTCTCCCTAAGATCCCTGAAAGGTCACTTTTCTTTAGCTTGATCCTCTGGAGTGCCAGAGACTTCCTTCTCTGCCATCGGTCTGCTCCCTGCTTTACCTGCCAAGCCATAGCCAACAGTCATTGTTTCACACCCAGGTCTACTTGTGTGTTGTGTTCACTGCTCTTGGGCCTACAGTATCAAATGCAGGAACTCCAGCCTGGCATTTGGCAGGTCTTTCCAATGGGCCTTCCAGAACCTCTCCCCAAGGTCTCCCAGGTGCCCAAGCCCTTCCCTACCCAGTGAATGAATGCTGCCATCTGGCTACCTTGGCCTATTCACTTCCTATAATATGTTCTATAGCCCCTCTTGTCTTTAAAACTGCTTTTTCTCTTCACTGATGTGCCTTTTCTTTCAGGTCTCTCATTGGCACACAGTTGGTATTAAATCAATATCCAAAACATTGCAACAATAAATTAAGGCACATGTGATGAATGTTTTCTAAATTCTAAAGCAGTTCTGTGTCCATGGGATACAAAGAAGATTGTATGTGGCATCTCGGGTTCATGTATTTATTATTTATTGGGTTCATATGAATAAATACATGAACCAACCATAATGGATAAGAACTTTGAAGAAACCAACCCATACAAGTAGCTGGAATTCTGCATGTGGGGCCAGGAAGAGGCCTTTCTTAGCTAGAGGATGTGCAGGCTTCTGCATCATTCCCAGCTGTTACGCAGTGCAGGATCCTTGGGACTCCGCATTTCAGTAGACGGTCAGATCTTCAGTCCTGACATGGCCAGGGTAAGGAAGGTGTACCTCGGCCACAGTGGTCAGTTTGCCTGGGCATTTAACACAAGGGGTCCCAGGGATCTTTGCGACACCTGCAGGGGGTCTTATCCATCAAGCAGGCAATAAGTCAAGGGGACAAATTGGTAGAAAACCATCACTCTGAAGACGATGGCTGCTTGGAGGGAGGTAAGAGAAGCTAACCAAACACCATTCTTTTATGAGTCACTCTTTAAAGGTCTTGCTTAAATTTTTTTTCATTTTAGAAAATTATAATTTAAAAGCTTCAAACAGCCCAGGGAAGTAAATTCATGCATACTTCCAACATTAGTTAATATTTACTAAGAAATCATAGGTTACAACAAATTAAATTTCTTGGCTCTCTCACCGAGGTTTTCTGGCCAACCATGTAGTGACTGTTCCTACAGATAGTTTATAACTCTAGTTTTTTACCTCTCTAGAGTAACTAAAGCATGAGTCAGAAGAACTTGGGATCCATGTAGTTCTTAAGTCAGGCTCTTTGGAAAACAAATTTGAGGGTGGGCAATGGATTGATATGAACAGGCAGACACTGGATATGCCTTCCAATAACTGGGAAAAGTGAGTTAGATTTCTCTTTGTTTGAGGTGGAATTCCTTCGTGTAAACCTAGGCACTCTCAAAGAAATGTTTTACGGTCCACACTGATGTTTATTTTGGACTCTATTTCTCCTTCAGCTTTCACTTGTGACCTTAGGAATGAGCTCACAATTGGAAGCGAATCTGTCTTCTGTTCCTACTGTTAAATAATTACCTACCCACTGAAAACCACAAAGACTAACAGCAGCCTCCTCCCAAATAGATGCTTTTGGGAATGGTATAAATTGCATTGATGATGCTCGAGGGTTTCAGTTCAATGCTGAATGATTCCAATACGGGTGATTTGATTCCTAGTAATAGAATGCTTCCTCTTTGCAGTTTTGCTTGGTCGCATGCAGGAAGTTTGGTGAATCTGACCCATTGTTTGCATCTGGGATGATGGGGAATGAAGGACATTTGGTCCTGATTCACCCATATGTGTTTGGCAGTGCCTCAGATAGAGGTCCTGTGCATAAAAAGTGGCCCCAGAAGTTATTCTTAGACTCCTAGATATGGCTCCCGGTCTTGAGAATCGGGTAGGGCTTTGGACTGCTGATTGAGTCAAGCAGATCCTGATTTGGCATATCTCTTTTGTGGCATTTATTTGGTATTGATTCAAAAATGTTTGGAGACTTCAAATGTCAGACTCATCAAAGAGAGGATTAGCTCTCTTGTACTTCATTGATTGGCTCCTTGAACAGACTCCAGCTTATCCAAGTTGAAGCTGACATTTCTGAAATTCTCTGGATGGGATGATGAGGGCAGAGGGAGCTAATGTGTGTTTACTCATGGGTTTTTTCATAAACTTTTATTAGGTGCTAACCACATGCTGAGTCCAGTGATGCAAGTATAAAAATCACTGATTCCCCAGACAATGCCATGAAACCCATTTCATAGATGAGAAAACTGAGTCTCAGAGAGGAAAAATAACTTTTGACTGGAGGTGGTAGGAAATGAAAAGTCTGAGGTTTAAATTTAAGTCTGTCGTTAGAAATAGTCAAAGCTTTTACATGGAGCATCTTCTCAGTGAATGTGTCATGCATTTGAAAACCACAGCTCATGGGAACCACCAATCCCTCAGCCCCGAGGGACTGAGAATATATTGCTGTGTGGAAAAAGTCCTCCTCTTCCTTCTCCTCCTCCTCTCAGCCCACTCACTGGACCACTGCTTCCACATATTTCCTCCTCCTGTCCTCCTTTTCCCACCACCCAAGACGTGTCACGGACTCCCACAGCAGACAGACTCAGATTCTGACGCTGTCCTCTGGCATGCTCCACTTTGAGCATCTTCAAAACATTTCAAAAGAGAGAATTTAAAAAGGAGGTTTAAAAAGAAGCAGACCTGGAGTCGAGTAGAGGCAGTAAAGACATCCTTGAGGTCATTCTTTCTTTTTTCTGCACTGATGTATTCTCTCCAGAGTGATAATAATCTTTTTTGAAATGCAGGTCTAAGACGGAAGGAATTTTTATCTGGAAGACTAATATAAATGAGCTTTGACTGCCAGTTTCCACTGATTATTACTTTCCAGGCGGAATTCCTACAAATTCTTGAGGCATGACCTCCAGTGAAAAAATAAAACCCCTTTAAAAACTTGTTGAGAAATTCCAGATAACTTTCACAAGAGACTTAATTTTAGAGCATTAACACAATCTTGGTTGGAAAGATAAAACTACAATGCAGTTATTTGGTAAAAGTCATTACTTCACAATGAAGTCATTGGAGATTATTTTACTGGGCTTATTCCCCCTCTTTTTTTCCCTTCTCTCTCTCTCTTTAAACTTGGTTCCTTTCCCCCAGAATAACTTTATTATGCATTACTCAGTGCACTCTGGACTCACCCTTATAAAAGGATAAAGTGTTTCAACAGATAACCAGTTAGAGGCAGCCCACTGGAGTCCCAACCTACCAGTGTGAGCAAATGCTGTTATAGATTATTACAACTCAGTAATATGTATTGTGCATTATCACATACAATTGGGTTTGGAAACCACAGAAGGTTAAACAATATCATATCGTATTATTCCAAATAACGAGAACAGAGGATTTTGAATGTTCTCATCACAAAGAAATGATAAATGCTGGAGAAGCAGGATAGCCTAAATATCCTGATTTGATCATTACACAACCTGTAAAAGTACCATGACATCAGACTGCACCCCATAAAGATCTACAATTATCTGTCAATTTTTTAAAAATTTTAGAGAGGGTAACAACATCTGAAATGAAAGATTGAAAGAGGTGTCTGTGTATTTTTGGAAGAAACTGTTATGGAGAAGACAGAGCATGCATCCTGGCACTCAGCTGTGGGCTTAGTAGGCAGTGCTGTAGTGGCGTGTCCCGGTGGTCACTGGGCCGATGGGGACAACTGAATCACAGGGTGAAGTGATTTGCCCAAAGACTCATGACTTTTAAACAGTGCGGTGGCAGCAATTCAAACCCAGGAATGTCTGACTGTAAGGTTGGTTCTCTTCCCACCGCGCAGTGTTCTCTCTTCCAAGCTGGCCCAGACACACACGGGAAAGCATGCAAGCTGGAGCCACGCGTGCAAAACACGTCAGACGTCCAGATGCAGGGCAGAAGGCAGCATGGCTATGTCCACTGCACTGGACTTGAAGATAATTGGTTTTTTCCTTGAAGCTGAGTTTTCTTGAATATATATAAAAGCTCTCTAGTATTATATGAATATAATCTAAAGAAAAATACAGCAAAGTTATTTCTATCTTTTGGGGTATTTACATGAAAGAGTATGATTATCTTTTGAATATAATGGTTATTTTAACATAAAATTCCCCTTTCCCATTTAATTTATTTTAAAAGTTTTGACATAAGAGTCAGGAACAGGTTGAAAAGAGATACATAAAAGGCTGGGGGGGGGTCCTAGGAATGTTGAATTCAAGCTTGGGGCCCTGGGTTTAATTCTCAGCAGAAGAAGGAGGAGAAAAAGGAGAGGAGGGGAGGCTTTGTGAAATTCTTTATCCTAAAATGTTTTAATTTCCAGAGGGTTGATAACAAGCCAGGAAATCTGGCTATATACATGCAGAAATTGAATCTGATCTATTTCTTTCACCATGTACTAAAATCAAAATGGATCAAATATATAAATATTAAAACAGAAACACAACCTACTGGAAGATAAAATATGTTGAAACTCTTGAAAATTATATTTTAGATATTTAAGCTTGTTTCATCTTTTTAGAATTATTCATATCTTATTGGTTGGTATACAAGAAGTACAAACAGGTTGTTTTTCTAAGAGTAATACCACAGTATTAATTATTCACCAATAGCATTTCACAGCATGAATTACATTATATAAACCATTCGTTAAGCTTATTTAGTCAACATCTTATTTATTCAAAACATCAGGGATGTTGAAATAAATGTACAGTGAGTATCCTAAGATAGCCTAGACAAACAGCCACAAAAACATATAACTATGGTCCGGAATGCTCAGGAACAAGTGACTACAAACCCGTGAAGAAGCATCATAGGTCTTTCCAAATCTCAGGTGTCCAGAAATCAGAACTACTCTGAATGAGACTTGTCTTAGAATATAAGGAAGCCATGACAATAGAATGTGAGGAAAACTGCAAGTTTATTTTTTTCCACTTAGACCATTTAGAGCATCCTCCTTTCTTTTAATATGTGATTTGACAAGTCTTCCCTCAAAAAATCAAAGGCAATTTCACATGTATTGCACCTCTTAATGGCCAGCTGTACCAAGCCTGCATCTTCTTCCTGATTTTCTGTCTGTGATAATCAAATAATTCTGCCATTCCTAAATGCAGGCCCATCCATTACTCTTTTTCCTTCCTTCTTTATTTGCATTTATCTCAGTTCAGAGATGTTACAATTATTGCTAACTTAAATCCTCATCCCAAGTTCTCCCTTTCAATCCATTTAGATTACATTTCCAAAATAACACTTCCAGTGAGTCATTTCATTTATCTTACAGTCTAAAATCCTAAGGAAGGCCCTTATCATGCTGCACCTTGGTAGTCACAACAAACCGTTCCTTGGTAGTCTCGACTCCCAGGCACATACTTCCGCTTTCCACAGCTCACAGGCTCCTGTCCTTCAGGAGCTGGAGGAGCGTGGTCCTCAGAGTCAAGCATTCCCTGCCTTCCGCACTGTGATTTGTGCATCTAGGCAACTTCCCCTACTTCTTTGGTTCTCAGCTCATCCATCTGTAGAGCTAATGTTTGCCTTTCAGGATAATGGAAGGAGATAAATGAGAAATGTATCATCTGAACACGCGTTGCCTAGTGCCTGGCACACAGTAGCTCTCAGTAAGCGTTAGCCACTTTTCTCTCCAATCAGATTGTCCCTTACCCTTTCTCACCTCCAGTGTTTGCTCGGGACACCCACTTTTTCACATCATTCTACTCTTTCATGCTTTCTCCTCTATGAAGGTCTACTAGGTGACTTCAGCTCACAGGAATTCCTGTACTTCCTCTGATGGCCCAACGCATTATACAGTCTCCTGCTTGAAAGTCACTGTTTGTTGATGAGAATGTTGAGGTCTTTCTCGATAAATTGTCTTATTATTTTTCTCCTGTGTATGGTGTCCCATGCATTGCATTCCTGCTTTGTGTTCCAAAGTAAACTGCGAAATCACCAAACACAGGTCCATTCATTCTGTATTCTCAGTGCCACACATCACATCAAAAGTGCAGGAAGTGCTCATCTACATCTTTACTGAATTGATCTTTGTATTTCATTGTCTTCCCATCTGCCCCAGAATCTTTATATAGGATAGAAAGTCAATTCATTAATCAATCAATCCATTCATTTTCATTAAAAATATATATATATATTTTTTTGTGGGTACCGGGGGGTCCACCTCAGGACCTCGCGCGCCAGCAGGCGCCCATGCCACTGAGCGATATCACCGGCCCCTTTTTCGTATGTGGGTTCCGGGAGTCGAACTCAGGCCCTCGTGCTTGCCAGGCAGGCGCTTACACCGCTGAGCCATCTCACCGGCCCCTCATTAAAAATATATTGAGTGTCTACTTATTCTTGCCGTGGATCCTGTCACTGGAAACCTAGCTAGAAACAAGACAGACTAGTTCTTTAATTTCATGAGTCATCTTATATTCCAGAGGGGGAAACGTAACACAGAGAGAGGCAAATGACTTAAGAGCTGTGAGTAGTCTGTGGGAAGTAGAAGAGGGTGACGTGAGGGACAGTGTCAGACAAGCACGCTGTGCCTGGCCTCCAGGTCCTTTCGGCTACAGGACAGATGATCAGCAGCAGGAAGCTGGCTGTTTCTTGTAACTCAGTGGCAAATCACTGGGGACAGCTCCTCAACTAGTGTATGCAGGTGACAGAACGTGTAACTATAGGGAAACTGCGTTTCTGTGACCCAGCAGTCCTGGGATGCTAATTTATTGCTATATATTTAAGTGAAATCTCATAGGAAAGTCTATAACTCCCACATATTTTCATAGCTCCACGGAAAACCTTTGATCTGGTGTATGTTCTTTATTTTTACAAGTGAGGAAAAACAGGTACATATGGAGCATAGAAATGAATGAAAACAGTAGATACCAGGCAGGTGTAAATTACATCTCCTAGACGTTTTATGATGCCTGGCCGGCGCAGTTGGAGTCACTTTATTCTGTGGAAAAAACAGTTGCCTTGAAAACAGCTTTCCAAATTAGGGATATGATTCTTTGCTTTATATCAATTTTTGTTAAGTAGCCAACTATCATATTCCTAAAACTTAATTCCTAGTGCCTTTTAGTTGTTGCCTAAGACCAAACCAATTGTATGATAAAGATTTAAATTGATTTATGAAGATAGATGGAGGTTGCGTATTTCCCTTCAAGCTCAGCTGTAAATTACCTCTTCTTCTCTTTCTGGTCCCTGTAATCTTTTGTACCACTTTTATGATATTTGACAAATTTTGTCTCCTAACATCACTGTCCCACTACTGTGTTATCCCTGTGACCAAGAAGAATGTTAATAGTATTTGTGGTTCACACTAAAAACTGTCATGCAGTCTAGTAGATGCTAAGTAGTGAACATTAAATGTGTCATAGATTCTGAGTTTGATTCAAACAAAACAAGGCATCGAAAAACGGTTTAGAACACTGCTATCACTATTAGCAGATGGGCAGCCTCTGTGGGTGGCACCTTTGCCAAGAAAAGCATTCGTTTCACTGTGCAGGATCTGGTATGTCATCAAAAGCAGTTAGTGTGAACTCATCGTTGTGATGCCTATTTAGCCAATGACTGTTAAGTTATTCAGAAAAGAATGAGAGGTACTTTGGGTGGGACTCGGAAGACACTCAAAATGCACCCCATACCTTTAGCAAATTAGCAGAGTAGACTAGGAATCAAGAGTCCACAAATGTAAAGTCATATATAATTAAGTTCTAACTTGTGTAGTGAAAGCAGGTGAGCCCGAAATCCAAGAAGCATCACCAAGCAGCAGCTGTGAAGGGCAGGGAAGGTACCAGTCCCCCGATCACCATGAAAGCGTCAAGCATTGATGTCTAAGGGAATTAAGAGCCATCTACACAAGGTCACAATACCATGAGCCTCAGGAGAATGAAGAGCAGAGTTGGTTTTCTTTTCTTTTCTCTTTCTTTTTTAATCAAGGAAGAGGCTTGGCTTGACACAGAGCTGCAGGTTTCAGAAATTCCAGTGTCAGATGTGGTTCCTAAAGGAGAAACATAGGGAGAACTTGTGAGAAAGCGAAATTGTCCTTGAGCGGGAGGAAGTCAGCCAGAGTTCCCAGACATGACTCATGGGCTCGGCATATCCCACGAGCTACGAGGCTGGCTTGTGCCATGTCACCGAGGGGGCCACAGTCTGTCCTTACGTGGACTCTGGCGGGGTAAATCAGGAATGGGAAGGGGCAGGGCTTCTGATGGTGAAGACAGGCACAAGCATTATAAGAGGATCTTACAAAAGAAGGTGCAAGTGTGGGGTCACCAGTGAGGCGATGGTCCCACGCGCGATTTGCCATCGGGACCTCTGGACAGATTCTCTCTCCTCCCCAGGGCGGAGCCCCTCTAGCGGGGCTATGAAGCGTGGAAGGTGTTGTTCTCGTGGGTCATTAGCCAAGACAGAAGGTAATGAACAGGCTAGAAGAGAGATTCGCTGACGAAACTTTAAAGCTGCTTCTTCCCCTTTGTCTAGAAAGATGTTGTTTGGGTACAGAATTGGATGGTATCTCCAGAGATCTGCCAGAATTAGTGCAAAGGCTATCACTGCTAACGTGAAATATGAAAATAACTGTGCGTGTCTTACACTGACACGCGCGCCCAGGCAGAGCAATGACATGATGGCAGACTGAGGGACACAGTGCGTTATTTGTTGAAAAGCTTAGAGATTACACACACAGGTTTATTGAGTGCTTGCAGGCGTTATGAGAATATGAAAGTGCGAGACTGATTCTTCAGCTGAGAAGTAACAAAAATTGAAGGAGAAATAAGGATCAATATCTGTTCTCAGTAATAATAACTGCTTACCTCTAACATTACCACCATCACCAGCAGTACCATCACCATAATCACTGCAATAATTACCTTTGTTAGGTAAAATCTTACCATTTAACCTGGGATTTTTCATTAAAATCTACCCATATCCAGATCAGAGATATTTCACTGGGCAAGGTTATCTCTCCACATGAAAAATAGCTATATCTTTGGACATGCTACAAGTCTCAGCTATTAATAGTGCTTTCTAGAAGACAATGAAATATATACCTGTAACTGAATTCACAGCAGTCATGCACGATGTATAAACACACACACACACACACACACACACACACACACACGAATGTTATCTTCTTCAGTGCGGTCCTAAGAGGCTGAAGTCCAAAGGAATTTTGGAAAATGTGTTTAGAAATTGCCTTTGGCTGATGAATTACATTTTTCAAATTCTTAATGCTGGCAATTATTTCTCCTGTAGAAAATAAAATAAACTTCATAAATTCCACAGTCCCCAAAAGTGGTTGGAGTCTATAATGGTGAATTTTGTGGGTCAATTTCACTGAGCCACCAGGTGCCAACATATTTGGTAAAGGATTATTTTTGGTGTGTCCACAAGAGTCTTTGGGATGAGATTAACACTTTTATTTGTAGACTGAGTGAAAAGAAAAATTGACTGCCTCCTAAGGTGGGTGGGCCTCCTCTAATCAGTTGAACACCATTAATAGAAGCAAAAGTCTGAGTAAAGCAGAATTCCTCCATCTTGTGTATCACTTAGCTAGAATATCGGGTTTTCTTTTTCTTTCCTTTTCTTCAGTCTTTTTTTACTGAAACATCAGCTCTCCTGGGTGTCCATCTTGCTGAATACAAATCCTGGGTCTTCTCAATCTCCACAATCTTGAGTCAATTCCTTATAATAAATAAATAAGCAAATCTCCTACTGGTCCTTTTTCTCTGGAGAACCTTCACTCAGAGAGAGGCCAACTTCAGTGAATGCATTAGTTCATAAACTGGAAAGGCAGTTCTCGATCCCATGTACCTGAAAAGCAGTGTATCAATGGATGGATGGATGGATGGATACATAGGTAAAGAGATGGATAGAAAAGATAGATAAACAGGGAATAGCTTATGTTTCTTATAGGGCCCTAAACTGGCTTTGAAAGGAATTTAACGATGACAATCCCAGACAGGTCTCAGTAATGGAAGTAAGTTGTAGACAGCAGAGCTGGTCACCAAGTCTGTTTCTTCTTCTGCCTGAGGACGCAGCTTGCCTTCATTTCCCAGGAGCCTTTGTGTGGCTGAGTTCTGACATGTACGCTGGTAGACATGGCCCTTAACAAGCTCCCTCACAAGTTCCTCATGCTCCTTCCTGTTCAGTGGTAACTTCAGCCACACACTGAAGACAGTGGACCATGAAATGCAAGGAATCTGAGTCCTTTCATCAACTGGAGGAAAGCTGATCAGGAAAACATTTTGGTTTTATACGAATGAGATTTCGGGACTATGGCTCTTCTGTAACCTTAGCTAGGAGCTGTTATGACCTAATTAATGCACAGCATTACAGGAATAAGACAGAAGTAAGAATGTCAGAGGCCATGACATGTGTGAATTTGTCACTTCTGGCATAAATGTCCACCTCAAAACATTAGGGTTCCACCCTAGTTTATTAAAACCTAGCTCCTCCCATGTGTTGCTTACCATGTAGACAGGTGGTGGAAGCACCCTGTCCCCATCAAGAAAACCCAACAGATAATAGTGATTTCGCCAAGAATCATAGTCTTAGTTTCTACCTACTTAATTTGCCTCATTAACCCTATAGCAGTTACATTTCCTATTAAATTCAAACAAAATTTAATATTTCAAAGGTAGTTGTGGTAGTTATAGCGTGCATTCTGGGAAAGAATGTTGCTTGGAGTCAGGAGACGTGAATGTGATCTTCGTCTCCCCAGTTTGAACCCCCAGGTCAGGTGCCTCATCTGTAAACCACAGCAGGAGTTCGACCCCCTCACCGTGTCTGTGAGGAGACTCAGAGCTGCACCTTAGTTGCGAGGGATTGTTTTTTACTGTTTTCAAGGTAACACAAGAGAGTGCCTATTTAGAGGTAGCTGAATAGCAGACAAAACATTTTTCACTTGCTCTCTTCCTAGCTGGGCTCCAGGTCCCTAGAACCACTGGCCCTGAACACAGATGAGCTCGCACAGAGTCTGTGGGTTGGAGTAGCCGCTTTGAGTCTGAGGACAATGACACCAGCGAGCCCCAAGCATCCTGGGAGCAGGAACAAATGGGTCAACAGTGCATGCCTTGGGAGTGAGGCAAACAAGACAGGAATGCTTTGAAGATGATGGAGCCTGTCTGCTCTTATCTCCCCTTTTGTCCAAGGCTGGACTTCAAAACACATTTTGTGACTCAGATCAACCAAGTGACTAAAAGCAAAGGCCATGCTAAGAATTATGGAGTGGGGGAAACAAAGACTGTGGTAACCAAAAACTCGGGAAAAGGGAAGGATAATAAAACTCATCTCCGCGATTTTCAGATTTCCATGAGTACATACTTTTCCCTTTCCAGGAAGCCTAAAAATACAGGGAAGTGGTTAAAAGAATGGGTTTTAATGTCAGAATGTGCTGCTGTATCTCAATGCAGCCACCTATTCCCTATGTTCTCTTGGGAAAGTTAACTCTTCATAGCTTGGATTTCCTCACTAACGTGAAAAGAAGAGTTAGTGTCTCTCAGGATTGTGGAGAAGTAATAAATGTGGTCATATAAGCTAAGCAGTTTACCCAGATCCTGGAACACAGTGGGAACTACTGTACACTGGCTTTGATTATCTTTGGCTCATCCTTTACCATCATTTTCACTTCTCCATTAGATATTCCCCACCCTGTAGTCTTATCCATGGGATCAAATTGTTGCAGAGATTTGCCCTTCTTTAGTTTTCTGGTTATCGGCATCACTTTCTTGTCTCTAAGACACAATGCCCGGCATCCACAGCTTGAAGGAGGAGAGGATTATTTTGGTTCATGTTCCTGTCCATAGTCAGCTGACTCCAAGCCAAGACAGCATGGCACAGTTGCACGGTGGAGGAGAGCTGCTCATGGCATGGCAGACGAGAAGCAGAGAGAGTGAAGAGAGAAGCCTTCCAGGGAGATAAACTGTTCCAGTGACCCACGTCCTTCAACTGGGCTCCACCTCCCAACATCACATTTAGCTATAAACTCATGAGTGGACTGCTGCACTGATAATTACACCTCCATGATCCATTCTTCTCCCAAAAGCCCCACATACGAGGACATGAGACTCTGGGGGATGCTGGATATGAGCTATAACACTGGCCTAAAACTTGGTTCTTTCTCCCTAGGCCTGGCACCAATTCTTATCTTAACCATAACTTTCTCTCTCAGTCCTAGAATGTAGCAGAGGAATGGGAAGAGCAATATATTTCCCTAAACTTAAAAAGCTGTGCTTGGCAACAATAGCACCTAAAAATACGGTGATGTGTTAGCATGCATGGAATATGTCTAATGTTACAATCTACAGCTCCCAGGACTGTCCACCTCGTCTCCTGGAGCACAGTGTGCCAGTACGTGAGTGTCCAAGTGGGAAACTGGGAGTCTCACATGTTCCCAAGTCCTCACAGCATTCACATCCCTGCCCCATGGCACCAGCCCCAGGCTCTGGTGTCGCATGGGAAGATGGCCTTCCCTGCTGTGCCGCATCCTCTGTTAAGGTGGGCACCCTGCTTATCCCTCTGCCACTCTCCCTTCAGAACGCAGCATGATGGTCTGGATGTCATAGTCTCCTAAGACAGATCCTAAATAATCTTAAGCTGACTCCTAGTTGAAGACACACATCATGATTGTCGTGTCAGGCCACTAGACATTAACGGCAAGAGTCTGAATGTACACAGGACTCAACAAACTCTTTTTGAGCACTTATTTGTGCCTGGTCCCATGTGTCTTTTCATCCCTATATTTCATATAACCTCAGCTAAACATGGAATTGAATAGATAAACAAAAGACATTTAATAATAGGCAAAAGGAGAAAACAAACAAACAAATTTCTACCACAATATTCTAAATTCTACACACTACAACGTATATTGTATGAAACAGGAAAACTTTCTGGAAGGTCACAGTACAGTCGTCAACTCTTTAGTGCAAATTAGCATGGGCACTTTGTTGTCTGACACATGCCAGACTGTGGTGGAAGGGACAGGCTTGTGTTTTTGAGAGGGAAGAGGAAGGGTCAGGGCTGGCACATTGGACCCTTTGGGAAAAGTGCCTTCCCAGGTCCAGTGTCCAGGGGACAGACACCCACAGTCCCCAGGGAGGCAAAGGGCTGGGCTTTCTGACCGAGGCTGTGGAGAGGGAGAGGTATAGGGTTCAGCAGGATGAGGGAGGGCAGTGTGGATAAACCTCACTGTCAAATTTACCTGGGGACCCAAAAGTCCCTTTCTCTGCTTCTCTAGGTCAGCAGCGCCCCCACCCCAGGCTGTTCACACATCTCATTTTCTCTTCTCCCCTGAAGGAAAACCCAATTGTCTTTTCTCGCCTTGGGGACATGGTGAGGTCCAGTGAAGCCTCTTTTGCTGAGCAGGGCAGGATGATGTGGGAGACCCAGGGACACCACACCCAGATCCAGAGAGTGCAAGGCAGGGTGAAGAGGAGTGGAGAGTGGTGTTTAGACTCGCACAGGCCCTGCGCAAGGTCGGATTCCTCCACTTCCTCCTCTACTGTACAGCCTCACCGAATTCATTGCAAGAATGACTTCTTTAGCATCCAGTAGTTGTCAGATACTTCAGGATCAATATTGTCAAAATGCCCATCCTATGGTTAATGATGATGTATTGTTTGTTTGAAATTCACTGAAGAGTGACATACGGGTAGGTTAATTAGCTTGATTTTGGAAACCTATTTGCAATGTATACATATACCCAACTATCACATGATGTGTACCCTAAATACATGCTCTTGCATTTGTCAATTAAATCCCAATAAAACTGAAAAATAAATATTCAAAAACTAAATATTTAAAGATCCTTTGATTTTCAGTTATCATATCCATCTTTTCATTGAGGGGTATAATTTCAACTTTGGCGTAATATAACATTATTGATCTATTAAAGCAGAGATTTTGGCCCAATAGAGTTGGAAGAAGAGCTGAAATTTTCATTTTTTAAAAAATACTCTACTCATGGAAAATTCTGGGAAACTATCTCAGGAACATATGAATAATAGAAAAAATAGTTACTATATTTTTTTACACCTGTGTTTGTGTGTATGTTGAAGAGAGATTCTGTGAGATTGCTTTTGGTAACATAAGTGAGTATCAGCATAAATAAGATGTACAGCAGAAATTTTGAATTTTATTTGGAATCTCAAATTTAGATTAAATCTGGGATTTTTTTCTTAAAAGGTGATTGTAGGATAGAAATCAGAATAGTCAAGGTCAAGTGGAAAAGCAAAGAAAAAACACTAATTTTAATACCACCAAGATCCAAATAAATTTTGACAAGTCAACATTTCACATGAGAGTCAGGCCTTTTGGCTGACTAGGCATTTTACAGTTGGTTAAAGGTGTACTTGAGCTAAACTTTACCTAGTAAGTTTGACTTCAAGTTTTCAAACAAAGAGAAAATTCCTCCTTAAAAATGCCCATAAAGTAATTCCCAAGGCTTTTTGCACATCAAATAATTGTTACAAAATTAAATTTTGATGAGGTAAGTGTAAGAAATTTGGTAACATATGGATTGAATTTCTCCTAAAATAGATATCTTTTTTTTATTGAACAGGAAAATAATTCTTGGTAAAATGTGAAAATATGTTTTGGTTTTCCTTGAACCCCAGCACAATTTGAAAACTAGTTCAAGATGTTTACTATGCCCTCCATAGAGCTGGTTTCTCCCCATATAGTTCCAAGATATGGACTATTGGGAGTTCTGATTATTACAAATAGTACAAAAATATCATCAGATATTGGCAAAATGTTTCAGACAAATAAGGAAAGAGCCAAATTTTACAAATTAGCAAATTAAAAGCAGTATTTTTTTGTTTTCAGAAACTTAAGGGTAGGCAATCCTATCCCTTAAAAGTGGTGAAGTAATTTTTTTGTTATTATATTCCAGAAGAATATATTTAATAATAAATACAGCTGGATAAATAGTTCAAGAAAACTTCTTATAATAAAAAAATTTTTTTATAATGTCCAATCACAAGAAAACATTTGGTGACAAGCTACCTATACCTACAAGAACAAGGCTATCTCAAAGATCCAATAATAGCATTCTCCCCCCACAGATGCACTTACAGATTTTGACCAGAATTTATTGACGCAATTCATAAAGCCTTATACTAACTAACTTAAAGACAGAGGTTTTATCATGAAAAGTTATTGAATTTTATCAAACGTTTTCTTCTGAATCCTTTAAAAAGATCATGTGTTTTCTTTTTTCCTTCACTCTGTTATATATTACATTGATAGATTTTTATGTTGAGCCATCCCTGCATTCCAGGAATAAATCCTTCTTACTTTGGGAGTGCAATCCTTCTATCATGGCACTGAATTCAGTTGACAGTGATTTGTTAAGGGTTTTTGTATCAATATTCACACTGGATATTTGCCTTTTCTTTCCTTTTCCTGTAGTATCTTTGTCTGGCTTTAGTATTAGGATAATGCTAGCTTTACAGAATGATTTGCAAAGAACTGATATTGATTCTCCTTCAAATGGTTGGTACAACTGACCAACAAAATCATAAGGTCCACAGTTATTCTTTGTAGGGGGAATTTTGTTAATTATTCACAGTAGTTAAAACTGTAACCCAACTGTCCACTGATAGATAAGATGGCTAAGCAACACATGATGTATATATGCAATGGAATATTATTCTACCTTAAAAAGAAATGGCATAGATAACTCTTAAGGACATTATGCTAAATTAAATAAGCCAGTCATAAAAAGATATCTGGATATGATTTCACTTATATGAAGTACTAAGAGTTTTCAAAATTGTAGAGTAGAGAGAAGAATCATGATTGGCTGAGGTAGGGAGGTGAAGAGTTACCATTTAGATATAAATTTCCAATTTTATAGAACAAAAAGAGCTATGGAGATGGATGGTGTATTAGTCACTGGGACAAAATGTCTCACAACCCAATTTAAAAGAGAAGAGATTTATTTTGCTCAAGGTTTCAATGGATTCATTCCATGGTTGGCTGACTCCAGCATGCCCTACTTGTCCAATCACCTTCCAAAAGCCCCACTCTGACCACACAAGACTTTGGAGGAACATTTTTTATCTAAACAGTAGCAGATGGTGCTGATGGGTGCACAATTCTATGAGTTCATTTAACAACACAAATTGTATACTTTAAATAGTTAAGAAAATAAGTTTTATGCTATGTACATCTTACCAAAATAAAAAATTATAAAATAAATTATGGTCATAGTTCAGCTTATTGTTAATTTTTATAAACCCTTTCTTTTTTATTGGTTGTCCTTACTGGTGCCAGAATGGCTTTCTAAAATTCAGATTCTTCATGTTACTTCCCTTAAATCTTTCACAGATTTGCCACTGCTTTGGAAGTCGGTCCCAGCATAGCAAGGTTATGGGTCTTTGCAATGTACCTCTGAGGTCTCATTGGTCATTCTCACCTGCTTCAATATCCCCATGAGATAACTACAGGAACTATTTTCAGTCCCCATAACGTCTATGCAGGGCATGTCCTGCTAGAGATTTAACTCGGATGCTTTTCCTCTTATGAAAAAGGCACTCTAAAATTACTTGCTCATCTGTAGAAGAATAAATTATCTTCAGACACTGATCAAATGCTCTCAGCCCAAAGAAGGAATATTTACAACCATATCCACCAACTCTAGAGAGGCAGGAGGTTGTGAGGAAGTACACAGCTATCCTGACTGTCCAGCAAACAGTGACTAAAAAAAATCAATCTGTTTCCAGAATTGAAAATGGAAAGCTGCTTGATTCCTGGTTGTATAAGTCCCTAGAGAGGAAAAGAGAAGAGAAAGTCTAAGCCTGCAGGGCATAAGTGCTTGATTCAGTCCTAACTGTGTGCTCTTTGCACGCTATCAGAAGACCCAAGCTTTGAGCCTAGATACCCCTCACCCCACCAAGGCTGCATCTGAGGTTGTGGATCCTGCAGCCTTTGCGACCCGTAGCAACAGGTCTCTAGCCATCATCATCTCATGTGGACTGTGTTAGTCCAGTTGCTAACACTGTCACCAAGTGACACCAAGAGGTAAAGGTGATAACAGACTGACTGCATGCTCTTCACACATGGGTGCAAACATTAGTGATGAGTTCCTGTTGGACTGTGCATGCTTTGCAATTTTAGACAACTCAGAAAAAAGAGGAATTGCGAAGAAGAGATGCCAAAAGTTTACTAATACGATGTATATGGACTTGAACTATCTTTGAGGAGTGTTGGAGAAAAAGAGGCCTCCCCTGTTTGGCCAGTTCTGAGGATCCACTATTACCTGTCGTACTTCTGTGACTTGCCACCACCTGGCCTGTCATCTCCCTGTCTTACTGTCAGCTCGAGTGTCTCCCTGACCCACTGACATTGAAGCGTCACCTGCATGCCCAACACAGACATCAGGGCAGCGTCCTCTCCCAAACCATGGTCTCCTCTTCGCATTGCAAGCACAGCTACCTGATTACAATGCTTAGAGTGTTGTCCCCACTCTGTACTCAGCTGTGACTCTGTCTAAAACACGGACTGCATGTCAGTAGGAGAGTTGGCAAGGAAAAATGTCCACGCCAAATTCCAGGCTCACAGACTATGACCCAGGAGAGCTGCAGTTCTGCTTCCTAGCCTTTAGAATTGAGTAAATAAAATAGATAAAAATTTGATGAAGGACATTAGTGAATTTTGTGTTTAGAGAAAGACAAAAAACTAATGAATGAGGTCTTGGGATTTCTTCTTCTCTGATGAGATCACCATGTCCACAAACATTCTCCAAGAGAAACCAGAGAACTCCCAGACGTCTAGGAAAGTGGACAGGGAACTATTCCAGAGGGCAACACTGAACCTGATGGGCAGGTAGCTTAAGAGGTCACTATGCTGTCAGCATCAGGAGTTCTGGTTTCCGTAGCGGGGTAGAGGGTCCTGGTCGTGGATCACTAACCTCTTGGGGTTGCTTCCCCTTCTGTCCTTTTCAAGTAAAAGGCTTTAAAGCAGTTATCACTTTTTTTTCTGGGCAGTCTGACTAGGAAAACAGAAATCATGTTTTGACAGAGATAACATATTGCACTTCAGGGAGTTGGTTAAACAGGTGCTGGAAGACTCCAAAGCAAAAGGCGAACATCAAACCATAGGCATGGTATCCATCTCGGGGAGATGTTAACTATTCTTACAACTCAGTCACAGTCCCACCTACATGACCTGTAACTGGAACACTGAACTTTATTAGGATCCAACTATGCAATAATCCTTATATAAAATAGTAGAAAAGAAAAGAGGGACTATGATTATCATGTGTACCACCACACAGGGTGAGCAGGGACATCTGCTATATTCTTTGTTTCTATAAATCTCATGAGGCCATAGTAGATATTATAATAATTTTGTTCCTCCCTCCTTAGCCCATGTTTCTCCCCTCAGCTCCTCAACTAATTTGGTTCTTTACCTGTTAGAGTAAGACCAGCCTTCAGCCTACACTATCCTGCCTCCTCTGGGCTGTTGTCATTTGTCCTTAATTTTGCTTCTGGTTAAGGACACACAAAAGGTGATTCTCCAGCCATGAGCCTTCTGTCCCCTCAGAGAAGCAGCAATCCAGTTCCCCTGGTCATGGGATTGATCGCCCAAGAGAATGGTCAGCTCTGCTTTTGTCTGGTGGTTTTGGAGCACAAAAAGCCCCAATGGCCAGGGTGCCGTCACAATACTGAGTGACAGGAGAAGCCAGACCATTCTACACTTCTGGAGACTGACTCTTGGGCTTTTCCTTGGAGCTCACCAGGAATAAAATTTGGGATTCAGTTAAAGTGAAGAGGGGAGGAAGACAGAGTGCTTGGGTGGGAAGTGGGAACTTTCAGGATAGCATCACACACTGTGGTCAGCTGCACACTCCAGACCAAGCCAGTGGTTCTCAAAATGTAAGATACAGGAAATTTGAAAACCAAAAGCACTATTCTTGTGGAACTTGAGTCCTGACACCTTACATAAAACTGCATCTGAAGCATAATAGATGCACAGTTTCATGTATTCGGCATTAGATTTTGTGGAATATCTAGAAGTGGCCTGGATACATTTGTGAAAAAGGCACTATCCCAAGTCACTCACAGTGAGAGCCTGTGCATGGTACCACAACTTCCTCAGCACAGTCATGGCCAGCTGTACCTCACTGGCTGGGAAACCTCACACTCTCCGAGAACCTGCCTGTACCACACTTGTCACTCACACACACCACAAAGCTCAGCTTTTAGCTCCCTTGGGAGCTCAGATGATAAATATATCTGTGCTGATTTTATGAAGATGTAGGGGCTATGGAAATGCAATGAATATACAGGGCTGTGCAGATGAACGGGATGTTTATAATATTTGAAAGCAAATTCACTCTTGATACAATGAGAAGACAATGAGGTAGACAATGTAAAACTTGGGCAGTGGTTTGGTGAACACAAAACATTACAATCTAAGTATGGAATGTATTCTCCTATGTTTATACCTTACACGAATTTAAGCATTCTTCCACAAGTTACGTGAAACAAGAAAATTTGTTCATTTCAAACTTCCCAGAAATGGAGAAGGTAACAGCTTATCAAGTCATCTCCAAGCCTCAGGTGTATGATTCTGAGAAAATCAGAGTCTGAGGATTCCAAGGTGTCCTTTGTTCTCCTCTTCCCTTAGCCCGTTTTCTGTCCAAAATTATTCTGAACTTTTTTGTTTCTGATTTTTTATGAGCATCTCTGTGTGTTCAAATTAAAAATCAAGTGGTTAAATACTGCAACAAGGGAACAATAGAAAAACCCAAAGTTGGTTCCAGTTTTAGATTTTAATGCCTTCCAAACTCTTAGTTTGCTTAATTGCTGGTTTTCCCTTTGATCCTAAGTGTTAAAATAGGAACGCTCTGAGTGAAATTGGCTTCCCGGTGTGAAATGCAAGTCTTGAAGTTCAAAGATACTTGTGAAATCCAGTCCTTGTTTTCTTCATTAATTCCTGTAAATAAGCAGCAGTAACAATCCAAACCACTTGACCGGTTCATGTATAAACACAAGAATGACCGTGGCTCTGTGTGTGTGTGTGTGTGTGTGTGTGTGTGTGTGTGTGTGTCCTTTCCTGAGATATGGCAGGGAACACTGAGAAAAAGTCACAATATGCTCTCTTCAGAGGCTAAGGTGAAACCTCATGGATAAATCCAGTGCACTTGATTGGAAGTGCACTGAAAAAATAACCCCAAATAAACGAGGATAAGGATGGATGAGAGTGGACTCAGACCCTGGTAGAGATTTGATGACAATGGGAAGTCTCCTTTTAACAAACAGGTGGCTTTGAAAGAAGCGAGGGAGGAAGGTGCTGAGCGACACATCAGGGAGGCACGAGACAGCCTCTTTGCAGGTCTGAGCCTGGGGAGGTTGGAGCTGGCAGAGCAGGCTGCCCACACAGGCATGGTGCTGAGGCTCCCGTCCACTCTGTTGTGAATTCTCCAGCTTGAACCTGGGCTCTGTCACTTCTGCTCCCAACAAAACAGGCTGCACAGTAACACGTGGACAGGGAGAGCTGTGGTTCCTCCAGGGCTGGCGTTTCCTCAGAGATGCACAGTGTATTCCTGAATAGTAACAGAGGAAATTTAGAAGAGATGAGAATAAAGGCAAAACCAGGGAGAAGAACCCTAGACAAAAGTACAGCAGATTCCTGCAGCTGCTTTTAGCTCTCCAGTGTAACAATAGTTTCATGAATGTTTTCAACCTTGGGCAAGAAATCAGCATACGTAATTCTACATGCAAAGGCACTCCACATGGACTCACACAATAATCTTGAAAAGCTATACCTCGGGGCTCCTCTCCTTTCCACACATCTGTCAAGTTTTGCAAATCAGAAAGCTCCTAGGAACACAGTAGCTGGCTTGTAAATCCATGCTCTCTTCACCACCAACTCCAATCTTGCAGTTGCCTCTGTTCTGTTCACCTTGAGCACCGAATGCTGGTATCGACCCATCTTTCTTATCGGGTGAGATCTCTTTTCTCCCAGAGTGTGCATTCATTCTTTACCCTGCAAGAGAACAGAAAGTGGCCAAGTGCTTGATAATAGGAAGGAATTATCTTGTAAAGGAAAGAGGCCCTGAAGTCTAAGCTTCGTTGTTTCTTGTTTCCATGGTTTCCCCTTTTCCCCTCGTGAATCTGCAGTACAGGCTCTCTGACTGTTGCACTACACTCAGGGGAACGGAGTGAGCTCACCAAACATCACCCACTATTGTTTTATTTTACAGAAAACTTTCCTTAACTTAACAATTCCACCTCTACCCAAATAAAAAGACTAAAACCTCTTAATGCCGGTCTCCCTGTCATTCCCTACCCCTCCTGTTTCATGTATTTAATAAAAGCAGCAGCTAAAATTTAATAGCATGTGGAAAGCCAGGCAGCACTCTCTGAGAGATGGCATGTTTTGCATTAGAGTGCTAGCATCCAGAGAAGAAGGCTAGAGTCTGCTTCTTGCTCCAAAAATGGGTTTCTTGACATGATACTGGTACAGATAGTCACTGACGTGCAGGATGAAGCCAGACAAGGTGCGTGTGTGTGCGTGCACACGCACACACGCGCATTGCATCGTTGTGCGTAGACTGAAGAGTTGCAAAGTACAGGAAGGCAATGAATATGATTTGTATTATTGTGGCAAAATTACTGGGCTAACTAATTTTCACTGAGTTATCTAAACACGCATGGTAACCTCTATGAGCACAGCAGGATTCATGTCAGAAAACGTGCTCACAGCAAACCTCCTTGGCTTATTTCAAATGAGGTGTTTTCAAGCTGACGCATTGTTCCTTGGGTTTGTTGGTGCACACGAGAGATCTTTTCCCAAATACACCAACCTTGTTAACCACTGCCGGACTCAGGCTATTTCCTATGGGAAATACAAAATCTTTTGTTTTCCATAAAACATATGGACCAAATTAGAAAGTAAATAAATGAATACTGCTCAAGAATCCATGATAACACTTGCCGAACAGAGGGTCAGGCCAGATTTAATCTAAAATCTTTGTGCTGCGTGTAAATGATTATGTCATAGCATTTGTCTTTAATTACTCACCACTTTCTGAAGGCTTGACTCATAATACGTTTCTCGGTTAACCACAAACACTTGTAGTACAAGATTTGTCATATAGATTCATTCACCTCCAAGTTCCACTCCTTTTTTGTTCTTTGCTACATTAAGTCATAGCTCCTGAAATAGAACTTTTGAGACGTTGTCTGAACGACCCTGTCTGATGTTCTGAAGATTTCCAAGCAAAGAAAAATGGCCCCACTTCCTCTTGACTCACCAAGACCATTCTGGCAGGCTTCACAGTAGTGGAAATAGCAGGCCTGTATCATATAACGGTCCTGCACATACGTGGTTTTGGTCTTTGGAGAACACCTAAGACTTCAAGAACATATTGAACGAATATAGACTATGGGTTACAGCTTGGAAATGAGTACAAGTCAATTAAGCCCCACATACATATTTCTTCCTTCATCACTTTGTTTCTCATCTCTCCTACCCCTGTGAGAAACAGAATGAATTCTGATTTAATTCTAAGGCAATTAAATCAGCCATCTCCCCAGCTCACATAGCACATGTTGTTAATCCACTCTGTTTTAGCAGGAGGGCAGGTTTCCACTAGTGACCACCGCTATTTCTTCTGACTAATCCTGTGTGAAGTTTGTGCTTGTAGAGTTTGGGGGATACCTAAAGGTATGTCTTTCCAGGAGTGGTTTTATTTGTCAATATGGTGAGAAGCACCAAAGTGCTGTAATTTGGGAGTTTGGAAAGCCTTTTTGTTTTCAAATCTTAATGCTACTTACCTGAAATCCCTACTTGTTAGTTTGCGAGGATTATTCTACATTTTGTTTTTGAGGTAATGGTAAAAATGAAAAGGGAATCTATTAAAGATAGAAATTGCCATTATTTTGAGGAGGAAGAATGTTAAAATGAAAATTTCTCAGTTAAAATATGGATGGTGGTGGATTAGGGATATGTTAGCTGTGCCTCCAGGAAGGAGATGGAGAGAGAGTAGGGAGCCTGAGTCTTCAAGCTCCGTGTGGGCGGTGGATTGCGGTTCTGGCAGTGTCATCGCCATAGCACATGGTTCTCAGCTCCTTTCTGGGATGCTTAACTCAGATCAGTGGCCCAAGATTCTGTGTGAACAGGAGAATTCCTTTTGCCTATTAGATTTAAAGCAGGGGGCCTGTGAGATAGCTCAGTGGCATAAGTGCCTGCCTGGCAAGGCGCGAGGTCCTGAGTTCGACTGCCGGTACCCACATACGAAAAAAGGGCCAGTGATATCACTCAGTGGCACGGGCGCCTGCTGGCATGTGAGGTCCTGAGTTCGACCCCCGGTACCCACAAAAAAAAAAAGATTTAAAGCAGATTAAATAGTCTCTTTGGCTTTCTTGTCTTTAGCACTTAAAACTTAAATCTTGACGATCTTACATCTCTGATAGTGAAGAGAAGCAAAAAAATATTGGGCCACTTAAAAAGTGGCCAGGGGAAGGGTCATCCCTCACCTCCCTTAAGCTGTCCATCCCATGTCTGCTTCCCCTTGGGGCAGCATCAGTCTGATGGGGAGAACAAAAACGAAAAGTACAGAATCAGTAAAGGATATGAAAAAAGAGAGCCGTGGCCCAAGAAAGGATACACTGAGAAATTTGCAGTCAAGAAAGCATTGTAAACAACAGCACCAGTTTTTCATAACCCAGCACCTTCTCTTGACATTCTGGCCTTGTCCTGAGCTACATCACCACTTCCACTCACCCACTGCCCATACTAGGCAGCTGACCCATTGCTGGGACCGAATATCCAACACCCACAACTTCAAGGAGAGGTTCATTTGGCTCATGGTTAGAGGTTTCTATCCATGATTGGCTTGCTCTAAAGCAACAACATCATGGGGGGAGTACATGGCAAAGCAAAGATGTTTAGTTCCTGACAGAGCAGGGGGACCTTCTCAGGGAAGAAATGGCCAAGAATCAAGTATAGTACCCCAGGGTAATGACTTCATGGCCCACCAGACACACCCCAAAATGTGCTTTACTAATCCCCTGGGCATTTCTCAATCTAGTCAAGTCGTCATATAATGAGTGTCACAATCCTTGTCAACTTGAAAACCAGACTCATCTTCTGAAAGCATACTTAACTTCCAGATAAAGATAACAGCAAGTTCATAATTCCACCCAACATGACACAACTGCCTACAACCAGAAATGCAATAATCCCCTCCCCAAAGTCTCAGCAGTTCCAGCACTACTTAAAAGTCCAAGTCTTTTCTGAGACTCAAGGCAAACTCTTAGCATCAGACTGACCAGCAGGGCAAATATTATCCATCTCCAACATTTGGATCTCAAAGTAGTGAGATATTTCCTAAGGGCTTGGGCAGCCCCCAACCCTGTGGCCTTGATGGTTGCAGCCCACATGGCCATCTCTCTTAGGCCTCACTCCATTTGTGGTCTGCAGCTTCTCTCCTCAGACATTCCATGTTCCTGGCAGCTCCAACTTCCTGAAGTCTCCACTGCACTTACAGCTTCATTCTCACAGCTTCATGTACTTCTCTTTCAAGGGCTCCATGCCAGGCCTTCAGGCCTTCCTTTGGAATCTGGGTGGAACTTCTCTGATCCCACAACCCTTGCATGCTGCTTGCTGGTAAAACCAGCATCACATGGGCAATGCCAAGATCTGCTGCCAGCCAGAATAACATCCAGGTCCCCTTGACCATGGCTGCAGTGGCTGAACACTGAGAAATGCATCCTAGGGAACCAATTCCCTAGTAGGCTGTTCTTAAGCGGGGTTCCCAGGGACACTCTTCTCAAATGAAAGCTCAACATTTTTATGCCATTGAGCATGTGATGGTTGGTGACTTGCTGAATTTTGAGATGCCCCTAAGGCATTTTTCTTCTTGTCCATGTACAAAGTACTTGGTTCATTTTTAAGAGTGCTAATCTCCTCAGCAACAACAGCTTCTTTGGCTCCAACTTTTTTTTTTTTTTTGTGGGTACTGGGGGTCAAACTCAGGACCTCACGCTTGCCAGGCAGGCACTTATGCCGCTGAGCTATCTCACCGGGCCCTGGCTCCAACTTTATACATGTTTCCTTTGGGGCCAAAATTTAAGTTCTAATTTTTCTACTTCACTTTTTGCTCCTGATTCTTATATAAATCTGGCTAAAAGCAGCTTCCAGTACACCATGCCGCCACCTGAAAGTTGGGCTGCCACCAGGTCATTTAGTCCCCTGACTTTAATCTCAGTCTCACACAAAGTCTCAGGACATGGGCATAATACAGACAATTTTTTTTACCAATGTGTAACATACATGACCTCTAGCCCAACTCCCCAAAGAATCCTCACTCTCAGAGGAAACCTCCTGAGCCTAACCTTTACTGTCCGCATTCCTGTCAGCATTCTTGTTTTCTGAGCACTGACCAGAATGGCCCAGTAAGCTCTGCTTGCAACATTCTAGGGCTTCTCTACCCCACATCTCCAAACCTTTCCAAACTCCTCCTACAAAGAAGTTCCAAAGTCTTCTGAACCACTGGGTCAGGTAGCCACAGCGACCACCCCAATTCTCTGATACCCATTTTCTGTATTAGTCAGCTTTCTGTTGCTGGGACCAAATATCCAACACTCTCAATTTAAAGGAGAGCTTCCTTGGCTCACAGTTTCAGGGGTTTCAGTGCAGGATCATCAGCTGGCTGTGAGGCAGGGACAACATGGAGGAAGGGTGTGGCAGAGCAAAGAGTACATGGCAGAGCAGGGGAACAGTTCCAGAGCAGAAGGGGCCAGGGACATCAGTGGTTCCCAAGGTCACACCTCCATGATCCACACAGACACAGCCAGAAGTGTGCTTTACTAATCCCCTGAGTGTTTCTTAATCCAAGTAAATTGACACATCACAGTTAACAGTCACATCCTCTCCCAGACCTGGGTGGAAGGGGGTGATGGTTGAGAGGGGCAGAAAAGCTCCTGCTCCCCTACATGTCAGAGAATATGACACATCTTACCACTATCAGTGCTGTAATCCATTGGCCCAAGTCATCAGCAAGGCTGCAAGCGAAGGGAGGAACACAGATCAGGCAAGCTGAGACAACATCGACTTGAAATAGAGGGGTAACTGAAGTCCTAAAGAAATGAGACCCAGGAGGTAGAGACACTCAGAGGAGTGGGGTGCTCCATGGTGCTCTGGGTGCTTAGAAGCAAGACAGGTCCGCACGGGGGATTTTGTCTGATCCACTATTGCAGTAGTTTTGGTGGGACTGCTGTATCTTCTACCACGGGGCTAGGGAAACTGGTCTTTAATCTAAATACTAAGCTTTCAAGAACGGTAACTTCATACTTCCTGTTGTCTGCATTAATCTGCTTATAGATGGTATCTGAAAAGTCTTGCTTACAGAGTGTGATCAAAAGCTGTGGTGAATATTTCTTAAAATTTTTAAATTTATTAGAGTAAAAAAAAAATCACCTTGAATTACCCTCAAAATTCTCCCCTTTGTTTTCAATACACTTATCCCACCATGCTTGCCACTTTCCGAAGCAGTTCTGGAAGACCTCATTCATGAGTGTCTTTAGTTGCACTAGTCTGGCTGCCTTGATGTCCTGAACTGATTCAAAATATTTCCCCTTTGTTGGGGACCACAAATTCACAGTGGCTAGTTTTATATACTCCTCTAAAGGGTGAATGGAGGCTTGGGATTATTGGTATCACCCTTTTGAGATTTCCCATTATCTCATTAGGGGTGGGCCATCCTCTCCTACCTACTAAAACTAAGACTGAGACTGAGGCTGAGACTACTAAGACTGAAAACACTCCAGGGCAAGATCCTTCTTAGCATAGGACCACTTCTGCCCTCTGAGTCATATGATAATCTCTTCACCATTTTCCTCAATCAATAAATGCCGAAGTTCTGGCTGCCTCGTGTCCTTTTGCTCCCCGTGAACAACTGGCCATCATAGATCTCTGTCGCTTGCCATTTGTCTCTTGCTCTTTCTCTCTTGCCTTGCACCATAACACCTCGCAGGAGACTGGAGGCTCATGGCATGGGTCCCTGGTACCCATTCATGGTCATTTTGATTTTAGAGAAGAGCCAGTGTTCAACAGTACCAGATTCAGTGTATATGGTGGAAGAGGGCATGCCATGTTTTTATTTGACAAAAATTGTTGTAAGAATTATGGAGAATTATTCACTTAAAATTTTTATTACAGTAAATACTCCCCTTTGTTTTGAGTACATTTATCCCACCAGTTTTAGCACTGTGGGGAATTTTTTAAAATTTGAACCACCACTACTACAACTCCAGGACAGAAAGTTACCCAAAATCATCCATATGAGTCAGTTTGTTTTTCACTTCTTTTCTTCTAGGCTCATCACATCTAGAATCCTTTAAAGATACTTTAATTCCATAAATTAGCTTAGTTGAAAAATTTAAAATCAGAAACCTGGCCTTAAGGAACAGATTGAGAGAGTTCAAAGAATGTTTTCAGGCAAAATATCTTAGCTTGTCCATCGAAAACTAAAGAAACAAAAATAATTGGTGAGACTCATGCCTTTCTATAAAATGGGCTATTGTCTTTTTGTGGGTGGACCATACTTTTCCTGTAAACCAAATCAAAGACCAAACTTTCTACTGACAAATTCCACAGATTTCCACCCAAAAACATGTAAGTATTCCCAGCTCCAAACCCTAGAGTGCTTCTCTTGCTTCAGGGCCAAAACTCTATTTCTTTAGTGTGTACTTTAAAATTCCTGCCTAATAAATCCCTTTATGCCTCTTACAAATAAAAATAAAATAAAATAAACCATTTCAATACTTTTTGATTACCCCTTGAATGCATGTTTTCTGCCATATGCCTGTCACATCTCCAGCCCAGCTTGAATTCTATTTCTTTGGTGAACTTAGGAAACATGGCCCGTGGGCTTCTTTCTTACGTCCAAACTGATGGTTAGCCTCTGACATCTGTGCTTCTGGTTTCTTATGCCCAGATGCCACTTCAATCCAGCTAGTTTTCTTAAGGGCACTTTTGTCTCCACGAAAAACTACCTAAGCCATGTGTCAGCTACCAAACCTTCCCAGGTGAGCCACCCCTGGGGAGAGATGCTCCTCCTAGCTGATGGTGGTCTCTGATAGTGGCCTCTCAGTGTGCACCTTGTCCTCCAAGCCTCCATGGTACTCTCTTCTCCTCACGCCAGTGACTGACTTTCCCCCTTGGGCCACAGGCTGGAAGAATTGTCACTTTTCTCTTTGTAAACACTGCCTCATTTCATTTTCTTCTCTCTTGATAGAGTCATTATTCAGATCATAAGTGACGACTGAAACATTTTTTACAGTTGATAAGAGAATAAATTATGATATAATGCACACACCCTAACAAACGGAACCACCCTTTATTTGGGGCACAGTTAGTGTCGAAATAATCCACACTAAGAAACTCCACTTGGACGGTTCGTGTCATCCTTTACCAACACCAACAGTGTTCCATTGCTCCTTCTTCTTTTTCCAATCTGGAAGAAAACTTAGTATATTTATGGTTTGCTTTACAAAAGGTATTATAACACAATGGTACATAGCATTGAATTTGCAAAAATAAGAACAAATATTTACAGCAAGACACACCCACAAGTGAAACAATTCTCTTCAAAACAAGTTACAGATGGCAGAGTCTATATGCACAAGCAACCCTAAAATTTATCAGTTCTCTTCTTTCCAGCAGAAGGGAAGAAGGGAGAGAAAAGAGGGAAAAAAGCAAAAAAGCAGAAACCTGCAACATTTCAGAAGTGAAAATTTGTTCAATGCAAACAAAAACTTGAAGGAAAAATGGGCCAAGTTCTCTAGCACTTTTATTTGTCAATAGGCATCTTTATTTCTATTTTTTACTACTGGCAAGTTTATTTTCTTTCCTATACCTTGTAAGTTTTCATATGTTACCTTAAGCCCTTTTTGAAACAAGGCAGAAGTTATTTGGTAGATTTATTAATGTAAGCACAGTATTCATTTATTTTCCTTCCCTTGGTTCCTTTTCTTTCTGTGACTCAACATCTCCTTTATAAGTCTTGATTCCTTCATCTGACCATCACTGTAACTTACTATTAGAATAAAAATTCCAGATCCTGGTTTTTGTCCTCATTTAGCAGCTGTGAAATTCCCTCTTTACTGAAATGTAGACTATCCATATAATGAGGACAATGTAACAAATAAATAAAATTATGATTCTATCAAGTCCTAGCAAGATACCTGATCTGTATTATGTTCTCAATATTCCTCCTTGATTGATCCATAGAATATAAAATATGGTGGTCACCAACATGACTTTATGTTTGCTGAACATTTAGTAATGACAATGCTTGTCTTGCAGTAAAGAATTTCTGGAAAATCTCTTCTTTCTAGTTTAAACATCCTATGGAGAGAGTCCCAACTGTGCTGTCCTTAATCCAATAGGTATGTAAAAAATTTTAGATGAGGATGAATCCCTTTCTTCTTCACTAGATGAAGCATTCTAACTGTCCACTTCAATTTTGTCTTTTTATTATGTCTTCCCCCAAGGGCACAACGTGGTTTTCTCTGGAATGTTCAGTGAGCCTTCATTGTTAGCACTGGACGCTGCCCACTTTCCCCCAAATAACTCTTAAAATGGTTGGTTTAGTGAGAGTGGGGAAAAGGGATTGGTATCAATGGGAAACACAGCATCCAATTTTCCCCCTTTTTCTCAGCTCTGACAACACACAATAAGAACTTGATCTTCAAAGGTTTTGACTGCCACAGGAAACCGTAGAACCTGTGAGATTCAAAGTGGGTCAAATCTCTCTCCCCAAAGCATTCCGATGATCTGGTCCTAGCCCACATCCTCTGATTTATTACTGTGTCCTTCGACCTTTTTTTCTCTTCATGAAGAGCATCACGTTGCCACTTACACAGCAGGGCCGGCAGACAAATGTTAACATTTACTGTAGGCCCAACCTGGGATCTTTCTTACATATCTCTCGGGCACAAAATGCCACAAAATCATGTGGGTTTTGATATCTTTCAGTCAGGTGAGGAGGAATAATAAAAGGACCAAGCCCTAAGAGAAAAATTAAACTTTCCATGGACAGAACATAGCTGCATTTTAAGTAACCACTTTAAAGACATGACTGCTGTTTTGGCAAAAGCTAGTAAGCCACACAAAATTAATTTCATGTTTCATTGACATTACTTTCAGGAATTTGCTGTTGACATAACCTATAGAGTAAGGGTGAGATACTGCAGACAATATATTTAATGCTGCTATACCAACACAAAATATTTCAAATCTGAACAGAGACCCAGCTTTGTAAAATAATCGTGTTCTCTGTAAAAGTAACAATAAAACTATAATGTTAACACTAATCATCTAAATGCTAATTGCTTCTGGAGCAAAAATTTAAATCAAATTATGAGCATTTTTCATGGTTTCTGTGTTGAAACTAAGACACATTTCAATCTCTTTCTGATTCTTGTGTTCCATATAGATAGTGACAATTCATGCCAACAGTTAAAAAGATCAACTCATGTGTGACTTAGTTGTACATTAAGGGCGGAAGAAGGCACCTATAGTCACACACTTCTAAATACACTAGAAGAAATAATGGGTGTTGTACAAAACAAAGTGTTTTCACTTCCTCATCAGTCGAGGGAGTGGAGATTGCTGGCTTTGGCACTGATGCTCCCATGTGCCCTTTAAGAGCTGTGCGTTCCCATTCTTGACTAGCACCCATCACATTATTCTATGATCCTGGGGCTGAGAAGATCCCTGTGCTTTATCACGTCCCTCTTTGGGTCAGTTTGTGTTTCTGCCTCTTGACCTCCAGAGCTACTCAAAATCACCTATTATCAATTGTGAAGAGTCAGACAAACGTTACTGCCCTGGTAACAGCTCCTTGGTTAGTTTCCATCAGCTAAAAATATGCATCAGCACATCAAAAGAGTTCAGCAACACAGTCTCTCCCACTGTCACATGTCCAGCGGGGCAACTAAGTTGTCTGTGGCCAAAATTCAAGGAATTAAGGATGGCACACTTGAAAAAGACAGTTTTATCAGCAAGGAAGGAGGCCACATGACATCTTCTACCTGAATTTCACCTTCGCTTGCCCATAATGCTGGCATGCCACACCTCTGGGGCTTACTGAGAAATTTCACAGTGAAATTCAAATCCTCCCTGAATTCATGCAAAGTGACATAGACTACTGATGGTTATGATCAGCTGTGTCTCCAGCCCCAGGATGATTAATACGGAAAAGAAATTTTTATACAGAGATTTGCAGTATCTGAATTCTTCACCCACAGAACTGTGAGAAATAAAAAAATTGTAGTTTTCTTAAGCCACCAAGTTATGGGATAGTTTGATATATACAGCAGTGGATAAGTGAAACCATTCTGGATGTCTGTGTGTTCCATGAGGTAGAGTCAGGCTCTCATCACTACTGGTTTTCTCTTGAGGCTCCCAGGAGAATGTGTCCCTTAGATTTCTCCGCTTCTACGGTGCCAGGATTTCTTGGCTTAGGACTGCATTGCTCCGGTCTCTACTCTTATCATTCCATGCCACCTCCCTAATCTCTGACTGCTCTGCCTGTCTCCTCCAAGGACCTGTTTATGGTTTAGATGCAGACTGTCTCTCCAAAGTCTCATGTGTTCAGAGGTGGAAATTTTGGAAGGTGACTGGATCATGGGGGAGCTGTAGTCCACCTGTCAGTTCATCTGTTGATGAGTCCATGTCTGGGTGTGCCGTTGGGAAGTGGGGCCTGGTTGGAGGTAATCGCCGGGGATATGACCTGAAGAGTGTTTTGTGAATCAAATGTTCATATGCTCATGATTGTTTTAATAAAGTAAATTATATACAGCTTAGCAATAAATGTGCAAATTAGCTGATCAGAGCAAACTAGGCCAAATCAAATAAGGCCACATCCCCAGATGTCTTAGTTACTTTTCTCTTGTTGCTGACACAAAATACCCAACACCCAAAATTAAGGAAGGAAAGGTTTATTTAGCTCACAGTTTGTGGAGGTTTTAGGCCATAATCAGCTGGCTTCAAAGCAGGGTGGCATGGCACAGGGGCAACATTTCAAGGTGGCAGAAGACAGCAAAAGCAACAAGAGCACAGAAAGGGGAGAGCAAGCCTCTTTTCCTCCTTTATATTGTATGCAGGCTACCTGCCCTAGGGTGGGTCCTCTACATCCTAGGATGTAGAACTGCTGAGTCACTTAGTTAAATTCTAAACTTCTCAAGTTGACACAATGTATCAACCATTACACCAGGTATATGTGAATAATCTATGCTAGCTTTTCTCCCTTGTCAGTAAGGCTATCCGGCTCCATATGAAGATCAGAGGTAACCAGGAAAAGATACACACACCCTGTCTGGCCCTGCCACTAACAAGTCACCTAGGGAAAGCAGCTGAAGTTCTAGACACAGATCATCCATGCTGACCTCAAACAGTATGGTCTCGGCCTATGTGAGCCATGGAAAGGATCTCTGTCCAAAGAACTGAAATGCAGAGCTAGGAGGACTGAGCGCCATGTCCCCTTCTGCCACAGCCCTTCACACCCCTATGTGATATGGGGACAGTTACTGGAGTCCCATGAGCCTCTGTTACCTCACATGTACAATAGGGTTGTTTACATGTAATTTTATCTATCTTGTGCCATTACAGTGAGAAGCAAGGCTGATCATCGCCATGAGCAAGTTTTAGGTAAAAAGGAAATATTTTACTGTTCTATCTTTTATTAAGAATTGGATCCCTTTCCACGGATTTCCAAAAAACTTTTTGCATCCAAGTTTGCACAAATAATAGTTAATTGTTGTTTCCCTTCATTTGAGTCAGCAACTCAATGGTGTGTATAGTTTGCCAGGTTTAAAAATAGATGTTAGTCTTCTACTTAACAGTGGTTCAAGAAATTTAGGGTTGGCAATGGGTACTAATTGCATCTATTACCATTTCTAGTTTAGAGGCTTCTTAGGACTGTTTAGAAAGCCCTTGGGCAGAGAATAGTTTACAAAACAACATTTGATGAGTTGAAGTCAGTGAATTGGAAACATATGGATCAAATTTTCTGAAAATACATCAGGATTGAAAAATTAAGAAGAAAAAAGTACTTGGCTTTACTCAAATATGTAAAGGCAAACTTGGGAAACTTGAGTAACACAAAACCCCATTACATGTTTGCACCACGTCTTGGCAGGGACTTGGGCTTCCTCTCCATTTGCTATTGTTAAACAATTTCTCCCTTTCCAATGCAGGAATTTATGATTCTAATACTTCTTACTCTAGGATTCTAAGATTCTCAGAATGTATACGTGCAAAACAGCCACCTGTCATGAATAGTGTGTGGGTCGATGAAAAAATACTTAGTATGTGAATACTTACCTTAGAAGATATTGATATAATTCATTGGACAAAATGTATCACCTACAACAATTTGCACAGAATATTCAGAAACTAAAAACTGTAGTTTTGCATAGCAACCAAGTGTTAGAAGGTAGTGAGAATATTCAGTTTAGCCAAGTTCTCTGTGGCATTTCTGTAATAGCTCCTCTATTATCTAAATGTCACAGAAGAAGGTCAATTCAATATTCCCAGTACCAGAGCCCCTCTCAGACAAAATCCAAGATTTAAGCCACTTTACACCACCTAAATTTCCCTTCCCTCATTATATAAAGAATCAGTAAGAATTCATCCAACTGTTAATAACCAACAGAAGTGATGAATTAAGAGGGTGGGGTTCAAATGAATGGGCATGTGGGGAGATCACAGGAATTTTTATTCCAGTTCCTTCTTACTGTTCTTCCCCACTCAACTTTAAAATTTCTTCCTTTTGGGACCGGTGAGATGGCTCAGCGGCTTAAGCGCCTGCCCGGCAAGCGCGAGGGCCTGAGTTCGACTCCCGGATCCCACATACGAAAAGGGGCCAGTGATATCGCTCAGCGGCACGGGCGCCTGCTGGCGCGCGAGGTCCTGAGGTCGACCCCCCGGTACCCACAAAAAAAAAAAAAAATTTCTTCCTTTTATTGAAATTCTAGACAGATTCTCCCCAGGCTTTTAACGAAGTACAGTCAGTGGCCATTTTTTTTTTTTTTTAACTCTATTCCATTCAATTCTCTAATGGGTTTCCCATTTGCACTGAGAATAACGTTATGAACCAAGGGTGATTAAACTGAGGTAAGAAAATGAAAAGGATCATCATTTCTCAGTGGTCTGAAAGTCATCAGTGAAACTGCAAACAGAATTTAGGTCTCTCTGCTTTTTCTTTTATTTATTTAAACTTAGCCTGAGTTATTCATCTGACTTCCTACCTGATAAAGTTCTCCCTACACCTCCAGATGCCAGGGCTTCCTCTGAACTGGAGCAGGCTTCATAGCATTTCTCTCCAAGTGTGGGGTGCCCACTACAAATGTTTCACGTGCTCGTGTGGCCTGACCTGCCTGCCCACCAAACTGAATATTCTGAAGGCAGGAATGGCAAGTGGATCACAAAACTCACGGACATACTAGGAGTGAGTACAAAAGTACAGTGAATGCTTACTTAAAAAATATATATGTGTTCCGGTAAAAGACACATTGCCATTAATGCCCCTCAAAAATCCTCCCCCTCACTTGTAGCTTATCACATCATTCTTGCCGCTTTCAGCAGCAGCTCTGGAAGTGCTCTGCCCTCAGTATCTTCAGTTGCAATGTTGTAACTGCCTGCATGTCCTGAATAGATTCAAAACATTTTCCTTTCATGGTCTTTTTGACTTTGGGGGAGAGCCAGAAGTCACACAGTGTCAGATCCAGTGAATAAGGTGGATGAGGACACACTGTCATTTTTTACAAGCCTGCTTTTTCATCGGGTGGCATTTGGCTGCATCATTCACTGAAGTTTTGACCACACCTCATAAAGACACTCAGGAAAGAGGACTCTAGAACTGCTTCAGCAAGTGACAAGAATGGGATAAGTATGTTCGAAGCAGGGGAATATTTCGAGGGGTACTAATGGCAACATATCTTTTACTGTAATAAATATTTTAAATTTAAGTATTCAGCATACATTTTGATTATACTTCATATAATCCACCTGCAGTGTGTTCAAGATGCAGATTTTTATTATTCCTTCATCTTCATCATGTTTAATAATAAATAACCAACTGTTCTGATACATATTTCACTAAGTAGGCTCAAATACTTCATGAGGTGTATAAAGTTCCTAATTTGAACACTAACTCCCAGATTCCATTACTTTTTGCAATATATAATGCTAGTCCCTGGATACATTCACTTCAAGTGCGCCCATGTGCAGAAATGCCAGCAGCTTGAAATTTTACCCATTTCCTTCCTCCTTGAGTAGTGTTGATATGGGCTATTCCACAGCAGTTTGACTTTTTCAGAAAGGATCCAATTTTATGTCCCCTTTTTTTTAAAAACAAAATTGTGTTTATTTTTTTGGGTCTACTTGATAAATTGTAAGATTCAGTATTAGACAGTTGGGTAATGTATGTTTTATTTTGTTTTAATGTGCTGCATTTATTATACTCCTCTGTCCTGAACCAAGTGGCCCTTTTATTATTAAAAATCTAATGAAAACAAGTTCACAAAGAACCATTGTTAAAGAATACACTTATCATTTTTTTCTAGTAGGTGAACTTACAAGAGTATGTTTTTATAGGTCTGAACATGAATGACAAACTGCTTGCTTCAGATTTATGTAAAATTTATAATAAAAATGAATCTTATATTTATTTTAAAACAAAGTCTGAATTAAGTGGATTCATAAGCCACTGCAATGAAAAGTTGACTGAAATGTAAACCTTGACAATTTCTCTATAAGGATATTTGACATCTTTCTGATAGATCTGTTTTACTGAAGCAAAGTTTTAAGTTAATGTCAGGCTGCGAAAGAATAATAGTGCTTTGAACACTTTTTGTTAAAAAAATTTTTATGCCTTGTTACATTTGTTCCAACTTATTTCAGAGCATTTTTTTCTCGAATCAGGTAACAATTGCAATTCATAATTCTGAAGATATTTACCAGGTCCCAGTCTTCTCTTTGCACCTGAATGTCAAAAATGAATCATCTTCAACTTTCATCAACGCACTGGTCAACAGAAGCATCTCTCATGTTTCTGTGTCTTGCATGAGGAGGGGCTTTGTCCTAGATAATCTTCTCAAGGATGTTTGTGTACTGAACAGCCTTGGGGGACAGAGAGTAGACCCCTCCAGAGGAAAGGACAGGCATCTTAGCTGTTACTAGGAGAATCTGAGGACCCCTCAGCTCAAGATTCCTCTTTGTGATGCACCTCACTACATAAGCAGGCATTGCCCTCCCTCTCTGCAGCAGCCTCAGGCTCAAGGAACCAACACAAGCAAGTGCTAATACTCTGGCTACCGCTGGTGTTGTGCGCAGAAAAGTTAATTGATCCAAAATCTCATGCTTTTCCTAGATATCACAAAACGGGTCAGCTGATTTGTTAGCTTATAAGTAAAGCAAAACAATTTTTTGGTCCTAGTCTTGTATTTTCCAGACTTTTAAAATTCTTTCTTTGTCTTCTATAAAACTGAGACTGCACACAGACAAGTCTGGTGGTTAACAAACAAAAACCTTAGCCAGTGGACTGATTTGTGTCAAAACTTAAATATTTACTCAAATGATTGAGCTGATTCATTATTCTACCAACACCTGAATAGTTCAAGTTGGTTAATATCTTAAGGACTAAAATTAAAAGCAAAATGCTTAATTTTTGACTTTCAAATCACTGTTTAGATGTTACACAGACAGGGTTGGTTTACCTCCCCTTTTCTTATTAAAGGGAGCAATAGCCTGCTTATAAGGTCAGGAAATGCTGAATGAAGCATGGGTATGAAACGTGGCTGATGATGGGCTCCGTACCTGGCACCTGAGGATCAGGGCTCTGGAGCCTGCTCACCCGCTGATGAGCTGGGCTTCCACGAGAGGAACCCGCATATCTGCCCGATGGTAGCTTGTTTGCAGTTGCATTCGAGGAACGTTGAACTTCCTTAGAAGCAAAAAGGATGAAAAAAGATGAGCTGAAAGTTGCAGAACAGAATAAAACAAAGGCCACTGTCCCAGGGCACAGGAATGTATCACAGAGCAGTGGCACATTCTCAGTGACTCAAAGCTCCAACCCAGATCACAGTGAACAGAATCTTGCTTATACCTTGAACTTGCTTTAGGAAGTTTACCAAATACTATGAGGGTAAGTTTAAAATGATAGCAGAGTTCTAACATATATCATGATGCCTAATTAACCTTAGGTTAACTTGATGCAAAATTGTATATTTTTCTCAACTCACGATGACAGCTCAATCATTTCTAAAGTTTTTTTTTTTTTCTCATCTTCAAAATGTTCCAGTTCAAAGGATATCTGCAATGTTACTCTAGTCATCTGTGATATGCAGACCTCCCTGGCTCAAAATTCTGGAGCCAGAGTTTGGCAGCCAGGAGCAGTCCCACCAGCAATGCCAGCTGCTTAGTCACTGTGGTGCCCTACACTGTGTGGCACTCAGGTCATGTCATGGACAGCCCTGCACCTTCCCTCACTGCTCCGACCTGGTGGTCTCATCTCCTGTTCACAGAGCTTCTTATCTCACTCTCTGTGGCCTTTGCTCATTACCCAGTGTTCCCTTCACCTTGCATTTGTGGCATAGGAAACACAGAAGTCACCCTCCTTTCCTACAAGGGATGTCATCATATGTCATCTCATGTCCACCCACATGTCCCTGTTTGTGGCTTCTCTGTATCCTCAATTCCCTTTAAATTCTCTATCAACCTGAATTCTCTCTTCCTGAGAAACCTAAATTCTTCTTTTTCTGTATACCTAAGACTTGCTCAGCACAGTCCTAAGCAAAAGCAAACCACGTTCCTGAGACCTGCTACACTCCCCAAATCTCCCCCCTTTTCCTTCTGAGTTATCAAACTTCTGTCAGCTCTCTTTGTCTTGCAGCACTGTCATCATCAGTAACCCATGGGAGTTGCTTTTTCTTTCTACCACTAACTGGAAGCTGCTCACTCCGAAGTGGCCAGGGAGCCAGTTGTTTCCTTGGACCTCACCCTGCTTCAGCTCCCTGCAGCCTCGGCTGCTGAGCCCCTCCCTTTCCAGAGATGCTCTCTGTTCACTTCTGCATGGTTCTTGTCTCTCTTCTCTTCGCAACCTCTTCACTATTTCCTTTCCCAGGTGTTTGTCCTCCCACTCCTAACTGGGCGCCTTTCCCCACCTTCTATCCTTTATAGACTTCACACCTATTATAGAAGTACTTCATCAGAATTCTTACTGTTATAATTTTAAACAAGTCTGTAGCATAGTTGACTCCCTGCTTTATAGCAATCAAGAGCCTTAAGCCTTAATACATTATCAAGCATCCCAAATATCCACTGTTCCCTGAATATCACTGCCCCATCCTAATCTCTACCTCGATATGTACAGGACCTGATAGATTCATTGGGATTTCACCTGACCTTGCTTTCCCTTTGTCATCTACAGACCTCCTAATGATAATAAAGTTTATATAATAAAATCTTCAAGATCCCCCTTAACTTCTGCCATTTTATCTGCTTCAAGGAGTTGATTAATAAATCCAGTCAGTTCTTTTGTCTCATTTCTCAATGTTTCTCTATTCCCCACCCACTCTATCATATGTGTGCATTAAATTTTCCCAACACACTGATCTTTTGTTACTGAGCTTTTCCCCTGAAATCTCTGCTCACCATCTTCTGTCAATTGAAATTCTGCCCAGCGTATCCTACATATGGGTCAAAGCTTTACGGACGTGCCCTCTTTCCAGTCTTTTCCCTGATACCAACAGTCAGAAGACAGAACCCTCTTCACAGCCCTTAACTTGTAAAGCTCCAACTTCAATTAACAAATAGGAATCTTCCCATTCACATTTATACCATTATAGGTTCGACTGTGTCTTCACAGTCAACTGGCTTTACCTTGGTTATGGGGGCTTACATATTTATAAGTGTTCAATCACCTTGGTTAGAATGGGAGCTCTTGTGATGCCCTCAGGCCATCTACTCTATTTTCCTGTTCCTTCTCAGCTATCAAGATCTCCTCTGCTCTATCTTTACAGTCCACACCTTTACTGGAGCTTCCTTTCTCGCCAAACTCACAATGCTTTAAATCATTCTGCTGGGATCTTTGCTCTTGATTCTCAACACAAATGCCCCCAACAGTAGTCATGCCACTGCCTCAACACTTGACTGCCTTGAAATTTCTTCTGCCAGATTAATTAGTCCACCACCCTTAATCTCATTCTCAGGCAAAATAAACTTTCTACTAAGCCATAACACATGTTGTCTGAAGTCCAACAGCAACACAATCCTTCTTCCCAGCAGAAACCTCCTGAGCCTGGTCTTTACCAGCAGAATTTCCATCAGCCTTCTGATCTTCTGAGCTCTGACCAGAATCTCCCACACAGTATGGCCTAAGGTGTTCCAGCTCCACTTTTTCAGTCAGCATCTCTGAACCTTTGCAAACTCTTCCCACAAGCCATTCCCAAAGGCTTTTGAACCACATAGTCAAGTACAGTCACAGCAATGACCCCACTTCTGGTACCAAATTCTGTCTTAGTTATTTTTCTCTCATTGCTGAGACAAAATACTGAACACCCAAAGTTAAAGGAGAAAAGGTTTATTTAGCTCACAGTCTGTAGAGGTTTCAGTCCATAATTGGCTGGTTCCAAGGTAGGGTGTCTTGGCACAGGGGCATCCCTAAGGGGAAACAGTCCATGGCAGCAGAAGACAGCAAAAGCAACGACCAATGCTTAACAGTGTCTTTCTGCACCTTTTATACTCTATTCAGGCTGCTGGTATTAGAGCGGTGCCAATCCAATCAGTAGACTAACAATCACCTACCATTAATCCCAGCACCCTTAATCCCAGCTTTGCACCCCCAATCAATCACACACTCCAGAGTAAGACACCTTCAAAAAAGGCCCACCTAAAACTGCATGAGGCTTTGGGAGGAACATCTAGACACAAACCATAACAAAAATAAAAGGTAACTAGAAACTAGAGGTTCCCAGGGTGTAAACCTGGAAATGTTGATCAGAGGAGGGACAGACAGCCCAGGAGGAGAGGACAGGCCATCTAAGCCCTGGGCAGAGTGAAGCGAGGGCTGCTCTGGGGAAGGGGCTTTGTAACATATTTTAATAAGCACCAAGAGTCTGCTTCAAAAATTATTACTACTATTATTGTTATTATTATGTTGGGTTTGGCAAGTTTTCACTATTTTAGCTAAAGTTTAATTTGAAGCCACAAAAGCCCCTGAGACCTTAATTTTGTTTCCTGTCCATCTTTCATCCTCCTCTTTCTCTCATTCACATTTTTCTTAAACTGACATCATCACTGTTTCTCTTCTTACCTATGGATTTTCAAAACCTTTTCTTAGTTTTAGAACTTGTTACCCCTTTTCCTTTCTCTTGTTGCTATTTCTGGATAAGCTACTATACCTATAAGCTTCATTCATTCACCTTTTGCCCATTCTTAAAAAGCAATTGTAGTGTTCAGGTCAGTATTGCTGATATCCCCTGCTTTGTTGCTGGCATCTGCAGGAAGTTTTCCTGATGCTGCCCCAGGTGCCAGGAACTTGTCCAGGGCTTGAAGTTCACCCAGGCTGGGTTTCTCTGCCGAGCTGACATCAGTGCCCATCTCTGGCTTCTGCCAGTTTCTCTTTCCTCCTCTTCACAAGTAAAACTACAGTCTGCCTGCCAACAGATGTTGTGATTCGCCAAATATTTGCACAACGTAATTTATTTTTTCTAAATAGGAGGTGTGGCTAGCATGATTCAGAGAACCTGTTACTCTCAGCTCACATGTCCTGCTACCCCCACCAAGAAATTCACAGATTCAGCTCTATGGGAAAAGCCCTGCTCCCTGGATGAGCAGATCAATTAAGTGCATGAAGCATAGTTTCCTTTCCTCTTTTGTTTCTACAAACAACTCTAGATTTTCTTGATGCATAGTTTAAAAAAAAATCACCAAACCCTTGAGTTTCCTTCCCAGGAGCAGCCAAAGCAAAAGCCTAAAAAATATGTCTTTGGCAGAGAAATACTCTTATAACTCTGGAAAAGAAAAAAAAACAAGAAAATAAGAAATCTGGATTATTGCTCATCTGAGAGACATGTGGGTCTCCAAGGACAAGAAAGATGGGCTTCCTGTGATCTGAGTCACCAAAGTGACACCAGCTGGGTCAGCACACAAGGAAAGTCCATCAGGCAGACCTGGCCTGGCCAGTGGAGAATGGATAAGCACCAGCTCTCCAGGTGCCAGCCTTGCCTTGGGCCACCAGCCATGGTGGCCTCCAGCAGCAGAGGTGAGCAGGCAGTGTGGATGGGAAGGAGGAAGCCAGGGAACCAGCCAAGGTGAAGCCAAGTGTGCTGGTGTCCAGGCAGGTGGGTGTGTAAATCTCCTCCATGCATCACAGGTGCTGACAGGAGCCCCAGAGGTCACTCAGTGCCTCCCCCAGTCTCCCCTGGCAGCTCCACACATGGCTTTCCTCCCAGCACTGATAGATGTTCAAGAAAGAACATGACTCCTGAATTCTCTACTTCCTTCCTGAGTACTGAGATCTCACCAGGTCAGTGCGCACAATTCCAAGGGCTGAAATCATCAGTCTGGTTACTGCACAGTCCCTGATCCTGCGTTCAAGGTCCAGGCAGCTTCCTGCAAATGCTCAGAAGAGATACAGAATGTGCAGGAAGCTGCAAGGTCCACTGCCATCCTCAAGAAACCAACCTGTGTTTACCTACTTAGTCAACCAATATTGATCGAGTGCCTACTAAATGCCAGGTACTTCTGAAGCACTGTCTCTACTGCCAAAGAAATAAAATAGACAAAAATATCCTGCCTTGTGCAATTCACCCGTCATGGCAGAGGAATAGAAACATCACCCCTGAGTCCCGGGGCGATCTCTACTCTTATCCCTCGGCTAGCACTGGGTGTTGTACTTCATATGAGTGATTTAACTTTGGCCCCATAATAATTTACTTTGTAAGAAAAGTCATTATGTGTACTTTATAGATGAGAAAGCTGGGCTTCACACAGTTAGCCAACTTGCCCAGGTGTGTACAATGATGAAAATTTGCTTGCCTGACTTCAGAGCCTGACTCGCTGCCACTAGATGCAACACGCGAAAATCACTGATCAGAACACTCCCCACGCCCGGCTTTGATCCTTTGTCTAGTGTTGAAGGCGCTCATAGAGAAATCCTCTTCAGAACAATTGTAGATTTAGGGCTCTTTGGGTTCAGCATTCACTGAAAACCCAGCCAGGGGTTGGTAACATCTGTCGGATGTGGCTCCTGGCATCCTAAAAATCTGACACAGAGGAGAGGCATAGGCCACACAGGGAGGCACCTGGTACGTGGTATGAGAGAGATGTGAACAGAATGTTAAGGAGCACAACACAGAGACAATCCGGGAGGACTCCTCAGTGCTGAGCGCTCACAGAAGAAAAAGTGTGCACATGTGTGGGTGCATGCATGTTGTGTGTGTGTCTATGTGCAGGGGCGTGCATGTGTGTGCCTGAGTGTGTGCACATGTGGGTGAGTATGTTTGCATCTGTGTGCATGCATGTGTAGGTGTGCACGTGTGTGTGTATGAGCACATTTGGACATGTGTGTTTGGGTGTATGTGGACTAAGAGGACAACATGATAACAAAGTGGAAAAGATGGGGAGCCCTCTGAGGACGACAGAAACGCCTGAAACAATCTGAGAAACTTTGAGCAGCATCTCTTTTTTTTTTTTTTTTTGTGGGTACTGGGGGTCGACCTCAGGACCTCACGCGCCAGCAGGCACCCGTGCCACTGAGCGATATCACTGGCCCTTTTTTCGTACGTGGGTTCTGGGAGTCGAACTCAGGCCCTCACCCTTGCCAAGCAGGTGCTTACGCTGCTGAGCCAGCCCATGAGCAGCATCTCTTAAGCCTAGCTTCACACCATATTCTTCTTGTGGCTTTTATCCAGCGCCTCACTGTATGCGTTTATTTTGCTTCAATCTCAAAAATAACGGAAATATGGTAACCCGATCTTAGAAAGGCCCTTACATCCACACTGTTCACGTACCTACAGGATGTCTTTTAGAGAACAGGGCCAGTCACTGCAGTATCAAGCGATGCCCACAATGCCACCGCAGAACCTGGAAGACCAGGGTCACAGGGACGGTGCACTGCAGGTCAAAAACTGTTTTTCCCATGAACAATTTTTAGTACATAAACTCTGGCTTTTCTTCTGACAAATTTGTGTGCTCACATCGGATTCTACATGCTGCTGTAGAGGGATTTTAAAAGGCACCTACTTTCTAATGATTTTTTTGTAGCACCAGATGCTGGTATTTTCTGCTCAAATTGATGGAGCCACAGGCTGAGATCCACATGCGCGCCCTGCCACACTGTATGTTTTCAATCAGTTCTACAAGGCTCTTGCTTTTCTCTCAATGTCAAACGTAACCCATGCTCAGTCTCAGGAGGCATGAAGATGCCTAAGCCACAACGCTGAGTTGTAGGACCTAATATCCATGTAATGATGGGATTGGCTGCAGGGCACATTTGGAAATAATCTTCAGCCTTTGGGATTGAGACCAAGGGCAGGAAATAATAAAACTGTGTGAAACTGTAGTGCCTCCTCCTTCTGCTCCCAGCATTCTACATCTGGGGTCTAGAATATCTATATTTCACAGGATTCAAGGAAATGCCGAGAGTTGCCAAAAGATAGCAAAGGGTGATTCGAACAGTGAGTGCATACCTTGGAGAAGGAGCAAGAGGCAAGAGAAGGGCCACTGGCAACAGTGGCCAGGGAAAGACCGGCTGCAACTGACGCACAGATGTCAGAGGTCTTCAAAAATCTCATCAAGCAAACAGACAAGGGAAACGCTTTCCTAAGTAGCATGCACTTAACCCAGGGAACTCAATCACACATGATTTTATTGAGCCAAGGAACTCTATAACTTTTGTCAAAGAGCTGGACACTGCCATGAATATGAATAACATCTGGAGCTCGGCTCCTTGGGGTGAAAGGGAGGAGCTGCCCCATCTTCTGGCACTGGCTGCTGAAAATAACTCCTCCCAGGGCTTCTGCAAGTTGGTGAGGGGGTCACAGGGCCAGTGCCATTTTCTGAATATTCATTCATCTTGTTCTGAAATATCTGACAAACCACAGGTAGAAAAGGAAGAACCCAGGAGCCCCGCCAGCCTCCACTGTGACTACGTAAGTCCCTGAAGATCTCTCAACTGTTTATCCACGCACATTCTGTGACAGTGTTGCCACCAATCTGTGTTGCTAGTTAATATTTACCCAACACCTCAGGTTGACACTTTTTGATACAACACATTTGACAGTAGTTACGTTAGACAAGACGCACAGCATCATCCGATAGAGGTGCACACGTACACACATTTTCTCGGGTCCCTTTCATTTGCAGGTATCCTGCTGTTGAAGGAACTTACCAGTACAGAACTTAATTATCAGAATGGAAAAGTGTGTTCTGATCCAACAGTACAAATGATGCACGAGAAAGGAAAGACGATACTAGCAGACAGAAAGAGAATCAATGAAGGAACATAATCAAAGAGAAGCCTCTCTGCACTCTGTCCAGAAGCTACTGTTGTGAGGGTCACACAGCGTTAAACAGGGACTTCTGCATCCAGTTCCTTTGCAGACAATGCCCGCCTGGTCCCTTTCTCCCCAGTGTATCTATTTCCTTGATAGTCAATGTCTTATAAGAGGAATACATCAGAAAATTGTTACTGAGTCTGATAAAACAGAAATCCATGCTTATATTTCCTCTTTTATTCCCAAAGTCAGTCTAAGGGTTGTAAAGCAGGACAAAAGGTGGTCTTGATGTACTAAGAACTCCTAGCAAAAGCACAGAGCGGTGAGGTCATTAAACAGAGACCCAAGTGAAGCTGCGGCACATCAACTACGATTATGCCATTGGCAGAGAGAAACTATCTGCTAGTTGGAGTCCAGCCACGGTGTTTATAATCCACCAGTCTGTCAGACAGAGGGCAGAGTCACTTCCAAATTCCACTTGCTGGAGCTTTGTCCGAGATTTCAGGGCTCTGTAACTTTGAGTTCTAACTCTGTGTTGGTAGAACATTTTAGGCCTTATAGATTTTAATATTTCTCCATTGCTACAAACAGAGCTTCTCAGAGTGAGGTCTGTTTCCCTTTGGAGAAGAAGAAATGTCCAGGAAAGAGCTTGGGGTCCACAGACAACCAGGTCTGATGCTGAAGGAGGCGCTGTCCTTCCCAGCTGACTGCACCGAGCACCATTATTCTGTCTCTTTTGGCCCAGTCGGTTACCCCATGATTTGGGGATAATAACACCCACAGTATTATTTTGGAAAGTAAATGAAATATCAAAATAATTAAGGACACAATAGAAATTCAGTAACAGCTGCTGCTTGTCAGTCCTCTTTCCTAAGTGTCCTATTTTGCAGTGCTGGAATTTAAACCCCAGGCCTTACATATGCTAGGCCAGTGCTGAGCTACACCCCAGTGCCCTTCAAAGGACATTTACTGAGGGCCATCCGCCCAGCCCGGTCCTTGCTTCGCAGCATCCCTGGAGACAAGAATTCCCCTGTACATGTCCATGTTCATTGTCACTACCACGTCATCATCAGAGGGCTCCGTTCATCCTGCACTCAGCTAACCACACCCCACAGCTTTTCTTATCCTACCTCCTCTACCATGTTATTTGTCTGACTTTTCAATACTGATCCTTCTCAAATTCAATATCTATCATGGGAGATTAGGCTTATAAACATTCAGTTGTTCCTTCTATCCGACAGCAGCAAACTACATGTTGACTTCTGACTCCAAACACAGTGAAGTAGGTGACCAACTCACCTTCTCTGATAGCAACTAGAAAACTGGACTAAGTATACAAGACAACAGTCTTAGGACACTGAAAGCTGCTGACACAAGAATATGCCATTTACAAGAAGTGCAATGAAGGATGTAAGCCTTTCCAACACCTCAGATTTTTGCCTGGAGGTATTTAGTAGATCCTCACAGAGAAAAGGGAATCCACGCTTCATGTCACTAAGCTAAGGAGGTAGAAATTGTAATTTAGAGCAACTGAGGCCCCTGGTCTTTGTAGAACGGAGCAAGTGCACAGGAGGTGACTATGCAGAGATGGAGCTCCAGAGAGCTGCACAGTTTCCTCCAGTGTTTGCTTGAATGCCTAGCTAGAAGGCCACCCACAGGGTGGACTGGTGAGTTCCAGTGAAGAACAACTATTGGAATGCAAGAAGCCACAGAGGCGCTAAGTAATCTCCAGAGAGGGACAGTGTTAGGAGCATTTGTGTTCTGTTCAATCTGAGGGGGGAAACTTGCTGAACACTGAAGCCACTGGGTAGGAGCTCCAGAAAGACCATGGCTCAAAAGCAAGCTAAACCAGCTCTTCAAAGACTGTATCAGATATACCCAAACAAAGCTTTAAAATAAACACAAAAAGGAGAAAGCTGGCATCCCCTAGGGACCTAGCTGCCTGTTAAAATCCAACACTTGTAAAGGAAGAATGCCAACACTTAACACATTCACGACAAGGCTGCAATTCATATGTCTTGCTGCCTGGCAGCTTTGAACCACCAGTGGTACATTCCCATGCTTGACAGTGCTGCTTCTACCACAGGTGGTGCAAGATATCTGATGAGACAGCCCTCCATGCATCACCAGTGGTTCAAGCCAGCAAGAACGTGTTAAAATCACAAAAGTCGCCATGTCTATCCTTCATCTTCCATGGGAAGATAGGAATATAGGACCATGGACAAGAAATGCAATCCAAAAGAAGCAGACCAAGGTATGACAGAGAAAATGGAATTAAACCAAACCTTGGAGACAAGTATTATAAATACATTCAATAGCTGAAAGGAAAGCATAAACATAATAAAGAGGACACTGGAAATTATAAAAAAAAAAAAACCTCTAGAACTGAAATAGAAATCACTTGCAATTAAAAAAGAAACACTGTCTGTACCTGATAGATGGTTAGACACTGAAGAGGAAAAGATCAGTGAGTGGGTAAAACAGGCAGTACAAGGAGTCCAAAGCAAAGCGTGCAGGAAAAAGACGGAAAAGAAATGAAGGGGGCCTCAGGGACACATGGGAAAACATCATCCGGAGGCAAAGGAATGGAGGGCATGCAGGCAAAATTTGAAGAAATAATGACAAAAATATCAAATTTGATCAAAACTATAAACCAAAGATGCAGAAATATCAATGTGATATTTCATTGATTCTGTCAACTTGAGTAAGAAACACTCAACTAAACAGGATCAGCATAGCTCTGGGTGTGGCTGAGGGGATTTACTGAAGACAGAAGGCCCACCCTGGGTAGGCTTGTTCCCTGAATGGAATAAAAGGGAAACAAAGAAGAAAGGTTTGTTTGTTTCTTGAGAGGAGCTCCAATCTTCACCTTCACTCTGGACGTCATCTCCTGGCTTCCACCAGAGACTCTTCAGCCTCCAGTGCAGCCCTTTTGGCCTCCTGATACAGAATCCCATGCAGCACCACAGTGAGCTCCAGGCCTTCAGCTGGATCCTTCAGATCTCCATCATGCAGGCAGACCTTTGCACTCCTCTACCCCTGACTTCAGGAGGCCACTGTAAGCCAATCTTGTAAATTCCTATATATTTGTATATTTTGCATTAAATCTGTTTCTCTAGCATTATGACTTGTGTTTAGATGCCCCCCCCAAAGCCTCATGCAGTGGTAGATGGTGCTTTTTCAGAGGTGGCTGAATCTAGAGTACGTGATTGATTCAAGATGCAATGCCAGGATTAAGGGTGCTAGGATTAAGGGTGGGTGATTACTAAATCAGTCCAGTGATTGATTTGGCACCACCCTAATCCTGGCAACCTGGATAAAATATAAGGGACAAAAAAAATAAAAGGGACAAAAAGGCTTGTCTTGTCCCTTGCTTGCTTGCTTTGCTACCTTCTGCCCACCAGGAACTGTTTCTCCTCTGCAATCCCTGTCTGCCATGCTACTCTGCCTTGGAGCTTGCTGATTATGGACTGAAACCTCTACAAACTGAGAGCTAAATAAACCTATCCTCCCTTAAATTTGGGGCTCTGGTACTTTGTCTCAACAATGAGAAAAGTAACAAAGACATCTAGTAAGCATTGACTGATACAGATTTTGTAACTGGAAGTGGGGCCATTGCTGTGACATTACCTGATCATCTTGTTCAGGAGCCTTTGGAACTGGCTTGTGTAAAGGGTTTAGGAAGATTTAGAAATGCTGGATAAAGAAGCACCTGGAATGCTACAAGCCAAACTTGATGGGAGATTCTGGTCATAGCTCAGATCAGGAATGTTGACAGAATTTCTACAGGTAATAACAGGCTCAGGACTACTTTAGGAACAAGGACTACTTTGGCCTTTGGTCTCCAGACCACATGTGTTATGCTTTGGCAGAAAATTTATCTGCATTTTACTCATGTCCAGTGACTTTGCCTGAGACTGAGATTAAATGAAGCAGACTAATCTTGCTGAAGAAATTTCAAGATGATCTAATGTTGAAGTGGTGGCATGGCTACTGTTGGGGCTTTTAGCCAGATTTGTGTTGAGAATCAAGAGCAAGAGCCCAGCAAAATGATTTAAAAAGCTTTGAGTTTGGCCAGAAAGAAAAATCCAGTATTGTTGCAGCCTGCAAAAACAGAACAGAGAAAAACTGGTACTGAAAAGGTTAGCAATAAAAAGGAGAGTATTTTTGAGGAGGACAATAGAAAAGATCATCACAAAGGCATCACAAGAACCAGCAGGACTCCAGGCTTTGCAGTCTCAAGACTGCAAAGGGGAAAGATTTTGCTTTGATTTTTTTTGTTGTTGTTTTGTTTTGTTTTATTTTGTTTTGTTTTTGTGTGGGTACCAGGGGTTGAACTCAGGACCTTGCACGCCAGCAGGGACCAGTGCCACTGAGAGATATCACTGGCCCTTTTATTGTATGTGGGTACCAGGAGTCAAACTCAGGATCTTGTGCTTGCCAGGCAGACACTTATGCCGCTGAGCTATCTCACTTGCCCAGATTTTGCTTTGAGAAGAGAGCCCCAGAGTATCATGTTCCAGGATGGCGGTGGCCTAAAGAATTTATTCCTCAGGATTGGGTTTAGATCACTCAGCAATCCAGGCACTCAACCTCTACAACCAAGAGAGAAGGAAACCTGGCTACTGTTCCGGCTGGCAGCAGATGTTAGCAACATCACTGTGGTGCTATTTTTATTCACATGCAGAATGCAAGAGTTGCAGGGTCAGAAAGGCTTCTAGCCAGATTTCAGAAGAAGGCCTGGGAGGCCAGGCAGAGTGCCCTTGAGAGCACAGTATGTGAAGCTGTGAGTGTGAAGGTACAGTGGAGATCCCAGAAGGCTGAAGAAGCTAGGAATGAGGATCATCTGAGGAAAGCTGCAAGGAATGAGTAAAACCAGCCCAAGAGAGAAGGCCTGAGAGCTAGAACCACAGGCAGTGACATGGGGCAGAGCCACCCAAACCCTTTAGAATTCACATCTTGCCACAGATCACCCTGGATTAGGGCATGGAACTACAGGACTTAATGTTTGCCCTGCTGGATTCTGGACTTGCTTTGGTCCCATTCCTTTCTGTCCTCCTATTTGTATCTTTTGGAATGGGAATGTTTGTCTTGTGCCATTGTGTGTTGGAAGTTTTTAACTTTCTTTTCATTTGTATAGAAGAGTTGCAGCTAAAAGTTTGCTTTAAGTCTCAGAGGAGATTTTAGACTTTGACTTTTCAGCAATACTGAACTTTTAAGACTTTGACAATCCTTAGAGATGGCCTAAATGCATTTTGCATAAAGGGATGTGTGAGAGTCTTTGGGGGCCAGGGACAGAATGTTGTGGCTTGTATCTAGATATCCCCCCAAACCCTCAGGGGCTCTTCATACCTGGCTGAATCTAGGGCATATGATAATGGGATTAAGGGTGTGTTGTATTAAATTAGTCCACCAGTTGGAATTAGCACAGTTCTGGGTAGCACCATCTAAAAGGCTAGTAGCCTGGATGGGATCAAAGTGAAAGGCAAGCTGGCTGCTTGCTGCTTGCTCCCTTCTGCCTGCCCTGCCATGGACTGTTTCTCCTCTGCGATGCCCCTCTGCCATGCCACCCTTCCTTGGAGCCAGCTGACTATGGACTGAAACATCTACAAACTGTGAGCTGAAATAAAACTTTCCTCCTTTAACTTTGGGTGTTGGGTATTTTACATGAGCAACAAGTAACTAAGACAACCAGTAAAACCAAAGCAGGGTATAACCAAAATAAATGATAGCAATTGACACCACAATCAAATTATGGAAAACAAATGACAAAAAATGAAAACAATGCAAGATCTTTGCAAATGGGAAGAGTACCAAGAGATGGAGGGAGAAGAGAGGAAGGGAAGGGAAAGGGGAAGTAAGAAGAATTGGATGTGTTATGCACATCTACTAACTCCCCATGATGAATGTAATCATTATGTACTGCAAACACATACTAATAAAAATTAAAACAAATATAGCTAGAGGAAAGTAACATATTACATACTGGCCAACAAAGATAAGAAAGAGCATACCTTTCTAAATTATTTTTCTAGTGTTGGAAATTAAACCCAGCACCTCAGGCATGCTAGGCAAGGGCTCCACCTCCAACCCATCCCACTCATTTTTCCAACCAAACCACAGTTGATTATCACTTACAGTCACTAGATATAAGTTATAAGTACTATTAAATGATAAGGAAGGCAACTTCAGGTGGAACTCAGATTTGGACAAAGAAATGAATAGGCTAATGTATAGATTAAATATACAAGTTTTTTTAATTTATTAAGTTTTGAAGAAAATACTTGACCACTTATAACCAAAATTTAAGTGGAAATAAAATGCACAACAGGAGCACAAAGGATAGTCTGGGAACTACACAAATATTGTTTCAAGGTCCCTATATTGAAGATGAAATCAAATTACGTTGAATGTAGACTTTGGTTAGCTAAAGATGCTTACTGGGAAGCCAAGAGCACAGCTATCTCAGAGAACCTTCTGTAGTGATGGAGATGCATGTGCACTGCCTTTGTGGCAGTCTTCACCACACGGGGCTAGCGAGTCCTGGACATGTGTCCAGCATGACTGTAGAACTGAGCTAAGGACACAGCCACACATGCATGGTGGCAACACAGCCTACAGCAAAACAAAGTAAGAAGAACAGCATACGAAGATGTTAGCTAATAAAATGCTAGAGAAAAATTAATAGAAGACAGATAAATGGGAAGTAGGCAGACATTTTTTAAGTGGATGGAGGAACAAGAGGTGAGGGGAGGGAACAAAGGCAAGGAAAGGGAATAAAAAAAGAATTGAAGGAAAAAATGATCAATATAGAGCTTTTGTAAAATGGGAAGGGGACCAAGAGTTGGAGGAAACAGGGAGGGAAGGGAGGGGTAGGATAGCAAAGAAAGAAAAGAAAGAAAGAATTGAGACGTTTTATGTAAATGTACCAACTCCCCACAATAATTGTAATCGTGTGCTGCAAACATGTACTAATAAAAAATACGATTCATCTCTTTCAACCTCACTCCAGAGGACTAAGAGCCTCCCTGTAAGGTTACCCGATCCTCTGCATTTGTAAGCTTTGTTTGAATATTTACTATTGTTTAGGACTTAGACTTGGTAAAGTAAACATTTTAAATGTAGAAGTTGAAAATTATTTTTGTCCACTAGAAAAGGAAACTGTTTCTATCCAGGAGAAAAGATAACACCAAAGGTTACAGTTTTGTTGGACTATAGGTAATCAAGCAGTTTAGTGCTTTTTCTTTTACTATATAGGGCAGTTTTCCTCAAATCAGCTTTACCACTTGTTTGGGTCATTTGATTAAGCCAAAAGAAAAAGGGGCTGTGGGGAGAAAAGGAAAGAGAGAGAGAGAGGGAGAGAAAGAAAAAGGAAGAAGGAAAGAAGAAAGAAAGAAAGAAAGAAAGAAAGAAAGAAAGAAAGAAAGAAAGAAAGAAAGAAAGAAAGAGAAAGAAAGAAAGAAAGAGAAAGAAAGAAAGAAAAGAAAAGAAACAAAAAGAAGAAAGAGAAAGAGAGAGAGAGAAAGAAAGTGAAAGAAAACAGAGCTGGGCATAATGCTACACACCTGTTATCCCAGCATTCAGGGAGGCTGAAGCAGGAGGAATGAAAGTTCAAGCCCAACCTGTGTAACTTAATGACTGAGACCTCATCTCAAAATAAAGGGTAGCGGAGCATAGCTCTGTGAGTGTCCTGGGTTCAATCCCCAGTGCCACAAAGTGGGGGGAGGGGATACATGGAATGCTACAAATAATGGAGTAATTCCCCAAAGGAGAAAAAGGTAAAAGAGAACAATGAATAGAAGGGATGGAAAGCTAATCATCAAATAATATCAGCAATTATTTAAAGATAGGTAGATAAATACTCAATTGACAGGCAGAGATTGTTAGACTCTGTCCTCTATCAATCAAGACCCAGCAGAACTGGGGATATTATTTTAGAAGTAAACATACGAAAAAGGAATATTACCAGCGATCAAGAGGGTGTTGAATAATAACAAAGGAGCCAACCCTGACGGCTTTTGTAGAACTCTACACGTGAAACTGCAGAATCTACCTTCTTAGCAGAACACAGGGAAAATCACCAAGACAGACCATATGGTAGGTCATAAAATGTGTCTCAATAAATTCAAAAAGATTGAAACCAGAGTATGTTTTCTGACCACAGTGGTATTAAATTAGAAATCAAAACCAGAACGATACCTGTGAACGCCTTAGATATTTGGAAGTTAAACTGCATACTTCTAAATAACCATAGGACAAAGATAAAATTGAAAAGAAAATTAGAAAACAGTCTGAACTGAAGGAAAATGAAAATACATCAAAATTTATTAAATGTCCCTCCAAAGTTTTTTCTTCCTTTTCAAAATTGTTTTAATGATTTCAAGTCTTTTGGATTTTTGTAGAAAATTGTTATCTTCAAGTGTTTCACCTTAAAATGTTTCTTGAAATTTTTAATTTCTCTGTAATGTTTTCTAGTTTTCTGTGTATAGGTCTTGTAAATTTTGTGGTGAGATTTGTCACTATTTTATATTTTAATACTCTTGTAAGCAATGTGTTTTGTTTTCATTTGTCACAATGAAGTGTAGCTACCTTTCAATAAACATTAATAAAAATAAATTTTTTTTAATTTATTAAATGATAGTGGTGTTCAGGATAATTATATTCAAATTTTTCTTAACTCTCCTTACTCTTAAAAATTATTGAACATAGCAGGCTTTATTTGTGTGCATTGTATCCATCACATCTACCCCATAAGAAATTAAAACTGATGATTTATTAAAATGTTAATTAATTAAAATAACAAATCTGTTGCATATTAATGCAGCTGAAATACTTTTTACAAAAGTGTCTGTATAATTCAGTAAACTAGTGACAATTGCACATGGTGTTACTTTTTACAAATCTCTTTAATGTCGGGTTTATTCAAAGACAGCTCAATCCTCACCCCTGCTTCTGCATTAAATCTGTTGCCATATGTTGTGTTGGTCACAGTACATGAAGGAAATCCAGCTGAACAAGGGCTTGTAGTTGGAAAAGTCAGAATTTTAATAGCTTTGTAGGTAGTTTTCTTGACACTATGTTAGAATTTGAAAAGCTGTAGATTTTCTTAAGGATTAGTTGCAATGGGAAACCTGAAGCCCTTATCAATGCACTTTTCTTATATTAAGGGCATTATTAAAATCCATTCATTGATGTTAAGCTTTGAATGTATATTTTACTCATTGTAATCTTGTAAGATCATGCATTAGTCATTTGGAAAATTTCATTTCGTTGAACTGAATGGCAGTTCTGGATGTTGACACATGATTATGTTTGTTAATATCACTATCAGTGTTGTCAGGAAAATCTTTTAAAATGCAAGAAATTTTCAAGTCTATCATGGCAGGTAAATTTTCCAAAATTCAGATTTTTACCTGAATGTTCAAATGTTATCAGTGTCAACCAAATCAGCTGTGTTCTTGGATCTACAGTTCTTCTTCATTCATTTTTGAGAAAATGGTTCCCAGATATGCAAATGTTTCCTCACAGTCCTTGTCACCCAGGAGCAACTGATGTTCTCAGCAAGAAACAGCCAGTCCAGCCCGAAAACCCCCTCACCCTCCGGCCTCCCCTTAAGACCTCACAGCGCCTCCATGCTGGGCAGCGGCACTGTGCTCTCCCTTCCCGTTCACAAAGAGCAGCTAGGTGATGGCGCTCCCGATTCCAAAAGGACGATGCCCTCGGGCGGCCCCTCACCAAAAAGATACAGGGATGACAAGGGAGCAGATGAAGAAGCTGATAAACACCAGCCGGCGAGGAAAAGCAGATTAAAAAAGCTCGAGACACCAGCAACCAACACCAAGGTCACTGGCAAAGATGTGGGCGACGGGAGCCCTGGTTCACTGTTGATGGGAATGACAAGTGGAATGTCCACGTCCAGATAGAGCTGGGAAGTTTCTTACAAAGTTGAACATCGTTTTTTGGGTTTTGTTTTTTGTTTTTCCCCAGTGCTGGTGATGGAACCCAGGACCTTTGTCCCGAGCTACATCCCAGTCCTTTTTTTTTTTTTAATTTTGAGACACAGTGGCAGTAAGGGGCGAAGTTGCCCAGCTGGGCTCGACCTTGCCATCCTTAATTTGGACATTCAGTCTACCTAGCTTTCATGTTTTCATGGTCCTAGGTATAAACCCAACTAATGTCAAACCTTGTCTCTACCCAAGAGCCTGCTCCTGAACATAAGGGCTTTATTTATAATTGTTAAAACTGGAAACAACAAAGATGATCTTTGGGAGGTGAATAAACAGTGTTTGGTATATCACATAGCAAATATTACAAAATGAAATGAGTTATTAAGCCACGCAAAGACAGGACAGATCTTAAGCGCTTAATGCTAAGTGTGAGAAGCGCGTGTGAGAGGCTGCGGGCTGCCTTTTTTCCATTTCTGCAGCCTTCTGGCAAAGGCAGAGCTGCGGAGGCGGGAGGCAGATGGGTAGCTGCCAGGGCCCACCCCAGAACTTTTCAAAGGGTGGAACTGTTCGGTGTCTCACTGTGATGGGGGAGGATGGTACTTTGCTTCTGCAAAAGCTTACTAAACTTTATAGCACCGAGTGTACTTTCATGAATGAAAATTTTAAAAAATAAAAAATAATAAAAAATAAACAGGAGTTTGGGAGACCTAGGAATGGAATGCAGGATCTTACAAAAGCATCTCTGTACTACAAACATGTGAAAAAAATCTCATTAAAAAAATATAAGTGGTGCTGACTCAAGTAACTTTGAAAACGAGTGAAAAGTCTGTAAGACTAAAGTCAAAAGAAACAAGGTGTGTGCACAAGCACAGTGCCGTAGTTGATAAAGCAGTATGTCTCAGGGGTACTAGTCAGCGTTCCGAAACTATACGTGTACACGCATGGTCCCTGACTCTCCAGGAATCAACTTACAATTTTTCAACTTATCAAAGGTGTGGAAGTGGTACCCATCCAGTGGCCACCATACTTCAGATGTTGAAGTCTGGTCTTTTCCATGGTGAGTGATTTACGGTCCGATGCTCTCTGTAGATGCCAGGAAGCCACATGATCCTGGGGGTGGTTACCTTTACACTGTACAGGATGCTGAGCTGTGAGTTCCATAGGTCAGGTGTATCAAGTACATTTTGATTTTGTGATATTTTCAAGTTAGGATAAGTTTATCTGGACTTCACCCCATGGTAATATTATTTTGGCAGAAAAAACTTGCATTGCCCAAGGTCAGGTTCTCACTGGGAGCAACCTGCCTGCAGTGGCAGTGGATTTTCAGGTTTAGATTCCTGCTTCTCTCATCCCCATGGTGCCATCTGGGCACAGCCACCCAAGCTCCAGAGCTCCCCAAGGGACTCACTGAGATCTGACGTGCAACTCATCACCGTTCACCCTCTCTCCCAGCCTGCTTGTCCCTCCCCTTCCTTGGCATGTTTCCAAGCACTGTTCTGACAAACTTCCTGCCTGCAATGTGCAGCTCAGATTCAGCTTTGCAGGGAATACAAACGATGACACTAGCTGTATCTCCCTAGATGGACCCCAAGTAAGGTGAGCACCAACAAGCTGATTTTGTGGCTTTTAGACCCCTTCAAACTCACATGGAGCCCTCAATGAACACTTTTCCCCAAGGAAAGTCCTAAGCAGACGGGCACAATCTGGGAATCACTGGGGTCAGGAGTTGAGCCCAGGGCAATGGTTGAGGGAAACTGCAAAGTGTTGGTTCCCCTGGGGCCTATGGCCCTAGACGGGTGCACACAGTGTGCACGTGTGAGAGCATCCCTGAATCAGGGTTTGTTTTGAGGGCGGAGAGGATCCCTTTAGAGAGCAGAGCCAGCCTGGGCAAAGGGTCCACACTCCCAGCAGCCGCCTACTTCCCCCCTGCAACACTGCGAGCCTGCTGGCCCTGTGCATGCCTTCCCTGCACAGCCACACCTCTCCTGCCATTTTTTCATGGTGACTTTGTGACATCAGGGAGGTTATAAAATTTTATTAGCATTTTTACACACACACACAAGATCCAAACACAGCGAGCACTTTTCAAATGCCACATTTCTGCACATCTCCTCACCGTGACACCAGAAATATGAATATTGAAGAAGTTTGGAGAGTCTTCTAAGGGTGTAGCCATATGGAATTTTTTTCTTCACTGGAAATAGCATGTCGCTTTCCTAATTTTGACCCATCTATTGAAAATCAGGACTTTGGATTCCCAAAGTCAACAGGAATAATTTAACTAATATCAGAGGAAAGCAAATTGCTGCTGATGAGAAGGGCAGCCCTGGGAATGAGGCCATCAGGAAGACAACTTTTACTCATATATTTAATAGCTTATAATAGTTTAATTTTTAAAAAATTTTATTAGTACATGTTTGCAGTACATAATGATTACATTCACTGTAGGAAACTGGTACATATGCACAACACATTTTAATTCTGTTTCCCCCCTTCCCTTCACCCCCTTTTATTTTTCCAGTATCAGATTCATGTCTTTATCTTATAAGAGCTTATAAAGTTAATTATCATGTATACAGATTGAAGCCCAGACTAATATAAAACATGTAAGACGATTGTAATTTAATTTTTTAAATTAAATTTTAAAATTCTATCCATATAGGGACAGGCAGGAGTGAAACCACCTATCAGAAGGAGGTAAAACCATCCTGTTAAACTTCGTTCCAAAATAGCAGCTATCCTCTAGCTTACTCCAGTTGCGCCATAGAACAGCAGAGAACACGGGCGTTCACGATCCAGTCCCCGTGTTCTGGCAACGTGCTTGGTTGTCGGGCTGTCCTACTTCAGGGCCTAGTTGACAGGGAGGTGACCACTTTCTGAGCATGTCAACAAGGTCCAGGAGCCCTCCCGGCCGTTGCAAGATGGGAGTGTTACTGATTAAGTCGATTTAGGGGTGGCATGACACTTCACTAGGAAACAGAAACTAAAACTCCTAACAACACTACCAACTTCATGTGAGTGAAAAAATGACAATCTTCCCGGCTGGCGAAATATTTATATCCTACTTAAGGAAGTAAAAAAGCAGAGAGTCCTGACATTTAAACTCACTTTCAGCAAAATAAAAGTATTCGCTGAGTGAGTTACTCACCATTCTGTGTCATGAGATCATTTTAAAGCACTGTGCAGTGTAGAAAATGTCTCCAAGCATCCCCAAAGCCCCAAACTCTTAAAAAGTACACCAAGAAAACTGTATTTTCTTACACAAGGGACTTCCTCTCTTTTGACTATTGCTGGTGTCACCTCAACCTCAATATTTGCTGCCCTGAGCCCCCCAGAGCATTAAACAGCCGTTTTGAGATCAGACAAGTGGTTTTCTCAGGAACAATGGAGAAACCGAAGCAGATACTGACTGCAACGTTCACCCCGCAGGGTCTCTCACAAAGATTTCCTTTCTTCTTGTAAAAATAACAGCCCCCACCTTATTTTATACTTGAAGGTCATTTGCTAAAATAAGGGATTGGAGTTAATGATCCAATTCCTTAAAATAAACATGGAGTACATAACAAATCACATCCCATGTATTTATGCAGAGGAAAAAAATCTACGAACAGACACAGAAGTCATGAAAATGTCACTGAAGGACATAAACTGATTGTAAAGAAAAAATGTGAGTCCAAAACTCTATTACCTGGCGCACCTGGAATCAAAGCTACCGCGTCCACAGCGTGGCGGTCAATGGCAGCTTTATTTCAGACTTCACACACGCCACATAAAGAAGCTGGTTATGCAGAGTCCCCAAGGTGGGAGCTGGGCATGACTTCCGGTTGTATAATACATAGGAAGGAAGTACGGTATGTGCGGGCCACACATCCTGGCTGTGTCCAAATCCCCCCTCTGTGAGCTGACCATCCCTGCTGCCCAAGGTCTCGGACAACTCAGCCAGAGTTTGCGAGGCATTCAAAAGAGCTCAAATCAATAACTTGGAAAATTCAATCGCAATGGTCAGCCTTTCTCTCATCATGAAAGCAACATGCTTACATGCTTACACACGTGCTCTCCAAGAGACCATAGTGGAAAATGATCTGTGGTTAGCGAGAGCCTTAGATAGCCACAGGGGGCTGCACACTGCACCAGGTTCAAGCTGGGATCCCGCAATTTATCCCTGCTCCTTCTCAATTTGGTGAGCTTCGAGAATGCGCCTGGAAATGTAGCGTGATGAAACGTGTATGGTGACAAATTTTAGTTACCCTGCTTCTTACTAGCCCAGAATTTATGGATTAGACCATCTCTTCTTACAGTTTGCATTTTGCAGGACTCCAAGGCTTACCTTCATAATATTTGTTGCAATTTAAATTCACAGATGCTGATGTAGTCATCGAACAAACATCTGCCCCTACATGAAAACATAAGCTCCATGAGAGACAAGAACATAATTATTTTTCTTTTTCTTCATGTTCCAGCTGTGACAAAGAAGCTGACAGAGAATAAACTCTCAGTTATGTTAAGTAGTTAATTTTAATTGATAAATAACTGTACATATTTATCACATACAGCCTGAGGTTGTGAAGTATATATACACTGTAGAATAGTGAAATCTTCCTGATTAGCAGCGTGGTTATCATTTTTGTGGTGAAAACACCTACCATGCACTCTTTGCATCTTTTAAGAATACAATATATTGTCATTGACTACAGTCATCTTGCTGTACAATAGATCTCCTGAATTTGTTCTTGCTACCACAGCTGCTTGCAAGTACGAATGCTTTAACCCACTTCTTCCCTTCCTCCCAGCCATCCTAGTCTCTGGTGACCCTCATACTGTTCTCTGCTCCTAAGCAGTCACCTTTTAGATTCCACAGATGAGTAAGATCAGGCAGTGTTCTTTGTATGAATGAAAGTGCTGGCATGAAGCGCATCCATGTACGCTTGTGCTTACATATATGTGCCTATATGCACACACATACTCATAAAATGCCCTCGTCACATAAGAAAGACAGACGCACAAGGACACTGCTCAGATCCACACGACTTCTGCTAACTCCAAACACATGCACCGCTTACCCCCACAAGAAGGCGTGAGGAGCCTGTGTCCAGAACGTGCTTTCCGATGGCCACGCCTGGACCCTCCTGGGAAGGAGCCGGCCTGGCCTGTGCCTGGACAGACATCTCACTGGAGATGAGCCTCTTCTCACCTCGTAAATAGGAAAGAAGAAGAAGATAGTTAAAACGCAAAATGCGAATTTATGACAAACGAGAAATGTCCACATTGTCAAGGTACCTTAAGCACTAATAACTAAAATTTGTCCCTTTAATCACAGGCAACAGAATATGGAAAAAGGATGCACCTGTCATCCCAGTACTCTTGAAGCTAAGGCAGAAGGATCACAAATTCAAGCCCAGTCTCAGCAACTTAGAGACTTAGCAAGACACTGTCTCAAAATAAATAATAAAAAGGGCTGGAGATGTAGCTCAGTGTGAAGGCCATGGGTTCAATCCCCAGTGCTACCAGAACAAACAAACAAGAAACAAACTTTTCTCTTGAAATACCTTAACCTGGTGCAAGTATAAAGTATGGTGTGTACATATGCACAGAGCGTATAGCTATTATGAATAGAGGCGTAAACTACCAAAGGGTCCATTTGACACAAATCTCTGGTCCCTAAGTGAGGGAGGAGACCAGCAGGTTTCTGATGCTTAGCTTCCTTTACCTGGGAAATGTGGAGATTGGAGCAGAAAGGGCAGGACGGTCTAGCTGATTTTCAGGACATTTGAATGTCCCTGGTTAACATGATTTATCAGTCAGCTCTTTCTTTTCTCTGCAAAAGCCCACCTGGGGGGACCCTTGAAGGCTGCGCTTCCTGGAAACCACCAGGCAGAACTCCTGCTTAAGTTTGCTGGGGATTCAGAGCCAGTTCTCAGGGTCGGAACTCAGAGAACGTGGAAAGGCCCTTGTTCTGCACCTTCTCCTCAGCTTTCCAGCCCAGCTCTACCTCCCGCACACTCAACTGGGCTGCGTATTGTGAAATGTACGCACAAAAAGGGCAGATCTGATGTCCCAGGGTCCAAGGGGCTTTCTCAGTAGGGCTTTGTTTCTTAGAAACAGGAAAAGTCACTTTCCCAATAGTAGCATGCAGTGATTGTGGGAGACAAAAAGGTGTCATGGAGGGAAATGGTTTTTTCTGTTATTTATGACAACAGGGAAGGGGAAAGAGAACTTGATTGAGCCTGGCAAGAGTTTCTGATGTTAAAAGCATTCCATTTTGGCAAATGCAGTCTTTTCTTGTCAGTTTTTGTATTTCCGAGAAGTCAGATCATACTCTCCTAAAACATTTCATCTCTCCTTCATCTGGAAGGATAAGCAAGCATGCTTTGGCCCTCCGTTTTGGCTGGTTTTTTAAAACCAGTAACATCCTGGGGGATACCAAAATGAAATTTTAATCCCTTTAAAAGTCTTCCCTCCTTTCTTATTCTTATAGACTGATAGGATGTCATAGTTGAAAAAGATTCCAAAATTACGTATTTAAATGTCCTCATTCTGGTACCCTGGGAAGAGAAATAACTTTCTCCATGATCACACAGCAAGGATATGGTGTCTATATTTCTGCTTCAAGCCCATGGCTATTTCCATTCAAATAAACCACTATAGACACACAAACACACGTGCACACATACACAAAAACACACAAACACAAATACATACAAACACACATGTGCACACAGTTTTTTGCACATGATACCCAAGAGCCAATCACTGTACAACATGTTAAATGTGAAATGTAGACAACCAAAAATAAGTAAAATTTTAAAATATTTGATGTTCAAAAAGAAAGTTTCTATAAACTGAAAATATCAGCATATGTGAATAATTGACTTCCCAATAGTGCTGGATAAATTTTTGTTTGTTTGTTTTTGCCCATATAATTTATATTTATGTATGTTTGTTTTCTTAGTCTCCATATCTTTTAACACTTTTTGGTGGAAATTTGTCATTCCTTTTTTTAATTTTTTTTATTTGTATATGTTTGTAGTAAAAAATGTTTACATTTCTTAATGGGGAATTTCTTATGGGGAATTGTTAGCTGTACATAACACACCTTGATGCCTTTTTTTATCCCCTTTCTCTTCCCTCCTTCTCCACCCATTGAGGTATTAATCCTCTTCTCTTGTTTGTTTGTTTGTTTGTTACACATTTGCAATACATACTGTTAACGTTCCTTGTGTGGTGTTGACATTTTAAGACAAAGAAAGATTTCGTGTTAGGCAGGCAGAATTGGAATTCTACAAAAAAGGCAACAGTCAAATTTTTCTTTGAAATAATTCTGCATTCATCTACCCACCCAGGTTCTTTTTGCCTCATGACTTAATAATCGCAACAGGATGCTGAATCATTCTCTGAGTCTAAAGTTTCCTGCCTGATCTCTCCTGTGATCTACTGAACTGGCCGATGGTCCTACAATACCACTTTGAGGTCCCTCCTCTGATTAATAAATGGAGCAAAATATCTCATGATTTGCACAATAAATTTTAAATTTTTGAGCTGAGATTCTTTTCTCAAGTCTAACTACTTGCCACTTGCAGCAGGCATCTGGAGACCTGGGGCCCCTGTGTCACTCTGTCTGCCTGGGACAAGACTCGTAGCCTTGCCGGCTTTGTTTAAAATCGAGTATCTTCAGTCACTGTCTAATTACGCTCTGCCTCCTCTGAATTGTGGAGTTCTTCATTTATACTACTTCTATGCATTTTAAATACTTTCCAGGAACCCTGATCAGTGCTCTGCCTGGATTATTTCCTCCTGTTCTCACAATTGCAGAAAAGGAGACATTATTTTTAGCTGACAAAGGAGCAACCTGGGTTTGGGAAGGTTATTTAGTTGTAAATTTACTACTAGTAAATGGGAGAAATCACAGCAAGCCTACTTGCCTTCATGTCCAGAATGCTGCTATTACCCATCCTCCAAAAAAAACCTTATGTTCGAAAGTGGGGTGTTTTAAAGCATAGCCACTCATTTGCTTTTTCTGCCAAGTTATGAAGCAGCACGAAGTCCTTGCCAGATATGGCTACCTGATCTTGGACTTCCAGTCTCCAGAATTATGAGGTAAATAAATGTCTTTCTTCTCTAAATTACTGAGCATTCTGATATTGCTACAGAATGGACTAAGACATGTGCATACCTCAAACTCACTGCGTTCACCTTATGTGCATCGATATCACATAGTCTAGCACCACCCCGTCCTCTTCCCAGGACTGCTCTCAGGCACAGTTACATCCCCCTCCTCTCCCAGCTCCCCATAACTCATGATCTACTCTTGACGTGCCCTTTACTGAACCCCACAAGCCCAATACAAACCTGCAGCAGTTGAAGTATGATGGAGATGTGTATGCAATGCTAAGATGGTCTAGAAGATGCATCAACTGACTGCAAGGCTGGGAAAGGACTCACAGGAAGGTGAGCCTGGAATCTTGTCTCAGAAGATAAGCAAGGGATCATCAGTTGGATGGGACAAAAGGAGGTCAGCTGGATCCCCATGAAAGTGATTTTCAGCTGATTTCTAATGATCAGGACATTTTCATGCAACAATTAACTCATAATCTTCAAATGTGGTTGGTTGAGCATTTTCTGTGTTAATGCATTTTCTGAGATATTTAACAAAGCAAGGCACATGCTCTCTGCTTTTCTGGTATGTCAGTAAAAAGCAAGATAACTCGAAGGAAGGCTTCAAGTGAGAGGAAGAGGAGAACCCAAGAGTGGAGGGATGTGAAGGACAGGGCTTGGATCTCCAGGTTCATTCAACTGTCAGCGTCAATTAGCGACAGATCTTCTGGGACACCACCATAAAATTTGGACCTGGGAATGGTGCCAGACCAGACCCCGCTCTTCTTTCCTTGACAACCCAAAATTCCTTTCATGTTTAGTCATAAAAGAAGGACTATCATACAAATCAGAAATGCAGATGGGACCATGATGAATGGAAATCAGGGCCAACACCTCCCAAGAGAGCAGTGAAATTGTGACTTACAGGCTTCACCCTATTCTTAAAAAATCATTAGCGTTGGCTTGGTAGCTCCCCCGGGATCCTCGGCTGGAATCAAGTGAAGCCATAAACTTTCAGCCAACGAGGCTAAAACCAGTCGTGGTGATAACTCCACTCTCCAGTATCTGGAGGTCAGGTGTGTTGACAATAAAAAATATCAAGATGATTGACTGCATTTTAAATTTTAATCCAGACGTTTGATTGGGGGTATCAGGCCTTATCTCAATTCTGGTTAGTTAATCCTCCAACTAAAGAGTGGTCATGTAAACATTTTGGATTTAGGCTGAGTCCACATCACATTGCTATAATGGGAGTTATTTAACTTGCCATGTAACCAATTTTCCAGTTACTCATGCTTTGTCAGTAAAGATAGTAGCTATAAAACTTACTAACTTGCCAAAAAGAAGAGAGAAAATATTAACAAATATTATTAAGATACAAATTAAAATGAATATTTAAATATCCCATATGCACTGCAGTTTGAGAAATAATAAATCTGATATTTAAAAGGAGCATGAAATGTGACAAAGACTACCTGGTGACAGAAATGAGGAAGATTGTGGAGAAATCGGAAACGTTTCCTCCAAGTGTCAACTTGTGTTTATTATTTTTCACTAGTTATGCTTCAGTAATAAACAGTCGTGAGGTGTAAGTGACCACAGCTATCCAGGTGTACTTCTTGCTCGTGTGACCTTTTGCCTATGCCCAGTTCCTTGTTCTGGGATCCAGGCAAAAGTGTGAGCCCTACTTGGTGCATAACATTCTTAAGACAGAGGTCAAAGAATGACTGACAACCATGATACGTGTGCCAAACTTCAACTCGGACATGGTGCACTTTACCTCTACTCTCCCGGGGGCCAAATCAAGTCCCACAGCCATGGCTGAGGTTGCTGGAGCAGGAAGGATAATCTCTTTTTTTTTTGGTACTAGGAATCAAACTCAGGACCTTGAGCTTGCCAGGCAGGTGCTGTACCACTGAGCTACATCCCCAGCCCCAGGAAGGATAATCTTATGCCAGAGAGAACACCAGGGAGAGAAGCCATGTGGGTGAACCTCATGAAGGTGGGAAGGACTTGGGGCACCTATGACACTCCATGGCCCATACTCTGCTCCAGGAATAGCCTTTCTTTGGTTGTCAATACCTTGGCTTCCAGGAATGGAAAAATACTAGAACTCTTTCTTATCACCTGGTGATGACTTCCATAGCACCCACAGAAGAAAACAGTTTCATTAAATTTATATTTTTTTCAGTTAAATTTGTATTCCAGTGTTTGAAATGCAACACAGTTTCCTTAATTGAACTGTTCCCTTTTTCACCATGAAGAAGTTGGAGGTGGGTAGGGGACAGAGGTAAGCCGGCTCTGGGATACGATTACTGAGAAAGAACTCGAGGTCGTCTCTCATCGTGATCTCTTCAGAGTACCTAACCGGGGAAACTTTGTAAATAGGGTTGCTTTTCTTTGTAAATCCATGTATTTAACTTATATTCATTTAACAAATTCTCCCAAGAATGAAGCCATGAACTTCACCATACTTGTGGGCCACACATTTAGCTGCACAAAAATATTTAAGCCCCTCCACTTGATCTATGGCTACATAAATTTTCTTTGGTCATTTCCTTTGTGGTTTGCTTTCTCTAATTATTTATAAGCTGATGTAATAACTATATCTTTCTTCTTATTTTATATCTTTCTTTCTCTAGATCCATTATCATACATTCGGCAGCAAATAAAATTGAAAACCTGTCTCCTTGGTCTTTAACAAGAGAGGATTTTCTTCATCTCGTATACTTTTTAGTATTGAGACAGAGTGACCCCAGGACTCTGTCATTCATGGGCTCAAAGATAACATCAAGGATGCAGTTTCTCCCATCCTTTCTGTTCTCTCATCCTCAGCAAGACAGCTGTATTCTTAGACAGTTCCAGGAAATGGAAAAATACTAGAACTCTTTCTTATCACCTGATGATGACTTCCATAGCACCCATAGAAGAAAAGAGTTTTATATCACAACTACAACAGATGTTACAATGTGTAGAGACAGTTTCTTCTTTTCATCATATTTTATATTTTAACTTAGGAGTAAAGGAAATCTCCCCTAGGTGCCTCCCTCCAAAGACCATCCCTTTTGTCCTGGCCAGAATTACATCTCTGAGCCGTGCTGAGTTTGGACGCACTGTGTGGAGGTAGAGACTTCTCCCTGGGTCTCCTGGGACAGGGGTGGATTCCCAAGGAAAGCTATGAGGGGAGACATCTGTCAGCAGGAGGCAGATGGGGACAGGGTCATCAGCTAAGACCCCAACAGCAGTGTTTGCTGTAGGCTCAAAGACATGGTTTTCAATCATTCAAAAGAAAGAGTCGAGTTGAAGCAACCTGTGTATAATTCCACCATGACAGCGTCCACATCACTAAAGCAAGAGAGTTGGGTGGCAGTAACTGTCACAAGCTGACACGTCACTCCATTTTCCTCCTCTCAGCCTTGCACCACACAAGTGTTTTTCCCAGCAAGAACAGAGTGCACACTCTGCTTCCTTCGTTCACACTCCATGTAAGCCCCTCTGCACGCTTCCTTATCCAGCTCTGTGGCTGACCATTATAAGTTGATCTTGTAATTTCTTACGTATTTGCATATCCTGTGTTATATCTGCTTCTCTAGTAAACCCTGACTGATACAGATAGCCCCTGGGAGTGGAGCTACTTGGATTTTGGAGGCAACACATTCCTCACTTAGGTGTCTTACTCCAGCCCATTTATCGAGTGACTCAGAAAGCTGCTAGTTTTGAGTGGGGCCCAGAAAAAAGAAAGGCTCTGCAACAGGCCCAGGCTGCCGTGCAGGCTGCTTTCCCACTGGGGCCATGCACTCCAGCAGATGCAATGGTACTCGAAGTGGCAGTGGCAGGCGGAGGTGCTGTGTGGAGCCTCTGGCAGCCCCCATAGATGAATTGCAGCAGAGGCCTTTAGGAGTTTGGAGCAAGGCTCTGCCATCATCTGCAGACCACTACTCTCCCTTTGAAAAGCAGCTCTTGGCCTGCTACTGGGTCTTAGTGGAAACTGAATGCTTGACCATGGGACACCAGGTCACCATGCAACGTGAGTTAGCTGTCATAGCCTGGGTATTGTCTGATCCACCGAGTCATAAATTTGGATGTGCACAGCAAGAGTCCATCATTAAATGGAAATGGTATATTCGTGATGGAGCCAGGGCAGGTCCAGAGGGTACGAGTAAATTACATGAGGAAGTTGCCCAGATACCTATGGCTCCTTCGCCTGCTACATTGCCTTCTGCTTCCCGGCATGCACCTATGACCTTGTGGGTGTACTATAAGATCAGCTGTCAGAGGAAGAGAAGGCCAGGGCCTTGTTTACGGATGGCTCTGCACGTTATGCAGGCACCACCAGCAAGTGGAGAGCTGCAGCATTAGAGCCCCTTTCTAGCACATCCCTGAAGGACAGTGGGGAAGGGAAATTGTCACGGTAGGCAGAACTTCGGGCAGAGTACTTGGTTGTACATTTTGCCTAGCAGGAGAAATGGCCAGATGTATGACCGTATACTGATTCATGGGCTGTAGCCAATGGTCTGCTGGATGGTCAGGAATTTGGAAAGAACATAACTGGAAAATTGGTGACAAAGATATTGGGGGAAGAGGTATGTGGGTAGACCTCAACATGGGGGCAGAGTATGTAAAAATATTTGTTTCCCACGTAAACGCTCACCAAAAGGTTACATCAGCTGAAGAGGACTTTAATAATCAAATAGATAAGATGACCTACTCTGTGGATAGCAGCCAACCTCCTTCTTTGGCCATCCCTGTCATTGCCTGAAGGGTCCATGAACAGAGTGGCCATAGTGGCAGGGATGGATATTATGCATGGCTCAGCAACATGGATTCCCACTCACCAAGGCTGACCTGGCTAGAGCCACTGGTAAATGCCCAATATGCCATCAGCAGAGGCCAACACTGAGTCCCTGATATGGCACCATTCCCTAGGGTGATCACCCTGTGACCTGGTGGCAGGTTGATTATATTGGACCACTTCCATCAGGGAAGGGATTGTGCTTCGTCCTCACTGGCATAGACACATATTCTGGGTATGGATTTACCTTCACTGCCTGTGTGCTTCTGTCAAAACTACACTCACAGAATGCCTTATCCACCGTCATGGAATTCCACATAGCATTGCCTCTGACCAAGGAACACATCTTAGAGCAAAAGAAGTGAGGCAGTGGGCTCATGCTTATGTAATTCACTGGTCTTACCATGTTCCTCACCATCCAGAAGCGACTGGATTTAGAGAAAGGTGGAATGGTCTCTTGAAGACACAGTTAAGGCACCAGCTAAGTGGCAATAGCTTGCAGGGCTGGGGCAAGGTTCTTCAAAAGGCTGTATATGCTTTGAATCAGCATCCACTATATGGTACTCTGTCTCTCATAGCCAGGATTCATGGGTCCAGGAATCAAGGGGTGGAAGTAGGAATGGTACCACTCACCATCACCCCCAGTGATCCAAGAGCAAAATTTTTGCTTCCTGTCCCCATGACCTTATGTTCTGCTGTCTTAAAAGTCTTAGTTCCAGAGGGGGCAAGGCTTATACCAGGAAGCACAACAATGATAACATTGAACTGGAAGCTATGACTTCCCCCTGGTCATTTTGCTCTCCTCATGCCTCTGAGGACACAAGCTAAAAAGGGAGTCACAGTGTTGTCGGGGCGATTGACCCAGGCGATCAAGGGGAAGCTGGACCACTACTCCACAGTGGAGGAAAGGAAGAATGTGTGTGGGGTGCAGGAGACCCTTTAGGGCGCCTCTTAGTACTACCATGCCCTGTTGTTAAGGTCAGTGGGAAACTACAACAACCTAATACAGACAGAATGACCAATGGTGCAGAGCCTTCAGGAAGGTAGGGGTCACTCCACGGGGAAAGAACCAAGGCCCGCAGAGGTGCTTGCTGAAGGCCAGGGGAATACAGAGTGGGTAGTGGAAGAAGGTAGTTCTAAATACCAGCTATGACCCTGTGATCAGCTACAGAAAAGAGAATCATAATTGTACTATTTATCTCCTAATATGTTTCTAATGTAATACAATGTTGATAGACTTACTACTGGTTCTGAAGGATTGTTAAGCTGTGTTACAATGTTCAAGTTGTGAAATGATAAAGATAAGCATGTCTTTGTATCTGGAAACTGGTTTAAAGAAATGTGTCTGGCCGCCAAGTTGACAAAGGGTGGATTGCAATGGTTGATACATTGTGTCAACTTGAGAAGTCTAGAAGCTTAACTAAGTAACTCAGCAGTTCTCATCCTGGGGTGTAGAGGACACGCCCTTACTGCTCTAGGATGTTGTTCATTGTGTCAACTTGAGAAGTTTAGAAGTTTAACTAAGTGATTCAGCAGGGGGCCAGGGTCCTCCCTTTGTAAACATCCTGAGCCAGTGCAAGAGGAGGGCATGAAGAAGGTGTGGGTGTAAATGAGGCCCCCCCCAGAGCGGGTAGCCTGCATACAATAAAAGGGAAATGAGGAAGGATGATTGATGGTTCTTCAGAGGAGCGCCAGTCTTCGCCTTCAGCATGGGCATCACCTCCGGGCTTCCGGCGCAGACTGTTCGGTTTCTGCTTGGGACTTTTCAGCCTTCTGGCATAGACCCTTCAGCCTTCTTTGTAGACTCTTCAGCCTTCCAGCGTAGTTTCTTCAGCCTTCTGTGGCAGACCCATCGGCCTCCTAATAAGGACTTGCACGGACACTGCAGTGAGCTCCAAACCTCGGACTGGACCCTTCAGCCTCCAGTGTGCAGACACCCTCTGCACGCTTCCTCATCCAACTCTGTGGCTGACCATTGTAAGCCAATCTTGTAATTTCTTATACGTTGTATATATCTTGTGGTATATCCATTTCTCTAGTAAACCCTGACTGATACGGTCCCAAAAGGATTTGAGCAAGCTCATTTAACTTTGAGCAAGGATGGGCATGCAGACATCCTTAATAATGAAACCAAATAAAATGGGACAACATTTTTTTAATGTTATTTTTGTTTCTTCTATAGACCCTCCCCAAATAACAGGCTCACACATTTATGAAACAGACCAGAGAGAAAAAAGACCACTTCAGACTTATAAACTGTCCCATCTGCACCTGTCTTTTTGAGTGTAAAATAAAGGAAAAAATAAAATCCTTACATTTAGTCTGGTTGTTTAAAATATTTTTTAGCCTCGTATATGGACGCTGATGAAACAAGACCAGTGTGCAGTACACATTTGAATACTTGGATTGTTTGGGACAGAGCAAATTTGAGTTTATTCAATTCTATGCAATGTGTCCTGGTCATATACAATATGGAGAAGTCCAAGGCACACCATATATAATGAGCAGACTGCAATCACTCTTCCAGAGTGCTCAGGGAAGGGCTGATTGTTTTGGACCAAGGTAGGTGACACCTTGCAAATTTCTGCAAGGAAATAACATTTCAACCCATCTTTGAAGGGCAAGCTAACTATTGCCTAACAGAAAAGGCAGGACAAGTCGGGAAGGGCCAAAGCATGAGTAGGGCAGCCATGAACTGTGGGCCAGTCCTGTGAAGAGTCACCCAGAGAGGAGTGGGGTTCCCATTTGCCTCACAGCTCCTAAAGAATGTGAAAGGAGATCTGAGTGCATTGTTCCCAGCAACTCTTGCTCAAATCTCCCAGTGTCCTCTTTTCTAACTTCCTTTATCTGGAGGAAACTTATTCTGCCCTCTGAACAGTCTTCTCTCCCTCCTTCCTTTCACCTTCTTCTCATTCCTTTTCTCCATCCCCTCTTAGTCCCAGCCTCATGAATGTTGAAACTTTTCAGTTCTGGTATCTTTTCTCCTAGCACGTGACTGAGCAGATGTAGACTTTTGTCAGCGTTCCTCTTCCTTCCACTCTGATGCACTTGCTTCTTGCCCAAAATCTCAACTCTACATTCACCAAATCCAGAAATAGAATGAACCTCTGCAACTGGAGGAAGGAAGAGCTATGAAGTCTCCTCTGAGTGGGGTAGCTGTGGTCTCCCCCGGATGACACCCCTTGGCCCCAGCACATGGAAGCAGGAAGTCCCCCTCATCAGGCACCACTCAATGGCAGCAAGGTCACAGTGAGACTGAGCACTTGGTTGGGGGCCAGACTGGGAAGGGCCTGGAGTCTGAAGTCGTCCACACTTCTGAGAAAGTGAATGGCCGGGGCTCTATTGTAGAGAAGGAATGGCACAGCTGCCCGGAGTTTTGGAAAGCAATTATGTCCAACACCCTGGAAGTCCTTCCGGTCCCTTCACAAGACATAACCACCCCAGCATGGAGTTTTTGTACTGGTGAGAGAATCCCTCACCAGCTTCTCTGGACAGACAAGCGGTCAGTAGTGTGGCACTGAGATAGCACCTTACTCGCGGCCTCCCAGGCTTCTAGCAAAGAGAAACATACAGCCTTCCCATGTGATGTGTACGCATGAGTAAATGACTCAGTTGATACTTCAATCTGTCAGTTTCTTGCTGTATCATCCTAGTTGTTCCTTAATTTCTTTGGATGTGGAATTCTGACACACAACACACAGACCAGATCAAGACAGAAAGAAATGTTCCATAATGTACTGGTTCCTTAGCACCTGTTTTCCCTCCAGTACCAAGCTGTGGGTGTGCATTTCCTGGAGACACAATGCACAGTGCTGAAGTGCATGGATCACTCCCCCAACATGCTCTGGTCCCCCCAAGCCCTTGTGTTCCATGTTCCCTGGGAGAGAACAGGCTTCTGTATACAAATCATCACTTAAAGAAAATACTGCTAATCCTGGAAGCATCGGGGATATAAAATTCTACTTTTCCTGGGAGAAGAGCACAGTCCAGGAAGTTTGGGTGCCTTTCGATGGCATTGTAGTCAGTAGTTTCCAGGGAACAGATTTGTTACAGGACATATAAATTTATAGGAGTATCTTATAATGTTCACCCAAAAACTCAAATGCAGAAGAGCATAGGAGATCTGTCTGTGCTAGAGACTGAAGAATCCAGCCAAGGGCCTGGATCCCAGGGCAATGACTCGCACTAGTCCAGCCAAGAGGCCTTGAGCCCAAGACAATGTCTCATGCAAGTCTGTACCAATGATCTGCACTGGGAAGGCCCAAAGGTCAGTGGTGGAAGCTAGAAAGTCTGTGGCAGCGGATGAAGGATCTGTGCCAGCAGGCTGAGGGATGTGCACTGGAGCCAGGAAGCGATGCTCAAGACAGAAGAGAAGATTCGAGATCCCCTGAAGAGAACAGCGACCACTCCTGGCAACAGTGAGGACTGGAGTTCCTCTGATGAAGAGAAAAGCTTTGAGTTCGTATCAGGAAAACCAGCCGCAGCAAGCTTCTCCAAGAGAATCAGCAGCATGCAATCTTCCCCGCCCATTTTCCTTTTATGTGCTGTGGCAACAATCTTCCAGTGGATCCTCCACGCCCAGAACCTCGCCCACTCCGGTCAGCTGGGTGTTCCCACTCAAGTTGACCATTAGTTAATCCACCACAGATGGAGCCCGGGAACCTCACAATGTTGGCCTCAATAATAATAATGATAACTTTAGGGCACTCTACTTTCCTGGGGTCCTCGTACCCCACTGTCTCTTCCCATCCAGTGCTGTGTAGCCTCTCGCTGTTCTTTGAACACCCTCCCCTGGTACCTCAGCTCTGCAGCACTGTGTCCGCAGAAGAGAACCCCTTAGTGGTCGCTTAGTGGTCCTCCAGCCACACGGCGTGATTGGTTCCCAGTGAGATCTTCTGAAGGCACTGTCTCTGCGACCCCAGGGAGCTGCCCTCCTCCTAGGGATTCACTCCAGTGACCTGGAAGGCAGAATAATGACAGCATGAGCATTCTGGGGAGGGGACCCTCACGGTCATATTTATAAAAGAAAGCGCTCACATACTTTATTCTTCCCATGAGGAGGGTCAGCTTTGATTTAATGATTTTAGAGCCATGAATTATTAGAATCAGGAAACTTAAAAATCTTGTCCACTTTTCTCATTTTTTCAATGAGATCCAGATCACCAGAGGAAGCAGCTGGGTCTCAGCAGAAGCCTCTTTGTTCAGAAGGGCTCCTTCTCTGATCTTTTGTAGAACTTCGCATTTTTGTTTTTAATGAGAACTCTCAATTCTGAGATTTCCAAAACAGTTTCACATATAGTATGCATGTATAATAAATGTTCCCTTCCACCAATATGTATATTTTGTTAGTGCATATTAATCTTACAAAGTGTTGGGTTTTGTTGTGACAGCTTCAAGTATGCATGTAACATGCTTTGACCCTACTCATTACATTACTGTCACTTACTTTCCCCTCCTCCCTCCACCAATCTCTTTCACCTTGTAAAAAGTGCCCATTAACGAGGCTTGAAAATATAACATGATAAAAATTGTTCTACATATTCCTCCCAAAAGATGATAGCAATTCACTCAACCATTCACAAACTGCTCACTTAAAGTTTGCAAGCAATCCTCCAACCTCGTCCTAACGGCAAAATTATTAGGCTATCAGACTGGCTGTTTCTACTGTTCAACCATCAGGCATTCAATCTGATGGCTGAAAAAATAATTTATCTCCACATAACAGGTGACTGTTTGTGCATGTTGGTGTGTGTGTGTGTGTGTGTGCGTGCGTGTGTGCCTATCGCTGAACATGGGTCTGAGGTCAAGCTCAGCTTTTCCATGATGAAGTAAGTGGTATGAATCAAGACTGTAAGCACTCACATGAGCTAGAAGAACATGCAAGGAGCTGTAGAGAGGCTGCCAGCAACTCCACTCCACTCCACTGGAACCAAAGACAGGGGCAGTAGATGACAGCCTTGAGTCCCAGGGCTCAGTTTTGCATCCTAATGGGATTTTTTCTTCTTTCCAACAGCATGGAGGAGAAAGCTGGCTGCTGCTGGCTGAGTGATTAGCCACTTTCAGAAGGAGTTTCTGGGTCCCTTTGGCTGTTAATTATGAACACCCTGCAGCAGTTTAATCTAATTATACTCTGTCCTGTGACTACTTGAGAAGACATCCCAGGCCCGTTTCTTAGTTGTCTTTCCCTAGGCTTCTCTGTCTCAACCCTCCTTCACAAGTTATGCCCAAAAAGCTTAGTAACAATTGGAATCTAACTGCATTTTAACATAACGCTTAAATTCATGCTTCTGTTCACATTGTAAAAGGTAATCTTTGAATGGTTTAAGCATCTGGATTCTATTACAGTGAAGTATAGCACTCAAAATGGAAGAGACTTTTTATATTTGTGTGGAATTCAGGCAGCTGCCTGAGCCACCCTTGGGCCTACTTGTTTCAAAGAGATTTGCAACAGGCTTAAGTCAGAAATGATAAAATTGTCAAAAAACGCTGGAATTCCATTTGGAAGACAGCTAAAAAAATAAAACAAAACCAAACCTCCAAAAGGAAAAAGGAAGAGATTGCTGCTTGCAAAGTTTTAATAATACAGTTTATTGAGTCAAATGCTGAAACTCCAAAAAGTGTCTGCTGCGCATATCCAAGAGGTATATCCATGTTTTCCTCTCAAATATAACATTGGCTTTACAGTCCTGCACGTTACAAATCATGGGCTTTTTTATTTGGGGCATAGAGATATTGGATTTTTCTTGCATTTGTCCTATTTTATTTAAATAGTCCAAACCTTTGTGGTTTGGTCATTAAAATCCAGTTGGCAGTGAGGGGCTAAATCTTTATGTTCTCCAGCTGTGCTCTGCCCACTGCACACAGCATTATTAACCAGACGACCATGTTTGCATCAGCCAGGGTGAGGGTTTCCCATGGCCCACCCCAGCGGTACGCGGAGATGTGGGGTGCCTGCAAAGAAACCGAAAACATCCAAGGAGCGGGGCTGACCCGAGTGTGAAATCGCTGCCCAAGGAAAGTGAGGCCAGCCTAACTGCAAGGCTTAACCCATCCAGTTGAGAAGGGGCACTGCAAGCAAATTAAAAAGTTGTTATTCTGACAGGGCAAGAGAAGAACAAAAGGAAAGACATGCTAGGGCCACAACAATGATAAAGGAAGAGAAGAAAGATTTTCCTTCATGTAGATATTCTTACATAAAAGCACTTTTGACACAGTGAACTATTTTCAGACATTTTTTTCAAAACCCTAAAATGTATGTAGAATATAACGGTCCCCAAATTACTAAAACAACTTTGAAAGAAGTACAAATGTCGCATTTCTTGATTTCTGAACTTATTAGGAAGCTACAGTAATCCAAATGTGTGGTACCAGCATAAATTCAGACAGTGGAGTAGAATCGAGAACCGGCACTGGAGACACAGCTCAGGGAGAGAGTATTTGCCCAGCCCGCATGAGGCTCTGGGCTCACTCTCCAGTACCACAAAGAAGAAAAGAAGAAAAAAAAAGAATAAGAGCCCAGAAATAAACTCTCATATATGCCAAAGTTTTTATTTTTTGGGGTACCGGGGGGTTGACCTCAGGACCTCGCGCGCCAGCAGGCGCCCGTGCCGCTGAGCGATATCACCGGCCCCTTTTTCGTATGTGGGTTCCGGGAGTCAAACTCGGGCCCTCATGCTTGCCGGGCAGGCACTTAAGCCGCTGAGCCATCTCACCGGCCCATATGCAAAAGATTTTTGACAGAGGTGCTACAACAATTTAAAAGGACAGTTTCTTCAACTAATGGTGTTTGGTAAACAGGTTACCTACTTGTAAAAGAACAAAATTGTACTTTTACCTTACATCATACACAAAAATTGACTCAAAATGGATTGAAGATATAAATGTAAAAGTTAAAACTATAAGTCTCAGAAGAAAACATAGCAGAAAGCTATGTGAAACCATATGAAACAAAGAAAAAAGAGGCAGTTAGAGTACATTTAATTTAAAACTTGTACATCAAAGAATACTATCAACAGATCAAAAAGACAACCCATTGAATGGCAGAAAGTATTTTCAAGTTATGTGTCTTATCAAAGAGGCTAGTATCCATAATATATAAAGAATTCTTACAACTCAATAATAACCACCCAAAAAAATCTGGGTAAAGAATAGGCAAAGGCTTGAAAGGCTAGTTCTCTAAAAGGTATGTGAATGATCATTAAGCACATGGGAAGGTACTCACCTTTAGGTATAACTAATTATCAAAATCATGCAAATTAAAACCCCAGTGAAGTAGCAGTTCACAATCATTAGGATGACCATCGGGGGGAAATAACAAATGTTGGTAAGAATGTGGAGAAATTGAAACTCTTATACACTGCTGATTTGAAAACAACATTGTACAATGGCTATGGAAAACAGTAGTTCCTCAAAATGCAAAATACAAGGTTACCATATAACCTAGTAATTCCACTTATGGGTATATACTGAAAGAATCAAAGGCAAGGTGTTAAATATTTGTATACCCATGTTCCTAGCAGCACTGTCCATGGTAACAGGTGAAAGCAAATCAAAGGGTCCATCAATAGATGATTTGATACACGAAATGTGGCAGATACATACAAGGCTATATTACTCAGCCTTTTAAAAGAAGAATTTCTGACACATGGCACAATGTGGGTAAATCTTGAAGACATTAGGCTAAAAGAAATAAGCCAATCACATGAAGAGAAACATTGTATGATTCCACATGTATGACGTACCGAGAGTAATCAAATCCGTGGAGACAGACTGTAGAATGGTGGTGACTGAGGGCTGCAGAGCGGAAGCAATAGCTATCTTCAATGGGGTCAGAGTCTCAGTGTGGACACATAAAGATCTGGAGATGGGTCATGGAGAAGGTGGCACAGCAGTGCTAATGTACTCAGTGCTGCTAAACTCCTCTACGCTGGAGAATGATTGAAACAGCAAGTGTCGTGTTATATATATTTTATATCAATAAAAAGCATATTTGAATAATTTTTCAAATGTCCCCAGATATCCTCAAAATGATTAAAAAATACAGAATTGTCTGTAGAAATAAAAGCCAGAAACTGCATCTTCTTTAACTGGTATATGTGACAGAGACCCCCTGAAATAGTAATTATAACTCAAATTCTTATAAATCGTATCTGCTATTTCAATAAGAAATTTCTTTTTTGTTCTAAGAAACTGCAAAGTAAAAAATGGAGTGGTCTAAATCATTACACTTACTATCCACTACAAATTTGTTTTTCCATATGTACTTCCAAACTCAAAGACGCCCAGCTCTCAGGTCGGCAAACATTTTCTACAGAGAGGCGGAGAATAAATATTTGGCCTTGCTAATCATATGATCTCTCTCAACTACCAACTGTGCCATCGTAGTAAGAAACAGAAATAGACAACACACAACGACAGGATGACTGTGCTCCAAAAAAATGTTATTTCCAACATGCTTAGTAGTGAGCCGGATTTGGGCATAGGTTGTCAATCCTTGCTGTAGAGCAAATGAGCTCTCTGCTTCATGGTAGAGAAAAATCTGCAGAAGAAGACGATAGCTGAGTGGAGTTAAGGAGGTCAAGAAAAACAGGAAATGTTATTCAATCAAAAGTGGTGGAAGAGCAGGGAGGAGAATAAAAGGAATGGGAGAGTTCCGGGAGAGGCAGCGGCACAGAGACTCGGAGGCCACATACTGTCCTGGTACGTCTGATGAGGCCCTCTCCCGCTCCTGCAGCCCACTGAGGGCATGGTGAGAAGTGAGGCATGGAACCAGAGTATTAGAGAAATATTAAAGAGCACCAGTCGTGGCCCCTTTTCCATGAGGGATTTGATCCAAGACCCCTGTGGATGCCTGAAACCTTCAATAGTACCAAACCCTCTTCATACTCTTTTTTTCTTATGTATACATTACTACAAGGTTTAATTTATCAATTAGACAAAGCAAGATATTAAGTACTATGATTACTAATAAAATAGAATAAGTATAAAAATATACTATCGTAAAAGTTATTTAAAGCTTATGAATTGTTTATTTCTGGAATTTTCCATTTAATACTTTAGGGCTGTGTTTGACCATGGAAAGCAAAACCACAGGCAAGGGGGAGTATGGTACATGTGAGGGCCTTCTGGCCACTGGAGACCTCCGAGTCACAAAGGCCAGGAGAGGTGGAGGAGATGGGGACTAGACAGCATGTTTTGAATTAGCACTTTAACAGAATTGTTGCATTTTGAACTCATGCAGTAATTTTGACAAACTAATGCCCAGCAATGTCCTCACTGGGGAGAATGAATACTTGTCCACCATTAAATACTGATCTGTTGGAGGGAAATGCTAATTCTTAATTCAAACAATTCCGATTTTTGCCTGAAGCCCAACTAGCAACATAGAATACATTTCAATATCCTAGTAAATAGAGTATGTTTGTACTATACTTTGAGCCTGACTATAACTGTAACAGTTAAATGACAAAAATCACTTTGCAACAAACGTCCTAAGAACATTTTGGTGACTTCTTTCAGCCTTTAATTAACTAATTTTCAAACTCTTGACTAACTGTATGCTTGCCATTGCTCCAACTTGGATGTGGAGTTGGGAGGGTAGAGTGTAGAAGCACAAGCTAAGATTAATCATCCAGCCAAGGGGTGGGAGGGAGAGAAGGGGGTAGAGACTCCCAGTGCAGCACAGCTTCTGCCACCTCAGACCAGATGTGCACTGTCTCTGACCGGATGTGCACTGTCCCTGGTTGGATGTGCATCATCTGTGGCACTGGCAGAAGGATACCAGACTCTCCTTAACTATCTGGGGTACTCAATCACCCTTGGCCAGGCTCCAAGCAGTTTTTGAGTGATTAACTGGAAGGAGAAACGGTGCTTTCCTTCCTTGAAGCTACAAGCTTAAAGACATTCGCTGTAGGCTCAGGAGATCTCTGACGGGTGGCAGAACATGTGTCATCAGCGTTCCTCTCAATAGTGCCAGGACAGGACTGTATTTTTGGTCCTAAATTACTTTGCCCTCCACGCTGTGACTCCTGGTGCTTAAAAAGAAAAAAAAAAAAAAAAAAATATATATATATATATATATATATATATATATATGATGTGGAAAGAGGAGCCCCTTTATATCTCTACTCATTGCCTGGGCACTCAATGGCTGGAGACTAGGCTGGTGACACAGGAATGTCAGGAATGTCAGGAAACCTTCCATGTGTGTCAGCTCTCTCGGGCGCCATGCTGTGATTACCACAGAAGAGACTCAGTGTTCATTTAAGGAGGATTTCAGAAGAAAAGAAAAGATGTCCACGCCCACAGGGTTCAGAGAGCAGGCACAACGTGGGAGGAAGCGGCAGGAGGAGGCCTGATAGGCAGTGACTGGCTAGTGCCATCCCAAGGCCATGGCAGAATGGGGTATTCGTGAGTGGGTGCCACCAACTGCACCAAAACGTTGCCTGTGTTATTTACTTAACCCATCTAGATCCTATGATGTAGTTCTCATTTTTGACATCCTTTTATAAACGAGGACATTAAAGTCCATTGTTCTGGTCATGGTCAGCCTTTGGCTGGAAGCATCCCAAGGGAGGCATGACATCCAGAAGTGTCGGCCTGGCTCAGACTCTCCTGCAGGAGGTCTCGGCTGACATCCCCATGAATACCGCAGAGATTTGCCTCAGGTCATGTAGACTACAGGAGGTGGAAGTGAGATTCAAAGACTTTGCCCCAGGAGCATTGCACTCAGGTCTAAAGCCTTATTTAAAAAGGTTGAAAAAGTGAAAAGGCAGTATAAATATTCTGATATTGTATTTGCAATATATCAGGGATTAACAAACTTTTTCTATCAAAAGGCTTTAAAGTAAATATGTTATGTTTTGTAGGCACGGAGAGTGTTTGTCACAATGAGCCCTGCCATCGGAGTGACAAAAGGAACAGGAGCGGCGTCTTATCCTATCCTTTATTAACGAAAGCAGAAACCAGAATGGATCTGTCCTGGAGGCCATAGTTTGACAACCTCTGCTCTACAGGATAGGAAATATGTAAAATCAAGTAGAAAAAGCATTAGTAAGCTGTAGAAGCTTGAGACTTGAGAGTCCATCATCAGCTACATCAGCTCATTTCCTTCTCAACAATCTTGTGGCAGTCCTAGAGGCTCAGATAAGATCTTCATTTCTACAAGGAAACTCAGATATGCATTCTTAGTAGGGACAAGACAGGAAAGCTTCCTCATGATCCTGACACTTCTTGCCTTTGCCAGGAAAGCAGCCAGGGTGGATCAAAGGTGACTTTGTGACATGGATTCTGCTGGGTGCTCACCCTGGAGTAATAGGAGGAGAAGATGCAGAATATGAATGAGAGGGCACCTTTCACAGGTGTTTGTGGAGGACTTAGATCTCTGTCCGAAATCAGTATCAGATATTAGTCATTCATTCCAGTACTAATGAAACCCCACTTTGGGGCCTTTGCTGATGCTAATATTGCAAAAAAGATAAAATTATGGACTCTACCCCTGAGGAATTACAATCCCCAGGGGAGAAGACAATGAATTCACTGAGAGGCATAGGAAAGCACATGGATCCCCATGGATGGTGCTGTTCCAAACAGCCCCTCTTCTCTTTTTCCTGGAATACAGTAAGTATATCTACCCACCACCAGCTTAGCCAGGCATCCTTTGCTTTGTGACAAAAACACTGTTTTGACACATGAGAAGCCTGTTGCCCAGTAGGTGTTGACTTTCCGAAGAGGTGCAGGAAAGGAGTAGGGTGGCCTGCCTGCATTCCTTAGTCCTGCAGAGGCCAGCCTGGCCAAGGGAGATGTGTTATGGCTGTGTCTAGATGTCCCCCCAAAGCCTCACACGGTCGTAGGTGTAGGTTTGTACAGGTGGCTGGATATAGGGTGTGAGATGCTAGGATTAAGGATAAGTGATTACTAAATTAGTCCACCGATTGGCTTGGCATAGTTCTGAGTGTGGTTAATGGGAAGCCCCCCGGTGTGAGTGCTACCTGCCCTAAGGGCGTGTAGCCTGGACAGAATACAAGAGACAGAAAGGGCTGTTGTTGCTTGCTGCTTCCCTGCTTGCTGCCTTGTTGCCTTCTGCCTGCCATGGACTGTTTCTCCTCTGCCATAGCACCCTGTTTTAGAGCCAGCCAACTGTGAACTGAAGCCTCTACAAACTGTGAGCTACAATAAACCTTTCTCCCTTTAACTGTGGGTGTCAGGTATTGGAGGCTTTTATTGCACAAGACGTGCATCCCTGCAAAGGAAGACAGGGTTCCATCAGAGGAGAGAATCTTAGTCCATGGCTCTCCTCAAGGCCAGAAGAATCAAACTCATAGTGAAGGAAAGCACTTTCCCATTGCAAACTATGTTCTAAGTTGCCTTGTGTTAAAAGAAGAAAATATGTACATAAAATTGCCAAACATCTCATTCCACATAATGCTAAGCTAGCCAGGCAGGAAACTGTACAGGCAAATAAATTTCATTTTTGAAACATGATTTTATAACTGACATTTATACCTAGCTACAAATTGGAGAAATAGAAGACATACATGGAAAAAACCAAATTATTTTTTTCAAAAATGAGGCCAACTTTAAATAAATGACACAAAAATGCTCTCTTTATTCAGCACAGTGTTTTTGCTGTCCAGATCCAATTGTAGTTGCAGCCAGATGAAAATTATATTAGCTTTCCTGTTGCTGGGCACAATACCTGACACACAAAACTTAAAAAGGGAGAGGTGTAATTTAGCTCATGGTTTCAGGGCACCCAGTGCATGGTCATATGGCTCCAAGGCCGAAACATTATGGCGGAGGGGGTGGTGGAGCAGAGCCGCTTAGTTCATGGTGACCAGGAAGCAGAGTGGGGAATAGTGACAGAGAGGAAGGGGCCCCAAGTTCACACCTCCCTGACCCCCCGGACATACTCAGAAATGTGTTCCACCAGTCTCCCATGCAGACCCCAACATCAGAGAAGTTGACCCTCCACCCGAACTGCCACAACAGCATTGAGAAAACCTCAGTGAAAACAGTAAATTATATATAGATTTCTTCAACTTTGCATCTAGAAATATATTTGGACTGTTGACTCGAAGACCACCACCAGCCACACAACTCAACATTTGGTGCCATATAGACTGAGTCACCATCTCTAAACCCTCAAATTATTGCCTTCTAGATGAGGAAAGCTCTGAATTAAGGATCATCACCACTAAAGCATATTCACCTATTGAAAGAATACAGACCCCCTCACTTTATCCTCTACCCAAAACTCCAGCTTGAGTACAAGTTATGAAAAGAATCAGATTCACCTTTCAAGTTTGGGGAAATGAAATATAAAAAATTATACTTGGAATGTGATAAATGGGAAGGAAATGTAAGCACATATTTATGATGCCTTTGTAGCTTGGGCTGATCACGTGCTTTCTAGGTCAAATACATGGCTCTCCTACTGTAGGTCAATATATATAAGGTGGTGCTCTCAACTCAAAAAAATTCACAGGACACATATCTGATGGAGTTTCTGGCAAGTCACTTGATTACATCCCCTGATATTCAGCAGATGCTTATAACCCACATGGTGAACGGAGACATTCAGTCAATCGCTCACCACAACATTAAATTGAAACTGACCCAAGGACACAGGTGTAATATTTAATAGAAACACAAAGAATTATAAATGACAATACCCCAGAATTTATTACTGCACAAATGGCCTCAGTTCTTTTAGTAGCATATATTCCACTCACCCAATCAATGTGTATTTATTGTCAGATTCTCTTTTGCTCTTTGGCACAATAAGCCAGTGGAATATTCCACGTGAACTTGATTTAGAATAGACACAGCAGCGGATGAGCCCTGTGGCTTTGGATGTTAGTAGAAAGAGAGCTGATTTATGATGTCATTTCTGTTTATGTGTGATTCATTCTCTATTAGGACCACAGCATTTTCTTCAAGTAGGAAGATTTCTTTGGATGCTGTCTCTTTGCTGCCTCCTCCTCCCTGCCAAGTTTCCCCTCTCCTTCCCTACTGTTTTCTTCCCCTTCCAGCCCACACATCTTACAGGAACAAGTCTTTCTCAAAAACAGACACTCTGTGAAGACAAGAGTTACAATTGGAAACACCCATCTTCATCTTTACCAGTGATTCAAAAACTCATTTGTGATTAAATTCTGGGTTAAAAAAAAAAAGGAAAGAATGTAAAACATGGCAGGATAGAAAAATCTTCCTTAAAATCCTGTTATTTAATAGGATAGCCTTCCACGAGTAACAGGAAATGTGGAGAAAGATGGTCTCATTAGATTTTTTATTTTTTGTGTTTGCAGTATTATTAACAAGACATAGACACCTGCTGTTTCAATGATACAAAATTCTTCATCATATTCACAAAACCATACCTGAATGATACCATATTTCTCTTGGTAATCATGAAGCATTTGGGGGGCATCCCAAAAGTAGCTTTTAAGAGGAGATATTTAATTTCTGTGTTTATATATTCTAGTGTATTTCAGAATCTGCTCATATCAAAGATGATGTCAACTGGTTAAAATTAAATATGCAGACTAAAATCCACTAGTCAGGTGATACGTCTCATTATAATCCTTGATCAAAGAGGCATTTCAAATACATTTTCTGAGTTTTAAAAATAGTATCAAGCGTAACATAAATACTGCAGGTGTTAAGGAGTTAATAAACATGAATCAGTTGAAGATCACAATCCATTCATTTGCATTTTCTAATCTATTTTAGTACCATGAAACATGTAAGGAAATGACAAATATGGAAACTGCACACCTAAATGACCTGGCATTGATAAAACAAGGAGAACTGCAGTACATACAGCTAATCCAGAGAGTGGGTCACATTCTGGTGTCCTTAATGTGGTTCTCTTTCATTGCCAGCAGATGAAGAGAGGTCACATAGTGTGTCAGTCAGCTCTCCATCTCTGAATAACCAACTTACAAACAGGAAAGGGTTAGTTTGGTTCAAGTTGTGGAGGTTTCAGTGCATGATCGGTTCACCCCATTACTTTGGGCCTGTGACGAGGCTACACATCATGGGGAGGAGCACGTTGCAGAGCGAAAGGACGCTCACCTCATGATGAGTACAGCAGAAGGAATAAAAGGAAGAAACCAGGCTCCCACAATCCCCTTCAAAGACATGGCCCCAGGGACCAGAAGACCCCTCTAGGTCCCCCCCTCCTAAAGTTTCTACCACCTCCCGATAACATCAATCCAGGGACCAAGCTTTGAACACATAGTCTTTGGGGGATATTCAGATCCACACCAGAGCATGGAGGCTCTTGATTCTCACATACTTGCAGATGTACAGCAGGAGCAAACGAAACTACATATCTTGAGTAGTCCAATCATATGACCTGACTGTCCACATGAACAGTGGGCTTGTTTTACCAGCAATGTTCTGAAGGCACAGTGGTCAGTGATGCTGTGAGAGTGTTGTAAATATATTATTTAGAAGTCTGTTGGGAATTTTAAACATTGTAACTCCAAAAGAGAATCAATTCATTTTGGAAAAATATCCCCTATGCCCTCCCCAGGAAACCCATGGCACCATTCCAGTAAGCGCGGTTCAGAGGCAGAGTGGACAGGACCAGCTCACAGGCCACCGCTCAGCGTCCCTCTGGTTTCATACCTGAGTTTGAGACCCAAGGCCACTCAGAGAAGTGTCTGAATGCTTGCCAAATCTAGTGCCCTTAGACACAGTTAGTCAGCACTTGCAGAATTTGGGACCAATTGGTGCTGACAACATATCTCAATTTGAGAAACTTATGCTCCATTGTTAGTGTATGGATCTTGATTTTTGTACCTGAAAATAACTTTACCTTATGTCTAAATGTGTAAACAAGTAACTAAGAAAAAATATTTTTGATAGTCTGGAAAGGTAAGGGTGGGAAAGAACAGAGTTAACTTCTTTCTTTTTGCTTTAATTTCTTTTTTCTCCTTGAAAGCTTTGAGAAGGAGAGAAGGTTGAAATTATTTGAAGCAAAAAGAGGGTAAAGAAACAGATAAACAGAATGAAGAGGTAATTGTACACTATAATTTTCTAACAAAGAATTTTGTAAGTTGCCAACCTATGTAAATTATATACAGTTGGGAAAAGACTTCCAAGCAGAAGGAAATATAATTGCTTCATCTATTTTTTTTCTCCACCAGTGTTTCTAACACTAACTTTATTGTACAAGAGAATTACACAGAAATACATTCATCCCACAGATAGCCTTTGAAACACACAGTTGTGGGCACTAAGACCTCTGGACAAACTGTCACCCGTGTGCTTGGAGCGCTCTCGTGTCCAGGGGGTCTGCAGCATGCATGCTTCCGAACTCTTCTAAAAAAGTGAGTAACTCAGTCCTCTCTCTTTACAGAGTTCCCTAGGTACATGTCTACAGCTCAGATGTAAGCTGGCAATGCTGAGCCTGCTTCCTCTGACAATCACCATTTAACATCTTTGTCCTTCCAAAGGTAGTACGCACTTTCACTGACTTCCTGAAAAGTTTTTGGGAAGAACCCCCAAACCATGGCCAATTGGTTATCATAGAGAAGACAGAGTTCGGCACTGAGGGAAAAGCGTACTGCATTCCAGCACAGTTCTTCCACAAAACTAGCTCTGGGACTGACTGCTGGCTGCTTTGTCAAAATCAGTGTCTTTCCCTGTAATTTGAACAGAAATTGGAGATTCCTCAAAAGATACCAGAAATGATGTAGAAATTTCTCTTCCAAAACATTTGGCCCATCTAACCAGAGTTCTCCCAGCAGCTCTCTGTCCACCCTGATGCATTTTTCTCAGGCTCTGTTGTTAGCTTCCCCCTGTGCTGGACCCTTAAACCTTAAATGCACTTGGAATGCCATCCCAGGCCTCACCTCCTTGTGACATTGTACAATCCTACAAAAGCTCAAGCACACATATTACTGCAAATGCTACCCAGGTACTAGAGAATTTTAAAATTTTATACCTAGTCCTGCTTTTCTGAGCTCCAGATCTTCCTACGTGGCCTCTTGCTTTACATGTTTAATAAGAGTTTCCAGCTCAAGATGAACAAAAGTGCACTTGACCCAAATCTACCCTCCCATGCTTTTAATCAAAACAAATGACCCAACCTACAACTGGAAGCATTCTTTTGAATTTTCCTTTCGTCTTGGTACACATCAATCACAAAGTCAATAAATTCTGCCTCTGAAACCCCTTTGACAGGTATTCCCCTATCCTATTTAATCATCATTAGCTCAGCTCAAGTCGTAGAAATTAACACACACACATATACATATACACACATGTGTATTCATTTCCCATGTTCAACTTTTTAAATCACACCTCTGATCAAACCATTTCTCGGCTTTAAACATTTTGATGACTTTTATGATACATTTTCAAATTCTTATTATGCCCTCAAACCCTGCACAATCATCCATTCTGTCTTTCCTCCCTGATCCCAGGCCTCTCTGGTCAAATATATCACCCTTTTCCTTCCTGCTTTCTCATGGCCTTCATCCAACTGTTCCTATTTAGCAGACTCTCTCAGAACTTAGCTAATTCTCAATAGAAACTAGCATTTTAAAGCTGTGAATCTCTTTTCTGTTAAAATGTAGGTAGAAAATATTCTATTTATATATCCTTTAGCTAAGCCATAATTAAAAGGAAAGAAATTAAGCAAAGACTGCCGCAGAGAGAGGAAGCTGCCTGCGCTCACCTGTAACTACCATGTTCACATAGATGGTACACTCTGGAAGCTCGGGCTTTGAGTTGATAAAGAAACTAAAACTGAGTGAAGATTTTCCATTGACTAATCAAGTTGGAGCTAGGGCCCCTAAAAATGAAATCTACCTAACTCTTGGTCCGTATCCCAGGTGGTAAGCTTCAGTTTTCTGTTCTTTTTATCTAAATTAAAGAGATCTTAAGTCTCATAAGGTTAAACTGTTTTTTACTAAGTAAGTTTGTCTTTAATACCTTAGGTGTTTCTTGAAACTCTCAGTTTGAGGGAAATTCTTGGATGATTGGGGTGACGAATACTGGGAAGGGGATGTAAATATGTCTGTTGCTTGTCTCAATTCTGTTAAACAATATCCCAGCCTTGATGTTTTCTTTGTCTTCCAGTTGTACAAATTACCTGAAAATTTGTGAGCCCAGAAGTGCTTGGGATTTACGATTGAACAATGACCTTGGCTAGTTGCTAATTCACACACAGGTCAAGCTTGTCTTTTCCATGCTTTGGAACCATTTAAGTAGGTGTATGTGTGATTCATGCAAAGTTAGGAAAAAATAGATTCCCAATTGGGATAACATGGTTGGAAATACTGAGTTCTATTCAGTTTTTCATTCTGGCTGTATCCTCATTAGTAAGTTAGACATGCAGTAGATGTGTGGAGGTGGGTTTTCAGATCACTATTAGCAGTCTATAAGACTTACACATCTTATAAGACTTCCCTTGGTTTGAAAAATGTCTCTCATTTGATGCATCTCTGTTTCGGCTTCAAAGACTCAATGATGCTTTTGGAAATTAAATAAAAATTAAATCATTTTGGCACACATTTAACAAAAGTTATTTATTTTCTAGCCATAATAAAGTTTAGGGTAAACAACTTATGAAATGCAGAACCAGAATTACTTATTGTCTTTGGAAAGTGACTACAATATAATTCTTATGCCATATCAATATCTCAGTAATTAGTAGCAATAGAACTGACAAATAGCATGTATTTACTTATAAGAAAGTTTGAGATTTTGAAAGAATGTTCAAAATAAAAATTTAGAAATCTCAAACACTGAAGGTATTTTCCAGTTTGGAGTTTATTTTTCTATTATAGGTAAAGGATATTAGAATTATAGTATGGATTCATTATTTTTGAAATGATTTCACTGGAATCTACTCAGAAATATGTTTTTAGAAATTTGTCTTTTAAACAATATACTACTTTAATCATGACATATGTACAATCATTTGAAACTTTGCACCATTTTTGTATTACTCAGAGGCACATTTGAATCTTTAAAGGGTGGATGGTGGTCAAAGAACTTTGAATTGTACTTTACTAAATGAATATGTCCAGTACATCAACTTATGTCTCAAAATTATGCATGACGTTATATAAAATTATCAAATTTTGGGTAAATTTATGACCCCTCAACAAAATTTAATTGCAAATAATGTTTTAAAACTTTATGCAAAGATATGGAAGACTGGGAATTTTAGATACCAAATTTTTAAAAATTTTCCTTGTATTTTTTGGTGAATGAAGGTACACGCAAAATTTACTACTAATAATAATCTCTAACATTTATTTACGTAGCAGATATCATTTAATCCTTACGACAGCCCTACAAGGTGGCCACGATCATCTCTGTTTGCATGCAATGGCAGTGAAAGGCAGTTTGTATTTAGGCAATTAATGGGGTTGCACCACCGTGGGAGCCAGAACCAGGGATCTGGCCAGGTTCCTTGTACTACTGGGACCCACAGTTGGTACAAAATACTTTTTGTAACAATTTGTAGCCTGAGTTTTCAAATCAAGTTCTCTCATCTATTATTCCCAGTTCCTTCATGGTTTGCTTTAGGCTTTGTCAGTGGTTAGCCCTAAGCTCTGAAGAGCTAAGGACAAAGTGAAATATTGATCGATGTCCTCAAATAAAACTTCTCAAACTACAACTAAATCACTTTCAAAAATAGCTGGCAGGTTAATATTTATTGAAACTTCCTATGGTCAGGCCTGGTATATTCATTACCTTCATGAACTTTTCTGATTGTGTTGAACTCTGTGTAGAGTCAATATTATAATGAAATTAACACATTTATGGATATGAAAGGTGACCTTTTCTACAAGGGACCCAGCAGCATCCGATGAGATGTATCACCAACATATTTGTTTTTCTCTGAGGTGGCTTGTTGCTGGTGGGCTTGTTGGGTTCCTTCTTTTTATTTTTAGAGCTCATGACTGACAGGCACAAGAGTGCATGCATATCAGAAATGAATAGCAAATCTCGCACTGAATATTAAGGCAGGGTTAAAATTGAGATGAGGATCATCTTGTCCGTGGTTAGGGGAACACCTCTGAGCTACCTCAGTTCTCTTTACCCCACCTGCTATGAGAAGCTGATGTGAAGAATGCTTAGGATTTGTATTCCTCAAGCTTACTTCTTTTAGGATTTGACTCCCTTATCCTATGCCTCAGTCTCGAGGTTGAAATAGGAAACTCCATGTCAGGAAAACGTGTTCCCATCCTCTAGCCAGGGTTAGTTGGTCCAGAAGTTACATCTAGAATAATAACAAGTACTTTGTCCAAGAATCTAAGCTCCAAAGCTAGCTAGGAAGATAGATAGGAAGGCTGAATATTGCTGGAGATGAGTCACGTTGATGACTGTACTCTGGAAAGAACGGATGCCTGGAGTTCATTTGCTTCTCTGATTCCATGACAGACCTAATCCTACCAATAAATTCCTTTCCTTGACTTAAGCTGGCCTAATTTGTTTCTTGCCACATGCAACCAAAATACTCTAATAAATATAGAGCTACACATTTCCAGAAACAGATGCCACAGACCAGTTAAAATGTTGACATTACATAGAGCAAGTTTAGAACATCTCCTTGCAGGTGAGTTCTATTTGAAAGCAGCTATGCATACAGGGGAGAATATTTACTTCCCATATGCAGGGTAGGGTGGGGCATTGAGAGAACAGTTCTAGTCAGAGCTGTGTGGAGCCTCAGCCCAGGTGGAACACGTATCTAATTTGTGCAGAGAAACTTACATTTTATTCTTTTTTCCACTGCAGTGAAAAGAGCATAGATTTTAAAACAGAATAGCACAGTTCTAAATTCTTTTAATAGAGGACTGATAAAATAAATTATGGTATATCAATAGCAAAAAATATTTAAGTAAATATATCAATTTCAGAGCAGCATGTAGAGTATAATCATATTCAGATGGGCATCTTGCATCTTGTAGAACTAGATCTTTGGAAAAGTAACTGAGGACATATACATAATGCCTACCCACTGGTATATAAATGGGTTGTAGGAAGGGAAGTAGCCTTTTCCATTTAACATCTTTCTAAATTGCTTTATTAATACTATGAAAATATCTTAACTTTATAACTTAAAAGTTGAAAATAGAATCACCAGGAAACTTCTAGCTTTACCATTTACCAGCTATATGCTTTAAGGTGAGTTTCTTGTCCTTTGTAAACTTTCTTTTATTCTATAAAATAGTGATAATCGTATCACCACGGGTACTTACGTACAAAGTTGCTCTTTCAGCTCTAAAACCTGAGGTCCACAATCTCTAAACCTCTAGTCTTGGCTTTGGTAAGAGAATGGCCCATCCTTGGACCATCAAGAGACACAGGCAAAAATCTATTTGTGTAGATTTGTGTTTTCTCCAGAGAACACCTGAGTTTCAAATGGGCCTGCAAACCAAAAGTTCCTAAATGTGTGTGGTAGACTGGAAGCTCTGAGAGGGACGCCGGTTACTCATTTTTGTATTCCTAGGCCTAGGGCATACTTAGCCTTTAAAGAATGTGTTGAAAGGATGAATAAGTAAGTGAGTGTAATGAAATCTTATGTGTGAATACACTTTATAAATTATAGGTGTTGTACAAATGTTATTACTTTTTTGTATTTCCTAGAAAATTCACTATACTGAATACTCCCTATTAAAATTCAGCTGGCCCTTTCTTTGTTTAAATATGAAATGTCCCCCAAAGACACGCACTAAGGGCTTGATCCTCAGTGCAGCAATGTTCAGGGGTGAGGCTCAGCTAGGCTGTCGGATCACGAGAGTGGTAACATCACCGCTGTGTTCATCCATCCGTCAGTTCATAGCCCGTGGGTTTTAGGGGGTGGGCCCAGTCGGAGGACGTAGGTCACTGGAGGCGTGGCTTTGAAGTGTATGTCTTGACCTTGGCCCCCTTCCTCTCTGACTCTTGGCCTCTGCTTCCTGGCCAGCATGCAGTGAGGTTTCATCCATCACAATGTTCCACGTACCACAGACCTAAGGCGACAGAGCCTGCTGACCAAAGCCGGGAACCTCAGAAACCATGAATCAAAACCTTTCCTCCTCTTCAGCTGAATGTGTCAGGTGTCTTGTCACAGCACAGGAAAGCTGACTTACACAACCCCAAACATTCATAGTTATCAGGGAAAGAATGTTTTCTTTCATTATCATGAGCTTGGTGATGAGAAACAGAGCCTCAGGGCAGCTACCCTCTCTGTCCTGTCCCTTGTGGAACATGTCAGGAACTGCACAAGGAACACTAATCAACAGTAACAACAGCCCAAGTAAATAACCATCTTTGGTTTCTGAGATTTGCAGAACTGAATCCCATCTGGCGACTAGGTGATTAGGATCAGATGTGCATTATTTGGCCACAAAACTCCACCTAAGAGAAGGTGCCCACAAGGTTACAATCCCCTACCTCCTGCATAAATTCCTCCTAAGTCAGCTTCCCTGCAGGGTCGCTATTAGGATGACGGTCCACCGTTTTCTGGTCAGCTAGCTCATTGTAGTAAGGTTCTGTCTAACCACCTTGCCTCTCAACGAACTGGTTTCCATGGTGTGGCGAGCAGACCAAGTCTGCACAGTAGCAAGTATGAAGAATTTCCCACCATCGTGAGTTTAATTGACTAAATTAAAATTATACTCCTGAAAGGTGCTGCTAAATAGGCCATGCACTTTCAGCTGTATCAGTACCTAGAACCTAGGAAGAAACAGTAGAAGAAACTAAAAGCTGCATCAAAGAAATTACTTTATCTATTAGGTGATATTCACATAAAATCTTAATCTAAACTCAAAATCCAGTATACCGGTGGGGAGTGCAGGTAGGGAGATTTTCTCTCTGCCCAACATAGTGCTTAACTGGGACAGGCTCCTGTAATAATACACAGATGAACAAGGGACAAGCTACCACAGGCTTATTGACATGGACATTTCACCCAGCACGGGAGACAGCTGAACAGATCTCAGAAAGACGGCTCGAAGACCACCATCCACTGAAGCCAAGAAGGCAGAGTGCTGAAAAGACTCCTTAAACACAGACGAGGTTTGCCTTGCTGATTTACATCTGTGCAGTATCCATGAAGAGTCTCATGATTTGCAGTAGCCCTTCTCTTCCTGGTGCAAACTCAGAGACACACAAAGAGTGGAGACTTCCATTAAACACGCAAGCTTCCCTCGAAGGTAACCTCTACCCTTGCTGTCGGAGCTTCTCCCTTCTCATGTTCCCCATTTGCCAAAATAATCAGCTCAAATAGCCATTAATGATTAGCTAGATTTACACCCAATGGCCAAGAGTAACGACCATATGTAACTGATGTTCACTACATACGGTCTCCGAGTCAGTGATGTGTCGATTACAGTGATAAAGGCGAGGTCTATAACAAAATTAATAGCCACATTTTCTCCTGTACAACGCCAGGTTTGCATAGGTTGAAAAGCTCTGGACTAGAAATTAGAAGGTTTGGCTATCCTTATTGTTTTATTACTTTAATTCGTTAATTTACTTTATTCTGTTGATCCTCTCTTTCCTCATCAGTAAATTCCAAGCGCTGAATTATATAATATCTAAGATTGGCTCTTGGCCTGTGTGCCATAAAACATTCTATAATCTCCAGGCATCATTTGAGATACTTAGCAAGCCTGTAAAATAACAGTATTTGTTATTACATTTTATAAATAGTAAACATAGGCTACAGGAAGGTTAAAGGATTTTGAAAAGTCATAGAGCTAGAGCTCCCATCTAAATGCTCCTTGCTATAACCTGTTTCTCCTCAGGTTAGCTGAGGAAAAGGTTCAATGTCCCCAAAGAGTGTAGGTTTTGGTTACCAGGAAAGAGTAAGTAGGTTATTTATTCAAAATACACCTGGATTTGAATCTCAAATTCTTCATCTAAAAAATCAAGTCATCTTTGCATCAGTTAATCATCATCTAAGCTTCAGTTTTCATATAAAAGAGAAGAAAAAAATGCAAGTCTTCCAGCTTTGTTGCACGATTAAATGAGAATGGGTTCAAAGCACCTGCTCTAGATTCATGAGTGGTCGTTCAAATCCTTCTTATCCTGGGTTAGCTGACTGCTCAGTGTCTTGTGGGCAGAGATTTAGCTTCTTTAATTCAGAGAGGATTTCTGAGGGCACAGGGCAGTTGTTTTTTTGTTTTTTTTTTTTAATGTAAAAGTGCTCTGACATCAAGAAATAAAGCACAACAATGATGCTCTCTGGGAAGTTGAACAGTATTGAGTCCAGGGGTCTTAGCACAGAGTGTAGAAAGAACAGGGGATTATACCGAGGGGTGTCAGCTGTACCGTACCTTTGGATGATGGTAACCAGCATCAAATATAAATGTAATGAGTTTCACAGTGTCTTAGTTACTTTTCTCATCGCTGAGACAAATATCCAACACCCCAAGTTAAAGGAGGAGAGGTTTATTTTGGCTCACAGTTCATAGAGGTTCAGTACATAATAGGCTGGCTCCAAGACAGGGTGGCATGGCCGAGGGGCATCGCAGAGGAGAAACAGTCCATGTGTGGCAAGCAGAAGGCAGTGAGAGCAAGCAGCAGAAGCCGCAGAACCAAGCCTGCCTTCCCTCTCTCCCTTTATGTTTCATCCAGGCTATAAACCTATTGATTGATGCCACCCACACTCAGGGTGGGGCTTCCATTATCCACACCTTTAATCTCATCATCACATCCTTAATCCGCATTCACACACCCTAATCCAGCCACCTTCGGAACTCCCCTCCTATGACTGTATGAAGCTTTGGGGGACATCTAGATTCAAGCCAAAACACATAGCCCTTTAAACCTGAGAGCGTTCCTTTAACCATTAAAAATACCCAATTCGTAGGTACATTACGCTACCAAACAACTTCTCTGCATCAGCTCAAATGTTGCATATTTTGTTTGTTTGGTTTTTGGTTTGCTCTATTCAAGGCGCTGCTACTGAAATCCCATGGTGGTGCGGACGTTGGCACCTCTGGTAAGGGTCAGTGCTAGTGAGGATAACATTAGCAAGGATGTCCCTGGCCACGGAGTCCTCTCTGCCACAGCGCTGGCAGGGCTGTCCTTACAGTGTCCAGGGGAAAGATGCACACGAGAGGTTATGACTGCACGAGGACTTTGAGAGATGACTACAACATAACAGCAATGGAAAAAATTAAAAATTAAATTGTTAATGCAACAAGAAGATACGGTTTTTAAAATGTAAATTGTCTCTCTATCCTCTTGCTGTATGATTTTTCCCAAATTATTTCTAAACTGTGCTGTTGCCCCTGGGAATGTTGGAAGATGGAAGGGGTTAGAAGCAACCTCAAGACAACCATTCTACCAAACAGATCTTAGTTTTATCCACCTTGGGGAAGGATTGGCACACTTAAAGGAAGGGCGGTGCTATCCTAAGGGTAACTGCACCTCCAGAATAGGAGAGGTTAGCAACTTCCGCCATTGGCACTAAACCAAGCCAGCTGTGATTCCTGCTCTGACTCTCGGTTTCCTGGCTGCCTGGACCAATGACGTCTATCTGTACCCCTGAGGGTCCAGGGAGCCTTTCCAATGAGGTTCACAGTGATGGATGGGTTAAGGGAGACAATTTCTAGATCCCAAATTCCACTTGCTTACTCTTTCTTAAGACTAATATGTCTGAGAACTTGCCTATGTTTCCAATATCAGGAAGATTCTCTTACTCTCAGGATCCCTATAGAATTATTTTTCCCCTGGTGTTCCCAAGAAAACTTTCATCCATCTTGAATCGTATTGTAGTATACTGCAGTGTGGTGTACAGTTCTCCAGGGTAGGACACAAGAGACGTAAATAGTGTTTGTTTCTGAAATGCCTCCTTCATTGAACACTGTAAACTCATATTAGAGGTTTATATCTTTCCTTGTCTTACATGTATTTCTGCTAAGGACAAAGCCTATGATTTAGAATTGGGGTCATTTAGCTTTTGTTGAAATATTCTGAATTGGAATATTTGCAAATTCTATACTGGGATCACAAAAATATTAACTTTTGTTTAAAGACTTCCCTCTCTCCACTAGAATTCTCATCAAAGGATGCGTCACCCAGAGGGACAGATCTATGAAAGCAAAGTGAGTATTATCGGTAAGAAGTATTGGAGACTTCAATGCCTAATTTTATGCAGACAGAAAATTCATGGCAAGGCACTATGTCTACTCATCCATCCATCCATCCATCCATCCATTTATATGTGTACTTATCATTTCTTACATCAATCTACCCATCTATTTATTCACCATTTCCCCCTTTTATCTATCTATCTTTGGATTGGAACAGTCACAGTTTATAAAAGGCATGCTGAGAAATTCCTTTCTACTAAAAAATACACTGTCTTCATTTTCCCCATTCTCAACAAAAAAGAAAAGAAATGAGCTTGGTAATACTCTCCATCACTTCCTGTCTCAGGCTGTGTCTCAATCACATGCAATGCATGATTTTAAGTAAAAGAGACAGTTTCATAATTATTTGATAGAAATTAATATTACATTTTCAAATAAAGCAAATATTGAGATCAGTTAATATTTTAATTGTCTTAAGAGTAAATATTTTGTCAGACTCTTATGAGAAATTTTCTTTTTTTCCAAAATTGCTCTCACTGATAAATTTTTGATCTGCTTATTTATCCCTGCCCTATATTTATTAAATTTGGCATACCTTAAAAATAATTATGGATTCTCCTACAAATAGTACTATTAAAAATTATCAATAAACCCTACAATCCCCAACCTTTACTGTGGCCCAATGTCCTCTTCTTTTTGTTGTTAATTTCTACATAACCCTGCCCTAATTATATTCATCCTTGAATACACTAAATAATCGGGAGGAGAAAATCTCCATACATTTATTAAGAGATACATTTCCACTAAAGTGTCCCTCTCTATATTTAATATTTCTTTATAAAAACTGCCTTTCAAATTTTGTGATCAATTTTGTAGAATTATTTTAAGATAGTAATGCAATGAGAATGATATCTTTGGCAAGTACTTCACATTATGATGAAATATTTTATATGTCAAATGAAATTGTATAAGAGGATTGATAGCTTTGCAAAATTGTTTTGGGAAGTATGCCAGCACAATAATCTAAAGTTTGTATTTTTATCCCATTTGTAGAATTCACAATAACTAAATGAGTAAATAGTACAATGTGCACTACATAGCTGTAGTGTCTCAAGGTAAGATGGCGAGTATTTTGAGTTGCTTTTACTTTTCTAGAACTAAAGATGGGTTTGACTAGAGTGGCTTGTGTTTTCAGTGCCCTGGTGACCTTCACATATTTACACATCTAACAAACACCCACAGTGGTCAGTTGTTCAGCACTAAGGAAAAGCTTGCATGATTGCATAAGCATGTGGCACTAGAACTTGGCCTCCTACTGAACAGAGAGGCAAATTTCTAAGAGAAATGCGCCCACTGGGTCTCTCCTGGACAATTCATCATATATTATTATGTAAAGTAAAAGTTGGTAATAAAAAAGCTTGGTTAGGAAAAAATAGGAAGAAAAATAGAGAACTGGATTAATTTCAACTTGTTCTATTTAACGTATATTCTGTTATTTCCAAGTATCTGTTTGGAAAATATGAAATGCCAACATTTTATATAATGATGCCATTGCTGTAAAAATCATCTTTAAAATTTTTCCTTTGACTTTGCATTTAGCTAGTTCTGCAATAGCTGAATTGAGGTTCATCAATCAGACCCCAAACAAGAAGCAAATTAGCCATCATCTTAATAAAGATTGAATATTTTGTTTGGTTTTGACTTGGTTTTTAGTGCCATATTTGAAACTAGAACCAGTTTGTCTAAGCACGATTGATTATTTGAAAAGTGTATTTCCCCTAAAGTGAGCCTTCATGTCAAAAGACATTGCACAGTTTCTTAAAGTCAATCAGTCAATCTATCTTGGACCAGTAGATAGACTTCTGGTGAGTTTTGAAAATAGCTGGGTTATATTTAACTGTCACAGACCTATCTAAATGAAAACTATCAAGAACCAATAGATAGCTACTGGAAATATTTGCCATTTTAATGGCATAGTGTACTTTATTTGGTAAGATTAAGAAGGGAGGAAAGTGCTGCTTTCTATCATCTGAATTCATACTAGTGCAGCCAATACATATTAATCTAGGCAGTTAATTCATATTAATCTTTTCTAGTTGTAAAAAGGGGAAAGGAATAAATAGAAAAGAAGAATAAAACCTAGGTGAATGCTTACCTATTCTGGAAGTGAAGAAAAGAGAAACTAGCAACTTCCCTGGAATTAGTCCTTCCCTACCTGACAGTTCTACACAAGGAAGGAAGAGCTCCTTACCACGTGTTTGAAACCCAGAGACCAGCGGGAACTCAAGGAGAAAGAGAACGTGAAGCGTTGAGATCCAGACACCCTGTAAAGTACAGAAGTGAATTTGGGACTGGTGACTATGATTCATGGCAGTTAGCGTAGTCAGAAAGGCCTGGAAAGTAAATGACAATTCATTCAATTACTTCCTGCATGAAAAATTCATCGCATCCACTGCCAGTTATTGGGATAAATTCTAGGTATACACAGAAGAGTTAGTCTTTGCCTTCTGAGCGCATAACATAGTGCCAGAGACAGGCCATCCTGTGGTTTCGATCCTTAGGACCTTCCATAGTCTCATGTGTTAAGGGTTGGCACCCAGTATGGTGCTACTGGGGGTGGGTAGTGGAACATTTAAGAGGCTTCCTAGTGGGAGGAAGTTAGGCCATTGGGGGATATTGGGGTCCCAGCCTCCTCTTCCCTTTCTTTCGTTTCCTAGCTATGAAGTGAGAAATTTTGCTGTCACTCCTGCCACAGTGTGCTGCCTCACAGCAAACCCCAAAGCAATGGGGCCAGCAATGGGGTCAGCAACCTCCGAATTGGTGAGCTGAAGTAAACCTTGTCTCTTACAAAGATTGTTGTATCAGATATCACTGCCAACACCACAGAGGACACTTTCCCAGGTTTGAGAAAACCAGAAGATGTCCTGGTGTGCTGATTGAGTCCTGAGGGCTGAGTGGAATGTGTTTATTAACTGGTCCAGGAAGAGAAGGGACAGAGAACTAGGAATCACAAAAGGGGCGATGAGCCTACACAAGGGTCCAGCAGGCAGGGACTTTGCTGGTGAACTATCTGGCACAGAAGTCTATGCCTTAGGACAGTGGGGTTGTTTGTGGGGGACAAAGGGTGAGACGGAGTAGAAGAATAATATGTCATCCACATTTTCCTTTCAAAAAATCGCCTCTTGGCTGGGGTGCAGCTTAGCAGTGGACCACTTGTCTAGTATATAGTCAACAACAAAAACCATCTCCACTTGCCGTGCTTCAGTTTTCTTGAAAGGAGCAAGCATGGGGACAGAAAGGTGAGAAGAGGCTGTGGAATTACAGCACTGCCTTTGATTCTATTCAAGGGAATTTAAGAACCTCAGTGTGGGATTTCTCACCTAGGAGGAAAGCTTTCAATGACCCATTTAGAAACACAATCTTGCCGCACACCAAAGACTACTTTTAAACAGACTCTGTTTAACATATGGCTGAGTCAGCGCAGGCTGCCCCAACAAAATGCCTCAAACTGGGCAGGTTAAACAATGGAAATGTACTCGCTCAGAGTTCTAGGGGCTCAAAGTCCAAGATGCAGGTGCTGGCCTGACTCGCTTCTGGTGAAGCTGTCCTCCTGGCTGGTAGATGGCTGTCCCCACATGGTAGACAGACAGAGATGGCAGTAAGACCCCCAGTGCCTCTCCTTATAAGAGACATCATCTCAGCATGGGGACTTCCCTCCTCATAACCTCACCTAAACTTAATTCTCTTCCAAAGACCCTCTCCAAATACCATCATTTTGAAGCTAGGACTTCAATATATAAATTTGGGGAAGGGAGAAAGGACCACATTTCAGTTTTAGCACTTCAACTGGGATATTATTAGTTATATAACTAGTGCCCAAACAGTCTCTTTTCGGGGAGTTGCACAATATCTAGACCCTTCAACTATGCCACTTTGTAAATAAAGAGACTATTGTCTTATTCCTCATCATTGCTGAATATTTTGGTGTTAGAAAATAGTTTCTTCTGGCGGTCACATCTTTTTCTCAGGGTGATGGAGTACAGAATAATAAAGGGTGTAATGATAAACTTCACCGCAGTGTCACAGAGTGTTGACTGTGAATAAAGATAGTCTAGGGCACCGTGGAGACCCACATGCAGACAAAAAAGACACGGAAATAGAAGCTGGGAGTTGGCACCTAAAGGAAAATCGGGAGTCTGGAAGTAGGAGGGTAAACCAGGAGAGGAGGAGGGGAAGAAGAGAGAGGAGTGAGACACGGCTGCAGCAGATAGAGCTGGAGAAGAATGGAGGGGACAGGAGACTCTGCAGGAATAGGAGCAGCAGGGTCAGGATGTGGTTTTCAATAAGCAGTGAGTGGTCTCCCCGGAAGGTCGCCGAGGGCCATAGATCATCAAGGTGACCTTCACTGGACGGCATGCTCCCTTTTTACCCTAAGTCGTTCATGTCACTTCCTCCAGTACAGTGCTTTCTAAATCCATTATGAAAAATCACCTAAGGTCAATGGGGAAAGTCCTTGAGTATCAAGTTGCGGGTGCGTAGATGGATAGGAACTTTTACTTTACTCCTGTGTTTAGTTATCATCCCTCTAATCAATAAATACTGCCCAGTCACCTCATTCCTCAGGCACGGTGGGGAGGCAACCTGGACTTGCGCAGCCACAGTCAGGCACCACTCTGTACATTTCCATTCCAATGATTTAAGGCGAATTCTCTTCTCTTTCCACATTAAAAAAAAATGGCATAAAGTGCCTATTGAACTATTTTCTTTTGAACTGAAGACACCTGAACTTGGTTGAGTAGATAGTAACACCAAATAAATTCCCATGGTGGTTACAATGTGTTGTTTCAGTGACTCGGAGTAAATCCAAGCACAGGATACCTGCGGGCAAGTGGCAAATGTAGTCACTCTCTAAAATGCAGTCCTTGAAACTTCTAAGAATGACCCACTACACAATAGGTATGTCTTAGTCGCTTTCTTCATTGCTGAGACACAATGCCTGACACCTGAAATTAGAGGAGAGTCTCAGCCATGGTTGGCTGGCACCAAGGCACAGACAGGGTAGCGGAACAAAAAGGTGCTCAACCTATGGCAGCCAGGAAGCAGAGAGAGGAGAGAGGAGTGGGACAAGAGGACAAACTTCCCTCCTCACCCCCGAGACCCAGCTCCAACCCAGCCCCTTCCTAGCAGCACCTTCTCTGTGAGCCCCTCCGTGGAAGAATCCATGATGAGTGCAGCGACTCATGACCCAGTCACCTTCACACACACGAGAATTTGGGGAGACGTCTTAGATCTAAACTGCAACAAGATTTTTCTCTTTAAAGAAAAATGCTACCTCTCTGCCAAATAATCAGAGGATATGTGACCATTTACACACACACACGCACACACACACACACACACACACACACACATCTTGACTACTTTTCATTTCTAAAACAGAAGAATTCTCAAAGGACCATTTTCTAAAGCACTAAAATTCTCAAAAAGGTTCCGGAACAGCACATTACTATAACCTGACACCGTGTTTTAGATATGACCCAATCAGGGCTCGCAGGGTAGCCATAAACCTCGCCTCTAATAGCCGGCTCCATGCTGCGCTGCCCAAGTGTGGAGGAAATGACTGGGCCGAGCTCTACGCAGGAGGCACAGGGGCCACATGCAAGCCTGCCCAGGCCAGCTCATTATGGGGCTGGTCCTGCTCCTTCGTCGTCACAGGTCACTTACTTCCATCCTTCCTAATCATGCCCCTGTGTGGAAGCGCTCAGCCAGGCCACAGCTGATGGCTCAGTGGGGCTGCTGGGCTGGCAGCTTGACGAGCTGAAGCTTGGAATCTGCAAGTCTATGCAGTGACACAGTGTCCCCTCAGTCTAATTTTCCTGGCAGTCCCGGCACTGCTGACACCGCCACCCTGCCCCTGTCCCCGCTCCGGTTCTCCCTGCAACCCGGGAAGCTTGAGGTTAGAGAACTCCGTGTTCTGAAAAGTTACAGCAACATTTGGAAATCAGGCAGAAGCCCACCTTTTTGAGGAGGGAAATAGGCTGTTCTCATGCAAACCATTTTCTCCTCAAAAGCACCAGGCACTCCTGATTTTAATTTGATAAAAATTAAAGGGATCAATTGTCTAACCTTTACGAAAGGGAAGCTTTGAAAGTGACTCAGATTTCAGCCTTCACGCTTGGTGTAGATGCTTACAGAGCACATCGCTCCAGTCGGAACCTGGCGCATCTCGGAGGGCCAGGCACGGCCACCACCAATACCTGAGAGCTCTGCTGCCCTCCTGGTTTCCCGCCAGCTGCGTGTCGCTCATCAGGGTTCCTGAGCTTAGCACTGAGATGCACCTGTGTAGCTCTGTGTTCGGACAAAGCTCTGGTTACATTTAGAAACACTCCCAGTTTCTTTTTCCTCAGAGACCGCACTCCTAAAATATAGCTGACATGAGCATTCCGGTAGTTTTTAGATTTCCATAAAAGGAGAGGGGAAGGAGGAGATGAAGGAGGAGGAGGAGGAGGTAATTATGAGCAATTTTTGTTTGTATATGCTGAAGCACTGTGCTGAACCTAGATGTCACTCCTCATGCTTGTGCGATTGTGCCTTTTAATTTATACCTAGCAACTGATACCACATCATATAGCAGGTGTGTAAGTCTGTATCCAAAATGAACACAACCAGCATTTGCTATAATGTCACATTCTTTGATCACCTATTTTCTCATCAGTGAAAGAGGATAGACATTCATCTTGTATGGTGAATCTGCGGTGTGTGTGTGTGTGTGTGTTGAACTGCAAGTAATATAAACATACATGATCTGAAATAAAAGAGGTGTCTCAACTGAAACCACGTCTGATGTAGGCAGCCCTCCGTGTGAATGCAGGGGCACAATGTAACCTTGAAGCTCCACATTGTGGTCTCTACAATCAGCAGCAATGATTGACGTCTCACACTACGCCACCGTCTTGTCACCTCAGTTCTGGATGTCACAGCCTACGCAAGGCAACTGAAAGGGAAAAGGGGACAGCAGATGTGCACTCCCTTTCTTCAGCAAATCTAACCCTTTCCAGCAATGCTTGCCAGAGTTCTGCTGCTGTCATCCCAGCCATAATAGTGTGACACGGCCACCTCTGGCTACAAGGAAAGCTAGAAAGGGAAGAAGATGACTAGATCCTTACCATGGCTCAGGAAAGGGGTGACTCCTGTCTGCACCTGGACATATTTTCTCTGCAAACTAATTTGGGGTTCTGTTGGTAGGAAAAGTGTGGGCTAGAAAATGACTATCGAGTAAGCAACTGGAGGTGTTTACTACCAAGGATTACAATAAAATTCCAGACCATATACGGAAAATGTCCAACAGTATCTGGAACACAGTAGATGCCAAGAAAATAGGAAGTGTGCTTACCTGAGACCACCAGATGCAGAGTCACAGAGAAATGGCAAACCTGGAACTCCATGAGTTTGAATGTATGAGTGTTAGTGTGACCGGATGCTCTGTGGCTCTGAGAGACTTGATTTGTTTTCATTTGTGAAGAACATTGATTAAAAACATGATAGCTGGGCCGGTGATATCGCTCAGCGGCACGGGCGCCTGCTGGTGCACGAGGTCCTGAGGTCGACTCCAGGTACCCACAAAAAAAAAAAAAAGATAGCTTCTATTGCTACAGAAAAAGTTAAAAATTCTCCTTTGATGCTGATTCCATTAAGGTTAGGAAAACAATTTACCATACCATACATACCCAGTGTGATCATAAAATACCATGAATGTTTAAATTTGTTAGAGTAGAAGACACATTGCCATGAATCTCCTTCAAGATACTCCTACTCGCTTAGAACACACTTATCCCATCATCCTTCCACTTTCTGGAGCAATTTACGGTTTATGTTTACAGCAATTTTTGTCAAATAAAAACATTACAGTGCGTCCTTATCAATCTTCTTCACCAGATCTGGCGCCATGTGTCTTCTGGCTCTTACCCAAAGTCAAGCGGACCATAAAAGGTAAATGTTTTGAATTGATTCAGGACATGGAGGCAGCTAGGACAGCACAGGTAGACACTCAGGAAGGAAGATTTGTCTAACTGCTTCAGGAAGTGGCAACAATGATAGAATGAGTGTGTTTGAAGCAAGGGAGAGAACATTTTTGAGATGAACGGCAATGTGTCTTTCAATGTAATTATTTTTTTTTAATTTAAGCATTAACCATATTTTTTATTGTTCTACCTTGGCTTGTTAGTGATATTTTCCAGTATTGTGAAATAGGAATTCCGTCTTCTATAGGAGACACTTTCCATGGCGCCAGTTCTCAGGGACCGCTGCAGTGAATCCCCAATCTCCTGCCCGGAGTTACGGCACACTGCGAGAAAGAAAAAGAGCAAGAGACAAAAACTGCAAGGAAATAGGGCTCTGGGATGATCAAAGTTCTCTGGGAACAAAGACCAAGAATCTCCAGCTAGCCACCATTTTATTAGCCAGAGCAGGGGGAGGGATACAATGCTTTTCCTGGAACAGCGTAGAAGTAGTGGTTGCATGGGCGAGTTTAACATCAAAAGGGAAACAGGTTAAGATTCATCCCCACACCTGGGTGCTAGTTTTCCCTGCATTGTCCTCAGCAGACTTCATCCTGCTCCGCGAGCTTTACAGCCTCATCAACCATCAAGATCTCAGCAGTGACCAAGAGGAAGTGGGATTTCTACATTCCCAATCTGGCCCATGAGGCAGGACAAGGAGGGCCTCAAGCAGGTACTATGTCAATTTCTAATTCATGTTCCCCAGCGGTCTTCAAGGCGGGGCCTTCCTTGTCTAACAGTAAGGCTCATGCACTTCAGCACAAGCTCTTTGTGACCACGCTTTCGGTTCACAAGCACAGCCACTTCCTGGAGGCACATCCAGTCCCGCATCCAAATTTTAGGAGGGGTTCTAGCATCAACCCCAGATGTCTTCTCTCTCAAGAAAGCTAGATCTTGGGGGATCAAGGGAGAGCTTTCTAGATATACCATGAGCAATATACGCAATCAGTCCCACAAGAGGTTAGAGCGCAAACAGATAGCTCTCCAGGAGGATGGACTTAACATGTTCTTGGAGAAGACAGCTTGAGAGATTATGCAGACCAGAGCCAACTGCAAGGGAGTCTGGAGCAGACAGGCTCGCTCTGCTTTGATGAGTGATAGGCAAGATTTTCAGAAGTGACAAGGGGAAAGTAATATTCCAGCTGGACAGAAGTGTGTAAACCAGTAGGCAGTTATGAGAAAGAACGTCACATGTGTACAAAACATTGGCCCTGTCAGGAGGATTCTGTTGGGGAATGATGGCAAATGTTTGGAATGGTGGGTGGACTCTAGGAAGCGTATTTTCTACTGAGAATTTTCAAGTTGTAGCCCTTTGACATTAGGAAGTCTTTGAAGATTATGATTTTCAACAGGAAAGGACAGAATAATTTTTAATGTGCTTGTCCAGTGCAGGTAGGGTGGATTAGAGAAGTGGAATAAGAAGAAAGACTTGGACAGTAGTGTCTTTTAGTTCTTCTAACATGGGAAGTAAAGTCCTAAATTTGAGGGTAATAGTGGGAATATAAAGGAAGGAAACAATGTGAGCAATATTACCAGGAATTTTTTACAAATCTTAGAGAGGTCGAAAATCACACTGAGATTTTGCAGCCTAATGACTACAAAATCATGAATTCAACTTTATCAGTCAAGGTAGACTAAGTTCCAGGGTAACTGGACCCGTACAATAGTGGAGTTTACTTCTTGCTTGGTGGGTCTGTTTGGCTGGTTGATTTCCTTCCAAATGGCTTCAAGGACACCAACTCCTCAACTGTGTGGCTTCTCCATGACACGAGGCTGCAGCGTTACAGCCTCCAGCCAGCAGGGTGGGAAAGACAGCAGAACCTGGTGCAGGAGGGTCCCAGAAGCCAGACGCGCAGGCCCACACTGCTCTTCTGCCTGCCGCGCACTGCCTGGAGCTCAGGCCCAGCCCAGACCCGTCTGCCGGGACTCCGGACAGACCAGCTACTCCATGTGGACAAACACCCAGCAGTCCTCCCACGCTGTTTACAAGAGGAATCTTATAAAAATATTTTCAGCATAAAATAATGCTATAAACACATCATTTTCTCTTTTAAACTCTTCTGATAGGAAAATTCTACCCACACATTTTTTAATCAGCAAGGGGCTACCTGTTGCTTATTTTTCAAGAACATCTCTATGGCATAAACAAAGTGAGCCCACCTAATTTCTCAGTAACTGCTTATATGGTTAAAAGGAAAAGGAATTTCATGTTAGAAAGGTAGATGCTATTTCTAACCATGAATTAGGTAAGTTATTTGCATTTTCTGCAAATTGCCTTTCTAATCAGCAAATAGTAAGTCTAACTATGGAGCAAAATCACAAGATCTACACACGGTGATTCCAATTTATTTTTCTGGCCTTTCTTCCTCTGCTATCATGTACTTCTTCACTGGAAAATCAAGCAGTATTATTATTATTATTATTATTATTATTATTATTGTATTTCCAGAAGATGCAAGAAAAAAACAAAATTAAATAAAAAATAAACTATTTTCTTATATGCTAGTTACTAAAAAGAACCCTAGTTTAATTTTAGCAAATAAATAGTATTCTTTATAGTAATTATGTGTGCAACACATGTGCTTTTGTAGATGATGGTTTTTAGTGGCAACTTTCAAAAAATGACATCAAATTTGTCGCTTTTGTCTGGTTTGATATTGAGGAATCTCTTGCATTTTAGGATTCATTCAGTGATGAGAGAGGTGTGGGTGGTAGAAAGTGTGGATCAAAAAAGAAAAGTTGGAAGAAATGAGAAAAAAGAATTTCCTCATAGACTGGGGGTGAGAGTTAGAACAATATTGCAGGGGAATGGTACGAAGCAGCACTGGGTATAGTGTTAGGGACACAGGTTCTGGTGCCAAGTGCCCTCTTCTATTTGATGGTGTTTAGTTCTTGGTTTAATGTTATCTCTACCACCCTTTACCCAAACCTCATGACTTCGAGCAATAACCTTTCCAAATCACCATGTTTATATTTTTTAAATAGTAAAAATAATAGTGTGTACCCCATAGGGTTATGATCAAGATGAAAGGTACACTCCACGCTAGACTTATCATATGATCTCTGTCACATTGCAAAGGCTCCATAAATTATAAATGGCTACTGCCATTGCTCAGGGGTAATGAAAAGAAAGTGCATCAGGATGCCTTTATTAAAATGACCACAAAGAAGCCACATCCTTTCTCAAGTCCAACATGACCTCCTCTGATTGAAAGGTTCATCTCAGATGATGCTGTTATTTATCACTCATAGAGTGACATGAAATGCAAGTGTCCTTTGGGAGTCTGCCTTTCAAGGCCAGTGTTACTGAGACAAGCAAGATGCACAACAAAGCCAGACCTGAGTGCAGTCTCCATGCTCAGAATTTATGCTAAGTGCAGCTAAAGAGATGAATGCATTTTTGTGGTTTACTTCTGGAGACCTCTGGTAGGGTGACTTGGCTCATTACATTTCTGTCTTTTAAAGGAACCTCATAAGACGTTATCCAGAGAACATTTCAATCCAACCCATTTGTGATTGCATCTTTGTTTCAAAGAAACTATTTTTGGAATTGTTGGTTTACAGTTCCAGCATTTGGTGTTGTCAAGATTAACTAGATAGAGATACCAAGCAGGATGTAACTGAATCATCTAATGGAACTCATGTGTGGAGGAAAACTACTTGACAAAAAAAAATTGAAGGTCAGGGGAAGGGGCATACCCTTGGGAATAATAATGTGATGTAGAATGTGCCTTAATACGTTGGAATCTGAAAGGGCTTTGTATTATCTTTTCTTTAAAGGAAATTAAATTGAAGTCAGAAGCTATGCTCTCCTAAAATAGTAGCCATCTTCTTGTTTATTTTTAATTAAATTCCATCTAGATAAGGGATCTTCATCTTCTTTTATATGGGCTTTGCTGCCTGCCACTGATCCATGTACCAGATAAACAAATCACCTTCCAAATTGGATCCATTTGGTATAGCCGCTTTTAGAAGCAGTGTTTTCAGAATCAGATAACCCATAATATCTTTTGGTAGGCAAGGGGAAACTCTTATTTATTTTGGTAACTGAAATCATCTTTGAGGCCTGAAAGAAAAGTCACCACACAAAGAAGTATTCAATCTCATTGTTCATGAGTACTAATGCTCAGGAAAATTAGGCAGTGGCCAGGTTGGTGTCATTTGACAGTGTCTGTGATGGCGTCTGTGATGGCATCCTTTAAAATAAACAAAGAGGCAACAACAAAAGCCTTTTGTGTCTCTTAGCCTTGACAAGGTGCTCACAATTTTCCCATCTATCCACTTATAACCCACCCATTTAACTACCCATTCATCCATCCACCCATCCACCCATCCAAACTTCCATCCATCCATCCATCCATCCATCTGTCCATCTGTCCATCTGTCGACTGGCTGTTGAGCACTGACTATGTACAAGGCACTGTGCTAGGCTCCACAAGCATAGTTCTTGCTCTCACCAGCTTATACTCCAACCGCATCAAGCAACTCTTTAGTGTCCTGCAAATGCAAGTTACAGTGCAGTATAAGTTGTGAATCTGAAAGAGGTGAGTCTCTGTGTGCAAATAAACTCAAGGAACATGGAGTTAAACTATTCATTGATTTTCACCTCTGAAGTGCTTCTTAGCATCTTTGCTATACCCCACACACTGTTGAATGGATTGTTGAAGACACAGGGAAGGATGGATGGATTGGAGGTGTATTCCTCAGCTTTCGCATTGCTGAGACACAATACTCAACACCAACAACTAAAAGGAGGAGAGGTTTGATTTGGTTCATAGTTCCAGGGCTTTAAGTCCATGGTCAGCTGGTTCCAAAGCAGGAAAATCATGGTGGAAGGGCACAGTGAATTGAGGATACTTAGTTCATGGTGACTGAGAAGCGGATCAGAGAAACAGTGTCAGAGAGGAAAGGGTGAGAGGCCAGAGAAGCACCAAAGGCCATGCTTCCATGACCCACCCAGACACACCCACAAGTGTGCTTTACTAATCCCTTGGGTGGCTCCCAAGCAAATCAAGCTGGCACAGTTAAGCTTAATCAGCACTGGAGGGACTGAGGAATACAGCAAGCACTGGGAGTGACCCTCATTACAATGGCCAGGTTTCTCTTGCAGCCTTTTCTATTTCTCCCACTACTGCTGCATTTCAGGTCTATTATTGCTCCTAATATTTGCAATAAATGACAATATTAAATTTAGCTTTGCTTCCTTATGGGAATGTTGTTATTTTAGGTAACTAAGCCATATAATACCCTATTGCTTGCAGGCAATAGGGATAAAGGAAAAGACAGGAGTTTGGAAGTTAAAACAGTCTAGGCTCACTGACTGGCCCTAAATCAAGACTGAATCAATATTTATTAAATAAAGCAACAGAAATGCTTTATTTCTGACTCAAATTTCAGCTCCGCCATTTCCTAGTTATTATTTGACCATTCTAAGCTCCAGTTTCAACACTGTCACAAAGAATTATGACACCCATTTTAACAGAAGGTAATCAATAAATAGTTCTCATTTCTTCCACTGGAACTAAATCTCTCTCGCTCTCACTGTCACTCTTGCTCATACAGGGGATAGAACTCAGAGCCTTTATCATGAGCTTCATACTCAACCCTTGTTTTACTTTTCATTTTGAGATAGTCTTACTAGGTGGCCCAGGTCAGGCTAGACTAACTTGGGTTCCTCCTGTATCAGCCTTCCAGAGCGTTGAGATTACAGACATGCACCACCATACCTGGCTTGAATTTCTCCTTTGGAACTAAATTATTTGTAGTTTACATGACTTTTCCTCCCATTTCTTCCACTGTTTTCATACATATGCTGGCCAGGTCCCTTTTTCCAATCTTAGAATGTTTAATAATTCTTAGCATTAAACTATTTAGAGCTACCTGAGGGCCCAGTTCAAAGGCCACTGCTGCCCTTCCTTCCTTGACTCCCAATTACATTCAGCGACCCACCTGGAGGCGGTGTCCGAAGGTTCTGCAGCAGGGGCTAAGGATTCAGCAGAAAAGACTCTCCCCACATGGACATTAGCAGCTTGAGAGACCAGTGGGACCCGAATCAAAGGACATGCTGGCCTCAAGGACTCTTGAAGTTCCCGGCTCATGAAAGCAGAAAGAGAAAACACACAGCAAAACATGGCATCACAAAGCTTCATTATGGCAGCAATAATGAGAAAATGACAAAAGTAAAAGAATGAAAACAGGACAGGTACAAAGAAACAGAAACCCACAGCCCTCCCGCCAGTAATACCCATGCTAGACAAAGTACTCCTGACAAGGAAATTACTAGAAGACGTGTAGCAGCAAAATGAGGGAGTAAAACAAAAATACAGGAAGAGCAAAAAACCAGGAGACAGTGGTTTCAACCCAAAAGATCAGTAGAGTAAGTCAGAGGATGATAGGTGTAAACAGCAAACTGTCCACATGGAAGCAAGGGCAGAAACCTCTAGAAATGAACTTCCCAGGAAAAGCGAGAGCACTGAAAAGAAAAGACAATGCAGCTGAACATTCTGAAAATAACATGTATAAAAATTATGAAGTGGAAATATTGTCGATCATCATGAATAGGAGAATCACTAGAGTTCTCTACTGAGTAGGGGTTCACACTGACATATAAGCTGAGGATTTGTGTCCATCTCCTAGGGTATCAAAACAACAGACATAAACTCAGTGGACTAAAACAATAGAAAGTTGCTGTCTCCCAGTTCTAGAGGTTTGTTATGCTTGTGTCTAGATGTCCCCTCACAGCCTCATGCAGTCATAGGTGGGGCTTTTTCAGAGGTGGCTGAATCTAGAGTTTGTGATTGACTCGTGGTGCAATGCTAGGATTAAGGCTGCTAGGATTAAAGGTGGGTGATTACTAAATCAGCCCACGGATTGGTTTGGCACCACCCTAATCCTGGTAGCCTGGATAAGATATAAGGGATAGCAAGAGTTGAGTCCATCCCTTGTTGCTTCGCTACCTTCTGCCCGCCATTAACTGCTTCTCCTCTGCAATGCCTGTTGGCTGTGCCACCCTGCCTTGGAGCCAGCCCATGATGGACTAAAACCTCTACAAACTGAGAGCTAAATAGACCCTTCCTCCCTTAACTTTGGGCATTGGGTATTTTGTCACAGTGATGAGAAAAGGAACTAAGACAAGGTTTGAAGTCAACACTCAAAATGTCAACAGGGCCATGACCCCTTTGAAATTCTGAGTCGACTTTTCCCTTGTCTCATCTAGCTTTTGGTGGGGCCTAGGTATCTTTAGTGGTCCATAACTTGCAGCTGCACCGCTCCAACTTCATTCTCTGTCACTACCTGCCTTTCCCTCGGAGTGGCTCTGTCCACATGATGTTTACCTGTTTTACAGACACCGGGCATTTTGCATGGAAACTCACCCTAAAATAACTCCATTTTAACTTGATTATATCTACCAAGACCCTCTACAGAAACAAAATTACATTCACAGCCACGAGGGGAGGGATGCTAGGACTTGAACATATCTTTGTGAACATAAAATTCAATCATAATAGCGCTTATTGTTTAATTTAATAAAAATGGTGGCATAGATATTGTCCTATTGTTCTATCTCCCTATCTTTGCCAAACAGGGAAAGTCACTTTGAAGTGACCAATTTGCTCTTTGAACTTTGTGTGTGTTTCTTCAGCCCTTTTCTGTCTACAAGAACAACCTCTTCTGCTCAGTTTATTGAAATGTGTTATATTTGATGGAATGAGCATTGCCTGGCTCTAGAATCACAAAAGAAAGACAGTGAAGATCTCTAAACCAAACGTGGTGTAATTGTGCGATATCAGGTTTAATTAAGTAATTGCAGTTGACACAGTGAATAGGACTCTGACGCCAGTGCCTTCTGTGTGCTCCCTTCGAAGAGCTCTTGGAACCTGGAGCTCCAAAGTACCTCGCTACCCACTTTGAGTTGGAGACAGCAACAAGGGCAAACCACAAACCGAAATCTCAAAAATGTGCTGTCACTTTCTCTGCTCGCAAATCTCTGATTCAGCCAAGAGCATGATCTTCCCTTTCCAATGTCCCCCACTGAGATAAAGGGGCCTGAATCTCCGTTCAGTCCCTTCCCAGATAAAAGATAAAGGGCAGGGATTCCCACATCCAAAGCAACCCCATCTGTGCGGTCCCATTTCCCATGGATCTCTAGGGCCATCAGAGCCTCCCCGATCCCCCAATCCTGGCTACAGCTCATCTTGGGAGATTTTCCCCAGGCATTGCATAAAGACGAAGAATTTTTTAAAACAGAGACTTCAATCTTCAGACAGTTTTAGGTTCACAACAAAATTGAGCGGCAAGTACCTAGAGTTCCCATATACCTCCTGCTCCTCCTCAGTGCACACCTTCTCCACTCTCCACATCCCTCACCCCCAGCACAGTGGTGCACTGTTTACCGTTGGGTGCACTTGTTACCAACACATCAATATCACCTGGGGTCTGTAGTTTGCATTAGGTTTTACTCTTGGCATTGTATAGTCTGGGGGTTTAGACAAATGTGTAATGACCTAGCTCCACCACTGTAGTACCATGCACTTAGTTTCACTGCCCTAAAAGTCCCCTGAGCTCTGCTTATTCATCCTTCTCTCCATCCCTCTCACTCCTAGTGGCCACTTTTTTCTTTTCTTTTCTTTTCTTTTTTTTCTTTTTTCTTTTTTTTTTTTCTTGCTGTCTCCATGGTTTTGATTTTTCTAGACTTGACATATTGTTGGAATAGTACCTACATCGTCTTTTCTGATTGTCTTCCTTCACCTACTGAGATGCACTGAAGGTTCCTTCGTCCAAGTATTTTCATGGCTTGATTTTCTTTTCTTTTTTTTTTTTTTTTTTTTTTTGGCATTGAATAGTATTCCATTCTCTAGACATACCACAGTTTCTGTATCCAGTCACCTCCTGAAGGGAACATTGGTTGCTTCCAAGTTTTGACATCCATGAAGCAAGCTGGTATCAATATAGGTGCACAGGTTTCTTTGTGGACATAAGTTTTCAATTCCTTTAGGACAATACCAAGGAGTGTAATCACAGTTGCTGGACTGTGTGGCCAGAGTATGCTTAGATTTGTAAGAAGCTACCAAACTCTCATCCAACTGTTCGAGGATTTTAAAGTCAACACGAAGTCCAGCTGGTTCCCAGCCAAACCTGCAGTGCCTCTGCATCCTCAGAGGCCCTGGCCCAAAGATCAGAGCTGGTTCTCCAGACTTCAGAGGGCGAGCTGCTGGGTCACTGTCTTTCTTGGGAGTGGCCAGTCTTGCCAGAGTCTGCATACCCATGTCAGTGTTCTGGTCTTGATATCTCCTCTTCCTCATTATTGGAAGAAAGATTAAAAGATGAAGAGGCAATCAACCTAGAGTAGCTTGCCTCAGTTGCACAATCGGGAGGAAATATATGCACCTCCAGCTTCCCAGAGTCAAAGAAGTGGCAGTCAGGGCTCCTCCTTGCTATGCCAAGTTCTCCTGAGCTTCACCATTGAGCTGGAAGCAGCGTCCAGACCGCAGGGACCAGCTCCCTTGCTCGGGTGAGGGAACAACCGTCTCTCCTTCATCGTCATCCTTTATCTACAGTAGCTGGGCATTGTTCACAATGGCGTCATTTCAGCAGGGAGACTAACATAAATCTGGATGGGAAGACAGGAGGAAAAGACCCCCAGAGGCAAGCAGCCGACCTATGGATCCCAAGGACAGCAGTGCCAAGTGACAGATGGAGATTACTCACACTGTTAAAATGTAATTTCTTACCCCCAAAGGCTTCAGAAGAGACTCGTTAAAATTCAGGGAATCCAGAATTATAGTGTTCAAGATTTAATTTCACCAAATAAAAGGTTTGAGGAGATACTGCTATGTGAGCCAAGGTTATAATTTAAATATTTACTCTAATAATTTGCACTGTTTTGATTATATCCTCTGCTTTTTCATAATACTGAGTGAAGACAATAGTCATATTGCAAAATCAAGGGTATTCTCTAATTTCCATATGCTCTCAAACTGATGTTGGAAGCTGTTCTTGGAAAACAGATATTCCCCACCCATTCCCCTTAATATTGTAATCTTACAGTTTAGTTCAGAGCAGTTCAAGCATTGGTGATTTTGCAAATCTCATGAGTAGTTAACCCATCACCTAATTCTCTTCTCCAGTGTCTTGTTTATAATTTGGTAATATCGCCTCTGTAGGAGTAGGTTTGCCACTTGTTAATAAAATTGCTGACAACCTGCAAAAGCGATGTTGACATGCCATAGGAAAACACATCTAAAGAGGTAAAAGTGGACAATAATTAGAACCTTTTCTTTTTTTTTTCCCCATGGCATCTTTCTTTTTATCTAACTACAAAACCTTGTTACAATAAATTCTGGAATTTATGGTAGCTTCAGGAGTTGGGTTTCACACAAGTAGATGTAGCATATTTTTTCAAACAATGTAATCTAAATCTATCCTGATTTAGTATAAATTCTTTCAACTTAGAACTATATCAAGTGTTTCTAAGGAGAGTTCAGTTCGAGCAAATACCTCTGGGAAATCTGAACAACTGGTTGTGAAATTTGGATTTTTAAAATAAAAATTCATGTGAGAAGTAAACAATTTACTTGGCATTTGACATGGCCAAAAAAAAAAAGAAAAAACAAAAATAATTCCCAATATGATCTGAAATATTTCACAACTTGGTGAGCAGGGTGTAACCCTTTAATAATAACTTTAGCATAAAGAATGAAATCCAATTTATTAACTATTTTGGGGACATGTAATCAATCCAGCTACAGAACTATCAGAGTTAAAATGATATGAATACAGCATGGAGTTTTAGCTTTTCGATCCAGTAGCCAGTAGTGTCTTTCATATTAAAAGCTAGTGATGTCACTGTAAGAAAATCAGAGTATGGTGATCAAAGTCAGGACCCCACCTGGGATCCCTTAGAAAAGGCCCATTGTCAGCAGGGGCTACCTTTGCAATCAGTTCCACCACTTACAAGCATTAGAGGAAGCCATTGGCCTCCCCAGATTTCAGGCCATTTGACAAAGCCATTTGACAAAGCTCTCGCATTTAAGGTATTTTTCCCACTGAAAATGAACAATGTTTATTCAGGACTTACTATACAAGTTACATGATGTTCTGATGCTAGCACTCAAACTTGGGCCCTAACCCTGAAGATGTGTGTCCATCCTGAAGGCCAATGGAAAAACATTTAGAGTCTACCCTCCTATAAAGCCCATGCATATTTTTGCCACAAGATGAGGAGGAATACAAAGAGAAGGAGAATGGTGGAAAGAATGGGGGGCAAGGGGCTTCTCGGTGTGAGTTAATTCCTTGACAAAAAAGATAAATGGATCTTAAGCAACTTGAAATGATATAAACAAAGAAGTCTCCTCCTTTATAGAAAAAGTAGGAAACCATTGAAAGCTATAAGATTTCTAATTCTATGCAAATAATCTGATTATTCATCAAATAGTCAAGTGTGTTAGTATATTGCTTTTTTTTCTTTCTTTTTTCTTTTTTTTTATATGCAGGTACTGGGAGTCAAACTCAGGACCTCGTGCTTACCAGGCAGGTGCTTATGCTGCTGAACTATATCACCGCCCCTATATTGCTTTTTTTTAACCTACAAAGATGTGACTGTGCCCTCAAAGTGACAGAGGGTTTGCAATGGAGTCTAAAGTGGTCACTAAGCTTTGAAGGCCTCGTTCAGTGACTTCACAGAAGTTGGCTGAGGTAAGCAGGAGGCTGACCTCTCAGATACACCCACGTACCCCTTGATACCAAGGTAAGCGGCCCCACCCACTGGGGAAATTGTCCTTCAGTCCTACGGTCTTGAACAGAAGTCAGATATTTCCCCTAATGGACAACTAGTAGCATTTTAAGTCTTATGGATCTTTATCGCAGCTACTGAAGTCCCGCAGGTAGAGTCTAGGGAAGCAGCAGCCCCAGACCATGAGTAAATGAGTGGGTACAGCTGCGTGCCAGCACAACGGGCCCTGAAATCAGGCAGCTGGCTGGATTCAGTGTGGTTCTCGACCTGCCCCTGAGAACCAGGACTCTATATGCTTCTTTCTTATCATCTTCCTTCCGGAAAGAAAAGGCTCGTTTAAGGGCAGCAGGAAGTGGTCTTGAAATAAATGCTTTTGGCAGGGCTGGAGAAATGTTTGTGGCAGGACAAAGGGAACAGAGCCGTCTCTATATCACCATGTCCCGAAGAAGAGAACTCAGTGACAAGTTATAAAGAAAGATATAATCCCTATCAAAATGGCAAACCCTAGAGATTACACAAGGATAAAAAGAAAAGTGTAAATCCAAAATGAATTAGTCAAAGAGCAAAAATTGAAAGCCAGGATCAACTTAATAACATCAAAGATGCACAAGTGGGCCGATGAGATGGCTTAGCGTCGTAAGCTCCTGCCTGGCAAGCACGAGGGCCCGAGTTCGACTCCCAGAACCCACGTACGAAAAAAGGGCCGGTGATATCGCTCAGTGGCACAGGCGCCTGCTGGTGCGCGAGGTCCTGAGGTTGACCCCCAGTACCCACAAAAAAAAAATAAAAAAGATGCACAGGTAACTATTTCCGGAGGAAAACTATCTGGATGTCTACAAAGACAACAGAAACTTGAACTCTGGAACTCAGAGTCCTTAATAGGAGGTAGAGTTATAGAGATAAGAATATTCTAGTTGCTTCTATGTTGCTGTATATATTAGTCCTTATAAAAATGAAAAGCCATGAGCTCCCATCGCTCCTCCACAGGAGAACCCGTGCAGGAAAACATAACTGTTAACCGGTTCACAGATCAGGAGCTCCTAACCAGGGCAGAGATAGCATCGTCTCAAATGTGTCCACCCTGGTGCCTTTGCTTGGAATTCATTTGGCTTAGAACACCCTTTTCTGCTCACCCCTTCCTTCTTCCCAGCTCACCTCCAGCTCCCAACATTCCCTTCCTCTCCCTTCCTAGCCCTGGAAAGCCTCCTTCTTCCTAGAGCGTTCATTCCTGGTCTTCACTTTCCACTCTTTGCAAGTGGAAGTAGTCTGTCAGCACCCATCTTGCCCAAAATATATGCAAAACTGGGGTCGCTCCGCCACTCCACGGCATTTGGGGTTATAGTTATGTAGCTCCTTGAGGACAGTAGCCACACACGGATACTGTTTTGCTGTAGTGGGTGTTTTGAGCAGTACATTGAACACTGGCAACTGTCACACACACAAATGAAGGTCTGAGCTGGATGTATAAAGCTGTGTAAGCTACCACATCAAAGTTACGTGTCATTCTCCTAAGACCAAGACTGAATCCTAATTGCCCAAGGAGACAACTTGATTCCATTATATGTCCACTTATTCACTACTGACTATTAGGTATGTATGAATGCTAGAAATGCTTTCTACAAGCACACAGAGTTTGCAGGAAGATGTTTTAGGCATGCCACTGAAGACTCAGGCTGACCGCTAAAGGAGGTCAGTGCATATTACAGAAGAAAATGCAAAGCTCGGAGACTTCCAGCGGCATTTTCCAGACACTCAGAAACCACCTCTCCCTCCAAAGCCAGAACGTTGTAGCTACTGAGGTCTGTTTTCTCCCCACTGATCTGTCACCCTAAAACACAACGAAAAATTGTTTTTCTGGTTCCATGCAGTCATCGGCTGCAAACAGGAGAAATTTCACAAGATGCCTGCAGGGCTGCACACAGGAACTCGAGCTTCCCCTCCCTGACTGTGTCTCCTCAGTCAGACATTTTTGTTTGGACCACAGGTGATATGTTTTCAGAGAAGCTGAGGCAAACAGGAGGATGTTCATCCCCGCACACCTGCACTTCCCTCCAAACTACCTGTGCAGAGAGGAAAACTAGAAGAGGGTTCTGCCACCTATATCATCAGTAATTTTCAGAAGACAAACTGTTGTTCTCACTTTGTCTTCCCGGTGCTAGTTGCTTTCAATTCTGTCCCTTAGAATTCTGCTTCCCTCATGACAGAAATGTCATGGGCAGGCAAAAGCATTCTGTGGCTTGGTTTTTGCCTTATTGCAGACTTTTTAAAAAAGCAGTGATTATTGCCACTGTCATGATGGCAGCAGCTGCAGGATTATTGGCACTAGAAGCAGCAGAAGCCAACCTTCAGTAGCTGAGGTGTATTCTATGACCTGACATGTTTTATTCCATTTAATTGCCACAGCCATTCCATCAGGTACTTTCTTTTTCTGTCTTTATGCCATGGATGAAGAATTAAAGAGCTCTCATCTCATCCAAGGTAACATGGCGAGGAAGGCGGAACAGCTCTGTGAGCGAAATCCCTTCATCTCCCACTTTTGATCTCATTATAATTATGAACATTATATTATAAAACAATTATTCATTTTATGCAAGTAAATGTTGTACATCTTCATATTCTTGAAGATTTCCCATTGGTCCTATGGGCTTTCTCGATGTTTCCTTTCCTGCTGGTGTTCCCCAAACTGACTCTCATCCATACTGATTACTGTGTAAACAGGTTGAAGTCGTGGAAAAAATTTTCACTCTTTATAGATATAAGGTACACTCAGATTTGAACAAGGGAAAAGGAAGTAGATCTAAGGAGGACATGAACATGAATTCCCTTATATCCTCATTCAACATGGCAGGATGTTCTGGGTGTTTTACATGCAGAACCGTTACAGAGTTGTTCATTGTGTACACAACCATCCTGTAGATGCAAATTGAACATCGCTTACCGCAAGGCGAAATGTTCTATTCTCACCACAATTGCTCTAGGGGCACTCCTGTAACCCCAGCAGCTCCAGAGGCCAAGCAGGAGAATAGCAAGTTCAAGGCCAGCCTGGGCAACTTAGCCAGACTCAGTCTCAAAATATAAAAAGCTGGGGAGTAGCTCAGTGGTAGAGAGCTCGTCTAGCATGTGCGAAATCAATCTCCTGTATGCACAAAATAAAGTCAGAAGTTGCTTAGCGTTTCCTTCAGCTTCTAGCCTCCTTGCATGAACATGACATGACTTCCACCACTGCTAACCTGCCCTCGTTAGAAAGAGGCCATGGGAGGAGGAGCTCATCAACTCCAAAACTGGACTTCACTCTTTCTTGATCATTTCTTTTCTTTTTTTTTTTTTTTTTTTTTGTGGGTACCAGGGGTCGACCTCAGGACCTCGCGCACCAGCAGGCGCCCATGCCGCTGAGCGATATCACCGGCCCTTTTTCTGTATGTGGGTTCCGGGAGTCGAACTCAGGCCCTCGCGCTTGCCAGGCAGGCATTTATGCTGCTGAGCCATCTCACCGGCCCGATCATTTCTTTTCTGAGCTACAAACAGCACTGCAATTCTTACTTGTGTTTTTGAGCTCAGACATTTTCAAGAGTTATTGTTTTTTACTTAAGCTGTGCTTTAAGTTTGTAGAAAAACCAGAAATAGCCACATTTTCCACGTAAGAGATCACAGCAAAGTCTGTGACCCAGGGCAGTCACTAAACACAAACTCGCAAGTTAGTTTTCCTGAAACCTCAAGCCCTTAGGCAGGTACCAACTCTGAAAGGCAGTGAGCGTGCTGGCGGGCCTCCCCACAGGCTCTCAAATGTTTCCACGTCTTTCTCTTCCATGTCTGTTGGAAGACTTTTGGCTCCACACTGAAAACCATAAAACCATAAACCAGATCTGAGAAAAACACACAGCTGCACACATCTGATGACAGTCTTAAACTGATTTTCCAAAGATAGGGAGCTCAGCAAAACCCAAAGTCCATGATGTCAACAATGTTAGACCTTTACTCCCGAAACCAGTGGGTATTCCATGGAAGATGCAACCCATGTGTTCCAGATCTTTTTACAGTTATCTCATCAAAATGCCATTTGCATAAGTTTTTCCAAAGTTTTGTGAACTTTTATTTCTCAGTCTCTCGAATGAATTCTGGTGGGAGTCAGGTTTTGCCAGGGAAACATGATTCCTAAAGTCTAAGTTATTTTCAAAACCGAAACTTTGTACATTTCAAGTAGCCACTTTAACTATCACTTCAAGTAGCCCTGATTTTCATCAACAATGTAACTCATCTTTAAAAGCGTTGTAGAAAAATAGCTTTTCACCACCCCATCAGAATTAATGGGACTAACTTCTGGCTGCTCATTCTACTTCCTGTCTTGATCCACTACTATCTAGACTGCCTGACTTTAGGGAGCTTACAGTCTAATAAGAATATTGGACCTAGGCAAAAATACCCTTGTATCAAAGTAGAATCCATCAGCTTAAGATTCCATGTCTCCCAAACAACCTCTGTCACCATCCCCCTTACGTCTGATTGTATTTCAAACTCATTCTTCCAAATTGCGTACCTTTTTAAATTTCACTTCCCCTGGCATATCCTTCCCTTTCTCTTGCCAATATATGTTCGTGTCTCTTCCAACATTCTGCCAGTAGTATTATCCTAGGCTTCCTTCTCATATGGGTATCCATAGCTGGGTAAAGACTAGTTCAGCAAGAGGGCTGCAAAACTTGTGCTTGCCTTTGTGGGTATCTGTCCATCTGTGTCCTCACAAACACACACATCCGAACGTCTCAGGGGGAAGACACAGTTGTTAAGCGTTGTGCCAACCTTACTTTTCAGACCAGGGCAATAAGTACTTCTTGGGTTGCTAAGCAGGATGTGTCCAGATTGTCTGTCAGACTTCATTGTGGACCACCAAACGGTGGTAAGAGAAAGAGTAAAGTGGGACTGGGGGGGCAGGGACGGAAAGATCTGAAGAGGGAGAGGGAGGAACCTTGGAGAACAGTTGTTGTACACCTAGCTTTTGTTTTGGATACCTGAGACTCAAGACTGCACCCACTTGTCTGTTTACCATTGCATCAGGATGTCCCCCTATGACAGCTGGAGTGAGAATTCCCACACTTATGTTGGGGTTGCCCTGGGGTCGCATTTGTGCCCCTAGCTAAAATTAAGAGATCTCTGTGTGTATTTAATCTGAATTATTTAGCCCGTTTAATAAGTGTGTGTTCAAAGATGATGAGTTAACCCTCCACAGCTTCATGGAAATTTTACTTATACAAGGAGCTATGATCACCTTACACTTAGGAGCTCAGACCCTTAAGACTAGAAAGAACATGAAATGTGCAAGTGTTGCGTTATTTCAATAAGAAACCTGATGTCTAGGGAGGTGGCCGTGTGACTAACTTCAGTCTAAACTGGGTGGAACGCAGGGTTCCTAATTCGGTTCTGTTTTCCCGTTATGTGATGTCTCCACAGCTTACCTTCTCTAGTCACTTTTTCCCTCCTTAGCTAGATTATGGGTCTCTTGAAGAGCAAGAGTGGTGTCTCATTTCTTCACACATCCAGCCCACCCAGGGATGATGTGCATCATGGGGCAGACTCAGGAGCCATGAATGCCTGCGGGATAAACAAGGACGAAAGCTGATGAATGAATAGGTACTGTTAACATGGATTGCTAAGAGGGTGAGGAAGCTTTGGAAACCCACATTCTCCCTGTCCTGGGCCTCTCTGGTGGTTGTCCTTCAGTTTGTGGCTTAGCAGTTACTGGAAAGAGACTTAGAGGCTTAGTTGACTCAGTACAACTCCAAATATTAATGTAAGCGTATGTCTCATAAAGGAGACGAAGTTCACACTGGAGGCGGTCACAGAGCCTCGTAAGTGTCCATACACCAGAGCTCGTGGGAGTAAATCATAGACCACTGCTTCGGGACGCCCTGGAAGGCCTTAGACATACCCTACGCCATTTTGTTTACTTCACCTAACAAAATGCTTTCCCCCAAATGCAACTGGAGCTGAGATGTGCCTGAAGGACAGAGGATGGGTGGTGAGTGGTTCAAATCCACATCTCATTTTTACCAGACAGGGTCCTAGGGGGTCTCCAAAGTGGAGATGCTAAAATGATGACTTTTCTTGTCTCCTCTTACCTATCTTTATTTTTTCTAGCCTGCCTCCATGTGAAGGATGGTTGGAGGAACTGAGCATGGTGGTGGGGGTTCTAACTGTTTGAAGGTCTGCCACATGGAAATGACACTGCACTTATGTTATGTATTGTCACAGAACTCACAACAAATGTTGGGTCAAACTACTTCAGATGCTGCAGGAACGTGGATTCTGGATCAACACAGCATAGATTTTTTTATTCAGAAACAGAACCATACACCCTGCAGCAGAGGAGGATCTGGGTGGCACAGGTCTGAAGTGAGGGCTGCTCCAACTGCTTGTCACTGGTCCTTCCACCTGGGACTTGATGAGGATGATGACAGCCATGGTGCCACCACTGAGCACAGCCACCATGCCTCTTCTATGATATGCCCCTCTATGGTCAGTTTCTTAGCCATCCATGACTGCCACTGGGAACTGAACGGCAGCACGTTATCAGAACAGACCTCTCTCGCATGCTTATCCTGGAAAACTAATTTCACTACCTGTGTTTCCTGTACCCCCACCCCACCCAACCTACATGGCTTCCCTGGACAGGGTCTGAGGAGGTCCCAGAAGCTGAGGAAGGAACTTAACCCATCCTATGTGTTTGCAGGTTCACTGCCTCCTGTCGCAGAAAAAGAATTTTCAGGACCCATCAGTGAGCAGCACAGGGAAGGTTTTATTAGGCAGAATTGAAAGGCACACACGCAAAGAACTAGAGGGTGTATGAGAGACGGAGGGCACTCATCTTCTGGAACCAGCATCATTTATAATTCTCTTGAGGGGGTGGAAACCCCCCAGAAAATGTGGCCCACCCAAGAGAGGACTAGTCCATTTCACAGGTATGGGCTCAGGTTTTGGTTTTGTTTTTTAGACAGGTAATTTAAACACTCTTCGGATGCTCTCAACCTGTTCCTTTATTTTAGGATCGGAGTCCTGCTCTTTACTCTCACACTTAAGCTCCACACTGGCATTGCTGGAGTTTTGGGTAGGATGGGTCCGGAAGGAGAGGAGCCCAGCTGTCACCAAGGGAAGTACCTGGGTTGTGGAAGTTGCAGTCTTCTTCAAAGCACGATTTTCCGTTATGATTTCCACGCCTCCTTCCTACCTATCTTTCATTTCTTCTAGCCTGCCTCGCGACCACTTCCTTCACCTCACTACCTCTTCCTTCACCTCATACCTCTCATTTTCCTGAACTGTGCAACAGCTGTCTCAGCCACGCAATCGAGGATGCGAGGATGTGACGCCTGCCTAGGGCTTGAGTACAGTGCCTGAAACACAGCAGGCTTAACGGGAAGTCACAGCTGTGCTCAGCTGTCATTCCTGAACTGCTTTGATTCGAGGGACAACACAGTTTCCAGATGCGCATTTCCTGGGGCGGGCTGTATTCCTGTCCTAAGGTCCTTGGAAGGAAGCAGCCTCACTGGCAGCCAGTAGCCAGGTTAGAAGCAGGTTGGAAAGGAAGGGAGCTGCAGCGTGCTCCTGCCCCGCCAGCTCTGTGAAGTGCAGATTCATTCATGGCTTTGATGTCTGTTGCGACTTCCGGGGGACGTCCTTCTGCGTGTTATTTGCTTTCTTAACCACACCATTGTTCAACTAGGTCCACATTCCTGTAGGGTTGCAGGCATCTTGGTACTGTACATTCTTCCAAGATGAATTCAGGAGGTGGGGGGGCAGTGGCAGCTTTGAATAGGATTCGGGCTGCCAAAAGGTGGCGGTGGGGGATTCGGTGACTCAGAAGGCTGACAGGAATTCAGCCTCAAGTTTTCCGTGTGCAGTCTACACTGCCAGAGGCCTGATGACTAACCCCAGCCCAGAGCCCCCCCAGCTCCTCTGTCTACACAAGTGGTTTGAGGCCCTGGGAACCTCCCAGAGGGGTCATGAAAAGGGGGCTCCCAACACTGGGAACCAGTGGGCTCCTCAGCAAAGCAAGACATGAAGGAGTTATCACACTTGTCCTTCCTTTCATCTACCTGCTGCTCCCTGAATTCCAGACATCGCCGTTCCTTGAGGACTTTGCGCCTGTAACAGGTCACCTCTTGGGACCAGTGGTGTGTGTTCAGCCTCCCTGGACCCAAACCGGAGCGAGGAGTAGGGTGCAGAGGGCTGAAATATGGGCACATGGAGGATACGATTCGCACAGGGCTTTGAAATTGCATCCTTTGAAGTACAACCTCCCTGCCCCCGCAGTCCTGAGGATTGAACCCAGCACCTTTGCACTGAGCTCCACCCCCAGCCCTGTTTTCTTGTGACTAAGCTGCCCAGGCTGGGCTCCATTTTGTGATCATCCTGCCTCAGCCTACCAGAGTGCTGGGATTACAGGCATATGCCACCAAGCCTGGCTGAAGTGCTTAACTTTTAAAGGGAAAATATTCTGCTATTCACAGGAGCTCCCTAAAACAGCAAGAAGATGAAGGGAGACCAAGCATGATAACTCCCTCAAATTAAAGGTGGAGAGGTTTATTTAGGGTCACAGTTTGTTGGGTTTCAGTCCATGCTCCACTGACCGCCAGGGGACAGCATGGCAGAGGGGCCTGGCAGAGGAGAGCTGCACACAGCACAGTGGGCGGGAACCAGAGCAAGGGATGAAGGGAGGAGGTGGGAGGAGATAGAACCTTCCGACCAGGCCCCACCTCCTAACGACAAGTCAGTTAGAAGGCGCCATGCTCTGGTCATCTTCCACAGCCTCACCTTTGAGTGCACGAGGCTTTGGGGGGCATCTAGACATGAGCAGCATCTATTAGGTGCTAGGCTTTGAGGGGCGAGCACTAGGTGCTCCTGAGAGAACGGAAGATGGAGTCATTGCTGTCTTGGTGATTGTAATCAAGTGGGGCAGAACAGACAATGACAAGATAAAGAGATATAAAGCCTCAAATCCCACAGGAGCCCACAGGAGAGGAGCAAGACTGGAGGGGAGGGCACGCTAACCTCTTCTCTTCCAGATCAGCCCGGGTCCCAGTGTCACTGCTGACAGTGACGCAAAGAGCAGGGACACAGGCTTGTTCTGCTGTTGGATGAAGGAGAGGGGTGGGGATGGAGTCTTGTCCCCTCTCAGAATGATGTCACCTTGCTGTGACCTTCCCAGGACTGCCTGAGGATGATTAATTGAGCTTGTCAGGATCTTTCTTTTTTTGCCATTAATTCTCACCTTAAAGTTTATTGCCACCTAAGTGCACACATTTATGGGCACGATGAAATGTTTCAGCCCATGCCTGTTTGTGAGTTGTCCGATCGGGTGGTATACGCACAAAATGAAATACTATTCAGCCATATCTTTTTAAAAACTATTTTTGATGCCAGAAAGAAAAATTCCAACTAAAAATGTTTTAAACAGTGAAGGGATTTGAAAAAGAAAAGACCGAGTGGTTCTGAGAGTAACCCAGGGATTCAGTGACGTGATGCGGGACCCCAGGTTCTCCCAGCTTCTTTCTTTCCATCCATGGCACAGGGGAATGTTTACTTCAATGGCTTTTTGAGATTCATTTACCTTAAGACAGTTTCTTCCCTACAAGAAAATGAATAGCAGCTGCTAGGTATAATCCAGCATTAAACTGTTTACTGAAAACGTGTTATTAGCTTTCATCTTCTATTCTTCAATGGACCACATTATCTTATTCATGATATTAATAACGAAAAATAAGATACTTCCCACACTCACGTGAAACACTGCGATTTCTGTTATCTCGCCGCTCTGCTCTCATAATACCATCTACACTGCCACACCAAATGAGTGTCATAAGAAGAAGTATTAGCCCCAGCCCGCGTCACCTCCCCTTTCTTCCACTTCTACCTCGGACTCCCATCCCAAGGGTCATCACCCAGTCATACGGACACACTGCCCACACACCCAACTCCACTCGCAGACTCAACAAAAACCACGGTCCTTGAGTGCCTTAGGAGGGGACATCTGCTCTTTAAAGCAGAGACCTAAACTAGGGTGGTGGGGCACACTATGACCCCTTCACATAGAAAGCTGAGGCAGGAGGTTTTCAAGTTAGAATCCAGCCTGGGCAAGTTAGCAAGACTCTGTCTCAAAATAAAAAGGGCTGGGGATGTAGCTCAGTGCAAAGACCCTGAGTTCAATATCCAGTACAAAAAAAAAAAAAAAAAAGTGTGGCCTTGAGCTGTGATCTCAACAAAAGTCTTGTTATTCATCCACAATGAACTAAATATAGAAATTAAAAGCAAGCATTTAGAAACTTGTATCAAAATTTGACTCTGGAAAAATAAAACCTAAAATCCTTAACTTATAGCCAGGTTCATGGTGCACACCTGTAATCCCAGTTACTCCAAGGCTGAGTAGAAGTTAAACAATAATGATATCTAACTACTACTCAAAATCCAGAGACAATAAGACAAAACATTTCTGCATCATCTAACTACACACAATTTTTTAAAAAGGCAAATAATTCATAGGCCCAAGAGAAATGTAAAGTAAAATGACAAATTCATAATAAATTTTTGCTATTTGTATGACAAGGAATTAATAACATTGATAAATAAAAAATATCTAGAAAGGCAACCCATTTGGGATCCCCCTACCTCTCAGGAGCTATTCCTATTCCCCATTCCTATTCTCCAATAAATTTTCATACTCTTAAAAAAAATCAAGAAACAGACGAGAAAAAACAACAACCCAATAGAAGAAAATATGAAGAGCGGGCATATACAGTTCCTAAAAAAAGGAAACATGTGGCTCCTATGCACATGAAAAGATGCCTAATTGTGTTCATAGTAAAAGAAATAGAAATAAAACCACTCCAAGGTATGATTTCTTGCCTTTCAGACTGGCAAAAATCCAAAAGTTTGACAATATACTGCATTGTTGGTAAGAATGAAATAAGGCATAAGCTCCATGCAAAGAAACTTGACAATTCCTAGTAAAATTACATAGGCGTTTAACCTTTGGCCCAGCAATTTCATTTCTAGAAATCTGTCTTACAGATACACTGGCAAAAGTACAGAAAGAACTATGCACATGGTTGTTCCTGTAGCCCTACTACAGATTCAAAAGACTTAAATGGTTAATATGTATCATCGAGGTTCTGGTTAAATAAGCCATGGTAAATTCACCGGTGGAGTACTAGGAAACCTCCAGGATGGTATGGTAAGTGGAAAAAGTAAAGTGGAGAACATCTGTACTGGATGCCACCACTTATCTAAGAAAGACAGCAAGGGTGAAAATGCGTGGGCGTGCGCACACTCCCACCCCCCCCACGTGCGCGCAATGGCTCATAAATGCTTTTAAATGAAAGATAAACCTAAAACAACAGCAATGGTTATATACAGGGGCAGAATGAGACTAGGATGAAAGGGAGAATTATAAGCTAGACTTCTTTGACTATACCTATTCTGCAGATTTGACTTTGGACTCATCAAATATTTTTAATGATTATAAAACTAAAAAGCAATCCCTAAAGAGAAAAGGAAACTGAAACAAGTGGACCCAATTAGATAATGGTTTGTGGCATAGCTATACAAAAAGAAACATGTTATTGTCTTTAAAACACAAAACTGACTACGTATACCTTAATAGCATTTCCCCAGGACAATATTCTATTTGCCTAAGGGACACAGACTAAATAAATGCTTCTGAAATTGAAATGCTGGGTTGGGTCATAGGAAGAAGACAGCTCCCTTGGGTCTCCCTGTCCACCTGGCTCTGCAGGAAGAGAAATTCACTTTGGGAAACGCTCGTCTGCCTCGGCCACGGATGCAGTCATACAACGCTCCCTCCTGAGCTGGAGCGCAGCCATCATCTGTGTGACATGTGACAGGGAAGGTCACCGTCCAGGAATGCAGCTCCCTGTGCTTCCTTCCGGTGAGTTTGCTGTGGCAGCACCCCAGGGTGTGGGAAGCCCCGAGTCTGGTCGCCCCTTCCTCCTCTCTCCCTGCCGCCTCTCCCCTGGGGGCCTGGCTGACTCAGCCCCCTCCCTCCCAGCTCACGCAGCCCAGCCTGAGGGAGAGGCTGTCGTGGTGAAGGCCACCTCAGCTGAGCTGTCTGTGTCTCCCACCGTCAGTGGCCCCGTGGTTCTGGAAGAGACCTGGGGCGTCTGACTGCGTGACCGAAGGATGAGCTTCAGCTCTGACCTCAAAGATTGACCCACATGGGGAACAAGTGGTCCGCAGGTCACAAAGCCTCGGTCCTTCTCTTTCAGCTGGAATTTAGAGAACTCCGCACCGGCCAGCTGCAAACGACATCTGTCCTGTACAGAAAAGCGCACTTCAGGAGCTCCCAAGAGGAGGTATTAAAATAATCATGAGTAATTTCCTCAGTGTTTGGGCTGAAAATATGTACAGATGGACAATTTAACACCTAAATGATCAATACTTTATTGGTAAAACAGGTGTTTTTTTTCCTCTTGTGGGTCAGGCAATTTACAGCCACTTAAAGTCAAACTACCTCTTATTCAGCAACCAAATACACATTCGTTGAGGGCTTTTGTGCACATGAAATGTTGTACAGGGCCAAAGGATTAGGAAAATACAGTAATAATGTTAACGACGCTGCTGATTAAGCTGAGCTTTTTACAGTGCTCTGTGTTGCCATTTTAATAATCCTTAGTATTTACTGTGGTGGGTCTAACTTTTTCAAGATCGGTTTGTCACTTTATAGAATCTTATCTTCTGCTGGTACCACAGGATGCTTATTCCACTGCTTACGGAGAAGGTGAAGAAGTAATAACAACCTCCCTCCCTCCCTGCCCAGACGCCTCATTCCTTTAGATACGGAGAATGTGGGCCTCATTGGCACATTGGCCCTAACACACAGCCAGGTGTCCCCCAGCTGCTTCCTGTCTGTACAGCCAGGAGGACGCCATAACTTGAGGTCCCCACAGCAGCTGCCGGCTTTGCCTTGATCTGGTTTCTATTCCTTGGTGTGTGCTTGGAGAAAGGGTGTTATGGCTTGTGTCTAGATGTCCCCTCAAAGCCTGATGGGGTCAGAGGTGGGACTTTTCAGAGGTGGCTGGATCTAGGGTGTGTGATGCTGGGGTTAAGGATGTGATGCTGGGATCAAGGGTGTGTGGTTACTAAATAAGTCCACTGATTGGTTTGGCATAGTTCTGGGAGTGGATAATGGGAAGGCCCTCCCTGGGTATGAGTGCCACCTGCTCTAAGGGCATGTAGCCTGGATGGAATACCAGGGATAGAAAGAGCGCTGTTGTTCCTCGCTTGCTGCTTTCTCGATATTTAGCTGCTTTGCTGCCTTCCTGCCTTCTACTTGCCATGAACTGTTTCTCCTCTGTGATGCCCCTCTGTCATGCCACCCTGACTTAGAGCCAGCCAACTATGAACTGAAACCTCCACAAACTGTGAGCTACAATAAACCTTTCCTCCTCTAACTTTGGGTGTTGGGTATTTTGTCTCAGCAATGAGAGAAGTAACTAAGACAAAGAGGACACACCTAATGTGTAGCTTGAAAACCTCAGTCTTTCCCCAAACATCAGAAAATATCTCCCTCGCTCCCTTATGCAACAGACATCTCAGCACCATTCTTCAAAGAGCGACCCCCACACCTGTTCATCATAGAAGGGAAAAAATCAAAGCAAATGCTGCTTAAGCCCCTCTTCTTTAACAAGGTTGTCTGTTGGGAAATTCTGCAAGGGTCCCTGTTCTATTATCTCTCCAGCTGCAGTCTTTCATCTGTGGAAGACAGGGGACATTTCACCAGGCAAGGCTATAAATACCTCCCCAAATCCCCCGGGATAACTCTCCCTCCAGTGGGGACGGCTGTGCTGCACTGTGCAAAGGGAGAGGGCACAGGCTTTGATGCTGCTAACCTTAGCCTCTGCAAAAATCCCATCCAGACCTCCAGGATTTCACTCCCCCAACACTGGAGCCTCAAAGACTGTAGAAAATGCAGCCTGGATTATCCGCTTGCCTGGTGTTTTATCGCTGGCTTTTAATGATGGGCACACTAAGCTTCACTTACACAAAACACAAAGCAGATGAGTCCGTTAAAAGTTCCATTGCGAAAGTGCTTCTTATGCAAACCACAGTACATTTTTTAGACCACAGCCTGAAAAGAAAAAGAAAAAAAGCAATCCTGTAAATAAAAAGTTAAAACGAGGCCTTTCTGTTTTGCACATGAATTTGAAACAACTTTATCCCTGACTCATGTTCTGATTTATTTTTGATTCTTGGGAAGCCCTGTCCCTATACTGTGATTTTTTTTAATAACAAGTGTCCATTTGTAACCATTAGTTGGTCTTTCCACAAAACTGCGTTTCTGGAGAGGACCGAGGGACAGAATATTTCTGGGCCGGCGGGTACTGGGGAAAGGATTCGCCTTGAGCACTCCTTGTTGGTTCACTTGGTCCAAAAGGAACTAGATTATTTTGTGTGTTTTTCTTGGTCTCCCTAATGCATGTTTATTCAAATGGAAAAAATAAACAAATAAGTAGATGGTTGTTCTAAGGGAAAAGGGTGAAAATAAAAAAATTATTTTCGTTGTGTACTACTTGGATCTTCACTTATTGTAGGATATGGGTTTAAGATGCTTTGTTTTTGTTTTTATGTCTTTTTTTTTTCAGAAAGAGATATTCTTTTATGATCTGATGAGGAGGAACATAATATAAATAATAAAATAACCAGAAAGTGGGCAAAGAGATATCAACCCTTACCTCAGTCCTTCTGCTGCCGACCTCCTCCTAGCACCAAGCAGCAGCTGCACAGAGGAGAAGGCAGCTGCAGCTGAAAGATAAACAAAAGGTCATCAGCAGCTTTAGAGCCAACAGATCAAAGAAGCTGCAAACATCTGCTCATTTATCTTGAGATCCCAGTGAGCCATTTCTGCAAGGAAACCAAACTTCATCACCAGGCCACCCCAGGCCCCAACACCCATGTCCCCCCTACCTGTCCCACCTTAAGGCAGGACAGATGAGTGGCGTGCGTTTCCCTGCAACCTTGGAATTATTAACATGCGCCCTGACTGCGGTGGAGGTTTCAGGTCTTGTCCCCTTCTCCCAGTGCGGACTGTGTTGGTGGCAGGACTTTGTCCTCTTTTAACACTGGATACTTGTCCTTGGCGGGGGACCCTGCGCTTTGATCTTGGGTTCTGGGTCTCTTAGGTGCTATGTGGAATGTTTCGCCTTCGCTGGCTCTTAAAGTCCTATTACTGAGGCTGAAGGAAGAAAACTTCAAGTGCTGTGGCCACTCGGCCTCCTGGAGGCAGAATTCCCCAGGCCGACTCTGCCGCAGGGCTGATTCATTCAGTGGCCACTCAGACTGTCATCAGAGGTGACTGGCTGCCGGCGGGAGTTACAGGAAAACTTTCTGCCTCTGCTCAGTTATTTATAGAGGAGTTTATAGGATTCTTCCACAACTCAGGGGAGGAAAATTAAACAAATGTCACCTCCTATTATCGTGGCAACTAAGTTCCACTCTGGAAATAGACGCTGGAACATTTGCCCATTACCTAGCAAACCAATCCACAGGTATATTTATATTTTAGCAACACTTTTACACTTTAAAAAAAAATTCTTTCTACTTTTAACTCCCCTCTGGAATCTTTCCTGATTAGGCCCACCTCATGTGTAGTCTTTTATACCTCTTTGCTTTGGACTAATGCTTTAAAAATGGACTTCCAGTGCACAGAAGTGGGTTATTCATAATTCTCTTTCCATGTGTCTTTCTTCCTTCTCTCTCTTTCTCTCTCTCTCCCCTTCTCTCTCTTATACCGACTCAAAGCTACTATGTGCCAGGCATTGTTCTAAGAATTTTAATCTTCATAACAACGCTAAGGCATACATTCTGTTCTTAATCCCATTTCACAAATCAAAGGACTTGATTTATGCTATGCTCTCATGGCCCACGCATGACTTTATTTCTTCCTTTGCTCATTTTTTTCATTGGTCTATTGCTTTGCGAGCAATAAAAACCAACTACCCAATCCAGAAATTAGAACACAATCAATACCTACATCTAACTACATAATCTTCCCCTGCCTCAATAGACTGCTGCCCACCAGACATGCAAAATGTTGTGTTCATATTTTTTTCTTGCTGGTTTTTAACTTAATTTCAGAACAGCCAAGCATGGTGGTGCACACCTGTAATCCCAGCATTTGGGAGGCTGAGGTAGGAGCATCGCCAAGAGTTTAAGGCCACCCTGAACTACATATTGGGACCGAGTCTCAAAAAAAACAAAACAAAACAAAATTTCAGAATATATATATTCTGAAATTATATATATGTATATACATATAATATATGATCAAAACTGTTATGGTTTAGTGCTAATAGTTGTTGAATATTATACAGGCCTCGCAGTGGAGTCCTTGCTATCTCTCAACACCATATTGGCACAGGAAGCTGTAATTAACTGCTATCATATAATCCAGGGTACATCATTTCTTTAACTCTTTCCCTGTTGATAGGTATTTATGATCTGCTTTTGTTATTACATTGTTATTATGAGCATTTTCATATGTTTTTCTTGGTGCACAAATATAAGAATTTTATGTGGTAGAAAATTGTCATGTCATAGGATACCCAAATGTTTAAAAGAGAATGTCAAATAGTTTTCCAACTGGTTAGCCAGTTATACCAGCAATGTATAAGAAATCTCACATGTAAACTCTCCAATTTTTGGTTAAGTTTCAATTCTTAATTCTTGTAAGTTGAACATAAGGTGGTATTCATTACGGTGTTGATTGGCTATTCTGCATGTTGACTCCTTAGTATGAATTTCTAGAAGGCTTGGCATGTTTTAAACTCTGGATGTTTCTTCTCTGAAATGTCTATTGATGTATTTTGGTCTTTTTTCTTTTTCTCTATTGAGCTGTTTGATTTTAGCATTTTATAAGATCTTTACATATTCTTGACACTAAACCTTGTCAGTTATATGTTGCCCAAGGTTGTAATTGGCTATTTGAACTTCTTTAAGAATTCATCTAATGGACATAATTTCTTAATTTTAATAAAGCCACAATCATAAATCTTTTCTTTTCTTTTATAGTTTGCACTTCTTGTGCCTGTTTAAAAAATCCTTCCCTACCCAAGATTGGAAAGATATCCACCTATATTTTTCTCCTAAGTGTTTTAAAGTTTGCTTTTGACATTTTAGTCCCTAATCCATCTGGAGTTGATTTCTGGGTATGGTGTAAGGGTGGGAGCCAAATCCATTTTTTTTTTTTTTTCCAAATAGACAACCAATTTTTCCAGCCTCTTTTTATTGAATAATCCCTCTCTTCTCCGTTGCGGTGCCAGGCCACCTCTGCCCGCACTGCAGTGCCACATGTGCCAGAGCCTCTGTCTGGGCTCTCTGTTCGACCCCACAGGTGTACACCTGCAGTGTGGTATTTGGCTGACAGCAGGATAGTTAGAGTTGAAACACTCACCGTGGGTCACCAGGGGACCTCGAGCATGTCGCCTGCACATCTGTTCAGTTTTCTCATCAGCAACACGATTCCTACTGCACAAGGAAGCCGTGAGGATGAAGGGGCTCTGCGAGAGTTCGGCAGGGAACCAGTGCAATTCTATATGACAGCCTATGTTACTGTCTTAGGAATGGTCTCAGAGTGGGTTTTTGTTTTGTTTTGTTTTGTTTTTGTCTTTTGTCTTTTAGAAATCTGCTGGTTGTTAGTAACTGAAAACTTGGCTTTCAATGGGTTTAAAAATAAAACTTAATGATCCACGTAACTTAAATGTTCTGGTGCCGGACCCGCCACAGGTAAAGCTTTAAATAGCTACTCTGGAGAGACAAGAAGGAAGGAGTTTTTCCATCTCCCACCCTGACTCCTGCGGTGTCGCCTTCCTTTCCAGGCCCTCTGGTGACAACGTGGCTGTCAGAGACTTTAGGGCTGCAAATGTCCTTGTCATCCAATCTGGAGACAGCTCCCTCCAAGTGGCCTCTGAGGAAAGAGAGGAAATTTCTCCCCCGGGCTGTCAGGCCGAGTCTCAGGGTCACACCCCCCGGCGTCCTCTGGGGCCCGCGCTCCTCCCGCTCCTGGCACAGGCACACGAGGTGGGACTCGAGGGTGGCCTCCCTCTAAGCCCAGGAGCTGTGCGACGGGGCCAGAAATCCAGCCACCATTACTAAGAGGAAGCAGGGGATGAGTACTTGGGGAAGGCGCTAGAGCAGGTGGTCATCATGTTTTTAGTTTAATTTTTAACTAAATCACACTGTGTAAGGTCACAGGTCTTGTTTCTTTCTTCACATTTTGGTTTTTATTTTTTATTAGTCCATGTTTGTAGTACACAGTAACATCCCTCCTGGGGAGCTGGTGCACGTACACAGCATATCCTAATTCTGTTTTCATCACCTTTCCCTCCCCTCCCCTCTCCCCACCCTCCAGCTCTTGGTCCTCTTCTCTTTTCCGGAAGCTCCACCTCCCCACATACGCCTATCTCTTGTTTTTCTTTTCATTTATAATTTGAGTTTCTCATATAAGAGAAACTGTGCAATATTTAAGTTTATGAGTTTTATTTATTTCACTTAACATTATTGTCTCAAGGGGCATCCATTTTCCTACACTGGCCATTAGAAAAATGCAAATTCCAGCAATCCTGAGCTTTCATCCTACTCCAGAAAAAATGGCCATCATCAAGAAATCAAATTAATCTTGTTTATACTTCTCCACCCTTGCCATTTGCCTTTCATACAATTTGATAGTAATTATTACTTTATCATTTATATTTTTAATTTTAAATACTTACATTCTCTTACTATCTGTTTTGTTGTATTTATATTTATTTTTCAGCCAATATGCAAAAACATAACAGTTGTACATATGAGCAGGGTACCATGGCATGTTCCAGTACACTGTGTAATATTCGAGTCACATAATCACATCTATCTCTCAAACATTTATCATGTCTTCATGGGGAAGATATTCAATATTTGTTCTTCTATTTTTTGATATACACAAAAAGTATACAGTCCTATGCTTACTCATTAGTGTCTTTGAAGAATTTTAGACATTTTTCTCTATTTGCCACTGCTCCTTTCTCTTCTGCTTCCGGTCTGACAGATTTTTAATTTTGCATTGGCAAAATTGTGGGAATTCATCATCTGCCCTTCAACAATAAATAGGCCTTTCTTGATTTCTACATATCATAAGTTGAATTTACAAAAATTGCTCATTATCCATCAAAGCTTTGTGCTAGAAAGACACTTCTTTTCCTGTGGGTCCAGTGTTACAGGAAGTAACCACTATACTACTTACCCTAAACGCTCTTTTGGAGCAACGTGAAATCACGTTATCATATACATATATATTTTATTTATTTTTTGTGTGTGTGTGAGTACCGGGGGTCGACCTCAGGACCTCGTGCACCAGCAGGCACCCTTGCCACTGAGCGATATCACCGGCCCTTTTATCGTATGTGGGTACCGGGAGTCGAACTCAGGACCTCACGCTTGCCAGGCAGGCACTTATGCCGCCGAGCTATCTCACTGGCCCCCTGTTATCGTATATTATTCTACTACAGATTTCCTTTTTCTTGGAGCTTCTAATTATCCTCTTTCTCTCATTTTGGGCTTTCACTCATAGCTTCTCTTGCAAGCACCGCCCCCCAGAAATGTCCTTCCTGGTTTTCTGTCTACTTGCACCGAACTCTAATCTTTTCTCTCAGTCTCCTGTTCCCTGGTTGTTTGGGGCTCGCCTGTTCCACTGTCCTATGTTGGATCCACCGTTCTCTGAATCCTGTAGCTTCCATTCTTGCTTCTTTCTTCTGTTGATTGGTTATATCTTCAACTAACTTCCTACCAGACACAAAAGTTAAATATTGCACGGATTCTCTTATATGAGAAAACAAAGTATAAATAATTTAAAGAGCAAATTAAAAGATTGGTGATTGCAAAATATGGTAAACATTTCCCTTCTTTGCAGTGAGAAAGTATTTTACTCTATCTCACACCTATCTGATATGTGGATTCAGAAATGGAGGAAACATGGCTTCATTTTCTTATAATATCCATTTATAAGAAGTCTGATATTAGTCTCTTCCTCATTCATTTATAGGTTGCTCATTTTTCCTTTCCAGAAAATTTTATGAATATTCCTTTATAGTCCATGCACTATAATTTTAATCAGAACATTTTATATTGTTGGTTTTAAGTTCATCTTCCTTAATGAAGAGGTCCTTCGATCTGGATATTCTCAAAAGTGTATTGTGACATTTTAGAAAATAACCTCTTTCCCCTTTTTGCTCTACTCATGTTTCAGATGTCACACACAGTTGAGTCTGGCACTGCGCCATTAGGTCTCTTCATTATTTGGATTTTGTTCAGCCACGTGTACAGTAAGGTGCAATATATGAGTGCATACACCGTATGCACTCACTTAACCAACACTGGATTGAAAGCTGGATCTCAGCGGTCCGTGCCCTGGCACCTCAAGGAATTGTCTATTAGTTCTGCCTGTTCATGAGCTTTCTATAAGTGGAAAGATACAGCATATATTCTCATTTGTCCAGCTTTTTCCATTCAACATAATGTCTATGAGATTCACTCATATGACTGGAATTTCGCCAGCTAGTTCTTTTAAATTCCTGCAGGATAACCCATATTCTACAATTTACTAATTAGACCTCTTGCTGATGGACAGGTAGGCTCTTTCTTGTTGTGTCTTCATGAAGAATGCAAATGTGATCATTTTTGTACATTTTTGATGGACAATATTAATAACTGAGTTAAACATGTAACAATGGAATCGCTGGGTGATTGTATTTAACTTTATAAAAAAAAACTGTCAAATTTTTTCCTGAAGAGCTGGCACCAGTGTACACTCCCAGTGGTGATGTGTGAAAATTCCTGTTGTTCCACAGCCTCACCACCATGGGTTCCCCCAATTGTTTTCATTTCAGCCATTCTGGTGGGTGTCGATGGTATTTCATTGTGGCTTTAATTTGCACCTTTCTGATGAGTAACGACATTGAGCTTTTTTTCATATGTGTGTGGGCTTTGGATATTGCTTTCTATAAATTTTTTGCTTAAGTGTTTTGTAAATTATCCTCATTTTTGAATTTTGCACATTTCCCCATTGACTTGTAGGGGAAATGTGCATACTTTTATATACTTTACATAGAGGTCATTTTCAGATATATGTAGTATTATGAATTTCTTCTTGAAGTCCGTGGTTTGCTTTTTAACTCTTTTACTAATGTTCTTGCATGAACGATGTTTTAAAATTTAAATATATCTAAGCTCTTAATCTTTTCCTTTATGACTGGTTCCTATTTAAGAAACATTGGGGTGTAGCTCAGTGATTGGCAAACATGTGCAAGACCTTGAGTTCAATCCATAGCACTGCGAAGAGAAAGAGAGAGAGAGACAGAGACAGAGAGACAGAGAAAGAAAGAGGGACATGGAAAGAGAGAAGGGAGGGGAGGGAAAGAAATCTTTCCCCTTCCCTAATTCATAAAGATATTCATCTATATCCTAATCTAAAAGTTTATTATTTTTGTCTTTCCTATTTGGGTTTATGATCCACAGCAAATTAATTTTTGTGTGTGATGTGAAACAGGAAATGAGGTTCATTTTCCCCACACTAATATTCAATTGCTCCATTGATTGCTGATACTTGATTGGGCTTGCTTTGAATTTACATCAGTTTGGGTGGATCTGAGATCTTACCAAAACTGAGTTTCCATTAATTTTATGATATATCTTTCCCATGATTTTCAATTATTTTTAGATGTATTTATTTTTCTTTTAGTAGTGCTTTATATTTTTAAGTCTTGCAAAATTTTTCATTGGATTTATTCCTTTTTGATAATTTTACTGTTATTGTAAATTATATTTTTTCTTTTATTTTCCCATTTACCAGTGTTTACTTTTATTTTTTTTATTTTTTTTTTTTTGTGGGTACCGGGGGGACGACCTCAGGACCTCGTGCGCCAACAGGCGCCCATGCCGCTGAGCGATATCACCGGCCCCTTTTTCGTATGTGGGTTCCGGGAGTCGAACTCGGGCCTTCGCACTTGCAAGGCAGGCGCTTACGCCGCTGAGCCATCTCACCGGCCCCTAGTGTTTACTTTTAATACATAAAATAGTTGAGTTTTGTACATTGGCCTTGCATCCAGTGTTCCTATTAGATTCCGCCATTATTCCTAATAGTTTCTTTGTAGCTTTTGTTTGCTTTGAATTTTCAACATCTGTGATTACTTCATCTGTGAGTAGCCATGGTCTTTATTTTTCTTTATACTTTCATGTGTTTTCTTTTTTCTTTGCTTGCTTAGTTACTAACTGCTTATCTTAATTTTATTTTCCATGAACTTTCAGCAACTTTTAGACTGTATGACTTCTCTTTAAGGGCTCTCTCTCTCTCTCATTCTCTGATTTTCAAAAGAAAATGTCCCTTGCACATTGTTTTGTAGATGCAACGAGAATTTCAAATTGCTCAAGTTATTTTTATTTTGCTTTGGTTTTCTGAATTGTTTCCTTTTCCTCTATGATTCAGCTTTCTGCTTTGATTTTTTTAAAGAAAATCTTTCATGCCATTTTTCACACATGTTTAGCACCCATTACTTGTCCATTCATATTTAAGTAATCACTGCGTAGTGATTTCTTCTTGTTGTTTTCTGTTTCCTTCAGTCCCTCTCCTGATGGCTTATGTCTGGCTGCCTGCATGAGAGAGAGAACAACGTGGCAGCTGGAGCCTCCTTTGCATCAGTTGCTGGCCCTTCTATCTGGAGAACGCAGTGACTGAGGCAGGTGCCAGACTGTAATGCCCACATCTAAAGAAGGCGACTTCCGCAGCTCATGCCACTGCCTAGAAAAGAGGTTTCTACATTTGGCTGAGAAGCAGCAGCCTGGCTGCCTCAGCCAGGTGAGGCAGGTCAGGTAAGCAGTCCTTCAGAACTGCTTTCTCAGTGAGTGCCCTTGTTTCTGTCCCTTTCTTGCCATGTGATTCTGCAAACATACGCATTGCCACTCTCTAGAAGCTCAAGATGCAGGTCCTGAGCGGCGGCTTTTCCACACGCAGGCTTCTCACAATGCCTTCTACCTGTCTTCCTGCGAGGCAGTTGTGAAGCTCCTTACCTGCCTTATTCACTTTGCTTTTGTGTTTATTTTTATGTAAATACAAGTATATGTGGTGTTGTGTGTGTGTATACACACACACAAGTATAGATGGATGATAGATAGATGGATGACAGACTCTAGGAAATGCGCTGTTGTGTGATTCCAGCATTGTGTGCACATCACAGTGTGCGCTCACACAAACCTGGATGGCCCGGCCTCCTGCACAGCTAGGCTACAGGGTGTAGCCGTAGACTTACTAGAGACGTGTGAGCAAGGCATTGTGTACGACGTTACAGAACGTACAACGTCATAGGGCTCTGGAATTTTCAGCTCCTTTATAATCTTAAGGGACCAGCATCCTATATGTGATCAACCTTGAATAAATGTGGTTATGTGATGCATGTGTGATTGTATGTAGCTTTTCAAATTAGTATTTTTTTTTTTGTGGATACCAGGAGTCGAACTCAGGACCTCGTGCCTGGCAGCAGGCACTTGTGCCACTGAACGATATCACCGGCCCCTTTTTTTCCTTTATGTGGGTACCAAGAGTCGAACTCAGGACCTCACGCTTGCCAGGCAGGAGCTTACACCGCTGAGCCATCTCACCGGCCCTCAAATTAGTATTTTAAAAAGAACAAAATGTAACATGCGTACCACCTTGAACTAGAAAGGTAAAACTGTTTTTGAATAACATATAATCAAACTATAGTCAATTATAAATTCAAACGTCTTCAAATTGAAATCATGTGCTTTTGAACTATTACTGAATTCCATCAGCACTGGGAGACAATTCTACATGGATTTCTCATGTTTCCATCCATTCTGCTTGGTTTGTACAGTAAACAGCCTTGGAAAATAGCTAGTGTCTCCTTCTAGAGCAAGAGACAATTTTGTTGGTCCACAAAAACACAGATAATGCTTCTGAGAAAGATTTACTAGCCACCATCATAGGAGATTAGGGTTTCCTGAACTCAGCCCCCGGGCTGAGACGCTAATTTCCAAGTGGGCAGCGCCGACCTGACTGCCCTGGAGCTCTGTGACTTCAGAGACAAGGGGGATCTGCGAGCATGAAGTTCTACTCTCCGCGGCGCCCCGTGTAGTAAAGCCCTTTGTCTCTGACCCAGGAACCTTGTGTCCTCTTCTGGAACTCATGAATTATGTCAGGACAAATTATTAGCTTACAAATAGAGTAAAATTTATGAACCACATATAGTATGCAAGACCAGTCTAACAAAGAATTTAAAACTAACAAGATGCTAAAATTTAGCATAATGCAAGTCAAAAAAACACTGATTCCATCTGTTAAAGTTTAGTTGCTGAAATTTTTCTTGACCTTGAGAGTTAATGATCATATTTAATCTCTTTTACAGTCATTTAAGAGGTTATTATAGGTATTAGAACTTAAACAAATGTATTCAGTCTACTATGGTTCATTAAAATCCTGCATAAATGCTGTAAAGTTAACATCTTAAACACGAGAAAAAAACAGAAATAGAATCTACTTTTTAAAAATATTTTTACATTGATCCATGAGAGCTGAATATGTGTCCAGAGAAAGGACTTTTTTCTTTCCTTTTTTTTACTTTAGTCTATATGTTAATATTTAAACTAGTTTAAAATGTTCGTAATAAGGGGGAAATCACTAGAAGCATAGGAAAAGAAGCCCCCAAAAACCCTAAATATGTTAAAAGGGATTTTGTCTGAGTGAAAGAATAATTTGGGGTGGTATTTCTTTATGATTCAATTTTCTTATTTGCGTATATGCTTTTCTTATATTACAAAAATATGACAGATGTAATGTGAGTAGAACAGTGATGAGGAGACAATCCTAAATCACCAACCTGAAGCTGAAGGCTTGTCTAAGCCAAGGTCTAGAGAATCCGCTGTGGCCGGCCCAGGCCGAGGCCACTTCCTACGTCTTCCTGCCTTCTGATACTCAAACAAAAATCCGCATTTGCAACATCGACACAGAGGCTATAACCATCTTCAGACATCAAAGAAAGATTCAGCTATGTTTACTCTGTGGACTTTGCTAAGGGCATTTTATAAGTATTATTCCAAAAGTGTTGAAATAGGAATGGATTTTCTGACTAACTTGCAATTAACCATAACACTAAGTTAATCCAAGTGTTCTAGTCCTTTGAAATCCCGTGTAATTACTATCTCCCCAGTGTCTCATGCTCACCTCCCTATGATTTTTTGCGGGAGTGTCATTCTAGTATTAAAACACCAAAATACAGTCTGGTGATTCAAAGCCAAAGAGGAAGCCCAACTTCTCGCTGTACTTTAGGGAACACTAGGAGACTTTTTGGGAATCCAGCAGGGGGCATACCCCAGAGCCCGTCGAGTTACTAGCCCTGGAGATACACTTCCCTCTCTACCATCTTTGTAGAACCCTGATTTTATTTATTTGAAATTAATTTACTATCCCAAAAACAGCAGAAGTACTCTTGAATAATTCCATCTGAATCAAATCCTAATATATGACTGGCATTTTGCAAGGTACAGCAGAGCACAGCAGACAAAACAAGATCTAACTGAGAGCATTGCCATTCAAAGGAGAGACCCGATAGAAACATAGGAAGCCACGGAAGAGGCACGTGGACAAGTTGCACGTGTGGGCTGGTAGAGTGTAAATGCTAGAAAGAATCCGGAAGTACAGTCAGGAATTTGAGCCATACCCAGATTTTTTTGCAACTATACTAAAGGTCCCAGCTTGAGAATAAAAGACATTCATATGAGTCCAGGGACATCTGGGAAAAGGGCAGTGTTTGTACGAAGATTGAGATCTCTGGGGGAGGGAGGGTCCTCAGAGAGGAAGCTTCAGGCGTGATGAGGTAGACTCAGTGAAAAAGGCCTTAGTTATGGGATAAAAAGAGATGACTCTGAACACAGCAAGTCTGATTTATCTCCAACTTAACCCCAAATGGACTTAGTCTAGGCATTATGGAAAGTTCTAAGTAATGCTCATCAGTTGTTTGACTTTGTGGCATAAGCATCTCTGCCTTGGGATCCCCTCTCACCCTATATGTTTCCCTGAACATAGAGGGAAAGCCCTCCCACCCACCCTCACTTCTCCATGGGATTTCCTGAGGGCACCAGGGTGCACACCACGCCTTGCCTGTCTTTTGAGTGTGGTCAGCCAAGAGAAAGAACCATGCCTGGAGGATCAAGAACATAGCAGGTCCTTAGCTGGAATGATGGCAGCATGCAGGCAGCTTTTATAGCCAGCTCAACATTAGCCAGCACCACCAGGAACCTGGAGGAGAGTGGAAACGCCAGGCCTCGCACAGCAGAAACATACCCTTCACTTTATGTAGAGCCAGCAACCTTAACATAAGAGTAATGGTGCACAGCAACCGGAGACCCATCTGAAGCCTTGCGACTGCAGAGCACAATCTTCTATAAGGCCAGGAAGTTCAGCATCAGAGGGCATGAAATGGTGACATTTGAGTCTAATTTCACACATAGCTGACTGCTGGAAGGAAAGAACTTGATAAATCCAGGCTATGCAATTAGTCTTTTCTTAATTAAAATATATAAAAGACTTTCTTTTGTTGTGATGTTCAATAATAGGTTTATAAGAAAGCTAAAAATGACAGTGGGCACAGGTAAAAGACAGTGTCGTAATGCCCCATGCTGATTACCTATTCCATAGGAGCCTTGTAGAATCACAGTATCATGATGTTACAATAACAGAAATGAAGTAGAGTAACTATTTGATGGTCAGTTACAAGAGACACAGGGAAAAGAAATCAAAGCCCTGGGCTGGTGAGATAGCTCAGCGGCATAAGTGCCTGCCTGGCAAGCGCGAGGGCCCGAGTTCGACTCCCGGAACCCACATACGAAATAAGGGCCAGTGATATCGCTCAGCGGCACGGGCGCCTGATGGCGTGTGAGGTCCTGAGGTCGACCCCCAGTACCCACAAAAAAAAAAAAAAAAAGAAAGAAATCCAAGCCCTGACTGGTGGTGGGAAACTGCAGCAAAATAGAAATCTGATATCCAACCTAGGCTTTTTGCATGACACCAGATGAACTGGAGGAGACCAAGTGAGAAATAATCAGCCTGCTCTTTTGCTTACTAGGAAATGTCCGCAAATCTCTTATGCACAGCCGCTCTGTACAAAGAGGAATGAAGCAGGGAACTTGGGTAAGCGCTGTCATCATGTCCGCTCCTGGACTGTAAGATGGGCATGTGTGTTCTTGCCCATCTGGAAACGTCAACTCTTGGATTGGTTTCTGACATATATAACTCTTAAAAATGAGGAGAAGCATTAGAATTAGATTCAGAGCAGAAAGAGTTGGCACCATCATTTGTTTTTCTCTTTGGAATGGATGAAGAAAACACAGCAGGAAATGAAAAAGGAAGGGATGCAGCAAACATGCACAAGAGTGAGGAAGAAACATGGGAGGGGGTAGAGGAGGGCGAGGTGGAGCAGGGGTGTGGTTGGTGCTCCAAGCTCTGGGAGCCTGCAGATCACAGTCAGCTGCTTTTCCGGCTGTCATCCCTCAACACCCGTGACAGACTGAAACACAAGTCATCACCATCTGTTAAACAGTCAGGCTGACTGTTGATTGTGGTCCTGGCTATTTTCTTCTTTCACCTAACCTGCCTATTTGTTCAACCAGTCAAATCAAAACAGACACTTCACTTGCACCCGTCCATACAGGCTCGCTGTGAGTCACTGCCCTGAGAAGCCAGCTCTAACTTTTCTGTCCTGAATTGGAGGGGGATGTCCTCGTGTATGCTTTCACTGCACAGAGTTCCAGGGCTGCAGCTGCCCCTTGGGGGCTGCAGTAGGGATGGGGTCCCAGGGCTCAGAGCATCCCCAGCATCTCTCAGCAATGAGGCTCCTGACTTGCTATTTCCCTTCTCTTAGTATCAAGCTATGAAATGCATTAGGAAGCCTTCAGAAGGAGGTTGAGTCCTCAGTAAACCTGGGGAGGAGGAAGTGCTGTCCAGAAGCCACAGATGTGGACAATGAAAACAACAAGCCAGTCCCCGGAGACCTAGCAAGGAACTACCGGGGCGCTAAAGAGCAGCCTGCGCCAAGACAGCGTCGTGGAGCATTTCTGTGGGACAGAGGTCTTCCCGTCTCAAGGAGCCAGCCCCACGGTCCCACCCTAGAAGTCTCTGCTCCTCCCAGACTTCCGACACCCAACATGGAAATCACAAAGTGAGATTTGAGTGGGGCAGTCACTGAGCCCAGGTTCGGGAAGGAAATAGGAGAAAAACTGGGAGTCCGTTATTTCACAAGGAGGTAGAAGTCATTTTAAAACTGTTTCATCTACATTATTTGATTTGATCCTTGGAGCAATAACTCAGCAAAGATTAAAGTAACTTGTATTACCTGCCCCCTCCGTTGGGGCTGAAAAAAGCGCAGGGAATTGTGCAAGGTTGCACACTCTGTTGGAGTGCTGCCCAGCCTCATGCCACCAAAGAAAATGCTGGCTTCACCCCTTTCCTGCTCCTCGGGGCACCCCAGGCACTTTGGAGCCCTGAGGCTGGGCTACTCACAGGGAGCCCCATTGGTCTGACAGACTTCTGTGAACTGGGCTGACCCCAGGAACTAAGCACCAGGCATGATTTAGTTTCATTGGAAAAATTCATTCTGGGTTCTGAACATCCGACTTACATACACTGTTTTAGTCTACGGCTCATTTTAAATTGAGGGCTGCCTGTCCTGAGCTCTAGCTTCTAAGGATAGAAAGATGGTCCCTTTGATTTTTCCCATTCTGCTTTTGGAAACTACCAACAAGGGTGCCAATTAGCACCAGATGGGACAGAGACCGTGTGATGCGGAGCTCTGACCGCTGGGAACTGGACCCCGTCCACTAATGTGTTAAGCAATCGAAGAGGCAGAGCTGGGGCAGGCTTCACGTTTCACAGAGTGTAACGTCCTGATCTGCACAAGCCCAGCTTCTCTCGTGGAACCTGGGCCATCTCCGCTCGCTGCCCAGGAGGACTTCGAACACTGATGTTCTCTTCATTTCCAACCTGAATAAACCTCTTTGGAATAATTACATGGAGGGATCGATGCCTGGAAATCTGGGGTTTAATATACGACCCTTACTTAGCTGTCCTGACATTTCTGGATACCTTGATTTCCCCCCACATTTTTTAATCATGCATGTTGGCCATACAGATTAATGGGTTTCCTTTTGGTAGACTTGTACATGCGCGTACTTTAAGCATCTCCCCAATCACCTCCTCATCCCACTCTTCCCTTTCACATGGGGGATTAATGTGCAATGTATCTTGATCGTATTCCATAGCCACTAAGTCAAGCACAGGATTGAAACATCACGTAGGTTAATTTGGACTGAAGTGGTAGGTGTTTGTTGAAAACAGAAGTAAGTGAAATGACATGGGAATGTCTGCTGATGTCATTCCTGTGTCTGTTTAGTCCGTATTTGGGTCAGTGGCTATGTGCCTTCAATGCAGATTTAGTTTGCTGCGATCAGTTAGCGCTCACTCTGTAAGTCAGTAGTTCTTTCCAAGCAGTGATTAAAATCACCTTGAAGACAGCTGCACACAAGACAAACTGAAAGCAGTTTTGTCTCAGCTTGATACAACCTATATGTACAGAGGCATGCATATATGTATTTCTGTGAATTGATTGAACTCAGGGCCTTCACACTGAGCTACATCCCCAACACTTTTTGTTGTGATTCTTTTTATATTGAAACAGGATCATTGAGTTCCCCAGGGTAGTTTAAACTTGGGATCCTCCTGCCTCAGCCTCCAGACTGCTGGGATTATAGGCATGCACCATGACACAGGTTTATAGCCTGTGTTTATCATAGAAAGCATCAAGTACAGTTTCATCTATTACATTAATGGGTGGGGCCTGAGCAGTACTTCCAGCTTTTCTCTAAATATGGCACACATGGAAAATGACATTGTTGTGTAGAGCTCACCGGGATAAATGGATGGACAAGATAACTCACAGCCAAAGGAGAACAACTGAGGCAGGGGCTACGAGAGCCCATCAGTAGACCCCACACATCCATGAGCCCGTGCCCACCACCGGCACACCCGATTGCAACCTCCGACAGACCCTCTGGGGATTCGTGCTGCCTTTTAGCTTAAATTGAATGGGACTCAGCCACGGATGTGCAATTTGAGAGTCATCGCCCAAAGCCATCAACCGATCCCAGAACATTCGTCTTTTGGTCAACAGCTTTACCCACCAGCATCGACTGTGTGACCTTGCAGGAGGACATCCCACGCTGTGGCACTTGCAGTGCGGAGACAGGGTGGTCCCAGTAAACCAGAGCCCTGGCTCCCTACCCTCTGAAGATGAAGGTCCCTCACTAAGGAACCAAAGGAAAGAGGAGCCACAATTTGGGCGTTCATGGGACCAAGAGCCAAAGACAGGCAGCGTCCAGAGAACGGATCCTAGAGTCCAGGTCAACTCTGATTGAGAAAGCAGAAGGCTGTGGCTTTTCTTAGGAAATGTTTTCCTTCGTGGGGTTGCTTTGCCAGTTCCAAGAGGACGCACTGGGCGCAGCCATGAGTCAGGACTGAGTAGCAAGTGCTAAGCCGAGAGTCCTGCAAGGGCTCACTGGAAACAACAGCCCGAGCAGCAAGAGTCAGGACGAGCACCTCTCCCCAGGGAAACTCCCAACACGGCCCCAGGGCTACACTTTCCTTCAGCGGCTGCTAGTCCTCTAATTTAATTTTAAACTACCAGTAAGCTGCTTAAACAAGCAGTGTGTACACCAAACGGCGTCCAGAGGACACACTGTTCACAAATTTTGAGAGTCAGCACTGTTGGAATTACATGTTCTAATATGAGATGGGTGGACCAGAATGGGAGAAATCAGAGCCACCGTCCCTCTTCCCCCCACTCAGAGCAAAACCAAAATTGTTTTTGAGGTTCAGAAATATTCACACAACAGCTTTCCATGTTTGGCTGGAGGCGCCTCAACTACAAGGCCCAGAAAATGTTTTCTTGTCCCTGTCACGTTAACACAGATGTCACCAGGACTAAGAGGTGCCACACCCCCTGCTCCCTACCCGCACACAGAGCGACTGCGTCACCGCTCACGTTGATGGTACAGCCACTGTGTACATAGGACCAGGCTTGCGCCCAAAGGGAGAGAAAGCCTCAACAGGCACCACATCTGGAAGGAAAAGCATTAAGCAGTCACCATCACACAGAGCAGAAAATCAATACCTGGGAAATGCAAAAGCGAGAGGAAAGAAGAGAGGCAGCTGCATCCAGAGCATGTGTTGGGAGCTATGCAGGCAAAACCGGGCACTGTAAAAACAAAGAGGAAGGCTTTTCTCTTGCCCTCACCTGCCAAGACTAATGCCAGACAGGACTTCCCTTTTCCTCCTTCCTTCCTTCCCTCCTTCCTTCCCTCCTTCCTTCCTTTCTCTCCCTCTCTCCCTCTCTCTCTCTCTCTCTCTCTCTCTCTCTCTCTCTCTCTCTCTCTGTCTCCCTTCTTTCTTTCTTTTCCACATTGCTGGGGATTGAACCCAAGGCCTTCACACTGAGCCACCTAGCCAGTCTGTTTTATTGTACATCCTCCTCCTGATCATCATCATTTCACACAAGGTTGCATGAAACTGCTAAATTGCTCGCACTGGGCTGGAACTTGTGATAATCCTGCCTCAGCCTACCAGAGTGCTGGGATTACAGGTGTGCACCACCACACCTGGCTGGAACTCTCCTTTTTCAGTGAATACTGGCCTTGAAGTCCGACAGGCATGAGTTTGAATTGCATCTCACACAGGAGCGGTGTGACTAGAAAAGTTGCTTACTGTCTCTACATTCATTTCCTATACTATAAAATGAAGCAATAACAAAACACAGTTTTATTAATGCAGAAAAGGTAAAAATGTGGTAATATATACAAAACTGACTCACATAGATCTTAAACAAATTAGGTAATTTACATATACAGGTGGAGAAAGAGGTAGGGTGAGAGGGAGAAATTTTGAATTTTGGGGGTCACCTACCTGGCTCTTTCTGTTCTGTGAGACTTACTATGTACACCCCAAACTCAAAAGTTCTTACAGTGGGTGACTCGGTACCATGTGCAAGAGTGTTAATTCTTTTATTACTGGAGACATCCACCTACACCCTTAAAATTAGGGCAAGTTAGATCCATAGTTTTAGTATAAATGCCTTGTTACACGGGAGATCACTGAATTCAAAAGGGTAAAGGAGATGCTAAAGAAAGGAGGGGAGAGGACTCGTCGGGCTGCAGATAACCATGTCTCCAAAAGGAAAAGTGCAAACACTGTTCGGGAGATTGTATGTTTAATGCTCTCCATCCAGATGAAAGCCCACTCAGTTTCCCCCTTCACATGTCTTTCAAAGCATCTTTGGGGGTGATACGTAGTCAAACACTAACACAACGTTTGGTAGACACAGCACGCACCCTCTCCAGTGACACGACTTTATTCTGGTGAAGAATTCCAGAAGGGGATAGGAATATGGTTTTTGCACCACGTGAAACATGTTGGCACACGCTAGTGATGCCACTGTTTCCCCTTGTGAATGAATTCCAGACACAAATCTGAAACTCTGACATGGACAGACAGATGCAGTCAGCCCAGTGGCTCAAGGCTGGCAGCTTGGAGGTGGCATCTCCCAAGCCAAGGCTCTGTTTTCTCATTCCTTTGTCCATCTCGCCCATCACTTATTATCTCTTACCATTAACAATATTTTCCCCTAATATCTATTTCATCATTTTCTTCCTCCATAAATATCCATATTTTACAAGGGGATAAAAAAACCCAGACCCTGATTTGAATTACAAAGACAATGTTATGTTTTCCCTTTTAGACTCCAATACGAAGGAGAGCCACAGAATAAGCAGAGATTTTCATATTCAATAGAAAGATAAAGCCATAGAAGAAAGAAAGAAAGCCAAGTATCATCTCCATTCCCCTTGTTGTTTTGAGCCCACAGGCCATTTTCTCCTCCAAGTCTCTGACCAATTACACATCCATTTGGAAAGCTGTGTGCTATGCTTGCTACCTAGTTTCCATTGCACTGGAAAAAGACCCGTGCCCGAAAGCTGCTCCACAGTGTGACCTAGAAACCCCAGTGGTGGAGACACCCACTGAGTGGTAAGTACATAAGTAGCAATCACATCTCTACCGAGTCATTTTTTTAGAAAGTACTTTTTGCATCATTTTCCTTGTACTGGATGAGTCAAATACTTACAACTCAGTTCTGTCAACTTGGCAGAGTAACACTACATTTATTGATTTTTTTTTTTTTTTGGTTAAGAAAAAATTTATGATCTTCAGCATCTTTTCCCCTTTCTATTACTGGCTCTGTTTCTTTGCAATTTTTTTCTCTAAATCATCACAGTGTACATTGTCATCAGTTTAGGTGTTGGTTATAGTAGATCTATTATTTTTATAAAATACCAAAATTCCTTTTTTTTTTAACTTTTAAAGAATTAACTAATGAATACAAGTATATGGAGAAAGTAACCTGCATCCATCCAATCATTTGTTATTCATTAAACAAGATTTATCTCCCGCAATTAACCTAGCACTGCATAGGCAACAGAAGTACCGCAGTGCAGTGTAAAAAAGAAAAAAATGCAAAAGATGAAATCCTTCCAATCAGGCATTTTACAATCTACTGTGAGTAAAGAGATAATAGAACATGTGATGTGATTATATAAAATCTCAGAGAAAAAATTACCAGATAAAAGAAATGGAAGGTACTGGGTAGAAAAGTACAATTTTAAATAGAATGATCATGGGTGTTTGAAAATGTGATATTGGACAAAGAAACAGAACTAAAGCAGCAAGCAGCATGGGTACCAGAAGGACTGAGTAACGCAGAGCTGGAAGCAGGTTCCCCTAGGTGACCCTATCGTCTCAGGCTGTGCAGTCAGGAACAGTTTTAGCACACGTTTGAAAATCAAGCTAATAAACCATGTTTTAAGAAAACATTCCTGTCTCTCTCTCTCTCTCTTTTTCTTTTTTTTTTTTTTTTTGGTACTGGGAATCGAACTCAGGACCTTGCACTTGCCAGGTAGGCGTCGTGCCGCTGAGCTATATCCTCTGCCCTCTCTTTTGTTTGTATTAGGCCCAGAAGAATTTATCTATGCGAAGACCTATCAGTGGGCAGGCACAAACAGGACTACAGAGAAAGGGTGCGTTACCCAAAAACTCTAATGTTGTTTCCCATTATGATATTCTGAATGTACATGAACATGTTTGCTTTTGTAAAAAAGCGAATGCTGACATACATTCTATAAACACTGTGTAAATTATACAAAGTTACATTTTATTGGCAATTTTACCGGTCTTGTATCCATCAGTCAAAAACCTCAGGTGATTGGCTTGCTGGAAAAATAAGCTACTGTCTGTAGAATTTTCATTAAAACAGTCCAAAAAAGCAGCTGATATTAAAGAAAAACTGACATATAAAATATTATTTTAGTGACCAATTTTTAAAAATTTATATTATGCACATTAGACCACTTTAGAAGTTTATTTCTTTCAAAGGATTTAGATTTTTTCCAAAATGGCAATTCAGTCTTTAAGATCAGGTATACATGGAGATATACCTCAGAGGCACAGCACCTGCCTGGCAAGCGTGAGGTCCTGAGTTTGACTCCCAGTACCCACATTAAAAAAAAAAAAAAAAAAAAAAAATATATATATATATATATATATATATATATATATATATATACACATACTCCTGTAATTTCTAATTAAGTTTAATCACATCTTCATTTGATATTTTGCTTATCTGCCTGAAAAGAATATACAATGATGGAAGGAAAACTTGCATTTTCAGAGGACGGTAAATAAAACTGATTTAGTTATCTTTCCCCAAAACACAGAATACATTATTACAAATGATTAAATTGGGCACCTAGGCTGAATGATAACTCTTGAATGCTGACATCTGACCACTGAGTTCACCTATCCAAACTAGCTGGTCTGTTTTTCTTTCATTATATTTGAAGCTGGAAAAACTTAGATGGAAGAGCCATCTAGCACTGACAATTTGGTTTTTTTTTTTTTCTCCTACTGCAAATGACCAAATTTTCTGTACCCTTTTTTCTATGCTTAAACAAAACACTAAACAAGTATCACGTTTTTAAATATTTACAAGCACATACCTAACCCAAGAGTAGATAAAATGTACCCTTAGTAACCGCCTTAGCTTGAAGCCAATCTGCGGTGGCTTCCTCTCCTGCAGCAGGGTCACAGGGGACACCACGTGACCTGTGTCCAGCGTCACCTGCGCCCTCCCCTTCATAAACCTCAGCCCTCTCCATACCAAGTTCTGAACGCAGGCTCGTGTGCTCAAGGCAACAGTGCACGCATGACACTAGCGTGTTACTGTTGACATGCCAATCTTCACCGAGGCTTCTCTGAGACAATCACCAAAGTGCTCTAGGAGTAAGGCCGGCAGCACGGCTGTGACAACAGAGAGCAGAAGTCGCTGCCTGAACCAGGAGCATTTTACTAGAGGAAGAGGCAGTGTGCTCACCAGCTGCAAAGGCGCTGGTTTGCTGAGACCAAGCACCAGGAAGCGGGGGCAACTTCAGGGACTGGTCTTTGTGACTGGGGAAATTGAGGCCGGCGGACACGTGTTTTAGCTAACTAGTTCATGCAATAGTGTAAAAACGTTAGACCCAAACACACTGGGCTTCCTCCGCTTCACCCTCCAGACTTTGTCCACAGAAATAACTGCTTTTAACTCTAACTACACAGTAGTGATACTGATCAAATATAGGAATTCGATGTCTCTGCAAAGAGGATATGCACGCGAGAGATGTGAGTGTGTGTACATCACACAAGATAGAGAATTATTTCTATATATACATAACTGTAGCCCATAGAAAATTGGTATGGATAATTGAAACATACATTATGTATTGCATATTACATCATGGTACACACATATATAAACAATTGCTAGTGTTATTGAAAACTAATGATCTCGAGTTCTGAAGCCCTTCATACAGGAGTTACTGCGCCCTCTGGATTGCAGGAGGGGGGTTGATGAAGGAGAGGGATTCTAAGACCAAATGGAGAAGTAGAGTTTTCCCACATGCGAAGGAGATGGAGAAATCAGTGCCGAGATAGTTTCGGATCATAAGATATTTTTTTAATTTCTGCCTTTTTAAGTGGTAAGTTGATTTCATTTGTATCTATTTTAATTGCTGCTATTTTGTGATGTATTTCTACTGTACAGGATTTTGTGCTTCCTGTTTACCCTGTGTTTTCTTTTCCTTTCAGTCTTTTTTATTAGTGTGCAGTGGTGATGCAAGATCAATGGCTTTCATTTCGGCAGATCGCACCGGCCCCTGCCACACCGGCCCATCACCTCCTCACCACCCACCATGTCTCACATTTGGGGCTGGGGGTTCAATGTGTACATTTTAGGGTTTCTTAAGAGATGAGGGTAAACACACCTATGAAAGAGAAGAGCAATGCTAACAACTGTAGCCTTTGCTGCTCTCTCTGCTGCCGAGGGTGCTGGCACAAGCCCAAGGCCAGGAGCTGAGGGCCAGAAGCAAGCAAAGCCCATGATGCCACTGGTCACAGCTGTGGAGAGCAACAGAGAGGCAGCTGTTACATGGACACCCACAGGAAGGGCCTCAGACCATCGCCTGAGATTCCCTACATTAGCCGCTGTAGGAACGCTTCCCTTGGGGACAGGCTGATATTTCAGTTATGCATAGCATGTAGAATTATTTAGTTTCCACACTGCATTCCATTCAACTTATATGGTAAACTACAAGAAAATATTTTTTGCCCTCTCTCTCTCTCTCTCTTTCTTTCTCTTTCCTTTCCTAACTGGAAAATTAACAAGGTGTGCTTCAGGAAGCTCACATTAACCCATGACAGTACATTCTTCAATTTTCAGAAAATTTATAAACCAGTTGTTAAATGCACTCATAATTAAAAATTAAAGTATATAAACTTTCAAATAAGCAAATCATATTAAAAATAAAAATGATGCATCTTAATTATTATTACTTTCTTATCACCTGTGCACCTGATATCATTTTCCTCTGCTATGGGAACATTATGCGAACACTGTGTGTCCCCCCAACTCTGTCTTCAGCTGTAGCACACTGCTATCTTGGAATGTGTCAAAATATTTACACCATAAACATCAATAAACTCCACAAGTCAGGGCTTGTTTTGTTTGTTCCCCACCACAGGCAGTTGCAGCCCTCAGATGCCTAACATTTACCAATTTCAGGGGAAATTCTGATGGCTGTGCCTGCAGGATATCACTGTTGTTGAGAGGGTAGCGACTGGCAGATATAGATATACGAAGCACCTTGCAATTCACAGGACAACCTCCCACAGCAAGGAATTATTCATCCCAAAATGATAACAGTGCCAAGTCTCACTAACTCTGGTCTAGAACTAATAAAAAGATGCAGAAAATGTTAATAATGCAGATTCAACTGAAAGTGTCCCATCTCTACCTACTTCCTCACCTGTGTCTGTGCGCTCTCCTTCCCTGTCATCACAGGTGACCTTAGACAGCCTTCTGTCTTCAGAATTCTCCAGACAAAGGCAGGTGTTAATATTCTGTTCTCAAAAATCCTGGAACTTGAAAGAACCCCCATCCAGCACTCTTTGGCTGTCTCCTGCTGTCATCCACTGCTGCACCTCAGCCTTACCTGACCACGAGCTGCTCCTGGGGCCCTTCTGACCTCACCTGGTGGACAGAGCAATGGCAACATTCTCTTCTTCTGCTGATTACTTCCACAGGCATCTTCCACTAGCAAATCTCCATCTCCTACTCCATAGCCTGGGATCGCTTCGTGGGATATCTCAGGACTAGCTTCCCATCTCATGGCAAGCCTTAGAAGATTGTGTTGAAGATGTGTACACTTCTAACTCATGGCTCTCAGCTTTGGTTTCAATTGAAACTTTAAGTAATAGGAAAGTTCCCCAGCCATACCCTATTAAATACCCTTGGGGAATCTCCTTGTAAGAAGCTGATAAAAGAGACTCTGTTTGTATAAAAACATCTAACATAGGGCGTGAAATTATATGGCGGCCACAGCAGGGCCTCTGAGGTTATACACCTCTGCCTGGGAGTGTGGAAGCGGCTCATGGGACTCTGACGATTCTCTGGCTTTTACTGTTGGGACAGAAAGGTTCTATGCAGATAGGAGACCCGTGCACGGAAGCCAACTAAGCGCTATAGGTTGGGGTCACTTACGGGACAGTGGAGGTCAACAGGCTCAATGGTTGGGAGAGGTTCAGCTCATCCCTCTGAGGAAGAACTTCATGCAGAGGGAAGGGCCGTCCCAAGCTGTTACCTTCCCTGGTGTCCCCTGCTGGTCCCCCTGGGCCCACAGGCAGGCTCACGGCCCCCTCTCTCTGCCCAGAGGTGGCCGACATCAGACAGCATTAGGTTTCTTGGAGGAAACCAAGGCAGTGATCTTCACAACCTTCTTAAAACCTAACAAAAGCAATTAATCAAAAGAGGAGAAACGAAAGTCAGTAGATCTGGAAAGTTCACATACAGAAAAGAAAGCCACTCTGTGAGTCAATACTTGAAGACAATGAAAACCAGAGTGGAGCGAGTAAAGATCTTCTCCCACGTGATCCGGATGCTCAGTATTCTCTCATCTCTACCCAGGACACACGCCGCGGAGCAACCCTTGGTGACCGCTGGCTTCTCAGAGGGATGCACTTTCCGTAAGAATTTATTGACATATTTTTAAACAGTTGAGAAGGAACACACAGTCTAGGAATATTTAATGAAAATGGCTCTAAGATCTGAACTATAAGTCTGGGAACTGAAAAGGTAATACATACTGAAAACTAAAAATATTTGTCCAAACTTTTCAAACATGGTGGCACTGTACAACCATTAGTGACCTAAACACTAATTTATTCATTGCTATGGGGACCAATATGATCCCAAAATAACTTAAAACTCCTTTTAAATGGCAAGAGCCTGATTCTCCCCTCTTGTCATAAAAATGCTCTCCTTTACCTTCCTCTGGAGGTGTAGGAGAACTGAGCTCGTGAGTGGAATTACAGAGTCACAGACCAATTCATAGAAGAACTGTTTTTATCAGAATTATTTAAAAAAGGATGAGTGTGCAATATTATTTAGCCATAAAAAGGAATGAGATACTAATTCAAGATATAACTTAGATGAAGTACTAAGTGAAAGAAGCCGGACACCAAAGGCCCTGTGTTGTATGATTCCAGTAATTTTAAATAGGGACAATAACTACATCCATACAGACAAATGCAGACCAGTTGCTGCCAGGGGAGAGTAAGATGGTATCTTAGTCACTTTCCTCACGGGGACACAATACGAGACACCCACAATTTAAAGGAGAGGTTTGGACTCACGTTCTGTAAAGGTTTCAGTCCGTCCTTGGCTGGCTCCAGGGCAAGACAGCATGGTGAAGGGCCCGGTGGACGAGAATTGTTCCCCTCCTGAATTCCAGAAAGAAGAGCCAGACAAGGGAAAAGCCAGGAAGCGCAACGTAAACACCCCCAGTGACCTCCTCCCCCAACCACGCCCACCTCCAAAACCCTCAAAACCCAATCACCTTACCAAGGTCCCCTATAAGCACAGGAGGCTCCATGGGGACAACAAGGTCTAAGCCATGACAGATAGGGAGAAACTGCCTCCTGGGTGCAAGGCTTTGCTGGGAAGTGACGGAACGCTTGGGAACTGGAGACGGACCCCCCCACCGCTGAGCTGTTCACTTGAAATGGTGAACTTGGAAATCAAAGAGGAGAAGCAGCAACACGTGGTGCCTCGGAGTTTCTGAGTTCCCGTTCCTGACATTCCGGTGCGGGTGCCTGTTCACTCGCTGGGGACCCAGCAAAAGGAGCAGAGTCAAGGTTGGGGCCCAATTCAAGTTTCCTTCTGCCTTGAGACAGTGACGGGCCCGTTTGACATGACTTCCAGAGCTCTTAAAGGCGGAAATCTTCAGGTGACACCAGGTCCTCCATGACCTTCACACACAGACCTGTCCCAAGGCCACTGCCCCACCTGTCCTTGTCCTAGTAACACTGTTCTCTCTCTCTCTCTCTCTCTCTCTCTCTCTGTCCTCATTTGCACCACAATCCCTCCTTTCTCGGGATCTTCACACATGCATTTCCACTCCCTGAAGTGCCTTCCCATCATTTTTTTTTTTTTTTAATTTGTGCATTGCTGGGGATGAAACCTAGGGCCTCATACATGCTAGGCAAGTGTTCTATCACCTAGCAACATCCTCAGCCCTTTTTATTTATTTATTTTTATTTTGGAGACAGGATCTCACTAAGTTGCCAGACTGACTTCAAATTGCTATCGTCCTTCCTCAGCCCCTCCGGTAGCTGGGATTATAGGCACGTGCCATGCTGCCCAGCTCCTACCCTCGTTACCTAATTCCTGCCTGCCCTGCAAACACCATTCCTTTACCCATTGCCCCAAGACAAAGTGGGTCAAGGACAATCAGGCCAGGAGAGGAGAGAGTAAGGAAGAAGCCACTGCAGAGGTAGAACAGCCAGACCTCAGGACGCTAGGGATTGACTCATGGGTTGGATTACAGGCTCTTTCGTGTGACTCTCACTGTATTCTGCACAATCTGCCTAAGCTACCTCATTTTTCTGGCACCAATGCTTATCATGTTCAGCATGCTAATGTCCTTTCCTCATCTAACTAAACAATGCTTAACAAATCATAATCATTTTCCTACACTACATCCCTCCTAGCCCAATGCCTTGCAGGCATTCAGTATTCTTTCTAAATAGCTCTGTTATATGAAGGAATTAATGGATGGATGAATGAAGGGATGGATGGATGGGTGGATGGAGGGATGGGTTATTGCTGTGGTTTGTTGCTTCAGCGTCTAGGCATGTTAGGAATCCTTAAACTTGCAATACACTTGCAGGGCTGTGTTATTCTTCTTTGTATCTGTGCATTGCTAAGTGTGACGGTTAAGCTTAATTGTCAACTTGATTGACTTGGTAGCCACCTATGGAGTAGTAAAGCACACCTCGTGGTATGTCTGTGTGGGTCATAGAGGCATGACCCTGGGATCTAAAGCTGCTCTCTGGTCCCTTCCTCTCTGGTATCGTTCTGCTCTGCTTTCCAGCCACCATGAATTAAGCATCTCTGCTCAACAGTGCTCTACTGCCATGAACTGAATCCCCTGGAACCATGAGTCAAATAAACCATTTCCTCCTCATATTATGGATGTTGGCAGTGGGAAAGCTAACTAGCGCATCAAGTCCTAAGCAAACCATCTGGCTCAGAATATTTTTGAGACAGAAGTGAATGATGAGTAAGCAAAGGATTTCAGGATGATTCTCTGGGAGAATTCAGGGTTCACTCAAGTCACAGTTTCTCCAAACATAATGAATGTATTCAAATGTCGGTCCACACAAAACCTATTCAGGACAGGCACACAGCCACCCCTCCTGGAGGCAGGCTGGACGAGGACAGTTACTGATCTAGTGCAACGTGACTGTTGCATCCTTACACCTGGGCACATGTGTGTGGTTCTGTCACCTCAGGGCAAGTGCCTGCTGTGGCTGTGCTACCCACAGGACCTTCCAATTATGACAGGGACCCTTGTGCAGTTGGTGGCTATGGTTTCAGGTTTGGTGGCCGCCAGGGCTTGGGACACTTCCCCGTCTCTCATTCATGCCTTCTCCCCAGTGTCTCCCCTCTGGGGAGCAATGGCAATGTGACCAGGCAGGTACCCAAGAAGCCCCAGCAGCGGAAGGATGGAAAGCTAGAGATCTTTCAGTTCCAGATGCAGATAGGTCATCAGCGCCTCTGTGAGGGGCATCCCCTGTTTAAGGGGTGAAGATAAACAACTTAACATCTACATCACTTTTCTTGGAGTCCTTCAGCCATTTCCTCACTTGTAACCATTACTACAGGAAGTAATTATTATGGCAGAACGTTAAACAGAAAATGACAAAAAATTGAGAGAAAAACAATGTGGCACAGAAATGGAGTTACTCTCCTTGAATACTGGATTGTGTACAAGGCAGGCAATCTTCACAATTAGCCTTCTGAATTGCATTAAAGATATTGCATTAGATTCAATTATAACAGAGCAATTCAATAGTTTTGTTTTGTTTTCTAAAATGTGATGCTGTCCTATCGTCTCACTTGCCTCAAAGACTTATATTTCAGTGCAGCTATTGGTACATGACAAATCTCATCTTGGTGTCTGCATTAAAACACGAAGGGAAAAGCTTGAGGGCCAGGTGTGGATACTTCTCAGCACACACCATCAATGCGGAGAAAAGGAACCGTGTGAGTTATGCTGCTCCCTCCCATCCAAGTCAGTCTGGATAGGGAGATTAATGTCTTTCTCAGAAGAAGGAGCTAGACAGCCTGTAAGCTCACTTCACCGGCACATAATAAAACCTGTGAAGTCGAGGACCAGGCGGCTGTGCCTCCCCAGGTACAGAGGTGCCCCCTACTCCCCATGCTCTTCCAGCAAGCAGAAGTAGTGTGGGGAGCTCCTCCTTCCTCTGTACCTGTCCTGGGCATCTAAGGCCAAGGTCGGCCTTTGAAAAGGTCAGCCTGGTGCCCACATTCAATTTCAGGTAACTTAAGGAATACATGCAATAAAAAGAAAAGGGAAAAATGAAGCTGGAAAACCATCAAAGACACGAGCAAGGGCATTCGGTGACCAGGCAGAAAATGATAAAAGACTCTGGGTTTTATGTGCTCAAGAGAATTGAGCTGCACTGTTATTACAAAGCCACAATGAAACCCTGTCTCCAGCGTCTTTCTGCCTGGAAGAGCAATTTCTAAGAGGGAAACTGGATTCCCAAGGAAGACTGTGATTTGTTTGGGATTTTCCCCCCAAGCGTAAGAATAGCTTAGGCATTAGGTATTCCTAATTTGTTAGAACTTGTGAGCAACTGGCTAAGTTGGCAACTGTAAAGAGGCTGGGCCTGCATTGGAGTCTAATAAAAGCCCTAATAAAAGTTTTAAACTAGTTCACACATCTGCTGTCTAACAGGGGTATTACCTAATATGTGCCTTAGCTGCAGCGTCCACACCCCACCCACTGGATACCTGCTGGAGAAGGGTGTGGAGGGACAGGGACACGACGTCCCCACCTCAGGATTTACCGCTGCTTAGAGAGCCACAGCCATCTTCTGATGGACCCAAGAGATTAATTTAAAGAAATGGGCCTAATTTTCTTGGGTTCCCATAATTTGTACTTGCAAAATTTCTTTGAAAGGGGTTGGTGCATTCCTCTTCAATGCATGGATATCTTCACTGGGGACCAAAAAAAAATTGCTATCTGGCATTTTAATATCCATGTGCAGGGCCGGTGAGATGGCTCAGCACCCTATGTGCCTGCCTGGCAAGCGCGAGGGCCTGAGTTCCACTCCTGGAACCCACATACGAGAAAAGGGCCAGTGATATCGCTCAGCGGCACGGGCGCCTGCTGGCGCACAAGGTCCTGAGGTCGACACCTGGTACCCACAAAAAAAAAAAAAAAACCATGTGCAAAAATAATCAACTTTTACTTCCGGGGACCCAGAACAGGCTGAAAGAGGCCCCCTGGCAGAGCTGGGGTGCCCGGGTTTCCCCTCAGGGTGGAAGAAGAAGGAGCCAGTGGCACGAGGTGGGAAGCCCAAGATTTCTTTCCACACTTCGAAAATTAATTGAGAAACTTGGGGAAATACAAAAGATAGAATTTTTAATAAAAATTTTAAAGCTTTGTAAATCGTTTATATTAAATGCAAAAGGAAAAAAAAGTCTTGTTCCATTCCAGAATAAGTATTACATTTTTCTAAGAGAAAGTGTTTTGCCCTGCGAGCTGACATTATAATATGTTTAATTAGGTGATGGTAAAGGTTACCCCAGTGCCACGCATAAACCTGTCCAACACACAGCCACGCTGTTGGCCACGTCTCAAGAGAGGGTGCTCGCGGCACGCAGCTGCTAACAGTAGCAGCCTTCAAGCCCTGTGCCCACCAGGAGCTCATAGATCAACTCAGCTCTCAGAGTCTAGTCACACATTTATATTAAAAGGGAGAAAAAGCCACTTCTGGGATTTCTCCAGAGTCTCGAGTAGTCTCCCTTCTCTCAGCTCATCAACCTGAAAATGGTTTGCTTTGTTAGCTTTCAGCCACCCTGCCCTCCCACAAGCAGGAGATTTAAAACCCCTCTCCCCAGGTTACAGAAGATACAAAGGACTTTTCAGTTCACCAGATTTCCCTGAAAGAAAATCTCCCTGTGTCATAAAAGCAGTCCCAAGGCACACAAAAGCCAGGTCAGCGGGAGGAGAGAGTCCCAGCCCATCTTCCTTCAGCCACTCTCATGCTAGCCCAGCAAGCCCGAAGCTCTACAGCCGATGATGTGCATCAGGTGATTCCGAACAAAATAACCTACTTATTCCATCAGGGCACTCACTGCAAGGGGCTCTTTACCCTACAGTCGAATGTGTTGATTAGGGCTTTGTATTTGTGCATGAATTTCACACAAAAAATAGAGACTGCTTCTGCTTTAGTAGAAGACACCGTCCACCCCCACATGCCCAGTTCCACTTACAAAAAAGAACTATTAAACTTAAATCTACTCAGGAACAACAACCAAAGTCTGCTATTACTTTAAAATCTAGTCCAGGACAACTATAACTTCATGAGTTTGAGCTGGTAAGACTCTGACACTTCGATAAAATCGCAGAATGCTTCTCCTTTGGTGGTGGTGTTATCCGTCCTGGTTACACAGCAAGCAGCCTGTAGTCCAGCTCTAACTCCACCGAGGGACATCTGAGGCCACGGCTTCCGATAGTCTGGAAAAGCCACCACTGGAGCCCAGGGGCTCTGCCTCTGAACTACATCTGGGGTCATTTGGATTAAGATCTATCTATACTTTGGTGTTAAGACATTGTGAAGAGAGGCATGGGTTCGCTGTCGCAGTGACTGAGGCGGTTGCACTGAGGGAAGGTCCGTCACACAGGGTGAAGAGCTCAGACTCACACTCAACTCTGACTCTCGAGCCTGCAAGGTCCTAAGGTCCACGTTCATGATGCTGTCCCCGTCCAGGGACATGTTACAGACCCAGACACTTTGACTCACTGCTCCAAAAAATGGACTATTAGGGAAAGAACGCCCCCATGCCTTCCTCAGCTGCAGCGTGGGACAATGACCCATCTCTCCCCACCTGGTGTTTCTGAGCTAAAAATGCAGGTGCACCTCCGATACGCAGCGTCCACACAGCCTGAGGCAGAGGCCAGGGTGAGGTCTTCCTGACCACCGCCTACTGTCCTCGGTGAGTGGGTCAAGAAGAGGGACCGCCCGAGGGCACTAAGGCAGGAGGGACACGGGAGCCAGGGTGGCTGCAGTGGCTTTGGGGAGAGAGGAGGCCACCTGGACTCAGAGTGCTGCCTCCCCAGAAGGGGAAATGTGTCACCGCCAGGTCACCGAGAATGTCTGGAATTGCCAGCACTGGGCTCGCTCGGTGGAGACTCCAGCCAGGCAGGAGTGTGTCACCATGCCTGTTACCATCATGTTCACTGGGAATAAATAGGAGAGCGTGTTTAAAAATATTTTGATCACCTAGATATGGCAAGTGCTGTGGAGTTGTGATACCTTCTCTCCATGTGACTGACACACCTTAGTTTCTGCAGCCACTGGAGGGGACTCCAGGCTCACCACACACAGGGGACACCAGACACGTGCCAATCCGTACCCCGAAGCGCTTCAGTCCCATCACCAGAGCCCCAAGAGTCCCACCCCTGACTACAAACTGGGAAGATGGGGTCAGTATGAACACCAAAGCCAAAAGTAAAAGACGTTTATGTCCGCGGTAGAGAAGCCTACACATGATGATCTATTCACCTATTTAGATGGGATTAACCTCTCCCTCCCCCAACCTGTGGCAAAACTATTAACTATTACACTATTAGGAATTGACGCATTGCGCTTTCACTAGAAGGCTGGGCAGAGACGGATACGCGCGATGTCCTTTCTTTCCGACTTCTGTGCCTTTGAAAGAATCATCTGGAGGCTGTGATACCCAATCCTCTACAATTATGGCTGTTGAGATAAAGAAAGGATTTTAAGTAAATCATTTTCCCACTTCAAGAGTTACTTCTTTTTTTTTTTTTTTTTTTTTTGGCTTACTTTCTATCCACACATGTTTAGTTCCCATGGCAGCAACCCACTTAACCACTTCGTACATAGTTTGCATTGATGGTATTTTTGTACAAATAAGGAAAAGGTGAACTTTCCAGGCCTCAGCTTGATGAAGAAGATACTTTGTTAAGGGAGGAGAAGCACCTGCCTCCTCCTCCAGGCAGGACCGTGTGGAGGCCGGGCTGCCGCTGCCCCTCTTTCCATTTGTCACCACGGGCGGTGTGTGGCATCTGTACTGTAATGATGCAGTGCTAAAGGACGCCCCATGTCCCACTCACAAGTACCATCCAGAGAGGAATCTCTGGGAAGCATTTTGGGAAACCGCCATGGCGTTTCCATTGAGACAGAGTTTGAGAGGTTCTGGTATTTTGTAGAAAGGGCCAGATGTGCCACAGGACTTACAATGCACGCAGGGAACTTTGGGATGCAAGAACTGTTCCACGCTCTGCAGATTAAAAACTGACACCATGAACTGAAACGTAGCCCCAGTTCCTTTACATATAAATCAACGACTTTATTTGCTAGATTTAGGAAACATTAAAAATTCTGAACAAAGAAGAGGATGTGTAAGAGCCAATGATGGCAGGAATGAGTAAGATCAAAATCTGCTATATGTACTGAAATGCCCCCGAAATGTGTGAAAGTAGCAGGGGTGATGAGGCAAGGGCGATGGGGAAGTAATTAAAGGATGTGCCTGTACAAATCTGCCAAAATGACGTCATCACCCATATGCAATAATAATAAAAAGAAAGTGGAAACAAAACCTTCCAAACAAATGCAACTGCAGTACAAACAAAGAGGTAATTGTACTTTGTTAACTGTGCTTCCCTGAAAAGATGTGGTCAACTTTTTGGAAAATAGCACCACCAAGAAAAGTCAAGTCCGAACGTTTCTATTTCTGACACAGATACTTGTGTTGGTGTCAACTAGCAGTTGCTCTATTAATGATGACTGATGCATGAATACGTATCTCTCAACCTTATTTCAAAATATCAAGTGTAAAGGAAAGTGACAACAAAATAAACTATTTGAAATTGGATTTATAGCTTTGTCCATAAAAAGGAAGTTGCCGAAGTGCCTTCTCTCCCGACGTGTTTTTGTTTCTAATGAAGTAACAAAATCATCAAGATTTAAGAAACATTTATAGAGGCATCCTAAACCAAGTTGCCAAAAATATGTCACATTTCCGAGGACTCTTGTCCTGGAGTGTTTACAGTATTTTAATCAAAAAAGAACAAATGTTACAGAGTAGTCCACATGATTGCAAAATGTGGTAGGCTACACGATATTAGAGAAAACTTAATCTTACCCATTATAAAAGAATTTTCCAGCGTGGGATGGGAAAAATGGAAATAAAATAGCTTGTTGCTTTTCCATTGAGCAATATCTGAAGAGGAGTTGATGAGATGGTAAATACTGCTGAAAAATTACTTGTGTAATGAGTTGCAATAGGCACATTCTTATGACAAATGTATGAAAGCATCCCATATGATGATGAAGAGTGATGGCTCATACATGAAAGATTTGCAAGGGAAGAAAGCTATAAAAATGTTATTTCTATAACTACCAATGAAGTATAACATGGGACATTAACAGTTGAAATTTTAAAAATGCTGAGCAAGAAAACAATCTCATTTTTAATACCATTATTAGTACCATAGATAATGGAATCAGCTATGATTTGTCGACAGAAAGGCTTTATCAATAACTTATCACCAGGTTTTTGCAGTTCATTCTATTCGTCATCAACAAACTGCAGGCAAGAAACTTAGCGAGACATTTAACAAGTCAGTAATTTTTTAGTCAAATTAAAATTAAGACTAATCCTTTGACAGATTATTCAGAAATCTATGAAATGACAAAGACATTACAAATCGTGTCTAATATAATAAATAATCTTTTATATAAGTAAGATGGCTCTCAGGAAGAAACTGCGCATAAATATTATGCTTACTATTTGACACTCTCGTTGGATTATTCCATTTAATCACTAATAAATTAGTGATAATTTCAGTGACAAAATTAAAATATGGAAAAGCGATGTACTTTTTCTTCACAGATATTAAAAAATTATAATTTCAAACTTACTGCTTTAAAGAAGCTAAATTCCTTATGAAAGCATGTCCAACTTCGTCCTTGGTGGGACAAAGGCTTGGTCACTCTTTCTACAAAGGACAGTTATTATAAATACACGGCAGTGATCACTGCAAAAAAGCCTAAAAACACATAGAAAAGATGATATAAATTTCTAAAAAGTTTCAAACCAACTATTATCATCTTAGTGGAATTAATGAAACAAATATAGTCACATTACATTTTAAAGATTCTTTCCAAAATATTTCTCTTCACATGTGCCAACACTTCATGATGAATACAATCACTACGTACTGTAAACATGCACAAATAGAAAAATATTTCCTATCATCACCATTTTATACATGTGCGGTATATGTATTGGAGCACAATGATGAGAAATCTATGCTACAAAATATATGATTTTATTTTGCTTGAGTTGTCAAGTTTTTTCCTAAGCATACAGTGTTCACTGAATCTGTTCCCCTTTTAAGGAGTTAGAATCACGGGAAGCTTTCTGGATTCAGCTTGACTTGACTACACCATCTTGAGCTGTAACCACCATGACTGTCCCTGCCCGAGGAGCTCTGGTTGGTTTTCTACATAGAATTTCCCAGAACACTATAAATAATACCAGGGCAGTAGACCAGGCCTGGGTACCACCAGTGCCAGGAATGTGTCTGGCATCTTTTGATATTAGCTTCAGACAAACCAGCAACATTCCAGTGTGAATGAGGTCACTTTTGTCTTGAGCGCTTTATAAGCCCCCTCCATCTGCCTCAAATCACAGGGATCCCCAGGCCACACGGCTGCTCAGGACGGGCCTCGTCAGAAGGTCCCCAGGAAACCGCCCTGCGCAGGGCTGGCTCTGTCTGGCTCTTCTTCCCTTGCCACCTGGGCCCAGGTTGTGCAAGAATAGCAGTTTCTGTTTTATATGAAATGTGCCCTTGACCTTACCATGGTCTGTCTTCAAACACTGCTATACCTACTTTACAAGTAATATATTAAGCTTGCAGCATTATTTTTATCTTCCTTTCCTATCCTTTGTTAATATTATTGTCATTTATTTTTCACTCCTCTAAATATTATAAACCCCACCTCAGATATTTATTAGCTTTGTATACATAGTCACTAGCATTTGAAGAAATTGAAAACATGGGGAGGAGGTCTTCAATATTTCTGTCTTATAGTTGCCATTTCCGGTGCTCTTGAGTCTGTCCTGGGGACCTGGTTTGTAAGTGATCCCCTCCTTCAGACAGACAGCGCCTTCCGCGTTTCCTGTACTACGTGGTGAGGAGTTTTCTTAGCTTTGGGCTTTATCTCACTTTCATTTGGAGGATATTTTGCTCATTTAGAATCTTGATTAACAGAGATTTATTTTTCTTTCAGTATTTAAGAAACATTACCACTTGCCTTCTGGCTTGTGTTGTTTCCACTGATGCCAATGGTAATTTTTATCTCTGCCCCTGACACATGTGTACTTCCCCGTGCCCCAGGCCACTTTTGAAACGTTTCTCACTTCTTTGCAGGAATTTTATTATCTTGTGCCTCTGTGTGATTTTCTTTCTATTTGTTCTGTTTGAGGTTCATTTGGTTTCTTGGCCTTGTGTTTTTATAGTATTCCTCAAGTTAGAAAAAAATGTGGCATGTTTCTTTTCAAGTATTTTTTTATTCTTCACTCCTCTTGTCCTCCCAATTTGCACACTTATTAGATTTTTTTTTTACATTATCACCGAAAATCTGCTTTTCCTTTTAGTCTTTTTCTCTCTCTCTACTTCAGGTGGACAGCTTCTGCTGTTACGTGTTCGAGTTCACAGATCTTTGCTTTGGGGGTGTTAATTCTCTTAGGCGCGTCCGTTCAGGTTTTCCTTTCAGACATTCTGTTTTTCATTTCCACAAGTTCTATTTGGCTCCCTTCTTATCTTTCCTGTCTATCTTATGTTTCTATTTCTATTTAAATGTTCATTCATACCAATTTTTATCATTTCTGAGTTGGCTTCCATTCATCATTTTTCCCTCCTAATTATGGGTCATAGTTTTTTGTTTTCTTTGGATGTTGAACATACTTTGATTGATTTAGAGTATTTATTTTCTTGACTTCATTGTTTTCCTTTAAAAAGTGTTTTTTTTTTTTTTTTCTAGCAGCATTTAAATTAGTTGTGGATTAGCTTGATTCGTTTAAGTCCTGTGGAGTTACTAAGCCTTACTGGGCCAGGCCTTGGGTAACCAGTTTAACTCTACTAACTCTACTCGTAAGGTGTGGCTTTGCCGGGGTCTCCACTGACTGGGCCAGCTGACCAAGTTGGTCTTTTGTGGAGAACAGACTGAGTCCTAACCCTGCGCCCTCCAGTAGTTGCTCAGCCTCTAGTTCCTAGAAATACATTCTTTCCCCATTAGTTGTTTTCTTCCAGCTTTATGGTATTGCATCCTGGATTCAGTAGATTTTTGGAGATTTCACTTCATTTCCCCCTTTGCTAGGGCTCTCCGACCTGTGGATTCTAGTTCCCACGGTCTCCCTAGATTCTGATCTTAGTGCTTTAGCTTCTGAGGAAAGCTGCGTTTAGTCCCATCTCCCCGTGTGGTGGTCCCAGAACGTGGCCCAGAATGAAATCCAGATCGGTCACGCACACCTTGCTGCTTCCTTCTCCAGAGACCAAATCTTATCATGGCTCTTGCCCAGCGTCTGAAGGCGTTTGTTCAGTATATTTTGTACAAATGTGTGTTGTCTACTGTAGAAAGGTGCTTCCAACCCTAGCTCTTCAGTCATGACTACAAGTTTGAGCTGCCTATTAATTTTGATTTTTCTCAAAATCAAATTTAATATGCCCCCAGAAACATATCATAAAACAGTTTTTCCACAGCCTACCATATGTATTATTTTTTTTTTCTAATCCACCTTCTGCTTCCCACCACCTGCCAAAATATTTGGCCTTCAATGTTGTAATAAATACCAGAAACTGAAAGTATTTCCCAACATGTAGCAGGATTTTAAATAGAAGATATGTTTTCTGAGCTACTCCATCATTACTCTGCCCCAGGTCCTCTGCAGAAGCCATTTTGGCCTTTAATTGGGAGTCACCCCATTCCTTTACTGGATGTCTCACATTTTCATTTCCTTCTCTTTTCCTGCAGTGGTTCGTGGTGTATCATCCCAAGTTTAGTTAAGGTTATTCTTTCACTTTATTATACACAAATGAGTCTGGTTGTTATAATCTATCTGAACACTACTTTTTATTCAGTGTCACCTATAGCGCTGTGGTTTTAATTTTTGGTAGGGAATGGTTTACTTTTCTACTCATGGAAAAACCCAAACTTCAGGTTTGACTACTTCACTAAGCCATCTAGTACAGTGCACGCCATTGTAGTACAAAGTGTTTTCCTATTCGTCCTTTCTGTATTTTATTTATGTGTATACATCGTAGTAATAATATTTTTGAATATGTACAGTAGCCCCCATTATCTGTGGGATGTATGTTCTAAGACACTTCATAGATGCATGATACTTTGGATGTACCAAACTCTATAACCTGAAGCCTTTTGCATCTTAATTAAACATTTATCTATTACATACTCTGGCCATAACTTTTCTAATTAAAATACAACAGCAAAATAAGCATGAACTGATTTTTCCTTCCTCACAATTTCATAGGTGGAGGATGTGTTCTTACTGCAGACCTTAACAACCTCCGCATGTACATACGAGTCTTCAGTTTATGAAAAAAATATATACACATTGCACAAGCACTGTAGTACCGCAATCGTCCTTCCGTTAACAGAGACTGGTAGGAGGTAGGGTTTGCAGCCTGAGTAGCGTGAGCGCCAGGGAGATTCACACCCACAGGGACTAAGTGAGAGGCTGTGAGATTTCTTTATCCTACCCAGAAGGGTGAAAAATTCAAAACTGATGAACAGCGTTTTCTTCTGGGATTTCCACTTAAAATGTTCAGATTGCAATAGACAATGGGTAACTGAAACTGTGGAACGGGAAGCCAAACTAAAAGAAACAACTGGGCTAGAAACCTTGTACTATTTGTGACTTCTCTTGCTGCGCAGTAACAGGGACACCCGAAATACTGGCTCAAAGAGAGCAGTGAGACTTACAGGGTCGAAAACCCTTAACTTACATCTTTAGTACAACTTGCTAACTGCTTTCCGTGTCTGGAACATTGTCCTGTTCGAAACATAACAGTAAAGTGAATGTTGCCTATGTCTTTGAGGAGTTTACCCCTTAATTGTAGCAACAACCTGCAGCTTTGTGAACATAGAGCTCCTGTCTGTTTTATTCACAGTAATATTCCTTTTTCTAGAACCCTTACTGACACAGAGAGAGTGGCCAATGTTTGCACACTGAATGAATGGAAATAGGTTTCCAAGTAGCTTAAAAATAAAAGGCAATTTGTCAAGAGCGACCTCGGAGTGTACACAGGGATCTAGATGTCTGGAGACATCTAGAAGAGGGAACTATTAGACCTCAAGTAGAGAAGACGCCTTCTCCTCCAGGAGAAGAGGCCTTTTAACTTAACCCACATTGCACAAATCGGATTGGAAAGAAGCAGGTGACAAAGACATTCCAAAGTGAGGCAGCTAGCAGAGGGCACAAGTGCGGATTACACAGCTTATTGGAAGGCCGACTGGGACTCGAGTTATGTGGGCCTTGGTTATCGCACTTGAGATGAGAGGACAAAGGCTGGGAGCTCAGAGCTGCCCAGGAGCAGCTGCGCTGCAAACCGAGGCTCGTTCCTGGCGGAGCGAACAAGACACAGCAGGAAGATGGAGCCAACTCCCAGGTGGCGGGGACAGTCTGATGTCTGGGGACAGATGCTAAGCTAGAGCACTGTCTCATATCCCAGTGCCCACAGGACACCTCGTTCAGAAACCGGAAAACCTCAGAATGGCGTTGTTAGTTTTAATACCCTGTAACTGCAGTGGAGAGACAAAGAGAAACAAGGTGGTGTTTATATCACATATAAGCTTAGGAAAAAAACTAAATATGGTGTTTGAAATAAAAGAAGAACAAGATGGGATAATAAGGAGTCATTCTAATCACCTAAACATTTTCTCCATCATAAATGCTTTTTTCAGTTTTTATTTTTTATTAGTACACATTTGCAGTACATAATGCTTACATTCCTTGCAGGGAGTTGGTACATGCACACAACACATCTTAACTATTTCTTCATCCCCTCCCCCTGCTCTTCCATATCCCCTCCCTCCAACTCTTGGTCCCCTTCCTTTTTGCAAGAGATCTATCTATTTCTTATTATCTATCTTATTTTGCTATTTATTTATATTTAGGATTTCTCATATAAGAGAAACCATGCATTGTTTAAGCTTGTGTGTCTGATTTATTTCATTTAAATGTATGGCCTTAAGGTGATTTTATTTTGGTACAAATGATTCAAGTTTAACCTTCTTTATGACACAGTAATATTCCACTACACATAAAGACCACCTTTTCTTTATCTACTCATCTGTTGATGGACATACAGTCTATTTCCAAAATTTAGCTTTTATGAATTGTGCTGCTATAAACATGGGTATGTATAGATCACTATAATATAAAGTCTTTAAGTCTTTCAAGAAGATACATAGCAGGGGACCACCTGGGTCAAACGGCATTTCTAGTTTAAGTTTGTGAGGAATCTCCACACTGATTTCCCTAGGGGTTGTACTGATTTACATTCCCACAAACAAAGTAGTGGGTTTCCTTTCCCCCTGCAGCTTCACCAGCACTTGTTGTTATTTGATTTCTTGATGGTAGCCATTCTTTCTGGAGGAAGACAGAATCTCAGTGATGTTTTAATTTGCATTTCTCTAATGGCCAGTGAGGTTGAACATTTTTCATGTATTTATTGGCCATTTGTACTTCTTCTGAGAAGTGTCTGCCCATTTCAGTTGCCCATTTTTTGACATGGTCTTTTGTTTTGGGGGGGGGTCTAATTTTTTGAGTTCTTTATATATTCTAGATATTACTTCTCTGTCTGAGAAATAGCTGGCGAGAATTTTTTCCATTCTGAAGGCTGTCTCTTCCCTCTGTTGGTCGTTTCCTTTGCTACACAGAAGCTTCTTTTTTTGTTCTTTTTTTCTTTTTTTTTAATGCGGGTACTGGGAGTCAAACTCGGGACCTCGCGCTTGCCAGGCAGGCACTTATGCCGCTGAGCCATCTCACCGGCCCCTGTACAGAAGCTTTTAAATTTGATATGAACCCGTGTGTTGATTCTTAGTATTCTTTCTTGTGCCACTGGGGTTCGCTCAGAAAGTCCTTGCCTATGCCTATGACTCCAAGAGTTTTACCTATTTTATCTTGCAGCAGATTAAGTGCTTCTGTTGCAACATTTACATTTTTGATCCATTCTGATCAAAAATCAGCTTAGTACACGGCGAGAGCTATAGATCTAAACACTTTTAACAGCACCCTGGGCACAAGGTGCCAAAACAAGGCAAAGTCACAGTCATGTAAACTTCAAGACGCCTCTGCTCAGAGTTTCCTGTCTACAGGAGAACGGACCCAGAGAGGATGACTTTTGCAACTAATAAAAACCATCTGAAAGGATGCGATCACCACACGAAGAATGTAACTGGATGCAGTTGCTGTTTTTAATCTTCCAGGTGCCTTAGAACTTCTCAGGACTCGAGACTCGAGGTTTCTCATTTGTTTGGAGTAATTAATTCCATACACTTTGCAGTTACCTGCAGGAAAAGGAACTTTAAACCATAGAGAAGTTTCAGGTACACCTCCCTGGGAGCTGAAGACTCATTCAGTATCTTAGGCTGTCTCCGTGACAACAGCCGATGCCATTTTACATACTAAAAGCAGGGGCGGCAAGAGGAAGTCTCCTTTCCCAGACTCGCCTTGAGCTGACACACAGAGGCTGGAGAGCGGGTAAGAATTTGCATTGGTCAGAAGACGAAGAGGTCTGAAATCGTGTGGTGTAACAGTGGATTCCGGCTCACACCAAAGAACCCATAAGTCTCTCCCACTGCCTATGAAAATAGTGACCAGTTTACTCCCAAAGATTAAAAGAGCCACGGCATGAAACAACCCCTCTGTTCCTCTCAGTGTACTTATTTGCTTGAGCCAGAATATCCCATCAGTCAGAATTCCAGGCAGTGCTTCAAATGGGCAAAGTCACTCAACGTTCCTCTATTTTGACAAGGCCTTGGGCTTTTCCTCTAAGAGGAGTGTGATTTTTGTTTTCATTCTTTCTCATCTAAATTATATCTTTCTTCCAGTTAGTGTCTCCTGTTTTAGCTGTGGTAACCAGGCATAAAGCCTCTCCCAAACTGGGAGGTGGAAGGGTCTTACTAAGAATTTTTATTTCTTCTGAAACTAGATAAATAAAAATTGAGCACTGAGTATGCAAGAGAAATGACCAGCATCCTGTGAATAGAAGACTCAATTCAAATTCCCTTTGGCAATTGAGATATTCACTCTAACAAAGCTTACTCCAGCGTACTGGTTTGGTTTTGAATTAATTCATTTGTGGAAGATTAAGATCATGATAGAAGTATAATAGTAATAACATGATAAATAGCTAGGGAATAATATCTTCCAACATTTCTGTAACATCCTTTCCAGTTTGAAAGGAACAGTGAATAGAATTGTTAATTAATGTCAAATCAGAGCAGGAAAGTGTAACATCCAAAATTTGAAATAACTGTGGATTTGTAAAGTGCAACCTCAACAAAGCATTATAGGTGCCATGAATCAAGTTCTTTATCGTGACCATAAAATTTTTTATACCATAAAATTATAAGTAACAAAAATATGTAATGTTTCTTGAGCACTTATGATGAGCTAAATACCTTTCACTGACTTTTCTCTATTAATTTTCACTGTCTTTTTATTACATACTCCTGTTCAGTTTTAAACACAGAAACTGAGCCCTAGACAGGTGAAACACAAGAGGTTATCAAAAGTATGGTTAATGTTTAATTTTTAAAAACTTCAGTAAAAGACGCATGCCAAGAACGGTAGGTTAGTGTGTTCAAAGTGAGGGGGCATGGTTGAGGGGCATTCATGACACTGTGTTTTTTACTATAACAATTTTTAAAAAATTTAAACACTCACTACATTTTACCACACCCTATTGATCAGTAATTTCCAGCAATTTCTGTCAAATAAAATCATGATCATGTGTCCTCATCCACCTTATTCACCGGATCTGATGCTGTGTGACTTTCGGCTCTTCCCCAAGTCAAAATGACCATGAAGAGAATTGTTTTGAATTCAGCATATGGAGGCAGCAAGGACAGCGCGACTGAAGACTCTCAGGAAAGAGGACTCCAGAGCTGCTTCAGAAACTGGCAGGAATGATGGGATAAGTGTGTTCAACACAAGTGGGAGGATTTTGAGGGAGATTCATGGCAATGCGCCTTTTACTTTAATAAATTTTTAAAAGCATAAGCATTCACCGTATTTTGTGCTCACTGCATAACTTGCCTAAGTGAAGGAGTGGGTGATGGGGCCGGGGCTCCCAGCCAACTCCTTGCTCCTGGGTACTGTTCTACTTTGCCTACTTTTCATCTATAATGATGAAATTACAGTTTCCAATCCCATCTCCTGCATACATGTTTTCAAAGGATCCCACTGTCTCTGTTATCATCTGTTTTACAGTTAAGACTACGTTTTTTCCAAGCAGGATTAAATACAACTTAAATGACTGAATGCACTGGGGAGACGCATTTTCTGATTTAACGTGAAGTTCTGGGGTCAGGCAGGAGGACAGGAGGCAGAGCCAGTGGGGTGGCAGCACCCTCCTGTTAGGAGACGGGAGCTCTCAGAAGCCCAAGCAGCCTTTTCCTGTGTTCTCTTGCCCAGATCTGTGTCACATGGCTAGATTGATGCAAGTGCAAGGGAGCCTGCAGAAGCAAGTGACAACTCTGGCTGTTTCTTCAGGTGGACATAGACAAGCAGTAAGGAGACGGAGACTGGCCAAGGGTTAGCCACTAATCAGCATCAGCCAAAAGTAACTATGCAGAAAGAAGGTGTCAGTCAGCTTTGGCTGCTGCAACAGAAATGCCACAAAACCAACAGCTTAGGCCACAGAAATTCGGCCCTCACAGTTCTAAAGGGTGCCAAGCCCAGGGTCAAGGTGCCAGCCACTTGGGTGGGTGTTTTAATCTTGAGGACCAAGGATTGAACCCAGGGCCTTTTCACTGAGCTACCCCAATCCTTTTCTATTTTGAAATTGGGGATTTGCTAAGTTGCTGATTTGTCCCAGCTGGGACAAATTGAATTGTGATCCTCCTGCCTCAGCCTCCCAGAGTGTAGAGATCACAGGCATGCGTCATCGCAGCCATTTGGGGAGGCTCCCTTCTGGGCTTGGACGTGGACACCTTGTACAGCCCCGCATGGTAAGCAGAGAGAGATCTTGTCCCTTCCTGTTTTCTAAAGCCCTTCATGAGGGCCCCTCTCTCAAACTTCTTCCACCTTCTAAATGCCATCACACTGGGAACATCCTGGAAACATACCCATACACACTGGGACTGACACGATAGTCAGTCCGGAGTGGAAAAGTTTCTGTGATCGGCGTATTATAGCTTTTATCAACCAGTAATAGAATTCTTAGAAAGCTTGTTTTTCAAAGACAGAATCTTGTGGCAAGCACAGAGGCCTTTGTTCTGGTAGCAGTTACTATGGGACACCTGTGTGCAGGTGTGCAGCTGGGCACACAGGTGAAGGATGCACAGCACACACCCAGGTCTCTTCCAAGGACACCGAGCAGACCGGGAGCGATGCAGGCTCACACGCAGATCACTGGCAGGCAGTGCGTGGTCCGTGCCGTGCAACAGCAGCAAGCGGCATGCAGCAGCTCCAGCGGCAGAAGCAGGTCCGTCTCACTGGGGAAAGAGTGTTGCTACGTAAAAAAGTGTGAGCCTACTTTGTAGAGTGCGAAAAGAGATCCTCAAGTAAACAGAGTTCTGATGGTAAAATTTCAGATACTATGGAAACTATGGACAAGAGAGAAAAACTTGCAGCACGGTCTAAATACCAAAAAGTGCCAGCTGAATAAGAAGGTGCCCTGGAGACACTTAAGCCCTGCTGCGTGGTCAGAATGGCAAGGAGCACAGGAATTCCCAGTGTCCACGGGAACGTGGGCCTTGTCGATAAGGCCTTGTGTTCACAGAGCACCACTGAGAACATTTGGGATCTTCCTCACCCTTAATCATCTCATCAGTTTGAGATTCTAGTGTGGTTGGGGGCTGAGAACTGTTTGGTGTGTTAGAGAAACATACCATTTTAATTGTGCTTAGAGACAGAGAGACTCAATGAGGGAGACTAATTAAGCAACATAAATAAACGAGGAGGTCTGCTTCGCCTCACGTCGTATCATTATGGCTCAAAATGAGCGCCTGAGTTTGTTAGGAATCAAAGAAGCAGCCAAGGCCTCTGGTTGAGGAATACAGCTAAGGGCTGCGTGGGACATAAAAGTGAAGAATTGGGGTAACGATGATATTATAATTATTATTATTGTGTGTTAGGATTATCATTAAAAACACTATTTATGGGGCATACATCGTGTGCTCTGGACATAATCCATGAACACATTCTATCAGTTTTTAAGTGTGTAATTCTCACGTTAAGCTGTGAGTGGATGTCTCCTTGCCTTTGTGTTATAAGTGATGAAAATAGAGCTCAGGGAGTCCATATGGTGTGGCCAAGCTGACATCACCCTCTCTGGATGCGCAGCGAGGGCTAACAGCAGTTCAGTGGCAGCTCTTGCTTCAGATCATAAGCTGTCAGCCACCCAAACCGTGTCTTTAACCACCACAAAAACTAATACTTCTGTGACCCAGAGAAAAGATTACTAAATTCTGATTTCATGGACATTTTGGCAGATTTCAGATCTGAACAGAATTCTCTTGGAAACCAGCAAAGAGCCTAAGTTTTTATGATATGAACTGTTCAAATGCACACGGAAAACTCTCTCTCAGTTGTGTGCGTTTATCGACACAGCTAACGGTACCCAGTGTGAATGTTGATTCCACAGCAGTGCAATGATGAGGATGCAGAATACCCATCTGCAGAGGCCGGCGTACTTTTCCTCTGATGGCCAGACAGTAACTACTTTCAGCTTGCAGGTCATAGAGTCTCCATCACAATTACTCACCTCTCTCATTCCATATGAAAAGCTGCCACAGAACATATATGAATGTGTGAGCAGGTTGTGTTCTAATAAAACTTCATTTACAGAACAAGCAGCAGTGGACTTGAGCCATGGTCTAAAATTCACCAATCATGGTGTCTGAGGGCTAAAATAGTTTCAAGTTATTGAGGAAGTTCTAATGGAGTGGCAAAACTACATATGTTGCCAGGTGTGGTGGCACATGCCTGTAATCTCAGGACTTGGGAGGCTGAGGCAGAAGGATTGCTGTGTGTTCAAGGCCAGCCTGGGCTACAAAGTGAGTTCAAGGCCATCCTGAACTGCATAGTGAAACCCTGTCCCAAAAAGACAAAAAAAAAAAAAAAAAAAGACAGAAAGAAAGAAAAAGAAAAAGATGTGTTTAAGTTGTAAGCAATACCTGAATCTCATTTTTACAAAAGGAGAGTGAACTTGATTTTGTTTTCACATTAGGTTATATTAATAAGAAAGGGATGTACTGTATGTTAAATGATAAATTAAGGAAGAATATCTAAATTGTCAGATTAACTAAACATGGGAAGGCACTTCAGTGGGGGATATTAGAACATAAAATAATGTTTAGAAGAACCAGAGTAAGGCTTAGTATCAGGCAGTCAATTGGTACATATTTAATGATCACTAGTACACAAGCCCTGTTGGAAAATTATAAAGATGGAAAAAAAGTAAGAGAGAAAAAAAAATATTAGAGTCAAATTCATTCAACATATGAGAACTGATTGTGTGACTATTTATTAAAATTATTTTGATAGAAAAATAAACTTTAGATATAGAAAAGAAGAAAATAAATCAGCCTTTATTGATTAAGATTTTTAACCACCTAAAATCATGGAATGGATGCATGGAACCTCTTAAAATTAGTTACACTTTGATTACTCTAGAGTTTTCTGAAGCAGACAACAAAATGCCTAAGATGTGCATGTATGTACATACCTAGACATGTGTGTGAACATCGCTCTTTTCTATTCTCTGTACAGTGCATAGAGTATACATGGTATATAGTATACATACACATATAATGCATAATATACGTAGTATATATATTGTGTGTGTAACCATGTTCGTCACCTTTCCACTTCCATAATGAACTATATGAGATAACCAGCTTATAAAGAGAAAACGTTTATTTTGGCTCACAGTTTGTAGGTTCCAGCCCATGATCCGTGGTCCCCTTGTTATGGGCCTGTACTGAAGCAGCACATCATGGTGAGAGCTGGTGGTGGAGAAAAACCACATTTCATGACCAGGAAGCAAAAAAGAAACAGGAAGAATCCCAGGTTTCACAATCCCCTGCAAGGCCACAGCCCATTACCTCACTTCCTCCCAGGAGGCCCGGCCTCCTAAAGGTGCCACCACCTCCAGTAACGCTCTGGGGACCAAGTTTTAATACATGACGATGGGGGGGGCCTCCACAATCTGGACTAAAGCACGTAGCCATGTATGATGTATATATAACATATGTACTAAACACATACTTGTGTAGTACTTACGTAGAGAATAATATGTAATGTACAGATAATTAACATTTCCACATCAAAAGGCTTTAAAAAAAATAAAAAACCTTGATGAAGACAGCAGTGACTGGATTTGCAATGGAGACTTCAATTCAGCTGTACCTGTTCCTATCAGTCCTTCCCCATAGAAGGAGAAAAGTGAAGCCCACACCATGCTGTGCTCCAAATCATTTATCTTCTTTAAAACATAGCAAAGCCTTGAATTGGTAAACAAGACTTTTGTAAGCATGCATAAAGCATATGAAATATTTGGTGGCAAGGGATTCCCATTAGGCTGCCATGGGAGTTAATAAATCAAGAGGAACCACTTACCGAAACATTTTCATGGGTCCAGTGGAATTCTAAGCAAATATCAGGTTTAAGAATAAAAAGTCAGTTATATTTTCTACGTAATCTAATGTTCAAAGAAGTGTAAAAGATGCTTAAGTGTTAATATTTTATGTTTCCCTGCTCTCAGCAGTAAATGCAGCCCATTAAAAAGAATGCTAAGCCATAGCTGTTAGCTCTGGCCAGGGACCAAGGAAACACTGAACCTTCGCAGAGGGGGGTTAATTGCTACATGAAGAGGTAATTTATTAAGGAACACTGAGGCCCTGTACATTCCTCAACCTGACATCGAGCAGCAAGATCATATGTGAATATTACTTCTGATAACCAAGGCCTTTTCCAAAGTTGACCTCAGACCAGGCTAAGCTAAACACAAAAGGGAGGTGGGAGAGAAAGACAAAATTCCAGCACCATTTTTCTCTGTAGCTCGCATATAAACCTTTACGTTGTGCCCTCAAATCTGCCAGCCCCACCACCAGGAAAGTCTGCTCCTGCACAAGCCTTGTGGTGGCTGAGGAGAAGGCCTCAGGGCGGCCTCTGATGTTCTTTATCCATCCACCTTTGGGCTTCATGTTCTCCAGAGTGTCAAGTTAAACCTTCCCCACCGTGAGAAGGTGATGTTTTGGAAGCTTGGCTTTCCCCATCAAGTTGGCTTTCAGACCAACATCATGTGGCCCAATAGACATCAAGTACAGAAAGAGTCACGGCTCCACCCACCCCAGGCCAAGGGCCTCCCCTCTGTTGGTCTCCTTCTCTACCCCATGGTGCTGGCTCTGTCCCAAGCTTATGACGCTATCCGAGGTCAGGGATCTAGAAGCCAGCAGTCTCCAACCAAGTGACACTGCGAGGCGGCTCTGAGAAACTATTCCACCTAAGGAGCTGGCAGCCAGTTCTACTAGGTCCTCCAAAGACCGGAGAGCTGGAGTTTGTTCCACTCTTCTGCCTCTCTTTTAAAATTCTCTGGATGTTCATCGTCGTTGGAGGAAATCTCCCCTGAACAACAATAAAGGAAAAGCTGTGCTTTCTCTAAAAGGTCTCACTCTGATGCTTTGTCTATGTGGAGCGTGGTCCTCCAGGCTTCTGTGGCTAAGCCTGTTTATGTGGATCATTTTGCTCCTGGGCTAAGAAAGGTGACAGGGAAAGATAGAAGGCACATAGTGCATGGCCCAGCCTGGCCCTTGGAGGGCTCAGCACCACAGGACAGACAAAAGTCACCCGTGGAGAACAAAGAGCGAGTACAGCAACCGCCATAGGAGCAGAGAGAGACACCAGCAGAGTACATGGGTTTTTTCCTGCTTCCTTCACTTTTTATTTTCTCCCCATCAACACTTTTTCTGTCATTCAATGGCATCTTCTTCACCTTGATCTTCAGATGCCCAAAGCCATTCTCTGGCCCCTTTCCCACCACCAATCCTCGAAGGTCTTCATGACCGTTACGCCTCATACTTGCAGAGATCCCCCCGACACCCCACCTCTTCAGTGCCACTCAGCTTTTGAGAGGAAAAATGACAACTGAACTGGTTTCCTTCAAGGGACAGGTGAGTCAAGAATCCCTTACTTCCACCCTTCCTTCTCCTCCTAAACTCTTTAGATCGTTCGTTTCCTTTGAAATTTCCCATGGAAGGTGCAGATTTGAAACATTCTCTTCCGACCCAAGACTGTCCCCGGAAGACGTGTCGGATGGTAGGGTCACCACAGCTGAATCGGGAGAGACATTTCTTGGTTCCTTTGGCAGCATGAGCAGACATCCTCTTTCCACCCTCCTCTTTCCAGCTGGCTCCAAGTTCCTTTACTGCTCTGGGCTGGCTGCCGCTTAGAGCACGGTGTGCAGGCTGCAGCGTGTGGCGTGGCACTGTGGGGGAGAAATGAGGAGCCACTGTCTCCAGAGAGGGAGAGGAGTAGCGTGCTCTGGGAAAAGTGAGTGTGGCACTTGCTGCTTTCTGGCATACTGAGGGGACACGCTTGTCCCTTGCAGGCCCAAGGCAATGAAAGGCAGGAATGGCTCCTGCTAAGGGTGGGAGAGCAGCTTGGGTCTCCCAGGAGGCCCAGATGGGACACTTCTCCAACCCTCAAGGTACTTTTTGTTCTCTTCTTTCCAACTTCCATTAGGAACTTGAGATTCCTATGCTGGCTACACATAATTAATCCTAAGCATGGTATTTTGCATATGAAAACTCTTTTAGAAGTATTTTCTTTTAGTTTTTTCCACTCAGTTTTTAAAAATCATTATCCTTTTATCTCAGAGGTGCCCTTTTAATTGGATGAATCCATCACTTGATTAGAGCAGCCTCTATTCCAGATCATTTATTCATTTCGTTCTCCACCCTAGGCAGATTTTTTTTTTTTTTTTTGTGGGTACCAGGGGTCGACCTCAGGACCTGGCATGCCAGCAGGCGCCCGTGCCGCTGAGCGATATCACCAGCCCCTTTTTCGTATGTGGGTTCTGGGAGTCGAACTCGGGCCCTCGCGCTTGCCAGGCAGGCGCTTAAGCCGCTGAGCCATCTCACCGGCCCCACCCTAGGCAAATTTGAAGGTGATTAAAGATCATTACTAAGCTGATAGAATGAATTCAAACATCCATACACATAAACACAGATACACATTTCCAAGGCTCAGCCTTCTTTTTTTTTTTTTTTTTTTTTTTTTTTTTTCTTTTTTCTTTTTTTGGTCTGATTTTTGGAGAATGTCTGTGTTGGTTCTCATTTCCTGCAAATCCTCCCTTGAGGAGTATTTTATCTTTCCAGTGTTGAAGTTTATGTTGAAATTTATCTCCAAGGAATTATTTTGGTCATCAAGGTCAACACACCTCTTTTCTTTCTTAATCCCTTGTTTTCAATTTTCTTTCTAAGGAATTGGAAGAAAACACAGGCAGATGAGTTACTTAAGCAATCCCAGAACTTTGCCTGTCACCTGGACTGGGGCCAGCCACATGCAAAGGTCTCCACTTGCCAAAAACACACCAGGGACCTCTTAAGCAATCAAGAATTGCTGCATGTGTGCAAGAGCGAACATCTTGAACACAATAGAAATGTATAATTCAATTATCCTCTGTCTCCCCCGCGCCATCACCCTGGCATGTTGTCTTGTGGGACTCCAAGCTGGACACTTCACTGCTCCTCTGCTTGTGGACGGGTGGCGGGGTCACCCCCACACATGGAGGCGAATGGAAGGCTTGAGTCTGTGCTCGAGAAGCCCTGGGGAATTGAGAAAGAAGAGAAAGAGAAAACAACAGAAGAATCAGGGAGCTCAACAAAGGACAGGCCAAAATCAGGAAGAAGAGAGTAACAAAAGAAAACTAAAGAGAAATTCAACACTAGTTGATTTCTTTCGCTCCTGTAGTTCTCTTGAGGCTACTGATGGCATCCAGAGGGCCTGACCCCCCCCCCCCGCAAGGCTACTTTTATTCGCAAGATCTGAGAAGGACTTCTTCTTGCTGTTGGCATGTGTTCTATTAAAGGGGTGAGCTACCCCAGCCTTTCCCATGAGTGAGTATTCTGCCTAAAATATACAAGACATCATTCATTACTTGCATCTGATAGAAGAATTAGGGGGGTTTACCCCCAGCAGTTTTACTCACATTTCTTAGAGTGGGCCAGGTCATTTTCCATAAAAAAGAGTAGCTCTCAGCAGGAAAAAAATGTATAGAATGTGCTGAACTTGAGCACAGAGTATTTATACAATATGTTTTATCACCCATAGGCCTTACAGAGCTGGGCTTTCTCTAGGGATACACTGTTAATATTTCAACCTCTGTATTTGCCAAATGGAAACAAAGATTGTTTGAAAAGGTAAATACAGTGTGTCTTTCTTCCTAGCACAATGCAGAAACAGTGTGTTTAACTAGAATTACTATGAAAACTAAGAGCCTTTTACAAGATGTGGCGACATTATGCAAACGATTAATTCCAGTTAAGCCCTTTTCAGCACTGGGTGTTACGTAGGGGTCGTTCTATGGCAAGTGACAGAAACCTGACTCAAATGAAGGCAGAGGGAATTTACTGGTAGACAAAGAAACATCTCATGTTGTCAAGTGAAGTGCTGAGCAGCCAATTCACTGGAAGGATGGGATGGGGCTTACATTCACTATGTGAGCGAAAGACATTAGAAGCAAAAGAGGCCATGGTGCAGCGTTCCTGGTATGAGTTCTAGATGGGCGAGACTGTCTCCGAGTGAGAGAAACTCAATCAGAGGTCGTCAGGGTTGCAGGGTGGGGTGTGCAGAGTGAAAGGGGCTGGAGGATCCTTCCGGGAGTATAAGAATGTTCTCCATCTTAACTCAGATGTGGCTACACGAATGCATGTATTTGTTGGAAGCCTTGGACCTGCACACTTGAAGTGTAAGCATTGCATTTCATGTGAATCACATCTCCATCAAAGTTGAATTTATTTTATAAAGTGCATCTTAGAAGTTTCAGGTAAGCATCCAATGAAGCCAGCCTCATCAAAGCACTTTTTACTATGAATCGGTGCACAGATAATGGTTTTCTATTCTGTGTAATGGAGTCTGGCTCCCTTGTTTAGTTAAATTGGGATGCTAATACGGCTAAATGGGGGTCGGACTCCACCCCTACACCTTCTTCGGACAGGTCTTCTCTTTTCTGCTCCCACTATAAGTGTTCAACTAACCAGTCCCAGGTGATCAGGCTTTTAGAGTTATGCCAGCTCTTGGGGGCACTTCAAGCCCTCAGATCTGCAGGGGAGACACAGAATTGCAACAGGAACATAGTGCACACGTCCCACAAGCCACCACGAAAGCCCTTCCCTGTGAAGGAATGTAAGCTTCCCTGAGCTTGGTAAGTCCAGCTTCCTATGTGTCCAGCTATTTATTTGTAAACTGCCTCAGAAGCTGCGGGTTCGGGCAGCAATGGCGTGTTCTCCTGGCTCCGTGGGTTGGCTGGGCTCTGACGGGCCCTTTTCCACAGTGTCCGCTGAGGTCATCTGTGTGGCCACACTCAGCCAGGAGCTCAGTGTGGCTGGAACAACCAAAGTCATGGACTCACGAGCAGCCACAGTGGCAGGAGCTGGCTGGGCTTCTTTAGCTCCACGTAGGAGTCCAACGCAAGCTTCTCGAAGGGACATCTAGATACCAAGAGGAGGAAAGCAGCAGTCGCCCATCCTCCCAAGACCTGTTCTCAGAAGTCCCTGAGAATCACTTCCAGGCCCACAGTCACGGAGTCAGACTCTGCCTCTTGATGGGAAGGATGCTGTCCACGCCAAGGGGTGGCAGCATTGTTGGTAGAGGTCTTTGGCAACCATTAATCATACACTTGCTTCCATTTCTCCCATCCATTATAAAAAACTAAGCTCCAGTGAGTCAGCCAGAAAGAAGGAGGCTTCCAAGTGAGGGATTTATGTGTTCATGAATGCGTTCACTGAAATAATAAGCACAAATAGCAGTCATCTATGTGCCCAGACCACTGAACATGAGAAACACCAGACAAAATCTACCCTAACCCAGTGTCTGGAGCCACAGGCTCAACAGAGCCAATCACGCCATCACCAAATCATGTGAAACATTGCTCCCAGCAACCTAGAGTTTGAAGAAACAATAGAATACTTTGAAGACCAGCTGGCTTTCTCTGGCTCTAAGAGGGGCTCCCTTACATTCCTGTCAGCTAGATTATAGTCTTTTGTCTTTTCAGAGAAGACTAAGAAATAGAGTAGATAAATAAAGACAAATGGCCATTCGTGTAAATTAAGGCAAGATCCTTTGGAATATGGCTAGAGCTCATTTTTATTCCATTATTCATTCCACTGTGGTCCCTTATCCAGTTCATTCCCTAAAAATAAGAACTTGCTCTCTGCTACCTCCCTGATACACAGAAGCACCCCATCCCCTACCATCTCTTTAGGCTTCATAACATTTGGGTCCTGCCATCCTGTCCTCACAGGCTGGAACTCAGTCCCCAGGAAGACTGGGCTGGGAAGAGGCATGAAGCCCCAGAGAAGGGATGTGGAGCCAAGATAAGATGACCTTGAGCTTCCCGGGTCCAGTGCCCTCATCGGCAGGCTGAGGGTCCCAAGTCACCCCCTGCTGTTTCTGCCAGATTTCTTCTACCAGTTTCACTCCTTTAAACCAAATGCACCTTCTAGAACCCCATCCCTCAAAGGATTAAGCCATCCGCAAAGGGATGTTAGGGATGGAAAGCAGCCCCTCCAAGAGACACTTCCCTCTCCAAGGGATGCTTGCGATTTGAAGTTCAGGGGAAGTAAGGGATCCTGAAAGATCAGGCTACCGGGGAAGAAGCTGCGGGAGGCTGAGCTCTCACCCTGGTGCTCCCCAGACTTGGAGTCATGTGGCTTCTCTCTGTGCTTCGAGTCGCCTTGGCTACTCCACACCTTCCGCTCATTCTCTTCTGGCAACTTTGTTTTTAAAGGTTGGTGAGTGGATGTCAAGGGATGCATCAGAGGCGACCCTTCGTCCCTGAGGAAGCAGGTCATTGAAATTCTCTCCTTTGAGTGAGAGCTCTCTCTACAGGACTTGGAGTTCTGGGAATTGAACAAACCCAAGAGCATGAGGGGCAGGTGAGGTCAAGGTCCCTGCTGTACTGCGTGGCTGGGACTATACCGACTGTTTCTATGGGCTTCCTTACATAACATGGAGCACAGGAATAAGGACAAGGTGTGATATTCTGGAAATTCAAGGAAGCCCAGCCCGGGAGTCTCCTGGGTGGAGTGCATCAGCCTGTCCTGAGCCAGAAATGGGGCCTCGGGGGATTTCTTGCGGAAATCATATTTGAGAATTCGAACAGAGAAGCAGCCAAACCCCAGAGGCTGAACGGGCATCACTCCTTTGGGCTGGGGACATCACAGCCACAGCAATGGCTCACTGGTCGTTGTTAGGACTAGAAATGACCTCGGGTGGGCTTCCTGCCTCGGATCTGTTACTATTTCTGACCTGTCCATAACGTAAGGTAACAAGGGGTGGCTCAACAACAGGGGGCTTCCCGGAGGACGAGCGCCGGAGGACTTTCCCAAGCCTGTAACAAACTTTCCTTCTGCTGTCTGCCTCCAGCAGGCGAGAGTCATTGTCCCCAAGCAGCCTGAGAAGCTGGCAGAGGGAAAGAGTGGCACCGCTTCAAAGGCTTTGCTATTCCTCGAGCTGCATGGTCAGTATAAATAGACCGTGTTTTAAAAGGTGAGCCCCAAAACCCCAAAAGGTAGAAAAATAGAGAAGCTAAAAATAAATGATTAAAAGAGAAAAGTTCCTGTAATTTCAGGTCTCAAATGCAAGGCTGAGCAATCAAGGAAAGTATTTGTACTGCCTCGTCAATATTTTTCCTGGATGCGGAGGTAAAGAGCCCTTCTGCAGATCCTTGCACATGGATCTCTATCTGACCACAGAAAAACTTCACCCCAAGAACAAGCAAACAGGAACTCTGTGGCCTCGCGTTCCCCACAAATGTGTAAATAGGCGGATGTATATTAAGAAGGTGCAGTGCACAGGACAGACAATTTGGCCTATTGGAGAAGTCTTTCCCCTCCGTACAACCTTTCACACTAAATTTTCTGTGTACTTAAAAGAAGCCCTGCTGGCCCAGGATGATCTCCTTCCTATTTTCGGCACCATTTGTCCTCTTTCAATTTAGTGCGCCTGCTCAGCAGCCATGCCGGAAAACCCAAAGGCTTGTTCTTTTCCTAACCTGGGTCCTTGTTTATTTACCCTGTTGGTGAAAGACTCGCCTGCTTTTATCTCTTCTGAATCAGTGGCCAGGTGAAGCAGGGGCTCAAAATGCTGAACAGAGTAGAAAAGGGGGGAAACTGATCCTGAGGGCCATGCGGCACACTTACTCCCCGGGCTCCCTGTCGCTGGGTTTTACGAGGAGTTTGCTCAGGGCCCTGTGGCCCAGCAAGGGGACGCACGTGGCTTGTTGGGCTGGTGGCTGTCATTAATGGGGCAAACATCCCCTGGCTGATCTAGGGACCAGGCAGATCAATCACTGGGACAACAGGCACCCCCGCAGGCATCCCCGCAGGCACCTCCACAGGCATCCCCGCAGGCACCTCCACAGGCATCCCCGCAGGCACCCCCGCAGGCATCCCCGCAGGCACCCCCGCAGGCATCCCTCCACAGGCACCCCCGCAGGCACCTCCGCAGGCATCCCCGCAGGCACCCCCGCAGGCACCCCCTCAGGCATCCCCGCAGGCACCTCCACAGGCACCTCCGCAGGCATCCCCGCAGTAGATTCATGGTTATGTGGTGCTGGGCAGAAAGCAAGGGCTGGGCGTTATCAGGGGACTCGGATCACCCAGCAGCTGCCCGTACATCACTCTGAAGTCCAAGGACACAGAATGTGCCTTCCTGCCAGACCTCCCAACAGGGCTTCCACCTGGGCGTGGCCAGTGTTGTGGCGGCGGCCTTAACAGCAGGAAAGCCCTGCTCCAAAAAGTTGTTGAACCAGGGTCTCCCCTCACCTGGGAGCCTCTGGCAGAAAAAGCCTGAAAGATCCCTTGAACCCTGGGAGTGTGCCATAAGGAAAAAATACTTTCCATGAAAAAAAAGGTAAAATTGTTCTTGTTGAGTTTGCGCAACTTCTGACTTCACCTAAGTGCCAAAAACTTCCAATTAATCCAGTCAAAAAACCATTCAGCGATATTTCAGGAAATGGCTCTTAAAAGAGCAAATGGAAAATTTATCCCAAAGAGTTGTGTGGGTTGAAAATACTAAATGTTCTAAGAAGGCGTTAGATAAATCATTTATTGACCCAGCTAAAATAGCTTATCATGGAAAAGCTAGTGTGTTCTAAAAGCACCCAGGAACAGACTAACTCAAAAGGAACAACTGCCACATTTTGGTACAGAATGGCTCGAGGAGGCAGAATACAAAGATAAATGTGATTCTCGATATTTCTTAATTTGATGAAATGCGAGTAAAATGACTAAGCAGCCAACTGAGTGTGCCTCTGTCATGTCAATGTAGTCTCATTTTGATTTTTGTCAGGAAATATTTGAGATGACTGCACCGTGGACCAGTTTGTCGTCACCATTTGACACATCTGTAACATGTCTTTCTCCAGAAAGGCAATAAACAGTAAGCGGATGACAGCAGAACTGTTTTCCCACAGCGTCTGGAGTCTGGTCCTGTTTATCGTTCTATAGCGAGGGAAGTCAGTGCATTTCTGTGCTTGCAGCTTCCGGATGCCGCACTCTGAAATGCTGTCTGCTGTCCGGATGTGCTGCTCGTGTTTCGAGGAGAGGCAGCTTTGCCAGGTCTACGAACTCCTTGACGGAAGACATCAGTCCGCAGATGCTTCCTTTGGGGGCACTTGGGCTCCCGTGGTTGTGCTCTGTGACCAGGGCTCTAGGCAATGGGACCATCTCCCAGAGCTTCGGGGTGCTGGAGCAAAGGACGAGGGCTCTAAGTCAGGGGTGGACAAAGCCAGCTCCATCACTGGGTCAGAGCTGATGCCTGCCCTGTACAAGATTCGGGGCCAGGGTAAGGTTAGCATCCCCGCTTGTGGGGAACACGAGAACTGGAATCTGGGGACAAAGTAGGAACCCTGACAAATCACACTAAGCCATGAGAGAAGCCTGCTTGGAGGAGTGCATGGTGCATCCTTAACTAGCAACATTTCTCCCTGCACCAAGTACAGCCTGAGCTACAAAGTCCTGAACCTCTCTATCTTCAGATCTCTCCACACCAAGCACCGAGAATTACGGACACTGGGAGGCTCTTCCATCTGAAGCTGTGTAAAGCTGCATGTGTACCATAAAATACAGCAAGGCAGGCTAGGAATGCAAAGAATAAAAACCATAAAAAGCACGTTCTTAAGTCATAAAGAATTAAATTAGACAACAATCACAGAAATAGTCAAATAATTTTAAAACCCTTTATGGATTTGGAAATAAAAGAACACACTTCTAAATAACCCATGATTTAAAGGGGAGGTTTGAGAGAAATTTTGAAATACTTTAAACTGAGAGGAAAAAACTAAACTACAATGTAACAGAAATTTTTAAAAGCAGCTAATGAAACAATTATGATTTTCTAAAGTAAGGAATATAAAGAGATGCTTCCCTTGACCCCTCAAACATTCACGGAATAACACAGAAATACTCCGAGTAATTTTACAACAATCAGATGAAATATGTCAACTGATTCCTACCAAAATTTATTAAAGAAGAAATAAATAGCCTGATTATTCCCGCCTCCACTATAGAAATTGAACTCGTAGTTCAAAACTTTTACCCAAAGAAAAACACCAACCTTGTGTCATTCTACTGGTTAATTCATCAGAATTTAATAAAGAAATAATACCAATTCCAAACAACCTGTATTGAAAAATAGAAAGGAAAGAAACACTCCCCATTTTATAAGACTATTACTGCCTTAATATCAAAACCAAAGGTATTATAAGAAATGCAAATTACAGGCCAATATCTCTTACGGACACAGACACAAAAACCTTCCAGAAATATTAGCAAATAAAGTCCAGCAACACATAAAACAGTTAAATGGCACAACCGAGTAGTTTTTATTGTAAGACTAGAAGATTGGTTCAACATTTAAAAATCAGTGGATGTAACGTGACTCACTGCGGCCACACCTAGCTTTATTGCACATTGCTTTATTGCATTTTGCAGATTCTACGCATTTTGCAAATTGAAGGTTTGCAGCAACTCTTCATCAAACAAGTTCATTGGCACCATTTTTCCAACAGCTGTGTCTCTTCGTAACATTTTAGCCATTCTCACAATTTCAAGCACTCTCAAGATTACTGTATATGTTACAGTGATCAGCAATCCATGACCTTTGAAATTAGCATTGTAACTTTGGCGGGACACCATGAACTACTGCTCAGGTAACGTGGCAAATGTAATCAATAAGTGTTCTGACTGTTTCCCCTTATCTTTGCCTCCTTAGGTCTCCCTATTCCCTGAATATTGAAGTTGGGCCAATTTGTAACCCTGCAAATTACCCTAGTGGAAGGAAAAGTCACCTCTGTCTCCCTTTAAACTGAAAGTTAAATGTGGCTGGGCTGAGGCAAGCTGAAAGCAAAGACACCTGCACCAAACCATTCACAAGCTCTGGATCAAAGGGGAAGAACTAAAAAAGAACACACAGGGGACCACAGATGATAAGAACACAGAACACCCTTGTTATCGACATGGAAAAGGCTTCAGTGGTCTGCATAGAAGATCAAACCAGCCATAACCTCCCCTTAAGCAAAACCTAATCCAGATTAAGTCTCCATCTTCCATCAGTTTCACGAAGGCTGAGTGGGGCTACAAACCTGCAGAAGAAAATCTTGAAGCCTGCAGAGGTTGATCATGATATTCAAAGAAAGAAGCCATGTCCATTGCATAAGAGTGCAGGGTAGGGCAGCAGATACTGATGGAGAACCATAGAGCTACGAGGAAGGTCCAGCTCAGGTCAGTGATGAAGATGGCCATGCTTAGCAGTAGATCTCAGTGTAGATGAAAGTGCCTTCTTTGGAAGAAAATGTATCTAGGATTTTCATAGCTAGAGAAGAGAAATCAATGCCTTGATCTCAAAGCTCCAAGAACAAGCCGACTCTCCTATTACAACCCAGTGCAACTGGTGACTTTCAGGTAAAGCCAGTGATGGTTTCCCATTACAAAATCTTAGCACCCTAGGACTAAGTTACACTCAGCCTCCTCTTCCTGTGCTCCAAAGTGGAACAACACCTGGATGGCAGCACGTTGGTTTAAAACATGGTTCACTGAGTATTTTATTTTATTATTTTTTTTTTGTGGGTACCGGGGGGTCGACCTCAGGACCTCGCGCGCCAGCAGGCACCCGTGCTGCTGAGTGATATCACAGGCCCCTTTTTCGTATGTGGGTTCCGGGAGTCGAACTCGGGCCTTCGCGCTTGCCGGGCAAGCGCTTAAGCTGCTGAGCCATCTCACCGGCCCCCTCACTGAGTATTTTAAATCCATTGTTGTTACCAGTGCTCAAAAGAATAATAGTTTCCTTTCAAAATATTATTGCTCCCTCACAATTCACTGAATCACCCAAGAGCTCTGAGGGAGATGTACAATGAGATTAATGATTCACTCTTGCCTTCTAATGCAATATCTATTGTGTAGCCCATGGATCAAGGACTAATTTTGACTTTCAAGCCTTATTATTTAAGAAATATATTTTGTAAGAATTTATCTGCCATAAGGATTCCTCTGCTGGATCTGGACAAAGTAAATTGAAAATTTTGTGCAAAGGATTGGCCATTGTAGGTACAATTAAGAATATTCGTGATTCATAAAATACCTCTTTTATCGCAACCCATAAAGATACTCAGGAAAGAGGACTTCCAGAACTGCTTCGGAAAGTGTCAAGAATGATTGGATAAGTGTGTTCAAAGAGAGGGAGAATATTTTAAGGGGAATTAATGGCAATTGTCTTTTACTGCAATGATTTTTTTTTTTTTTGTGGGTACCGGGGGGTCGACCTCAGGACCTCGTGCGCCAGCAGGCGCCCATGCCGCTGAGCGATATCACCGGCCCCTTTTTCGTATGTGGGTTCTGGGAGTCGAACTCACGCTTGCCGGGCAGGCGCTTAAGCCGCTGAGCCATCTCACCGGCCCCTGCAATGATTTTTTAAATTTAAACTTTATTCATGGTATCTTTGATCATATGTCATATATAAGGAACTCTTCAAAACTCAACAAGAAAATAACTCAATTAAAAGTAGGCAAAAAACATATACAAAACACTTTATGAAAGCAGATAAATGGATAGTGACTTAATTACTTTTCTCATACACCCAATGTTAAAGGAGGAAAAGTTTATTGTAACTCACAGTTTGTGGAAGTTTCAGTTTACAGTTGGCTGCCTCCAAGACAGGGTGGCATGGCAGAGGAGAAACAGTTCATGGCAGGCAGAAGGCAGCAAGCAGCAAGAGGCAATAGTTACTCCCTTTCTGTCCCTAAATTCTATTCAGGCTACCTGCCTTTAGGGCAGGTACCACTCATACCCAGGGAGTCCTTCTCATTATCCACTCCCAGAACTATGCCAATCAGTAGACTAATATATTAATCACACGCCCTTGATCCCAGCATCTCAAACTATACATCCAGCCATCTGAAAAGCCCCATCTATGACTGCATGATGCTTTGGGGGGACACCTAGTCACAAGCCATAACAGATGGCAACTAAGTATCATTAATTATTAGGGAAATGTAAATTAAAACCACAATTAGACATGGCTGCACACCTGTAAGAATGTCTAGTGTTTATTACCTGATGATTTGAATACTAACAAGAACAGAAAGCATTTGAAAGTCTCATACATTGCTGGTGGGAATGTATAATAGGACTGTTACTTCGCCATTTTGGTAGTTTTTTATAAACTTAAACATACATTTACCATATAATCCAAAAATCTGATTCAAAATAAATTAAAATCTGTTTTCATACAAAACTTTATGCAAATGTCCATAGCATATTTATTCATAATCACCCTAAACTCCAAGTAATCTCGATGTCTTCCAACTGGTGTGTAATCAGCTCTCACACATCCATGCCACAAGATACTGCTCAGCAATAAAAAGGAACAAACTACTGATTCCTGAAACCACATTTCTGAATCTTAAAATGCACTTTACACAGTGGGGGATAAAGGCCAAACCTAAAATACTACATAGAAAAATCTGTGTGATTGCATTAATAAAATCTCCTGAACAAGGCAGAATTCTAGGGAAAGAAAACAAGGCAGTGTTTTTATATGTGGGGAATGTGGAGAGGGACTGATTAGAAAAAAATCACAAAGATAGCTTTGGGGCTGATGAAATTGTTTTGTATCGTGACTATGAGGCGAATATGTAACCATGTTTCCTCAGAAGTTTGAGAGCTGCAAACTACAAAGAAAAAATTTTACTGGCTACAAACTTTTTAAAAATCAACCAGGAATGAGGGGGCAAATTGGAAAACAAGGTTCAAAAATGAATATAACTCTATTACAAAGGAATAGCATAAGTCCTCTAAAGTGGGTGAGGAAGGAAAGAAACTAACCTGAGTTATTCTGGAAAACAGTATTTTGGCTTAAACTAGTGCAAGACGAAAGACCCAAAGAATTATTCAACATTATCCTGGAGTAAGTAAATCTGCTTCTTTCAAGGGAGTAAGTCAGAAATGCTGAAACTAGTTTGTTTGTACTGTGGTTGAGCAAGTAAATAAATCCATTAGAGATAATGAAAGGCAGGATTCCCACTGTCAGAGAAAGGAGCTACAAATCAGAAAAGAGGGAGGACTGAAATAAATACTGTTGTGCTGAATTTGCATCAGAAGTTACAGTATCAACTCATGTTTTTAAAAATGTAAATACAAATAAACATAGAAATAAGTGCATAGATATGTATATTTCCACTCTTTGTCCATTGAGAGGGTCTAGATGAAATGACACCCCTGTGGCAGTGAGGCTACTCAGTATCCAGTACTTGGTCTCAGTACCCAGTACCCAGTACCCAGTTCTTGGTTTTTAAATATAATTCTCCAGTGGAAGGGTTAGGGGTCCTTGGAGAAGTAGTCAATTCCAGGACTGAGTAGGAAAAATAGAACAATGTACCCTGAGCAGAAATTATGGTGTCACAAACTAAGAAAATGGTCCCAGAGGACAGAGGCATTTTAATGGATTCAGGAACCATCCTAAAAGAGAGATCAAGTAGTCAGGCTGGAACAATTTGAGCAACAAAATAAATAAAAATCGTATTACATTATGGCTCACAAGTTATAATAAATATCAATGAATCTATATAGATATAAATAAATAAATGTACAAGAAGGGACAGCTCTTCCTGATAGAAAGTCTCCAGTTAATAAATATAGAAGAAATGGAAATCACCAGTAGCTCTACCAACTAATGCTAATGTTAGTAGGTGAAAGTTTGAAGTGAAGCTAGATATTTGCAAAATTCTCAGAGTATTGCTCTTAGATCGTATTAATTACAAAGGAAAATTCCATAGCTTTTCAGGGGAAAACCCATCAAGTAGCACCTTCGCCCAGTAGTCAAGATTAATATCACCACTCAGGAGATATATTTATTTCATATGCCTCCAGCATGATATACAGAGGACACTTTGCTTCTCTGTCATTTTTGGCAGAAATACATAACCTCAATCTAATCATGAGATGGATGAAAATACAGAAAAATTCTGCAGAATTACTGACCAATACTCTTCAAAAGGATCAAGGTCATGAAAGTCAAAGGGAGAAGAAGGAGTTGTAGAGGATTGTGAGAAGACTAAAGAGATATGACAATTAAATGCAGTGTAGCATTCTGGATTATATCTGGAAACAGGAGGGAAAGAAACATCAATGGAAAAATTAGTGAAATCCCACATAAACTTTCTTAGTTAATACTATCGTACTAATGTTAATTTCTTAAGTTTGATCCTTGGACTACAGTTATGAAAATGTTAGGTTTAGGCGAAATTGGGAGTATCAGAGCTCTGTATTCTTGCAACTTTTGGTTAGCCTAAAATTATTTTAAAATAAAGCAGCTACAAAAATAAAAAGAAAGAATGGAGAAAGAGCTTGAGTTGCTGGCCCTTAGGAATGAAGGTATTCTGAATGGGCAGGACTTGGAAGACTTCCTGCTCTCAAAGCTGAGGAAGTTCCTCAGTTAGCACTGGTTCTGTTGCCTGGAAAGAACTTTTGCTCATTGTCCTTGTCTACCTGACATTGAAATCTGCTCAGTTCCTACTCACCCATTGCTTTAAGTCAGTATATAAGGTAGGTGAAGGGAACCTCTTCTCTTAGCAAAGGAACAACTTTCAAATTTATGCACAATCTCTGGTCTTTTCCTTCTCTGTTTGCAAATTATATTCCAGAGATTGTAACCTTTTTTGAAAGACCTTGCCGAGGCAATGAGAAGCTGAAACCACCCAGGGACCTTCTGGCTTTTTCCAGTTGCTTCTCTTCAACCCACAGTCTTGGTGGACAGAGTCATACAGTCATTATTTATAGACAGAGAAAAGGAAGTGCAGTACAGTTATAGCAGGGTGTTTGCCTAATTTGGGCATGGTGTGAAGAAACATTTGCCTTCTTATCACCTGGGAGCCTGTGATTGGCTGAAGCTGGTCTTACCACTAGAAAGTTCGTGATTGGCTAACGCGTACTGCTATGGTTGGCTGTGACTTCACATAACAGCTCAAGAATTAGGTCTACTCTGCTCCCACTCTCCAACTTGTCTCTCCATAGGTCCACAGCACATTGTTCTTCACGTGATGGGGATTTGGGGGAAAGAACAAGAGAGTCCATGTGCAGTGTGGGAGGCACGGGGCCTGGGAACGGCTGGTGTTCTCTTCACCTCCATCTGAAAGGATTTCGTGGTATCATTACACCTTAACACAGGCTGGCGGATATAGTTTCCAGTGGGTGGCCACTAGCCAGCTACCGTCACGATCCTGTTGAAAATGGAGGGAATGAGCTACAGTTGTCAGTTTCTGCCACACTCTTTTTATGTTATCTTTTACCACACTTTGCTGATTTCCCTCACCTTGACCTATTTTTTCCTTGCTCCTGGTTGCTTTCTGGTCCTCTACTTCACCTCTAGACATTTGTGAAGGACCAATGCTCCAGGAGCCTGTCTCTGAGCCTCTCCTCCTCGTTGGCAACGTTCTCTTCCCTGATTCTCTCAACCCATCCTATGGTTTTAAGTAACATCAAAATGCCAATTCCTGAATTCTTTTTTCTGGCTGTGTTCCTTCCACTACACCCAAAGTTTCTACACACACTGGCTGTCATGGAACCAGCTACTTAAGATCTCAACTTGTCAACTCAACCTCATCACAGACAAAACTGAGCACTGTTTTTCTCCTGCAAAACTAATTCTACCCAGTGTTTTATGCAATCTGATAAATGTTTCCATCATCCAGGCAGTTGCCCAAGCTAAAAAATTGTAGGAAATGTTTGATTTATAAATCCTTCTCTCTTTCCTTACATCAAATTGGTCAGCAAAGTCTGATTAACACTACCCCTAGAATGAATTCTCAACCTACCCATTGTGGGCTGAAAAAATGGCCCCTCAGGGTTCTCCAAACCAAATCTCCAGAGCCCGTGAATACATCACACTGATGGTAAAGGGAGCTTACAGTTGGGATTAAGTTAAGGATTTTGAGATCGGGAGATTATCCTGGATTCTTTGGGGAGGACCAGTGTAATCACAGATCCTCATAAGTGCCGGGCAAGAGGCTCAGGGTTAGAGCCGAGACAGAGAAGATCATAAGAAAATGACAGAAGGAGAGGAAGGAAAAGCTGTGTTGTGCAGCATCATAAACAAAGGAATGGGGTTGGGCTCCAGAAACTGGAAAAGGCAGAGCAATAAACTTTTCCCTAATACCTGCAGGAGTAACACAGGACTGCTGACACCTTCATTTTTGCCCATTAAAACTGACTTCACACTCCTGCCCTATGGAGCTCGGAGGTAAAGAATTCCTAATATATAAGCCATCAAGTTGGCAGCAGTTTGTTACAGCAGTCACAGGGCACAAATCCACTGCCCATACTTCTCCATCACCACTGCCTCGCCCATAACTGAGTGGCTGCAGAGAGCACAGGCTCTGGAGCCCAACGGTCAGTGTTTAAATTCCAGCTCTGCCGTTCAACTGCATGGCAATCCATTCGGGATTTTATGCCTCAGTTATCTCATCTGTAAACAGGAAATCATGCTGTAGTTGTTAGGAGGATTCAGCAAGCTGCCACATTTAAAATGCTTAGTACAGTGCTTGTTGTACCATAAGCATTTTATAAGTGTTTGCTGTCATTACTGCTGTAATCCAAGCCCCCAATACCTCTACCATTGAAGTACTTTTGGCTCATCTCCCTGCTTCCTTTCTTATCCTTATAATCTCTTATACACGGGGCACCAACTATGAAATATTTAAATCATAAAATTATGTAATCCTCTGAGGGCTGCCTACCGCAATCAAATCCAAAACTCTAACCAGGGTCTGCTCATCCTGACATGATGTGGTCCGTGATTTACCACACACACTTCTCCTGGTGATCTCTCCTTGTTCCTTACTCTGCTTTACTACACTGCCTGTCATTCAGTTCATCAGATTCAACAAACTGGACTCCACCCCAGGGCTTTGAGTAGGCTGTGCCCCTGCCTTGAGTGTTACTTTCCCAGGTCTTTGTATGGCTGCTGGTTTCTTGAAATTCATTCAAAGTTTCCTTCTCAGAAAGGAATAGTTTATTCAAACTAAAATCTCTGCCTCTGATCCCTGTTTACTTATTTATTTCATGTCTCTTCCATGGGCAGAGCCTACAGCTGTCTCTCAGGGCTTAGCACCATTCTGACGTATTGTAGATAATAAATATTTGATACATAATAAATATTCACATGAGTGAATAAAGAGTTGGTTGATGCACGTGGAGGCTGTTGGTTGAGGTATCAGATTGGTGAAGCCCATGTACATTATGATTAAAGTTTGTGGAGTTGTAAATCTTCCTCTCAACAGGAAGGCTCTGCCCAATGACAAAGTTAATTTCTTTCAGTGATGATTATAGAAGTCTTTTCTAGAACATTGCTCTGTTTTTCTTTCCCTTCTCCTTCTTAACAAATGTCTGTAGGGATGTTTTCTAAAAAGTTATTAAAAAGAGTCCTTTAACACAGACATATCCACTCTAACTCTTAGCTCAATTACTTTGTTCTCTTAAGTTGGTTTAGTTAGCAATTAAAAAAAAAAAGACATGGTCTGCGATATCTCCATGAAGTGAGTGCAGCCTTCTGAGCTCAGAATGCAGAAACTCCTTGTTGGAAGGCCAGGGAGCTCATCTTTCCAGGTGATGCAAGGAGCTGAGGTCCCAGAGAAGTAGAGAAAAGAATAATGGTCACCATGCTGGACAGTGGAAGGGGACTGGAAAGTTTGGTGGAGGGGAAGCAGAACCCCAGAACTTGTTTCTCCTAACTGTCACTCAACAATCCAGGCACTCGGCCCCTACAACCAAGAGAGAAGGAAGCCTGATTACTGCTCCAGCTGGCGGTGGACCTTGGCATCATCCACGTGGCACTAGTTTTAGGTACATGAAGGAACGTGAGAGTTGTGGGGTCAGGAAGGCTTCCACCTGGATTTCAGAAAAAGATCTGGGAGGCCAGGCAGTGTGCCCCTGAGAGGGCAGTGTGTGAAACTGTGGGGGTGAAGCTGAAGGTTCAGTGAAGACCCCAAAAGTTTGGAGAAGCCAGGAGCATGGGTCATCTGAGGAAAGCTGCAAGGAGGGAGCAGAGTAGGCCCAAGAGAGAGCCATGGGAGCTACAACCACCAGCAGTGCAGTAAAGGCAGAGCCACCCAAGCCCGTTGGAGCTCACAACTTGCCACAGATTGCCTCAGATGCTGCACATGGAACTACAGGATTTAATGTTTGCCATGCTGGCTTTTGGACTTGCTTTGGTCCCATTCCTTTGTTTCCACCATTTGTAACTTTTGGAATGGTAATGTCTATTTTGTGCCATTAAATGTTGGAAGTGTTTAACTTTCTTTTTATTTGTATAAGGGGTCACAGCTAAGACTTTGCCTTAAATCTCAGAGGAGACTTTTGGACTTTTCAGCAATGCTGAAACTGTTAGGATTTTGGCAACTCTTAGAGATGGACTAAATGCCTTTTGCATAAAGGTATGTGCATGAGTCTTTGGGGGCCCAGGGGTAGAATGTTATGGCTTGTGCTTGTCCCCCCAAAGCTTCATGCAGTCATAGATGGGGCTTTTGTACCATGGGGAAACTATAGTCAGTGATTTTCAAAATACTTCCAAAGAGCTAAAAGAGAGACTTCTGAATGTTTCACTACAAAAGAACAATGCATGCATGACATAGTGGGCATAGGAACTGCCCTGATTTGATCATCACACAAGGTACCAATGTCATGAAATTTCACATTGTACCTCTGAATTTGTGCAATTGTTATTTAACAATGTAAAGAGAAAGAGAGGTGGATCACACATGGCCTATGAGCTGGTCCCTGCCAGGCCTTACACAGTGCCGGACCCCAGAAATGTGGGCATCAACTTGCAGAACTCTGCATTCTGTAATTTCATCTCTATTTTCCCCCATTTTTCCATGCAGTATGGAGTTGTGTACAAATATAAAGAACGGTTTTCTCAGTCTCTATCCATCAGAAGACTCCCCAGCACCTTCTCGTAAAGCATGAGATATTGTTTGGGACATCAAGTGTGTTTCCCTATCTACGGGGCGTTCTGGGACATTCAGTGGGGACCCAGTTGGCTAATTTAGAGTGTAAGCTGGAAAAAAGATCTGGTAACCATTCCGTGGTCATTTGTAAAATATGACACGAGGTTTAGGGTTAATAGGAGAAAACAAACCTCAAGAAGGGTGACTCACTTACTCCCCAAAGACACCCACCCGTCACCCTGGGGTGGCCGTGTCAGTATCACAGCACATACCTGGCATGTGGGCTGCACGCCAGTGAGCGCCTGCTATGACTCAGAAGGAAAGATGGCCCATCTGATAATCCCCGAGAACAAAGGCTCCGGTTACTTCACACTCTTGCCTGAGGGTCTGGAATTAATTGTACTTCTTTCTACCCCATCTAATTTTACAAAACCGTACTTTTCAATGGCAGTGTACTCACTTACCACCTCATCTAAGATAAGACCTTGCCAACAGTAATAACATTTGGAGAACACTCTCAGGTGTGCTGAGCACAGTCCCTGCCCCCGGCCCTCATGAACACATGCACACAGTTCACACGGGCAGAGTCAGCCTCTGAGGACACAGAAATACCCAGATCGCCAGGCACCCCAAAAGTTCACCTTTGGACCAAGAACAGTTGTCTTTATGCAGAGACCTCTCTGAGTCAAAACCCTGTCAACAGGGTAGGAAGGCATCGTTCAACTGCTTTTCAGAAAGATATGTGGGTGTATTCACCTACTACATGTTTGCCCCACAGTGACCCCTCTTATCCTCAGTTTTGCATTCCACAGTTTATTGTCTACAGCCAAGCACAATCTAAACATATCTATTTTTAATCCAGAAATAAATAATTTCTAAGTTCTAATTTGCATATTGCTCTGAGTAGCATGATGAATTCTCAAGCAGTTCCTCTCTTCCCTGTGCAGGACATGAACCACCCCTTTGTCCAGAGTATCCATTCTGTATGTGCTACCTGCCCATTAATCACTTAGTATCCATCCTGGTTATCAGATACGGTGTCCTGCCATTGCAGTGCTTGCGTGCAAGGACCCCTTACATAGTACCTTACCATACCCACGCCATTCACCTCTGTACCATCTCACACGGCTACAAGAAGGATGAGAACCTTAAAATAAGACATGTTGAGAGAGACCACATTCATGTTATTACATACATATTGTTACAATACATTGTCATAATTTACTTGCTTTACTATTAAATTTATTAACTATTAAATTAATTACATTATTAAATAGTTGTTCCATTTATTATTTGTTATAGTTAATCTCTCACTTGTTGTTATGGCTTGTGTCTAGGTCACCCCCCCAACACTTCATGTGGTCATAGTTCAGGCTTTTTCATAAGTGGCTGGATCTAGAGTGTGTGATGCTGGGATTGAGTCACGGTGCAATGCTAGGCTCCAGGGCACTAGGATTAAGGGTGTGAGTGCCACCTGCCCTAAGCAGCCTGGATAAGATAAAAAGGGCAGAAGAATGCTGTTGAGGTCCCTTGTTGCTTTTGCTACCTTGCGGGCACCATGAACTGTCTCTTCTGTGATGCCCCTCTGCCAGGCTGATTATGGACTGAAACCTCTACAAAGTGTGAGCTAAATAAATCTTTCCCCCTTTAACTTTGGGTGTAGGGTAATCAGCAACTGAGAGAAAAGTACCTGAGACATTGGTTTTACAGGCGTGTTTGTACAGGAAGAAACAGACATACACAGAGGTGGTGCCATCTGGCTCTAGGTGTCCACTGGACTATTGGACGCCCTCCCCACAGATAGGGGGCACTGCAGATGGGTGGCCTCTCTTAAAACTTCAGAGGCAAGGAGAAAACAAGCAAGTTAAAAAACTTGGAACCAGGGCCAGTGAGGTAGCTCAGCGGTATAAAGCGCCTGCCTGACAAGCACGAGATCCTGAGTTCGACTCCCAGTACCCACATTAAAAAAAAAAAAAAAAAAAAAAACAACTTGGAATCAGCACAGGAATATTAAGCCTGAAGATTTTGAATGCAAAATTGGTGCTATGGCATTTGGAAACTAGGAAAATGAGGATTCTGATACTCAATTCAGCTGCATAATCAATTTTAACAAACTCTACTCTACTCCCAGGATGAGTAAGCTCAGTGTACAAATCCCTGCAGTATGCAATAGCAAGGGGACCTAGAGGAGGAACAACAGGGCAGACATAACCTCTCTTAGTAACTGCGTGTCCACTAGTTAGTTCCTGTGTGTGTGTGTGTGTGTGTGTGTGTGGTGTGTGAGTGTACGTGCCTATTGTGAAAGTAGGTCGGGTCCAGAGCAAAGCCAAAGAGTGTATGTTTGCTTTTGGGCTCAGATTCCATTTGTAGATATGATTATTTGTTTAACATAGTCACACCATATTATGTTACATTCTATGATTTATTAGCAAAAACATGCTTTTTAAACTTCACTTTCCCAAGCAATGATCATTTCTTGACATGTTCCATTACCAAGAAATGACATCAACATTAGTTATATTCTTAGTTAATATAATATTACCCTGTTCAAATACCTTCCTGGAATATTAAACAAAGTGAATGCTTTTCCTTTTCTCTGTTTATCATATCATATTAAAAGTGAAGATGTAGCCTTTATGTTTTCCTTCCTCATAGATGAGACACTGGAAAGAATGAATTTAGTTTACCCTCTATCCAACTGGCTTTACTTAACTATGTCCAAAGTGTCCAAGTGTTGTTACATTATCATTTCAACCATCCAGCTTCTTGAAGGTCATTTTAATGTACCTTTCTTTCATATTAACGTAAAGAGCAAAATCCAAAATTTCTCCAGCAAACTTGCTCCTTGTCCCAACCCTATCTTAAATAATTTCAATCAGCGATGAAAATAATGAAGATTGGAGTGATCCAATATAAGGGTTGGATATCAAAAGGCGTTATCCAGTATAAGAGAGCAAAAGATTACATACTCCCAGGATACTTTATGCACACCTATAACTACACAGATACGTCACACATTCATGATAGGAAGGTTTTCCTAAGATGACTGATTTTCTGTACGAAACAGTTGATCATGGAAAATAAAGAATTATCTTCCCTTTTTATCAGAAGTATTGTATCTAAAGTGGGATCTTTCTGGGCTGCTTTTAAGTTTGCTTGAGGCCTCGGTATGTCTAAGTTTTTCCAGCTCTCATAGAAAATCAACATTAAACTGAAAGGGGGAGGATTGCCGTGAGTTCTAGGCCGGCCTGAGCTACATAGTGACCTGAAGGCCAGCCTGAACTACACAGCAAGACCCTGTCTCCAAAATAAAAAATAAAAAATAAAAAGTAAAAAAAAAAAAAAAAAAAAAAGAAACTTTTTAAGAGACTAGCATGGTGATGGTGAAAGTTAAAATTGGAAGGAATTAAATCTACATTTAATTTTGGTAATTCTAGAAACCTTAAATTCTTTGCAACACATTTTAGTTTTGCACTTTAGGGACTGTAATTATTTGATACAAAATTTCCATCTCCAAATGATTCTAAACACTTTTGAAAAGAGTGGCTGTGTCGAGCTATTGTTTTCAGTTAAACCCTTAAATTTTTTGTGTCATCTCTTTTTTCATTTTATAGTTTTTTTTCATTTCATGTTTTGAAGTGCTTGGCTGGTTTAGCTTCCTTTATGTTTTCCACCTTTAGAATTTAGCAGTTTCATCCAGACTTCTCTCAGAAGTTTTAAAGTATACTTGCTATACACTGTTTCTCTTTCTTTTTAGATAAACTGTCCTTACCTTATGTCTTATAAGCCCAGAAAATGCATAATAATTGATATCTGTCACCTAGAAAAATAGTGATATAGTTGAGAAAAATGATCAGTTTGGTAATTCTTTGTGAATTTTCTGCATTTTCTTCCTCTCTTACCTAGCTGGGTCCTAGACTATTGATTGTTGATTTGGCTAGCTGGAAGAAAAGAAATAAGTAGATAAACTGAAAGGAACTTTGGTAAAGACCAAAAATATTTTTAAATTAAAGTCTGTATTTTTTGACGTGACAATAAAAGAATAGCATAAACAATCAAAACAACCTCAAGCTTAAGGCCAGATGATCTAAGAGGTTAAACTTGCCTTTTCTACTTACTTCACTTTAACTCAGGCCAGTAAGTTATTATGCTACATAAGAGGAGATTTAAAAATACAATAGATGTTTAAATCTTTTAAAAATTTATTACAGTAAGAGACTTTGCTCTGACTACACTCAAAATCCTCCCTCCTGCTTCAGACAAACTTGTCCCATCATTCTTTTCACTTTCTGAAGCAGTTCTGGAAGTCCTCTTCTGTGAGTGTTTTAACTTGCACTGTCATGGCTGCTCTATATCCTCAACTTGTTGAAAGTGTTTACTCATGGTCATTCTGACTTTGGGGAAGAACCAGAAGTTGCATGATGCCAGATCCTGTGGAAAAATTAGGTGAGGACACACTGTCATGTTTTTACAAGCCTGCATTTCTATTGGATGACACTTGGCAGTAGCATTCACCATGTTTGTGATCACACTTCGTAAAGACACCCACGAAAGTGGACTTCCAGATCAGTTTCAGAAAGGGGCAAGAAGGATGGGATAAATGTGTTCAAAGTAAGGGGGAGGATTCTAAGGAGGATGAATGCCAATGTGTCTTTTACTGTAATCGTTTTTTTTAGTTTTAGTTTAAACATTTACTGTATACTTTTATCATACTCTTACAGTGATTTTTTTCAACACTTATCAAGAGAATAAATTTGATCTAAATACTCTTCAAGATGGTTGGGAGAATAAAGCAAAACTGTAATTACGAGAGTGTCATGAGCCCACGTGCAGAAAGTCTGGCTTGCAGAAGGGACACACACTAGGCTCAATGCATTGCTGTCACTGATTTGCAATTCTTAATAATATGACTTTGATCCTGAGCTTCGTAAGTGGAATCTGATAGGACCATGGAGGGTGCACAGAGCAGAGCTGATGCATGTGGACACGCGTGTGCAAGCGTGGGCCTCTGCAGTAGTGAGCAATGCACATCAAAAAGCAGCAGCAGCCATGGCCCAGGCTGCAGGAGATCAGGGACCCTGCGTGGAGCGGCACCAAGGTCACAGCTCACCCACCAGTCCCCAAGGCTGAGCCTGCAGCATTTGGACCAGAACGGACTCCCCCGGCTGCCTGGTGGGACAGGGACTGCCAATCCCCAGACTGCAAACTTCATCAATAAAATATTTTCTTTGTTCAAAAATCAGGAAAGAAGGTTATTCATGGTACTAAAAGAAAAGCTTTTTCAATAAAGCTTTTTAATAAAGTATTTCAGGGAGTTATTAAGTTCTTCGGAGTTTAGATTCTCTGGTTTTAAAAACTGCAATATTGCAAAATAAATATCCAGACTACAAAGTAGAAATGAAGCTCCACGTCCTTCACATTTGACAGAAAAGAAGATTATTTTCATAAGAAGCTTGGCTGAACCAATTACTCACAGGAAAGGAAATTTTTTAATTATTTGCATATTGTAACAGGATGATTAAGCAGATGTTCTGAACTGCACACAAATTACGTGGAGCCACCTTTGCTGCTTTGTGTAACCTTCAGAAGATATGGGGAGTGTCAGCACCAGAGGTACTAAAATGCATATTTTGGAAAAATGTGTCAGAAGTTTATCTCTGTTCTCACAGCCTATAAAATACTCATATTCAGCTCAGTGACAATTGCATCAGTAGAAAAATCCCTTTTAAAATCGAATGTTGTCAAGAATTATTTACAGGGGCCGGTGAGATGGCTCAGCGGCATAAGCTACTGCCTGGCAAGTGCGAGGTCCTGAGTTCAACTTCTGATACCCACACACAATAAAAGGGCTGGTGATATCGCTCAGCGGCATGGGTGCCTCCTGGTACACAAGGTCCTGAGGTCAACCCCTGGTACCCACAAAAAAAAAAAAAAATTATTTACGATCTTACATTTCCGAGGCGTATTGATGCTGCTTTCAATTATGTCAACAGAAAGTACAATTGCCAAAAGTATAGATTTTCATGACCTAATGAATGAATTTGCAAAAAAAGAGTCAGAAAATAAAATGTGTTACTAGTCAAGATACACTAGCAAAATATTATTTATGTAAAATAATAATACTAATATATTTTTTACAATGTGTATGTTTGTTATCACTCAAGCATCAATGATGTCTCTATTTCATCTTGTAAGTTAAAAAATATTTTCAAAAATATTTTTATTTAAATACTTTTAACATCTCTTTTTAAACAAGGAGTCCCACATTTTCATTTTGTGCTGGAAATTATACAGCCAGTAAATTACATAGCTAGCCCTGAATACAATAAAGTTCAAATGTCTGCCAAAATTTTGCTGAATCTCATTTAGCCAAACTGGAGGTCATTCTTCTTTAACCATATGAAGCATATTCATGTGTGTCCTTCGTCCAACAACATTTGTGTCTTTGTGTGTTCGATAAAGCTGGATTAGTGTTAGCTTTCACCCAGCCTGTGTATCTCTGTACACGCCTCTGTGGCAGGGTGGAAATCTTCCCCTGCAGTGGGAATGTACATCTCTCTTGCCAGTTGCTGCAGATGCTAACTGGCCATCATATTAATACCTGAGGTTAGAGAGTGCAGACCGGGCAGGTAATGTGAAATTGGCCTTAAACCTAGGTAAAAGCAGATCTGTGTTCTAAATACACAGAGAAAGTTGTTTTTCTACACAGAGGTTTTACCACCCCTTTTTGAGGATTTCTTCTTAGTTCCTACTTTCACAAGAGCAAAACTCCCTTCAAACAGCCCAGCTCTTCCCTTTGCACAGGCCCAAGCCCTTGCCCTGGATTCTGTGCCCACTTCACCTTAAAGTTTAAAACCAGTCTTAGGTTAAAAAATGTCCACCTAACCCAGGTGGCACAGCCATGGATTCCCTTCAACTTAGGGGTTTATTTTCCACTTCAATGTAGTCCCTGGTATTTGCAAGATGCTATTCACTGGAGATAATGTTGGTGATATTTTATATGCTATTTTCAAGTGTTTTGTAGAAGATTCTCCTATTTGGCACATTGCCGGGGGGAAAAAAAAAGTTGGCCTTCTATTCTGTTACATAAAATAAAGTTGTTGAGTTAGATGAGCCCTCAATTGCATTTCACTCCTTCAGTCTTCCACTGTGTGTTTGTTGGAATGCTATGCATGGACACACACAGTACAAGACGCTAAGGATGGGAAAATAGATAAGGCCTGAGTCCTGCCCGCAAGTTTATGATCTAGCTTGAAACCATCAGAAATATAATTCAAATAAAATACATAAATGTTACTACAGGATTTTAAGCATTTGTTATTTTACGTTCTTGACACTCTGAGTAGAGTGGAATGGAACTTCAGTGTAGTTTTGATTTACATTTCCGTGATGGCTAAAGATGTTAAACATTTTTAAAAATAATTGCTGACCATTTGTAATTGCTCTTTCAAGAAGCACCTGTTCAGTTTCTTTCCCCATTTATTGATAGTATTATTTGAACTTTTGATCTTAACTTTTTTGAGTTCTTTATATATTCATAATATTGCCCTGTTGGGAGAGTACCTGGTGACGATTTTCTTCCATTCTATAGGCTGCCTCTTCACTTAATTTTGTCCTTTGCTGTGTAGAAGCTGTTTAAATTGATGTAATCCCATACGTCGATTTGAGGTACTTCCTGGTATATTAGAGTCCTATTCAGGAAGTTGTTCCTTATGCCTATATCTTTAAATGTTTCCATAGATTTTCTTCCAGTGGTTTAAAAGATTCACACCTCACATTCAGGTCTTTAATCAATTTTGAGGTGATTTAAATAAAGAGTAAGAGATAGGGATCTAGTTTCAATGTTCTACCCCTGTATATCCAACTGTCTTCTCCAGGGTGTATTGTTGGCTCCTTTGTCCAGAACCAAATGGCTATCGTTGCCTGGCTTTGCTTCTGTGCCTCTATTCTGCTCAGTTGGTCTGTGTGTCTACTTTTGTGCCAGTACCATGGTGTTTTTTTTTTTCACTATGGCTTTGTAGTATAATTTGAAATTGGGTACTATGATGCCTCCAACCATTTTTTTCCTTGGGGTTGCCTTGGCTATTCATGGACTTTTGTGTTTCCATGTGAGTTTTAGAATGTTTTTTCCTAGTTCTGTGAAGAATGTCATCCATATGTTGATAGGTGTTGCATTGGTTCCATAAATTGCTATTGTTGATGTGACTATTTTAGCAATATTAATTCTTCTAACCCATGAACATGAGAGGTCCTTCCATCTTCTAGTATCTTCTTCAATTTCTTTCTTTAATATCCTATAATTTTCACCGTAGAGGTTTTTCTCCTCCTGTACTAGGTATATGCCTCAGTATTTTTCAAAGCTGTTTGTGAATGAGGTTGTTTTCCTGATTTCTTTCTCAGCAAGTTTGCTCAAAGTGTGTAGAAATGCTATTGTTATCTATGTGTTGAATTTGTATCCTGCCACTTTGCTGAATTTTTTATCAGATCTAAATGTCTTGTGGTGGAGGTTTTAGGCTTTTCTAAGTACAGTATAGAATCATATCACCTGCAAATGAAAACAATTTAACTTCTTCCTTTCCTATTTGTATCCCTTTTAGTTCTTTCCCTTGCTTAATTGTATTGGCTAAAATTTCAAGTATTATATTGAATAGGAATAATGAGAGTAGACACCTTGTCTCATTCTGGACATTAGAAAAAGAAAGGCTTTCAGTTTTTTCCTGTTCAGTATGATGTTGCCATTGGGTTTGTCATATGTAGCCTTTGGTAAATTGAGGTATGACCATTCTATACATAGTTTCCTCAGTACCTTTATCAAGAATGGATGTTTAATTTTGATGAAAGCTTTTTCTGTATCTATTGAGATGATCATGTGATTTTTATGTTCTTGATGTTATTCATCTGGTGTACTGTGCTTATTGATTTGCATATGTTGAACCATTCTTGCATTTCTGGAATGAACCAACTTGATCATGGTATATGGTATTCTTAATGTGTTGTTGAATTCAGTTTGCAAATATATTGAGAAATTTTCCCATCTGTGTTTGTTATGGTTGATACGTTGTGTCAATTTGAGAAGCTTAGAAGTTTAACTAAGTAACTCAGCAGGGGGTCAGGGTCCTAGCTTTGTAAACATCCTGAGCCTGTGTAAGAGGAGGGCACCGAGATGGTGTGGGCGGGTAGCCTGCACACACTATAAGGGAGGAAAAGAGGCTTGCTCTCTCCTGCACCCCCGCCTTTTGCTATTGCTGCTTCTGCTGTCTTCTGCTGCCTTGAATGCCACCCTGACTTGAAGTGAGCTGATTACGGACTGAAACCTCCACAAACTGTGAGCTAAATAAACCTTTCCTTCCTTAATTTTGGGTGTCGGGTATTTTGTCTCAGCAGTGAGAGAAAAGTAACTAAGACAATGTTCATCTGCAGTTTTATGCTGCATCTGTACCCAGTTTTAGTATCAGGGTGATGTTGCCTTCATAGAACAAGTTTGGAAGAATTCCTTCTATTTCTGACTTGTGGAATAATTTGAAGGGGGCACTGGTGTTAGCTCTTCTTTAAATATATGATAAAAAGTAAATTGGCTTTTCTTTGCTGGGAGACAGTATAACTTCTTTAATCACATTGCTTGTTATTGGTCTGTTTGTATTTTTTATGTCCTTTTGTTTTGATTTTGGTAAGTTTTATGTGTCTAGAAATTTACTCATTTTGATCAGATTCTCCAATTTATTGAAATAATATTTTCAAAATAGTCCCTAATGATCATATGGATTTCAGTGTTATCTACTGTAATACTGCTTCCCTTTTTTTTACCTCTAATTTTATTAATTTGAATCTTCTGTCTCTTTTGGTTAGGTTAGCTAAGGCCTTATCAATCTTGTTTATGTTTTAAATGAACTAATTCTTTGTTTTATTGATCTTTTGTATTGTTCTTTTTGTCTCTATTTCACTAGTTTCAGCTCTGGTCTTTATTATTCCTTTTACAGTTTTGGAGTTTGGCTTGTTCTTATTTTCAAAGATCTTGAGATGCACTGTTAGGTTATTTGTTCTAGATATCTCTTACTTTTTAATGCAGAAACTCAGGGATATAAGCTTCCCTCTTAAAACTGCCTTTGCTGTGTCCCACAGATTCCATTTCAGTGCTTCCATTTCCATGTGATCCTGGGAGTTTTATAAGTCTCCCCTAATTTCTTCTGTTGCCTGCAGATCACTCAAAATAGAATTTTTCAATCTCCATGTGTTTGCACAGTTTCTGTAGTTTTGCCTGCTATTGCTTCCTAGAATCATTCCACTATGGTCTGATAAGATGCAAGAAATTATTTCAAGAAAGATCACAAGTTTTAAAAAAGTATTTCCTGTATCATGATGAACAAGCAAATTCCAACACAATTTTGGAAAGATAGCTTCTGGACTTGAGGAAGCCCTAAAAAAACAAAACGTGGACTTACTTCAGATTCCATTTGCATGAAATACCATTTTCTATCCTTTAATTTTCAGTCTTTGCCAGTGAGGTGTGTTTCTCATAGGCAGCAAAGAGTTGGATCTTGTTTATTCATTCAATCCACTAGTTTGGTCTTTTCATTAGAGAATTAAGACTATTCAGAGTTATTTTCAAAAAGTATATACTAACGCTTCTCATTTTGATGTTTTTCTAATGTTTAATTCCTTCCTAACTCTCATTTGCTTATCTACTCTTCATTTTCTGCATGTTAGGGTTAAGTATTTTCTGCTATGCTGGTTTAGCGTTTATAAATTTCTTTAGTTTACGCTTATTTTGAAAGGTTTTCTTTCTTTTTTGATTCTAAAGGCTAGCTTCTAAAGGCAGTTACTTTCTTTCCAGGCTTTAAATGAGATAGATAAGAAATTCCTGACTATCCCATTTATCTTATGCTGTCTGCAGGAGGCATGGTTTGGCCAGCGGCTGTCATGCCTCTCCCTTGATCAACCCACAAGGCTTTGATAATCAGAATATTACCTGATAGAATCTCAAAAATCAGTATTTAGAATAATGAATGTTATAATTAGGTCCTTATTAGTGAAATTTAAATATATTCAAGATGGATGCAATGAAATATTTATGATAGTAAAGGTGCATTTAAGACTGGATATTGGATGAAGTATTTTTTATTAAATCTTCACTGTGATGAATGCCATATAAGAAGTTAGCCAGGTCCAAATTAGCACTTAGGGATAGTGGTGAGCTATATTTTTAAAATAGATAAAATCATGATTCTCTATGATATAAAATGAACAAGTATCAAATATTTTATTGAACTTCTTAATAAGTGAGGAAATCAGAAAAGTTACAATTTGTTCAAAGGAGACCTCATAGATCAAATAGATAATCCTATTGGTAATGCTAAAATGAATTTCTTTATTAGGTACAACACTGATTTCTTCCACTGCAGGGAAAGAAAGTGAAGGGGAGCGCCACTAAAAGGAATCTATTTCTGTGTGTATAGACAAGAATCATTTGCATTACCAGTGTTCTACAAGTTAACTTAAATCTACAGAACTGTAAAATAGCTCAAAGATAATAAAAGACAAAAGTCCCCATCAAATCAAATAACTAGAAAATATATCTCCTGAAGAAGGCATATTTTTCTCCTGAAAACCCTAGTAATTTTTCAGCCAGTTTAAAGAGTTTCAGAAGTTTTTTTATAATAGTCATATAATCCAACCATTCCTTTAGACAGATTCCTGGTGGCTGCTAAAGCTTCCTGCTAGAATGCTGTTACCTTTTTCTTAGACTAACCTTTCTTGCAGGGCATTACTCAGAGGAACTGAAAGAATAAAGAACTGAGACCACATTGAGCTGTAAGGGCAGAAAGATATGATATATTTTTTCACCACACATGATGGTCAGGACCAATACTTCTATAACAGATGACAAATTAACAAAAGAAAAGCATGAGAGATTTATTTTATCAACATTCTCCATTATTATAGACAGATAAGTCAGCTAGAAATCAATATGCAGTAAGAGGGGCATTGGGCCCTCAAGGAAGTCACCATGGAAGATGAGACATCAAGATGGTGGTTGGAGGCGAGTCTGAAGAGGATCAGGCCTCAAGACGGAGTCACAATAGCCAGGCCCACAGGCCTCCCTAGAGATAAACAGCAGCTTGAGATTATACTGTGTTTAGCACCACTTGGTGCAGTGAGCACAGACAGGCATCAGACACACAGGTGGGGGACCAGATCATCTGGATCCATACTCCCCTCCCTTTCCAGGGATGCCTTTGTTCTTTCTGTACACCTTGCTATGTGACATTTCCCAATGGATCAGTATTAGCTAAGTGACTATACTTGTAATCCCATAGGTTGATTGCAGTTTGACCCACGTTGGACCCACACTGTGACTTTGCTATGTAAAATAGTCTTGACAAAGAGCTTCAGTGACCACCCACTTGGAACCCCTCTTGGAAATCCAGGAGCTATTCTCCTTCTCCTCATTTCCAGTAAAACTCTCCTAACTTCCTCCTTTGGCTCACAGCTTCATTCCTTGATGTTATGAGACCACGAACTTGGCACATCTGATATCTAACAGGTTGGGAGTTATTTTCCCTATAACAACATAACATGGGAGATGAAGAGATTCAAAGAAAACTGTCTATTTTTATACTTCAGTTCAAAGAAGAATGGACACCCATGGAGAAATATGCCTGGACAAAAGTATATGGCTTAATAATGACAGGTGAGGGGATGCCCAGCAACATTTGCCTGTTCAGCTTCTTTTCGGCCTTTTCAGCCTGCAGCATTTCCTCCTCCCAGGTGTACACTCAAACAGGAAAGGAGAAGGGAGAGAGTACCCTGCCTAGGTTTAATGTTTTACCTGATGCTTTACCAGGGTTTGAGCTTTTATGACTCACCTTGGGAAGAGGGATTCTGGCTTCTAGGGATCATTTTTGAGAAGTCAGAAAGGTGAGAGACAGGAAGATAGAAGATCAGAGAGATTTCGCTTCTGAGTCCTTCCAGTCTCCTTTATTTCAATGTACTCAGCATGTCAGAGCACCATTCTTTGGAGGACCCTTTTCTGAGGACCTGCCAGGCTGGGTGGTGCATGCCAGTAACCTCAACTTTTTGGGAGGCTGTGGCAGAAGGATCTCAAATTAGAGGCCAGCCTGAACAATTTAGTGAAACCCTGTCTCGAAATTTTTGGAAAGGGGTTGGGATGTAGTTTGGTGGTAGAGCACTTGCCTAGCACATGTGAGGCCCCAGGTTCCATGACCAATATCGCAGAAAGAAAGAACTCTCAACATTTTGAGTTATTACCTTCTTTCTACTGAGAAGAGTCTAGGAGTTGTGCATATCCAAATTAACAGGTAAATTTGCTAGAGGCAGAAGTTATTATGGTTAGCTTTTCTTCTCCCCTTTCGGGAGAGGGTTATAAACCCTGCTTACTGAAAGTCAGAAGCAGCATTTGCACAAGATTTTGACTGACGTACCATGAATATCGCAGTGTTTGTAAAGGGCAAATCTGGCTGTTCACATTTTATTCTTAGTAGTGCTGTAGCTGGGACATCACCCATTCAACCCCAAGTCAAAGAAACTTCAAAACCCCATGTTTCCTCTCTACCCGTCCTTACCCTGGCCCCAGTCTCTGTATCCTATGACAGCCTACCTTTGCCAGTCTCCTAGGAAGAGGCTGTGGACTCTCAGCTCAACATCTCCAAGCCAACCATATTTTGCACATTTCTATTCCACTGGACTCTAAGATACTTCGGCTGTAACTACCTGGAAATATGACATATGTGGCCGGCAAGCAAACTGTACTCTGCTTCTTTCTCCTGGCCACAGAATTAGAACTTCCGTACACCTCCAAATGAACTCTTGCAAACAGGCCTCTGTGAAGTGGAGGTAGAACAAAGGCTATGACATATGGTTTATCTTTTCTGTAATTACATTTTCAAATGTAATCCTATACACTTTTTCCCCTTAAATAAAGTCTTGTTTAAAACCAAATGTTTCTCCGCTAACACAGAGTAGGCAAAGGGGAGTCCACACGCGGATATTGAGATATTCCGTGGTTTCATGGTTTTGAAAAGTTTGAATTAACATGCTGCACTCAGGGCCTCTGGAGCACAAAGCTGTGTGAGAGGAAAGTGGTTAGGAATGGGCTTGTCTTCCACATGGGCAAGCTCTTTCAGGCCACACTCAGTTGCAGGATCAGCCTTTTTTCCCAGAGAGGCCAGGGCAACCGGGCACCGTAACATATCCCACATGTCCTCCTTAACTGAATCAGGAATCCCACCTTCAGACTCCTGGGGGGGCTTCCTTGGAGCTCTGTGCCCCTAAAGTCACTCTAAGGGGAAAACATGGATTTTTAAAGGAGTTTTAAAACAGCAGTATGTATGACAATGTGTATGGATGGCCACATTTCAAATCTGCGTTCTGCTATTCTGGTAACAAGATAGGGTTATCCCATCTTTCCAAATGCCTGAATTTTCTGTTTGTCTGTCAGAGAATATTCTGTTCTTTTAGACAAAAAAAGACCTTGCTAATGTCACTTTGTAGGAAATCAGATAGCAATGGGACAGGTTTCTGACAGCAGACCCAGAGGTGGCCGATGCAGGCTGAGCAGTAGAAGACAGATAACACATAGAAGTCAGAGTATGTGACAGGTGCAGTGTTTAACCCTCCTTTTTCCTTGTTCTGCAGAACAAAGCAAGCTGAGATTTCCATTTCCCGGACTCCTTAGTGACCAGGCTTGTGGCCGGAGAGCTAGGTTCTGCCTGCTCTTGGATGCTCTTGCCTGAGATGTAGAGATGAGGGAAGGTGGCTGCTTCATGCAGATGTCCTTACTGAAGAGCCAAGTCATACAGATGTATCTACAGAGGCCATTTTGCTGGTTCCAGTGTCCAATAACCAGAGGAGAAAAGGCAGCAGCAGCAACCTCCTGAAGCCTTAGCTACCAACATAGGCAATCCTGTGCTGGGCCCTTGCTCCCCCATCCTCTGGTCTTTTTATCAAACTTGCAAGCATATAATTCTCTGTATTCTTAACTTCACCATGTTTCAATTTCCTTATTTTTAAATTGGTTGTAGTCAGGTTGGAACATGGTAGACACTCCATAACTCATAGATTCATCCCCCTCTTTTCTTGCTTTCCTCGTAGACACATGGTGTGGGTCCCTGATTATACCAGAGCTTCCTAATCACTAGAGTTACTGACAAAGACCAATGAAAGTCATGCTCTAAAAATGGTTCCAGGTCTGACAACCCCTTTAGTGTGCAGATAAACAGTCCAAGAGCAATGAAAATTGGGACGACAGCTCTGGGATCAGGAGAGTTTCCCAATGGGGAAAAGAGTGAAGATGAAGATCACCATTCAAATTTGGGTATGGAAATGTTCCCTCTACTGAAGAAAAATAAATTTTAAAAAATATTCTTTTAAAAAATGAGTTAAGGGGGGAGACCTCAAGATGGCGGATGAGTAAGAAGAAGGCAGCAAAACTCTCTCTAAAAGTTACCATTGGAACACGGGAATATAGCGACCCAGAAAGCGCAGGAGGGGGGGAGATGCCTCCCCAAAACCCAGAGAAGTTCTGAAGCGCAACCTGGGACCCCCGGCACCAGTGACGGGTGACTTCCAACAAAGAAGAAGGAAAGAAGGAGCAGACCGCGCGCGTGCACCTTCTAATATCCCGGGAGTTGGAGCGCCGGCGGAGGCTCAATTCTACGGACACACGGTGGCAGCTGGCGCCCAGGGAGCCCCCACGGAGGATCCTGAGACAGCGGCGGGGCAGGGGAGCGGCGGAGAACGGCGCTGACCGGCGGTGAGTGTCTCTCAGCCACAGCTGCCCCGCGCCAGAGAGCGACCGGCCGGGCGCCATTGTGGGGGGTGTGGCGAAACTCAGAGCGGCTCGGAAACTGCTCTGGGAACTTGTGCTCCGGACAGGCAGCACAGGGCCTCTCAATTGAGCCCACGAAAGTGTGCTGAGGTCAGCAGGTGAACGAGACTGGACTCTCAGCCACACCTGTCCCATGCCAGAGAGCGACTGGCCCGGCGCCATTGTGGGGGGCGTGGCGAAAAACCAGAGCGGCGGGAACCAGTGCAGGGAACCCGCTCTCCAGACAGCGCGCTGAGCCTCTCAGGCCCAGGGATCGAGAAAGGGCGGCGAGAGCGGAGGCGAGCTAGACTGGTCTCTGCCTGAAAGTACGCGCCTCTGCTCACCACCCGCCAGAGGGCGCTCCTGGCTTACTGGGACGGACCTGCACAGAACAGGACTTTGTCACAAGGTACCTGCCTACAACAGAGTCAACACCTGGAACTGATTCTTTTTATATTTTTTATTTTTATTTTTATTTTTTATTTTTATTTTTATTTTTATTTTTTTTCTCACTGATTTGTTTTTTTGTTCTGGCGAAGGGTTTTTTTGTTTTTGTTTTGTTTTGTTTTGTTTTTTGGTGGGGTTTTATTTTTGATCTGTCTGTTTTATTGTTTTTATCTTTGTTTTTGTTTCTGTATGTGTATTTGCTCTTTCCTTCGTTATTCTCTCTGGTTTTTTATATGAGTGTAAACAGCGCCTCTAACTTCTTTGTGATTGTGGTTGTGATCTGTTCTTCCTTTTATCCCTTCCTTCTCTTTTTACCACCTGTCCTCTGCACTAGTGTCCCAATTTTAGTGGGATCCCTCTTGGTCCTCTAACCTTACATCTAATTCCTTCCTCTTCTCCCAATACTCTATTTCCTCCTTAACTCATCTTAAATTTAAACTCCTCAAGGAAAAATTGACATACATAGGACTTGTATACTGCATATAATTTTTCTGGTGTGTTTTAGATTTTGTTATATAACCGCAACTCTATACAGCTAAAAGTGGTAAATAACTGGTTAGCTCAGTCTGTCATTTTCTAGGCTGTGTTTGATGCTTTAGTTAACATTATAGCCAAATGTGAAATAATTGTTCTAAACATCTTTCCTTCCTGATATTTCATGATTGAGATTGACTAAGGGACACAGAAAATACAGTGGCACAGTACCAAAGAATCAAGGACTGGGCCAAACAGGTAGCAACTTCGCATACCCAATGAATTGAAGAGGTAGGATCTGGCAGAAAGCTCAAAACCTAAAAGCAAGCTCCACTTGGAAGATACTGCAGAGAAGTAGTCATCTTCTAAAGATCTTAAACACTAGCAATAAAGTAACCTACTATAGGTAATTTGCAAACATCACCCCAGGAATTAAAGAAAGAAAAAATGAGACGACACTTAAACAAGATGCAACCACACACATCCAATTCACCAAAGGCAAACCTAGGGAGCAACGAGGTGGGACAATCCGAAAGCCACCCACCTGGCCTATCTGAAGTGGTAACAACAAAGCAACTGAATGAGGTTCTGGAAAAAATTAAAACAGAAATAATCTCACAGATAACTGCAGAGATAATGTCTACAATGAAGACCATGCTTAAGGACACTATAGCTGATACAGACAAAAAAATAGATGAACTTAAGAAAACTATAGAAACCATGAATGCTCAGCATAGGAAAGAAATGGAATCTATAAGGCAGATTCAAGCAGATATCCAAGAGATAAAAAATTCCATTGAAAGTATTTGTAGCAGAATAAGCCAATGCGAGGACAGGATCTCAGATATAGAAGACAGGCTTGCAATTAGTGATCATGAAATGGAAAAATTCTTAAAAATAGCAAGGGACCATGAAAAATCAATTCAGCAGCTGCTAGATGACTCAAAGATAAACAACTTAAGAATAATTGGAATAAATGAAAAAGCAGGAGATAGCATCAATGACATTAAAACCTTGTTCAAAGACATAATCAGGGAGAACTTTCCTGGAAGAGAAAAGGAATTTGACACCCCTATAAGTGAAGCTTTTAGAACACCAACTAGACATGATCAAAAAAAAACTTCAGCCAGACATATTATAGTCAAGATCCCAGAAATTCAACAGAAGGGCAGAATCTTAAAAGCTGTTAGGGAGAAGAGACAAATCACCTATGAAGGAAAACCCATCAGAATCACAGCTGACTTTTCAGCACAAACCCTCAATTCAAGAAGAGCTTGGAATGATGTATTGCAAGCTCTAAAGGAAAATAATTTTCAGCCCAGATTGATGTACCCTGCAAAACTATCTTTCAAAATTGATGGAGAAATAAAATACTTTCATGACAAAGAACATCTGAGAAAATTTATGACCACCAAACCAGCACTCCAAAACGTTCTGAAGGACATTCTAGAAAGAGATAGGAACCCCAACAGAAGGAATCCACCAGGCAGGGCAAATAATTAAATAGCCGGAAAGCGGAAAAACAAAGAGTGGGAACCAACAACAGGAAAATATCATGACAAGTCAATACATATCAGTTTTAACCATCAATGTTAACGGTCTCAATTCACCAATCAAAAGGCACAGACTGGCGAAATGGATCAAGAAGCAAGATCCAACAATATGCTGTATACAAGAAACACATTTAATTCAGAAAGAAATTCATAGACTGAAAGTCAAAGGATGGAAAACAATACTCCATGCCACAGGAACCCAGAAAAAAGCAGGGGTAGCTATTCTTTTTGCAGACAAAGTGAACTTCAAGCCAAGAAGGATTCAGAGAGATAAAGACGGTCATTACATCCTTGTAAAGGGAACAATCCAAGAGGAAGAGATAACGGTCATAAATATATATGCGTCAAATACCAATGCACCCAGCTATATAAAACAAGTACTAAAGGACATGAAAAATCAAATAAGCACTAATACAATTATATTGGGAGATCTCAATACTCCACTGTCACAAAAAGATAGATCAACTGGACAGAAAATCAATAATGAAATAGTAGAACTGAACCAAACTTTTGAACAAATGGACTTAGTAGATGTCTACAGAGTGTTCCATCCCACAACATCAGAATACACATTTTTCTCAGCTGCACATGGGACGTTCTCCAAAATAGACCACATACTAGCTCATAAAACCTGCTTAAGTAAATGCAAAGGAATTGAAATTATCCCATGCATATTATCAGACCATAGTGCAATGAAATTGGAAATCAATGGCAAAAGATCCCACAAAAACTCCCTAAACACATGGAAATTAAACAGCATCCTCCTGAACAACCAATGGGTCACAGAGGAAATTAAAGAAGAAATTAGTCACTTTCTACAACTGAATGATAATGACAGTACAACATACCGGAACTTATGGGATACAATGAAAGCAGTCCTAAGAGGGAAATTTATAGCATTAAACACTTATATCAGGAAAATAGAGCAAGCGCAAATAAACAACTTAAGGGTGAACCTCGAGCTTCTAGAAAAAGAAGAGCAGGTTAAGCCAAAAGCCCGTACAAGGGAGGAAATTATAAAGATCAGAGCAGAAATTAACGTATTGGAGAATAAAAAAACAATACAAAGAATCAATGAAGCAAAAAGTTGGTTCTTTGAAAGAATAAATAAGATTGACAAACCCTTATCCAACCTTATTAAAAAAAGAAAAGAAAAGACTCAAATCCATGCAATTGAAAATGAAAAGGGTGATATCACGACAGACCCTGCAGAAATCCAGAAGATCATCTATACCTATTTTGAAAATTTATATTCTACTAAGATGGAAAATGCAGAAGAAATGGACAGATTCCTAGATTCGTATGAATTACCAAAGCTGAATCAAGAAGATTTAAAAATCCTAAATAAACCAATATCAGCCAATGAAATTGAAGATGTAATTAAAAACCTCCCAACAAAGAAAAGCCCAGGCCCTGACGGATTCACTGCCGAATTCTACAAGAAATTTAGAGAAGACCTAACGCCCCTACTTCTCAAACTTTTCAATGAAATTGAAAGGGAAGCAATACTCCCAAATTCATTCCTGGAAGCAAGCATTACCCTGATACCAAAACCAGAGAAGGACCCAACTGAGAAAGAGAACTACAGGCCAATCTCCCTAATGAACATAGATGCAAAAATCCTTAATAAGATACTGGCAAACAGAATCCAACAAATCATCAAGAAGATTATACACCATGACCAAGTTGGATTCATCCCAGGGATGCAGGGATGGTTCAACATACGTAAATCAATAAATGTAATACAGCATATTAACAGAACCAAAGACAAAAATCACATGATCATCTCAATAGATGCAGAAAAAGCTTTTGACAAAGTCCAGCACCTTTTCATGATAAAAACCCTACAGAAAATTGGAATAGAGGGTCTTTATCTCAATCTGGTAAAAGCTATCTATGACAAACCAACAGCCAATATTATACTAAATGGCCAAAAACTGAAAGCCTTCCCTCTAAAATCAGGAACAAGACAAGGATGTCCACTGTCCCCACTCTTATTCAACATAGTTCTGGAAACTTTAGCCAGAGCGATTAGACAAGAGAAAGAAATAAAAGGAATAATGATTGGAAAGGAAGAAGTTAAATTATCATTATTTGCAGATGACATGATACTCTACACAGAAGACCCCAAAAACTCCACTAAAAAACTGCTAGATTTAATAAGCAAATTCAGTAGTGTAGCTGGATACAAAGTCAATACTCAAAAGTCAATAGCCTTCCTGTACACAAATAACAAACTTACTGAAAGAGAAATTAGGGAAACAATACCTTTCACAATAACATCCAAAAAAATGAAATACCTAGGAATCAACCTCACGAAGGATGTAAAAGACCTCTATACTGAAAACTACAGTACTCTGAAAAAGGAGATTGAAGAGGATATCAGAAAATGGAAAGATATCCCTTGCTCCTGGATAGGAAGAACCAATATAGTGAAAATGGCCATACTTCCAAAATTGTTATACAGATTTAATGCAATTCCAATCAAAATTCCAACAGCATATCTCACAGAATTAGAGAAAACAATCCTAAAATTCATTTGGAATCAGAAGAGACTTAGAATAGCAAAGGCAATTCTGGGCAACAAACGCAAGGCAGGGGGCATCACAATCCCCGACTTGAAATTATACTATAAAGCTACTGTGATAAAAACAGTGTGGTACTGGCAAAAAAACAGACCTGAAGATCAATGGAACAGATTAGAAGATGCTGAAACAACCCCAGACATACTAAGCCACCTTATCTTTGACAAAGGTGCCAAACACATTCGCTGGAAGAAAGATAGCCTCTTTAATAAATGGTGCTGGAAAAACTGGCTCTACACATGCCGAAGATTAAAACTAGATCCATATCTTTCACCATGCACTAAACTAAATTCAAAATGGATCAGAGATCTAAATATTAAAACAGAAACATTAAATCTGCTGGAAGGTAGGATAGGTAAAACCCTTGGAGACATTGGTGTAGGCAAAGACTTTATGAATAAAAACTCAACCGCACGGGAACTATCCCAAAGAATCAATAACTGGGATCTCATCTTATTAAAAAGCTTTTGCACAGCAAGAGAAACCACCAACAGAGTGAAGAGACAACCCACAATGTGGGAAAAAATGTTTGCCAGCTGTTCCTCAGACAAAGGATTACTATCGAGAACATATAAAGAACTCAAAAAAATCAGACCTCCCAAATTTAAAGACCCACTCCAAAAATGGGCATCTGAGATGAATACACATTTCTCAGATGAAGAAATACTAATGGCAAATAAATATACAAAAAAATGTGCAACATCACTAGTCATTCGAGAGATGCAAATTAAAACAACACTGAGATACCATCTCACCCCAGAAAGAATGGCTACTATTAAGAAATCAACTAATAACAAATGCTGGAGGGGCTGTGGGGAAAAAGGAACCCTTCTTCACTGTTGGTGGGAGTGTCGACTGGTACAGCCACTGTGGAAGTCAGTGTGGAGATTCCTCAGAAAACTAGGGTTGGAGGTCCCATTTGACCCAGCTATTCCCCTTCTGGGCATCTTCCCAGAAGAATTAAAAACATCGTACCACAGCGATATATGTGCACCCATGTTTATAGCAGCACAATTTGTAATAGCCAGATCGTGGAAACAACCCAAATGCCCATCAACTGAGGAATGGATAAGAAAGATGTGGTATTTTTATACAATGGAGTACTATTCAGCCATAAAGAAGGATAAACTGGAGACTTTTATAGGTAAATGGATGCAACTCGAGAAAATACTCATAAGTGAAATAAACCAGAAGCACATGTGTAAGCATCGTATTATCTCTCTAGTATGAGAAACTGAAAGAGTAAATAAGATCCAAAATGTACAATAGACATGGTGAATCAAAAAGAAACTGGTCAAAAGGAAAGAGAGACTGGAATAGGGAAAAGAAAGAAGGGAAAGGGAAAAAAATTGTATATATATATATATATATATATATATATATATATATATATAAGATGGTTAAGATAGATACACTACCATTTTTACTTAGTTCATTGAAGAGTAAGGTTTGTGCCAATAATGTTTGGACAATTGAATGCTAATGTCTGGTGTCCTGAATAACTAACTTAAAGATAGTAATACGTAATGTATTAACCATTGTTACCCTCCTATTATGTTTGTTTGAAAATTTGTTCTTCTTTTGATTTGTTTTGTTTTTTCTTCTCTTTAAAATAAAAAAAAAAAATGAGTTAAGGGACCTGATGACAAAAACAAAATTGTCCAGAAGTAATGGTTCATGTGGGAGGTGGCTGGTTGGGGTCCAAACAGATGAGAAATTGAGATGGGACCCACCAGAACCAACAGCTAGTACCTAGGAGCCCCTTGCCTTACCATAGCAAAGAACTCATTTGAATTTCACAGGTGGAGCACAGAAAGGCAGAGAGGAAGTCAGACCATGCAAAAGTCTCCTTCTAATTACTATCCAGTCAGTCTAGGCCAAAATCTACCAATATGCTACACTGTGCCTAACAGAGCTCTAGCAACAACCTCTTGGCCTCCTTTCGAGGTTGTATGAATGGGAGAGAGAAATGAATGAGGAGGCACATTAATATTACTGTGAAGTGTCACTTTAACAGTGATAGCATAGGTTTTAATCTTCTTTGGTTATTCATGTTAACCTCCATCCACGTATATCTAACACACATGACACTGAGGACCTCAATCAGATCGCTGGGTCTCTCATCCTAATACCTTGTGGAGGTTCCAATGTAGCTAGCAACTTTTGCACATTCCTAGGGTTTGCTGTCTAGTTACCTCTTTGTATTAGTCAGTTTTCTATCACTGGGAAAATATCTGACACCGAAAACTAAAAGGAGGAGAGGTTTATTTGACTCACAGTTTCCAGTGGATTCGGTTCAGTCCATGGTTGGTTGGCTCCAAGCCAGAAATAATATGGTGAAAGAGCCTAGAGGAGGAAAGCTCTAACCCCATGACAGCCAGGAAGAAGAGAGAAGGGAGGAGCTGGGGACAAGAACACATCATTCTGGGCTTCTAGGTCATACTCCTGGAGACTCACCTCTTCTCATCAGGCCACTGCTCTGAACACATGTGGCTTTGGGGGGACATTTTAGATCTATACCATAGTACTGTTCCTCTAGCAGGTTTCCTTTGAGGTAACTCATTGTCACACAACATCAAAATAGATACATGGAACTCAGCTTCTTCCTCTATTTCTACACAAACTTCCAGAAGCACAGTAGGCGCTCCAAAAACCTGAGATCACAGGGAAAGGGTCGATTTGCCTTCAGCCACTTTGCCTACTCTTCTCTTCTTACCTGTCTTCTCTAACTCCCACCAGCCCACTTGTTAGCAGAACAGCTCAGCTCTCCTTAGCAACCTCTAAATTTGCACACACATATTGTCGGTTTGCAACACAAACAGATCTGGAGTGGATTAAAGAGTTTACTAAAATACATAAAATCTAGTAAAACTATAAAATAAATAAATCAACACTTATCAATAAAGTGAGCTAGTGTTCCTAGAGAAAATGAAACACTCCTGGACCTGGGTTGGTTCAATTTGATGGTGCAAATAAAAGTAGGGGTGGAATTAATTTAGCTATCTTAGTAATCAAGAAGGAAATCAATCAGCTTATTAGGCTATGTAGAACCCTTTTCAACAGTACAATATATTAGAGTGACCATTATATAGTGTCACTGAAAATAGCTCTTGTATCTTTCTCTTTCAACCTCTCCTCATCTTTTCATTTTTTTTTCTTTTCTCATTCATTTATTGCACAAGTATTTATTGAGTGGCAACACAGTGTACTCCAGACACTATAAGTATGGCACCAAGTAAAACAAACAAATACCTTGTCCTTGTGGAACTTAAATTCTGATGGAAGAGACCAGCAATAAACATGTAAATGAATATTTAAAATAAGGTCACGTACTGGCCAATATGAGAAAGAAAATAAACACAGCAATGGGATAGAGAGTAACTAGGATAAGTTGGGTCAAGTTTAGGTAAGATGGTCAGGGAAAGGTCCCTAAAGAGGACCTTACTGAACAGTGACATTTTTAGTTAGCAGGAAAAGGGCATGGAGGAGCTTTCCAAAGCCCCAAGGTAGAAAGAGCAGAGGACGTGAACGGGCAATGCAGATTGCATTACCATCACCACCACTGTGTTGCAACCACCTGTCAAATACTTAACAACATCAGAAATAAACTGATAGAGAGCATCCTTATTTTTAAATTAGTTGCAATATGAAACAGTAATATATGACATAACAATTAAGTAGAAAGTTTAAAATATAAAAAACCTGAAATACATGGGTAGATTTGTATACATATTTTAGAAATCCAGCTACAGTGTATGAGTTTTTACATGTGGAAAGTGCACATGTGTATTATAGTTTGGATCTAAATGTCCTTCAAAGGCCATGTGTTAAAGTCTTGGTCTCCAGAAAGGTTCTATTGGGAGATGATGGAACCTATAGGGGGTGGAGCCTAGTGGGAGGAAGTGATGTGATGGGGATCATGGCCTTGAAGGGGATATTAGAACCCCAGCTTCCTGTCTCATTTGCTTTTGGGCCACCATGTGATGAGCAAATTTCTTAATCACATGCTCCCACTGTGATGTATTTCAGTCCTCATCACAGGACCAAAGGCAACAGAGTCCAGTGACCATGGACTGAACCTCTGAAGCCATAGGCCATCTTTCCTCCTTCTAAATTGATTTTACCAGGCATTTTGTCACAGTAGCAGAAAGCTAACTAACACAGTATGTTAGCAGGCACTCTTCAGTGCCCACTGACATCCTTCTGAAAAATCTACCTCCACAAATAAAGAAAGAAGCCTTTGCAGTACCACGTCCAGGACTCCTAATATCAGCATGCAACTGAAGACAAGTTAAGCATTTGGGAAACTCCTTGGGTTTCACCATCTTTTAAAGGTAGCAAGAGAACCGCTCATGATTTTTTTGTTTTTTGCTAGGTTTTAGGGATGACTCTGAAGAGAGTTCACATGATTTTTGGACACTGTAATACTCTTTCAGCCCCTAGAGATGGGGAGGAAGAGTCAACTGTGCACCCAAAAAAGTGAGCTGAAACAAATTAAGTAGTGGGCTTAATAGAAAACCTACCTACCGTGTGATGAAATATTCTCCCTCTTTTTAATTTATGAAAACCACTTCCTCATATGTCCCACACCCACTTCCCTGGGGGCTTCCCCATCAATCTATTTAACTGCCTCATTTATGAATTAATTTTTCCTCCACAGCCAAGGACATTAGGACTACAAGACAAAGATCAGCACCCCCATTCCACTGGTTCAAATAAATTTCCCTGAGGAATTGTCCTCCTCCCAGATTCCAATGTGATGCTAAAACACCCACCCCAATTTTGAAATACAGTGGATGTTATCCATTTACTTAGACCTTAGAGTTCAAGAGCAAGAGTTAAAGTGAGGCTACCAGCTCACAGAGAAATTTTCCGGGAACCTCCCAAAAGCTCCACTCTTAAACAAACAGTGCCTCACTCAGAGGTCAGGATATAGTTTTTATTAATGTGGGAAACCCAAACTTTTGTGAGTTCTCAGATAATCACTCTGAGTTTCAGTTTGTCCACATATATGAAAATAGTTACATAGGAGGAAGAAAAAAAGTAATATGAAATAAGATGCTCTTTGGAGCATTAAATATAAGGGTAAAAAATTAGAAAAATTTAACTTCCAAAATGTTAAAACCATAACAATATTGTACTGGATTTGATTAATAATAAAAGAACTAAAATTTGTGTGGCATATTACTTTATAAAATATGTACAAGTGCATTGCCTAATTTGTAAGCAGCCTAATAAAAAGCAGACCAATTTATGACTTTTATTTTTTGATCACATTAGTTATTATTGACAGATAACAATTATAAATCTTCCTGGGGTACAGCGTGATGTTTTGGAACATTTGTACATTTTGTAATGGTCAGCTCAGGATTTTGAGGTCATTTATCTTCTCAAACATTTGCCATTTCTCTGCGATGACAGCATTCAAAATACTTTCTTCCAGCTCAGTTGAATTCTATGATGCAATACTGTTACATATACTCACCCTCCCTTGTAATAGGATCCCTGAATATTTTCCTCATAACCAGCAGTGGCTTTGTACCCATTAACCAGCCCCTCTCCAGTGTCTCCACCCTTTCCTCTCTGGCCCGTTGTAATCACTCTTCTGCTCTGTCTCTGAGCTCAGCATTTTTAGATTCCATACATGAGCGAGATCATGCAGTCTCTACGCTGTATTTATCTTGTGTGCCTGGCTCTTCATTTAACATTGTGATCTCCGTGTTGCTGCAAAGGACAGGATTTTCTCCTTTATATGTCTAAATGCCATTTCATGGTGCATATGTGCCACACGTTCTTTGTTCAGTCACCTGTCGATGGCCTCTCAGTTGATCTCCTATCCGGACTATGGTGCATACCGCTGCAATAACACAGGTGTGCAGTTGTCTGTCCGATGTATTGATTTCTTTGTCTTGGGACATCTACCAGTAGTGGGACTGCAGGATCTTACATAGTTCTATTTTCAATTTTTAGAGGCACTTCTCTAGTGTTTCCATAATGACTGCATTAATTTACACTCTCACCAAGGAGGAAACCAGGACTCTGACAGACTCAGTGACTTGCAGGAAGTCACACAGGCTCTGTGTGATGGTGCTTGCTCAGACCCGTTTGGGTTTAGAGTGTGAGTCCCAGGGTGTGGAGCAGGCAGAGTTGGTGTGGATGTCAGCTGTCCCACCACTGTCCTGATAGCTCTGGAAGGTTGTTAAGGAACGTGGGGCTCAGTTTTCTCATCTACAAAGCAGGATGGGTGGGGCTTGGATGGACAGAAGAACACAGGTAGAGAGCTGTGCTAGTGTGGAGCCGGAATAATAAATCCATTTCCTCTCCCTTCTCCTTTGGCTGTCAATTGTTTAGCCTTCCCACAAACTCTACTATGCTACCTCTGCCATCAGTGAAACAGTTACCAGTAACTCTACTTTCCCTTTACCTGCCTGATTGGAGCAGTGATATCCAATGGGCCAACTCCATTATTGTCCCCAGCCTGCATCCACTCCCATCCAACAGGCGGAGAGAGAAAACTGTCTTTCCCAAGCATCCAATCCGCTCATCTCCTTCTTTCCAATGACCCTGATTCTGATTCTGAAGCTCTGCCTACCTCTGTCAGCCTATGCCACCACTCGAGGCCTGGGCTGAGCTTCCTAGAGAAGGAAAACACTGCCAACACTCCATATTTCCATGTGTTTGTGCCTCTCTGAGCGATCTGGGCTACGGGATGAGTGAATGGCAACCCTGGAGCCTGTTGCTCATTTTCCTCAGTGGACACACCCCAGGGACTTTTGCCTTCTCTCCTCCTACTCTCGGGAAGGAGAGCAGACAGCGGACCAGCTGCCCCTGTGGGCAATCTAAGGCTCCCAGTCTCAGGGATCCTCACTCTGCCGTGGACACTGCTCCCCTGGCCACCCTCAGGTGACATCAGCCAGCTTCACGTTACCCTGAGGTTGAAATGGGCATGACGAACTGGTGCTACAATGCTCCATAAGCAAATGGGCAGTCTGCCTCTGATCGAGAAACTTACTGTAAGGATAAAATAAATAAACGTAAACACAAAATCTCACCTCCCAGGCTTGCTTTTGCACCATAGAAGTCTGAAATCTCCTTCTCCCCCTCCTGCTTGACAGAAACTGGGTCATCAACATCTGTGGAGTCCCCTCAAATGACTGCAGAGGAGATGCCCATCTGATATTTGTTCCGTCCTCAGTCGGGTGGCATTGAATGGAAAAGAGAGATCTACTTGTTTTGAGAACCAAAGTTAAGACCTTAAAGGGAATCCTGAATTTTTGTTTAGAGATGAAATGTAACTTGGAGGAAAGGAAAGTGTAAAGAGACTCAGCAGATTCCCCAGTGCCTCTTCCACGTAGTTCAACAACACAGCAGGGAACCCACTCCGATCGTGAGGAATGGAGAAGGACCTCGCGGGTCTTCCATTTGTTCTTCCTCCAGAGCAAGGGAACTTCCAGCCACACCACGGCTCCAACAACAGAACTGGAAGGAATATGAAAAGGATGCTTCTTGCCTTCCTGAACATGGTGCTGTCAAGTAATCGAAAACCAAAAGGCCTCCTCAACCCGCACAATCAAGATCCTCAGGGCTGAGCAGCCACATTTCTGCTGTTGTGCTATGATTACCATGGAAACCAAGCCACTCTCGTGAGAAGCATACAGGAGGTCAGTGTCGGAGGCTTTGCGACACCATGAAAGCATCCTGGACCCAGGCCACACAAGGGAGTAGAACTGCGTCTGGCCTGTGACTGGCCCACTTCTCAGGATGCGGATGAATTCAAGTTGCCAGCACAGCTTCCCTTCTCTCTGTAGGTTTCTGGTTCCTTTCGGAACAATTCTCGGTTGTCCTTTTGAGGACAGCACAAAGGGACCCTGGACTCAGGCTGCACTTCTAGGTCCAAGCACAGCCTGCTGGGCCCCGTGCAGGGCCCTCTGTCCGGTTCTGCTTCTCACTGCTCCGTCCAATCAGACCAGCGTTTCACAAAAATTAAATTTTAGAAGGCCTGGTTTCCTTTCTAATCTTGAGGGCAGATGTATTCTATGACATTGGGCAAGTCACTCAACCATTCCAATCTTTGTTCTTCTGCAGTATACGTAGCCACACGGATGGCCGGCACTCAGGCATCCATGTCTCCAGGGCTGGCATTCTGCAAATCATGAAAACCCTTTGGAACAGTTGCTTCACACAAAGCAGGCAAATTTCAACATTGAAGAGGGTAATCCCTTCACAAAATAGCATAAAAATACTGAGACACCAGGCTTCAGAGTGGATGGAATCTGACGCTAGCTAGATTGTTCAGCCCTAGACCTCAGCCAATGGCATGAGTCAAGAAACCCCTAATAATTAAATGCATTTAGATAAGAAAATAGCAAAACCAATTTCCTGAATGATAGAAAGTACATCTGTCCCTGGTGGCTTTTCTCTGTTTACATGATGTTATAAAAACTAGAAGGGGAAACCAGTTCATGGGGCCACTGACCAATGTGATGTCACTATTTTTCATTTTCTGTGGTGCAATGGAAAATATCAGTGCCCTGCCATTTTTAAGTCAAGAAGACTGACCGTATCAGTACATGTCATCTGTTAGAAAGACTGTTGGATGGCAGGAATGACCATTTCTGGTCACAGAGTTAAGCAATTTGTGTGCAGGGCAGACAGGCTGAGTGCCTCTAGCTCACCTGATTCTGTTATCACATTGAGGAGTCAGCTTTACCTGGGGCCTGGCATCCCAGACAACTGGCCTCTTTGCTCTGGGGCTGTGAAATCATGGTTGCCTGTGTGTCCCACCAAGCCCACTTGGAAGGAACATCCGGACAGAGCTCATTCTGCACTGGGTGGGAAGCAAAGAGAACAGCTCGCAGCTGGAACTGGTCACAGCCAGGGTCTCCATTCTATAAAACATACACCTACCAGTGGCTGTGTCCAGCTTCGCTGTTGAAGTAGACAGCACCACCATCATCCCACCAGCTCCTATCAACCGTCGATACGTGTGTGATGTTCAAGCACAGGACAAGAGGCTTACTTGCTGCGTCAGAGCCTAATATTCCCTTCCCACCCAAAGTGGCCGGTTACTATAACAGGCTACACTTTGGAGAATTACTCTACCATATGGAAGCAGAAAATGAATAACATAAAAAGGAGAAAGAGCTATGGCCTGGTGTATTGTGGTCTCAAATTCACTCATTATTCATCTGAGTGTGAGAAACTCGGGGAACATAAGAAGGTCAGCAGAGTCCACAGAGGACATGGCATCCAATAAGTCCTTTTTATTTTTTTCCTAGGGTGGCATCTTGCTGCTGACAGGGCTGGGACTCTTCCAGATATTTGTTATTCTCTGGGAAGGAAAAACAAGTTCCTGGTGTCTGTTCTGTATTTCAACTTTCTAGCTTCAAAACCAATTGAGTTGCCTGTAGACTGGTCCTTCACGAAGGTAGGCACAGAGAGAAGGAGCTACTCTAACCCCAAGGATTGTGCTACCAGAAAATGGTAAGGTAGGGGCAGTCAAGTGGCATGGAGAGTTTTAAGTAGAAAACATGTTCTTTGGTTCTCAGGGAAATATAGGAGTAGAAAATGTTCTGGCCATTACCTACTTCCCAATAATTAAAATTTGTTTCTCTCTCTCTCTCTCCCCCCTCCCCCCCTCCCCACCCTTTCCTTTTACTTTTTGCTTTTAATATCCGGAGCCCACTGGACTAAAAGTATCTTACCTTCCTCATGAAACCCTGATCTTCCTTGGTCTGAGGAACTTTCCAGTCTTTTCAGATTAACTTTTGGCCCTTCCTTGCGTGTACCTTAGGGGTCTGGGAACCTAACCACAGTCAACATCCCAGCTTCTTGACACCGAATCCTTCAGCACTCAGAGAGCCAAAATCAGCAACTGCTAAAACTAGGGAAATGAGAAGGATAAAAGCTGGACTCTCCCTCAGGTAACTTGCAGCCTTCCAAGAAGGGATAATATCCATGTATATCAAACAGCTAATTAAATCTCTGTGGCATTATACTGACATTTCTTGAAAGGGCTCTGCCTTCACTGGCGCCGAGCAAATCTCAGCCCAATTTTTAAATTCTACACTAGGCAACTTGGAAATGTGATAGGGTCTTCTTTCTCCACTCAAGGATTCTTAAGATAATATATTTGTCCTTGAAAGATGGTTACGAGCCACCAATTCTTGGTCTAGTGAATGAATAATTTTACATTCAAAAACACTTAGGGGTCCATAATTTCCTTTATTTAACTCCTAAGATTCCTTGGGGGTTTCATATCTTGGTATACCTAAGGTGATTATGTTATCAAATGGATTTTTCTTTCTTTTTTAAAATTTCGATGCAACAAGTTATGAACTAATGCAGTTGGGCTGGAATTCTCCCTTTCCTGGGACTGAACGTTAATCATCCCATAAGCTGGTCTGTTCTTCCTCAAAGCAAGCTCTGGTCCCTAGAAAGCCCTGAAAGACCACCAAGGGCTGCCTGCAAAATGGGACAGCGTTTTCAAAGGGTGCTATTCATTACCTCACAAGTCTTCCAGTATGTCTGCTTTGGGTTTATTAGTTCAGTGAAATTTTGATGGATTTTAAAATATATATAAATAACTGCAGTAAAATGCCAGCAGCTCTCCCCGACACAAGAAGCGAGGAGAGTACAGCACGGGAAGGCACTGAGCGCACCCCCAACCAGCTTTTTTGGGGTGACGACTTCACTTTTGGAAGCCCTGCCTCTTACTTATTGAATGTCCTTTATTTTTTTCTTCTAAGATAATAATTTTAAATTTAAAATGGTAGGAGAGAGTGGCTTCTCTCTGATTTAAACCTCTATAACTATCTACAAATATGTGAAACATCTTAGGTTGGAAATAAAACATATACCTCCATCAAAGCAGAGAGACTTACAAGTGTTCTGATAAATTTTATACCAATAACCTTGACCGTGCACAGAACGCCAAGTAATATCAGCTGGTACCATGTTCTCAGCCATGTTCCAGACATTGGAAAAACAGAGACAAGAGAAGAAAGTTAAAAGTAACAAGCAATGAGAGGGAAGAATGAAAGATGGAAAAATGAAAGGAGATGAGAAATAAGAAAGTTGTGCCCAAATTAAGGAGTGGTTAAGAGTCAACAGATTCCTAGATTCAGAGTCTTTTATACCAGCTCTGGGTTTAGGGGAAGGAATGAACTATATGAATTATATTAACTGAAGACCATGTACCCATTCAGGATAAAACTTACCTCTAATTTTTTGGCACTGGAAGAAACCTCAGAGAACTTTCAGTTCAACCCTCACATTTTACAAAATGAAGAAATTATGACTCAGAGAAGTGAAGTGGTTTCTGAATAATCTCCCAGCTGATGAATAGAATCATCAAGCCTCAACCACATCTAATTCCTAACTCTTTCTCTTTATTTTTTTTAACTTTTTTCTTTCTTTCTTTCTTTCTTCTTTCTTCCTTCCTTTCTGATTGACCTTTACGATTTCACATCACTTGTGCAGTCATTTTGTGCACTCCTGCACCACACACACACACAGAGACACACACACACAGACACACACATGGACACACACACACACTGGCAGTTCTGCCACATGCTTGGGAAACAGGAGTTCTCATCAGCAACAGTAGATCGGCAAGAAAGAGCAAGGCACACATGTTGACAGCCAAACACTGTGTGTGACCAGGGCCCTCCCAGCTCTTGCGTCAGCTCCAGCATGACCTCTGGGGAACTTGTGAAATGATTCACCGGTCTTCATCTCCCTGAATCCACTGACCCCTTCCACAGTGCAAACCCAGCTGTGGTACTCCACCCTGTGGAGAAGCAGGAAGCTGGTGCTGGTGGCGTGTCCCAAGGGATGCATTTTTTTAGCAGTCCTGCTCTTGTCACCCTAACTGGGAAACAGCCATCACTTTTGTTAGAATTTTTGGATCCTGAGGACTTCTTCCATGGCACACAACGGATGCCTGATCTCCTCTAGTCCACGACCTTTACCTCTGAGGCACAAATCCCCTTCCCTGCCCACCCTTTGCTTCCACGTTTACCTTAAAGATGCCAACCCTCATTAGCTTGCTCTGGAAGGCCCACGTTGAATAGTGAAAACACCCCCGCTCAGCTTCTCTAAGGGGCCTTACAAACGCAGTGTGGGTTCCTTCACCTAAACGTTGCTGGCCCTGATAAATCATCATAACAGCTTATGCTTTCAGGTGGTTTTTTGGGGTAAAGATGGGTTGACACAACTGAAACTAGAGGTGCAGCCTAGTGGAAATTGGTGGATGGTGTCTATCCTTCAAAACAGAATATTTAATAGCAGTGAAGAGCAAAGCTGGTGCTGTGATGTGAATCTGTAGTCCCAGCTCTTGGGAGACGGAGTCGGGAGGACCACTGGAGCCCAGGAGGTCAGGCCCAGCCTGGACAAATAACAAGATCCAACTGGAAAACTAACAAGAATAATAATAATAACAGAGGAGGCTGAGACTGCTATATATGACCGCTACAGAGAGGAAACCTCAGTTTAAGGCAAGGAAGAACTTTCGAAAGAAATAGAGTACTATGCACTCTCTGAACTTTCAGTGGAGGTTGAATGGCCAACTGTTCGTACTCTTAGCAGGAATTCTGCAGAGAAAGGCAGGTGAAGAGACCTCTGAACCTCTTCCCTTTCCGCCCGGAGGGCTATAGAAGCCTCTGCGATCGGTCGAGAGCAGGGGAATATTATACAGGTTTTTAATAGATCAAATCTAACTGGTCAACACAGTGACTAAAAATGGATTCATCAAACGATGATCCCACCAACTCTAGAAGTCATTCTATAGCTCCCGGTGTACACTGTAACTAATAAAATCTTTAATGACCTTCTATAGTGAATCAAGAAAGTTTTCCAGATATCACACCAAAACGTATTTGGCTTTTCAGGCACATGAGCGTACTTGGAAAGTTCGTTCCCTTAGGTAGCACAAGTATCAATTTCTGTCATAAAATTAGGGAAACAATCAGCTGTACTTCACAGAGGACGTAAGATCTAAGTGAAATAATGTGTGAAAACTACTGGACAGATCATCTAAAATGGGTAATGATCAATAAGGGCTGGCTACTGATCTCACTTGAACTCATTGTTGATTTTCTCAATAAGTCATTTGTTGATAACTCACATCAAGTCAGAAATCTCTTGATCCCAAATTTCCAGCAGAGAACAATGCAATCTGACTGGCACTGTGGAGCCCACAACACTGACCTCAGTGCCAAGCAGGTTTTGAGGGCTCCTGGACACAGCGTTGGTGTCGGTGTCGGTGTCTCTGGGGAGGATCTGTGGGTATAATTGACCTACAAGGAAGTCTCATCAAAATTCAGGACTCAAAAGGCTCCGTTTTTCTAAGAAAGTAAATAAAACCTGAGTAGGTAGACTAAAAGGAGCAAATAGAAAGAATTAGGTCAAGAGAGACTTTGTGCACAGATTTTTGTGTGTGTGGCTAATTTTGTGTTCCCTCGCAAGTTGTGCTGCTCTCCAGCTGGCTGGAAGACAGAAAATCCAGGGCCAGAACATTTGGTGAGTTTCCTAATGAAAGAAATTAAACAATAGCTGTTCTGGCTTTGTGTGAGCAAAAATGTCTCAGTTGAGCTCCAGAAAGAGAAGCAACTCTCACCCTGTTCCACACTTCTGGATCTGTAGCCCCAGATCAGAGTCGCCTCCAAAGCCCCAGAATGCTGCTCCTTCCGGTCACCACTAGAGAGCAAGAACAGCAACATGCACTGAGAAAAGTTCTTCAAATGTGACCTCTGAAAAGCAATCGACACTTTATGTACACAAAAGTGCAAAAGGCACAAACTGCCCAAACACAAGTGGGTAAAGGCCCACGTGCCTCCCACCCAGAACACAGACCAAAGAACTGGAAAGCTGGGATGCCTAGAGGCCCCAGACTCAATTCACACTCATTAAACGACATAATCTGATTGAGGGCCAGCACATGAGGTGTGATCAGAAACTACAGTTTATGTTTAAATTTTAAAACTTTTTACAGCGAGAGACACATTGCCGCGAATCCCCCCAAATCCTATCCCTTGCTTTGCACAAACTTATCCCATCATTCTTGCTACTTTCTGAAGCAGTTCTGGAAGTCCTCTTTCGTGAGTGTCTAGTTGTGCTGTCCTGGCTGCCTTCATGTCCCGAATAGATCCAAAACATTTACCTTTCATGGTCATTTTGACTTTGGGGAAGGGCCAGGAGTCACATGGTACCGGAGCTAGTGGATAAGGTGGATGAGGACACACTGCCGTGTTTTTATGAGTCTGGCTTTTTGTTGGATGGTCTTGGCAGCCATGTTCACTCTATTTTTATCACATCTTATAAAGACACTTACGAAGGAGGACATCAAAAACTGCTTCAGAAAGTGGCAAGAATGATGAGATAAGTATGTTCAAAGTGAGGAAGGTATTTTGAAACGGAATCCTGGTGATGTGTCTTTCACTGTAATTTTTTTTTTTTTTTTTACTTAAACACACCCACCTTGTTTGACCAGCCCTTGTACTTAACCAAGCACAGAGCCAGGGTCTCTACTCTGGGACCAGCTGTTCGGGGACCACTTGTGCTGCTTCAGCCCAGTCTGCACAAAGGAAGCGGAAAAGCTGTGGCTCCCAGCCCAGCTGCTCCTGGCTGTTAACTTGCAAGGCCACGTGGGCACCCAGTGCTCCTGGGCAGAAAAGATTTAGCGTGGTCTCCGTCCACCTCCACTCTTCAGGTCACAGACTTCTACAGACCGTAATTATCCAGAAGAGAAATGAGCCACAGGACACACAACGACGACTCAACCTGTAACATAAAATTATTCAAGCTGAAACCACAGAGCAGATGGCAACATTATGGTGGCAGATTCTGTGACTGGGACACAAGCAGAACCTTGGAATCTCAGCATTTTAACATAACAATGACTTCAGGCCTGTGGTGGCAGAATTCTGAGATGGTCCCAGAAATCCTGTCCTCTGGTGTACGTGTCCTGCCTGTCCCTTTCCTTGAGGGAATCAGACCTGTGACTATAATGGGGCAGGCTTTCTCAGGATTAGGTAGCTTCCTGTAACATTCCACTGAAGCAAACTAGAGATATTCTCCTGCTGGCTTTGAACAGATAAGTGGCCATGCAGTGAGATGACCATGTGGGTAGGACCTGCAGGTGGCCTCTTATCACTGGCATCAACCCCAACTGACGGCAAGTGGAAAACAGGACCTGGTTTCCCATAACCACAAGCAACTCGGTCTTCCATTCTGGAAGAGAACTCTGGGGTACAGATGAAAGCAACCTAGATGACTCTTGCATTGTAGGATCTGGGGCCAGAGGGACCAGTTAGGCCATGGACTCCTGACCCAAGGAACAGGGAGATAATGAACAGTGGCTTTAAGCTGCTGCATCTGTGATGACTTCTTACACAGCAGTGACACTCATATGTGGCCCCCGCAGAGTGGCTGTGTGCCCTCAACTTCCATCTGTATGATTTCGAGCAGGCCACATGGCCTCTGAGTTTCATCATTATCACTTCTCCAACGTGAATTATAAACGCATCTGCACAATTGTTCTCATGTGTTTCAAGAGAGGATGAAAAGATTTATTATTTGTGAAAATATTTTGAAACTTTTAAATCTTTGAGGTCTGTGGAAACCCAAGGAACATTACAGACCAAAGGCAGAGCCTTGACTCTGGCTCCAAATGAGGCTGAAATCATGAGGACTTGTGCTCCCTGAGCTGCCTCCAAGGCAGATGCTCAAGGAGACACAGGTCTACCCAAAGAAAGGTGTGAATGTGAGGGCACTCCCTGAGGTGGAGACTGGGCCTGAGCCTGATGGTTCAGCGTGCTAACCATTGCAGCCACAGAAGCAAACGAGGCGCAGTTCTATTTTTGAGCCAGTTGAAGTGCCCAGGAAGACTCAGGTCAGAGAGGAACCATTACCAGTCCATGCAGTGAGCCCAGAGCACAGGGGCTGGGAGCACTTGCCGGTTAGGTGGTGTGCAGGAAGTGTCCCAGGGAGATGGGCTCGTGTCAGTTACTGAAGGACAATTGGAGATGATCAAGTGGATGAGGAAGACGCATGGAAGAGAACCTTTACGTGGGAAACTGGGAGGCTTCAGAACATGACCCTGACTTTAAAAATCTGAATATGCAAAATTAGAGTTGAGCATTAGGGAAAGACCAGACTACATAAGAGCTTATGTACATCACTGAAGAGTTCAAAGGGTCCTGGGTGGCTTTTCAACAGCTTGGCACAGTAGGAAGTTAACTTAGGAAGCAGTGTGGCTAACTGATTGGAAAGAGCAAAGGATCGATTTAAAGGCAATTTGAAGTAATCAGTGTAAGAAAAGAGGAAGACACCATCAGCATGGGGGGAAAGAAAGATGAATTTAAGAGCAAGCAGGAAAGTAGGACAAGCAGGATTTGATGGCCAGATTTAATGGGAGAGAAAAAGTTGTGGTTGGATCCAAGATTTCTGTTGTAAGCACCTGGACAATTGCAACATCAGTGAATAGTCCAGGTCTCATCCTGATAGAAGAAAGAGGATTTAAATAAAGACAGGAGTTTCCCAAAACTGATCAGAAGTAGGAGACAGGAATTATTAATAAAAGCAGATGATTTATGTCCTAGATTCACTGAGGCAAACATCACCCAGGGATTTTTCCTCACTAATAAAAGAGTGGCTTGAGCAATAAAAGTCCTATCATCTGGGAAGGGAAGAAGGTATCTCCAGATGCCTGGAGTGGCCAGGCATACAGAGAGGCAAGGCATCACGGACAGTTTCTCAGTGGGTAGGCCCTCCCTTGCTGCAAGCTGACTGTAAGCATCAGAAAGCAGAAGTAGGCATTGGCTGACTGTAACTCATTCCCCTAAAAGTTGAAGGTAACCGTGGTTTGCTTTAGCATACAAGAGATGATCAAGATATACAGTGAATGTACCAATTTAAAGAATTTTTATTACAATAAATGACAGGTTGCCATTAATCTCCCTCAAAATACTCCCCTCACTTTGAACACACTTATCCCATGGTTCTTTTTTTTTTTTTTTTTTTAAAGAGAAGAAAAAACAAAACAAATCAAAAGAAGAACAAATTTTCAAAACAACATAATAGGAGGGTAACAATGGTTAATACATTACGTATTACTATCTTTAAGTTAGTTATTCAGGACACCAGACATTAGCATTCAATTGTCCAAACATTATTGGCACAAAACTTACTCTTCAATGAACTAAGTAAAAATGGTAGTGTATCTATCTTAACCATCTTATATATATATATACAATTTTTTTTCCCTTTCCCTTCTTTCTTTTCCCTATTCCAGTCTCTCTTTCCTTTTTACCAGTTTCTTTTTGATTCACCATATCTATTGTACATTTTGGATCTTATTTACTCTTTCAGTTTCTCATACTAGAGAGATAATACGATGCTTACACGTGTGCTTCTGGTTTATTTCACTTATGAGTATTTTCTCAAGTTGCATCCATTTACCTAAAAAAGTCTCCAGTTTATCCTTCTTTATGGCTGAATAGTACTCCATTGTATAAAAATACCACATCTTTCTTATCCATTCCTCAGTTGATGGGCATTTGGGTTGTTTCCAAGATCTGGTTATTACAAATTGTGCTGCTATAAACATGGGTGCACATATATCACTGTGGTACGATGATTTTAATTCTTCTGGGAAGATGCCCAGAAGGGGAATAGCTGGGTCAAATGGGACCTCCAACCCTAGTTTTCTGAGGAATCTCCACACTGACTTCCACAGTGGCTGTATCAGTCGACACTCCCACCAACAGTGAAGAAGGGTTCCTTTTTCCCCACAGCCCCTCCAGCATTTGTTATTAGTTGATTTCTTTATAGTAGCCATTCTTTCTGGGGTGAGATGGTATCTCAGTGTTGTTTTAATTTGCATCTCTCGAATGACTAGTGATGTTGCACATTTTTTTGTATATTTGTTTGCCATTAGTATTTCTTCATCTGAGAAATGTGTATTCATCTCAGATGCCCATTTTTGGAGTGGGTCTTTAAATTTGGGAGGTCTGATTTTTTTGAGTTCTTTATATGTTCTCGATAGTAATCCTTTGTCTGAGGAACAGCTGGCAAACATTTTTTCCCACGTTGTGGGTTGTCTCTTCACTCTGTTGGTGGTTTCTCTTGCTGTGCAAAAGCTTTTTAATAAGATGAGATCCCAGTTATTGATTCTTTGGGATAGTTCCCGTGCGGTTGAGTTTTTATTCATAAAGTCTTTGCCTACACCAATGTCTTCAAGGGTTTTACCTATCCTACCTTCCAGCAGATTTAATGTTTCTGTTTTAATATTTAGATCTCTGATCCATTTTGAATTTAGTTTAGTGCATGGTGAAAGATATGGATCTAGTTTTAATCTTCGGCATGTGTAGAGCCAGTTTTTCCAGCACCATTTATTAAAGAGGCTATCTTTCTTCCAGCGAATGTGTTTGGCACCTTTGTCAAAGATAAGGTGGCTTAGTATGTCTGGGGTTGTTTCAGCATCTTCTAATCTGTTCCATTGATCTTCAGGTCTGTTTTTTTGCCAGTACCACACTGTTTTTATCACAGTAGCTTTATAGTATAATTTCAAGTCGGTGATAGTGATGCCCCCTGCCTTGCCTTTGTTGCCCAGAATTGCCTTTGCTATTCTAGGTCTCTTCTGATTCCAAATGAATTTTAGGATTGTTTTCTCTAATTCTGTGAGATATGCTGTTGGAATTTTGATTGGAATTGCATTAAATCTATATAACAATTTTGGAAGTATGGCCATTTTCACTATATTGGCTCTTCCTATCCAGGAGCAAGGGATATCTTTCCATTTTCTGATATCCTCTTCAATCTCCTTTTTCAGAGTACTGTAGTTTTCAGTATAGAGGTCTTTTACATCCTTCGTGAGGTTGATTCCTAGGTATTTCATTTTTTTGGATGTTATTGTGAAAGGTATTGTTTCCCTAATTTCTCTTTCAGTAAGTTTGTTATTTGTGTACAGGAAGGCTATTGACTTTTGAGTATTGACTTTGTATCCAGCTACACTACTGAATTTGCTTATTAAATCTAGCAGTTTTTTAGTGGAGTTTTTGGGGTCTTCTGTGTAGAGTATCATGTCATCTGCAAATAATGATAATTTAACTTCTTCCTTTCCAATCATTATTCCTTTTATTTCTTTCTCTTGTCTAATCGCTCTGGCTAAAGTTTCCAGAACTATGTTGAATAAGAGTGGGGATAGTGGACATCCTTGTCTTGTTCCTGATTTTAGAGAGAAGGCTTTCAGTTTTTGGCCATTTAGTATAATATTGGCTGTTGGTTTGTCATAGATAGCTTTTACCAGATTGAGATAAAGACCCTCTATTCCAATTTTCTGTAGGGTTTTTATCATGAAAAGGTGCTGGACTTTGTCAAAAGCTTTCTCTGCATCTATTGAGATGATCATGTGATTTTTGTCTTTGGTTCTGTTAATATGCTGTATTACATTTATTGATTTACGTATGTTGAACTATCCCTGCATCCCTGGGATGAATCCAACTTGGTCATGGTGTATGATCTTCTTGATGATTTGTTGGATTCTGTTTGCCAGTATCTTATTAAGGATTTTTGCATCTATGTTCATTAGGGAGATTGGCCTGTAGTTCTCTTTCTTAGTTGGGTCCTTCTCTGGTTTTGGTATCAGGGTAATGCTTGCTTCCAGGAATGAATTTGGGAGTATTGCTTCCCTTTCAATTTCATTGAAAAGTTTGAGAAGTAGGGGCGTTAGGTCTTCTCTAAATTTCTTGTAGAATTCGGCAGTGAATCCATAAGGGCCTGGACTTTTCTTTGTTGGGAGGTTTTTAATTACATCTTCAATTTCATTGGTTGATATTGGTTTATTTAGGATTTTTAAATCTTCGTGATTTAGCTTTGGTAATTCATACGAATCTAGGAATCTGTCCATTTCTTCTGCATTTTCCATCTTAGTAGAATATAAATTTTCAAAATAGGTATAGATGATCTTCTGGATTTCTGCAGGGTCCGTCGTGATATCACCCTTTTCATTTTCAATTGCATGGATTTGAGTCTTTTCTTTTCTTTTTTTAATAAGGTTGGATAAGGGTTTGTCAATCTTATTTATTCTTTCAAAGAACCAACTTTTTGCTTCATTGATTCTTTGTATTGTTTTTTTATTCTCCAATATGTTAATTTCTGCTCTGATCTTTATAATTTCCTCCCTTGTACAGGCTTTTGGCTTAACCTGCTCTTCTTTTTCTAGAAGCTCGAGGTTCACCCTTAAGTTATTTATTTGCGCTTGCTCTATTTTCCTGATATAAGTATTTAATGCTATAAATTTCCCTCTTAGGACTGCTTTCATTGTATCCCATAAGTTCCGGTATGTTGTACTGTCATTATCATTCAGTTGTAGAAAGTGACTAATTTCTTCTTTAATTTCATCTGTGACCCATTGGTTGTTCAGGAGGATGCTGTTTAATTTCCATGTGTTTAGGGAGTTTTTGTGGGATCTTTTGCCATTGATTTCCAATTTCATTGCACTATGGTCTGATAATATGCATGGGATAATTTCAATTCCTTTGCATTTACTTAAGCAGGTTTTATGAGCTAGTATGTGGTCTATTTTGGAGAACGTCCCATGTGCAGCTGAGAAAAATGTGTATTCTGATGTTGTGGGATGGAACACTCTGTAGACATCTACTAAGTCCATTTGTTCAAAAGTTTGGTTCAGTTCTACTATTTCATTATTGATTTTCTGTCCAGTTGATCTATCTTTTTGTGACAGTGGAGTATTGAGATCTCCCAATATAATTGTATTAGTGCTTATTTGATTTTTCATGTCCTTTAGTACTTGTTTTATATAGCTGGGTTCATTGGTATTTGACGCATATATATTTATGATCGTTATCTCTTCCTCTTGGATTGTTCCCTTTACAAGGATGTAATGACCGTCTTTATCTCTCTGAATCCTTCTTGGCTTGAAGTTCACTTTGTCTGCAAAAAGAATAGCTACCCCTGCTTTTTTCTGGGTTCCTGTTGCATGGAGTATTGTTTTCCATCCTTTGACTTTCAGTCTATGAATTTCTTTCTGAATTAAATGTGTTTCTTGTATACAGCATATTGTTGGATCTTGCTTCTTGATCCATTTCGCCAGTCTGTGCCTTTTGATTGGTGAATTGAGACCGTTAACATTGATGGTTAAAACTGATATGTATTGACTTGTCATGATAATTTCCTGTTGTTGGTTCCCACTCTTTGTTTTTCCGCTTTCCGGCTATTTAATTATTTGCCCTGCCTGGTGGATTCCTTCTGTTGGGGTTCCTATCTCTTTCTAGAATGTCCTTCAGAACGTTTTGGAGTGCTGGTTTGGTGGTCATAAATTTTCTCAGATGTTCTTTGTCATGAAAGTATTTTATTTCTCCATCAATTTTGAAAGATAGTTTTGCAGGGTACATCAATCTGGGCTGAAAATTATTTTCCTTTAGAGCTTGCAATACATCATTCCAAGCTCTTCTTGAATTGAGGGTTTGTGCTGAAAAGTCAGCTGTGATTCTGATGGGTTTTCCTTCATAGGTGATTTGTCTCTTCTCCCTAACAGCTTTTAAGATTCTGCCCTTCTGTTGAATTTCTGGGATCTTGACTATAATATGTCTGGCTGAAGTTTTTTTTTGATCATGTCTAGTTGGTGTTCTAAAAGCTTCACTTATAGGGGTGTCAAATTCCTTTTCTCTTCCAGGAAAGTTCTCCCTGATTATGTCTTTGAACAAGGTTTTAATGTCGTTGATGCTATCTCCTGCTTTTTCATTTATTCCAATTATTCTTAAGTTGTTTATCTTTGAGTCATCTAGCAGCTGCTGAATTGATTTTTCATGGTCCCTTGCTATTTTTAAGAATTTTTCCATTTCATGATCACTAATTGCAAGCCTGTCTTCTATATCTGAGATCCTGTCCTCGCATTGGCTTATTCTGCTACAAATACTTTCAATGGAATTTTTTATCTCTTGGATATCTGCTTGAATCTGCCTTATGGATTCCATTTCTTTCCTATGCTGAGCATTCATGGTTTCTATAGTTTTCTTAAGTTCATCTATTTTTTTGTCTGTATCAGCTACAGTGTCCTTAAGCATGGTCTTCATTGTAGACATTATCTCTGCAGTTATCTGTGAGATTATTTCTGTTTTAATTTTTTCCAGAACCTCATTCAGTTGCTTTGTTGTTACCACTTCAGATAGGCCAGGTGGGTGGCTTTCGGATTGTCCCACCTCGTTGCTCCCTAGGTTTGCCTTTGGTGAATTGGATGTGTGGGGTTGCATCTTGTTTAAGTGTCATCTCATTTTTTCTTTCTTTAATTCCTGGGGTGATGTTTGCAAATTACCTATAGTAGGTTACTTTATTGCTAGTGTTTAAGATCTTTAGAAGATGACTACTTCTCTGCAGTATCTTCCATGTGGAGCTTGCTTTTAGGTTTTGAGCTTTCTGCCAGATCCTACCTCTTCAATTCGTTGGGTATGCGAAGTTGCTACCTGTTTGGCCCAGTCCTTGATTCTTTGGTACTGTGCCACTGTATTTTCTGTGTCCCTTAGTCAATCTCAATCATGAAATATCAGGAAGGAAAGATGTTTAGAACAATTATTTCACATTTGGCTATAATGTTAACTAAAGCATCAAACACAGCCTAGAAAATGACAGACTGAGCTAACCAGTTATTTACCACTTTTAGCTGTATAGAGTTGCGGTTATATAACAAAATCTAAAACACACCAGAAAAATTATATGCAGTATACAAGTCCTATGTATGTCAATTTTTCCCTGAGGAGTTTAAATTTAAGATGAGTTAAGGAGGAAATAGAGTATTGGGAGAAGAGGAAGGAATTAGATGTAAGGTTAGAGGACCAAGAGGGATCCCACTAAAATTGGGACACTAGTGCAGAGGACAGGTGGTAAAAAGAGAAGGAATGGATAAAAGGAAGAACAGATCACAACCACAATCACAAAGAAGTTAGAGGCGCTGTTTACACTCATATAAAAAACCAGAGAGAATAATGAAGGAAAGAGCAAATACACATACAGAAACAAAAACGAAGATAAAAACAATAAAACAGACAGAGCAAAAATAAAACCCCACCAAAAAACAAAACAAAACAAAACAAAAACAAAAAAACCCTTCGCCAGAACAAAAAACAAATCAGTGAGAAAAAAATAATAATAATAAAAAAATAAAAAAATAAAAATAAAAATAAAAAAAATAAAAAGAATCAGTTCCAGGTGTTGACTCTGTTGTAGGCAGGTACCTTGTGGTGACAGAGTCCTGTTCTGTGCAGGTCCGTCCCAGTAAGCCAGGAGCGCCCTCTGGTGGGTGGTGAGCAGAGGCGCGTACTTTCAGGCAGAGACCAGTCTAGCTCGCCTCCGCTCTCAGCGCCCTTTCACGATCCCTGGGCCTGAGAGGCTCAGCGCGCTGTCCGGAGCGCGGGTTCCCTGCACTGGTTCCCGCCGCTCTGGTTTTTCGCCACGCCCCCCACAATGGCGCCGGGTCAGTCGCTCTCTGGCGCGGGACAGGTGTGGCTGAGAGTCCAGTCTCGTTCACCTGCTGACCTCAGCACACTTTCGTGGGCCTGAGAGGCCCCGTGCTGCCTGTCCGGAGCACAAGTTCCCAGAGCAGTTTTCGAGCCGCTCTGATTTTCTCCGCACCCCCCACAATGGCGCCCGGCCGGTCGCTCTCTGGCGCGGGGCAGCTGTGGCTGAGAGACACTCACCACCGGTCAGCGCCGTTCTCCGCCGCTCCCCTGCCCCGCCGCTGTCTCAGGATCCTCCGTGGGGGCTCCCTGGGTGCCAGCTGCCACCGTGTGTCCATAGAATTGAGCCTCCACGGCGCTGCAACTCCCGGGATAGTAGAAGGTGCGCGCGTGCAGTCTGCTCCTTCTTTCCTTCTTCTTTGTTGAAAGTCACCCGTCACTGGTGCCGGGGGTCCCAGATTGCGCTTCAGAACTTTTCTGGGTTTCGGGGAGGCATCTCCCCCCCTCCTGCGCTTTCCGGGTTGCTATATTCCCGTGTTCCAATGGTAACTTTTAGAGAGAGTTTCGCTGCCTGCTTCTTACTCGTCCGCCATCTTGAGGTTCTCCGGGCTATCCCATGGTTCTTGCCACGTGCTGAAACTGTTATGGAAGTCCTCTTTCCTGAGTGTCTTTAGGAGGTATGATTAAAAAAAAAAATCCAGTGAATGCTGCTGCCAATGCCATTCAACAAAAAGGTAGACTCTTAAAATCATGATGGGGGAGGGTCCTCATCCACCTTTTTCACCAGATCTGGCATGATGCAACTTTTGGATCTTTCCCAAAATCAGTGATCATGAAAGGGAAATGTTTTGACTCAGTTCAGAACATCACGGCAGCCACAACAGAGCAACTACAGACCCTCAGGAAATAGCACTCCAGAGCTGCTGCAGAACTTGGCAAGAACAATGGGATCAGTGTGTTTGAAGTGAGGGGGAGGATTTTTAAGGGAATTAATAGCAATGAGTGTTTTACTGGAATAATTTTAACTTAAAAATTCACAGTATTTTCTGATCACACCTAGTATGTGTACACACACTTTTCAAAGGAATTATAAAATGTGTCAAATGACAGAAGGAATTTCAGCCCTTGACTCTTGCAGTGAAGGAGGCAAGAGTGGCGAGAGTTCAGAAGGTTGTCAACATTTTATTTTATTTTATTCCATTTTTATAACCACGTCATTCAAAATGATGTTTTCAATTATTCTTGCTTTTAAATTGAATTTTGCCTGAAAATAAATACACCACACCACTTTCAGCGTGAACACCCCACAAAAGGCACTGAGAATGTGGAATTGATTTTTAGACTGTGCGTGAGAGCTTGTGTCTGCCAAATCCACCATTCTTTAAAATGCATCTCCAATTGGTCACTGCTAGGCAGTGTTGCTTCATTATTATTGTTACTGACCTTTATCCAAAGACCAGTGCTAACCAGAACCCTTACTCAGTGTTGCTATGGGGTTTTTATTTGTCTGTTGCCATTCTTATTCATTCTACTGGATATTTTTATCTCCTGTTTCCTCGTAATTTACTAAGTGGGCCCCAAACACCTGATAAGGTCCTATCATCATGGCTAATCCATGATTCTTGTTTATGATTATTCAAGCAACAAGCAAATAGACTTAATAACTGCAACCAGAGAGGAGATGTTTTCTACTATACCTTTCTTCCTCCCTTATCCCTTGGAAATTGATAATTGCCTTCTTTTCCCCTTCTTTTCCATTAGAATGGAGGGAAGGTAACACATCAGCAGAAATCCTGGACTTGGAATAGCTGTTTCAGTTCCCACAAGGGTGCTTGGCTGAAGGCTAAAGTTGGACCAGGGTCAGAAAGAAGAGGTGTCTGGGGCATCACGGGAGAGGAGAGTTGAGATCCTGCAGTCCCACCAACAGGAAAAGCTAACTGGCAAAGCTGCACACAGGAGATGGAGCAGGTTGGTTGGTCCCTAGGACTGGCAAACCAGGATGGACTCAGAAGTGAGGAAATGGGTAACAGAATCAGAGTGGAAGCAATTTCAGAACAATGTCTGCTGCAGCTCCCCTCTTACCTTGCACCCAGATCATTTTCACTGATGGAATTATCCCAGGAAAAACATGGGGAGCTCAGCTCTGCTCTGCACCTCGGAATTGTGCGACTAAGAGTACCCAGGATTTTCTTTTGGCACAGGCAGTGAAGAAACACAGGCTGTCATCACTCGCAACAGCTTGTCTGTGACTTCTCTCACTCTGCCATAAACCTATTTAGAAGTCGACACAAGCTACTGGCAGGACAGAGCTCCCCAGATCACTACCTCATTTTACCTTCCACTGGGGTTTTTACATCATTTATTCCATGTGCTAATTTACCACCAAAGTTTTGCCTAGAAGATTTATTCAACATTCAGGAGAGTGAGTTTGGGTGGGAGGAGAGGGTTTGGTTAGAAAAAAGACTGCGGTGAATCTGTTGATATTCTAGCTACAAGATGCATAAATGATTTGACTATTTCCCAACTGGACTCATGGCCAACTGTAATCAAGCACTCCCCCTCTTCCTTGTAATTCCCAAACATAAGAACTTGCTGTGTGTGCTGGTACAGCCTCCCAGAATTCAGTACTCTCTCTCTTTTTGAAGTGTGGTTTTTCATAACTTTGTAAACCGAACACAACCTGGCTTCAGGTTCAGCAGGTCCCCCAGGCACTTCTTTTCCAGCGCTGGCCAAGGAGGTAAGGAGGAAGCAGGGCTTGCAGAACTCCACCTGACGTGATGACTCAGGACAAGGACTCCACAGTTCACAATATAAACTTTATATGAAGCAGCTTTATATTTCAAACACAAAACAGCATTCAAAGAGCATGTGATCATCCAACCACCTCCTAAGTCCCAAGGGTACAGTTAAAAATATATGGGGAAGGAACAAAGCTCCTTTCCACCATTGTTCTCCTTTGGAGTCCTCCCTCTTCCTTTGTGTTGGGGGGAAAAATGGTGGCCAGGCTCCTTGCCCTGGACAGTCATTTCACCGCCCCGCCTGCCCGGGGCTGGGAAAACCCCTCCTTTGATCTGGGAGTAATTGGAAGTCCTCTTGGGGAGGCTGTGTTGTGATAGAAGGGCCATTATCTCAGATGAGGTAATGAATGAGAAAATGCTCTGTGAACCATAAAATCCTAACTGTTGGTGATTGTTTTATTATTGTTAGTAATTTATTTGTTAATATTGTTATTTCTACTAATAATTTGAGTCACTGAGCTTCCTACCCTAGAGTTCCAGTTCACGCTCCTATGCCTCAGAAAGGTATGCTATGAGAGGCAGAGAGATAAACGGGGAAGAGATATCTCAACCATCACCAGTTAACTCTCCAGAAAGAGCTGACATGTTCGTGTTCACAAGCGTCATCAGGATCTCAGCTGACTCTGAAAGTTATTTGGTTGTCTCTGATCACGAGGCCTTGTGCCCATGTTGCCAAAGAGTCTTTAGCTCCTGAAAGCCCCAGGAGTGCTCTGTGAAGACATCTCCCCACACCTAACAAATGGCTCAAGGACCTGGCCACCTTCCCCTTATTTCTCATTCCACCCCCCTCTCCCAAACATTTCCCAACTTCATAACTTAGAATCACCCAAAAAGAGCAAAAAAATTATGATTCAAGTGAAAATCTGAGTAAGCAAATGTACTTGGCACTAAGAGCCATGGAAAGTTGTGCCGCAGCCAGAGGTAGTTACCCAATGCCGCCCATAATTCCGCACAGACAGCTCCACACCAAGCCCATGGTGGGTCCGCAGGGGTGGAATGGGAAGCACTCTTGCATTTTTACTTGTGAGTGTTTTTCAATAAATAAGTCCATTTAAGCTCCCATGGAGCAGACTGCCAACTACTTTCTCAACCAGAACTTTAAAAAGAAAGGAATAAAAAAAGAATAATTTATAACGATCAAAGATAAACTAAAATATTAGTCTGGAAGAAATACAATTTCAGGTTTAGAAGTTTGTTTTATGAGGGAGATAATCCTCCCCTCTCTTTTCCAGACCTATAAATGCAATTTTCATTTTATTTTTGCCCCAGCTCCAGAGTTGCCAGAAAGATGGAACACAAGGCAGATTATTTTCTTTCTTCTCCAGGGGGTACTTGGCAATGACATTCTGCAGACCCACCTTGCGCTATCCAGAAGCACAACGTGGGAACACCCTGACAGCTGCTGCTTCTCAGGGTTTGATCTTCCGCTTGGCCAGCTAATGAAGATCCAAGCCTTCTGTATCTGGGCACAAATCTGTAAGTTTGGTCAGTGTCCGCCATGGTGAGTCTTAGGCGCATTACCAACAATTAACACAACAGATAGGATCATGGCCGAGCCTTAGGGAAAGACTCATTTATTAAAAAACATACCAATTAGAATATAAAACTTGACATCAAACAACTCATAAAGTCATAAGCTCTTCTGAAATATGTCCAATACAAAATAATAAAGCTGGCTTAGAACATTTCCTCAAATCTCTTCTTTGCACTTCAGAGCACCCTGTAAGTTATCATTCCAGAACATTCTGGAACATTCCAAAACAGGAAGCTCAAGGATTCAGCTTCACTTGATCATTCCCCCTTCATCATAAGAGCCAAGTTATGAGAATTTTTAATTTAAACATTGGGTCACATTTTTTAATTCCTGGAAATAGCTTTTGAGTTCCATGGTAACTGTGTATAATTATACTGTTTGGAAGATTAACCTTATTGATTAAAAAAATGTAAATGAGAAAACAGCACTACTCACTAAGCACTAAAACTTTCAAATATGAATATGATTGAGAAGTAGACACAGAAAGATAAGTAGGTAATCTTTTATCCTAGATTACATCACCAGCCTTTCTGAGCTGCTAGGTGGGCTGTCTACTGGGCCTCCAGGGAGAAAAGTGCAAACCAATGTCCAAAATACTTAAAATATTCACTGAAGGACGTGTCCCATTGTGGGAAATGCAAACAGAAACTGAAAACTCATCTTCCTCATTCAATTTGGAAGCAATATGTTCTTCAAAGAATCTCAAGACAACAGAGATGTAGTAAGAAAACAACAAGGGAAATGTAAGTATTTCTTTTTTATTAGTGCATCTTTATACTCCTCCTGTGGTGTTGGTACATATACATAGCACATCTTAATTCCTTTTTTCATTCCCTTTCCCTCCCCTCCATTCCCATTAGATACAGATCTATCTCCTTCCTTCCTATTATCTACCTTTTATTTTGCTCTTTTTTAATGATTTGGGTTTCTCATGAAAGAGAAGCCATGTGATAGTTATATTTGTGTGTCAGATTTATTTACACCCTGACTGATGCAGGTCGATTTGATTTTTACATAATGTAAGGTGCTTTGAGTGCTTCGTAATTAACCAGCCCAGGTTTGGGACCCACCTCTGGTTCCTGACTAGCAGTGTGACATTGGACAAGGTACCCAAGATCTCTGATCTTGTTTCCTTCCCTGTAAAATGAGCATAATTACGATTCCTGTCTCATTGACTTGTTAGGATTAAACAAATTCCTATATATAAAGCAAGTAAATAGAAAGCACACAGTAATCACCCAACCAATGCTGGCATCATCATTGTCCCCAGACCTTCCTCCTGCAGTGTTTTGATTTTCTGCAGCCATCAAGGAACATAATTGTGAGAAAGACGTCATTGCAGAACAGTCAAGAAAATACAGAAAAACTGAGTGGGCCCAGTTGCTTATGTTGGAGACAGAAAGACCCATTTTTCTGCAGGTGTAAAGGGAGGCAGAGAGTAGGTGTGTTGTAAAAGAAATATATTTGGTCTTAGTCCTATGTTCCTTGCAGAGCTCTTAATTCTCTGAAAACATCCTGGGTGACAGGAGTGTCTTCTGTGACTCACAAGAAGCCCGCCACCACCACTCTGTAGTCAATTTTAATGAAGTGTCTCAGAATGGGTCCCTTAGAAAAACCTAGGACAGGGCCGGTGAGATGGCTCAGTGGCATAAGTGCCTGCCTGGCAAGCGCGAGGGCCAGAGTTCGACTCCCGGAACCCACATACGAAAAAAGAGTCGGTGATATCGCTCAGCAGCACAGGCGCCCACTGGCACGCGAGGTCCTGAGGCCGACTCCCGGTACCCACCAAAAAAAAAAAAAAAAAAAAAAAAAAAAAAAACCTAGGACAGGAGTACTAAATGTGACCAGAAGGTCAGAATTTTCACTCTCACCCACCGACCTCTAGCAAGGCTGGAGACTAAGCTCCATAAAACCTCCTTACCAACAAGACTAGTATGTCATGTGGCAGGGGGCTGGCCCATCTGAGAAGCATGGGGACATAAGATCCAGCACTTGGGACCCCTTGAAACCTGGCTATTGACCTGTTCCTCCAGTTGGCCATCTGTATACTTTTCACTTTATAATACTCTTTTTGATAAACTGATAAATGTAGGTATTTCCCTGGGCTTTGTGACTCTAGAAGATGACTGAGCCCAATAAGAAGGCTGTAAGGAGCCTCAGTTTGCCCCTGGTGGATCAGGACTACTCAGGTCCTTCGCCACTGGCCTTGCCATGAGCATCGGAGATGGGGTAGTCTTGAGGGACAGAGACTTTCATCTGGCCTCTGTGCCCACTGCAGGTAGTATTAAAATGGAATTGTGAGGCACCAGATCAGTGTCCAGAGAGGTGAGAGAATGAGCTGGTACAGAAAAAACGTGCATTTCATGTCAGTAGTATTGTGAGCAACGTGCAGTTTGTACAGAGTGCGATATGATGTTCTCACTGTCCGTGTTCATTTCTGGCCGTCTTATGTATCTGTAAACAGATAAGTTTCCAAAGATGGGCAGTAACATAGTGAACCAGAGCACTGAGAGCAAATTGCTGGAGCCTCCAACTTCCACCACCAACTGCTACCAAATAAAGACAGTCGAGGCTCGTCACTGGCTTCTCACCCCTGTGGACAATGGCACAAGTGGAGTGTCATCACCCTCAGAGTGCCTTAGGCATCCTCAGAAAAACCCTTCTAAGAGCAGAGCCAGCAGTGTGGAGACGTTCTCCTTGATACAAACCCATGCTGCCAGAAGACTGTGAGACCAATCCTTCCAAGTGCGAATGGTTAACCAAACTATCAAGGGAGAATTCTAGAAGGAATAGTGGAAGTGCATTCCAAGCATGGGATTTTGAGGCAAATGGATCTGGCTTTAAATCTTAGGCCACACTGCTATTTATGAACTTTGTGATCTTGAGAAAACTGGTCAACTTTTCCTAGCCTGTTTCCCCATCTCATGTGACCATTCTCCAGTTTCCTGGCCCAATCCAAGAGTGTACTCATCTCGGTTCCTCCTACAAGCTGCCCTATCCTTCTAAAGGGGCTCAAGTTGGGACATAAATTTTATGATCACTCCATTCTTCTATAAAGAAAATAATAGTCACCTATCAAGGTGGCTATGGAGGTTAATCATAATGCATACCCATTGCTACCACCATGCCTTGCACATAGAAAACATTCATAAAAACTAGTTTTCTCTTTACCCATTACTCCAGATCTGCATTGTCTAATACAGTAACCATTAACCCCTCACAGGTACTGACCACGTGGAACATGGCTAATGCAAATTGAGGCTTACAGTAAGTGCAAAGTACAACAGATTTTTAAGATTTAGCAAGACAATCGAAGACAATAATTTTCATTGATAATTTATATATTAATTACATGTCCAAGCAATGTCATTTCAGATCTATTCAGTAAAAATATACTCTTAAAATTAATTTGTGCCAGTTAATCTTGATTGTCACCTGGACTAGTTTAAGAGACTCCTAGGAGGCAATTGGATAGTGAAGATTGCTAACTTCACCAATGGGTTAAGCCACTGGTGAGTTCATAGTGGAGTGGGAGGTTAAGAAGTGGGGCCTTAGTGGAGAAAGTGGATGATGAGGACATGACTTGGGGACAGCCCCTTCCTCTCTTGGCTCTTCCCTGCTCTCTGCTTCCCAGATTGCCAGTGGGCTGAGCCGCTTTCCTCTGCCACACTTTTCTGCCATGATGTTTCTGCCTTGGAGCCATGGACTGACACTTCAGAAAACTGACCCAAATAAACTTTTCTCCTTTAAATTGTGTACATCAGGCAGTTTGGTCACAGCAGTAATGAACTAATATACAATTTCACCAGTTTCTTTTTTACTTTCATTAGCATGGTTATTTTAAATATTTAGGATTAGAAGGCAAGCTCAGTAGTAAAGTATGTGCTCATCATGAGAAAGGCCCTGGGTCCCATCTCTAACACCAACCAATTAAAACAAATAAAAAATGTAAAGTTACATATGTAGCTTGTTTTATATTTCTATAGGGCAACAGGCTGTAGATATCTGTCCACACCTTGTCCCACCACCAGCACCCCCACAATTCTTCCCCACAAAACTCAAGGCAAAAATTGGCAACATATTCCTAATACTCACCAACATATTTTAGATGTTTCCTGGATATTTGAAGGGAAAAGGGCAATAAACAAGGAGCAAAGTAGAAACAACCTTGACCACGGCTCTCGGGAATGGTTTCTCCTTAGGAACAGAAACAATGACCCAGAACACATCCGGAAAATTGAAGAATCTGGGCCAACACTGCAAAATATCCATGTTGGTGAGGAAAGAGGAGCTGGTTTGCCAGAAAAGATATTGCACTTTCTCTCTTAATCAGATTTGCTAATCCCAGTGAGGATTGTGAAACACCTCAGGTCTCAAGTCAAAGTGACATGAAGAAACAGGCCCTTCACCAGGTCATCCATGCTGCCTCTGTGAAAAGAGGTGTTTTCACTTCATGACAAGTCCCCCAAAATAACTCAGGGCGTGAAAACAGCTTGGCACTCATGGATGCCCCAATATACAGAACGAACAGATAAAGAACCACAGAGTCCCGAGCAAATTCACTCCAAAACAACAACTTAGTTAATTAATGCCCATGCCACCCAGATATCGCCATCTAAAAACCACAGTCATTCAATTAATACTAGCAAATTGGGGTTTTTTACAATATTTTTATCAAATAACCTACTTTGAAAATCTTTAAGACATGCAGTATTTTGAAAACTTTTTTGTCTAGAGCAACCCCATTGGCTAAGGTGGCTCTGGCGTCTCATGGAGAGAGAAAGCCATTAACCCCATCACAGAGATGGAAGGAAACTGGGTTTTCAGCACCCCCAGGGTGTGGTCAGTGCAGTGGTAGTTTCTTTAGCACTGTGCCAATGTGAGATCCACCTCGCTTTTGAGAAGGGCGCCATCTTTCTCAACATCCTGTAGTTTGGAAGGGTGGAAATGGCAGACAGATGGGAAGTATGTGTGAGATAAATCTAAAATCAGTGTGTCCCATGAGATGCTTGGTGTCTGAGCCCCACCAGCTCCTACCAGCAAACTCCTCCATCCAGCTCACCCCACCATCAAATAAGCCCCTTCTCTTTGCTGAGGAGCAATGCCCTGGGGAAGCAATGGTTTGGATCAACAGCATCTGAGGTGGAAGAAACCCAGCAGCCTCTCACTTTCACTGTTCACTGCAATGGGAGGATAGCTGGGCCTGAGAAATCGCTGCTGCTGAAGGGCGCCCAGAGGGAGCCCCGGATGCCGTCTCACCCCGGCTGTGCCTGGACGCATCCATCTTCGCTTGCAGCTGGGGAGGGAGAGAATGGAGTTGACAGGGCAGTCAGAAAGCCTCTCTTCCTCCCTTTTATCTCTTCCCTGCTTCACAGCCCCTTGTTCTCACCTTCATGCCTGCAGCGGTGCTGACAAAGAAAATCACAGCCCTGAACACCAGTGGTGAGTCATGGCGCTGCCTGAAGCTTACTGTGTGTGTGTGTGTGTGTGCGTGTGTGTGTGTGTGTGTGTGTGTGGTAGGAATCCGTTTAGACTGCTGGAATAGGAGTAGGGCCCTGTGGTGAGGACCCCAATGCATTCAGAGGGTGTTGATACCTGTCCTCTTATTGCATCCCAGCTTCCCCACGCACAGCCCTTCGGAATGCAGTGTGCAAACAGATTTTGTTCCTGCCCGCAGGCTTTTCAAGCCACTGACCGCTTTGAACCTAATTCACAAAAGCAGAGGACACTGGAGACATTTAATAAAAGGCATCAAGTTGCTGCTTCATCTTCATGACCTGGGATTTATAAGGGAATTTCACTGGCTTTGTAGCAATGTAAAATAAATAGACATTAGACGATGACAGGGAAAACAAAATTGCTGCCAAAGCTAAAAAGAGCTTGGCAGAAGAAGAAAGCACTGCTACATAGCCAGTCATTATTTACTGTACAAACCTTTCCATAAAGCATAGCAGAGAGATACATAGAATAATGGGCCCTTGCCCAGGGATGAAAAGGGCTTTCTGTAGCTTATGTTTCCCCCTGATGAAGGCACAGTTGGGTCCCGGGGCTCGCACAATCTTATTGTTCAGCTTAGCCATTCAGAAAGCTGCAGGAACAGCCCTGCCCTGGTCCACACATTTCCAAGAAAAAGTGCAAAACTGTAGCAGGTGGAAATTACTAATTATTCTGTTCATCCTTGCTGCATTTCACTGCATATTTTACAGCAGGTCAGTTATTCCTTAGTCAGTAATGCTAACATGTAAGTGCCGCTATCTAACACACTTGCTCCTGACGACAAAAACCCCCATGTTCTTTACTTGATTTGAAAGGAGAAAGGTTCCGATTGCTGTGTCTGGTGATAGTGTTGAACTGTTGCTAAACCCCAGTGACCCAAAAGACCTCCATCTCTTCACTTTCTAGAGAACTGGTTTTGTTCTCCATTATACAACCCCATCTCCACCCCAGAAAGCTAGAGTCATGTCGCTTATCATAAATTGCGCAAGAGCTGGGTGTGGTGGATCTGGGAGGCTGAGGCAGTGGATTTGAAAGTTTGAGCCCAGCCTGGGCAGTTTTGCAATGCCGAGAGACCCTGTCTCAAAATAAAAAATTAAAAAGAGCTGGGGATGTAGCTCAGTGCTCAGGCCCCGGGAACAAGAAAGAGGGACCAAGAGAGGGACAGACAGAGAGAGGGAGAGGGAGATGGGGAAGGAGACATAGGAAGGAGGAGGAGGAAGAGAGAAAAGAAAAAAAGAAAAGAAAAGAGAGGGGGAGGTAGGGAGAAAGGAAGGAAGGAGGGAAGAAGAGGGAAAGAAAAAGAAAGAGAGAGAGAGAGAGACAGTCAGTTATGTAAGAGAGTTTAGGGACCCACTGAACACATCAGTTGACTGACTGTTTCCCCAAGATCTCGACTGAACAGGATAAGAAGGGTGTGAGGGGCCGAGGGTTTGGAGATTCACCAGAGATGCTGCCAGTTGAAGAAAGACACCCATCCCCAAGGCACTTGCTTTCTGTCTACTGCAACATTATCATCATATGCTGCTGTTCACTAGAAAAACGTTGTCACAAAGAGAAAAATCGTCACTGTCTGCGACATGACCGGGGCCCCCGAGAGCCTGGTGGGCTTGTGGGGTTCATGACCTTCCCAGCTGTGCAGGGCAGCCCTGAGAGGTTCAGTTCTTCCCACCCTTTATGCCTTCGTTTGGTATTGCTACAGTTACTGTAGGATTTATAAAGTACTATTTTCAATTGGTAAAACAACAAATAGAGAATATTGAAAAAAACATATCGCTGGGCTCTGACATAATTTCAATAGCAATAATAAACCAAAGCCCACAGGGCAGATTTATAAGTGTCTGAATATAAACAGAGGCTTGGGGGCTGTGATTTCTAACTCGTTCTTCTAAATATTTACCATGTGGCTTGGCTCTCATCACTTAACCCCTGCGTTCCTTCTTACATCATCATAAATTTTATAATCATATTTTTATAAAAGTACTTGTACCTAGCTAATACATAAAATGGCTAATCTCCAATCCCTAATTTATGGACAAAATAAGTCTGCCTCTCTTAGAAGAGCTTCACAATTTTTAAATGAGGATATTTTCCTTTTTTTATGTATAAGCATCATATCAAATTATAAATGGATTTTAAGGCTCTGATCAGCCCAAATAGTTTTCTCTATTCCTGCTTGTGTTCTCCAACATCGCCTCCAATATTTTAAATAAATATTAAAAGCATCTTAGTATTTGGAACCACTCAGATATCTACTCATAGGGGATTTCTCAATAAGACAGTCACTCCTATACTGGAATACTAGAAAGCCACGGAGATAATGAAGCAAATGTATATGTTGTTTGGGGGGAAAGTTGCTTAAAATCCACATGCATAGTGCGCTTATTAGAGCAGACGGTGACACTGGATGGAAAGATCGATATTCACATTTATTTATAGAATAAAACTAGAACGACACACAACACGAGGTCTCCGTGGTGATTCATGGATGGCTTCAGTAGGGTGGTTTCTTTTTCCTATTTATAAATTTCTGTGTTTGCTGAACTTTATATAACAATCACAAATTGTGTCTGTTCAGGATTTTTGTTGGAAAAATTGTTCGGGGAAAACCGCTACCTCCCACAGACAGGTGTCTCTGGGAGGAGAAACCCCAAACAACCCCGAAAATATTTGGTATTTAACACGTGGTATCTGCGGCATTCCCGCCGGCGGAGCTGAGCAGATTTCAGTCTTGCTTCTTTCTGTAGTCTTCGAGGCTGATTTGTCTTTGTGCCTAACATGACTTTGGCTCGGCAGTCCTTTTCCCCCAGGTGGCTGAGAACTGCATCTTGACCCGTTGCTGCAGACTGCGCAGAAAGGACCAAAAGGAAGGAGAAGGGTGAAGGTCAAATTCTCGGGGTGACTGCAGCCGGGCTTGAACCTGCTTTTCTACATCCTCTCTCTTTACCCCTTGTCTGTGCTCCAATTCATGGCCAGTTGCATTCCCAAACCTGTTTTCAACTATGGGAATTCAAAGCTATGGAAGAAAATGCTTCCCTCACGCGAATGCCCCTTCATCCTGTGTCCACACACTCCCGGGGCTCCCAGTGGAGGTTCACGCAACTGAGAGAGTGAGACAGGAGGTCAAATGTTTGCAAAACAACGATTCATTTCATTAAAATCTACAAATACTCCTTTTCAACATGCATGATTGTACTGCACAAAGGGAGACAACCATTGGAACACTGCAAACCAGTCACCCAATTTACAAGTATCGGGCTTTGGGGAAAGAAAGGCACTTATCCTCCGTGCGTAAGTGAACATGAAATGCCACGTGTTCAAGGCTGCATGGGGTTCTCTGCAGAGCTGGAGCAAGCAGACAGAGCCCCTGTGTAGGGCCGGAGGGGCACTGGAAGCCAGCAAGAGGTAGGGACAGCCAGGGGGAGCAAGTAGGGGGATTTGCCTTACGCTTGCACATGCACGCACACACACACACAGACATACACATGCTCTATGCATTCGCACAAGCATTCACACAGTTATGAATGAAAGGGCACTGTGGGCTGGTATATTAATATAAATGTTCCCTTCTTTGGGAAAGTCTTGAGATTGAAAATCCAAGCGCATGATAAAAGGACATATGCACAGTCAGCACAGAAACCTCAGCTTTGAAAAATCTGCCAGGAAAGAGAAAGTTTAGAATGGATTTGTTTTCTGGCTCCTCACAACAAATAAACTGCCTAGGGACTCCCAAGGACCTGAATAACAACTCCGCTTTCCCTCTCCTTCCTTCTCCTCCCTCCCCCTCACGATTGTCTTTTCTCCGTGTGCACCGGAGAAGGTGAGCAAGTGTCCAAGGAATTCAATATTCTGGGTCCTCTTCCTCATAAGACCACTAAGAGAGAAAAAAAGTGAATTCCACAATCCTACACGGAAGAACTGGGGCTTCCTCCCAGACAGGAATTAACACCAGACCTCCAGCTTCCGGGGCACTTCTCTGCTGTTGTTAAACAAACATGGTCAGCGGTCAACAACTGTGCTCACAAAGTGAACGTGCGCAGTGGGTTTTGTTAGCATTTTTGCCCCTAGCCTCTGCATCAGGTTGCTGATGTGCACATTTAAAACGGCAGCCTTAGAAGGATACGACTGTTAAGCATACCAAATCTTGTGTGGATAAATTTAAATTTGCTTCCAGTTACTACTGCAAAGTGGGTGTGCCGGAATGATCTGCGGAAGAAAGTGACTGGTTTGAGCCTTGTAGGTCTGATTCCAGAGCATCCTTTCCTGATGCAACAATTAGAACAAGGACACCACTGTGCTATGACATTCTGTCCCTGGAATAACACAGTGGTCGGCTCAGCCAAAGCCAGACATACACACAAAATACAGCATGTAACCCAGGACCTCTAATTTTTTCTCTTTACCTGGACCGATACAATGTGTGTCTTTTGGAGAGCTCAAGTCAATGAGGTACTTTCCTAAGATAATATCCATTTGTTACTGATGCATGCAAGACTTCTCCCTTCCTCTTCAGGGTGCTTCATGAACCAAGAAGAGCCTGGGGAGCTCAAGAGGCTAAGATCTTACGCCATGGTTTTGTCTCTTAAGCAGACCAGGCCATTGGCAGGAAACAGAGTGCCCACCTAACAGGAGGCGAAGGCAGTGCGTTCTGGAGATGAAGGCCTTCCAAGAAGGCTTCTGTTCTCCTTCATGTCTGCAAATCCTTAATGGTAATAAAGATATTTTCCAATCAAGTGTTTGAGGCCTCTAGAAAAATTTTCCTGGGCTACATACAGAAGGGAAGTACAAGATTTTAGCTGCTACAGTCCATTGTTCAGGCCAATCTGGTTCCAATTTTTTATCTTTGGAATCCTATAGTGACATCACTGGACTTCAAGTCCCCGAAGTCGCTTGATGACAGTGAGCTAGAAGGAAGGGGTTTACTGGCTTGCATGACACTGCCCTTTTACACGCTTCCGTTTTCTTCAGTGCTAGCAGAGAGGAAAGGAAATCCCTTCAGGAGAGTTATGGGTCAGGCTTGGTGGCCTGAAGACATCTTTTAAGGGACTCAAGAGAGGGACTCAGGAAGGACTCAGGAGAAGCAAAGGCAGAGGGAAGACAGAGCCCAGGTAGGAGCTGGGATGGGTGGAGTTCCAATGTGGGGAGGGTGCCGGGGACACTGGAGCCTGGTCAGCCCAGTGGCAGATCCCACCTGAGCCTAGGGTGAAGCTAACCGTGATGTGGCTTATGATGAAGCCACGTGTGATGTGTGCCATTAAAAACTGAAACAAAAATGATGAAAAAGATTCATAAACCTCAAGAGCAAATTACTCTTCCCCCTCCCGCACTTTTAACCATAAATGACATTCACTTTTTGTTTAAAAGTAACAACTTTAAAACAAAAGAGAATGGTCTGTAAGTCCCCTTATGCTGGAAACAAGGTTGAACAACAAGAAAATTGTTCCGACAGCTGTCGTTTTGCAGGCGCGGTCATGGAGAGCCTCTCACGGTGCGGCCAGCTGTCCTCCAGCAAGCGGTGAATGCCCTGGTTGATGTAACGCTTCTGGGAGGGGTTGTCGTGGTTTCTTTGAGTGGAGATTGGAAGGGGGGTCTGGCTCTAACCTGTGAACACTGGTTGGATTGTTTGGAATGTTGATTCAGGGTCCTACAAAGCCCCCATTATCCCTGTCCTCTCAGCCCAATGCACACCGGACAAATGCAAACAGCATCATTAGCAGACCGAGCGCTCTGTGCACTCTCTCTCTCTCTCTCTCTCTCTCTCTCTCTCTCTCTCTCTCTGTGCGCCAGTGTTCGGTCCCACAGCCCAGCTCCCCGCTCCACACTCTCCCTTCTCTCCCCTGTTTTGATAGCTGCCTGCTGTTTAAGCAAAGCGCAGGGTTTCCTGACAGATGATGCGCAGGTGGTCTCTGGGTCCATCTAAACACGTAAACCTGAAACTGATCTAGCGATGGGCCTGGAGAGCTGCCATCCACATAGACCTCTGCCTTCAGCAAGGACAATTCTTTCACATCAAGCACTCGGGGAGAGTGCGGGCTGACCCAGGTGTCCAGGGCGCAGCTTGTATTTGCTTTCGAAACTCCAATTATAATGACATCACCCTATCAAAGGGCTGTGTCTGTCATGTTTGTTTATGTGGGCTGTCAGTATATAACTATGTACAACTGCAGCTGGGACCAACCCACTACATTAAAAAGATGGAAAAATTGAACCACAAAAGAAGCTATTTGGGCAGAGAAATGTTGATGGAAGCAAACAAGGAAAATGCATCCTGGGTGGAAATTTCCATAGTTTTCAAAACAATCTGGAAGCGTGGGTGGAGTAAGGGTTCAGAAAAACACATATAGTTGATTCTTCATCGTGCCTACCAATAATATTCAACAAAGAGAAAGCTTATCCAGAAACAATTTTCTATTTAGCCTTTCTAAATTGATAGGTGAATTATTTAGAAAGAGACTTACTTTGCTAACTATGTTTGGCTTAGAATTCACTTGGCTTGGCTTTGGCACTTCATTGAACTCTGGAAGCAGTATAGAAGCCCAAAATAGAAGTCAGAGTGACCTTCGTGTTTGTTCGAACCTAACGTTGTCAATGGTGGGGAGAAAACATCTGTAGGGAGAAAGTAAGTCAGCCCTGGAAGTTGAGTTAGTGCCACGCATGGGGCATTTCTTGCTTGAATGGCGCTGAGTTGGAACGGCTGGAAAGGAGGAAGGAATAAGATCTGCTGTGCCCAAACAACACTAATCCCCTACCTAGCAGAGATTAGGGTAGGTGTTACAATCCCCGCGCAACCCGATTGGACAAATGAAAAATTGCTTCTGTAACGCTAGAGCTGATGTTGGAGAGACCTGCGCTCTTCTACTTCAAGGGTGCTCTGAAAACTCAATATCAGTCTACAAAGACCGAAACAACAACAACCTGCATTCGCGATGCTGGTTCAGTGCATCTAGTTTAGAGCAGCATGAAGTAAGAACAGGTGGGCCCTGCAGAGTTGGAAGAGTTGGACCCTAGGGAAGGAAGATCTGCAGACACTGTGTCCAGGCCTGCTCTAAAATGGTCTAAAGTAAGTATGCAGTCTCTTTAAACTACAGTCTAACTTTATCCTGAAATGCAAAGGAAACAAGAAGGACAACTACACATGTGCTAAGAATCTTGTAAGATCACTTGTAAGGTTGCTGGATGGTTGGTGTGCTGCAGCATCAAGTGGAGACCATATTTGAGATCTTGCCCCTCTTAAGGTTGAGCTCAAACCTACACCAGTCGAGTGTCTCCAGGACATCTAAAATGTAGCAAGAAAGCATTTCAGATCATGGGAGCTAACTTCATCTCATTTCTCGACTCCAGACAGTAGCACTTCATCCTCTTTCCACTGAGTTGCAGGAGATTTTCTACCCCAACCTGGGAAGTACTGGAAGGTGTACTGTAGGGTGGGTCCATGAGGTCCCTGGGAAAAGAAGTTAATCTTGTTGTGCAGTTCTGTTCTGGTAAGAAAGATAAAGGCTGTGGACTCTCATCACTTTGCCTGGTTTCTTCATCCAATCTATTGGCCACTAAGAAATTTCAACCATTGTTTGTCAATATAGAAAAAGAACCAACCTTGGTGTCTTTCTGAATATTTTCCAGTGATCGTTACTTTCCAGTGAACTTGACCTCAAACTATAATTGTCTTAGATCAGCTGCTTCTTCATGTATACAAGAAAATATTAATGTACCATTTATTTGACACCATAAAAGTATGAAATCTGTAATCTCAGGTAACCTTTCAGGTGATTTATCCACATTCTAGAATCTAGTTTATTTCCTTTGTAAGAAGTCAATGTTCAAAATAAGTAATTCAAGTTGTCCTTTGAATAGCACAAGCTGCTTTTTAACCCTAACCATTTTCATCACATATCTGTTGATCTTAATGCACAGGAAATTCTAGATGTGACACCATGTCTTCTTGTTCAATGGCATATCCATGGGAGGCCCCAATTATTTAGTTGTACTACAGTGACACTGCCTTCAGGAAGAGATGAGGAGGCTCAGACGTGCTCCCCTGTGCTGGGTGGCCCTTCATAAGCCCTCAGTAAGACCTCTGACCTTGGGTTCTGCTTCTGTTTACCCATCCACACTACAGATATTTATTGAGCACCTACCTTGTATTGTACTGGACACTAAAGTCCTAAAACTCTTCTATGCCCTATTCTAAGAGAAAAATGCTTGCAACAGTTTTCCATGCTGCTCAGCAACTCCCATAATTTACCCCTGATTTCACGCCTGTCTTCTCAAAGACTGAGGCTTTTGGATTTCCAAGTTGCAGGTTAGTGGGTCATCACTGAAGTTGATCTTCCGGCTTTCTATCTTTGCACCACCCTGGCATGTTGCTCTCTATCCTGTCCTTAGTATTTGCATATAATGGCCCCCAAGTCAGGAGACAACGAAGACTCTCTTGCTTCATAATGACCAGCACAGGGCTGATCCTGAAAGTGTATCTCGAAAACATTTTGGGTTGGTGGAAAGTTATGAGAGAGTGGGATTTCATGTTTTTTAAGCCTCGGGCCCTGCATGCATTAAGCCTAGCTCTTTCCAAGCTGTTGTTCTGATTCCTTCTCAGTGATGTGTGTGTGCGCCCATCAACGCCAGTCGCTGTCACGCTCCCACCCAAGGCATGCCGTGCCCCAAAAGGAGGTGCACGCAACAGTATTACGGGGCCAGGCAAATTTGAAACAGCTCATTGCCCATTAACTGCTTTTACAAACAACAATGAGGCAGGAAATAACAAAGCATGATCCTTGAATTAGTACTTCAGCAGAAATACTCAAGAGTTTTTCCACAGTCTGTAAATTGCTCCAGCTGTGTTTCCCCGGTTTATGAAATTGAGAGAGGCGAACTCTAGAGACAAATTAAAACCCTGGATCTGGTCAGAGATGATTTTATAGCAAAGGTACTCAGTTATATAGCATCGTCTACAGATACACACAGAGCTGTAAGGCAAGCTCTGCTGCAGACGCAAACAGTTTACCTTATACGTTGTCTGCCCGGAGGGATGAGGACTGCCGTATATCAAAACACAGATCGGTCCCAAGGACGAGGGCTGTTTTATTGCTGTGTTTTACCAGGAGAGGATGAGGATATAATATTTTATTATGAAACAGCTAATAGAAGGAACAGAAGAACATGTGGGGATGGCCTTGCTGCGGGACAATGAACAGTGGATGCGGAGTGCCACCTTTTGGCTACTGGATGCTCTCGCATTCTCTAAGTAAAGATTATTCTTTGGCTTAGTGAACATGGAACCTCGCAGTTCAATTCAGAAAAGTTTCTCAAAGTTCTTTCCCAGGTGTCTCCTAGTCTCATCCTGCATGGGACAGTCTTTCCAGGCTTCCTTGTGCGATGTCAAGTTAACTGCTGCTCACATGGGTGGTGTCAGCTGCCACTCCCCCACAACACTCCCAGGAGTACCAAAGAAGTAGCCAGAAAACCAGGAGAATATTAAAATGCAGAGTGCATTCTTAAATTCACAACAATCCCTGGTGGAGTTGGCACGGAGGAATGAACAGAGTCTGACAGATCTAGCACAGTCCTCAGGGTTTAATAGCCCTGACCTTAAACCAAGTCGTGACATTTTGGAAGAGATTTATAGTACCTGGTGGGGTAAACACGGAGTCGTCCAGAGCAACAAATTAAACCTATACATGGCCCAAATCTCAGGCAGGTATTGATGCATGATCCTGAGACTGCCCACCTGGAGAAAAACCTAAAAATAGCCGCAGTGGTGCCCACTAACAGTGGCAAAATGGGAACATTTTAGAAATGAAAAGCTGACCAGACATGGGCCACCAAGCCATGGAGGGACAGAGAATAAAACTCCTCATTCTCCAGATAAACAGGACCTTCAAAAGAACACAGTGAAAAGAGACCTCATCTCTTACAGAGCGCAGAGAGTTGAAAGAGCCAATGTTTTCCAAGTCCTCCCTTCGGAACCACTCCCTGAAAGCTCCAAGGTTTCCACCTCCACTGAGAGCTTTGTAAGAGGAAGTCACAATTCCTGAAGCTCCCACTGACCCAGAGGAACCTAAGCCCTGGGTTCACAAAGGCAGCCATTGTGGACCCATCGTCTTGGTCCCCAGGGCTGAAGAGTTTCTACAGGGAGCCCCTAAACCTGTCCCTACGGACTCCCTCAGAGACACACACGAGAGGCAGCTCGTGTCTTCCTGCATAGGCTGCTCACTGTCTTCCTGCATAGGTGTGATCAAAAATACAGTGAATGTTTCAGTAAAATTTTTAAAAGTTTATCACGGTAAAAGACACATTGCCGTGACCCCTCCCCCCACTTCATACACACTTATCCCATCAACCTTGCCACTTACTGAGGCAGTTCTGGAAGTCCTCTGTCGGGAGTGTCTTCAGTTATGCTGCCATGGGAAGTTTGAGGGAAAGTGCATTCGAATGGAGGAGAGTATTTTGAGGGGGATGGGTAGCAATGTGTCTTCTACAGTAATTTTTTTTTCTTAGCTTTTATTTAAACATTCACCATATGTTTGGATCCTACCCTGCAGGTCGACAATCAGAAACATCCCAGGAGAAAGTCAAAGAAACAATCTAAACAAGGTGGAATTGAGCTAAATCCACATCCATCTCCCCCCAAAGAATAAACCAGGCTGGGAGAACCTGCTTCCGTGTTGAGCAGCATGTAACACACGTCACACATGCCACCAGCGTCAACTTGCCATTGGGCCTCTCCTTCCTTCCCTTCCTCCCTCCTTCTCACCTCTCCTCCGCAGTGACACTACTCTTGCCTTTGTCTCTGACGCCCGGCTGCCACACACAGGGCTCACTGAGACAGATGTCACTAAAAAGTCCTCTGGGCACTGCTCGGAGAGCTCTCACCAGGTGACACTTTTATGTGGGTGCTTCTGCTGTCGAGTTCTCCAAAGGTCAGGCGGTCTCCTAAGGATGCCGGTGTCTCCACAAGAGATCGCCCCATCATCTCCCACCACTCCGGTGCACAGGAAAGACGCACAGTCACCTCGCCAGAGAGAAGTGGGTGTGTGCACGGACCCTCCACCCCCACCCTGGTCCATCAGGTTTTTACAATGTCTCTTTCTGACCGAGCCAATCAAAGAGTGACCAAAGAAAAGATCTGACCAGAAACGACGTGGGTGAGAACTTTGGTTTTCTCACTGCCATCAACATGACTTCCTGGAGCCAGCCCAGCCTCCACCCTCACAACCCAGATCACAGCTGGTGAGATGGTGAGGAATGGATTCATCATGAGAACCACGTCAGCGAGCAGGGCTCCTTCTCAGCAAAGGGCTGGGTCCACCTGGAGATCCGTGCACTGATTCCACAATGTGTTGAGTTCCTATGAGACTCAGCTCGAGAGAATCATTGCAGTGCATCAGCAAAACAACCAGATTCGATGGGCGCCATCTGTGTCCTTGTTTGACACATGGGGAAGCCAAAGGTCAGAACAGTAAAGTCGATGTGTGAACCAGAAACAAGCTTTTCTAGGGTGTCGACAGGACAGAGGCAGTGATAGGAGGAGAACTCGAGGAAAGATGTGGGGCAGGCAGGTCTTCAGGGGGCAGGGTGAGGAGACAGATGAGCTAGAAGCCCGGACACAGGCTTCTAAATTTCTTCAAAAGCAATCACTTAAAAAAAAAAAAAAAAAACTGGGCCGGTGAGATGGCTCAGCGGCATAAGCGCCTGCCCGGCAAACGCGAGGGCCCGAGTTCAACTCCCGGATCCCACATACGAAAAAGGGACCGGTGATATTGCTCAGCAGCACGGGCGCCTACTGGCACGCGAGGTCCTGAGGTCGAGCCCCCGGTACCCACAAAAAAAAAAAAAAACTGTAGGGGGGACCAGTGAGATGGCTCAGCGGCATAAGCGCCTGCCTGGCAAGCACGAGGGCCTGAGTTCGACTCCCAGAACCCACATACAAAAAAAAGGGGCCAGTGATGTCTCTCAGCAGCAGGGGTGCCTGCTGGCGCACAAGGTCCTGAGTTCAACTCCCGGAACCCACATATGAAAAAAGGGCCGGTGATATCGCTCAGCAGAAAGGGCGCCTGCTGGCGTGCGAGGTCCTGAGGTCCACCCCCAGTACCCACAAAAAAAAAAAAAAAAAAAAAACTGTAGGGAAAGATCACATGTTAATTACTGAAAATGCTTCTAAATCATAATCAATTTGATTTTGTACTTGGTGACTTATGTAAAATTTACATTTTGTAGCCTTAAAAATTTCTCCCAACCTAATAGGAAAGATGGGTAAGAAAGTCACCATTTTGCCAGTTAAAATAAAAAACAAAACTTGGAGCCATTGAAAGGCCTGAGTGTGGGTTTGGGGCTCAAATGTAATTTGCATTTGGATTTCAGTATTTTCATTTTTCAATATTTACACACCCTGGAAACATCCAGCAAGAGCAGCATCGTTTTTCTCAGGTAGTGAAAATAGATGGTTAAAAGGAGACTCGGCCCGACCGAAGCCCATTTTGTTCACACTCATATTTTGTTATTGTTCCAGAGAAACAAAGTACTAAGGGTAAGAGATCAAAGGAGAACAACTGAGTCACAGCCACATGCTGAAGAACTAAAGCCAAAGAATTCTTTTTTCCGATGGGACTTTGTTCAGTGTCTAAAACATAACGAACTAATTATTAATTTTTATTCAATTCTATGTTTTCAATTGATGAATTTTGTTCCAGAGCAAAACATGGGCTATACAAAAACTATGAAACACCATGCCACTGTATTATTTTTCTCTAAAAGAACAAACTTCGCCTAAGGGAGAGGTTATAGACAATTTGTTTCAAATGTGCTAGGTTAAAATTATACATAAATATAGATTATGAGTCACAAGAGAGGAAACCTGCCCTTCCATAAGACTGAGACAAGTCTCCACTTTTATAACCAAGAGAAAAAGAGCAGTTTTAGAATCAGTCACTGATAAAATTAAAGTTAGTGGGAGAAATATCGAATTTAAGAAATAAGATGCAGATAATTATTGCATTCTTTGGAAAATAAGTGTTCTGTGAAAGAGCACTCAAGGCTATAATATCAAGAACAGAAGAAAAAGAGGAAAAATAGTCGTTTACTTTATTTCTAAATTTAAAGGGAGTTCTGCGATGAATGGTGTCAGGAGATTAACACGGCTGTCAGGTAACCGTTCTCGGAAAGCTGAAAGTTGCCACGTGGCCAGTTGGAATTGACATTTGAGATACAGTAATGGTTTCTTGGCTTCCTGACTAATTTGGGCTGTTTTTTAAAATAGACTTTTTTTTTCAACTTTTAGTAGTACACGTTTGCAGTACATAATGATTACATTCACCGTGGGGATTGGTACGTGTACACAACACATTTCAGTTCCCGTTTTTCCCCCCTCCCACTATCCCTCTTTTATTTTTCCAGCATCGTTTATTTATATTACAAGACCTTATAAAGTCAATCATCATATATACAGATTGAAAACCAGACTAATTTTTTTTTAGTTCTGTATATATTCTAGATATTAGTACTTTGTCTGAAGAGAAGCTGGCAAAATTTTTTTCACTTAGGTCTTCAAGAGTTGTACCTATTTTGCCTTCCAGCAATTGCCTCCATTCTAATGTTTAGAACTTTGATCCACTTTTATTTCAGCTTAGTGCATGGTGAGAGATATGGGTCTAAATTCAACCTTCAGCATGTGGAAAGCCAGTTTCCCAGCACCATTTGTTAAAGAGGCCATCTTTCTTCCAGTGAAGGGATTTGGCCCCTTTGTCAAGCATAACATAGCTGAATGTGCCTGGAGTTGTTTTCGTTTCTTCTATTCTGTCCCATTGATCCACTAGTCTGGCTTTTTTTTTTTTTTCCAATACTGTGCTGTTTTTAGCACTGTAGTTTTGTAATGTAACTTGAAGTCCAGAATTGTGATGCCCCCTGCCTTGCCCTTGTTGCTCAGTGTTGCTTTTGCTATTCTGGCTTTCTTCTGGTACCATGTGAATTATAAGATTGCTTTCTCCAGTTCTATAAAGAATGTTATTGGTATTTTGATTGGGATTGCATTAAATCTATGTAACAGTTTTGGAAGAATGGCCATTTTGACTATATCGGTTCTGCCTATTTAGGAACAGGGGACATCTTTCTATTTTTTCATATCCTCTACAATCTCCTTTCTCAGAGCACTATAGTTTTCATTGTAGAGGTCTTTCACTTTCTTGGTTAGGTTAATTCCTAAGTATTTCATTTTTCTTGATGCTACTGTGAAAAGTATTGTTTCTCTAATTTCTCTCTCAGTAAGTTTGTTATTACTGTACAGGAACGCTATTGATTTTTGAGTGTTGACTTTGTATCCTGCTACACTGACAAATTTAGATGTTAGTACTAGGAGTCTTTTGGTTGTGTTCTTTGGGGTCTTCTATGTAGAGTATCATGTCATCAGCAAATAATGATAATTTAGCTTTTTCCCTCTTCATATCCATTTCGTTTCTTTCTCTTGTCTTAGTGTTCTAGCTAGTGTTTCAAGAACTATATTAAACAGAAGTGGCAAAGATGGACATCTTTGTCTATTTCCTGATTTTAGAGAAAAAGTTTTCAACTTCTCTCCATTCAGTATGATGTTGGCAGTTGGTTTGTCATAGATGGCTTTTATCAGATTGAGATAAAGACCTTCTATGCCTATTTTCTTCAGTGTTTTTGTCATGGATGGATGTTGGGTTTTGTCAAATGCTTTTTCTGTGTCTACTGAGATGGTCATGTAATTTTTGTTCTTGCTTCTGCTTATGTGGTATTTTACATTTATTGATTTGCATATATTGAACCATCCCTGGGTCCCTGGAACAAATCCTACTTGGTCATGATGCATATCTTTTTGATGATTTGCTGCATTCTGTTTGCCAGTATCTTATTGAGAATTTTTGCATCTGTGTTCATTACAGAAATTGGTCTGTAGTTCTCTTTTTTGGTTGGGTCATTTCCTGGTTGTGGAATCAAGGTAATCTTTGCTTCCAGGAATGGCTTTGGGAGTACTGCTCCCCTTTCAATTTCATTAAAGAGTTTGAGGAGTACTGGCATTAAATGTTCTCCAAAGATCTTATAGAATTTGGCAGTAAATCCATCATGACCTAGGCTTTTCTTAGTTGGTAGTTTTTTCTATTACTTCTTCAATTTCACTGAATAATATTGGCTTAGTCAGGATTTTTATATCTTCTTGGTTTACCTTTTGGTAGTTCAGATATATCTAGGAATTTATCCATTTCTTCTGAATTTTCCATTTTATTAGAATAGAGATTCTCAAAGTAGTTACCAATAATCTTCTGAATTTCAGCAGAATCCATTGTGAATTCACCTTTTTCATTTCTAATTGCGTGGATTTCAGTCTTTTTTTTTTTTACTTATTTAAGATTATCTAAGAGTTTGTCTATTTTGTTTAATCTTTCAAAGAACCAACTCTGATTCATTTATTCTTGGTATTTTTTAGTCTCAATTTCCTTAATTTCTGCCCTGATCTTTATAATTTCATAGCCGTGAATTCCCACATCACAAAAACAATGAGCTCAAATAAATAACCTAATGATGCACTCCAGATCCTAGAAAAACAAGAACAATCCAAACCCAAAGCCATATCTCTGCAAATTGCAGAAAAGAATTCAACAGTAATTTTACAGGGTTAATTGTCAAAAGGTTAATGAAGTTTTAGGGTTATACTATCAAAGATTTAGGGTTTGGGAATGCAAGGATGCAAAAGGAAAACTTTTAAACATTAAACTATGATATGAGAAGGAGGAGAGAGAAGTGGTATGAAGGATCTTACTGGGGAGTAGAAGAATGTCTATAGACTTGGGTAAAGGTAAGACAAAAACTGGCAAGAAATAGAAAGTAAAGGACAAAGAAGGAGAAAAATGAAAGAAATTATACAGATAGTAAAAATAAGAGAGAAGTAATTAAGGAGAGAAAATTCAAAACAGAGAAAGGAAAAAATAGAAAAATGAAGAAGAGATTAGAAGCAAAGCTGAAGGACAAAGGAAGATTGCCCAAGCCTCAGGAAACTGGTGAAGAAGACAGGAGGGAAGGAAATAAGAAATAAACAAAAGCAAGAAGAAAACTAAACTAAAAAACTAAAAACAAAAATAATGTCCACTCAGCAAAAAAACAAAAACAATCAAAAAAATAAAGAAAACAACCAATCAATTTTTTTAAAAAAAAGCAAATAAAAAAAAGAAAAAGAAATCACTCTGTAATTTCAAGCCCGTAGTTATTTTCTGGGGTCTACAGTTTTGTGACGGTGTCCAATTCAATGCGTGACTCTGCTTTTGCTGGTAGACAAAGGAGGCAGTCAGAGCCCAGATCTGTGCTGGGTAATCACCAGCAAACCAGTAGAAGTAGGGTGTGGTGCCAGTTCTGGGACTTTCAAATCCATGAAACTTCAGGCCTGACCTGGCCTCTGGTTGTGGGGGTGGGACATAAGTCATTTAGCTTATAACAGTCTGGGTGTCTCTTGCCAGCCTGTCCAAGGCTCCCTGACCATGGATGTCTCCCGTGATCATCCCTCACCCAGTCACTGTGGGAGTTTAACACTGGGAGTCCTGAGATCAAGCCAACCCTTGGCTGCTCTGAGTCCCAGGTTCAGGGGATCTACCTAGAATGGTGTTCAACCAAACACTCTCTTCAGGGGATATGGCAGGTTCTTGAACTGTAGTCACTCATCAGCTGTGGTAGCACACAGCATCCATTAGTCCATTGCATTGGTGCATTTCTCCCTGAAGCCCTCTGGAGTTGCCTGCTTTCACTGTGTCTCCGTAGATTTGGTCTTCCTTTCTCACAGCCATAAGCCAGGAGCCAGGGAGAAAGTACAGATTGTCTTTTCCTCTTTCTGCATTGTGGTCTATCTCTTCAGTTTCTCTATAGGCTCCAATTTTCCTGTCAGATTCTTCATGGGTCTCTTTTCTTCCCCAAGTTATTTTCCAGTGTCTGGATTCCAAATCTTGGAGAGGCCAATTTGTTGCTGCTTACTTCTCTGCCATGTTCCCAGAAGGAGTGACTTTTTTTTAAAGAACAGTTTTAGACTTACAGAAAACTTGCAAAGATATTGCAAATTCCTATATATCCCATATCCAACTTCCCTTATGATTAATATCTTACATTTGTGGATCACATTTGTTATAATAAACCAACACTGATGCATTAATTAAAATTGATGGATTAGTCAGATTTCCTGAGTTTTGCCTTGTCCTTTTCTGTTCTGAGATCCATCCAGGATATCGCATTGCATATAGCTGTCATGTCTCCTTAGATTCCTCTTGAATGTGAGTTTTTCAGACCTGCCTTGTTTTTTATGACTTCGGCAGTTCTGAGAAATATTTCACACAGCATCCTTCAGTTGGGAACCAATTTCTTCGAGTAGACTGCACTTATGGGTTTGAGGGAGAAAGACCACAAGGTAAAATACTGTTTTTATCCCATCCTACCAAGGGCACACACCGTCACCCTGACTTATGATTGTTAATGTTGTCTTTGAACCCCAGGCTGGGTGGTGTGGGTCAGCTTCCTCCCACCCCTCTTGCCATGGTGAACTCTGCAAGGTCACCTCTGCATCCCACGTTTTGGGAGTAAGAGGCGTGCTTTCCCGCCGTGAAGATAGACTCTCTACCAAAATTCCATGCAATTCTTCTGCAAGGGAGAGTCATCTCTTCTCTCCTACTTATTTATATATTTATTCATTCATTTACTTGTATCACTACAGATGCATGGATATTTATTTTAGACTTTGTGTTATAATCCAGTACTACTTTGCTACTTGTTTTCTCAAATCATTCTAGCTTCAACCATTAGGAGCACAGTTTGTTGGCTTCTATATCCCTTCAATCCAGTCCCATCAATAGAGGGCTTTATTTTTGCTTTTGTTTGTTTGGTTGGTTTGTTGGTTGGTTGGTTGGTTGGTCTAATTGTTTTAAATTTTCTTAGTATTTCTCTACCTATTGGCACTACAAGATATTCCGTGCTTATTTTTGCATATTTCCTATTGCTATGGTTTTGAATGTGTTTCTCAAGAGACATACATTTAAAACTTAACCCTGAATCCACTAGTGTTAAGAAATGGTAAGAAATGGGACCTTTAAGGGAGGACTAGACTGTGACATGCATGGATTAATGCCATATCATGGGAAGGGGTTAATACCATGGGAATTATCTCATCATTGTAAGGGAATGGATCCTTTATAAAAGCACAGGTTCTGCTCCTCTCTCACCTGCCTTTTTGTCTTCTTCCAAGGGATGGTGAGGCATGAAGGTTTCCCCAGATCCCAGCCCTCAGTCTTGGTCTTCTCAGCCTCCAAAACTACAGACTAATAAATTTCTTTATATTATACATAGCCCAGTATTGAGTATTCTGTTATACCTACATAAAATGGTAGTGCCAAAATGGTAGTGCCAAAATGGCAGAAAATTGGTAGTGGAGGGTAGGGTGTGGCTTTGGAATTGGATGATAGACACAGGCTGGAAGAGTTTGGAAATGCAAGCTAATAAAGGCCTAAATTTCCATGAGCAAGTTGTTGAAAGTGATTCTGGTGAGGGCTCAAAAGAGAGGAGCTGTAATTTAAATTAAGGGATTATTTAAATGGCTGTGATCAGAATCTCAGTGGAAATATGGACCCTAGAGGCAATTATGATGTGGTCTGAAACAGAAATGAAGAAGAAGGTATTGAGAACTGGAGGAAAGGGCATCTTTTTTAAAAAGTGGCCAAAAAATTTGGCCAAATTTTCTTCATGCCCAACGGCTTTACCGAAGGCTGAATTTATGAACTATGATCAAGGGTATTAAGCAGAAGAAATTCCTAAGTAAAAAAATCAAAGGAGTTACATGGCTTCTTATAACTGAAATATAGGTAAGTAAGAAGAGGGGGATGTTATTGAAAGGTGGAGTTTCTAATTAAAAGGAAGTGGATTGAGAACGTTTGGAGAACCCCAGCATGCCCGTGTCAAGAATAAATAAGACTGCTCAGGAGAGAATACCAAAAGTGTGGCCAAGTGACCATTTGCTGGAAATGAGCAAGGACAGAAGGCATCAGGGGGCATTTCATCAAAATAGTGGGAGAATGACCTCACAGGTATTTCGGGGATCTGTGAGGCAGGCTGGGACTTGAGGACAGCTTTCCCAAAGGGCCACTGCTCAGCACTGGCTCAATGTGAAAAAGCAGGACCTCTAAGAGGTGGTACGAACTGAAGGCTCTGCTCTCATGAGTGCATGCCTTATCATGGGACTGAGTTCTGTATAAAAGGACAAATCCAACCTGTTTCTCTCCCTATCTCTTTCCTCTCCTCTTTGCCCTTCTGCCTTCCACCATTGATGATATTTACACCATGTATGACATAGCAAGAAGGCCTATGCCAGGTGCTGTGCCCTTGACCATGGGCTTCCCAGCCTCCAGAATTATGGTTCAACAAACCCAGTGTCCAGCAGTCTATTATAGCCACACAAAAATGGACTAAGACACCTACCCATTCTAGGACACGCCCAGTTCTACAATCAACATTTTCTTCAAAGTTTTGCTTCTTTTTGTTAAAGAATGGTATTAGAAACTAGGATATAGTATGCTCACAAAAGCAAAGACAATAAAGGCAAAAGTAGACAAGTGGGGTTGCAGCAAATTAAAAGCCTTCTGCATGGCAAGGGAAACAATCAACAGAATAAAGAGACAACCTATGGCAGTGATGGCAAACCCTTTAGAGACAAATCCCCAAACTGTGACACAAGTCCCCAAACTGTGACACAAAATGCAATTATTTACCACAAAGTGCTAACACCATGATTAAACCTGAATACTGAGATTTTAGTTTAGAAAAAACAACTCATACGTTAACATCTTTTGTCTTAAAAGAAAAACAAATAACATGCATGCCATAGGTTTGCCACCACTGACCTATGGAATGGGAGAAAACATTTGGAAGCTTTATATCTGACAAGGGGTTAATACCCAACATATATAAAGAACTTAAATGACACAGCGGCAAAACTCAAATAAATCAATGTTTAAAATGATCAAAGGACCCAAATAAAATATTTTTTAAAGAAGACATAGAACGTATCTAAAAGTGTACCTTGACTTAGTGCAATTGTCTTACATGTTTTATATGTTCTTTGGCCTATTAGTCTGATTTTCAATCTGTTTATATGATAATTATAAGATCTTATAAGATAAATAAATGAATGTGATGTTGGGAAAATAAAATGGGGCAAAGGGAATTGTAATGTGTTATGTACATGTACCAATTCCCTACAGTAAATGTAATAATTGTGTACTGCAAATGTGTACTAATAAGTCACAAATAAAATTTAAAATAAAAGAAAAGAAGACCTACAAATGACTAATAAATCCGTGAAAAACATTCAAAATCAGAAGTCACCAGGGATTGCAAATTAAAACAACAGTGGACATCAGCTCATACCTGTTAAAATGACTAGTATCAAAAAGAAGAAGACTAACAAGTGGTGGGAAGGATACGGAGAAAAGGGAGTCCTCACACACTGTTGGTGGAAATGTAAATTAGTACAGCATTGTGGTAAACAGCACGGAGGCTGGAGGCTCCTCAGACTTACAAACAAAAGTATCATAGGGTCTAGCAATCCTGCTATCGAACATAGACCTGTCTTAGTCACTTTCTTGTCACTGAGACATAATTCCCAAACCCACAACTTAAAGGAGAGGTTTATTTGTTCTCACGTTTCCTTCCATGGTCCGCTGGCTCCCAGGCAGGACAGCACGGCAGAGGTGCCTGGCGGAGGAGAGCTGCTCACATCATGGCAGACAGGAATCACAGAGAATCGAGGGAAGAGGCAGAGAGGGAGATAAACCCTCCCAGGCCACACCCCAGTGACTTCTTTTTCCAACCAGATCCTACTCCCTAACAGTGAGTCAGCCATAAACTCTCATAGTCCAGTCAGCCATGAGCATACAAGGCTCTTGGGGGCCATCTAGTTGTAAAGCATAACAGTCTACAAAGAATTGAGATCATTAAGTCAAGAGGTATCTGCAACCGCATGCTCATTCCAGCATTATTCACAACAGCAAACATGGAATCAACCTCAATGTTTATCAGTGGGCAAACAGAAAAAGAAGACATGGTGGTGTGTATATGGAATATGGGATATGGAATACTACGCTGCCTTAAAAAAGGAAATCCTGTCACCGTGACAACTTGGATGTTGCTGGGGAACATTGCATTAAGTGGAATAAGCCAAGCACAGAAAGACAAGCACTGTATGAGGTCACCCATATGGAGAATCTAGAAAAGTGAAACTTGGGCCGGGGATATAGCTCAGTAGCACAGCGCCTGCCTGGCAAGCATGAGGTCATGAGTTCGATCCCCAGTACCAAAAAAAAAAAAAAAAAAAAAGAAAAAAAGAAAAGAAAAGTGAAACTCACAGAAGCAGAGGGTGGAAGAGTGGTTACCAAGGGTTGAGGTGGTGGCAGGGTCAGGGTGGGGGAGATGTTGGTCAAAGAACACACAATTTAAGTTATACAGGAGGAATAAACTCAAGACATCTATTATAAAATGTGGAGACTGAGTAATAGTTTGTGTACTTAAAAATGCTGAGTAGATTGTAAGTGTTCTCACCACAAATAAATACGTCCATGAGGCAATGTGCATGTGAATAGCTTGACCTAGCCAGTCCATAATGTATTTATATTTGAAAGCATTATGTTGTATACCATAAATATATATAACTTTTATCTGTCAAATAAGTAAATAGAAATGGGCAAGGGGCAGAAGTTGACAATTCACAGAAGAAATAAAGAAGGAATGGGAGAGAAGAAAAATAGAAGAAAAAGAGAGAAAGAAGAGAGAGGAAGGAAGGGAGGAAGAATGGAGAGGGAAGGAGGAAGGTAGTGGGGAGGAGAGGAAGAGAACTAGTGGAGAAAAAAAGGAGAAGGAAGCAAAGGGGAGTGAAGGGAAGGAAGGGAAGGGATGAGCTCCCAGGGGAATTCTTTATAGACAGCACCTGGGAATTCCCCTGGGGGCTCCCCATCCTGAACCGGGGAGCTTCCACCTCCTCTTCCTCCCCCCTTCCCTTCTTCTCCTCTTTCACTTTCCTTCCCTCCCTTTTCTTCCTTTCCATGCCTTCCTTTCCCTTGCAGTGCTGTCAGGGACACACGAACTTTACCAGGATTCACGCTGGGCTGCGTTTCTGCCTCACTGTGTGATTTTCAAATTCTCCATTAAATGGGAGATTGATCATGCTCCTTGTAAATGGAACAGGACCCAAAGCATGGGCAGCCTCTGACAGAATGGCCACCCTGTCTTCTCTCCAGGGACTTCTCGTAGTCTGTGGGGTGGTCCAGAAGCTGGTGGGGACACAGCCTGGCATGGGCTGTCTGTGACCAGGTGCCCCATGCAAGCCCTGTTCCTGTGGGCCTGCTCTCTCCATACTGGGAACTGACCCGACAGCTTGAGGCCTCAGAGCAGGGACTGAGAGACAGTTGAGGGAAGGCCCATGAGTCCCAGGAAGGCATCTTGGTCCTGCAGGGGTCCTTCCATGACCACAGCACACCACAACCCAATCCCCTCCCAAAAGCCCTGCCTCTGAGCCAGTGAGGTTTTGGGGGACATCCAGATATAAACCACACAAAGAAATCATGGAAATACTAGGTGCATGTGTGTAGTCACACAAAGGAAAGCAGTGGCCAGGTGTGGGGACTGGGGCCTGTGCCTTCTCCATGTTCTCTCCCTCCAAGCTGGTTTTGCAAATAGAAGCAGAGCAGGGCTAATGACCCGAGTCTGAGCCTGGCCCCTTCTGCCTTGGTCTTACCGACGGCCATAGTTTGGGTCTGGAGTGTCCTCTTAAGGCCCTGTGTTAAAGGCTTGGTCACCTAAGTGGAACCCCTAGGTGGCACCTTGGGGAAGGAAGGAAGGTCATGCAACACACCCTTGAAGGGGCTATAGGACCCTGGCCCCATCCTCTGTCTTTGCGTCCCGGCTGCCATGAGAGGCGTAGAACTCCTCTGCCCTGCACTGCCACCACAATGCACTGTGCCTGTGACATGACAGACCCAAAGCTGTGGGATCAAGTGACCATGGACTGGACTCTCTGGAACCATGAGCTCGAACCTCTACTCCTTTTACACTGTTTCCCTCAGATGTTTTGTCACAGCAGTGAAAAGCTGACTCACACACTGACAGCTGGAAGGAACAGGGGAGAAATGGACCAGGCCGGAGAGCCAGGAGGGGTGTGTATAGACAGGTCCATCTAGACCAGCAGATCGTGTTTTGTAGCCATCAGAGATTTTAAACATCCCAAAGCCTGTGGTCACCTCCATAACCAATTAAATCAGCTCTCCTGGGGTGGGTTGAGGCATTAATATTTTCTAAAGCTCTCCAGGTACCTCCTGAGTACCAAGGGTCCGGGCCAGAAGCCTATGGGAAAGGCAGAGGCAGCAGAAAAAGCCATGTTGTAGACACACCTGCAGCCTCTGGAAGGCAAGTCTCCAGCACCTCTGAGCCCAGCATGGACACAAATTGTGGGCACAAATTCTTCCTGCTGCAAATGCAGCCTGGAGGATGGGTGCTCCCAGCAGTGACCAGGTCAATATGGATAGCCAAGAGGCCACAGATGCCTCTGCCCAGGCCATTCAGCTTCAAGACAGGAGCTCTACTAAGAAGAGACTAGAACTGGTCTCCACTCCATTGGCAAGAACAAAAGCAACAACCACACAACCACCCGTGTGTGCCCAGATGCCAGCATTTGGGTAAGGCCAGGTTTAACTATTTCTAAGGGGAATAGGAAATATTTATTTAGGGTTAGTGGCAGCTGTTCCAGGGTACAGCTGGGGACGAGGGAAGATATAATTAAGAAAACTGTGTGAGGGAGGTCTGCAAAGCCACCTGCAGGTAGGGGGCCTCTCAGCAGTTGTTTGCCCGGGCTTTTTTGTGGGGGCAGCTAAGCGTTAATAGGCACTTAGGAGTAGAAAAAGATAAATACACAGTCTAATTAGCGGCTGACTGAGGGCTGCAAGATCAAATACAGGCAGAATCCCATTATAGCCTACACCACAGGTCCTCAGAACAGTTTTGCTGAGTGAGTGCATCATAATGATTACCTGCTGGAAGTTATCACCTACCCGTATCTCCCTGGCTTTTCACACAATGTTCCCTAACCCCTGTCTGCCTCCCTTTTTAGAAGGGAATGTTCCCTTCCCGGAGCAGCTCTGCGGAAGGGAGTGGCAGTTAAATTTATGATCATCATCAAAAATGTGCTATAGCTATCAAAATTTGAAGAAACAAGCCACGTAGATCATGAACAGAATTTATGCTTCTATCTGTTTTCTAGTTGTATAAAATTTGAATTGTTTCAGCATGATAAAAAGTAACAAGAACTCTGCAGCCCCATTCCAAGCATATTTACTTCATTCTGTTCTGTTCTACCTGCTTGCTCCTGCTTGTCCTACCTAATCTTGCTACCAGATTATAAGTAATCAAAAGAACAGAATTATTCTATCTTTTATGGGATTGTGTTCCTAGCAGGTAAAGAGTGGTCATGAATTTGAATTATGGTAGCCCAGATTTCGTCTCTCTGGCAGAAGTTTTCTCCCCTGCTATTGCTTTTTTTTTTTTTTTTTTTTTTCTTTTTTTTCTGAGGCAGGGTCTCACTGTGTAGCCCAGGCTGGCCTCCAACGCCTGGAGATCCTCCCGCCTTAGCCTCCCTCCTGCTGGGATTACAGGTGTGCACCACACCCAGATTCCCCTATTTCAACAACACTAAAATCAGAATGGCTGTTAGATATGCTCTCAGGGAAAGGTTAGCAATAATGTTCAGGTACCTCCCTGCCAAAGACACTGGGATTTTTAAGGACCCCTGAGAAGAAAGTGGCCCAGAGCAGTCACATGATTCACAGTTACATGATTTGCCTAGTGACATCCAGCAGGCTAGGGTCATTGGGACCTGCAACTAGAACTCAGAGCCTACGACTTTCAAACTCTCCTAGCTGTCCTCTACCCAGGCTTCTGGACTACCTAACAGCCCTCTGAAAAATTATCCACCGAGTGCTCTTTTGTTTATGAAATCTTCACTTGTGTATCGAACGGTATATTTCCAAACTTATACGTAATTATTACGTATCTCTATTCTTCCTTAGCTTCTCTGTTAACAATAAGAGCTACCATGTGTACTAAACCCCTTCTCCCTCCAAAATAAGCTATGACCACAGGAAAGCAACCCAAATCCACTAAAATCAAATGAAATGTACAAGCCCACTCCTCAGTGGCCACAACCCCACTCCAATGCCCAAGGACCACACGAGACATGAATTTTAGTCTCAGAGCGTATGTTATTCAATAAAGACTCTTGACTGGTTACTAGAAAACCTTACACAGTAAATAGCAAATGTTTGGAACTCTCCTTTGTCTAGAAAACTATTAGTTCCTGACAATGTAGAGCAGTCCATAGACCAAATATGTACCTCCTGCAGGGATTGGCATACTTTTTGGTGTAAGCAGCTTCTCATTCCAAAAAAAAGTTATTCTCTGAAGCTGATATTTTTTTGGTTTCTCCTGTGAGTCAGATATAAAGGATAGCTTGAAATCTTATTCTTTGCTGTTCTAAGTCTTCCCAACAAATGTTAGAGAGAAATATTGTCCACATTTTACTGGGAAAGAAAGTAAGCTGCAGAGAGATTAAATTTCTGGCCCATTTTAGCACTGACCAACTCTCCTGGCTTGCAAAAATGCAAGATTTTCAGTCCTAAACCTAGAAACATCGTAGGCAAACTGAGATAACTGGTCACCCTGAAAAGTCACAAAACTAATTATCAGAACAACAACAGAATCCAGCTGATGTCATTCTAGCCCCAAGTCTAAGTATGGTTGCACCTAGAAAAACATCCAGATGTGGTTATATAATAAGTTTACCTCCTTACATCCTCATCATTTTCTCCTTATTTCTTCCCTTCCTCTGTTTCTAGTTGTCATTGGATTGCAGATCCAATTTGAAGATTTAGAGTCTATCTGATCAGATTCTCTGTTTTTGTTCATTCCCAGCTTTCTTCCTCCATAAATTAAGCTTTGTGCTGACATTCTTGTTATTAAAACAATCTCGTAGGGTTTCAGAAGTTTGTTTACTGGCTTGGCCCCTTGTCCAACACAGTCCAACACTTCTGACTCATTCCCTAGTGAATTGGCTTTTTCTTAAAAAGATTCAGGTGAGTATACTTTCTGGTTCACTTATTGTGCTTTGCTGCTCTGTGTGCAGGAAAGAGAGATGTAGGCACCCCCAGAGCTGCTTAAAATGCAAGCACATCGGTATCCACTGAGACCCGGAATGAGGAGCAAATCCACGATACCGCCCACGCCCCCAGACTCACGACCTGTAGGTGTGCAGAGCAGCCAGCTATGGTTAATGAGCCCTGAGCCCCAGGGGCCCTGTGTGCACGGGAAGGTTGGAGGAGCACTGGGCTGCAGCGCCCAGGCACTGCTGAACATTACACTCCTGGAAGTGGGGGTAGTGCAGCTCAGTAGTAGGGAGTGTGCTTCGCATGTGAATGGGCCTGGCATCAAAACTAATTAAAAGCAAAAAGAATCACCTGGGAAGATTTGTAAAAATTCTAGTGCGCACACCACAAGCAGAACAATAACATCAGGCTTGCTAGATTAGAAACGCAGAGATTAGCATTTTTAACAGCTTCTTAAATGATTCCACCGTGCAGCCCAAGTTTAGGATGGGTGCATCAAAGGAAGCATGGTCAGTATTTTTACTGTAATTCCCTGCCTCTGCAAAATAACGCAAAGCTACTTGGAGTGATTTCTAACAAACTTTCCAAATACATCATCTTTTGGAATGATAACAAACAAGGAAAATGACCACGATTTATCAGTTTTTAAAAGATTTTTGAGTGAGTGAATAAAAGTCTTTTCCAGGAGTGGTGAACACCCCAACACAAATTGTGTGCTCGTCACAATCTTGGTCCTTTAAACAAAGGAATAAACTTATACCACCACAGGCAGAGTGACAATTTCTTCCTAAGGTCGAATTGAATGACAGGCACCAGTTGGCAACCAAAGCAGTGGCTTTCTGGTATCTGTTTTCTATTACTGTAATGGGAAGTGATGATAATCTATTTGTTATTAATGTTTCTACAAGTCTGTGGCCAAATACTGAAGTTGACTTGGTGGTGTAGTGATTTTACCCACAGCCAAATGACCAGAGATTAAAAAAACAGTGTCGAAATGGGGCATTTCTGTGGCCCTGGGAGCTCAGCTCTTCTTTCTGGCAGTGGTACGTGATGGTGTAACCATGACAGCCCACGGCTGTGTTTCCACTCCAACCAGTTTAATAGGATCTGACTGAATTAATAGCTGGCTGGTTCATTCTGCCCATCAATTTGTTCAAAGTTAATTTTGATGAAAATAAATTTAATCAAACCCATTCCCCCAGTGGACCAGTTTTTTTGTTTGTTTTTTTAACTTGAAGGACAACGTCCTTATCATAACTTGAGAAATGATATAACAGTGACAAAAGTCACATCCTCTCCCTGACCAGGCATGCACATTGGTGACATTATAGCTTCTTCCTGGTCCTTCTCCATCAGAAATCCATACGCATGTGGCAAACAATTGGCAGTGTGAGATTGGTCACTTCATTAAAGACTAGAAACCATGGAAACTGTGCAACCTCAGGCTACTTTAGCAAAGGGTCCTTCTAATCCAAAAAGAGAAAGTTCTTGAATGACAAAGTGGCCCACCCAGCAAAAACAGACCAAAAGTGCTGTTAGCTTTCTATTCCTGCACAAAATAGCTGAAATAATCAGGGAAAAAAGATCCATTTGGCTCCTGGTTTCAGAGGTTCCAGTACATGGACTACTGGCCCTGTTGCTCTGGGGGCCCCACCACCTAATGGTTCCACCACCCCCAAAAGTCTTTAACACACGGTCTCTGGGGGACGTTTCAGATCCATATTATATCGCCAGCCATGAAAATAGGTACAGACTCCGTATCCGTGATCCTGACAGGGAGAGAAAAGCAATGAAAACCGAGCAGTAACCCTCAGTAGAGATAGAGCACTGTGTTCTCTGGATTGAAAGATCAGATGGTCCAGAGTAGCTGGGAGAGTTCCACATCCTAAGACTTCATACTTCATAAGTAGGCAGCTAATATCCACATCTGGGGGTGCTCTATGATCTAGGGTACCTCTGCTTCCTCATAGCTAAAAAAGCTACCCTGTTTTAGCGTTCTATACGCCAACACTTTTTGAGACTCCCCATGTGGTACCTAGTAACTTCCAAACCATAGGATTCATGCTTCTGCTAGAATGTAAGAGAAGGTTAAGGACAGAGCATTTGCAAATATGAACTCAAGACAAGCCCAGAGAAGATGTATAAAGGACCCCAGCCCTCCTCCTTTTCCTACCTTGAGCACTGCTCTGCTTCACAAGGGGTTTCCCATGCATGCCTAGGCCTCAAAGACCCACACGGCTAAGCGCAAAGCCACCCCTTCGCCTTGACCCTTCAACCTGGGCTCACTGCTCTCCTAGAAGGGTGTCCACTCTAGCAGCCCAGCCCTCCTTCCTGGGACAATCATGGGGCATCTGGGGGCCACGGTGTCAGCAGTGAATGTTTAATGTGAATAGGGCCTGGGAGGACTTGTGCCCTGACCACACTACTCACTCTTCCCCTAGTGGGGCACAGCTGGCAGACAGCCAATGCAGGGGCCTCTAAACAATGGGGCCCGGGGCAGGCACCCCAGTGATGGGGTCCCAGATTTTCCGTGCACTCTTCCTCCAGCAAACCTTCCCCAGGCCTGAGAGCCCTTCAAAGGCCAGGTGTTCATTACTTTGTAGGTTGCTCCAGGATTTAGGAAGGGCCACAGACCAAAAAGAGAGAAAGAAAATAAAGCCCCAAGAGCCAGGAAGTAACATAAATGAGTGAAGGAAGCTGATGGAGATCCAAAGAAAGTTGTGGGGAATGTGGTGAGCTGGAAAGTGCAAGTCCTTTCCAAAGGAAACAGCCTTCGGCCCAGGAGCTGAGCTCAGGGCTGCTGGATCTTTCAATTAAAAAAAAAAAAAAAAAGAAAAAGGCCAGAAAGCTAAAATGTTGTCTAATTTCCTCATCCTTAAATGTTAGCAACTAATTCAAATTTTGATTTAAACACTCTTTTTCTGAGGCCAAAAAGCTACATCTGTTAGTGGGTTAGAGCTTATGGGCAACCAGTTTGCAAGCTCTGAAAGAAAAGCCCTTCCTTACTTAGATCGTGTTGAAACCCACTTCCAGGAGAATCCTTACATCTGGAGGAACCGAGCCACTATTGCTCTTCCACGAATCTCAGATGGCAGTGAATGACATTTCCCCAAATCTCTCTCCTCTCGGAAGCCCAGTCACCAAAACTCTCTCAACTGCTGCTTCTGTGAGGGCTTCCATGTCCCACGCTGCCTCAGCCTCGCACCGCCGGGAGCCCTTGCGGGTCTGTTTCACAAGGGGGTGACACAGCAAGCAGAACACTTTGGTGCAGGGGTGATTGCTTCTCCTCACTAGGAACTGTGTTTCTTAGTTTTTTGCCTGCTGAGGTCCAGAAGAGGGAAGGAAGGCTCAGCTCCAAGCTCTTGGCACAAGCCAGGCAATTCTGGTAGGTGCCCAGGCCGACACCCTGCTCCATCAGCACGAGTGTGAAATGAAGTGTGCATCTGATCTGCTGTCGGGGGGACAGGTGGAGCACGACAGCCAGGACACAGCAGAGGTAGGACGTAGGATGTCACAAATCATCTCGAAGTGCCTGGGACCAATTAGCCAGGGGGGCCAGCGACATGCAGTTTTTAACTGATTGATTTGAATTTCCAGTCAGAAAATGACTGTCGGCTCCCGCTTATCGGTAGTTATCAGTAATCAGAAGCAGACCCACCCCTGTCCCCGGGCTGGCTCCTCTGGTGTGCCCAACTTTTCTATGGTTCAGGCCCTCTGTAACCACAGCCTGACAGCTTCCACTGCCATAACACAATACCTTGTGGCCATCGGGGAACCAGGCTCGTGGGGGGGGTGATAAAAGGAACCAGGAATCTGCTGGCTCGTGAGCCTCACCGCCCAGCTATCTGGAGCTCAGGACAGCTTCAAATTAACAGGAGGGCCCAGGTTCACAGTTTAGCAGACTATTATAGGCCAAACCAAGTAAAAGATTAAAATAAGAATTCCTGTAACTTTAGCCAAAACCTCTTTTTCAACCTAAAAAAATGGTCTTGACACTAATTAGAGCCTGGAACTGTTTCTAGGAGTCGGAATGTCCCTCTCCTGGTCAGGCACGACCCAGTGTCCCACAGGCCGCCCAAGGCAGGAACCTGGAAGCCGCTCAGGAGCCCGCCCCTCACACCTCCACCACCGCCTCCAGTTGGTGCGGCCTGCTCCACTGCCTTTTGGATCCACGAGACTTCGGAACGAGCGTCTGGGAGTCACAGAGACCCGGGTTCGCATCCCGGTGCCGTCATCCCTCATAACTTCTGAGACCTTCAGCAAGCTGTTCTCCCCAGGCCAAGCTGCCCTTGGCTCCAGTGCAGAGCTGCCACACAGACCTTGAAGAGCATCACACAATAATGGATGAGTGTGTGTCTCAAAAGAGGTGTCTAAGAATGCACCTAACACGTCCCCATGGACACAACCCAAGTCCAGGACAATGAATCTTGTAGCTAGATGGAGGAGGAAGAGGAGGAGAAGGAAGAAGAAGCAGAGGAGAAGGACCTTACAGCTGTAGTAATGACTGGATTTTTCTTGCAGGGTCATGTCATTGATGGGTTTAAATAAAGCAAGGACATGATCCGCTGTATGTTTTCTAAAGACTCACTTTGGCTGACCCTCAGAGCCACCATGGCAGTTAAACAGCTTTGCAACAAGTCAATCGAGCGGCATGGAGGCTCAGACAGAGGGCTGGTGCTGCTGACGAACGAACAACCGTGTCGGTGACAGGCTGGTTTTCAAAGGCAGAGTCATTAGCAACCAGGCTCCTCCAGCTGGGAGACTCCGCCTCCTTCCTGGCCCACTCCAGTCATCAGTAACAGGAAGACAGCAGGACAGAGGTCCCGAAGCCACCGTGAGAATTAAATGAGCTGCTTTACATGAAAGCCATGCCGATGGCTGCTGTCCTTCGTTATCCAAGACCAAGTCCGCAGCCTCTGTTGAACACATTCAGCTTCTCAGTGGCAGAAACAATGTTGAGCCTATTGCAAGACCACTTACACTCATCCATCTCATCCTTCAGATAAGAACACCGACAGCTGTGGAGATGTCCACCAGCTGGCATCACCTACACCAGGGCCTCCGTGAGCCACGAAGTGTACAATAATGAACTCACTGAAGAAGGGACTCTGGAGAGAGTTTAGTTTGTAAAGTGAAAACTGGAAATATTTGCAAAAACATCATAATAGTGGTTATGACTGCCAAGTGGTATTGCCAAGGATTCTAATTTCCTTTGTGCTTGGCCGGGTGTGGTAGCACACACCCATAATCCCAGCACTCAGGAGGCTGAGGCAGGAGGAGCACTGCCAGCCTGGGCTATAAAGTGAGTTCAAGCCAGCCTGAACTGCATAGCAAAATCCTGTCTCAAAAAGACAAAAAAATAAAAAGATTTCCTTTGTGCTTTTCTAGATTTTTCAAATCAGCACAATCAAAATTGTATTTCAGGAGGATTGATTCTTGTGTCCATTTAGCAAGGAGAATTAGAATCTCAGAGGAAAAGGTGAGACAAATAAATAAGCTGACATTATAAGAGAGAAAAAGACTTTTAAAAAACATTTTGTGGGTATCAACCATGCACAAGACATATCAAGTAGATCTTTAAGTTATGTAAATTAATTTAGTTATTTTTGCTCTGCATGAATGATAGAAATAGACTCACAGGACTGAAAATTTCAACAAAGATTAAATATCCTTTATCCACAATGTTTGGGACCAGAAGTGTCTAGATTTCAGGTGTCTCCAGAATTGGAAATATATAAAATATCTCAGTGAGAGGCCACAACTAAACACAAAATTCATTTTGTTTCTTATGAGCCCTATGCACAGAGCCTGAAGGTGATTTCATATAAAATTTTTAGTGCACCTGCATTTTGAGGTCAGGTGAGGAATTTCCAGCTCCTGTGGGTATTCAGAAAGTTCCAGAGTTGGAGCATTTTGATTCTGGAGTTTTGGATTCGCGATGCTCAGCCTATGTTTAGGAACCTATGGTTTATTATAGAAAAAGAATACAGCACAGCAACAGCCCACACTCACCAACGTACGTGAAGCATGGTAAGCACAGACCAGGCCACGGGACGGTAGCAGGTATGCTGCAGAATGCATAGCCCAACATGTCATCTGGCCTGGACATTCTTCCTCCTGCATAGCCAGCCCCATGGCCAAGCCCTTGGGTCTGTAAGATCAGGTCCAAATCACCGATCCCTCCACGGTCCACATTGCCCTGAGCCAACCAGACCCAGGATCACAACCAACACTACCAACCTGTATGTTCCGTGCCATGGCTCCTCCTGAGTGCCCTGGAAGGGGGCCGCTCTTCTGTGCTCCTGGTTTCTCTCTGTGCATGTGGCAGGATAACTAGCCCTGCCAAAGCTCAGGTGGAACCAATGACACGGTGTTCTGCCACATCCAGATTCAGGTACAGTGTCTGTGATGGACCCTTGCCCACTGCTAAACCCCAGCCCTTGCGAGCCAAGTCTAGTGTGCTCTCGGGGCCAGGCATCTCCACCTTTCTTCTCTCACTTGCCACATAGCTCACTCTGACATTGTGCCTGGTACGGGGCGCTACAGGGGGTGCAGAAGACAAAACAATCCAGCTGCACACACAAGGAAAACACAATTCAGAAGAGCTCAGTGACTTGCCTGCTCTGTAACCTAAAGAAGTCAAATTTATGCAAGTCGTTTCTCCTTTGTAAGCTTCCCACCTCTGATCTGAACCAAACCCATGCCCATCACCAACCACCGCATCCTATCTCCCATAGACGTCTAGATGATGGCCCAGGTTCCACCAGCTTGCACCCATTTGCCAGCCAGCAAAGGTGCTTCCTTCTCTTGGCAGATGCAGCTTCAGTGGTTAGAGCATTCCAGGTGTGCTGGGCATTCTACCTGCCTGGGCATGCACCCTCGAGCTGGTGGCAGCCTGCACCGCTGTACACACACCTTTCATACACGCAAACAAGCACAGAGGCAACCAACATAAGCAACTCCCCACCTGAATATCTTGCTTACGTTTTCAATTAGAGTTGTCAAAACTTGAGGATTTTATGCTCATTAAACCCTTTCCATTTTGTCCTTCTGCATCAATGACATCCTGAGACACTCCTGCTCCCAGCCTCGAGATCAGTGTGCACTCTCGCTGGCTGGTCTTCATCCTCACATCCAGCTTGACCAAGAATCCTTCCACTTCTCTTTAGGAAAATAACAAGTATATTTTCCCCTCCAACGACAACCCTCTGCTAGCCTGCGGATTTCATTCCTAGACTCCTTGAAACAGATTTCCAGTCTGTTTTCTATTTTAGCCTCTCAGACTCCCAGGCCCTCCAACACAACAACAAGAGTCATATTTCTTGGCCACCATTTTCAATCATGTTAATCCCTTTCTCAGAATACTGCATGTGCTAAAAAAAAAAAAAAAAAAAAAAAAAGAAAGGAAAGTCCTGAGATTTCGTGCTTTTTGCCAGTGTTAACCCCACAAAAATCCTTCCATTTGCACAGCACTGGGGCAGTTAGGTTGTTCATGTGTTGCGGGGTTATCAGACCTTCACAAGGGATCTAGACCTGTGGGGAGGAGGAGGTGAATAGCAAGCAGGATTGAGCAGGAGGAGAAGTCAGGTCATGATACAGATCTGAGAACTCCACAGGGAGCAGGAGCTGCATGTCTGAGCTGAATCACGGAAGGGGTCCTCCCTGAGTCACTGCATGTGAGGGTGCAACCTCAGGTAGGGCGACTCTACAGCCGAGGCAGTCCCTGTGCGAGTGCAGCACCGGAGACCCCTGCCAATGCCTTTCCAGCAGCTAGGAACAATGCGGCCTTTCCTAAGTCTTGTCCCTGGACCACTTGGATCCCTGTCCTCACACATGTGCAAGGAGCAGGCCCCGCCGTCCAGGAAGCATCTCTCCCTGCAGGAAAACAGGACAGGAGAAGCTAGTGGGAGGAGCCACTGCCCTGTTCTGCACCTGAACCTGGGCTGTGACTGAAGCTCAGCATCTCCACCTCGTTGTTCATCTAGAACCCCTCACGAGGGCACCTCTGCCTGTTTTGGTGGCTTTCCGATGGCATGAACTAGATGCTCCTCTCTGAGGAATCTGAGATCCTTCTACCTTGTCCTCAGCAGCCTTTCTGTGCTTTCCTCTTTTCACACTCTCAAATCTGTTCCTCCTAGAATCACTCATTGGTTGATTCTCAACCCAAGTTCTCCCTCTCCACTTCAGCACACTTAGCTTTTACCCGTTGTTTTTATCTTTTCTTAGGTTAAGTAACTCCACATAACCTCACTAGTGGAATTCCTTTCTCTAGGCTTTCTGTCACTTCTTCATCTTTTTCTCTGTTCCATGTTTAGTAATCCCAGAGCTGTGGAAAATCGCTTGCGAGACATAGGCTCTCCTCAGAGGGAGGAAAAAAATGCGGGATGTAGGGAAAATAACCTGGTGAGTAAAGAACTTTCTTGAAAAACTGGGTGGTTGTGAGAGGAAGGAGCAAAAACTGCCCAACTAGCCAAGAAGTGAGAAAGAAGGCACCTAGCTATACTTCAGTGACTATCTGTAGCTCAAAATGTGGAGTACTGTGATGGTTTAGTTCTAGAATGTTCCCCCAAAAGTCATATGTGTTCAGAGATGGAAAGTGATTGGAACATGGGGGAGCTATATTCATCAGTAGATTAATCATTTAATGAGTTTATAGCTAAATGTGCTGTTAGGAGGCGGGGCCCATTTAGAGGTGGTGGGTCCCTGGGAATGTGTCTTTGGAGGATATATTTCCCTTCTTGGCTCCTTGTTTCTCTTTCTATTTCCTGGCTGCCATGAGGTGAACAGCTTTTCTTTGCCATGCTCTCCCACCCCAGCATTTCTGCCTTGTAACCAGCTGACCATGGACTGAATCCCCTGAAAACCATAAGCCAAATTAAACCACTCCTCCTTTAGGTTGTGGGTTTGGGGTATTTTGTCCTAATAACAGGAAAACTTAATAATATAAGAAATTGGTGCCAGGGGAATGGGGTAGTTGCTACAACTGTACCTGACCATGCCATTGTGAGGAGTTCTAGATGAACAACGGAGGTGGAATTGTTGAGCATCAGTCACAGTCCAGGCTGAGGTGCAGAACAGGGCTGTGGCTCCTCCCATCAGCTTCTCCTGTCCTGGTGCTAGAATGCTATAAACAGAGCTTGATGGATGATTCTGGTTGGAACTCAAAAGACCAGAATTAGATAGGAATGTGGACAGTAAAGGCCAGGCTCAGGAGGTTTCAGTTGGGAAAAAGGACCCTATTGGAAAGTGGACTAGAGATCATGTGTGTTACATTCAGGCAAGGAATTTTCTACTTGTTGCCCATGTCCTGAGATTTTGTAAGAGACTAAGATTAAGAGAGGTAGACTAATTAATCTGGTGGAAGATATTTCAAGACAACCCAGCATACAGGCTATGTCATGGGTACTGTTAGCTGCTTTTACCCTGATTTATAGTGAGAATTGGAGGCAAAATGCACAGCATAAAAGTTTGAAAAACTTAAATTCTGACTCAAAAGAAGTAACATGTGAAACTGGGGAAAAAGTAGTTGTGGTCGCTGAAAAGATTAACACCACTAAAAAGAAATCAAGTACATTGTAAAAAATAAGAAGAAATGTACCTTGAGGCCACATTGGGAGTCAGCAAGACCTCACCAATCACAGACTCAAGGGTGTAAAAGGGTAAACTCTTTTAAAATATTTTGCTTTGAGAAGAGAACCCTAGAGAACCCTGCTCATTTAAGGCTAGGGCAGTGTTTCCCCAAGTTTCAGTCATCCACACACTCAGAAGCCTCTGCAGCCATAGCCTAAGGGGGCTACTGATCAAACTAGTAGCAAGTAACTTTGATGCATGGTGCTGGTTTTTCAGGCATGCAAATGCACAAGTTAAGGGGCCATTGAAGCTCCTACTCAAATTTCACATAAGTGTCTGGGAGGCCTGACAATGTACACCTTAGAGGGTGATGCACAAAGCTATGAGAGTGAAGCAAAAAATGCAGTAACTCCAGGAGACTCCAGGAAATTGGAGATGCCAGAATCATGGATTATCTGCTGAGGAAAGTATCAAATGAATGGAGCCAGCCCAAGAGTGAGGCCATGTAGGTTGCAACCAGCATGGCTATAGGGGTAGAGCTGCTCAAGCTCTTTGGAGTTCACATCTGGCCACAACCTTCCCTGGGTGCTGGAAATAGACCTACAAGATTTAATGTTTGCATTGCTGGTTTTTGGTCTGATTCCTTTTTAATCCGTATTCCTCCATTTGGAATGGAAATATTTATGCTTTGGCATTGCATATTGGAAGTATATGTCTTTCTTTTTTTTATTTTTACAGGGGCTCACACCTAAGAGTTCACCTTGAGACTCAGAGAAGACTCTAGACTCGGATTTTTTCAGCATTGCTGAAACTTTTAAAGACTTTGTCGACTCTTAGAGATGAACTAACTACATTTTACACAATGAGATAGATATGAGCATTTGGAAGTCAAGGGTAAAATGTTATTGTTTTACATCTATAATGTCTCCCCAAGGTCTCATGCATTCAGAGGTGGGGCTTTTGGAATATGATAAGATCATGGGAGCACTATACTCATCAGTGGATTAATACATTGATGAGTTCATAGCTAAAAGTGCTGTTAGGTGGTTGGCCCTGATCAGAAGAAGTGTGCCATGGCATGACTTTGAAGGGCATATGTCCATCCCAGCTCCTCCCTGCTCTCTTTGTTTTCTGGCCACTATGAGTTGAGCAGCTCTCCTCCACCATGCCTTCCACCATGATGTTTCTGCCTTAAAACCAGCCAACCATGGACTGACTCCCCTGAAAACCATAAGCCAAATTGAACTTCTCTTCCTTTAAGTGGTGGGTATCAGGTATTATGTCCCAGAAAAGCTGACTGATACAAATATTTAACAGAAAAGCTGAGTAATACAAATATTCAACCAAACCACTAAGTAGCTACTTCCCTATGTAAGAGACTGCTTTGATGGGGAGGGAGATCTAGAGTCATTTCTCCTAATAAAGCAGTACCATTCCTTTCTAGCAACCCACACACACACTGGTATCACTGATTTGACAAATATTTATTGAGTCTCTACTATGTGACAACTCAGAGAACACTCCATGATCATACAGGAGGAGGTGTTCTGTTTGGAATTCCCCTTTAATAAAGAGATAACAGTTGACAATGTTTTTTGAAAACAAGAGAAATAGGGTATCAGCATAATAAATGTAAATGTTTTAGTTCTCCTGTGAAAAGCTGACAACTTCCAGACACAATGAACAAAACCCACATTTTGCTAAAACAGAGTGGCATTAAAAAAGAGTTTTAAAAATGAAATAAGTCATATAAATATATATAAACCAAAAGTGAAAAGTAAACATTAATCAGAGAAAAATAAAATTCACAACAAAAATATATTATCAAGCTCAGTGGTAACCAAACTTTGAGATGACCCTCATGACCCTGCCTCCAAGGACTCACATCCTTGTGTGGGCCTCCAGACCGGACCTGCACCACAGCTGGTCTGTGTGACCAAGAGCACACGGGCAAGTGATGATACGTCATTCCAAGGTGAGTCTGTGAAAGGTGAGCTCTCTCTTTCTCCTTCTCTTTCTCTTGCTCCCTTCTTTTGTTTTCTCTCCCTTTTTCTCTCTCTCCCTTCTTTCTCTCCCTTATTTATTTTTCTCTCTCTCCCCTCTCCATCTCTCTCATTTTATCTTTTCTTCTGCTGGAAGAGAGGAGTAAGGGGAAAAGGAGGTGGAAAGCAAGTAGGATTTGCCATGTTCTACAGAGAGATCTGCATAGCAAGCACACAGAGCGTCCAGCCCACAGCCAGTGAGGATCTGAGCTCAGTCCACATCTAAGTAAGCAGAGGTGTGAGAGGATTCCCCAGCTCTGGTGGACCCCAAAGATGAGTGCAGCACAGGAAGAAGCTTGGACCGCACCTCATGAGAGATGCTGAGCCAGAGCCACTCAGCCCCACTCCTCCAGATCCCTGCACCTCACAAATCACAAGCGATAATGAGTGTCTGTTGTTTCAAGCTGCTGCTAAGTGTTGGAGAAATTTACTTTACAGCAATAGATAACAGGACCAAAGACATTCAGTTTGTAGAACATACAGATCATGATTATAGGAAAGATTATACTACAGTTACACAGATAAAAATGTGTTTAATAAGAATTGTTTAAATATTTAAAAGAATATTAAATGTATCTCTACACTAATAAAAATGAAACACATTTTTAAATGTCTGAATTTCTGGAAAAATATAAATAATTAAAATGGATTCCAGATGTTTAAGAAACTGAATAGATTGGCAATCAGTGAATAAATTTAAGTAGAAACTACTGATTTTTTAAATTGCCCTTCCAAAGAGGACCTAGGTTTAGTTGCTTCAATGAATGAGTTTTTTCAAATGGTTAAGGTAAGATACATACTTCGACATTTAAAAAGAAATAATACAAAAAGATACACACATCCAGTGTAAAAGAAAATTTGATAGCATAACCTACTTATTAACCTTTACATGATAAGGAGAAATCATAGTTATAAATAAAGACAAATATTTATAATTAAAATTTTTCAAATTGAAATCCACACAAAGTACATGGTCTCTTCAATAAATGTTGGGTCAATTAAGTATCCATATTAAAAATGAAATGACCCGGCCAGTGAGATAGCTTAGCGGCATAAGCGCCTGCCTGGCAAGCACAAGGCCCTGAGTTCGACTCCTGGAACCCACATAAAGGAAAAAAGGATTGGTAATATTGCTCAGCGGCACAAGCACCTGCTGGCAAGCGTGAGGTCCTGAGTTCGACTCCCGGTACCCTCATAAAAAAAAAAATGAAATGACCTTCATCATACACAATACAGGAAAATTCATTACAAGTGTGCTATAGATCAAAATATGAAAAGTGTGAAAGAGAAGATAATAAACCAATTAGAAGACAACCCAAGAATGTAACATGCAAAGATCATATCAAGACTTCGGGATAAGTGAGGATTTGATAAATGGGACCAAAAATGACTATTCATAAGAAAAGATTGATACATTGAACATTAAAATTAAGAACTTCCTTTTCAACACAAACACCATTTAGAGGATTATAAACAAGTTATAGACTGGTGAAAGATATTTGCAACACATATAAATAATACAGGGTTTGTATTCAGATTTTTTTTAACTTCAATAAATTAATTATAACTAGACACATAATCCAATAGAAAAGAGAAGTAAATACTTGAGCAGACACTTCACAAAAATAACTAAATATCTTGAAATTTATTTGTAGTCAGAGAAATGCAAATTAAACATATCCATGAAAATGATTGGTATGAAAAAGAATTCCAGAGCAGACATTGCTATGTAGCAAGAGGACCTCTCTCATACTGCTGATGGGAAGCAAATTGGAATAATGGTTTAAGAAAACAGTTTAATCATCTACTAAGGTTAAACAGGTACATACCTATGACCCAAGAAACTTGGCTCCAAAGTGTATACCCAACAGATATTGAGCCATACAAGTGACAAATATTGCCAAGAATGTCCAAAGTAGCATGATTTGTTAAAAATTTTTAAATGAGGAATAATACATTGTGATACATTCATGGAGCAGAATACTATAAATAATAAAAGAAAATGGGTCACAACTACAATCTGTGACATGGATGAATTTCACAAACATTGTGGAGCAAAAGAAGCCAAATGAAAGACTCACACAGGATTATTTCATTTATCTGAAGTTGGAAATGAGGGGCAGCTAAGCACGTGTATTGGAAATGAGGACGGCAGCTCCTTGGAGGAGGGGGAGGTAGTATCGACCGGGAGGTGTGGGAAGACTTCCAGATGCCCGGGTGTTAATGTTACAGCTGTGTTTACTCAGTGATAATTCGTTGAGTTGTACTCACTTATAGATTGTGGGGTAGATTATATCTATTTTATAATTCAATAAAATGTATCTCTGAGATAGCTCATGCTATCATGATATTTCAGGGGGAAAGTCAAATAAAATCAGAATGTCTTTGAATTGGAAAATTCTGAACAGAAGGGATAAAATAGCTCAGCGTACTAACCCCCAGGTTCGGGATGCGGTAGACCACACACCAGGAATCCAGCGGCTCCCAGGTGAACACTGAGATGCGCTCCCAGAGGTCAGTGATGAGCATGTGGGCTCCGGGGGATGCCAGCCACGTGGAGGGACGTTCAAGGCAGGAGCTCGGCGAACTCCGCAGCTACCCAGCAGTGGATGGAACATGTTTAGCTGGTAAGATTTACCCAGTGTTAGCCATTCATTTAAGAAGCTACTCATGGCTATCTTTGACCAGTCTCTGAAGAAGTATAAACAATGACCCTTCCCCATGGGATCTTTAGTTAATACAGGACTGAAGTTCTACCCTAATAAATAAACCTTTAGAAATTTATCCTGTGAACCAAAATCTGTGTGATGAACACAGACCCTGGAAATGTCTTCCTTATCACTACTCATGATGCCCCATCCCCCATTGTGCGTGAAAGACCCTCTCGGGTTCAGTCAGTACAATACATGACTTGTAAAGAGCCAGCTGCAATTCTCTCAAGGGCCTGGCTCGGGGATACTAGGTTTAGGCTGGAAAAACAAAAGAAAAAAAAAAAAAAAAAAAGCAAGAAAAAAATGAAACAACCAAAAAAATATCAAGGCAAGTGCAAAGAAGAAAAAGAGAAGCTGAGTGTTTTTGACCCTGTAAGAATTGCTGAAGATACACATTAAGCAGATGTTTAAGACTTTCTTGTCCTGTTTTATACATTAATGACTATTTATCAAGTGCTCTCTCCCCTCGTGCCAGACATTATTCTAAGTGCGAGGAATACAAGAGTGACAAAAACAGACAAAAATCCCTGGTTTTATGGAGCTTATCTTTCGACTCAGGAAAAATATAAAAAATTAAAATAAACATTGTATGTTAAAGATAATGAATGCTATGAAAAAAAAATTAATACAGAGAATAAGAAGTGTGGGGTGCGATTTTAAATAGTAGATTAATGGAATATGACAGAAGACACAAAAACAACTGCATGCACCTCGCTTTTTTGTTGTTGTTGTTGTTGTTTTTAATGTGGGTACCTGGAGTCGACCCCAGGACCTCACGCTTGCCAGCAAGCGCTTGTGCCACTGAGTGATATCACCGGCCCTTTTTTTCCTTTGTGTGGGTTCCGGGAGTCAAACTCAGGACCTCACACTTGCCAGGCAGGCGCTTATGCTGCTGATCTATCTCACTGGCCCAGGCACCTGGTTTTTGACAAAGGAGAAATACACATGTTGAAGACAAGACAGCCTTTTAGGGGCCGGTGAGATGGCTCAGCGGCTTAAGCTCCTGCCCGGCAAGCACGAGGGCCCAAGTTCGACTCCCGGATCCCACATACGAAAAAGGGGCCGGTGATATCGCTCAGCGGCACGGGCGCCTGCTGGCGCGCGAGGTCCTGAGGTCGACCCCCCGGTACCCACAAAAAAAAAAAAAAACTCTTTCTGAAAGCCAAGATCTCATCACGTGATTAAGTCTATTGATACAGTGTGAAAACACCCTCTCAGATATACCCTAAGTACAACTCTTCAGAGATTTCTATTATGCCATATCTAGGGAGAATGTCATTTTAACTCATTGCGCAAGACATGATGACCCCAAAGCCTCTTTATCCAATAAATCCAAATACAGACACGGAGAGAGAGGAAGAGAACATTCCCAAAGTCAGCAAGGGCCGTGGTGAGCAACGTTGGGTGCTGTGAAGCTCCTCGTTCTTAGAATTCTTTGTGATTTTTATCTTTAAAAATAAGGGGAAAACTATTGAATGGTTAGCCCTACTCACTAAAATCACAGCCTCAGAAAAAAACCCATCCTATTAATTTAGGGGGCAAGTGGCCACGATGCCATGGGTGGAGTGAACTTTGCAGAGCACATTCAGATATTCCATCATTTCTGGGTGTATTTGAGAATGAATGGATTGAAGCTCCTGAAACTACTCTGAGAAAATGAAAAAGGAAACATTGATTGTGCTGACTAAATCTAACATCTTTAGAGCAAGATCAGGTATTATAACTTCTGAATTTGAATAAATTTGTCCACCTACAGCAAGCAACTAGGACATTGGATGAAATATATGGCACAACTTTTGCAGATGTCAGGAAACAGTTTGCACATACTCAGCTTAGGGAAAATGAAGGATATGATCAACCTGGTTTGTGGCTGGAGCCCGACTTCAGGACACAAGGCGGGACGCCGGCAAAGCACACCCGTCTCAGGAGTTAGGAGACAGAGCTCGGAGTTCAGGGAGGCCGAGCGCTACTGTAGGGGACAGAGCACTAGAGGGAAAGAGGCCAGAAACCTGCAAAGTTACCATGAGTCCTTCCTTGATGAAACCCTGCACATCCAGGCAAAACAGCCCCAGGACTTGTGAGCCAGAAGCTGAGCTGCTGCCTGCCAGAACCGAGACACGATGCTGACCACCCTGTGTGGGACCCAGAGCCCCCAACGCAACAGGCTTCAAGAGGAGACGTAAACTAGCCCCAAAGCAAACCTTGCTCTAGATTCACCCCAACAGAGTTCTAAAACCAACTTTACAATGATCAGATTGAACTGCAAATAACTTAGCTCCCTACCCAAATAAAGTTCAACTTTCTAAAGGAAGACTGCGAAATTCAGATTTTCAACAATACGGTGCTTACAATGTCTGCCATCCTAAGAAAAATCATTTAAAATCCAAAGAAACAGGAAGATAAGGTCCCAAACCAAGAGAGAAATAAACAAATACAGAGGCAGAAAGACAGACATAATGAAGTTAGCAGATAAGAACTTTAAAACAGCTATCTTAAATATGCCCAGGCTTAAAGAAAATATGATCATGGGCCGGTGAGATGGCTCAGCGGTGTAAGTGCCTGCCTGGCAAGTACGAGGGCCCATGTTCGACTCCCGGAACCCACATAGGAAAAAAGGGCCGGTGATATCGCTCAGCGGCACGGGCACCTGGTGGTGCGCGAGGTCCTGAGGTCGACCCCCGGTACCCACCAAAAAAAAAAAAAAAAAAAAAGAAAAAGAAAATATGATCTTAGTGAGAAAAGAGATGGGGAAGTGGGGGAGGACAAAGAGACAGAGACAAAGAAAGAGACAGAGAGACAGAAAGACAGAGAGAGACAGAGAAACAGAGACAGATGGACAGAAAGAGACAGACAGAGAGACAGAGAAAGAAAGAAACAGAGAGATAGAGAGAGACAGAAAGAGAGAGAGACAGACAAAGAAAGAGACAGAGAGACAGAGAAAGACAGAGACAGACAGAGAGATAGAGACAGAAAGAGAGAGAGAGACAGAGAAAGACTAATTCTTCTAAAGAAACTTAATAAAACTGACAAACTGTTAGCAAGATGAAGAGGAAGAAAAGAGACAAAACACAAATTACCAATACGAGGGAGGAAAATGGAGGAGCCACAACGGGGCCTGCAGACCCTGACAGCACGAGGGTGCCGTGAACAACTCCACGCATTTAAATCAGACAATGCAGAAGAAGCGGGCCAGTCTTTCAGAAAACATCAACTACCACGACTCACCCATGCGAACAGATAATTCCAATGCGCTGATGACTATGCAGGAAATTAAATTTGCTATTTAAAACTCTCTAAAACAAATCTCCAGGCCCAGAGGGCTTTGCTGGAGAACGTGCCTAAAGAAGGATGACTACCCGTGCTCTAAAATATTTCTCAGTTAGTAGAAGAAATTGAAATGCTCCCTTCTCCATTTTATGAAATTAATAGCCAGATATCAAACTAGATAAACACAATATGAGAAAACTATGGATAATATCTCTCATGAATATAGATGCATAAATCCTCAACAACATATTAGCAAAAAAGAATTTTTAAAAATATAAAAATAATTCTATACTATGGCCAAGTGAATTTTAAATCAGAGATATTTTAATATTAGAAAATCAGTGTAATCTACCATATCAAAGACTAAAGAAGAAATATCATATGATCATTTTGATCAGTGCATAAAAATCATGTGATAAAATCTAGTACCTATTGAGTATGTATTTTATTATGTTTTCCATATATAATATATACATGTGCGTGAGTATCTTCAGTTGCAGTTTTGGCTGCCTTGAAGTCCTGAATGGGTTCAAAACATTTCCCTTTCATGATCATTTTGACTTTTGGGAGGAGCCGGAAGTCACACAGAGCCAGGTCCTGTGAATGAGGTAGGTAAGGACACACATAATGTGTTTAAGAGGCTGTCTTCCCCTTGGACGGCATGTGACAACAGCAGTCACTGTATTTTTTATCACACCTTGTAAAGGCACTCATGAGAGAGGACTTCCAGAGCTGCTTCAGAAAGTGGTGAGAATGATGGGAGGAGTGTGTTCAAAGAGAAGGGGAAAATATTAAGGGGGATTAATGACAATGTGTCTTTTGTTGTAATAATTAAACACTCACTGTATTTTTCCTTTTTTTTTTTGCCCCAGTACCACGAACTGAACTCAGGACCTTGCACTTACCAGGCAGGTGCTGTCCTGCTGAGCTATATCCCCATCCCTGTATTTGTCAATCACTGTGTGTGTGTGTGTGTGTGTGTGTGTGTGTGTGTGTGTGTGTTATCCGTGAAACAGAAACAGAAGGAACTTACTCAACTTAGGAAAACAGAAAATCTGCACTTAATATCATGCTTAGTGATGAAGCCCCAAATGCTTTTTCCATAAGACTGGAATAAGGGTGTGCACACTCTTCTTAAACAGAGTGTCAGAAGTGTCCCCAGTGCAATAAGACAAGAAAAGGAAATAAACACCTAGACCAAAAAAGAAGAGATAAAACTGTCTGTATTTACCAATGATGCAATTTATCTGCATAGCCAATTCCAAAGAATCTACAAAAAACTTCTAGAATTAACAAATGAGTTTAGCAAAGCTGCAAGATACATGATAAACATACAATAATTAATTGTATTTCGGTATTATAACAGGGAATATATAAACACCAAAATTAAAAGGACCATATTATTAATAATGAGTAAAAGAGTTAAATACTTAGGTAAAAATGTGCAGGTGGTGCATGTTGAAAACTACATGCGCCTATGGAAGACATCGAAAACAGCTGCGGGGACCAAGGCTGTGTGACCTGGGCGAAATGACAAACACGAGTTGGTGGAGCCAGGTACAGAATCCAGAAGCAGCCCCCACAGCGCACCTGACTGCTCTCTGACAAAGGACCAAAGCAGGTTGATGGCTGAGGGACTGCTCTCCCAACAAACAGCGCTGCGGTAACGAGACACCAGAGCCGAGAGGTTTCACGCTTGATGCAAAAATTAACTCCAAGATCGTGGACTTAAAAGTGAACTGTAAAACTACAAAACATTTTTAGTGGAAGAAAATCTTCAGAATCTATGACTAGGCTGAGTTCTTAGATTTCGCAACAAAAGCAGTCTTTAAAAGGAAAAACAGGGCCGGTGAGATGGCTCAGCAGTGTAAGCACCTGCCTGGCAAGCATGAGGTCCTGAGTTCGACTCCTGGAACCCACATATGAAAAAAGGGCCGGTGATATTGCTCAGCGGCACGGGCGCCTGCTGGCATGCAAGGTCCTCAGGTCGACCCCCAGTACTCACAAAAAATAAGTTAATAAATAAATAAATAAAAGGAAAAACGGCTAAATCTGACATCATAAAAGTTAACTTTTTGTATTGTAAAATATGATTAAAAATCAAAAAGACAAGCTGTACACTGGGAAGAAATAGTTTCAAACCAGCTATTTGACAAAGGAGTATCTAGAATATATAAATAGCTCAAAATGCCATACTTTAAAAAAATTTAATCTCCCTAGAAAATGGCAAAAGATATGCAGGAACTTCACCAAAGAAGGTATTGAAATGGCAAATTTCACTCCATTGCACTTACCCCCCCCAAAAAAAAAAATGAAAATGTAGGTCCATGCATTGTGCACAGAGTCACAGCAGTTTTAATTATAATGGCCAAATTAGAAACAATCCAAATGTTTATAAACAGACGAATTGATAAAGAAATTATTGTATAGCCATATAAGGGAACATTACTCAGCAATGAAAAGTAATAGCACGACACACTCTATGAGACACAACAATGTGGATGAATTCAAAAATACTAGGCTGAATTGAAGAAGCCATACACAAAAAGAGGGCATAGTGGACAATTCTATTCCACAGATCCTCATCTACAACACAGAGAACAACAGTAATTGTCTAGTGTTAAGGCGGGATACAAATATTTCATTAAGGTGTATAGTTAATGCATGTTCATTTAAATGTTTTTAAAAGATGGTGTACAGGTGGACACCAACTTCAAAGAGACTGGAGGGAAATTGGAGGTAAAGGAAATGTTTTGTTTCTCAAATGTTTTTTTCCTCTGGCATTGGTTACAGAGGGACATACAAAAGCCCAAACTCACTCAGCTGGAAAGTATTTTATATGTAAATTTTACCTCAATAAGATCATTAAAATAAATTCCAAAGCTTCCAATAGGTATCTATATAGAGTAACATATTTTTATCACAAGGCCTGTTCTGTAAAATTCACATATTGACAAGGCCAAAGCTACTTGTAAGAATCTGATATGGCTCATTCTTCATTATACCCACCTTACTTTTTTCCATGGAAAATAGAAAACCATCAACTTGACATTTTTAAAATGTGACCTCACTGTTTATGAAGTCCACACTGCAGGAAGGAAAGAGGGTACTCACCAACCAGAGGCCAGGGATTACCAGTTCTTTAATTCATGAAAATTACAGGTTTGCTCTCATTCAGGAGTTCAAATTAGGACCCTTCCAAGAACGTTTTTTGTGTGTGGTCGGGAAGGGAAGAGGCTCCCTGAAGAGTGGGGCAGAAGGGAGATTTTGATACTCAGCAGAGACGGGGGACAGCTGATTCGAAGTCCCAAGAAGGGCAGCTCCAAGAAGACTATGTAGAAAGGGGAGGCAAGGACACACGCTAGAGAGGACTCAGAGAAGTTATCGGTGAAACGAGAACACAGAATAAGGCCACAGTGCTCGGCCAGGGACGCGAACACTGAGGCTTTCTCTCAGCTGACAGCTCTGTAGGGAACCAGAGCCACCTGGCACCATCTTCTCACCCAGGGGTCAGCGACCTCGTGGCTTCCTTGGTCTCAGGTCATCTGCCTACGTGTCCTGCCCAAAACTGCTTCAAACCCCAAAGAAGAAGCAGGAAAGGAACATTACAAAACATTAAACCCAGTTGCCTTTAAATGCCAAAAATATGAATATATTTTCACTAACTTTCTATAGTTCCAAATATTGCTTTATAAGTATTACTTTTGCAACGGGAAAATGGAGCAAACCTGTCATTATGGTCTGCATTTATTGGTAATGAAAAAACTCAAGGACAACAAATTGTTCTGTTGTACTCCGCTAACTTCTATAAATTTCTGTTCCCTCCAGGAAAATTGCTCCGTATTCCAGTCTCTTCTATTAATAAGCAAAATGTGCCTTGCTGTCCCACAGACTATTTTATGCCTGTTGGCCTCTTTTTCCAACTCACGTGTCCATTACGTCAACATCCCCTCCTACACGCCGCCAAACCACAGGCCACAGCCACCTGGGGAGAGGGGTCAAGTCTCCTCGGGTCTTTCCCGCCTCCAGGAGGAGCTCGGGCTGCCTCGGTTCAGCCCCAGATGCTTCCAGTCTCCATGGTAGAGGTGTTCTTACTGGGGAGGGAAGATCAACTATTCAAAGAAATCGTCTGCGATTAAAGAAACCCCACCTCCATCCCCCCGTTGCATTTATCTTTAAACTTGTAGTGATTGAAGACGGTTCCTGACTATCCCATGAAGGCCCTAAACATGGAAGGCACCATTCGTGGCTCTCCTTGGCAAGGAAGACTTCTCCACGACCCCTATACACCTTCTCTGTGTGTGTGTGTGTGTGTGTGTGTGTGTGCATGTGCACAAGTGTGTGTGTGGTGCTGGGGACTGAACTCACACTGAGCTACAATCCCCAGCCCTATTTATTAATATATAATATTTATTCTATATTATGCAGTATATATTTTATATTTTATGTACATTTGAGACAAGGTCTTGCTGAGTTACCCAGAATGGGCTCACACTTGCAACCCTCCTGCCTCAGGCTCCCAGAGGGCTGGGGTTACAGGCTGTGCCACTGTGCTGGGCCCTTCACACCTCCGTATTCAACAATTGTCAATACACTGCCATGCCAGAACTCAGATGAGCTCAGGAGTGGAACTTACATTTGGGGCTTGAAAATATTTCTCTCTTTCTCTTCTCATCCTGGGAAAAATATGGTCAAAATATAACTAGCTGATGGGTGAAAGCCAACCTGTGGGTGTCACGAAGGACATTATCTCTGTGTTTGTGACAATAATCTCATTTCTTTAAAGCAACTCTCAGTAAACATCTTTAAACTGCTTCTGGCAAGACCTCCCCTTGCCCCTTGGCTCAGTGAGGATGAGAGAATGGTCTGGGAAGGTGCAACCAGGCGCAGCCTCTAAGGGGTGTCTGGTGCCATCAGTCCTATACTGAGAGCCGGGATGTGACGCTGGAGGCCACTGCCCTCTCCTGACACAGAGAAGACCAGAGGAGGGCGTAGTGGGCGCGTGGCATTTCAGTGTGGATTGTGTGTTATGTCTGTGTGCCCTATGATAAGTGAGTAAATTGATATGGATCCTAAAATCAAACAGAGCAGGATAGACACGTTCTGGAAGGAGGAGGAAGCGGACATTCGCCCAGCGCCTCCTGTGTGCCCGGCCCTGGCACGCGAGTGTCCTTCCCGTTCACGGCGCCCTCCGGCCCGCAGCTCCAGCATCTCCAGGAACTTGGCAGGAATTCAGAACCCCGGGTACAGCCCTGACTTGCATTTCAACGAGCTCGTCCATGCTCGTTCACGCTCATCTACACTCCTGCTTCACATCATTTCATCTCCTCCAAAACCCTGCCTGTGGATGGTCTTATCTCCATTTTACATTAGGAAATGCAACGTCAGAATGGTGACGGGAAATACACGACAGTCACCAGGTCACAACGAGGACAGCTGGATTTGCCTAACTTTAAAGCTTTGTAAATCTCCACTCCACCAGGCTGAGTCCTAACCCCACCTAACGCCCGAGAGTCGGGGTCCAGCCCAGGCTCCACCACTAAGGGCTTGCGGGCCTCACGCGCCCCTGGCCAGGCAGCCTACTGGCCTCGCCTTTGGTCCTGCTCACTTCATGGAATTGCTACAAAACAAATGAAAGAATGCGTGTCAAAACACTTTGAAAGTCTACAGCATGGGCCATGATTAATTTATTAACAGAATCTTACACACAGCGCTCACTGGGTTTTTGCCAATTTTTAAAGAACACAGACAAAACCCTCAGCTGCCACACGACCCAGCTCCACGTGGAGAGGGTATGGCGTCCCTGTGGTTTAGGGCTGATGAGGGCAGCGTTGTCCATCGCAGCCTTCAGGGTGGAAGGGATGTGAAGTTAAAGGCCAAAAACAACTTTCTCTAGGAAATGTTTTTATTAGTAGTGGGGGGACAGATCATTTCTTCCTCAACTCAGTCTACAGCAAGAGGCGTTAAAAAGACCACATGGAGAGCTGATTTGTCCCCTGGAAGCAGACGATTAATCTGGAAGAAGGAATCTCCCATAAACCTCCCTCCCGTCTTCCCTGAAAAAGCAATCCCACACCTCGGTATCGCCACGCTGACCGTTAAACTGGACAGCAAATCCTAACTATGTATCTTGGAGCTAAAAGTGACTAGTGGACTTTCTATTATCTAAAAGTGTCTGAAAAGTTAGGAACCTGTTTAAGATCTCAACCAAAAGGCAGGGAGAGGCTCATCCACAGATCTAATTTCAAAGGACACAGTGGGACAAAATAAAAATAACAATACAGCATTCCGCGAGTGCCCTGGTTACCCTATCATTAGGACCTTAACAGCCAACACTAGATCAAAAGGCAGCGTGTTTCCAGAGCAAAAATACCTGTCAGGAACGGGGACTACTTCCGTTCTTCGGTAGGAAACCGCAGCTTAGCGGATCTACTACTGACCCACCTGGCAGCAGAAGGGGACAGAGCGCCGCTCCCCGCGCAGAGAGGCCCAGCTGAGCTCCCCGGTGGCCTCAGGTGGGCAGTGCTGGGAGCAGAAGCATAGGCAAAAGTTTGGCAGGAGCACAGCCCCGAGCAGAGGAGCAAGGGGACAGGTTGTCACTGTGCTGGGGACAGTTGGGGACAGCTGAGAAAACAGGGGATCTATTTGCGTGCTGGAGAAAGAACCTGAACCGGCCTCCCAGTGTGTTTCTCTGTAGGAAGCTGGGCACCTGGGTGTCTCTCTTTCTCTCTACCCCGAGTCCAGCCCTGCTCCCAGCGCCATCCTGCCCACCCAAAGTCCAGGTGTGGACTTCCTAAAGGAGTCCAGCCACTGTCCTCCCTCACTGGCTCCCACAGCCTTCAGATAAGCTCCGGGCTTCTCAGCCACATCCAAGGTCTCTGGTGATCCGGCTTCTAATTATGTCCTCTGTCGCGGATGCCCCTCCACCCACAACCCAGTGAGCCGGGACTGCCCACGGTGCTTCCCAGCCTGCAGCTTTCCAAGCTTGCTGTAATGAGAAGCACCTGAAATTCTCACTAAAAGGCGAATTTCCGGGTCTGCTAGAAAACCCCCAGGGAAGGGATCTGGGACTGGGACGGGTCCTCTCACACACCGCCTGGGGAAACTCACCAGCCAGCAGCTGGAGTGGAGGCTGCGGGAAGGCCGGGACGCTGTTAGGAGGTGAAGCTTTGGGGAGGTCATGAGAGTGGAGCCCATGAATGGAGCTGGTGACCTCATAAAAGGGAACTCAGAGAGATCCCCTGTCCCCTCCACCACATGAGGACATAACACAAACCAAGAAGCCATCTGTAAACCAAGAAGCCCCTCATCAAACACCGGGTCTGCTGGTGCCTTACTCTTGGGCTTCTAAGACTCCTGAACATGAGCAAGGAACAGCTATTGTTTACAAGTTTCCCAGTCTGCAGGGTTTTATCATAGGATACTGAATGGACTGAGACAGGGATCCCAGGTTCAAAAAAGTTAAATCCAAGCCACAGGGATGGGCCAGCAGAGAAGCAGTGTCAGGTCATTAGAAGGACAAACATCACAATATAGAAATCTCATCAATAAGAAAACAGGGAAGAAAGTGGGAAATTCCACTAAAGAAGTTGCTAGGCAGCAGAGATTTAGCAAGCTGACACTTAGAATTAAGTAAAGAACCCAATAAGTGGGGAAATTATTACAAAAATGTAAATGGGACTGATATAGGGGAAAGAAGCTCCCAACCTGCTAGCTGTCCGATACGAGTTTGTGTTCTCTAAAATCGAAGAATGAATTCTGGGAACAACGGAGGTTAAGAGCAGAATATATATTTACTGGGGAAAGAAAGCTTCTATCTGAGAGAGAGACAGAAGGGGTCCCAAGTGGGTTGCTGAGAGCCTTGCCTTTTCTAGGGGTTTTTATAGAGCAAAACCAAGAGGTGAGGCGGGTCCCAGGTGGGGAAAAATGGGAAATCACAAGGTGGGCATGAGGTGGGACAAAACTATGGCCAACCAATAAGATTACAAACATAATTGCTTGGGTAATATTGATTAAATGGGGAATCAAATCACGTAGCTGGGGGGTATGAAACAGAACAGAGGCTATTTAGAACATCAATTGCTGTTGGTTAACTCGGGGAAGTATGTGGGTGCATTCGTTTATGTTTTGTCTTGAGGTCGGGCCCTCAGTGGATGTGTCTGTGTCTCCCCCACAGTTGCACTGTACCCCGTCTTCTGCACTGGCTCCTTCCAAGGGCCTAGCCCTGTCTGACTGCCTACAATATTTCTACCTAACTTAGCTGTCTCTAATTGGAGACACAACATGTTCTTCCCGATGAACCGTGAGGGCCCCTTGGAAGGCAGAGTTGGAGCTGGTTGGCACCTACCTGCAGCTGAGGAGAAAGTTACAGTCAGCTGAAAGACTGGAGGCATACACATGGTCCAGAAGCCTGGCAGCCTCTTCTGTGGGCCAACCCCCTCCTCCCCAGGTACAAAAGAAATCATCCTAAATTGTTCACCCAATATCAACTAAGAAATTTTCTAGGGTTGTAACTTGGAAAGATCAAAGTTGATTTCATTATACTTGTACATATGAGAAGACAGAAATTAAAAATTCCAGGAAAATTTAAAATCTGGGGGAAACAGGGAACCTGACAGAAATGGAGCAGATGTCACACTGTGCTCCTCAGACCTCAGACCCATGCGGCACACTTGGGAATGCTTCTTAGTTTCCCACTGCTAGGTTCACTAACATAATAAAAATCCATCCATCCATACTGTGTTCAGACGTAGCACGAAGACCAGAAAGAAGAAATCCTGGTCTACCTGAGGTTTAGTAAAGCTCTCGAACTCTGCTGGGTCCTTCCCAGGTGTATGGGGAGGGCTCAGAAGAACGACAAGGAGGGAAACAATGACCCTGACAAAATGTAACCATTTTTCCATTCATGTTTACAGCATGTGCACTTGAGCAGAAATGAAACTCATGTGACGCTGATTCAGTTGCATTGTGATCATCAAAATATCATTTTCCAGGAGCAATTTAATGTCCACAAATATTTTTGAACTTTTTTCAGAACATTTTTAATCCATTTTCCCCCATAAAAACAGGAAACTACTTTTGCCAACTGTTAACTGACACGATCATGAAGAAAAAAATTCAGATTTCCTTCAAATATTCAAGACTATGAATTCTAGTGGATTTGTACTGTGGCAGTTAGGTTCCCCAACACCACAAAGAAAGGACAGTGTTCACGTGGGTGGGTGGGTGGGTGGATTTCCCACAGGTGTTACCAAGTGAAGCTGACCTCGCCCAAAAGGTAAGGCTTCTGTCCCTGCACCCTTCGCTAGGCCCTAGTCATCTTGGCCCCTCTCTCTTCCAACCCTGACTGTATTCCTTCCCTTTCTACATTTATTGCCATGATGAAGTTTATTTTATATTTCATTCATAGCATACATTTTTCTATCCAACATTGTTGGTAATGACTTTGATGAAGATACAGGAGAGTATCGCGTATGGGATGACATCAGGATCAGAGGACAGGCTGTCTACGAGATGACAGATGCCTGGTTCTAATAATATAATGGTTTATAAGGGAAGATAGAAGTGATTGTCCTGACATAGACTATCCATATATAGATTTATAAAAGCTCAGCAAAGAGTGCAACTTTTTAAGAAGTCACAATTTATGAGGAACCTCAGCAAACTAAAGTAGTTTCCAATGGTCAGAAATCTAGAAGGGACATAATCTAAATATACTGATATTATAAGAATTGCAATGATGTAAACTAAAGAAGAGAAGCCTCTGGGGAATGAAAGTGCTCTTCAAATAAATGAGAAACAACAGACAACACATTTTATAGTCAGATTCATACGGTGACTAATGGACTGGGAGAGCCTTAAAATCCCTTCTAGGTCTGAGAGTCTGTGTCTTAGTTACTTTTCTCATTGCTTGACACAAAACCCAGCATCTACAACTTAAAGGAGAAAAGGCTTATTTAGGCTCATAATTTGTAGAGGTTTCAGTCGCAGGTCAGCTCCAAGCCAGGGTGGCATTGGCAGAGGGGCCTGGCAGAGGAGAAACAGCTCATGGCAGGGCAGACAGGAAGAGAGAGATCAAAGGAGGAGGAGGGAGATAAACCCTTCCAGGCCACTCCCCCAGAGACCTACTTCCTCCAACCAGGCTCCACCTCCCAACATCACATGTTGCTCATTTAAATTCATCACATTTAAACTCATCAGTGGACTAATCCAGGAATGAGTATCACACCGCCATGATCCAGTCACTTCCCAAAAGCTTCATCTGTGATCATATGAAGCTTTGAGGGGACATCTAGATAGAAACTGTAACAGTCTGTGTTTTATGCCATCCAAGCCAATCTTGATCTCAGCCACCTTAGAAATGTACAAATACTAACTACTAATTTGGAAATCACCAATATGAAGTTTTTAACTGCAAAAATGCCAATGAGTTTCATATCAACTTTTTTTATTTTTTAATAACACTGGGGAGTTGAATCCAGGGCCTTTGCACTAAGCCACAACACCAGACCGTTTTTTTTTGTTTGTTTTTTTTTGTTTTTTTTTTTTGAGACAGGGTGTAACCAGTTTGCTGAGTTGCCCAGGTCGCGTTCAAACTTTCAATCCTCCTGCCTCAGAATGCTGGGATTACAGATATATGCCACCATGGCCAGCTTCACATCAACCTTTTAATGGACATTTTCCACCCCTCTCCAGCTCATCTAAAAGATCCCCTAACATTGCCACATTGCTCTCTCTAACCCTAAAAGAAAAAATGAAGTCCATGCTTGAACCTGAAGCATCTTATCAACTCCCTTTTACATAGGTACATGCCACAATTCTTTTTTTTCAAAATTTTTATTAGTACATTCGCAATACATGATAATTGCATTCCTTGTGAGGAAGAGTTGGCACATAAAAGCCATTTGTAACAAACCTACTGCCAACGTCATTTGAAACAGAGAAAAACCAAAACCTTTACCTCTAAAATCAGCAACAAGACAAGAATGTCAACAATCACTACTCCTATTCAACATAGTTGTCGAAATATTAGCCCAAGCAATCAGGCAAGAAAAAGAAATAAAAGGAATACATACAGGAAAGGAAGAAGACAAAACATCATTATTTGTAGATCACATGATACTCTACACAGAAGACTCAAAAAATTCTACCAAAATATTCCTAGAACTAATAACCACATTCAGCAAGGTAGCAGGATACAAATCAACACACAAAAGCCAGGGATGGAGGGAGGAGAGAGGGAAGGAAGGGAAAAAGATTTTTGTAAAAAAAGAGAGAGAAATAAAGAAAAAAATGGAAACAGAGGTTTTGCAAATGGGAATGGGAATAAGAGTTGGAGAGAACAGGGAGAGATGGGAGAGGAAGTGGACAAAAAAAGGAATTAAGATGTGTTATGTACATGTACAAACTCCCCATGATAAATGTAATCATTATGTACTGCAAACATGTACTAATGAAAAAAGAAGCTTAACAAAATTTAAAAAAAAAAAAAAGCAATAACATTCCTGTACTTCAATAATGAACTCACTGAGAAAGAAATTAGGGGAAAAAAATACCACTCACAATAGCATCAAGAAAAATTAAATATTTAGAAACTAACCTAAGCAAGGAAGTAAAAGACCTCTGCAGTGAAAACTATAGTATTCTGATAAGGGAGATCAAAGAGAAGATCAGAAAACACGAAGATGTCCCCCGTCCCTGAATAGGCAGAGCCCATATTGTCAAAATGGCCATACTTCCAAAACTGATGTACAGATTTAATGCAATCCCAACTAAAATACCAACGGCATTCCTTGCAGAACTAGAGAAAACAACCCAAGTCTTTTTTTTTTAAATGTCTAAGAACCAGGCCTTCCTCCCATTTCAGGATTTTAATTACTGAATTGTGTAGAAAGAAATGAGAAGTGCCTTCGGCGATGGAGAATAACGGTCATGGTTTCTTATGACATTTAAGAAAATGAGACAGGAGAATCAGCTTTTCTAAGTAACTGCTTTAAAGGTTGAGTATCTGGCCACCTTTCGTCCCAGCACAGCCATTAACGGCTGGGACCTCAGGACGTCCAGGACACAAGGCCAGGGGCCAGCACAGCAAGGGGGCGCCTGGTGGGGAGCGCCTGCTGTCTCTAGGGAGACTACAACAAGAAAGGCGATTACTTCACAGGATGAAAGAGGAAGAGCGTCCATTTTTCATGTTAGTTTACCGCCGTGAGAATTGAAAAGATTCCACTTCCAAGAAAAAAAAAAAAAAAAAAAAAAACAATTTTTACAATGTCAGCATGCTTTTTATAAGTTACATTTTTACAAAACTATGCCTGGTGTTGGAAACATTTTATACCCCATAGGAAAGTCTGAGTTTTTGCAAAGTGGAGGAACAGTGTCATATTTAAACCATCTGATCTATTTTTAAAAGCCCTGTATTTAAGTCTACAGAACAACTTTGAAAGGCTTTTAAGTAGAATTTTTGAAAGACATCTCCTAAGTGCAGGATCCTGTTCTCTTTTCCTTTTGTCTTGCCTCCTACATCTTCTGTGTGTTCCAAGAGTGGGTGCTGTCTACAAAGGAGACAGCTAGGTGTCCGGGTCAAAACCCACAAACCAGGGCCGGTGAGATGGCTCAGCAGTGTAAGCGCCTGCCTGGCAAGCGCGAGGGCCCGAGTTCAACTCCCGGATCCCACATACGAAAAAAGGGCCGGTGATATCGCTCAGCAGCACAAGCGCCCGCTGGCGCGCGAGGTCCTGAGGTCGACCCCCGGTACCCACAAAAAAAAAAAAAAAAAACACAAACCAACAGAGATGCCTCAAGCTCAGCGTGAATTAATCTGCCGCCTCCCACATGCTCTTGGCAAGAGAAGGACACTCAGGCTGCTGACATGATGAGAAAAAGCTCCTGCAAAGAAAGGTGGAGAGAACTGGAGGATTTGACCCACAAAAGGGAAAGAATTATTTGAGCATAGTTCTCAAGTCCCTTCAGATTTCACTCCTAGAGGCAATAAATAAGTGCATAGATAATGATGCTCCATGGCCACAGATAACTGACAAAAGAAAATATGTTCGTGTTATATCCAAAGAGCTGGCATAGGGCAAAAGAAGGTCTTCCCACGGTTTGCGTAATGGAGCAGTGAAATGATCTATTTTGGGAAACCGCCAAGACTCTCTTCCAGCAGAGGTCCCAAGGAGAACTGCCCTTATGTCTTACATCACTTAAATAAAGCAAGTCTGTGGCCAAAATGCAGAATTGGGACCAATAACCCAGGACAGAGGAGAGCCCATCCCATTTTGAAGGCCTGGAAGAACGTATTCCTCTGACTTGCCTTGGTGATCAACTCCAGTGCTTTGCAAACTTCCCTACCCTAGGGAATTCTGCATCACAGATTTGAATTCATAAATTAAGTTCAGCTCTTTCTCCATGTGATGAAGAGACACAACACACCCTTGAGTGTCCTTCATTGTCTGACAAGTACGGTACCCACTTTCACCCGCGTGTCACAGGGTCTACTGGGCTACTCTCTCATGTGCCCATCACAGGGCTATAAAAAGAAGCATCCTTCAAAGAGCCCCTGACACTTCAGAATGCCAGTAAGAGTCAAAATGCTCTTGGCTGATCTCAAAAGATATCAGCACAAAATTCAAGTGAATTCAACAAGTTCATTGCTAATGGTTCTCTTTTCAGCTCTAGGCAAGTGCTGCACAGGTAATAAGAGAAAGTATAAATTCTTTCATTGGCTTCAAAAAATAAGTATACACATTAAAGAGAGAGAGGCAGCTTTTGTTAAATGACAATGTGACAGATTGAATAAGTGCCATGGAAAGCAGAGAAGAAAAAAAGAGGGACATGTCTAGATTGGAGCGTCTGGGAAAGGCTCTTTACAGGAGAGAGGACAAGTTTGGAAATCTGAATGCATCGCTTGGTTAATTTTTGATCTAAGTTACTTTCCGGCTTGCCCTATTTTCTCCTTTTTCTCTATAATGCACAATGACCACACCCACAAGCAGCCAAGCACTTCTAGTTTGCAGATAACTTGTTTTATTTCTAATGTAAACATTTTTATGCCAGCCCAGTTTGCTTTTACAATTTAGCAAAATATCATATTAACTGATGACAGTGAAAAGAATAAAGAGCATTTCTAGGAAAGCTAAGTTACGTGCTGTGTTAGCTTTCCATTACTGTAAAGCACAGTAGCAGAGATAATCAACTTAAAAGGAGGAAAGGTTTATTTTGGGCCATAGTCTTGGAATTTGGACCCATGCTGACTTGGCCACATTGCTGCTGGGCCTGTGTGGGGCAGAAGACAGGAAGGGGCACAGGGCAGAGCAAGCTGTCACCACCTGGGAGCTAGAAGTGAAAGAGAGGAAGAGGCAGGCATTCCCCTAAGGTCACACCCCCAATGACCTCAGTTCCTCCCATGAGGCTCCACCTCTTAAAGGTTCCACCACCTCCCAGTGATTCCCCAGACTGGCAATCACACCATTAACACCAAACCTCTTGTGGACACTGCAGACCCCAACGCTAGCACAGGGCTTACAAGTAGTGGATGTATTTGAGTTGCCTAGAATGGCTCTTCCTTTTGGGTATTGGATAACTTTCACTAAAATTTGATGGACTGTGCATAGATTGCTTTAGGAGTATATGTTGTTCTTGGTCCACTTAAAAGAAATCCAATTGGAAATTGTGGCCCACTTAAAGAAGACAACATAAACTTTACCTCATCTTTGGACTCATTCTAAGAAAACACAAATTAGCTTTGACCAGAAATTTTTTTAATGTTATTATGTGCTCATTCATATGTTTTTATAATAAAATAAAATGAAATATATGTGTTATCTTTAAAATAATTCTCTACTTTAAATGACTTAATCACCTATCAACTACTTTTCCCATAGCTTTTGCTATAGGACTGTTATTGGCAAAAGTGACCCAAGAGGCTGTGGACCAGACAGGTGAGGATGTGGGTTCTCGCATCTCATCTCCGTTGGAACTTGGTCAAGACAGTTCCTTGCCTGGGCCCAGTTTTCCTTTCCATAAAGTAACTGAGGTAAACTACCACATTTCCCCAAAAATGATACTGGGTCTTATACTAATTTTTGCCTCAAAAGATGCAATAGAACTTATTTTCAGGGGATTTCTTATTTTTTTATGTACCACAATCTACACTTAATCATGTACAAAAATCAACATTTCTTTATTTATTCATGTACGAAAAAAATCAATATCTATTCAAATACAGTCATGTTATCTTTATTTGGAACATCTTCATAACTCTCCAAACCCCAAATCCTGGCCTGAATTTCTTGCAGCTCCATTTCCAATAGAACCTTTGGCCCTAATCTCTCACGTCCAGCAATGGAGCACTCCTTCAGTGAGCACTGCTCGTTCATGTAGCCTGCTCACAGTGCATCATTATAACGCACAACACACTGAATTACGAAGATTCGTGTTAGACACAACCTGCCCGTCAGTTTTCATGGGCGCACATTACTTGCGCATTGTGTCTGTGCCCCAATCGGTCATTCAGCAACATCTTGAGTTCATCTGTTTACGTAGCCATTTATCTCTCATCTAAAGGCACCTGCTTGAGTATTTATAAATACTTAATTATAATTTATATTATCATTTATTTTAAGTATTAATGTCAACAATACTATTTACTTAACTTGTTTATTTATTAATATTATTTTATAATTCAATGTGTCCGTCATGTATTGCAAGGGAGGTACTAAATGCATTTGTCTGGCTGACGATCTTAACTTGGGTTTATTTGGCGGAAAGCTTATATTATGAGTATCCTGAAAAATCATGCTAGGGCTTATTTCCTGTTAGGTCTTATTTTCAAGGAAATATGGTAGATCTCCCTGCAGCTCCTTCCGGCCTTCTTCATGGTTCTGTGAATTACTGGTACCAGCTTTCATGAGCACACTGCATGGTAAGCCCATGATAGGTACTGTTGTCTGACAGGTCTGTGAGAAAAAGACACTTCCTACAGATAGAAAAATACAAGAGACAGTAATTTTGGAGCATTAACTTGGGCAAAAACAAATTCTTGGTGCTTCTTGGTACCTCAAGAAGAGATCTGAGAAATTCAGTTATTTTTATAGAGACCTGGGATGCCTGCTTCCCAACACAGAGTACTGCTACAGCCTCACTTGGAAAAAAGAAAAAGAAACTGAAAATGCAAATAAATTGAGGAAGTTACAACATGCAATATGGTGTCCTGAATTGGATCTTAATAATAAGCAGAGTATTAGTGGAAAAGCTGGTGGAATCTCAATAAATTCTGCAGTCTAGTTACGAGCAATGTACCAAGGTTACTTGGTTTAGAGAAATGTACCGATGTTATGTTAAAATTAGGAAATTTTGAGTATAAGGTATATGAGAACAATGTCCCATCTTTGAAATTTTTATAAATTCAATTTTTTCTAAAATAAAATGTTTATACACACACAAGGTACAATAGAGAAGCGGTTTCATAAAGAGATAGAAAAAAAGTAAAGAGACAGAAAAGGAGAAGGACAGAGAGACAGGAAGTGATGAACACCTTGCAGAGAATTAGGGCTTTCCTAGCTTATCTTTACTTCCTCTGTAGCATTATTGATCCATGTGCTTTCGGTGCTATCACGTTCCTCTGTAGGAAGTTGGATGTGAGTATTCAACAGTTTTCTGCACCCTAACTAAGGCAGCCCCTCTCTACCCACTTACTGCTACATAATACACTGCCATGATGAAGGAAAACTGTAAATTATACTTTATTTTCATAGAAACAAGGTTAAACAATCAAAGATATCCTTTGCCATTACCTTTGCCCACGTGCTCACTAGGAAAATTATTTTTTCAGCAAACCTGGGAATCCCATAAGGCACCCTCTCCTTGGCTTGGAAACTGGGTTTTCCTTGCAAAGTGTCTTTGCATGGACCTGTTACTCTTACATTCTGTTCAGTCGTGGCCACCTAAAGCCAGAAGAGGGAGTGCTCAACCCTTCCCCTACTGACAAGGGCCTGACCCCTCTGATGGTAACTTTTCTGCTCTCCTTTTATTGGGGTGACTCTTTCAGGAGACCTCAAGTTCTCCTAACCACATAGGATTTTCCTGTAAATTAGTAGAGCTAAATTGGAGCCTGAATTATTTGCCAAAGCCTAGATGGTAGCCAGGCCATCGGCCCAGGAAGACAGGAGGGAGCTCAACCACCGGCATGTTAGAGGATACACATTTTCCACTGAATAGCAAAGAGATACTGATGGGTTTTCTGAGTCTTTTGCAGACATGGAATAATAAACATTTATGGTCTTTTTAGCTCCAATCATACATTTATATCTCGGTCTCTTCTTCCACTTAGAGCCAGTAGAGCCCATGTGGTTGTGGTGAGAAAGAAAGGAGAAGCCCCTTCTAGGAAAATACAACATTAAGTGTCTCTACCTGGAATGTGGCTGCTCTAGGAATCATCTTGCATCTTCGTGTCCTAGGATATTATGCCTAATCCTACCACGTATTCTGTAATATTGGCTTAATTGAATGAAATAGGAGCTGACAAAAATTGAATTCTAATGCTCGAATTTGTCATCTTACCCATTTTTTCCTCATTTGTGGGGAGGAGATGTACTTCCTTACTAAGGGACATAGCTGTACCTGTCACACCCGTGATCACCCACAAATGGGTGCTGACCACAGGCTAGCTCAGGACCCAGAAGAGTGGATAGGAGCCAGGTGCATGGCTGAGTGGTGGGTGGCAGAGCCCACTGTCCACAGTCCCCTGGATAAGGCTCCCCTGGGCTGGAAAGGCCATCCCCACCCTCTGCGAGAGCTGCAGTGAGCGGCCACCAGTTCCGTGATTTGTATTTTGAATTCTGATTTCATGTTCCAGGTTCCCAACATTCATGTCAAAGGAACTGAGGAAGTCTAGGTGGCTCAAATTCCCGTTTGGAACATCAAGGGAGACTTTCACAGCTCTGCAGGTAGTAGGTGAGCTGAAAAATGAGCGACAGTGGCTGCATTCAATGTGCCTATCCTTGATGCAAGTGCTTCTTCCTTGGAAATGAAGAATATATTCAGTGGTGCAGAATAATCACAGGTCACCAGGCTTCAGAGAGTCTTAAAGGGAGTAGGGGAGACAGAAAGAGAGAGAGAGGGAGAGCGAGAGAGGGAGAGAGAGAGAAGGATCTTCCCAGTGCTTTCAGAACCACTACATCCCCAGGGAAGGTTGCCTCTGACTTTATAGGACGCTTCCATGGCAGTGGCACACAGAAGCTGGTGCACCTGCTCCAGCCACTCACCTGGGCTCCATAATGTGTCACTGGCCTGGCAACATCTGGAGGCCCAGCTGTTGTACCAGAGTTGGAGAGTACAATAGTCAGGGTTGCTCCCATCTCCCCAGGGCAGATCAAAGTAAAAGAGAATAGAGGAGATGACTCTGCCCGCGTGGGTGGGGCCCAAGCATTACAGACAGGAAATAGAGCAGCAAATGCAATATAATCAATCACTTCTACTCAGAAACATTTGAAAGAAAAGCAATATGGCCTCAGATTTTTATCCCTGTGGAGAAAGTAGCCTCAGCATTGGGAAAGTTGGTGTTTAAATAATCCCGAGTCCCAGGGCTCTAAACAGCATCACCTGGCAGTGAGGTAGTACCAGTCTTTCACAGCCTGACTCCTCTTGTGTGATGATGGTTCATCTTAATTCAACTCAATTGGCTCGAAAGACATCAAGGAGATCGCTAATGCATCCTTCTGTGTGTGTCTGGGTGGGCCCTGGGGTGTCTCCTTGGTCCCTTTTTGTCTGGCTGTTTTCCTGCTCTGGTTCTTGGCTACACCTAGGTGAGCAGCTTTCCTTTGCCACACCCTTCTGCCATGATATTTCTGCCCCAGCCAACCATGGACTAGACCCTATGAAACCATGCACCAAAACAAATATTTTTACCTTTAAATTGTGTGTGTTGGGTATTTTGTCCCAGCAACAGAAAATCTGACTAGTACACCTTGCACAGTGTCTGAAATAAGCTTGCTTTAGACTGGACTTCATTCAACATTAAGACATGATAGTGAGGTTCTAGCATTTGTTTAGAAGCCAAAGGACAAACAGCCATCTACCTCTAGTAACATCTTATAAGTTCTTTCATTTATAATCAGACAGCAACTATTCTGACCACCTTACACTATGAACCACTTAAACCAATAGATTCAACTACAACACCTTAAAATATCATTGAACCGAGTTTGGAATCTGGAGAGAAAAACTGCTTCATTTAAATATCAAGAAATGTCTAGCATAAGCCGAAGGTCAACAAACCATGACCCAGGCTTAAGTCTATTTTACAAATTAATTTTCATCAGAAAATAACCACACCCATTCTTTGGCTTATTGTCTATGGCTGCATTCATCATACAATGGCAAAAATAAGTAACTTCCTCAGAAATCGTGTAGCCCACAGAGTCAAGAACATTCACTCTTTGGCTTTTTCAAAAAAATAAAATTATTAGCTCTTGAATAAGCTATAACTTGTTCTTGTAAGCAAGGTTATCTTGATGCTAAAACTGAGAAAACGATCCCTTAAAAGACACAGCAATCACCTCTGAATGGGCGTAGGTACTGGGTAGCTGCATTCTGCAGGAGAGAATCAGCCTTCCTCCCTCCCTGCTGGAAGCCTGCCTGGCCTGCACACTGGAGCGAGGGGAGGGCAAGATGGACTGCACCTTCTTATGCTGTGAGCTCAACTGGATACTTACAAGAGCTTCAGTTTAAAGACTGTCTAAGGATATTGCAGTTTGCTTCTGTGGTTGCGTGTTTTTCTTCAGAACAAATTGAAAATCTCTAAGTTATTTCCATTTATTTAGAAATCATTTGAATATTGTGGAAAGACCATAATGGTTTTTGGTGGTCATTTTTCTAAATTTCAAGCAGCATTCATGATAACAAGGAGAAAGTATTATACACTAGCTCTCCTGACATTATAATTCCCTGGAGACCAAGCACCCTAGCTGCCTTTCCTTTTCGACTGAACAGCATTTTATGTGTCTCTATATTATCTGTGCTGCTAAAAGGGACCGATGAAAAAGGAATAAAATTAATTCTGCCCCAACTCAATAGTTCCGTTGTTTTTATTTGACTTTACCAAGTCACTTGGCCCCAGTTAGCCCGGTCATGGGAGCTTTGTCCGGCTAGAACCTTCACTCTAGTCCCCAAAGCTTCATATCCTGTTTTTCACTCTTTCTCTTGATTTTAACAGATGTTGCCTATTAATGTGTCTGAGAGCTTAGGATGTTTCAATTATGGACAAGGAAACAGGCTATTTTTACTCCTCATGCTTCCACAGAGTTACTGTTCATTTGTCATTTGCGAGAGTGTGACTCTCAAAATCAACAAAGTGCAAGATGTACAATGAACCAGTTATTGAGGTTCAGCTGCTGTGAATCCCAAAACAGAAATGCCACAGTACTTTTACTCACTTAGCCAACTTGATCCCAGCAAACCTTCCTTGTTTTTCAAACTCTGCTGCCCACCTGACCCTCCTTGTCTGGGTGTCAAAACTCAGTGTAAATCAAGAACTGAGCTCTGAATGTGTATTTTGCATATGAAAAGTCACAGGTAGTCGAGGCAGGCTGTGCCCGAGACATCTGGGGAAAGCTGGTGGCCTTGAAGCTGGGAGATGTAAGGGGAGGCTGTGGGCTTGCTTCAGTTATTCTTGAGGCCTTGAGGAGCCACAGAAAATGTTTAGCAAGTCAGGAAACCTGAGTTGTGAATCTCTATTTGTTTCTCACTAGCTGTTGGATTCTGGACACTATTTGAACACTTTATCCTTAAGATTTATCAGCAGTTGAAGGAGGAAAGTAAAACCCACATTATTTGACTCCTGGTATTGTTGAAAGGAGCAAATAAAAGATGTTTGGAAAATATGCATAACAACAAGGTTTTACAGTTAGCATCATATTTTTCATGATGATCCAAATTTATCCACCAATTCCAGTTCACTGAAGCCAGCTTAGGGCTGAGGGTGTAGCTCAGTGGGAGAACAAGGGCTTAGCATGTGGAAGGCCCTTGGTTTGCTCTCCAGCACCACACAAAACAGCAAGAAAATGGGGAGGGGAGAAGGGTGGAAGGGAGGGGCAGGGAATGGGCAAAAAAAGAAGAATCAAGATAGTGTATATGATGTACAGGTACAAATTCCCTATGATGAATGTGATTAATATGTATGACAAACATATACTAATAAACAATATAAAGTTAAAAAAATAAATAAAACAGCAAGAAACCAATTTAGCAGAATAGACCCAAAAGCTCTGGGCTTGGACACTGACTCCACTGTGCGCTGTGTGGCTTCCCTCAACCTCAAAACCACATCCAGTAAGTGCAGATAACAGTACAACCCGCTTTACAACGTAGACTGGAATCGAATAAGGTAGCTCATGTGAAGCACCCAGGACAAGGTTTGACATAAGAGATAAAGATGAGCTTCTTCATCATCACTTCACAGCTTGCAGCAGGGATATTAGAAGGTATGAAGCAAGGAGCTACAACTTTATACCATCACTAATCAGGTGTATGCCGAGTCAGTCCAGAGCAGGAATTTTACCAGTTAATAGACTCTTTCTCGTTTGGTGAGTAGTGCCCTGTAATAGCTGCTCAACAAGCAGTCCCTGTATCAATAAAGATTCAACAAATATGTGTTCAGCACTTGATTCATGCTACAGGACGTAGAGTATAACATTGAGCAAGATGATATACAGCTTGGATTTCATAAGATAAACAATGAACAGTGAAAGGTGCCAAAAGAATGCATTGCAGGGCTGCCTAGTTCAGTCCCGAGGGTCAGAGAAAACTGCTGGGGAAATAATGTAAGGAAGAGACTTGAAGTAGGAACAGAAGCTGGCTGTGCACAGCAAGGTGCGACAGGAAGAACATTTCACCAGCAACAAGACATGGGAACTCTCTGAGATGAGAGAATGTGCATGGCTAGCAGGGTGTGGTGGGGGTACAGCAGCGGTCGGAAGGGGTCGGATGTCAGAGGCCGCTGAGCACTGCTTGGTGCAGGTAGACACAATCCGGGGAGTGACAGGAAGCAGCAGAGGGTTTCAGGCTCAGGAGTATAATGTGGTGATCGGGAATAAATGCATCACTCGTGCTGTGCAGAGTGACGTTGTCCAGCTGAGAAGTGATGCTGGCTTCGATTTTCAAATCCAGGATGCAGCCATAAAGGGCGCTGGGGAAAGGGATTGAAGGGGAAAATGGAAAATGGGGAGGGATTGTAAGAGTAGGCAGGGTTCTTGTTATCTCTGAATTTCAGTTGTGTTCAGTGATCCAAGAACAATTTTGCTCTGATTTCTAACCTTTGCATGTAGCAGGATTAAAGGAAAATATATGCTAATTCATGTGCTCGCCATCACCGCCTCCCCACCCTGTCCTACCTGTGTTCCACAAAAGAAGGTTTCTTGCTCCAATATTCAGCATTTAGAGCCTTTCTTTCTGCAAAGAATACAGGGAAGTGCTCTAGCAGAGAAATTTAAAGACATCTGGGAGAACAAGTTGGTTTACCTACAGCTAGTTGAGTCAGAAAGTGGAGAAAATAATCAAGAACCATAGCTGGACTGTGATAAAAACAGTGTAGTACTGGCAAAAAAACAGACCTGAAGATCAATGGAACAGATTAGAAGATGCTAAAACAACCCCAGACATACTAAGCCACCTTATCTTCGACAAAGGTGCCAAACACATTCAGTGGAAGAAAGATAGCCTCTTTAATAAATGGTGCTGGAAAAACTGGCTCTACACATGCTGAAGATTAAAACTAGACCCGTATCTTTCACCATGCACTAAACTAAATTCAAAATGGATCAGAGATCTAAATATTAAAACAGAAACATTAAATCTGCTGGAAGGTAGGATAGGTAAATCCCTTGAAGACATTGGTGTAGGCAAAGACTTTATGAATAAAAACTCAACCACACGGGAACTATCCCAAAGAATCAATAACTGGGATCTCATCTTATTAAAAAGCTTTTGCACAGCAAGAGAAACCACCAACAGAGTGAAAAGACAACCCACAACGTGGGGAAAAAATGTTTGCCAGCTGTTCCTCAGACAAAGGATTACTATCGAGAACATATAAAGAACTCAAAAAAATCAGACCTCCCAAATTTAAAGACCCACTCCAAAAATGGGCATCTGAGATGAATACACATTTCTCAGATGAAGAAATACTAATGGCAAATAAATATACAAAAAAATGTGCAACATCACTAGTCATTCGAGAGATGCAAATTAAAACAACACTGAAATACCATCTCACCCCAGAAAGAATGGCTACTATAAAGAAATCAACTAATAACAAATGCTGGAGGGGCTGTGGGGAAAAAGGAACACTTCTCCACTGTTGGTGGGAGTGTCGACTGGTACAGCCACTGTGGAAGTCAGTGTGGAGATTCCTCAAAAAATTAGGGTTGGAGGTCCCATTTGAACCAGCTATTCCCCTTCTGGGCATCTTCCCAGAAGAATTAAAAACATCGTACCACAGCGATATATGTGCACCCATGTTTATAGCAGCACAATTTGTAATAGCCAGATCTTGGAAACAACCCAAATGCCCATCAACTGAGGAATGGATAAGAAAGATGTGGTATTTTTATACAATGGAGTACTATTCAGCCATAAAGAAGGATAAACTGGAGACTTTTATAGGTAAATGGATGCAACTCGAGAAAATACTCATAAGTGAAATAAACCAGAAGCACATGTGTAAGCATCGTATTGTCTCTCTAGTATGAGAAACTGAAAGAGTAAATAAAATCCAAAATGTACAATAGACATGGTGAATCAAAAAGAAACTGGTCAATAAGAAAGAGAGACTGGGAAAAGAAAGAAGGGAAAGGGAAAAAAATTCTATATGTATATAAGATGGTTAAGATAGATACACTACCAGTTTTACTTAGTTCATTGACGAGTAAGGTTTGAGCCAATAATGTTTGGACAATTGAATGCTAATGTCTGGTATCCTGAATAACTAACTTAAAGATAATAATACGTAATGCATTGACCATTGTTACCCTCATATTATGTTGTTTTGAAAATTTGTTCTTTTTTTGATTTGTTTTGTTTTTTCTTCTCTTTAAAAAAAAAAAAAAAAAAGAACCATAGCTGGGTTTATGAATGTTTGGGAAAGCCTGACGTCATTGTAGAGAGATGTTTAAGGATACAATAAAGCACAGGAGGTACAAAGAACAAACTAAATGCAGGAAAACATTCTAAGAAATCTGTGTTATAAATGATGTGATGAGCAGGAGTGCAGTAAGACTTACAGAGTTCCTTAAGTATTTTCAATGCAGGAGAGGAGATTTTGCAACCTCATGTTAAGTGGAGCTGCGGCCTTCTGAGCTTAGGAAAGGCCGCATATAATGAGGCTTCCTCAGAAACCAAAAGGCCTGTTTTCAGAAAGAGATGCTTAGTGTTCTTGCCAAGGAGGACACAAAACAGAAGAAAGATCATTTTCTTTACAACCAAATGCACAGGATATAAAGTAAAAATTTTGGCAGACATTGGTCTTTTCCATCCAATTCATGCTCACTTAATAGTACTTAATAGGAAAGTCTCAGAGAAGATAAATGACAACACCATGGGGGGAAAACTGCAGACCCAAGAAACCCCTGGCACAGCCTAGGAAAGGAGAGGACCAGATCGCATCGTGTAATCGTTGTCTGCTCAGAACAGCAGGGTAGGGTTCTGCGTGCTGTCCTTCCTTCAAAAGTTTCACATAAATGAACCAACCAAAGAATGAAGCTAAATGGAACAGTTTCACAGACTAGAGGGACAGATCTAAGACTACAGAAAGGAAAGAGAAATACTGCTTTAATCTGCAAAAATGTAAATGCGATGTGTAAGAAATCCAAACTATTTTAACTGCTTATTATCAGAATGCAATTATTTTGGGCAAACAGTGGCTCCACCTGTTTGAAAGCTAAGACTGTCGGGGCACATAAGAAAGCAAGTAGCCCATGGAGTGTATAACCAGGTCACTGGATGGGGGAAGGTGTGGGGCAAGAAGGGGCTCCCTGCAAAAGGATGTCCTTGAATCTGAAGTTTCAACTTGCATGGTTTACATAGGAGGATCAGGGTTTAGGGTGTGTTGCTATTTTTGATCCAAATAATTGAGCTTGTCCCTGAATAAATATTCTATCCCGCCCATTGTTCAAGAACACAGAATTGGGCGGAATCAAGAAAGCTGCCTGCAGTCTCCTACGGCCTCCCAGCTCACTAACGGCTGTGTTTTCATTCCAGACCCAGCTATGTGAAAAGGGGGAACTGGAGATGAGAAAGAAATATATTTGGATACTGAATCTTCAGTCAGCAGTCACATCTATGGAAAAGTTGAGATAGTCTATTTTTAAGCATTAACAGCCAGCCATAAAGGAAAATCAATTTTGAACAGGCATCATAGGAATAGGGTTTCTTCAATTTGTTCCATACGCTAAGCACTAGTTACCAGCTCCGTGCTATTTAGCAGTTCCCATTAAAATGTCACAGCAAGACACTTAGGCTATCCCACAAGTATCAAAACAAGAGATGTGTGGTCTTACTTCATCACCAGGATATACTCATCCATTAGCCCACAGGGAGCTCTCTCCTTCCTGGGCCCCCAAAGGAGGGAAAGGACAGGATTTCATCCTTGCATGAGCACCACCCTGGAGACCACATGAGCCATCAGGAAAAAGAAGCCTGGAGCCATCATCAGTTACTGCATCCAGGCATTTATGAAGAAGTTGCAAATGATGGTTGATCTGTATGAGCCAAAAAGGAATAATACACCTTCCCCAATCCCCTTCTGCCCACAAGAGAGAAACAGAATCAACAATAAGACCACTGCAATCTCACTCCATTTTTAATCTCTAAGTGATTATCTCAATTTGGTAAGGTAAAGATGGCAATTAGTTATCATTTTTGCTAATAAGAAAGCTGAGTAAGGTAAGCTGTCCTTCCACAATTTTTCCAGCTTATTAATGACCACTGAAAGTTAGAAGTCCAAATTCCCAGTCCGACACAGATCCAATGAAGCTCTAGAGATTCCTTAGCCAAGCCTCCCTGAGCGCAAGAGGAGCGCTCCCCAGCCTTGACGCTGTCGACAGTCAGTACCAGACGATTCTTTGCTGGCAGGCGGGAGAGGAGAGGAAGGCTGTCCTGCGCACTGTAGGGTGTTTGGCAGAAACCCTGTCCTCTACCACTAAATCCCAATAGTACTTCCCTACTTGTGATGACCAGAAATACCTGTAGACATCCCCAAAATGTCCCCAGGGCTGGAAATCACCCAGTTGACACTCATGGGCTGGAACAACATGAAATTATCTCTTAAATTACTACTGGGGTAAGTCCATTCCCGGAACTTAATCACAATCTTTTAAAATTTTCATACTTTGTCATCAGAAACACTTATCATAAATTCCACTTATAAAATTTCAATTACAGTACAGTTTAGCAGAAAGTTAAAGCACTTCTTTGGTGACCATTATACAATGCAGAGGAACCTCATCACACAAATACAGCTATCACTATAATTTTAATTCCAAAAGCAACCAAACACTGATATTCTGCCTATTAGGAAATGTGAAAATGTGATACCTCATCTCATAGTCAGTTACTACCTACTGTTACATTACATGGACTTTCTCAAAATACTGACATTCGACCTGTCACACTACAGTATGGACAGATAAGGTGGGACCTGGGGGTGTGTTGAGGAACCACTGAGTTCTGGGGATCTCTACATTTATAGAGCTGCCCACCAAGAAAAGTTGGATTATTCTAGAATCAGAACATGTTTATGACTACCCATGATAGCCCAATGTAAATTCAAGTCAGTGAGCCTAAACATCTTCTGCAGTTTGTGAATCCTTTAGAAATTATCTTCCCGCATGTATCAAGTAGTTGGAAAAGGCTTTTCATAATTAATAAGTGATGGAGAACATGTCATTCTTCACTTTCAGCATTTTATCTCTAAATTTCACAGCCTTTGCAAAATTGAGCCAGGTCTGATCATCACAGATCACCAAAATGGAAATATCATTGATCTGTCACTTGGACCACATTTACCTGAAGATAGCAGGTGACTAACTGTGGTGCTTGCTTCTTGTCCTGTGTGTCTCTTTTTGTTGTGTTTTTCATCAGTACACATCTGCAGTACATAATGACCACATCCATCATGAGGAGTTGGTGCATGGACATAATACATCTTAATTCATTTTTTTCCATTCCCTACCTCTCACCTCCCTTCCTGCTCTTTACAATTCTTGGTCCTCTCCCATTTCCAAAAGCTCTACAGAAATGCAAATTAAATCAACATTGAAATGTCACCTTACTCCAGAAAGAATGGTCATCATAAAGAAGTCAAATAATAACAAATGCTGGTAAGGATATGGGGGAAAAGGAACTATTCTACATTGTTGGTGGAAATGTAAACTATTACAGCCATTATGAAAATCAGTGTGGAGATTCCTCAAAAAACTAAAAATAGAAATTCCCTTTGACTCAGCTATTCCCCTTCCAGATATCTTCCCAAAAGAGTTAAAGTCAGTATATTACACTGATACTTATATGCACACCCATACTTATAGCAGTACAATTTATAATAGATAAATCTTAGAAATGGCCCATATACCAATCAACAGGATAAACAGATAAAGAAAGTGTGGTATTTATATACAATGGAGTACTACTCTGCCATAAAGAAAGATAAACTTGAGGCATTTGTAGGTAAATGAATGCAACTTGAGACCATGACAGTAAGTGAAATAAACCAGACATACAAGCTTAAATATCATGTGGTTTCTCTTATATGAGAAACTTTAAGATAGATGATAGATGACAGATAGATAGATGATAGATAGATGATGATGATGATGGAGATAGATAGATGATGAAGATAGATAGATGATAGATAAATAGATATAGATAGATAGATAGATAGATAGATAGATAGATAGATAGATAGATAGAGCAAAATCAAAGATAGATAATTAGGAAGTAGAGAGGTCTTTTTCAAATGGACCAAAGATGGAGGGAGGAGGAGGGAGGGAAGGGAAAGGGAAGGAAATGAAAAAAAGTTATGAGTCTTTTTAAAAGGACTCCCTCAACATGGACATATGATGTAAGAAATGCCACTCTAATTTGGGGCCAAGAACCTTCCAGGACGTACAGTGGGACAACAGCATTGGTTCTTCAAGCAGTATGATTGTGTAATGGCTGGATATATACAAATGGAATATTTTAAGAGCTAACCACAAACCATGACATCTTAATTCTAAATGGAATCATTCATTCATAACTTGAAGTTCTGTTCTTCCTGGGATACTGGTTCCAGGGAAAGAAATTTTCTTGGGTCAAAAACCAAAGTAGACAAATACTTTTCAGAGGAGTAACAGGTTAAGTTATCTTTATTCATATAATGCTTTTAAACGTAAGATTCTTCTCTGAATGACTGCTTACTATAGATTCATCTCCACCCCTAGAAAAAGAATAATAAGTGATAACTGAGGGTCACATTTGAGAAAACTATCTCCCAGAAGCCATGGCCCTTGGTAACCATCAGCAAGAAACTGTCAACTGTCTTTCTGAAAGGGGCCAAGCTGTGACCACAGTAGAACTGGGAAAATGGCCAGGGATGTATCACCATCATCACCATCCCCACAACTCACCAAGGATTTGAGTTACACACTAGAACGAGATGATAACAAATGATAATTCAAAGAGCTTCTCCAGGGCGTGCATGGTAGAAATTATAATAGATGATTCCAAACCTAAAATAAAGAACTGTTCCAGTATTGGTGAACTTGGAAATTATTGGTTTATGTAAAAGATTACAGTTTAGTCTACTGGAATGGAAAATTTGACCTTGAGGGAAAAGGAAATATATAATATATTTTTAACCTAGAAAATGTAGTGCTTCTATGATAATAAAATAGTCCCAACTTAGCCTCAAACAAATGTCACTCCGCTAATAAATATGTTGTAACCAGATTGGCAATAATAGTATGAGAAATCCCCTAATCTTCCCTGACTTTTTATATTAAATGGTTCACCTTCATAGGAAAGAAAGTTGGGTACAAAACCATGGGAAATCTGTCAGTGTTGGACATTTGCCCTAAGTACATTTTGCAAAGAAAAGTCATTTGTGTATGGAAAAACAATACTCTAGTCAGGAGAAAGCTCCTGTGTGTTTTGCAATCAAAGGGATACTTGCAGAGCTCTGACTTGCTTGCCAATGTTACAAGGAGTCTTTGAAAAGTTAAAATAGCAGAGATTATAAAGTCCACATGTTGGCTGACCTGTTTGTTGTCCTTTTTGGAAGAGCAGTGGGCGTTAAGGGTAAGCAGAGGGGTGGGGTGATAGAAGGTGGGTCACAGGGTGCTGGATTTGCATTTGGTTGTTTTTCTTACTTCCATTAAATGAGACCTGATGGAATCCCTAGAATAATTCTGGAAACATCTTTCTGGCACTTCTGAACAGGAGTCATTTGACCAAGAACTATCCCATGACACGATCCGGGAGATAATAAGAACCAGGCACATGAATGTGAAGTGCAGAAAATCTTCAGTATCTCTGTATTAATTAGAACAAGCTACAACTAAAAAATGGACATTGCCTTCAGAAGTACATTGGAGCCCTTCTTTTCCAAAAAAAGAATGGGGGGACCATTTGTCCTTTCCACAAAGGACATGAAGGAATTATTTATTACCTGAGACTGCACAATGGGACTCGTGTTCCACAGAACAGGCTTTGTAATACACAGATTCTCTGAAGAGACTGTGTGTCAGTTATCCACTAATGCATCGCAAAGCACCCCAAAGCTCAAGGAATTAAAAAGCAATTTATTATTTCTCATGGTTATGCGGATAGATGGGGCTGAGCTGGGCAAGTTCAGCTCTCCCTGGTATATTTGAGGTCACTCATCTGGCTTCCTTCCCCCAAGGGGTCAACTGCACTGGAATGGCCAAGATGGCTCTGCGGTGGTACAACCTCTTTCCACATGGCCTCTCACTTTCTCACTGGGTCCTCCAGCATGAGCTTCTTTCCATCATGGCAACTGCATCAGCCAGGGCTCACCAGAGTAACAGATGATTGATAGGTAGATAGATAAATAGACAGATGATAGATAGAGATAGATACATACATAAATACATAACTACATAGATACATAGATAGATACATAGACACATACATAAATACACAGATAGACACATAGATATATAGATATCATCTATATGGATATATAGATACAGATATCATTCATATATACACATGTGATGTAGTGGATGGCAAAAGGGCTGTGCACTGGAGACCGCAATGATCCAGTCAAAGGTAGTAGACCTGGAGCTCGCTTCAGAGTCCCGTTGGGAGCCAAAGGGTCTATGCCGGGAGGCTGAAGAGTCCGTGCCGGAAGCCTGCAGATGGATGCCCAAGGCAATGGTGAAGACAGGAGCTCCTCCAAGGAAACTGAAGCAAAACTTCCTTCCTTCTCCTTTTTATTCCATTCAGGCTACAAGTCTATGATTGGTGCCATTCACAGCCAGGGCGGGTCTTTCCTCTTCAGTAAAGCCATTCCACCTCACCCAGAACTATGCTCATCCAACCATCTGGGCATCTCTGATCAAGTTGACACAACAGTTCATTATCACGGTGATGGCTTCTAAGGAATTCCCAGGGACAAAACAAGCCTGCGCTTGCACCATGCTTGCTAACGTCCAGTTGCCCAAAGCAATTCACATGACTGTGGGCAGGTCCACTGTGGGAGGAGGTGACAGAAACCCTAGGAGGCATGGCTCATTGGTATCACTGTCCATGGGACAACGTGTGACCAACACATGGGGACCCTGCACGTCATTGCACTGCATTGCATCACTTGCTGTAAATTAATATGGTTACAATATGGGTGTTACTGAATTGAATGAGAAATTTGAAATCAAACAATGAGTTCCTTAAGATAAAATAACTAACAAAAAATTCCTCCAAACTGTTTTGGATTTATCAAATACCAATTCAACTTCACCTTACCACAAAAGTGCTTTTCACATTACTAAAAGACAAGGTGCGATTTTACGCATTGATACAAAACCAGTGGGGAGAAGGGCTAAGACGGCTATCATCCAAGATCCAAATGACTTTCATCATGTTCAGATTTTATTACTGCCAATTGGTTACTAGACTATATAGAGTACTTGATTTGATTTTCTTTGCAGAGCCAAGGCCCCACTCTGAAATACGTCCACACCACACCTCTGAGATGGGGCCAGACACTGCTGTCTGGGATCCCATGTCAACCTTGGCAGCAAAACATGTCAGATGCTTGGAACTAATCATTTCCCACCAGCCTCCCATTCCTTCAGTCAATGAAGTGTAATTCCAGTTCCCCTTCATCCTATCCTTCATCTTCTCAGTCTTCTCATCCCCTGCCTTTTTTGGACTTTCTACCCCTGTTGACTTGTACTTACACTATTCTTGTGACATTTTCTTCCTATTATAAATAAATAGCTTCAAAACTCCCTGCCATGAATGCTCCACCTACCTTCCCAATTAGCTCTCCTCAGTAGAGTATATCATGAATCAGAAGATTGAGATTTTCCTGCCTTCTCATTGTATTTTGAAAGAATTCCTTTTTGCCTCTCAGGTAAGCGTTCGCCCATCTCTGAGATTTGGACTATTTGTCAAAGCCACTCTAAAACCTGCTATGGCTACCTATGTCATGTATACTCCTGGCTCCAAAGTCTTTTTCTCTGGTTAAGTCAACCCACAGCACAGGGATTCAGACTTACAAGTCTGCTGCTAGAAATCTCTACCTGGTTAAATGGAAGCTGTCTTAACCTCTGTGGTTTGAAAAACAGACCCACTATCCTTCCCTTCAGCTGTCCCCTACTTGAGTACCATCTGTACTAGTAATAATGTAATAGTATAACACACCTCCTCATGCGAGTTACAGCCTTGGAAGTTGTCCTTGATGCTTTAGGGGCAGAGGCGGAACTTCCAGAAGGAGGGAGGGTCCCAACTACCACTGCTCGTGATGAACTGAAATAAAAGAAGAGGATGCTACTACCTAAAGATGCTACAAACAGGACTAGGAATCCCTGTACCTCAGAGAAATAGCTGCTTCTTATTTAGAATCCGACCCTGCTTTCTAAGGAGACCGCCCCCAAAGCACAGCCTTCCGTAGGAGATGACCGTGTGAAGGTGCAAGATGGGACACGGGACAGGGCGATGGCATTTCTAGGAGGCAGGAAAGGTGGAGGCAGGGGCATTTAGAGTGAAAAGAGGCCCCTCTGGTCACTGGAGAGGCACTAGAAGGGACAGGTTGCTTGTACAGGACTTTATGAAGTTTTGCTCTACGGTGTTTCCATTCTCGCTCTTGTCCACCACATGTCAGTAAAATCCACATTATACTCTAAAGATTGGTTTCGGTGATTTGACAATGAGAACCGGCTTCCAAGGGGGAAAAAAGTGCTGGTCACATAAGCTGACCCTGGGCAGAGACTCACTGCAAACATACAGTCAAGTCCTCGTATTTCTTCGGAACAATTTTAGGGGGCTCTGGTGACAACGATTTCTGAGCAACGTGCACTCTGGGTTTTTTTTTACATTAATTAAGTTTATCGGTTCATTTTAGATATACATAATGATCACATTCATCATAGGGAATTTGTACCTGTACATGGTATATATCGATTCTTTATTCCCCCATTCCCTTCCCCTTCCTTCAACCCCTCTTCCTCTCTTATTTACAAAAGCTTTGTCTCCATTTTTTCCTTTTTTTTGCATTTTTTTCTTTTCCCTCTCTTCCTTTCCCTCTCCCCCCTCCCTAGTTCCCCTTGCCATCTGAACATTTTCTTCCTATTTCATCATATCTATTATACATTTTGTCCTTATTTACACTTTCAGAGGACCAATATGAGGAGGTCCTGCTCACCTTCAAATCTAATTATCCTGAAATTAAATGATAAAGTACTCTACACTTAAAATAATATGGGAGTGTTTATTTTAGTAATACTCTAGAAATTGTCAACACAGCTAGTAAGCAATAATTTGATCCTAAGCCAAGCTGATGCCAACTCTGGTCCTAGGTTCACTCCTGTGAAAGATGAGCAGGTCAGCTAGGAACACAGTCTCCTCCTGGCTTTGTGTTCTGTAGGTGTTATGGGTCCAACCTCATCTCGCTTTGACTCTACAACATCAGGCTCTCAGATTTCTCAGTCATACTCCAACCCTTGCCCTCCACTCTCAGAAACACGAGCAAGATCGGGAAGTCACGTGGTCAGCTGTGGCGAGGTAGAGCCAGTTCACAGAACTGGCTTATCCCGGTGGGCACCGCGTGATTGTCTCTTTGGTCCCCATTCCCACCTTCAACCTCACTCTGTTGAAGCTCTTTCTGGCCCCCAAATGATGTCTTCAGAAGAGCCAGTCATTCTCCCGTGTGTTCATTTTCAGCAGCAGTTGAATTTAAAACTCAGAACTTCCATCAACGCCAGGATAGAGAAGTTATGATCTACTCTTTAATTTCTTCCTGCCCTTTTCTCCTTAGCATGGAGGAAGGTGTATCCTGTGTTCGACATCTTTCCTCCTTCTCTCATTGCTGCTCACTCTTCTCACAGTGAAGATGGGACAGGTCAGTGGTAAAGAAGCAGCAGCTGTCTCTTAATTTCAATTTTCTCTGTTACAACTTCTTTTCTCTTTTGGGCTCTGCCACATCAGTGCCTGTCGCAGACCTGTACCCGTGGCCCAGGAGTGGCCACGCATTCTCTTCAGATTCTTGTTTGGAGCAACCTGCGAGCCCCTCCACGCTGTGCTGTTCTCGGGTAGGAACTGCTGGCTCCAGCTGCACAGCAGGCAGCTCCTGGCCCTGGCAGAGCACCCCACGCCCTTTGACCCCAGGTCCCCATCCTGTGATCCACCTTCTCAGATGGGGAACTGGTAAGTGGCTTCAACTCAAGCACAACTCATCTCAGAGTCCACTTAGCCCATGAGAAGAGCCCACATTTTCTTCCTCATGTCACTCACATTACCACTGGTGTGCACGCGCAGGACCCCGGTGCCAGCTCCTCTCTCCCCCACCACAACTCCGCACTGCTGGTCTCCCCTCTGCTTGGAGATACACGAGCCTGTCGATCAAGCAGTGACTCCCAGGCAGTCTCCCCTTCTTTCACTTCCCCTCCATCTCTACCAGGGACTCTTCGGGGCCCTAATTCACCTGGCAGTGAGAACGGGACAAAACCACTGTGTCTCCAATATGCCCGTAGCCCCACAAAATGACAGCCAACCCTCACAAGTCCCATGTGCCTGTCTGGGTCCCCAGACTCCTTTTGGCTGGGGGTAACCATGTGACTAACTCCAGCCAACCAGGAGGTGAGTGAGTGTGGCCTGGGGTTGCCAGGACATCCTTGGAAATCCAAGATGGTGGCCCACACATGGAAGCAGCAGCACCTAGAAGCCTTGAAGGCAATTTCTGGTCCAAGTTATTGGTCTTTTAAAATGTGAAGTGCTTAATGTTTCTTTGTCATCAGCTTTGAGCCCTATTTGAAGGCAGTAGGAAGTCACCAGTTCCAACTGTTACTGCTTTTGCCACCTTGTTTCGTTATCTGGACAGTGACTCACCAAATCCATGCAGTCCATCAAAATGTTCTTCCCATCCCAAGGCCTCTCTTCAGGTTGTCTGTTCCTCTCTCTCTCTCTCTCTCCCTCCCTCCCTCTCTTTCTCTCTCTCTCTCTCTCTCTCTCTCTCTCTCTCTCTCTCTCTCTCTCTCTGTAGGCTTAGGCAACTGGAACATCCCTAGTCAGAATTGTATACTTCATAATAATGCCAAGTCTGAGATCAGTGTTCAATACCATGTTAACTAAAATACACAAAGCAAAGGAAGACAAGGGTAGGGGGAGAGGAGGGCAGGGCAGGGAGCTTAAATTCCGAGAGGTCCCACTTACATGAACAACGTTTGCTTGAGTGATATCTTTCCCTCAAAGTTCATCAGTTCAACCCCATGATATCTGCCTGCTCCAAGCAAATGAACATCCTCCTCAGGACTTAACAGAAAGCTTCCTGACTTCTAGACTTGCACTTTCAGACAGCTGGGCTCCCTGGAGCCATGGTACTCCGAGTTCCTGAGTTCTTCCGTGTTTGTGTTTCCATCTCCACTGCATCTGAGGCTCCAGATGTGACACAGTGTGCCGAGGAAGGGATGCCGGCCCGGGGTCCTGGGAGTGTCTTTCTTTAAGGTTTCTTAATACAAAACCATCTGAAGTACAAATGCCAACTTGTAATAATTTTACCCACAAACTATATTTAATCACATCATAGTTACCAAATAAAATAAGACTACAGAAACAGTTTTACTACCTGGAAAAAAAAGACATATTCTTCCAGAACAGTCACCCAAAACATCACCACTGATGGCTTCAAACAGAGGCCATGGTCCCGCGGGCCTGGAACTCAGTTTTACATAGGCTCTGCATAGAATTTCATGCCAGGGGTAGAGTTTCTTTACTGCTTTTAACGGTGGACTTTAGACACCTTCTTCCTGCAATTAGTACAAGGGAGGATGTAAGCGCAGAGACAGAAGCCGTTGCCCCTGTTCACCCAGGAAATGAAAATGCTCAAAATCGGAATGGCCCCAGGGCTAACCAGAGCTCAAGGTCCACGATCCCTCTGATTCCGAACTCCAGCTCATGTTTTGAAAGAAGTCCCTCCTTCAATGGTAACTCTGACCTCCTCACATCTTAACGAGACAGACCCCAGCCGGTGGCCATCAGTAAATTAATACGTGGCCTCAGCGGAAGTTTTGAGCTATCCGGGGAGTCCTTGGCATGCTGTGTCACCTTCTTGTCCCAACAGGGGGCCTTGTGCTTCCTGAAGGCAGGCAGTCAGTGCTGACCCCTGCCCACCTCCCTTCCCAGCACCCCCACTTTGCTAGCAATGCACTTGTGATGCTCTGGTGCTCTCTGTGCGACCCTGGACAGGGGCTCTCTACACAAGGGCTGAGCCCCAGGACTTCGGTTCTTGGCCCAGGGTTTCTGGGCCAATCTACCATCTAAAAATACTCAACACAAGAGTGAATAGTGACTGTATGTTTCGTCCCCTATGGCATTCCTAAATAGTGTGATAAATCATTTAATCTTAAAGTTGTGATGATTTCATCGATTATAGGTTTCATGCTTTATCTACTACCAATGAATTTAATTTCAAGAAAACTGAAAAGTTCCCACTATCCTGACAAACCTCATTTCCACGTCTAGGCCAAGGCTCGACATTTCCATTCCATGTCTTATTTGATTTGTTCTTTACAACAGTTAAATATTTTCAGGGAGAAGGACATATTGAATTATTACCAAGTAAGTATTTTGGAAATGGAATTAGGAAATCATTTGCAGACAGAAGAGCAAGGAAAGAGGGAAATACTGAAAGTTGGGGGATGCGAAGGATGTTCTTAATGAGCGGTTATTGTTGCTACACAATGATGCCGGACAGCCTCAGTCTTCATCAAAAACTAAATAACAAAAATAGCCTACTTTTGAAAACCTAATCCATTCTATGCACTCAGCATATACTTTCTTAACGTTCAAAGAACTCAGTGGCAAGAACCCCCGTCCTAGAAAAGAAGCTTCGGGGGCGGTGAAATAGCAGCGTAAGTGCCTGCCTGCCAAGCGCGAGGGCCCGAGTTCGACTCCCGGAACCCACATACGAAAAAAGGGTCGGTGATATCGCTCAGCGCCGGAGCGCCTGCTGGCACGCGAGGTCCTGAGGTCGACCCGGGTACCCACAAAAAAAAAAAAAAAAAAAAAAAAAAAGCTTCAAAGGCTCGGAGAGACCCACTAATAAACGGAAAAAAAGAGATTCTAAGGACGTTGTGTCCTTAACCCCCCACCTATTCCTCCTCCACCGTCTCCATCACCCCCCCAAGTCCTCCGAAGCACACCACTGTCCAGCACCGTGAGCGCGCCTGCGCCCTCTGATCCAACCAAATGCTTTGCACCTGCTGCACTGCCCTAGCACAGAACTCTTCTTCAGAAATGACTGCGAGACAGCGTGGCTTTAACATTAATATAAATAAATCTCTTGGAAACTCAACAAGCTGGATCTAAGGCCCAGCCAAAGTCTTGCACTACACCAGCCGTTCGGGGCTTAGCACCGGGTGCCGGGAGTCCAGGCCTCAGCGTTGGAGATGTCCCAGCACCTGCACGCGCCAGCTGACGACTTTATGAAAGTAACTTTTCTGCCCAGGGGAGGGGGTATTTTCCTGCAGCTATATTGATGGATTAAAGAGGAACGAATTAATGTGAACAACAACGGCTTCGAACCGCTCTTATTGCAAAAGTCTCTATGCAAACAGGAGGGATGGGTGGGTTGTACAGTGCGCCTGGGGGCCTGGGAAACGTTTCCACTGGGATTCAGGACAAAGGGCCACGGGGACGTCCGGAACCCTGCCGCGTGGGTCCCACTTCCTGGAGCCCAGGGAGCGCGCCCGCTCTGAAGTCAGGCGCCGGCCCCTTCCCGGGCTTGGGTTTATGCAGTCGGCGCCCGCGCCAGGGCCTGCACGGCCTGGATGGGACACAGTCGGCGGACGGGCGCCTTCCCGGGGCCTCCCCACCAAGGGCCACTAGTGTGACCCACGTGGACACTGTCACTTCTCATCCAGGGGGCAATGCGGGGCTCTTTAGGGCCAACTCAACCAGGACATCCCCTCCTCCTCCGTAAAAGAAAGAAAAAATCCTCTTTCAAGTGTGCTCTGAGCACAGAGGCGCACGTGGCGACCGTGGGCCCGCGGGCGCAGACAGGGCTGAGCCTGGGGCGCGGCGGCGGCGCGGGCCGCTCCGCTCGGCCCGACCCGGTGCAGCGGGGTCCCCCGCAGGCGCGGCGGGGCTGCCCGAGGACCGCCACCCGCAGGCCGCGCCCGGTCCGCTCCGGGCTGACTCGGTGGGGCGCCGGCTTCCGGCTGTAGGGACGCGCAGACCCTCAGGACTGCGCGTTCGAGCGTCGCCGCCCAAGCTCCCCCCATTCTACAGCGCGAGCCGGAGGGGCCGCGGGCGGGCGGGGCGCCGGGGAGCTGCCGTCCGCGTGCCACCGCGCGCCCTCGCGGAGGAGCCGGGATGCGGCCGGGACAGCGGCGCCCCGGCCCGGGCTGTGCCCACGCGCCGCTTCCCTCCCCGCCCGCGGGCGGCCCTGGAGCGCCCCCTGCCGCCGCGCCTGCGCGCTGGGCTCTGCGGAGCCGGGCCGCTGCCCCTCTGCGCGCTCCCGGAGCCTGCGGAGGTGCGAGGTCCGGGCCGAAACGGGATTCCCGCGGCGCTGTCGCCTCGAGCAAGTGGAATGCCGCCGCCCAGCGGGCTTCCGCGACCCTTAGCCCTAACATCGACTCTGTCCCGGAAAGGGCCCCGCTCATCCCACCCGCGGGACCTTGCGTGGAGACCTAAACACAGCAGTGCCCCTGCTGTCCTGGGACTGAGACGGAAAGCCCTGCCCGGAAAGGGCCCCGCTCATCCCACCCGCGGGACCTTGCGTGGAGACCTAAACACAGCAGTGCCCCTGCTGTCCTGGGACTGAGACGGAAAGCCCTGCCCGGCAGCAGGAAGGAGAAGACGCGCCGCACAGCAGGCCGCTGCGTCCCGATGAAAACGCGCCTTCGTGGCCCATGAGGGCTGCAGCCGCTCCGACATCCAAGGGACGAGGAGGCAGAGCCGCAGAAGAAACCTCCCAGTGCGGTGCGGGTCTCCGCTCTTTCCCTCCCACTTCCTTCCCCTAAGCAAAAATAAATAAATAAATGAATGAATGAATAAAACGCTGCTGCCGTCCCCGGTTCGCTTAAAAGCTGCGGTATGTTCACAGGCGCCTCTGGGCCACGGGTGGCCGCCTGTCATGACCCTCCACCCAGCCTGCTGTCCGCCGACCTGCACAGAGCGGTCCTGGACACAGCCAGCAGCCACCGTGCCTGGCGTTCTGGGTGCCACCGTCTTCTGCCTCAACCGTACCCCAGAGGCCGCGCACAGCAATGCGCAGTGTGACTGTTAGGGGTTATGCAGGTTCCCCCACTCACGCAAGCACAGGACAGGTTTCCTGCGCCGCGCTCCCCGCCCCCGCCCCCGCCCCCGCCCCCCCTTCGGTGTGTGACCCGAGTCTCACTGCTCAGAGCTGATGGGGGCAGTGCACCCCGGGGCAGTGAAATCCCATGAGGGTTTGATCACGTAACTTTTTAATTCCTTCCCTTTGCCCTACAAAAAAACCTACATGTCCCTGAGCAGTTTCCCAAAATCCCCTGTCTTTGCACTGCGAGAGCTGGTGATTCGTGGAACCACCAAACAGCTGCCATAAAGCTTCCCTGGGCGGTAAGGTAACTGGGGACCAACTCCGCTCAAGCTGCGCGCTGTTCCTTTTCACCTGCAGACTTCCTTGGTCTAAACAAAGCAAGAAGAAGCTCACTTACTCTGCCTGACATTGGTGTATTTATCTGTGATTCAGAATAATTTTATTTGGGGCTGACAAAAAGGGACAAGAACGCCTGTGTTCCCCAAGATGCCTTCTTGCTTTTTGGTGGAAGGATGAGTGCAGGCGTCCCTGTTTGGGACATCACAGGAGGAAGAAGAGTGCTCCACCCTCTTTAAACTCACACTGTGCCACAGCGCCAAAGCTAAGCTCTCCCCAGAAGTACCGAGCACTGGTTATCAGGGTAGACCCTGCCCTCTTAACAGCCTGGCCCCGTGACGGTGCGATGGCTCACAGAAACACCAAAACGATACCCAGGATTTGGAGGCAGATTTATTTAACATCAGACAGGCGCTGACAAGGATTCAATTGTCCCTCAAAATGTCGGGCCCAGAAGGCTCAGGGAGGGAGGTTTTTATGGGGTTACCAAGGGGAGGCAGAGTACGTGGCTGTCTTTGATTGGTTCTTATAATATGCATCACAGTGACGTGACCAGACGTTTCTAGCAGACAGGAGTAACAGGAACTGTAACAGCAACTAAGAAACTGAAGTGTACTGGCTGGGGGGGGCCTTTCTGCTACAAGGACAGTTTCTAGGTATCACAGCTGTAACTAACTGTGAAGCTCAACCTCTAATCGGTCCCTCGCCTTCACCCAAATGATATCAGAAAATAAAGTGACCCATGTAGTCACTGAAATTCCTTCATTACAGTCAGGTGAGCTGTTACTCTTCTCTCTCTAAATTCATCACCCACAACTTTCCCCCACACACCCAATCTTCTAATCGACCCCAAAGAAGTAGAAAAATTAGTACTCCAGACAAGCCATGATGATCCACAATGGTGTGTCTTTGCATGTGCTGTTGTTAGCTGCCTGTTGAACTCCTATTCATCCTCCAAAACACACTATGACCTCCACTGTGCAGTGTCTTCTAAGGCCACCCCTAAACTAGGACTATTCAGCCCCTCAGTGTTGCTTCCACCTCCCGCACACCAGTGGTGCCCCCTGAGCGGCCAGTGAGCACCCTTCATCAGAACCGCCCAGGGTGCTCATTAAAACCGCAGAACCTCGAGCTCTACCAAACCCACGAAGCCAGGAACTCTGCAGTGGAGGCGGGGAAACCTGTGCTGACAAACTTCTGCCCACAAGGACCAGCCCTGTGATGCCAAGACAAACACCAGCAATGATGGTGTCACCCACATTATTCAAAGAATAACAAAAAATAACAATTCCGAGTAATAATCATAGCAGCTAACATTAACTAGGCCCTGTTTTATACCAGGCGCTGTCCTAACCACTCAAGACCTAAGCATTAACTCACTTAATGATCACGATCACTTTTTCCAAAGACCCCCACCCTTATTTGGACATTGCTGTGTCTCCCAAGATCCTGGCATGAGGAACCTCACCCACGAGCTAATAGGAGCTCTTGAATGGCAAAGACTCAGGCAAGGTATTCTGGTTCCCACTGCTGTCACTATCATCAGCTTTTATACCTGTAAGATAATTATTTCATGTTTTTCTATCTCCTGTACTAGGCCATGAATTCATGACAGGCAGGAATTTCATCTCTTTAACTTAGTAACTAGAGTGCTTATCATGCCTGATATACTCAATACACATTTATTAAATTGTTTAAAACGTAGAATAAGAGTTTAACAGTAGAACATTGGCTGGCATGGGCAGAGCCCTAGGTTTGATCCCCAGCACTGGAAAAAAAAAAAAAAGATACCATGTTTTTGTGTATGGATACTATCAGTGAGAGGAAAAGCCCTTACAGACTGCAAGACTGCAATGATAAATAAAAAACTACGTAACTGTGACAGTGGTTTGGTGCAACACCCACAAGATGATGCCTGGCTTCCACAACAAAGCACATACAAAGCAATTCATTCATACCAAAGCTAAGGCCCACGCTTGCCACACCATGCTCCCCCGAAAGCCGGCCTGGGGAAAAACCAGCGGTCCCGGGGCACCCAGTGAGCCCAAGCTGCAGCTCACACGCCCAGCCCTGGCTGAACCTTCAGCAGAGAAAGCCCTCTCCCGGCACAGGGCACACGGCCTTGTGGACAGGCAGCTCGTCCTCGCTCCTCTCCCTCATCAAACACCCACCATCTGCAGCCACCACGCCGTAAAGAACCCTGGACATCTGTGAAGAAAGACCCTGCAGCAAGACAGGGACGGCAGCACCTTTCCTCCTTGGCTGTGTCCCGTAGCAAACAGAGGTCCCCATTCCTTTCCCCAACTGGGGGTAGTGTCAGATGGGCCCAAGTGCATCAGAAATGTTCCAGGTGTCACCAGCCACTTCCTAAGAAGAAAGGCAGCTGAACAGTGGGCACATCAATTACGTGACAGACCAGAATATGCGCGTGTCGTGTCTACGGTGAATCTAAGTCTAAGTAAAATCTGAAAAGCCAACACATATTGCTTTTCAAGCAGATATATATATCTAGTATCTGGTATCACTGAAATATACAATGAATGTTTAATATTTTTATTACAGTAAAATACACATTGCCATGAATCCCCCTCAAAGTCCTCCCTTTACCTCTGAACGTATCCATCTTTCTTGCCACTTTCTGAAGCAGCTCTGGAGCCCTCTTTCCTGAGAGTCTTCACCAGGTGTAATCAACACTATAGTAAACGCTGCTGCCAAGCGCCACACAACAGAAAGGCGGCTCATAAAAACGTGACCGTGTGTCTTCATCCACCTTACTCACCGGATCTGGCACCCCGTGACTTCTGGCTTTTCCCAAAGTCAAAATGACCATGAAAAGTCAGCATTTTGAGTCAATTCAGGACATTTGAGGCAGCCATGACAACACAACTAAAGACACTCATGAAAAAGAACTTGCAGAACTGCTTAGAAAGTGGCAAGAACAACAGGATGAGTGCATTGGAAGTGAGGAGGAGGATTTTGAGGGGATTCATGGTTGTGTGACTTTTGCTGTAATAATTTTTATTTAAGCATTCACTGTATTTTCTGAGCACCCCACATATACATATATCCATATATATGGAAAACAAAGTAGAATTTTTGTTGTTTTACCAGACTTCTCTTCTGCAGTGCTGGGGGTGGAACCCAGGGCCTCCCTCGGAGACGTTCTGACACTGTGTACACGTCATACTCCCGCCCTGGGCAACTGACCCCAGATTTCTCCTTCGTGGCTTACCCTCTCCCGTCTTCTAAGCCTGATGACAGTTGGGGTGCCAGGCGCCTCCTTTTGCACACAGCCCCTACTCCATCAGAGCCAGTCCCAGGGGGATTCCAGATCGGTCCGGGGGTACACATTTCCATCCACCTGGCACCCCTCTGGGTCCCAGCAACTTACTCCCTGCTGCTCACTTCCAGACTCGCCAGGAAATGTTTTTCTCTTTTCTAAAAAAAATGTCCATGCGTGGCCTGCAAGAGCATGTGCCATCCAAACTGTTGGAGTGTGAGAGACAGTTTGCCGTGCTGGCTTCAAAGTTCCGAGTAAACACTCAGAACAGACCACCTGGGACGCACTGTTCCTGTCCCAAGCTGTCCCGCCTGGCGCAGTTTGCTTCCTGGGTTCGGCTCCAGGGTGCAGGCTGGGCCACCTGAGCCTGAGCCCCGGGTGTCAGGCAGGGTCCGAGCAGGTGAGCGCTCAGCCTCCCAGTCTGTGTGTGGGGACCACTAACTTCCCGGTCATTTTCCAATAGGGTTAAAAATCGGTGACAACCAAGTGGCCCCTGCCAGCTACCCCAGGACCTGCAGCAGAAAGCAGAGCTCTCACCGCTGAGGGTCAGATTGCATCTGACTTCCGTTTCCTTGTGTGCTTGGCTTCCATAGTGTCCAGCCAGGGGACACAGCGGCTTCATAAACAGTGACAAGGAACACGCTCGCCGTTCCGGCCTGGACAGAGTGTTGTGGTTTGGACTTGCCACGGGGAAGCGTTCTGGTCTCAGCGGGGTGGTTTCCTCCTTCGGAAGCCTCGCCCCAACCTCCAGAACCACAAACACAGCACAAAGCCATTCGTCTCCCCCTTTAGAATCCGCCTGGGCCACTCAACCCCGGCACAGGACCCCGCAGTCCACTCGGAGACACTCCTTGCACACGCATTTCTACAGCTGCTTCAGGGGGAAGGGACAAAGCCAGAAAGTCACAACACTGGCCCGGAAGCCCTGGTGCGTTTCCTGCTTCCCCGGCAGATCTGTGGCTCCGTGGCGGTGTTCCAGTGTGACCAGTACGCACCGCCTGGCCAGCTGTCGGCACAGGACAGAGGACTTAGCTACTACGATTAGGATTTTACACTTGGGGCAACTGCTTTTCATAGATGCAAAAGTGCTGGAGAAGAGGAAAGAGCTCCATTCCACAGCAGTGGGCTCTGAGAGGCAAACGCCCCAGGTGTATGGGGACCTAGGCCTCATCTTTCTCAGCGGTGGAAACCACTGTGAGGGCCACAGCGCCAGAGCCTGGGGCCCAGCGCCCACTGCAGCCTTGGGACTCGGAACCGGACGTGGAGTACGGATGGGGCAGCTCTCCATTCACAAATGGTATTGGCCACTTGTGCCTGTCCAAGGGCACAGAGTTTTTCACTTGAAAAGAACCTCACTAGTAAGTTCTGCTTTTATAAAAGGGGCTGCATGCAAAACCCATTAAAATGCAGGACACAGTCAGGCCTGACTGCAGCCTGCTGAGGCAGCCAGGCCTCTGATGTCACCACAAAGCCACCTCCCAGGAGCTCAGTGCTGCAGCCCACATCACCAAATCCCCACTGCCCCTCCGCTGGGAGCACTAATAAGACCCTGAGACTGAGGTCCCCAAGAGCGCTACACCTTTCTTTGGGAACCCACTGGGAAACCCTCCTTCCGAAGCTGCGGCCAAGGGCATGGCTGTGGGCCCTTCCGCATCTGTCCCAGGCCATCAGGACGAGGAAGGTGAGGGGGACCAGCATTCTTGGTGAGGGCTTAGTGCAAAAGCTCGGGGAGCAAAGGGACCTGCTAGGAGTGCGAGGCCCGTGCTGCTTTGCCATTGACCATGGGCACTTCTGTTTCTCATTTTGCTGTTCTGTATTTTTATCATCACAACTTCAGTTTCCTCATCTATGAAACAGAAATGACCAAAGTGCCTACTTCCCCAGGCTCATTATAGGAATTCAATAACACTGAAAGCAAAACTACAGATGGCCCAGCATATGGTAAGCACTCAATAATCACTATTATTGTTGTTGTTGTTGTCATCATTGCAGTAGTGGGGATTGAACTGAGGGCCTTTGCACTCAGCTACATGCCCAGCTCTTTATTTTTTATTTTCAGATAGGGTCTCACTACTCTTAAACTTGGAACTCAAGCTTGCAATCTTCCTGCTTCAGTCTCCCAAAGTGCTGGGATTACGAGCATAAGCCAGAGCGCCAGGTGTTATTATTTTTATCATCAATACTTTTATACCAATAGAGTAATTTTGTTGTAAAATGTATACGCTCATTTACTGTATGAAGACAGTCTGATGACGGTGAGTGGGCTCAACCCTGGAGTGGGGACACCCGGAGGTAGCAGATACAGTCTCCTCAGGAAAGAACTGAGTCCGTTACATAAGGATCTTAATTAATTAATTGCAGAGTGTTTTTAATTATTCAAAACTGGGAGAAGGAAGTTCCATGCAAGCCCTCATGCACGTACTGCCCATGTGCACGTCCACCAAGTTCTAAAGGTTCTTATCCCTCACCTCTGCCCCAAAAATAATGCCTACCGCCTGCCCCTGCTCCTGGGATTTTTGCCAAGTAACTGGCTGGTTTGAAAACACACACAAGAAGGTATTAGTAATATAAATTTTCTAGTCTTAGAAAATAAATTCGGGGCCGGTGAGATGGCTCAGCGGCTTAAGCGCCTGCCTTGCAAGCGCGAGGGCCCGAGTTCGACTCCCGGAACCCACATACGAAAAAGGGGCCAGTGATATCGCTCAGTGGCACAGGTGCCTGTTGGCGCGAGGTCCTGAGGTCGACCCCCTGGTACCCACCAAAAAAAAAAAAAAAAAAAAAAAGAAAATAAATTCGGCGTTTTTCTTGGTTTTTGGTTTTTGGTTTTTTGTACCGGGAATCAAGGACTTTGCTCTTGCCAGGCAGGCGCTGTGCCACTGAGCTATATCACTCGCATAACTTTGAGTTTTAACCAGAGTATTCAAAGCTCTCCTCTGTTCTAAGGAGTTAATTTAGAAGGTTTGGTGGGTGGAAATGTATTCATTCATCATTCAGCCAGATGTGCCAGGGTGCACGGAGCCAAACCCCCCATGCACAGCCCTGACGTCCCTGGACTTAGAACCAGCAGAAGCAGGGAGCACCGCTCAAGAGAATTAACAAAGAGATCACACAGCGCAAGGCCCAAGGGAAAGGAAGATAGTCAAGGACCAGGCAGAGGACACGCAGGCATGGAGTAAGGCCCAGAGGCTCCTGCACGTAGGATGTAGACTGAGGCACAGAGGGAGGGTGAGGAGTAGGTGCAATGGCAGGAAAGAACCGGGGTTCTGGGACTCAGAAGTGGAGCCTGGTGAAGGCTGGGCAGAGGAGCCAGGGAGACAGCACACCTCGCCATGCAGCTCCCGGAAAGGAGCTGGGCTTCTACTGAGAGCCTGCACCAGGATTCTGTAACGTGTATTCTTATCTCAAGGAAATATAAATTCATTTTTAATTTAGGACAAAAACCTTGCTTGGCCAGCACCACCTCACTTCTCTGTCATTACAGGCTCTGGCCCCACCCAGCACCCTGCAGAAATGGACACAAGTCACCTTCGTGCAGCCATGGCACTGCCTGCAGTGTGACCTTGAGGTGTCAACCCGCCCTCACATGCCGAAATTCCTCCATTGTCAAGGAAGTGGGGTCAGGTGATCTCCAAGGTGCCTTTTGCTCTAAATTAACTCGATCAAAAATGGGAGAAAAGGGCTGGGGATATAGCTCACCGGCACAGCGCCTGCCTGGCAAGCGCAAGGTCATGAGTTCGATTCCCGCTACCAGAAAAAAAAAAAAAGAAGGAGAAAAGAATGTCTTCCCCTCTCAGGGGCCTGGCACTTACCTCCCCCGCTGTAAAGACAATGTGGGGCAGGAGTCAGGAGCCCGGACCTCCGTGTTACAACCTAGACTTCAGTCATGACTCTGCACACTCGTTCTGTCACCTTGAGCAGTGACTTTAGCTCCCTAAGACCTTTGCCACCTCTGTGGCTTTGTGGAGTCCTTGTGAAGAACCAGGGCACCATGATTTCCTGTGCCATTAGCATTTACAGCGCAGAGAGTTCCCTTCCTCCACCACGACGGCAGCACACAGGGGGGTGCGATGATGGTGAGTGTGCGACTGGGGCGTCAGCCCAAGCAGGTCTTGGCACGTGCTCTCATGAGTCAGCATCTATCATGCCAGTGCGAAGGGTGAACCAACGTGAAGTAAGACTGGATCTGTGTGGAGCCCAGAGGTAAAGTCTGGCCTGGAAACTTGAGGCTGTTGAAAGGTTTTCAGCTGCAAAGGTATTTGCTGTTTTTATATGAAACACATGGTGCCCTGGGACACTCAAGGTGACAGTGGCTATCCACCATCACCATCGCAGGGTGTGAGGCATTGGGGGCTTCTGGACAAAGCTTTATTCTATTACACTCATTGCCAGAAAGGAGAGAAGATGATGAAAATAATTAAACTTCTCACATGAGCTAAATCAAATAAGCACACCAATCTCTTAGGAAAATACACTGGCTTGACACATGTTTAAAGGTTACCCAGCCTTCAGAAGGATTGAATGAATAGACGCTAAGTTGTGTGGCCCTTGGGAAATTTTCAAGAGAGTAAATGTCCTATGGTGGCATCATTTTCTCCCTGCTGTTCATAAAAATCAGAAGCATGTGGTTGGAAGGGGAGTAAAGATCATCTCACCCCAACAATATTTCTAACCCTTTCATTTCAGAGCAAAAAGATCCCTAAGTTCAATTTGAGAGCCCCAACACTTAATCAAATAAGAAGCGATCCACAATGGAAACAGATACCAAGGAGCAAGAGTGGGCCGAATACGGTGACATTTGTGTTTCAGTGACAGCCCAGCCACTTGCTACTCACCTGCTTCATGTTGCATAGCTCTGAACACACTCTGCTCTTGGCAGTTCATCGTTTGAAATCTGCATGTGCGTTTCCTGCACTCGGCTGCTTCCAGGTGCAAGCCACTGAGAAGCAGAAGGCAACAAGAATGGCAGCTAAGGACGGTGGCCAGGTAGGTCACCAATCTCATTTTGGTGTAACTCCATGCAGAGGAACACCACCGCGATAAGTCATCATTGTCAAAAAAAAAAAAAAAAAAGAAAGAAAGAAAAGAAAAAATAATTCAGTGACTGGGGCCTGGAGCCCTGCTTTCCTACTAAGTGTGACTCAGTTTAAATGCTCTAAGCAAAATATTATATAAGCTGGTTATGAATTTGTATGTAGTCCATAGTGTATGTGTTGTGAGAAAGGGAGTACAAAGGAGGAAGAGGAGAGGAAGAAGGGGTCCACAGGCAAGCTTGCAGAAGTACCCCAAACTGTCAGTTAATTGGCGATCACTGTCTACGGAAGGCTGGGCCATGTGCTGTGGGCTGTAAATGTGTTTTCCTGCTGGTCCTCAGAAAAGCGCAGACCACAGTACCCACTGTACAAGCACAAAAGCCTTGCTGGCTTGCTGTTACCGCAGAAGGTTTAAGATGCTTTTTTCTTCTCTTTTTGCAATGTGGAAAACACTGCTTTGACAATGGAAGATAAGTATTGATTGTCTTCCGATTGGTGCCAAGTCCGTGCGTGTTCAGAAGGAAGGTGCTGGGGAATGCCCTTGCAGGTGGCAGGGAGACCCGGCGAGCTCAGGAAGGCTGATTGCCTGTAGGACCCTTTTACAGGCCTGGTGTCCTCTTTGCAAGCTGTGCTGCCGCTCTGTCTCCCTGGAAGGCTGGGTGAACTCCACATGAAATCCACATTACTCTCTCCTCAACCCAGTCCCAGAGGGACCACAGGGAATCAGCAGTCACCAAGCACTTACTTGAGAATATTAGTCTGTTGTGTGAATACTGTTTAAATTCACACAGGTTGTATTTTGGAATTGCAGTGGTGGGGATAGGTAAGAGAGCAGGGCTTTAACAGCAAGGTAAGCAACAGAACAATCCTCTAATTGAGAGGGGAGTTCCTCTTTTCCCACAGCGGCATCTACACTGCAGGTCCAGATCGCCGCCGGATTGTTGACAACACATCCCGCAGGATCTGATTTTGGTGACTGTTTCCAAGCAGCCCTGTGAATAAAGGCCAAGTCTCAATTAGCAGGTTAAGGAACAAGCTGATCAAGTAACAGCCTGGCTCTCTCCAACTTGCCAAATTAAGATGCCTCTCAAAGCACAACTGCTCTTTGTAAGTGACCCCTCCAGCCCCTCCCCCGGGAGGTTAAACACTATAAGAAAATAACTGTCTGAATCATCTCTATTCCTGGAAGATAACGAGTGCCTCCAGGTGGGACACAGATGGTGGGCAATAAAGTGGGGACTGATTTTCATGAGTAAGGTACACAAGCATGTGCCCATAACCAACACCTCCTGCTCGATTCCCAGGAGGGCTCCACCCTCCTCCAGCAAGGTCACCAACAGGACCAAAGTCCCCACACTCCAGCCCTAGTAAAAAGTGTCTAAAGGGACAGGGAAGTGGAACAAAGGCACAAAGTTCCCTCCAAATTTTCCAGCGTCCAACTGCCCACTTTTACATCCCAGGCCCAGGGCTTCCAGGCAGCATGAAATCCATTAAGGAGAAAACTTCTCCAAGGCACGGTTTCTTCATCTGGAAAAGAGAGAGAAAGGCAGTATCTTCCTCCCGAGATTGCTGTGAAAATTAAATGAGTCCGTGGCTGGAAAGTAACAAGCACGGTGCCTGACGCCAAGCTCAGGGTCTCATTGCCAACCTGCACTGCTCCCACAAAAACTAAAAGGAGAGGGGGGTGAAGAGAAGAGGAGAGGGAGGAAGAGGCGGGAAGGGGAGGGGACAGGAAGAAAGTAAAACATTTAGCTTTTCCTCATCATATTTCTGTGATGATGGAAGAAAACCTAACCAAACACCTTTGGCGTGTGTTGCACCCAAGAAAAACAAGATCCTCTTTAGGAGAGGCCAAAGGAGAACCAGGAAGAGAGCAAGGGAGGCAGGCACTTCCTGATGTCACCGTTGTACCATTAGACACGTGCCATGTCACTTTCCAGAGAAACCACACCCTCCAGCACTTCTGTGACCTGCCACATGAGCAGGTCTGACTGTCCCTAACATCCCCTTCACTCCACCGACCTCCCCAGAATACGCAAGCTCGGGTGGCAAATGCGATCTCCGGACCGTTTGCATGGTCTGCCTCATTCCAGTGTGCTAGCCTTCCCAGTCATGCTGATGGAGAAAAGGATGAAGCCATGATATAACACCCAGCACGTGCCGTACGTGCTCTAGCTTTTACCCAAACACTGATGGAGCAAGAAGTTGTGGATTCGGGTTGTCCTCATTATTGTTGTCAATGTCGGACTCTGGTCAAAAGGAAGAACTACTCTACGTAAGAAGCTTTCTGTATAAAATTAAGTTTAAATTAGGAGCTATCTTTCCAGATACCTCAGATTCCATAGTTTCCAGTGTAGCACAGACATTCGGCAGACGCAGGCCAGCCTGGCATGGTGGGTCTGCTCTCATCAACTTGCCAGCAAAGACTCAAGAAAGACCAGCAGAGAAGCGTTTCCAGCACACGAGACGCTCGTGTGATTCCTTCTCTGCCTCTCCTGCCCACACTGTTGTAAAAGCCTCGTTGCTGATCCCCTAGCTTCTGCTCTTGCCCTGCTCCAATCTATTCCCCACGTGAAGAGAAACTAAATCTTAATATGCATCAGATGCCTTGGCCCACAATTCTTTAGTGTCCCTCCACTGCCCTTAAGGTGAGATTTTAATGTGGCTTTCAAGGTACCCGTATGTTCAGATCTCAGCCTTATCTTGGGTCATCCTGTGACCCAGGTCTTCGAAGATGTGACTAAATGTGCTTTTGTGACTGGTCCTCTCCACATCTCTCCTGCTTTGGAACCGTTGTTATAATGAACTTCCTGCCTAAAATGATCTTCTTTCTACCCCCACATGACACTCCCGCCAATGCACACACACACGCACACACACATGCACATGTGTATGCATACACATGGAGCGCCAACCCCACTGGCATATCCAGCTGATAGGTGAGAAGCCTTCCCCAACCCACACCATCCCAGCTCCTACTTCCTGCCAGTTTTAGCCCTTTGTTTTCATCACAGGAATCATAGCAAGTTGAGTCCCCACTGGCTCCTCAGTGCCAGGCACACAAAGGCCTTGTAATAAAATTTTGTTGAGCAAAGAAGCAAAGGTGCACGTGATATGCTACCTCCACTTCTCAGTTGTCATAACTCTTTCAAATTATATTATTCACTTCTTTGTTTACTTTTTATTGTCTGACTTTCCCACAAGAAAGCAAACTGGGGCCAGTGAGATGGCTCAGCGGCGTAGGCGCCTGCCTGGCAAGCACGAGGGCCCGAGTTCAGCTCCCGGAACCCACATATGAAAAAAAGGCCGGTGATATTGCTCAGTGGCACGGGCGCCTGCTGGTGTGCGAGGTCCTGAGGTTGACCCCCGGTACCCACAAAAAAAAAGAGAGCGCAAACTCCACCAGACTAGAGACTTTTTGGATTCACCATTTTACCCACAGTGCCTAAACAGTGCCTAGCACATAACAGGTTTAGAGTAAATATTTGCTGAAGAAGTGAAATGAATACTTGTATCCCTAGTGTCAAGGACAGGGCTTGGATCAGAACAAATGCTTTTGCACTCTGATTTCTTCTTATAACTTGATAACAATTAGATTTTAACTCACATGGAAACTATAATTAATTTTCTGTTTCATCAATGACAATATCAGACTGTATCTTATAGATAGTTTGCTTTCAGGAGTAGGGAAATATCTTTTGCCTTACGAAACCTTTACACTGGTCATCTGTTGTAAGATCTGAACTGGAAAATCTTCCACTGGAATGAGCTTTTGGATCACCTTTGGCTTGGGGGCTGCCCACCCCCTTCCCTCAAGGCCAGTGAAAATCAATCTTCAGAGATGTTCTGTTGAAACAGAAATAATGCACCCTTCACCCAGATGCACGCATGGCCAAATCCCACTTCGACTCTTTCAAGTATTGCCTACAACACTCACCCATGTAAACGAATCTCTCTTGACACAACATTTTGACCAAGTTCAATCTGGTTATTCATGTTATTCCAACTTTCTTGTAGAAAAGATAAACATGGTCTCTGAAAAAAAATGTATAATCAAAAAAAAGCACCATCCAGGCCCTTCTGAGGCCCAGCCCTGGTTTCCAGATGTGCTCCTCTTTCAGCTTGGTTTAATTAAGGCTCCAGATGTCAGCAGCCCATCAGCTTCAGGTGCGATTCAGATTGCCCCAAAGCATCAGAGAGCCTGCCAAAGTAGCAAAGCCTCAGAGTGAAGTTGAGAAATGTGCTCCCCAGAACAAAGCCCATCATTACAAGGGAAAGACTTGTTGAGAAGAGGAGCAAAGTGATTATCTCCCTCCCTCCCTCAGATATAGAAACTCAGCGAAGATAAATTGGTTCAAATTTAGTCTATGTCTTAGATCAGTGACACTGATCTCGAGGGAGGCGCGAGACTTCTGAAGTCTGACTCCTGGTCAAACTTGGCCGCCTCTCAAACAACCGTCCCAGTGTGGCAGAGATGCTGAGAGCCCTAACGAGTCTGCACCCTCACACAGTAGAAAGCTCCCAGCATGCTTGTTTGTTCTTCTTCTTTTCCCCCTTAGTGTGTCAGATTTGAACTTTTTATAGCGCCTCTGGACCCACAGTTAGTCAGAAATGTGATCAGCTAACAGAGTTTGCTGGCTGCAGTAGCCAAAAATGGAAAGATAACTCCCAACATGATCTGATCACAGATGAAAACCAAACTCCTAAGGGTGAGGGGGAGTGAGTTCTTTTCAAATAAGGTGGGCCCCTGTCTTGACCCAAACCCAGTGGGCAAGCCCTGCATGGACTGCAGAAAACAGCCAAGCAAGGTCCCCAGGCCCGCAATGGGACCCCAGGCTCCAGGCTGGGATAGATGGGGGATGCAAACAACCACCACCCTTAGGGATTTCTCTTCATGCAACCAAAGCAAATGTAAAAGAAAAGTGATACTTAGACAAAACTGGAACACATAGACAATGCATCCTTACAATTCTAGAAATTATCAAATATCTTTTCTCCATTCCACTCCCGAGAGGGATGAGTAGAGATTTGAGGCCTGGTGTGAACACAGTACATGCAAGTTTTTCATTCATATTTCAGTGATCTAGGAGTTTCCAGAACTACCGATTTGAGCAGCTCATCAGCTGGTTGTTTTCAGCTCATGAAGAGAGACTGTGCACGCCGGTCAGCAATGCAGTGAGGCATGTGGCTTAAGGGTCTCCTCCAGCAGAGTTTATGGTACAAGGAGTATCTTAACACGAGTCCGGAAGCAGCAAAAAAAAGGAACAGAAACAGAAGCTCCTGGTGTGGGCTCGATGCATGGGATGCAGAGCCATGTGCAGCTACATAGGGTGACTTACCGCGACCAGTTGGAATGTTGCTCTGTGGGAAGACAAAAGCCACCCTGACAATCACCACACTATAATAACGTCTTTCTTTTGTGTGTGTGTGGGTACCAGGGGTCGACCTCAGGACCTCACACGCCAGCAGGTGCCCATGCTGCTGAGCGATATCACCGACCCTTTTTTCGTATATGGGTTCTGGGAGTCGAACTCAGGACCTCACGCTCGCCAGGCAGGCGCTTATGACGCTGAGCTATCTCACCGGCCCCAATAACGTCTTTTTATCCAAGCTAGGTCACAAATCAGCCCAGCGGGATGCAGGTGGTAGGACATAGTGGGAAATGCAGTGGATGAACTGGAAGGCAGGAATTGTCTCCATTCTAACTATCTAAATGATCTTGGGCAAGTACTTCATATCTCTGCTTCAGTTTAGATACCTGCAAAATAGGAATAACATCAGGTGGATCGGCTACTTCTCAACTGAAGGAAGACGATATATGAAAATTGTGTTGGTCCCAGGGACAAGCCCAAAACGCTAAACATGGGGACTCAGACCAATGCTTACACACCAGTGTTCAACCAGCACCATCCACTTAGCCAGAAGGTAAAAACAACCCAAATATCCATGCGTGGAAGAATGGATAAACAAAACGAGGCTCACACACACAATGGACTATCATTTGGCCTTGAAAAGGAAGAAAATTCTAACGCATACCACAGTATGAATGAACTTTGAAGACAATACGCTAAATGAAGTAAGCCAGACACGGCAGGACAACTGCAGTACAGCTCCACCTCTGTGAGGTGCCTAGAGTAGGCGAATCCGCAGAGACCCACAGCAGAATCGAGGCTGATGCAGCTGGAAGGAAGAGGGAATGAGGCATTTGGTTAATGGGCTCAGGATTTCCAGGAGGATGACAACATTGTAAAATAGCAACAAGGCTGCTCAACACTGAGAATGTATTAATTGGCATGAATAGGGTACTAAAAATGGTTAAACTGGGTGGTAGATAAGGATCATAGGCTGGGGTGCATGGTGGGCAGCCAGTCAGTGATACATTTCATGCTATCTGTATTTTATCACAATTTCAGAACTGTACTGGATTTCCAAAAGTTCCATACAAGTGCCAAGACCTAACCTCCAAGGTCCTGATATTTCTTTATACCAGTTTTCAGCTTCACTTAGAGGTGGAAACCCCACCCCTGAGGCATTGGTACAAAGAAAAAATGAAGGACAGACTTGTTGCTTGAGTTTTTCTCACCTTGTTGAGGGAGCCTTCGATCGGGCACCCATTGGACGCATGGGAGTACGCACAGCCTAAGAGCTGAAGAGAAAAATCTCTTCTCAACCTTTTAGCAGAATCCTATTTTTTAACCATGACTGTTCAGTGGCATCCAAGAGCTGCTGTCAAGAGCTTTTATGACCTGTTTCAATCAAAATCAACCAGAACTGAAAAATCTAAAGACAGAAATAAGGTTTACAATGAATAAATGTTTGGGAAATAGAAGGAAGAGGCCAGACTCACCCTTTAAGGAGCCCATATAATCTGCAACACTCCCAGGACCCCCTAAAGGATCTCCTTTGCCCGCTGTACTTTTCACATGCTTCCCCCCCCTCCGGTTCAGTGTACAGAGCCATCCATGGCTACCATCTCTACATTCTTAACATGATGTGTGGGTTAAACTGGGTACCCCCCAAATTCACAGCCCTCTTCAGTGCTAAATGAATGAAATGGACTGTCCAGCCATGAGAAGACGTGTTCTCTACTAAGTGAAAGACACCAACCTGAAAAGGTTACAGAGCAAATGATTCCAATTACATGAAAAGACAGAGCTATGCAGGCACCAAAAAGATCAGTGGTTGCCAAGGTTTCAAGAGGAGGGCGGGAAGGTGAGTAGGAGAGTGCAGAGGATTTTCCAGACAGTAAAACCACACAGTGTGACACTAATGGTGGACCCATGTCATCATATATTCATCCACACCAATAGAATGTTCAGCACCAAAAGGGAACCCCAGTATAAACTCTGGACTTCAGGTGATAATGACATTGGTGGAGGCTTCTCAGTCCCAACAGTCTGCCTCTCTAGTGGGGAGGTTGACAGTGAAGGAGGTGGCATGTGTTAGGGAATATGGAATATATGTATATATACATATGATACCTCTGTACCTTCCTCTTAATTCTACCATGAATCTAAAACTGCTCTATAAATGGCCTTTAAAAAATATGTACAGAAAAGGACAAAAAAAAGTCCCTGCCCACCCAGAAGTTGTGAATGTGATCGTACTGGGAAATAGGGTCTTCACCAATGTAGTCAAGCTTAAAATGAGGTCGTAGTGGGTTAGGTTGGGCACAAAATCCAAAGAGTGTTGCCCCTGTGAAGAGAGAAGTTTGGACAGATTCACATGGAGGGAAGCGGGCAGCATGGAGAGGGAGGGAGACAGCCACAAGCCAAGCAGCAGCAAGCGCCCTGGGCAACCTCCGGGTAGGACGAGATACAGCTGGCTGCCTCTCGAGGGCCTCCAGCAGGAGCATGGTACCCCACACCTTGATTTTGGATTTCTGCCCTTATGGATTTGGGGGAAAAAAATTGTTATTGTTTTAAATTTTCAAGTTTGGTGTAATTGCTACGGCAACCTTAGAAAATGAATACATATGGTGACCAAGGCCCTTCATGATCTGTGCACTTTATCTACTTTAACACCTCCTACACCATACTCCAGGGCACTAGACCACTTGTCATCACTCAAACACCACCTACACCTCCATTCGCCATGCGCTGCGCATGCTGTTCCCTGTACCCTAAAGGCTTCACCACCTCTAACCCCCCCACAGCAACCACACTCCACCTGCAAAACTCTGACTGAAAAAATTAAGTTAGCATCATCTCTGGGAAGGCTTCCCAAAGACCCAGCCCTCAAAGCTGGCTACATCCTATGTACCACCCACACACTTGGGCTAAGGACTGCACTCTACCCATTTTTATGTTCTCTGTGCCTAACACAGTGCTCCACACATGAGAGACACTCAAAGCAGGTTCTTTATACTAATTACCAACTAATGACTCAGTAGAAAGTAAAAGAAGCCAAAGAAATGTCAACAGAAAGAAAATGAAGCAATCCTATCATCTCACAAAGCCTTGTTTGTGTAATTTTCCAACACTTTTCAGCTCTATAAAACTGTTTTGAAAACAGTACTGTTGGAATCTACTCTCAAGTAAATGAGCTGACGGAATGATACCAATTAATGCACCCATTTTTTAAAAGAATCGAGTTCAACAAGTACATGTTGCTACCCATGCAATATTAGACCACACCTTCTGAGAGAGCAGCCCGACAGGCTGTGAGCAAGAAGCCATTTGTTTCGGTCCTGGATCTACAAATGAGCTGATTTATTGTAATTTGCTTTCTTCATCTAAAAAGTAGAGTGCCTAAAATTTGACGTCTGCTTTTCCTAATTTTGAGTGCTACCGCGTTCACCTTCTACCTCATACCAATTTCAAAGTCTTCCCCCCTCTCTTTACAAGCTAAACTTGTCACTTAGTCAATGACAACTGTGCTCATCAAATATGCTATTGAATCCCTGACCCTTCCCAGCCTCCTTTGGTTTTTATACAAATAAACACTGATTTTGCCATTTAAAAACCCAGCAGAAAAGGCTCTGTTTCTCAAGTTATGTCCTAGTGTTCCCTGCAGACGGCTGAAGGACACACCGTGCTGCACTAACGCCACACAGGTCACGACCATCTGTTAATGGGCAGGGACACAAGAATGAGGGCCGAGCAGGCTGCAGGCTCCAGGGATTCCTTACTCTTCTCTGTGGAAAGTCATAGAAATGGCCCGTTTTAGATGATTCCAAAACGCTCTGAGTCCCCAGTGACCAAACGAATTTCACACAGCAAGGCTGCATGGACAAGAATAAAAGATTCCTGCAGGAAGGTCCCCTGTGAGTGTCTGGACCTTGGGACTGCATGTCGGATGACTCGTCCATTAAGGGAGGAAAATGCACTGATGTTGGCAGTTTCACACCATGGAGCCAGAACAACGGCTGATTGCTGGACATCTTTGCTTGTCCTCGGGCCTTGTGGCCACTGAAGACAAAGAATCAGCAGGGATGTGGAGGAGGCTCTGTGACTCCGTCCCCAAGGCAGACACTGACAAAACTGTGTCACATCCTGCGAGCATCCACACAGTCACATGGGGTTATAAGTAAGGAACAGGCGAACATACAAGTCCAAATACGATCGCTTCCCACGGTCCGTTTATCCAAAATGAGACCGTGTACATCAAAGTAATTACTACGTCAAAGCAGTGCGTTGTCCCTAAGAAGCAGGACAGCAGCTGACACTGAATTTCTTACGCTTTTCAGGATTCCCAATGTGTTTGCAAATACACAGTGAGTTGCTTTTATAATAACAATTTTATTTGAAGAAATGACCTTTAGATCTTAAAAATTAAACATAATCTATATGATTTGGAATGTTGAGTGGGAAACAATGGTGAAATCTGATTAACATAAAGTTCCATGTTACAGTTCAGAAAAATCTCTGGCACAATACCCAGGCTGGCAAAGCCCAGCTGGAGAAAGAAAGAGAGGAGAATAGGTTGGGGAGGGAGGGAGGGAAAGGGGCACGAAGAAGTAAGGGAGATGAAGTCTTTCGAAATGAGCTGGGTACAATTTCAAAATAAACCTCCCGGCTTGGCATGCTGTTCAAGGCAGCTGCTGGAAAGTGAGGTCCCGTTAGTAGCACGTCAGAGGGAGGAGCTGCATGTCCTCTGTCCCACTCAGCCGTGTGTGGCACGACCTCCTCATAACACTGTCCAAGCAGAAAGTAACCTGGATGCTGAAAAAGATCTGGAAAACATCTTGGCAAAAAGACCAGTAAAGGAATTCAGCGAATTTAACCTAAACATAGGATGTATCCATTCGCTCTCAAATGTCTAGGCAGATACACGCACACACACACATAAGAAAAGGTCAGGCTAATTGCTCCTTAGACAACGAGCCTGTCTCTCCTGGGACTATAAAGGTAAACTGAGGGAGGCCAGGATGCTTTCTTTCCTGGTTCTCCTGGAAACCAGGATTCCTGGCTCTTCAGAGCTCATTACGAGTGTCTCTTTTTGCTTGAATTAACCTAGCCAGAGTCATTTTCTATTGCATGCAAAGCCCAAAATAATATATATCTATTTAGGATTTGCCTCTTAGGCAATTTTCCTCTCTTCTTTCTGTCTTCAGTGGATGAAAAGATTTGTTAAGTGAGAAAGCATCAACATGTGTTTCCAAAGCCTGACTCCATGAGACAACACCCCAAGATATTCATTAAAACAGACAATAACATCAGGAAACTAGCTATTTGTTTACATAGTTGTTTTCTCAAACTGGGCACAGATGTGTGACCAAAAAACAGCAACAACAACAAAATTTCATTTGTAATTCTCAGTTCATAAGCCCAATTATGAGACAACTTACGAGATCTCATTTCCACCAGGTGAGCCAGCCACATTCGTTGCCCAGCATGTCCACAGATCACTCCAGTGGGGTGTTACATGCCCATTTACTGGATCTCACTTATCAGCCCTGCCTCAAATGAAAGCCCATTACTTCAAATAATTAAACATTTTTAATAAGCTGAGGAGAAAGAGAAGATGATAAGCTTTCTCTGGGGAGGGACCTGTTTTATTCAGCAAGAATCTTTTTAGAATGAAATCTGCTATTGGGAATTCTTGCATACGTGAGAATCCTCATGAAGGCCCAGGGACAAGCCTCATTGTCTTGTTAAAAAAAAAAGTCTAAAAGATACAGTCAGCATGACTAAGCCTGCCTTTGAATAAACATCAAATCAAGCCTGCGAAACAATATAAAGCATAATATTTCACAGAGACAGTTGGACTACTCAACATAGATTTCAGATTCAACAAAGTTAGAGATTCTGCTGGTGCGCATATTTATATGAAAGGACTAGTTCCACCTATTAAATTAAAAGCGCCCCATCAGAACAATCCATCGAGTCACAGCGCTGCAGATGAACCGGAGTCACGCTGCTCTCCTCACCCTTTCTCATCAGCTTCTGCTCTCACCCTCACTCTCTGCCAGCTACCAGTGTCTTGGTTCCTCCAGCTGCTAACTCTCTGCCTAGTCCTATAGACCACTAAGGTGTGTGTCTTCTACTTAAAACAGCACCAAAGTCTGATAACAGATTGTAAACACACACACACACGTACAAAACCTTTATTTTGGAAAATATGATTAAAAATAAAGAATATAAGCTAATCAGCTTTACATATTTCAGTTTATAAATCCACTTATGTACTATTTCTTAAACCAAAGAATAAATCAAGTATTCTCCTTGGGGACATAATTATTCCTACCAAACAGCATGATGGGTTGGTAGGACAACTTAGCTTTGCCTGTGGCCTTCCCTACATGACCATAACAAGGATCATTTCTGGAGAAATATTCACTATCTTCTTTAGTTCTCCTAAGAACAACTCCTAAATCTTTGATATTCCAGCCATTTTCTCTGGAAGTGCTCATGTTGCCATTTGCCTCATGGACTTTCTTCTTCACGTGTCAATTGTCTAAACTACCACATCCTCATTTGACAATAGCTTTGCAGGTGAATTGAGCAGCTGTTCAGTGTCATTTTCCTCAGTTTCATTAAGTCATATCATATCATATCAAGTCATACCACCTTTTCGAAGATATGACATTTGATTTTGCAATTGATTGTTACTTTACTACATGTGATAGTTAGCGAGACTTAAAGACAGGCTGTAAGGATCAGACCAGAGGCTAGTATTTCAGGGAGGGGTATTGGAATGGGGCTAATTTGGTTGGCAAGGTATTAATAGCTACTGTAAGAAAAAAAATATAGAAAAAGAAGTATTTCCCTGACTTCCAAGGTTAACCTGGAGAGTAAAACACAAGCAGATCAAAAAAGAAAAAGAATTGTACTCGGGAGGTTTCCACCCATGCTTGGAAATAGGTGCACATCAGATCCACTGTATTAGTTACCTTTCTCGTTGCTGAGACAAAATACCTGACGCTCAAAGTTAATGAGGAAAATGTTTAGCTCACAGTATGTAGAGTTTTTAGTCCACAATCAGCTGGCTCCAAAGCAGGGTGGCACATGGCAGAGGGGCAACAGTCCATGATGGTGGAAGACAACAAAAACAACAAGGGAAGGAGACAAGACTTTTTCGGTCCCTAATATTGTATACAGGCTACCGCCCTAGGGTGGGTTTAGCACTCATACCCTTAATCTTAGCCAGAACTATGGCAAACCATTCAGTGGACTGATTTACTAATCATACACCCTTAGTCCCAGCATCACACACTCTAGATCCAGCCACCTCTGAAAAAGCCCTATGACTACAGGAGGCTTTGGGGGGACATCTAACCATAACATCCACCCACTCCATACTTTCAAGAATCAGAGAGTTACCAGGGAGGCTCCCTCAAGAGAACTCCTCTTGGCCCCTTCTCTGCTCTCAGAGAGGGGCTGCCCCATGCGTCATCCTCCATGGCACCCCACCATACAAGAGAGCATGGCCATTTACAGATAGTACAAATGTCTGCCCATTCCCATTTGGCAGCCCAACTTCCAAAGACCTAACTCATCAAGATTCTTAGTTCAGACTCATGATTTCTTTAACAATGGAACGCCCTTGGAAATCAGTAGGTTTCATGTCTATTTGCTTCCCATTAGTTTCATGTGCCAGTTAAGACATCTAATTATTTTGCTACATATATAAGTAACTTCCAAATTAATTTTATTTCTTTGACTTGTTGTCATTCACCCTCTTCCCATCATACCTATTTCTCTCCTTTCGATGACAATTCTGTTGCAGCCATCAGATCTGGATAGAAAGCCTCCCACCTTAATTTTATCTTTGCAACACAGCTCAGTTTTATTAGGCTTTTGGTGCTGTGGCTATTTCAATCTTCCTATTGCTTAAGGTCTAGAAGTAGTTGGCTTTTATGAAGTTTTAGCCTCCACATCTCTGTTCTTTTTAATTTCTGCTTGCAAAGCAGCCAAGCTCACCTCAGCTCAGCTCTTTCTTTGAAAACCAATGTGTTAAGGACCTTTCCATCACTGCAACAAAATGCATGAGATAATCAGCCTATAAGGAGGAGAAGTTTAGCTCATGTTTTCAAAGATCTCAGTCTATGGCTGTTTGGTCCCATTGCTCCTGGGTCTTTTGCAAGACAGCCCATCATGCCAGAAGTGCTTGGCAGAGAAAGCACTCACCTCCTGGCAGCCAAGAAGCAGAGAGAGAGAGAGCAAAGGGCAGAGGTCCCATATCTGCTTCAAGGCCACACCCCCTCCAATGACCTCACTTCCTCCCACTAGGCCCCACCTCCTAAATGTTCCATCACCTCCCAATAGTGCCACAAGCTGATGAGCAAGCTTTTAACACACAGGTCTTTAGGGAAACTTATCCAAACCACAGCCACTAGCTAAAGGCAGCCAGCAATAGCCAACACACTAATAATATGGTATTTTCCAATGATTTTCCCAAAAAATATATATTTTTGTCTTCACTCAGCTTTTCAAGCTCTCAAGAGGTAATGGCTTTATCAAATGTTTTGCCCCTGGACAACAGGAATCTTTATCTTTCCAGATTCCAACATCAATTTCCATGATGCCACCAGCAATAAGCCAAAAAGCTAAGTCACTGCCCCAAACTTTGATTTTGATATCATCACGCCACTTTTTATATCAATTGCTAATTATTCAGTAAGTAACAGCAACTTGTTTTTTATGCTCAAATACAGTGTATTTTATCTTTATCTTTGCTGCAGGAAAACATCCATGAGTTGTGAAAGAATTGGCAAGTACAGTTTAATGGTTAAAGATGATATGAATAATAAAAATGATAAAAAGAGCCTTAGATCTTGAGTAAAGTGATAGTTCCAAATAAAATCTTAAGTGCAGAAAATGCCTTTTTTAAAGACAGGTGAATATTCGTGTTAACTCTCTTTTTATTGAATATGTTTGAGGAGACAGCAGGCTGTTCTGCCATCTGCATGGCAGAATTACCACCGTGGAGTAACTGAGCAGACCATCGCCTCGCAGTCACCTGTCCAGTGCACCAAGAGCGTCTACAGTTGCTCCCTCTGCAAAGATTCCAGATGCAGCTTACACCCCCAATCTCAGCGTCCTCAGAGGTTCCTCCAGACTTCCACAGCCACCTAGCGAATGATGTGAGGGTGTTGACATTTTGCATAAAGGAAGGTTTTTTTTTTTTACACATAAGGCCTGGAGAGTACTGCATATTATTTCTACCCATATTCCACCAGCCAAAACTCTGTTATGTGGCAACTCTGACCACCTCAGATGCTGTAGTTCTAGCTATCTGTCTAAGAGAAACAAGAAATTAAACAGTGATCACATTTCATTTATGATTATTTTTATGTTGTGGAAAACTCTGCTTCTCACTTGGGAATTGCTTGGAGGCAGGGGATAAATATTCAGAAAATAAGAATTGGTCTGGTGGTGAGCTACAGACAAAGCTGTGTTGTAGGGGAATTTTCTTCCTTTTTTATGCTGTCAGCGAATAATTACTGAGACATTATTTTGTTCCCCAAAATGTGAGTCATCCACTTCCTCTGCTCTTTGTCCTTAGGATTATGGAGAACAGATCATTGAACAACTTGCCTGCCTGCTTATCCGTGCCCAAGGCACTGTTCGCCTGCGCTATCTATCAAAGCATGTTCTTAGGGAAGCTACTGCAGGGTTACAGTTCATTCGCTCTGGTGTAAACCACTAAAATGGCTTAACATGTAAATTATCTGACTGGCATTCTCATTTGAGGCAGCACAGGAATGATTTTGTCTTTCTGGAACTTCTGGAGACCACAGTTCTGCCATCTGGGAACTTATTCTGATCCTGAAATCACATTTTGTGTGCCAATCTTGCCTCTTTGAATCTGAATTCCATTTCAAGCAATCAGAGAACAGAAGTAACTGAACTGTTTCCTCGTAAACTTTCCCCAGCAAGCCAGCATGCTAGAATTCTACCTAGCTGTCATGATGGAGCTAGAGCAGCTTACATAGAAAACAAACACACTTACTTGCTTGTAAAACTGCATTTCTACCTGGTGTTGGAGTTTTCTGTATTCTATCCCACCTGATGTGGCAACGCAACTCACAGAAGGGTCAGGTGCCATGACAGAAGGCGAAGATTCAGGATTAAGGGAAGTGATGCCATTCCACTAACAAAGAGCACATGGGAATCCAGTCAAGCATGACCTGGGAACCTGGAGGTTCTGAACACTGATGGTCTACAGACATCTCGGAGCACTTATTATGAGTCAGACATTAAGCTGGATGGCATTATGTACATTCACTCAGTTCTTTCTCTACAGTACTCAGCATTGGTGTAACTTTGGTAGATCATTTAACCAAGAAGTTAAGTACAAGACACAATAGAAGCACCATTGAATTGATCTTGGTCAGTTTCATTCCAGAATGTGTCTCTCCCTGTCTATCTTGCTTTTTATTTTCAACCTCCTATTATATAATGCAAAATCTTCTCATAACCCAGCACCTGATTTCCTCACTGTCCCTTGTTCTTAAAATATAACTGCTGGGGACATAAAAGTCAGAAGTTGTAACTTTCCCAGAGGATCTTCTGCTTCTACTCAAATTGAGATTGAAAACTCAGCATCTAACGAATTTCCCATGGCAACAGCAACAACAAAATACAAGCAAAACTAATATGCAGTGGGAGAGGGCAGGAAGAGGGTATTGCAGGCTTGCAGGGGGACAGTTTTTATACTGTCTCTCTGTAGACTTTGATGAAGAGGAAGTTGTCTAGATACTTTCAAAGCTCTACTGTTACTTAAGGAGTGGTGGGTAGAAGAGAACAGCAGCAAAAAGAAAAACTCACCACTTTGTGGTATTTCTTACTCTTTTACATACACATAGAAAGAATCTCCTCCCCCTCTGTTACAGTTGCAGTTGCAGTAGCACTAAGCTGGTTAAGGGCAGTATGCTTTTCCTATTTTACTAGAAGCATTGCATTGAAGATGTTCCAGATGCATCCATCTTTTGTAGCTGAACATAAAGAAAGATAATGAGCAGCCACTTACATCATCGGAATTATACATCTCATGCAACTTGCTCTTTCAAATCTAACATAAAGTTTCAGTTATGCAAAATGAGTTAAATTCTAGAGCTCTGTTGTATATCATTATAGTGAACAATTTTGTATTGTACACTGACAAAATCATTGAGGGGATAGATCTCATGTTAAATGTTCTGTCCACAATAAAAAAAAAAAATCTAGCACTGGGTGAAATCAAGAAGGGGAGATGTCAAAAACTGATCAGGACATTCTTGCTTGGAAACTTGAGAGGCCTTAAAATTGTACTCTCAGGAACAAAGAATGACAGAGGCCTGGCTGGAAGTCTTCCTCTTTATGTAATGATGAAAACTTATTTTTAAAGAAGCTGGAATTAGATGACAAAAGAATCTTTTAGTATCTTTTGTCAAAGCTAAAGGGTTTCTAAGAGGTGAATGCCAATCAATTGCCTTTCATGTCTGTAGTGATCTTTTCAAAAAGGAATTGGTTTAAATTACAGATGGAGGGTTTTCACATCAGTCTAGAAAAGAGCCTGCTTGAGGAAGATAATTCACTCATTAAGAATCCCGAGAAATATGGTAAAGTCTCCAAGCTTAGAGATCGCTAAGAAGATAAAACACCTATGCTGGACCAACACCTCCCGTTAAAGTAGGGGAGTGAGACGGTGTTTTCCTGAAGTTCCACCCAACTCTGATCCCATCAAATGAAGATCTCCCAAAAGTCTGGCGAAGGAGAGCTGCTCGTGTCATGGCGGCCAGGAAGCAGAGACAGAAGGGAGGTGCTAGGGAGGGAGATGCACTCTTGCAGTCCCACCCCCAGTGACCGCCTCTTCCAAGCTAACCCCACCTGCTAAGAGCAAGTCTGTACAGGATAAGCCGCCATAATTCAATTGCCTTCTAAAAGCCCTGCCTGTGAGTACCTGAGGCTCTTGGGGGACTTCTAGATGTAAACCATAGCAAATGCTTTAAAGTAGTGTTTCCAAATTCGTCAAATCATTAAGAATTTCCAGAGGTGAAGTAAAGCAACTTGACTTGTGCGCATCAGCATAGGTTGTCTGGCCCTGTCCTGGGTTTCTGATTCAGTGGATTCAGGGGTCACTCTAAGGCTTGTATTTCTAGAGGCTTCCTAGCAGAAGTTGGTCCAGCTGGTCTTGGAAATACACTTTGAGAACCACTGCTCTGTGCCATGACCTGCTATCTTTGTACCAAACTAGTGCGTGTTAGTGGCCCTTACTTTCAGAGCGTTGGTCTTTGGAGTTTGTATTGCTCCATAACAAACCCGCCCAAAATTGGTAGCTTAAAAACTGTTATTTCTAATAAGATACTATGATGTTTACATAATAATAATAATGAGTCTGTGATTCAGCAAAATGTCCTGCTGATTTGGGCCAATTTAGTTCATCTCCAGCTGTGCTTACTCATGCAGCTGGAGTTGGCTGACTGAAAGTTGGTCCATCTCAAATCGTCTTGCCTGTGGCTGACTGGCCCTCAGCTGCAGTGACAAAGATGACTGGGCCACAGCTCACCATTCAGGAAGCCGGCCAGGCTGCTGGTGTGCTACTGAGGAAGTCCAAGGTCAACAAAAGCGCTCAGGGTCTCCTGAGGTCTAGGCTTCGCATGCTCATAGCTCTACTTCCTTGGGCTTCTTTTGGTGAAAGCGAATCACAAGACCAACTCAGGTTCCAGGAACAGGGAGACAGATCCCTTCCCTCCGTGGAGGCGCTGTGAACTCTGGAACTGACTGGCTGTGGCAAAGGACGAATGTCTCACTCAACAGCCTAAAAATGCCCCAACACATCTAAACACCAAGACAAAAATAGCTTAGGTTTTCCAGGTGATGTTCCTACTGCCTTTGCTACAACTGTTGGAGTATTGTTCCCTCTTCCTGTACCTCAGGATGACAGTTACACATATTTCAGAGCCAGAATTCTTCAAGGATGGCTGGATCTCATCCATTCCGTGTGCAACAAACCACCTTCCTCCTACGTCATGTTGAAGGAGGAAATTGACATAATACATTCATCACGTAATTAAAAAGTATATTTTCCTGGTGCTTTATCTTTATTCTCTATTTTGCCCTTAAATATATTTAATATTTTAATAGCATTTTCCAATGGCACTGCACTCAAAAAAAATTTAGAGAAGTATTTTTAAAGAACTCTTTGATCCCACTTCCCAGATGAAATCTCCCCAAATCCATTTAACTCTAACTTAGTATTAAATTGCTACATATTTTTTCCTTAATAGAAATGAAGCCAACACCACCAAGGAAATGGTCAGACAGATGAGAAGGTTCAGTGGGATACATCATATTTATGTGGCATGTAGGTATTTTTTCTTCTTTATTCTTTTACTGTTGACATGAACCTTTGAAAATATTTTTTAAAACTTAAAATTATAGTTATATATTGGGATTTATTAGACTATCTATGGAAACTAGAACTCATTTCTAAAACTTTGTACTTTTCTAGGAAAATAAATCTTATGATTGGATTCCAAATAGTAATATTGTGAAAACAAATTCCATAAATAAATTAGTGAGGTTTATAGCAGTCCCAGAAGTTGCCAATGTATAGTCATAGGGTTCCTGGAGCAAATAAATCTACAGGATCCCTTTTGTCTTAGTTACTTTTCTCTCACTGCTGAGACAAAATGCCCAACATCCAAAGTGAAAGGAGGAAAGGTCTATTGTAGCTCACAGTTTGTAGAGGTTTCAGTCCATAGTTATCTGGCTCCAAGGCAGGGCGGCCTGGCAGAAGGGCATGGCGGAGGAGAAACAGTCCATGGTGTGGCAGTACAGGCAGAAGACAGCAAAGCAGCAGTAGCCTGCCCCTCCCTTTTATCCCTTCCAGGCTACCCACCCTTTGAGCAGTGCCACCCACACCCAAGGAGGGCCTTCCCATTATCCACACCCAGGACTATGCCAAACCAATCAGTACACTAATTTAGTAACCACACACCCTTACTTTCAGTGTCACACACTTAATCCCAGCATCACACACCCTAGATCCAGCCACCTCTGAAAAGCCCCACCTATGACCACATGAGGCTTTGGGAGGACATCTGGACTGGAGCCCTAATACCTTTCTTCTTTCCCTCCACTCTCCTCTGCCCATATATTTCTTCTTATATAAATGCATACCCAGGTTCCTCTTTGATGAAAAAAATCACAAAAGAACAGCATTTACCCTCACATAACAATCTGCGTGGCTGCATGGAGTGGGCCAGTTCCTCCCATCTTACTTTGGTGACACTTTGAAGGCGATAGAGGAGCTCACTGTATGTACAGTAGACAGGAGAGTTCTTGGTACCACAGTGTTGCAAAAGTAAAGCATTATTTTCTACTGCTAATTTCAACTCTGGATCCTCCATTTTCAACTCTGAAATAAGCAAAAAGTCTAGTATAAGATGATATAAAATTCAATTTAGACTTAATTTTGGGGGCTTTGTTTGGTTTTGGTCTTGGTTTTTTGTCTTGTTCTTTAGCTTGTTGTGGTACTGGAGATTGAACCCAGGACCTTTACACTAAGCCCGTTTTTATTTTTATTTTGAGGCAGGGTCTTGCTAAGTCAGTAAGTTGTCCAGGCTGGACTCAAACTTTCACTCTTCCTGCCTCAGCTTCCCTGAGTGCTGTGATTTATCCACCATGCCTGGATAAGCTCAGTTGTTTGTTTTTAAAGGATCTTTTCCAAGCTCTGAGCTTCTCCGGTGCTACCACACAATCACCTCCTACTGAGGATGTTTATATGTACCAGTTCCCCAAAAGGAATGCAATTATTATGTATCACAAATATATACCAATAAAAAATTTCTTCACAACATTGAATTAGAGTAAGAATGCCCATTTGCTTCAAGATTTGAAAATTGTTTTGAAGATTGTTTTGCTCAAAGAAAGAGAGAGAGAGAGGAAGAAGGAGAAAGAGAAGGAGAAGAGAAGAAGGAAGGAAGGAAGGATGGAAGAGAAAAAGTAAAAGTAAAAGAAAAAGAAAAGAGGAAGGTTGCCTTTGTTCTGAGCCAGTATGGGAGAGGTTTGGTGAAGAAGCCAGGGGAGATGGTGCTCCCGTTCCTGGTGGGGTTTGTCCTCCTCTCTGTGTATGGGTTTTGGCTCCCTGGGAAGGGAAGGGCTCTGTCAGTAGCCTCTTCAGCCACCCAGCTGGATCCCAGCACCCCTCCCTGGCCCAGCGGTGCTATGGCTGCCCAGTCACAGCTCCCATCTCCAGTGCTCAGTCTCCTGTGTGGACCTTGCTTCGTGGCCACTTGGGTCATACTCAGAGCTGATGCCTTGCTTTATATTCTGGGTCCAAGGAAAACTCACATACACCTTCCATCTGTGTATTCTCTGGTCTGTCCCTTAACAACTCGCTCCACCATCTTCATTGAGCGTCCCCCTCACCAGGTGACATATCCAGCCTCAACCCAATCCCTCCATGACACAACTGGCTTATATGTACAGAACAAGCTTAAAATTGTAAATCTTAAAATCACAATTATATATTTATACAGCCTAAGAGAAGAAACTCAAGAGAAAAAAATTGCAATAGTTATGACCCAAGAAAATCCAAATCTATTAATATATGGGAAAATGAGAGTTTATCCTATACTGTATATCAGCTGTGAAAAATTAACCAAAATATTGAGCAACCAATACTTAAAACTGAACAGAATAGCCTAATTTTGACTTATATCCTAATTATACATAATTATTAATTATGAAACAAGAATTCCTTGAGATTTCAAATTGATTCCAGTAGGCACATGAGTAATTAGGAGTTTTGCAAAGAGATAATTGCCCCACTAAGCTTGAAATATGGGATTATTTTTGCCAGTTAAATCGAGAGATTTTATTTTGCTCTGCATTTCAGACCTTCCAGTTTGCAGGCTGACTTCTCTGTAGCCAGATCATAAGATTCCTAGGGACAGGAGCCCTGTCTCACCCTTCCTCCTAAGACACAGCCACAAATATAAAACAGGATTCTAGCAAGTGTCCTAACAAGGACTGATGATGGCTTGATTAATCGAGTACTTCAAATTCAGAGAATTCCTAAAGAAAAAAGACATCTTTTGTTAGGATGATCTTATGGCTGGGTCATATTCTTCTTCTTCAGTCAACGCTTCATTTCTGAGTTTATGAAAAAAACCTGTCTACATTAATAGAATTGGATTAAGATAAGAGAAAATAGCTGGTGGGTGCCACGTTCTTAAAGAAAGCATGGTAAGCAAACAGATGTGGAAATCCCAGCTCATGACAGGAAAGTTGATTAGACCACATCAATGAGGGAATAAGAGAGAAAGAAATAATAAGTAAATAAATAAATGGTCCTTTCAACAGCACAGAGAACGTCAAATATGTGGCAATCCATAGTTTCCTTCCATGCATGTTCCAGAGATTTGTGAAATAAAATTACAAAACTTCTGTACACAGACAGGGCTGCAAACTCAGAAAGCAAAACTCTTCATAGTAACCATTAAAATCACTGTGAATTTTTGACATAGCCTAGAGCAGTGTTTCCCAGTGAGTTTTGTTTTATGTATTACACAAGGAGGGAAAAAAATAGGATTCTGAGGGCAGATGAGTTCACACATAGTAGGCTAAATAAAATTAAACAGGTTTCTTAAATGTAGAACTTCTCAGAGCCTCACACATGGTGGACTGTGGTAGTCCATGGTAGCCTCACAGGGAGGACTGCAGTGTGGACATTTCTAAAACTTCCTCTGCTAAGAGGTGCTTTTCCTCTGAGAAGAAATACTGCTACTAGTGAAGAAAAAGACATTTAAAACAGTGGATGTGGTTCAAATGGGCATCAAACCATTTATCTTCATGCTCTGAGGTATGAGGTCCATCCAAATGGTTTGAATCCATCTGTCAGGCAGCTACTCTGTTCTCAACATTTAACATTCCCAAGGATCTAGATGTTTGGCATTGTTCAGATAAAAAGCTTAGGCAGTAGGCTGAATTTTGTATTTCAGTTAGACATAACATTTAAAAAAAAACACACAACCAATTTTTTAAAGACACAAACAATTTCAAAAAAGAAAGCAATGAGTTTCTTCCACATAAGGCTAATATGTTCATTCACCAGCTATTCTTTACTGAGCATCTACTATGCTTCTGGCTTTCTTCAAGACCCGGAGCCATGGTGGTGAACAGGGAAGGGCGCAGAAAAGAGACTGACGATACCCAAGGAACTGCAACTCCAGAGGGGAGCCAGGAAGTTATGGTAACATGGGGACAGAGCCCAGACAAAGCCTCACTACCTGCAGCTTGGTCCAAGCCCATGCAGGAGGAGAAAAGGGAGGACCCAATAAAGAAAGAATAGGAGACACAAAAGAAAACAGAGTGCAGAGAGAAACAAATAGTACGCTGATGTTGAATTTACTTAGCGCTTATGATTAGAAGACATAGGAAGCTGAAGTCTAGATAGCCTACCATCAAACTAAATTGATTAGTGTAATTAAATACAAATCAATGTGCAACTATAATTAATGTGTGTTATTAAATCATAGTACCACTGGAAGCCTACAGATTTTACCTGACGGGGTCATTATTTAGAAACGCAAGTGATTAACAAGAACAAAATCCTAGCAAGCAACTAATTTTCCTTAAAAATGAAATCAGTATTATTGCGACCCTTGAAATCCCACATGACCAGATTTATTTCAAAAGTCATTAAGTGGTTTTTGGCATTCCGGATCAGAGAAGAGCAAATGTAGAGAAATGCGCACATTGTCCAGCTCACCTCAGCGGGAAGGAGAAGCCAGCTGTGCAGCCTTTGGGGTCCACCCCGCCATGTGTCAGAAAGTTGATTTAGAGGGCAGAGACTCTAGATGGCCACAGGGCGAGCAAAAACTATAGTGAAAATTCAAGCTTTTTTTTTATGTTTATTGCACTAAAAGACACATTGGATTCATCCTCCTCAAAATCCTCCCCCTCGCTTTGAACACACTTATCCCATGGTTCTTGCCACTTGATGGTCTTCTTTTTTTTTTTTTTTTTTTTTTTTTTTTTTGAGACAAGGTCTAAGTGTGTAGCTCAGGCTAGCTTTGAACTCACTATGTAGCCCGGGCTGGGATCTTCCTGCCTCAGCCTCCCAAGTGCTGGGATTACAGGTGTTCACCACCACACTCAGCTCTTGCCACTTTCTGAAGCAGCGCTGGAATCCTCTTTCCTAAGTGTCCAGCTACACTGTTGTGGCTGCCTCAGTGTCCTGAATCGATTCAAAATATTCACCTTTCATGGTCATTTTGACTTTCAGGAAGAGCCAGAAGTTGCATGGTGTTGGATCCAGTGAATAAGATGGATGAAGACATAGTGTCACGTTTTTAGGAGCCTGCCTTTCTATGGATGGGACTCGGCAGCAGCATTCCCTGTATTTTTCACCACACCTCATAAAGACACTCCTGAAACAGGACTTCCAGAAGTGCTTAATAAGTGGCAAGAACAAGGCGATAAGTGTGTTGGAAGAGAGAATGAGTATTCTGAGGGGGATTCATGACAACGTGTCTTTTATTGTAATAAGTTATTTTTATTTAAACTTTTTCCTATTTTGGAATTACTCACTGTACATCCTAGAGAAGAGTAGCACAGTAAGTCACTCTGAGCTACTGCAAAGCAAACACGGGCTACTGCAGGAAACACCCAGAAATCACTTTGAAGGCAGAGGACGGAGCATGGAGGGATCGGGACCTGCGGCAGGCTACGCCTGAGGTAGCACACCGAGGGCAGGTGCAGAGGAAGAGCCCGATGGGCACAGGCTGCAGAGGAGGAAGTTGGCACCTGGGCATAGAGGGCACAAAGGCATGGAAAGGAAGGGGCCAGGGCGATCCTCCCCTCCGCTGGGCCTCTGGGGAACCAAGCCCGTGCGGGATGGGTGAACACATGAAATGGTTCAGATCCCACAGCAAGAACGGAATCATCGCATGTGGGAGATGAACAACCCCATGAGCAGGTCTAAGAATGTTCTATCCTACTGGGAAGGCCAGTATTTCTATTCAGTGACATCAGAAAGCTTTGAGACCCTGCCTTGAAATATGTAGAGTTCTCCTGTGTGTGACAAACTTTTGTTGTCTTCATCAGAACTTTTCCAAAACTAGTGGACATTTTGGTGACTCCAGGTCCTTTTTTAAATCTTTCTGCAAGTCTGAGTAAGTCCATTGGGCTCTGGGTAATGTACAATTAACCTGCCAAGTGCTGTCTTGGAGGGACGGCAGGGGCCAGGCATCTCTGAGCCATCCTGAAACCAGGCCTTGGAAATGCTCGAGGAGCCAACAGGCGTGCGCAGGAGGTGGTGTGGCCAGGGGCCAGAGGCATCAAGAGTCGCCGGAGGAGAGCGGTGAGTCACAACGCCTCACGAATGATAGATGTGTGATAACTATGTGCTGGTTGAGGAGGGAGGCCGATAAGGACTAACATGCTTCTAAATAAATCACCAACAGTGCATCCCTGAGATTCCGGTTAGTGGAAACATTTGTTCCGCATGGTTCCAAGGTCTCAAAACCCCATTGTCCCAGGCAACAGAGCCTCCACCGCTCTGCTGGGAGGGGGACAAGAAGCACCAACAGCCCCCATCACCTCCAGATCAATCTGTCTACACGCAGAGCCAGCAGCCTTCCAGCACAGGGGCGCTGGGCTTGCAGGAGGAGAGCGCATTAAGAACTGGTTGTTCATTGAATTCAATAGGCTTATCAGAAGGTTGTTGCTTCTTTTATTGTTCCAATTTCAGTCTAATGTTTTTAGTCTCGGTTTGCTGTAGCCAACACACGGGGGAAAGAAGGACAGAGTAGACCTGGGACAAACCCTAGTGCAGCAGGATATTTACAGTTGGACAGCTAGTTACACACCTCATCACAAGTTACTTTGCTGCTTCATAGACACAGGTGTTTTTGGTAAAGAGCAGTAAGTGTTCTCTGAAGACTCAACACTCCGTGGTGCTCTGTCCCTCCTGGAGATTGACAATCTGTCCCTTTTGGCATCATCAGTGGCTTTGCCCAAAGACGGGTCTTCTGGCCACCCTCTAGATGGCTCACTCCCTGAGGCTCGGGCTCTGCCCAGGCTTCTGCCCCCCACTTCTTTTCTTTTTACCCTTCGTGATCTTCTTGCTCATCAGATGAATTCCATTACCACATATTTGACCATTGCATACAGACCTATGATTCTCAGGTCTGTACCTTCCTCCAGATCACAATACTCCTGAAGGCTAAACGTTAACCCAGCAAGACCACCTACAAGTCCCCAAGGCACACACCCAACTCCAAGTCACTACCTAATCGTCTACACCAGACACCTACGAGACCCCCTTTCCCTCGTGCGCTCCCTTTCCCCAGCCATCGGCAAGTCCTGGGACTGTGGTACCTCTCTCCATCTGTGCTGCTGCCACCCTCCTTCTAGGCACCTCCAGGCCTCACTGTGACCACTGCAGGGTCTTGACTGGGCTCCTAAGTCTCTGCTCCTGTCCTTCTCCCTCCTTCTCTATGCTACAGACAATGGGGTCTTTACAAAATGTACAAAATTCAACTCTGAGCAGATCAAGCACAAATACACACAAGCCACTTTGCTTAAAACTTCTCCCATATTTCCCCAGAGTAGAAATACCAGAACCTTCCACGCAGCCTTTGCAGCCTCAGAGTTAGCTCCTCCTCCTCACAGGCTTGTCACACCTCATGCCCTATTTTTTCTTTGCATTTACCTGAATTAGTCTTTTAGGACCTCCAACACTTCCATGTTGCCCATGGCCACAGGGACTTGGCACATGCTGGCATTACCCGGGCTTCTCTCCTCCGTGACATCCCTGCTGGCAGCTAGTTCAATTCTACTCTCACTTCTGCTCTTGATCCAAAACTCTCTCCCAAGGTGATCGTCCCTGGACTGGGGACGAGGGCTAGCTCCTGTGATGCACACCCAGCCCATACCCTCCTGCTCCTCTGCCTCGGCCCCAAATATTTACAGTATTTGTGATAATTTGACGAATAAGTTTCCCATCGAAATATAATATCCATGAGCGGGGACTACATAGTACCTGCTTTACTCACCATTATTCCTCTAGACTTTCATACAATGCCTAGTACGTTGTAGGTAATTAATAAATATGTGATACATTAAGAAAATCTCTAGTCCTCCTTCAAACAGTATGCAGATGAGACATTTTAAATTCTACCTTCTTCACATCCTTCATATTTGTCTCTTCTTCTCCATCCTCGTATTGCTTAGGATTCTCTAAAGGCACAGAATTGATAGGAAGCACACTATGCAAGGGGTTTAGTAGCCAGCTTACGGGATCAGAGGCAGGAGCGTCCGCAATGGCCCTCTGCAGGCTGTGGAGCAGGAGGGCCCTGGAGCCACCCGGCCTGAGAAGCTGGAAGTCACAGAACAAGAGGGGTCAAGGATGCAGACCAGGCAGAGCCTGAAGGCCTGGAAGCTCCCTGGAAGCCTGATGTCCACAGGCAACAGCAGCAGCAAAAGACACCTGCTCAAGCAGAATGGGGCTTCCAAATGCCCTGTGCCAACTTCCTCCTTCTTTTTCTTTCATTCCATCCAGGCTACAAGCCTATTAGATGGTGCTACCCACCACCGGGGTGGGTCTCCTCCTCACTTTGCTGGCCCATATGCCAATTTTCTCTGGAGCCACCCCACAGACAGGGCCAGAAGTGCACTCTACCAGTCTCCAAGGCATTCCTTAATCTGGCCAAGTTAACTCTCACCATGAATGGTCACCAATCCCCAACTCCGTTCAGAATTTAACAGCCTCTCACCTGGTCAGTTACAGATGCCTCACACAGGCCTGTATGCTTCTGACTGCATAGTATTCCCACCCAAACTACATATTTTGAGAAGAATTGAATCCTAAAATAAAAATCAGAGCACTCCAAGTTCTTCAAATGTCCCTAATAATGAAGGGGACTCACAACTGTGTCTTTGCCCGGTACCTCCCTTTGCTCTTTCCTCTCTGCATGTGTCAGCTTTGCAGCAATCACCAACATTTCTCACACCATGGCACATGGTTACCCAGGAACGGTGTTTACCCGGCATGCTGGAGTACACAGAGGAGGCACCAAGAGCCCAAAGGTGAAGAACTCCATGATTTCACACAACTATGTCCGTGTGCCATGTCACCCACACTGGGAAACGCCGGCTCAGGAATCTTGGGTTCAACGTCCGAGTCTTGCTGAAGAGTGGGTTCTCTATGAAACCTTTTCTTTCCCTTCTGTGACCCCACTACTGACAGGAAGCATTTTAAATAACATTCTGCATAGTACCAAATTTGTTTATATTATGGCCTTGTCTATGAGGCCAAAACCCCCTTGGAACAGAGAACATAGCTCCCCCATCTGTGAGTTTGCCGAATACAATGGTGCTGCCCAGTCAAATGAGTAATGGACAGAAAAGGGGGCTAGAACGACCCCAGTATCCTGGATAGTAGTTTGCTTAATTTCCCTCAATCTTTACTTTTGCATGTGTCGATGATTTTTAAAAAACTAAAGCAATTTCTTTTTGTTCTCTCAGGCTCCTTTTCCTAGAGGAAAGCTTCCACACTACCACTATGACTAAGCATAGCACCGGTATTCAAGTACTAAATATCCCAAAAAGAAAAATATGGCTACTCTGAGAATATGAGACCTAAGTACCCAACAAGCAGTTGTGCTTTGTACTGCCAGGACATTTTCCATCAACAATGCTTCCAAAATCAGATGTTTCTCATCAGCAAGAAAAGAGAGATTCCAGAAGGTGAAGATTGTAGAAATGCATTGAAAAACTCAATATTTTTGTTTCAAGTAATGATTGAAATGAGTATAACCTCATATTTTAGAATGCTAGGAATGCTCTTGATGTGCTGGGAAAGCTAGAACTGGGGAGCAACTTTTTTGATTTTGCAGATGAACTTGACAACGAAAAGAGCAGAACTAGAGGCCCATGCCCTCCTGGGAGGTGTCCGTGTGCTCACAGAGAAGGCAGTGGACATCCCAGAGCTTGTGGCCAGTTCCAGCGATGCCCATCAGGCATGGGCAGACCATGAGACGAAGCAATGCTGAACACAGCCGCTTCCTTCCGACTTCTGCACCCAACCTTAAAGACAAGGATGGCTCTCATAGTGGTGCTTCTCATCTTTCCTTCTTTCCCAGCCTCAGGTCCTTTGGGGAAGAATAGTTCACTTCCCCTACTGTGAAATGTGGATGATGAAATGAAGTGATGTCACGCTTGTCCCTCGAGCTTGTTGGGAGGAAGAAGTGAGAAAAGAGCCACCAAAGTCCCTGGATCTGCACCATTTAGAACTGAACCACAGGTGAACTAGAAGCCACTGTCATCCTCTCTTCTAGCCCAAGCCCAGGAGAACCTGTGGGCAGCGTGGGAGGACAATGCCTCTCTGGGCTTCATCTGCATATGGAGGCGGACGGACCCCAGGAAGATGTGGTTGGCAGCTTTGTCCTGTGTCACCCACATAAAATTAACACTCGCAGTCCCAAACGTCCTTTTCAGATAGTACATTCTGAGGGAAATGGTGGGGTCATGGGAAGAGGGTTCAGAAGTGTGAATTCCAGACGGGATCGCCTCAGTTTCTCCCTGCTCTCAGACATCAGGAAACATCTCAGCATTGAAACCGCACACTGCCAGGGTTGTGAGCACCCAATGTGCAGCTGACAGCCGTGCCTGTTGTCAGCCACCACCGCGGTCTCCTCTTAAATCCAAAGCAAGGTGCAGGTCCAGCTGGGTCAGACCATGGGCATGCACGAGGACCTGGGTTTGGTCTCCAGCTCTGCAAAAGCAAGCAAAACACCAAAACCAAACTGAACAGCAACAACAACAATGTCCTCCCCAGGCGAGTTTTAAAGCTAGGAGTCAGCACTGGCAGGGTCACGGGGTTCTTGAGACCCAGGATCGAGGTACAGCCATACAGTTCTGGGTCCTCCGTTCAGTGACAGTGGGATGGAGGGAAACATCCATCTAATAAACAGGCACTGCAGCGTATGCGTTCAAGCCAAACTTCCCTTACCGTGGATACACCTTTTAAAATGTTGTGTGGTGCTGAGTTTTGTTTGTCAAAAGCCCCAGAGCTTCAGGAAGGACACAGCCTCCCCACAGTAGCCCTGGGACTGGCTGCCTTGAAGGGCATGCACGCCATGGGGACATCACACACAAACACGTCACCCCACACACACACACAGCTTTTCACCCAAGGCAGCTCTGACCCTTGGAAGACCCTCTGGCTCTGCTTGCTGTGAGCCAGCCTTGGTCTTGGGAATTTCTTTGCCACCTTCTTCACCCTCACCTGGTTCTGCAGACCTGTATGGCTAGACCTAGGTCTTGGGTCTTAAGACTTCCTTGGCCCTGCATGTCCTGACTTCCAGCTTTAAAACCTGTTTGGGGAGGATATTGCTGTTGTTGTTGTTACCGTTTGGTGTGGTTTTGGTTTTTCATTTGCTTTTGCAGAGCTGAAGACTAAGCCCCGGTCCTCATGCATGCCAGGTAAGTGGTCTGCCCCTGAGCCACACCACTAGTCCTGAATCCTTTCTGAGTCAGCGCTGTCCCTCACCCAGCACTCTACATGAAAGCACCTGTTCGCTTTTTTTCCAGCATCACTTTGCAGGTCTGAGAGCTCAGCTTTGAAGCCCAACCTCGGGGCTTTAGAAGAAAGGTATTAAATTCTGAGACAGTGGGGTCACATCCACACCAGGGAGGCAAGAGAAAACTTACCAGCTGCTCCCCTAGACAGGTGTCACCTTTCCATTTGAATGAAAGAACAAAAATAGAACTTGTGCATTCTCTTAATTAGGTCTATTTTTTATACATCTAAATTATGTTTCTTTTTAAGATCAAAAAGGATCAAAGAAATCTCCTGAGGCTGCTTTCTTGTCATTGATGTTTCAAAGACCATAAAACACCCCGAGTGAACTGCCATGAATTCGGCACCACTTGCAGCGAACAGTGCCGGATCCCTTTCTTTGTTAGCGTTATGTTCTTACGAATCTTCTCTGTGTCGCTCCTAATTGTACCTTTGCCGATGACATTGGGGTCAGACCAACAAATTTTGCAGGTGGAATGGGAATGTTATGCACATATAAAGCAAATTCAGGTTGAGCTTGATGGTTTCAAGAGCTCACCCCTAGTGATAGAACAGGCATGGTCTTGTAACTGCGGGCATGGGCAAGGGGCGTCTGCCCACTAGGAAGACGGTAAGGGCAAAGCCCACTCATCAAAGGGATCTGTCCTCTCAGGCTGTTGGTACAGCAGAAAAGGTGGCACAGCTCAGCACTTCGTGACTTCTCTGGCATCTGTTTATCTCAGCAGACTCGATGAGAGGGCTCTGTGCCCTGAACGGCCGTGGCTTTAGCATGGCAGGACATCTGAAGAAATAAGCCATCAAAAGGGGGTGCATATCACCACCATCCTGAGAGGTGAAGGTTCATGTGGCCCTAACTGCAGTCAAGACTGTGAGGACGAGATGGCTCCTGTTCCCTGGGAAAATTCTGGGACCGGGAACTCCTTTCTGACACCACCATTGATTTTCGCCCATGCAGTTGGCCTTTCACGCCCATTTCCCTTTGTCTGTGCAGCTCATTACTTCAGAAAAGGGATTCAGATAGAATAAAAGATGCAAAGTAGGAGAGGGAGGAAAAGAAACTACTGAGAGGAGAAGGGGAGGGGTGAATAAACTTGACGCCAAAAATCCTAAGCCCTTTTCCATCCTTGAGAATTTGGGTTCAGAAAATTAAGATGGATATGGACCAGAGGGAGCCCACTCCTGTCTCTGAAGGGGACTTTTGCCATGGAATGGTGGGCACTGCCTCCAACAGGCTGGCTGAGAGGCAGGCACTGAAATTGCAGAAATTTTGTGAGCCAGGGTCAAACACAGCCATTTTCAAGATTAAATTATATGAGCTTACAATGACATGAACTATAGTGAGGTAGAAAGATAATACTCAAAATTCTCATAACTCATTTTACTGTATTTTACAACCACCTATGCTGGCAACATCACATGTAGCTATCTGTGTGCACAGTGACAGTGCCTTAACATGGTGTCATCCTGTTGGTGACTTCAACTCAGCCATGATGGGGGGATTTCACCATGGGAATCTGCAAAAGCTAAAAGGCAGGGTTTGACTTACTGCTTTGACTGTGCAGGCTGAAGAAAGAGGTGAGCAAAGATGTCCATAACTCAAGTCAAACTTAAAAGTATAGCACAGATGTAGCCAAGCCTTCTAAACAACACAAGATTTTTTTCAATTCTTTCAATATTTAAAAATTGCTCTCTGATTTCAGCCAAAAAAAAATTACTCATCACTGAAAAAGTAAAGTTTTCACATAATATTGTATGAAACTGAAAGCAAGATCTGTTTAATGAATGTGATTTGTTCAAGGATGAGAAATAGCTTAATTACAGGTCACATAGCAGATGGAATGACAATAAATTTTACTGGAAAAAGAGTTAGCAGGTTGGAATGAAACTCCATTTGTCAAGCTGGGGTTGAAATGCAGCTATAGGTTGACCGCAGACACAAGAACTTAACAAAAATCAACAAAAGCACTCTTTGAGAATCGATTGAATGCACAGCATTTACAATAAAGAGTATTGAGTGTGTTATTATTTGTAAATGTGTGTTGTGCGGTATTTATTGCAATATTTAAAACAAAGTTTATATATGCATAGATTTGTAGAATGCACACATACACCATGGCTTGAATGTATGTGCCCAAACCATGTGTTGCAAACTTAACGCCCAGTGCAAAAGGGTAGACGTTAAGACACAATGAGGCCACAGGGGCTTTTCCCTCATGAACGGCTCTGAGCCATCAGTGTGGGAGTGGGTTTCCTGTCCTAGGAGCAGGCTCCTTACCAAAGGGCAGGACTGGGCCCCTTGCTCTCTCTCACCTTCCTGACTCTGTCTTGCTTCCTGCATTTCATAATGGTATGATGCAGTTCCAAGGCCTTCGCCAGATGCTGGAGCCTTGATCTTAGGATTTCCAAAATCATAAACCAATTAATTTCCATTCATTATAAATGACTGAGTCCTAAATATTCCGTTATATAAGCCCAAAATGGACTAAGACTGCTGTGTGTGTGTGTGTGTGTGTGTGTGTGTGTGTGTGTGTGTGTGTACCCACACATGCATATGTCTCCTTTTCCTCTGTGTAACTAAACATTTGCTGGCACCTCTTGCGACATTAGATGCAGGGATGGGACAGGAGCCCACAAGAATTGACTCCCATTTATTACCTTCAAATGCTATGGGCTCTGAGCATTCCTATGTTCCATTTCAAATTGTTAGATGGACCTTTCATCTATGAATTTAACTGAACTTGCTTGATTCTGCTCATATTTATCCTGTATAACCTCAGAAAGTAATGAATTCCATATTTCTTATTCATGATTCATAAGACTTTAGGGGAAAACTCTCTAATCACCGTTCAGACTCATTGTTAAATTAATTGCCCAGCATACATAAGATGAGCTTAATGGCCAACTCTGGGAAGTAAGATCGGGGAGTTGACAAAGATGATGAGATCTTTATCATTATGTAGCTGTCGAAATTGACTCCCAGAGAAGGAAGAAAGATCAAAAAGAGATAAGGTAAGAAAAAGTAGGTTCAGAAACATGCTGTGTAGCAAGGAAAGTAGTTCTGTTTTTGTTCGTTTATATAGACCCCACCATATTCAAAATTTATTTAAATACCTTATAAAAATTCATAGAATGGGGCCAGTGAGATGGCTCAGCGGCACAAACACCTGCCTGGCAAGCACAAGGTCCTGAGTTCGACTCCCAGAACCCACATAAAGGAAAAAAGGGCCAGCGATATCGCTCAGCGGCACAAGCACTTGCTGGCACGCGAGATCCTGAGGTCGACTCCCGGTACCCACATAAAAAAAAAAAAAAAAAAATTCATAGAATGTAACAGGGTAAAATAATGGCAACAAAACCAAGGTAAAGGGACAATCATTGTGGCGTAGGAAAGGAGAGCTCTGGATGGTTAGCACCAAATGGGCCTCACTGAGGTTTAGCAAATCATATGCAATTTGGAGCTCAGAACAGAAGGAGGAATTTAAAGCAGCTGCATCAGCCTGGCTCACGGGGTCATCCGGGCACTAAATATCTTGCTCACCACCAACGATCACAGGAGGAGAAGGCAGAGAGACATTTTCTGAATATCATTAAGCACCAGAATGAGGAGCCCTTGACGATTCTGCAAACCAGTCCTTCAACGGGCAATGCTGGTTCCTGTCAGCTGAAAAAATGAGCATTCCAGCTCTTCAGGATTCCACACAGAAAGGGCCTCTGGGAGCCAGAGAGCTAGCTAAGGTGAACCATTAAGACCTCTCTTGGACTTCTGGCAATTCAATGAGTTCTTCACAAGGCATTCGTTCCAGAAAGTTCCCTCCCCTCCAGAGAGTCCTATCATCAATTGTCATTCTGACAGTTTCTCAGCTCAACCAACTCTCTGAAACTCAGAAATCTATCCCTTTCTTCCACCCCTAATCAAACTTTGCAACCACTCAAGGTCCAATGGAAGTCCCAACTGCTCTTGTACTGATCATGTATTAGGTAAATGCAAAGTTCATCTATTTTCCATAAGCAAATAGAAACGTTTTCCTAGCCACTTCCCAACCAGAGTTGGTAAGAGATTAGAGCCCTGTTGGCAATAAGCACCCATGATGAAATGACTGCAGCTATAAAGTTCTGTTGAACGTAAAGCTTCTGTGCTTTCCTGGCTCCTCCTGCTAAGTACAACTAAGAGCCCTGGATACTATAGATAAAACAAATGTGAGATGGGGAGGAAAAACCAGACTGCCTAGTAATTTCAGTAAGTCACCAGTGGGGCAGCTGAGTTTTCTTTTTGCCTCTTCTATCCTAGATTTGGAGCTAAAGAAGACAGCAACCCAAACACACACACAGGTCCAGACAAAAAGAACTCCAGCAAAGCCTGGCAAGACAAAAAGGTTTAGGCAATAACCACTCTTCCCTGTTCAAACACCACAGAAAAAAACAGTGGCTCCATGGCTTTGCCACAGCAAACAGAAACACCGAAATGACACCCAGGATTTGAAGGCAGATTTATTTACATCGACGGGCACTGACCAGGATCATTCCCCCTGTCCCCACATGGTGGGGAGGCTCCCTGTTACTCCTAGGAATGTGGGTCACCAAGGGCCACCTGGACTTCTATTCCCACGTGGCAATAATGAGATAATGCTCCCACCAATTATCCAGTGTACCAACAGAGAAGCCAGTTAAAACTGAAGTCTAAACAAGATTGAGTCTCACAATACAAAAGTAAAAAAACTGAATGTAAAATGTCAATTAATAGATGCCAAAGTGAGACAACAGCGATGTTAGAATTATTCAAAAAAGATTTCAAAGCAACCATGAAAAAAAGCATTTTAGTGACTAATTATGAACATGCTTGAACAAATGGAAAAATTTTAAAAATCAGCAAAAAAAATATTCTCAGCAAAGCAACAGAGGACATAAAGAAGGACCAAATGGAAAATTCAGAACTTAAAAATACAGTACTGAAAATGCAATTCAGTAGATGAACTGAATAATAGAGTAGAGGAACAGAAGAATCAGTGAACCAGATGATAAAACAATAGAAGTTATCCAACCTGGATAAACCGAGAAAATACAATATTTTTTTTAAGTGTGTAGAGATTTCAGGACCTATGAATCTAAAGAAAGTCCTTACATTTATGTCATTGGACTTCCGGAAAGAAAGAAGAAAGAAGATAGGGTGGAAAAAGTTTTCTAAGAAATAATGACTGGTCTGAGGGTGTAGTTCAGTGATAGAACACTTGCTTAGCATGTGTGAGGCCCTAGGTTTGATCAACAGCACAAAAAGAAAAGTTCTATTTACCTATAGAATAGCAGGGAAATAAAAATGGAAAAACAAAAAAAAAGTGAACAAACAGAAAACAAAAAATAAAATGTCAGATATTAGCCGTGATATAGCAATAATTATATTAGATATAAATGTCCTAAATCACCAATTAAAAATAAAAAGCAGAGATTGTCAAAATGTATGTGAGGACACAGCAAGAAGGCTACCATGTGCAAACCAAAGAGTGAGGTTTCAAGAGAAACCAAACCCACCAACTCTTTGGTCTTGGATTTCCAGTCGCCAGAATTGTGAGAAAATAAACCTGTGTAGTTTAAACCACTGAGTCTGTGATATTTTGTTATGGCAGCCCTAGTAGCCCTCAGAAACTAATTAATATGTGATCAACCAATAGAATCCAACATTTTTTAAAGTCCATCCAACAACAACAGAGTACATGTTCTTTTCAAATGTCCTCAGAATAAGGACAAAGATAACCATACTCTGAGCCATAGAAAAAATTTCAGCAAATTCAAAAGAATTAAAATCACACAGCAGGGCCGGTGAGATGGCTCAGCGGCGTAAGCGCCTGCCTGGCAAGCGCGAGGGCCCGAGTTCGACTCCCGGAACCCACATACAAAAAAGGGGCCGGTGATATCGCTCAGCGGCACGGGCGCCTGCTGGCGCACGAGGTCCTGAGGTCGACCCCCCGGTACCCACAAAAAATAAATAAATAAAATTTAAAAAATAAAAAATAAAATCATACAGCAATCCTTTCACCACAGTAGAATCAAGCTAGAAATCAATAACAAAAGGAAATATCCAAATGTTTAGAAACTAAAAACCACACTTCCTCATAATGCGTGGGTCAAAAAGGAAGTCCTAAAAAAAATTTAAAATATAATTAATTAAATTAAAAATTATAATACAACATGTCAAAATGTGTGTGACACAGGTAAAGGAGTACTGAAAAGGAAACTTAAAGCACTAAATGATTAATTAAGAAAAGAAATGTCCAAAATCAGTAATGACATCTTCCATCTCAAGGACTTAGAGAAAAGAAAGCAGAATAAACCCAAAGCAAGTAGAAGAAAAGAAATAAACAGGAGCAGATATAATAAGAGCACTATGAAAATTCCACGCACATGAATGGATGCCCTAGAGAAAACGGCCCAACTCCTCAAAAAGCATAAATAGCCTTATGAAATAGGTAAAATGAATGGACCTCAAATTACTAAGGAAACTGAATTTGTAATTTTTTAAATTCCCACAAATGAAATTTCCAGGGCCAGATAGCCTCACTAGAGAATTCTACAAAAGCTTTAAAGAATTAACACCAACCCTACACAATCTTTTCCAAAAAAAGAAAGAAGGAATGCTTCTCTAGTTTTTTTTATGGAGCTAATATTATCTGGACAACAATGTAACACAAAAACAATACAAAGACAGAGAGACGGGGGCAAAGAAACTAATGAACACATTTACAGTCCCTCTAGCCCCTCACTTGGGTCCTCATCTGTGAATTCAGGCAGCAATAATATCCATTAATAATGTCTGACCAAGCTGTATAAAACATCAGGCTATAGAAATCAAAATAAAATGTAGGCAGGAATGTTTACATACATAACAAAAAGAAATCTCTAAATGTTTAGAAACTGAAAAACACTCTTCCACATAATGCATGGGTCGAAAGGGAAGTCTCAGCGAAAACTTTTAAGAATACATTTAATCAAATTAAAATGAAAATACAATCTTTCAAAATATGAAACACAGGTAAAATGTACTGAAAAGGAAATGTTAACTGCTATATAAATATTCATTCATTCTTTTGAAAAACCATTTATAATGGATGTTATGAGCTGACACTGTGTTGCAAGCTAAGAACAGGCTGATCTTGGAGCTCACAGCCTGGTGTGGAAGATGAGCCTTAAACAGATGATTATTTGATTATGAAAGTAAGCAAATGTTATTTGTCATTAATGAAAATATTTGAGTGATGGCTTAAAATTTTAAAGCATATGTTTTTGTAAAAATACATGACTAAAAAATATTAAACCAAGTAAGTGCCAAATAGTGAGGCCATAGAAAGATTAAAGATAAAGCCCTGTCAACCCATTAGCTATACTTGAGGTTACCGGATTTCTTCTATAAAAATTAGTCAAGGAAATAATCTCAAGCTCTCCTAAATGACTGTCAAGCAAGTCAAGTGCTGTGGTATTCAGAGTGCATAAGGTCCAGCCATCAGGTACAGGATAAAAGAACAATTGAAGAGAGGAAATACGTTCAGTGTTCACTCCGGGCACCCTCAGGAAGTAGTCCTAACGATTCACCTCTAGCTTTCAGCAATATTTTGTGCTTGGCAAGTTATCAATCAGAGCCACAGCATACCGCCTTTGATTAAATCCTACTGAAACAAAATAGATGTTTTCCTTAATCAAGCCCATGCTGCAGTTTAAATCACTTCAGAAGCAAAATGCATTCCCCCATGTGGGAGGCAAGCTCATCACAAGGCTCTCTGGGTGAAGATTTCAAAGCTTGTCCAAGCAGGCATTGAACGGGGACTTTGTCTGCCTTCCAAAAAGTAGCCAGCAGACTAGAAAAGCTTCATGCTACCCACCTTATTTGGGTGACAAATTGCTGGTTCCCACACAAACTTGTCCCTCAAGCCAAACAGGTGGATGAGAGGGGCTGGGTCAGAAGTGTCTTCTTTATTTCATTCTGGATCCTCTTAAAACTAAAAAATTATATTATTTTCTCTACTTTACAAAGGCAAAATATATAATTTGTAGGAAGAAGTCTCTACAAGATCTCGAGGGAACAAAGAGCTTTGTTTTCCAGAACTCGCTCTGCAGGAAGAGAAGAAGTTTCTGATTGGAAAATGGAATTTACCCTTTCTGCTCTGTGTCTCCTTCACAGCAGAGGCCAGATCTGCCATGCACATGAGGTGGCCTGAGTAGGTGGTGGGACAATGCACAGTGGACCTAATTTAGTTTCACATCTTGAGTCCACCTCGGAACAATCTACCCTTCAAAAATATCCCCATACAGTCTCCTTGGTTACCCTCTCTTTCTACTTTCTTTTACATTTGGCATTGCTTTCCCCCCTTCTTCTCCTTATTCTTGCTCTAGGACTGGAATCCTGAATCTACATTTGAAAGATACTGAGTCTTACGTCTTGAGTCCTCCTTTTTTCCACACCTGGAATCAGCACCATGGCTCATCCCTCTTGTTGGTATCTCTTTTTCACTTGTTTTAGAAACCGCTCTCAGAATGGAGAACCCCCAGGTTCTGAGCCATACATGAGGGGCGCATTAAGGTGGAGATATATCAAGAGGACAATGGGGCCAGGAAAACAATCAAAGACTGTCACAGGTTGGGCTCCCTGGGGCATCGAGTCTCTGACACAGAGGTCTGTGTGCAGGAAGTCTACTGGTTAAACACTCGGGGTCAACAGCTATTGGAGAGTGAAGGAAGAAAGACTGGGTGCTCAGAAGGGAAAGCTGGGGAGTCACAACAGTGGGTGACTTCCACAAGGAGATCTCTCAGGCTGGAATGGCCCTGATTAGGCATCCATGATTAGGATAAGGAAGCCATGCTTTGGCTTGTATTTGACTACTCCCTCGATCCAGGCTGCCCCCAGGAAAGGTACGCAGCCTTGGTAGACGCAGTTCTCTTCTGAGGATGACAATCACCAGACAGGAACTCAGCCACCAACACTCTTGGCAGCTGAAGGAATGAGTATTTAAGACTTGGAAGAGGAAATCTGGGCAACATATCACAGCACCGACTACAAAGCCTGTCGCCCTGCCCACTTTCATCATTTTGATCTCTCGAGCTTTAAGGAGATCAGGGTCACTGCTATCATGGGGAATAGAGAGGGTGAGTCAGTGTTTCAACAGGAAACAGATGACATACCAAGACAGGGGAGTGCAGAGAGGGTGTGGCTGCAATGCAGCTCTTTGCGAGGATTTAGGTCAAGCACTAGGGAACAGCAACGTAATTGTGTGGCTCTTACCACTCCCTGGCCGGAGAAACAATAAGGAAAGAGAGGACATTGGACCCCGGCAGGCAAACACCACGTAATGGGGTCCATACATCAAAAGGAGCAGTGACTTTCAGTCAAGGTCATAGCTGGCTTGATGTCTTCACACCCACCTGACACGTTCGCCAGGGCTCCGACTGTTCCAGCCCCACTGGGGCGGTGCTGGTACGGTCACCCAGGCAGATCCGCCTGCTGAGGCAGAGTAAGGAGAAAAGGGTGGCATGTAATATACATTTTACAGGTCATACTTTCTGACTGTGCAATAAAATAAGAAAGAAAGAGCTGATGCCAAAAACATACTGAGTAGTAGAAAATACATTTACAAAGATCTACACGATCCTTAGACTAAAGGGGAAATCTAATTCACAAACCAAAGAGCAACAAAAAGGAGTTTATATTGAATTCCACAAGACTTCACAAAAACTCACAGCATAGCCTAAATGCCTTCATAATTAAAGAGACAGAAAACAAAAGAACTAAGCTTATAAATTAATTTGAAATAAACTATTAAGATAAAAAGAAACACATGGGAAGAGACAAATAAATCTAAAATCAAGTATTTGTGGGGAATAAAATAAAGTTGTAGATGTGATAAATTCAACGTCTTACTTTTGGAAAAAAATAAAATAGACAATACCATTTGTACCTGTGTAGCACAGTGAGTCACTGTTATGGTTTCTGTCTAGATGTCCCCTCAAAGCCTCGTGCACTTTTAGATGGGACTTTTTCAGAGGCAATTGAATCTAAAGTGTGTGATTGCTTTGTAGTGCAATTCTGAGATTAAGGGTGCTGGAATTAAGAGTGGGTGGTTGCTGTATCAGTCCACTGATTGGATTTCCTAATCCCTGCAGTCTGGATAAGTAAAAGGGACAGAAAGAGGCATGTTTCCCCCATTTTTGCTCTTGTTGCTTTGGCTGTCTTCCACCGCCATGAACTGTTGCCCCTCTGCCATGCCACCCTGCCTTGGAGCCAGCCTATTATGGACTGAAACCTCTACAAACTGGGAGCTAAATAAACCCTTTCAACTTTCGGTGTCAGATATTTTGTCTCAGAGACAAGAAAAGTAACTAAGACAGTCAGCTTTCCATTACCATTACAAATAACTGAAATAATCAACTTATAAAGAGAAAAGTTTGTCTTGGCTCACAGTTTTAGAGGTTTCAGTTAATGGTCAATTGGCCTTGTTGCTTTAGGCCTGTGGTGGGACATGGTGGAGCACATGGCAGAGTAAACCCCCTCGCCTCACAGCTGGAAAAAATGAGAGAAAACACAGAAGAGGAAAGGGTTTCCTCGAAGGACACACTCCCAATTACCTAAAGACCTGCCACTTGTCCCCACCATGTAAAAGTCCCCAGTGCCTGGCTGGGGACCAAGAGTCTTACATATGGACCTTTGGGGGACAAACTATAATAAGGACAAATAGACACAATTAGGAATTAGAAAGAGATAAAATCACAGATTCAGGAAGGTCAAGTGAATTATAAAAGAATATTTCACACGACATTGTGGCAACAAATTTTGAAGCCTATGAGAAATAAAATAGTTGCTAATGACATAAAAATGATTTTTAAAAGATGTGGAAAATTTGAACAGACATATTTCTGGAAGAAAATTAGAGAAATACATCCACTATGGGAAATGGCACAAGATCAGTAAGTCAACAGCTAAGCTTTATTTTATCTTTATCAAAAACTTCCCAATTCACCTTATAAAACCAATGTATCTCTAATGCCAGAACATAAAAAGCTAATAAAATTAATCTAAAGTTTAAATACAGAGCAAAATATTGTATCTAAATGAAATAGAAGTCTAGCAATCCATCCAATGAAAAATACATTATGTCTAAGGAAGACTTATTCCAGAAATGCAAGGATGGTTCAATATTGGCAATAACTAATGTTCTACACATCCCACTTCTTTCCTCTACTCTCTAACCACCTCCCCTTCCTAGCTGGTCCTCTTTTTTGTGCCTGACTCCTGCAACTGTTTCCCTCAACAGGTTCTCCTGTTCACTGATCATACCAGCCTTCACTCTTCATCCAGCTTCCCTGTGTGACCCTATATAAAGTCATGCCCCTGCATACACTTTGATGGTCCCTCTCTAGTTCTGTACTTTCTTGGGAAACAACCTTGACTAAATCCAACACTCAAACTTTCATATCTGCAACCAGTTAGCTGAACTAGTTAAAATGCCAGCACCTCACTGACTGGTCTCGCTTGAAGCCTGTCTGTCACTGAAACTCAGGTGGCCCCAGAAGGCTGCTCAGAAATCCTATTCTCTTTCCCTAGTATCCTCATGTTCCCACCACACACCTCCTCTCTCCTTAGGCCTCCAACACTTCCTCACTCGTCCCCAAGCTCAGCTAATGATTTTATTTTCAACTCAATAGGAAAAGTGTACAATCAGAACATCATTTCAACCAAGCCACACAGCCATATCTGACAGCATCTGAGGTCTGAACCCATTCACTCCACTTTCTTGATGTTACTAAAAAGGAAGGATCCATTCTCACATCTAAAGCCAATCTCTTTACTTGTCTCTAAATCCAAAGAGAATTGTCCACTGACACCAACTCCACTTCTCCTATTCTGTATTTCTCTTTGCAATTTTTTATTTAGAGAAATATTAAGAACTACAGAAATACTAAAAAAAATAGTACAATGGCTGCAGGTGTAGCTCAGTGGCAGAGCATTTTGCATAGTATATATGAGGCCCTGGGTTCTACCCCCAGCACTGCAAAAAAAAGAAAAAGAGAATACTACAATGAAAACCTATATATCTTCCATCTAAATACACTAATTAACATTTTTCCACATTTTGATATCTCTCCTTTATTATTTTGTATACATTATTCATTTAAGTACTTTACATACTTTATTCATTTATGTACATTTTATATGCAGACATGTATGTGTTTATGTGTTTAGTGCATGTGTACCCATGCACACAAACATTATTCCAGTTGAACCATTCAGAGTTCCAGACGCTGTCTCCTGGCCAAGTACTTTAGTATGTATATCCCAAAAATATTTTCTTATAGGACTGCAATCCAGCCATCACATTCAGAAAATTTATCATTACTATAATATTGTTTAATAATTTTTTTAAATTTCTCCATCTGTCATGCTAGTATCCTTTACAGATTTTGTTTGGTTGTTGGTAGTGGTGGTGATAGCAACAATGATGGTGGTGATGACATTTTAACCCAAGATTCCATCAAGGATTATACATACACTTAATTATCATCCTTGAATTTTGCCAAAGTGCCACTCCTTAACAAGAGGGCACCAGTGATTCCCCTGTTAAACCCAATATTCACATGCTTGGCCTGTAAACAGCTGTATTAATCAGCTTCCTGTCACAGGGGCACAGTACCTAACACCTACAATTTAAAGAGGAGAAGTTTAATTTGGCTCATGGTTTCTGGGATTCATTCCATGGCAAGCTGGCTCCAAGGCAGAAACACCATGGAAGAAGGGTATGGCAGAGCAAAGCGGCTTAGAGCATGGTGGCCAGGAAGCAGAGCAGGGGAACAGTGCCAGAAGGCAAGGGGTGTGGGAACAGATATAGCCCCCAAGGCCCAGCCCCCATGATCCACACAGACACACCCAGAAGTGTGCTTTACTAAGCCCTCCCACACACCCAGGATCTCAAAGCCAATCAAGTTGACACTCCACCCTAATGGCCATAGCAGCATTTTGACTTAGCTGATCCTTCCCCTTCTCACTGAAATGTTTTGTTCACTTAGTTCCAGGACACAATAATCACCTATTTTTCCTCACTGTAGTCTAGACATTCCTTACCACTCCCAGTATCTTAATGTTAGTGTCTTTGTTTTTCATCTACACTCTACTAGTGGTCTCAAGCAATCTCATTGCTGTAAGTATTATATGCCAGTTACTCCTCCCCACTTGAATTCCAAATCATGTGTCCAACTCTCTTCTGAACAGAGAATTTCAGGAAGAAATTTTAAAATAAAAAAGGTATGATGAAGAAGTTTGTTCCTTTATTTTCTACAAAGAGAATTAAACCCCCTGCTTTCAATTTGTCCTTCCACTGGTTCTTGGGCAAGAAAACTTATTATTATAGAACAAATGTATCCTTCCCCAAGTTAATAAGTACATGTGATGCAGTTCTGGTTATAATATCAATGGGTAGGGTTATTTTGAAATTAGATAACTATTAAAGCTTATAGAGCTTGAAAAGGGCCTAAGAAGAATGAAAATGAGTATGAAAAATAAGGAGATGCAAGGGTTCCTAGATCATGTGCCAACTTCTAATCTAGAAAAGCCAGGTTCATGGACATTTATCACACACCACGCATCCTTCACAACCACGTGCCCAGAAGAGGACATGCTGGCACACAGGTCACACATGTCTGCTCTTGAAAACATTCCTTGGACAAAGTGGATCTGCCATGCAAATGTTGTAAAGATTCTAGGCTCCCTGGATCCCTCCTGCCTGGTATCTGACTACATCTGTGGAGGCTGCAGATATAAACATTGTGCTTCAGGTCCAGAAGAAACTTCAGAGTCCACCTGGCTGCAGAACTTGGGAACACATGGACACATGAAGGCCCATGACTTTGCATGAATCCACACAGAGCTCTTGTTTAACAGGTTACCTCCCCTGATAGCTCCAGATAATTGCTATCCCTGCAGGGTCTCTCTGAGTAGCTTAAGAGACAGATTTGCCTTTCAGCCTTCGAAATCCTTTGTTTTAGGGTTTCAGAAAATAACCCACATTCACATCACTCCCTGTACCTATCATCACTTTTCTTCTCAGAGAACTGAATCACTTGGAGCTTTGTACTATATTCATTTTCACTGATTTCATTTTTCCCTTCCTTCATTTTTCCACGTAAGGGCCATTTCCCCACATTTTGACTAAAGTTTTGTTCCATGGGAGGCAGTAACAACTAAGTTAAGTGTTGAAAACTTTCAAGAAATTTCCTGTGGGTAAGTTTGGGCTATTGCTCTTCTTCCTCTAAATACTTCAGACAAAAAGATAGTAGCCAGGGCATCCTCAAGGTGTTGTAGCAGGTACACAGCTTAAGCAGGATGAGCTCATTTCCTCTGTTGGGAGAGACGGACTTTTGAAGTTTATAGAGATTTATAAATTCTCCAGTGATATGCATTTCTGAAGTGATATCATCATCCTGTGGGGGGAAAATCATTATGACAAAGGAGTCCCAGGGAGCAAGATGTTCCTGGAACAGAAGCTGTTTAAGCATGGAGCCTGCGTAACCCAGATGAAAGGGCCAAGGAGGCCAGAGGTCAAGCTGGGCACACCTGAACTTTATGAGTTTCCAAAAGGAGGAATTGGACCACAGCACGAAGTCAAAGAAAACGCACATTCATTCATTCATTCATTCATTCATTCACACTAACCCACTCGCTTATTCACACTGGTTATCTACATCTACTGCATGCCTAACATATTTTGGCAGATACTAGGATGTGAAGATAAGACCCTGGGACTGCCACCGAAAGAGGCCCCCTCTCAGTCACAGTTTTTTCTAAAATTTCCTGTCACAGAGATTTTTAACATGAAAAACTTTAGTTAGGGGCTGGTGAGAAGGGTAGCTCAGTGGTAGGGTGCTTGCTGAGCCTGTGGCCTGGTGTGGGTTCAATCCTCACCACTGGGCGAAGGAGGAAAATAACTTTGGTAAGAGTAATGACAGTAAATGTACTATTAAAATCCATTGGCTGGAAAAGTGCCTATGTTTATGGACTTCTCTATTCCTTGCAGTAAATCTGAGTCATTTACCGTGCACAAGGGCAGAGAAGCACTGGGCGCACGGTAACAACAGAAGCAACGTGGTGAGGACCACTGCTGCTCAGTCGCACAAGGCGGGATTCGGCAGCTGTTGGCACGCGGGCGCCCTGTCTCGCACGAACAACCCAGCACATTCTGTGACGCCCCGGGTTCCACACCTGCAAGGGTAATCACCATGCATCTCTGCTAGAACCACCTCAGGTGGCCCCTACTGTGACCCTGTAAGGTCGGGACCGTTCACGGGTGCGCAGGTTAATGGCCCAGCGAGGCAGCGTGCGCAAGACTGCTAAGCTAGAGGGAGAGGAGAGGGTGTCGGGACCTCGTCGCCGCCTTCCTGACCCCAGCCCCGTGTGCTTTTCTGTTGTTTCAAGATGGTCCCTCTAACCCAGACCATATTTAATCCCCTGAGATAAAGGCCACACGTAATCTCCGTGGTGGGTTAACTGGTGGTCAACGTGTAACACCCGGCTGAACTGAGTCAGCGTGGCGCTGGGTGTGGAGGGCCCGTCTGAGGACTGCTGCCCACCACGTAAAAGGAGCCCTGGAGGGAAAGAGGTGTGCTGCTGATTCTCCTGGAGGAGCTTGTCACGCTGGTTTCCTGGTAGGAGCTCAGCTGTTCTCTTCGTTGCACCAGCTCGGGTCCTCCCTGTCACTGAGGATGGCTGCAGATCTCTTCAGGGGCACCCTGGTCCTTACCTTGGAGCTTCGTGTCTCCAGTGCAGATCCCTCAGCCTGCTGGCGCAGATCCTTCATCCCACTGGCGCAGACTTTCTAGCTTCCACCACTGGCCTGTGGGCCTTCCCAGTGCAGATCCTTGATACAGACGTGCATGAGACATTGCCGTGGGCCCTGGGCCTCCCGCTGGCCTCATGGAGGACATTGCTGTGGGCTCTAGGTCTTGCAGACTCATGCAGGACACTGCCATGGGATCCAGTCCCTCAGCTGGATTCTTTGGGTCTCTAGTGTGTGGACAAATTTCCTGCACTCTTCTGTATTTGAATCTTTGAGTGAATATTATAAAATAATCCTATAAATTATGTCCCATTTTAAATCTATTCCCTTGTAAACCAAAATGTACTATATGTCTACCAGATTATAAATGGAAGGAGAGAAGGAAGATAGAAAGGAAGGAAAAGGGGGGAAGAAGGAAAGAGACAGGCACTTAGCTAAGGGCATTTTATAATTTGATCAGCCCCTTGCCATTTACAAGGCTGTAATTTTTCTAGGAAGAATTTTGCACATGAGGAAACTAAAGCTCAGAGAGACTGAATACCTTGCCCAGGGTTGCACAGCTTGTAAGCAATGTAGCCAGAACTAAGTCTCAAGTCTACCTAGCTCCAAAGCCCAGGCTCCTAAAGCCTAGCTCACTTCCTAGAGGGATTTGTGTAATTTTGGGGAAACCAAATAACATCTGAGTGTCATTCTTCTTATCCCTCCAATGGGCCCTCAATAGTAGCTACACTTCATGGATCACACAGACTTGTATCCATCTCTTTGAGATCTCACACCAGTGCTACCAGATACGTGTTACTCTATTTTACCAAAAATGAGATTGAATCTCAAAAGGGCAGATGGAAGACAGAATCAGAACTTGAACCCAGGATTCTAGCACTTTCCACTACTTGAGATCTTCTTACCCCACCCCTGCACAGGCCCTAAGTGGGAACAAATGTGATGATTAACATGGAAATCATCCATAAAGTGTAAGCACACAAATATGTAACTGCTGGAATTATTCATTGTGAGGCTGAGACATTCGACAATGTGTTTGGACACTGAAAAACTTGCCCAAGACAACACTGCAAAGAAATGAGAGTTAGATTTATATTCCAAACTCTAACTCCTAGTCCAGATTACTTTCTACCCCTGGCTGTATTGGTGCTTCAGCTTTCTGGGCAGTAAAATGGGAACATGACATCTAAGTACGTTCTGTGATGATTGCATGAATTCACATGTGTATCTATTAGGTGCTGGGTAAAATTCTTTTCCTCCTTTCTATTTATTTATTTTGTGTGTGTGTGTGGGTACTGGGGGTCGAACTCAGGACCTCGTGCGCCAGCAGGCACCTGTGCTGCTGAGCAATATCACCGGCCCTTTTTTTCCTTTAAGTGGGTACCGGGAGTCGAACTCAGGAGCTGATGCCGTTGAGCCATCTCACTGGCCCTCCTCCTTTCTATTTAATCTTCAGTCACAGAGATACGCCCTGGCCCTCAAGTTCATAACCACCTGCCACACGAAAATAAATCTGCATTTTGAGAGCTCATGTCCATTCTTGACATCCACTTCTAGAAGCAATAACTACAGTAAGATCCACGTAACATCTTCTACATGGTGCAGGCTGCTTGGAGGTAATGTTGTGGTGGCCTTTGTAGATTTGGAGAGAAACAGTGTGCTTCCTGTCACCAGCCTTTCAGCAAATGTCCCAACCGTCCTTTTCACAAGGAAGAGCTCCATAACCTATGTCATGGAACGTTAGTGCTACTTGCACCATCTTCATAATCAATTAAGGCTGTCAGGAGGCTTCCAGGAATTGCAGAGCTCAGCAATTGAGGTCCTCAGAGCAAATAAAAAGACCAAGTTCTCAAGGGTTGGTTTTTCTCATGGGAGCATATAATTCAGTGGATGTTTAACCAGTGCCAGATTTATCACGATACTTCCAGCTCTGCATCTGATAAGAGGTGTTTGGGGAATAAAACCTCTAATTTCTCCTCCTGGGCATAAACAAATCAAACCCCACCACTCTCAGACACAGAGAGTTTGCACTATCCTTTGCTACTTTCCTGGAGGTCACGCACTTAGTTTGTGCATGGCGTACAAATACATTTGAGAAATATGAAATTCCTCTGGCAGCTGCCATAATTCAGCTCAACCATATCTTTTTTTAAGGCAATGCCTTCACAGGCATCTATCTTCCCAGTGCCCGCTTATTTAGATTTTTAAATGATTCCCACAATGATGAAACCATTGGCGCTCACCGTAGACCAGCTTCCCACTGATGAGATCCAGGTAGGGTGCTCAGGCGAGGCAGCTCCACGGCGCTGGCCACGCAGTCTAATGGCATGCAAATCACACGCAGTTGGCAGGAACGGCAGGTGTTTCTACCACCCTTTTCCCTGGAAAAGACGTACGACACGTGTCCTCACGACATGTGAAAAAGTCATTTCTTTTTTCTCTGTGCTCCCACAGCACCTAGTTCTTGATGTGTTGGAGCTCATGGTTCATCTGATTACCCATCTGCCCCCATAGCTTGTGAGATCCTCAAGAGAAAACCGAGAGCCTCAGTTCACTGATTTCATACACTTCCGTCATCAAGCCCAATGCCGAGGTCCCAAAAATGTCAAACTCAAAAACTGTTAATTAGCTAATAAATGGCCGTGACCCTGAGAATACATTCCTGTCGGCTGTCTGTGAACAGAGCCAGTGAAGTGAAAAATCTGAAAACTGACTATAGGAGAGGCCAAGAGATTGTGTAATCATTGTCCAAGTGGCTGGAGCCTTTGACCAGTGCAAAAACCATCATTGTGACAGAAAAAAGAGTCAGCAACATAAGCTGCTCAGGCTGTTATGGAATCTATGTCATTTTCCTCAACCTCAGCTCTGGGAAACACCATAGGTAAAACCCACAGAACCCTGGTGAGAGGTAAGTCCCCTATATCTCTCCCTTCACCCAGGGTAGACCTCCTTGGTCAGGGGCTCAGTGGCCATCTTTCTCTGTTATGGCTTGTATCTAGATCCCCCCCACCAAAAAAAAACTCATGAGCTCATAGGTGGGGCTTTTGGGAGATGGCTGGATCACAGGTATGTGATACTGGGTTTGAGGGTGCGTGGTACTGGATTAGTCTACTCAATAGGTTTAGTAAAGTTCTGGGTGTGGATAATGGAAGCCCCAACTTGGATGTGGGTGGCACCAATCAAAAGGCTTGTATCCTGGATGGAACGTAAGAGAATAGAAAGAAGACAGGCTCGCTGCTGCTGCTCCTTGCTACTCACTGCTTCCTGCCTGCCCTGCCATGGACTGTTTCTCCTCTGTCAGTCCCCTCTGCCACACCACCCTGCCTTGGAGCCAGCCAACTATGGACTGAAACCTCCACAAACTGTAAGCTGAAGTAAAACTTTCCTCTTTTAACTTGTGGGTGTCAGGTAGTGTACCTCAGTGATGAAAAAAGTAACTAAGATACTCTCCATCAAAAAACTCAGAACTCAACCTGTCTCTTGCAGCTGGTGTGTCCCTGCACTTGACAATCCTTTCCTTCCAGCAAGGATATGGACTCGTGCCCACTAGTGTCACACAAGAGCGATCAGTTTTCCCAAGGATCACTGAGGTATGAAAAAGCAGCTTGGCATGGAGAAAAGCCCCACTCTCCCAGTCCCTGGTCACAAGCTTCTCTGTCTTTCTACCTCCGCTCTGTCATTTCTGAGTGCAGCACCTCCTTCCTGTTCTCTTTTCCCAGTCACCTTTACAGAGGTTCAGATCCAGAACTGAGGAGAATGGATAAAAGAAGCCACTTGAACATTTTATGTCACTCAACAGTTGACAATTGTGGTCTCTAATCATGTTCCATAGTGAAATCCTGTTACTTAGTAAAGGATTGGGACACACACACACACACACACACAAGAATTTTTAAGTAAAATAAAGACTAAGATTTTTAAAGACCCAGCAATAATGATTTTAACTGGTCAATTTGGGAGAAGCACACCAAAAATACTTACTAAAAACTCATAAGCAAACTATTATTTACAGAAAGACATCATACGGAAAAGATTCATCTTCAGGGAATCAAGGCAATGAATGGTGTCTTAGACTATAAAAGCCACTTCCGGGTGGTCTCCACTAGTCTAGGAATGCTTGTGAATTCATGCAAGAGAGACTTCTAAAAGCACGTAAGGCCAGGGATATAGCTCAGCAGCACAGTGCCTCCCTGGCAAGCGCAAGGTCCTCAGTTCGATTCCCAGTACCAAAAAATAAAAATAAAAATAAAATAAAATAAAAGCAGGTAAGAAAAACAAAATGTTGTCGGACTGATAGAATTTTATATTACACAAACTGGAAGACCAAACTTAAGGAAATACTAGAGGGACTTGGTTAAAAAAAAAGAACAAAAATCTTCCAACCCCAATTTCAGGTCCAACTGAGAGGCACAAAAGAGTGGTAGGTGGAGAAAAAAATACTTTTTGTTTTTGATCAACTTCATATAGAAGAATGTGGCTTACATGTGCAGCAACAATATGACCTTTATTAGAGTCCCAGAGTAGGCTGAGAAAATAGACCCTGCATGCAGGAGTGTGTCCCTGTAAAACTCAGCATGGAGGAGCAGGTCAGAATGTGACTAAAGCAGTCAAATCTCCTCTCTTCCATCTGCCTCTCCCCAACACACACACACACACACACACACACACACACACACACACGGCAGAGAGAAGCTAAGCTACTTCTTCATTCGACAGTTCTTCACTTCCCCATCCTAAACTTCCTCATCTCAAACTCATTCTCCAGTAACAAATTCCTTGTTGGAGACAGGAGACCAGGGTGTTCTGCTACTAAAAAATCCCTCAACACAAAAAGAAACATCAAGACTGGAGAAGAACAGTTCCTACCCACATGGACTCTGTTACCATTCACCCTATGAGAGTCTGCTGAAGCCTTCCTTGGCAACAACTTCCATCTTGGGCCCTAAGGACAACAGCAAAGGAAGAGAAGGAAGCAAATGGTTGTGGAGCACCACAAAATGACAGGCATTGTGTTGACCACGCTTATTTATGTAAATCATACATCACTTTATCCATACAGTTTTGAAGGGAAAGTGTTAGTATCCACTTTTTTCTTTTTACAAATGAGGAAACCATAGAGAAGGCAGAGGCAAGTTTCCTAACCAATGTACAGTCGTTTCCAGTGTAAAATAAATACAACTGAAGTGAGTATAAGGACTCAGCAAAACTTACTGTCTCTACAGTTTACAAAGTGAAGGAAAAGTAACCCTGCGATGTTTAGGATAAGCTCTTAGAATGTGAATCAGCAGCCAGCAGAGCCAGGGGACAGATCAGGGGTGACCCAGGACTGGAGCAGGGGAGGGTAGTGACAGCTAAGGGAGGAAGCTGGAAATTGTTGAACTGGGGAGCTGGGGACTCTGCTCTGATAAACACCAGGCACTCACTGAAGTGCCTTCCTGTACTTGGAGCTGGCGTGTTGGGCCATTAACCCAACCAATGTCCCAAGGAGGCTGAAAAAGGGAACTCGGTCTGAGAAAGGCACTGGGTGGGGAGGAGGGAAATGAGTGTTGAAAGCCTCCTTCCTTTGTTTCCTGTCCCTGTAAGCCGTGTATATTCATATTTTCCTCCCCTCCGGTGGACACAGTGACAATGAGCAGCAGTGGCCTCAGCCTTCTTGGTTTCCATGATTCAAATCTGACTGCTGAACAATTAATTATCTACAGGGACGAAGAAGCCCCCCTCCGCAACCATCCGAACAGAAGGGCTTGGTCCATCAAGGGCTTGGCTATTGTATGCCACCGTGATAGCTGTTTCTAAAATAGAAAGAACAAAAAGGCAAACTTGTTTATTTTAGGAAAAAGTTAACTGATCCTTAATAATGACGTAAATCTAACAACACTATTACTATTTATTAAAAGGGTTTGTGGTATCATAATCAATCATTATAATAATAGAGCAGAGTTCCACAAATTATAAAACTACCTCATGTGTAAAATTATTTTCATCCTAATTTTATAGATGAAGAAACTAAAGCTTAGAGAATTTAAGTAATTTATCAATTCCCATTTGTCATAAAAATAGTAAGTCAAGACTCAAATTGCAGGGTTCTTCAACTTTAAAAAAAACTTCTAATCGGGGGCCACTGATAGCTCAGTGGCATAAGCGCCTGCCTGGCAAGCGCAAGATCCTGAATTCGACTCCCAGTACCCACATACAAAAAAAGGACCAGTGATATCGCTCAGTGGAACAGGCACCTGCTGGCGCGCGAGGTCCTGAGGTCGACCCCCGGTACCCACAAAAAAAAAAAAACTTCTAATCATTCATCATGCTATGCAAAGAAATCTGAGACAAAAATGCCTAGAAAATTCTGAAATGACCTTAATACCTGGTCAACTGCTACTCTAGTTTTGTGAGTGACAATGAACATCTGTCCAAATAACTAAAACTTTTGGTAGCTTCTTGTTGTTTTTTCCTGTTGGATCCATAAGAAGAAGAATTTTTATTTTATATTTTTCCTTTGATTAAGCTAGGATCAGCGGTGCATGCCTGTAATCCCAGTACTCTGTGAGGCTAAGGTAAAAGCATCTCAAGTTTGAGCCCAGCCTGTGCAACTTAGCAAGGTCCTATCTCTAAAAAAAGAAGGGGGGATGGGTGTGGAGCTCAGTGTGAAGGTCCTAGGTTCAATCCCCAGCACCTCAAAACAAAAAAGAGTGAAGAAAGCACTGGGACAAGCACCAAGCTGGTTATTGTTTGCTATCGAGCTCTTTGGGAGGAAGCTCTGGTCTGTACATTTGGCCACTTCCCATGATGTGATGATTCCTGCATGGTCACAGGCACTGAGCAACGTGATGTCACTGAATAACACGTCAGGAAGATCGGCTCTCCTAGGCCGGTAGGAACTGGCCCAGCAAACCACTGCCTTCCATTACTAAATGGAACCAATCACAGCCTCCTGATAACACGTTGTATGGATAAATATGTCAATGACAGAACTGCACAAATCACAAGTGTGGGATTCATCTGGTAAGGACTAAAAATGGAGAAATGGTCTGACTCCCAACTGAAGTCATGAAGGAATCTGAGCTTTCCTAAGGGAACTAACACCAGGACTGCCCATTTCAGGGTTTTAACTTAGGAAAGCAATGGCCAGGGAGAAGAGGTGAGGAGCCCGCCATGCGGCCTCCATTTGCCCTCTCCGGCTCCTTTGTTTTCTCCCCTCGAGTCCTCCAATCTCATTCCCACTACCACCGCCTTAATGGCCCTGTGAGGAGTTAGTTGCTTCTTGTTCAACACTGTTGGTTTCCCTTAGCAGAATTCAAAAGTCCCAAATCCTTTCATTCAATGCCGAGAGAGAGTGGGAAGCGCTCTGAGTTTTGATCCTTCTGTAGCTGGCTTGGTCCCAAGGTTTGCAGACTTTGTCCTGCTGGGTGCTTTGTCTGTGACACCTGTCCCCAAGCCCCAAAGAGCTGGTACAGCTGGACAGACCCCCTGCTTCCTCTCAGCTAACTCCCAGCCCTTTTCCACAAAGAAGCCATCAAGTTACATCGCCACCTGGGGCTGATTGAACCATCACGCATCCTCACCCCACTCAGGATGAAGCATGGGCTCTGAGCATTAGGTTCCCGCCTGAAATCACTGTGTGCTTTCTTTCCTTGGACCATTTTCTGACCCAACCATGACTCAGTCGCACAGGGCATCTCACCTGTGCACATCTCCCTTAAGGGTTCGCCAAATTTTCATAAAAATATGCAATTGTCAAAGGATTCTAATATTGAGAACCACCCAGAACAAAGGTGGTGGTGTCCATCACCCTCCAGATCAGCCAAGGCCCACACCACCTGGCACTGTAGCACCTCAACGCCTTTGCCAGCACACCCACAATTTCAGAAACTAGAGCACTGCCATTATTCCACATTTGGGAAAGAGAAGTCCTGCCTCAGGTGTTGAAAAAAATCTGCTTTGCTTTCCTTGAGAATCAAACTTATTTACTCAAATCAATACACCTTCAAGTGGCCTCTGGGCAGGCAGACACACACAAACACACACACACACATGCCCTAAAAGTCTTGCTGATGCTAACACCACTTTTAGAAATTCACTTTGACAATTGCCTTGAAATCAAACTTAGAGTTCACTGAAGGTTGTTGGTGTCATTATATATATTTTTTTCACCCTGCATACTGGCCTTGGATCTTGACAATAGTCCACATTTTTATCATTGCCTAGGACATTCAGAAGAGATACTGCAGGCAACAGTATCCCCCCCCTATATGCAGCTCTCCACACCACCTCCATCCCACACAGCCCCCAATACTTTTCTAAGACTGCTCAAAGCTCTTTTCACATGTGAAGCTTCTATTATTATTCATTGTTATCCAATTTTTTTGTGAAATGGCAGGAGATTGAAAGGTGACTCAGTGTGGCCCTAGAACTCATTGGGACCTCCCAGGAGAGGCTGTCAAGGCCACAATGTCAGAGACCAGGAGGGAGCTCAAGGAGACACCACATCCGTTCTCCAGCCATCTCTGCGCGTCTTTCCTCGATCAGAGGTTCGCAAGCTGAGAGACCCCACCGGGTCGCAGTCACCGTGCTCTGACTCCTCTTCAGATGTGCCAGGCACTGTCCAGGGTACGCCACCCACGCCTCCCAATGTGGCTTACCTGCATGGCTGGCTTCAATTCCTTTACGGCTCTTCTTCAACACCATTCTGCACTCCGCCATCTTATTTAAAATGCTCATCCCACTTCCTCTATTGTTATATGAAATCCTGCTCTATTTTTTCCTCCCTATAATTCTCACTTTCTAATACAAAACTATAGAATTCACTTGTTTACTATTTACCTTTCCCCATCTGAAGATAAGTCCCTAGAAGGAAGGGATTTTTGTCCCTTCTGTTGATTAAATATCCAAAGTGTTTAGGATACAGGTTAGCACATACTTGGCACTCAAAAATATCTATCAAAGAAGTGAACGCCTCGGAGACCACCTTGTCCTGCCTGTCATGCCCCCTCCCGACTGTGCAAACGATCTGCTCGGTGGATGCTGACAAGTTCTTGGCTTGACCACTCAGTACCCTCCTTCCCATTCCAGGGACATGGAGATGGTGGCCTAAAGCACAGGTGTCACCATGAGCATATGCACAGGACTTTTTAAATCTTGTCCTTTCTTCCAGAACCACGCACACTTATTCTCCACAGCATCATGAGCAAATGCAAAGAAAGTCAGCGAGCAGGGAGTGTGGGGGAGAGGCTCATGGGATGAGGGTGTGGAGCAGGCATGCAGGTCAGAGAACCTGCAGGTGACACAAGTCAGCGAGGACATGCCACCGTGCAGCCCCTCTGCTGCACCACCTGGGTGACGGGAGATCCTCCTGTCAATTATCAGGCCTCGCTGAGCCAGCAAAAATAAGCACATCCAAAGCTCAGTCTTCGCATGAGTTTTCACCATGTGATTTTTCTCCCTCTATATGCAAAGCTGCAGAGATGCCTGGGCCGCTCACCCCCTCCCGGCTCCCTGAGGAGCGCTCAGCAGAAGTGAACTTTTCAAGCCACACCTCTCTCCGCGAGCAGCTTTCATGAAGATCACAAACGCATACACCCCAAATTCTGCTTTGGGAGTAGTATTACCCTTGAAGTCTCCCTAGTCTTACAGGATATTCTAACAGCAGGCTTGCCTTCCTAGAAAATCCAGTGAGATCTGCCAAAATGAGCTACCAGAGATAATGAGTTTATCAAGGAGGTAGAAAGCAAGATCAGTGTGCAAATCAACTGTATTTCTATATACTAGCAACATTCAATTGGAAATTGAATTTTTTTAAATAAAAGGATGTTTACACTAAACTTTAGAACAGATAGATGCTTTGTATATATCTCACATATATGAACAACTGATCATTGGAAAAATGCAAAAGCAATTCAGTGGGCAAAGGACAATAATTAAAAAGGATGTTTATACTAACAACAAAGTAAATGAAACTCATAAACGTCATGAAATATGTGTATGAAATTTATAAAAATTGCAGTGAAAAAATCAAATCAAATTTAAATAAACGGTGAGTATATTATACCCATGAGTTGGAAGGCTTGATATCGCTACAATGTCAATTTACCCCCAAATTGATCTGTCAGGGTCCAGTGAAATCCATATCAAAATCCCAGGGGGGCCAGGTGTGGTGGCACACACCTGTAATCCCAGCAGTCTGTAGGGTGAGGCAAGAGGATTGCCATGAGTGTGAGGCCAGCATAGGCTACAAAGTGAGCTCAAGCCCAGCCTGAACTGCATAGCGAAACCCTGTCTCAAAAAGACCAAAAAAAAAAAAAAAAAAAGAAAAGAAAAAAATCCCAGGGGCTTTTTTGTAGAAGCTGGCAATCTGGTTCTAAACTGTATCAGGAAATGATGTAAATGATCTGGAAGAGCTGAAGCAACTTTGAAAAACAAGAACAGAGCTAGAAGACTATCGCCATCTAATTTTAAGCCTTGTTGAAACCACAGTGATCAAAACAGTGTAGTTCCAGAAGCCACAGAAACAAAGAGGTCACCGGAACAGACAGGTGCTCTGTATGTATCTCATGTGTGTGCACTGATTTTTGGAAAAAGTGCAACAGCAATTTCATGGGCAAAGGATAGTATTTTCAACAAATGGTGCTGGGGCCATTGGCTATTCATATACAAAAAATAAGCAAACACTATCTGAAAGTAACTCAAATGGCCAAAGAACCATATAGTAGTAAAACTATAAAATGTCTAGGAAAAGGCACATGTGAAAATCCTCATGACCTTGGGTTAGGCAAAGAACATACAATGCCGAAGTATGATTCATAAAAGAACATAATATCATAATTTGGACTTTACTAAAAATTTAAAACTTCCACTTTTTGAAAGACACCAATTAGACAATGAGGAAAATCTGGAGATTTGGAGAAATTAGAGAAAACAATTTTCTCTGATTGGAGAAAAAAATGCAAACCTTGTTTTTTAAAGAACTAGTATTCAAAAAGCAAACTTCTGGGCCAGCACTATAGCTCAGCGGCACAGCACCTGCCTGGCAAGTGCAAGGTCCTGAGTTTGATTTCTGGTACCAAAAAAAAAAAAAATCAAACTTCTAAATTTTTTTTAAAAAACAGGCAAAATCTTAAATATGCATTTCACCAAAGAAAACACGTGGGTGGCAAATAAGAACATGAACATGCCAACATCATTAGTCACTAAGTGGATATAAGAAAAAAACAATGTAATACCACTATGTGCATTTTAAAATGCATCAAATTAAAAAGACTGACCATACTAAGTATTGGTGAGGATGCAGAGGAACTGAGAGGAATATAAAATGGTACAAGCACTTTGGAAAACAACATGATAGTTTCTAAAGTTAAGCATTCGTCAACAATATGATCTAGCCATTCTGTTTCTAGGTATTTACCTAGGAGAAGTAAAACCATATGTCCACAGCTGCTAGCATGTTTGTAGCAAAATTTATGGCCAATGTCTGGAAGCAGCCCAAATGTCTATCAACAGACAGATGGATAAACACGTTGTGACATATTGATACAATAAAAACAAAAGAAGTGTTGATACATGCCATAACAAGAAGGAATCTAATAATTATTTCAAGTGAAAGAAGACAGACCAAAAAAGATATGTATTATATTTATACAAAATTCTAGAAAATGCAAACGAATCTATAATGACAGACAACAGATCAGTGGTTGCCTAGCAAGGGGAAGATTCAGAGAAGGGTGGGAGGGAGATTATAAAGAGACAGTAGGAATCTTTAGGGGGTAAGGGATATGTTTATTATTTTTATTGTAGTCATGGCTTCACAGATACAGACATATGCCAAAACTTATCAAGTTGTACACCTTAAATATGAATAATTCATTTTATTAATTATACTTCTATAAAACTTATTCATTTCAAAAGGAAAGCACCAACAACGTGTGTTCTAATAAGATCTCAGATCCCTGAGAAAGAGATTCCTTAAGCTTTATCATGTACACCTCCCTGAGAAATGAGAAATGGCCCTTAAGGACAGACGTCACAACTTTTCCAAAATTGGCCCAGTGGCACACTTGTTAGACAACCTGGAACTCTGACAGAAGAACTGACAAAAGTGTGTAATACTGAATCTACTCAGGGACATTTCCTTTTTACTCAAAGGTGACACTCAAGCCCACATAGAAGGATATGGCGAGTAGTACCTGGCTTGGAGAAATATTTTTCACTGTTTGTGCCCCTTAACATTTTATTTCTCTCCTCTTTCCACTTAGGTCCCTAAAACAAGAGGTACTAAGTTCCAGAAGCAACAGAACTGTTTCCTGAGTCCACACAGATCCCATTAACCTCTCCAGACTTCTTCGAGGCCAGGAGAAAGAACACCCTGGGGAGCGGTCTTGTGCCTGAGCCTGGCCTGTTGTGGGGAAAAGGTCCCATTTGGCGCCACTGTGACCATTAACCGTGATGTGTCAACTGGATTAAGAAACACCTAGCAGGGCCGGTGAGATGGCTCAGCGGCTTAAGCGCCTGCCTGGCAAGCGCGAGGGCCCGAGTTCGACTCCCAGAACCCACATACGAAAAAGGGGCCGGTGATATCGCTCAGCGGCACGGGCGCCTGCTGGCGCGCGAGGTCCTGAGGTCGACCCCCGGTACCCACAAAAAAAAAAAGAAAGAAAGAAACACCTAGCAGACTGGGGAAGCACACTTCCAGTGTTCTGTGATGTGTTTCCGGAGAAGATTGGCGCGTAGGCCAGCAAACTGGAGGGTGGGGGCACCAACCTGGATTGTTGGTGGCACAAACCATTAAGTTCGTAGCCTGGATGGAATAAAAGGGAAAGAAGAAAAAGGAAGTTAGTATGCTTTTTGGAGCATTCCATTCTACTCAAGTGGGCATGTCTTTGCGGCTGTCACATGTGGATATCAGCCTTCCAACACAGACTCATATCAGCAACTCTCCAGGGAGCTTCTAGGCCTCATGCTGTTTTCTTATTCCCTCTTGTTTTGTGACTTCCGGTTCTTAGGCTGAGCAGCTGCGGGACCCTCTGGCTCTCCAGTGCAGAAGGCCACTGTGGACTCTCCTGCACTGATCCTGTAGACTACCTAAATCCCCTTCTAATGCATCCCCTTGCATCATTATATACATATCCCATCAACTCTGTTCCTCTAGAGAACCCTAGTCAACACCTTAATGAACCTTCAAAGAGCACTTTTGGTCCCCATGAAGAAGTTCCTGGTTTGCAGAAGTTCAACTACACAATCCATGTCGACCAGGCAAGTGCTACTGCTCAGCCGCAGACAAAACTCAAGAGCTGCTGGGAATAGAAACGGGTCATAGCCTCATGTTTTCAAAAACACATTTGCAGAGCCCCTGCCTCATGAGCTTGCTAATGCGTGACACCCGCCACCGCTGGGTACCCAAAATTCACAAGTGTCCCGCTCAACCAGGAGTGGTGGGGAAACCAAGGACGGACACGGTACCTGTCTGTGCTCTCTTCACCCAGAAGGTGAGAGTTTTTGGCAGAGTCGGATTTCTGGAGAGGGATCATCCATCAGCCAGGGGAGGCCATTTCAGACCCTGCTTCCTGGCAGATAGTTCCCTGCTTCCAACTCCTGAGAAGCAGAAGGCGAGCTCCAGCGTGCAGTGGGAGCTGGCAACGTGGCCAGCAGCGCCTGGGCCACCCTCACTCCTCTCCCTGGCCTCCCTGCACTGGAGAGAGAGGAAACAGACCTGGTGCTGAGGTGCCCTCAGAACTCCACCCACTTTCCCCACAGAGGACTATAGTTCACTGATAATGCAGCTTTGAAGTGCCTGGCCCCGGGCCAGCAACCCTGGGAAGTGTCTTTGGAGAATATCTGTTTTAGATTACGTCCGAGTGTAGGAAGCCACTTGTGCTAACTTTAGCCTTCCTCTGCCTTCAGAACGAGGAGCTGAGGCTGACTCATCTCAAGCCTGCTCTGGCTCAGTCCTAAATGGCAGGCCCCTGGGGTCGGGGTGGTTATATTTGGGATTTTTTTCTTCTCCTGTGCTGCATCCCAATCCTACATGCATTCCTCTCCACATTTCTTCACTCCACGTGTTCTGCTCTTAATTCTCACATCATGAGACACATTCTATATTGCTTTTTGCAACATTTATTCAGGTCTTTCGGTAGTGGAAACCTAAGTCTACCTGATAATTAGCTGCCCTTCTGAAGCAACTCATTATAATCCCACTTTGGTTATGTGTCTGATCAAATGATGCACCCCAAGAACAGACCGAGGCATCTCTCTCATAACTATAGAGGGATTTTACCACTGAGGCAGTTGATTTTGCTAAAATACATGCTGCTCAACCTATCAACCCATCCAACTTGACACAAGCTCGGTTGCTTCTCTCTGGAGCGGCTTCCTGGCTGACAAAGTGGCACAGCCTGAACCTTTGCCACCTTGCTCAGCACCTTCCAGCCTGCAGTCCTCCACCCATGAATCCCACCGGACCCGCAGCCTGCGGAGCACGGCCACAGTGAATAAGTGGTTGAGGTTAGCTTATGTAAGCGTCAAAGACTCGGGCTGCTTCAGGAGACTTCTCTCAGTTCTTCTGGGCTGGACAGCCAGCTGGAGATGTGCAGTTGGGTTTGACTGTGAGCTAAACCATCATTCCTGGCACCATCCGAATGGGGATGTCAGGAAAACATCCTTGGTTGAACTCCAAGACAGGACTCCTCAGGAGAGCTCACTGCCAAGGCGGGGCAGAGAAAAGGGTGGCCCATTAAAGCACACGACAGCCTGGGATGACCTGAGAGTCTCAAATCTCCCAGCGTGGCCTTGGTGAGGCATAAAGTCAGGTGGGCAGCTGCTCCCTCCTCACCTGCTGAGCAGTGGGTAAGGAAGTTAAGAGATCCCTGAGCCAGCACCGTGAGCCTCAGAGGGTTCCACACCTGAGATAGACTAACCTTGGACACAAGAAGATAGGCACAAAAAGCGTCTCTGCTGAACACATATGGACTTTCTCTCTTGTCACTATCCCCTCACTAATCCAGTGCAGCAACTGCTGACAGCATTTACAGTGAATCAGGTATCATGCACGATCTAAAGGTGAATGTCCACTGGAGAATAAGCACGGGCCACAGGCAAATACGACATCATTTTACATAAGGGCCTTAAGCAGCCTTGGATTTTGGACCCTTGGAGTCCTAGACCCCATCCCCCAGTTACAGGTCATAGGACAGCTGGTGGCTGCTGCCACTGTGGGACAGGAGTCAACAGACAGACAGAGGGAGGACCTGAGATGGTGGCTGCTGACTGCTCCCGATGGCCGGCAACCTTGGGTGGCTCCGCAGCCAAGCTCTTCAGCGCCCTTCTCTCCTATGCCGGAATGCACACGATGGTAAGCTTTATACGGATGCTGCCAGACTCTGTCACCACTGCACGGGAACCTCTGCTGCTCTGTCCCACCTGAGAAACTAATGGATTCTGTTGCGCTCCTTCCACTCCACCCCGTTCCATAGGGCTTTAAACTGCTGTTGTCTCTGCCCATGGAGAAAGCCAACCTTCAGCCAGCTCCACACACCGAGACCCGGCGCAGCCCCTTCCCAGCCTCCTCCCCTGCCTCACCCACCCCACTGAAACTCTGGCCAACTCGATTGCTGCAGCGGAGGTCATCAGTGTCAATGGTCCTGACCACCACTGGCCCAGCCAGGCCCGGGTGCACTGCACCCACATGCAGTAGAAGACACGGGAAATTCCACACACATGTAGGAGCCCAAGGGCCAGAGACCCGTGGCCAGAATCTGACGGTGGTCCCTGCTCATCACTGTGCACGAACCTACAGTGCAACGGACATCAGAGTGCCCAGCGTCTGATCCTGACTTACGAGTTTTCTCAGACAGATCCTGCACCAGCATGTGGGGAGGGGCAGGTGCCTTCTGATCATTCACCTGTGTGCTCGACAAGGGTGATTCATTCATTCATTCATTCACTCATGAGTCAGCAGATATTCCCCGGAAAGAAGAATAGTAAATACTTCCATGTACTTTTCCGCGTCAAGTACTCACCTATGGGTTTTACCGTAATTGACCTACTTCATCCTCATACTCCTTGGCAAGGTGGGCACTAGCATCCCTGATGCATGTGTGAGGAGCTGAGGCCTGGATCCTGAGTCCATGCTCTTCCACCGAGAGCCCACTGTGTGCTCAGCGTGGGACAGGGCACAGTAGCTCAGTGGTAGAAAATAGGCCTGATGCTTGCCCCGTGGACCATCCTGTCTAGTAGATGAAATGCATTAAAGATCACTCCTGATTAATAAACACAGGGAAAGCACTGCAAATGGGAAGAAGGGAATTATATAAGAATTTATAACAGGAGAATATTAAGAATTGCTTTCCTAGGAAAGTGGCCTTTAAACTTTTCTGCAGGCTTCAAAAATATGGGCTCTGCCCTCAGGGACACAGAGAAATCCTAAAGCTCCAGGACTCCTTGATTGCTTCTTAAACCTACCCCCATGGTATAAGGGCACCACATACCAAATTTTGCCTAATACCTGTAGAGAACAATCCTGTTCCATGACCTCAAGAGATGCACAGCATAGTTGGGGAAATAAGATTTGTGTTCCTTAATTGACCCTTATCCAAAACAAAGACACAAATAATATCAAAACAGTAGATAACACTGAATGCTTACTATAGCCCAAGAGCTCTGTAGACATCTTCCTATTTAAACATCACAAAATCCTTTAGGATACATCCTTCTATTGTCTGTTTTTTGCAGTTAAATAAGCTCAAATTGAGAGAGGTTAAGACACTTCACCAAGGTAACACAACTCCTAACTTGAAAAGCTGCAGTTAGAACCTGGGCAACTCCAGGACACCTACCTACTATGGTTTTAAGGCTGTCAAACTCCAATCCCTCCAGCAGACCAGACAAGGAATCTTAATCAGAGAAACAAAGCTGCGATCATCGGGTTTGCTCCAACCAATAGTTTCACTGCCGAACAGGCTCCCTGTGGCACTGACGTTTGCTGATTTTTAAAGAAAAGCTACAAGTCTTGATTTCCTATGAAATCTAGTGGATTTTCTAAGTAGACAACAATTTTTTTTAATGTGTGAATGATATGAAAGAGCTATCAAATGCATCCTGAAAACCATATCCAGCTTTCTGCCTACCAGTTCAGTTCCGCACTATGCCATACTGCTCTCAGCCTAGGTGGAGCACACAAACTCCTGGGGAAAACAGAAACATAAGCGAGAGCCAACTGTTCTCTTCCACAGGATGAGTGGAATCACTGATACAGGCGCTGCACCTCAGAAAGATGGGTTACAGGCATATGAGGCAGAAATGTGCAGAGAAAGCTTCGCAAACACAGGCTTTGGAGTCTTTGAGTTGGGAGCTGGTGAACAGCAATCCAGACAGAGAAGAAAATACATAGGAAAGCTCGAGGAGTGAGGAAGACCAGTGTTCTCAGGGAACAACAGTAGCTTGAGGTCTTCACTGCTCTCAGAGAGCTTGTGGAAGGGTAGTGAATGGCTACGGGGGTCCAGTAGGTAGGGCAAGATTTCAGAGGATTCTGTGCACTCTGTTGAGATGGTAGCACTTGATCTGTTGACCCGAATGCATGAATGAGTAACACATCAGCTAGGCACTTCACCAAGATTGCTCTGGTTAAAAAACAGCAACTCGGGGCCATCAAAAAATAATTGCAGCACTTAAGAGGAATGTCAAAAGCCTGGACTGCCCATAGAAAAGGAAAAGTTACAGATGTGATCGGGAAAGAGAGTCAGAAGAGGCAAGTGGTAAATTGCATATGGCAGCAAGAGAGAAGAGAGTGGGCCTCAATTATCTGACCTAAGAGTTTGGCTTCTCTCTATATGGAAACTCACATGCAGTGTAAGACAGCACGTTACAAGCAAATCCTAAAATAAACTTCAATAGCAACAGCGAAGTTTATTAGCTCTAAATAAATAGTTCAAGACTGGATGACTTTATTAGGGATCTATTTATAATCTAAACTCCAAAGATTCTCCACAAAGTAAGGAAATTGGAGGCAGATTACAATAAAAACTCCAAACATACACTCAGCAAATACTACAAACAAAACCAGAAAGATGAAAATAATCTAGAATTAAAGAAGACAGGTAATAAAAAATGCAAAGACAATGATTGCTCCCCACAAATGTTAAATTAAGCCAACGATCCCTGGCAGCTGAGGCAAAGGACTCTGTAAGAAGAGGCCAGCAGCTGTGTCATGGGACCTGACAACCCCTCTTAGTCTGTGGGACCGGAACCCAGGGTTTAAATGCTCTAGGCCTAAGTTCCCTCTTGCGGAAAATGAAGAAAACCACCTCTTTCCCGGAGATGTGTAAAGCACCATGCTCAGCACAGGCCTTCAAGAGAACATGACCATTCTGCACAAGATGAGCCTTCCGCTGACACTCAGCTCTCCAGGGAACTGATGCTTCATCAGCATGCAGAAAGATCAAAGAATGGACAATTTTACAAGCACTGATGCGCCCAAGCAGGTGGCAAAATGGACAGTGGCTCTGTAAGCCAAGAACAAGAGGCCACGTAATATGGGAACTCTCGTCGCTTTCAGGGAGGTCTGCATATCTATTTCCAGTTGAGTGGAGCCAAAAGCTTGCAAACCCCTCCAAATGAAGTCTGGCTCATCCCCAGTTTGGGTTTCAGTGATAATGTCAGTACAGCACCGGGCAGTGCCACCAGCCCTAGGCCCCTGCGGGAAAGGCAGGGGTGGGGACCAGTAACAACACTTCCCCCTGAAGCCTCTTCCTATGTGGTGAAACTCTCTCCACAGCAGAACTAGGTCCAGGAGAGTGGATCAGGACGGTCATGCAGATGCTGGTCTTTCAAGACCCTCCCTGCTCAGCAGCTTTACTGCTTTTTTAGTCTAGTTACCTCATAAGCTCATAGACCCATATGTTTTGGTGGAGATGACCTTAGAAGACACCTAACCAAACCTCCCATCCAATTCTGAACTCACTCTTCCAGGTCCCTCTGGGTCCTTGTTGACCACTGCATACATACTGTCAGTGGAACAAGGCTTGCTACCAGGTATCCACTCCAGAATTGTGAAAATCTTTAAAAGTTTAAGATCTCCATGGAATGACTCGAGCTTCTGACACAGTGGTACCTTAGCTCATGAGCTCAATTCTCTCCATGACTCTAGCTGCAAACCAAACTGGATGAGAGCTGAATCAAATTTTGCCATGAGGTCAACATTGAACTCAACTATTGAATTTGATTCAGTTCTCATCCAACTTCGTTTGCAACCAGAATCCTGGAAAGAATCAAGTTTGTGAACCACACTGTACTTTCCTATCAGTGGTTACAATAAATAAATTAATGGCAGAGTCAAGTCCTCCCCCTACTAGCTGACTCATCATACTAGTTGAATATCTATTATGAACCATGCATCTCATTATACATGGTGGGGAATGCAAATGTGAAAATAAGTCCTCTATTCTCTGGAATTTGTAAACAAGAAAACTGGGGGAATAAATTGAGATGCAGCTCTCTGTTTTCTGTTTTAGTTTTCAGCTTTCTGTTTCAACCACAAAGTAATGCAAGATAAAACATAAAAAGCAAAAGCCAGTGTTGCAGAATATGCCCCCCTCACCAGTATGCTTCAGTTGCTCAGGTGACAGTTCCTGTCGCAGTTTCAGTTGCTTCTGTTTCCTAGAAATGGCTGGTCACCATGATGCGTAGCTGGTCACCATGATGCGTAGCTGGTCACTGTGATGCATATTATAGGAACAAATCAAAGACAGCCAAGTACTCTACCTCTGTACCTTCCCTTTGCAACCCCATAAAAACCTCCCTCCCTGGGCCTTTGAGGCCTGACAATTTGAGAGACAATTGTCAGTGCCCATCCAACGTTAAATAAATCTGCCTCCAAATCCTGGGTGCCTTTTTGGTGTTTGTTTGCCATAGCATCTGGTGCATCAACCAGGAAGACCAATTGTTCTGACTTACTTGATCACTGATTGTGGCCCTTATGGATGGAGCAAGGACTTCTCCAGGTCCCAACAGGAAGGCACACCCTCGAGATTTCTCAAATCCCCTCAGAGGTCTGAAGGAGGATTCTTAGCTCTCCGTTGAGCAGCTCACATCAGACTCGAAAGGAGGAGGACACAGTCTGGTCTGGTCATCAGATAAGGTAAGACCCCTGGGGACACCCCAGTTAGTCTGTCTGTCAGTCCTGCTCAGCTCAAGCAGAAGGAGGGTCTGATCAACTCTCATTAGTCAGGACCACCCTTGAGGGAAGGGGGCTGGAACGTTTAACCTCTGAGTGCCTGCAGAATGAATGTGTGAGTGAGTGAAATGGGCAGTGTGAGCAATAGGCTGTTCCATCTGTACACCAAGACACACTTTTTGGACTGTTACTCAATTGCCACAAGAGTTTGGGAACTCTGCCACTATTTTCAGGGAGGCTCTAGCAACAGATTTGACCAAGGAACCAGCACCTTTTCTTTGGGACAGCCTGTTTCTCTGTACCTTCCAGCTCCACAATACCATCATGGTCCCCTGGGCCCTGAAAGTGGGCCATTGGCCACCTGCCTCTGATTGTGAAACTCCATCCTAGGGAAACCCCCACCTGCGTCAAACAGTATCCCATGTCACGAAAGACTCAACTAGAAATTCAACCACACATCCAGAGGTTTCAAAACCTCAAAATACACATAGACTGTCAAACTGCTAAAATACACCTCTCCTGCCTGTAGAGCCAGTTCAAGATCGCTGAGCTGCCAATACGGCCACAATTGCCCTCCATATACATTGCCTCAGCCTTCTGCCACCCACAGCCTGCTGGCACACCTGTTGGACCTAAAGAATGCCTTCTTCTGCCTTCCATTGGCTCCTGTCAACCAGCCGCTCTTTGCAAAGACCCAGGTTCTGAACTCAAAAGTCAACTTACCTGGACTCAACTTCCCAGAGGTCCAAAAACTTGTTTACCTTCTTTGGAAAAGCCCTCACAGCTGACCTCACTATTTTCCCAGCACAAAATATCACTGCACTTCTGATTAACGAACCCAAGCTGCCTGCTGGAAAGACACAAAATCTCTGCTGCAATTTCTGGCAGAAACTGGCTACAAGGTATCTTGTGGAAAGCCACAAATCTGCAAACAACATGTGCCTATGCTTACTCAGACTGTCAGCCTCTGGGAGTGCCCAGTGGCCCACCTGTGCAAACACTCAGATCTAGTAGCTAAGGGATGCCTCCTCCTTTTGCCTCTGCACTCTAACAGCCACTGCCCTTCTGATCAAAACACTGAAAAGCTCACCTTAGGCCAAGACCTAACTGTCCAGGTGCCACATACTGTACTGGACCTCCTGAATAAGTGAGGACCAATCATCCCATGTACCTGCCCACCAAGCTGAGCCCACCAGACCATGACTGCCTGGCAATGACTGATGAACTGTTCTCAAGCCAACCAGACTTAAAAATAAACCCCCGATAGATGCTGAGTACAACCTGTTTATGGACGGAAGTAGCTTTGTTAGGAATGGAGTCCGACAGGATAGATATGCTGTGGTCACCTTGGACAAAGCTATTTTGGCCAAAGCTCTCCTGTAGGGATGTTCTACACAGCAAACTGCTTCCTGCTGTTGTTTGGAAAACTGCCACCAACTACACCAGACCTGCACTCAAAATAATCTGGTCCAGAGGCCTAAGCCCCTCCAGGGACCTGATTGAATGAAACATCAACCCCAGCCAGAAAAACTTTACTTGGTACTCCCGGAAGATCCATCTTAATCAGAGCCAGGCCTGCCCCCTATGTTCTGTAAGCTCAAGCTGCTGTACTAGCACCGTACCCCAGCAGCCAGCTCAGTCTTCGGCATCTGTGTCACCGGCCCTGACCCTCCCCTCTTTGACAGATAGACTTCACAGTAGTAAAGCCTTATAAGGGCTACAGATATCTGTTGGTGCTTACATGCACCTACTCAGGCTGGCCCAAGACATTCCCTACCCGCACTGAAAAGACAACAGAAGTTTGTAGGGTCCTGCTATGAGAAATCACTCCTAGATATGGCCTACCCTTAATTATTGGAAGCAATAATGGGTCTGCATTTATAGCAGATTAAATAACAACTACAAACAGGGCCGGGGATATAGTTCAGCAGCACAGAGCCTTCCTGGCAAGTGTGAAGTCCTGAATTCGATTCCTGGTTCCCAAAAGAAAAAAAAAAAAACTACATACAACATATAGACCACAAAGCTCTAAAAGAGTTTTTAAAAAAACCTACAGGAACAGCTTGTAATTGGCTCCATAATACCTATAGACACCCCTTCACACACATATGACCCAGGTGCATACTAACTACCTCTACAAGTTTCAAAAATCCAGCCTTAGATTCACCATTCCAGAGTTAAAAATAAAAACCATCCAGATGATTGCTGGAGAATTTGCCTGGACCAGACAGCTCCTCTGGGGCTCACTCTGAAGAGACGATGCACTCAAAGCCCTTCTCTGGTCACTCTGGATGCTGACCAGTCCACACATGGTTGAAGCCCGAGGACACTGTTCACAGGATTGCTCTATACCTCAATGCCCCTTGATTTTTGTACCTTTTCAGGCTGCTTACCACAGTCCTTGCTTTCATTTCAGTTTGTGGATGCATTTGTTTGCTCCCCACTGTCTTGCTAGCTGTGGTTTAGAATAGAATACAACCACTTATTCTACAAATGACCAAGATTTGATGAGTGTCCAAGGTGCATTGGACATGCTCCAGGGTCAAACTGACTCCCTTACCAGAGTAAAGTTAAAATATGTCTCTTCTTAAAAGAAACTTAGGGAGAGACCCTATAATAGGAAAAAACTTTCCAACGTTGGGGACCTCGGCTAGGGCCCATCCTAGGACCACTGACAACCCTAATGTTACTGCTTCTAGTTGGGCCTTGTCTCAGAAAATCATATATAACATGCCCAACAAAGATTTGCTGGGGAAACTAAAAGAAGGGGGAAATGTAGCAGAAAATGCTCCCCCCAGCCAGTATACTTCAGTTGTCCAGGTGACAGTTCCTGTTGCAGTTCTGGTTGCTTCTGTTTCCTAGAAACAACTCATCACTGTAATGCATAGCTGGTCACTACGATGCATATTATAGGAACCAATCAAAGACAGCCAAGTACTCTACCTCTGTACCCCTATTTTGCAACCCCATAAAAACCTCCCTCCCTGGGCCTTCGAGGCCTGACATTTTAAGGGACACTTGATTCCCTGTCAGTGCCCATCCAACGTTAAATAAATCTGCCTCCAAATCCTGGGTGTCATTTCAGTGTTTCTGGTGCCATAGCACCAGAAGATCTAAGACCAGATCAAAAACACCTTCATGGGTCGGAAAAGACACACAGGTGCAAAGGACCAAAGGAGCAAAGGAGCACCTAGGCTGTGGCCGCCTGGGACCCCCAGCCTTGAAGCAGAGTAACCGAGACTCAGTGCAAAGGTCAGAGCCTGGTGCCTTCCAGCCAATCCCAAGAGAGCCACACTTTTCTCTCCCTGCACAGAGAAGGAGCTGGGGCAGAGGAGTGCTCAACGATTTGAGAGGAAGCTGGAGCCCGAGAAGTGTACAGTTAAAACCCAGCCTTTTGACCAGATATTGAACCCAGCCACGCCCTGGTTCCATGACTGCATCTGCCTCACACCCAGCCTCAGGGAAGCAGGAATCCAAACCCTCTATTGACGGCTGGGGTGGGGTGCTTCTTTGTTGGGGGGGTAATTCATTAAAATAAAAACCTCAAGTAACAGAATAAAATGACTTAACTTAGACTTAACTATTAACATAGATGATCAGACAGTGAGTAGATTAAATATAAAAATTCAAAAGTAGAAAACTATGGTGGAGAAACTATAACCTTTTCCTAAATAACTCATGGAAAAGTCACAACCAAAGTTATAAAATTTGCAAAGCAAGACAAAAGTGCTGTATTTAAAAAGAAACTTCTGGGATATAGTCAAAGTCGTATCTATGAGAACTCAAAATATATTTATTTAAATAGAAAAGAAATAAAAGTAAAGCATTAAATGCCCAATTCATGAAGCTAGAAAAAGAGAAGAAAGCAATACGAGAAAAGAGACTGAATAACAGTGAATGAGGCAGTGGTTCTCAGCAAGGGACAGACCCCACCTCCCCCAGGGCAGACTCTGCACTGTGGGAGATCTTTGGACTGATGTGCCTTAGAGGTTGAGGCACTATCTGCCTCTAACAGGGAGAGGCCAGGGCGCTGCTCAAACCCTACAGTGCATGACACACCCCACTGCAAGGATGAGGTGTCTAAGCCTCAGGGCTGGTAGTGCTGAGTTGAGAGACATGACTTAGGGTGACTGGAAAGAAAATAGGGGGCCGGGGATACAGCTCAGCGGCACAGCACCTAGCAAGCACAAGGTCCTGAGTTTGATTCCCCATACCAAAAAAGAGAAAAGAAAATAATGCCTTTGACTCCATTCAGGAAGTTAGAAGAAAGAACGGTTTGAACATAAATACAGGACCTTGATTTTCAGCTACTCAAGCAAGCACAAGGTCCTGAGTTTGATTCCCCATACCAAAAAAGAGAAAAGAAAATAATGCCTTTGACTCCATTCAGGAAGTTAGAAGAAAGAACAGTTTGAACATAAATATAGGACCTTGATTTTCAGCTACTCACAAGGATACCAGTTGGAATGTGCGTCAACCAGTAATGCAAAGATTACGCAAACGTGCTAATCAGCTTGGTTGGTTACGGCATTATCTCGGGGAGACCTGGGGTCTGGGAACCACACCTGAACACAAAGCTGGGCTCGGAACTGGGCCCGGCCTTGTGCTGTGGGGATATTCTCGGCACAGACCAAATTTCTCATCTCTGGATTCCTCAACTCGTAACACTACAGTCACATGATCAGAGAGAGGGTGAAGTGAAGTATGTGTGAAAACCCCGACACAAGCCCAGGTGCTCTGTGGACTTTTCTTTTCTGTTTTTGAAATTAATGCTACACATTTGATTCACAAAGTGTGTTTATTGAGCGCCTAGGATGTGCCGGGCAGACTAGACTCCCCCAGGAGTGCGTGGAAAGGGCTGTCGGAGGAGCTCCGCTGCTGGATCGCGACTGGAGAAATTCTGCACTCACGTGAAGGGAGCTGAGCGGGGATGCAGTTCCCCAGAGGGTCACTCCGACACACCTTCCCAGCTTAGGTCAACCCCAGAGATTCTCCCCCAGCTCAGTGTCAGATGGCCATCACCGGAGCAGGGATGGGAGGGCGGGGGGAGGCTGAGTCCGAGCTTCATGGTGGTGGAGGAAGTAGAGCTTCATATGCCTGCCATCCTTCTGAACCTGAACATGTGCTACTCAACCCAAAAGTCATTCTTTGTTGTTGTTGTTTGTTTGTTTGTTTGTCTTGAGACAGGGTCTCGCAATGTAGCCCAGGCTGCCTTCAACTGTGCAGCCCAGGCTGGCCTTGAACTCATGGCAATTCTCTTGCCTCGGCCTCCCAAGTGCTGGGATCACAGACGTGCACCACCAGGCCTAGCCCAAAAGCCATTCTTGCATAATCCTAGACCCAGAACTATCTGGAAGTAGGAATTGTCCTGAATTGAATACAACTGTGAGAGCATAGTTACAACTGGTATTCTCCAGAGAAAATGAATAGCTGGGGTATTTTTTACTGGAAAATGAGTCACAAACTGGTGATCATGATTGACTGCACATCTCTTAACTGCCCGGCTTGTTTCATCACCTTCCTCCGCACTCATGGATCCTTGGGTTTGCAGCAGCCAGTAGACAGGGCAGAAGCAGGAGTCAAGGAGGCCTCACGGAGAAGAAGAGACTTAGGGAGCTGTGACACAGATAGAAACCATGGAGCCCCCCCAGTGTCACATGCACAATCTGCTCCTCCTTGGCCCTACCACCTCCCCCATGTCACCCGCTATCTGCAGGTCGCCACTTAGTCTCCTCAGGACTCTGCGACCTCTGGGGCGGGGGGGACGCCCTGCTCATCAGTCCCGGTGAGTGCTGAGTTCTCCACTCTGTAAAATGACGAAGTTGGAAAGACTTAAAGAGGCCACCCCCGCCGGCAGAGGGCTTTCAACACTGGGGATAAGACACAAGGACACACACGGAGGAACCGGTGGCCCTGGCCGGTCGGAGCTTTTCGAGCTAACACCTGGGCAGCTGAGCAAAAGTCCCTGCATGCTTTGCATCTTCCAGGTTCCTTCCGCGTGATGAGTCAGAAGCTTCCTGCCTCGGGGATTCGCAGCAGAACAATTCAAATCACTTAGAGTCAGCTAAGGAAAGAGAGCCACGGCCACGGCGCTACCAAGACACGTGAGGCTCCTCCTAGCACACGTCCTCTGAGCCTAAGCTAAAAGCCCAGCATGCCTTCTGCCTCTTCCTTCTCTCAGGAAGCATTTGCTTGAATGACTTGGGCTCATCTCTGAGTCAAACTCTGGATCTCAGCCAGTCTCATCTTTAATTCAGAGTGAGACCTACGCCCAGCCCTGGCACGCACCCTTGGGCTCCCACACCAAGACCCTGTTTGTCTTGGCTGGCCTACAGCAGTGGCTTAACAACTCCAAACCACCTGGTGTTCACGTCCGCATTGAGCCCCAATGACTGTCTCCCACGCTGACCAACGCAGGGCGAATCCTCCTTCCTGCCATGGGCATCTGCAGGTCAGCTGTCCCGTATCTGGCTCTTATTCCTGGCTGACACTGAATGTGCTGTGTAGTCTCATAAACTATAACCTCCCTGCACTCGAGCACCACAGCTAGGTAAGGAGCAACCACAGCTGCCTCTTCCTGATGCCAGTGTCGGCGTTTTACTTAATCAAGATTACAAATTGGCTAAGGACTACAGGTGACAAAGATGTCTATAAGACAATCATCTGTCCTTCCTCCTTAAAAGGCATCCCAACTTATGATAAATATGCCAACAGAGTATGTGCCATCATATTTAAAGTTGTACCTTCCAAAGGAAAATTAGTCCAGTCCTAGAGGTGATTATCAAAAATCGTTCATACATGTATTCACTCAACAAGCATTTGTTGAGCATCTAAAATATATTAGGAAGTGCATTAGATATAGAGGAGTAAAGGGGGAAAGCCCTTTACTTAATAGGAGCCACAGACATAAATAATTTACTACAATAAAATGTTAGAACTGCTATAATAGCTGCAGTATTCTCTGTCCACAGAGGAGATTTAGAGATGAAATGGGGTTTGGGTTTGGTCCTAGAGAAACAAAGAAGACAGGGCCAGGCTGGAGAGCAGGCACTATGGGCAGAAGCCCCAGCTTGGGCAAAGGCAGGTTCACCCCCCTGCGAACCCTAAGGAGCCCAAGGTGGCAGAGCTGGCTGGAGCCCAGAGGAGGTGGATGGCACTGGTGGGGGGGGGTCTCTCTGGAGAGTCGGCCTCAGCCAGATTGCATGGGTTCTTACATGGCAGAGCCAAGAGCTGTCACTGTACTCTCAGTGTAGTGGGCAGTCAGCAAATGCCTTTCAGCATATTGGGGCAGAGGACAGGAGAGAGAAGAAAATTGGCTCTGATGTTATGAGTAGCACAGATAAGAGCTGGTGGAGACACGGACCAGGTCAGGTGAGGGGAGAAAGGGAAGGTCAACATGGATAGTAGAACCTCTGGGATTCAGCAACCAGGAAGACCAAGAGAGGGCACAGCCAGGACACAGGAGGAGTTGAAAAGGCCTCCAGGGTGTCTTGGGCTACTGGGATGCCACTGGTTAAGCTGGGAGGCACAAGAGGTGGAGAAGGCTAAAGTAGGCATGATGGTAGGGAGTGGAGAAGTGGAGTCAGAGCCCTAGGCCTTTCAACATTCATAATGACATCAACCACATGATATTCCAAAAACTGTCTTTGCCAAGAACTGGAGTTCAGAGTAAACTAAAGAAAGAAGGAAGAAAGGAGAGGGAAAAAGAGAGGGGGAGGAAGGGAAGGAAAAGAAAAAGAAAGAAAAAAGGAAGAAAGTAAAAGGAGAAAAAGACTTATAAAAGACATACTGTGAGCTCCCCTTATTCTTTTTTCTTCCCTCCATCTGAGCCTTGCCCTACCTGTCTCTTCAAGTGTCCTGTCTCAGCAGTCCAAGTGAGCAGGCTCACTGAGGTGTCCCCAGACACTGTCACAAAACAGGGAGACAGAGGAGCAGTGTCTCAGTCACTTTTCTCATTGCTGAGACAAAATACCTGACACCCAAAGTTAGAGGAGAGGTTTATTTCAGCTCAGAGCTTGCAGAGGTTTCAGTCCATAGTCAGCTGGCTCCAAGGCAGGGTGGCATGGCAGAGGGACATCATGGAGGAGAAACAGTTCATGGTGGGCAGAAGGCAGGAGAGCAGCAAAGCAGCAAGTGGTGAAGCAGCAGCAGCAGCCTGCCTCTCCCTTCTATCCCTTCCAGGCTACCTGCCCTTTGGGTGGTGCCACTCACACCCAGGGTGGTCCTTCCCATTATCCATACCCAGGACAATGCCAAACCAATCAGTGGACTAGTTTAGTAACCACACACCCTAGATCCAGCCTCCTCTAAAAAGTCCCACCTATGACCACGTGAGGCTTTGGGGGGACACCTAGTCACAAGCCATAACAGGGAGTAAACAGGTGACGTTTGAATCCATAGCCCAAGTCACTGGAGGATGCACTGTTAACGCAAATCCACAGGGTGTTCTTGGGTCACAGACAGGACAGCATCGCAGCTGCGGGACCTGCCCTGGGCTGTCTTGAAGTGTGCCACCACTGGTCTCGATGGCTTTAGGACACCTGAAAGCTAAAACATCCTGGCACCTTTCAAACAGTGGCCTTAAATCAGGTTGTGCTTTTGTGTCTCCCTCCTGCCCTGGTTTAGTGCTTGTATCTGTTTCTCCTTTTGCCTGTTTCCTTGTATGTGTCTCAGTTAAAAATCCTTTTTGGTGCTTGTTCACCTCAGGCCCAGGATAGTCGAGGTAAACTGGGTCAGGACCTCAGTGTTTTGGGTCAAGTGATTGAAAACAAAAACAAAGAGAACAAGGCCTTCGGAGAGGGCAACTGTCACCGGAGGTCACAGCATCAGGACAACCCCTATGCGTGCATCTGTTTCTGAGCCTGGAATTGAACCAGTTTTATGCATGCTTCACCTTCGGGTTTAAAGTCACCTGAACTGGATAACATGCGAGGCATTAATAGTCAGACATCTGACTCGGTCCAGCCCTCTCTGGAATGCTCCCTTCATTAACTCCCAAGGACCTCGTGGTGTGTTTCTGTAAAGAAAAAGTACATCTTCCACAGAAGAGAAGCCCATAACATCTGCTTCGCATCTGCTTGATGAGAAGTGGACAGCCAGGTTCTGTGGGAGTCAGAGCTGGACCCTGGTATTGCAAGCACCTTACACTAGTGCAGTGATGGCGAACCTTTTGGAGCTTTCAATAACAAATAGCCTGCTGCAGCACACGTGCCTTAGGTTCGCCACCCCTGCACTAGAGTAAGGAAAGTGAACAAATCAAGCAACAGACAGACATTGGGTACACGGTTTATTCACACATCAGTTTACACAGCAAACCCTTACTCAGTGCGGCACGCACAAACAGGTAGAAGGTCCCCATCTGGGCATTCATTCAAATGAGACCAAATCGAGTCCAAGTCACTCACTGAGCAGTTCAGGTCTAATTCCAGGCAGCTGGGAAAGTATGCATTTCTACCGTAGGTGCTGAGGGATTTGCTCCCTTGAGCCTTGAGTACTGGCTTGTGAGCAAAGCCTAGCTGATCATTGGAGAAGATCACATCTAATTAGCAGCTCTACAATGCTTCTTTATATGTGGTTTTTGTGGCCAAATCCACCTGTCTTCTCTGTCACACTAGGTGTGGTAGCCAGGCCGTCTGTTCTTGGCTGTAACCAGCCAGCCTCTTTGAGCTCTGCTCTCTTAGAGTTCTTGGAATCCCTCACCTCAGCTGTAGTACACTATGATGTCATTTCATACTCGTTGTGACCGAAGCCATGCTCCTCACACCCGGCCAGCTGGGAGCCCAGTAATCTGTCCAGGTGACTGCAGAACTCTGCCTGCCTGTTTCTCCAGCCTCATCCCACATCACCTGCCCTCATGTCTTCTCCTTCCAGCCCACTGTGCTGCATTCAGTCCTGAAACCTGCTCCTGCCTCCTGTCCCTGGCCTTCCCACCAGTTCCGCTGCCCCAAGTACCTCCTCAGGCCCACGCCTCCGCCTGCTCTCAGGTCCCACTCGGCTTTCATCTGTAGTAATGGAGACAATATTGCACCTGCTTCGGAAGGCAGTTGTGAGAATGAAGAGACCACATAAGGCACCTTCTCGGGACAGCGCTCTCTACACTTCAGCTGTCACAGTGACCCTTCTTTCCAGATTCGACTCACGTGTCACCACCCACTGGGAACCGCTCACCAGTCCGCCCTCCCTGTTCTATGCCTACCCTGGTGCACTGATCCCACCCTGAACAAATCTGTGTCACAACAATAACGACTATTTATTGACTGCTCTGCGTAGAACCTGCTCTAATTTCTCATCATGTTTAATCCTCACATTGACACCAAGGCAGCTCTGCTCCTATCCCTGCTTTGGAAAAGACCAACCAAATAGGTTAAACTATATTTTCCAAAGTCTGGTAGCCGGTAGATAACCAACTCGAAACACACAGCCCCAGATTTCTCTGGGGTTTTTTTCTTTTTTTTTCTTTTCTTTTTTTTTTTTTTTTTTTTTTTTTTTGTGGGTACCGGGAGTCGACCTCAGGACCTTGCGCTTGCCAGCAAGTGCTTATGCCGCTGAGTGACATCACCGGCCCCTTTTTTCCTTTATGTGGGTACCGGGAGTCAAACTCAGCACCTCGTGCTTGCCAGGCAGGCGCTTATGCCGCTGAGCTACCTCACCGGCCCGAGTTCTCTGGTTTGAGAGTTAGTGTCTTATACTTTATCACTCTGAATTTTATTTGCTATTTTTGTTGTCTTCCACCACCACTAGGCTACAATTTTTTCAAAGACAGGGATGTTTATTGTTATTGTTGTTATCACTGTTTTTCTTTGGTTCTAGCCCTCTCTTATCTGTATTAGTCACTTTCCCATCACTGAGACACAAGACCCAGCACTCACAACTGTAAGAACAGTTTTACTGTGGCTCACATTTTAAGGAGATTCAGTCCATGGTCAGCTGGCTCCAAGGCAGGAACATCATAGCGGAAGGGTGTGGCTAGGAAGCAAAGCAGGAGAACAACACCAAAGAGAAACAGGAAAGAAATACAGTACTCAAAGTCACGCCTCCACGACCCACCCAGACACACCCAGAAGTGTGTTCCACTAATCTACTAGTGTTTCTTAATCCCATGGAGTTGATATATCGGGATTAATGGTCACACTGTTCAATTGGCACTTGCTCAATAAATGTCTGATAAACTTACGTACATCTAAATCTCTACCACACCAAGAGAAAAACAAGGATTAGAGAGTTAGAAAATAAGTTGATCCAGGAGAACCATGGTATAGTCCCACTTCCAACCTGTGTTTTGTGGTTATGAGCAAGCTCTGGATTCGGAGTCCTGACTAAACCTCAGCTGTAAAGGAACCTAGGATGCTCATCAGCAGGGGCAGGGTATGGTCCACAGCAGTGCAAATCCATCAGAGGACAGCAGCTGGACAGGGGATGACTGTGCTCTGTCACAAGTCTGTTTAACAAAGAAATTAGACAATGTCCCCTGCCTCACCACACCCACAGCACAACATGTGCAGCCTCCCCTCAAGGTCACAGCTCTGTGACCCACCCTTGTCCTGTTTCGTGATTGTGGCTGGTCTCCTGGATTAGATTAGAAACGATAAAGCTGGCCAGGCATGATAGGCGCACCTGCGATCTCAGCTACTCAAGAGGTTGAAGCACGAAGATCACCAAGTTCAATCCAGCCTGGGCGACTTTGCAAGATCCTGTCTCAAAATAAAATTTAAATGCTTGGGGGTGTAGCACATTGGCACCTGTGGTCAATCCCCAGTACTGGAAAAAAAAATTCTGTTGCCTAGGCTGGCACATGATAGACCCTCAAAAGTTCCAGACAAGTGAAGGAGTTGGGATGGAAAACTGGAGGGGATCAAAAGGTAGAACTAATTGACGAAGCTTCCGTTCCTGTTTCCATCTTACCTACACATGTGTCCATCATCAGTGTTTCTTACCAATCCTGGGACACGCGTCTGTTGCAGCATCTATCTGTCTGCCCTAGATACACAAAAGCCAGTCATGTCAACATCATTTCTTCTCGGGCTTCTTTTGGTCCACAGCACCTGACATAGAGACTGGCACATAACAGGTGCGGAATGAAGGTTCAGTAGCATCATTTACCCGTTCAACCAGTAATGACTGTTCCAAGCTTTGGACCCCTATATGGTAAGGTTATATTTTATGTGCTGCCTTTTATAGCAAGTAATCTTAAAACAAATAGTGGGTGCCCTCTGTCCTGGACTGGGAACCAGCAGCAAACATTTTAAGTGTGGCAGGTCACAAGTACTCAGCGCTGCTGTTAAAATGTGGAGGAAGTCTTCAGCAGTAGGAAATGCATAAGCACTGCTATGTTCTGAGAAAACTGTGTTCATGGGCATTGAGATTTGGTTTGCATGCAATTTTCACATACCATGAAAAGCTACTCTTTTTTTTGTGTGTGTGTGTGTGTGTGTGTGTGTGTGTGGGTACCGGGGGTCGACCTCAGGACCTTGCGCACCAGCAAGCGCTCGTGCCGCTGAGCGATATCACCGGCCCTTTTTTTGTATGTGGGTTCCGGGAGTCAAACTCCGGCCCTCGCGCTTGCCAGGCAGGCGCTTATGCCTCTGAGCCATCTCACCGGCCGCTCTTTTTTATTTTTATTCGACAATTTTAAAATACAAAACTTACTGTCGGCCTACAGGCTATTTTTTAAATTAACTTTATTGGTACATTTTAGATATACATAATGATAACATTCATCATATGGAATTTGTACCTGTACATGACATATCTTGATTCTTTTATCCCATTTCCCTCCCCTCCCTTCAACCCTTCTTCCTCTCCTTATTTACAAAAGTTTTGTTTCCATTTTTTTTCTTCTATTCTCTTTTTCCTTTTCCTTTTCCTTTCCTTTCTTCTCCCCTCCCCTATCTCTAGTTCCCCTTCCCAACTGAACATTTTCTTACTATTTCCCAATATCTACTACACATTTTGGTCCATATTTACACTTTCAGTTTCTGACACCAGAGAAACCATGCAATATTTACACATGTGTGTCTGATTTATTTCATTGAAGAGTATAGTCTAAAGGTACATCCATTTACCTAGAAGTGTCTCAAGTTTATCCTTCTTTATGGCTGAGTAGTACTCTACTGTATAAAAAAACCACATCTTCTTTATCCATTCATTGGTTAAGGGTATTTGGACTGTTTCCAAGATTTAGCTATTACAAACTGTGCTCCTATAAACAGGGGTGTACATATATCACTGTGGTATGATGCTTTTAACTCTCAGGGAGATACCAAGAAAGGGAATAGCTGGATCAAATGGAACCTCTAGTTTTAGTGTTTTGAAGACTCTCCACACTGATTTCCACAGTGGTTGCACCAGTCTACACTCCCATCAACAATGGAGAAGGGTTCCTTTTTCCCCACAGCCCCTCCAGCATTTGTTATTAGTTGACTTCTGGATATTAGCCATTCTTTCTGGGGTGAGATGGAATCTCAGTGTTGATTTAATTTGCATCTCTCAAATGACCAGAAATGTTGAACATATTTTCATATATTTATTTGCTGTTTGTACTTCTTCATCTAAGAAGTGTCTATTCTTCAGATGACCATTTTTGGATTCGATCTTTAAATTTGGGGGGGTTAATTTTTTTTTAATTCTTTATATATTGTAGATATTAGTCCTTTGTCTGAGGCACAGCTGGCAAAAATTCTTTCCCACGTTGTGGACTGTCTCTTCAATCTGCTGGTGATTTCTTTTGCTGTGCAGAAGTTTTTAATAAAGATGAGATCCCAGTTGTCGATTCTTTGTAATATTTCCTGTGTGATCGGGGTTTTGTTCATAAAGTCTTTGCCTACACTTATGTCATCAAGCATTCTACCTATTCTATCTTCCAGCAGATTTAGTGTTTCTGTTTTAATATTTAGAACTTTGATCAATTTCAATTTTACTTCAGTGCACGGTGAGAGACATGGTTCTAGTTTTAGTCTTCAGCATGTGCAGAGCCAATTTTTCAGCACCATTTATTAACAAGGCTATCTTTCTTCCAGTGAACGTGTTTGGCCCTTTTTTCAAAAATGAATTGGCTGAGTGTGTTTGGAGTTGTTTCTACATCTTCTAATCTGTTCCACTGATCCTCAGGTCTGTTTTTTGCCAGTACCATGATGCTTTTATCACAGTAGCTTTGTAGTATAATTTCAAGTCAGGGGTTGTGATGCCTCCTGCCTTGCCATTGGTGCCCATAATTGCATTTGCTGTTCTGGGTCTCTTCTGGTTCCAAATGAATTTTAGGATTGTTTTCTCTAATTCTGTGAGGTATGCTATTAGTATTTTGATTGGTATTGCATTAAATCTGTTTAACAATTTTTGGAGTATGACCTTTTTCGCTATATTTGTTCTTGTTACCCAAGAACAAGGGATATCTTTCTTTTTTCTTTTTTTTTTTTTTTTGTGGGTACCGGGGGATCGACCTCAGGACCTCGCGTGCCAACAGGCACCTGTGCCACTGAGCGATATCACTGGCCCCTTTTTCTTATGTGGGATCCGGGAGTCGAACTCGGGCCCTCGCGCTTGCAAGGCAGGCGCTTACGCCGCTGAGCCATCTCACCGGCCCTATCTTTCTATTTTCTGATAACCTCTTTCATCTCCTTTTTCAGAGTACTGTAGTTTTCAGTGTAAAGGTCTTTTACTTCCTTCATTATATTGATTCATGAGTATTTCATTTGTTTGGATACTACTGTGAAAGGTGTAGTTTCTATAATTTCTCTCTCAGTGAGTTTGTTGTTTGTGTACAGGAATGCTATTGATTTTTGAGTGTTGACTTTGTACCAACTACACTACTGAATTTGGTTATTAAATCTAGAAGTTTTTTTGGTGGAGTTTTTGGGGTCTTCTATGTAGAGTATCATATCATCTGCAAATAATAATGTAACTTCTTCCTTTCCTATCCTTATTCCTTTTATTTCTTTCTCTTGTCTAATTGCTCTGGCTAATATTTTCAGAACTATATTGAATAAGAGTGGTGATAGTGGACATCCTTGTCTTGTTCCTGATTTTTTAGTAAAAGCTTTCAGTTTTTGACCATTTAGTATGATGTTGGCTGTTGGTTTGTCATAGATAGCTTTTATCAGGTTGTGATAAAGACCATCTATTCCAATTTTCTGTAGAACTTTTATCATGAATGGGTGTTGGACTTTGTCAAATGCTTTTTCTGCATCTACTGAAATGATCATATGGGCTGGGGATGTAGCTCAGTGGTAGAGTGCTTGCTTAGCATGCACAAGGCCCTGAGGTCAATCCCCAGTACCACAAAAAAAGAAATGATAATGTGTGTTTTGTCTTTGGCTCTGTTAATATGATGTATTACATTTATTGGTTTGCATATATTGAATCATCCGTGCATCCCTAGGATGGATCTTATTTGGTCATGGTGTATAATCTTCTTGATGATTTGCAATATTCTGTTTGCCAGTATTTTATTGAGAATTTTTGCATCTATGTTCATGAGGGAGACTTGCCTAAGGCTCTCTTTTTTGGTTGGATCCTTCTCTGGTTTTGGTATCAAGGTAATGCTTGCTTTCAAGAATGACTTTGGAAGTATTACTTCCCTTGCAATTTTATTAAATAGTTTAAGAAGTAATGGCATTAGATCATCTCTAAATTTCTTGTAGAATTCAGCAGTGAATCCATCAGGACCTGGGCTTTTCTTTGTTGGTAGGTTTTTAATTACATCTTCAATTTCATTGATTGATATTGGGTTATTTAGAATCTTTATGTCTTTGTGATCAGCTTTGGTAATTCATATGTATCTAGGAATTTGTCCATTACTTCTGTGTTTTCCATCTCATTAGAACACAGGTTCTCAAAATAGGTATTAATGATTTTCTGGGTTTCTGCAGGATTTGTTGTCATTTCACCCTTTCATTCCTAATTGTATGGCTTTGAGTATTTTCTTTCCTTTTTTGATAAGGTTGGTGTATCAGTCAGGGTTTACTAGAGAAACATATATAACACAAGATATACAAATGTATAAGAAATAGCAATTGGCTTGAATCGGCAGAATTACATCAGCTTACACTGGTCACCCACAGAGTTGTATAAGGAAGCGTGCAGAGGGTGTCTGAACCCTGGAGACTGAAAGTTTCAGTCCAAGGTCTGGAGTTCACTGCAGTGTCGATGCAAGTCCATGTCAGGAGGCTGAAGGGTCTATGCCTGAAGGCTGAAGGGTCTACACCAGAAAGCTGAAGAGTCTACAACAGAAGGAACTGTGGCAGAAGCCAAAGAGTCTACACTGGAAGCCAGGAGATCATGTCCAAACTGAAGGAGAGGACTGGAACTCCTCTGAAGAACAGAAGCCAATCCGTCCTTCCTCATTTCCCCTTTATACCATCCATCCGGGTGATGAGTCGCCCTAGGGTGTAGAATTGTTGATCTGACGTAGTTAAGCTTCTAAACTTCTCAAATTGACACAATCAATCAACAATTACAGTTGGCTAAGGGTTTGTCAATTTTATTTAATCTATCAAAGAATAAACTCTTCAATTCATTGATTCTTTGTGTGGTTTTCTTAGTCTCAATTGCATTAATTTCTGCTCTAATCTTTGTAGTTTTCTCCCTCATACAAGCTTTGGGCTTGACTTGCTTTTCTTTTTGTAGAAGCTTGAAGTTCAACATTAAGTTATTTATTTGAGCTAATTCTGTTTTTCTGACGTGGGACTTTAGTGCTATAAATTTCCCTTGTAGGACTGCTTTCACCGCATCCCACAAATTCCAGTATGTTGTACTGGCATGAACATTTCATTGTAGAAACTGTCTAACTTCTTTAATTTTATCTGTCACCCATAATTTCCATGTGTTTAGGAAGTTCTTGTGGTTTCTTTGCCATTGATTTCCAATTTCATTGCACTATTTTCTGATAATACACATGGGATAATTTCCATTCCTTTGTATTTACTTAAGCAGGTTCTATGAGCTAGTAAGTGGTCTGTTTTGGAGAACATCCTGCATGCAGCTGAGAAGAATGTGTATTCTAATGCTGTGGGGTGGAACACTCTGTAGACATCTACTAAGTCCATTTGTTGAAAAAATTGGTTCAGTTCTGATATTTCTTTCTTGTTGTTTTTGGTTTTGTTTTTTTTTTTTGTTTTTTTGTTTTGTTTTTTTGTCTCATTGATCTATTTGTGACAGTGGGGTATTGAGGTCCCCCATCACAATTGAATTGGTGCTTATTTGATTTTTCATGTCCATTAATATTCATTTTACATAGTTGGGTACACTGGTATTTGGTGCAAATATATTTATGATTGTTATCTCTTCCTCTTTGATTGTTTCCTTTATGAGGATTAGTGACTTTCTTTGTCTCTCTTAGTCAGTCTTGGCTTGAAATCCACTTTGTTGGCAAATAGAATAGCCCCTGCTTTTTTCTGGGTTCCTGTCACATAGAGTATTGTTTTCTATCCTGTAACTTTCAGTCTGTGAATTTCTTTTTGAGTTAAATTGTTTCTTATATGCAGCATATTGTTGAATCTTGCTTCTTGATCCATTCTGCCAGTCTATTTCTTTTGATTGGTGAATTGAGACCATTAACATTGATGGTTTTAACTGATATGTATTGACTTATCCTTGTCATGTGATTTTTCTGTTGTTGGTTCCCTTTCTTTCTTCTCTGTTTAATTACTTGCCTTGCCTGGTGGATTCCTTCTGTTGGGGTTCATGGAGTTGTAGTCTTCATTGTATCTTTCTAAAATGTCCTTCAAAACATTTTGGAGTACTGGTTTGGTGGTCATGAATTTCTTCAGGTATTCTTTGTCATGGAAGTATCTTATCTCTCCATCAATTTTGAAAGATAATTTTGTGGGGTACATCAATCTTGGCTGGAGGATGTTTTCTTTTAGGATTTTAAATACTTCACTCCAAGTTCTCCTTGACTTAAGGGTTTATGTTGAGAAGTCTGCTGTAATTCCGATGGGCTTTCCTCTATAAGTGATTTGTTTCTTTCCTCTAACAGCTTTTCATATTCTGTTCTTGTGTTGCATTTCTGGAATCCTGAGTATTATATACCTTGGGGTAGATTTTTTTGATCATGACTAATTAGAGTTCTATATGCCTCACTGACCTGTGCGTCAAATTCTTTTTCCATGTTTGGGAAGTTTTCTGTCGTTATTTCTGTGAACAATATTTTTATTTCATTTGCATTATCTCCTGCTTTTTCATTGACTCTGATCAATTTTATGTTATTCTTCTTTGCATCATTGAGTAGCTGGTGGATTGATTTTTTTGTAGTCCTTGCTATTTTTAAGAAATCTTTCATTTCATGATCACTAACTCAATCCTGTCTTCTAAATATGATATTCTGTCCTCACATTGATTCATTCTGCTGCATATACTTCCAATAGAATTTTTTAATCTCCTGGATATCTAACTGAATTTGTGTCATGGATTCCATTTCTTTCCTATGCTTGTCATTCATGGTTTCCATCATTTTCCTAAGCTCCTCTATTTTTTATCTGCACCTTCTCTAGATTTACTAATCATACCTTTCATTATGGTCATCATCTCTGAAATTATCTGAGAAATTATTTCTGATTTGATTTTTTTCTAGAGCCTCATTCATTTGCTTTTTTACTTCTGTTGTTTTCACTTCAGAGAATCCAGGTGGGTGGCTTTTGGATTGTTCCAACTCACTGAGCCCTGGGTTTGCTTTTGGTGAGCTAGAAGTCTGGGGTTGCATCTTGCTTCCATGTAATCTCATTTTCTATTTTAGTTTAATTCTTGCATTGATACTTGTAAATTGTTTATGGTAGGTATCTTTATTGCTAGTATTGAGAACCCTTAGGAAATGACTACTTCTCAGAGATGTCTTCCAGATGTAGCTGGCTTTTGGTTTTTTAGTCTGTTGTAAGACCCTACCTCTTCAATTTATTAGGGATGAGAAATTGCTGCCTATTTATCCTAGCCCCTGGTTCTTTTGCACTGGCTTATAGTATTGTTTATGACCCTGAGACAATCTCAGTCTTGGCATACAAGGAAGAACAACTGATTATTACAATTATGTCACCTTTGGCTAAAGTAGTACAATCAGTAATAACAATAGCATCAAAAAATCCTAGAAAATGACAGACTGTGATAACTATTAATTTGCTACCTTTAACCATATGAACAAAATTTTTTAGTTATATAACAAAATTAAAAAAAAAACCTAGAATTGTGTGCAGTAAATATCCCTCAATACGGCAATTTTTACCCTCAGGGAAGAAAACTTAAAAGGGGCTGGGGGAAAAATAGATAAATAGAAAAAGAGAAATGGATTAGAAATAAGGCTGGAGGACAAAGGAAGATTATGCAAGCTCTGGGAACTGGTGAAGAAGACAGGAGGAAAAGAAAGAAGGAAGAAACAGAAATAAAAACAACAAAACAACAACAAAACTAGAAACAATGTTCTCATTCATGTAAAAACAAGAAGAAACAATCAAGAAAAAGAGAAAAACAATTGAAAAAAGTTTTAAAATTTTAAAATTTTAAAGTAAAGAATAAAAGCAAAAAAAAAAGTCCATTTTAGAGCATGTCTCTGCTGCCACTGTTTGACAAAGGAGCAGACAGAGCCCAGATCTGTGTTAATTGATCCCAGCAGGCCAGCAGTAGAATTATGGCAACAACGGAAAATCCCAGCAAATCTGGGTCTTTAGTTCCACTGAAGTTCAGTCTGATTCTAGTTTCTGGCTGTGAGACTGAGACCCAAGTTTTTCATCCTGCAACATTCTGAATGCCTCCTGCCAGGTTAAACTCAGCTCCCTGACCTCCTGCTGGCTTGAACTTGATTGCACCTCACCCTGACACTTGGAGCCAGCTCACAGCTGCTCTGAGTTCTGACTTCAGTTGGCCTCTTTCCAAAATGGCTACTGGCCAATCGCCCTCTTCTGGGGGAAGTCTGAACTCAAATATCTCACCAGCCACTTCAGTCTGCTGTGTCCACTGCTCTGTTCCACTGGTGTGTTTCTCCATGGTGGCCTCTAGGGTCACCAGTAGTCACTGTGCCTCTGCAAATTCAAGCTACCCCTCCCACACTGAGAGCTGGGGCTCAGGGAGAAAGCACCACTTGCCACCTCCCTCTTCTGCCATTGTGGTCCCTCTCTTTTCTCTCCCAGTGGGCTCTAATTCTTGCTTCAGATCCTGGCTGGGCCCCAGGGACCCACTTCCCTCCTCCTTATCTTCCTCACATTGCTATATTCCAGTGTCTGTATTCCAAATATCAGAGAGACTGTTTCTATGCTGTTCGCCATTCTGCCATCTTCCCAGACATCCTCTACAGGCTATTTAAAAAACTGATGGCAAACTGGATTCAGCCCTTGGACCTGATTTTCCAAACTCCCTCCTGGACCATAGTTAGAAACTTGAAGCTGGAGGAGAAATGTGTGACCAAATGAGAACAAGTGTGTGCAGTTCCCATTGGTTCAACAGTTATGGAACAGCTGATAACACACACAGGCACCATGGCAAAGAATTCGAGTTATTCGGAGATCAAGTGGATTTACTGAGTAAAATTGAAAAGATGCCTCCACTAGAATCCCATGTGACTTATAAAATGATCTCACATGTGCCTCAGTTAAGTATATGCCATTAAACTGCCCCCTGTGAAAAGTACCAGCATCACATTATAGAGCATGTTTCAAAAGCAAAGGAAAATAACCTTTAGCATCTGCTCGGTGCTATATTTTTAAACATCCATAACTTTGTTATTTCAAAACCGAATTTCTTCAAACAAAGTAAAGTACACATTCCTCACTCAGAGTTATGTACCAAGGATGCCAAGTCTGAAATTCCCAAACAAAGCTGCTTTTGAATAATCTGAAGACAAAAAAGCATTTGAAAAATCTCTGAACTGCTGGAAAAATAGCATTTTCTTCGCCTTTAGATAACTTTGAAATGGGTAAATAGACTTACATTTACTTTCCAAAATAAATCCATTTGAGGCTGAAACTGAGAAAGAGAAGCCATGGAAATCCTCCATGGATTCCATTAATGGCTAATGATGCCAGGGACTTCAGAGAAAAAAAGAACAAGGAATCAGAAAACTTGGGTTTCTAACTCTTAATTGGCCAAGACCCAGTCTCATAGTCACACATGCCCTACAAAAATGTGTCCCAAGTAGACACCTGGTAGGATATTGGAGTATCACCACACTGAAGTCTGTGCCAATCAATGTCCGCATTGACCTAGAGGGAGAAGTCTGAGCCCAAGCAAATTAAAGAGGGCGCCCACCAAGGGCAAGTCGGGGTGAGGGGTTCATGTAGGAGCTGGGTCAGAGACCAAGCAGAGTGAGGAGGCGCCCATGCTGGGGAGTGATCAGTGTGAGGCCAATGATGGGGTGGACTGTGATGGGAAGAAGAGGGTAGAAGGAACGGAGGCAGGGAGGGTGGTAGGGTACCCATGGGGGGAAACTGGTGAAATCAATAAGTATGTTAGGATATGAGAACCAACTCCCCAATGGGGAGAAAGGATTTGTAAATATGGAAAGGGAGAAAACCAGATTCCATCCTGTGGTTTTAGGTGAGAATTGAAGGCATCCATGTGAACTCATGGTCTTTTAGTATAGATGCAAGCATAGTCATTGTTACTGTTTGGATATGGCTTGAGAGTGTCCCCCAAGACTTCATCATTGAAATGTAACCCCCATTGTGGAGGAGGATAGCTGAGTGAGTCCTCCAGGGATCCCACAGATGCACCAATCTGAGCAGCTAGTCGTCCAACAAAGAGCTGAGTCTCATGAGCCGCCATAGTGCTCGGACTAGCAAGATCCCTACTGGGAGGTGTGAAGGATGGAAAATCCGAGTACAGTATTTAGAGGTGGGGCTTCTGAGAAGTGACTAGGATTACATAAGGTCATCAGGATGGAACTCCCGTGATTAAACACCAGTGGCTTTTTAAGAAAAGCAAGAAACACCAAAACACACAAGTACAGTCCTTGACTCTCACCACATGACGCCCTGCACTGCCTTTGTGACTTGACCAGCAAGCAGGCCATCACCAGGAGTAACCCTCCACTTTGGCCAGAACCATGAGCCAAAATGAGCTCTTTCCTTCATTACTTACCCAGTCTGCAGTATTGTGTGATTAGTGACAGAAAGTGGACCAATAGAGATGTAGATGTGTGTCTGTGAGTGTGCACATACACACCTACGCCCTACAGCTCAGTCCACTGAGAGGGCCTGGAGCAGCACCACTCCAAAAGCGAACAGCACCCAACCCTCCAATCTTCACTTCTGAATGCCAGTCTCCGCCAGATACGATCAGGACTCCTTGGAGACACCACTAGACCTGGGGCAAGGAAGACACAAGATGAGCCTGGAGCCAGAGGCAAAGAAGTGCTCAAGGAATCCTGGGGCATTGACAAAGGACACAAAAGCCAGACTGAAGGAGTCCACCCTGGCCAAACTGGGGACAATCTGAGCATCAAAATAATGATAGTGAGGAATGATGACCCATCCAATCAATAGGAAACCAAGAGTCTGTTCAGATATTAATTAATTAACTAAAAGTTTGATGAGGAATGAGTTTTACATAATTTCAGAGTAACTCTCTACAATCTGTTAATTCATTCCAAAGAGGAAAAGAATGTTACAAAGAAGAAGTCTGGTGGATACCATCTCAACCAAGCTATCAAAATGATTATTAACAACATGGGGCAAACTGAAACAGTGCACGACCTGGCAGAATATAAGGACAAGGATAAGAAGCCTTCCTCCTTCTCAGCTCACAGAATGGAGGCCATTCCCATGGTTCTGAACCCCACAGCGAACCTGATACTTGTTTTTGACGATAAAACACGAGGTGACACACATCGTTTCACCTGTGGATAACTCTGAAATGGGTAAATTGACTCACATTTAAATTAATCTGAGGCTGAAACTGAAAAAGAGAAGCCACAGAGATCCTTCATGGATTCCATTGAAGGTTTAAGAGCTACTCTGCGATGACTAGTTCTCTGTTTTTATCCTGAGTTGGTGGAAATCTGTGTCAAGATGGAACCCATGTTGACCTCAGTCCCCTTGAGGTAGAAGATTAGGGCTGGGCAAAACCAGTTAAGCAAATGCGCATGACCTGTCAGTCCCTGGGACGAGGCAGGGAGGACACAGGCTCCTGGCTAGGACCACCCAGCAGCCAGCTGCCCGGGCAGGTCTGCTCAGCAGGAGCTGGGAGGAGGCGAGGCTTGGGATTTGCATGTTCGATACTTAGGACTCAGTCCTGACGTGTTTGTTTAATATCTTGACCACTGCGCTGTGTTATAACTGGCTTCTTTTGTAATCCCATGTGCTCTCTTGTGCACCACAATCATCACTATTCTAACAAGGCTCCCAGGCTACTGACAGGATGTAGGGCACAAAAGAGCTTGAGACCCCCTGTCTTAAACCCAGATCTTCTTGATGGCATGGATTGTGCCTCACTCTCTGCCAAGACTTTAGGGTCCAGGGCAATGCCCAGCATTGTCATGAAAATCGTGAACACTTACATCCCCAGCCTCTAAAGTGTGTCTGGCCCACAGGGCCACTCCCTGTCCTCCATGGCAATTTGTCCATGAGTAACCTAAGCTCTGAAGCCTCCCATGCCGGCCCACAGCTCGCTTCTCGGGTCCCATGAGTTGATTCCACATTCCAGCAGACTGAAGCAAGGAATCATTTATCAAGTAGGCCAGTGTGCTATCAACAACCAATTTTTACAAAAATGCAAAATCCTCTGTCAGTCATAAATTCCTTCAAGATAAACACCAGGCCTCGAAGTGAGGCGCTGCCAGATTAGTGAACAGTTCCAGCGTCTAATGAGCGGTTCCTGACGTCTGGAGTCCTCTGTGGGGAACTCGGCAGGGTTGGGGTGGGCCTGTTCTTTAGCCACCCTCGTTCCAGGCTCCGCACAGCACATCATTTCAAGCCAGCTGGTGAGGGACAGTGAGACGATCTCAGAGCTTGAACCCATGGCTCTGTGTCAAATTAATGGGTGATCTGGAAATGGAACCTGTGAACCTGATTAACCCAGCCACCTAAGCAAACCATCTTGATCCCATGAGTGAATTCCAAGCCTCCCAGGAAGGGAGGAAGGGCTGAGAGCAGAAGGGACACATACACAGGAAGCCACGGTGAATGGGACCAAGCAGAGAATTCTTGAATAACATCCTTGATACTTCCTTTCCTGCTCACAATAAAGGCTAAGAGCTTCAAAGTTACCACCGCCTTCCTTGCTCCACCCAAGCCCTGACCCCTGACCCTTGACCCCAAGCACATGACAGCAGAGAGCACGAGAGGTCTTGTTCTCAAGCATCCTTCAAGACGGCTGGCAGGGAGACCAAGAAGAAAGAATCCAGACTTGTGCCACAATATATTTTGAGTTTTCTTTTGCCAGCTTTATATGAGCTTTGCTTTTGATCCACCCAGAAGACCATAGGAAGACCAAGGTTCACATCCTTTTCCCCCCCACAGGAAAGCCTTTCCTGCCTGGCCACCAGGCCCTGATGTGCTCCATGGAAGGAAACGTCGGCAGGACAGCGTGCACAAGACACAGGACTGGACGTTTTGCAGCTCTTATTAAATTTAACTTACAGAGGTGAATGTTTTAAAAACACTTTCCCTCTAGCTTGCCTTCAAAATTAGTTCTTAAAGTTTAAAGACTACTGCCAGGCAGTGCCCAGTAATAAGTAGCCAACATCTGTGTGCTGCATGTCTTCATGATGAAGAAGTAAATGAATAAACCAGCACTCCTGCTACATAACTCCTGCTAGGATGGATTTATCAGGTCAGCCCAGTATTGCTCTGGTCATGCAGGAAAATGGTCAATGGGATACTGTGATTTTAGGGGTTTGATTATTGATATCTTTGTGCCAGGAATGTTCTTAAAACCCCTGGAAGCATAGTATATTTCAAAGTTGACATGAGTGGATGAGAGCTTGGGGAACCACACCACAGGGGATAACACATGAGGTGACAAGAGGATACAGGCAGCATGGGCACACTGCCCAGGCTGCCCAGAACTGCCACATCTGTCCTTAGAGTCCCCTTCCATCCCCAAGTGTGTCCCAGTTTATACCTTCACAGGTCAGGAAACTCAATATTGTTAAGATGTCATTACTCCACAAACTGATCCAAAGAATTGACAAAACACCAGTCAAAATCCCAGCAGGTTTTTCTGTAGAAACTATCAAAGCAATCCTAAAATTCATATGGCAATATAAAGGACCAGGAAGAGCCAAGGCAACTTTGAAAAGAAATAGCAAAGTTGGAGTAATACTACTATGATCCAACACACCATGAACTACAGTAATCAGCATGGTGTGGTGTGGATGTGAACACAAAACAAATTCAAAAAACCAATGGAATAGAGTGGAAAGTGCAGAAAAAGACCCAGGCAAATGTGGACAGCTGGTTTTTTATAAAAATGTCAAGGCAAAATTAGTAACAAAAGAGCAGTCTTTTCAGCAAATGATGCTGTCACAGTTCAATATTCATTTGCAAAAAAACTAAAAATCTAATTTTGATCCACATTTTACACCAAACCATAGCCAAAAATTGACCTGTAATGAAAGATACACTTCAGGGTAAACTGACAAGAATAAAACTTTTAGAAAACCTGATTTTGGATAAAGAATAGAAGAACAAATTGATAAATCAAGTTTCGTCCTAACTGTAAAGTTTTACTCTGAAAATACTGCTAAAAAATGAAAAGATGAGCCATGGCTGAAAAGAAAATCTTATATAATAAATTACTTGTTATCTAGGACACACAAAGAACCCCCAAAACATGAGAAAATAAATTCAATTTGTAAATGGACAAAAAATTTGACTGTCTAAGATATACAGGGCCGGTGAGATAGCTCAGCAGCGTAAGTGCCTGCCTTGCAAGCGCGAGGGCCCGAGTTCGACTCCCGGATCCCACATACGAAAAAGGGGCCGGTGATATCACTCAGCGGCATGGGTGCCTGTTGGCGCATGAGGTCCTGAGGTCGACCCCCCGGTACCCACAAAAAAAAAAAAAGATATACAGTGGCAAATGTGCACATTGAAAAATGTTCATCAGCTGGGCATGGTGCTGCACAACTGTAATTCCAGCACTCTGGTAGGCTGAGGCAGGAGGATGGAAAGTTTGAATCCAGCCTGGGCAAGTTAGTGAGACTTTCTCACAAGCAAAAAATAAAAAAAAAGGGCTAGGGATGTAGCTCAGTGTGGAGACCCTGGGTTCCAACCCTACTAACATAAAATGAATAAATAAAAACAAAAGATGTTCATCGTCATTATTTGTGAGCAAAATACTAAAACTACAATGAGATACTATCACATGCCCACTGCCTAAAATTAAAAATATGACAGTTCTCAGTATCGAAGAGGATGTGGAGAAACTGGAAGGCTCACATCCTGCTGGTGGGATGGGAAACAGCTTGACCACTTTGGAAAATAACTCAGCAGTTTTTTTAAAACATTGTACATACATCTACCAAATGATTCCAATCCTTTTTTCCTAGGTATTTACTCACAAGAAACAAAAGCATTGCTAGGGGTGCTGGTGCACGCCTGCAATCCCAGCACTCGGGAGGCTGAAGCAGGAGGATCGCCATGAATTCAAGGGCAGCCTACACTACATAGTGAATTCAAGGCCAGCCTGAACTACACAGCAAGAGCCTGTCTCAAAAAATGAAAAAGAAATGAAAGCATAAACCCATGCAAAGAATTATACATGCATGTGTACAACCACTTTATTCTGTAAGAGCCCAAAATTTTAAAAAGGATTTGAATGCCCATCAACAGATGTGTTTTGGTTAGGGTTCTCCCAAGGAACAGAATCAATAGAAAAAAAAAAAAAAATAGTGTGTATAATTATGTAAGGGGATTGATGAGGGAGCTCACAGGATTGGAGGTGGGAGAGTCCACAGTGCCCCTCTGCACACCGGAAAGCTGGAGGATTCAGTAGCTCTTCAGTCCAAGAAGCTGGAATCCACAGAACGAGAGGCATCATAAATGCGGCACCAGTTAGAGATTGAAGGCCTGGGAGCTCCCTGGAGAGTCTCAGGTGCGAGTACGCATGGAAAAGGCAAAGAAGTTGGAGTCTGATGTCCACAGTGATGGCAGCAGCAAAAGACACATGCTCAAGTAGCATGGAGTTTGTCAAACAAGGCAGCCTTCCTCCTTCTCTTTCATTCCATCCAGGCTGCAACCCTACTGGATGGTGCCATCCACAATCAGGGTCTTCCCCTCCATTTGCTGGCCTGCATGCCAATCATCTCTGGACACACCCACAGACACACCCAGGACTATGCTTCACTAATCTGCCCGGTGTGTCTTAACCCAGTCAAATGGACAAACACAGATGAATGGATACACAAACTCCAACGTATCCACGCGGTGGAACACTACTCAACCATAAATGTAAATGAAAAGCAAGAAACTATTGATACAACACTTGGTTTGAGTGGGGCAGACCTTGGGGGAAGTCTTTGGCAACTTCTGCTCTGGGGAAACTAACAAATTAAATCAAAGTGATGACCCACTTAACAACACAACTTAGAGGAATGTTGCTGTTTCCCTACACCCTGAGCTCCCTCAGCCTCTCCACCTTTCTAGATGATGTTAGAGGAGAATCTCTGGCCCACAGATTGCCCATCTTGGGGTCAGGGGACAAGGCAGAGTTCTAACCCCCCCCACCAGACCTGTGTCCTCACCCAGCTGGTCTACATGTCCCCGCCTGCCTGCCCATTCCTGAATAGCTGGACAATAGCCAGCGGATCCGTCCTTTTGACCACAGAGGTTAACTGAACTGAACGGAGGCTAACAAATCGGCACTACAACTTGCTGGCCTCCCTTATCCTTGTGTAAATTCCTCTCACCGGCCTGGCAGCTTTGTCTAACCAGCAAATGCTCTGTGAATCAGACACAAGGCACCATGAAACACAGCAATCCTTTCTGTTGGAGACATCGCTTCCCCTCACCTCACCCCGGCAGTTGGCAATGATCGTAACTGACCCCCGATAGGCCTCAGAAACCAGTTGCTTCTCACTATGAGTCATCTGTTTTTGGAACTAACTGCAAAGACACACGTGCTCTGTCATGATTCTGACTCTACACAGCGTTCGTTGATCTTTCATCTTCCCCCCTTGCTTGATTCTCTGTCTTGCTTATCCATCCCCACCCATCACTTTGGCCTGAAAAAGAAAACTGGATTGTTTTTCTTTCCTTCATCCCTTCCCCACTCCAAATCCCCAGCCCTGGAGAACGGCAAACCACATCTTACCTAGATGGAATGCAGAAGAAATGTTTTCTTTTCATAATAAAATGTCCTCCCACCAATTAGGTAAACACTGGCCGCGTAGAGCCGGTGTGTTCCTGCAGAGAGAAGGGAGTGCGGAGGTAGCGTTTTTTCAGTCTCGTCAAAAGGAACCCGGGGCTCCGATTCCACACTAAGGAAGATGAAAGCACGGTGTGTGTCTCTCAAATGTCAACACGAGGGCGCACGCGGAAGGCCACAGTGTCGGAGGCTGGGACTGAACAAGGGGTCTTCTTTGTAGGAGCTCCTGGGGCCCCCCTCCTCCACACCAGAGCCCAGGCAGAGGCCAAACCCTGTGTCCCTGGAGACCCAGCAATAACAGGCTGACCTTGAACAGCACGGTGGAGAGGGTATGGATGCGGTCCAGTGCTTTGGGAACTGCTAAACCAAAAGTGGCCATGTTGGCCTGAGCCACTGGGATCCATCAGCCAAGGACTCATCGTCCCATGTTCCTAGGGTTGTGATATTTTCAGCCAAGCTGTAAAACACAAGAATGGGACCAGGGAAGGTGTAAGTGGCTGTTTTCAGCTCACCTATACTTCAATACAATCCGCAGTGAAGATCTCACATGAAGTTTCAACATTCAGAAATGCATCACGGATCTGATGTGGTTCATCCTCAGGCTTCCAGACAGCCCGCGGCAGGCTGGTCTTGCTCTGTGTTCTACTTCCTTTGTGCTAATAGGGGACTCAGTTCAACTCTTTCTCTACTGCCCCATCCCTTAGAAAGGGGGCGATCTCAATTATTCAATGGAGCATACAAGAGGACTAACAAACAAGATCCCTGTGTGAAGAGTCCCTGTGATTCCTACAGGGATTTAGTCAACTATTAATAAAAACACCCTCAGGCTTCCATTCCCCCAACCCAGTTTCTGAGTATGTGGCTCCTTTTGTCCATGGCGTCCAAGGGCAAGTTAATTTTATTAGGAACATTTTTAGAAAGCTAGAATGTCAGAAATTGACACTACTCTCTCTCTCCAGCCCTCTATTCTTGGTAACATCATTAAATATGGGCCAGCCCCAAAGGCAGGTTGCACCTTTTTTTAATCTAATTCCGCGGATAGCATTTGCTTTCCGTGGCTGCCAAGGAGACAATCTGGCTCTGGTTTCCTTTGAAGAGGAGCCCGTTGTGATGAGTCAGGTCTGCATTGGGAACAATCGGGGGCAGTGAGTGAGCCCTTGCAGCTGCCTGCACATCACTCAGTGCCAGTGCAGTGCTGAGGGAACCTGGTGGGAACAGAGCGTTTCTCTGCTGAGCCCCAGCTTCCTCGCTCCCAGGGAATTGTGCCGAACCCCCATGCAAGGTAGTCACCGCTCCTCGTTTCGCATCTGAGAAAGCAAAACCCTATCCACAAAATTGTGCAGAGCTCTTGCTGCCTTTCCACCCTGCAGGAGAGAAGTCCCGTCCCCTGAGGAAACATGGCCCAGCTGGTGGGCTTGGAGAGACTTCAGGCTTACGTCACATTCACTCTCATGTTCTCTCAGCCACCTTATCCTCAGCAGTCACAGTTGGTACTAGGGATTGAACCCAGGGCCTTCGCACCAAGCCACATCCCCAGCCCTTTTTGTTTTTATTTTGAAACAGAGTCTCACTCAGTTGCTAAGTTGCCCAGGCTGGGCTCCAACTCGTGATCCTCCTGCCTCAACTTCCCAGAGCGCTAGGATTGCAGGCGTGCACCACCGTACCCTGCTACGTGCCAGCTCTGGTCAGCATCCACTCAAGCTGAAAGCCACAGTCCCCATGCCAGGCAGAAGCTGCCCTGCCCAACCCCAAGACACAGAGACTCTTGGGCACCTCGCTCATGTGGCCAATGCCTCACACGCATGGCACAGCATGAGACTCACCTGGGGCCAACTTAGGAATGCCAACCCCTGCCCAAGTTAAAGGTCTCCCCCGCCCAAGATGCAGTGACAAGAAGTGGGAAATGAAGGGGAAAATTACATATAGAATATATTAACCTTTCATCCAAAAGTTTCATTACCCAGAGAGAAAAACAATCCCCTCCTCCCTGCCCCCCAGACTTCCTCCCTCCCTCTCTTTCTCTCTCTTTCTCTCTCTCCTGGAATTCTGCCTGCTTCTACTGGAATTGGAAGGAGTTGCATCAAAAGGAGCCCTTCAGAATGAGTCTCCTTTTCCCCTGAAGTAGGGAGACAAGACATATGACCTTGTCACTCTCCATGTGGCACCAGGTTAAGGTGGGGTGGGGTATGGCTAATAAGCTCTTAGCAATTCTGTTTGCCAATCTAAAGCGCCTTTGCTTGACAATAGATGAATAAATTTTCTTTTGTGGAGTAAGAATAGGTGAACTTTCTCCTGAATTCCCACCGGGTCAGGGACAAGCGCCCAGGATCCCTCCTCCTGGAGCTCGCACTGTGGGAAAGAGTGCCAGATCAATGCCCTCCAAAAGCCCTGAGAATCCAATGTGTGCCCCCACCAGCATCCAAGTGTGACCCCAGGAGAATGGCCCTGGGGTCCCTGCTCCAGGCACAGACAAGAGGGGATGCTCTTTGTGAATTGATTCACAACCACTTGTTCCATTCCTGAAAACAGTTTCAAAAGAATTATCTGGCGAAGTCAGTTTCCTAGGAGAATCCATCTCCTCTCCCCAGAGAGATTTCCACCCTTGCAAACCATTAGATAAACTCAAAAAGCAAATTAGCCATCCACTCCCACACCCATCCCAGCTCACCACCTCCATCATGGGCTTTGCTCAGTGGATCTGAAGCCAAGCGTTGGGCTCAGAGCTCTCCAAGTAAAAGCCTTGAGTGCGTAACTCCTGAAGACAATCGGCGCACAGGGTCTGCTGCTATCTCTCCCATCTGGTGTCTGCTGCCTCCCAAATGGCCCCCTCAGCAGGCAGGACGAGGGGCAGGGGGAGTGAGCAGGGAGGAAGCTCTGAAAGGGGGGCCAGGGGACTCGCAGTAGAACCACCAGGGTGCCGGGAGGCGAGTGTCCGGGGCTTTGAAGCCTCTCAAACGCTATTTCTGTTCTGTCTTGGTTTCATCCATCGCTTCTATGGTTTATATTCCTGCATAACTCTATTTTTTAGAGCAGCTTCCGGTTTACAGCAAAATTGGGAATATTAGATTTCCCACATATACCCCACGCAACCACACGGCACAGTCTCCCCTCTTCGGCAACCCCACCAGCACCTTCCTTCCGCCACAATCCATGTGATACCTCGCTGTCACCCCAGGTCTGCGGCTTAGAATTCACTGGTGCTGCGCTGCATTCTGGGTGGGGACAAACAGACAAAAGTGTATTCACAGGTGTTCTCCATTATAAAATGCAGAGCATTTCCCCTTGGATTCATTTGGAGCTCTATGAGCTGAATGAAGTGCCACAGCAGCACAAGATAGTGGGGCATTCATAAAGAAGGATAAACTGGAGACTTTTATAAGTAAATGGATGCAACTCGAGAAAATACTCACAAGCGAAATAAACCAGACTCGCACGTGTAAACATCATATTGTCTCCCTCGTGTGAGAAGCTGAAAGAGTAAATAAGATCCAAAATGTACAATAGCTATGGTAAAACAGGAAGAAACTGGTCAAAAGCAAAGAGAAACTGGGATGGGGGAACGGAGAAAAGATAGAAGGGAAAAGAAAAAAATTATATATATATAAGATAGTTAATATAGATAAACTACTAATTTCACTTAGTTCATTGAAAAGAAAGGTTCGTGCTACTATTGTTTGTATAATTGAATGCTGATATCTTGTACCCTGAGTAACTAATTTAAAGATAACAATATGTAATGTACTAACCATTGTTACCCTCCTATTACGTTGTTTTGAAATTTTGTTCTATTTTTTTCTCTTTAAAATAATAAAAAAAAAATAGTAAAGATAGTGGGGCATTCACAGACTCGAGCTGGCAAGCCAGAAATCGTATTCGGCTTCAACACTGACCCCCTGTCCTCACAGTCAAGCAGTTTACCACAAGCTTCGGCTGTCTCCTCTGAAGGAGGGATGATTATGCTTCTCTCAGATGACTCTGATAGGATCAAAGTCCTAGAAAGGCCCTGACAAAAGGTGAGGGTTGGTACCTCATCCGTCATGGTGAGTACCACCTAGTTCCCTCCATCCTTGATGTACACACAGCCATGGCTTGCGTCCCCTCACTAACTGGTTTGATCGTTCACTTGTCTTAATTTTATTTATCAGACAAACAATGCCAACCAGTAGCCCAGTTGTCCATAATAGTTGTAATATTTAAGCACTAAATACCAAAACAATAGTATGTCAAATTATAAAGACAAGATTTTTGCACATAATAAGAGAAGGGCTAGCAAGAGAGGAGATGTAAATGCACAACTTTAACTGTGTGCTCTCTGAGAAAAAGGGGTTTTATTCTACCTTAATATATCATTGTAATATAGAAGTATAACTTTGTAGGGACACATTTAACTGAATTTATATGATTTCAGGATCATTAAGTTGACATTCTCACTTGATACCTGAATATTGTTCAAAGTGCTTTTTACTTTTAATTTGCTGGGGCTTTTTAATGGAAAAAAGTAAAACAAAATTTCATAACAAAATAATAGGAGAATAACAATAGCTAATACATTGCATATTGTTATCTTTAAAGTAGTTACTCAGAGTACAAGATATGGGCATAAAAATTTCTCCAATCGATATTAGCACAAACCTTCTTTTCCAGTGAGCTAAGAGACACTAGTAGTATAACTAATTTACTTTTCTTCCCTTTTCCCTTCTGCCCTTTCCCCTTTCCCCCATCCTAGTTCCTTTTTCCTTTTGAACAATTTCTTCCAAATTCACAATATCTATTATACTTTTTTTAAAAGCTACTGAGGACTCCCTGAAATCAGTAAAATGGTCACAACTCAAGAATAAGAGGTTAGAGTGATAAGAGAGGTTGACTATGAGAATCCTCTCAGTTTGTGTGTGTGTGGGTGCTAACAGGGTGTGCAATCCTACAACATCCCTTCCAAGGAGATGACTCAGAGGAAACTCTCCAATCCCAACCCAGTGGCTGCCCACTAGGGGGCCAGGGTAACAGGGAGAATTTCAGTCTGCTTCTCTAGCTAGGATGTCTCGGTGTGGACCAACTGGATCTAAATCCTCCAGGGCAGGCGTGGTGGTGGTAGATACTGAAAATGCAGACTCTTGGACTCCATCTCAGAACTTCTGGATGGAATCTTTGGAGATGGTCTGGAAATTAGCACTTTTCATGTTTTAGTAAATTCTAAATGTGAAAGCAGACCTGGAAGGTGAAAGAAAGTAAAAAGACAGCACTGTACACTCTATTGAGAAGAGACAAAATAGATGCCATACTAAGGGAGAGAAGGGAGGAGCAGGGGAGCCAATCGTGTTCTTCACGAGCTGATGCATTGAACTGGTCACTCAGAACACGGTGGGAGACTTGTTCCCAGCATCACTGCATTTGGGATAATGACATTCACAGCGTGACTCTGCTCTTCTAAAACAATTCTCAAAAGTTTAGTCAGCATTTTGTCACTTCAATTTTTGCTTTTATCCTTAGGGTACTTAAAAGTATATTGCCAAATTTCTAAATCTTTAGGGAGAGGGGTGGTCTTTTTTTCTTCTTCTTCTTTTATTTTGCTTCATCGTATTTTAGTTTGAGAATATACACTTGTGTGTGTGTGTGTGTGTGTGTGTGTGTGTGTGTGGGTACCAGGGGTCGAACTCAGGACCTCGCGTGCCAGCAGGCGCCCGTGCTGCTGAGCGATGTCACCGGCCCTTTTTTCGTATGTGGGTTCCGGGAGTCGAACTCGGGCCCTCGCACTTGCCAGGCAGGCGCTTACGCCACTGAGCCATCTCACTGGCCCGAGAATATACACTTTGATTTTTTAGTCTTCTAAAATTTGTTGAGACTTCATTTATGGCCTGGTTATTTTTGCTTTCATGAGCACTTCAACTGAATGCTATGCCTGTTGCACCACGTAACTGAATGCTATGCCTGTTGCACCACGTAAGTACTTAGCATCTAGGTCAGTTTTGTAGTTTGATTTTTCTTTATCTGTACTAGGTCAGTTTTGTAGTTTGATTTTTCTTTATCTGTACTAATGTCTTCTGTGTCTGATCTATAAGAAACAGAACAATGTTTTAAAACATACCATTAAGATTTCTGTATTTTAATCACCTTATTCCAAAAATTTTGCCTGTGTATGTTTTGTGGCTAAATAGAAAGCGTACAAAGGTGAATTTTATCATCATTAAATATCTGTATTTCTAGTGGTTTTTTGGTTCTACTTTATTCCTATTATAGCTAAAATAGCTTTAGTCAATAAGTGTTTTATAAAGAATATCATCTTTCATCCTTATACTTTTAACTTTTCTGTTTATATTTAAAGGGAATTTTTAATACTTACTGAGTTTTTATACTACATGGCAATTACTGTGTCTTATTGTAGTATTTAGTCTGCTCATATTTAATATACTTATTCATATATTTGGGAATAAATCTGCTATTTCCTATTTAAAAAAAAGTTTAGTCAGATTCAAAGTAGGAGGATAGAAGCAGACTATTCTTTGCCTTACATATTACTCTAACACCCAATATTGTATTTTTCTTAAGACTTGAAGGTCTTAGAGACAGAAAACCCTACGGGAAAGCATTGTTTTGTCAGCAATGAATACATCATTGTAAAAAAATCAATTAATTTGCTTTTGGCCATATAAAGATAAACTATGCAGAAAATACTCTCCAGATGCAATGGCAGATAATTGTTAAACATAAAATTCCTAGCAAATAGTTTCCTTAAATTTCCAGAAAAGAGAATCAGCGTCTTCTTCTAGCTCACGGAGAGATGTGGAGAGGGGGAGTGGTGTTTACCAAAGGGGAGTCGCTCCTATTTTCCTATGCTAACTGAAGTTCCTGAGAATGTAACTTAAAAACCGTCACAAGATAAAATACTTTGAAATGAAAGGAGTAAATACATGATAGAAGTCCAAATCCAGACTACCCATGAAATAGAGTTGGGAGTTTCATCTTGGTCACTAGATCATGTAACCTTATACTTATCTCTTTTCCCTTCCCTTTTTCCTGCACCTTCCTACAAAGCCTAAATCACACTCTGCTAACCTAAACCAGCCCACAGGGGTCATTCACCCAAAATAATAAGATAAAAGTTGGGGTAGGAAAACTATTACGGAATTATAAAAAATTAGCAGTAATAGCTGCCTGGGGTGATCAAGATTTCAGGAAAGTGGTATTTTAAGAGGCCTGATTTTTTAAAAAAAAGTATGGTGCTTAATAAATAGAGATGACCAAGGAAGGATATTATAAAAGACAGCATATCAGTAAAAATATAAAGGTCAAAAATGAAGAGCGTAACTCAAGATGGACATTCACTGTAATCACTCTCCACACCGTGCACCATTCCCTTTAATCTTACCTGCTCAGCTCCAATCTTGCCAATCTTTGCCTTATATTCAGACCTCTTCCCCATTGTTCTGTTTCATTCTCTCAGTACCTTTCTTCACCGTGACTATTGCTACAATTTCAAAATTGTAGCAATGGGTCTTTTCCACCCATTTCATCACCTGTAGGTTAATCTGTTTACTACTTAGTTTAACACAGATGAAAAACAAGATTGGATCCTCCAGTGCCTACTGAATAAAACCCTCAACCCTTACTGTAATACTGAATGTCCCAATCTGTCATTCCACTTTTCGTGTTTCACAATTTTTCTTCATGCAGATACATAGAGGCCGTGGAATAAGCAAAGAAGTCAAGTAACAAGACTGAAAATCAACCTAAAAGCCAGGAGTGACCTTTGACAGCCCAGTGTCAGTGGAGTGGTGGAGGGAGTCACATGGATATGAAAAGTGAAGGCATGAAGAGGCCCTTGAGAGGTAAAGGTAGCTAGTGTAGGTCGATCTTTGGAGAAATCACCCTTAAAAGAAATATGAATGGTAAGATGTGTTCCAGTGGACTTGGTAGTCCAGAACAAATCCTTTACCCAGAATCCAAATTTACAGCAGATAAAGAAAGTGAAAGAGAGAGAGAGAGAAAAAGAGAGAGAGAGAGAGAAAGAGAGAGAGAGAGCCACCTGCTCACCCACAACCAGGGAAAAGGGCCTTTACAAAGCCAAAAATCTGCAGTGAAATCTTGAAAACATTTATAAGAATCACATCTTTGAGCAGGAAGTCTGTTTCAGCATATTTTGGAAAAGGACAGGGCAATGGTAATTAAATATAAAGTTACTTATTTATGTATGTGTTTGTTCCCCAACTTGTCCCACAAAGAATCTAAGGCAGCCACAAAGCGCTATGTGCTGGACAAAAGCCACGCATCCTGGAGCGTGAGCTAAACTGCCTTGGCCACCAGTCCTATAAGGTCCAAGGAAACAGATCATAAACAAAGGGCTCAAAGCACCAAGCTCTTAAACAGAAGGAAATAAAACTACGAAGGGCCATGATGAGAAGGGGCAGGTCGGCCAGGTGTAGCTGAGCACTGAACCGGTCCCACCACATCAAAAGCTGAGCCCAGTCCCCTAATTCCAATCGCTGAAACATTTTAACAGCTGGGAATTAAAATAAGCTGTCAGCCAGCTCAAAAAGATTTTTTAATTCAAAATAAATCAGGCTAACAACCTGCAGATGTTTGGAAAGAAAATGTTTGGGTGACTCATTTTCAAAATCCAGTTCCCTGACTTGGCCTTTTCAGGGTTTCCAATGGCTACTACCTGCCCTCAAGTTCTCACCAGGAGACAAAGTGTCAGACTGGCATCCTTGGGTCTCACATGGGTCTATGGTGTTGATAAGCAATCATGGACTCCAGTTGGAAAAGTAAACTAAAACTGGGACTCGGGGAGAGAGACTTGGCCAGAAAATTCAACGTGTTCTGGGGTCACTGATTCTCCAGGAATCCCTCACTCCCTAAAAGTAGGTGAGACCTTCAGTTCTGCCCAGTAGCCTTTATACTTGGGTTTTCAATAACCTATTAGCCACTTACTAGAATACGTAGAGATAATCTCAGCTATGGGTTAAAGAACAGAATAGAAACAAAAGAAGAAACAAGGGAGAGAAGAGATTGCAGGAAGAACGAGTAATCCCACAGACTTAAGACTGATAGCCAGAGACAAGTCAGCCCTTCAGCACGCAGGCCTGGGACGCCTGGGAGCGATACAGGCATCAGTGGACCATCATGGGAAGAAAGTGGAGAGGGTTACCGCCATCTGGGAAGCGCCGAGGGCAATTAGGAAGAGGGTCCTTGTAGCTGGTGTATGGGAGCCAGACGGTAATGATGCACACAGTCCTAAATTTGGCTCTAAAATCTGGGGATTCTTGGTCGACCAAAGAGAGGAGGTAGAGGTATCAGGTCAGTGGGATGTGAGCCTGCTCATCACTCCTACCCAGCCCATATCTTCGCCCCCCCGGAAGGCCACCCTTCCTCTTTGCCATCTCCTAACCTACTTTGTGCATCTGTAGACATCTATGTTCCCTTCTTGACAATCTCAAGGACAAGGGCGACCTCCCCACAAGTAGCCTCCACCTCTCACCCCCGAAAGTACAATCTTTATGTCCTCAGCACCCATCATAGGACCCGACTTATAGAAAGCAATTAGTAACTCTGGGCTGAATGGTCCAACTAAAGTCCATTAAAGAGCAGGTCATTATTCTCTAGGGGAGTAAACCTCCCTTTAAACTTCACAAATCTCAAAAGTTCTTTAGATATGGAGTTGATTTCCCAAAATTTTGATAACTTTCCTCAATCAAAATGATCTCTATGACCAGAAACTGAAATAAGAATAAAACATCATTGGCTAAAGGTTATTTGGTCAAACTAAGAAGGTAGGTTTCTCAGAAACAGAATTCATTTATTTCCACTTTTAGAGACTCGTCATGTCTCACCGAAACAGAAAAATAATGAAAAGCAAAGATCTCCCCTGAATCCCTCTGACCCAGAATCCAGCACTAGCGAAAGGTGAAAGGCCACTGATACTTAGTTAAAAGAAAGGGAGGGGCATGCCCTGATTATGTCAAATCTAACTTGTCCAAGTCCAGTGCCTTTGGCTCTACCGCTTAGTAGTTACGCCATCTTGAATAGGTCATGTTATTCTATCAGTCGGCAAAAATCACTTAAACCTCTGCTACCTACAAGCGCCATGCCACGTACCGGGGACACACTGGATGGATAAATAAAAAAGGGCTCTGACCTCATGGAGCTTAACCTGACTGTCCTCCCCTTGACACCCCCTACTGGTAAACTTGGGCTCCTTACACAAAGGGTTCTGATGAGGGACAAATGACAGAACTGTGCTGAGTGTCTCGGTACAGAACAGGAGCTCGTTCAGTGGAGATCCCGTGATGATTCATCAGATGAGTTGATGGCTAAGTTCTACGAGCTGGGTGGTATGATTGCTGCTGTTACTGTTTCTGTTATAGGGAATCTGCAGAGCAAATTCTGAAAGCCAGTGCATTTCAGTGAGTTCAAAATGTGGAACTTAGGCTGGGGATACAGCTTAGCAGCACAGCGTCTGCCTGGCAAGCGTGAGGTCATGAGTTCGATTCCCGGTACCAAAAAATTAATTAATTAATCAAAATGTGGACCTTTATACACCCCTGAATTTCAAATGTGGCTGTTCCAACAGTCTCCGCCCGCTAGACTCCCTCTGGGGCACGCTTGTGCCCCGGCTGCAGCAAGCAAACGACAAGCTCGTCTGCCCAGGGTTCACTGGAGTCAGGTAAACCTGCGTATTGTGGCACCATTTTGTATTTTTCTGTCCCCTGATCCAGCCCTACCTTAGCTTTCTATCTGTGCTGGCTTCTTGCTCAGCTCCTAGTACGCAGTAAGGGTTTGTCTGTGTGTGTGTGTGTGTGTGTGTGTGTGTGTGTGTGTGTGTGGCTGAAGACTGAACCCAGGGCCTTTGTACTGAACCACATCCCCAGCCCTTTTGTATTTTTTTTTTCTAATTTTGAGATAGGATTTCACTAAATTCCTAAATTGCCTAAATTAGGCTCGAACTTGCAGTCCTCTTGCCTCAGCCTCCCAGAGTGCTGGGACTACAGGCATGTGCCACCATGCCCAGCTGTTCATTACTTTTTAAATTATGAATAAGAGAAAAAAGCAGAATATATTCCTTACATCCTAATCATTTTATGTACAAAATAAATCATATTAGAAGCACAGCATCTAATTTTTTCTATTCATTCAGAATTCAAGAAGTATTTTAAAAACACAATTGACTATTGTGTAGCTGGCCATATGTGAGGCCCCGTGAGTGAGGTAAGAATAGCGTGGAGTGGAGCGTACCTCAGTGGTAGAGCAGGTGTTTGCCAGGAGTGAGGTCCCGGCTTCCATCTCCTGACACTGCAGACATACGGGCTTTCAGACTGTGGAAGCGACCAAAAAACAACGAAGATCACAGTGTCCAAACCTCTGACCTTATGAGACTGGAGTTCGGGACCGGCACAGCGGTCTGAGCCTGTAGTCCCAGCTAAGGCAGGAGGATTACTTGAGCCCAGGAGTCCAAGGCCAGCCTGGGCCACACAGCAAGAGTCTGTCTTCTAAAAGAAGAGATAGACTTTGACCTGACCAAGCGCACAGCGTCTGCCAGCGTACACTGCCTGTTGACCGTGTGCCAATCACTCACAGGTGTGGTCTCCTTTCTTTCTTGAAACTGTTCTGTGACGTGTTGCTGTCACCCTGTTTCACAAAGGAGGGGACTTAGTTCTAGGAAGGTTAAGCACTTGCACAGGACAACAGCAAGGCAAAGGGGCCCATTCGTTCCTCTGCCCACTGACCGAGGGATGGAAATGATCCCCAAGGCCAAGGCCTCTTTCAGCATGGTGGAGCCCGCGTGGGCAGGGATTGCAACTGGCACCTCCCACAGCTCATGCAAGCCAGGTGCGTCAGGCTGCACGAGAGGGACTAACTGTTCATCTCCCGTGATGTACCCGATCCGATTCTGGTTAGGAGAACAAAAGGAGTGCAGAAGTCTCTTTCTCTCTCCCTGTCCCCAGTGCAGGGTTTCAGACCCAAGAATCAGGGCAGAACGCTGAGTCACGCTGCATGCTCAGAATCACAGACCATCCCAGAGCAGCACAAGACCCCCGTCCCCCTGGAGCAGGACGTCCAAGTCCACCGTGAATAGCTGATTGTCCCCTGCCAGGTCCCTGCCCAGAGCAAGTCCCCACAGGAAACTGGAGCCCTCTGTGCGCCACTCCTGCCCCCCGTGTGAAGAGACCCAGACAGAGGAAGTGAGCTGAGAGAAGAAATAGTTTAATCTCCAAATTGTAAACTATTTTCAAATAAATGCTGTTTAATTCCCCCTGACGATTTTATAAAAAACAAGAAAAATGAGCACTCACAGGTCAAACACAGCAAATGAATGGTATGGTTATAAACCCAGCCAAGGAACTTTCAGCAAAAGAATGCATCTTGAGTATAAGTTCCAAGATATGTCACACTTGCCGTAAGATCAAAATCGCACGTAAAAAGGATGATCAATTTCAACTCAGCAGGGACCACTCCAGTGAGGCCTTGTGAATATCTACAGTGAAACTGCTTCTCCCGAGAAACTGCAGTTCAGGAGAAGAACATTTGAAATCTGAGAAAAATCTTTTCTTTCTTTTGGGTTTCTGTTGTTGTCGTCAATGTCCTGGTATGACGTACTAAGATGTAGGGTAATGTTTCTCAAAAACTTTCTTGCAATAAGTACAATATGTTTCACACAATTGTCCAAATAGTGAAACTCAGTGAAGTCATCTATACAAGAGACCAAAACATATGATAAGCACACAGCCTTCCAGCGATGTGGCTTTCCTCAAAGGCAGAGGGACCCAGGGACAGGGTGGGAGCCAGGCTTCAGTTCCTGGAAAGGCCTTGAAATGAAGATTTCCCATGATTCCAGTGAAAAAGACATTCATTTGTACCAGTATATTTGGACAAAAAGAATATATATATACACATACATAGTGATATATATATATGTGTGTGTGTGTATATATATATATATATATATATATATACACACATACATAGTGATCATAATATATAGTAAATAAATTCTTTTAAAATTTTATAATAAAAGACACATTGGATTAGTTCCCCTCCCTTCAAACACACTGATCCCATCGTTCTTGCCACTCTCTGAAGCAGTTCTGGAAGTCCTCTCTCATGAGGTATGATCCTCTTTATAAGGTATGGTCAGAAATACAGTGAATGCTGCTGCGCACCATCCAACAGAAAGGCAGCTCACAGAAACATGACGCTGTGTCCTCACCCACCTTATTCACTGGATCTGGCACTGTACGACTTTTGTCTCATCCCTAGAGTCAAAAGGACCTTGAAAGGTAAATATGTTGAATCAATTCAGAAAATCAAGGCAGCCATGACAGCACAGCTAAAGAAGCTCACGGAAGACTTACAGAGCTGCTTCAGAAGTGACAAGAATGACTAAGCGTATGTTAAATATGGCGGAGTACTTTGAGAGTGATTAACAGTAATATGTCTGTTACTGTAATAAATTTTTTTATTTAAATGCACCATATTTTTTGATCACACCTCACATACGTAGTTCGTAGAGTCACCCTCAAATCCAAGTGGAACTGGGACTGTTAAATTGAGAGGTGAGATTAACAGCAACTGCAGCATCCCCACTCTGCCTCTCCCCCAGTACACACAAGCGCACACGTACAAGCAGCATGTAGTATAATCTTCATTTCTCAAACTACCTAGGAAATAAAGGCTTTGGGGGCGAATTGCCAGAAACCGGAGAGGCCGTCAGATCAGACCCATGAGCTGGCAAAGCCCGGTGGCCAGCCTGGGGAAAGGGAGAGCACGGAATGCCTCTCAGAGCCCAGCAAGGGAATCCAGTTACATCACAGGAGGGGAAACCACTTCAAAGCCTAGATATTGGCAGCCTGCACCCCACAAAGGGTTGGAGTGAAATCCTACCTATTCCACCAGGCCTGGAGCTATGAGTTAAACAACTTAATTCCTCCACAGAGCCCTAGTTAATGACCAAGATCCCCATCTCTCCCTGACCCACTCGGCATACTGAGTGCACTCTGTCTTTACATACGTGTTTCATTTTTTGGAAAAGTATATGAGTTGATGGAAAGAGGTATTTTTACGAGGGGGAAAAATGCAGTATTTTTTTTTTAGTCCTGCCACCTGCAAAGTCCTTCTACACTTACAACCAATAGGTACTGAATTGCTAGAAGGAAAAGAGGCAAGAAGCAAGGGGCTGCGCTACAAAAATAGGCAGTGCTCTGGGAATTTGGTTCTAGGCCCAGGAATCTATCACAGACAATATTTCTTTTAAAAATATTCTCCAAGAACGGAGACTTGTATTGCTAGATCAGGATTGCGCCAGGGAACTCCTAACCTCCAGTCCAGCATCCTGCCTTATAAGGGTCTAATGGTACCGAGAGTAGGGGTCAAAAAACACAAAACTCACCACCGTGTTGCGGGATGTCAACAATGGGGGAGGTCGTGGACGTGCAGGGACAGGGAGTGTGTGGGAACTCTGCTCTCTGCTCAACTTCGCTGCAACCTTTCTGCTCTAAAAAAATCAGACCAATAAATTTTAAAAGTTTAAAATAGAAAAAACAGACAGAAGTCCTACTCTGTCTGTCCAACATCTTTCCATCCCTCCCTCCCCCCACTGCACGTGTTGAACACCCCTGTGTCACTCCCATGTTCGACTTGGAATGCCACTCTTTTTTCTGACAACTGTTAAAAACCTATTTCCATGCCCAGTACCTATAAGAAAAAATGTCTGCAAATCAAGTAAGTTTGTAAAAGTCTTTCCTAAGGGCCTATCATGTCTAGAGACATCTGTCATGTACCTGATTTTCCTAATTATGTATGTGTCTGTTCCCTTTCCAAAAACATGACTTAGTTCTTTAAAAGTATTTCTTTAACCATATTTCAGGATCCCACCAGCACCTATATAGGCAAATACATAGTAGACATTCAAGAAACAATCATTGGCTGGCTTTAAATTCTAGTAAATTGTAGAATTTAGCCTGAATTGGACCTCCTCCTTCTAAGGCCCTGGGATATGGCCAGGATTGGAGATACACAGGAAATAACTGTTCAAGCTAAAAGGGAGTGAGTTTGCTCTGTGCTGCAGTTTGAATCTGGAGGGTCCTCCAAAGGCTTGGTCCACAGATGGTAACAGCTTTGTCCTAGGCATGGTGCTGTTGGGAAATGATGGGGCCCTTAGCAGGTGAGCCCAGTGGTAGGAGTTAGGTCATTGGGGGTGGGCGTCCTTGAAGGAGATCTTGGGACCCTGGTCCCTTTCTGTCTGCCTCCTCCACCACACACTCCTGCCGTGATGTGCCATGCAACTACAGGCCCAAAGCAACAGGGCCAATCTACCATGGACTGAAACCTCTGTAACCATAAGCCAAAACCACCTTTTCCTTTATTCAGTTGACTTTCTCAAGTATTTGTCACAGAGATGGAAAGCTAACACACCCTGGCTTTTACCCATGGTGTAAGCCAGAGACTTTTCTTGTCTCACATGCAAAGACTACAAAATTATATCTTACACATTTAGAGAGAAAAAAATAGTGCTTCATGAAAGGGCGCATGACATTATGGGAGGAGGATTTTCTGTCCCTTTCCACCAAGTTCTAAAGATTTAGAGCCATCAGCCAAACTCAGCTGTGCATGTGACAGCCTGTCAGAATAGGGATGTCCTAAGAAGTCAGTGCCCCAGCAGGGACAGGAGGCTCCTCAAAGGAAGGGCCTGTGTCCCAGAGAGTCTGAGTATCCAAGATTACACTGCCCCTGACTATGGGACAAAGAGCTCTCCAGAAAACCTGGAGCTGAGAATGGCTGAGAAGCCAGACTGAAATTGAGTCAGGCTGCATTTCATTGACCAGAGCCAGCCTGAGGCACAGTCTTCGAGTAGACAAAGTTGGCCTTGAGCTCCATCAAAGCCACTCTCTCTGCTCCTGTCTCTCCTCTTCTTATCAAGTGTCCTCCAGCTCAGTCCTGGGTCCTCTCTACCCCAGTTCTGCCAGTTTAGTGATGGTTCACAGTCTCTAACCCTCATTCTATGTAACGAACACCCAATTCTCTCTCTCTCTCTCTCTCTCTCTCTCTCTCTCTCTCTCGCCATCTGATAAACTCAACTCAGCATTGTGAAACTTCTGAGAAAAGAAGGTTATTTAAAGATTATTTCTTCTGTCTCTTTTAGACCAGAGGCCACAGACATGGCCTGATTTGCCCAGGAGCCCATAGCTCAGTAGAAGCAGGCCCAAGACCCCCAAATCCCTCTGAATGTCAGTCTATTGTCCTTCCAGTCATACCACCCAGTAATTTACCCAACAGACATTCACTGGGCTCCAGCTCTATGCTGAACTACAAAACTGGGATCATCAAGATGTTATGGACTAATTCAAGCTCAACACTATCCTTTAAATCATTCATTCACTCAATAATAATTAACAGATTATGCACCTCATGTTCACCCACAAATAACTGAAACTCAATCATTGTGGTGGTATTTGTGTTTACCAGCCTTCTCTCACTGTGACAAAATACCTATGAATAGCAACTCCAAAGAGGACAAATTTATTTTGGCTCATGGTTTCAGAGGGTTCAGTGCATGGTCAGCAGGCTCCATTGTGTTTAGGTCCACGGCAAGGTGGAAACACCATGCACAGCCAAAGAACATGGAGAAGGAAAACTGCTCAACGCATCACAACCAGAGAGCACAGTAGCAGTGATAGAGCCAGAGAGAAAGGGCCGGAGACAAAATATACCATTATTCAAAGCCCGTCCTCGGCAGTCAGCTCCATCCAGTCAGGCCCCACCTCTTCATAAGACCACTGAGCTCTGAGCTCTGGGTGGATTAACCCATTGATGAAGTCAGAGCCCTTATGATCTACTCCTTTCCCCAAAGCCCCACCTCTGAATGCCACTGCATTGGAGGCCAAGCCCCCAACACATGAGACTTCAAACCACAGCAGTTCTGTACTGCAGCAACTTAGCTAGTCTGGAACTAAGTTTCCCAGAACTCCCACCTCCATCTGATGCAGATTAGGTTATCCTCAATCCACCTGAGACTCAAAAGCAGAAATGAATCAGCAGCCACTGTGGTCTGGAAGTGGACCACACCAGCCCGGGGTGACCACACCATCTCCAGAGAATAATAGCAACTATGTCACTCCTGCTCCTGAACCTCAAGGATGTAGACTCTCAGTTTCCCCTCAAGGTGCCCTTGCCCTGGCTCTCTGTGCTGTTTGAGGCCCCGTCCCCCATGCCAACCCCAGCTGCCAACTCTGCAGATACAGCAACGTTGGGTTTGCCAGACCAGATGAGCCCACAGCCTTCCTGAGCCTCCCCCGCCAGGCCCGCAGTTGTATGCCATCCAGTCCCTACAACGAGCCCCCCGGGTGGTTTTCCTTTCTTGACTGGGGTATAAAGGGCACCCTTAAACCTTCTATAATCTAGTATTTCTAAAACATGAGTAATATATGAACTCATTTTAAAAACTTGCAAATTTGTGGTGTTAACAAATTATTTTTATTATGAACTTACATAAATAAGCACAACTATTGAACAAGATACAAGTGAAACTAAATTTTAAAGTTCAAAAATAAATGACACTTAACACTAAAAAACAATGAAATTCAAATCGGTTACATTAATGTGCCTGATGATGTCACTTTGCTGAAAGGATGTCATGAATAAGCCCAGAGCACCAATTCTTTTGCTATCCCAAGTCAGTACCACTGGGCGCAGTGTGATAATTTGATATTGAAATAACACTTTATAACCCCTATATATATACAGTTATTATTTGTCAGTTAAAAAGAAAATATACTTCTGGCCCTTTTCTGTATTCAAATTGTTACGAAGCCTTTTTCCATAAAGCTTTCTGGGATGTCATTTGGCCCCTACTTGGTGCCAAAACACTCACTGATGAATTTAAATCCACGGATCCCTAGTAAATATTAAGATGTTAATGTTCCCAGGGCCGTGTCTCCTGCCTCAACCCTTGTGCTCCCCCTGGTGGCTGCTGGGGACCCTGCCTTCGCATCTAAATCAATCTTGCCGGAAAGAAGGCATTCGGCCTCCGACGTGCAAAAGCTGCTGGCCAAGGGAAAGCCAACTCTTTATTGGAGAGAGAGCCACACACCCAGCCCTGCTGCATGTTGGGAAATCCAACGAGAGAGTAAATAATGCCCTCCCTGCTTCTTTCAGAGTAACCAGTGGCTGCCACCATGCAGATTCCCATCACGTGGAAATTTCAGTCTCGGAATGTTGCCCTGGCAAGTGCCACACTCAACTAAGAGCCAGCGATAGGACTGCAAGCCTCCACGCCGCTCCTGTGGCCTCCTTCCTGTTTGGGAAGCCACGGAGCACCGCAGGGCACATCAGCCACAGCAAGGACAGTGGTCAGTGCTGAGGTCGGACTCCATCGCCACACACCTCTGAGTTCGTGGCATCCTAGCAGCGACCTGTGCCGGCTCAGGCCTGCTATGCACTTGCGACCGTGGCAACTTCCGCAAGCCTGCTGCCCCGCTGCACAGCCGTGTGGAGTGCGGTTAAAGTCTGTACTGACCCTGAAATTCTTTCCTTTCTTTGCTCCCTTTCACTCTGCTGACCACTGAGTCAGTGAATCTGCGCAGGGGACACTGCCACTTCTCAAGAGAAAGCTATAAGAGCTAAGCCGCTCAGATAAGACCCACAAAGGCATGAGATTTTAACAAAGGTCAGGATGCGAGGAGGCCAGCACCAGATCTTGGTGGCAACCGGGCTGTCCCCTGGGACATTCTGTCCTTGCTCTCCAACAGGAGCATGCTGCTCGGACCAAGCCGCGTAGCTGATCCCTGGACAACCTGTCCCATTCCTAGGGCTTCCAGGGAGGCTCATCCTCGCCATGGGAAGCTGGTGAATGAAGTGGATCAGAACACAGAAAAGAAAGATGACCGAGACCGGAGTCAAGGCTGACGCCTCCCTGGGCTTTCTTGCCTGGCAGACGCTGTCCCTCATGTTTCACCAACAAACGTCCATAGTGACAACAACGCTTCATTTTGTTTTTTTCAAATAAAGGCCTGGGGCGTACAGAGGTGAGGTACCTCACCTAACCTCCCCCACGGGAACCCAGAGCCCAGCTTTGCAATTGCTCCTTCTCGGCCTGCTGGGGTAGCACGATTCTACCTTTCTCCACTTTTCTGAATTTTCTCACAACTTTGAATCTCTTCTATCTGCACATCCCCAATCGAGGACCACGAGGTTCCTTTTGTATTTCCTGCATTCCTTTAGAAATGTCTCAGAAACGCTTACAGCCAAGCCGCTTCTCACCCACCCTGCATGTGCCACGTGAGCTGTCTTTTCTTCTTTATACCATGTGACATTTGCTTATTTTTGTACATGCATTTGTTCATCATGGGACTATTAGGCTGACCCCTTTGCACTGCTAGGATTTGTTTGTTGAGACCAGGACTCACTAGCTGTGTGGTGCAGGCTCACTTTCAATGCCTGGCCTGAAGCAATCCTCTTGCCTCAGCCTCCCACATAGCTGGGACCACAGCGTGCCCCCACTGCTGGACTCTGCTACTGGCTTTAACCTAAATATTTAATCTCTAAATTCATGCAAGCAGGGCCCTGTCCTGCCTAACACCTACCTGGTGCTTGGCTTGCTGCAGGTATAAATTTGAATGAAGGGAGGAAGGGAGGGAGAAAGAGATATGCTTAAGATCCTTCCATTCCTCCAAGGCCAAGATGAGAGGTACCCAACAGCTGCCCTGAAGGCGCTCCAGCCAAAGGAGGGAAACAAATTTGGAAACAAACAGTAAAGAAGGGGATGATCAGACAGCAGCCCCGAGGACGCCCCTGAGGTGCCTCAGAGGACTGGTCTTAGCATCAGAGATCAGCACCAGCGGGAAGGCCAGCCTCTGGCACCAGCAGGAAGGAAAACAGGGCAAGTGCTTCTCCCTGCTGCCCTGTGCAAGGCCCGCAGGCAGAGGAGGAAACTGAAATTCAGAAACATCAGCCAACTCGCCAAAGCGGGCCCCTCGGGCCCATGCCTCCTCCACTGTAGTGAGTGTTGCAAGTGTGCAGAGCAGTCGGCAACTCCACGCAGGCCTAGGCAAACAAAGAAGCGTCATCTTTTCATTCTTTGGCCTCTCCTGCCCTCTTGTGGCCTCATAGGATTACAGCCACCTGCACCATCTTCCTACCAAACGCGAAGGCTGATCTCACAAAAGGGGGGCTGCAGCCTGATCCTTTCTTGTTAAAAAGAGAACGAGAGAGAGAGAGAAGAAAGAAGAAAGAAAGAAAAAAAAAGAAAGAAAGAAAGAATCAAAACAACACTTGGACTAAGAGTATTTTATTGTTTTTTTTTAAAGAGAAGAAAAAACAAAACAAATCAAAAGAAGAACAAATTTTCAAAACAACATAATAGGAGGGTAACAATGGTTAATACATTACGTATTACTATCTTTAAGTTAGTTATTCAGGATACCAGACATTAGCATTCAATTGTCCAAACATTATTGGCACAAACCTTACTCTTCAATGAACTAAGTAAAATTTGTAGTGTATCTATCTTAACCATCTTATATATATATGTACAATTTTTTTTCCCTTTCCCTTCTTTCTTTTCGCTATTCCAGTCTCTCTTTCCTTTTGACCAGTTCTTTTTTTTTTTTTGTGGGTACCGGGGGGTCGACCTCAGGACCTCGCGCGCCAACAGGCGCCCGTGCTGCTGAGCGATATCACCGGCCCCTTTTCCGTATGTGGGATCCGGGAGTCGAACTCAGGCCCTCGCACTTGCAAGGCAGGCGCTTATGCCACTGAGCCATCTCACCGGCCCGACCAGTTTCTTTTTGATTCACCATGTCTATTGTACATGTTTTTAACAGGTCACACATATTTTCAATAGCAAAAGTTCCAGGGCAACAGGACATCAATACAGATCTAAAATTCTAAGGCACTGATAGAGTTTAGATCTAAAATGGCCCTGAAAGTCTCAGGCATCTGAAGGGTGAGCAGATCGTGGGAGGCGATAGCTGAGTGTGCTTGTTAAGAGGTGGGGTCTGGTCACAAGACTTGGTCCCTGGGGGTGCGGCCTGGAAGGATGTAACCTGCCCCCAAGGCTCCTTTCTTTCTCTGCTTCCTGGCCACCATGATGTGAGCGGCCTTCCTCCACCAGGCCCTTTCACCATGCTGCTCCTGCCTTGGATACAGCCAACTGTGGACTGAATCCACTGACACTGTGAGCCAAAATACACCTCCTCTACTTTGCGTTGTGGGTGTCCCAACTATGCGAATGTGACTAAGACAGGCACAGAATGGAAAGGGCTCGCCCTAGACAAAGCTCCGATTTAAGATCTGGTCCCCGTAGCTTGCCCACCTGACCACAGTTTTGCTGGGTAGGAACAACCCATCCAGCTTGTTATGAAGCAGAATCTGTCCTCTGAGCGGGGACATCTGCATGAAACCTACAGGCACGTGGGAACCAGACCTCGACCCTGGTCTCAGAGCAAGTATTTGAGAAATGACCACTAACGGCAGTGACTGCCAATTCCACTTTTCCTTCTCTGGAATTCGTGCTAACTTCACATAAGGGCACGTGTGGATGGAATCGCCCCATCCCAGCCAAGAGGAAGCTTATGCACAGCACACAGAAATGAAGATGCGCTGTTGCCAGGAAACAGCCAGCGCTCATTGCACTTAGAACCACGCCAGGGAGCTGGGACTCAGATACACCGTGGAGCACGTAAGTTAGGTAAAGGAAGAAATTTCCACATGGAGTGTGAATGATAATGTAGTGTGGTACAGAGAAAACTGCACTTAAAATCTAGAAGACTGGATCTTAGTTCCCGCTTGGCCACTAACTAGCAGTTTGACCTTGAGAAGGTTACATCCCCACCCTGGGTCTCACCGGCTCATGGCAGAGTGTCGCGCTAAATTTCTCCATGTCCTTCCGACTCCGAATGGTTAAGCCTGGGATTCTATGATGCTTCTTTGCAGAGCCTGTCGGAGACAGAGGAAGTGTTTCAAGCTGTTTCCATATATTTGGGTGCAGACCTGCTTGGAGCTAGGAGGACACGATGACCTCATCAGATGTTCCAAAGTTTGGGGCACTTAGGGGTGCTTGCCAAAATAGGCTATTTGCCTAGTGAGTAAAATCCTAGCACCTCAAGGCTATAAACCGTCATGGCCATCCAGTCCAAGCTCCTGTTTGAATCTTCCCCCTAGCATGCTTGTCCTTCTTGAATACCCCCACAGCCAGGGAACTCATTCTTTTCAAGACAATCCAAACAATCTTTGCAAATGTCCATTAAAGAAGAATCTGTCCGTTCATACTTATCTAAAACATCCCTCACTATAGCTGCTGCTCCTACTTTTACCCTGAGGGTCAGAGAAGAGAAATCTAACTCCTCTTTCCCATGATGGTCATTCAAATATTTAAGGGCATCTCCGGTTTCTTGAGTTTAGTATCCACCGTCCTGTCAGGTAATTCCTGTCTTATTTGAGGATTGAATCCATGCTGAAGATTCTCTTCTGTCCAGATCCCTTTGGGCTTTCTGCCCACAGTAATTATACAGAAAGGCAGCCCAGCGGTTAAGGATACAGCTGCTGTAGCCATGCTGCTCCTGGGTTCGAATGCTAACACTCCTACTCAGAATTTGCATGACCTTGGACAGGTTACTATTTGTATAACCTTACACAGAAATTTATACTTTCTGTGTCTCTTTTTCTTGTCATAAATTAGAAGTTAAATGAGTTACTGTGCACAAAGCACCTAAAACAGTTCCAAACACAATGAAAACAAGTTATGGCTATTCTTATTAATTCTGAAATATGGTTTCACAAACTGGAATAGGGTAATCACCTTGCTAATGCTGAACAGAATGCCTTTATTAATGAGCCCTCAACCTTTTTTAGTGTCTGCCAGTACATGAAAGGGGGGATAATGAAGTTCCTATCAATTAAATTAATTATCAATGAAAATTTCTAAATAATTTCTATATATTCTACTTCTAAGCCACATTTCTTCTACACTGCACCTCAGCAGGCTAACCAAACCTTGTATTCAAGCTTGTGACATTCCATTGCCAGATTCTCCCCTCAGGCTGACTAGAATTGCTTAGAATATTCACCTGTGATCTGATGCATTCCAAGTCTTCCCCAGTTTCAAGTCTTCTGCAAATTCCACCCCTTTCATCTTCTTTGATAACCAGGACAAGATGTGCCAACAGCGAAGAATGATTTCAAGGAAATAGAAACTATGCATGGAAGTGAAATTGCCAAGATAAATTTTAATATTCTCAGAAAAATAAAAGACATTACATCTCTGTAATAGGAACAGTGTTCTTTAAAAACAGAAGACTCGGAAAAAAGGACCCCTTGGAAGTTGAAAATATGATAGCAGAAATGATAAACTCATTAAAAGTGTAGAAAAACTTGAGGAAATCAAAATAAAGCCAAAAAAGTAATAGAAAGTGAGAAAGAACATGTAAGAAAATTTGAAGATCAGTATAAAGTTAGAGATAAATTCAGAGAGAACATTAAAAAACAGATAGAAATCATCCACTATAACTCACAAAAAAAGACAAGAAATCAATCGAAGAACTAGAGGAAAGAAATTTCAGATTGAAAGTGACAATTTCCATCAATTTTCCTGAGAAAACATGAAAAGTGACACAAACCAAGGCACACCACTGTGAAATTTCAAAACACTAGAAATAGAAAGAGGTCCTTAAGGCTTTCGAGTGGGAAAAAATGTATATACAAAAACCTAGGAATCTTATGACTTAAGATTCTCATCAGCAACACTAGAAACTAGAAGATAATGGCACAATGCCTTAAATTATTTTCAGTGCAGAATTCTCTACCCAGCTAAACTATCAACTTTCAGAATAGAGTATTATCACACACAAACTTCAGTATCACATGTTTTCTCTTCTGAAGAACACCAAATACAAAGACCAGGATAAAACTGAGATAATAGGAATAGGGAGAACTTTTTCAAATGGGAAGGAGAACAAGAGATGGAGGGAAGAGGAAGGAGTGGAGGCAAAGCAGATGAAAAAAGAAAGAATGGAACAAATTCAAAAATGGAGATGGCTCTTTTGCAAATGGGAGGGGGACCAAGAGATGGAGGAAGGGGAGAGGGAGGAAAAGGGATAAAGAACTAAGATGTGTTACATACATGTACCAGCTCCTTACAATGAATGTAATCACTATGGACCGCAAACATGTACTAATGAAAGTAAAAATTAAAAAACACAAATTTAGTGGCTTTAAAAAGCCAAAAATGCTGGTGATGGTGGCGCACACCTATAATCCCAGAACTTGGGAGGCTGAGGCAGGAGGATTGCTGTGAGTTCAAGGCCAGCCTGGGCTACATAAGCAAGTTCAAGGTCAGCCTACACTACATAGTGAGACGCTATCTCAAAAAAGCCAAATATTTATCATAGCTCTATGAGTCCATTGAGTGTTTGTTGGGGGAGCCCTCCCTTTGTGCTGGCATGCTAAATCTTTGCAGTCAGGTGATGGCTGGGCTGGGCAGAATGGTCTAAGATGACCACATACTCAAGCTGAAGGGCCAGCTGGTCTAACATGGAAGGGAGAGGCCCTCATTAGCACAGTTTGTGTCTGCTCTGTGGAGTCGTTCATCCTTCGGTGACCCAGCCTGTCTTTTTCCTGTGGTTGCTTGGGGTTTCCAAAGAGCAGCAAGAAAAGGCACACCCCAGTGTGCAAGCATTCTCAGGGTCAGCTTGCTTCAGGCTTGATGTGCTCCCCATGGCCAAAGCTCAGCGTCAATCTGGTCAGGGACCACCTGAAGGTGTGAATATAGGCATGCCATTTAGGGCAGCCATTTTACAAACCAGCTACCAGAAGTTGACGAGAAACATTTTTATATACAAGTTCTTGAGCACAGATTTCCCATTACCAATGTTTTTCAGAAGTTTCTAGAAAAAGTGCACCACCACAGGGCTGTGGCAGACCCATGGGGCAACGAGCTCGAGCTGTAGCCAGCCCGAGGCACTCAGGAAGAGACTCATCCAGCAAAGTGAACTTGACAGTACACCTTATGTCTCCCGTCATAATCAGGCAGATGTTGGCAGCTGGGGACAATGGCTGGGGCTGAATTGTTGATATGTAAATAAAAACTTAAGCAAACCAAAATTAAGACAATTTTATTGCATCTAGGAAAAATGAGACATTGTGTAAGAATGGAAAAGTGCTAGTATTTTCTACCATTATAAGCCCATACTCTCTGTTTTGCATTTATTTTGTAACTAGTGTATTGAGGAACTGGAATTTCAAATCAGTGGGAAACAATCTTTTTAAATCACTCTTTGCATTCACACTTTGTCAAAGCATCCCTATTCAACAGCAAATCCTTTAATACCTCGGACAAGTGCCATAATGTTCCAGCTATCTTCGGTTATTAAGATTCCGGCTGGTGCTGTGAATAATTCCAGGCTCACGGCTGACCCGAAACTCTCGCCCTCCCTCACTGCAAGACAGACTTGGAGGAAGACACACCCGCCAGCAGATTCCGGATTCCCTGGGCATGGGAAGAGGGGAGAGAGATGGGGCCATTGGTGGACAGCAAACACCTCCTTACTCCACTGGAATCATTGTGACCGACTGGCCACCAAGGCCAAGCCCTTGGCTAGGTGTCCACAGCTGACTCTGGTGGGGTGGGCCAGAAGACAAAGCGAGGTCTCCTCACTTGACACTCTGTGAGGTGGGAACATTTCCTCCGGCTCCCTCTCCTACCACCTGTGACCCCTGTCAGCCCACGATGACAAAGCCTGCATCCCCTGGGCGGCAGAGCCAGGTCAGTATCAGACGAAGGGCTCACACGCAACCCCTTCTGCAGGTTACACTCAGCCCACTGGAAACTCGCTGGCCCCACCCAGCTAAAAGGCGGCCGTTCAGATCATGGTTGCTGTCCTTTTTCATTGTCCCTGCCTTTTTCGTTGTTGCTGTCCCTTTTCTAATCCCTGCCATCTCCCTCTGATTCTTTTCCCTTTCTCGGGTGCGCAAGGGCAGATCCGCCAGCGTGATGCCTGGGGAAGGAGGCGCCAGTCTCCTGGCCCTGCAGTGGGCACACCTGGTCTTCACAAAGGACTGGGGGACCTCAAGACTTGATGCTGAGGACAGAAGAGACAGCTGTGCTGCCCCTGGGGACAGCAACCCCCTCTCTCCATGAACACTGTGACTCCTCACGAGGCCAGTGACACACAAGATCCCCGGTGTCCCCCTTTCTCCCTCAGACTTCTTCTGTGAATGGCTGCCCCTGCCCCCACTGCTGAGGTGGAGCAGTGGCCCAGAAGCTCTGCCTGGGGGCGCAGCGGGCCGCCAGAGCTTCCTCCTGAGGGGCAGCACCTGCTGCACCCATCCCCGCTCCTGTCCCCGGTGAACCGTGAGCCCCTTGAGTACAGAGCATGTGTCTTGTTCCTCAGTTTACCCAGAGAGTGCCGATAGGGTGGAGGGGGCAGAAAGGAGTAATCCATGGAGGAGTAGAAAGATGGGCAGTAGGCAGATGATAGAAACCTAATAGAAGATATATTAGATTGATAGATGATAGATATAGATGATAGATAGATAGATAGATAGATAGATAGATAGATAGGGAGATAGATAGAGAGATAGAGAGATGATAGATAGAGAGATGATAGTCTTTCCAGTGTCCACTGACTGACGGAAAAAACTGCTGGTCTTGTGCATTGGTCTCAGCCTGAGGCAGCAAGGTTACTACACTGAGAGTTTCCTTTAGAAAACACCCAAGAATTTGTTGTTTTGACTCTTTTCATCTTCTTCTGTTCCTTCTCTTCTTCATTCTCTCAGCCATTATTAGTCTCAGGAATAATGGTACTCACTCTATGTTAAGCAGAAGTAGAACAAAATATTGTTTTTTCTTTTTCATCTAAAATACCTGCATAAGAAATTTTTGGATCAAGGTTTTATAAATGTCCACCCTTCTAGGATGGAATAAAATAAGCTTTCAACAAATAACAGAATTCCAGCTTGGGAGTGCTTCCTGGAAGTCAGCTATGGAAGAAGGTGAAACAAAAGCCCTGGCTTGCCAGTCACTGGGGCTTTTCTGTTCCTTCTAAAGCTCCACTCTCCCAACCCATCAGCACGGCTGAGCCCCTGAGCCACAAGTAAGGACTAGAAATCAAGAAGCCCGAGAGGAAGCCCTGACTCTCCCACCAGTCTCCTGTGGGAGGAGACGGGCAATCACACCACCTGCTTTCCTTGTCTGCGAAATGAAGGACTGAACCTCATGAACCCTGAGATGCCGTCCATAATTCTAAGATTCATTCAGTAAACCCACGTGCCTAAGAGCCATGACAATAAGAGCTCTTCTTTCAAAGAAAAATTACTCCAAACCATGTGGTCCCTGGATCTTGTGACTACGTTATATTGCATGGAAAAAAAAAAAAAAAGACCTTGCCAGTTGTGGACCTAAAGGCGAGGATGTATCCTGAGTGCCAGGGACACACTAGGCCAGTCCTACCTAGTTACAGGAGCCATAGTAAGCGGAGTCGTTTCTTCCGCTGGAATGAGGGAGATGTCGGCCACCAGCCTGAATGGCCCTGGAAACTGACCCCAGAGACTGTGGACAGGAAAGCAGCCCCACTAACAAGCTCACCCGGCCTCGGCGCACCCTCAGCGCACAGGAGACCCAGCCCACAAGCCAGGCTTCTTGCCCATGGGAGCCAGGAGAGAAATACGTATTGTCTGAAGCAGCTACGTCGGTGCCAGTTTGTCATGGCAGCAAGAGAAAGCCAAAGTACCACATACACCTTCATCATGACCTTCACTCCAAATCAATTTTCTACCTGTTTCTAAAGAGGACAGCAGTAAAGGACGCTCTCCTAGTCTATTTTAGTGAAACGCGCATGAGCTCCACATAAACAACCTTGGTGTCTATGCCCCTGGAATTTTTTATTTTTATTGCCCAAATTGTTGATATTAGCCATTCTGAAAATAATGTTTTGTGTTTAGTTCTCTCTCTCTCTCTGTCTCTCTCTCTCTCTCTCCCTCCTTCTCCCTCTCCTTCCTAACCCTCATCTTGTGCCTTTAATCAGAAGGAGGAAGAGGAGCATGTGCTTATCTCATACTGGCAACCTTCACGCTGCTCTCCTTAAGAACCTTCCAGCATTTTATTGAATTATTCCTCACGGACCCCTTCCATGACTGCAGCTCATCCCCACAGCATCGCTTATTCTACACAGATCAACGACTCTGACCTGCACTGTGCTGAGTGCCCTGTTTTTCAAACTAGAGGTCACAACCCATTGGCGAGCTGTAAAAGTAATTTAGTGCATCATGATCAGAGTGTTTTTCAATGTAGAACAGAGTGGAACAGAAAATATCTGAGCATGTCGTACATAGTATTGTTACATAAATTTGTGTTAAAGTTAGATGCATCTATGTGTTGTGTGTACATCTAGGTACATCAAGTATTAGTGAAAAATATGTATTTCCTACTGTAGATTAAAATAAAAAATAAAAATCAGTGCATTGAGTCCATCATTTCTTTTAATCCTCACATTGGTACCTAAGACAGGAACTGTTACCATCCTGTTTGAAGACAAGAAAATTAAGCTGAGACGGTTCAAGCAACATACTCAGGACCAAACAGCTAACAAATAATAGACATGGGATTCAAATCTAAATCCGTCAACTCAAGCCCACGCTCTTGGCCATAAGCTACTTCTCCTTCACAAAACTGAGAAACAAAGCAAGAAACCACGTGTTATTAGTCACGTTCCCATCACAGGGACAAAATACCTGATGCCTGACGCTTAGAGGAGGGAGGTTTAATTTTGCTCATGGTTTCAGAGGCTGCAGGGCAGAAGCAGTCTGGCGGAGGGGCCTGGAGGAGGGACACTGCTTGCATCAGGGCAGCCAGGAAGCAGAAAGAGAAGCTTGTGTAGGAATACAGCCTTCCAGGTCACACACAAACCTCCTACCATGAGAGTTTTGGGGGACCTGACCTAACCAAACATAACTCTACATTCAAAGCTATCTTCACATTTTTTGATTAATGGTTTAATATAATTTTTTAAATACTGTATAAATTTTTAGACCACATTCATGCTGACATTAATTGGCTCTTCTTTTCACATGCATAGATCTGCGTGTGCTCTCGCTGTTGTGCCTCGAAGCCTTTACTGAAGTTGGAGATCCAGAACGACAGCAAAGCCCACAGGCTTTCCAGGGTTGCAACAGTAGATTTTCCTGTCACCGAGTTCAGAGCTGGTCCTCAAGTTAGTGTCTCATCCAACATTATCAGGGGTCCCCCTTGCTCATCATCTCATCCACTCACTACCCCTGATCTTCAAAGTATATTGCCCCCCGCCCCCTCCTCTACTCCACCCGGAGGTAGGCAGAGTCGTGAGGGCTTCTGGAGCTCTGCCTCTGGCTCTCAGTGAGTGATGCTCCTGCAGATCTGGTCCAACTCAGCCACACACAGCAGTGGAAATGTGGAGGCCACGTTCGCAAAGTTTTATTGCTATATTTTTGAATATCGTGCGTGTTCTTAGGAACAGCAGAGAATTCTCTAGCATCCACCTCCATGTCATGCTGGTGGCTCTGAAGTCCAGCCCGTTTCCAGCAATTGGACTCCACAAGGCATCAGAGTAAGTCACACCCGGGGTCCTCAAGTCACATTTATGTTTCTTCCCCATTGTCGCTATTAATGGGATGAGAAACAGAAGTAGAAAAATGTTTTACGTAAGCAATGTGATTTATTTTTCATAATATTAACTTTTCTTTCTTATATCTTTTATGGAAATAGGAGACATATTACCAAAAAAAAAAAATCTTCAGAGAATAGTTTGAATTTTTCAAAAGTCTTGACTGACAAATGTTTCGGTTTTCCGGTAGCAGTGAGACCAGATCTTTTTTTCTAGCTGTGTGGCCAGCTGAGTGGCTGCTGGCTTTTCAAGCTGTTTTGCAGATTGAAGCCAAGTAGACAACAACTGACTGCAAATATCTGCTTCCCCTCAAATTTCAACACACGGCTTCTGCCACTTTGCAAGAACTGAAGAAAAACTTCCATCCAATCTTTGCAACCAGGGCTTGCATCAAGGTGACCAGCCCGACTACCTCACGATGGAGATTCCCTGCAGAAACCCACAGGAGAACAAGGCCAGACCCCCTCAAGGCTTGGCTTTTGCCAGTCGAGTTTTGTGCATGGAAAAGTGTGTGCTCACTGAAATTATGTGGTGCGATCAAAAACTACCATGAATGCTTAAGTTTAAAACTGTATTACAGTAAAAGTGATGTTGCCGTGACCCCACCTCAAAATGCTTCCCCTTCACTTTGAACACACTGATCCCATCATTCTTGCTACTTTCTGAAGCAGCTCTGGAAGTGCTTTTTCCTCAGTGTCTTTAGTTGCTCTGTCGTGGCTGCCTTGATGTCCTGAATCAACTCAAAACATTTCCCTTTCATGGTCATTTTGACTTTGGGGAAGAGCCAGAAGTCACCTGGTGCCAGATCCAGTGAATAAGGTGGATGAGGACACACAGTCATGTTTCTAGGAGCTGTCTTTCTGTTGGATGGCACTGAGCAGCATTCACCATATTTTTATCACATCTCTTAAAGACACTCACGAAAGGGGACTTCCAGAAATACTTCAGAAAGTGGCAAGAACAATGAAATTATTAAGTGTGTTCAAATAAAAGGGAAGTATTTTGAGGGAGATTGATGGCAATGTGTCTTTTACTGTAATAAATATTTTAAATTTAAACACACCTGTATTTTTTGGTCAGCCCTTTTATATCAAATAAGGCTACGATTCCTCCAATCCTTCCTATGGAGGATTGCAGGGGACAAACTCACCCCTTTTGTGGAAACTCGGGAAGCCTTTGTTCACAGCCAGAATCCTACTAACTCTCGGGGTGGCAGCCTGGATGCCAGAATTTACCTCCTACCCACACTGCAGCCCATCTGAGCTGGCATCGATTAGCTCACTGCACAAACCTCCTAAAGTCACCAAAAGTCCCCACAGGTTCCCCTGGTGAGCACAGTGAACCCGCTCCTGGGGCAAAGCGCCCCAACAGTGCCAGCTTGAGAGGACAGGATTCTTTCTGGACCTCAGAGCTTTCGATAAAAACCCCTGAGTGGCTTGGTGACAACCACAGGGAACTTTAAGCTGAAAGTTCCAGTCATTCTGATGACACAAACTGGATTATTTGGCCAATTTGGATCGATCAAATCTGATGTTCATTGGGACTGATAAATTCCACATCCTAACAAGCCAGCTGGGGACACACACGCCTTGGTGCTGTTTGGGGTAACAGATTTCCAGATGCGGGCCGAACCAAGCTTCTGATACAACTCTGAGGGGACATTTCTGGTAGCCAGCGTCCATCTGAGAGCAGTTGTTTCCAGCACTGCTGCCAGGGGAGTCCTCTGGCCTCGCATTTCAGGGAACCGCCACCCCCAAGTACTGACTGTGCTCTGACCTCACCCTCAAGCTGCCTGGACCACTTCATCTGTTTACAATACGCCAGAACTGCCCTAATTTCTGAGCAAGCACCGCGGGCGTGGCCAGCACTCATCGCCCAGAGGAAGAGAGAGGTCAGGCAGCACAGATCCGAGGACAGCGAGCCAAGGACCTAGAAGAGCCTTCTGGGGTCTGAGAGAAACAGACCTACGCACAGGTCTGTGCGGGGCCACCCGACCTCTTTGCAGCAACATTTCAAGGAAAGGACAAAGCCAACTGTAGCTATGCATGGGTTCATCCCACCAACTCTCTGCCTGCTTCCTCCACTACCGTTGTGGACAGGGGACAAAAATGAGAAACATCGGCTCTCTGCAAGCCTGGATGGAAGAGCCAGCCTCACCATCACCTGTCATCTTCACTGGCCCTAACTTTGCCGTAGTAAATCGTGACTGTCACCTCTCCCAGCAGACAACCTTCCCCACCCTGTCCTTCGCAGAGTTGAAAGAGCACCACTTTCCCACTCTCCCGAATCACAGTTTGAATGACGGCTCCAATCAGCACTATAAATAAACTTTCTATCGTAGACTAGGTTTTAATGTTATTCACCGTCTTCCAAACAAACATCATTTCCCAAATCCTGGAAGTCTCAACTTTGTTCCAAGTTTATCTATTGCTTTTCCATTACCTCGGGGCAGCAATAATAATAACGGTTATATCTTCCTCCTCCTAGGAGAATCCTGGCCACTTCTTGAACTTTTCTGGCTTGGAATTCTCTGATGGGCTTATTTTTTTCATCCTCCTCCTCCTTCTTAGTGGAAAATGTTACTTCTAACTGCTGGATTTAATTTAATTTAATTTAATTACAGCATTTTCCACACATGCCCACAGGCTCTTGGTAATGGTTGCATTTTTAATAAATCGAATATATAATAATGACTTTGTTTTTAATTTTCCACTGAGAGTTGGATCCTGAGTTGAATACGAAGCTCCAGACAGGGGTGTCTGGTTCACACTGTATGACTGTTTCAGAAAACCGAGGGGCTGCTAATTGGAAAACGGCTGGGCTCTCGCCCTCTGTCCCAACACACCTGTGTTTAATGTCCTCAGCAAGCATCCCAGAGGGCACAAAATGACCAGCTGTTCTGACCGGGTCACTCACGCAGACATTTTCCAGGCTGGATCATGGAGGGAAAGTGAAGGCTGAGGTGGTGCCTGGCCAAGACATACCCAGGGACTCCGGACAGCACCTTTTGGCAGAGGCCTTCACCGAGTGACCCAATGCTCTCTGCCTTTCGCCACAAGTCACTGGGCCAACTCCGAGCTACAGTTAAACAGAGTCCAACCAAAGATGGGTTGTACGACCACCGATCTCCCTTTGCAAAGTCCATTGTCAATGGCCATTAATAAGCTGCTTCGTGGCCATGTGTGCATACTCAGTTACGTCAGCTCTCTGGTAAATTAACAATGCTGAGGGCTTTCCTGTGCCTGTGTCCCCAGCCCAGGCACTGGGTATGGAGCTCAGCACCACCTTGGGTTATCATAACACGCAGGGCTCCTTCTGTTGGTGTCGCCCTGTATCAGACACCATTCTTTTTTTTTCTTTTTTTTCTTTTGTGGGTACTGGAGGTTGAACCCAGGACCTCGCGCTTGCCAGGCAGGCGCTTATGCCACTGAGCTATCTCACCGGCCCTCAGACACCATTCTGAACATGTTGCCTGTACCACTTCCTCAGTTTCCCATGCTGTTGCCCCCACTCTAGAGATGAAGGATGGAAATCTACAGAGTTCAATACCTGGCTCAGGTCCACCCCGCTGGGAACGACAGCACTGAGAACCACAGAGCAGAATCTCTAAGCCCCGGGCCAGCTCTCCAGCTGAGGCCCCAGGCAGCACCATCTACTGCAGCACAGCGCTCAGAAATTTCTCTACTTGCTTAATAAATTCAGCATCTTCTCAGGGTCAAGTATAACAAGACCTAAGGTCACCTGGCCCAGAAACTGAAATCTCATGAGAAAACTTCACTGTGGTCTCCCAATGAGACAAGCCACACCTTCCAATGGAGCCAAAGCATCGCTGTCACAGTGTTTCCCTTGGCTGTCCCAGGGGACAGTGCTTCAAAAGGATGGTATCAAGCATGGACTGTACTGTGGTGGCCTTGCGTGTGTCCACAGAGGCCCTGCAGGCAAAGTCTTGAACCCCAGGTCACCTAGGTGCTCCATGACATCTTGGGATCTTCCCAGGAGATGGGGCAGGGAGCCCAGGGAGCTGCTACAAGGCCACTGCCCACTCACCTGCCATGTGCCCTTCACAGCTGTCACCAACCAGTTTCTCGTGGCCTCCAGGTCTGTGAGGGAGGGACTCTTCGGCCTGCTTCCCACAGAGCAGAGAGGCAGAGTACAAACCTAGACTGCACAGCTGAACGGGCTCCTCTGAGGCTCCTGTCACAGCCTCAGCCCTCTTCTGGTTGCTCTTTCTGGTTCTGTGGGCTGAGCACCACAAAGCTGAGGCCCTCTGGCTCCTTTTCCCTTTGCTGTCTGGACAAGTAATACATGATCTGACTCCAAAAGTGGCCTCTACTTTGCCCATCAAATCTATGGAGCCTCGGCCTCACATTGTGTCTTGCGGGTTTGACAGACCATCCTATCAAGTCAGCCACCTACTCGGAGGATGCAAAGAAAGTTGGCCGGAAAGGATATCTCTGTAGCAGCTCTCTCCTTTCAACTGACAGCGTAAACTCATACCAAGAAAATTATAAGTGTGTGTGTGTGTGTGTGTGTGTGTGTGGATATAGAACACACACGCACACGTGCACACACGTTTATTAAAAGCATCCCTGAAGTAGAAAATCCACCAACTGAGGAGTATTCACCTCTATTTGCCTTTTGCTACGCAAGCTGCTGGTAATTAGGAAAATAAATGCAAATATATTCAGCTTAACAAAAATTAATATTTATTTTCTATAAACAAACCTAGTAGAATTCTCAGTAGGCTCCTATTTCCACATCAGAATTTGGAATGAAGCACTAGTTTGGCATTTAAGAATCCATGTGAATCCAAAGGTGCAGGCACGTCTAGGCCATCGGATCTCACGCAGCTGTATCAGTAAAAGCGAAGCAGGGAGCCCCAGGCACCAGGTGCGCCCTGCCAATGGGCTGTTCTGGTTAATAAACCCACAAGCAGCCCTTTTCCACTTTTGATGTTCAAAGAATATGTGGAGAAGGATGAACTCTAAAGGTCCCACAAGCTTATGTTAAACTAGTTTGGGTGATTCAAGTCACTTTCAAGACAAAGGAAATGAGTACTTACTAAAGAATCTAATTGTCATTATCATATCATTGAATACTAAAAAAAGGTAAGTGTAGGAGACAATCTTTGTCCTAAAAACTCAAATACTCTGTCGTTGTACCAGCAAGATTTTCATTGATCACACTAGAAACAAAAGTAGCCTCATGAAGAGCCTCAGAACTACTCCCAGGGAAACAAATTGTCACCCAGCAGACTGGCAAGGGCAGCAACTGATGAAAGAATACTGGTCACACTTTTGCTTTTTCACTTTTTGCAAGTGTCTTTCCCCAACTCAGAGGATCTGCTGTTATAAACCCCAGCTAGAATTAGTTTCATGCACATCACACAAAGGAAAAGCTAAATCACTCCCTTCTGCAAAATATGTCTTTTACACACCCTAATCTCACTGGTATATTCACACACACACACACACACACACACGGGTTATGACAAAGTCACCAACCTTTCCAGCTGGACTCTTTCACTCTTTTATTAAGAATGAGGTCGTGCATAACTCCTTAGTATATTTTTTTCAGTTTTTCCCTACATTTCTTGCCTCCTACAAGCATCCTGCCCCCCCCAGCCCAGCCTGCGACTTGGCATGATGCCTCTTCTTACAAACCATGAGGAAAAACTACTTTTTCAATGGCTATCATCTCCTAACCTGGTGGCCTTACTGCTATTCAAATTTTCTACTAGCACACATATTTTCAAGAAGAGGGTGTCAGACCTCAAGTGTGTGCTTTCCAAGCCCTCGGCAATGCTTGCTCAGCCCCTGGGCCCCCTCACTTGGCTTAATTTTTGAGGACTCGGGTCCCACCCATTCCCACAGGGAGGCAGGGGCCACACTGCAGCCGAGTGAGTGAAAGCAAGTTTCCCTCTCAGGTGTCTCGTGGGAAACCCTCCAGCACCTTTGATAACCTCGAGGGGAGTGAGAAGCGAAGGGCAGCACGACCAGGTGGATTCCCAGGCTGCACATACTCCGTGCGGGAGCTGTGCTACCTCGAGAGCGTTAGCAGCTCTGGTGTCGGCCACGGGGAGCACACGCGAGGCCCCTGTGACATCCTCTCGCAGCCCTCCTGCTACTACAGCGCTCCTCATGCAGCGCTGAGGCACAGTGCTGTCAAAATTACTTCCGAAAGGAGCTCCACTTAGCAAATACAAATCCACCCCCATTTTACACTTGAAGAAACAGAGGCTCAAGACATGAAGATTTTGTCCCAAAATCTCATTGAAAATTAGAGAAAATAAAATGGATCGAAAGGAAAAGATAAATAAATAAATAAAACAAAGCAGAGTCAAAGGCCACAATCATAAAATTCTCCCCTAAGGATTGGTTTCAAGTCCATGCATGAAGGTGGGGGCGGGCCTGTGCAGGAGATGCTCGGCCCCTGTCGTCCTTCTCATCCCTGTGCAGACAGAACTGTGTCTCTGTGTCGCCGCTGCTGTCTCTGTCCCTTCTCCTTCCTAGGCTACCGAGCCACTGGAGGGCAAGATCTGACTCGGCTTCATAAGTCCATCAAATGGCCTTTACCTCAATCTGATAAAAGCCATCTATGACAAACGAACAGCCAACATCGTACTAAATGGACAAAAACCGAAAGCTTTCTCTTTAAAATCAGGAACATGACAAGGACATCCACTATCACCACTCTTATTCAATACAGTTCTGGAAACATTGGCCAGAGCAATTAGACAAGAGAGAGAAATAAAAGGAATAAGGATAGGAAAGGGACAAGTTAAATTATCATTATTCACAGATGGCATCATACTCTACACAGAAGACCCCAAACACTCCACCAAAAGACTTCTAGATTTAATAACCAAATTCAATAGCGTAGCTGGATACAAAGTCAACATTCAAAAATCAATAACATTCCTGTACACAACAAACTCACTGAGAGAAATTAGGGAAACAACACCCTTCACAATAGCATCCAAAAAAATGAAATACTTTGGAATCAATCTGACAAAGGAAGTATAAGATCTATATATGGAAAATTACAGTATTCTGAAAAAGGAGATTGAAGAGGATATCAGCAAATGGAAAGATATCCCTTGCTCATGGATAGGAAGAACCAACACAGTCAAAATGACCATACTCCCAAAATTGTTATACAGATTTAATGCAATCCTGATCAAAATACCACTAGCATACCTCACAGAACTATAGAAAACATTCCTAAAATTCATTTGGAACCAGAAGATACCCAGAATACCAAAATAGCAATAGCAATTCTGGGCAACAAAGACAAGGCAGAAGGCATCACCATCCTTGACTTGAAATTATACTGCAAAGCTGAAGTGACAAAATCAGCATGGTACTGGCAAAAATATAGACCTGAGGATCAGTGGAACAGATTAGAAGATGCAGACACAACTACAAACACATTCAGCCATCTTATCTTTGACAAAGGGGCCAAATATGTTCACTGGAAGGAAGATAGGCTCTTTAATAAATGATGCTGGAAAAACTGGCTCTCTACATGCCAAAGACAAAACTAGACTCATATCTATCACCATGCACTAAACTAAAGTCAAAATGAATCAAAGATCTAAATATTAAAACAGAAACACTAAATCTACTAGAAGAGAAAGTAGTAGAAATCTTGAAGACATAGGTGTAGGCAGAGACTTCATGAACAAAACCCAAACTGCACGGGAAATACTCCAAAGAATCAACAACTGGGATCTCATCTTATTAAGAAGCTTTTGCCCATCAAAAGAAGTCACCAACAGAGTAAAAAGACAACCCACCGAGTGAGAAAAAAATTTAGTTATCTGTCCCTCAGACAAAGGACTTCTATCTAGAACATATAGAGAATTGAAAAAAATCAGACTCCCCAAATTCAAAGACCCAATCCAAAAATGGGCATCTGAGATGAATAAGCACTTCTCGGATGAAGAAATACAAATGGCAAAATAAATATATGAAAAAATGTTCAACATCATTGGTCATTCGAGAGATGCAAATTAAAACAACACTGAGATTCCATCTCACCCCAGAAAGAATGGCTATTATCAAGAAGTCAACTAATAACAAATGCTGGAGGGGCTGTGGGGAAAAAGGAACACTTCTCCACTGTTGGTGGGTGTGTAGACTGGTGCAACCACTGTGGAAATCAGTATGGAGATTCCTCAAAAAACTAGGATTAGAGGCCCCATTCGACCCAACTATTCCCCTTCTGGGTATCTTCCCAGAAGAATTAAAAACATCATACCACAGCGATATATGTGCTCCCATGTTTATAGCAGCACAATCTGTAATAGCTAGATCTTGGAAACAACCCAAATGCCCATCAGCCGAGGAATGGATAAAAAAGATGTAGTATTTTTATACAATGGAGTACTACTCAGCTATAAAAAAGGATAAACTTGAGATTTTCATAAGTAAATGGATGCAACTTGAGACCATACTTATAAGTGAAATAAATCAGACTCACGTGTGCAAACATCATATTGTCTCCCTAGTGTAAGAAGCTGAAAGAGTAAATAAGATCCAAAATGTACAACAGATATTGTGAAATGTTCAAAAGGAAAGAGAGGGGCCGGTGAGATAGCTCAGCAGCATAAGCGCCTGCCTGACAAGCACAAGGTCCTGATTTCAGCTCCCGGGACCCACATAAAGGAAAAAAGAAAGGGCCAGTGACATCGCTCAGTGGCACAAGTGCCTCCCGGCAAGTGCGAGGTCCTGAGTTCAACTCCCAGTACCCACATTAAAAAAAAAAAAAAAGGAAAGAGAAACTGGGATAGCAGAAAGAAGAAAAGAAGGAAGGGAAAAGGAAAAATATATATATATATATGATAATTAAGATAGTTATACTACTAATTTCTATTAGTTCATTGAACAGAAAGGTTTGTGCTTATGTTTGATCAATTTTCCATGCCTGTATCTTCTAATCTGAGCAACTACTTTGAAGATAACAATACACAATGTGTTAACCATTGTTACTCTCCTACTATCTTGTTTTGAAATTTTGTATCATTATTTTTATTGTTTTTTCTCTTTAAAAAAAAATAGTCCCTCAAAAATTATCAAGTACCTTGCATACCCAAAGCTCCGGGATAATAAATAACATTAAGGAATGTTCCCTGCCCTCAAAGAGCTTAAGAGCTAATTTCAGCAAGTGAGTGAGAAGGAGGATGGGAATACACAGAAATTTTCTAATGTGCAGCAGTACACATAATGACCATGGTAAGCAGTATAATAAAAAAATATGATGAGGGGCCGGTGAGATGGCTCAGCGGCTTAAGCGCCTGCCTGGCAAGGGCGAGGGCCCGAGTTCGACTCCCGGAACCCACATACGAAAAAGGGGCGGTGATATCGCTCAGCGGCACGGGCGCCTGCTGGCGCACGAGGTCCTGAGGTCGACCCCCCGGTACCCACAAAAAAAAAAAAAATATGATGAATGCTTAATTTTTTAATTATTATGTAGAAGACCCATTGCCATGAAGTCTCCTTAAAATCTTCTCTCTCACAGTGAACGCACTTCTCCCATCCTTCTTGTGGCTTTCTGAAGTGGTTCTGCACGCCTTCTTTCAAGAGTGTCTTTAGTTGTGCTGTCATGGCTGCCTGCAGGTCCTGATTTTACTCAAAATGTTTACTTTCTCATCATTTTGACTTTGGGGAAGAGCCAGAAGTCGCACAGTGCCAGATCTGGTGAATAAGGTGGATAAGGACACACCATAATATTTTGATTTGACAGAAATCAGCATAAATATAAACTGTAAATTGCTTCAGATGGGGCAAAAATAATGGGGGGGGGTGTCTGAAGTGAAGGGGACGTTGGCAGGGGGTTAATGCAATGTGTCTTTCACTGTAATAATTTTTTATTTATTTACACATTCCCTGTATTCATCTGTCATGAATCTAAGGTCACCTGAGAACGAAGAGGAAAGCAGGCAAGGGCAGTCTTGCCGCAGAAAGTTTGGGCTGTGCTCTGAAAGATGCAGGAGAATTCCCAGGCGAGGAGGAGAAAGGCAGCGACGACAGAAGACGCTTCCGGTGGGAGTCAGGACCCCGCCGGGACCACTGACCCCGCAGCGGGACCATGCCAGGCGCCAGAACGGCCAGGCCCTCATCGTCCTGGGGAGCCGCGTTCAGTGCACGCGGAAAAGCGAGGCGGGAGGGGACGCAGCCTGGGGCAGGGTAAACGCGGAACCCCTGAAAGGCCAGAAAGTGACGCTGGAGGTGCGCCCGCTCAGCTCAGCCAGAAAGGAGCAGACCCGCCCGGGGCCGGGAGAGCGCGGAGGGTCGGGTGCCGCCGCCCCTGGCCCATCCGGCCGACCGTGCGTCTCAGCATGCACCGAGCCCGCCCCGCCTTCGCCCCTGCGCATCTGCCTCTCTGAAGTCTGGACTCTGCTAACCCGAATTTGACGGGTGGAGCCTGATGCAGACCCGAAGACCAGCAGTGGCTGCCCCGGCAGAGTCCCCCGACCGAGACGACTGGGCGCTTCCCGGGGGCGCCGGACAAAGCCGGGCAGACAAGCGCGTTGCTGCGTTCGGAGGGCGCAGCAAACCCTTTCTGTGCTTTCACATAGTGAAAAAAGAAATGTTTTAATTACTTGCCAACTACAGTATCTCATCTTTAAAATATAATGAACGTTTAACCCGGGAAGTGCGTTTAGCTTACATGTTTTTCACTGCCTTCCGTAGGAACTGATGCAGGGGAGCATTTTACTCGGCGGTAGAAATTGTGAAAAGTGCACAGGTCCAAGATTTCAACCCCGGGCAGCGACAGCAGCGGGTTAGGGTGTGCGCGCGCCTTCAGGGAGCCCGCGGGCCAGTGATTTCCTCCTCTCCACTGCCAGTTAGGAGCTCTTAACTAAAAATCAGGAGTTTCCTTCTACTGAAGGTCAGCTCTGGAAAATCTCTCACCACCCTGCAAAACAACCTCTCTTATGGGACTCTGGGGCTGAAGTTGATTTCCTGAATGTACAAATGCTGTTTCTCCTGGCTGCTTTCTGTGCTCTCACTGAGGAAACCTCCCTTTCCCATTCCCGGGGGACCCCCAGTTGCTCCGCGAGGGGCCCCTGGAGTGTGCTGCTCTGTGTCCAGTGTGTTCGCCCTGCCCGAGGAAGGGTTATAGCTACAAAATGCAGCAGGGAGTATGACGACCTCATCAGCTCTGCACGAAAACACCACGCTTAGAACAGGAAAGAAAAGCTCAGGTGGCTGAAGTGACTTCAAGCCCATATAGCTAAAAATAGGAAAATACAGATCTGGAGGCTTAGAGGATTGAGGCTGCCTGGCCCCACACCCTGTTTTTCCCGGGGTATCTTAGATCTGGGGGAACCACATTGCATTGCAAGATGTGGCTCTTAATAAATAGTGCTGTTAAAGAGATATATACCCCAAGTTTATAAAAAACCATCTCAGCCATTATATCTTATGACACTACATTGTTCTTCTCTACATAAACCCTCTGTGAACTGAAATGTAACCCTTTTGCAGCATGATTTCTCTATTCAAATTTTGCCAAAGTTTGATCAACTTCAAATTCTTTGGTGCACACTTACAATCCCACCTACTCCTGACACTGAGGCGGAAGGCTCGTGAGTTGGAGGCCAGCCTGGCTAACTTATTGAAACTGTGCCTCAAAATTTAAATAAAGGGCAAGTGGAGCAGGAAATAGAGCTCAGTGGCAGAGCTCTTGCCTAGCGCCCAGGAGTCCATGCATCCAACCTCCAGGACCACAGCTTCTTTGGTGGGCATTTAAAGCCCTTCATTTCAAAAACGGACTTAGGACACAAGAATCCCACTGGAGTCGACTGTAGTGAGCAAGACAGACTTTCACCCTAGATACGAGACAGGTGTAAACAGAGTAAGAGATACAGTCCCTCTGTTTTGGGTATGATTAAAGGTTTACACAACAAAAATGAGGTTTTCAAATTAAAGTCTAACAGCACACTGTCCAATATTTCCCAACCTTCAGGTTTCAGGGACCATCGTCACCCTTTCAGTCACCTCCTAGCAGCATGAGTATGTAATATCTCAAATATTTTTTATCCTTATCTTGACTTCGAACTAACGCACTACTTCACCAAGGCTTGTACTACAAACAATACTTGTGAAATCACAGGTTTAATGTAACTGTGCTATCTTATACTACGCATTAAAATCCACATACAGCTACAAAATAAAAATATGTCCACACCCTCCATCCACACCAACCACAGACAGGCTCTACTTGGGGGCCACCAACAGCAGAAAAGTTAAAATCCAGAAGGAATGCTGAGAAGAGCGAACATGGCCTCGGTAAAGTCTGTAAGAGGCCAAGCTGAGTGCGGCGTTGAATGCCAAGTCAAAGCGCGGGGGTCCTCCAGTGGTAACAACTCAACCTCCGAAGAAATGGAATTATCAGCCGGGGCAAGGGATTCTCAGAGCCACGCCTCAGGAAGGGATCCGCAGCTCAGCGTCGCCACCGTCTAAAATCCTGCCCTCGCCAGCCGGCCTCCTCGGTCTGCCACAGTCGACCCTTTTGCTTCAAGGATACCACCCCATCCCCTGGTTGCTCAGGCAGACACCTTGGTTCTTCTCTTCCACCCACAGCCCATTCGCCAGAAAGTCCTTTCCATTCCACTTTCAGAATAAATCCAGCTGTTTCTCACCATTTGGACAGCTGTTACCCTTGCCGATCTCTCTCGTGGGTGACTGAGCTTCCTAGTGGCCCTGCCGCCGCCTCCTCGCGTTCCTTCTGTGAAGCAGCAAGGAGGCCCCTTTTTCCTTATTTACTGTAACGTATATTTTATAACAATAGCATTCTAGTCTTACACAACCGCACCACAGCTGCCAATCGTTTTTAAATAATGCAACCAATTAACCCACCGTCCATGTTTACCTCCCACTAACTGTCCCCATTAGTGTCCTTTAATAGCTATCTATTCCTCCCCAGAGCAGGATCCAGTCCTGTAGTCCCTGGTGCATGTGGCTGTCCTGTCTTTTCGCTCCTTTCTAATCTGAAACAATTTCTGAGCTTTTTGTGTTTCTTGACCTTGTCAGTTATGAAAAATGCAAGCTCGTTATCTTGGAGAAGGCTTCCCCAAGGGAGCTTGTCCACGCCTCCTTCGTGACACAGTTTGGGTCGTGAGCTTTGGAGCAGGAGAACCCCAGAAGGGACGTGGTGCCTCGGTGCATCACGGTCGGGCCACAGGGTGCTGGCTGGTCCCTTTCGGTGACAGTGATGTTGCCCCTGCTGATGTCCAACAAGCTTCCTCCAACATAAATAAGTTCCTGTTCTTTGTATTTCCTTCGTAGGAAAACACTGAGACTATGCAAATGTATCGTTCCTCATCAAACTTCCAATCATTAGTTGTAGAATCTACTAACAATTTTATAAATTCTTTCTTCCTTCTACATTTTTGAATTGACAATAATATAAGGAAGAGTTTTTTCATCTCTCCATTCATTCACTAATTTCAATTAGTACAAACTCATGAATCACAATAAAAAATAAATAAACTACTAAATGATGAGTCTTTGTTGTGTAAGTATTACTCTTGTCTTGTAAACCAAAAATGGAGAATTCATCTCCCAGGACATCAAAATCAAGCAGGAAGCTCCCGGCTCCACCATCTGCACCCAGAGCTGAAATTCTAATTAAACTATTCTCTCACCAATATTGCATTCATATACTGTACCATTTTACAAACTTAATCCATACTTTCTTGACCTTATGTATTTCATGCATTAATGCATTGCCCCATTACCAACATAACAAATATTATACATGCATTATGCTACATAAAATATAATATAATCAACATTAAAATAACCCCATGTTTATATGCAAGTACATAGAACTAAGATAATACATAACCCATTAACTTATTTATCCGTACTACAATTCATAGGAAGATGATAAACTCAAGCAATCTATTAATTTTATATAGGATATAAGTTTTATTAATCAGCCCCTAGAAGGAGGGGACAAATCCAATAGCTCCAACCTGAGTATAAAGAATTGCTTCTAAGGCTACAATGCTTGCATCCGCTCGCCTGCATCATCAGCAAATTCATAGGAATGACATAATTCCTACAGCTTCTCGCCCAATAAAAGGTTGGAAGAAATTAGTTACTAATATTATTGTAATAAGGAATATAGTAAATATTAAAAATCAACATTTGGATCTGTATCAGAGAAAACTCTATAATAGATCATGTTACAAATAATGCTACAGGTATAAATATAATTGAGAAGTAGTCTAGTGTAAAGCTTATGTTTAGACATAGGGTTTGAAATTAGTGTCAGAAATTATAGCTTCATGAACTGAGTGTAGCACTATAGAGGTAGTAGTACAGATAGGATATTGGAAGCTGAGGAATTGACCCCTTCCACCCACTGGAGCCCGGGTGGCAGCCTAGACCACCCCTCTCTAATTGCTCTGTAGGGATAGGACCCAGTAGACAGGATAACATAGGGATGGTCCCCTTAAAAATGACAGGACGTAAATCTAGACTGTGGTTGGCAGATAGGCCAGATAGACTCAGAGATCAGCTAAATTCCACTGTGTGAACTGTTCCAAGAAGAGCAGGCAAGAATAAGACTTTGCACACCACCTCCGAGACTCCAATATAGGCCCCCAGCAATGAGCTCATACCCAATCATAAACAGCCACGCGGGAGAGACGAGACGGACCCTGTTACCCCAATAAAACAGGACCACTGCCCCATGTTCAGCGATTACCCAGCTCTGGGGGCCCCCACTCCTTGGAGTGGCTTTTTTTTTTTTAGGTACTTAGATAAAAAATATTTATTGCAAGCTGATTTCTTTTTCCAATATTAAAAATAAAACACATGACTGGAAACATTCAGGGAACAGAAACTGAGTTAAACCTATTCCCATGTCCATTATGCACCATCAAAGGACAAGATATTTTGGAGCTTAAAATGAGAAAAGCCTATGCACCATTTAGATGGTGGGAAAGAAAAAAGAAACACCAAACCAATCCTTAACATTTTACAGAATTTAATTAAGCACATAAAACTGTACTACTTGATATATTTCTCTGTGAACTTTTTGTGACATTCAGATCACAGTATGCCATTACAAATCTTTTGTCTTTCTTCACATCATCTACACCTTTGGCACAGTTTTTTGTTGTTGTTGTTTTTGTTTTTGTTTTTTTGAGACAGGGTCTCACTATGTAGTCCAGACTGGCCTTGAACTCACTATGTAGCCCAGGCTGGCTTCAAACTCATGGCAATCTTCCTGCCTCAGCCTCCTGAGTGCTGGGATTACAGGCGTGCACCACCGCCCCTGGCTTGGCACAGTACTTGAAGACAGCATCCTCATCCCATCTCCTTTCTACTTCCCGGAGTGTTGGGATTACAGGTGTGCACCACTTTTGCAGACTTGGCTGCCCTCTTAGCTAGCGCTTCATCTTCAGCGACCAAAGCCCAGACAGTTGGTGTCCTTCCCATTATCTCATCTCACTCAAATGTACACTGTAAGCTCCATAAGCCTCCTGCTTATCAATATTCTCTTACCACTGTAGACGGCATCAAAGAAGGAAAATGGAGAGAGAGAAGCAGGGAGGGAGGGAAGAAAATGAAGGAAGAGGAGGACGAGAGAATATAGAAAAAAAGGAAGGAAGCGATTGAAAGATGAAGGGAAGAAGGAAGGATTTTTCATTCCCACCTTTTCCTTAGTCTGGTCTGTACCTCTGAGAACTACATTTCCCAGGCTCCTTTGCGTTCTGTACAGGTTTAGCCAATGGGAGGCCTTAGGAGGAAAGGGAGGAGAAGAGGGGAATCCTGGGTATTTCTACCCATCCTTTTCCTGCTGTGCTCCCGCCAGACGAGCCTGCCCACGCAGTGGTCCCAGATCCTGTCAACACGGTCCACCGCGTTCTGGCTCCACCTACGGTTCCACGATGGTTCCAGCTCTTTCTGGGTGGTTCTGGCTTCTACTAATCCCGGTTCCTGTTCCGTTTCTTTTCTAATTTGTTATCCACCAAGAGCTGCTTGAAATGCTTTCCAAATATTAAATGACTCAATCCCCATGGCAACTGAAGGAGGACGCTGAGGTCCACAGAAACCAAGAAGCATCGTCAAGCCATCCGACGTCCCTGGCAGAGCTGGAACCTGGCAGGTTGGCTCCAGAGTCTGACCTAACACCAGGCACAGGCTACAGGGCGCCCCAAAACGGGGCTGCAGGAAATGGAGAGGCTGGGGTCACAGCTCACATTCCCACTATGGGGTCCTGGGTAAGTCGCTTGAGCCATCTACGCCTCAGTTTCCTTACCTGCAAAAGGCAGATCCTAAGCATCACCACCTCATAGTGCTATCACAAGGGTTTCATGAGCAAATGAGACAGATGCAGGTCGCCTCCCAAATAAGCCACTTGCACCTGTGTCCCCGGTTCAAGCTTTCAGAGAGCCCGCACTGAGATAAATGACCCGTGTAAACTGATTAGCCCAGTGCCTGGCATGCTGGGTAAGAAGGACACAAATAATAGTGACGTTAGCAGTCACACATAAAGAACACTGGATTTCTAGCTGGGAGTGGTGGTGCACACCTGTCATCCCAGCTACTTGAGAGGCTGAGGCTGAAAGACTGTGATTTCAAGCCTAGCCTGGGCGACTTAGCAAGACTTTGTCTCAAAACAACAAAAACATAACAAATAAAAAAGAACACCATGGTTCTTAACCCTCAAATACTTTACATATAATAATTTATTTGGTACAGACCCAATAAATTTAGCAATTACCAATTTATCATCATCATTTACCCCTAATCGACTCAGCCAGAAGAACATCGTCCCCCCCCCAAGAGCTTCCTGCCCCCTTGGCTGCGTGGCCTGTCACCCTTCTCCACCCCTTCATAGCACCTGTGGGTCTGAGGCATCTCACCCAACCTGTTGCCTTTTTGCCTGTGGCATCTCCCGGTTCTCCGCAGGATGTCATCACCCTACCCGCTTGCGTCTTCCCACCCCAGTAATAGCACAACTGATAAATGTTTTTGGTGTAACTTTAGATACTCACACAGTTTCTTTTTGTCTTTTATAAGGCAAGAGTTAACAAGTTTTCATGGACTCTGGGAATTTCTTTTTTTTTTTTTTCCCAGACAAGAAAAAGAATGTAAAACATTCCTGGAACCCAAACATTTCATTTCCTCCTTTTCACTGTAAAGAATTTAAAACACCATGATGGACTCCTAAGAGTATGTTGGGCGCCATCGGTGGGTAAGGTCTGGAGGGGCAGAAATCCCACCCATTCCCTCACTGCAATCCCATCCTGGGACCCAGGCTGGACGGGCCTGCAGCAAGGCATCATGGGAGGAGTCACTATGCAAATTTGGCCTCGAGGTCCCATCCCTGCCTGATGCTTTTGGGAGGGCAAAGCTTGGAGTGACTGTCACCCAGTGCCGTCCCTGGGGCCTGACCCACAGGACGGAGAGGGAGTCTCACAGAGCACTGTGGGGCTCAGCGTCCACCGCTGACCCTCGCCCTGCTCCCCAGCGGAGACCCCGGCTGAGCTGCAGAAGGGATCTCACTTCCCTGCGCCCGGTCATCTGTTTTCAGAAGGGGAAATGTGGCCGCCTGGCCGGGGACAGAAGCCAGGGTGGTAAACGCCAAGGAGGAGCCTCCCGTCCAGCAAGCCGTGGCTGATGGTGATCGGTGTGTGTTTGGGGCAGAACTGATGTGGCTCCTGCTTCCCCGGGGTGACCTCTGGGTGGATCCTGAGCCCTGGCCTGGGTGTCCTGGCTTTCAGGCGCACTGGGCTCCAGATTCCGTCCCCTGAGCACAGAGGGTGACCTGCGGTGAAGGCGGGAGGGAGGAGGGAAGGGGAGCTTACATCCCTCTCTGAGCCCACAGCATAATGAGTTTAGCTCACTTTGCTCGTGCGTTCCCACGCGTGAGCCCCAGACACTGAGCCCTTCCCGTGCGTGGCCTCCTCCACTCTTGACGGACCGGAAGTGCTAGCTCTCAGGGCTGTGAACAGCCGGGGAAACCGAGGTGCGTGCGTTATTTTGTGCGCCCGCTGCGCGGATGAGGAAGCAGAGCTCAGAGCGGGAAGTGACTCCAGACTTGGTGTTTCTGACACTGGACCGGGCGGGGACAGGCCTGGCTCCCTGCTTCCTGCTGGGCCGGGTCTCCCTGCCCTAGGCGGATTCTTTCCCGGAGTCCAGGCTGCAGGGTAGCAGGCCTCTCACAGTGCCTTCTCAGACAGTGTCCCCTGCCATGCGCACATCTCTAGCATCTCATTGGTCAAAGCAAATCACTTAGCCGGTTGTCCTGTGCGCACCCATAATCCCAACTACTCAGAAGGCTGAGGCAGGAGGATTCCAAATTAGAGGTCAGCCTGGACAACTAAGTCCCAAACTGTCCCCTGGGGTGGAGGAGCTCAAAGAGTTGTGTTTTGTTTTTTTTTTTTTATGTCAAATTTTGTGAAATGAATAATTCACACAGAAAATACTCGTGCACTAAACCAATGTTAGAAATGGAATTTGTGTTTGAAGTAGTCTCCTTTGTTGTTCTGAAAACCACTGGAATGGACCAGATGTTTTGTACTCGCAGAGCTGAAGGTCTCAAGCTGGTTTTCCTGCTTTCACACTCGAAGGGGTGACAGATGGGTCCCTGTAGCAGGGGCTCCACAGGAGGGGACTTTTGTGAAAACCTAGCAGTCTATGCACTTCAATTATATCCAATTCATTTTATGCCAATTATGCCTCAATAAAATGACTTTATATTCCCAGCTACCAAGGAGGCTAAGGTGGGAGAGTCGCTTGAGTCCAGGAGTTTGAGGCCAGCCTAAGCAACACAGTGAGACCTTGTCTAAAAAAAAAAAAAAAAAAATGCCAGGTGCGCACACCTGTAATTCCAGCACTTGGGAGGCCGAGTCGGGAGGATTGCTGCAAGTTCAAGGGTAGCATAGGCTACATAATGAGTTCAAGTCCAGCCTGAACTACATACCAAGACCCTCTCTCAGAAAAACCAAAAAAAAAAAAAAAAAAAAAAGGAAAGAAAAGAAAAGAAAGAAAGAGAGGTCTTTAAGAGAGAATACTTGTGTATTCCATAGAGACAAAACAGTTGTCAGCAGCAGCTATGGAAAAGGAAGATGTTGGTTGGGTGGGAAAACACGAAAAAGAAAGGAATTTTGTTTTACTGTCATCTACGCCTGTATTGGTTGATTTAGTTATACTGAGCTGAACTTCCAATTTTATAATTTTATACATTTAGTTTCAAGCTTGCTAATTTAAAAGCAAGGTTTTTTTCAACTTGCATGCTTATGTTAACAGATTACTTTTTTTTTTCTTTTTTATGTGGGTACCGGGGGTTGAACTCAGGACCTCACGCTTGCCACCAGGCACTTACGTCACTGAGCGATATCACCGGCCCTTTTATTCCTTTTTATGTGGATACCGGGAGTCGAACTCAGGACCTCGTGCTTGCCAGGCAGGCGCTTATGCCACTGAGCCATCTCACTGGCCCTTTTTTTATTCTGCCTTTTTGAGACAGGGTTTCATTACGCAGCTCAGGCTGGCCTTAAACTCATTTTGTAGCCCAGGCTGGCCTCGAACTCACAGTGATCCTCCCACCTCAGCCTCCCAAATGCTGGGATTACAGGCATGCACCACCATGCCCGACATTAACAGATTAGTTCTGAATTGTACAGATTTCTGAGAGGGAATGAGACTTAGAGAAAGCCATTTGGACAGAGAGTAGGAAGGGGGAAGCTATCATCAGGTACTTAGGGGGCAGACAGAGCAGGCGGGGGTCCAGGGGATAGGACAGGTCCCAGCACCACCAGGCCCTCCAGACTGGGAGGCAAAAGGTCCCGCTTGCAAAAGCTTTTACCATAGATCTGCTTCCTGGGCAGGCGTGGGCATGGCAGTCCTCAAAGTGATGCCGTTTGGAGTTAGTGCTGTGCCCAGCACAGTGACTACAGTTAATAATGATGCGTATTTCAAAGCTGCTACAAGAGTAGCTTTCAAATGTCCTCACCAAAAAGAAATAAGTATGGGAGATATGTTAATCAGCTCGATTTGATCATTCCACCATACATACACATATTATAACATCGCAATAGGTAGATATTAATAAATATATGATCTTTTTGTCAAATAAAAATTAAACTAGAGAAATTATTGTACCACACATATACATGCATGTATGTGTGTATTCATCTAATTCCACAGCTTCTGTTTAATAGAAAAAATTACATTTTTGACATTTTTTTCTACACAGTGATTTTGACCCAGCCTTGGGTTTGAGAACCATGTCCTAGTTCTTTCCGGTTCCGGGTCTGGAGCGCCGGTCCCAGGGTCGCGCCGATAAGCTCTGTCCGGTAGGTGGCGCTGCTGTCGCTGACACCGAGTGGGCGAGGGAGCGCTTGGACCAGCACCACCAGGACGCTGAGGTCGGCGGCCCCGAGCTTGGAGGGAGCGAGGGTGCGAGGTGCGGGCTGCAAAGGCGACTTGGTGGGAAATGAAGAGCAGGTCGCAATGGACAGTGACTTGTGCGAGGATGAAGAGAGAGGGCCTTGAGCTCCCCGTGCCTGTTAAAAAACAAGTTAAAAAGCTAATAGCAATTTCAACGATACTCACTTTTTTAAGTAATGTAACAACAGCAGTAAGTGTCTGTATCAAGGACTTGCTCCGCGTTGGACGCTTTCTGAGCCCTTCACACACGACTACTGAGCGCTCACCACGGAGCTATGCAGGCGGGAAGGTCCCTGCGCGCCTGCGGCAGGTGCCCGAGGTGACCACTTCTCAAGAGGAAGCGGCCTGTGGCTTACAGCTTTGGAGGCTGCAGTCCCCGATCAACTGGCCCCATGGCTTTGAGCAGCACATCCTGGTAGCAAGGCATGGCTGGGAATGAAAAGAGAGCGAGAAGAGACTGTGGTCCCACGACCCCCTCCTGGGTGCACCCCAAGGACCAGGACACCTCCCACCAGAGCCCATTGCTGAAAGTTCCGCCACCTCCCAGTAGTGCCAGGTGAACACATGGGCCCTTGGAGGGCATTGCCTAAGCCAGAGCGATTAGTATCCCCCCTTCACAGAGGGGTAAACTGAGGCTGAGTGACCCATCCAGAGCCACCACTGGGATAAGCTGAGATTCAAACCTGAGCTGTCCAGCTCTGATGACCTACACCAAAATGTCTCCATGTTTGCCAGCCTCTGTGGCGAGTCGTGGTAATCTTAATACCATGGCACAAAGTGGGTCACCGGAAGAGGGGAGGGTGAGAAAGAGGGTAAGATGCCAGCCGGCCTTTCCCACACTGAAGTTAAGGCAAGGTCTCGGCACACATATTTTCATCATTTTAGCCACAGAGGTCACCCGGTCCACTACCTCACCCGATGCCTATCCCCGTGCAGGAGCCGAGTGGCTGCGAAAGGGAGGGGAGGTCGCCGTGACCTGGGAGCTCATCTCTTCCTCATAACCACCTTGCCCATGTCCTCAGAACTAAGTCAAGGGGGATGCACCCTCCACCTTGCATGACAGGTGACTGTCACCCGTCTATGCTCCCCACCCGTCCACTTTCACACAGCTGCGTCTCGCCCCCTCCTGGAAGGTGGAGGGGGGTAAAGTCTCTCGTGCATGGAATTTATTCTCTCTATAAAGATCTGTCTCCTCGTTTTTATTTGTTTGCATTTCTTCGCAAAGTGCTCACGCCCCTTTGCTCCCTGAGGCCTGGGATCCTTAGGTGACCTTAACTTGGGGAAGCAGAGGCAAGAGTCCTGTGGAAGCCAGCGGGGAGAGGAAGGAGAGAGGACCGGCTCGCGTCCAGCGCTTGCTGAGATGCCCAGGGTCTCAACAAGAAGCTTATGTGTCTGAGTCTCAGCTCCCAAGAGTTCTTCCTTCAGCACCACCCGACCACACGTGGAGTCGGGGTGCACTCCTAACCGAAGACCCGGGGGCTACCAGCCTCCCCACCCTCTGCCCTGGCCATCCTTCAGCTGAGAAATAATGAATACGATACGCTATGTACCGTCTACACCAGTCGTTTTAACATGTCAGCTCATCAAGTGTGCACTCCGCATCTTGCTAGCTCGATGGCCTTAAGCGAGATGCTTAATACCCCTTCCCCTCAGTTTCCATATTTGTAAAATAAACGAATCGATGTATATAAAGCAGTTAGAACCAAGTCCAATGCGTAACAAGAGAGCAGTCAATTTTAACTCTATGTTACTTGAGATCTCCTTTGAGTCACATAACAACCTCTTGAGGTAGATAGTACCCAGAAATATTCTCATTTACAACAAATTTTCAGATAGATTGAGGCGCGGGGTCTTCCCCGGAGGTAAACAGCGAGTCAGCCTGGGAGACCTAGTGCAAGCACCCAGGCACAGGGTATGCTCAGTTGATGTTTGTTCTGTCCTCGCTCTGATCCGGGGACGCTGGGGTCTTCCCAGGGTCTCCGACTCCAGTCCCCGAGCGTCTCTGCCTGCTTCTTTCCTTTGTTTCTTTCCTGAACCAAAGCTGCCATGGTGAGTAGGGGTACAAATTAGAACTGTAGCGCTAGTCAGATCTTGCCTGTGGCATCACTAATGATAAAGCACTTCAATCCCAGAGTCATGCAAGCCATTCAAACAAAATGAACTCAGTGTCTCAGGTTAAACTAGACTATAAAATTCAGATGGTGCAAAAGTAATACTCAGATCTTTGATCAATTTCAGGTTTTGTTTTTAAATTTAGGAGCAGTGCATATTCTTTTCTCTACACTTCCAAAAGCACACTGAAAATGTTCATACTAGTAAGTAATGCACTGTTAATTGTAAGTTATATTTCCTTGGAGTGTTGATGAGATTGGAAAAAATAACACTGAGGGGTCAGGAGAGGATGGAATGAAGAAGTGAGGGAAGAAAGTACTTGGGGACAAAATGCCAGGAACACGGGCTGAGAAAGGACAATCTCTTCTGTAAGCGGTGGGAGGAAGACTGGATGTCCACAAGCAGAAAAATGGAATTTGACCCTTATTTCATGAAAAACAAAAGTCAACTTAAAATGGAGGAAAGGCTTAAACATCAGGCTTGAAACTATGAAAGTACTAGAAGAAAACACAGGGGACAATCCTCATGACCTTGGTCTGCAGAAGGATTTTTTCTTTAAATAAATCTCAGAACAAAGACAACAAAAGCAAAAGCAGACAAAGAGAGTTATGTGGCACTAAAAAGCTTACACAGCAGAGGAAACAACAGAGAGAAAGACACCTGCAGAAAGGCAGGATACATTCACAAACTCTCCGATAAAGAGTTCATGTCTATGATACATGCAGAACTCAAAAAGTACAGAAGCAAAAAACCAAATAATCCAATTTTAAAATGGGCAAAGGGCTTGAAAAGATCTTTCTGAAAAGAAAACATACAAATGGCCAAACAACTATAACTTTAAATGCTCCACATCACCAGTCATCAGGGAAATGCAGATCAAAATCACAAAGAGAGATTATCCCACCCCAGCCAGCACTGCTCCTCTGAAGAGGAGGAAGGTCCCCAGGCACTCTGATGAGGGTGTGAAGGAGAGGGAGCCCTTACGCAGCGTGGGTGGGGATGTCAACTCCACGTTCATCTGGACAGAAAGCAGGACTTCAGCGTGATCCTGCAATCCTATTCCTGGGTGTCAACCCAAAGGAGGTGAAGTCAGCGTGGCAAAGAGACACCTGCACTCGCACGTTTATGGAAGCGCTATTTGCAGAACAAAGATACGGAATCGACCTACGTGTGGGTCAGCTGATGAGGGGTAAAGAGATGTGGTCCACGCACACAAAGGAGCACTCTGCAGCTGCATGAAAGGATGGATTTCTGTCACTTGCGGTGCACCTGGGGGGCGTAATGTAAAGTCAGGAGCAGAAAGACGAAGAGCACAGTGGAATCGTGGTTACCGAGCAGGGAGAGCTAGGGAGGCAGGAGGGGAAGGTGGGGAGGGGACAGCGCAGCAGCTGGGTGAGAGGAAGAAGCTCGGGCGCCAGTGCACGGTCGGGTGGCTGCAGCCACCTAGGGGGCGTGAAGAGAAGGTTCTCAGCGCTCTCCCCACAAGGAAAAGGCAAGCGCTTCAGGGGCGGGGCTGCCCGTGACCTGATCATGACACAGGTACCCCGTAAATACATCCAAGTACGTGTGAATCAAAATTTCAAAACGAAAAATTATTGAAACACATGAGAGACAACAATAGCTGGAAATACCTATATACACTTGGTTCGAGGTCTTTGTGCGTTTTTATAGTTTTGAGGAGGTACATGGATTACTGAAATGTATTTCATTCTCCTGGGGCTCCACTTTTACAATAATACCAATGTTTGAAATCTATTTTGTTTAGAATTCTTTAAGAATGGGAAAGAAGTATGAAAAAAGAACAGAAAAGTAGAAGAGAGGCTATTATTAGACAAGAAAGGAATGGGGGGGCGGGATATGAGAGAAGACAACGGAAGGATGGATACCACCTCAAAACCCAATGCTTTGCAAAACTGATATGCACTAATAAAAATACATTGAAAAGAAGCAGCTTGTGAAATTTCTAGTTTTTAAAATGTATGGATATTTTCCTTGTAAATCTGTATTAAATTAGTTTCCTTTCTGTGACCCTCTGAAAATAATGTGCATTCCCCACATGTAATAGACATAAATTTATAGATTACACTAAAAAAAGGAATAGGGATTTACTTAACTTCAAGTCATTAGAAGAATAAAAACTTTTCTAAAATGATTATCCCAATAAACACAGAAATCCCTCAGTAGCTTTCTTAAAAATGAATGCAGTATTAAAATCTAAAAATATCTCTCAGGTTAGGTTTTCTGTGTATCCGGCATAAATAATATGATTTTCTAGATACCCAAGGAATACAATTTGACTAAGATTTTTGAGGCTGCAAGAGATTTTAATCTATTTCTTTAAATCAATGCAGGATTTTGTTTTTGTTTTTGCTTTTGTTTTTTGTGGGTACTGGGGGTCGAACTCAGGACCTCGAGTGCCAGCAGGCGCCCGTGCCGCTGAGCAATATCACTGGCCCTTTTTTTCGTATGTGGGTACCGGGGGTCGAACTCAGGACTTCGCGCTTGTCAGGCAGATTCTTATGCTGCTGAGCCATCTCACCTGACCTTAAAACACTAATCTTTAAGTGAAGAATTACAGTGTATCATTGTCAACAAATACTGTTTTCCTCGACTTATTCACTTTTTCATTTTCAAGAAATTATCTGCCAAATACTCAAGGATAAATTGCTAATTTTTCTGTCAATCATTCTTTCGAATAAAAATGACATTTTCTGGGCTAATTAGATTGCTCTCTCACACCTTACAACTAAAAAAAGATAACATTTAGTATAATTCTGGACATGGGAATGAACTTTCACAAACTGCTGGTAAGAGTAAATTGGCACAATTTCCAGAGGGAAAATTGGCAAGGTAGGCAAAGACACTTAGATCAAAAGTTGGTCAAAACAGTTGACTCCTAAGAATTTTTCTTAAGAACAGATCAGGCTCAAAGGCAATGGTGTTTGCACAAGTGTTTATAGCAACATTGTTTACAAAAGGGAAACTCAGAGCCGGCCTAAATAGACAACCTCTACACATCAGCTAAATAAATGATGTCATCTCCATACAACTTGTGTTATTAACCAGGATGAACGTTAACGCGTTACCACATATTGCTAAGTAGATAGAGAAAAATTACAAAACAATGTATTTTTTGTGATTTCTTTTTTGACCTTTGGGTTATTTAGAAATATATTTTTTAATTTCCAAATATTTGGAAATTTCTCAATGTTCTGTTTTCTGATGTCTAGTTTAATTTCACAGTAGCCTAATAACATGTTTTTCAGGATAGCAAACTTTTTAAATTTAATGGAATGTCATTTCTTGTCCAGCCTTGAGTTTGTCTTGAAATTTATAAGTACTTAAAAATAGTGTAGGGCCAGTGAGATAGCTCAGCGGCATAAGCACCTGCCTGGCAAGTGCAAGGTCTTGAGTTCGAATCCCAGTACCCACATTAAAAAAAAATAGTGTAAATAGTGAGGTGAGGCCGAATAGTCTGTGATTGGCTCTGCTGACTGCCCGTACTGCTTCCTTTTATTTTGTTAAGGATTGCTGTGGAGTTCCAGTGCGCATCTTTAACTTGAAGTAGGAGAGATAAGGGTACCTTATCTTTTATTGTGCTTATCCGTTGTTTTCTTCTTGCAAATGAGTGACTTGTTTAGTGAAATAAAAAAATTTTTTTTCTTTTAACTTGGGTACTGGAGATGTAGCTCAGTGTTAGGGCCCCTGAGGCCCTGGGTTTGACCTCCAGCACTGCAAAAACAATCAAACAAAAAAGAAATTTACCACACAGCAAAGGAAACAACTGACAAAGTGAAGAGACAACCTACAGAATGGAAAAGAATCTTTGCCAGCTACACCTCAGACAGAAGATGAACATCTAGAACATACGAGGAACTCAAATATTGTAATACTGAAAAAATAGTCCAATCAATAAATGGGCAAATGTTATTAGTTGTTTTCTTGATAATAGCCATTCTTTCTGGAGTGAGATGGAATCTCAGCATTGTTTTAATTTGCATCTCTCTAATAACCAGTGATGTTGAACACTTTTTTATATATTTATTTACCATTTGTACTTCTTCTGAGAAGTGTCTATTCATCTCAGATGCCCATTTTTGGATTGGGTCTTTGAATTTGGAGGGTCTGATTTTTTTCAATTCTTTATATGTTCTAGACATTAGCCATTTGTTTGAAGAATAGCTAGCAAAATTTTTTCCTGCTCTGTGTCTTTTCACTTTGGTGGTGATTTCGTTTGCTATGTAATAGCTTTTTAGTAAGATGAGATCCCAGTTGTTGATTCTTTGTATTATTTCCTGTGTGATCGGGGTTTTGTTCAGAAAGTCTTTGCCTACACCTATATCTTCCAGAGTTCTACCTATTCTATCTTCCAGCAGATTTAGTGTTTCTGTTTTAATATTTAGATCTTTGATCTATTTTGATTTTAGTTTAGTACATGGTGATAGACACGGATCTACTTTTAGTATTCAGCATGGCAAAAGCCAGTTTTTCCAGCACCATTTATTGAAGAGGCTGTCTTTCTTCTAGTAAATGTGTTTGGCCCCTTTGTCAAAGATCAGGTGGCTGAGTGTGTTTGGAGTGGTTCCTGCATCTTCTAATCTGTTCCACTGATCTTCAGGTTTGTTTTTTTTGCCAGTACCATGCTGATTTCATCACAGTAGCTCTGTAGTATAATTTCAAATCAGGGATTGTGATGCCCACTGCCTTGCCTTTGTTGCCCAGAATTGCTTTTGCTAATATGGGTCTCTTCCGGTTCCAAATGAATTTTAGGAATCTTTTCTCTAATTCTGTGAGGTATGCTAATGGTATTTTGGATGGGATTGCATTAAATCTGTATAACAATTTTGGGAGTATGACCATTTTCACTGTGTTGGTTCTTCCTACCCAAAAGCAAGTGATATCTTTCCATTTTCTGATATCCTCTTCAATCTCCTTTGGCAGAGGTGTGGGGAAAAAAGAACACTTCTCAACAGTTGGTGGGAGTGTAGACTGGTACAACTACTGTGGAAATCAGTGTGGAGATTCCTCAAAAAACTAGGATTAGAGATCCCATTTGACCCAGCTACTCCCCTTCTGTGTATCTTCCCGGGAATTAAAAGCACCACAGCAATATATGCACACCCCCATTTATAACGGCACATTTGTAGTAACTAAATCTTGGAAGCAACCCAAATGCCCAACAACTGATGAATAGATAAAAAGGATGTGGCTTTTTAATATAATGGAGTATTACTCAGCCATAAAGAGAGATAAAATTGAGACATCTGCAGCTAAATGGGTGGACCTTGAGACCATAATCATAAGTGAAATAAATCAGACACACATGTGTAAATATCACATTATCTCTCTGGTATGAGAAACTGAAAATGTAAATAAGAACCAAAATGTACAATAGATATTGTGAAATAGAAAGAAATTGTTCAAAAGGAAAAGGGAACTAGGGAGGGGGGAGGGGGAAAAGGGAAGGGAAAGAAAAAGGGAGAAAAGAAGGATAAAATGAAAACCCAGCTCTGTGAACAGAAGGGGAAAAGAGTCTGAAAGGAGGGTAAAAAAAGGAGGAATCAAGATATATCACATACAGGTACAAATTCCCTGTGATGAATGGGATCATTATGTATACCTAAATTGTACCAATAAACTTAAATAAACAAAAAAATAATGGGCAAATGAATTGAACAGACACTCCTCAAAAGAAGCACAAATGACCAATAAGAACAGGAAAAGAAACGAGATCAACATCTTCAGCCATTAGAGAAATGCAAATCTGGAACTGCACGGAGGTTCCTCTCACCCCAGTCAGAGTGGCTGTATCAAGAGCACAGAGAGCATGAGTGCCAGTGAGGACCTGGGGAAGACAGGCCGTACCCCGCGCTGCTGGTAGGAAAGCAATTAGAATGGCTGCCGTGGAAATCAGGATGGAGTTTCCTCAGAAAACTAAAACACAGCTTCCATACGACGCAGCTGTCCCACCCCAAGCTGCGTACCCAGTGGAATTCAGGTCAGCATCCTGCACTGATACCCGCAACCCCGCGTTTACTGAGGCACAATTCTCAACCCCGAGACGCAGCACCAGCCTGGGTGCTCATCCATGGGTGGATGGATAAGGAAAATGTGGCGTACACACACACGGTGGCGTATTCCTCAGCCAGAGGAAGAGTGACATTATGTCATCTGCAAGAAAATGGATTAGGTCCGGTGATATAGCTCAGCGGCATAAGCGCCTGCCTAGCAAGAGTGAAGTCCTGAGTTCGACTTCCGGTACCCTCATACAAAAAAAAAAAAAAAAGAAAATGGATTAAATTGAAGGATACGTTAAGCAAAATAAGCCAGACTTAGGACAAGCATCACATGTTTTCTGTAAATGTGAAATTAAAACAAAAAGCAACATGAAAGTAGAAAGGAGACTATGATAAGAAGAAAGGAATAAGCAGGAGGGGGGAGGTATAACAGAAGGTAATGGGGATGGATAGGGTCAAAATACGTTACCTGCATATGTGAAAATACCACACTGACACCAATATTTTTTATAATTAATGTGCACTAATAAAAATACATTTTTAAAATTCAAAGCATTTATTAAGTTCCTGTTCTGGTTCCATAACAAAAGACAGGACAGAATTTCCAGCTGCACTGCCCTGTTGAGAACTAAAATCAAAGCAAGGCTCTTAAGAGCCCAAAAACTGCCTAGAAGAAAGCCCTGTGCTGCTAGTGTCTGCCTTTCCTCAATGAAACCCAAGCCACAGCAGCCCCATTTTCTGCTTTTATTAAGTATATATCACTGAAGACCATAACCACATTCATCCTTACCATTAAAAAATAAAAATTATGGCCAGGCACAATGGTGCATGTCTATGATCATATCTACTCAGGAGGCTGAGGCAGGAGAATCACCAAGTTCAAGGCCAGCTTTCTAAGGCAACTTAGAAAGACCTTCTCTCAGAAAAAAAAAAAAATTATAGTCTCTCTTCTCAAATTTTGGGTCTATGTTATAATTTCTCATAACCAAATTATATCAAAGCCCGATATGTATACAAGGTAAATGGCATTAATGACTTACTATGAATAAAGACTAAGAAATACAGATGTATATTCCTGACTCTTTCAATATAGTAAGTCCCCGACTTACGAACAAGTTCTATCCCAGGAGAATGTTCATCCCTAAGCCTGACAAAGGAGTCTTATACACCTTTGACATAAATATACACTGTAAAGCATAAAAAAAAAACAAGCCTCCACATCACACTGCTTTTCCTCTTGCTTCCGGACATCCCGGCTTCTGACTGAGCTCTGTACCGCTGTCCACCATCGCACTGCACAGTACGCACCCAGCAGCTCAATGTGACAATGTCCGGCAGACACAGGAGCTATTGCGGAATCTATGAATGTTCGTAGTGCGAGGTCCACTCCCATCTGTGAAATTCACAACTCGATTGTTCATAAGTCAGGGACTTACTGTAATTTAAAACAGAATAAGTGAGTGAGGAAGAGATAGATAAATTACTCTGTTGAAGAACTCATAAGATTTTCCAAGGATACATCAATATTTTATTTAGCTGCATCAGTCCCTCCAATAGCATTGTCTAGTTGAGAAGACAAGTTCAGAGATTTGTCTTACATAAGGAGGGAAGTGGAGATTACGATCATTGTATCTGGTTATACATGAAACGACTTTTACAAAACTGGTTATACGTGAAAACGACTTCTACGAAACTCAACTTGTTCAAGACAAGCTTCCTTTACAATGTGACCCATGGGCTCTCAGGCCAACTTCATCCATTTGACATATTAAAGTAACAGCTTGTTCACTGCATTTTATAAATCAATTCCCCATCCACCCACACATGATTAAAGGTAAGCCAACTGGTCATGCTGACTTTTAAGTTTCCGATTACTGCCCTCCTCTCCTTTTTCTCTGAGATAAAATTGTTTTATGTATCAATCGCTTTGCTCTATCTTAATGTTAATGACACAGAGCCAAGTTCACTCAAACCGCGGTACCTGGGTCCAGCCAGTGAGCCTAAACAGCGCTCACTTCGACAGGTCAGTAAGAAAACCTGGGGTCGGTGGTCCTCTGTGACACACGGAGTCATCCTGAACACTGGGAAGATTATGTCCCCAGTGTTTGCTTCATTTCCCACAGTGCTGACATCTAAAATCTCCAAGTTTCCAAGGCCAAATCACAAGAATCCACACAACCGAACACAGCCCCCTGAAGTATATGCAATAAGAGAATGAAATGCCATTATTATGATGTCAGCATCTTAAATATATTGAGAAGATAAGGTTTAATTTATGAACGTTGCCTGTTCACCTTAAATGTCCATGCTGAATAATGGAAAGTTTAATTGTTTTAAAAATAAGACATATGAGAGTTTCTGTGTAAATACTTTGTGAACTTCTGGACTCATGCAAGAGACTGCAAGGTAATAAAACTTTCTTTGCTACACCTACTGACTAGGTTGTTTAATTTCTTTTGCCAGGCTGAAGTGTTACATAATAGAGTTACTCAAATGATACAAGTTAGTGGCACACAGTGATCATGCACTTTATTCTTATTTATGAAATTGTTTGTGTGGCAGTCAATACATTTGAAAGCAGACTGTTTTCTTGACTTTAAAATCAAATTTTAAAGGTCTTATTAAATAATGTACAGGATTTTTAGCTGAGTTCCTACTCAATATCAGCATAATTTAATCAAGGTTAGAAAGTCAATGTGAATGAAACCCATATTTAAATGGTGTGTGTTAGGATGTGGAGAGGGGATGGGATGCTTGAAAACAGACAAACATAAATTTTCCCTGAAAGAGACATCAATAAAAGCAACATCTATTCTAGTTTAGCATGAAACATATCCTAATGCCTTTGGCAAACCTGATAGGAAGTTATCTCCTGACACAGCATTTGATTACTCCTTTTCTCCAACATTTATGGATCTAGAAAATAAGGTGGATGCTTGGCTGTTAATCACACATGCATCAACTGTCAGACTGGCTTGTTCTCTACAGCCAGATTTTTCCACATGGAGTTCTAAGCAGCTCTTAATGAACTACCCCTCGAGACTTCAATTCCTAATAAACACGATGGTGAAGTTCTCCCGGTCCTTCTGGAATGAGATGGGGTCTATTTTCATGCGTAAAAACAAAGGCCTAAGTGAATTTAAACTCTCACTTTGGATCAAGATCATCCCTCTTTGGCCCTGTCTTCTTGCAACTAAAAGTTTTCCAGGTTCCCTACTTTGTTAAAACCAGGAAACTGGTCAATGGAAGGAAAACCAGCTCCACCAAAACATATTACAAGTTGAACCCAAAAAACACCACCCACAAATCCTAAAGGCTGCTGAACACTGCTAACCTCTTCCCTGACACAATCTCAAAATTGCTCCTAACACTCTGTGTCCAGAGTCACAGACGCTGATCTCTGAGGACTGAAACCTGGTCACATTCCACACCTGGGAGTGCTGAGCCTGCCTCCCTGGCTTCAGTGATCAGGTGCCCATCTGAAGGTGTCGCCAGAGTCCTCAGCAAGTTAGTATTAAACCCTGTGCTTCTAGGAAATGCCCTCCCCAATCTGGTTACAAAGCCAGCAGTTTGAAATGCTAAGAATAATGATGTTAAGGATTTAGCCATGCAAAGTAAATATCGTTTCAAGACTACAGGTAACATATTTTATTTTTTATTGGAGTAATGCAAATGTTATATAACTTTATTTTTTATGATCCTTTGAACCCAGAGACCGTCTCCTCCCTCGTTTCCTAAACCCACTGAACCTGAACCCGTTGAACCTGTCAACGTCACCGGGTTAATGGAAGTGCTGGGTCCAGTGTCCCTATACTGCGTACTGTGATGGACAGGGTGGAACTGCTTATTCACCGGTGGTCACTGAGTTCAGTCCAGAGGTGACCTGCAGTGTGGTATTCAGCACTCTAGGAATGGCAGACGTCCAAAAAGGGCCACTGCCTAGTGAGTGAACAGGGACTAGGGGAAGAGAGTGAAGAGTGAGGCAGTTGTGAGGATGCTTAAAGAGGTGTCCAAAAAAATTAGTCATCAAGATAAACACATTTTGATCCAATCTTTTTAAGAACCCATGAAAACAGTATCAAACAGTTATATAAAAACAGAATTAGACCTTGAGTTGACACTGTGATCCCAGAAATCTCACACTTCTGTCTGTGTTGAAAATGCAAAACTCTCAGCAGAAGCAGCACATTAACTCTCAGCAAACCAGAGCTTAATGTTAATGAGTCTACCAAGTGCCTTCCAGAGAGATGTGAAGAGGTGGGAAGAAAACAAGAGTTTTCTGGTGCTGGGTCTTCAGGGGACATCAGTGGGGTGGCATTGCATTAATGCTATTTCTTTTGCTGATTGTTGGAGACTAAAGTCACCATTGTGGCCTCTTGTGGGGAGCAGCTGAAGCTGGAAATCAATCATACGTGTGGGGCTGGTGCAAGGTCGGTCCTGAGAACAAACAGCGCCTGAGGCAAGCCACGTGAACAAGCTGCTCCATCTCTGAGAACACAGAGAGCCTGAGGCAATCCAAGCAAACACGTTGCTAGGCAGAGGGATGTCACCTAACATCAACCTGCCAAGTGTATAAATAAACACACTGCAGTCGTTGAGCAGTCCTTTTTTCTCCCATCAAGAGAGGAGGCTCCACCTGACCTCAGCTTTCTGCATTCTGACTCTTGTCTCTATTTCTTCATTCTCCACCACCCTTCACCCCGAAAATTTCGAGAGCTGCACTGCATTCGGCAGCCTCTCACTCAAACTGGACTTTATTTGTTCTGCATTCTAGATCCCGGACAGAAGGGGGCACTGCCAAACCACTGGTCAAGGCTTAGAATTAATGTCTGCTTTTAACCTGTAAAACTCTCTAAGGTTCATTGCAGTAGTAAGGAGGAAAAGCGCAGGATTTTCTCAACAGATATGTTCAGCTTGCATAGGTTTCACAGCTGCTGTGAATTTATCTTCCTACAGAAGATTTGTAAAAGTGGATCCAATTATGGAAGTATGGAACCTTTTTTTGGGCTACAGGGTGAATAAAATGCAGTCATAATGCAACAGCAAGCAGAAACACCAAAATAACACCTAGGATTTGGAGGCAGATTTATTTTACATCAACAGGCACTGATTGGGATCATTCCCAAAACATCAGGACCCAAAGGTTCAGGGAGGGAGGTTTTTATGGGATCACAAAGGGGAAATACAGAAGTGGAGTACTTGGCTGTCTTTAATTGGTTCTTACAATATGCATCACAGTGGCCAGCTGTTTCTAGGAGACAGAAGCAAGCAGAACTGCAACAGGAACTATTACCTGGGCAACTGAGAAACTGAAGTATACTGGCTGGGGGGACCATTTTCTGTCACAATAATAAAAATACATGATGGTGGTGATAATGATGGAGATGATTCTGGGCACCAGTTATCAGGGTCTTGGCCTAACCCCAATCTCCTAAACGAGTGGACAGTGAAGGCTTAAATAAATGAGTCAAGTGGTATGATTTTAAGGCTCCAGGAGGATCAAAACCCTCTAACAGAATTTGAGATCTTCTGGGGGTTGAGACAAAGAACTTCTCTGGGTGGCCCATATTTATTTGGTTTACAAACAAAGGGAGGGGATACTGAGGAACTTGGGAATAGTTCAAAGACTTCCCCAAGTAGTAAATTATGTTAATTTAGGAGAACTATCTTATCTCCAGGTTGACACTTACTGCAGGACTGAGACACCTGCAGCTACAGTTTCTATTTAGGTCATTGGGGTTGGAGCCAGGTATCCTCAGCTGTGGTTATCTTGACTTTAGAGCACCATGCATATGTTCTTTTCCAACACAGCCAGAGGTTCCTGTGTTTAGCAACTTAACCCTGTACAGGTCAGTCTCCAACAGATGGTGAAATTGGTGATAGTGATAATTGTAGTGATGGTGAAGATGATGGTGATGCCATGATGGTGAAGATGATCGTGGTGGTGGTGGTGGTGAAGGTGATGGCAAAAATGGTGTTGACAGTGATGGTGCTGATGATGATGCTGGTGGTGGTGATGGTGATAATGGTAATGGTGATGATGGTGGTGATGATGGTGGTGATGGTGATGGTAATTGTGATGATGGTGATGATAGTGATGCTGGTGATGGTGATGATGATGGTGATAGTGATGATGATGGTGATGCCATGATGATGATGATGATGGTGGTGGTGGTAGTGGTCATGGTGATGGCAAGGTTGGTGTTGATGGGGATGGTGCTGATGCTGATGATGATGGTAATGGTGATAATGATGATGGTGATGATGATGGTGATAGTGCTGATGCTGATGATGATTATGGTGATGGTAATAATGTGATGGTGATGATAGTGATGATGGTGATGGTGGTGATGATGATGGTGATGATAGGTGATGATAGTGATGATGGTGATGATGGTGATGATAATGATGATGGTGATAATGCTGCTGATGATGATGGTGATGGTAATAATGTGATGGTGATGATAGTGATGATGTTGATGATGGTGATGACGGTGATAGTTATGATGGGCATAAGGCTATCACTTCTCTTTATCATTGCCATCATTGCAAATGACTTCATAATTTTTAAGTTGAGTTGTATTTCATTTGAATCTGCTTTAAAGATGCCTATTTTTTAATTAACATGTAGTAGGTTACCTCTTGAAACAATGGAACATGATGTCCCAGGTCATTAATGCCAAAAATTGGGCAACAAATAAGAATTTAGTCAAAATCATTTTGTAAGCTTCAATAGTATCGCTCTGGCTTCTCCTAAGCACAAATTCTTTCTCCCCCAAACAAAAAGTGATTGCTCATTTTATTTTTGACTAAGTTCATTACTACAAGTTTATATGTTAAAATATCAAATAGTCACTTGATTGCACTTGGGGGATTTTTTTCCTTTCAAAGTGTCTAGAGAAGAAAGAACATGGTGTTCATGTCTTAATTTATTTCATTTTCATCTTTCCTGGTTCTACAAAAAAATATAGAAATGAACAGAATACATATAGGCCTTTTGAAACTAAAGGATCATTTTAAGCTTTCATGCTTAAATGGAAAGTGTCATTTTCCTCAGAGAAATATAAATGGTTAAATCAACTCTGGAAAGCTCACAGACTACTCCTGAGTGACTGAGCTAGGTCAGGTCATGCCAGAGGAAAACAGACCCTGACAGTGTATCAACAAAGGAAGGAGCTCACACTAATCAGTTACAATCCTACATACCTAACATTTTAGACACATGTGATGTGTGTGTGATATAAGACCTCATATCAAAGTAACAAAATAGTATAGAACAAAATATGGGTTCAGATATAGAGGGGCAGAGGAAGAAATGACCAGTGTCTCCATTAGTCACATTGTCTTACACTTTCATGTTTTGTCTTTAGTCACCATAAGGAAATGGAGGCAACTGTGTACACAATATACACTATTTTTACAGTAGACATTGTCTAAAATGCAGAGGATATTTCAAGTTAATTAACAAATATCAATAACTGTAATAGACTAATAGGTTAAACTCTTTACAAAGTATAATTTGTCAAAACTCCAGAAAATAATTTCTTAGAAATAATTTAATGGGAAATAGAATTAAATTTAAATTTTGAGAAGAACTTGATTAACTTTTATGTAGATTTGTAAATCACTTTTTAAGATGTCTTTATTCTACAAACTTAGCTGGTTTCATACTAAAATTCATAGCTACATACTAAAATTTTTCCTATCAACAAACTGTTAATTCACTATTTATCCAAATTTTTCTTTCTTTGTTTTGATATTATGTGTTGATAACATGAGTAACTGTGAAAAAATTCAACTTAGATATTTGTAAATATCTATAACTAGATATTTATAAAATACTCTACTCCTTTGAGAGTCAATCTTGAACATCCTAATTTTGCTTAGATTACTCTCTTGACAAACTTGTAAAACAGTAAGTCTTAGCTCACACTTGAGGCTTAATTCTCCATCACACTTCAGAGTTCTGCATTCCCCATGTGGGCAAAGTCATTAAGAAATAGGTTCTTTGAGTTTTTCTTCTAAGCCAATGATTTCTAGAAATTTTCCTCTGCATGTGGAGAATCTACTAGGTTCTAGTAGCACATATAAAACAAATGTCCTAATTACTAAAAGATGGGACTTAGAAAGTTAGCATTTGATATTAAGGGGCTTTCTTTTTCTTTCTTTGTGGTTTGAAAAGTGTTAATTTTATGAGTTATAATTAATACACGGGTGTATAATGTTACCATTATGTTTTTACAATTGTTACAACCAAAATGAGAATTCTATCAGAAAGATTATTTTATTTACTTATGAAATTATCAAGTAATATTTCAGATTATTTTTTGAAGAAAACCAAATAACAAAATAGTATTTAGTAAATAGAAATACTGAGTTGCAGTACAGTTAGGTAAGCTGATGAGTTGTTCACAGTTCAAAAATGTTGAGTTGTTCAATCATAATCACTGTAAGGTCATATCGCTTCAATTAACACAGAACAAAACCAAGTACAGCCCCATTATGCAACTCAAAATCACTGAGAACCCTAAATGAGAGCACAGAGATTTTAATGCACTCAAAATATTCCAGGGCCAGTGAGATAGCTCAGCGGCGTAAGTGCCTGCCTGGCAAGCGCACCCACATAGGAAAAAAGGGCCAGTGATATCGCTCAGCGGCACGGGCGCCTGCTGGTGTGCAAGGTCCTGAGGTTGAACCCCAGTACCCACACAAAAAAAAAAATATTCCAAAGGGCTCCATCTAATTTTGTAGGATATATAAACTCAGTACTTCAAGAATAAGTCAAACACATAGAGAATTATCCTCAAAAGAAATGGAGACGTTGGGCACATTGTTCCACCTGGCTGTTGCAACTGATCATTCCTGAATGAAGGGAGAATTGATTGTAAGGATTACATATTTTTAGCTTTTAATGTCCTGCTAACTTCCAGATAATACAAGATTTCTAATTGATGTTGTTTGGGTTACATAATTTAACTCACTCTGAAAATGAGGGGATGGAAATGCCATTAAAAATTACCCAAAAATTACCCAAAATAATAAATAAGATAGTTCCTATATTAAACATGAGTTTACTATATACAGCTGTTGGTTGTACAATTAAAACATTGACATAGAACAAATGTTATTTAGATTTTTACTTTAGATTTTCAAGGTGGCTGAGAATATTAACCAAACATTTTGATTTAGTGACTTAGGGGAAATAAAACATTGGCACTGGTAACGACTTGTACAAGTGTGGTACTAGGCAAATGAGCTTCTTACTTTGAAATTTCCTGCTGACATTCATAATCTCATTACATTTCTTAAAATCTTTAGTTTAGCCAAGCTTGCTTAGAAGCTAAGTATTTAAAAGAGGCAGTTTTCAAAATCTAGTGAATAAATATGAGACTCACTAATCAGTTTCAAACTTGAAATATTTTTAAAAGACAACATTCATTTTAATTTTGTGTTTTAGAACCAATAACACTTTGGGTTATAAAAAGAACATTACAGATTAAATATCATTTAACTTGTGCTTGTTTATTTCTATTCTTAATTTTTATATCACACACCATGATAATGAGATATAACGCTAGAATGAAGACAGCGTGGAATTTGTGGGTTCAGTAGTTTTTTTCTAAATGTATAAAGTGCATTAGAAATGAATTAAGGAACATGAAATTCAATGTCTTCTTCCTAAATATTTCTTCCTTGTGTGTTCCCTAGGAGTCTAGTACCTCTAGAAACCTCACATTACCTGGAATAGTTAGCACGACATTAAAAGCTAAAAATATGAAATGATAATAGCATCCACTGTTTCCTAAGCTTATCGAGCTGAGTCCTCGATTGATACTTGAGGGTGAACAGCGTCTGATGTACTTGCTGCCCTCTCTGAGAAGCAGTACAGCCTCATAGCTAAGAGCGGGGGCCCTGGAGCCAGCCTGCCCGGTTCCGGTCCCTGCTCTGTCGCTTACCAGCTGGGTGGCACTAGGCAAACCCATTTCTCTACCCTTGGGTGTCCTGAGCAATGGCCTGTCTCAGTCACTCCTTGCAGAGACTAGGTGAGTTGAAATTGGAGGGCTGAAGACAGGGAAGTTCCGGCATGCATGACGCACTCCGTGAGTGTTGACTATTTTACTTAAATTCCCTTCTTTTTTATAAAGTTGATCTTGACATCATCAGAGTGGTGGTTTTATTCTGTGTGTGTGTCTCCACCTCTGTCACCTTTCATCTTTAATACCCCATCACGGCAGAAGCAGCAGTCCAGCTTTCCCTTCAGGGCTCTTCTCGGCAACCAATCCGGCTGTTTAAGTCACGTTGTGAGATACCGAGAGGTAGTAACTCACCTGTGCTTCCGCTCGTTACAATTCCAGCGACTGGGTTGGAGAGGATGTGATTATTCATTTGTCATCAAAAATAAGGGTATGTAACCCTAACATCTTATTAGTATATGTGGTTCTTGTCTTAAAATGCAATTATTTATTCATGTGCTATAAAAAAATCCCATTTGGTGATTTTTCAAGGCATGAGATACCTGCCAACAAATGGTCAAAATGGAAAAGACCCTCCCCTGTCAAATCATATGACCAGCAATGTCTATTCAAATAGCATCACACTGGAATGAACGGTCCACTCATTAACTCGGCCAACACGTATTTAATGATTTCCCTGTATTTGCTAGAGGAAACCAGAATTCAATGCTGAAATTGGTGAAATTCTATTACAGTATCTAGGAGCAATTTTGTGCACCCAGACTAAACCTTTTCTTTTGCACTAAGGAATCAGCCTAACTCCATGAAAATAAAGCTCATTTTGTACTCAGCTTGTGATGTTGTTACAGGGCTGCAATGACAGCTATGAGCCCCTGCACCAAGCAGTGCTTTGATAAATGAAGATGGGAAATGGATTCAACCGCAGGGGCACTGTGATGTCCAGGGTTGGTGTCAGCCTGTCATCGGCTGCTCCTGTTTTTAAAGACTTCTGCAATCTCAGTGAAATAAAACAGATCACTGAGCTCATTTATTTCCCCCTCTGCAGCAAAGCCCATGGGAAAAGGCTGGGTGTCTTGCAAATCTGCTATCGCAATGCAAAACTGCACCAACTCTCTTTAAGAATCACAGCACATTCCCTCTCTTCCTGAGTTAAATGAAGTCGGCTTGGCAGCCACTCAAAAGTGGGATTCTGCTTCCACGTTGCGCAGTCACCCGGGCAGCTGGAGCTTTTGAAGGAGGCCTGTGAGAGCCCCTCAAACGCATCTCATTAGCCTGGATGAGCACAGTGCAACTGAGTCATACACAAACTCCTCTCTACCGATAGAAGCCGGCTGAATTCTCAGGGAACTGAGAAGAGAAACAAAGACCCTCTTTCTTACAGGAAAGAATGGCTTAAAAAAAAAAAAAAAAAAAAAAAAAACTAAACTAACACATTTTTTACTTAGGAAAGATCAGACTCTAGAAGCCAGAAAAAGTAGAACTTCCATTGTTGGTTAAAATAATATTTATTATAATATTAGGTACATACAAAGAAACATAAAATTAAGTTACATATTTTAGATTATTTACAGCTTTAAGTTTAAGAATTTAGTCCCAACAAAAAATCAAAATGATGACATTAATTTAATGTGAGAAGTCATGTTTTGCTAAAGCTCAGTCCCCAGCCCACAGTGTGATGTTACAGTGGCAGGCTCCTTTTAGATCTGCATCCCCAGATTGTAATGTACTGAGTGATGTCTTCGCTCTCTATAAACTACTGTAAAACCCTGCAGTTCAAGGCTGCCACTTCCCAAGTTCTGAATATGTGACCAGGGACAAGTTATTTACTATCCCATGCCTCAGTTTCCAGATCTATAAAATGGGCATCATAATAACACCTACCTCACAGGGCTCTTGCGAAGTTCATCGGAGGTAAACGTGAAGTGCCCAGTGTCGAGGAAGGACTTGATTCGTGTAAATTACTACCTGTTATTTCTCTGAGCTCCGTGTAATGAGTCCGCCAACATTCAAGCCTCAGACCAAAGCAGACAATGAGGAGTGGAACTTCAGCTTCCCTGGGGAAACAGGAACTGGATCCAAGCCAGGTTTTCCGCACAAAGCCAGAGGCTAGGTTTGCACACAAGGCCCTAGCCCCAGCTACTCACCAAGCCACAGCACACAGAGGAGGATGCCCCCCCAGGCCTGCTCACAGGAAGACACATGCACCCCATTCCTGGGCTGCATTTCCCCAACATGAAACCCACTGAAGCGAGACTGCTCCGGGATGGGGATCAGCTCCTCTCCAAGGAAGTCTTCCTACCCACACGTACACATCGCTCTGTGTGTGTGTTATTGCGGTAACGTGCACCAGGCATAAAGCTTGTCATCTTACTCCCTTGCACCACTGTCAAGTGCACAATTCCATGGCACAAGCATTTCCCATGGTCGTGCGGCCCACATGGCCACCTACGCCCAGGTTTCTGTCTTCCCCGCGAAACTGCACACAGACACCCATCTCCTCTCCTCTCCACCCTGGCATCGCCACTTGCTTCCTGCGTCTGTGGAAGTGACTATCCCACGGGCCTCGTCGAGTGACACCATGCAGCATTTGTCCCCGCAGTGAGTTTTTAAATAAACAAGCTGCCTTCTCTCGGCTCCTGTGCTGGCCCGCTGTCCCCCTACTTCTCCGTCTTCTTCATGGCAGGTCTGGCGAAGCCAGCCGTCTGTCTTGCCAGCCTCTCCCCAAGATAACCTGGGGGCTTTATCCCCAGCACCCCTGTCCACCTAGATATTGGTGGAGCCAACAGTCAGCTCTCGGTGCTCACATCACCCAGCTCAGCCACTCAGTAGCGTGAGACGCACCTGGGCCCGCCACCCTCCTGGCTCCTAACCGAGGACTCGCCTCGTTCTCTTGCTACCTCACTGCTGCTCTTCCTTGGGCTTCCTTGCTGGCTCCTCCACTGCCAGATCCCGAAGGTCTGAGTTCCCAGGGCTCTGTCCCGGGCCTTCCTCCTCCCACACCAGGCACCGCTCAGAGTGAGGTTCTGAGGCCAGAGTCGGCACATCACCTGCTTGCCACAGGCCACAGTGAAGAGGTGCACAAGCAAGGGGTGTAAGCTTTGAAGACAAGAGCAACGAGATAGAGTATTTTTACATCGTGCATTTAAAAACTTAGACTTGAATTTGGATATCTTTGTTCTTCTAATACTTTACATTGTATTTTACAGGAATTTATGTTATCATATTTTCTAAAGTACTGGTCTGCAGCAGATTGGAATAGGGAAACAAAACTCGTCTTCCTCCACAGGTAGTTTGAGAAGCACTGTTCTGCATTCTTTCCTGAGCTGCCTCTTCTCACGCCGTTGTCTTTTTTGTTTTTTGTTTTATGTGGGTACTGGGAACCGAACTCAGGACCTCGCGCTTGCCAGCAGGTGCTTGTACCAGTGAGCAATATCACCGGCCCTTTTTTTCCTGTATGAGTTCCGGGAGCCGAACTCGGGACCTCGCGCTTGCCAGACAGGCGCTTACGCCCCTGAGCCATCTCACCAGCCCCACAACCCATTGTTTTAAATGCTATTTCTCTGCAAACATTCTCAGCCCTCTGCTGTAAGCTCCAAACTTATGTGCCAAACTATCTTCCCTAAACCTCCAGGTCCATCCTTCATGGTCATCCCAAACTTGGCATGGCCAAACAGAACTATGGATGAAGAAGAAAGAGGGAGAAAGAGGAAAGAAGGAAGGGAGGGAGGAAAGGAGGGAATGAAGGATGGAATGAGGGTACTTGGCAAAGAGGGAAAGGAAGAAAAGAAGGAAGGAAGGAAGGAAGGAAGACAAAAAGAGAAAAAACATCAAGATGTGCTATGTATATGTATCAAGCCCCCAAATTGAATGTATCACTATGTATGGCAAAAATAGACTAATTTAAAAGATAAAAAGAATGAAAGAAACAAACAAACTAACTAACCAGAAACTTATTCTTTGAAAAGCTCAGAGAAAAGCAGAAGGCACAATAAGCAATTGAGGGCAAAGGGGCAGACTACTATAAAACAGCTGAAATGTTTTAAATCATAAGAGTACACTATGAGGGGGCCAGTGAGATGGCTCAGTGGCGTAAGCGTCTGCCTGGCAAGCACGACGGCCCAAGTTCGACTCCCGGAACCCACATACAAAAAAAAGGGCCGGTGATATCGCTCAGTGGCACGGGCACCTGCTGGCACGCGAGGTCCTGAGCTTGACCCCTGGTACCCACAAAAAAAAAAAAAAGAGTACACTATGAACAAGTCTATTACAAAAGATTTAGAAACTTGCACAAAATATGCAAGTATCTAAAAAACATAAATTACCATATTTCTCAAAAAGGAAAATAGAAAACTTGAGCACACCAATGTTCATTAGGGAAACTAAATAGAAATCAAAATCTGTCCCCACGTACTCATCTCAAACCAGTCACAGCCCCGCGCCAGAGAGCGACCGGCCGGGCGCCATTGTGGGGGGTGTGGCGAAACTCAGAGCGGCTCGGAAACTGCTCTGGGAACTTGTGCTCCGGACAGGGCAGCACAGGGCCTCTCAATTGAGCCCCGAAAGTGTGCTGAGGTCAGCAGGCGAACGAGACTGGACTCTCAGCCACACCTGTCCCGCGCCAGAGAGCGACTGGCCCGGCGCCATTGTGGGGGGCGTGGCGAAAAACCAGAGCGGCGGGAACCAGTGCAGGGAACCCGCGCTCCGGACAGCGCGCTGAGCCTCTCAGGCCCAGGGATCGTGAAAGGGCACCGAGAGCGGAGGCGAGCTAGACTGGTCTCTGCCTGAAAGTACGCGCCTCTGCTCACCGCCCGCCAGAGGGCGCTCCTGGCTTACTGGGACGGACCTGCACAGAACAGGACTCTGTCACAAGGTACCTGCCTACAACAGAGTCAACACCTGGAACTGATTCTTTTTAATTTTTTTTTTTTTCTTATTTTTATTTTTTTTTATTATTATTTTTTTTTCTTCTCACTGATTTGTTTTTTGTTCTGGCGAAGGGTTTTTTTTTTGTTTTTGTTTTGTTTAGTTTTGTTTTTTGGTGGGGTTTTATTTTTGATCTGTCTGTTTTATTGCTTTTATCTTCGTTATTGTTTCTGTATGTGTATTTGCTCTTTCCTTCATTATTCTCTCTGGTTTTTTATATGAGTGTAAACAGCGCCTCTAACTTCTTTGTGATTGTGGTCGTGATCTGTTCTTCCTTTTATCACTTCCTTCTCTTTTTACCACCTGTTCTCTGCACTAGTGTCCCAATTTTAGTGGGATTCCTCTTGGTCCTCTAACCTTACATCTAATTCCTTCCTCTTCTCCCAATACTCTATTTCCTCCTTAACTCATTTTAAATTTAAACTCCTCAGGGGAAAAATTGACATACACAGGACTTGTATACTGCATATAATTTTTCTGGTGTGTTTTAGATTTTGTTATATAACCGCAACTCTATACAGCTAAAAGTGGTAAATAACTGGTTAGCTCAGTCTGTCATTTTCTAGGCTGTGTTTGATGCTTTAGTTAACATTATAGCCAAATGTGAAATAATTGTTCTAAACATCTTTCCTTCCTGATATTTCATGATTGAGATTGACTAAGGGACACAGAAAATACAGTGGCACAGTACCAAAGAATCAAGGACTGGGCCAAACAGGTAGCAACTTCGCATACCCAACGAATTGAAGAGGTAGGATCTGGCAGAAAGCTCAAAACACAAAAGCAAGCTCCACTTGGAAGATACTGCAGAGAAGTAGTCATCTTCTAAAGATCTTAAACACTAGCAATAAAGTAACCTACTATAGGTAATTTGCAAACATCACCCCAGGAATTAAAGAAAGAAAACATGAGACGACACTTAAACAAGATGCAACCCCACACATCCAATTCACCAAAGGCAAACCTAGGGAGCAACGAGGTGGGACAATCCGAAAGCCACCCACCTGGCCTATCTGAAGTGGTAACAACAAAGCAACTGAATGAGGTTCTGGAAAAAATTAAAACAGAAATAATCTCACAGATAACTGCAGAGATAATGTCTACAACGAAGACCATGCTTAAGGACACTATAGCTGATACAGACAAAAAAATAGATGAACTTAAGAAAACTATAGAAACCATGAATGCTCAGCATAGGAAAGAAATGGAATCCATAAGGCAGATTCAAGCAGATATCCAAGAGATAAAAAATTCCATTGAAAGTATTTGTAGCAGAATAAGCCAATGCGAGGACAGGATCTCAGATATAGAAGATAGGCTTGCAATTAGTGATCATGAAATGGAAAAATTCTTAAAAATAGCAAGGGACCATGAAAAATCAATTCAGCAGCTGCTAGATGACTCAAAGATAAACAACTTAAGAATAATTGGAATAAATGAAAAAGCAGGAGATAACATCAACGACATTAAAACCTTGTTCAAAGACATAATCAGGGAGAACTTTCCTGGAAGAGAAAAGGAATTTGACACCTCTATAAGTGAAGCTTTCAGAACACCAACTAGACATGATCAAAAAAAACTTCAGCCAGACATATTATAGTCAAGATCCCAGAAATTCAACAGAAGGGCAGAATCTTAAAAGCTGTTAGGGAGAAGAGACAAATCACCTATGAAGGAAAACCCATCAGAATCACAGCTGACTTTTCAGCACAAACCCTCAATTCAAGAAGAGCTTGGAATGATGTATTGCAAGCTCTAAAGGAAAATAATTTTCAGCCCAGATTGATGTACCCTGCAAAACTATCTTTCAAAATTGGTGGAGAAATAAAATACTTTCATGACAAAGAACATCTGAGAAAATTTATGACCACCAAACCAGCACTCCAAAACGTTCTGAAGGACATTCTAGAAAGAGATAGGAACCCCAACAGAAGGAATCCACCAGGCAGGGCAAATAATTAAATAGCCGGAAAGCGGAAAAACAAAGAGTGGGAACCAACAACAGGAAAATATCATGACAAGTCAATACATATCAGTTTTAACCATCAATGTTAACGGTCTCAATTCACCAATCAAAAGGCACAGACTGGCGAAATGGATCAAGAAGCAAGATCCAACAATATGCTGTATACAAGAAACACATTTAATTCAGAAAGAAATTCATAGACTGAAAGTCAAAGGATGGAAAACAATACTCCATGCCACAGGAACCCAGAAAAAAGCAGGGGTAGCTATTCTTTTTGCAGAAAAAGTGAACTTCAAGCCAAGAAGGATTCAGAGAGATAAAGACGGTCATTACATCCTTGTAAAGGGAACAATCCAAGAGGAAGAGATAACGATCATAAATATATATGCGTCAAATACCAATGCACCCAGCTATATAAAACAAGTACTAAAGGACATGAAAAATCAAATAAGCACTAATACAATTATATTGGGAGATCTCAATACTCCACTGTCACAAAAAGATAGATCAACTGGACAGAAAATCAATAATGAAATAGTAGAACTGAACCAAACTTTTGAACAAATGGACTTAGTAGATGTCTACAGAGTGGTCCATCCCACAACATCAGAATACACATTTTTCTCAGCTGCACATGGGACGTTCTCCAAAATAGACCACATACTAGCTCATAAAACCTGCTTAAGTAAATGCAAAGGAATTGAAATTATCCCATGCATATTATCAGACCATAGTGCAATGAAATTGGAAATCAATGGCAAAAGATCCCACAAAAACTCCCTAAACACATGGAAATTAAACAGCATCCTCCTGAACAACCAATGGGTCACAGATGAAATTAAAGAAGAAATTAGTCACTTTCTACAACTGAATGATAATGACAGTACAACATACCGGAACTTATGGGATACAATGAAAGCAGTCCTAAGAGGGAAATTTATAGCATTAAACACTTATATCAGGAAAATAGAGCAAGCGCAAATAAACAACTTAAGGGTGAACCTCGAGCTTCTAGAAAAAGAAGAGCAGGTTAAGCCAAAAGCCCGTACAAGGGAGGAAATTATAAAGATCAGAGCAGAAATTAACGTATTGGAGAATAAAAAAACAATACAAAGAATCAATGAAGCAAAAAGTTGGTTCTTTGAAAGAATAAATAAGATTGACAAACCCTTATCCAACCTTATTAAAAAAAGAAAAGAAAAGACTCAAATCCATGCAATTGAAAATGAAAAGGGTGATATCACGACGGACCCTGCAGAAATCCAGAAGATCATCTATACCTATTTTGAAAATTTATAGTCTACTAAGATGGAAAATGCAGAAGAAATGGACAGATTCTTAGATTCGTATGAATTACCAAAGCTGAATCAAGAAGATTTAAAAATCCTAAATAAACCAATATCAGCCAGTGAAATTGAAGATGTAATTAAAAACCTCCCAACAAAGAAAAGCCCAGGCCCTGATGGATTCACTGCCGAATTCTACAAGAAATTTAGAGAAGACCTAACGCCCCTACTTCTCAAACTTTTCAATGAAATTGAAAGGGAAGCAATACTCCCAAATTCATTCCTGGAAGCAAGCATTACCCTGATACCAAAACCAGAGAAGGACCCAACTAAGAAAGAGAACTACAGGCCAATCTCCCTAATGAACATAGATGCAAAAATCCTTAATAAGATACTGGCAAACAGAATCCAACAAATCATCAAGAAGATTATACACCATGACCAAGTTGGATTCATCCCAGGGATGCAGGGATGGTTCAACATACGTAAATCAATAAATGTAATACAGCATATTAACAGAACCAAAGACAAAAATCACATGATCATCTCAATAGATGCAGAGAAAGCTTTTGACAAAGTCCAGCACCTTTTCATGATAAAAACCCTACAGAAAATTGGAATAGAGGGTCTTTATCTCAATCTGGTAAAAGCTATCTATGACAAACCAACAGCCAATATCATACTAAATGGCCAAAAACTGAAAGCCTTCCCTCTAAAATCAGGAACAAGACAAGGATGTCCACTGTCCCCACTCTTATTCAACATAGTTCTGGAAACTTTAGCCAGAGCGATTCGACAAGAGAAAGAAATAAAAGGAATAATGATCGGAAAGGAAGAAGTTAAATTATCATTATTTGCAGATGACATGATACTCTACACAGAAGACCCCAAAAACTCCACTAAAAAACTGCTAGATTTGATAAGCAAATTCAGTAGTGTAGCTGGATACAAAGTCAATACTCAAAAGTCAATAGCCTTCCTGTACACAAATAACAAACTTACTGAAAGAGAAATTAGGGAAACAATACCTTTCACAATAACATCCAAAAAAATGAAATACCTAGGAATCAACCTCACGAAGGATGTAAAAGACCTCTATACTGAAAACTACAGTACTCTGAAAAAGGAGATTGAAGAGGATATCAGAAAATGGAAAGATATCCCTTGCTCCTGGATAGGAAGAACCAATATAGTGAAAATGGCCATACTTCCAAAATTGTTGTACAGATTTAATGCAATTCCAATCAAAATTCCAGCAGCATATCTCACAGAATTAGAGAAAACAATCCTAAAATTCATTTGGAATCAGAAGAGACCTAGAATAGCAAAGGCAATTCTGGGCAACAAAGGCAAGGCAGGGGGCATCACAATCCCTGACTTGAAATTATACTATAAAGCTACTGTGATAAAAACAGTGTGGTACTGGCAAAAAAACAGACCTGAAGATCAATGGAACAGATTAGAAGATGCTGAAACAACCCCAGACATACTAAGCCACCTTATCTTTGACAAAGGTGCCAAACACATTCGCTGGAAAAAAAGATAGCCTCTTTAATAAATGGTGCTGGAAAAACTGGCTCTACACATGCCGAAGATTAAAACTAGACCCATATCTTTCACCATGCACTAAACTAAATTCAAAATGGATCAGAGATCTAAATATTAAAACAGAAACATTAAATCTGCTGGAAGGTAGGATAGGTAAAACCCTTGGAGACATTTGTGTAGGCAAAGACTTTATGAATAAAAACTCAACCGCACGGGAACTATCCCAAAGAATCAATAACTGGGATCTCATCTTATTAAAAAGCTTTTGCACAGCAAGAGAAACCACCAACAGAGTGAAGAGACAACCCACAATGTGGGAAAAAATGTTTGCCAGCTGTTCCTCAGACAAAGGATTACTATCGAGAACATATAAAGAACTCAAAAAAATCAGACCTCCCAAATTTAAAGACCCACTCCAAAAATGGGCATCTGAGATGAATACACATTTCTCAGATGAAGAAATACTAATGGCAAATAAATATACAAAAAAATGTGCAACATCACTAGTCATTCGAGAGATGCAAATTAAAACAACACTGAGATACCATCTCACCCCAGAAAGAATGGCTACTATAAAGAAATCAACTAATAACAAATGCTGGAGGGGCTGTGGGGAAAAAGGAACCCTTCTCCACTGTTGGTGGGAGTGTCGACTGGTACAGCCACTGTGGAAGTCAGTGTGGAGATTCCTCAAAAAGCTAGGGTTGGAGGTCCCATTTGACCCAGCTATTCCCCTTCTGGGCATCTTCCCAGAAGAATTAAAAACATCATACCACAGCGATATATGTGCACCCATGTTTATAGCAGCACAATTTGTAATAGCCAGATCTTGGAAACAACCCAAATGCCCATCAACTGAGGAATGGATAAGAAAGATGTGGTATTTTTATACAATGGAGTACTATTCAGCCATTAAGAAGGATAAACTGGAGACTTTTATAGGTAAATGGATGCAACTCGAGAAAATACTCATAAGTGAAATAAACCAGAAGCACATGTGTAAGCATCGTATTGTCTCTCTAGTATGAGAAACTGAAAGAGTAAATAAGATCCAAAATGTACAATAGACATGGTGAATCAAAAAGAAACTGGTCAAAAGGAAAGAGAGACTGGAATAAGGAAAAGAAAGAAGGGAAAGGGAAAAAAAATTGTATATATATATATAAGATGGTTAAGATAGATACACTGCGATTTTTACTTAGTTCATTGAAGAGTAAGGTTTGTGCCAATAATGTTTGGATAATTAAATGCTAATGTCTGGTGTCCTGAATAACTAACTTAAAGATAGTAATACGCAATGTATTAACCATTCTTACCCTCCTATTATGTTGTTTTGAAAATTTGTTCTTCTTTTGATTTGTTTTGTTTTTTCTTCTCTTTAAAATAAAATTAAAAATAAAATAAAATAAAATAAAATAAAATAAAACCAGTCACAGGACCTAGATAAATAACAAGGTCAGTTGACCAGGAAGATATAAGAGAAAGGAATTTTTCTTATCACACCATCTCTTATGTGCCTCTTGTGAGATCATATAATAATAAGTATTTGAGATCATATAATAATAAAATGGTCAATTGACCAGGAAGATATAACAGCTATAAAATACATACGCATCCAATATCATAGCACTTAAATATATAAAGTAAATATTGACAATACTGAAGGGAGAAATAGACAGCAATAAAATAACAGGAGACTTCAACACCTCCCTTCCAATAATGGATAAAACATGCAGACTGAAGACAGTAAGGAAGGGCAAGCTTGCAGAATACCTCAGAGTGGGCCCGACACATGGGCACGGGGCCGGTTTAAGAAGACTGAAAGCACGGCAAGAATCTCTCCAACACAATGGAACAAAGCTGGATATCGACAACAGAGGGAAATCTGCAGAGTTCTCAAACACATGGAAATTAAACAACATACTCCTGAATAACCAGTGGGTCAAAAAATCAAAAGGGAAACTGGAAAATGTCTTGAAACAAATGAAAACAAAATATATGCAAACTCACAAGACACAACAAAGGGAGTACCAAGAGGGAAACTTATAACAATAAACACGTAACAAAGGAGAAAGACGCCAAATCTATGAGGCTTTACACCTCATAGAACTAGAAAAAGAACAGACTAAACCCAAAGTCAGTAGAAGGTAAGAAAAAAGAAAGATTAAAACAGAAATGGGAAAAAAGCAGGGAAAAAGCCATCAAGACAAAGTTATTTTTTAATTAAATAAATAGATAAAATTGACAGACCTCTAGCTAGACTAAGAAAAGACTGAAATAAGTTGTTATTAAAACTAATGCTATAGAAATAAAAAGGATCATAAGAGATTACTATGGGCACTAATATATCAACAAATCGATAGCTTAGAAGGGATGGACAAATTCTTAGAAGCATACACCCTAACAAGACTGAATCATGGGAGGATGGAAAATACTAACAGACTTAAAATTAGTAAGGAAATTGAATCAGTATCAGAAAAATTCTCAACAAATAAGGCCAAAGACCAGATGGCTTTATCGATGAATTTTACCAAATATTCAAAAAAGAATTAATACCAATTCTCAATTCCTTCTTCTTTTTTTTTTTTTTTTTTTTTGGTTTTTATTTGGGGGTGGGGTTGAGACAGGCTCTCACAATGTAGCCCAGGTTGGCCTCGAACTTGTAGTGATCCTCTTGCCTCAGCCTCCTGAGTGCTGGGATTACAGGCATGCACTACCACACCCAGCTTCTCAATCTCTTCTTTTAAAAAAGTGAAGAGAAAGAAACACTTTCAAACTTTTTTTCTGAGGTCAGCATTACCCTGTCACCAAAGGTCTATGAGAAAACTAAAGGTGAAATCCCTGATGAACACTGATAACGAAATCCTCAGCAAAATCTTAGCAACTACATTGAGCAACACATTAAAAGGATCAGACGTCACGGCCGGGTGGTCTCGGGGGACAAGTACAGGAGTGAGGATTTGTCAGCAGGGGTCTGGATGGACAGCCAGTGCCCTGAGCTAGAACCTTGATGGGCTGCATTGGGAGTAAAGCTGAGCCAGAAGCAAACAGACCCTTCAGAGTAGCAGTACAGCCACAAATCCACTCAATCCCTAAAATTAGATTGAGAGGACAATGCATTGCTAGTGTCCCCCCTAAGGAGCAAAATAAGGAAGATGAGCAAACATACCCCAAATTATTTATACAGGAGCTAAGGATGTCATTCAGGGGAAGAGCCCTTGCCTGGTGTGCACAAGGTTCAATCCCTAACACTGAAACTATATGTGTTTGTGTGTACCTATATATGTGAGAGTTTAGATGTAACAGAAAATGCTCGCCCCCCCCCAGCCAGTGTACTTCAGTTTCTTAGTTGCCCAGGTAATAGTTCCTGTTGCAGTTCTGTTTGCTTCTGTCTCCTAGAAATGGCTGGTCACTGTGATGCATAACTGGTCACTACGATACATATTGTAAGAACCCATCAAAGACAGCCAAGTACTCTACCTCTGTACTTCCCCTTTACAATCCCATAAAAACCTCCCTCCCTGGGCCTTCAATGCCTGACATTTTGAAGGATAATTGATTCCTTGTCAGTCTCCATGTAACATTAAATAAATCTGCCTCCAAATCCTGGGTGTCATTTCTGTGTTTCTGTCTGCTATTGCATTTGGTGTGTCGGCCAGGAAGACTGACCATGCTGACCTCTTTGGTCACTGGTTGTGGCCCTCATGGACGGAGCAAGAACCTTTCCAGGTCCCAATGGGAAGGTGTGCCCTCGAGATTTCTCGAGTCCCCTCAGAGGTCTGGAGGAGGATTCCTGGCTCCCCGCTCAAGCGGCTCACATAGGACCCCAAAGGGAAGAGGATGCAATCTGTCTGTCTATCTGTCTGTCTCCCTGCCTTCCTGCCTGATTCTGGTAAGACCCCCAGGGGCACCCCAGTTAGTCTGTCTGCCAGTCCTGCTCAGCTCGAGCAGAAGGAGAGATTGATCACCTCTCATTAGTCAGGACCACCCTCAAGGGAAGGGAGTTGGAATGTTTAACCTCTGAGTGCTGCTGAATGAATGTGTGAGTGAGTGGAACAGATAGCGTAAGCAATAGGCTGCTCCATCTGAGCACCAGGACTGGGAAGCACTGGTCACGGTGGCTGACTGAGCCCTCATCCGCAGTTCCGTGGTGATAGACATATGGCATAACGGAGGCCTTGCACCCTCCTTACCTAAGTCGTTCCTAAGTCCCCACGACGGGCATGGCCAGGTAGGCATCTGAATGGTGTCTCTCTCTCTGAGGGGCACCCACCCTTTGTCTGTTGTGCCATCATTCAAGGGTACACAACACACACGTAGTATGTCAGAAATGGGAACTGATTAGTCAAAACACACAGTCCTTGCCCAAGAATTTTTAAAAAGGGATTTCCTAATGATTATGGAATTAAAATGATTCCAAACCACTCCCTGTGTCTCAAAGAAAGAAAAAAAGGAAAAAAGAGATCTATTCTTCTTGAGAATTCCACATTGGCATCCTCATTGGATGCCACAGTTGCTGCCAACACCTACAGCTTCACCCCCCTACTCCTGACTCATCTACTTCCAGCCAATTGAACTGGTTCCAGTTAGCCATTGCCTACATTTGGCCACAGGGGCCCTCCCTCCAGAGCCTTCTGCTTACATGCCTATCCTGGTCAGATGGCATCATCTAATGCCCACCCAAGATGACTGTCAGCAATTTCTTCTGACTCTGTTCAACCACAAAATGTTTCCACATTTTGACTAAGAAAGAATTGGACTGTCAGCCCTGACAAATGGGTTGCCATGGCCTTTCCCAAAGGTCACCCTGCCTAGAAGCACAAAATCAGTCAAGTGCTTCTCAAAGGCATCAAAGAGGGGGGCAAAAAGCCCATCAACCACTGTTACCCAGAAACCTGATAAAAGGACCTGATGTCCATAAGAAAATCCAGTCTGATAGATGACCATACCCTCTGGCTATGAGTTATAAGGGTAATGAACATTTAAAAAATAAATGCCCCTTCAGATTAAAAGATAAGGATTCTCAAAAGCTTCCATGTCCATATTGGGAGCCTATCTATGATTTTTCTGGTAGAAAATGGAACTGAACTCTCTGCCTTCAAAAGTTCCCTCTGTCAAAAAGTTACCATCACCAGGGCAACTGAAACTCTGCCTCTCGCCCCTTCTGCCCTGCACAAACTTGCAGCCTTGGAGAACATCTCACCAAACATGAATTCCTGTCCCCAAGCCAGTCAGCCTCCCTCTTGTTTAACCCTGCATTATACCCAAAAGGAAGATGACACCTGCATCAGCCTGAGACAGATAACTACAATCCTGAAATTCTGAAAACTCTCCTCCCAGAGGTATGGGCCAAGGCTCACCTCCAGGCCTGACCACCAACTCTGCTCCAGCCACACCTCAGCCACCTAAAGCAGTTTGGAATCCTGATAGATTGTTAATCACCTTGAAACACTCCTCTCCTACCTTCGACTGGGAAGATCCTAAGATAGGATGAAAAGGGCCCACTCACTTGGACTCAATTGCCACAAGAGGTTAAGAACCCTCCTGCTATTTTCAGGGAGGCTCTGGAAACAGATTTGGTCATGCCAAGATAGCCTGTTTCTCTGTCCCCTCCTGTTTGCCATCATGGTCTCCCAAGAAAAGAATGCAATTATATATCTAGAGGCTTCAAAACCACAAAATGTTTATAGACTGTCAAATTGCTAAAATACACCTGTCCTACCTGTAAAGCCAGTTCAAGACCTCTGAGCTGTCAATGCTGCTGCAATTGCCCTCCACATATGTTGCCTCAGTCTTCTGCCACACACAGCCTGCTGGTACACCTGCCTGGACTTAAAGAATGCCTTCTTCTGCCTTTGATTGGTTTCTGTCAGCCAGCCCCTCTTTGCCTTTAAATGAAAAGACCCTAGTTCTTAACTCAAAGGTTAATTGACCTGGACTGAACCTCCCAGAGGTTAAAAAACTTGTTTACCCTCTTTCAAAAAGCCCTCACAACGGATCCCACCAGCTTCCCAGCACAAAATATCACTGCACTTCTGATTAATGACACCCAAGCTGCCTGCTGGAAAGACACAAAAGCTCTGCTGCAATATCTGGCAAAAAATGGCTACAAGGTATCTTGGGAAAAGGCCCTCTCTACAGCTCCAACCTTGGGAATTCCAGAAGTAAGTGGAATTCAACTTGTTTATTGATAAATGATGACATGTGGCTTCAAAGATGTTTACTCAGACTGTCAGCCCCTGGGAGCACCCAGTGGCCTACCTGTGCAAATACTTGGGTCCAGTCACTAAGGACTGCCTCCCCCTTTGCCTCTGTGCTCTCACAGCCACTGTCCTGATCAAAAAACTGACAAGCTCACCTTAGGCCAAGACCTAAATGTCCAGGTCACATGCTGTTCTGGACCTCACCCAGTATCAAGGACTCTTATGCAAAAATCCTTGCTTGACTCTTGTGGCAATAAAACCACTCAATCCTTCCATGTAACTGTCCACTAAGCTGGGCCACCAGACCATGACTTCCTGGTACTAACTAATGAACTGTTCTCGAGCCAACCAGACTTAAAAATGAACCCCCTGACAGATGCTGAGTACACCCTGTTTACAGACGGAAGTAGCTCTGTTAAGGATGCAGTCTGACAGGCGAGATATGCTGTGGTCACCTTGGACAAAGTTATTTTGGCCAAGACTCCACATAGAGATGATCTGCACAATGAACTACTACTGCTTCCTGCTGCTGTGTGCCAACGATGCAAAACCTGCATTTAAAACAACCCAGTCCAGAGGCCTAAGCCCCCTCCTGGGATCCAATTGACTGAACAGAGCCAGGCCTGCCCCCACCATATGTTCTGCAAGCTCAAGCCACAGCACTGGCATCCATATCCCTGCAGCCAGCTCAGGCTTCAGCATCCGTGTCACTGGCCCTGATCTCCACCCAGATAGTGGGTTCTCCCCAAAGATATATGGATAGACTTCACAGAAATAAAATCTTACAGGGGTTACAAATATCTGTTAGAGCTCGTCTACACCTATTCAGGCTGGCCCAAGACATTCCCTACCCACATTGAGAAGACAAAAGTTTATAGGGTCCTGCTGTGAGAAATCATTCCTAGATATGACCTATCCTTGATTATTGGCAGTGATAATGGGCCTACATCTGTAGCAGAGATAACTCAAAACTGGCAGAACTATTAAAGGTTAAATAAAAATTACATACAACATACAGGCCACAAAGCTCTAAGAGGGTTAAAAAATAAAAACATAACCCTACAGGAACAGCTTATAATCATAAAAATTTAGCTAAAAGACCAGCTATACTATACCTGTAGACACCCCTGCACACACATATAACCCAGATGCATATTAACTACCTCTACGAGTTTCAGAAATCCAGCTTTAGATCCATTATTCCAGAGTTAGAAGAGCCCATCCAGATGATTGCTAAAGAATTTACCTGGATCAGACAGCTCCTCTGAAGCTCACCCTGAAGAGACAACACACTCAAAGTCCTGCTGTGTTCACTCCAGACGCTGACCAGTCCACACACAGCTGAAGCCTGAGGACACCATTCACAGGATTGTGCTATACCTCGATGCACTGTTGCCCTTGATTTTTGTGCCTTTTCAGGTTGCTTACCCCAGTCCTTGGTTTCATTTCAGCTTGCGTATTTGTTTGTATTTGTTTGCTTCCCACTCTCTTGCTAGAAGGCCCTTCCCCTTATTCTATAATTGATCAAGATTGGACATGCTCCAGGGCCAAACTGACTCCCTTGCCAGAGTAGTGTTCAAATATGTCTCTTCCTAAAAGCAACTTAGGGAGAGACCCTATAATAAGGGAAAACTTTCCAATCTTGAGGACCTTGACTAGGGCCCATCCTAGGACCACTGACAGCCCTAATGTTACTGCTTCTAGTTGGGCTTTGTCTCAAAAGATCACATATAACATGCCCAGCAAAGATTTGCCAGGGAAACTAAAAGGGGAAATGTAACAGAAAATGCCCCCAGCCAGTATACTTCAGTTTCTTAGTTGCCCAGGTAATAGTTCCTATTACAGTTCCTGTTACTACCTAGTAACAGGACCATAGCTGGTCACTATGATGCATATTGTAAGAACCAGTCAAAGACAGCCAAGTACTCTGCCTCTCCTTTGCAACCCCATAAAAACCTCCCTCCCTGAGCCTTTGGTGCCTGACATTTCAAATGATAACTGATTCCTTGTCAGTGCCCATATGACATTAAATAAATCTGCCTCCAAATTCTGAGTGTTGTTTCAGTGTTTCTGTTTGCCATTGCATAGATACATATTTATACAAAGAGTTAGACAGTATAAATACATCAATACGGAGTTAAGTTACAGTGGTACCTCGGTTCACGGACTTAATTCTTTCCACAATTCTGGTTGCAAACCAAATTGGTTGTGAACCAAATCAAATTTAATGGTTAGGTTTAATGTTCACCTTGTGGGGAAATTTGATTTGGTTCACAACCAATTCGGTTTACCACCAGAATCATGGAAAGAATTAAGTTCATGAACCAAGGCACCATTGTATCAGGGTTTTTAGTTAACTTTAAGATAAATCTGCTTACTCATGCTCAAGGAGATGAAAAATAGAAAATTCAGAAGAGAACTGAGAAAAATATGTCTTCATATATGTAAGAAATATGGAAACTCAAGAACTAGAAAGTAAAATAACCAAATTGGAAACTCAATGGTTGGGCAGAACAGCTGTTTAGATATATCTGACAAAAGAAGTCACAGAAAACAGTCAAAGAAAGCATGGAAAGGTGCAGTGATGGAGCATCTGTGGTGGGAGGTGCGATGGAAGGGTGCAGTGAGCAGCTTTACATGTGCACATCCAGAAGGAGACCAGAGGAGGCTGGAAGCGCAGCAGTAAAGAGGTAACGAGACTGATGAAAACCAGCAAGGGACTCACTCAAAATCTGTGACCCCAAGCAGGAAAAACAAAAGAAATCCATACCACATTCCTCTGTGTGTGTGTGTGTGCACTACACTGTGTCTACTGGGGTGTATTTCTGTACTTCACATACTAGCAAAGCTGCTGAAGACCAGAGAGAAGTCTCAAAAGGAAATTTTGAGGCTAAAGAAAAAGAAAAGAATAAGAAGTGATTGCCTTCAAAAGAGTGAGATGGCAGATATTTCAACAGAAACCACAAAAGTCAAAAGACAAAGGAATGACATATCTCCATTCTAAAGGAAAGAGGCTGCAGATGGTTCTCTGCCTGATGTAAGGACTCACGGGAGGCTGGAGACAGTGTGAGGACAGACAAGCAGATTGATGGGACAGAGCAGCGCCATGAATCAGATGCACACCTGTGTGGGTGTGACTAATGACACGGGCGACCAGGAGACAGCAGCTCAGGGGCCCCTCCAGCGGTGCTGGGTCCACTGGTCAGACTTGTGAGCAAATGAATGACTCTCCAGCCCCCCCCACACACTGCTCAGGTGTTAATTCCAAGAGGATGGTGGACCTATATGTGAATGGCAAATAAACCCTTTAGAAAAGTCTATAGCCGGGAGTGGTGGTGCACACCTGTAATCCCAGCACTTGGGAGGCTGAGGCAAGAGGATCGATGTGAGTTTGAGGACAGGCTGGGCTACATAGTAAGACCCTGAAAGAAAGAAAGAAAAAAGAAAGAACGGAAGGAAGGAAGGAAGGAAGGAAGGAGGAAGGGAGGGAGGGAGAGAAAGAAAGCAAAAGAAAATTCTATAGACAGGTTTGTGATCTTGGGGAAGAAAAAGCTACTTCAACAGCACCCAGTAAACACCGATGACATGAAAAGGAACAACTGATAAATTGGACAAAATTAAAGTTAAGAAATTCTATCAAAAGACACTATTAAAGTAGTGAAAAAGTAAGCACCAAATTGGAAAAGATACTTTTAACATGTACTAAAATGACTAGTTTGCTGACTGCAGAATGGCCACATTTCTTCACGCGCGCACACACACACACACGTTCTGCTCACTACCTCTGCATTCTGACCAGACTGAAGGGAGGGCAAGGAATTTGCACACACTACTACTGCTTCTATTGCTTCTACTGCTTCTTCTCCATTTTACAAAACAAGATCACATTTAGCTGCAAGGTATTCTGAGCAGCTATGTGCCAGGTCCCACTGATGAAGAGGAATGTGGATACTGCGGTGCACCTGGCCATCTCCACCACATAATTGATTGGAAAATTCCTTCTACCAAACCTTAGGGTCAACTTGATACACTATGGCCAATTAATATGGATCTCCTAAGACTCCAAAGAGCTTGTTCTTCCCCACTTTCCTCTCTTTGGTCCTTACCAGATATAACAACATTATGAACAATTGCGAGAAAATCTATTTTTCACAACTTGTGATAGGATCATTGATGTTGAAGATTATAAATTGGTGGCTGCAAATATACTATGTCTGGGGAGTACTCATTTCTAACTTGGAAAATACTTTTAAAAGAAAGAAATTGATGTTTGGATTTTAATCTGTTTGAGATTCTTAAATTGATTAAGTTACACTTTGGGGCACTAATTTCTAGGATTTGAAATTGGCATTTCAAGATAGGTATCCTGAGACTCTTCTGCAGCTTTAGAAAAAAATCAACATAAGAGAGGTGATAGAGCACCAGGAAAATGTCAGTCGCTGGTTGCTCAAAGGAAAACCTTTAACCCCAAGCATAAATTCACAGAAATAATTCTCACAAACAAATGCAAGGCTTCCTTTCATGATATCATAAAACCAACATTCAATAAAAGTTCAATAAAATATTGTAAAAAAACACTTCATTTTGTTGACTTGTTCCATGCTGAACCTCACCTTGCAGTAAAATTGACAAGGAAAGAGAAATGAAAGCATTCTAAAGACTTGGAAAGCAGATGGAAATTACATTAATTTTAAGCAAAGCATGCTCGTGTTTTGAAATATACGTCGTGTGTGTGTGCTGGGGAAGAGTCGATCTAGTTCACATGCCTCAGAGTCGTCTGAATGCCCACTTTTGCTTCCTGACTTTGCTACTTAACACAAGATGTTTTAGACAAATTACTTGCTGTCTGGCTTCGGTTTTCTCAACTAAAATTGGAGTGGGGGGAGGGCGATAAGAATGGCAATTTCACATACTCACAATGACTGGAACAGTGACACTCGTTAACTCCCCAATATTACTATATTCACGCAAAGAAAACACACCCGGGCTCCACCTAAGGCCAGTTACCCGAACCCTGGGGGTGAGGCTCGGGCATGAACCCCACCCAGTGGTTCCAGGGTGCAGGCGGGATTGAGTGATATGACTATGAGTGACTGTGTCATAACTTTAGGCTTTGGTTGGAAAATTATGTATTATTATGCTAATGGTCTTATGTCTAGATCGTAAAATCACTGGGGATCTTCATTTTCTTTTTGTGTACGTGATTTCAAATTCTTCTGTAGTGATTATTAATAAAATGTTACATTTTTACTGATGACATCTATGTCATTACACTGACATATATATTATACAGACATCTATGTATTATGTGCAAGGCATGGGCTGTCAACAAAATGTCCTGGCATTCGAGAACTGTGCGACCTTGAGGATTTCAGGTGTACAGAGCCTGTTGTAAAACAACTGGCAGAAATGGCAGAAATGAATAAATAAAGCACCGCAGGAATTCAGAAATAAACAACGAGCTGGGGAGAGGGGTCCGTGTCAGCTTCACGTGGGAAGCGACATTTAATGTAGGTGGAAGGGTACAGGTCGCTTCAGCCGGACAGAGGGTCCTATGGCGCAGGAGCAACAGGTCCAGGGGGACCAACAAGGAAATGAGCAGGTGGTGACAGGAAACGGCCTGTCACCACCGTGACAGGGGAGGGAAGGGGAGGTGAAGGCAAGCGCCCAAGTTTCAATTCAGAAGCTGGGGACTCTCCCTACAGGAACAGTTTGAAGAACCGGTCAGGGACAGGCAGAACCAGATCTATTCTTTGTAAAGATGGCCATGAAATTCTGTGCAGGGAGAACAAAAGGAAAATACGAACATCAGAGCAACAGCTGCAACAATCGGTGGCACGCTCCTCCTGCTGTCCAGGGTTGCCGCCTTGGAACAGTCCCCTTGCATCCACGTCTGCCTCTTGGTCACTCCTCCTTCCCCTGATTTCTTAAAAACTTCAGTACCTCTGTTCTCTCTTCTAAATTTGCCATCACCACAGTAAACCCCATCATCCCCGTAGCTGACCCCGCAGTGGCCCGTCCTCCCTTCCCTGGACTCGTGACCTTCATCTCCATCCCCCTGTGGCCGCCCAGCTCACGGCCCCTCACTCAGGCCCGGGAACTTGCTTGCTCTGCAGTCTTAACCCTGATTTCCCACATCTCCTGTCCCCGTGGACACCAACCTGCTCTTTGGCCTCATTAAGCCTTCCCTCCTGGTGTCCCACACCAACCCTGCCCCACTTCTGAGCGGCTCTGTGACCCTCGCCCCCTCTGCTGTCCTCCCTTCCTGGTCACTCCTTCTGAGCACAAGTCCACCCCCTTCTCAGTGAAACCGAGGCCGTCAGAGGAGGACTCCTAACTTACTGTCCTCAGCTACCAGGTCACCTGCCCCTTTGCAAATCTTCTGACTTCAAGATGTTTCTCCTCCTAAACAGAGACCCTTGTTCCTGTTTCAAATTCTAGGAAAACAGATGAAATGGCCTGCTTAGGATCACCCCAATAATCTACTGAGGAACTGCTCCTGGTAGCCGAAACTGTCAGATATGAACCCTCAGCCAGGCATGAGGAAGGTAAGGGAACAACAGAGTAAGGGCCCATTTGCAGGTTCTTTGTAGGTTTTGGAAACCACGTGAATAAAGCACCCTTGTGTTCTCACTGCCCCATTCGAATTGTCTTAGTAGGATGTTGGCAATGTTAGTAACAGAGGGAAGAGCATCAAAAGAAGAGATGATTTGCCCACATGCACAATGAGTGTTGTTTTTTTACATGCCAGACTTGTGGGGCTGACAGGAGATCCAAATGGAGATGGCCATGGGCAGTGAAGATCAGAGCTCCAGAGCTTAGGGAAATGCTCGAGTCTGGTGATGAGATTTGCAGCCATGCGTGGAGCAGGAGCCATGATAAGATCAAGTGAATGTGTGCAGTAGAACAAGGAAAGAGGGCAGAGGACAGGGCGTCATGGAGAAGAGGTGCCGGCGGACCGCAGGAAGGGGAGGGAATGAACGTGTTAAACTTGCAGTGGGGGCTGGGGATGTCGCTCCGCGTAAGCATGTGCTTAGCATGGGCACGGCCCTCGAGTCAATCCCCAACACCGCAAAAGAAACAAACGAAGTGAGCAATAGGGTGAGCCCTTTGCATCCTCTCCATTCCTCCACTGAAGGCTAAGCAATGTGTCCAGAAATATGAGATGGATCAGCATCCGAGCAGTCACCAAGCCCATGAGCTTCCTGCTCCAAATGCCAATCAGTCACATGCCAGCCTCATGATGTCTGCCAAACTCCGGCACTAACCATGTGCACGCTTTTAATTTAGTAGGACTTTGGTTTAGTGGTATGAACATAGCTCTGAAGCCAACCTATTGGTTGTTCCTGCCTCTCCCTCAACCTGGCTCTGTGACTCAGGGCAGCTGACACGACCCACGCCTGTTTCTTCATGTTTAAAATGAGAAGCACTCAGGAGGCAGAGGCAAGAGGATCACCGCAGCATCGAGGCCAGCCTGGGCTACATCGTGAGCTCAAGACCAGCCTGAACCACATAGTGAGACCCTGTCTCAAAGAACCTGAATAAATAAATAAATAAATATAAATAAATTTTTAAGAAAAATAAAATGGCAGTGAAAACCAGTGCCGACTTCCTGGGTTGTTCCGGGAATTAAGTGAATTAATGTATGTGAGGCACTATAGTAAGAGCTCGACTGATATTCACTGATGCATTTCACAGTCTCCTGGAAGTTAGGCTTCTCCTCCATAAGTAAAAGAGGAGACTCTCATAGCACAACTGATGTTACAAGTTTGATGTGTTAGCTACATAAAAGGTATTACGGTAAAGACATAATATTCAAATAAAAGCCACTCGTCCATGTTTCACCCCAGCCTCTTCCTGCGCCTAGGACCTGCTTTGGGAGTATGGCCCACATCAGGCTGTTTCCACCCGTACGGAGGATACAGACTTGAGTAATTAAGGCTTGAAGGTAAGCATAAAGAAAGCAGTTAGGAGCCTACTAGCCTTAGGGGTGAAGCAGGATCCCCCTCACTGCACAGGCTGCAGGGGAAGAGTGCTAGGTACACAGAGAGCAGAGGAACTCGGAAAGGAGTACAGTTGGCCAAGAACAGGATCCAAACTCGCCCTGCACCACAGCTGTCTATGCAGCGGACACCACACTGACAAGCAAGAAATACTCAGGCATCAAGAAGGAAATGGAAAACCAGAGCACGAGCCAGGGCACCCTAGGGTGGCCTTCTGGGCACTGGTTTTGTCAATGAGGGGAAAAGAAATCTGTTAGGAACTATGTTAGCTTCAAGTAACAGAAAACGTCCTAATAATATCTCTAAAAGAATACAGGTTTACTCTTCTCATATAAAAAGTCTAGAGATCAGCAGCTTCTGACTCCGGTAGCATAGCTATATAAGTCAACTTTCTGTCACTGTAACAAAACAACTGCCTGATGTGGTGGTGCACATCTCTAGTCCCAGCACTTGAGAGGCTGAGGCAGGAGGGTTGCGGTGAGTTTGAAGCCAGCCTGGACTACACAGAGAGACCCTGACTTAAACAAACAAACAAAAAAAGTCCTGAGACAATTAACTCATTGTGACAGTTAAAATTGCTTTGGGAGTCACCTAGGGGATGGGTACAGCACACTTGTGGGTGTGTCTGGGTGGCTTATGACGGTGTGACCTTGGGGTCTAGGTCTGGTCCCTCACCCCATGCCCTCTTCCCTGCTCTGCTCTCCGGGCACCATGCGGTGAGCCCTTTCCTCCTCCAGGCCCTTCCGCCATGATGTTCCTGCCTCGGAGCCCGGAGATCACGGCCTGCGCCCTGGGAGACCATGAGCCCAATAAAGCTCTGCCTCTTCAAGTCGCAGATGTCAGGTATGGCGACCCGGTGACAGAGCGCCGGCCGATGTGGTTACAGAGGAAACTCTGGCTCCAGTTCCGGAGGTTCCAGCCGAGACTGAGTCGCCCTGGATTCCTGCCCCTGGCGAGGGCGGCAGACCGTGGCATGGGGGCCCCAGGGCCAACCACGCACCCTGCGAGGCAGGAACAGCGAGGCCGCGAGCCTGGGCCCCCACAGCCCCCTGCAAGGGCAGCGCCGAGTGCCCTCTCAGAGCTTCTGCCACCCCCAAAAGCGCGCCCTGGGGACGGAGCTGTTAACACGCGAAGCTTCTGGGACACTGCTCGCGTCTGAGCCACAGCAAGTCCCCAACCCTGGAGACTCGCACCTGATGGTCTTCAGGAAAACTACCCTGCGCTTCCCTGGCTGCTGGGGACGCTGGGACGCGCAGGGGACGCTGGGACGCGCAGGGGACACTGGGACGCTCAGGAGACTCTGGGATACGCAGGGGACGCCGGGACACTCAGGGGACACCAGAATGATGAGCGCTCAAGTTCCCTGAAGGGTGGGGAGGCGGGCGGCACCCAGGCGGCCCAGCCGCACATCAGGCTCGGTTCCTCTTCCCGCTCAAACCAGGCTACTGCATCGAAGTGAGAGCTGCTGGTTTCTGCGTTTTCAAATTAACTGGACATGGCAAAGGTTGCATTTGTGTTCTCTGATACGCAGGCCCCGTTTTTTGCTTGTTGCATCTTTTTGATGTTATTACCAACCATTCAGAAAACACACTCTCCCCAGACACTGGGGTTGGGTTGTTTTGTTTCGTTCCATTTCCTTTCGTTTCATTTCGTTGTATGCAGTACTGGCAATAGAACCCAGGGCCTTCACACTGAGCTGCAGCCCAGCCCATTTTTTATTTTTTATTTTGAGACAAGTTGTGTAGACTAAGTCGTGCAGGCTTGGTTAGAACATGTGACCCTCCTGCCTCAGCCTCCCAGAGCTTTGGGATTACAGGTGTGTACCAGCACACCCAGCTGGGGTTGGACTTCTAAAAGCTCCCAGATTGGAGAACTTTCCAGTGAGCAAAAAACTCAAAATCTCATTTATAAGATTTGCATTTCGGGGAAAGGTGAGGAGGAAATATTCTGATAAGTATTGTATATCCACTATAAGAAAAAGCAAAATATGGGCCACGGTGATAACAGTTGTAAAAAAGTAACAAAGCTGCTGTACGACTATTTCACAGATCTTGCTTACTAAAAAATGCTGTGCTCGCCCCTGTTTTGGGAACAAGCCTGTTTTTTCATTGAACATGCACTCCTCCCACTGCAGTGCCCTTTCCTCCCCCATAAGCTTTGAACACCAGCCCTGGGGTTCAGCCTGGGTCCACCTGGACCAAGCATTGCGTCCAGCACCTCCGCCCCTCGTGGCCCTGCACACTGAAGCCAGCCGCGCCCACACCTGTCCAGCCCCTCTGGGCACCTTGTGTAGGTGCAGCCACGAGGCCAAGGGTTAATTTCCCTCATTTGCTGTTATCTTTCCTAAGTCGACCTTGTAAAGGGCTCTCTTTCTGCTCTGCCAACTATTTCCTTTCTCTATTCCTAATACTCAGCTCTTACTTTCTCTCTTTCTTTTTTTTAATTTCTTTCATATTTTTATTTTTTATTTTAGGACAGAGTCTCACTAAGTTGCTGAGTTACCCAGGCTGGCTTAAACATGGGATCCTCCTGCCTCAGCCTCATGGAGTGCCGAGATGACAGGCCTGTGGCCAGCATACCCAGCTCAGCTTTGTTTCCCAATTTCCTGCCGTAGGCGCCGACTTGAGTGTGTGTGTTCTAGAATCCGGACTCCCCTGGGTACAGGTGAGCGGAAGGAAGTGAGTGTGCACAGCAGGGGACAACAGGCTGTGTCCCTGCATCCACAGAGGTGCTACTAAGAGCAGCCAGAAAGGCCAGTTCTCTAAAGGCGCCTCTCACCTTCCAGAGGCCAGATGGTCACCTTGGGGGTGCTGCTCCCCAAGGGAAAGTCTGTTGGAGACATTGAGAAGCCTGGGGTTTTGCTTGCCTGGCAGCCCCCACGTGAGCCCCCTTGTATGATGAGGCCATCAGGGCTCTAATGAACAGCATATAGATTGGGAGGGTCATTAACAGACACTCCCAGCCTGCTGACCCTGGCCTCTGCACTCTAGTTCCATCTCCAGCAGCCTCTCCCCTCCTTCCCGCCTTGGCGTCGCTCCTCTAGGGCTGTCACCGGCCGAGCCTATGGAGGAGGCCCAGTGCCAGCAGCATGAACTGTAGGGCGACCCAGCCATCAGACCAGGTCACACAGTGGGGTCCTGGAGGAGACTCCTGCAGGTGCTGCAGGAGGTGCCCCAGGAAGGACCATCACTCTCTGCTGCCAGCCAGTGGGTTCAGTGACAGGCACCGGGTATCAGTCCCTGTGCCCAGGGCTCCTGTGGATTCTGAGTCAGGGACATCATGGGACAGTGACCAGGATGGAGGCCACACCGCTGGAGACTCTGCTGCTGCTGAGTCCAGCGAACCCTTCAGACTCTCTGCTCTTCTTTTCCTGGCTGGGAAAGGAGGGACTGACTGTGCGGGCGTTGGCGGGGATTACGTTAGACACACGCACTGGGGGCAGCTGCAGGCACAGTGGGCTCCTGTGTGCAGGGCCCCAGGTTCCATCTCTAGCACCACCAAAAAACCCAGAAACCCTATGAACCAGTCTAGGACCTGGGCCATAAGAGGGCGGACTTGATGCTTCATCATCCTTATTCTTAAAATGTAGCCTGCGTTCACACGCGTGCTATTTGCTTGAATGGATGGAACAGATAATCAGATACTAATGCCTTAGAAGCAGCAGTAAATGCCACTAGAATTCAGAACCACAGAAAGCATTTGTGAGGTGAATACTAGTTTTACCTAACTTTTTTCTGGTATTACAGAAGTAACATGAACTTAAGGAAAATTAGAGACAGAGAGGGATCAAAAGGTATAAAGAAGAAATGGCTTGGGGATGTTGGGTCAAAATCCACATATACATAATACCCGCCAAGCATCGGAGTTCCAGCAATGGCACTCACAGTCCATGTGGTTTTCTAAAGTAAAATGGGTCCCTAGGGGAGTGGACGTTTAAGCTGACACTGTGTGTAATGGGATGGTATGTAGGAGGGTAGATGCAGATTGAGACCATCGTGTTAAGTGAGAGAAATCAAACACACCAGCTTCAACAGTGCATGATTTCTCTTATATGAAAAACCCAAAGTATACATAAGAGCAAAATAAAAGGTAGATAATAGGAAGTAGGGAGATAGAGCTTTCTCACATGGGGAGGGGATCAAGAGACGGAGGGAGGGGGAGGAGGGAAAGGGGATGAAGAAAAGAATTAAGGTGTGCCATGCACATACACCAACTCCACACAAGGAGTGTAGCGTTATGCACAACAGACATGGACTCATAAAAAAATTTATTTAAATGGGATAGGTCTTTCTGCCCTGCCTTGGGAAGATGGCCAGAATATACACTGTGAGTTATTTTCAAAGCAAGCTGGAGAACAAACCAGGATCATTTTATGAAGCATTTCCCTCTGAGTCTGGGATTTTCTGAAACACCGCACACGCCTTCACCATGTTGTTTTATTGCCACTAACTAGGAAAACTGTTTCAAGAAAGGCAAAGGTGCATATAAAACGTGGGGGTGGGGAGCAAGAGACACCTCAAACCCCAACTAGAACAAAGGACACTCTCTTATCAGCGGCTGTGGCTGAAGCCCCTGTGCCTTGAGTGGCGTGGGTGTGGCGCCCTCGGCCGTGTGCGGCGCAGATAGGACGCTGCTCCCGCCGCTGAGCTGGGGTCACAGCTGCGGGCCCCCAGCGTCCCTTCCATGATGCTGAGCGTGACTCGTGCTGCACAGCGGGGGCTCAGGGAGGGTGGCATCATGGAGCAAAGGGGACACCTGCCGTTGAGGACAGATGGACCTCCGCTCCAGGGGTCACACATACTCACTCATTTGCGCCCTCACACCCGCCAGGGCCTCGGTGCTGGGTGACACACTGAGAACGTGGTCCCCAGACTCAGCCCAGCTCCTCTGTGTGACCCTATGCTGATGCTGACCGTGTAGCGATGGTGATGGAAGTGCTTCCTGGGAGTGAGAATACAGGAAGGCATGTAATTGTCGCCCTCAGGAGGGTCCCCTCCCTCAGGCATGAAGTGTGGAGGAGCACAGACTATGCGGGGAGGAGAAGCTTGTTTCTCGGGGTTGTGCAGCTTCTCGGTGGCTTTGACCAGGGTTAGGTGCACGTGGCCACCTCGCCAGCACGCACGGGGGACATGAAGCACTGAAAACGTGACGGGAAGCAGAGCAAAGCGACCCGGCCCCGGGGCCTCCCTGTTGGTTTGGGGACCCGGCCTCTCAGTGGAGCCACCACGCCATCCTGCAGGACACCAGCCCAGCCTCCAGGCCACCCTACCACTCGAGGACTGAGGCAGAGGCAGGGCCCCTGCACAACCTCATGTCCGCTGGGTCCACGATGTCCTTCCAAAGGCCAACAGCCCGACACGGTGGAGCTGGCGTTCGAAAGCAGACAGAACGCCTAACCCCAAACTTCCCAGTGCCACGCGTAGGCACCGATGTCCACGTCCACCACCACAGTGTCGGAAGCACTTGCGGTGCCTGGGCTTGGCCGTCCTGTGGGTCTGACCCTGTCCCTCTGTGGGAAGTGCTGCCTGGGGACATCTTTCCCCATAGAAAGCAAAGCTAGAAAGCAGCCGGTCAGCCCGTCCCTGCCAGGCTCAAACTTGTTTCTCCTGAATGCTTTGACCGTGGGTCACAGGTCACAGCCTGGAGCCTGCAGGACGGCACCAGGGCCTTTCAGGCCCCATCGTTTGTGGCAGATAAGGCCTGGCTGTTATCACTGCTGCTCGCAGCCTGTATCACCTCGGCCATGGGAACTCAGTCCTCCTCCTCGGCCTCCTCCCCGGGAACACAGGCCGAAAGCCACCAGCCCAGTGGTGGTTACAAACCCCAAACACTTTAGCCCTAAGTCAGACTTCTCTCTGAGGGCGCAGGGACATTCATGACCCAGTGGTGGAGATAGAATAAGAGTCCGCCTCCTCCCAGCTCACAGCTGACCATCCATATGCGGGATGGGAGTGTCCAGCGAGCCCCTGAGGGAGGCAGTGGGTGAGGAGGGCCCCTGGCTGTAGACCTCAGGGGCCACCTTTGGGACAAAGTGACACAGCAACACAGAAAAGTAAGAAGTTGACAAAAAGAGAAACCAGAAAGGAAATAACTTGGCAAATGCAGTTGAGAAAGTGAGCTGCCTTTTCGGCATACTAGATAGGAGCAGGCAGGTGCATTCTACCTACTCCTCAACGAGTACAAAAGCTGGTTTTCACTGGGTGTGGAGGTTCAACCCTATAATCCCAGCACTCTGGTAGGCTGAGGCAGGAGGATCGAAAGTTTGAGCCCAGCTCAACTTACCAAGGTGGGCAAGACCCTATCTCAAAATAACTGTTTTTAGGGCCGGTGATATCGCTCAGTGGCACGGGTGCCTGCTGGCACACGAGGTCCTGAGGTCGACCCCCGGTACCCACAAAAAAAAAACCTGTTTTTAAAAAGGACTGGGGATGTACTCAATGCAAAGGCCCTGGGTTCCATTCCCAGTGCCACCAAAGAGAATTTCCTGGTCAGCACAGAGCCAGCCCAACACCCTTGCTCGTGCAAAGCTCCTGGGCATCACCAAGCTCCTCTCGTCTGTGCCAGAGGATGAGGCCTGAGGGCCAGGGCAAGTGGGCCTCAGAGATAGGTGGAAGGGGTTGTCCTGCCCCAGAGGAGTGGAGCAAGACAGCGTGGACAGGAGGAAGCGAGAGGTGGCCAGGAGGCTTCTGCAGCAGCCCTGGTCGGAGTGACCAGGTTGAACCTGAGAGGAGCAGGGGCACCACGAGAGGGGTGGACATAAAGACAGCACTGAAGGCAGGCGCGGTGGTGTACACCTGTAATAGCACTCCAGAGGACGATGGCAAGATTGACTCCAGCCTGGGCAACTTAACAATTTAGTGACACCCTGTCTCAAATAAAAAATAAAGAAAGGCTCGGGGTGTAGTTCAGTGTGAAAGCCCTGGGTTCACATTCATCCATTCTTGTGCTTATTCACTCATTCGTTCTGTAAATATTCATGGAGCTATTGCCGCACGCCAGGTTCTGCTCCAGGTATTGGGACGGGGGCTGACAAACCCAGTGGTTAACAGAGCTTGATTCTAGAGACAGGAAACGAGCAGTAGGTGCCTAACACGATGCCCTGGAGTGCCCAACTGCAACTGGGAGGGGCAGGCAGGGTGAGCAGGCCGAGGTGCGGGGCTCCTCCACACTGCAGACTCCTTGCTGGAGGCAGGGAGCTTTGTGGCGGGTCCTGCAGCCCTCTGACTGCAGATGTGCCGGCCAGGGAGGTCACAGCAGCTGCACCCCAGGACACACCCAGCACCAGGAGGCCCCAGTCCCAGGCTATGCACGGCTTCCCCGGAGTACCACGGGACTGGCCAGCCTGACGGAGCTTCATGTCAGCCTGGAGACTCCTTGGGAGCCAGGATTTCTTACTCACAGTTTACGTGCGTGCGCGGTGATTGATGAGCTGACGGGCAAAGCCAAACAGTGGAAACACCTGAAAGGCCGTTCCTCTGACTCAGGATTCATAAAGATCATGGGCAGCTGTGGGAGAGACACCATTCCCTAAAGCCTGGGCGTCCCCTCCCTACAAACTCTGCGGCGCAACCCAGGGCCCAAGTGTCCACTGGGAAGCCAGGTGGGTGCCCTGATTTGTGCCATTTTGTCCAAGATGACCTGCTGGGGTTTGTATCTCTAATCCCCCGAAGACCACGTGCTTAAGGCGAGGTCCCCACCGGGGCACTGCTGGGAGGCTGGACCTGGTAGGCCGTCTTCCTGCCCTTGGGGTGCGGCCCTGAAGTGGACAGCAGAAACCCCTTTCATTCTACCTGCTCTAGATCTGCTCCCCAGGCTGAGGTGGACAGTCGCGTGCCCTGCCCCACGCCCACCCCGATGCGCTGTCTCACCACGGGCCGAAAGCAATGGGCCAGTCGCTCGTGGGCTGAACCCTCCACACTGAGCGAGGTAAACCTTCTCTCTTTACAAGTCGGTTAGCTCAGGCATTTGTCACAGTGACCGAGTCTGAAGGATGTGCGCGTCTTGTGACACTGCAGGTGGTCGGGGAGAGCAGTGGTGTGAATAAGAGACTGGCAACATGAAAAGGAGAGTGAGGCCAAGTTATCACAGCCAAACCAATTATTTATGACGTGGGTATAAATCTGCCAAGGTAAGTGGCAAAGACAAAGTGAGTCCAGCTACTCCGGGCTTTCTGTTCAATTTCCACAAACACGGGAGCCATATTTTTACTCTTTAAACGTTTTTATTGACAGCACCATTGAATATCTTCCACATCAGAAAGGTGCACAGACGCACAAATGTGGCTGGGGGATTCACAGGCAACTGGAAATGAGTCATGTAAACTCTGCGTCTTGAAGTTTTAAGGGTCCCCCCAGACATGACAGTCACACTTTGGCAGAATCACCTGTGAGGAACAAAGGACTTGAAGCAACAAAACTCCGCAAAATGTAACACAGCCCTGGACCCCCGGGAAGGGCCCTGTGTCTGAAGCCATCCTCTCTGGGTGGTTCTCAGAATTCAGACACGTTCCATGGCCCTGGCTGGCTTTCTGCTAAGAGGTAACAGTAGATTACTGAGCAGACGTTCAAGAAAGTCCCAGGTACACAAAACAGGCCAGGGTAAAACAGCTGCGAAGGGCAGGATGGGCAATGCCAGGGAGCATCAGCTGTGAGCCACACTCTCCTGGCACTGGGGTCGCACTGAGGATCGGCGTCTGACACAGGTTTCCTGGTTCCGCGACCTCGATCCTCCGGCAGCCCCTGGGTCGTGAATGTGCTCAGCAGCACACAAAGATGACGACTCAGAACGGGGGCCGATGGCCCCTCATCTAAACTCAACATCCACATCACGAAACATAGCCTCGCTTTCTCTTGTCCGTCTGTCTGTCTGTCTGCCTGCCTGTTTTTAACTCACAGTTTTTAACTACAAGGGTGGGAAAATACATTTAAAAGCACACTACTTTGAAATGTAATCAATATATTTTGCCCTCTCTTAGAAAATAGTATTTGGCAAGGGACTCGGAGCCATGAGAAATAAAGCACTTTTTTTAATGTCTAAACTCTTCCTAAGCACTAAGATGAACTACTTACCAAGAACTAACAAGAAACATCAGGTTTAAAATTGGTGATTTTAAGTACAAAGGAGAAGTGTGCATCTTAACCTCAAGGATCAGTTGTGCTGATCCTTGTTTAGCACTGGGCTCATCAAACTGAGGAAAATCATAAATCAAAGAAATCAACACTGAAAAATGACAGCAAATGCTTTTTCCTTCATTGGACTCATGGTCCTAGTGACTGGCTTGCAAAATAGGATTTGCAAAGGCTTTTTTTTTTTTTTTTTTTTTTTGCAAAGGCTTTTTATTTTCCAAATTGTATAATTTCCAAAATTCCTATATCAAGACAACCACAATTTTCATGAATAGTTTTATTTTTAAAAATCTTAGCCAGGGCTGCTGGTGCACACCTATAATCCCAGCACTCAGGCAGCTGAGGCAGGAGGATTGCCATGAGTTTGAGGCCAACCTGGGCTATATAGTGAATTCAAGACCAGCCTGAACTGCGTAGGGAGACCCTGTCTCAAAAACAAAACAAAAATCTTGTTTGGCACGGGATGTTGCTCAGGAGTAGGGCACATATTTAACATGCAAAAAGTCCTGAGTCCAACCATTAGTACCAAAAAATAAAATAAAAATCTTGTTTTTAAAGAGCGAATTCTGCAGAACTGGTGATACCGAAAGGTCTGTCAGCCCTTGGAGGGGCTGCCATCAACAATGTCCCGGGCCAGTGAGATGGCTCAGCGGCGTAAGCGCCTGCCTGGCAAGCGCAAGGGCCCAAGTTCGACTCCCGGAACACACATATGAGAAAAGGGCCGGTGATATCGCTCAGCGGCACGGGCGCCTGCTGGCGCGCAAGGTCCTGAGGTCGACCCCCAGTACCCACAAAAAAAAAAAAAAAAAAAAAACAATGTCCCTAACCTATCCTTAATTCTAGCCAGTGGTTCAGAATGAGGGATGGAAACAATGCCTTCCTGGGGGGTGGCTGGAGACAGCTCCAGTTGCCCCAGCTCCAGCCGCTCCGGCAACCGTGGTGGAGCCAGGATGCTGCTGCCTCTCCCTGTTCAAAAACGGTGATCATGGGCGGGGGATACAGCTCAGCGGCACAGCACCTGCCTGGCAAGTGCAAGGTCCTGAGTTTGATTCCCAGTACAAAAAAAAAAAAAAAAAAGGTGATCATTCCGTGATAGAGGAAACCGCCTCTGTGACCTGTGGGGGGTTTTTGTTTTGTCGTTGTTTGGTTTGGTTGTTTTTTTTGTTTTTTGACATTCAAAACTCTCACTCCCATTAAACTTTGAAGTTGTTCATTTACCACCACTAGCATTTGCTCAATCTGTAGCAAAAAACAGAAAAGTAACTAAGTACGATATTTTAAATTCTTCCCCCAAGAGTGTTTCCCTCTTTTTATTGGCATCTTATCAACAATGTTGAGGGACAATATTTTTTCAGTCAACATTGGAGACTGGTGGCCCTGCGGGTAACCCTAACAGGCAAATAGCAAGAAAACTTAACCTCTATTTTCAAAATCCAAGTTGGAAAACAGGAAAGTGAAGCAGACTATTTCCTCTCACTTGTTTAAAATAACGTGGGAAGAAGCGGCCAGCAAGGGACGCCGAGTGCTGACCTGCCCGAGAAAGCCACGACTTATACACGGTTTCTAAAGCAGCACTTCCAGGTGGGGCTTAGCTCAGTGGTAGAACTTCTGCCCAGCATGCATGAAGGCTTGGGTTTGATCCCCAGCACTGCAGGGGAAAAAAATTGCTTTCAGTGTTGAAGAATAAAAAAGGAAAGAATATTCTAGAACGAACCTGCAAACACAGGAATACAAACTAAGGGTCAGTATTTTTCTACTCTACTGAATCTATTGTTTTAAATATGTTGTTCATCCAATGTTGCTGATGCAGAGAGAGAAAGAAAATTCTTTTTGCATTTCCTCAGGAAGATTAAAAGGCTGGTCAGCCAGAGATGGTGATACACAATTGTAATCCCACCACTCAGGAGGCTGAGGCAGGAGAACCACTGCAAGTTCGAGGCCAGTCTGAGCTACATAGTGAATTCAAGGCCAGCCTGAATTACACAGTGAGACCCTATCTCAAAAAATAAAACAAAAAACAAAATAAAAAGGTGTGTCAGTTCAAAAGAGAGCAGAACTCAGTAAAACACTACACAGCAGGTATCACAGAGCTGGTGGCAAATTCAACCCCACACAAAACTACTGCCCTTACGGGGTTTTTTCGGACATTAAATGCACTCAGCCACTCCATCTTAAAAAGGTATTATTGGTCTGGTGAGATAGCTCAGCGGCATAAGCACCTGCCTGGCAAGCACAAGGTCCTGAGTTCGGTTCCCGGTACCCACATAAAGGAAAAAAAAAAATGGTATTATTTCCAGGTCCATGATTCGATGTGCTTATTAAATGTCAATCAAGGTAGTCTTCTGAGGTTAGATTTAATTACTTTGGAATTAAGTGCCTTTCTCTTCCCAGAAAAATACTTTAGAGATTAAAGAACATTACTTAGATGCAAATTAAAATGCATTCCTTGAGCCAGTTTCACAAAAACTATAAAATTGCAGTTTTTCCCATTTAATAAAGGCAACATGTTGTGAAACCAAATTAGAGCTCCAATTCTGAATAGATAAGTTTCTTCTACAATGTCTCAAATGATATGTACATAGGAAAGCGTGGCTCACAGATCCCTACGGTTTCTTCTAGGAGAACCCTGTCTTGCATGTCACACATTTAATACTAAAATCTGAGGTGCTATCTCATTATTTTCTGCCCCTTCAGCTTATAAAGTGCATCTCATCTAACCTGATGAACTTCTAGAGATAAGAACATTTTTAGGTACTTTTCTATTTATAGCCAAATTAAATAATGTACTTTGAAGGAACAAAGAATTTCCTATGCTACTGACCACAGCTGCTTATCAGCCTTTGAATTTAGGATTAAGACAATTTTTTTTTAAGACAGGGTCTTGCTATGTTGCCCAGGCTGGCCTGAAACTCTCAAGACCAAGTGATCCTCCTGCCTCAGCCTCCTGAGAAGCTAGGACTGCAGGCTTCTGCTATTATGCCTGGCAAAGCAAAATTTTTCTAAATAATGTAGATGCTGTGGCTGTTATCATCCCAGCACTTCTGTGGAATCCTATACAGATTCTAAATAGGGCTCAAAGCTTACAGCTTAGGAGATGATTGTTTTCAGTCAATTTTGCAACCTACCAGAGCAGACACTAATTCTTTAAGATACCATCCATTTCCTTGTATCTTCAAGACTATTTAAATCCTGCTGCCTAAACAATGTGTTGAATCCATGACAGATGTTTCTCCACTACCTAATGCAGCTGGGTTAGGTGTCTGAATCAGATTATAATAAATTTATTTGAACTTGGTAACATGTTCATAAAAGAAAATTCCAAGCTCCTCAAAACACATCAAAAGCAGCAGTTAACTGAATTCTCCCTTCTCCCACGGACATCGTTCCCATCAAGTTCCCAGCTGGTAACTGTAATCCCTGACAGGATGTCTCATCAAACACAAGAAGCCGAGCTCGTTTATTTGGCAGGAACAACCGCTCGAAGTCGTGAACACTCATTTCCCCCTAGCGAACGCTGCGCAGATCGGTGTGATGGCATGCAAGGAGACCAAGGACACTGGGACAGATAAGAAAATCATCGTCGAGGGATAAATGATAAGGCCAGCTGGAGATTTTAAAAGACAGCAAATAAGTACTTGGGTCATAATTTAAAAAGCAGAAGTATTGCCCACTTCCAAATGAAAAGAACACGTTACTCGTGGAGACGTCGCCGTTCAGTCCCCAGCGGAAGGCGTGCGTTCGTTCTCTCTCCTCTCCCTGCCACCGCGCCCGGCCTCCCCCAGGCGAACATTCCCTACTGGAATAGCCATTCCTTTACCTTTATCAAAAAATGCATCAGGATCCTTCTGCAGTGCCAAAAGTCTCTAACTTTCCTCTCTTCTGATTTTCGAGGAGAATGGGAAAGACATAGCTGTTCCGTCCTTCAGATGTTTCTACAACCTTAGGCTGAACTCGCCTGAGAGTCAGCCAGATGCTGTGCTCAGTTTGCAAACAAGCGGCTCCCTGGTGAGCTTTTGCCCAGAAGCAGGGAGACCCTGGGTCCCCTCCCCAGCACCACAAGAAAACAGAAAGCAAGAGCGGCAGGGAATCTTGCGTTGAGGTCCCTGAGTCCCAGCCCGCACACCCCATGGACGCCCTGTGCGGTTCTTTAGAAAATGCACGGGGAGCAGCACGACACACAGGGTCATGGGCAGGGTTATCAGCGCCGCAAGACCCGTGACGTGTTCCGCCGACCCCGGGCACCAACCCCTCCTGAACGCAGCCAGCGCACCCTGCAGCGTGCGGAGCCCACAGTCCACAGAGCCATGCTGCTGACTCCACAGCCTTCGCCCACAGTCTGAGCCGTGGACACCACGCTAGAAATGCGTGCTGTTTTCACAGCATTGGTCCTCCTGGGCCTTGGGAAGGGCTTGTGCACGGTCGCCACCAAGATAGCCGTCCCTGGGCACCACGATGGCCACGTCGGTGGGGTCCCTCCTGCTCCGGTAGCTCTCCAGAGCGAGGCCTCCATTGTGCTCAGCACAGCCATTGACATGGGCCAGGGGTAGCGCCCCAGGGGGACAACACAGCTTATCCGCGCAGGCCCGGGACACGCAGGGGCTGCTGCACACCAGCAGGAAGTCCTTGTGCTCCGAGGACTCCCCCGAGTCCACACTTTCGAACTGGATGGTCACACTGTGGATGCCGGCGTGGTGGAAGATCTCCCGGACCTTCGCGCTGGCGTCCTGGCGTGCTTTGTCCTCCTGGTGCTTGATGTGCAGTGTGGCGATGATCTTCCCACTCACGAGCTCCCACACGTGGACTTCGTGCACGCTGCTGACACCGGGCACGGTGGAGAGTTTGCTCACTAGGACAGAAGGAGCAAAGAGCCGCTGTGAGCGCCGCGGCAGGCGTGGAACCAGGGGACCTGGCTCCCGACACGTGTGCACCCCAGTGCCAGGCACTATGGGAAGGAAAGCAGCTGGGCCCGCACACACCCGGCTCCCACTATCTCCTCCTCCTCTCCGAGTGCCTGGACCACGCGCTGCCAGCCCTGAGCGAGGCCTTCAAGGAAGGAGGTTTAACGAGGAGAAAGGCCCAGGGCCACTGAGCACAGCGCTCCCAGGACAGTCCAGAGGATCTCTGACTGAAAGGGACTCGTTTGACAAGAGGGACCCAAAACATTTATCAGCACTTCTAGTGCTGGGAATTTAACCCCAGTGGTTCGGGTCATGCTCTTTGTACTAATGAAGAAAACAATGAAGCAAGAAGGAAACCATTGAACCAGTTACACAGCAGAACAGGGTACAACTGTTAAAACTCAGCTGCATATTTAAGGCTACGAGGAAATGTACAGAGGTATTTTTAAGGGAAAAAGCAAATAGCTAAGCTACATACAGAGCATGATCTTTTAAAGTGTTGTACAATGTACACAGAAGAAAATACTGAGGGGGGCAATTTCCCTTGCAGACTTATAATAGATTTCTATTCTTATTTGGGCTCATCTTCCTTTTCCATCCTTTCCAAAATGAGTGTGTATTTAGAGATGGAGTAGAAGGGCAAAGACCCTGCTGTCAGCTGGAGCTGGGATCCCAGTGTACTTCGTGACCTCAGGGATTTACCCAGCCCCACTGTAAATGAGCCCTCTTATCTGAAAATTAGGAACAATAATAAGAGTTCCTCCTAAGATTATGTTAAGGACAGAAGCAAGTTGATATAAGCACTTAGAATGGTACCTAGCCTGGAATAAATTAAGGGTTGCTATTATTGTTATTCCTATCTTTTTAAAAATATGTTTTTAAGGCTGGCAGGGTGGCATATACATGTAATCCCATCACTTGGGAGGCTGAGGCAGGATTGCCTCAAATTCAAGGCCAGCCTGGGCTACATCGTGAGTTCAAGGCCAGCCTGAACCACAGAGCAAAACTCTGCCTCAAAAAAACATAAAACACCTTAAAAGGCAGGCAGTGTACTGTACACCGCAGTTTTTCTGCATGTGTATCTTGTTTCCTCACCTGAGAAGCAAACTAAACGTTGGGAAGGCAGAGCTGCTGCCTGCCTGCTCAGCTGCGACCCCTCCCTTCCGACCACCTGCACCCTGTAGCACCGATAGAGAGTGGAGGTGATCACCTGAAAGCAGCCAGAGAGGTGGCCGTATCTCACTGACACAGATAGCGCTGCCAAGGAAGAGGCCACGAAAGACAAACGGGGCATGGGGAGAAGACTGCAGGCGGCGCCTTGGGCTGGGGGTGACACTGGGGAGGAGTTCGTGCTTAGCATGTTCCAGCTCAGCACCAAACAAGAAAAGGCCACACTGAAGTCACCCTGCACCAGGGGACAGTAAGTCCCAGCCACGCGATGTATCAGGACCCGTGCGAGCTGAATTCCAGGTGTGCACCTTGAAATCAGTTCTTCCGGTTTCTCCACTTCCGGGTGAAGCCAAGGTAAGTAAAACAATAGCAGATATCACGACGAGGTCTTGTTATAAAAATACAGTCCCCACCTGCAAACTCGGGGGATAAGATTACCACTCGCTTCGTCACCAGCGTCTGAAGAGCTCCCACTCAGGACTTCCACGAAGTCTAAAACGCTGTACCCTACGCTGCGCGTAACCAAGGTGAGCTTTTGACTTCTACTCGGGCAAAGCAGAGACAGCATTACTCACGGAGGAGGGGAGGGTCTGAATTTAAACACTGTCCTCGTCACCATGCTGAGAGATGTGGTGACTGTGTGCCCATGAAAGTCAGGATCCTGGGCCGGTGAGACGGCTCAGCGGCGTAAGCGCCTGCCCGGCAAGCGCGAGGGCCCGAGTTCGACTCCCGGATCCCACATACGAAAAAGGGGCCGGTGATATCGCTCAGCGGCACGGGTGCCTGCTGGCGCGCGAGGTCCTGAGTTCAACCCCTGGTACCCACAAAAACAAAAACAAAAAAAAGTCGGGATCTAGAATATGAATGATTTGAGTTTTCAAAAAAAAAAAAAGGAATAAAAACCAAGTTCTTGCCCAGCATGGTGGTGCATGCCTGCAATCCCAGCACTCAGGAGGCTGAGGCAGGAGGTTGTGAGTTCGAATCCAGCCTGGGCAACTGAGTGGCTAAGCAAGACTCTGTCTCAGAAAAGGGGGCAGAGGGCTGGGGATGTAGTGCAGTGCAGTCTTGGTTCCATCCCCAGAACTGCAAAAGGAAAGAAAAAGGTCTTGGAGGAGGCACCACACATGCACTGCATTTTCGAGACTGCAGTGAAGTCAGAGAATCATGGGAGGGAAGGACTTTGGTTCCTGTAGCTGTGAATCACCTTGCCAGGCTGCCAACCGTGGGATGGGCATCTCTATTGCTAGGTGATTCTAGTACTCCTTAGGATAGAAACCAAACACTGCCTGGGCATGGTGGTGCACACCTGTAATCCCAGCACTTGAGAGGCTGAGGCAGGAGGGTCACAGCAAGTTCAAGGCCAGCCTGGGCTACATAGCAAGACTCTTGTGTCGAAGATAAGAAATCAGCTGGGGATATAGCTCAGCAGCACAGAGCCTGCCTGGCAAGCGCAAGGTCCTGAGTTTGATTCCCAATGCGAAAAAAAAAAAAAAGAAAAGAAAGAAAGAAAAGAAGAAACCACACGCTGCCCCTGCGTCCCGAGGGACATGAACTGCATGGCCCCGATCCCAATCTCCGCTACTTACTCAGCTCCTCCATGTTGACGCCGGGGGGCACCATCTGCAGCAGGATGGTGGCCGTCTCCTTGATAAGCGGGAAAGCAGAGGACAGGATGATGATGACCATGACGATGGTCAGGCTGGGGTCGATGTAGCACTGCCAGTTACACGGCTCCTCGCTCTTCAGAGGAAGCACGTAGAATATGATGGCCGTGATGACCACAATCACGGAGCCCAGGGCGTCGCCCATCACATGCAAGAGAACCCCTGGCAGAGAAGGGGCGCATGAGGGACAGGGGCCAGTGACATGGCCACGCGGACTTCCGGTGTGTGGACACCGGCGGCTCCGCGCTTCTGTCTTCACAGTGAGAGGCGATGCCAGCTGCTCCTCAGAAAACAAACCCAGGCCACACCACCAGCACCCAGAGAGCCCGGGAGGAGGGAGGACAGCGATGAAGATGCTGGGCCAGCGGTCACCTTGCCACAGTCAGAGGCCACCAGGCCGGGAAACAGAAGCTGGCCAGGCAACTCCTTCTTCGTGTCCTCTGGGCTACTTTAAACACATAAAGAGGAGGCAGAGAAGCACGATCCTTTCTACTCTGTCTTCCCTCTGCCACTTGTCCTCCCTTCCCCGAGTCAGCCTGTGGCCCTGCGAACAGAGACTCCAGCGAGTTCCCACTGCACAAGGAGCCACTTGTCACAGCAGCACAAAACGAAACTTCTACAATCAGGCAGGATGGCGCACAACTGTACTCCCAGCACCCAGGAAGCTGAGGCAGGAGGATCACCGAGAGTTTGAGACCAGCCTAAAACTACACAGCAAGACCCTGTCTCAAAACCACCAAAACAAGTTTAAATTCTACAGATTGCAACAGAAATTGTGGATACCTTTAATGACAGGAGCTGTTTCTAAAGGTATCCAGGATGGCGTGGAGCAGCCATATGTAGGCCTCGTTCGCCTGCTGTCCAGACTCCTGTCCCTACCCTGCTGTGACCCCACCCGGACTCGGGAAAGCACTTCCAGGAGGTCACCTCGGTGACCGAGGTGACTCAGCAGATCTCCCAGTGCATCGCCTGGTTCATCACCACGCTCCGAGCTTCCCTCTGTCAGGAAACCTCTGCCCCCGGCCTGCCTCTGCTGAGAACCCGTCAGAACCGCCCATGTCACAAGCTGGCAACGGGGCGTAAACTGAAAGTTGCTAAGTATCCCGGGGCTTGGGAGAGCCCCGGGTGCTGCGGACTTCGGGAAAGGGGGTGCATGTGCACTGGGCATTCACGGAGGGTGTGGACGGCAAAGGGATGGGATCCTGCTTAGCAGAGGAAACGAGTGATAAAGAAACAATCCGTGAAAGGCATTTATCTTCAAGTGGTGCCAGGATTACTGTTCACTATCGAAATTCAAGGGCCATCTTCCTGACACTGTCACAGCCTTTGTAAAGTGCCACGTTTGATACCACGACATAAAACCAACCAGTACAAAGCACACCGATGACATGCTGTAAAGGGTTGTGGTTGCACTGTTCCTGCAGGAGAAGGTGCTGTGTACTTCTTAGAACTCACTTCTTTATTCCCATGAGAGGAGAGGCAGGAACAAAAACCAAGGAATGCGTTCTGCTCCCCGAAAGCCCTGTCACATGTTTCCTGCGCAGAACAGGGAAGGAGGCCTTTTCTACACCACAGCAATGGAGCCATCCAGTCGATGTCTACACTGGCCGAGCGAACAGCCCCTGTCAGTCACAGGAAGGGTCACGGATGTGCAGCAAGAGCCCAGGACTCCAGCCACCTCTGCTGCTGGCCAGGGTGACCTGGGGACACTGCCAGACTCTCTGGAGCCTCTGTCCCCATCTGCAGTGTGGAAGAGCCAGATCCCGTTTGCTCAAGGCCTTTCCAGCCCTGGGTCCATTCTGTGGCCCCTCCCTCGGAGACGAGGACACAGGGCCTGAGCCCTGTGGGCCGCAGCTACTCCTTCTCCCCTCACTGCCTGAACCACAGCCTCCACCCAGGAGGAGCATGTGAAGCTGCGTGACTCACCCGTGGGAGAAGCCTGGCGCAAAGTCCACGCGCACAGAGAGCCTGGCTGCCGTCGCACAGATTGCTCACTGCAGGCCGGTGAGACAGGCGCTGCTGCCACCCTTGCATAAAGAGGAGGGAACAGGGTTCGGGGAGGCTCAGCGCTTGGCCTAAGCCCTGTGGGTCCTAAGTGGCTGAGCAGGGACGCCCCCAGCACAGCGAAGCCAAATCCTAATCTTTCAGCCACGCGTTCTTCACCTCCGTCCATCCCTGTGGACCAAGGCTCAGCCAGGTACCACACGGCTTTCCGCCACTGCCTCTTTCTACCCAGGAGCCCCAAGAGCTCTGGGCTAAACATTAGCAAGATTGGGGCTGGGGCAGGGGTTGGGCATGGGGCGCAGTGGGAGAGCACTGGCCTAACACACATGCGGCTGGGTTCAATGCTCAGCACCCCCAAAATTAGCAAAATCATCCAAGTTTCCCAAATAAGGTCAGAGCATCTACTGATCCACTCCTCCTTCTTCTACTTCTGCCCACACGCCTGTCCTCTTTCTGGCCTTCTACTACTCATAGAAGGTGCTTTGAAAAGCTGAAGTGCTGCCATGGTGAACGTCACCTTAAACACTTTCTCTCTGCGCCCCCATACCTGCACACATATGTGTGTGTATATATATAAAATACTTCTGAAGAACCTTTAGAAAAGATGATTTAAAGGACGATGATCCTTCATTACAGATTTGTCAGAAAGATTCACCACCAAGCGCTTTAGAAAATTTCTGTTGCATTAAAAATTTTTAAGTAATCCATTTAGAATTTTGGGGGGAGTTCATGTATTATTGGTGTTTTGTCCCCTACATTTCCCTATAGGTCTATTCTGAGATTCACTTTATAAATCAGAAGGTGTTGGGGCCGGTGAGATGGCTCAGCGGCTTAAGCGCCTGCCTTGCAAGCGCGAAGGCCCGAGTTCGACTCCCGGAACCCACATACGAAAAAGGGGCCGGTGATATCGCTCAGTGGCACGGGTGCCTGTTGGCGCGTGAGGTCCTGAGGTCGTCCCCCCGGTACCCACAAAAAAAAAAAAAAAAAAAAAAAAATCAGAAGGTGTCTCTGAATTATTAGCTGTTTGCTTTCTTTTTTTTTTTTTTCAGTTTTTTTGGTTTTTCTTGTTTTTTTGAGACAGAGCCTCACTATGTAGTGCAGACTGGCCTTGAACTCACTGTGTAGTCCAGGCTGTCCCCGAATTCACAGTGATCCTCCTGCCTCAGCCTCCTGAGTGCTGGGATTACAGCCATGCACCACCATGCCTGGGTTAGCTTTTCATGGTATTATCACATCTCAGCCCACTAAAGCCTTCCCCCAAAGCGCGGGAAGGTGACGCGTTGCTTCACCTGTGCTGAAGGCCTCAGTCAGGGCAGTGTACCCGGCGGGAACCCTCTAAAGGGGAGAAGTTGCAAGGAGATGCTGGCTGCAGCAGTGTCCAGCAGGAACCCTGGGCTAGCCTCTGCCCCAGGCTGCTGACCTTAAGTGCACAGTGGGAAGAAGGTTAATCAGGTGCCTGCCATGGGCCTCACCAGAACCCCACTTTGGGCCTAAAGTGGAGGTTTGAGTGACTGGAGAGTTGCTTCATTAATGCAGGTTTCTGGCAGAAATAACCAAAGCGACAGGGCCACTGCCACACAGAGGTAACCTCCTGCTCTTCCCAAGCTTTATCAAAATCCTACTTGAGGGCCGGTGATATAGCTCAGTGGCATAAACACCTGCCTGGCAAGCATGAGGTCCTGAGTTCGACTCCCGATACTCGCATATTTTAAAAAAAAAAATCCTACTTGATTAAACTACTTAGCGCTGAGCGGAGGCTGGGCTCGGTAGCAGAGCCTGGGCCTGGCATGGGGTGGAAGCCACGGAACCTCCGAAACTCAATAAATAATAAAGAAAATGAATCGCACTGCATGCTAGCAACATCCACGGATGGGAAAATCCAGCTCCAGAGCAAGCAGCATCTGAGCAGGTGTAACTCGACCCAACATAAATCATTAGCGGCGCGTCCCTCCCCACCAGTCGCCGCGCTGTTAGGCAAGAGACAGGTCACAATCCCTGCGGGCACCGGCCGGCTTCAGACAGGCCTGGGCTCGGCGTTCAAGCGCACAGCCCCCGGGCGCGCGGGAGAGGGGCGCGGACCGCCCAGCGCCGCGGACCCTACCTCTGATATTCAGGGCTTCGGACTTCTTCTTTTTCACAGTCTCTTCCGGCTCATTCTGGGCGTTCAGGGAATCACCTGCATTCAGAGAAGAAACCTTGTGTTGTGTATAAGTTCTACAAACAAAAAGAACCAAAGGATTCACAACACAGTTCTGTTATATTCGACACCTAACTAGCCCGGCGCCCCTGCCTCTGCGCCCACACCCGAAAGGGCCTCGTCCTCCACCTTTGGACCCCACTCAACTAACTTTCCAATTAAACCAAACAGGGAGCCCATCTCTACCTCCACCCCAAAGCCCACAGTGCCCGAGGGACAGGGGCGGGCGGAGGGGAGGAGAGAAGCAAAGTCCACACGGCAGCCGGGCACCCTGTTGCTCAATAAGAATCAATACTTCCACTGGGAGACGCGGAGGGAGGGGAGAGCGGGCGCAGGCCGAGAGGAGAAGGCGCCAGACAGAAGAGAAAGCGGAGGAGGGGCGGGAAGAGCCCGGGATGCCACCGAAAGGCACCTGCTACGTTGGCGATCACGGTGGCGCCCTTCTCCTGCGCGCTCTGCCGCGAGCCCCGCGCGGGGTCCGGGCCTGGGGCGGGCGGGGCGGCGGCGCGCGCCGGGTCCTCGGCACCCCGGGGTTCCCCCAGGGCGCGGGGCGCGCGGTCCTCGTCCTTGGGCCGCTGGCGAGCGCGCCGGGCCCGGGAGCAGCAGGCGAGCCCCGCGGCGCAGTCCTGGAAGACGAGCAGCCCCACGACGTTGACCGCCAGCCCCAGGGCGCCCACCACCAGCACCAGGCTGGGGTCGTCGACGCGCTCGGGCCGCGCCAGGCGCAGCACGGCCTCCACGAAGATGGTGAAGCAGAGCGCGGTGAGGAACACGGCGTTGCTCAGCGCGCCCACCACCTCGGCGCGCGCGTAGCCGAAGGAGGCGCGGGCCCCGCCGCGCGCGCGCCGCGCCAGGTAGCGGGAGGCCAGGCCCACGCACAGCGAGATGAGGTCGGACAGCATGTTGAAGGAGTCCGACAGCAGCGCGATCGAGTTGCCCAGGTAGCCCGACACCAGCTCGGCCACGAAGAAGGCGGCCGTGAGCACCAGCATGGACCACAGCCGGCACGTCGCGCCCGAGTAGCGGCCCATGGCGCGCGCCGCCCGGACCCGCCGCCTCCTTTCCGCGGAGACCCCGCGCCGGCGCCGCGCCGGCCCTGCCCCTCGCCCGCGGCCGGCCGGGTCTCCGAGAGCGGTGTCAGTCTTCCCAGGAGCCGCTTCCCCACCCGGTCTGTCGCCCGCCTTCTGCGGAACGCGCCGTGATAAGGGCCCCCGCGGGGGCGTGTGCGCCCTGGGGACCTGGGACGGGCACTCTGCGGACGTGCCCGGGCGCAGCTGCGGGGCAGATTCCGCTTGGACCGGCCTGGGGCCCGGCCCCGCCTGGCCAGCCCCGCCCCGAGGTGCGTCCTGCTGTTCACGGGGTCACAGTGAGCTCACCCTCATTCACCCAGTGCCCGACCCGCTGCCACCCGGGTGGAGCCTTCAGAGAGGCCTCGGGGTCCGGTGGGGACCCCTGCTGGCGCGCATCCTCCCGCTTCTCTGGAGGAACCTGCTCCTGACAAGGGCCCCAGGGCAGCCCCCCAGGGAAGCCCCAGGACAGCCCCCTAGTATAGCCCCAGGAAAGCGGCACTCCAAGGCTAGTCCCTCCACAGTAGACACAAGTCCCCCGGCCACCAAGGAGACCAGGGCTGGCAGCTCCTGTGTCCTCGCTTCATTCGCCACTGGAGAGAACACTCTCTTCACCCAAAGGGTCCCTGCCCAGGGACAGGGGAGTTGGGGTTCCATCTGTTGACCCGAGTGGTTTCTTCCCAACAGTCTCCTGGCCCAGAAGGCAGCAGAAGTGATCTCCGGGGAGCCGTGTCCAAGCCCCCCTCCCGATATCCAAGCCCCCAGCCAGTGTCCAGCCCCCCGCCCCAAGCGGAGAAGCAGACCCAGAAGGAAAGGTGCTTGTCTCTGGTCAGCTGGATGGGGTGCGGGGGGACCCGCAGGAGCTTAGTCTGTTTGCTTGTTTTACACTCTTACCTCATTCCACAGAGGATCTAAGGTAAAGTCTGGTAATCTCGATCTTCCCTCCCCCACCCCCAAGCCTTGAACTTCAAACATTCTGGAAAAAAAAAAAAAAAAGCATTCATTTTGGGCTTGGAAACGTCTCACTCCAAAAAATCCACAGCCTGCCTGGTGGCCTGCACCTGTAGTCCCAGATACTCTGGAGGCTGAGGCAGAGGATTGCACGAGCCCAGCAGTTCAAGGCCAGCCAGGGAACATGGAGACCTGGCTCAAAAAAAGTTTCAGAGTCCATTAGCAGGACATTCCCACCTCTGGCGCTAGTCATTGTCTAAGTCTGTGAAGCATAAGCTTGTCTTTAAATGATCTGAGGGTCCCTAACAACTGTGCTAGAACATCCTTGACATGAAGGTCCCACCTTCAACTAGACAAGCCCAGACTTGGGGAGCTCCTTAAACACCCCCTACACCCCAAGGGAAATGTCCTTATGCTAAGAACTTGAGGGATTGATCACTTAAAACAATTCTCTACAAATTGTATTAAAATGATCAATAAAGAGGAAGCAACAAGACAGAGATTCGTGAAAGTTTTGAAGCTCTGTGACCTTGCCCAACTGCTTAATCATCCAGGGCTGTTTTCACTGCTAGAAAATGGGAATAATAATAATATAGTGAGGATTCTGTGAGCAAATATGTGTAAAGTGCTTGTAACAGCACCCGGGACACAGTAAGCTCTCAATACGTGGGAGCTGCTGCTACTGTCACAGTGTTAGAACGAGAGCATGTGTGTACAGAACCCAGTGGGACAACAGATGACATGCTGTGACACACAGAAGAGGTGTGCCCGAGGACAGCAGCCCTCCTGGTCCCTGGTTTATGGGGTCTCAAAACTGTGGACACCCTAAAACATGACTGCGAGCAAAGCGGTGGAAATGAAAGAGCCGGGCCTTTGGCGACTCATTCACCACGCCCACAGCGGTCCATGCTAATGGCATTTCCTTGTCGTGCACAACTGCGAGCAAGACCAGAAATCAGCAGAAAATTATCTTTTATCACTCAGGTCTGCTGTGCAGCCTGCTCCATGACAAAGGCCGATAACAAGAACTGTGTCACTGCCCCAGGAGCGGCATCTGTGGACCTAGAGAGCCAGAGGCCAAGGGACAATAAGCGGGCGCTATGTCTGGTGCCCCTGCCAGGCCCCAGTTCCTGGTAAGGGCGGACAGCTGCGATCAACCAAATACACTGCAGAAAAAGGTTTTCACGAATACACACCGCACACACACGTGCATGTGCGCGTACATGTCCATATCCATACGCACACATATGTATACACACGTGTGTACATGTATCCATACACATACCTGTGTGACCTAAGGTAACTGACAGAAATTTAAGCTGCATTCTATGCTCGACGATAAACCATGGAATCTCAAGAGCTTCGGTTCACTGACTCCTACGTGACCCAGCTCTGTGCTGAGGAGTTCACAGGCTTTATCTCCTGTCATTCCCGCAACAGCCCCTGTAAAATATTTTAGTATTTATTATACGATATTTCACTATAAACTATTTTTAGGTGAAGAGCCTGATGCTGGCCGTTTTGAACGGCTTGGCCAAGGCTGAACAGTCTGCAAATGGCAGTGTGAGGTCGGGTGCAGGCGTCACTCTCCGGAGCTCACACTCCTCACCCCACCCTGGAGAAGCCGATCGTTGTAATGCTTTTGTCTAACAAATGCAAGGATGACTGAAGCTCACCTTTTACAGGTGCAAAACTTGATACTCCGTAATTCACAACGACCCTAAAAAGCCTTTCCACACTCCTGTTTGACCCAGAGAGTAACAAACCATTATTTTATTTGTTTGAGCAGCTGAAAAGGCAGTTGTCTTTCTTCTCAGTTTGGGGTTCTTCCCCTCCAGGGAAGAGAATGGGCCAGATTCTTATTCCAAAGAGGAAAAAGCTTTCTCCATAGCAACACTCTCTAGTTGCTAGGAGCGCAGAAGCCCCTTTAGGTGTGCACCCTCTACGCGCTGTCCCTCCAGGGCTGCCTCAACTGAGAGCACAGCTCAGGGCTGTGAAGGCCTTGGGTTTAATCCCCAGTGCAAAAAAAAAAAAAAAAAAGTATTTAGAACATTCTGTTTCTCATAAAACCATCTATTCTCCCTTGGTCCAAATAAACTAAATGGCTTCATTAGCTTAGGACTAATTAGCTATGGGTTAAGAAAATACTTTACAAATGTAAAGATATTTCAAGTAGACTATCTCCCTGTCTAAACTCCAATCTCTCAGTTTCCATGACGACCCCTTTTTGTGCATCAGACTGAATCATTTGGAGTTGTTGCGGCAGAAGAGAAAGAACTGGGGTGTCTGGGCTGGAGGGTCTCCCCTTGCTCGCACACGCGCGGGAGGCAGTGCTGACCGCTGAGGGGAGGGCAGAGGGCAGCTAAGACCTTCGCTTCTGACCTGCAGTTACTGGACCCCTTCACCACCAACCACATCTCTCCGCAATCTGTAAAATGTGAGTAAGAGCTTGAGCGAGAGACAGTGGCATACGCCTGCTCGGGAGAATAAGGCAGGAAGATCTCAAGTTCTAGTCTAGCCTGAGCAACTTAGTGAGACCCTGTCTCAAAATTTTAAAAATTTAAAGGCTGGTGATGTAGCTTAATAGTAGAGTAATTGCCTAAAGAGCAAGAGAACTTAGGTTCAATCCCCAATACTGGAGAAAAAAAAAAAAAGTGTATATGGTTGTTTTGAACATCAAATAAGGTAAGATAATCAAGGTATAAATAAATAATTAATAAATAGACAAATAAAAGCCCTCGCGGGCCAGTGAGATGGCTCAGCGGTGTAAGCACCTGCCTGGCAAGCGCGAGGGCCCGAGTTTGACTCCCGGAACCCACATACGAAAAAAGGGCCGATGATATCGCTCAGCGGCTCGGGTGCCTGCTGGCACGCGAGGTCCTGAGGTCCACCCCCGGTACCCACAACAACAACAACAAGAAAAAAGCCCTCACTAGAGGTGCAGTGATGAAGACATGGACCCCTAATCTGTGTGAGTTCTAGAAAGCAGCACAGTGTCCACGCCCACCAGTAGTTTATATGGATGGGCTACACATTCAGGTTGCCTGGAGTCCCTCCCTGCTCACTCCTGGGACAGAGAGGTGTGCTATCATTTGGTCCCTAACCCATAGCTCTTTTGGGAGGGGGCAGGACCCTTAGGGGCTGGGCCTAGAGGAGGAAGTGAGGTCACTGGGACCCTGGAAAGGGGCTGTGGGATCTCTGATGCTTTCCATCTCTCTCTGTGCTCCCAGGCTCCCTCCAGGGCACAGCTGCAGCAGGACCCAGTGACCATGCACTGAACCTCTGAAACCATGAGCCAAAAGAAACCTCTCCTCCTTGTAAGCTGGCTCTCCTAGGTACTTTGTCACAGTGACAGAGAGCCGACTAATGCAGATGAGCTGTGATCTGGGTTGGGATCCTGCTAATCATGTCCCCGGCAACAATGCTTCCTTCGAGAGATGGGCACTTCACCCCAGCCGGGACAGAGTTCTCCCCTCGGAGTTTACAGAATGCATCTGGGAGAGTAGGGAGGTTCCATTCCCCAGCTGGTCACTATGACATGAGGACAGGACTCAGAGTCCTGGTAAGCATGTCTCCCCCTCACCTGGTGGTGGGAAGGAGGTCCCCACCACCACCCTTCAGTCCACAAGACCCTCAAGGACACAGAAAAGGACGAGAGTTTGTGATTATCTCTAGCGGAATTCAGGTCTCTGGTCCCAACGTAGTTATCTGAACCAGGAAATTGTCCCTTTTTGCTTAAGCAAATATAGGTTGGATCTTTGTCACTTGCAAGCAGACACTGCTGGTCAAGTTGTCAATAGCCTGCATCTGTTAGGAAGTGCTAGGAATGGTTGTCTCCTCCCCACTGATGGCTGCAGAGAAACATACACTTAGTCCTCAAAAAATAAATAAATAAATAAATAAATAAATAAATAAATAAATAATGCAATGGCCAATTCAAAGGACCGTTCCTCAGTCCCTTCTCCGTGCTGGGGGAACTGTTCAAGCTCCATCTCTCTGCTGCCCTCCAAGGGGAAAAACATCTTGAAAAGGTTGTACAGGCCTTACTTTCCCACCACCCCAATTCCATCTCCCTCTCCACCACCATCAGTTATGGTTTGGATCAAGAATGAGCCCAACTCTCATGCGCTCAGAGGCAGGGCTTCTAGAGGGTGACTGGACCTTGGGTTCCGAGCTGGGTGCGTTGTTGGGAGGTGGCGCTTAGTTGGAAGAGGCAGTCACTGGGTTTCATTTACCTCCCCAACTCCTCTCTTTGCTCTCTGCTTCCTGGTTGCCATGACGTGAGCAGCTTTCCTTCTCCAGGCCCTTCCCTTATGTCTTCCTGCCTTGGAGGCAGCTGACCACGGACTGAAAACGTGAGCCAATATAAACCTCTCCTCCTTCAGTTATCAGTGTCAGGTATTTTGTCCCAGTGACACGAAAGTGACTGAGACGCCGCTGAAAAGTCTCTGTCAGTGTCGTCCCTGGCCTCCCCCTTCCCAAATCCCGTCCACCTGGAGCTCTGGCCACCTCCGCACCTGGGGCACTCTCTTTCCTTCTCCAAAGCCTTTCTCTTTTGGATCCGCACGCTGTACCCTCCCGATCCTCCCCACGTCTGGCTGACCGTCCCTCCTCCTCTGCTTCATATGTAAATGCTGGGGACACAGCCCAGGGCCACTCCTCCCTGCCCCGCTCTTCCCTGTGGTGACCTCGCTGGCCCCACAGCTTTCCCGATGGACTTCCAAACACGCCGCTCCAGTCTGAGCTCCGGCAGCCTCCAGTCCAATGGGTGCCACTGGGCATGTGCAGCTGGTATCACAAGCCTGTGTCCTCACCTCCTCATCCCAGGAAATGCCGACACATCAACCCAGTTCACTGGACCCGAAGCTCTGTAACTCCTGCCTTTCCTCAGTGTTCGACTGCAGCCATCAGCATATCTGCTACCTTCAACATCTGAAGGCAGCCCAGTGCCTCTTGCGCCCCATCTCCCGGGCTCAGGGCTCTCTGCCACCTCTCTGCCACCACAGTGTCCCCTCCCGTGTCCACTCACTGCCCTGTCATCAGCACAGAGGGATGGTATTTAGACTCAGGTCTAAGCACACAGTGTCTCACTTAACCCTACAGGCTCCTTCCCGGCCTCTGACCCTGATGCACACCCTGAGGACGAGTCGCCTGCCTGTCCCTGTCCCTCGCCCTCCTCTCAGTGACTCAGCCCGGACTGAGTCCAGCACCTTGCCTAGCACTTCCTCCCCACCTTCTGCCCTGCCTCCGTCTGCTCTTGCGGCTGGTGGGACTGAGTTTTGGCCAGGCAGCTGTCGTGGAAATGTCACGTGGTCCTTTCAAGTCTCTCCTCCTTTGCCATTTTCTCCCCCTGCTGCCTGGACGGCTGGGGCTGTGCTGAGTGTCTTAGGCAGGACAGACCCATCACAGCAGGGAAGGCGAAGTGGCCTGGGGTGGCCATTGGCCCCGGCTTCCCGGCAGCTGTGACCCGCACCAGCCGGGAGAGCCTTTCCTCCCCCAAGGAGAAATGCATTTCGGTCATGTTTAGGCCACTGGTACTTGCGGGGCTCAGTCCCATGTGGGTAAACCGAGCCTGGCCCAAGGGTGCACAGGGTCGAGCGCCCCCTGCCCTGTGCTCCTTCCCTCCCTCCCCAGCACCCGCTCCCCTCTGCTCCCCGACACTCCGCGCACATCTCTCCTCAGTCCCTGCCCTTGCCCTTCCCTCAGCTTGAAGCGCTTCACGCAGCTCTCTGGGCAGCAGCTCCTCCTCCTCACCCAGGCTCCAGCCCCACGTCTACACCCTGAAAGGGTCACAGGAAACAAGGGCGACGATGACTGAAGAATGAAAGGGGTCGAAAGGGAGGAGGAAGGAAAGAATTTCTGTAAGACACAAAAAGACCTTTGCAGCTCTAGTCCTGCCCTGTGAGCAGCAACATTTTCAGACAGGGCAGTGTGGCAGGGCCATGTGTGGCCTCCAAGGTGCCCTCTGACACACTCAGATGTCCCTTCTGATGCTATCCTCAGAACAAGTGCAAAGGTAAAATGCAAAGACGCCATATCACCATGGGCACACCCCATGGAGCTTGGAAGCTATTTATACATCAGCAGAACGGATTAAAAATGTGGTATTTACACACAGTGGAGTACTACACTGCCATAAAGAAGGGTAAACTTGAGTCATCTGTAGGAAAATGGATGCACCTTGAGACCATAACGTGAAGTGAAATAAATCAGACACACAGCTTGAATATCACATCATTTCTCTTATATGAGAAACCAAAATTATAAAGAACAAGATAAAAGATCGATAGTAGGAAGACAGATTTTTTCCTAAGGAGATGGGACACTAAGAGACAGAGGGAGAGAGGGATGGAAGGAGAAGGGGATGAAAGAAGAACTGAGATGTGCTCTGTGTGTGCACCAACTCCCCACGAGGAATGTGATCATCACGTACAGCAAACGTGCACGATACAAAAAATTTTTAATACACGACCTACAAGTGTACGGAAACACCCCCGGCGACTTTTACATATCCGTTAAAGCCAGATTTTTATAAAGGTCAGTCTGACTGTGTCCTCATTGTAACTGGAGGAAACAGAAGCACAGCGAAGCCAACTTTTCAAGCCAGGGAGATGGAAACAGCATCGTGAACTTCAGATGGGACCACGTGGCTTGGAATGCTGACCGCCACCAAGTGTGTCACTTGGACGATCGCAGAATTTCTGTCCTGATGCTGTAGGACTCAGGAACCCGTGAGAATGTCATGGTCCTGAGAGGCTCGTGCGCGCCTCCTGCTGTCTCCCCGCAGTGCCGCGCCAGAGCGAGGGGATCCTTGCGTGTGATCCCCACAGCCACTGGGACAGTTGCGGTGCCCTCTGCTGCGCTGTCGCGTCCGTGCCACCGTCACCGTCATGTAAGCTGTTGGCGAACACCCCCACGTGTGCATCTTGTTCACTCTTTGAAGAAGCTACTCCTGCACCTGTGTCAAAGCGCAGGCATCTCAACTGTGCAAGGGCTGAGCGTGTGGCGCAGTGCAGAGCTCCTGCCCACACAGGTGAGGCCCTGGGTTCCATCCCCAGTAATGCAAGAAATAATTATTTATTAATTAAGATTAAAATTAAATTGTATATAGCTGTTGACAAACTGGCATCCAAAGATACTGCCAAATTTATACGTCTATCAAATGTGTGTTATCTTTCTTTTTCAGTATTTTCTGCTTATTTGCTGCTAGTATAAAAGAATTGATTATTTCATATTAACCTTCTACCCATACTAAATGAACTTATCTGTTCTTATCATTGCTGACTGTTCTGTTTTGATATGCAGATTTGTATCTCCATTTGGTTCAGCATAAAATCTACCTTTGGGCATTTTCTTCTGGTGCACCTGCCTGCCTCCAGCCTCAGGCAGCACCTAGGTTGTGCGCATGCACCAGGCCTCCTGTCCTGGCTCCTATTTCCTGTCTTCTAACCTCCTCACTTCCTCCATTGATTTCCTTCTTCCACAACCTCGAGAGCTTTCTAGGGGGCTGATTCTGTGTCTCTTCCCACGGAGGTTCCATTTTGGAAATGTTTTATCTTCTCCTCCCTGAGTTCTGCCAGTTCATGTTGTTTATCTGGAAATTTCTTCTGTTTTCTGGGGTGATTATTCTTCTTCTTCCATGTTTTTTCCATCTGCGTTTTGGCTAGCTCCTTTAACAACTTCGTCTTCATAGTTCCCCGACTGGCCCTTTGCTCTTTGAGTGGGTCCAGCACATCCCAAGCCTGTGGGTGTGCAGGAAAGGTGTGGAGAGTGGTCAAGCTACAGGTGTCTACAGGTGACTTCACCTGGACATGTCATCTCAAAGTCCCTTCCTAACTAACCCAGTGCATGAGGGAAACCAACTGAGGCTCTGCCGTGGGAGGGAACAGAAGTTTAGTTCTGGGATGAACTGTGATGAAGTTCTTTGCCACTACACATCTAAGCCGTATCCTTCCATATCTGTAGTAAATTGATATTTTATGTTCACATGTCACCAAAGCTCTATTAGCCAACTTTTTCTTGCTGGAACAAAAATCCCTGATACACACAAACTAAAGGAGGAAAGGTTTATTTGGGCTTATGATTTCAGAGGGTTCAGTCCATGGTTAGTGATGCCATTGCTTTTAGGCCTGTGGCAAGGCAGAAGCATCATGGCAGAAGGGTGTGGAAGAGGAAATCAGCTCAACTCATAGTGGCCAGGAAACAGAGAGAGTAAAAAATAGCCAGAAAAAAAGGGGAGGGGCAGGAAATAAGAATACACCCTTCCAGATCACAGCCAGTGACCTGCTGCCTCCAACCAAGCCCCACCTCCTGACAGTACACGCCACCATGAACTCATCAATGGCTAAATATATTGATGAGCTTAGGATCTTTGTGATCTGATCACCTTCAAAAAGCCCCACCTCTGAACACCTGAGCCACCGGGGGAGACATCTTAAACCATAACATAATCTATGAATTGCTTCTAAACCTAGGAGAATAAGGAAGAAGTATTATGTGTGAGTTTCCAAAGCCCCAGCACACGGGTGAGCTCCCAGGTACCCTGGTGGTGGGATTTGGGAAGATACAGATGAGCGGCCAGTGGCCAGGGTGACATGCTCTTGGGAGGTGACCATGACAGGTCACACAGCGGCTTTGTGCCTGCTGAGGATTGGCTGCTGCAGTGGGCCGCAGTGTGCATGAGCTTTAAGGCTGGTTTTTACTGTCTGCTTCCATCTTTGGTGCCAAGGAAATGAGAGGGCGAGTGATTTGCTCTCAGAAACAGCAGGCAGCTGAGGCACGGAAAGAGACAGCTTTCCTGACGCTGGAAAGATGCAGAAAAGCAAAGGGATGCACAGCCTCGTCCTATGCCAGTCCGCGCTGCATGCTGGGGTTGGGCCATTTATTTCTGTGGTTCAGATCTTCAAATCCAGGGAAGATGGGCAAGGGCCGCACCCAAGGACCTGTGCCTGGGACACCTTGCTTGCCCAGGACACAGCGGGACCACAGGCTCAGGACTCGGGGCTGAGGCCGCATCAGATGGGCTTCTAGGACTCTCGGAGAGGGGTGCATTTTGCATGTGGATGTGATGTGAGCGGTGACCCCAGGGAAGATGGTGCCCAAGGCTTTTCCCAAAGACAGCCATAGCCACACCTCCTCACGCTCATCTGCAGGTGGACTAGACGCTCCCTCCACCTCGCCACTGTCTTGCAGTTCACAACTCCTAGTCAGGTCAGAAATGGCAAGGACTGGCCAGTGAGATGGCTTAGCAGCTTAAGCGCCTGCCCGGCAAGCGCAAGGACCCGAGTTCGACTCCCGGAACCCACATACAAAAAAGGGACTGGTGATATCGCTCAGCGGCACGGGTACCTGCTGGCGTGCGGGGTCCTGAGGTCGACCCACAAAAAAATAAATAAATAAATAAAAAGAAAAAGAAATGGCAAGGATGCCTCTGCCCTGTGGGATGGAGAACTCATTCACGTGGCAACCAGGGGTGCTGGGTGGCCGCTCCCATGTGTGCGTGGTCAGCAGTTCTGGACCCACCAGTGCCATGTAAGTGGCCCTCCTGTGACTGCAGCCACCTCATCCGTCAAGCTACCCCCAGCCTCTGGGTCCTCCCAGCTGTGGCCTCTGGGCTCTTCCCAAATCCCACCACCAAACCCCTGAGCCCAGTAAAATGACTGCCCTCTACACCACCAAGCCTCGGGCGGCTCACAGGACAGCAAATGGAAGTGACAAGGATCATGCCAGGGTGGGGACAGCCACTGAAAGTGGCTGTGGACGCGGTGGCTGTGGGAGGAGGAGCCCGGCAGGTGCAGGGAAGCTGAGGTCCTGCAGCAAGTGTCCCAGGCCGCACAGTGACCTGGGCCAGGAGCTTCCGGTCGTGAGCGAACAGCGTGGAAATTGAGTCAAGACCTAAGACAGGCAAGAGTCAGGACACTCCGGAGGGGGACTGCACACGACCACGAGAGCGGGGTCCAGGCCCCGGGTAGGTTTTTGGTTCAACTAGAAAATGCCTTTCGCGTGCGCTTACAAAACTCCGCGGAGCGGCCCCGCAAGCCCAGCTTCACTCTCTCGCTGCGATGAGGACGAATGTCTGAAAACAGATGTCTGCGCCGGAAAACAACGCAGAGGAAAAGGAAGCCGGTCCCACGCCAACGGCCTCGCCGGGGAGGGAGCGGGCGGAAGGGAGGGCGGGCGGCGACGGCCCTCGGCTCTGCTCGGCGATCCCGGCGGCGACCGGGCGCTGCGGAAGGGGCTGCTGCCCCGCTTTCCGTCCCTCCTTCCTCCGCCTCTCCCACCCCGCTTTGAGGAAGCACCACAAATAGTCTGGAACGTAGGACGCCAGGGCTGCAGCTTTCCAAACTCTGCAAGTCGTCGGGGCTCTCCGGCCCCTCCCCGGGCACGGACTCCCGCGAAGGGTCCGTGTGAAGCGGACCTCCAGCCCCAGACTCCTGGAAAGTAAGGGATGGAAGTCGCCCAAGCTTCCCTAAGACTAAGGGATCGAAGTGTCTGTGGGAGGAATGAGGTCAGATACAGCAAATAAAAATAGGTAGAAAGAAGACAAGAAAAATCGGAGTTTTGTTTTTGTGGGTACCGGGGGTCGAACTCAGGACCTCGCGCGCCAGCAGGCGCCCGTGCCGCTGAGCGATATCACCGGCCCTTTTTTCGTATGTGGGTACCGGGAGTCGAACTCAGAACCTCGCGCTTGCCAGGCAGGCGCTCATGCCGTTGAACTATCTCACTGGTCCAAAAATTGTAATTTTAAAATTGTACTTTCAAAGGAGAAGGGAAAGTAAGGAGAATCAAGACGTGTTATGTCCATGTACCAGCTCTCCAAGATGAGTGGGATCATTATGCACTGCAAACATTTACTAATAAAATTTTTATAGAAATAAATTAAATTAAATTGTATTTTTAAATTCAGGTGTGGTGGCACATGCCTGCAGTCCCAACACTCTGGGAGGCTGAGGCAGGAGGATCACAAGTTTGAGCCCAGCTTGGTAACTTAGCAACTTAGCAAGAACCTGCCTCAAAATTTAAATAAAGGGGGGTGATGGCTCAGTTTGAAGGCCCTGGGTTCAATCCTCAGCAACACACACACACACACACACACACACACACACACAATTGATTGTACTTGAAAGAAAAACTGCAGCTTCAGGACACAATGGTTTCTCAGGCTTTTTCCCTTCCAGGAAACTATCAAAAGTAAAATTCTTCAGCCACTTAGAGACCCAGTAACCTTGGCCCATGTTTTCCACTTGTAAAAAGAGCTTTTTCACCTTTCACCTTTCACCTGCAGCCCTCTTTGCACAGAATTCCACTCCAAAAGTACCTAAATGGACCCAGCTGCAGCCACGGCACCTCTCGCCTGGGGGCCTGCACTCTATGCTTTTTGAGTGTGAGCTGCTAAAACTCTGCCTAAGAAACCTCTGCGCCTCTTTAAAAATAACAATAATAACAATCACAATCCCGGAATACCCAGGAGGTCCACGATTCAACTGAAAATCTCCCTTCGCACTGAGGAGTAGGGAAATCTTAACCTAGTGGAAAGGACAGCAACACTGAGGGGACAGGGATGTGGGCTTCGTGAGGACTGTGAAGCTGACCTCGAACCGGTGCTGCAGAAGCAAGTGAGGAGCAGAAAGCCCAGCGGGAAACAGAGCAGGCAGAGCACCGCCTGGGAGTTTTACAGCCGAAAGATACAGGAAGCGCAATAAAAACACCACAAATGGGCTTAATGGCAGAATAGAGAAGCCAAAGGAAAGAATCAGTGACTTTGAAGATAAAAGAAAGTAGTGAAAGAAGAGAGAAAGAGGGAAGGGAGGCAGGGAGGGAGGGAGCGGCCCCAGGACCTGTGTGACCATAACAGTTCTGAGTAAGGAAAGAGAAGGGGGCTGCAGCACGGAGGTCTCCAGCTTCCCTGGAGTTGGTAGAATGTTGGTGCCGGGCACTGTGGTGAGCTGCACACGCGCGGTGTGATACCCAGGGCAGCTACCAGCAAGGCTGCCCAGATGCTCAGAGACACAGCAGGAACATCAGGGTGGGATTTGAAAAAAAATTCAAGGAAGGCAGGAAAACCCGAACAGAGAAATGAAAAACAGAAGGAACAAACATAAACTAAAGATAGGGCTGGAGTATAGCTCGGTGGTGGATCGCTTGCCCAGCAGGCTTGAGGCCCTGAATGTGAGCCCCAGGAGGGCAAAAATAGCTAAATAAAATAAAACTGCCAGCTGGGTGCAGTGGCACACACCTGGAATCCCTGCACTTGGGGAGACTGAGGTAGGAGGATAGCAAGTTAAAGTCTCACTTGGGCAACTTTAGCAAGAGGCTGTCTCAAAACAAATAAAAAGGGCAGGTGATGTAGCTGAGTGCTAGAGTGCCCCTGGGTTCAATCCCCAGTCCCCAAAAATAAATAAATAGCAGACTTAAGCCCCACCCTCCAATAACTGCACAGCATTTGAGTGGTCAAATAAACCAATTACAACCAGCGCAGCTGGCTATAAAACATGCTCATTCACTCCATGAAATGACAGGAAGCCAAGTCCTGATATCCACGCAACAACTTCAGCGAAATGCTGGTCCCAGAGGCCAAACTTGTGTGTTTCATTTATACGACATTCTTGAAATTCGAAGATTATAACAACGGAAAGAGATGGGCAGCTTCCTGGGCACAGCGGGCAAACCAAGGAAGAGTACGAGGGACCGCCTTCCATTGTCCTTGTAACTCTGAATGTAAAATTGTTTCAATATAAAGTTTACAGAACCTAGTCGGGCATGGTGGTGCATGCCTATAACCCCAGGACTTGGGAGGCTGAGGCAGGAGGATTGTTGCAAGTTCAAGACCAGCTTGGACTACATAGTGAGACCTCGTCTGAAAAAATAACATGAAAGGAAAAAGAATAAGTGAAAGAAAATCTGCAGAGCTGCCAAGAAGGCAGCGTATTTTCCTAGAAGTCACAAGACATGAGGCCAGGACGAGACGTCACACCCTGCAGCACCGCAGAAGAAGGAGCTAGAAGGGGCAGTTGCAGATTTGGAAATGGGGATTCCCGGATGGGGGAGAAATCCACATCTGGAAACAGCGCCACACAGCTGGGTAACATCAGAGACCAGATCGTCACCTGGCAGGGGAGCCTGGGGCTGTGGGCTCAGGCGTGGCTATCTGTGGGTGGTTCTGGGGACAGAGCCAAGGCCGTGCAAGGCCAGCACTGCTCCCCAGCCACACCCCGGCCTGTGGCTTTGATTCTGATGTCTTTGTGTATTTAAGGCAAAGGTGTTTAATGCTTGGATTTATGGATCACCTTCAAGAGAAAATACCAACGTGCAGTGTTGGAATTTGGTGTTATCAAGTTTTCTTCTCCACCTTCCTATACAAGTCAGTTTCTTCACCGGCGATGAAGAGAGGCCTGATGTCCTGGGTGTCGGTTTCCTCTCCTTCTGTGCTGCCAGGAGGGTACGGAGGCGGCTTTGGCTGGGGACCTCAGGATGCTATCACTGCACATCACCCTCAGGCCTCGGGGTTCCCGTGGCCAATGCGCTCACTGCCCTGACGCGTGGGTCACCAGTATCCACGGTGCCCACTGTGGGTCCTAAAAGCATGTCAGGTGGGAATGGAGCACCTGACCATGCCCACCTCGCCCTCAAGGTGTGCAGAGAGATGGTGACAGGCGGTCACTATTCTGTTGGCCCCGCAGGTGCCCCGAGGCGTGGCTCTGTGTGACGCCTCCGCCCTGGGCCGTCTCTGCTCCGGGTGAGCTTGTTCGAAGGGTTCGAGGTGTTGTCCTCCCTCTGAGCTGCCTCGCGGGGACCTGCACAGGGGCCCGGTACCCCCGTCCCTCCTGCTGCCTATGCTGCCCCCAGAGCCCGGCGGCGCCTTCCTGAGCCAGGCATAGGGCAGGGGCACCTTGGGCACTGTCCCCAGCTCCACAAATGGAAAAGGACAAAGGATCCAGTCACGAAGACTGAGGGTGACAGCCCAGGCGCATCCCCAACTGAGGTGCTGTGTCCGTCCCTCCCCAGCGCCTAGTACAAGCCCCAGCGTGAAGTTCCTCCTGCGCCACCTGCTGTCCCCACCTGCTGTCATCTCACAGCGCTGTGGCTGCTCCTCTTGTGTCCCCTGTGGACGCTTGAGAGGCAGCGTTTCGAGGCGTCCACAGAGAGCAGGTGGCCCAGCCGGCAGCTCCTCCCTCAGCCCACGGCCCCTGCTGCCCCGCACAGAACCAGCCCCTGGGTTTGTGGACTAAATGAGGGCCCCCTCATTTCTATTTGCTGCTTGGCTGACACATTATTCAAGATGTCACAGCAAATAAAGGACAAGAAGCTAGGCACACTGGCACACATCTGTGATCCAAGCATTCTGGGAGGCTGAGGCAGAGAAACTGCCAAGTTGGAGCCCAGCCTGGACAATTTAGTGAGACCCTGTCTCAAGATATAAAAAAAAAATATTAAAAAGGGCTACAGATTAGCTCCATGGGAAGTCCCTGGGTACAATCCCCAGTGCCATAGACCAAAAATAAAAACCAAGACTCCAGATGCCCTTTACCAAAGTTCTCTAAAGAACTGGGAGGGCCGGTGAGATGGCTCAGCGGCGTAAGCGCCTGCCTGGCAAGCGCGAGGGCCCGAGTTCGACTCCCGGAACTCACATACGAAAAAGGGGGCCGGTGATATCGCTCAGCGGCACGGGTGCCTGCTGGCGCGCGAGGTCCTGAGGTTGACCCCCGGTACCCACAAAAAAAAAAAGAACTGGGACCCTTGCAGGTGCACAGTAATACACAGACTTTGGAAGACATTAAAAGGAAAAGGAATCTCTACATATTATTGCCTCTCATAAAAAAATGACAAAATGGCCAGGGTGTGGTGGTGCATGCCTATAATCCCAGCACTCCGGAGGCTGAGGCAGGAGGATCACTGTGAGTTTGAGGGCAGTGTGGACTACATAGGAAGTTCAAGGCCAGCCTGGACTACATAGCAAGACCCCTGTCTCAAAAAACCAAAGAAAGAAAGAGAAATCCAACTTGCTTCCGGGTCCATGCTGCTGGCCGTGGGAAAGGCCCACCAGGCCACAGCACTGGGTTTCGTCCAGAAGCTGGAGCAAGCAGCTAATCTGCAGTGTGTTGACACCGTCCACAGGCCAGGTGCACGCCTAGAATCCAGCACCCTGGGAGGCTGAGGCAGGAGGATCACAACTTCGAGCCAGCCTAGGCAACTTTTAGTGAGGCCCTGTCTCAAACAGCACTTTTCACCACAGCTAGTCTGCTGGAGGAACATAAAGTCAGAAGGGGTGGAAGGAGGGAACACAATTTGGAATCAAATAAAATTAAATAAATCCCAAGGAAAAGTATTTTATGTCAAAAGAAAGCAGTAGACAGATGTCTCAGGTAGGAATTTATCCTTTATATATTATATATGCTGCAAGCCTGATCCGAGGTATATAATATACAAGAAAAAAGATGAGAAATAGAGGAGAAGCCATGGCCTTGGAAAATCAAGCTGCGCAAAACTGAAAATAAAGTGCAGCCGGTGTCTGGCCCTGGAGGAGTCCAGGGCACAGAGTTCCACCAGGTCCATTTTTCAAAAAAAATTCAAGCATAAGAGAGAATCAGTGTGAAAGTCAGGGGGGAATCAAAGCAAATAAAGAGCAGGGAAAAATATGAACTAAGCAAATTTAGCCCTTTGGGTCCGGAGGAAAATGAGGCAGCGCCTGTTTCCTAGGACCGGTCCCTGCGGTTCCCGCCCTGCCGCTCTTGCCCTCCGCAGCCCAGTCCTGGCCACAACGTGGACTCTGCACCGGGGTTTGTTTCTTCTTTGATGCCTCTGCTTTGTCACCGTCTCCTGACCATCTCCAGCTCCTGCGTGGATGCCTTGGCTGGGTCCCCGCCTAAGTCCCCCGAGCTCAGCTGAGGCTTCCAGATGTTCTCTCCTCCCATGCTGAAGACAAACCGCTGGCTCCGTGGGTCTGCTCCCCAGCGCGACTAACTTGCTACCTGTGTCCCCAGGACTTTGAAAGGCTCAACTGTCCCTATAGATGTTGTCTCAATGTTTAATTGGAAGCTGGTGGTTGTCACTATTTTTTACTTTTCTAGATCTAAATATCCAGTACCATGGAATCAATTCCTACACCAGACAGATAAGGCAAAACAAGTCAAAGACGCCCAGAACAGGGGAGACCAGAGGCTTGCTAGGTGAAAACTGTCTCTAGCTACAGATTCCGCAAAAGAAGTGGTGGATGGCTGGGATCGAATCACTGCACCAAAGGGTATCCCAGCTTCTTGGTCACAGACACCTCACAGGACGAAGCTAGGACTCTAGACAGGGAAATTCTTTCTCTTAACTTTAGGTCCAGTCTTTTGAAGTCGAGAATCTTTCCCTCCCCCAGTTTGTACCTCTTGTTGGTAATATGCATGCATTAATTCCATTTCTTCTTGAGCCAACTGATAGTGAGTTAATGTCAGGTTTATGAGATTTATTTGATCTAAATGCTTACTTTTTAAGCTCAGTTGGGTGATGAGAAAGTTATTGAAGTGTGGCTTTTTAAAAGAGCAATAAATATATAACTGGAGACATAAATGGTAACAAGTAGATAGTTATTCTAAAACCACTTGGAAGGTTTAAACACTGAAATTCCTAATTAAAGAGCTCAACAACAACAGAAGCTACCAGGATAGCAATGTGACATAGAACCTGGTCTTAAAGCCTTAGCTACACGTGTAAAAAACCCACCACTACACTCGGTTATTGGAGTAAAAGCAACACACAGCCTCTGATGGCCACAAGAAGATACAAACTCTGGAGTTCTGCCTGGAGAACCCAGGTGCACAGCATGAAATATTTTTATTAAGTATCTCAATGTTATCTTAGCATGGACGTAAACACCGTAAACACCCGGCAAACAAGCGCTGCACTCAGAGGTATCTGATAATAATTCAATTTGTAAAACAGGAAGTATGAGTGCGTGCCAATTTTCATGCTGGTCAGAGCTGTACTCCCTGCCTAGGCTGCTTCTGGTATATGCAGGCAGGTGCCATATGTTAGGGAGAAAGGTGGAACTGGAACTCGTGCGCGACAGCTCAAGACAAGGGTAAGCTCAGTCCTGCGATCCACCAATCATTAGAATGACTCTTCCTCACTTTTCATTTATAGCTAGCAAGTATATATAAAACAGTTTCACGTCAAATACGTGAATTTTATGATCTGAAACCTCAAGTAGCCTCTTTCACATGGTGACCCGTGTAACCAAGACACAAGCTTCCAAGCTAACTGATAATCGTCTTCTACAAAAGGTGAGAAGCTCGCTAAGCAGGGCACAGGTCTAGAATCCAGATCCCCATCAGTGCCCTCCGCAGTGAGCACGCTCTCCGGCGCTCTCCTAACACACCTGGCCCTGGGAGGGAGTCTGGGCAGAGCTGGGGTCAAGGACTGAATCCAGCCGACATGATCTGTGAAGGCCACAAAGACAGCAGGACCACGACAGAGATGCAAACTTAGACCGCGAGGCCACAGGTCCAGCTCCACAGCGCCCTGACTGGTAGTGAATAAAGAAAAGCTTGGAGTTTCTCCTGGTCCGTTTAGCGCTTCCTACCCACCCGCCACAGGCTGCACGCTCACTCGGCCGCTGCCCCGCGCTGTCAGATCCTTCTACCAGGGCCACTGCGGGCTTCTCTTCCGTCAGAAACTTGTGATGGCTTTGTACTTTAAAACTCCCTCTCTCTGGCAATAAATGAAAGAAACACAGCTCCATCTAATAAAGAAGGATTTTTAGATGTATTATTTAGATGTATTATTCTCTTCTAAGATTTAATGTGATCTTGTGACAAAGGACCCAGCAAGTTTTACCCACTGCTAAATTATTCCTAAAGACTGACGGGTAAGTAGTTTTCCTCTCCCTCCGACAGAACAGACACACACAGTAAATACATGCAAATATTTCCATTCAGGGCCGGTGAGATAGCTCAGTGGCTTAAGCGCCTGCCCGGCAAGCGCAAGGGCCCGAGTTCGACTCCCGGAACCCACATACGAAAAAGGGGCCGGTGATATCGCTCAGCGGCACGGGCGCCTGCTGGTGCGCGAGGTCCTGAGGTCGACCCCCCCGGTACCCACAAAAAAAAAAAAAATATTTCCATTCAGAAAGGAGCTATGTTTAATAACCATCCTTTTCTTTTTCCCCTGCCTACTGTACGGAACGTCCTTGAGTAGAAGTCCTACAAATCCATCGGCCTCTCCAAACATCTGCTCTTTGCTGACTAGGAACGGGTTATGTACCACAGCACTTTCTGAGCCTATTTTATGGAGTCATTGAGGTATTATTTTTCAGTTCAAACACAGCCACATCCTGTCGGGCTAAACAAAGTGAGTCATTAAGGGAAAGGGCTTCCAGCGCCACCACACTTCCCCAGCGCTCCTGTCCCCTGCCTGTCTGAAAACACCTTTTCTGCTCTGGGAGTGAAAGTGTCCCTGAGGGACTTCAGACTGAAGTCACAGGGACAAGAGGCCCACCAGACAAGCAGGGCCTCTCCAGATGGTGCCCCGAGGTCCCTGAGGCCGCATCTGCCGGGGCTCGGCCTGCTCACCGCTGCCTGCCCGCGGCGCTGCCTACCTGCCTGTGCATCGGCCCAGGGCCCGGGTGCTGCGCAGTAGCAGCAGTCCAGGAAGATGACATAGTTGAGGACATTGAAGAAGAGCCCGATGATGCCGGCGCTGAGCACCAGCAGCGGCTGCTCTGTCTTCTGGGGGGTGATGTACCTCTTGATGGCTTCCACCAGGATGCTGAACATCAGGGCCACCGCGAAGACGGAGTTGCCAAATGCCCCCACCACGTCGGCCCGCAGGAAGCCAAATGTGCTCTTCCTGTGCTGCCTGATGCTGCTGGCCCTGACGCCGAACAGGCCCACGACCATGGACAGGAAGTGGGACAGCACGGCGAAGGCGTCAGAGGACAGGGAGTTGCCAATGTAGGCGATCATCAGCTCCATCACAAAGAGCAGGACGCTGACCACACACATGAGGATCAGCCGGAAGCTTCTCCCTGAGTACCGGCCCATGGCCCCGAGCTCCCTGCCTCGGGACGCCCAAGCTGGGGGACAGATCTGCGATCACACCTCCCAAGGACTCTCCCTCAGTCGTCCAGTGCTCGTCATGTTTGGAAATCACCTTTTATAGCCTTCCATAAAGCCATAAACCAGTTTAAAGGGCAATTAAGCAAAGTATGTCACGTGAGCGGGGCTTTGCGGAGACGGACTTGAGGATTTTGTCTGTCTGTGTGTTGACTTAGAGAAGCAGCAGCTCTGTCCTTCGGTCCTGGAGTCACTTGGCAAGGCGGTGGCTGGGCCAGCTCCTGCCCCTTCGCATGCAGCAGTGGCTCTAGAGACGCTAGTCACTGGACCCCAACAACCACGCCATGTCCAGCAGGGTGTGAATCGCTGTGTACACCACCGCTGCATTAAACAGGGGACGATATGGGGCCATGAACCCAGACATTAGAGCCACCAAAAGAGAAAGCTGAAGGTGACACCAGGTGACTTTTCTCCTGCTTTCGAGCTGGGACAAATGAGCCTGAATGTCAACGGTCCTCATGTATAAGACAAGAAAAATGTCCTGGTGTTCAGGAGGGAAAGAACTCTGAAACCCAGGCAGTCCCAGAGAGCACAGGAAGACCACAAGTCATGATTTCACCAATGTGAGGGGGTTTGGGGTTTTAGTTTTGCTTTCTAAAATCTTAGTCATCGGCAAGGCATTTAGAGCTCTAAAGGCATTCCCGAGCTGAGTGTGGCTGGCATAGCTTGCCTCCTGTCAGCCTGTTAGAGAAAGTCAGGCCACTCCTATTGCACAGCACATTTTCTGAGTGCGGTCTATCTGTGATGGTCACTTTGATGCATCCCCTTTCCTGACCATGTCACCCCCAACACCTGAGATGCCCCGGGGGGTCTGTGCAGTGTTTCTGCCTGAGACTGACGTTTGGATCGGTGAGAGAGAGATTCTGATGTCCTCTCCAAGGTGGTGGGCTGCCTCCAACCAGGTGACAGCTGACAAAGAGGGCCCTCCTCCTGCCTGGCCTCTCCCAGACCACTCCAGAGAGCAAATGGGAAAGTGGCTCGAGCACTCGGAGAGGAGAATTCAAGACAGCAAGTTCAGACAAGACCTGCACTCCGCAGAGAAAGGGCTACAGTGTCAGGAAAGGGCATTTTTTTAGCTGGGAAGGTGAAGTCTGTATGTGAGCTGATGAAAGGGCAGTGGAGAATCTCACAAAGCCCTGAAGTGCAAGGCTGCAGCCCAGAAAAGGAGGGCTGCGAGGACCAAGGAGTGTAGAGGGGCTGGGGAGGGCCGGGGGTTCTGTTCCTGGACCCCCACCTCCTTGGTGAACTAGAAACCAGCACGGTGCACTGGAGCTTCAGGAGGAGAGAATGAGTGACCAGGTGGGGTGTGGTACATCTGCCCGCTCACCACGGGAGTCAGGCCAGCCCGGTCTGCCCTCTGTTCCCCAAGCGCTCCCTTCAGTCCTTATTCCTTCATCACTACATTTCATTTTGATGGCAACTTTAAATATATCTTGGAATGTCCCCATTACATGACACTTAATAAAATCTGGCTATCGTTTCAGTACCCCTGATGTTTCCAACTTAAACTTTCCGGTGAAGTTGAATGAAGACATGGGTTTCGCAGGGTCCACTAAAGCCCCAAGAAAAAAGCACTCACTCTGTTATAGTGCGGCAGAACAGGGTCGTGTCGGCTTTCCAAATGTTAATCTCAACAGCAAAAAGGTCACCCTCGGCATCCGATACTGGTGACGGAGATGACCCCGTGAGACATCTTAGTGAAGGTCACCAAGGCAAAGGACTCCAGGGACCCTTGGCTGAGTCAGGGCCCCAAATGCTCTTCCACTACTCAGTGCCTGGCTTTGCCTCTTAAACCGAACGGCTTCAAGGAGATACAGCCAAGAAAGGGAACACTTCGGTTTAGCTTTCCTCACTGATGCATCTGCTGGCGCTTTACACAAAGCAGGCAAACTTAGTTAAGCTGGCTGGCACTTTCTAGGCAGTAAAAGAGATAAGCTGAAGGCCAAAGCTGTATTTGAAAATAACAGGCTGCTAGCAACTGTCTCCCCCAAACCTGATGCTACTGATGAGTAAATGTTTAAATTAAAAAATTACTATAGTGAAAGACACAGTGCCTCAACCCCCCTCAAAAAGACTCCATTCATTTTAAACACACCTATCCTGTCACTCTTTGCAATGTGTCTCTTCCTCATAAGAAGGTTTAACATTCATTGTATTTTTCGATTGCACGTCAGGTGACTAATACTAACAGCTAGAACGGGGTGATCTTTCCACACTCTGGGGAAACGCCTTCTCCTTGCTTGTTTTTCTTTAGTTTTTCCAGGTCTGTGGATTGAGCCGGAGCCTGGTGCAGCAGGCCCTCCTTGCTTGCGTGATGAAGTAGCCTTCTCGAATCCTCCCACTGGTCGCCAAATGAGTTGCTGTCGTCTGATTCTCAAAAGGTTTCAGGTGGTTACCAGCATAACGAAAAGCTCGCTTAGAGTCCCTCATGGATGAACTAGATATGACTAACAGGTTGTAGGGAGCGATGAGACAATTTCACAGTTGCCGCCCCGCCTCCCCCTCCTGAGGGCATCCGGTGCGCCAGCCTACATCTCCCATGATCCTCTCCAGCCTAATCCGGAAATGACGACGACCTATCCGTGCTCACTACATTCCCCGTGAGATGACAGCTTCCGCCCCCGCTTCTATAAGTGCCTTAGACACTTCCTCAATAAACGAGACTTGATTGGAACCCTTCATCTTGTCTCCGTTTCTCTCTCCTCTTGCCCTGTCCCCCCATCCCGTTTCTCCTCCAGGTGGGACCCACGAGTTGATCCGCGGGCCGGATCAAGTGGCGCCCAACGTGGGGCCCACCCAGAGAGGACGTCTTCCAAAGGGACCGTTCGTCATTAAAGCCTTGGCCAAGGTACTCATTCCGGGACTCCGTCCCTGTGATCCGTGCAGACGGCCGCCTTACGTCTCGCCTGAGTCACGGTAAGTGAATGGCATCCACTTCCTTTTCCCCCTCGACATGGGTCAAGCATTAAGTGAACATGAGTTGTTCGTTAACGGCCTCAGTAAGGCCCTCAAGGTGAGAGAAATTAAGGTTATGACTAAAGATTTATTTCTATATTTTCAATTCATACATAAAGTCTGCCCCTGGTTCCCTCTAGAGTGTTCCATTGACATTAATCGATGGAATAGGGTGGGAGATGCCCTCGAAGATTTTTATAGGGTCTTTGGTCCCGAAAAGGTTCTGGTGACCGCTTTTGCCTATTGGACTTTAATTTCGGAACTGCTAACTCAACGCTATTCAGATCCCCAAGTCGCTGAGACGCTTTCTCAAGGGGAGGCTGCATTGCGCTCCTCCCATAGTCCTACCCCTAAGCCCAGTTCCCCTGGCTCTGTGATTCTTGATATTCTGGAGCCCCCTCAAAATGGCGACCCGCCGCCACTTCCTCCTTCTGAGGCTCACGAGGACCCTCAAAATGGCGACCCCTCTCAAAATGGCTCCCTGGAACTTGGCGCCGCCACGCCTCCTCCTCAATACCCGTCTATATACCCTGACCTTTCTGACTTCCAAGAGATTGATTGGTCTCAGCTGGCAGAGGAGGCTACTACCTATCATAACCCTCCTTTTGTGGCTCCCGCCTTAACAACTAAGCTCCAGTCTGACACCCAAAAGCCGCCCGGCCCATCCTCTACTCTTCTGACCTTAAAGGCTAAAATTAATGATCTAAAAGAAGGTCCACCTTAAACAGGTCCACCTTAAACAGAAAAAACAGAGGGCTATTTCCCAGAGGTGATAAGGTAAAGAATGCAGTTTCCATGGCAACCAAGGACTTTGTAAGGTCTCCAAAAGTGTATTTAAGGAGGGGGCCTCAGTGCCTCCTTGCCTGGCAGCTAACCCTTGGGGGGCCAAGGCGCCAAAAAGCTGATCTTCAGCTGGTCCCCCCAGATCGGCTGCAGGGCAGGATGCAAGGCTCTAAATTTGAGGTCGGGAGCGGTGTGGTTATTGTTCCTGGGATTGTCTGTGTGTTTCTCCCGTGTCACATCTATGTCACCCCCCCCCCGCGCCTGCGCTTCCAAGTCACTGTTACCAGAGGAATTCAACCTGCCCGTGAGAGACCATTTGTTAGTCTCAAATTTCCTTTGCATTTCAAATTGAGTGGGGAAGACAGGACTTGCTTAGATAAATTGTAACTGTGGGTTGCTATATTGTCCAAGTCATTGATATAATGGGTTTTGCTGGTAATAAGCCAACTGTTTTAAAATGTATGCTTAACAATTTTGATGAGTTCAAAGGGGATTATAAAATTAAGATAAAAAGTAAAGCTCCAAAACTTCTGTGAGCTTGAGTGGCCCACCATCAATGTGGGATGATTAGCTAAAGGGTCGCTCCACCCCCAGGTAATCAATGGAGTATGAAATATTGTCACCAAAAAAGCCTGAGCACCCAAATTAGTTTCCATATATAAACTGGTTGTATGCGGTGCAAATGCTGCCCCAATGGCCAGCCTGGACGTCACCAGCCTGGCGCTGCCTACAAGCATCTAGGAAAGTTTTACAGGAGAAATGTAAATGCCTGCTTTGTCAAAACATCGAGTAAGCTGAATAAGCCACAGTGGGAAGCACAAGCTGGGTGCCCTGGCTCAAAACACCTGGGACAAAAATCTTATCCTAAAGCGTGCTTTTCTCTTTCTCCACACACAAAGAGGGTCTCTGCTCTTAAATCACAAATGGCTACAGCATTTGCAGCTAGCGGGAAACTGGGCGTAATTGTAACAACCCAAAAACAAGGGGTCAAAATAAGTTTTGATAAAAATATATCAAAGGAAATTTATATAAATGATATTCTTACAGAAAAAATACTGATAGAGTAAAAAAAAGGTTTGAGTATGTGACAGAGAGTATGGAGATGACTGAGCTGAAAGCTACATAAAGAAAAAACATAAAAGTTGTCAGTATTTTTATAAAAAAATTTATTTTTGTTTCTTCCAAACTCTTATAAGAGATCTCTGCTATTGACCTACAAATAATTCTGACTAGTCTATTTGTAATTACAAACTTCTAAAATTATAGAAGAGTTACTATAATTTAATTTGGCCAATATATATATATATGAGTGCACTCTGATTTTTAAATAAATTTGTCTGTATGTTTTGTTTTTCTGCGTGCCCAACCTGTAAACAGCTGTTCTATTTGAGCTCAACAAATTTTCTTTTTGCATTTTTGGATTTTTAAAACGTTTGTCTGGTATGCCTCCACCAAAAGTTGCCAGCTGGCCAAAATGATGTTAAAATTGGTTCTATAAATGTAATACATGTTTTGTTTATTGTTTATTGTTGTATTATAATTTGAGAGTTTCTTGTTCAAAGTAATGTGTTAAATGATCTGGTTTTCATAGGTCATCAAAAATTGTTAGACAAAATATATTATTGTAGTATGTTTACATTGGTCATCGTCAACAAGACAATGAAGATTTATGATTTAAAGACACTCCTTAACAACAGGGTTGACACGCTCCTGGCCAAGCCCATTCAGGTACATTATCACCAGTTGGAGATGGCAGATCAACAAACTTATCGAGAGACAATCTCCACAAATGGCCCGTATGATGATAGAGGCCAATTGCCCTGAGGCACCGGACAGGCAGCCAGAGACGGGCAACTAGGACACATATGTTACGCCATCGGCCGCCTAAGACAGGCACAGGACCAATTGCTGTCCTGCATGCCCATGACGGGTAAGGCATGATTGAGTTCATATGGAGAGTCCTTGACCTAAGACAGGCGCTGTCCTCACAGGGCCTGCCATACTCCTGATCTTATAAAATAATAAGGGAGGAGATGTAGGGAGCGATGAGACAATTTCACGGTTGCCGCCCTGCCTCCCCCTCCTGAGGGCATCCCGTGCGCCAGCCTACATCTCCCATGATCCTCTCCAGCCTAATCTGGAAATGACGACGACCTATCCGTGCTCACTACATTCCCCGTGAGATGACAGCTTCCGCCCCCGCTTCTATAAGTGCCTTAGACACTTCCTCAATAAACGAGACTTGATTGGAACCCTTCATCTTGTCTCCGTTTCTCTCTCCTCTTGCCCTGTCCCCCCATCCCGTTTCTCCTCCAGGTGGGACCCACGAGTTGATCTGCGGGCCGGACCAACAGGTGATGCATGTCCAGCGGTCTCGGCAAACAGAGCTTTCTGCTGCGGGGAGCTCTCAGCACGTGATCACTTTTGGGACCATCGGTCACAGCCTGGCTCCAAATTCATGGGTGTTACATCCACAGATCCAACCAACCACAGGACACTAACAAAGAAACAGCATGTACTGAGTGTGGAGTGCAGCTTTATTCTTGTCATCATTCTTGAACAATACCATCTACCAACTGCTCACAAAGCTTTTACATTGTCAGAGCAGTAATGGCAAATCTTTTAGAGACAGGGCCCAAACCGCAACCCCAAACCCACTTACTTATCTCCAAGTGCCATCACTGCAATTTAAAGCTGAATACTGAGGTTTTAGTTTAGGAAAAACAACTCATACATTAATATCTTTTGTCTTAAAAGAAAAACAGTAATACATGTGCCATAGGTTCGCCACCACTGGTCTAGTCTAGGGGTTATAAGTGAACTAGAGATGATGTAGTTGAGGGAGACATGGACAAGTTACACAAAAATACTTCTTTGAGGGATTTGAGCATCCTCAGAGTTCAATATGGAGGGTCCTGGAACCCTCCCCTGTGTATTCTGAGGGATGACTATTTGTCCACGGCCACCACCTATAAGGAAGACACTGTTCATTTCTTTTTTTTTTTTTTTTCTGTAGGTACCAGGGGTCGAACTCAGGACCTCGCACGCCAGCAGGCGCCTGTGCCACTGAGCGATATCACCAGCCCTTTTTTTGGTATGTGGGTACTGGGAGTCGAACTCAGGACCTTGTGCTTGCCAGGCAGGCACTTATGCCGCTGAGCTATCTCATCAGCCCCACTGTTCATTTCTTAAAGGACATTGTTTGTGCTCAGGTTCACACACCATTTTTCCTCCCGGGACTGAGGATGGAACCCAGGTATACAAAGCATGTTACCACTGAGCTATGCTCCAGCTGTTTTTATCTTGAGGAAGGATCTCACCATTTTGCCCAAACTGGCCTCAGATTCCCAATCCTCCTGCCTCTGCCTTCCGAATGCTGATTTTACAGGTGAGTGCCACCATTCCCCGCTCAAATCCTGAACCTTCAGTGTTAGTGATATTCAAGAGGGTGCACGAGATGTGTGTGGTTGTGCACGCCTGTAATTCTAGTTACTCAGGAGGCTGAGGCAGGAGGATTGTGAGTTTGAGGCCAGCTTGGGCTACATAGCAAGTTCAAGGCCAGGCATAGACTACATGGCAAGACCTTCTATCAAAAAACCTCATCTTAAGAAGCCAATCTGGGCCGGTGAGATGGCTCAGCGGCTTAAGCGCCTGCCCGGCAAGCGCGAGGGCCTGAGTTCGACTCCCGGAACCCACATACGAAAAAGGGGCCGGTGATATCGCTCAGCGGCACGGGCGCCTGCTGGCGCGTGAGGTCCTGAGGTCGACCCCCCGGTACCCACAAAAAAAAAAAAAAAAAAAAAATTTAAGAAGCCAATCTGTTAGCAATACAGTTTAGGTAAAGGATTCCTTAGAGTTCCTTTACATAGTGAATCTCTTCAAAACAGCAAACGTCAAGCTTTTCTGCGATGATTTCTACTCATGTGAAATTAAAAAAAAGAGCCAGATTTATCTGTACACCAGAGATGGCTACCTCCTCCAAAGTGATGACGGATAAGGACAAAATGTGTGGCTACTGCTCTGTGATGTGTGCTACTTCGCAGGTTTTGTCATGGACTAGCTTAAAAAACAAAACAAAAACCCCCTCGTCTTCTAACTGCTTTTCTGCAAAGCAACACAAAAGCATTTACGGTTCGGAAGGCCTTGACGAGTGGTGTGCATTAGAGACAACTTCCGGTGACCTCACGCACCGTCATCACCAACAGCAGCATTGTAATGTGTCAGGCACTGTTCTAGCTGCCTTGCTCTGTGAGGCACAGAGCGCTGACGTCCCTGTGACCTCTCCCTGCTGCCAGCACTGGGGGTTGAACCCAGGGCCTTGCACGGAGCCACGTGCCCAGTCTGTGTAACTGCAGTATGTTTACATGGCTTTCGAGTAAGATACACCTGAACGGCCACAAGCCAAGGCAGTTATATTCAGAGTACGGGACTCTGCTCAGCCATCTCCGCTGGCTTCAATACAGTGGGCAGTGTATGAAGACAACCTGGACACGTGCTATTTTTAATCTGTGTCCAAACGACACTTTCCTGTCAACAAAGAGCAGGTCCTGTGCACTGAGACAAAGCCTGCACGCTGCAGCCTGTGTCTTGTTCTGTCTCAAACTTCTTTCCTCCTTTATCTGCATTAAATTCAGATCTCTGCTGAACGCGACTCTCTTCGCTCATTTATTACCAAGTGGAAAAGCACACAGGGACAGAGCCCTGGGCCCTGGAGCATGAATTTAGCAGTCGCTTAAAGAGGGATGCAAGGGTGAGGACAGGCACCCGAAGTAGCAGTTTTTGGGAAGCCAGGCGTGGCTAGGTTGCAAGGGACTTTGCTAGGCCGAAGGGGACACTGGACAGGTAACACAAGCCAGGCTAGGCTAGAGGGTTTCCATTTTATCCCGTAATGACGGTGAGCCACCAGGATTTCACGGAAAAGGAAAAACGCTTTCATAATTGTACGTTAGGAAAACCCCAAATGCCTTGGAGATGTGGAGACTGGAAGGGCCCTGGACCTGTGAAAGGGCAAGAGCTAGAAGACCCTAGGGATAACTACAATGGGCTGGGGATGGTGGCACCCATGGGGAGTCCCAGCTACTCAGGAAGCTAATGCAGGAGGACTGCTTGAGCCCAGGAGCTCCAGACCAGCCTGCGCAACATTTGAAAACTCCATCTTAAAAAAAGTCACCAGGCATGGTGGTGCATGCCTCTAATCCACGCACCAGGAGGATATGACAGGAGGATCACATGTTTGAGCCCAGTTCACGCAAACAAGTGACTGAGACCCTGCCTCAAAATAAAAACAAAATAAAAAGGCTGGGGATGTAGCTCAGTGTGAAGGCCCTGGGTTCAACCTTCAATACTGAAAAACACGAAGTCACAGGCCTCTTTCGCTGGCCTAAGGAACACGGATGACGGCATGCTGCCAGCTGACAGGGTGGTCTGGACGGCTCCGGTCCAGGGTTTGAGTGACAGGGCCCAGGCCGGGAATCCTGCAGAAGAGCCTGGGGCGGCGCTGACCTGGAATACTGACAGAACACACCAGCGAACCAAGCGTGCGGCTAGAACGGGCTAGAGCTCGGACCTGGAGTCGTCAGCTGCGCTTGCGATCTGAAGCCCCGCAACCGGATGGGGTGCCGAGGCAGCCGGAGAAGGCCAAGCGTGGAGGGCTAGTGCCCCGCTGTCCAGGGACGTAACTCCGAGGGGCAGGCGGTGGTTAAGGAGCAAAGCCAACAGACAGCGTCAGGGCTGCGTGGGCGCTGAGACGAGGGGAGCCCCCTTGGCCGCGGTGACCCCAGTGAGAACGTGGGGCGTGGGCGCGGGAGAGGGCTGAGTGCCCAGGCAGCTGCAGCACGCGGAGGCCGCTGGCTCTTTCACCCAGGAGGATTGGGTTTTTTTAAAAGACCTCATAGTAACTAGAGAGTGCAGTTCAAGGGGAAGTGAGGTCCGGGACACATGGAGGGTACTTAGCACAACACTTGCCGAGCTCGTGACCTCCAGCTCGTGGGGGAAGCTCCTCGGAACGCACAGTTCAGGGTCTCATAAATTAATGAGTACATAAAGCGGTATTAGCTCATAATATTTATTGCCAGGTAGTTTACAGGAAAGTCTTTTCCACCATCAACTTAGGCTTAAGAATAGCTATGTCATGTGACCCCATTTTAATTTTTAAAAAGAAATCATAAAACTGTGTGTCTGAGAAGACAGTGGCACTGATTCTTTAAAAAGCGAAGGAGAGAGTTCCGCGCTATCCTCAGTAGCTCCGGCCGAACAGGGCGTAGAACTTGGCGGGGTTCCTGCCGCACACGCACCTGGCCCCGGGCGGCAGCTCCTGCAGGGGCTGGAAGGGGATGCACAGGCTTTTTGCGCCCATGGACGGGGCCCCGGGCTCCAGGTCCTGGTCCCTGCGGGGAGACACGAGTGGCAGCGCGTTCATCGTGCTGTGTCCCGCCCCGCTCTCCGGCACAGCGCTCCCGCATCACACTGTGCTTACCTGGCGGTGGTCTTCTTGATCCAGTCCTCACACTCGATTTCCCCACAGAACGGGATCTGTGCCATCTAGGAAGAGAGGGAGAGCACTTGGTGCTCACGCCTTTCCACTCCACACTAGCATGGGGAGAGTTAGGCTCGCTGTGCGGCTCGCAAGCACAGGTCAGGTCACCAGCGCTTTGCAGGCCATGGTGCCCTCGCAAAGGAGCGAGGGACTTCGCTTAGAGCTGTCAGAGGGGAAGAAGCTTGTTCCTATCTAAAACCCACTCATCGTGCTACACAGGGAAGTGCTCTCTGAGCGGGAGAGGTCTGCTCCGTGCAGCGCGGTCTTCCGCTTAACCCCAGACAGCCACCAGCTCCCGGAGGTGAAGCCTGTGCGGTTTCAAAAGGAGCCAGAGGCGACCCTCCTCCTGCAGCGGCGCAGACACGCGCAGCACTCTCCCCAACCCTGTGCCCAGTGCGGTGAATGGACGGTCAGGAAACTCAGAGGAACTGACTTGCTACCCTGTTTTCAGGAACCTACAGATTATACTTCTAAAACCAAGACAGGCCAAGCGTGCTGGCGCCTGTATCTCAGCACGCTGGCAGACTGAGGCGGGACTGAAGTGCACGTAGTATGTATGTGTGCCAGTCTTCCGAAAGTCTTCCGGAGTATCTGCCACTACCGTGTGGATCTTAAGGTCTTCAGAAGCCCTACACAAAATTCAAGTGTAATATGCATGTGCACCAACCCCACATGACAAATGCACTTACTATGTATCGCAAACACACACTAACAACAAAACAAAGGGCTGGGCATGTGGCTCAGTGAGAAGAGCCTGGTTTCCATCCATGGTACTGCAATAAAAAATAAAATCAATCCACAGAGGGCTCCATCAATCTATCCAGAACACTGCTCATATCAAACTGAAGTAACAAAGTGACGATTTTTTTATCACAAAGCACTAGGGCTCAGACACAATAGACATGCAAATTGCAGTGTCATCGGAGCGTGAGCCAGCACCACGGTGCTTCAAGGCCAGCAGAGAGCGGTACGGAGTGTTCAGTGATACACAACCGGCCCTCGTGACTGGCCTGAAAAGGGACGCGTACTATGCTTAAACCGCTGTGAGTCTTAACATACCATTTCCTGACCGATTTTGTCTTCACAGGTGCCGCAGCTGGGGATGTGGCTCAGAGGCAGCTGCCCTGCCCAGCACGCACACGGCCCTGGGCCCCACCCCCACCGCTGCAGGGAACAACGACCCTGCTTTCCGGAGCTCTCACCTTCCCCGAGTCCAGCGTCTTCTGAAAGTCTTCCAGTGTATTTGCCACTACCATGTGGGTCTTAAGGTCTTCAGAAGCCCTACCAAAAAATTTAGAAAATATGTAATTTGTCTTACAAATATAATGAAGTTTTAAAAAACAGGTAAGATAAACATAATTCAAGAGAGACCTGAGAATCAGAAAAGCTCAATGCGAATGTCAACGCATCACTGGCGGTGGCCTTCGGAGGTGAATGACAGTCACCTTACCAATGTGCTACCCTGAGCCCCGACGCATGGGACATTTTTGGCCACACGTCTGGTGCTCACTTCCTGCGCATGGCCGCTCGGGCTCCCTGGGCTGACATCGATGCCTGGGGACACCTCCCATCACTTGGGGGTCCAGGTTACTTCCTAACCTCTCTACCCTCAGTTCCTCTCCCACAGAACAGCACGCTCCGGGGGCGCCTCGGACACACTTCTGTCCCCAAAGCTCCCAGAAGGCTCGAGGAGTGACACAGAGCAGAAGCACGCACCGCAGCTTACGTGAGTGCGAGCCTTTCTCTGCCAGCACTGCCTGTCCTCAGTTCAGAGTGAACCGCATCGTGTGTATGCGAAACCGACCCTAAAACCACCTCTCCAGGCCGGGGATGCAGCTCAGTGGCACAGCACCTGCCTGGCAAGTGTGAGGCCCTGGGTTCAATTCCCAGAATCAAAAGAATAAAAAATTTAAAAAGCCACCCCTCCAGATACTTCTCAGACCCATTTTAGGATGCGCAAACCAAGAGATGAGAAATCACCTACCTAAATCTCTAAGCGAACACACAACCAAGGCTGAGATGAGTCGCACCTTCCCAGTCAGCCACACTGTGGCCTCGCGTGCGCCAGGCCGGGCATCGGGACACGAGCAGGAAAGGTGCGGAACGGCCCTCCCCCAGCAAGCCCCTCTCCTCTGTGCAGGACCCTGCGCTCTGCTGCCGATGCACAGGAGAGCAAACAGGTTCCCATGAGGACACCACTAATCTAGCGCAGGAGAGATCCCTGGAGCTCTGTGACCCTAAAAGAATCCAGGCCAGGACAGCCCTGAGTCCTCCCTGTGCTGTCCCCAAACCTAACCAAGAGGCCTCGGCCTTCCTTCCACTCCGAGCCCCGGGGAGCTTCGCACATTGGACGCCAGGCCCTCTCTAGACCACTGTATCTGTATCTCAGGGACAGTGCCGGGCACTGCTGGTCGTTAAAGCTACCACGGTGTACGCAGGAGGTGGAAGTGAGTGAAGGCCTGCATCTGATACTCCCAAAAGAATTAAAGACGTCATACTATAGTGATATGAGCATACCCACGTTTATACCCACAATTCACAACAGCTAAGCTCTGGAAACAGCCCAGACGTCCAGCAACACACAAATGGATAAAGGAAACATGGTATAGATATGAAATGGACTATTACTCAGTCATTAAGAAGAATGAACTCCTGTCATCTGCAGGAAAATGTAATCTGAGACCATCATGCTAAGTGAAATAAGACATAGAAAGTCAAAACATTATATGGTTCTCTTACACGAAAAAACTAATATGTAAATAAATAAATGAGTAAAATAAAGGAGAGATGGTAGGGACGAAGAAGGCAGACTCTCGAGATGGGGAGGGGCTTCAGAGAGGAAGGCACAGAGGACAGGGTAAAGGGACTGAAAAGATATGTCACCAAGTCCCCAACACAAACTCCACCATTCTGCATTGCAAACGCACATCAATACAATAAAGCTAATCCAAATAGTCCCAGAGATAAGCAGCCCACCGCTGCAAACCTGGAAGGGAACGGAAGACTCTTGGAAAATCACCATAACCTGGGTCAGAATCAGAGCGCAGCAAGTGAAGCTGCCTGGGACTTCAGGGCACAGTCATGCTGGTGTGAGCCAACATCCCTCAGTTCAGTCTCAGAGGCTGGGGGAACACGAGGGAGACACACTAAGCAAAGTACCTTTGGAAGAGGTTAACCTGGATCTCCTCCAACATAGCCTCAAGTTTCATCTCGGCCTCACTCTCAGCTACCGTCAGCTTTTCTCCAGTGTCTCGCCTGACAGCTACAAACTGACAGCTCTTCATGTCGCGGGGCCCAACTTCCAGTCGAATCGGAACTCCCTGTGAGACAAGCAGGGCAGTCAGGGTGGCTTGCGGCAGCATCCACCCTAGAATGCTAGCTCCCCCCATGGCTTCCTCTACTATAAGTCACAACGAATCCAAAAAGCAGGAGTGAAATCAAGTGAGAAAAATGCAGACAATATTCCTGTGGTGTTACAGAAACCTCTTAGAAGAAAAAAGCGGTAATGTAAGGAGAATTATCTACTGCTGGGCTAAGGAAGGCTTCAAGAAGAAACTAACGGGGTCGCTGTGCAGGTCAGCTCCCAGCCCTCTCTTCAGGCTCCCACGCAGGACCTAAGGACAGTTCGCCACTGCGAAGGCCAGTCCTGTGCATCTGTGTCTCGGGGGGCTGACCCACGGGTTCAACCAGACCTCTCGTTTCTAGGACCCAGAACCTACCTGATAAACAAGAGGTGTTAAATGATTACTTTTTAAGGGAATGATCCTTCAAAACTAATGGGATTGTTTTCAGATAAATCACATGCTTCTACATACAATTTAGCTGCTAAGTGGTACCCCAAATCAAAGACACAGGGTTAGGGTGTCAGTCACGTTGGACATCACACCAAGCCTTTGCAGGGTTAACCCTGTGGTGGTGTGTGCTTAGTTTGTTGTTTGCTGCATCATAACAAATGGTGTCTTCTCCTGTAGTGACCTGTATAAAGGACTAAAGAGCTTTATTACAAACATACTCTCCCTTCAAAAAAGGGAAATGCTAAGACTCAATCCTACTTAGCCTCTGATACACCTGTGTGTCAATCCTGTATTTGTCTTTTTAATTATGAACTGTATATCCAACTGGGAGCAGTTTGTAGGCATTGATGAACCACAAAATGATAATTCTGTGGAGGTATTGCCTTGTGATTTTGCTATTTTAGTCTTTGCTATAAAATTGTAGCACTAAACAATCATCATTGTTAACAGGCTTTTGAAACAATTATGTGAAATCTATAGCTGCTCTTGATGAAAAACAGCTATGTGCCTTTTTTTTCTTTTTTAACTCTTTGAAGCTAGTGCATTGAAAAATGCACCTCTCCCCCAATGCACCTCTCCCCCTTTGGAATGCTGTATTAATGTAGTATGTTTATTACTGGTTTTGTAATTCTCTTTCTAATAATGTCCTTCTTGACTCTTTTAAAATGCCTCCTCCTTCCTCCCAAGTTTTGTACTTGATTGTATGGTTAGTCTGTTTTAAAACGTTTTGCCTCATTTCTTTCATTATTTTTGTGTATAAATTGATCTTGGTAATACTGTACATAGCTGTTTGAAATGCCAGAATGACTTCTGACTGTTCCAGGTTTTTCGAAATATATTTTATCTGCTATTAGCTATTTGACTGATAATACAGGCTAATATTTTTTTTTTTTTTTTTTTTTTTTTTTTTTTGTGGGTACCAGGGGGTCGACCTCAGGACCTCGCGCGCCAGCAGGCGCCCGTGCTGCTGAGCGATATCACCGGCCCCTTTTTCGTATGTGGGTTCCGGGAGTCGAACTCGGGACCTTGCGCCTGCCGGGCAGGCGTTTAAGCCGTTGAGCCATCTCACCGGCCCCTGGGCTAATATATTTTGGAAAAAAAAAATTACGACTTGTTTTCTCAATTCGGCTAAAACATGTTTGCACTTGTCTGACTTGTGTCTTATTAACATTGACTGGCATATCAAAAGTCATTTTGAGCTTAAAAGAAAAAAAAAAAGCCACAGGGTTTTAAAATTACACTCTAGAAATCCTAATTTTCCACTAGAGAAGATTTGTGTGTTACAAATGAGACTGAGGGGCCGGTGAGACGGCTCAGCGGCTTAAGCGCCTGCCTTGCAAGCGCGAAGGCCCGAGTTCGACTCCTGGAACCCACATACGAAAAAGGGGCCGGTGATATCGCTCAGCGGCACGGGCGCCTGCTGGCGCGCGAGGTCCTGAGGTCGACCCCCCGGTACCCACAAAAAAAAAAAAAAAAAAAAACAACAAATGAGACTGAGGACAGTGATATGCATCATAACCACAACAGCGAGGCGACGCCATACATTGCTCTGCAGTCTTACTGTTCAAACCTTACATGAACTCTGGCATAAACAGTTGCATATACCAACCGCACGAGGTGTATTCATTACAAACAAAGACTTGTGATCATTTTTATTGTCACATAATTTTCTTTTTTTTGTGGGTACTGGGGGTCGAACTCAGGACCTCGTGCTTGCCAGGCAGGTGCTTATGCCACTGAGCTATCTCACCGGCCCTTGTCACATAATTTTTAAGAAATAAGCTCTTACAAAAACTACTTTTGGGAAAAATATTGTTTAGACAATTGAATGCTGATAACTTGTACCCTGAGTAACTAATCTAAAGGTAACAATATGGAATGTATTAATCATTGTTACCCTCCTATTGCATTGTTTTGAAATTTTGTTCTATTTTTTTTTCACTTAAAAAACAAAACAAAACAAAACTACTTTTGAAGGGGGCAGTGCTGGGACTCTGTACCTGCCAGGCACTTGCTCCCCCACTGAGCCACACGCCAACCCCCAGCATACGCAAGCTTCAAGGTCACTGCCGCAAGGTGGGGACCATGTCAGTGCTCAGCATGTGCCACAATAGAGAATAGTAACGAAAACCCCTTCCGTTTTATAAAAACAGACTAGAAAAAGGTCCAGATCTAAACTGGGGTGTGTGGGTGAAAGACGCAAGGAAGGAACTGACCTTGAGCTCCCAGTGATTGAACTTCCACCCTGGAGAGTAGTTATCTCGCAAGTCGACGCGGGCGCGGATGTTGGCACTGAGCAGCCGCCTGCGATAATCATTGCACTTCGCCATCAGTGCTTCTTTGTCTTCCTCAGACAGCGCATTGGTGATGCCACAAGGAATGACCACCACCTAGAACCCGGAGCGTGGAGGCAGAGAGGTCAGCGTTCAGCAAGGAAGATCTACACCTGTGCACACATCCACCTGGAAACCCGTGATCTGCACATCACATCGAAGCATTAGCCACACATCACCCATCCATGCTGAGCGCTTTTTCACTTAGCCAACTATACTTCATTTCGCCTCTCAGAAACCATTCCAAAAAATCATTTGGAAAGAAGTTTTATACAAAGTAGCTTTAAAAATTCAAAGAACAGAAACACTACAGCCAACGGCACACGAAGTTACACAATGCTGAGGTCTGGCTGTGTTATGCGTCCTATTAGCAGGAAAATCTCCCTGAACGGTACTCAGAGAACCACTCTTCCTAGTTTCCTCCAGCAAACACGGCTTGCACTTCACAGAAGGAATGAGGAGCAGGAGTGTCCTACCTGGACAGAGGCCACCCGGGGCGGCAAGACCAGGCCCATGTCGTCCCCGTGGACCATGATCATCACGCCAATGGTGCGTGTGGTCAGGCCCCAGGAGCACTGGTAAGCGAACTGCTTCTCCCCTGGTGTCTTGGGATCTTCAAAAATGATTTCACACATTTTAGAAAAATTCTGGCCTAAATGATGTGATGTTCCTCCCTACAAGAGACAACATAAGCTTTAATTTTAGTAACCATAAATGCCTTTGAAAATGATTACTGTAAGATCACATACTACAAAATGGCACTATACCTGTCGTATCTTTTTTTTTTTAACATTAAATAAGGTTTTCAAATGTAAGTGTAACTGATACAATGAAAGACTAGAATAAGTCAATATATACTACACCAGTGCTTTGCTCTGGGCAGCCGCATTCATAGGAATAACTACACGCTGGCTTTAAAAAGGAGTCCATGCCTTGGTAACCCAGGATACCAGGTCATGATTTAACTGACCAGGGAGACTCACACGACAAGGACAGATGTGCTTAAATTACTACGTGGCCTAGAAGGTAATGAAATAAATGTATTTTTTATTCGCTTATATTTAAGAGGTAAATAAAAACATAAAAATTGTGCACATTAATGAGACGTGCTATTTCCATCGATATATACGTCGTATAATGTGTCAATCAGGTTCGACGTTTGGTTTTCCTTTAGCTTTTGGAAATGTGCGTTACTGGCATCTATAATTACCCTGCTATCCAGCTGCACGCCAGAACTTGCCCCTGGCTGACTCTAACTTGGCACCCACTGACCGACCTCTCCTCCCTGCCAGCCTGCACTCCCAGCCTCCGCGGCCACCCTGCCCCCACCCTCTACACCCAACTCGAGAGCACTCAGCAGTGAGCATAGGTGGGCCTCGTCCTCCTGGGCCTGGCTTATTTCACACAGTCATCTCCAGTGTCATCTCTGTCGCTGCAAATGACAGGACTGCACGGTGCCCTACGGCTGAAAAGTACGGCATAGCGTGCAAGTGCTACGCTTCCTGCACGTGCCCATCAGCTGATGGGCTCCTCCCGGCTACTGCGAGCAATGCTGGATGGGTAAGGGGGTTGCTGTCTGCTCTGCCTCCACACCCACAGGTGGGGCTGCTGAATCCCATGCGGCTCCACCTCCAGTTTGTTGAGGAACCTCACACTATCTCCCATGACGACCGTGTGAGCACTTTCTAGAGTCTGTGTGTCTCGGAAGACAGACGCCGAGGCTGGCCTGCCCTGGCCGTGGCAGTCGTGGGCGAGCACCGCGCAGCAGTGTGGTACCTGGATGGCTCTGCCGCTGGCAGATATGAAGGCCTCCACTGTCGTCGTGTAGTCTCCGCCTGCAAACTTCTCCTTCTCCGTCTTCCTGCCCCTGACCACAGGGATGGCCAGGAGCTCCTCATACACCCGAGCGTATAACTCGAGGATCTGCAGGACCTGCAGACGCCAAGTTAAATGTAATGTGTTCAAATTTAGGGCTAATTTATTCATTATAGATGTACAGAACGACACTACCTAAGATGGTGCTAAGAAAAGCACTTCTAATAATAAAACTTCTTAATGGAAAGGTTCACATAGCCAATGTGAGGTTATTATGGAAGATAACCAACAAAGCGGTGTCAAGTTGAGTAACTTTTATAAATGTACGTAAGTTTAGAAAGTAACAAAAAAAATCAAACCTTATAAGGAATATATAGTAGCCAGAGTAAAATTTCCTGAAAAATGATTAATTTGAATCACTGGATTATAATTTTTCCCACATGTTAAAGTACAAATTATTTTAATTTTTGTTTTTTTGAGACAGGGTCTTTCTGTGTAGTCCAGGCTGGCCTCAAATGCACTGTGTAGCCCATGCTGGCCTTCAACTCAGTGATCCTCCTGGCTCAGCCTCCCAAGTGAAAGTCCATAATATTCCCCCTCTCCCAAAGTCCAAAATATTTTAAACTGAAAATTTAAAAGAGCCTATTTGGCCAGGTATAGTGGCACACATTTATAATCCCAGTACTCAGGAGGTTGAGGCAGGCAGATTAAGAGTTTCTGAGGCCCACCTAGGCAACATACTGAGACCCTGCCCAAGAAAAACAAAAAACTCTTGCATATATCATGAATAAAATTTCAGAAAGCAGTTTCTGAAATCTGTGTACATTTGAATTAATCTTATTTTTCTTTTTACAGATGTTACCTAAGTTTCAAATGACAAAATAAAGCAGAGCCTGAATGCTTTTTCTAGCAGAATATTAGATAATAGGAACAATTTTTCTACCTCTTCTGCTGCTTCTTCAAAGGTGGCAAAAGCACTGTGCCCCTCCTGCCAGAGGAACTCCCGGGTGCGCAAGAAAGGCTGCGGGTGCTTGAACTCCCAGCGCTGCAAGAAGCCAGAGCACAGTGTCATTAAGGGTAGCTTTGTGATTCTGTGAGCCACTTCCCGGGGAAGGTGAGTGAGTCCCATAACTGTGACCCAAGCACTTCCCACATGGCTCCAGACTTCCAATCTTTTCAACACAAAGGAAGGGACAAAGTATGCTTTGAAAATAAGATGCCACAAGCATCAGTCTGAGGAGGGGCGTACACCTACCACCACGTTGCACCACTGGTTGAGCCGGATGGGCAGGTCCCGGTGGGATTGCACCCACTTTGCATACGTGGGGTACATGACTGAAAGACAAAGAGGCAGTGGTCATCTGAGGCCCCTAGAGTTAAACCAGCAACATAAGTAGCAGGATCTAAGATGTGTGTTTGTGGATATGTGTTTCCAGCATCTGTAATGGTTACGCCAAGGGCACTGCTATCTATTTCATAAGCATGTTACTTACAGATATAAATCTACCTAGATTTGATCATACTTCATATTCTTCATATAAAATTTATATTTAACTTACTTTGACTGTTTCACATTGTTTCTGAAAACACTAATATGTGCCATGTTTTGTGCTAAGTTCTTTGCATTTATTATCCTGTTTGATTCTCACATTCAACCCATAAAGTAAATGTCATGTCAATTCTAAAGATAAGTTAAATAACTTCTTGACTCCAACTGTTATATATTACAGTCAGAATTTTGGTTACATCCTGATGCATCTACCTACCCACATTATGAAAGTTTTTGCCAAGAATCACACCCTACCTACTCATGAATTACAAGTAGCAGAACTAAACCAAAGTCTGCCAACCTGGTATGAGACAAAAAGCTGGTTCCATATTTTCAATAATGTACATACAAGAGGGTCACTGGAAGTACCAAAGAGCAAACAATCCTTAACTCTGAAGAAGGACACCTCCATTAGAAGACATTATCAAGCCCAGAGGCTCAAAACTGGCGCTATTTACTCCGTGCAATTCTAGGAAAATGACCTGGCTTTTCAGAGATCTTTCTTGATCTGCCAAATGGAGATAACAGCTGCCTCTGCCTTCCTCGGAGCACTGTTGTGAGGGTAAAAGATGATGCAGATGAAAGCACTTTGCAACCTTAGAAAGCCAACATGCATGTAACTCTAAATGATTAAAATGAGTAAGAAAATCTGTAAGAATCGCAAATATGGCACGAAGTATTAGTGTTTGCAATTCTACAATCATTCCAAGAATAAAAATTATCTCAAAAGATTCCTGGAAAAGCTCTGAAAAATTATAGTGCAAAATTTTAAAGTGGTAAATATGTTAAAAAAAAACTGTACCCTAATGATAAAGGGCCTGCAATAAACACTGTGGGCAGAGTGAGACTGTAACTGAGGTTTGTTTTAGTCTTTGGCAACACTGGCTCAGTGTCACACGGCCGGCAGGGTCACAAATCCCCCAATATTGATGCGAGTCCCCCCTGCCCACGCCGGCCCACCTGTCTCACTGGTCGGGCGGATGGCAATTGGCTCTGCCAGCTCCGTCTTCCCGGATCTCGTAACCCAAGCCACCTAGGAAGAGAAAGGCGTTTCTCACCCAAATATTCCAATGGCCCTGCAAAGCAACAGCATAAACGCAGTTTTGCTCAACATCAGTTACAGCAAATTAAAGAGTTGCTCTGCTATTCCTGTAAGGAAAAAAAATAAGTCAGTTAATTCAATAATGTGAAAAACAGGGCTGGTGAGATGGCTCAGCGGCTTAAGCGCCTGCCCGGCAAGCGCGAGGGCCCGAGTTCGACTCCTGGAACCCACACACGAAAAAGGGGCCGGTGATATCGCTCAGTGGCACGGGTGCCTGCTGGCGCGTGAGGTCCTGAGGTCGACCCCCCGGTACCCACAAAAAAAAAATAATAAAATAAAATAATGTGAAAAACAGAATCACAACTTGTCAGGATGATAGAAATAGAATTTCCGAACTAAAATGGCTTTACATTCCTCTAAATTGGTTGTTTTACACTGCTGAAAATATACTTTTGAGTTTATGAAAGAAACCTGAAAAAAAAAAAACAGAAAAAGCACGATCACTCACCTCAGGGGCAAAGTCAGCAATGTGATTCTTCTCCTTCTCCAGCGCACTCTGAGACACGAAGATGGGGAAGTAGCAGTTCTCAATGCCAAGCTTCTTGATCTCAGCATCGAAGAAGGCCTTGATGCACTCCCAGATGGAGTATGCCCAGGGCCGGAGGACGTAGCAGCCACTCACATCGTAGTACTCGATCATCTCTGACTTCGTGATGACCTTTCGAAGAGAAAAACAGAGTCTGTAAAGATGGAACAAAATTTTCAACACACGTGACAAGAGGATCAGGGGAGCAAAACTCCAGCCTGGGGCTCCCACTGACTCGGAGGCTCAAGCCAAGGCGAGGCAGAACTTCGGTCCTCAGGATCCGCGAACGTCAGTGCTCTCACCAGACCTCAATTCCAGCCTGGCTTCTGCTTTTGCTACCTCTGTGACTTTGGACTAACCCTTTACCTCACCACGGGGAAACTCAAATCAAATGACAACTACCTATGTCACAGGACCCCTTTTCTAGTCAATAATGCAGACGACCATGCTTTGCAAACTGTGATGTTAGAAGACTATGACAAAAGGCATCGTGGCATATTGCGACTACTAACTTTGTACTTAGACTCCAGAACCTGAACAGGAAGCAGCCTTTAAAAAATGTAAAACTTAGAAACAACTGAACGCATACTCACCTGAGAATACCAATCAGCAAGATTTTCTTCTTTTTTGGCCTCAAGACCCAACCTGCAGATGTAGACACAAAGCAGGAAACCCTTCACTGCACAGCTGCTCTTAGGTCGTGCATGTTTTCTGCTGCTAGACCAAAACACCCAGTGCTGAGCCACCTCTAAAGACTGAGTTTATCTGGCTCCTGGCCGGGGAAGCTGGGGGTCACCAGCAGGGGGCAGCAACATGCAGGATGGGAGCTTCCTGCAGCATCACAGCATGGGGAGGGTGCTGGCCAGGTGTGGCCACTCTTCTTCCTACAAACCCACCAAGGCCAGGGCGAGGGCCCCACTTTCATGACCTCAGCTACCTTGGTAACCCCCAAAGGCTCCACCTCCAAGCAGCATTAACGCATGGATTTGGGGTGATGTGCACAGCACATACACTGTACTTAGGACACATTCAAACCATTCCAGGCTGTTGTGAAAATAAGCTCTAGGGAGCTGGCAGACGGCTGAATGGAAGAGCGCTGGCCTAGCACACACCAGGGCCTGCACTCAATCCCCAGCACCACAGAAAAACACTTAGAACTTTTAACCTAAGCAACAGTTCTATCATAACTATTCAAGGTGGCGAGATACTGCCCACAAAAACTAGCAGGCAAAATCAAACAAAAGCTATGATTTTAATGCAGACATCTCTTTTACAAAGTTCTTTTTAAGGTAATATATTCTTAATAAAGACAGAGACTATTCACATATATTCTCCACTAAAGAAAATCTTCTCAATCTCAACGCACATAAAATTAGTAAGACCAGTGTCTTGCTGAAAGTAACATGTAAAAATACAAATAACTTCTATCTATATACACATGGATATGTAAGTGAACAGTGACTAAGTTTTTCCTCTTAATTATAGTAAATAAAAATTGTGGTGGTAGATCCTGTATGTTTGGTCTGCAATAAAAACTACTCTAGACAATAATCCTTTCCTTGAAGTATCAACTCCCCAGGGAACTTTGGCTTCATGATCTATGTATGAAGACCTACTCGCTAGTTATGTTTTATTAAAAATACATTATTTAAAGCCAGGCATGGTGGCACACACCTGTAATCCCAGCACTCTGGAAGGCTGAGGCAGGAGGTTGCAAGTTTGAGACTGGCCTGGACAACTGAGCAACTCAGACCTCATCTCAAAATAAAAAAAAAAAATGGGGCTGGGGTGCAGCTCAGCATGGGGGCCTTGGCTTCAGCCGCCAGTGGGCCCTTTCCAGAAAACAGGGTCCATCTGTTTAGACATTACAAATGAGGCTGTACTGACTTACATTTTTAATGTGTTTGCATTTGCATTCTTCACTGTTTTACTGACACATCTCAACCAAATTATTATGGGAAACTCAGCCCCTTCCTAAGCAATACGGAGGTAAAAGGTGAGAAGTTCTGTTCTCTCTCCTCCTATTCTGTAACTCCCACCACCTGATCAGTAAGCAGACAGAATAACCGTTGTACTGTCTTATTCCAGGAGATGATGTGCACATGATGTCCGGTAAGAGGGACCTGAATTTATAATTCAGCTAAAGAAATCTAAACCGAAGTATCTCAGTAACAGCATTTTCAACTTATTAAGCCATTAAAGGAAATCTATAACAACGTTCTAATTTTGGGATGGGACTTACAGATAGGAAAATTACTCCAACAGATTGAAAGATTCTAAAAGGGATAAATAGCCCACTGTTTTGTTTTTAATCCAGCTTTGTTTTATATTTAAATAACCAATTTAAAAATACTATTGGGAATAAAGTTTGGTTCCCATGGAAGTTTCATTTGAAAAATCTGCTTAAGGTGCAAAACAATGTATAGTTAAAAGGGAGGATAAAAAGATTTATATATACATTTGTATTTCCTATGTCAGCGGATCCAGAATGGGTATCCCTTGTCCAAAATGCTTGAGATCACAAGCATTTCTGATTTTGGAGTTTCCTGAATTTCAGACTATTGCTATAGTTACAGCAATATTATAGTTGAATGTCCCTCACCAGACTTCCAGATTAAGGGTGCTCTACTTGTAACAGTGGTTACCGTTAAGTTTCAATGATAGCGGAAACTGGAAAGTTGGAAAATGAGCACAGGAACTTCTTATGTTTTGAAATTCTTAAACCAAGCAAACAGACTATGTTACCTATCTTAAATAAACTGAAAATTAACAGACGCTATTCTGCGGGCATTTCAGCTTTAGCAGCCTCTGATCTGATAAGTCAAATTAACCAAAATTTGTTACTTAAAAAACAGTGTAAGCACCGGATTCCTTCAAAGTCCTGCCTGGCTCTGCGCGAGCAGCAACCTCTGCTTACCGCGTCTGCTTCTTGGGGCCCTGCCCTTCCCCTGCGCCGCTGGGTGCCAGCCCACTCCCCTGGCTTTTAGAAGAGTCTTTCCCATGGCCATCGTTTGGTGTCTGAGGCTTATTCTGCTTTTCAGATTTGTTTTCCTTTTCTTTCTTCTTCTTGCCTCTGTCCTCAGCCCCAGTAGCAGACAAGGGCTTATACTCCACTCCCGTCAGGGCCTTGTACTGCGCCTTCAGCTGCAGCAGCACCTGCACAGCAGGGTCCACCTGATCCTGGGCAGAGAGGACAGGGGTTCGCTCAAGTCACTCTCGCTGTCCATGACACACACCACATGCACACGACGAAGCGCACTGGGCGGGCTCGCAAGACAAGGCAGGCGGGGGGAGACCAGGTGAGGGCAGAAGAGTTTGATGAACAGACACGAGCGTATGAAAGAGCGCAAAGCACCAGAGTCTGTGGCCACACTGTCCGAACACTGCCACCAGGTACATGTGGCCATTCACATAAAATAAATACTTGGGGAAATAAATAAATAAAATACAATGAGTACATAAAATCTCAAGGAAAGCCATTAAGTGACATGTGTTAAACATTTCACAACCATAGCAATGGCAGTAATCAGGTTTGTGTGTAACTGGCTAAACCTCAAAACCTATGACAACTTCCTGTTTTCCATGCATGGGAATTTGTAAAAAATAAATAATCCACATCAGAGCTCAAGATAAAAGTCTGCTATTTGAGACTGACAGAGCTGTAGGAGAATCAATCAAATATGAAGGGTCTACAAGGTGGTAGGCACTACTGGGTCTAGGTCCCAAAAATCGAGGACCTCACAGATCAGAGGAAAAGAGACAATTTGACAGACAATTAAAATACAGGGTCCTTAAGTGCTAATCCTAGGAAGGACAGTGTCATAGGAAAAGATCCAGGCACATTTATTTGGGGGGAACAAAGATCTGACAGGATTTCTTTAAAAGCCAAGATAAGAGAGTTGAGAACTGCAGTAAGAAAAGTTAGATGGATCTGGTGGGGACAGAAAGTGTTTCAGGCAAAGAAAAGCATGTGAAATGTAAAAAACAAAAACACTCAAAGAAAATACAATACTAACCGTAGAAGCTTTTTCAGCTTTAAGTTTTCGAACCACTTCTCCTTGAGCAGCTACTCTGTCGTACAGTGCCCTGGCCTCTGGGGTTTCCGGGCCAGCGGGCTCACAGTTTCCGGCTGGGTGGGACTCTGGGCTTGGGGCCGACAGTGGCTGGCCAGGCGCATACTCCCTCCCAGTTTTCTCTTTGTACTCGGCTTTCAGGGACAGTAAGCACTCAACAGCTTCATTTATTTTAGCCTGAGATAGAAGAAGAAAAGAGATACTTACTAATTCTTAAACTTTCTGAAAATCTCAGTGTGAATGAAAAACCTTTATTATCACCAAAAAACAGCCCTCTGTATCAGCAGATGCACCAACCGAGGATCGAGGATATTCAGAACATAATGGTTATCTGTACGAAACACGTCCAGACTTGGTCCTTGTCATCATCGTCCCCGACATTACAATTATCATACAGCATGTGCCCTGATATAGTGTACAGCAGGAGCGATGTGTGCAAGTCACAGGCAGACACTGTGCTACTTTGTGTCGGGGACTTGAGCCTCCTCCCAGTTTGATACCCAAGGGGTCCTGGAGACAATCTCCATGGAAATGAGGCCCACAGAGGCCATGTTAAATCACCAGCCCCAAACAGCAGAGAAAAGTAAAGAAAAGTTAACAATATAAATCACACACACTCCCATATATACACATTCCACCTTATAAAAACAGACACCAACATAAATTGTCAATGTCAGGCCCTGGTTCTGTAAATAGCAAAGTTGGAGTTCACAAAATCAGAATAGAGACCAGCTCGATGGCTTCACTATACAAACCTTCCTCCAGCCTCCTGAATAGACATTAAACACAGCACTAGGAAGAAAGTGCAGGTCCAACCAAAAAATAGTTACACTCTTAAAAGTTTCCAATGAAGCAGAAAGTATGCTGTTTTTAACTAAACACACACCCGTGCATTTCCATCCCTGAACTTCCGCCTAATCACAATGGCAAGAACAACACACTTAGCCCAAAAGACTTGCGTGACGCTACCAGAGCAGATGGCAACGCAGGACCAGGGCTCGAGGTGGGCGCCCTGCTCAAAGGGTGGGGCTGTCTCACCACACACCCAGGCACCGAGCACAGTACTAAGGAAAGGACACCCACGCCACTCCGCATCACCCCGACGCGCTCACTGCTCCTGTGACGACAGAGCAGAGCGCGAGGCCCAGTGAAGCCCGACAGAAGCCAAGAACACAGCGAGAGCACCGTGAAGCTTCCAATCACCTGCAAGTCTCCCCGTGTCCAGCTACTGCGAAGCCTGGTGCTCTTCTGCCTGCGCGCTCCCATCCGCCTCACCAGGAGCCAGGCAGAGGGAGGAAGAGTACCCGAGGGCAGGCACCTGACCCGGACCCGGCGTGGCGCTTGGTCCTACTGGTGTTCAAATTAGTAGTTACTTCACAGTAGAGCCTACCTTTACCTAAGAAAAGAGCACAGCCAACCAACGAACAAGAAAGAAACTTCCATCAGCTAGAAGAGTGAAAATGGAAAGCAAGTTAAGAAACTTTAGGGCCGGTGAGATGGCTCAACAGCGTAGGTGCCTGCCTGGCAAGCGTGAGGGCCCGAGTTCGACTCCCGGATCCCATGTACGAAAAAAGGGCCGGTGATATCGCTCAGCGGCACGGGCGCCTGCTGGCGCGCGAGGTCCTGAGCTCGACCCCCGGTACCCACAAAAAAAAAAAAAAAAAAAGAAACTTTCTGCCAAACACCTCTACAAAAAGAGGACTACTTGAAAGAAGTTCTGTTTTACATTATAAGCAAACATTCACCAGAGTTTGAAGTCAAATGGTCCATTTTTTACGCAGTAAAATAACAAAACACCCTTGTTTGACAAGAACCTAATTTGAAATATTACAAGAGAGAAAATTAAGGTGAACAAACTGTTTCATTATTGAATGAGATTCTCCAGATATTTAATCTTACTCTACCAGGATGGAGGAAGGGAAGAAATTATGTATGTCTCTGTTTTTCAAAAAAGAATAAAATTATACTAATCACTATGCAATTTTCCCTGGCATTTTGGAAAGTACACAAAGATTCCTGAGAGAATTAGAATTACGAACACAAAAAAAAAATCACTATGCGCCCAAGGCATATTTATTCTGTGCCAGACACTGCTAAGAGCCTTCTATGGATTACCTTAATCCTCCAAATAATCCTTCTCCACACGCTAAGGAAGCAGAAAGGGTGGGAACTCAAGTGCTGTATCCCCAGTCAGTCAGTGGCAGAGCTAGGATTTCACTGTAGAGCTTACGCCACACTTGCACAGCATTTAACGAGATGGGAAACGATCCGATCCTAACATGTCGAGAACACTGCTTTTCGAAAGAGAGCGAGTATTACTTTGAATGAGACTCTTAAAATATATAAAGTGGAAGTGAAGGAGAGAAGCAAATAATCTCTTAATATTCTCATTTTGCACATGAAAGCCATGTGCAAAGGAAAGCTCTCCAGCTCTTTGGTACAACATGTAACCGTGTGCTAGTACACACACAGTTTTCAGTAAGTAACTGTTGGTGTAGATTAGTAAGAAAAGAAACAACCCATACAAAGACTTCAGTAAAGGTTTCGAGTTGGATTTGAGTTAAGTAAAAGTGATCGTAACACCAGGCACAGTGATGCACACCTGTACTCCCAGCACTCAAGATGCTGAAGCAGGAGGATCCCAAGTTTGAGGTCAGCCAGAAATGATACACAGTGAGTTCAAGGCCAGGAAAGACTACATGGGAAGACCCTGTCTCTAAAACAAAACAAAAAAATCACTTAAAATTATGATTCAAAATTGGAAGGTGTGGAAAATGCAGAACTCGATCTGGTTACATTTAGACTGAAAAGTACTCTGTTAGTAACTTAATGACACTGTCTCAAAAAATTTTAAAAAGTGGCTGGGGCTCGGAATAGTGGCGCACACTTGTAATCCCAGCACTCGGGAGTCTGAGTCAGGAGGATCACAAATTTGAATGCAGCCTGGGCAATTTAAGAACTTTGTTGATGGGCCGGTGAGATGGCTCAGCGGCGTAAGCACCTGCCTTCCAAGTGTGAGGGCCCGAGTTCGACTCCCGGACCCCACATACGAAAAAGGGGCCGGTGATATCGCTCAGTGGCACGGGTGCCTGTTGGCACGCAAGGTCCTGAGGTCGACCCCCCGGTACCCACAAAAAAAAAAAAAAAAAGAACTTTGTTGAGACCTTGCCCGAAAAAAGGAATGTAGCTCAATGTGAAGGCCCTGGGTTCAATCCACAGTACTGCTTAAAAAAAAAAAAAAAGAAAAGAAAAAAGAAGGAAAAAGGAAAAAAAGGTACCATGAACTTGTAGGTTTTGTTCCTTGCTCATCTCTTTTGCTTATGCTCTGTCTTTATGCTTAGAAGTTTTTCTACAGAATACCTATCTCACTCTGAAACAGAAAAGGAAAAAAATAAGACAAACAGCAAGAAAAGTCTACCTGTAACTCAAAAACCTTCCCTCTTTCATGTTTAGAGACCACCTTCCTCACTGCCACCAAACACGACACAATAAACACATGTGCTTGCGCACACTGAGTGGCTCAGCTGCACACTGCGAGGCTTGCATGCCCACCTGATGAACCACAGCAACCAGTAAACCCTCTTCCTGCTGCTTCGCCCCTCAGCCCCTATAATGGGAACTCACTCGAGAGCCAGTCAAAAGGCAAATCCGGGCTCTGCGAACTTCAGAAAGTCACCTTCACCTTTGATGGCTCACTGGTTACTACGGCAAACGAGTGAACAAGAGCAGTGCTCCGTGACCATCGCAGGACACTGCTGGGTCAGAAGCAGGCCGTGCAGTAGGCCCACCCACGTACCCGGTCCGTCCTCTAAAAGCGTGCTGCTCACTGCTGTTGGCATCTAAAGGAAAGTACAAGCAGTGACCTCATGCACAGCTGTGCTGCTACGCAGGACAGTTCAATGAACAGTTAAACTGGACTGGACTCTGACTTTCCAGCATCATGGCGACAGTATGACAGTACCTAGTGAAAGCACCTGCCCAATCACCAAAGAAACTGAGATTTGTTTTCACCACAGGTTGAATTCTCATGACCTTAGCTGTGCTATTTCATGAATGCACGATGTGCAGCACCGACTCCACACGACAGGACATGGAGGTGACTGTCACTTAACACAATTAGATGAACAAAGACTGGTACAGAATTTCAATGTATTCTGCCCAGAATAAAGAAATATGAAGACCAAAGTCCCCCCTGTGACTGTGTTCACAGTTAGTGTCCCTGTCACCCTGTGGTAGGAGACACCAAGGGTTACATCCCACACCCAGAGCAGCCTTTGTCCCTGCAGCCACACCATCACGGGGGACTGCACAGGGGACTGCGGCTGTGCAGGACCCGAAAGCATGCTAGAGATAAGGAGCAAAGATTTCTCCTGCCTCACAGTGGAGAGACAGAAAAAGTCAGCTCCTGCACAGAAAGCACTTCCCTCCTGGGCAGAGGCCACACGTTCACGGATGAAAGTGTTGTGGGCGCCTGGCCTCCAGCCACGGGCCTGGCCGCTTGCCCCTAAGTTGCAGAACCCACAACCTCAGGCTCCTCACTCCCGAGCATGCCCAGGACTCGGACAGGACACCACCGCAGCACTGCCCCTGCGGCCACGAGTCGGGCCAGCGGGTGCAGTGCCTCTGTGAAGCTGCAGCCCGACACTACCACTTTTGGCAGCTCGTCAGGGACAGAATTAGCCCGGTTACTCTGTTCATTTGCTCCTGTTTCGGAAGCATGCTGCTGTTGAGCACAACCGTTACTTTTCCCTTTAAACATGACCTTCCTCTCACAGTGCTGGTCTCTTTGTCCCCTATTTATGGCAAGTGACCCCACTCCACGCTTACTACCTCCGCCCTGTGGGCATGCAGCAGTGACATTTACATGTCCCTCAAAATGTGGTATCAGCTCATGGGGCCCCTCTGAAGAGTCTGAGACGGTCACAGGTCAAACACCCTCTGACAGACCAGCTGCTATTTCCTGAATGCAGCTACCACCATCTGCCTCGCTGTCTTTAGCAAAGGGTCACCTCCTACAGCAGTAGCTCTCAGACAGGAGCCTAGAGAACAGCATCAGTACCTTTCAGCTTTTCAGAAATGCATGCCCTGGGCAGGGGCTAGGCCCCGAAGGAGCAAGCAAGCCAGCAGTTCTGATGCACGACAGAGCTGAGAATCAAGGCTCTGCTCTTGGAACGCTTTGCACTGAACTCTGCTGCCCGCACAGGGCTTCTACTACTTCAGCGCGTGTCCATGTCCACTGTGTGTGCACACGCGTACTCCCACTAAGCTACACCTCAGCCCAGAGTACCGTAAACAACCTTTATGAAGCGTTGCCGCCTTCCCCACCACTTGGGATTTACACGCATCCCATGGGGTTCCAGTTGCACCACCCAACATACCATGCGCCTGGAGTCTCTTCCTCAGCACACCCCCCCCCACGAGCTTCTCATTCGCACTTTCAGAGCCGGGCTCACAGCAGGTGTGAGTGAGTGCTGTCAGCTCAGTGCGCCCAAGCAGGCACCCAGACACAATCTGCTTTATTAGGAGACAAGAGCCCTGGCAGGCTGCACTCCATGCCGCTGCGTGACATGCGATGGGCGCACCCTTGCCTCCTCCAGCCTACCGACCTTCAGGGCTTTCTCAGCCTTCAGCTTTCGAACCAGCTCCCCTTGTGCGGCGACTCTGTCGTATAGAGACCTGCTTTCCTGAACGGTGGCTGGCGACTGAGAAGAAACGTCCTGTGCCCCTGCAGCAGGAGGGTTCCCAGGTTTATACTCCTGGCCGGTCTTCTCTTTGTATTTGGCTTTCAAAGCCAAAAGCTGTTTTACCGCTGCATCTATATCTTCCTTGGCTGCTTTTTTGGCCTTTAGTTCACGCACCACATCCCCTTGAGCAGCCACTCTGTTGTGAAGGACCAGGGAATCCTCAGACGTAGCACAAGCTTTAGTCACAGAAGGTGCTGCTCTCTCCTTAAGAGGAGGACTCATCTACAGATGCAGAAAGCCGAAAGTAAAATGATTAATTCATGTAAACGTCTTCCCACAAAATTATGTTAAAGCAATTCTAAAAATTTATCCTAACAAGTAAAAACACAAGTAAAAACAAGTAAAGGTACATGAACACTCACTGAAGCATTTTTATCCCAGGAAAAACCAAGAAAACCTCCACCTTTATTTTCAGGGGATGGTGAAGAAGCTACAGTACAGCCATCAAGCCGGAGCCCAGCACTGCCAAGGACGCACTGCAGCACAACCCTGCGCTAACTACGCCAGAAGAGACACAGGGCTTTAACCCAGCAGGCTGATGGGTAACAGGAGGGAGCAAGTCCCTGCGAGGTCCTTCATCACAGAGGCTGAGAATACAAGAATCAGTATCATTCTCCACGTTGTTTTAAAAGATAAGATGTTATCAGGATGCTGATTAGGAGAGAGCGCCATGAAATACTGTGACATAACCATAACTCACCACTGTGGAACATCACCTTTGTATAAAAGCATACACTTAGAGACGCTTGTTTCTGTGTAAGGATACGCAACAAATCTAGAAACACACTCCCTACATCATCTCTGGCGAGTGAATACGGTACTCTTTCCACGCTCAGTGTCAAGCCTTCTTCAGCCTAGCATGCTGTCCTCCCTGTTGAAACCCTTCCAACTTTAAACCCAGCTTCCAGTTGGGTACACTGGCACATACCTCTAATCCCAGCACATGGGAGGCTGAGGCAGGAGGATCTTATGTTCGAGGCTTTGATATCTAGTTCAAGGCTGGCCTGGATCGCACAGTAAGACTCTGTCTCCAAACAAACCAACAACCTAGCTCGCATCACCGAACCTTACCCATGACTTTCCTTAATGGTTTGCCACCTAATGTTCCAAATAATCTCATCCACAATGTGAACAGTTTTCAAGAAATCTTTGCACCACTGTCAAATCTTCAGTGACTCCCCACTTGCCAAAACCCATGGATCCCAAACAACGGACTGAGATGCTCCCGGGTGCCACAGCAAGTGCAGAGGAGTACTGTGGGGTGCTGCAGGTATTAACATACCTGACATCCACCAAGCACTGCATGTGCGGCCACCTCACGGTAGCTCGGGATTAATGTCACAACCTGCTGTATTTCTTTCGATGAATTCCTTTGAAAAGCTGTATTTTTTATAACTGCTAAGTTAAAAACCCAATGTCAAATGAAAACTCAACATGGACAGGAAATAAGCATGATAGTGTCCAATCTGAACCTAAGGTTCAAGAAAGTAGTAATATTTTTTCTTTCAATTTGTGTATCACTTTAAGAATGAAAAATTAGGGCCAGTGAGATGGCTCAGTGGCATAAGCACCTGCCTGGCAAGCGCGAGGTCCTGAGTTCGACTCCTGGTACCCACATATGAAAAAAGGGCCGGTGAGATCGCTCAGCTGCACGGGCGCCTGCTGTCATGCAAGGTCCTGAGTTCAACCCCCGGTACCCACAAAAAAAAAAAAAAAAAAAAAAAAAAAAGAAAAATTAAAATAGTTAACATTTAAGAACAAAATATTTTCAGAATAAAATAAAAAATTTTTTCTTCAATTTATGGGTATTATTTTTTCAAACGGCTACCACATTATTAAGACATATATATTTATGTAGTTGTTTCCACTTAACTACTTAATGAGGGGAGTGTTAGGAATTTCATTTAGCCTGGGGTACCATGAAAATACTTCTGAGAAGCCAAGAATGCTACAAACTGAGGGAGTTTGAGGGCCCCTGGCCTGTAAAACTATCCTACACCTCATCTCTCTCAAGTCCATACCCTGTGCGACAAGGACAGAGCATGTCTCCACGTGAAGGTCCCTCGGACCGGGCTGGAGCTGGATTCCTAACTCACTCTACCAAGATTACTTTACCTCCAAGGGGAAAAAAATGGAACAGAAAACATTCACAGTCACTTTTTAAAAGGCAAGGAAACAATTCCCCACCACACACAGCATTTCCTCTCACTGTTCTCTTTCCTTCATGACCACAGGAAGCTCTTCTCCAGACAGCCCCAGGGGAGGATGGGAAAGCGTCAGCAGGGAACCAGGGAACCAGGAAACTGCTCCTCACTGACTGAGAAGCTGTGAGCAGGCAGTCCACACACCCTCCATCCCCTCAGCTCAACGTGATGCAGACCAGAACAGACAGCTCAGAAAACAAGGACCCACTGCCACTCTATTACTGTCGGGAACACAGCTTTTCTAAACATATTCTTTTCATCTAGCCTCTTACTTTTTGATAGAATAAAATTATATTTTTAAAAAACTTGTTTTGTGCCATATGTGATGGTTTGTAACTGTAATCCCAGCACTGAAGAAGCGGGATCGTGAGTTCAAGGCCGGGCTACAGACTGAGTTCAAGGCTGACCTGGTCTGCATACTGAGACCCTGTTTCAAAACACATAAACAAGAAAAGCTGTCTCTGCAAGATATTTATTATCTTCTTCAGTCTCAAATGTAAGAAGATGCATCTAAAAACTAGGACAGAAAGACCAGTGCAGACATCTGTGTAAACACATCACCATTTACCTCAGTTTTTGTGGGTTCTCCTTTGGTCTTTTCTTTGGACCCAGACGTTGGCATTTCCTTTGTATGTCCGTCGGGAATGTATATCAGAATACAGGGGGCTTCCTTGCAACTATATGGGCTAAAAATAAATTGAAGGGCCAAAAACTTTACTTGAATACATTAAAGAGCAAGTAAAACTGAGAGAAATTCAAAGCACAGAGTTCATGCTTTTCAAAGTATTAATAGTCCATTCTCATACAAATTAGATCAGAGGCTCTTTATAGTAGTTTAAGAACAATAAGCATCTGAATAAAAACCGGCAGCTCTGATCACAAACTTCCACTTCGTGAATGTTCCTAGGTCTGAAGCAGCTAAGCCCAAGGCCACAGGACCTTCCTACCTGCCACCAGAAACACACGATGCATGTTAACGTGTCCCCTTGACTTGAGATGCATCTACATACTACATCTCATTTGCCAGTAAGCAGAGAAATTCTGTAAAACGTATGTTTCTCAATTCTGACAGATACAGTAATTAGCAATAATGCAGTCCCTGAGGCTACTCATAAACAAAATATTTCTGCAAATTGTGTGGTAAAAGCTACAAAAAAAAGAGTGAAACAATCTGACAACAATAGGACTCTATCCCAACACGTTTACTGATGTAACTCCCTTCCAAAAAATCCATTCTGAGTACACAATTCAGTGGCTATATAAAAATGTGCAGCCATCACTACGCAACTTCAGATCATCTCCACGGTGTTGGGAAGAAACCTCCTGCCCTCGCCGCTGCCGGCAGCCCTCCTGGTCCCTGCTCACAGCGGGTCTGCTCTGCTGCCAGCAAGTCAGGACTCTGGACGTCCACGGAAATGGAATCATGGGACACGGTCCGTTGTGATCGGCTTCTTTCACTTTGATTCATGCTAACATGAATCAAATCAGTACTTCATTTGTTTTACAGATAAATATTTCATTATATGGATAAATTGTTTATGCATGCATCAGTTAATGAACATTTGGGTTGTTTCACCTTTTTGGCAACTATTTGTGTACAGGTTTTTTTGTTTTTTTTTTTTTGGTGGGTACCGGGGGTCGACCTCAGGGCCTCGCACGCCAGCAGGCGCCCGTGCAGCTGAGCGATATCACCGGCCCTTTTTTCATATGTGGGTACCAGGAGTCGAACTCAGGCCCTTGCGCTTGCCAGGCAGGCGCTTATGCCACTGAGCCATCTCACCGGCCCCGTGTACAGGTTTTTGCGTGACATGTTTTAACTATGCTTGGGTGCACGCACAGGAGTGGAACTGATGGTCAAACGGTCCCTCTGTCTCTACCTTTTGGAGGAACTGCCACACTGATTGCTAACGTGACTGCACCCTTCCCAACCTATCCGCCACAGGAGAGCACGAGCTTCCCTCCTGCTAGCCACCACGTGTCGTTGCCTGTATTTCAGCCAACCTGCAGTCTGGTCTGCCTTTCCTAAATAGCTAACGATGCTGAGCATCTTTTCATGACTATGGATATATGCTGTGATGAAATGTCTTTTAAAATCTTTTGCTCATTTTTAGTTGGGTTATTTTCACTCTCGAGTTGCAAAACTTCTTTCTTCTGGACATGAGTTCTTTTTTTTTTTTTTTTTTTTTTTTAATGTGGGTACCGGGAGTCAAACTCAGGACCTCACAGCCGCCAGGCAGGCGCGTACGCCGCTGTGCTACCTCGCCGGCCCTGGACACAAGTTCTTTCTCAAGAGACACGTACAATTATTTTCCCACCTTCTGTGAGTTGTAGCTCTTTCTCCACAACAGGGTCTTGCTATATTCCTCAGGCTGGCCTTCAACTCCTGGGCTCAGGAGATCCTCCTGCCTCCGCCCAGCAAGCAGCGAGGACTGCATGGTACACTGTTTCAAAGCTATCACTTTATAAGTCTGAACTATTAAATACAGAAAACCAGATCAAATGGAGTAGAAATCTGTCAGGTACAGCACTGTGGTGAAGGCTCAGCTTTTAAATTATTCCTCATGAGCCAGGCATGGTGGCACACTCCTGTGATCCCGGCACTCAGGAGGCTGAGGCAGGATAGCCCTGAGTTCAAAGCCAACCTGGACTACACAGTGAGTTCAAGGCCAGCCCGAACTGCATAGCAAGACCCTCAAAAAACAAACAAAAAACAAAACAAAAACAAAATTCTTCCTCCTAGGGGCTGGTGAGATGGCTCAGTGGTGTAAGTGCCTGCCTGGCATGCATGAGGGCCCGAGTTCGACTCCTGGAACCCATATACGAAAAAAGGGCCGGTGATATTGCTCAGCGGCACGGGTGCCCCCTGGCGCGCAAGGTCCTGAGGTTGATCCCCGGTACCCACAAAAAAAAAAAAAAAATCTTCCTCCTATTAAGCACTGCAAGTGTGTCCCTTTAGAGGGTCCACTGCGTTCACTCACCTAACAGGCTCATACGGCTGGTCACAGATGAAGAAGCCTCTTCTCTGGAGTTGGATAATGTCTCCTTTCTTCAAGTCCTTAAGGCAGGGATCCCCCAGCATCAGTTCTTCGCGCTACAAAGACGATATGAGACCAAAACACACTTTTTCCAATTTACAGAATTAAGACAAGTCTAAAATAAAACGCACAGTCTTGTCAGTAGCTGGAATAATCCCATTTTAAACAGATACATTAAAAAGTTTATGAATATGCACACACAGTGAAACAGTAAGTGTCAAAAGAAATGACAGGTGCGTTTATTGCTTTTGGGAGCAATAATGAGAACTGAACCCAGGGCCTTTGTGCATCTAGGACATGTGCTCTACCACTAAGCTGCACCGCCAGCCCTTTTTATTTTTTATTTTAAGGTAGGGTCTGCTAACTTGCTCAGTCTGACCTCAAACTTGTGAATCTCCTGCCTCAGCCTCCTGAGTAGCTGAGACTACAAGTGTGCATCACTGCATTTAGCCCAGTTATCACATTTAAAAAGTTAACATTTATAAACTGACTGGCTTCAGGGAACCTTTAAATAACCAGATCTTAGTCCTGTGAAAATAACTAGTCTTCCCACCATAAATACAAACTGCAATGGAAGAAACACCCAGGCTTAGCCAAGGGCAGTCTGGCCCAACGCCCAGGGCAGGGCTCTGGAGCCGGGGCCGGAGTACCTAGCTGTCTGTCCTCAAGCAGCCTGCTTAACTTCACTGTGTTTCTCTTTATTCCCTCACATCTGTTCATTTAAATGGAATCCTACAGAGCTTTTTTATTTTGCTTGAGAAGCCAAAATATTTCATATTAATTTTAAAAGTTCTAAAGAAAAGCTTATTTAACAGGCGAAAGGGAACATGGCTTTCAGCAGATTACCTTGCTGTTCTTGTTGACGTACTGCTTGAAGTCCTCGTCCTTCCCTAGCACCGGCTTTGTGATCAAGTGCTCGTAAGTGACACAGATTGTTGGGGTAGGAAGAGCCTGTGCGGTCTCCGCAAGCCAAGTAATCTTAGTGGTTTTCTTATAGTCTTTGTTCTCCAAATTCAATTTTCCATCAAGAGATACAATTTTTCCATCTGCATTTCTAGGTATAAGATTGAAAAGTATTCAAAGAAAGAAACCATACTTGTTATAAATGGGTTATTAGAAAATAAACTATTATTTTATTTCATAATAAATGCAAGAGTTTTCTTTGAAAAAATTCAAATCGAACATATATTTGAGTTTCTAATATGTGAAACATATCCATTCACAGATAAAATATAGTACCTGCTACCAAGACACTAACCACTGGCCAACAGATCCACAGACATCTCTGATGGAGAGCTTGGACATATTATTGAATTTAAGTCAGCTATATTAAGTAGCATAAAATCAGAAATACAAACTTGCAATCATGCACTGACTGCACAATTAACATTAGTTTACATAAAGCGTAAATGTACTATGCTCCATTTACATAATCTAAAAATCAAATTAATATATGTATGCTACAATAGCTAGGAAGTAAAATTCATCATTAACATTAACCAATTTTAAAGCAACTCTTACTATAAGGATTAAGTTACAAATAAATCTTGTCCAAAAGATCTCCCCACCAGGCAACTATGTAACGATGATAAAAAGAGACCCTAAAGCTTAAGTTATTTTTTATATCTAGATAAAGTAATTTTCAATGTCATAAGTAAAAGATATCCTGATAGCCTATGAGTACGCTGGAACATATATTTCACAGCATTTAATTTGTACGTAGAATTTCTATGACTGGGCAACTAGTCAGTAACGTGATGTAATGAATTAGGTAAATTAGTGTCTGAATTAGGTAACGTTTAGTTAAGTAAATAAAGAAGCTTCCCTCCCCTCCCTGCTCATTCGAGAGCAAGCAGAGGAGCTCTTACTTGTGTATGTCAGAGATGCTGATGTTGCCCCAGTTGATAAAGGTCACCGTCTCGCCCTCCGCGAGCGTCTGTGCGTCGGCCCCTTCGATGAGAACCCGGGAGTTGTACCACACAGGCTTCAGGCCCACCTCGGGGTTCTGAGGCACAGGAGGGGGCGTCACTGAGCACAGCGGCAAACCGTTCACCGCTCCCTCGTTCATCTCGCCCCCAGCTAAACAGAGCGTCTGTGCTACTACACAGGAGTGCACTGCTACGGGAGGAGGAGCAGGCTTTACTTTCCTGCCATCTACTTATTTTAACACACCTGTGCCCCCAAATTGTGTTAGGGGTCAAACCTCTAAAACAGATTAAAAAAAGTAAAAATAAAATTCAGGTGAAGTCATGCATACACAATGATAAGAGATCACAATTTAGGATGCTGACAGCTCTCCACTATGTGTATTATCCTATGCGAGTTAGTCTACGAATCTAACACAGAGGTGAGTTAGTCTAATTTTTGCTTTACATCTGTCAAGCCAGTAGTTGTGACTACCCAAGGCAATAATCATGTCGTAACTAAAAGGTACTCCGTCTGTATTTGAGATGTGTGATCAGAATTTAAATGGACAGATTCCACTGTTACTTCAAAGACAATCGCCGCAACAGAGCAGAGGGGCTGCTGAGTGCACTGCAGCCGACTCTACAGTCACGCTGTGATTCAGTACAAGCAGGTCTAACGTTCTGCTTTAAAGACAGAGACGTGAGGGCCGCGGAACAGGTTTAAAAGGTCAAGTTAAACAGAATGCATCTCAGATTCCACATGAAGACGGGAGTATAGCACCTCAGCTCTCACAATGACTCTAGGAAGAGCTAAGGTCTTTTTACACACTACTATGCTATCTGCAGAACAGAAAGAAAGCGCCGAGCATAACAATTCTTCTATGTGACGTGCTATGTGCTATTAGGATAAATTTCTTCAGCATGAAATCCACAAAAACATTTGCTTCAATTGGTACCAAATCTTGACAAGCAATGCTGAATAAAAATTATTCCCAATAATGCTACCGCTATGAAAGCACAGTTTTTGTTTTTATTATCTGGCTCCTTCTTTCAACAGAGACAAAAACAATGGTGAGACCTTTGGGTGTCTGGCCACCTCCTTCATCTCCTCCTGTGCCTCAGGGATGTTCACCGGGATCACTTCCTTCTTTAGCAGCGCCACGTACCTCGGGGCCACGGGATCGATGACCTGCAACAAACACGGCCGAGTCACAGCAGAGACTGCAAACCACACGTACAAGGGACAGCACAGCATGGGCAACTGGCTTTCTTTGTTACTGCATTTACTAATTTTTTGGTTCATCTGACACTGCTTCAGTAATATTTAATTGTCAAGTAGACAAAAGAAAAATAATCATAAGCCAAGATGACATGAAGGATTTAGAGTTCTTTCCTGAGAATAACTCTTGGCGAATGAAAAGAAACCAATTAGAAATATTCTGAAAATAATCCTTAAATCTGGTATCTGAGGTAGAGAACCCTGTGGGCTCTATATTAATCCTTAAAAAGTAAATGAGATGTTCAATTATGTATTGTTGGAGAACTCCATTTTAAGAGAATCCAGATATCTGTATTTCAGTATCATTTTCCATAACCAGTGTCAGGCAACACACTGCCATCAAAAGCAGAATGGCATTAGTCACTATAATAAGGCAATTCTCTAGATTAAAAGTATATCACATACAGGTTGGGCATCCCTGAACCAAAAATCCAAAATCGGAAACACTTCTAGTCCCAAACATTTTGGATAAAGGACACTATGAATTAATATACAGGAAACAGTGTGTTCCCAGCGCCTAGCAAGGGCCTAGTACATAAGGCAATCAATTAAGTATTCCCAGACATGTTCCGCGCTCACGCTATTATCTATTCTACCTCCTAAACAGTAGGGGGAGCCCTTCGCCCACCTCACTATTAAAACTACTCATGATGACCTATCATGATAGTAGTGTTTAGATACTATATAAAGCATTGGGGTAAAAAATACAGATAAAAGGGAATGTAGAGTCAAATAGCTAAATAGAGTAACAGTTATTTTTCCCATTTAGAAGGATGTAGAAGGACATTGTTTGGTTTCCGCGGTGTTGTGGAACCTATGAACGCCCCCAGACAGGAAGCCATCCTCAGGAGGTCATTCATGCAAGGTCTGAAATTCCAAACACCACCCAGCTCCTCTAAATTCACTGGTTAACTCTTCCCTTGAGGCCTAAAGGTCATTCTTCCTAGCTCAGGGGCCCCTTTCAGATTTAATCTGTGACCACGGTACTCAATTTAGTGTTAGGCCGGTAGGAGAAAATGTCTTCAAAGAAACTGAAGACAACCCTATCTGAGGACCTTAATTCAGTGTCCTTAGCTGACGAAGAGCTGAAGCCTGTTTTGCACAGGGGACAAATCACCAGGCCACTGTCAGCACAGAACTGGGGCTCTGAGGCTGAGGCGCAGCTCAGTGGCAGAGCACCTGTACTTGGCCAAACCCTGTGCAATCCACAGCACCGTAGGAAGCAAAGAATTAAGAAAACAAAGTAGAACAGAACAGAATGATGATTCTAACGGTCTGAAATAAAGCCTGGAAATCTATTTTTAACAAGCATTCCACAGGATGGTTAGGGTCAGGCAAGTCGGGAAACCTCGAACTAAAAAACTTAATTGCTTTTCAGCTCCAATATTATAATTATTAAAGACTCTGGGGCCGGTGAGATGGCTCAGCGGCGTAAGCGCCTGCCCGGCAAGCGCGAGGGCCCGAGTTCGACTCCCGGAACCCACATACGAAAAAGGGGCCGGTGATATCGCTCAGCGGCACGGGCGCCTGCTGGCGCGCGAGGTCCTGAGGTCGACCCCCCGGTACCCACAAAAAAAAAAAAAAAAAAAAAAGACTCTGGAGCAGCGGTCTTCAAATTATTTCCCAGAGTCCGAAAAGTTGCCGAGAGGCACTGTGGCAGATATTCAGGCAGACATCCATGCGGGGGACGGGCAGGAAAGGGACTGAAGAGCGCACAGCTCCAGACTGCAACTTGCTCCAGCCACACCCAATTCCTTTCTTTTTTGGGGGGTTTACTATACACACACGCACACACATATAATTAGTACAGTACGGTACAGTACAGTGTAGTGTAGTAGAAGAGAATATTGTTTTCACTGGCGGACTCCGTATTTCCTCCTTGGGGGTCATAGGGACAGTCAGTGCATACTTTACCGGCTAGGGTCAGATGCAAGGGAAATGGGATGAGTGCTATGGAAAACTGCTATCTCACTACTAAAATACTAACATAAAGTTTAGAAATCAAAGCAGTAAATGAAGGTTGACAGAACTAGTAGCTCTGAATAAATACCTTAAAGTTATGACTTTTCTGCCTTGACTGGAAAGTTTAACACATGAGTAAAACCAAGAAGAAAATTAGCAATGTGAATGCAAAGCCAGCCTTTGAAATGCCTCCTACTGAGACAGCAAAGTGCAAGTGTCTTTTTAAAGTGGATCTAGGGCCGGTGAGATGGCTCAGCAGCGTAAGCGCCTGCCTGGCAAGCGTGAGGGCCTGAGTTCGACTCCCGGAACCCACATACAAAAAAAAAAAAAAAAAAAAAAAGGGCCAGTGGTATCGCTCAGCGGCACGGGCGCCTGCTGGTGCACAAGTTCCTGAGTTCGACCCCTGGTACCCACAAAAAAAAAAAAAAGTCTTAAGAGGCTCGTAAACATGAAGTGGATCTGCATGATGGCACGCGTGCCCTCACACAGAAATACTACAGTTCCCTGCCAAGACGCAGAGTCAAGCCAAGAAAACAAGTACACGATCGGGATGACTTTGCCTCACCACCAACGCAAATGTCAGCCGTTCCTGTTTTGAAGATGGCGTTAAGGACGGGATATCCTGACTCCAACATACACAAAGCAGACTGAAAAGACTCCTCTACGTCCACTCCTCCCACGTCACCTCTAAGAAGACTGAAGGGTCTGGTTTGTTCAAAGGCATAAGCCCTGAGGGATGAGCAGACAAACCCAGGAGGTCCATGCGACAAACTCTGGAGGCTGAGAAGCACCAGGCACTTCCCGCTGCACACAGCCAGGCAACGCCTGTCCCGCACCTACACTCAGCCATGCGCCAGGTGGGAAGGGCCTGCACTGAGGTCCTGGGGAGCAAGCGAAGGCACAATGGATAGGAAGAGCCTTCAGGTCTCCCCTCTGCCTTACTGCAGGAGGCGACCACAGCAAACTCCTCTGGAAGCACTGCTTGCACCAAAAGAGACGGAAGTTACTGACATGGAGGCTTCCCAGCTGGCCTACCCGGTCACCCTGCAGGGAAGCTCAGCTGTTGCTCTCAGGCCTTCTGATCAACCCCTGCAGCCTACAGTATTACGTCTGGGCAGAGAACCAAAGTTAACCAGCATCCGAGAACTGCCTTAGTATGAAAGAGAGAAACCAAAACAAACAACCTGGAGGAAAGAGACTCTATAGGAAAAAGAAATTTGTTTTTGGCAACGCTAGGAATAGAAAACAGGGGTACTCTACCACAGTTATATCCCCAGCCCTTTAAAAAAAATTTTTGTTTTTAATTTGAGGAGAGTCTCACTAAGTGTTCCAAACTGGTCTCAAACTTGCGATCTTCCTTCCTCAGACTCCCAGGTAGCTGGGATTACAGGTGTGCGCCACCACAGCCAGCACAAACTTAGTATTAATACAATAACCCTGGAGCACCAATAGGAAGTGTTTTTAAAATTCAGAGAACAGACATCTTAGAAATACGGCAGCATGAATGAAAATTTCAAGAGGGTAGGCAAATAAAGTTGAGTAGATCTACCAGAAAATAGAGCCAAAACACAAATTAGAAAGAAAGAAACATTAGAGGCCCATCCAGAACTCCAGACGAGCTCCCAAGAGAAGCAGGCGAGCACAGCAGAGCGCAGGGTGCACTGTGGGGTCTGATCTCCAGCTCAGAAAAGAAGGAAAGGGTAAGCAAAGGAAGGGAACAGAAAATCCCAGAAAGCTTCCCAGAGTGGAAGGAGCGCATGTCCCAGCTGGGGCCACGGTCCTGGGGGATATGGAGGGAAGACAACCCCGGCAAAGCTCATCATGAAATGGCAAAGTGAAGAGCCAGAGCCAGCCACAGGGTGGTGCCCAGGCACCCAGCACTACGGAAGGCCAAAGGAGCAGGACTGGAAGTTCAGACCCCACTGGGCAACTTGGTGAGACCCTGTCTCAAAACAAAACATTTAAAAAGGGCCCCGGGGAGGTAGCTCAGCGGCACAGCATACCTACCATGAAAACCAGGTCATATACAAGCTCTCCCAAATCTTCACGCCATACTCCCCTTCTCAGGGAGTTTCTGGGGATACAGTACAGCAAACCAAAAGGGTGATAAACAAGAAGGCAAGGCCGGGGATGGTGGCAGGCACCTGCAGTCCCAGCTACTCAGGAAGCTGAGGCCGCAGAATTGCTAAAGCACAGGAATTGAGACCAGCCTGGGCAACACAGTGAACCCTGGCCTCAAGCAAATCAAAAAGAACAAGAAAGGGCTGGTGAGACAGCTCAGCGGCATAAGCACCTGCCTGGCAAGCGCGAGGTCCTGAGTTCGACTCCTGGTACCCACATAAAAAAAAAAAGAACAAGAAAGAGCCAAAAAGTAGGCAAAGCAAACGCTGGACAAAAGCAAAGGGAATTCCTGGGAGATGAAGAGAGCGCTGGGTGGACAGCTGAGCCTCAGAAGCCACCAGGCCACTAATCTAGACCCACGAGCAGTGCAAAAGGCTGTGGCAGAGATGAGCCAAGATGCAACTGCAAGAACATCAGAGGCGTAAGAAATTCTTGCTGGGAAAGTAAGTCAACTCCTGGACTTTGAGAAAAAATTAGGAAAGTAAGCAAATGAGAGAGGAAAACTAAATCAACTATACAGAAAGCAAAAGGTGATGAGAAAAAGTGAACACCTAAATCCTCAACAATCACGGAATGACAGCAGAGAACACTGAAGACTGATGCTGAACAGCAACTCGCGTTTCAGTTAGTGGTGTGGGCAGTGAACGCCAAAATAACCATCCCCAAAAGAACTGAAAGCAGTTTCTCTAGGGAGAGAACACGGAAGGAGAGGAGACAGGAGCGTGTGTTCCTCTTCCACTGAACCTACAGAATTATCTGAAGTGAAATAATTTCATATACTTAAATTAAATGTACATCTATAACTTAAAAACTTTCTGTATACTTCAGATTGCTGTCAATCTATATATAATGTGTGAAAGTATAAACCTTTAAAAATACATTGAGAGGCACATCGAAGTTAACTTTGCCTGTTAATTCTACTCATGTATTATTAGTAACTGCAGCAACAGAAAGAACCAATTAATAATTCCATTAGGTATCAAAATGACTAGGCACAAAAAATAAATAAAATTTGAGACACATGCGAGACAAGCAACTACTTCTTGAGGCAAGACATCAGCACATTCAGGCAGCAGTCCCAACACAGGGTTCACAGAATGCAATCACAGAGCTGAGTTTACAACACGGCACTAGGATGATCTGCCTTATTATAGTGTCCACGCATCTGCTTCCAATTAAGAAGCAGCAATGTCAATATGCAGTATTCCTCATTGGATTTTCAGTTAAGAAAACGATCTGTTTATTAAAAAAAAAAGCTGGACTCGGAAAGACAGGAATCATGGTTAATGAACCTTCAGTGCAGCTCAGTGAAATACGCAATTTTAAAACCCCATGTCCTTGCAGCACACAGGGATGGCAGAATAAAGCTAAATGAGTCTTTCCTTTGCCACCAAGACCAGAGGACACATTTCATAAAACTAGGAATAATGCATTTTCAACGTGTTTGCATTAACACAGGTTTTATATAAATGTGATTGTGTTTCAAAGCTTAAAACATCTCAGACTGTGTGTAATATGCTTAAAGCTAAGGCAAATAAAAGCATTAAGTAATACCTTCTTACAGAGAGCTCGCAGCTTGAAAGCAGAAAAATGAAATGCAGAGTGTTCATAAAAAATTTAAGAAAAAAGCTATTACCGCTTCCCAAGTCCAAGTTGGTTTGTTTCAATTCGGTTACTTGTTGGGGTAGTTAGTAGGCTTAATGCCTCTGTACAGTATTTATAAAAGGAAAACATTCCATTTTCCTGAAAATCTACAAAACGATACCATTATTCACACATTTCTCTACTACAGTATAAGCACACTGATTTCTATATGTATATCATCCAAGACTCAGAGATGAGAAGAGAGGACTGAGAGACACATACCTTCTTGTTAAATGCCCAGATTTTGTCCCATTCCATGTTCACAACTGAACGTGAGGAGCCCTTGAGAAACAACAGTAAAATTATTTTAAGGACAGGAAGTATGCAGTAGAATTTTAGCATGCTTAGAAAAAAAAAAAAAGGGCCGGTGATTTAGCTTAGTGGCACAGTGCCTGCCTGGCAAGTGTGAGGTCCTGAGTTCAATTCCCGGTACCAAAAGAAAAAAAAAAAGAGACTCAGTAAATACCGCGAATTTACTTCCACGGAGATTTGAACCTCAGCGTGTGTACCCGTCACAGTGCACTGTCACAGCTCAGGCTACAGACTGGTCAGTCAGCTGCCAGATACTTCACGGGTAAAATGCTGGTACTGCCTTCATCCATTCCTGGCTTAGGAGCTTGGGACACTCCCAACCACCCACAAGGACAAATAGTGCTAACTTTACTCCCTTAAAAGGCAATTCTTGGGCCGGTAAGATGGCTCAGCGGCTTAAGCGCCTGCCTGGCAAGCGCGAGGGCCTGAGTTCGACTCCCGGATCCCACATACGAAAAAGGGGCTGGTGATGTCGCTCAGTGGCACGGGCGCCTACTGGCACGCGAGGTCCTGAGGTCGACCCCCCGGTACCCACAAAAAAAAAAAAAAAAAAAAAAAAGCAATTCTTCCCTTGTATGGTAAAGTACAAGCAAGGAACACAAAGAACAGACACAGTAATAACTGAGGGGATATTAATGGATCCTGAAAATACAGAGTGAGCGCTGGAAAGCAGCCAGCTCACCTGAGCAGCAATGAATTGCTTCAGTCCCTCCACTGTCATCCCTCTTCGCAGCACACCACGCACCGTGGGGAACCTTGGGTCGTCCCTGGGAAACACAGACATGTGTAAGCATCAAGGAATTTTCTAACACGGTTAGATGTAGAGAGCAAAAGGTATTTGGTAACAACAAATTATATGCGGCTCATTAAATATTTGGACAAAGAGCTCAAATACAAATTGAAGGTATTTCAGTGAGCCCAAGCTCATGGAAAAGAAAGTTGCCTTCTAGGCAAATACTGCAACAACAAATGCATTTCGGGAGTAGTACAAGTGCATTTTAAAAAGATACAGGGGCCGGTGAGATGGCTCAGCGGTGTAAGCGCCTGCCTTGCAAGCGCGAAGGCCCGAGTTCGACTCCCGGATCCCACATACGAAAAAGGGGCCGGTGATATCGCTCAGCGGCACGGGCGCCTGCTGGTGCACGAGGTCCTGAGGTCGACCCCCCGGTACCCACAAAAAAAAAAAAAAAAAAAAAAAAGATACAATGATTGTATTTTTCTATATGGAAAACCCATGCATTAGTACATTTTTATTTTATTGTATTTAACACACATTCAAGGTCTCTATTCATTTTTTGGGGGGTACCGGGAATTGAACTCAGGACCTCGCGCACCACACAGGCACCCGTGCCGCTGAGCAATATCACTGGCCCTTTTTTCGTATGTGGGTACCAGGAGTCAAACTCAGGACCTCGCGCTTGCCAGGCAGATGCTTATGCCGCTGAGCTATCTCACCGGCCCCAAGGTCTCTATTCTAATATGACCATGAGAATCTGGCAAGAGATGTGTGAACACAAGTCCAAAGACATACAGATTATTAATATTCTGTAGAGACACCTCTTATGAGACACATGATAGGCTTGCTTTTTATCAAATTCAGCTCCATAGTAAAACAGTATCAAATATGTATTTTATAACATATTTGCTGGTCACTATTTTGTTGATACCAGTATGAACGAATAAATTCTTGTTAAGGTTAAAACAACAGTTCTCAGACTTATGAGTGTGATAATCCATGGGAGCGGGCCTTGTTCACAGAACGCATGGCTAAAATCATCTTTGTTTTTGCACTCATCTCTCTCAGGAAAGCCCCACACGGTACTTATGTCTACAAAAACCTACCATCCCCATCCAGGTGCCAAGTCCTCTGGACAAGAGCTCCACAGACAAGGTGGCCCCTTGACAGAGGGCAGAGGACCTTTCCTCCCCACCTCTACTCGCGAGGGTTCTGCCTCCCTGGGTCCCACTCAAAGAGCTGGCAATACAGCAGCATGGGGAGTGGTCACCAGACCAGCAGGACCAGAGCCCTCACCTTTTGCACAAGCTGCACGCCAGGCGCCTGGGACCACTGAGGGACAGCATGAGTACAAGGTAGGGCTGCGTGAAGGAGCCCAGGCCTCCCCACTGCCCGCCTCCACTCACCCCTCCCAGGATAACGCAGTTAAGAAACCCCCAGTGTCCCTTCTTTACTTCTCTGTCAATCCTAGGTAAAATGACACCTACCAGCCATCTACCAGCCCTTCACTGACAAACCATGTAAGTTTTCTCTTGGACAGCACTGTGTTGTTGAGATTTAGCCGACTATATTCCCAGATGTATGGCTTTCTTATGCCTAAAGCTTCAATAATCCAGTAAAACTGCTCATCTCGGTCATGGTACTCCGTGGTCCTCAGGGCATGAGTAACACCTTCGATGCTGTCAACTATGGGGCAGGCAAAATCATACGTTGGATAAACACTGGAAAAAAAAGAATGTTTTTGAAAATCAGCATGAAACAGCTAAGCTTCTCAGATTAAGTAGTCATAGGCAGCAATTTTTATCTAAAACATAACTCTTTTTAAGGTAGGAGTGCCTCAGAAGACAGCAGGCTTTAACAGTCAGGCGTGGTGGCTCAGGCCTGCAATCCCAGCACTCAGGAGGATGAGGCAGGAGGATTGCAAGCAGAGGCCAGACTGTGCTACACAGTGAGTTAAAGACCAGCCTGGACTACATAGTGAGACCTGTTTCAAACAAACAAACAAAACAACAGGTCTTATAACTCATAATACTCAAAATCTATCAAAATACTACTGGGTTTTGAAAAGTCAGCGGCCCACTCAATAATCAAACAAAAAACCAAAATTTGTGATTTAATACACAATTGTGTATTGGCTCGGCAAATTCTGTAATGTCTATAATGGCCAACATTTATCATGGTAGGAAGCAACAAACAATATACAGGAAAATTTTGAGGGGCTTTAGCCACTGTTAAGCCTTGTAGCAAACCCTAAGGGTCTTGAAAGGGTTGTAGTTAAGTGCACTCAAGAGTGTTAGTCGGGGGGGCCGGTGAGATGGCTCAGCGGCGTAAGCGCCTGTCTTGCAAGCGCGAGGGCCCGAGTTCGACTCCCGGATCCCACATACGAAAAAGGGGCCGGTGATATCGCTCAGCGGCACGGGTGCCTGTTGGCGCGCGAGGTCCTGAGGTCGACCCCCCGGTACCCACAAAAAAAAAAAAAAGAGTGTTAAGTCGGGCAGGGTAGTGCACGCCACTTGGGAGATTGAGGCAGGAAGACTGAAAGTTCAACCCCAGCTGATGCAACTTAGTGAGACCCTATTTTACAATTTAATGCGGTGGGGTGGGCATTTGCTCAGTGCTAGAGCACCTGCCTCACATGCAGAAGGCCATGGGTTTAATCCCCAGTACTACCAAACAGAATCAAGCGCTTAGCCAGGCTCAGTGGCACATGCCTATCATCCCAGCTACTTCAGAGGCTGAGGCAGGAGCGTCGCAGTATGAGACCAGCTGGGCAACAGCAAGACCAAGTCCCAAACAGAGAAAAAAAAGAGCAGAGTGTTTTGCAAGTTAAAAAAAGACCAAAAATTATGAATTCATTAAAATCCCATTTACAATGGAATAGTCTTAAAAACAACTTCTGCTTAAAATAAGGTTACATATATGCAGTATCAATTTGCCATTTTATAAATATTATATTACTGCATCATGTCTTCTAATTTTTAAAATAAGACCTAAACTATTACTGCATTATGATTTGCAGTCACTTGACACCAAAAATGCATATCCAAAAATCTCTTCCCAAAAGCATTCAAAGCATCTGTTTATTCAAATAAGGGGCAATCACCATGAGTAAAAGGACAGATATATATACATACAAACCATATGTGTACACATCTGTCATATATGGGGACACCTATCTGCACCCCCAAGTTTAAAGAAAGGTCCATGAGCCAGCCAGGCTATCATTTGAGGGAAATTCACCCATCAATTACTTCAGAAATTATAATTTGGCACTTGTATGTGTAGACTTCCTTCTTTAAAGTATTGAAAAAATATATTTCTATAGTTTACTACATCAAATAAGGATTTGGGGCAGAGTGGAATCTACTTAAAGAAAAAAAATCTAGCATGTGCAAAAGCCTTGGGTTTAACTCATCCCAAAACAAGAACAAAAAACACAAGCTCTATTAACTTGAAAACCTTATCAAAACTTGAAAAAATACATGCTACTTCCTTATATTAGTCACACTTCTGCAATTTTATACTATGACTTATAGAAGTCAACTTATACCCAGCAAAGTGTGCCTATCACAGGACGAGAAGTGCTTCCATCTACGCACCTGACCTTAGCCGGGAGGCCAAGAAGCTACATTCTTCATCTATATGCACACCCCACAGGGTCCCAAGTCAGTAAGTGAAAAGCACATTAGGCAGGAGCAAGGATGTTTATACATAGAAACGGTCTACGAGATAACCTACTAGTGACCTAGAATAGAAACAACCATTGTCATAAGCAGCGAGTGAACAAAGCCCGGAGGAAAGGCCACCAGGCCAGGTAACATGAGGACGGACAGGGCACCGGGGTCTGACGCTTCTACATGTGCTCCGTGTATATGGGGAACCAAGCAAAAACACAGAAGGGGCTGGCGGGTGAAAAGAAACACTTACTTGTATCTATTCCCGGTTCTTGGGTGCGGCTGAATTTTGCATCGATAAAGGGTGGGGTCCCTCATACACCCATTGTTACTACTCATGTCAATTTTTGCTCTCAAACAACAGGACTGACCAAACTGGCTCCCTTTTTTCATTTCTTCCCACATTTGTAGATTCTTCTCAACAGCTATAAAAGGACAGTTACACGACAACTTATCTAAGGCATTACTGGTGTGAATTAAAATTATTTTAGCAGTCTTACAATTTGATCCAAGTTTTCCTATTGCACTGTAAACACACTCCACAGTTTTAAAAACTACAGTGATTCCAGTCTCCGACACCAAAAGCAAATGCAGCATTTCCTTATGGACGATGCCTGACAGCATGTCTGGGGACACCTCCCGGCATGCTCCGGAGGAGAGGAGGCCACATGTGCTGCTGGCACGGCGCCCGCTCAGGGTGAGAACACACAGCCCTGGAGATCCTTCCCGGCTGGGCTTCCCCTCCCACACTCAGCAGGGCCTTCAGAGCAGACTCGTTCTCCTCCTCTGCTGCCTCACGCCCCGGGGACAGAGTGTCTGGCCTGGCCCTTGGAGCCCACAGGCGTTGGCGCTGCAGCCCGTGCCCGTCTGAAGAACACGGCTCGGGCTGAGAGCCTGAGCCCGTGGGCTCCCTGAAGGTCTCCTTGTCCTCCCAGGGAGAAGCAGGAAACTCGTGGATCGAAGGAAATGAGAGCTGACAGAAAACAGCAATACAGGAAAGAAAAAAGTACTCTTCTCTCCCCAGTGACTGTGGTCCGACCACATCAGAACCCTGAAGCCTGGCATGTAAGAAGGAAGAACTGTTAGCAACACTTTTCTATGGACTACTGAAGATACAATAGCATTTTACCTGCACTCAAAGAATCGAGCGCATCTGAGAGTCCACTCGTTAACTATCTTTGACAGTCCCGATTTAAATAATACTAATACTACTAATACGGTGTGGAAGTTCTGACAGGAGAATGACAAGAGTGAAGAGCCCCGTTCAAAAGCCCAGGAGTTAAGTCATGAGTAAGGAAGGCTGCTTTTAGTCACGTGACAGTTCAGCGATTCAGAGTAATGCTGAGATTGGACATCACATCCACACGTTCCCACAAACTTAGAGGACTGGGCGCTAGCGGCATTAAACACCACACATTTTAATGGCCGGTGTGACGGTGCACACCTCTAATCCCAGCACTCAGGCTGAGGCAAGAGGATCACCATGAGTTCAAGGCCAGCCTGGACTACTTACCTGTCTCAAAAAAAAAAAAACAAAAAACAAATGCTAAATATTTAAAATTAAAAGAACTACAAATGTCTCAGAAGGGATTCTTCGAATGAAATAAATGCATGCAAAAGACTAAGGAGGAAACTAAGTGCAAGGACACTTCATATGCAACTGTGATGTTAAAAAACAGTAAGAATGTAAAGATGAGTGAAAGCCGGGTGTGGTGGCACACACCTGTAATTGCAGCACTTGGAAGGCTGAGGCAGGAGGATTGCCATGAGTTGAGGCCAGCCAGGGCTACAAAGTGAGTTCAAGGCCAGCCTGAATTGCATAGCAAAACCCCGTCTCAAAAAGACAAAACAAAATAAAACAAGAAAAAAGATTTCTAAGGGACGAATTAACATATGAATCAATCTCAAATCAGCATCTCTCATAAAAAAGAAATCATGTACCCCAAAGAAGCACAACACAAGAATGTGAGTTAAGATATGCAATACTAAATGTGCCTTACAGTTATTTCTATGTCTGGATTCCACCCTCTGTTCACGTTCTGCTTTCATCTGTTCCGCGGGAGTATCGTCCACATAAGCCTTCCCTTCTTTAATTAGTTTCTCTGCATATTTCATGATAGTTTCAAAATGATCTGAGGTGTAAGTAAACTGATCTGGTTTGATATGCAACATTGCGACATCTTCCAAGATAACCTGCAATGAGAAATTACAACAACATCAGTGCATCTTTTGTATTTTCTTACGTGTTTTAATCCTTGGTACTGGGTTTTCAACAAATGTAATAAAACACTATTAATCTTAAACAGCCTGAAAATGGCTGTAGAAGTTGTGTGATATAAGGTCAGAAAAGAAAAGGCTATTTATGATATTAGGTTCCAATTTCCAGCTGAGAGAGCTGATCCCATAACGGAGCTTTCCATTTGCTCTGGAAAGGCTGGTGACTGGCAGTCGGACTGACAATCATTTACCCTCTTTAAACGCATCACAGTGCCTCAGAATAAACAGGATAGAAAAGGAAAAAATCAGTTTCCAGTACTGATTTAGTGTTTGTTTCATTCATAAACTTAAACTATATAACAAAAAGGAAACCTGCCTCCAGTGAGACTGTTACTTGTAAGAAAAGTGTTCAGGTAAATTTTACAATAATTAGAGAAGAGAAAAATACTTCTCTTGTTATGTGAGTTCTGTATTTCCTGTCTGAGGTCACAGATATGGAATACGCAGGTGAGGTGAGAGGAGCAGCCACGAAACAAAATTGATCTTCATACCGTGAAGGCACCAGATCACCCTCTAATTTTAATAAGTAACTTTTCTGGCAAAATGTCATCACTACACTTTTAATTACCTTCTCAAAATCTTCCTTTTCTTTCTCAGGATTTGTGTCATCAAATCTCATGATCAGTTTCCCTTTAAAGTTAACCTGGTAGTGCTGGTTCAGGAGAGCAGCTTTTGCATGCCCAATGTGTAAGTAACTAAAACAAAAACATTCCACAGAGAGACTCATTAACATGTTTCAACTAAATACTTAGATCTCACCTTTTTGAGGAGATGAGAACTAAACCCAGCTTCTAATTGGTACTCCAGTTGAATTATAAAAAAAATCTGACTCTGACAGAGACAAAAAGGTACAACATTTATAAAATAATCATGAGAAACTACTTCATACACAAACTCTCACAAAGGCACGAAGCGTTTATATACATCACAACCTTAAGAAGTCTTTCTTTTTTGTAAGAGGAACAGTCACTCACTAGGGGAAAACTTTTCACAACGCTCCCTGATAGCTTATCTTTCCTAAGACCTGATGCTACCAGGTCCAGACACTTCCTTGGCTCCCACTCGAGACCAGCACTGCTGAGACGGCCACTGTCACTGTGATGGCTAAGTCAGGGAATACATGAGAAGCCAAAGCCAAAGAAAAGCAGTATTACTCCTCTAAGCTTCAGTTTTCTCAAATGCCAATAAAAAGGTCTTAACAAAATTATTTCAAAGGTCTCATCCAGCATCAACACTCCACAAATCAGGATCTACGAAAACAGCGCTCTGTTCCCTTGAGAATGAGGTGATTTTGAGGGGCATGGATGAAGATTTCCTCAAAATATTCCTCTGTCAAAGCAGTGGGCAAAAAGCAACATCCCACACCCCTATTGTTGAAAATACACTTGACTGGGCAAAAACCAAGGCATGGATCAAAACTTAAAAAAAAACAAAAAACAAAAAACAAAAAACAAACATCTCCAGCCTTAGCCGGGTGTGGTGGCACATGCCTGTGGAGGCTGAGGCAGGAGGATGGGTAAGTTCAAGGCCAGCCTGGGCTACAAAGTGAGTTCAAGTCCAGCCTGAACTGCATCGCGAAACCTTGTCTCAAAAAGATACACAAAAAAAGTCTTTAAGGTGTGAACCATTTAAGTAACTAGCTCTCACCAATTTTTATTACTCTCAGTCGCTAACGGCAGGAGTTACACTGCATAAGACAGCCACCCAGGTGCTCGTGGTGGTGCATGACTATAATCCAGGTACTTGAGCAGCACAGGCAGGAGGATGGGGATTAGAGACCAGTCTGGGAAATGTAGTGAGACTGGCTCAATCATAAAAAATAACAAGAGCTGGGACAAAGCTCAGTGCTCAAACAAGACAGTTACCCAGTTTGATGGCACATCTCAGTTGATACCAATATGAAAGGAAAATCAGAACATCCTTAAAATCAATCAATATTAGAAATCCACGTCATTCCAGATAAATGATTTATTTCAAGAAGGGTTTATATGAACCAGCTAATGCAGACAAGTACAATGTAATGCAGTTAGGGTTATTCAAAACTTCTTGCATAAAACAAAGAACTGTACATGCTATCCTAAAGGAGATCTTCAAACAGAAAAAAGACATCAGGGAAAAGCTAAAGAAATCCCCCAAAACATGAAATTTTGTTCAGAATAATGTATGGAGCTGGGCATGGTGGCTTGGACTGGTAACTCTAGAGCCTGGGAGGCTCACGCAAGAAGTCTGAGCCCCGCCTGGGCTAGGCAGCAAGACCCTACCTAAAAACAAAACCAACCAACAAAAATACATCAACACTGGCTCATTAATTATGACAAATACACCATATTAGTAAGAGAAAATACTGTGCACACCTTATATAGGCAATTTCTGTACTATTTCTGAAACTTTCTGTAAATCTGAACTATTCTAAAATTATATGCTGGGCCAGTGAGATGGCTTAGCAGTGTAAGCGCCTGCCTGGCAAGCATGAGGTCCTGACTTTGACTCCCAGTACCCACATAAAAAAATAAAAAATAAAATTAAAATAAAATTAAATGTTTATTTTAAATAAAATAAAAGGCTATGAGTTCTCAGAAAGAAAAAGAAATACTATGTAGAGTTTTCACTGAACATGTCGCAATCAATAACAACTATGCCCGTGGTCATGAAGAAGAGAGGAAAGACTAACTTCACTGCCCACCCACGACTGGACAGCTGGTGTGCTCACAGAACCCAACTGAAAAGCAGCAATGAGGGCTGGGGTGCAGAAGGCAGGGGTGCCACTTGTGGTGAGGACACATGCTCAGCACGCAGGAACCCCTGGGTTCAATCTAAAACACGAGGCATAGCGATGATGAAATCAAAACAAAGTTCATACAGAAATGAAGACATGTCTGAATCTGAAATAACACCAGAACACAACTAGGACTATAAAAGATTCCCAAGATGCTGAAGAGACAGCCTAAATAAAACAGCTGAAGAAGGTAAGACTCAGGCTGCATTGGTGAGCAGGGATCCTGAAGTAGGCTCCTGCCACACAGGACACAGAGCGTCACATTTACTTTAGCTGCAGAGTCTCTAGGGCCAGATGGCATAGGTTTAAATCTGGCAAGTTACTAAAGTGTATGAATCCGTTTCTGAAAGTACTTGTAAAACCCAGCCAGTGACACCACCTTCCTCACAGGGGGTTAGTGAGGTTAGTGAGTTACTGTCCGCAAAGCACTCAGTGGTGCCTGCACGTAAAAGGACACATACACGTTAGCTGAGAATAAAAACAGCAAGCCAAGTGTGGGAGCACACGCCTGTAATCCCAGTGCACTGGGAGGCTGATGCAGAAGGACCACAAGTTCAAGGCCAGCCTGGGCAGCTCAACATGACCCTGTCTCAAAAGTGCAGGAGATGTAGCTCAGTGCATGGCCCTGGGTTCAATCCCTAGCATGTGTCTGTGACACACACACACACAAACACACACACACAAACAAAGACAAGCCTTCTGCCTTTTGTGTATGCAGAAAAAAGAAAACCAATTAAAGAACACTTTAGCAATGTAAGGGGGGGACATAATCAAAATTATGAACTCAACTACCGATTTATATACCAAATTCCTAAACTGTAACAAGGCCAAGAGCACAGTCTCTCAAATGGACATTAACAGCACAGGTAAATGTACTTTACACTGTAAACGTATGAACGTGAGGAGCTCACTATGCTGAGAAGTAACAGTGACAGAAATACATGAAGACTCACAAAGGATAAATGGCTATAAATAGGGTGGTGGCATACCCTATAATCCAACACTCCGGGAAGCTGGGGCAAGGGATCACAATAGGGTAAGCGGCTATAAGTAACCACTACGTTAAAAAGTGGCTTTTATCAAACCATGAAGGGACACTACTCAAAAGCACAACAACCTCCCACCAAATGCACAGAACAGAATACTGGCCAGCTGGGGCCCATGACATCTGTGGGAATTAAGCCACGTAAGGTGAATGTTATTTATGTCTGTCATACTCAACTACCTATCACTTAATGATCGAGTCTGCTAATTTTCCACAGTCACTATTTCTCTGTCATTTCTTTCCTGTGAGTTTGGGCCCAGCCTGAGCTATATAGTGAGTTCAAAGCCAGCCTGAACTACACAGGGAGATCAACCAGCAACTATAAAAAAGGACATAAAATCTGAAAATCTGAAATTAAATTAACTTTGGGAAAATAGTCCCAAAGTTAATTTGTCTTTACAAAACAACACTTTGCTATTGGCCAAGTTTCCAAGTAGGGCTGACTGCTTTAGCAAGACACATGTCTTACACTGGTATCGCTGGAAGGACCTGATCACAGAGTCTGGCCCTGGCACTCAACTCAGCTGGGCAGGTGCTCGAAGTAGCTGCCCAGGCTTGCGGAAGGCCATGGAGAGCCTGGGAAGGCCCTGGCTTGTTGCCATCGGTCAAATCAGAGCTTTTCAGATATTTTCTACACACACCAAGAGTTAAAGGGGTTGGGAAACATGCTAAGAACAAAAAGAACTAAGTAGGACTTTTCAAGACTCTCTTTCATTTATTTGGGAAAAAAATCCCTACCATGACATCTACTATTAATTGAAAGGATTGCTAAGAACATAAATACAAATGCTTATTAAATAAAACCCCCCAAATCTCAAAATATATGTAAAAATTAAGTCTTTTTACTTATGGATACCTTATTTATATTTAAAATGTTCTATTTTTGGATATTTTCTTATTTGCATTTAAAATTCTGGGGTGAAATTAAAACGTTAAGCTGTCTCCGGTGGCATACCCCTATAAGCCAACACTCCAGGAAGCTGAGGCAAGAGGATCACAAATTCAAAGCCACCCTGGGCAACTTAGTAACTTAGTGAGACCCTGTCTCAAAATAAAAAAGGTGGGGGTACACAACTGTAATCCCACCACTTGGGAAGCTGAAGCAGAGGATCGCTGCAAGTTCAAGGCCAGTCTGAACTACACAGTGAGGCCCTGTCTCAAAAAAACCAAGGGGGCGTGGCGTAGGGAATGTAGCTCAGTGAAAAGACTTTGGGTTCAATCCTCTACCAACAACCAAAAAAAGCCTCTTTTGTTTCATTAGGGAACTAAAACTGCCCATTAAATTGATGTTAATAATTAAGAAACTAATGTTTAGAATTTTAATTCCTGCCCTTAAAATACTACTTATGTCCTTCTATACCAACTTATTAAAAATACTTGACAGCTGATTTAAAACTTGCCAACAGACAGACTCCACCGCAGTACGAGCAGTCTCCTTACCCACTCGCCTCTGGGGGAAACCTGACGGTGACCTTCCCCATCTCTGCTCCCGGAAGCTCCACAAACTTCCCGACATCTTGTTTCTTCTCAGGTGCCTAAAAAACACAACATCCACAACAATAAGGAGTTTCACAGGGAAATGCTAAGGAATACGTTCACTCAACAAACATTTCCCATTCTGTGTCAGGCACCACAAGCTGATGGCCAGAACTGTCCTTAAACTGCAGGACTCCAAGCTGGTGAGGAAACTAACAGAGATTCCTGGGTGCCACCGGAGCGCCAGCGAAGACACACAGCACCAAGGGTCCCAGGAAAAGCTCAGGAGGAGCAAGAAGCAGGCTGGGCCCTGAGGAGTGCGCGGCCGAGCCGGACGGAGGGAGAGGGCCTGGGGTGCGGGCCATGTGCCCGGGCCTGGGGCCGAGGATGCTGGATGGATGAAGTCCAAACCTCAAGTGTGCTTAACCCTGGCTTTCACGTTTCAGGCCATGAGGAGTCCTCAGGGGTAAAGGAATGATTTATCTGCATTCCTAAAACAATACCCAGGACAGCGCAGAGAAAGAACCAGACAAAGCTCAGTATGAGGGCATGGCATTTAACTGCGCAGAGGGCAAGGAGGCCTCCAGGAAAAGCACTACCATAGGGAGGGACAGAAAGCAGACCTCCAGATATGAGGATAACAGGAATTTCTGAGCAATTAGATGCAAAAAATGGTGAAGGACAAACGAAGACTTTTAGGAAAACCAACTGAGTAAGCTGTGGCATCTTAGCTATGCAGACAGTAGCCAGCAAACTTCACTGCATCAAAAAACCTTCAATAAACAATAACTTGATGACACATGACTGATACGTAAAGCTAATCCTGTGGAATGACTATTTGGGGCTGAGGACCTTCCCAATGTCCTCCCTATGCAACTCTGCCTGAAGGACCAACAAAAGACTGCAGAACCCCAGGACTCAATGGTCCAAAACCCAGAGAACAGAGCCCAGTGTGGCAGTGCATGCCTGCAATCCCAGCACTGGGGAGGCAATGCTGAGGCAGGAGAATTGCCCCAAGTGTGAGGCCAGCCTGTATTACAAAGTGAATTCAAGGCCACCCTCAACCACATAATGAGACTTTAACTCAAAACAAAACAAAACAAATCCAGACCAAGGCTGGAGATGCGGTTTAGTGGGAGAGCACTGTGCGACGTGTGAGTGCCTGTGCCGAGATCCCCAGCACAGCCAAAAGCAAAACCACACACAAAACAGAAGATTTAGGAAGACGACTGTACAGCTGTAAACGAGACTGCAGGCTGGGGTAGCTCAGTGGTAATCAGCACTTTGCCAGGCGCTGTGGCCCATGGCTCCTGTCCCAGCACTAGGAGGCTGAGGCAGGAGGGTTTCAAGTTCATGGCCTGCTGAAGCAACCTGGCACGATCCCGTCTCAAAATACAAAGGGCTGGGGATGTAGCTCAACACTCCCGGGGTTCATTTCCCAGTACCAAAGGGAAAAAAAAAATAAGGGCTTTTATGATATTTTATGTAGCTGAACAGACAAATTCAAACCAAGACTTAACAGTGGTGAATTCTAAGAAGATTCTTTTTCCACTTCTGAAAAGAAAATAAGCTTTGTGAACAGAAATTATTTTTCTTTTGAAACCTGTGGTCTCAGCTAGACTTAAGTGTCAGGGACACAAAGAAAGAAGGGGGCAGCTTACCCCCCTGGCCTTGCTGGCTGCAATGCCCCACTTGGCACTGACTGACTGGAAGATCTGCTGGGCTTCAAGAAAGCCGAACCAACGCTTCACATGCACCGGGCCTTTGCTTTGCTTCGACTCTTCCTGCCATGTCGCATTTCCTGTCAGCAAGCACAATTTCAAAACCACCCATCAAACGTCCAAATTTAAAATTCAGTCACTATTAATTTAAGTAAATGAGATTAGCTTAAACTTGTGCTTCTACAGTGAAATGTTTAAAATCTAGGTATGCACTCAAATATTTACCAATATTCTAATATGTTTTACAGAACTAAGTTCAGTTTACTGACATTCTCTAATACTGCATCCTGTCCTTACCTCCTGCCACACACCCACTGCAAGGCCAAGACTTCATTTTACAATTAAGGAAAATTTTAAGTACATCAACTAGAAAGAATAAAAAATCATTCATGGCAGGGTGTGGTGGTGCACACCTGTAACCCATGCACTCTGGGAGGCTGAGGCAGGAAGACTGCAAGTTTGAGTCTAACGTAGGCAATTTAGCAAGACTATGCCTCAAAAATAAAAAATAATCGGGCTGGGGATATAGCTCAGCAGCACAGTGCCTGCCTGGCCAGTGCAAGGTTGTGAGTTTGATTCCCAGTACCAAAAAATAAAAAATACAAAATAAATAGAAAATAAAAAAGGGCTGAGGCAGGAATGTGCTGCAAGGGGCCAGGGGCTCCTCGGCAGGACAGCAGCTCCAAAGGCAAGGGTGAGAGGTGCCCCGGGGACAGCAGAGGACAGGGACCACCTACAACACACAGAAGAGTCGGGAGGATCATTTCTCCGTGAGGAAGCCTGGGTCGCTGCCTGAACATACCCAGTGTACACTGTAAAAACTTACTGCCTAAGCAGACACATCGCTGTTCACACCTCTCGCTTTGAACACACTTATCCTATTATTCTTGCCACTTTTTGAAGCAGTTCTTTATTCATGTCTTTACAAGGTGCGATGAAAAATATGTTAAACACTGCTGCCAAATGCCATCCAACGGAAAGGCAGGCTGGTAAAAACATTATGGTGTGTTCTCATCCATCTTATTCACCGGATCTGGCACTGTATGACTTCTGGCTCTTCCAAATTCAAAATGATCATGGAAGGTAAACGTGCTGAATCCATTCAGGACATTGACACAGACAGGACAGCGTAATTAAAGACACTCAGGAAAGAGGATTCCCAGATCTGCTTTAGAAAGTGGCAAGAACAAGGGGATAAGTGCATTCAAAGCAAGAGGGAGTATAGTGAAGGGGATTCATGGCAATGCGTCTTTTCACTGTAACAGATGTTTTTAACTTAAACATTCACAGTATGTTATGGCTTACATCTAGATGTCCCCCAAAGCCTCATGAATTCATAGGTGGGGCTTTGGGAGTGACTGGATTATGGGTGTGTGATACTGGATTATGGGCACATGATGTTGGAGTAGTCCACTGACTGATTTAGCACAGTTCTGGGTGTGGGTGGCACCGACCAACAGGCTCACAGCCTGGATGGAATAAAAATGCAAAGAAGGAAGTTGCGCTGCCTCCTGCCTGCCATGTTATGAACTGCTTCTCCTCTGCCATGTCCCCCTGCCAGGGAGACAACTATGAACTGAAACCTCTACAAACTACGAGCTAAAATAAACCTTTCTTCCTTTAACTTGTGAGCATCAAGTATTTTGTCCCAGCAATGAGAAAGTAACTAAGACACTGTATTTCTAGATCATACCTCATGTATACATGTTCAGACGTATACACATATACAACATGCATACGCATATACAGAGAAATGTACATACTTCTAATCCAGTAAAATATTAAATGATTAAAATAGAGTATCTTAGGCACAATGGTACATGCCTATAGTCTCACGTACTTGGGACTTAAAAAGGAAAAGGAGGAAGAAGAGGAGAGAGGGAGAGAGAGAAAGGGAAGGAAACCAGAGTATTTTAAAAGGAATTACTGGCTGATACCTTTCAGGGTGGCCCAAATGCAAAAATCTGCTAACGTCAAGGAGTTCCCAACTAAGAATGTTCTCAGAGACAGGCAATGATTAAGCTCGTTGATTGCAGAAGTAAACAAATCACATGAAGACAGTTTTGTAGCACTAAATTCCAGCCAGTGATCAATCTGTGAATACAAAGAAAAGAAATGCACTCCAGAGTGTAGCCCTTAAAAAAAAAAGACCAAGATGGGGGCTGGTGAGATGGCTCAGCAGCTTAAGCGCCTGCCCAGCAAGCGCAAGGGCCCGAGTTCGACTCCCGGAACCCACATACGAAAAAGGGGCCGGTGATATCGCTCAGTGGCACGGGCGCCCGCTGGCGCGCGAGGTCCTGAGGTCGACCCCCCGTACCCACAAAAAAAAAAAAAAAAAAAAAAAAGACCAAGAGAAACAACGCTAGTTAACTGGAGTAACAGTGCACTACTGCTACTAGACTGCCTTCCTCAGAACCATAGCTTTCTTATCTCAAATTACAGAATTCACCATTATGTGGAATTGATTCTGGTTCCCTGGGATATCAAATGGCACTTAAATAAATGCCACATTTTGTTGTGATTTTTCTACGCTTGGGGGAGACAGAATAGGCAATTTATGAAAGAAAAATAAAGACTGAGAACTGGTGGTAGGAAGAAATAACCAACTGACTTAACCCAAAATGTGGTATCTGGCCAAGCAGGTTAATCACTCAAAGAATCAGAAAGTGAACAGTTACAACCAACTCTTTGTTTCTGAATTTTACTAAGTTTATGAAAACTGTAGTAGAATACAAATGGGTAAAAACAGCATCCCCAGAGCAGTACTGAGTTCTAGTACTGGTCACTGCATCAACCATGCACTTCAACACTACATGGAGATCCAGACTGTGAGCATTACCTGGGCCTCATCTCTCAGTTCTTCTAAGCCCACTGCCCTACATGAGGTTGGATGGGATGATCTCTACAGTCCCACCCAGCTATGAAGTGCCAGAGCTCTAAGAAGATGAAGGGTGCACTAAATGCACCCAAAGTGTAGGTGGCATGGGAATAAACATTCAAAAGTAAGAACTATAAAAAAAAGATTTTTTTTCTTGCCATGCTGGGGATCAAACACAGGGTGTCATGCATACTTGGCTATCCTTCTGAGTTACAACCCCAGCCCTGAAAATTTTTCTGAAAATTAAGAACAAGATGAGCATTCCTTAATTTGTTCTATAAGTAACACTCTGTTCATATGCTTAAGTAGAATATCCTCACAGGATGATAAGGCTCCCCAAAACCCAGAACTATAGTTGGGCGTTATAATGCATCCCTATAATACCAGCTACTCTAGAGGCTGAAGCAGGAGGAGTCCAGGTGCAAAGCCAGCCTAGGCAACTCGGTGAAACTCCATCTCAAAAACAAAAAGCAGGGGCCGGTGAGATAGGTCAGCGGCATAAGCACCTGCCTGGCAAGCATGAGGTCCTGAGTTCGACTCCCGGTACCCACATAAAGGAAAAAAAGGGCCGGTGATATCGCTCAGTGGCACAAGTGCTTGCTGGTAAGCGTGAGGTCCTGAGGTTGACTCCCACTACCCACGTTAAAAAAAATAAAAATAAAAATAAAAAAATAAAAAGCGAAACGGGCTGGGGCTGTAGCTCAGTGGTAGAGTGCTTACCTCACACGTGCAAGGTCCTGGGCTCAATCTCACACTGTACAACAACAGCAACAAAACCAGAAACATAAACACACAGCAGGCACTGTTCACTGTTTACCTCAGCACGTTCCATCAGGTTAGCGCCGTACAGCCTGGCTGTAGTTGCAACTCTAGCCAGGTAGCGAAGTATGGAATTAATGTCCATGAACGCCACATTTCTAGAACACAAGTAGAGATAAGATATTATGGTTGCTCTGGCAAATCAGTAAAGTCATAAGACATAAAGAAAAATGTAAAAGTATAAATCCTAATATATTTAATGATTAATATATTTAATGTTCTTTTCTAGTATAGTTTAAAAAATAGCTGTGCTAATCTATTCTTTGTTTCTATCAAATGGCAATTTGCTCTGAAATAGCCTGCTAAACCCACCATTCCCCTTCTCAGCAGACATTCTGTAGTTCTTTCCTTTTTCTTTTACTTTTTACATGCCTATGTAGTGATGGAAATATAAACACGTAACTGGGATATGGGGAAAAAAACCAGCGATTCAAAATAAAGGCCAACAAGCCAAGGATATACTGCCATAAAGAGGCTAGTGTCAGGCATGGTGGCTCACATATGTAACCCCAGCACTTTGGGAAGCTGTGGCAGGAAGATCACAAGCAACAAGACCTTGTCTCAGAATAAAAAAATATATTGGGCCGGTGAGATAGCTCAGTGGCATAAGCGCCTGCCTGGCAAGTGTGAGGTCCTGAGTTCGACTCCCAGTACCCGCATAAAGGGAAAAAAGGGCTGGTGATATCGCTTAGCAGCACAAGTGCTTACTGGCAAGCACGAGGTCCTGAGGTCAACTCCCGGTACCCACGTAAAAAAAAAAATCTCTCTCTCTCTCTCTCTCTCTATATATATATATATATCACAGTTGATTAAAAACCCATCACAAAGCCATAAAATAAGAGACTAAAGGAAGACACAATAATAGCAATAAGATTTCAAAAGCAGATCTGAAAAAGTGGAATCATAAGTAGAGGTCAAAAAAACCAAACCAATTAAACTTAAAAAACCAATGGAACCCATATCTTTGAATGACAGAGGGAAGTGGGGCTAAAATAAGGACTGACTGAAAGCAGGTTTAAGAAAACACAGATACTCTCAGGCCTCGCTCTGCTAGACTATCCTCTTAGCCAACTCTAGCAAAACTGGAGATATTCTCTAAAGAGTAAAACAGGTCTTCTCTGGATAATCTCGTGAGCCTGAGGATGAAAGAACCACAGGTGCAAATATCAGAGGTTCCCCACATAAACAGCTCAGCCAGATCATCCTTCAATAAAGCACAGAACTTAGCAGCTTTAATCTCTCTCTAAATGCAGAAAAAACTATCCAGAAAAAAGCCAGTCATTTGAAGAGAGCCTTTAACAGACAGTGACCAAGATAAATAAAAAATGTAACTTGGATAAACCAGGGAAAACTTAAAAAATAAATTCAAATCTTCTAGGCTGAGCATGTTGGTACACATCTGTGCTCCCACACAGCCCAAGGCAAGAGGATCACGAATTCCCCAGCCTAGGCTACTTGTGGGGAGCTGAAGGCCAGCTTGGACTACACAGCAAAACCCTGTCTAAAAAGCCAAAAACAAGTAAGAAAATGAAAGCAAAGAACCAAAGGAAAAAAAAAAAAGGACTGGGGAATGCAGTCCAGTGATGAGAGCGCTTTCCTAACACACGTGTGGTCCTGGGTTCAATCCCCAGTACCCTTCCCCCAAATCCTTCCCAAGTCTCCTTTCCCCCAGTGCTGACATTCTATGCTGTGGACTTAGCAGATTTATTTATCTCGTATTATCGTTGATTTTAACTACTTCTAATTTTCCACCAGAATAATTATTATAGAACTAAAAGCCATAGGTAAAAATCCTTTTCTGTATTCCTAGCTCTTTTTAAATGAGTTATGAGTAGAATCAGACAGCTAGCTCACAAGCAGAAACCTCTGCATTCTGTTCTCTTTCAGGATGATGAAGCATAATTCCTACTAGGAACAGCCTACCTAATTTACAAGTGAAACCAGCATACAATATTTAATGCTGAATATTTTTAAATGCTGTTCAGTACTGAAAATAAAGTTGCAAAAGCACTTACTCAGAAACACGAAGAACATTCTCTTTCCCTTCTTCCACAGAAATGCTGACATCACCTTTCAGATGCTCTGCTGCCAGCAAGGCTTCTGAAAAGGACAGGATGAGATGTCTCTTTAAGACCAGGTAGGAGTTGTAACTCGAATCATAAAGCAGTAAGGATGAGTCAACAAGCCAACAGTAAGGCCTTCAAAGTACAAACATTTTTGCCCAGCAGTCTGGAGACAGGAAGTCTAGTCTTTTGTCCTAGAGAAATAACGAATCAGAATCCATTAGCACAGTCTGCTTCTTAAAGTGCTCAGTTTCCAGTTCCTGACACTAAAACTCATCTTTTCCTCCCTCAAAAGACAGGAAGCAAGTAGAACAAAGCCTTGCATAAAAACTTAGTGCTGAAAAAAACAAAACAAAACACCTTAGTGCTGGCCGGGCATGCAGGCTGAGGCAGGAGGATCCCTGCAAGTTCAAGGCCAGCCTGGCTACAAAAGTGAGTTCAAGGTCAGCCTGAACTGCATAGCAAAACCCTGTCTCAAAAAGACCAAACAACAACAACAAAAACAGACCACCACCACCACCAAAAAACCCTAATGCTGGAGGGATTACTACTGGTAAGTACTATGCTAAATGCTTTACAACTGCTATTATCTTTGTAGGAAACTCAAGAAGTAGTTCTCTTTATTCCCATCTACTAGGAGGAAACTCGAGAGGTTAAATGGCCAAGTCCAGTGCCGCTGGCTAGATAGATGGCAGTCAAGATTTGAACCCAGGTCTGAAGTGGTCCATACCTCGAATTTTAAAACATGATGTAACATGATGTAACAGTGCCTCTTAACATGTAAGCAAGTCTACTGAATCGATTCATTAATCCTTTGTCCCCTAATTTGGTTAAGATAAGTGCCAACTACTGGCACTCATTTCTAAATACCATGCTCCACTGGAAACAGGATCCCATCAGGGAAAGCACAAAATAGGTCTGGAAAACTGACTGTGCTGGAAATCCATGCTATGGTTTGCGCCCCTCTAAAACCTATGCTGAAACGTAGTTCCCAATGTCACAGGACTAAGAAATGGGGCCTTAAAGAGGTATTTTGTTGTTTTTGTTTTTGTTTTTTTGTGGGTACCGGGGTCAAACTCAGGACCTCGCGCTTGCCAGGCAGGCGCTTATGCCGCTGAGCCATCTCACTGGCCCGGTATTTAGTTTTTGAGGTCTCAGCCCTCACGTATGGACTAATACTGGGAAGTGGGTTAGCCCCTTCCCTCCTTATGCATTCTCTCTCTCTACCACTCTTTCTCTCAGCTCTCCTGCTGTTAAGCATAGCAACACAGTTGTCACCAGATGTGGTCCCTTGATCCTGGGTTTCTCAGACCCCAGAGCTCTAAGCTAATAAATTCCTGTTCATTATAAATGAACCCGTGTATAGTATTCTGTTGGAGTAGCACAAAAGCAGACTAGGACAGCAAGGAATAATCAAAAGACACAGGACAGATACATCAAAAGGACCCAGAAGCCAGGTTGGAAAGGTTCCCAGTGGTAAACTGGGGCAATTTGACCCTCAAAGTAAATAAGATAAATTTTAGCATAGCCACACAACAAAATGCTGTCCAACAAATAAAAGGAATGAACTCCTGTTACAAGCAACAAAATAGATAAACTGCAAAAAGGCTATCCTAGGTGGAAAAGGATACATATGATGCAGTACATAGAAACTGCAGAAACAAAACAAAGTGACAAAAAGCAGATCAGCCACCAACAGGTGCAAAGGATGGATAGAGTGATGACTGCAAAGGGGCATGAGGACATTCTTCTGAAATGACAAAAATAATTACATTTTTACTGTTGCAATGGAGGTTTACACACAGTATCACTGTGCATCTGTCAATAAATCTGTGCACTTATAATTGGTGGCCTAAATAACACAAAACTAATTTTTAAAAATGAAATTAATTTTTAAAATAGAAAATAAAAATGATACAACCTATTGAATATATGTTGCTGTGAATTTTTATCTTACTTCACTTGTGGTGCTGGAACTGAATCCAGAGCCCTGTGCATGCTAGGCAAGCACTCTTTGCCATGAATTTTTAAATGGAAAAAAGAGAATACTCTTCTCACAGGAAAATGCCAACTAATATATCTAGAAGGAATTGTGGAACTGTAAAATCCCTGTAATAATCAAGGTAGACAGGAAACATCAGTGGATGCTGGAACCAGCAGGTAAAGGTTTGATGATGAAAGGAAGTCTGCATGGCCCCAAAGTTCTCCCCACTGAAATGCCCTTTAATTGGAGAAAACTGCAGTGGGGGAAAGCTGGCAGATCCACCCTAAGTCCTAAAGGCTAACCATTAGTAATGGAAAATTAAATCCATGCACCAATCGATTGGGCTACAAGGAAGAATGAGGAATCACTTCTGCAATGAAGAACAAGAAACCATTGTGCTGTTCCTGCCAAAAAGACACAGCCTGAATCCAGCCAGAGGAAACATAAGACAATGACGAGACACTCTTCAAGGAAGTGGCTTGTAATCTGGGGAGGTCAAGGCTGTAAAAACCAAGGGACAAGTAATAAGCCCCTTCAGACTTAAGGAAAAATGGAGACAGGACAAGGTGCAACAAAGCACAGCTAAGGATTTCGGTACTTGCATTAGGGAGGGCACTCGTGATGTTAGACCAAGACTGAGGTCTGTGCATCTGATGTAGGAATTGTATGGCTGTGTATTTCCTGATGTTGACGGCTGTGTGAGTCGGATAGACACTGCTGATGGAAGGTGCACCCTGCAGCATAATATCTGCAGTATAGTCTCAGGGAGTAGAGGGGAAAAGTTCCCTGTTCTATCCTTGCATTTTTTAAGTCTGAAATTATTTTAACATTAAAAAGCAACAAAATAAAAAAAAAAAGCAACACAATGAACTCATATAAAATAGGTAAATTCTAGCAATGCAATTTATTTTTTCAAGTATTTCATCTAGTTTCAGTTTTTTGGGTTGTTTTGTTTTTTGAGGCAGGGTCTCACTCTGTAGTGCAGGCTAGCCTTGAACTTGCTTATGTAACCCAGGCTGGCCTCCAACTCACGTGATCCTCCTGCCTCAGCCTCCCGAGTGCTGGGATTACAGGCGTGCGCCACCACGCCTGGCCATCTAATTTTATTATTTAAAGATAAAATGTATCTGACTTGAGCGACTGAGAAGAATCAAATCAAAAGCAAAAAGGGGGAGCCGTGAGCAGAAAAATAATATGTATTCTAATAATTTGCCTATTCAAAATGACAACAACTGTAAGACTCTTCCAGAATCCTGGCAAAATGTGGTTTTGAATTCCATAAATCACAAGGAAACAGACGTATCACCTCAGAGTGATTTTCTAAGTGATATTAGTAAAAACTATAGCTATTTATTGAACAGAACGTGTTAGAAGACTGTAGTCTCAGAAACCAAACGCCCTTGCTCAATCATGAGGCCACATGGTCTACTGTCTTTCCAGCCCGAAACTCAAATTCGTCTTTAGAGTTTAATGATTTGTGGTGAGGCTAACTCAAACTTACTGGCACCAATATGCTAAAATGCTACATTTAAAAATATTTTAAATGGCTATTTGATTGTGTTTTTAGGACCGGGGGGTGGCTCCGTAGTACAGCACACACTGCATGAGGCCCTAAGTACAATGCCCAGCACCACACACACCCATACAAATTGTATGTCGTTCCACCACCACAGTTGAGGACGTAAGCAGTGGTTTCATCAGTACCACATGGCCAAATGTGTTTAAAGGTCTGCGCCTCTTGAACATTAGAAAAGTGTTATACTACACATATTAACAAATATGATGTCAGTAAACGACTTAAAATCTTTTGCGTATAACAAAAAAGCGGAAATTCTAAGCTATCTATCCAGCGTAACCCAGGCCACGTTGAAAAACAATTCCGGATCAGACTCAAGACGCATCGGGAAGATGACAGGTCTGACATTTACTACACTCACGGGGTGTGGAGTAAAGCAAGCACCTCGACAGGCTGCGGCGGTCTGAACGTCTCCGCAGTCACCTAACGCCTTTAATTAAAATAAATGCCACCTCGCCTAAAACCCTGCATGATAACGATACGACCGTCTACTCGCTCCCTTTGAGCCCAGCAAAAGCGTAAGGAAAGGTCGGGCCAAGGGAACTCAGGATCTCCGAGCGGTGGGGACGGGAGGGAGGTAAGGTGAGAACTGAGAGAAAAAGAGCTGAAAGAGGAGGAAGGAAGATGAAGGGCTTTTTAAGTTTCAAAGCGTTTATTTCTGCGCCGGGGTGGAAGCTGGCCCGCGGGGAGCAGGTCGCACCCGCGTCGCGCCGCCCCACGCGGGGACAGCCCGGAGCGGCGACCTGCGAGCCCACCCGGCCCGACCGCGCGGCGCGGCCTTACCCAGGGGCGGGGCTCCCGCGTTCACGGTGAGACTGAGCGTCGCCATCTGCGCGGACCGCTGCTCTCCTCCTCGCTCCGCCGGCCGCGTCGCCCAAGTCGCCGTCAGCCAGGGATGCAACGTGTGCGCCGTCCCGACGCCGCCGCCGCAACCCTCGCCCCGCCCCGCGCCGCGACCGCCGTCGTGACGCGCACGCCGCTCACGTCACCACGGCGCGCCGCCACGCCGGACCCCTCAGGGTCCGAAGACTGACGTGGCGCCCCACGCCGCTGTCGGAAACACGCTGACGTGCGGAACTTTACGACACTTCGTAAAGCGAGGACGGCACGGCCGTGGGGGATTCTACTACGCAGACGCAAGAAGAGCCCTGCAAACTGGCGCGCTACCCTGACAATCATGTAACGCTGTGGCTAGGTGCCACTTTGCTAATGTTTTCTTACTTTTTCCCAAAAATAATATGTTCAAGGAATAATAGTTAAAAGATTGATTTGTGAAAGGCCTTAAGGAAAACTGCCAGGGCTGGGGCGCAGCTCAGCGCCAGAGCTTCTACTGCAAAGCAGAAGGCATCTGCTGGCCTGGTTTGGCCGGTCTGGCCTGGACTGCACCGAGCCTTCTGAGGGTCATCGGGAGGTGAGAGAGAAATAAAGATAGGTAGAAAGAGGACCAGCAAAATGGTAATTTTCAGATTGTACTTGGGGGGAAAAAAAACCCGCCGCTTACAATTTTTTTTCCCTTCCGGGGTACTTACTCCTAAATTCCTGCGTCTTAAAAAACCCTGAAGCTTCTGTAAGCCCCAGGAAGACAGATCTTGCACCTGTTTATCTGTCCTTGCCAGCGTGGCCACGCTGATGAAATCCGTGCTGGCCACTAGTGTCTCCTTGGTTGGTATTGGGGATGAGTGCCTGAACTTGGTGTGTTGGGACCACAGGAGCCGAGGCTTTTGCCTTAAAAATCCAGTAACAATACCAATGATCAGTTAACCAAGTAAAAAATTTTGCTAACATTTAAGTGATGTATATCGTCTGCATTCCTTTTCTACCTCCAGCTGGGGTCCGTTCCTGGATCATTCTTACAGTCGCTAAAGAGTATGAACAGAAAGGCAGGAGAGCTAGTGAGGTGCATCTTACAAATGGGAGGGGACCAAGAGATGGAAGGAGGAAGGGGAGGGAAAGGGGACACAAAAAAAATCAAGATGTGTTATGTACAGTGCACCAGCTCCCCACGATGAATGTAATCATTATGTACGGCAAACGTGCTCGTAAATAAAAATTTAAAAAATTTAAAAATACAATAGTTTGTGCCTTCTGTTTGTGAATACCAAGTACTACAGATATCTTGTCATGATGGGTCCCTGTCATGATGGGGTAACAGGGAAAGGCCACAACCTGCATTTATATGGAAAGCAACATGATAAAAAATTTACCTTATAAAATGGAATTTGAAATTATGAGAAATGAAAATAAATTTGCAGCATCTTTTAGAAATTCAAAAAAATTCAGGTGTTTTTGAGCTACATGTTAATTCTTGCAATAAAAAAAGTGAGTGTTGAGTGTTTACAATTTTTGCTGAGCAGCAGTGACAAAGTGGAGCTCTTGAGAACCATCCCTGGGAAGCCACAGGGCCTGGAAATGCCCTCAGCAGACTGCCCACGTTTTTGCCTCATAGTGGTTCACTATGATCAATTTATTCATTCCATTTTTGGGCAAATATAGGAATGCTGGTTTGGTTCTTCCAGCTGCTAGTGGAAGTGGTATCAAGAAACAAGGTAGATGAAAAACTTACAAAATGGAAGACAGAAACTCTCCTGGGATCCTAGCAAACTTAAATTGTGTTTGTTTACATATACTGTCATCTCATTCTGAGAAAAAATTTATTTTATGTCAAAATGTGACAGAACAAGCCAGATGTGGGGGTGCACGCCTGTAATTCTAGGACTCTGAGGCTAAGGCAGGAGGATCCCAAGTTTGACCCCAGCATGTGCAATTTAGCCAGACCTTGTCTCAAAATTAAAAAAAAAAAAAAAAATTAGAAAGGGCTATAGATGTAGGTCAGTATGAAGGTTCAGGCCTCAGTACTACCGAGGGGGATGGGGGAGGGTGATAGAACAAAAGGCTCTTTTTAATTCAAGAAAGAAATAATGTACAAGGAAAGTGACACGGAGAAGCAAAACAGTAGGTAGATGGCATGAACCCTGCTTACTTTCTCAGAATAAGCCACAAAACTGGCCTCAGAACCAGGAAGAAAGTGTTTGGAAAAGCAGAATTGTCCTGCTCCAGAGAGCAGAATTAAATTTCTCCCAAAGTGTGTTATAGAGGGGGCATCATCATGGAAGTTTTCAACAACCTATTTACATTGCTCATTTAGCAAGATTTTTAAGCACACCCTGTGTGCCAGGCAGTGTTCTTAGTGCTAGAAATATGTAGTGAACGAAACCAAGTCCTTGGTTTTATGAAGTTTACATCAGAGTGTGGTGACACAAAAACTAAACAAGTTAATTTCATGACGTAATAAATTCTATGAAAAAAACAGGGTGTGATGGGATTGAAAGAGATGGAATCAGAGAAGGGGAGCTTTAATGGCTGAAGACTTCTTTTATAGGGGCTTCGCTCATTCTAGGCAGCTGCTCTACCTCTGAGCTACACCCCCAGCCCAAAGGAGACCTGTTCTAAAGTGTTTGGGCCAAGCAGCCCCATGAGGAGCCAGGCATGAAAGATTTGATGTTTCATCCCTGGAGGGAAAGAAAATGTGTTTATTTCTCAGAAATACACAGATCCTGCATTTCTATAATCAACTCAGCATGCTACCATCACCGCCCTGAGTGTGTCATTGACAAGAACTGTTTTACTATCTCTGGGTCTCCAACACTATGCTCTGTTCTTGGCTTATAGCAGGGTCTCAATAAATACTGGAATGCATGAATGAAAAGCAGTCTATACTGCACTTACTCAGTAACACGTAATTTCATTTAAAGATGCTGGACATGGTGGCGCATGCCTATAATCCCAGCATTCTGGGAAGCTGAGGCACTTAGCGAAACTCTTCTCAAAATAAAAAATTAAAAATGGCTGGGGATATAACTCAATGTGAAGGCCCTGGGTTCAATTCCTAGAACCAAAAGGGAAAAGGTATATATCCAATGTACATATATTGCACATACAGATTTGGAAGACCTGAAGGAGGAACAATTTTGTCTCATTTTTTGTCCTATAAGAGTCCTTGTTTTTTCAGTCCTAGGGATGGAACGCCGGGGCCGCACGCACGCCAGGCAAGTGCTCCACCACCAAGCTACAACTCCAGCCCTCAACAAGATGTATTATCATTTATTTGGAAATTGGCTCTTTCGGGATTCAGAGCACTTCCCTAGCATGTGTATGGGCCTGGATTTGATCCTAGCACTACAAGAAAAAAATGTAATTAAATTGGTATATTATTATCATTGGTCACCAGATTTCAATAGGTTATTTGTTTTCAGTGGGAAGATAGAAATTCAAGTTGTTTCATTTATCTATTGCTGTTAACAAACCACCCCAAATTCGGTAGCTTCAAGCAACAACTGTGCTGTCCTATGTCGTACTTCTGTGGGGGGAACTCAGGTGACCCTTGGCTGAGTAACACTAGCAGCTCAGTGGCATCAGGCAGGGTTACTTGTTCTGTCCCACGAAGGGTAAGGTGGCTGCGCTCAGCCCGTGCTTGGGGTGGAGACTATAGGAGCTGGGGCTCTGCGGGGCCGTCCCTCCTGAGGCTCCTCAATGGCAGACTCCGTGTGTGCTGGCAGCTTCCCTGAGGACGGGCACTCAAGGCTTCTCACTAGCACTGGAAGCTGCCCACGCCACTCACCAACTCCAGGGGTTACCAGGAGTCACAGGCCTCCCACCTACCAGAGAAGGACCATGCTATTCAATGCAACGCACAGGCATTCGTTGTTTTGGACTGAACTTCTGCCCTGGATGGCAGGTCACAGGATGCCACCTCCTACTCAGAGGAATCCATGCAGCTGCTAACACTTATTGCACAGAGATAAATGCCTCAGGTGGCAACTCTGCTGCAGCAATTAGTGCACAGACTACTTGGTTAAAATGGGTAGACTCATCTGGGAGGGTACACTCTTGTCTCCAGCCTGTCTTCTCTCTCTGGCTCTTCCCAACCCTCTCTGCTTCCTGGCTGCCATGAGCTGAGCAGCTCTCCTCCACCAAGCCCTCTCGCCGTGCTATTTCTACCTTGGAGCAACCAATGCTGCAACCTCTGAAACTGCACCAAGTGAACCTTTCTCCTTTCAGTTGTGTATGTCAGGTATTTGTTCACGGCAACGAAAAGCCAACTAACAAAATTTCCTTTACAGCATGTACCATGATTAGAAAAATTTGCTTCACTTATTGTCTCTTGCTTCATAAGAACATGAGCATAACAGAACAGACTTATGGTCAGTGAATATCTGTGTTCAGTTCCTAACAAATAGTTCCTAACAAATAGTGCTCAATAAATACGGTATTTGTTAAATGACTGAGTGCAGATTGAGTGAGAGAAACATGGTGTTCTGGGGTCCTTCAAATGGTTGAGAAGGGCCACCGTGTAGCAATCGGAGCTGATGGAGGAGAAGGGAGAAGCCAGATCATTTACTTTCACATATCACCATAAGGCACTTGCTTTTTATCCTGAAGGGAAGAGAAAGGAAGAAAGGATTTTGAGTAAGGGAGTACCATGACTAGATTGGATTTTCAAAAATTCTCTGTGGAGACAATGTGATAAACGGGTCATAATGCAGTCCCTCTGCAGGCAAAGCTCAGTCAGGAGCACATAAATTGATCTAGGGAGAAATAATGGGACATGGGTATAAATGACAATAGGACTTGGAGAGAAGGCAGACTCCCAAATAGCTCACTTGGATAAACTGGGTTTTCATGTATAAGCCTGTAGGAAGTATCTTTAAAGTTATTCTTGTGTTGTACTTACATTTTTTTATTTTTGGGTTTTGAGACAAGGTCTCACCACGTAGTTCAGGCTGGCCTGGAGCTCACAGCAATCTTCCTGCCTCAGCCTCCCAAGTGTACCACCGAGCCTAGTTTGTACTTAGATTTTTTACAATTAGGTTTGGCCCACTATAAAGAAGTTCACTCCTAGAAGGAAATAAATGGATTAAAGTAGTGATTTCCAAATTTTGCCAATTATCAGGATCATCTTGAGGGTTTGTATAAAAATTTAAGAGGGGTGGGTTAAGAATAAAGAGCTGTTTAGATATAATAGTTCTACCTGGTTGTGGTTTACATACCTATAATCTGTTACTTGGGAGGCTGGGGCAGAAAAATCACAAGTTCAAGGTCAGCCTGGGCAACTTAGTGAGACCCTGCCTCAAAATAAGAAGATAAAAAGACCTGGGGATGCACCTCAGTGCTCCCTGCATGGCAAAAAAATTATAATATAATTTTTCATAAGAACATGAGCATAACAGAACAGACTTATGGTCACTGAATATCTGTGTTCAGTTCCTAACAAATAGTTCCTAACAAATAGTGCTCAATAAATATGGTATTTGTTAAATGACTGAGTGCAGATTGAGTGAGAGAAACATGGTGTTCTGGGGTCCTTCAAATGGTTATATATATATAATTGAAAGACACCCAAGTAGGCTTTCAGGTATACAGATCTGGAGTTGGAAAGTTCTCAGATAGATACAGATTCTGGATTTCTTGGCAGAGGCCTTGTGTGAAACCATACAGTGTTAGGTCTTTCTTTTTTTGAGACAGGGTCTCACTTTGGAGCCCAGGCTAGCCTTGAACTCACAAAGAGGCTGCCTCAGCCTCCCAAGTGCTGGGATTACAGGTGTGCGCCACCACGCCTGGGTGCATTAGATCTTCAGGTGAGAAAGGAGAGAGCGAAGAGGAGAATCTAGGAGAACAGTGATGTTTAAGGGAAGGAAGACACAGCAAAGCAAGAGGAAGACTTGGTAGAGTGGTGGAATGGAGAAAACGTCAGGATGAGCGCAGTTACAAGAGGTCTGTGGGGTCACAGCCATAGAGATCTCTCTGCAAGACTCTGTTGCCCTTAAAATAATACTGTACCACCCTGTCTCGAGTCCTACGTGTAAGTGATCTTGATGATCATTGAAGTCCCCGTGTAAATGATCTCGATGATCATCAAAGTCCCTGGAGTAGAATTCTTAAAATATACAGAATAAAAATTTGCTCATTTATTTACTGCAGTACTGGAGATTGAGCCCAGGGCCTTCACGCTGAGCTACATCCCCAGTCCCCAGCCCCATTAAAGAATATTTTACTTTGAGACAGGGTCTTGCTAAGTTGCCCAGGCTGGGCTTGACCTCACAACCCTCCTGCTTCAGCCTCCCAACAGAGTGTGGGGTTACAGGCATCACCACACCTGGCACAAATCTGCATTTAAAAAAAAACCTTCCCAGATGATTCTGATATGAAGTTATATTTGGAACTGTTTTGTCTTTTTTGTTGTTTTTGTGCTAGTGATTGAACTCGGAGTCTCGTGCATGCTAACCACATGCTCTACCACTGAATCATACCCCCAGCATGCCTGGGAACTATCAACATAAACCACCGCCTTCACCCAAAACAGAGAAGTTTCATGAAAGGAATGGTCAGAGATCTAAAATATAAAAATGGAAGCCATTGTCCAAATGTGAAATGTTATAACCTCTCAGATGGAATTAAGACAACCCCCAGCTTTCCACGGTTAAACGTTATAATAAAGCCATAAGAATGAATAAATAAATTCCAATAGTAGAAAAATTTATAATTTTCCAAGTACCCCCCAAAAAAACCCTGGATAAATAACAAAGAGCTACAATTAAATAATTTATTTTGAAGAAACTTTTCCCATAAATGTCTCATCAAACATAGTAACAATATATACATTCATAATTGGAGTAGGAACACGTTAAAAATTACTGTGAAAAATAAGAATGAAATTCTAGAACAACTGAAAGTTCTGTACCCTGAAGAAATCTGGTTTATGAGACAGGAATGTTGATTGTACAAATGACCTAAAGAGTCAGCTAAAACTAAACCTTTCTCATTTCTCCACCTAAAAAGAAGAAAAGAAATATAACATGTTGAGTTTATAAATTCTCCACATGTCAAGATTGGCCTGGCTGATTAATTAATAAAGCTAAATTCATTTTTTGTTGAGACAGGGTTTCACTTGCACCTGGGCTGGCCTTGAACTCCTGGGCCAGGCGTTCCTCCTGTCTCAGCCTCTTGAGCAGCCCCATACAACCATGCCTGGCTACTTTTTTTTAAACAGGAAAAGGAACAGACAAAATTTATTATACGCATAGGGCGTGGGAGTGTTAGATCCCATAAAGGCAAAAAATTCTTTAATGTGATTTCTCTTCCCAAGTAACTAATATAAATTACTAATCAACAATAAATAATTCCATCCAATCAGATTTAAAATGTACTGTTTGGAGAACCGAGTCGTCCTGGCTGAGGAAACGAAACTCATTTAAGGAACCAGCGCCTTTTTGACAGACTCTGGGACACGGCTTGCATAGTAGTCGTAGTTCCTCAGCACGGCCAGGACCCCAGCAGAGTTCATGTGCTTCACGTCCTTGCTGTACTGGAGGGCATTGCCGTGGACATCAGTCAGCTTGCCTGCAAAGAGATGGCTATGCAGCGCTCAGGGAGGGTCAGGTCACAGGGCCTAGGACTGAGGCACTGGGATTTGAACGCAGGGCCTGATGCATACTAAGCACATGCTCTACCACTGAGCTATACCTCCAGCCTGCTCTAGTTATTTTATTTATCGTTTGTTTTTTTGAGACAAGGTCTCACTATGTACTTCAGGCTGGCTCATACTCACTACGTAGCCCAAGCTGGCCTTGAACTCATAGCAATCCTCCTGTCTCAGCCTCCCAAGTGCTGGGGTTACAGGTGTGCGCCACCATGCGTGGCTCTGATGGATTTTGTTTTAAAGGTTTTTGGTGCTGGGGCTGGGACCTGGGGCCTCAAACCTGCAAGGCAAGTGCTCTACTGCTGAGCTGCAGCTCAGCCTCCGACAGGGACTTAACAGGCACTGTTCTCTGAGAACAGATGAGAGCTGATGTCTATGTGAAATGGAAAATCACCTTAATATGTATATATGTGGAATGTATTTCCAACTCCTTCATCTTTAGAACTAGAACTGAGGTATTCACCAATATGGCTTCAAAGAGAATTAAGTGTGTATGTTTAGTGTTCCGGAAAAAAATTAACTGAGGAATGCCCGTGATGGTGAACATTTTACTTTTAAAGGGAAAAAAAATATCCAAGAGCATTAAAACTGTAAGTAAGAAAGAGGAACCGAGATGTGTTATGTAGGTGCAAATTTCTTATGATTAATGTGATCAATACGTATAACAAATATGTACAAAAAATTAGTTAAAAAATAAACCATAAGTAAGGGCTGAATTAAAAATAACTGTATGCCGATCAAAGTCCCAAAAAGGGACAAAAGAAAAACAAATTTTCTGAAAAGCGACTCACTTGTCTATGAACTGTGGGCTCCCGCCTGGCCAGCCTCTAGGCCTCCCCACAGCGAGGTACAGTGCTAGCACCGGGATGTGACGCCACAGCAAAACACACGACTGCAATTCTCCAAGACACAATGTACTCACCTCCCACCGCATGCAGGATAACTTCTGGTGCACAAGTGTCCCACTTCTTACATCCAGGGCTCGCAAATACATATGCAGAGGCCTTGCCTTCGATCAGCTGAATGATCTGGAAGGTCAGAAGTAAGAATTATCCCTGGCCATAAGGAGCAGGCTGCAGATGAGAGAGGAGGCTTGCTTCTATCGTCCATTCGTCCTCCACTGCTCTGCCAGATCTCACTCGTGCTGAAGCCTCTACCAGGTTAGAGGATGCCAGGATCATGAAGACATAAATAAAAGGGCATAATAACCTACATTGACCTGAAGGGGAACAAACTGGCCAAATGAGCTACAAGGAAGATACCTGAGCAGTCTCCAGATTGCGAGTTAGATGAAATAAAGCTTTCTTTGTATTCACATTGTTTTTTTCCTTACTACAAAAGCAAAATGTTTATTATAGAATAAAGCTTTTTAAATTTCTAAAAAATTGGCCATTATTAAATAGAGCAATACCATGCAGTGCGGCTATGTCTGCACTGTAGTAAGTCCTCACAGATGCGCAGTGCTGACTTGTCCAATGAGTGTGCCCCAATGCTCCAGAATCATCTCTGCTGCTGCTTCTTTTACCAAAGTACCAACTTTTGTTTGCTTTTTGAAACAGGGTCTCACTATCTCCCTATGTAGTCCAGGCTGGCCTTGAACTCTCAGCGATCCTCCTGCCTCAGCCTCCTGAGAGCTAGGGTTATAGGTGTGGGCCACCACGCCAGGCCTAGGCTGGGGTTTTAAATCACTGTGATGGGGAATCAGCTCGGGATTTCGGACAGGGCAGGAACCATGCATGTTTAATTGCTCTGCTGGAGTCTGTGTCTTGGGACTGGTCACCCTGGAAGCCACCGTGGCCGTGCAACCATGTGATGACAATGTTCCTTGAGGCTGTCCAGCTGAGTGGACGACAGGAAGCGTGGGGAAGGGCCATGGGGCAGAGGTGCGGAAGGACAGGGGCTGCTGGAACAATGGGGATGTGGTGGTGGTGCCGACCAGATGGCACATGGGGACAGGAACACGGCGGGGAGAACTGGGAGGAGCGTGAAGTGTGCATTGGGCCTGAGCGACACAAGGACAGCACCCTGGTGCATCCAGAGGACAGCGAGGTGAGATTGGAGCAGGGCCAGGGCCAGACAGCAGCTGTGTCCCCTTCAGAGTGCCCAGGGGCTGGCAGCCGGGAGAGAGACCAGGGGTACAGGCAGGTGCTAGCCGGGACCTGCAGGACAAGGGTCTTGGCAAGGACCCCCAGGGTCCCTGGGAACCTGCCAGCCTCCAAGAGGCACAGGACTGGGCCTGACGCCCCAGGGACACTGAGCCTGGAGCGGGGGCGGGAGATGTGAGCGTTACATCTTTTAAAACTGGAGTGTTGCTGCAATGTGCTTTCAGTGGCGAAGGACAATCTTCAATCCCCTCTCTGCAGCTCTTGTTTTATGCCTTAGAAACCCTTAGCCTACCTTGTTCCCTGCGCCGCCCACGCGCAGCACGGCGTCGGGCTCCATGGCCTGCACGCAGTCCGTCACCAGCTGGCTGCCGTGGGAGCGGGTGGTGGTGATGATGTGCTTCCCGGCGGGGGCCTCCTTCAGCTGGAACCCAAAGGCGCCCAACCCCAGCACGGCCCAGATGGTCCTCCCCAGCACGGCGTCCGGTCCTGCCTGGGGAGACAACAGAGCTCGTCACCACGAGGAGAAAGACGTCAGCGCACACGGACTGCGCAGTGCAGCTCTACTCAGTAATGCTCAGAACTCAGCATACCTCCTTAGAAAAATAAGAGCCTGACCACGCTCTGAAATACAAGACCTGTATCACTGGCAAAGAACTAAAGGACTTTTCCCCTCAGACTCAGGGGATTATTCTTTATTTTTTTAAGTCAGGGTCTCATTCTGCATCCCAGGCTGGCTTCAAACTCGCAATCCTCCTGCTTCAGCCTCCTGGGTGCTGGGACCACAGGCATGTGCTGCCATTCCCGGGCAGGAGTTTATTCTAACTGTTGTTCTCGTTAATGGTTTCAAGGATGCTGAAGGGAACTTCTGCTCACTCTCCAGAGCCCCTGGGAAAGGAAACTTCTTATACTGATTACTGTTTCTTTCAGAGTCAGCCAATGATCTGTTTGTTGTATTGAAAATAGCCATTTTCAAAGGTAGCAAAGCCCTCGGGTACCAAAAGAAGTGTGCTGGTTCCTCCTTTCCTTATGCGTGGGCCGTGTTGCTACGGTGGCAAGGGCAGGGCCACAAAACAGGCTGGTGCTGGAGTGCAGCTGGGATACGGGGTCAGGGTTCGAGTTTACTAATAGCTGGCTCCCCTAGTAAGATGACACAATGACACAATGACACAATGACAGCGCTACTGCAATCTTAGCCTCTCCACTTCCCTTTGCAGAGCTCGAAGAATTCAGTCATGCTGTTATAACTACACACTTCCTAGAGAAAGCCACAGCCTGCATTTCAGGGATGGTTACACCGAGGCATAAAATACTCCTGAATCATCAAGGTGGTGTTAATACAGTAGACATGCGTCATAGACCTCAGCCCCACGCGCGGACCAGGCACAGCTCTGAGCGACTCACACGCGTTATCTCATTTGATCTCCAAGCAACTCCACCAAGTAGATGCTTTCATCTTTGTTTTAAAGATGAAAAAACGAGATTTGGAATCACTGAATAATCTGACTGAGGATTCTTGGAAGTTCATAGCCAAACCCCTCATCCTTATTCAAAACTGATTTTTTTATTTTTTTTTTTTTTTTGGAGACAGGTCTCCCATGTTGCCCAGGCTGGGTTCAAATGAGCCTCCTGCTTCAGCCTCCTAAACAGCTGGGAGTACAGGCATGCTTTCTTTCTTTTTTGTAGAACTAGGGGATTAACCCTAGGACCTTTGCACTGAGTTGAATTCCCAGCCCTTTTAAAAATTGTATTTTAAGACAGAGTCTCATTAAATTGACCACATGGGGCTTGAGCATAGGATCCTGTCTCGGCCTCCCAGAGTGCTGGGAATACGACCAGACGTGTTCTTTATCACTAAACCAGTCCGCCTGAGCTCACCGTCAGCACTCACACATTGTCCCGTCCGTCCTTGGGCCGCGCCCAGGTGCAGTCACAGTGGACTACATTTAGGTTCCAGGTGACTCCAAGATGCAGGGGCTTCAAGGGGGGGCTTGGCGAGCACCCCTGTGAGGAGCAGCAGCCGAGCCCGCGGAGCCCTGGGGCCAGAGCCCTGCAGGGTCCCAGGCTGGGATGAGATGCTGCCTGTGGGCCCCTGCATGTGGCCCTGTGTGACTCCAGGGGACATGGCATGGGACAGCAAGGGCGTCCCAAACAGGCTACAGGCTGACTGCGCCCTCTGCAGTGGGTAAGGAGGACCCCAAAGCCAAGAGCTGGGTACCCGGCATTCAGCATGGGGCCCAGCTCCCTCTTGAGTCTGCGATGCAGGACAGGATGGCGTCCACGGGGCATAGATGGCCCTGGGTGGCTCTGCGTGCCCCCAGGCTTTGGGCTGATCTCAGAGCCTAACCCCAGGCTCCTGAGATAGCCAGCATCCCACTGTCCTTGAGAGAGGAACGCACTCGGGACAGGGGCTCGAGTGTTTGGGTCCCCAAGAATCCCATTCCTTCTGTTCATGGATAGGCAGCACCTGGCCCAGGAACCTGGTGTCCCGGAGAGGTAGCTGTGACCCACAGTTCAGCCACTGGCTCCCCGTGCTCTGGGTCTCAGTCTCCCAGGACCTCACTCCTTCAAAGGCTCTGCACTCATTTTCTCTTCTTCTGTTTTAGTTTTTTTCAGACAGGTTCTCACCATGTAGCCTAGCCTGGCCTAGAACTCATGATCCTTCTGCCTCAGCCTCCTGAGTGCAGTGGTTACAGATTAATTTTTGGAGGCAATAAAGGTTGACATTTCATCTCATGGCTGAATTAATTAAGGTTTGTAATGGCAGCAAGACATGGTGGCTCACACCTGTAATCCCAGCAACTGGGAGGCTGAAGCAGGAGGAACAGGAGTTTGAGACCAGCCTGGGCAACTTAGCAAGATTGACTCAAAAAAAAAGACTAGTCAGAATAGGGGTGCACGTCTGTGCTCCCAGCATTCAGGGAGGCTGAGGCAAGCGGATCACAAGTTCGAGGCCACCCTGGGCCTTGAAATTAGCAAGACCCTGTCTCAAAAAACAAAAGGGGCCGGGGATGTGGGCCGGTGCGAGGGCCCTGGGTTCGGTCCCAGTACAGGGCTCCCAATGGCTAAGACACAGCTCTGACCAGAGGGACGGCCACACTTCGTGCCCACCACCTTCGGGGGCTGCAGGAGCGAGGCTGAAGTTGGAATTAAGTCATGTAGTTCAGGGGAGCAACCTGGAGTCACAGTGAGGTTTGGCCCTGACTGCACCCCAGCTGTGCCATCACTGGAGGTGACCCAGCCAGCTCTCTGTCTGAAAAGTGAGGATCCCTGAGCCTAGCCGTGCGTGGTGAGCTCTGGCCCTGATGCACTGCAGCATGAGTCTACTGTTAAAAGCAGCTGAGGCCAAAGCAGAGAGAAGGAAAGAGAGGACACACAGCATCCAGAGGGGACGTGGCAAGGGAGTGGGGACAAAAGAGGACAGCAGGACGGGAGTCAACGCGGCTGGATGGGGGCCGCCTGGGCTGCACCTGCCGCTTCTGCCTTCCGTGTGGCCCCAGCGCCTCCTCACCTCTGCTTCCTCGCTGCGCTCCCTGAGTGGCCGCTTTTCAGTATTCTGCGGAGAATGAATACACTTGCCCTGATCTCCGAGAGAAGGGGAGAAAATTAGCAACAAGTCCTAGGCACTTAGCTCTTTCCTGCTGATGAAAGGTCCCATGCAGTACATCACGTTTTCCAGGAACCGAATCAGAAGTAATAGCAGGGCCATACTTTAAAGTTCCCGGAGGAACCCCAAACTTCCGTCTGCATAAACACTGCATACACATTAATGCACACTGTGCATATTAATAGACACCTAAGTAATTCAGTATGAGAGGCTTTTCCAATAATGCATGCCTATTTTGCTAAGTCCTAAGAAGTACGTGATTATAAATAAAGTTTATAATCTTACAAACAGCAGGAAAAAGCAAATTCATGTTACAGGTGAGGACTAATCCTGCTCTTAAATCAGAAATTCAGAAATACTAACCTCAACACTACTTTGTTTCTCCAAAGTTCTATCAAGGTCACATTAATATAATAAATAGAAATACCTAAAGTATTTCATCTTAATAATTTCCTTTAAAATTGTTTAATGGTACAGTCATCATTTGAAATTACACAAGTCTCTTGCTTCTTTGGGTAGTAGGCATTAGTGATGGAACTTGGGGATTTGGCACTGAGCTACATCCCCAGCCCTGTTTAAAAATTTTTTAATTTGAGACATAGTCTTGCTAAGTCACTAAGCGGCTTTGGCTGGGTTTGAACTTACAATCCTCCAGCTTCAGCCTCCAAGAGCACTAGGATCAGGCGTGCGCTACCACGCTGAGCTACGAGTAGCTCACTTGTAAGGAAGACAATGTCTTTGAAGGATAATAGAAAGCCAAAGCAGATTAGAGGAAACAAAAGAGAACAGAGTGCAAGAGCATATTTAGTTGTCATGGAAACTGACTGTCATTTATGCTCTGTGCCGCATTACCTGGGAGGCCGCATGGCTAGTGTCTCGTCTTGGATGAAATGGTTCATTTCTTCAATGTGCTTCAAGAACCACCTGCAAATCAGGTGTCCTGATGACCATACTAATCAAGAACCACACGAGTAAATCTGAGGACACGCGGTGACTGCCGGAGTCCCCGGGCGCCTCCACGGAGGAACATGAGAAGCAGCGGTGCAGAGAAGCAGCGGCCGTGAAGGACGCACTGACTGGCGGTGAGTGCTGACGCCCGGCTGTCCCGCGTGAGAGAGCGACTAGCCGGGCGCCATTGTGGGAGGGGGCAGCAGCTGAGCTCAGAACTCAGGGCGGCTGCCACTCCATCCACGGCTCTGGCAGGGACCTCTGCAGAGGAACGCGAGACGCCGCGGAACAGAGAAGCAGCAGCCGTGAAGGACACACTGACTGGCGCTTTTCTTCCTGGTATTCCAAGACTGAGATTATCTAAGGATCACAGAAAATACTGTGGCATAGAACCAAAGAACCAAGGACTGGGCCAAACAGGCAGCAACTTCTCATCTCCAACAAATTGAAGAGGTAGGATATTGCAGCAGGCTCAAAACGCAAAAATTAGCTACACCTGGAAGATACTTCAGAGAAGTAGCCATCTCCTAAGAGTTTGAAATACTAGCAATAAAGCAACCTACCATAGGCAATTTACAAACAGCACCCCAGGAATTAAACTAAAGAAAGAAAAGAAAATGAGATGACACTTAAACAAGATGAAACCCCACACATCCAGTTCATCAAAGGCAAACCCAGGGGGAAGTGAGGTGGGACAAACCAAAAGCCACCCACCTGACATCTCTGAAGTGGTAACAACAAAGCAGTTGAATGAGGCTCTGGAAAAATTCAAATCAGAAATAATTTCTCAGATAACTGCAGAGATAATGTCCACAATGAAGACCATGCTTAAGGACGCTAGAGCAGACACAGACAAAAAAATAGACAAGCTTAAGAAAATGATGGAAGCCATGAATGCTCAGCATAGGAAAGAAATGGAATCCATAAAGCAGATTCAAGCAGATATCCAGGAGAACAAAAATTCCATTGAAAGTATTTGTAGCAGATTAAGCCAATGTGAGGACAGGATCTCAGATATAGAAGACAGGCTTGCAATTAGTGATCATGAAAAGAAAGAATTCTTAAAAATAGCAAGGGACAATGAAAAATCAATCCAGCAGCTGCTAGATGATGCAAAGAAGAATAACTTAAGATTGATTGGAGTCAATGAAAAAGCAGGAGATAGCATAAATGACATCAGAACACTGTTCACAGACATTATCACAGAAAATTTCCCTGGTAGAGAAAAAGAATTTGACGTTCAGATAAGTGAGGCTTATAGAACTCCAGCTAGCCATGATAAAAAAAAAATCTTCAGCCAGGCATATCATAGTCAAGATTCCAGAAATTCAACATAAGAGTAGAATCTTAAAAGCTGTTAGAGGAAAGAAACAAATCACCTATAAAGGAAAACCCATCAGAATCACAGCGGACTTTTCAGCACAAACCCTCAAGTCAAGAAGAGCTTGGAATGATGTATTTCAAGTTCTAAAGTAAAAGAATCTTCAACCTAGATTGATGTACCCTGCAAAACTATCTTTCAAAACTGACGGAGAAATAAAATACTTCCATGACAAAGAACATCTGAGAAAATTTATAACCACCAAACCAGCACTCCAAAATGTTTTGAAGGACATTCTAGAAAGTGATAACAAGGACTACAACTCCAGAAACCCCAACAGAAGGAATCCACCAAGCAGAGCAAATGATTAAAGAGAGGGAGGGAAAAATAAAAATTAAAAGAGGGGGAGCCAACAACAAGAAAATAACATGACAAGGATAAGTCAATACATATCAGTTTTAACCATTAATGTTAATGGTCTCAATTCAGCAATCAAAAGGCACAGACTGGCAAATTGGATCAAGAAGCAAGATCCAACAATATGCTGTATACAAGAAACACATTTAATTCAAAAAGAAATTCATAGACTGAGAGTCAAAGGATGGAAAACAATACTCCATGCCACAGGAACCCAGAAAAAAGCAGGGGTAGCTATTCTTTTTGCAGACAAAGTGAATTTCAAGCCAAGAATGATTCAGAGAGATAAAGAAGGTCACTACATCCTTGTAAAGGGAACAATCCAAGAGGAAGATAACAATCATAAATATATATGCAACAAATACCAGTGCACCCAACTGTATAAAACAAATATTAATGGACATGAAAAATCAAATAAGCACTAATACAATTGCATTGGGGGATCTCAATACTCCACTGTCACAAAAAGACAGATCAACTAGACAAAAAATCAACAATGAAATATTAGAACTGAACCAAACTTTGGAACAAATGGACTTAGTAGATGTCTACAGAGTGTTCCACCCCACAACATCAGAATACTCATTCTTCTCAGCTGCACATGGGACGTTCTCCAAAATAGACCACATACTAGCTCATAAAACCTGCTTAACTAAATGCAAAGGAATTGAAATTATCCCATGTATATTATCAGACCATAGTGCAATGAAATTGGAAATCAATGGCAAAAGAAACCACAAGAATTTGCTAAACACATGGAAATTAAATAGCACCTACTGAACAACCAATGGGTCACAGATGAAATTAAAGAAGAAATTACACAGTTTCTGCAACTGAATGATAACGACAGTACAACATACCGGAACTTATGGTTTACAATGAAAGCAGTCCTAAGAGGGAAATTTATACCATTAAATTCCTATATCAGGAAAACAGAGCAAGCACAAATAAACAACCTAATGGTGAACCTCAAACTTCTAGAAAAAGAAGAGCAGGCTAAGCCAAAAGCTCGTACAAGGCAGGAAATTATAAAGATCAGAGCAGAAATTAACATACTGGAGACTAAAAAAACAATACAAAGAATTAACAAATCGAAGAGTTGGTTCTTTGAAAGATTAAATAAAATCAACAAACCCTTATCCAACCTTATTTAAAAAAGGAAAGAAAGTACTCAAATCCACACAATTAAGAATGAAGAGGGTGATATCACAACAGACCCTGCAGAAATCCAGAAGATCATCTATACCTACTTTGAAAACTTGTATTCTAGTAAGATGGAAAATGCAGAAGAAATGGACAGATTCCTAGATACATATGAATTACCAAAGCTCAACCAAGAAGATATAAAAATCCTAAATAAACCAATAACAATCAATGAAATCGAAGATGTAATTAAAAATCTCCCAACAAAGAAAAGCCCAGGCTCTGATGGATTCACTGCTGAATTCTACAAGAAATTTAGAGAAGATCTAACACCACTACTTCTCAAACTCTTTAATGAAATTGAAAGGGAAGCAATACTCCCCAATTCATTCCTGGAAGCAAGCATTACCCTGATACAAAAACCAGAGAAGGACCCAACTAAGAAAGAGAACTACAGACCAATCTCCCTCATGAACATAGATGCAAAAATCCTCAATAAGATACTGGCAAACAGAATGCAGCAAATCATCAAGAAGATTATACACCATGACCAAGTTGGATTCATCCCAGGGATGCAGGGATGGTTCAACATACGTAAATCTATAAATGTAATACACCATATTAACAGAACCAAGGACAAAAATCATATGACCATCTCAATAGATACAGAAGAAGCTTTTGACAAAGTCCAGCACCCATCCATGATAAAAACCCTACAGAAGATTGGAATAGATGGTTTTTATCTCAATCTGATAAAAGCTATCTATGACAAACCAACAGCCAATATCATACTAAATGGACAAAAACTGAAAGCCTTCTCTCTAAAATCAGGAACAAGACAAGGATGTCCACTGTCCCCACTCTTATTCAACATAGTTCTGGAAACTTTAGCCAGAGCAATTAGACAAGAGAAAGAAATAAAAGGAATTATGATTGGAAAGGAAGAAGTTAAATTATCATTATTTGCAGACAACATGATACTCTACACAGAAGACCCCAAAAACTCCACTAAAAAATTGCTAGATTTAATAAGCAAATTCAGTAGTGTAGCTGGATACAAAGTCAACACTCAAAAATCAATAGCCATCCTGTACACCAATAACAAACTCACTGAGAGAGAAATTAGGGAAACAACACCTTTCACAATCATATCTAAAAGAATGAAATACCTAGGAATCAATCTCACAAAGGAAGTAAAAGACCTCTACAATGAAAACTACAGTACTCTGAAAAAGGAGATTGGGGCCGGGGAGATGGTTCAGCGGCGTAAGCGCCTGCCTTGGAAGCGCGAGGGCCCGAGTTCGACTACCGGAACCCACATACGAAAAAGGGGCCGGTGATATCGCTCAGCGACACGGGTGCCTGTTGGCGCGCGAGGTCCTGAGGTTGACCCCCTGGTACCCACAAAAAAAAAAAAAAAAAAAGGAGATTGAAGAGGATATCAGAAAATGGAAAGATATCCCTTACTCTTGGGTCGGAAGAACCAATATAGTGAAAATGGCCATACTTCCAAAACTGTTATACAGATTTAATGCAATTCTGATCAAAATTCCAACAACATATCTCACAGAATTAGAGAAAACAATCCTAAAATTCATCTGGAACCAGAAAAGACCTCGAATAGCAAAGGCAATTCTGGGCAACAAAAGCAAGGCAGGGGGCATCACAATCCCTGATTTGAAATTATACTATAAAGCTGCTGTGATAAAAACAGCATGGTATTGGCAAAAAAACAGACCCAAAGATCAATGGACTAGATTAGAAGATGCAGAAACAACTCCAGACATACTAAGCCACCTTATCTTTGACAAAGGTGCCAAACACATTCACTGGAAGAAAGATAGCCTCTTTAATAAATGGTGCTGGAAAAATTGGCTCTACACATGCTGAAGATTAAAATTAGACCCATATCTTTCACCATGCACTAAACTAAATTCAAAATGGATGAAAGAACTAAATATTAAAACAGAAACATTAAATCTCCTGGAAAATAGAATAGGTAAAACTCTTGAAGACATTGGTGTAGGCAAAGACTTTATGAATAAAACCCCCGTCACACAGGAAGTATCACAAAGAATCAACAACTGGGATCTCATCTTAATAAAAAGCTTTTGCACAGCAAGAGAAACCACCAACAGAGTGAAGAGACAACCCACAACGTGGGAAAAAATGTTTGCCAGCTGTTCCTCAGACAAAGGATTACTATCGAGAACATACAAAGAACTCAAAAAAATCAGACCTGCCAAATTTAAAGACCCAATCCAAAAATGGGCATCTGAGATGAATAAACACTTCTCAGATAAAGAAATACAAATGGCAAATAAATATATGAAAAAATGTTCAACATCACTAGTCATTCGAGAGATGCAAATTAAAACAACACTGAGATTCCATCTCACCCCAGAAAGAATGGCTATTATCAAGAAGTCAACTAATAACAAACGCTGGAGGGGCTGTGGGGAAAAAGGAACCCTTCTCCACTGTTGGTGGGAGTGTCGACTGGTGCAGCCACTGTGGAAATCAGTGTGGAGATTCCTCGAAAAACTGGGATTGGAGGTCCCATTTGACCCAGCTATTCCCCTTCTAGGTATCTTCCCAGAAGAATTAAAAATATCGTACCACAGCGATATATGTGCACCCATGTTTATAGCAACACAATTTGTAATAGCTAGATCGTGGAAACAACCCAAATGCCCATTAACCGAGGAATGCATAAGAAAGATGTGGTATTTCTACACAATGGAGCACTACTCAGCCATAAAGAAAGATAAACTGGAGACTTTTATAGGTAAATGGATGCAACTCGAGAAAATACTCACAAGCAAAATAAACCGGATGCACATTTGTAAACATCGTATTGTCTCCCTAGTATGAAAATGCAATTTCACTGTGACTATTCCATTCCTTAGTCTTCTATTTTTACCTAGCTTTCACATGGCTTAATCTTATACTGAGTAATGTTTTTCTCCAAAAGGTATTTGTACATTCTCTAATGCTTGAGTCTGTTAATACATGAGAATGTTTACTTGCTGTCTTTAAAAAATAAAAAAAAAATAAAAAAAAAAGAACCACACGAGTAATTCCCAAACTTTTGCACTCGTATCCTAAGTACATAAAAAATACGATGCATAAAATGTGTCTGTGTGCACAAGTGTCCGATATCCATATGTATTCATTCCTGGTACAAATGCCTGGGTTCTGATTCAACAGTAGCGGGCAGAACCTGGGAATCTACACTACGAAGAGTTCTGTAACCAAGCTAGGAACCACCAGATTGAACGGTGTCAGGAGTCCTGTAACACTATGATTACTGCAGTAATAAGATATGTTTGCGTCACTCATAACAATACCTGGTAGTTGTAATAGGGCTGGTTAATAATCCCTGCTATGGCCTTCCCTTCATAGGCGATTCCAATGAGAACGGTCACATTGTCGAGGAGACCTACAAAAGAGAAATGTCAATTCTAGATCTTTCTCAGGCTAGGACTCTTCAGCAGCATATCAACTGCCTCAAGTTATTTTTGCAAGAAATGTAGGGAACCTGATGTGAATCTATTTGCTGAGTGCACATTTCTATCTGTCTGTCTGTCTGTCTGCTATCTATTTTTCTGGTACTGGGAAGCCTTTGCACTGAACTACATCCTCAATTTTTGTATTCCTTATTTTCAGACAGGGTCTTATTAAATCATTATTCATCCACGGTCAATGATTCATCCATGGTCAAGCCCTCTTATGGCGAATGCTCAAATTATAAGAGGGCTGGCCAGAGACAGAAAGAGCGAATCAAAGCCTCTGGAGTGGGAGTCAAGACCCAAGTAAGCGTTCTACATTCTGTTAATATCCACTGAAACTGTCTGAAGCTTCCTTATTTATCAATGGATGTTTTGTTGTTGTTTTGAGACAGGGTCTCACTATGTAGTGCAGGCTGGCCCTGAACTCACTATGCAGCCCATGCTGGCCTCGAACTCTCTGGGATCCTTCTGGCTCGGCCTCCTGAGTGCTGGGATTACAGGCGTGCTCCACCACACCCAGCTTCCCTGTCTCAGTAATCATGGATGTAGGATAACAGCTGCCAAGTCGTAGGAAGAGGCATAAGCCACGATGCTAGCTTTTCAAATAACACACAAACTATCAAAGTTTACAACAAAGTAAAATAGGAACTGGCCTAACTACTGTGAAACAGGAACACGAAAGAGATACCTTCAGTGTACTCCTTGGTGCCATCCAGAGGGTCAACCCAAACCACAAGCTAAAAAATAAAAATTTTAAAAAAGGAAATCAAGTATAAAGTTATACAAAATTCCACAGATTTTAGATAGGTATAGATTAGTCCTAGACATCATATAGGGACAACTTGCAAAGTGGAACAATTGTGCTTACAACTGATTTTTATGTATCGGTACTGATTTAAAAAAACAGTCTGATTTCCTTCAGGACACAGTTCAGATGAGCCAACAAAAAACAAATGGTTCGTGAAACTGACGACAGTTTAAGAACCAAGTTACTTCTGTGCAGGGCTTTTAGTGTGATGTAGGACAGGCTGCCGTTAACCAGTAGAATCACGGCCTAATCTGAATCTGTTTGTTGAGTGCTCATTTCTGTCTGTCTGTCTGTCTATCTACTTTTCTGGTACTAGGAAACCTTTGCAATGAGCTACATCTCCAATCCTTTTTATTCTTTATTTTCAGACAGGGTTTTGCTAATCATTAAATTACCCAGGCTAGGCTGGAACTTGGAACCCTCCTGTCTCAGCATCCCAGGATGCTGGGATTATAGGCGTGCACCAACCATCCCCGGCGAGAGCACATTTCTGATGGATGATACCATGTCTCCTTTTCTTCGTATCCTCCACACCACAGAGCAAAGTGCCTTACTCGTAGCAGTACATATTCAGTCAATGTGTGTTAAATGATGTAAAGAAGATACAAAACTGTAGAAGAATGGGTAAGTCTGAAGCCACAGATTAATTTGTTACACAACTATAATAAGTGAGATGATGCATCCAGCCCCCTAAAAACATCAGATAGTAACCTGTTTCATCTCCTTCCAGCCCCAATTACCAATGAAAAAAAATGTTTTTTGTGGTACTGGGGTTGAACCCAGGCCCTCACACACACTAGGCAAATGCTTCATCCTGAGCCGCCACCTTGCACTTTTGTTTTTTTATTGTGAGACAGCATCTTACTAAGTTCCCAAGGCTGGCCTCAAATGTGTGATCTTCCTGCTTCAGCCTCCTGAGTATCTGGGTCATCACACTCAACTCAATGAAATCTTTTACTACCACATCTACTATACAAAACAAATATGATTTTCTTCCTAAAAGTATTTTCAATAATGGTTTCAGGGTGCAAAGAAAGGAAACCTATGAGAAGTGGGACTCCAAATCAACAGGACAGATGTCCCATGTGGCTAAAGGCCACTTCTTGGTGGCTCTGAAAGATATCAGGTTCCTGGCCAGATGTGGTGGCACATGCCTGTAATCCCAGCCCTCAGGAGGCTGAGGCAGGATGATCGCTGTAAGTTTGAGGTCAGCCTGGGCTACACAGTGAATACAAGACCAGCCTGAACTGCATGGCGAGATCTTGTCTCAAAAGTATAATCACTGACTTTTTATCTCCTCTGCTATGGCAAGAAGCAGGGATTTTTTTTTTTTTTTGTGGGTACTGGGGGTCGAACTCAGGACCTCGCACACCAGCAGGCGCCCCTGCCGCTGAGCAATATCACCGGCCCTTTTCTCGTATGTGGGTACCAGGAGTCGAACTCAGGACCTCGTGCTTGCCAGGCAGGCACTTATGCTGCTGAGCCATCTCACCGGCCCCCAGAAGCAGGGATTAATAGAGTGTGAAGTTTGAAGCTGGGCCTTACGTCCTCCTCTTTAATGGCGCAGTACTGTGCCGGGCATGGCTTCTTCAGGATCTCCTCCCACTGGCCATCCTCGATGAGCTCTTGGTCCACATCATCGGGGGGCAGATCCTACACCAGAGATAAGGACAACACGGACAGTTACTAAGCTGCTTAGGGTCTGCCAAGCATCCTTTGCAGTATGGTACTGAACAAGGCAGCAATCACACTTTACTAGTCCTTCTCTTTACCATTTATGTTTAGATCTTTCAAAGCAAATCTAAGAAAACCACAAGGACTGCTACATATAATTCATCAAAATCAGCTACATGGTCCCAATGTCACCATCTTGAGCAGGGTTTAGAAAGAAAAGATCTTTTGTTTCTAAACTTATTTAAAGAAACATACTCTACCCTCAATTAGAAGAGATATCCAAGAGCCGGGCATGGTGGCACACGCCTAGAATCCCAGCACTCAGGAGGCTGAGGCAGGAGGATAACTGCAAGTTCAAGGCCAGCCTCGGTTACACAGTGAATTCAAGGCCAGCCTGAACTACATAGTGAGACCCTGTCTCAAAAAAACAACCTCCCCATCAAACAAAAAGAAGAGATATCTATTCTTTCATTTTCAAAGTATTACAGTCTTTGGATATGTAAGCAGGTGAGCTTACTTTTAGAGACAAACAGCAAAGCTCATTCTCTTCCAGCGCTCTAGTACTCTGCACATCTTTATTATTTCACTTTGTGGTGCTGGGTATGGAAGTCAGCACCTTGCACTTGCTAAGCGGACACTCCGCCACTGAGCTACACCCCTTGTCCCAAACTCTGCCCCTCCCTTTGTGGCACTGGGGCTGAACGCGGGGCTGCCCCATCCCAGGCAAATGCTCCCCGAATGCTCCCCAACCGAGCTGCAGTGCACCTGGCCCACAGAGGACTGCAACTTTAACGGCGCCTTTCAGCGGAAGGCATCAAGACACTGGGCCTAGGTGAGATGGCTCAGCGGCATAAGCGCCTGCCTGGCAAGCGCGAGGGCCCGAGTTCGACTCCCAGATCCCACATACGAGAAAAGGGGCCGGGGATATCGCTCAGCGGCACGCGCGCTGGCTGGCGCGCCAGGCCCTGAGGTCGACCCCCGGTACCCACAAAAAAAAAAAAAAAAAAAAAAAAAAGACACTGGGCTTAGAAAGGGATGAGAACAGCTCCACAAGAAATATTTCCTTTAAGGAATACGGCAACCACTTTTGTGCTGGGACACTGGGTCCGAGAGCTAAACTATAACAGTGCTGTAGAAGTCACCACAGTACCAGTTACTGATCCGGACAGTACATGGATAAAGATAGCCTCGTGCCCCTCCATGCTTACCTCCTCCCCGATGATGGTCAGCTTGGGGAATTTGCGCACCAGGGAGGAGCAGATGCTCGTCTGTACCAGCCGGTCAGCTTTGGTCTGCAGGTCCGTGGCGCAGGTCTGCAACAAAGGGTGCAAACCTCACTGAACAACACAAAATCCTACTTCTAAAAGCACAGGCGTCTGCATAAGTCACATCACACCAGAGCTTAACACAAAGACAATCAGCGAGCTTCTGGCTTTTCTTCTCGTGGGATCAATTGTGGTTACAGTCCAGAAGGGTTTTTTGTTTGTTTTTTGTGTGTGATGCTGGGGAAACCCAGGGCCAGCACCTGTCAGCTAAGTGCTCTACTGTGGGCTGCACCAAATACAGCTAAAGTTTGGAAAAGCGCTTTTAAACTATGTAGAATATTTTCTTCCCTGGTCAAAAAATTTCATTTATAAGATAGCTCAAATGGCAGAGGGACCAAAAGACAGAGGCAGGGAGAGGGAGGGGAGGAAATGGGAAGTAGAAAGAATTGAGAGGTGTTAGGTACTGGTACCAGCTCCCCACGAGGACTCGAGTCACTGTGTACTGCAAACGTGCACTAATAAAAACAAAGATTTAAAATAAAAAACGGGGACCGGTGATACGGCTTAGCAGCATAAGCGCCTGCCTGGCAAGTGTGAGGTCCTGAGTTCGACTCCCGGTACCCGCATATTAAAATAAACAAACAAACAAACAAATAAATAAATAAATAACGGGTTAAAAGATAGGAAATTTATAACTTTTTTAGCTTTTATTTTTATTAGTAGCACATGTTTGCCTTACATAAAGATTACATTCCTTGTGGGGGAGTTGGTACCTGTGCGTAACAGATTTCAATTCCTTTGTCATCCCCTCTCCCTCCCTTCCCCTCCCTCCATATCTTGTTCCCCTTTCCATTAGAGAAAGATCTAGTGCTCTACTTCCTATTATCTATCTTTCATTTTGCTCTTTATTTATATTTTGGGTTTCTCATATATAAGATCACAAGTTTGTGCCCAGCCAGGGCAAGTTAGTGACATAGAGAAAATCTATCTCAAAAAATTTTTTTCAGGCCGGTGAGATAGCTCAGCAGCATAAGCACCTGCCTGGCAAGCGCGAGGTTCTGAGTTTGACTCCCGGTACCTACATACGAAAAAAGGGCCGGTGATATCGCTCAGCGGCACGGGCGCCTGCTGGTGTGCAAGGTCCTAAGTTCGACCCCCGGTACCCACAAAAAAAAAAAAAAAAAAATTTTTTTCTACCAGGCATGGTGGTGCATGCCTGTAATCCCAGCACTCAGGAAGCTGAAGCAGGAAGATTGCCAGGAGTTGGAGGTCAGCCTGGGCTACATAGTGAGTTCAAGGCCAGCCTGAACTACAAAGCGAGACCCTGTCTCAAAAAGCCAAAAAAAAATTTGTTTTCAACTTTTATCTCTATATTACAGTTCTTCTTTTTTAGTTTTCCATTAGTCCATGTTTGCAGCACACAATGATTACATTACCTATGGAAAACTATTACATGTACACAACGTATCTCAGTTCCTTTTCTTTTTCCCCTTCCCTGCCAGCCCCTCTTTGGGGCGAGCATCAGATTCATTTATTTATAAGTCCTTATAAAGTCAATCACCATACACACAGATTAACAGCTAGACCAACAGGCCAAAGATCATTTCCCAGGCAGGACGGACCTCACTGAACAAGGACCTGGCACCTTCCGAAGGGAGCCACCTGCTATCCGAACGGTCAGAGCCTGTGCTAGGGATGACACCACCGAGCTCCACCTCAGAGAAGAAGGCCACGGCTGGTGCAGGGCTGCGGTACCTTCTCCACGATGCCCAGGTCACCCTCGGCAATCACGTGTCTGACGATCACCCCAGCCTTCTGCGCGATGGAGTAGGCCGAGGCCACCAAGCGCATCAGCACCGTGGGGGCCAAGGCCATGGCCGGCTGCAAGGAGAGAGGACGAAGACGTGACTCAGGGGCAGCTGCTGGGCTCTGCACGCACGCACTGACTGAGTGCTTCCCTGCCCTGCCCTGATGAGCTGCGTGGGATCTCTGATGAACACACAAAAAGACATTCGGGGAAAATCCTGCCACATTGCTTCTCTCACAGATAGATCATTTCACAGCACAGGGGAAACTGGCCCAGGCTGCTTAGCATGTGAGAAAGCTGTGTGTGAGGTGTGTCACGTGTGAAGGCCCTGGAAGGTGCCTTCGAGGGGCTCGTGTTTTGGTGGGTTGTGGTGAAAATCATGTAACCCAATGAATGTAATGTAAAACTGCTAAGGGCCAGGCAGGTATGGTGCACACCTGTAATCCGAGCACTCAGGAGGCTGAGGAAAAGTAGCAAGGAAAGTAGCAGGAAAATAGCAAGTTCGAGCCTAGCCTGGGCAACTTAGTGAGACTGTATCTGAAAATAAAATTTTAAAAAGGGCCGGGGACGTAGCTTGGTGGTAGAGTGCTTGCCTAGCATGCGTGAGGTCTTGGGTTCAATCCCAACTCTGCAAAAACAAACAAACAAACAACCAGGTATGCAACACAGGGATTGATGCGCACATGGGCGTGGCTCAGGGACAGTGCCGGCCTACCACTCGCAAGGTCCTGCCTTCCGTACCAGTACCGCATAAAAAGAGGGAGGTATTGCCTGGGATTACAGTTATCTTCTAAAATCAGTGAAGATTCTTTGAAAGCCTCAACAGCTCTCATCGGTTTTATTTTCCCCATCTCAGCAGTAGATAAGCAACAAGAAACAACATGAGGAATTGAAGTGACCAGGCCATGGGAGGACGCAGCCTCCTGTTATCCAGCAAGTGCTGCCCGCAGCACCTGTCTGGTTCGGGCTGCGGCTCGGCTTCTTCCTAAATGTTCAGCCCAGAGCCGAAGGACGGTCCCTCCTGGCAGCCACCTGTCCTGGGGGACTCACCTGGGGAGGCTCTAGTCCTGTCTCCATGGCAACCAGGCCACCACCCCAGCCTCTGAGGATGCCTCCCGGAGTCTGCAGGCCACGCCACATCCCCCTCTGGCTCCCTCCCCGCCCCTCCCACAAATGACCCCGAGAATGCACCCTAAAAACCCCCTGCTCTGTTTCAGAGCTCCCAGGGCTCCAGCCCAAGACCAAACCTCCCCGGCTGGAGAGTCGCTTGGTAAGGAGCCCTGGCCCAGCAGGTGCAAGGCCAGGTCAATTCCCAGCACCGCAGAAAACAGAGAACAACAAAACCTCTCCCCTCTTAATCAAACCAGGCCACCACAATTTCACTGTCATAAGGCAGCGCATTATTATTCCCTACAGACAGGAGCCATGAATAAAGGAATTATAAACCTCAATCCAGCAACAGTCACCGTGCTAGTGCCCATTTCTGACTACTTGATTCGATGCGCCTTTTAACCCCTGCACATCTCTTTCTATCATCATCACCATCCTGTTTACAGGAATTGTGAGCATACTTGAGACAATAAACAAGTGTTTGAAACCCTTCTAAAGATGGAAATGGCCTGGCGTGGTGGTGCACACCTGTAATCTCAGCACTTGGGAGGCTGAGGCAGGGGCACTGCCGTGAGTTTGAGGCCAGGCTGGGCTACAAAGCAAGACCCTGTCTCAAAAAAAAAAAAAGGGGGGGGGGAAATAACACTGATGTATGGTAATGAACACCAAACTTTGGCCAATACTTGTTTGGAATTATGATGAAAATAAAATGAGTTTCTGTGGAGTATTTTAATTCTGTTTATTTTATTATATAATTTTCTTGACATATTAGGTGTTACACATGGAATAAATTTGTTAATTATGATCATTACTAATTCAGGATCACTGCAAATAAAAATTTAACAAACACTTCCTGGGCCTTATCTCTACTCCTGTGTATCCGTGGCCAGCCAGATGTCTGGCCTGCTCCGCAGTGGACACTTGGTCTTCAAGCAACAAGAGTGCCCCATCTGGACGTCTACATGGGGTGCCTGTGTGTTGGTGTGCGCAGTCCAACCCCGTATATAGGACTCCTTTTGAGACAGGGAGATGGCTGCCCTCGCGAAAGGGTGTGGCTCTCACTTTTCCAATTCCATTTGCTTCCCTCTGGGCAGTTGGGCAAGCCTTCCTGCGACTGAGCCTCGGCCCTGTGTGCCGAGGTTGCCAATTGCACACAACTCCAAGGTTTTATGTTTCTTCCTCCTTCCTCACGAACAGTGCACTGTATTCATTAAGCGCCATCGAAAGCTAACATCCATTTATAAGAAATAACGAAAAAAAAGAATGCAAAAACACAGTCTCACATCAGGGACAACAGTGACTTTTCAACAAACCCCACAAATCATTTTGAGGCAGCGAAGGTGGAAACCCCCTACCATTTTTCTCTGCAGGACGCCCTTCCGTGGTCCACCCTGAAGTAGTAATGATCTGTCACTGTCCCCCTGCCCTAATGGTTTTCTTAAATATTTTTTAAACAAACAGATTCACTTTGGTTCTTGGCATAAGGAAAATGCACTTAACCATAGTATTGAAGCCCAGTGCCTACAAAAGGTATCCCTGTTAGCCTTTCAGCCCTGTCCCACCAGGACACATATGAGAACCACCTCCTGTGGTGACAGCTGGGTTAATTAAGAACCAGGCCAGAACTAGCAACAGGCTCAGGCAGTTCAAATTATGCGCTGTCTTCCTTCTGGGTCTTAACCCTCTCCCTCTGGGATTGCACCGTCCTAAAGGCTGAGTCAGAATAGTGCAGTGGTTGGAGTACTGACTCTGGAGTTACGGCCGTGTTCACATCCTGGCCCGGCACCCTTAGGTATGCGACCTGGCAAAGCCACTTAAATCCTCCGGGCTTGAACTTGAAGACATGCAGCTCTGCGTACTAGAACGCGACTGCGTCCTAGTACAGGATTGGTGCGCTATCAAATGAGCAACACATGGAAGCAGTTGTGTCCCTGGGTAAGCAGCAAACAAGCAACCCTGGCTAAGCATCATTCACATGCCGGTTATCTCTGGCTATCCTGAAGGGGCGTGGGGTCAAGGTCAAAGTTCCCACAGCTTCTGCAAGGATCCTTAAGGGTGTAAGATCATGACTACTACGCCCCTGAATCACACATGGGTTCCTTTTCATATCCTTCTGGGCTTAAGGCTTAAGTAAACATGATAGAGGTTGCATAGCTCTTAAGGCAACCAATCTAACCCCTATCCATTTAGGAAATCTTTGAGACAAGGTCTTCCTGGGTAGTCTAGACTGTTCTTGAATTCACTATGTAATTTAGGCTAGCCTTGAACTCACGGCATCCTCCTGCCTCAGCCTCCAGAGTGCTGGGATTATAGGCATGCGCCACCACGCTTGGCTACCATTTAAGAAATCTTTACAGGGCTACAAATGTAGCTCCGTGGTAGAGCCCTCCCTTGCCTAGCACGCTCAAGGGCCTGGGTTTGATCCCCAGCACTGCACAAAGCAAAACAAAATAAAACAAAGGAAAACAAAATAAAACACAAAGTCTACAACTACCAACAAGGCTAATTCAGAAGGATGAAAAATCAGAGGACTCAAACAAGCAGTTTCTTCTCACAGCCTGGGCGAGGTATCTTTAGTCCAATACAAAGGTGGTGGGCATAGATGGGATTAGTATCTAAAAATGACCAAAGTCCTCCCAATCAAAGTGCTGAAATCATTTTCCTTTTGGAACCTGGCCAAATGATTCTAAAGTTCAAGGTCATCTGGAAAATGAAAATGTGAACATGACAAGCAAATTCTGAACAACAAGGAAGAGAGGGACTCCCCTTCCCAGGTATCAGAATGTGACATAAAAGCACAATTCAGACAGACAAGCAGAATCAAATAAATTCCAGAGATAAATCCAAATACACTAGAAGTGGTATTCAAAAACCAGAGGAAAGTCAATTGCGTGTAAATGGCAGGCAATTGCTAACTTGTTTTAAAAAATTGGACTTTCTGCATTCTTTATATAAAAATACACTCTATGTCAATAAATAGTTTTTAATTAAAAACTAAAACATGAAACAAAGAGTACAGAGGTGTTTTATAAATTTGTGAAGGCTTTGAAAGCATAAAACCAAGAATTCATAAAATATACTATATTGATGAATTTGCACAAAAATTAAAACTTCTCTGAAGCCAAAATACCCCAAAGTTAACAGATAATTGACAAAAGGAGAAAAAGTCTGTGCCACACACTAGACAACTGAGCTCATCTGTAAAGGGCTCTACGGATCAGCAAGCCAAAGATGAATAGTGTCAAAATGGGCCAAGGACAGCAACAGGAATCTCTAGAAAAACACACGAAAGGCTCAACTTCACTGATTAGGAAAGAAATGCAACTAAAGCCAGGCGAAGTGGCTGCTTATGTTTCAGACTGGCGTGGACAACATAGCCTGCTCGGTTCCCAGGGGTGGGGAACTGGCTCCCGAGCACCCCGAGGAGGAAACTTCTCTGGCCCCAGAACCTGAAGAAAGGTACAATGCATACACAGGGAAACACCAGTACATCCCGCATGCCTGGAAGCACGCACAAATGGCAACCAGAAGTATTTGGTATTATAATGAAATTTAGTGTTATGTGGAAGAATTTCTAAATCTGGGTGCATTAAGGAGGTCAATAACTAGCTAGGAAACGACCCCGGAGCACGAAAATAAAAGCACAGATAAACAAAATGTTCACACGCGCCTGCACATCTGTAATCCCAGCACTGGGGAGGCTGAGACAGGAAGGTCGCCGCGAGATCGAGGGCATCCTGGCCTACACAGTGAGTTCAAGGCCAGCATGGGCTACATAGCGAGACCCTATATCAAATCCCCCAATTAAAAAAAATAAATAAAATGTTGATACCTAAACTTGTAACGGAGATACCTGAAGAGGCAGCATAATTCGCGTAAACTTTCTTTTTTTTAAACAAAAATCCTTTAAATCGCCTCTTATCTGTGCAAAAGGATGGTGGAGTTAAGGAAACAAGAAACAAGAAATTAGGAGTTGTGCCCAAGGCCCTGCCCTCCCTGGCAGAGGAAAAACTTACTGTTGCAAAGCTGCGACGACGATAGGCGAAAGACACTGGAGGGACACCCGAACACCGCGTTCTCAAGCTGCAGGTCCCTCGCGGCGCTCACTACCGCGCTCCGCAGTCCAGAGGTCACTCGGGGAAACTGGGCTACTGAGCATGCGGGAACTCTCGCGCAAGCGCACAATAGCCACTTGCCACTACTTGCTCCGACTCCCGCAGCGCCAGAAATGTCCACTTGTGTGCGTTTTGCGCAGGTTCGCCGCTAATGCTGGCGCCAAGTGTGAGAGGGATGGCTCCCGAGCCGCGCGCAGTGGCATCGCCTGTAACTCCTCACCCCGCCGCTGCTGCGGAGGATCGCGGGTTCGGAGCCAGCCTGCGCAGTTTAGCGAGACCCTGTCATAAAATTAAATAAGGGTTCCGTCCCTAGCTGTCATTTTTCAGTTGCACGTCAAAGGGGAATACGAAGATTTACTAATGATCATTATAAACAGTTAGCGTTGGAGAAAAAATAAGAAAGCTGGCCGTGATGGTGCACTCCAGTCATCCCGGCCCTCAGGAGGCTGAGGCAGGATGATCGCTTCAAGTTCACTGCCAGCCTGGAATACATACCAAGACCTTGTCTCAAAAAATATCTTTAAATTGATGGACGTTAATAAATGTCATGCAAGAAAACAGTGCACATTCTGCACTACCGTCAGAAACCCTCAAACCTCTTAATTTTTGTTGTAATCTGTTATCTGGAGAAATGCTATTTTAGCTGATTGTGCTTATGGCTCCTAAAATTGCACATCTTCGTATAATTTCTAAAATTTATTTATTTAGCAGTGGTGGGGATGAAACCCAGGGCTTTGGGTATACTAGGCGAGCATCCTGCCCCCGGGCTACATCCCCAACCCATTTCCTTTTTTTTTGGAACTGGGAATCGAACTCAGGACCTAGCACTTACCAAGCAGGTGCCCCCAGCCCTTTTTTGATGTTTATTGGCTGTTTCTATTTATCTGTGCATCGCCTATGCCTATCTTTTGCCTTTTTTTTCCCCCTACTGGGTTGTTTACATTTATCTCATTGGTTTGTAGGAACTCTTTATACTCTTGTGTGTGTGTGTGTACGCTGTACTGGGCTTGAGCCCAGGGCCTTCACACCGAGCTACATCCCCAGGCCTTTTTGATTTTTTAATTTTGAGACAGGATCTCTCTAAGTTGTCCAGGCTGCGGTTGAACTTGGGATCCTCCTGCATCCGTATTTTCCTGTTTTTTAATGTGATGCAGATGTTTTCTCCCAGGGTGTTGAAGGGGAGGTGACACAACATGGTGGTTATGAGCATGGGCATTGGGCATAACCACCCGGGTTTGAATCCAGCTCTGCTACTTCTTAGTTGTGTGATCTTCACAAATTACATAACTTTGTGTGCCTCGATTTTCTTATCTTTAAAATGGTAATGCTTGCTGTGATGATGCACAGAACTTGGGAGGCTGAGGCAGGAGGATCATAGGATGTTGAGAGCCCATCTAAAAAACCACATTAAATGGGAATCCTTCTGACCCCTCCCTGACAGCACTGTTTTACTATATCATGTCTGACCTCACCTGGCTTTTAAGGCTAAATGTGTTAATAGAGGTACAGAGTCAGAGGTTTTGCATGGTAAAATGCAGACATTGATCAAATGCTTCCTGTTGCCTCTCACTCTCTGGTATCTTTTTCTGTACATATTTTTTTCACTTTTGTAGAAAATCTATTAGTTTTCAAAGGAAGCGTGGTGATGTACATCTGTAATCTCAGCACTAGGAAGATTGCAAGTTTGAGGCCAGCCTGGGCTACATTTGTTTCAAAAAACAATAAATCTGTCAGTGTTTTTATTTATGTGAAGCAAGGCTCTGGGTGTTGTGGTTTGTGATAAGGAAGGCTGTTCCCAAGGGGTTCACTTTGCCATGCGATGGTAACAGTTGTGACCTGTATTTGAATGAGAGCTCAATCACTGGCCTAACTCACTCCATTTCCTCTGGCTCTGACTTCCATTTGTCTCCTTAACGTTTTTCTACCCCATCTGAGTTGCTGTCTCCTGCAGGCACCTGGATTCTGGGATCGGCAGCTCTGATGGATAAAGACCCTTATGACACAGGACAGAATCCTCCCCAATGAACAGAAAGCCACAGAACAGGTGACCCGTGATGGCCCTGCCCCAAGCAGGAGCAGTTACCCCCGGAAGGACGAGGCTGTCCCCTTGGACAGGAGCTGCCAGGTCAGGACAGTACTGGACCTGTGCCCTTAAGCAACGGCAGCTTTCGCAGCACCTCACAGAGCCGGCCTGAGATAATGATCACATGGTCCCCCGGCTACCCAGGGTCACCTGTGCTGCCACCTGCACCCTCAGCTCTGCACACCCTACCCTGCCTTTGCTCCCCTTTCTATCAAAATTCTCTCCGTCAGCCCCTCCAAGTAGGGATTGGAACTCCACTGTCTTTCCAGATGTGGTCTCGCTGATCAAAGCTTTTTCCAGCACTGGGAGTCTCCTCGATTGGTGTTTGGGGACGGTGCCCAGACTGGTGTTCTGGTCACCGCTGTCACCCCAAGCGCTGCTCACAGCAGAAAATGGACCAGCAAAGAGAGTGGGCCTGTGGGACACTAGAGCAGAGGCTGCCGTGCACACCGCGCTACTCCACAGGCCCAGGGCAAACAGGGACTCAGGGAACAGTCAGAGACACAAACGGTGGCCTTGGCGTATTGTTAAGGGTCGGGGAGGACGTAGATTTGCACCAATCTCCAGCCAGCTGTTTACCCAGGGCCAGTGCATAGAGATGTGCTGGCTGCATATGTTTCAGATTTCAAAGACAGCATGAGGAGACCTTAAGACACCTTGGTAATTTTTACTGATTACATACTTAAGTGACATCACAGGTTTATTGTATTAAATAACCTTTTTTTTTTCCCCCAGTACTGGGGATTGAACCCAAGGCCTTCGCACTGAACTACATCTGCAGCTCCTCTTTGTCCTTATTTTTTATTTTGCAATAGGATCTCGCTCAGATGCTATTATGGTTTGGGTCTAGATGTTCCCCCAAAGCCTCATGTGGTCATAGGTGGGGCTTTTTCAGAGTTCGCGGAATCTAGAGTGTGTGATGCTGGGATTAAGGATGCGTGATTATTAAATCAGTCCACTGATTGGTTTGGCACCGCCCTAATCCCGATAGCCTGGGTACAACATACGGGGTACAAAGAGGCTTGTCTTTTCCCTGGCTTGCTGCTTGCCATGAACTGTTTTTCCTCTGGGATTCCCATCTGCCAAGCCACCCTGCCTAGGAGCCAGCCCATTATGGTCTGAAACATCTACAAGCTGTGAGCTAAATAAAACTGTCCTCCCTTAAATTGTGGGTATTGGGTATTTTGTCACAGCAACGAGAAAAGTAACTAAGACTGATGCTAAATTGCCCTTGCAGGGCTGAAATTTGAGATTCTCCTGCTTCAGCTTACTAGCACGCTAGGATTGCCTGCGCGCATCAGGCGGAGAAACCAATTACAAGACCAGCGCCATCCTTAGGGCTGTAGCGAAGACCCGGAAACACTCCTGAAATACACCCCCCCCACAAAAGCCGCGCGTTGCCACGCCCCTTCCGGTGTCCGGCGCCTGCGCACGCTCGCGCACAACATAGGCACTTCGGGGGTCTCTGCACCGCGGGGTCTCGGCGCATGCGCATTGCTGCGCGCCCCCAGAGCGCCTCAGCTTCGTGCTAGTCCAGGTCCGGGCGGCGGCCGCCTGGGTGCTGAGGGGTGCCATGCGCTGGGGGCTGCGCGCTTGCCGGCCCGGGGCGGCGGCTCTGGCCGCGGCCCGCAGCCACTGGGGTCCCCCCTGGTCCCCGTGTCGCCCGGGACCGCTGGGCGCCGCCGCGAGCCTTCCAGTGAGGGGAGCCGCGGGGGCCGGAGACCCGGCGGCCAGCCCGGACCGCGGCCGGTACCGCGACACCGTGCTGCTGCCGCGCACCGCCTTCCCCATGCGGCTGCCGGGCCGCAGCCAGCCGGACACGGAGCTGGAGATCCAGCAGGTACGGCGGGGGCGACGGGGCGACCCGGGGGCCGGGCCGGGATGACACTCGGGCCACCCGGGGACACGGGCGACTCCCACGGCACCCGAGACGGCAGCCGGGACCGCCGGGCCGCCGCCTGTGCGCCCGGCACAACCCCAGGCCCGGGGCGACCCCGCCCCCGAGCCCGAGCTCCCGAGGCGCGGATCCCCCTCGGCGTGAGCGGCTCTGCGGCTCGAACCGCCGGCCACGAGGACGTGTTGCTTAGCAGGTGGAGCCCGCGTGTCCTTAGGGACCAGAGTGGGCGACACTCCTCGGGCCGTCGGGTCTTTTAGGGTGTTGTGTGTGCTTGGTGCCTGCTGTGTGCCAGGGGGTGTGAGTGCCAGTTCGGGTGATCCCTCCTTCCTCTGCACCCCACCTCGTGGAATGGGTGCTCTCGGTCCTCGAGGGACACTGGGTGACGCCAGTGTCACACCAGGGCGGGGGAGGCGGGGCAGGCGGGGCCGTGCCTAGCGTCCTTACAGATTTAGGCAGCAGCGAAGGTCAGGGCCTGGAAGAGCAAGGATGAGGGCTGGGTGTGTAGGGTCCACGGGCCCTCGCAGGTGGCTGGAGAGTGACAGAGGGCGTGGCGAGGCCGCCCGCTTGGGATCTTAGCGGATCCGAGCCTGGGCGGGGTCCACTACCGTGGGCTGCGCTGGAAACCGCTGAAAAGTTTTTTTTAAAGAAGACTACAGGGCTGGTGACATGGCTCAGCGGCATAAGCGCCTGCTTGGCAAGCGAGGTCCGGAATTCGACCCCCGGTACCCACATTAAAAAAAATAAAGAAGACTGCAACCTTTTATTAAAACTTCTGGAAGTTGTAATCTGATTTTCCTGCTTACTACATTTAAACAAACATGATTCACACATTTCCTCAATTCCAGACCCCATGCCCAAGCCTTTAAGAAAAAGAGGAAAAGCTATCTTTGTATGTCAAGGCAGGGGAATTGGAATACTGAATCTGTAGAGCTGAGATTTTGCTCATGTCCTATGCTAATGAGCAACGCTTTAGTCTTGGAACCAACCTTCTCATAATGTGTTAGGTATAATTTTTTGGTTTTTGTTTTGTTTTCTGAGGCAGTCTCACTGTGTAGTCCAGGCTGGCTTCAAACTATCATTCTTCCTGCCTCAGCCTCAGGAGTGCCAGGATCACAGGCCTGTATCACTGCCCCTGGCAGTAATATTCCTTCTTGGATGTCTCAGAACTCATACTCAACAATGGGTTCTGCGTTGCAGAAGAGTATTTATTTATTTACTTATTTTTTTGTTTTTTTTTTGAGACAGGGTCTCACTACTGTATGTTGTTCAGTCTGGCCTTGAACTCACTGTGTAGCCCAGCTGGCCTTGAATTCGCAGTGATCCTCCTGCCTCAGCCTCCCGAGTGCTGGGAGAGGATTTAGTTTGCACCGGTCCATAAGTACTACTGAAAAGCTTTAAGAGGACAATACTCAGATGTGCATTCCAGAATCTTCATCATTTGTATTTCAGAGACCAATAGATTAGGATGGACTAAGAATAAGCAAGTGTCAAGTATTATTTAGGGTAAGATTCTGCAGTATGTATTGATATGATGTTGTTCTTTTTAACCAGAAATGTGGGTTTTCAGAACTTTATTCATGGCAAAGAGAAAGAAAAGTAAAGACAGAATTTTGTCTTCATGATGGACCTCCTTATGCAAATGGTGACCCTCACATTGGACATGCTTTAAATAAGGTAATTGGAATCCATGTTATCAGACTTGTGAGAAAATGTTTCTGTAAATACCTTGTAAAAGGGTGATAATTATGTAAATTTACATTGGCACATAAAAGCTTTTTATTAGAAGAGCCAGCTGTGCTTTATTTAAAAGAAGTGTTAACTGTCCCCTGTTTTGATCTTGCATCATATGTGATCATATTAGATACTCTTAATGAGGCTTGTAAATAAATCCTGGTAATGATGTAGTATACAACCTTAAAAGGAGTGAGGTAGATGTATATATACTAGATCTCCAAATAAAAGATGTCCAAATCTGATAAATAAAGTAGAAAAGCAAGTTGGTGTTTTTTTTTTTTGAAGCGGGAATTGAACTCAGGACCTTGTGCTTGTCAGGCAGGTGCCATGCCGCTGAGCTATCTCCCCAGCCTAGGAAAAGCAAGTTTTAAAACCATGTTATATTGGGCTGGGGATGTGGCTCAATGGTAGAGCTCTTGCCTTGCATGCACAAGGCCCTGGGTTCCATCTCCAGCACCGCAAAAGAAAAAACAAACAAAAACAACAACAAGAGCCGGTGAGATGGCTCAGCAGCATAAGCGCCTGCCTGGCAAGCGTGAGGGCCTGAGTTCGACTCCCGGAACCCACATACGAAAAAAGGGCCGGTGATATCGCTCAGCGGCACGGGCGCCTGCTGGTGCGCAAGGTCCTGAAGTCGACCCCCGGTACCCACAAAAAACAACAACAACAAAAAACCATGTTACATTAGAATCTAATTTTGTTAAGATTAAAAACTTAATATTTACTTTTGTAACATTCTGATTTTGAACAAGGACCTGGTATTCCTTTTGTAATCAGAAACAACAATGATAAATACAAATTTAAACATGAATAGCCAAAGAGTGAATCCAGAAAGTAAATGAGTCTAAATAGTGAAGAAAATGAGTGTGAAGAGTCAGGAAGTTTGGAGAGAGGAGGAAGGACTTGGTTCCCTAGACGGGAACGCACTGTCTTGTTGAAGCCGCCTAGCTCTGTGGGACCAGGACTGGGAAGAGCCTGGTCTGGACTGGTCTCGTCCTGCCAACTCTTTTTATTTACACACAGAGGATTCTGCTGGTGTTTTCTGAAAGATTATTGCTGCCAGGACAGAAAGAAGAAAGGAAATAAAACCAATCAGTCATTGCTGTTGGGTCTTTCCCTCCATTTTAAATTATGTAAAGCTTGCTTCTCTTTTCTGTTTTTGGAACTTTTTAGCCATGTATGTTCAAGACACTTTAATTTGAGAAAAATTGTCTGTCTGTTGTAAATATATCCACTAAGATCATGTTTTATATAAGGCTCTTTTGTTCCCTTTTTTTTTTTTTTTTGAGGGGGCAGTTCTAGTTATTGAACCCAGGGCCTTGCAACCACTAGGCAACCACTGCACCAATGGGCTACCTCCCAGCCCTTTTTGTTTTTTTGAGACAGGGTTTCACTATGTGGTTAGTCTGATCTTGAACTCACTGAATAGCACAGGCTGGTTTTGAACTCGTGGCACTCCTCCTGCCTCAGCCTCCACAATGCTGGCATTCCAGGTGTGTGCCACCACACTGGGCCCCTCCAGTTCTTCGCTAAGAGGTTTGGAAATTGCAGTTTGGAAAGGGGCAGGTATTATCCTAATTTTGACACTGGGGAGGAGGAGATTGCTTTCGGACTACTGGTCCCAGGATCGCTTCCTCTTGGGAAGGAGGAGCTGGAGCTGGAGCCCTGTGTGTCCTCTGCCTTGGGGCCCCTTCTCTTGTGGCCACATGGTGTTCTGGCCTCTAGTGTCTCTGATGGGAACTGTCCCCGCCAGGAGCTCCCGTCTGAGAGCGCTCTGCATTCCACAGTTATTCTGTGGTATTTCATAGACAAATATGAGCAATAATAATGTAAGAGTTAATTTTTTCCTATGAGGAAAGGAAAATCCCAATTTATTTCCATGTACTCTGGTTTTTATTTTTTTAATTTTTTAAAAAATTTTTTTATTTTTTATTTTTCTTTTGTACTCTGGTTTTTAAAAGATCAAAAATATTTCTTTAATCAAAGATAGGATGGGCTGCATTTTTCTATATTCCAGCATTATAAGTGAATTAGTAATTTTGAGCATGTTTTTCACTTTGAAATCTCTTATTTGATTTTTTTGAGGTGGAGTTAATAGCATTTTAAAAATTCAGATATCTGTTACTTCTGTGTTTAGCACATGAATTGGTATATTTAATAGGTTATTTTACAAAATCCTTTTAAAACTAGGCTTTCTTGGTATTTAAATGGTATTACATTAGAATGTTATTACATTAAGAGAAGACTATAAATTGTGGGCCACATGCTTTATATTTGAATGATTATCCTTTCATCTTTGCAGATTTTGAAAGACATAGCCAATCGATACCATATGATGCGAGGTTCCAAAATCCACTTTGTGCCTGGCTGGGATTGTCATGGGCTGCCCATTGAGATAAAAGTATTATCCGAACTGGGTGGAAAAGCTCAGAATCTTTCACCTATGGAAATTAGAGAGAAAGGTAAATAATCTCTGTTTCTGTCTTAAAATGATATTTGCAATCTCTGTTTCTATTTTGTTTTGTTCTTTTGAGGCAGGTTCTTGCTATGCGTTCCAGGCTGGCCTAGAACTCATGTAATATTCCTGCCTCAACCTCTCGAGTACTGGAATTGCAGGTGTGCACCACCACGCCCCATTGTAATCTTTATTTCTGTAAACACTTAGGTTGCTTGGAAAAGCTGGGCCTGTACCCAAAGGGCCTTTTGTTTTGTTCTGGTTTGCTTATAATGAGGTCTGTTAATAACTACTTTGTATCACAGAACCCTCAGATTTTGTGTAGAAAAAAAATGATTTTGTGTAGAAGGAAAGAGGGTGTGAGCAAATTCAGTTGAATTCTTCAACTTGTTAAATGTTCGTGCTTTATTAAATTGCAGTTTTGGTTTGTTGTTTTTACTGTTCTGGATAGGGCTTGTTGACTCATTTCAGGTGTTAAATTCTAAAACACCAGTGTTTTGAATTAATATCCTGCTTGGCCCTTTTCTTCAGTAGATTTGTCAGAGAGGAATCTTCTTTCTTGAGTGTTAACTATTATATGTTAGGGTATGATTGTGAAGACACTTTTACTTCCTTGTGAAACACACCATCATTGACTTACGCAATATGCTGATTAATTTTCATTTTTATTTTTTGGTATATAATGAAATGAGGATTACTCTCTGACTTTGCTTAAATTAAGAAGTAATAGGGAAGGCCTGGAAAGGTAGCTCAGTGGTAGAGTGCTTGCCTAACATGTATAAGGACCTGGATTTGATCACTGGCATCAAAAACCTAAAAAAGAAATAATGAAGAATAATTTTTCAGTTAGAAAACAGAGAAGACTGTAATAGCATTTTAACTTTTGAAATTCCAGTCTATTTTAGAATTTGTTGTATCTTGTGAACATGTTCAAGTAACCTATTAAAATTTTTCCAAGTCTTGCCAGCGTGTACGCAGGCCTATAGTCAGCACTTGGGAGACTGATGCAGGAGGACCACAAGTTCGAGTCCCACTTGGCGACTTAGACTGTCTGAAATACAAAGAGCTGAGGACGTACCTAAGTGCAGAGGCCCTGGGCTCAACCCGACTACTGAAAAAAATAGTCTCAACTGTGTAACCCCTGCAATTAGAGCACTGCGTGCTAACCCATGCTTAAGAATTTGAATTCAGGGCCGGTGAGATGGCTCAGCGGCATAAGCGCCTGCCTTGCAAGCGCGAGGGCCCGAGTTCGACTCCCGGATCCCACATACGAAAAAGGGGCCGGTGATATCGCTCAGAGGCACAGGCGCCTGTTGGCGCGCGAGGTCCTGAGGTCGACCCCCCGGTACCCACAAAAAAAAAAAAAAAAAAAAAAAAAAAAAAAAAGAATTTGAATTCAGGGCCGGTGAGTTTGACTCCCGGAACCCACATACGAAAAAAGGGTCAGTGATATCGCTCAGTGGCACGGGCGCCTCCTGGTCCTGAGGTCCAGGTCCTGAGGTCGACCCCCGGTACCCACAAAAAAAAAAAAAAAGAATTTGAATTCATTGGTTTTCAGAAGCTTCTTGTCTCCTCTTTTTTAGCTAAGTCATTTGCTAAAGCAGCCATTGAGAAACAGAAATCAGCATTTATTCGTTGGGGAATAATGGCAGATTGGAATAATTGCTACCACACATTTGATGGAAAGTATGAGGCCAAACAGTTGAGAATTTTTTACCAGATGTATGATAAGGTAATAAGTTTTTTTTCTTTCTCCGTGTGTTGAAGTGCACGTTACAACATTTCTGCTTTTATATAGTATCTTTGTCTTTTGTAGGGTTTGGTTTACCGGTCTTACAAACCTGTGTTTTGGTCTCCCTCATCAAGGTATATGTGTGTTCTCTAGTACTTAAAGGGGAGAAATGTGTGAAGCTTGCAAGTGTCTACGTTTACTATTTTCAACCCTCAGGACTGCCCTGGCTGAAGCGGAACTTGAGTATAACCCTGAACACGCCAGTCGTTCCGTGTACGTGAAGTTCCCCCTCCTGACGCCGCCCCCGAAGCTGGCGTCTCTCCTCGGTGAGCTGTGTGTGTTCACGCTGAGCTTAGCACAGGTGGGACTGTCACGTTTGCCAACGTCTTCCCCTTCTTCCCACAGACGGCTCCTCCCCTGTGAGTGTGCTGGTGTGGACCACACAGCCGTGGACAGTCCCAGCTAACCAGGCCCTGTGCTACTCGCCTCAGGCAAAGTAGGGTCCCCGTTGCGTTGCGTGTTTATCTGCAGATAGGGTCCGTTCCATCGTTAGCGTGATGTTCAGTTTATTTCACCCTCATCCTCTTGAAGTTTAGCGAATTATAACTTACTATGACTTTGAAGTTACTATGTTCATGTAGATTCTGTTAAGCTTTGGATGATTCCTTTTAAAGACTCCTTATTTCCAGCTATTTTGGAAATTGCAACAGGAGTGTAAAGTATGGAGTGTTTTTGGAAATAATACTTTTTGATCTTTTAAAAACTCTTTAGGGGATGTAGCTCCACGGTAGAGTGCTTGCATAGTACTCATGAAGCCCTGGGTTCAATCCCCAGTACTGCAAAGAAAACAAAAACAAAGGTTGTGAAAAAAATTTTTATTTTTATTAGTACATGTTTGCAGTACGTAATGATTACATTTGTTGTGGGGAGCTGGTAATAGGTACATAACACATCTCCATTCTTTTTACTTCCCCTTCCTTTCCTTTCTCCATCTACTTTTTGATCTTGATGTCAGTTTTTCTAAAACAATATTTGAAACGGAAATGTTTGTTACGACTTTCCTTTCTCATGAGGGGTGGTTTTCTCCCCGCATCCTCTGTTAGGTATGCTGTTGTGAGGTGTTCCGCTTCCGGAGACCGCTACATAGTGGCTGCAGATAAAGTAGCACCTGTTGCTTCTACTTTGGACACGACATTTGAGGTGATATCAACATTTTCAGGTGAAGATTTATAGATTTTTCAAATCATCACAGTCATCAAAATATTGATTGTTTTGATTTCACTACTTTGTTGAACAGTTCTAATCATGGATTGAAACAGGTAAGATCTCTGCTTTCTAGAAGAGATTTTATGTTGATCGTACGGTAAACTTTTTTTTGTTTTTTTTTTATGGGTACTGGGGGTTGACCTCAGGACCTTGCGCGCCAGCAGGCGCCTGTGCTGCTGAGCAATATCACCGGCCCTTTTTTTGTATGTGGTTCCAGGAGTCGAACTCGGGCCCTCGCGCTTGCCAGGCAGGCGCTTACACCGCTGAGCCATCTCACCGGCCCACGTTACACATTTGTATACATTATTCTCAGAATTTTCATAGCTAGTTGGGTAAGCCCCCTGACTTCATCTGTTCAGATACAAGCCAATTAGAACTAGACACGAACAACCTTCATGGAATAAACAGGATTTTATGGCAAAGGCAGGATGCTGAAATGCATTTAGTCCTTGTTGGGACAGTCAGAAAGTTGCAGGACCAGGTGTTCTTTACTCCATACCTTTATTCCTCCCCACCCTTTAATGTTTATTTTATTTATTTATTTTGAGACAGGGTCTTGCTGTGTAGTTCAGGCTGGCCTGGAACTCACTTTGTAGCCCAGGCTGGCCTTGAACTTGCAGCGATCCTCCTGCCTCAGTCTCCCAAGTGCTGGGATTACAGGTGTGTGCCACCACACCCGGCTCCCTCTGCTTTTTTAAGTGCAGAAAGTTTTTTTAAAGAGCTCAGTGACAAGTTAGATGTAGAAGATAATCATGAGACTTGTGGAAGTATTAAGGTTAAATTTAGAGATCTTTTGTCTAGATTATATAATTGTTTGAAATGACTAAGCTGCAGAGAACTATTGGGTTGCTGTTTTGAGCTATGTTGCTGAGGATTATACATACTGTACTTCTCATTTCTGACAAAATAAACTCATAAAGTAGTAGGAATGTCTAACGGCTTTTCTTAGTCACTTTTCTGGTTGCTGGCCACGCCTTCAATTTAAGTGAGGAAAGGTTTTTTTGGCTCACATTTCAGTCTGTGCCAGCTCCAAAGATGAAACACCATGTTGGAGGGCCTGGTGAGGAGAGCTGCTCGCCTCATGGGGTGGGGAGCCAGAGAGCCAGTGGAGCTGGGGCGGGTGTTGACCCAGGCCACACCCCCAGGGACCCCCTTTTTGGAGCAGTCCCTGCCTCCTGTGGCTCATTTAGCTGTGAGCTCTTAAGTGGACTAATCCACCCATGGGTGTAGCGCCCCATGATCCAGTCACCTCTTAAAGCCCTACCTATGAGTATGTGAGGCTTTGGGGGACATCTAGTTAGAAACCTTGACACAGCTAAAATGGAAATATTTGTATGTGGTGTGTTTTCTTTCCAGGAAAATATGAATTTCTTATTACCTTGAAATATTTTTGGGGGATGGGAAGTTTGAAGGAGAATATTAGATGGTAGATAAAATAAGTATCAGTATAAAGGGAAGATAGTAGATTAAGTTTGCTTTGATTATCATACTAAAAATACATAAAGAGCACAGCATGAGGTCAGGGGATCAGTTCCACTTGTGGAACTTACAGAAAAGAATCAAAGTGAAAAGAGCAGATTTCTCTGGATATTAGCGTTGACAGTTTTCTTCTTTAATATCATCATGAATTATCTAGGAAAAAAGATACATCCTGAAGTACTCGAATTCATAAATGACCTCCTGGGAGTAAAATGCCAAGCCAGTCCAGCTGAACAGCAAGGAGAGTTTAGCATTTTTTTTCAGAAAAGGGAGCTTTGTGAAAATCATGAGGGAATTTCAGTTTTTCTTAAGCCTTTTACCCCCATTGCATCATGTCAACCTGAAGTTAGCAGCGGGTTGTTTTTTTAATTTTTAATTGTTTGGCTTTTTGAGACAGGGTCTTGCTATGTAGTTCAGGCTGGCCTTGAACTCACTGTGTAGCCCAGGCTGGACTCAAACTCGCTGTGATCCTCCTGCCTCAGCCTCCCAAGTGCTGGGATTACAGGCGTGTGCCACCACGCCTGGCCTCAATAAGCTATTAAGTTAAATGTCAGAGTTAAAAAGATTGTTTTGTTCTTTTGGTGATACGAAGGAGTTACCTAGCGGTGGTTACTAAATGTAGAGAAACCTTTCACAGCAGAGGAACGGTGCTCTGTAAGAATAATATTCGAAAAGCAAGCGTCCTGTGGCTTGGAGTGAGGACTACCTTGTGGGCAGGGTCTGAGGGGGCAGGGCCGCTGAAGCTTCCGTTCTGAGAGCAGTGGACGTGGGCAGACTCGGGACGCAGGCAGACCCAGCCGATCGATCAGTCCTAACAGCCTGGGCGCGATTTATGGAACACACGATAGAAGGATTAGTTTATAGAACTTGAGACAGCAAAGGGGGGAGACGGTAATGGAATAGGAAAGTGGATGGATGATGTGTATGATACAGTATGTTATTAAGCCCAACTAGAATTAAGGAGAATATTAAAGCTGGAGTAGATTTACCTTGAAGTTTGGCTTTAATTATTCGTTAGCCATGTGATCCCAAATATTGCTAATTTTTCCAGACTCTCTTTCTCATTGGTAAGTTAAGGATAGTACTACCTGTTTTGTGTAGTATTGTGAAAATGAAGTAAGAATTTATGTGGAGTTATTGGGGCACTCAGTAGCCAATTGTTATTTACCATTTCTTTCCTTTTTAGAGAAACATGAAAGCAGTGGCAGGAACAAATTCCCACAGAGATGCATTAGACATTTTTGTCCATATATTCCAAAATTTACACAGGGCTACATAAATTAGAGACATTTTGTTAGACTCACTTGAGTTATCTATCTGTTATAATAGCAGCAAGCAGGTAAAATTGCTAATAGTATTATTTGTTGTGTTGCAAGTATTATGCTAAGTCCAAAACACTTAAAAGTTCTGAACATTGTCCTTGCAGCCACACTCTGAACTGGGAACCATGATCATCTGCCTTTGATAGACTTCTAACCCTCAGAGAGTAGGGATGGGGAGAATTCAAGCCTTGCCAGTCTTTTTCTAGGTTCTGAACTTTTAACCTGATGTTGTGTTGATAAGCTTAAAGAGGTAGAATTGTCATACAAGACCATTCATTGTTTTTGTTGTTGTTGAAATTTTTGGTATTTTGAAGCAGGGTCTTACTGTGTAGCTGAGGCTGGCCTCGAACTTGGAATTCTCCTGTCTCAGCCTCCTGACTACTGGGGTTACAGCTGTGCGCCACCACGCCTAGCTGCAGGAACATTCTTAAAGTGGTTTTCTTCCTCCGCAGGTGTAGATTTGGAAAATGGCACTTGTAGTCATCCTTTAATTCCAGATAAAGTGTCGCCTCTCTTACCTGCGACTCACGTGACTATGGCCAAGGGCACGGGACTGGTGCACACGGCCCCAGCACATGGCATGGAGGACTACGGGGTGGCCTCTCAGCACAGCCTGCCCATGGTACTGCTCTGCGTTCCTTCCTTTGTTGTTCATTTTGTAGCATGAAAGGGACAAATCCTAATTGAGGTTTTCGTGTCTTGATGATAGGACTATTTCCCATTCTAGAGAAATTGCTTAGTGCTTAGGTTTGTGCAGTGCTGCCGAGTTTCGTGCGTTCACACTAATTGAGAATTCCCAGAGTTAGCACGGAGTTCCAGTCGCGGAGTGTGGACTGCATGGGGCCCTTTTTTAAGTACACACGCCTCCTTTGATTGTGCTCCCCTTTCCTGTGATTCGTAGATGCGCACTCCTCACAAATCGCGGGTGTGTGGCAAATGTGTTGAGCGAACCTCTTGGCACCATTTTTCAACAGCACAGAAGATTGTTAGCATTTGTTAGATACAAGGTATTTTTAAATTAATATGCACATTGTCTTTTTAGACGAAGCTTTTGCATACTTGATAGCCTACATAACTTTTATATGCATCGGGCAACTGGAAAATTCATGTGACTTGCTTTGCTGCGATACCTGCTTTACTGTGTGGGCTAGAACTGAACCTACGGCCTCTCTGAGGTCTGTCTGTACTTTTTTTCCTTTCTTGTTCTCTTTTTTTCCTTCCTTCTTTCCTTCCTTTCTTCACAGGACTGGAATTGAACCCCGGGCCTTCACACTGAACTACATCCCTGGCCCTTTTATAAATTTTTATTAGTGCATTTATTTTTTTCAAGACAGAGTCTTGCTATGTAGTACAGGCTAGCCTTGAGCTGTGTATCCCAGGCTGGTCTCGAACTCATGGTGATCCTCCTGCCTCAGCTTCCACAGTGCTGGGATTATAGGCATGTGCATCACGCCTGGGTAGTTTTATTTTATTATTTTTTAATTATTTAAAACAATCTCTAAAATTTATGTTATTTTTTAATTTAAAGGTAGTGAGGTTTTACATTTCTTAAAGGTAGGAAAAGAAGTACAGAGTACTTCGCAGAGTAAGAGCTGGCCACTAAGAAAGACAGAGCACAGCGCGGTCTATTTTTATTTTGAGACAGGGTCTTAACTGAGTTACTAAGTTGCCCAGGATGGACTTGAACTTGTGATCCACCTGCCTCAGCCTCCCAGAGTGTTGGGGTGACAGATGTATGCCACCTTGTCTGCTGCCTGCTGTCGCTGTTTTGGAATTGCTTATTGCTGTGGACAAACCTGAATCTGTAGCAAGTATTTGCTCAAATAGAAATCTCAGATATTTAAACAGATATCTGATATTTTTCCCCTGTAGAGGTTGGCTTACCTGTACTTTCTTTCAAATAGTAAGTTACATAGACAAGGTACTTTCAGTCCCAAGAAAATGGCAATTAGACTTTGCTAAATAGAAAAGAACAGTTTCGTTTTGTTTTTACCTAAACAATCCTTTAACTTTATTTACACATTTCAATTACTTAGCACATTTTTTCATTCGGTTAAAAGTTGAGTTTCACAGTGCACAGCTTGTACATTACCATGACCAAGAATAGAGACCAGTTAAAGATGTTTAGTGTATTTTGTTACTTTCTGTTATTAAACCTTAGGCATACACTTTAAAAATAAATTTTGCCTTTGATTATTTATTAATTTATTTTTTTTGTGGGTACCGGGAACCGAACTCAGGACCTTGTGCTTGCCAGGCAGGTGCTTATGCTGCTGAGCTATCTCACTGGCCCTGATTATTTAAATGTCTAAAATTCACGAGTTTTTATTGCCCGAATAAGAAGTACTCGAATTGTTAGTATGGAGGAAACCAGGCTGTTACGAGATGTGCTGCATGTATCTTGTCTTGCCAGAGGTTGTTACAAGATGAGATGTCTTGCTCCTTTATTTGTTCACAATGACCCTCTAGGATTGTTTGGTGGACGAAGGAGGCGTTTTCACAGCTGCCGCAGGTCCTGCTCTCGAGAGCAAGGCTGTCCTGGAAGAGGGGACGGACGCAGGTGAGTCTCATGTGACGCCGAGCTGAGTGTGTGCTATCCGCAAGCGGCTGGCAGCAGCCTTGTCTCCCTTCATACTGAGCTCCCGCCCCACGCCTTTTTTATTTTTATTTAGACACAGGGCTCGGTAAGTGGCCAAACTGTCCAGACTGGGCTCAAACTTGTGATCCTTCTGCCTCAGCCTCCCAGAGTGCTGGCAACACAGGCGTGCACCACCACCCCCTTCTTATGTTTTCAAGCAGAAACAAAAGCTAAAATTGTTTTCTTTGGACACATGTTTTAAAATGGAGTCTGGGGTTTTTCCTCTTGGTTCAGAGCTGCTCTGTTTCAGCACATCAGGACAGCAGGGAGTGGTGCTGTTTTAACAAAGATAAACTCTAGTTTGGGCCTAGGTATCGCCTGTGTCCCCCACTGCTTATGTGCGGGGAGAGACCTGGCCCTTGCAGATGGTTTATGCGTTAGTCCCTGGCGGTCCTCCAGTCCTGATTGTCTTTCTGGCTTTTTCATGTGTTTGGAGACTAGGTACCTGGAAACCGCTCTTTGCCTATACTAGGACTAAGGCTAGTGTAGACCAGGTGATTGTTTTTTTTTTTTTTTTTCTCCTGAGACAGGGTCTCACTGTGTAGTCCAGGCTAGCTTTGAACTCTTTATGTAGCCCAGGCGGGCTTCAAACTTGTGGAGATCCTCCTGCCTCAGCCTCCCTAGTGCCGGGATTATAGGCATGCACCACCATGCCTGGCAAGTATTCCTTTTCTAGGGTGACTAACAAATTCCTATGAATTTGATGGCTTAAAGCAGCAGAGCTGTACTCTCCTGGCTTCTGGAGGCTCAGCATCCCAGAGCCCTGAGTCCCAGGGAGGACTTTGGGGCTCCTGGCAGTTCTGTGCTGCCCAGTTCAGAGCCACCCCACTCTGCCTCCATTGCCCCCGGACATCTGCAGCTATGTCTCTGCCCCCTTTCCTGTCATGAGGACTCTGGGCACTGGATTCAGGCCACTGGAACCTGGTGTGGCCCATCTTCATTGCGTCTGCAGAGACTTGGCTTCCAAGCGAGGTCACCTTGGGTACAGGGGTCAGGATGTTTGGGGGACACAGCTCAGTCCTCCACACCTGGTTGCTTCTGAGATCCTGAAGACTGTTTTCAGTTTCCCGCTATGAAGGACTGTAACTCTGAGTTCCAGATCTGTGTCTTCCAGTCAGCTTTCCTGCACAGCATGTTGAAATCAGTGATATCAGAATCTGTTAAGTTGTGCAGTCCCTGCTTTTCTTTGCCAGGAGGCCCACAGTCTGTCATCCCTGACCTGGGATGTGACTCCTTTTTGGCCCCTGTTGGCCCAGGTGGCCCAGGTGTAGAGCATTAGTAGGATTTTCATAGTGCCTTTTTTTGGAGACAAGGCCTTGCTGTCCTCCTGCCTCAGCCTCCTGTGTAGCTGGGATTACAAATGTGCACCATTGAACCTGGTTTTTTTTTTTTTTTTTTTTTTTTTTTGTGGGTACCGGGGGGACGACCTCAGGACCTCACGCGCCAACAGGCACCCGTGCCACTGAGCGATATCACCGGCCCCTTTTTTCGTATGTGGGTTCCGGGAGTCGAACTCGGGCCTTCGCGCTTGCAAGGCAGGCGCTTAAGCCGCTGAGCCATCTCACCGGCCCTGAACCTGGTTTTCATGCTACTTTTCGTGTCTAACATAAAACATTTTTGATAGTTATAAAGATGCTTCAGAGTGTGAAGAGTCTGTTGAAAGAGGAAAAACTGATCCACAGCTATCCCTACGACTGGAGGACTAAGAAGCCGGTCATCATTCGTGCCAGCAAGCAGTGGTTTGTGAAGATCTCGGACATCAAGCCCACAGCCAAGGTGCGAAAGGCGTACCATCGGAGCCTGGGTCCTCGCCCCCTGTGTGGCAGGGTCGGCGAGTGTTGGAGCTGGGGGGCGTTGCTGCCGTTAGGATTTGTTTCCTAAATTCGTACTGGTTCAGATCTGGAAGGATCCTGGGCTTCATTCTTTCATTATCCACGTGTGGAGGACAAGACTTCATCATCCCCAGGCGCCCTCCTGTCCAGGAGAGTAGCAAAGAGTTAGGGCAGAACCCAGGCATCAGGCTGCCGCCCCTCCTCGAGCCTCACTTCTGTGAGCCCTCGTCTGTCGAGAGTGATGAGGACGATGCCCAAGTGAGTGACGCCGAGTGGGCAGAAGTCCATAGAGGCGCTTCCTGAGCTCTTTGTGAGGCTTTCCTTCAGAATGAGAGCAGAATCCACTTCAGAAGTGTTGCTCTGAGTTAGCAAATGCTTTAGAGCTGGAGAGCTGGTGTTGTGAGTCACATGTGGATGTGTATACCTGTACGCGGCATGGACTGTACGGATGTGCTCTTCCTGTCTCTTGTTGAGATGGGGTCTGGCCGAGTTCCCCGTGCTGGTCTCAAACTGAGCCCAAGTGATCCCCTCCCTTAGCCTCCCGAGTACCCAGGAAGCTGGAACTGCAGGCACAAGCCACCGCACCTGCCTCCGGGAAGAATGGCCGTTTTTGAACCTTCCCTTTGCTTTCTCTCACTGGCCGATTTTGCCTCCACTGCAGGAGGTGCTGAAGACCGTGAAGTTCATTCCCGGGGCGGCTCTGAATGCCGTGGTCGACATGCTGGAGCAGCGGCCCTACTGGTGCATCTCGCGACAGAGGGCGTGGGGCGTTCCCATCCCCGTGTTCCATCACAGGACTAGAGACGAGTACTTGATCAACAGGTACGCTCTTCTCACTTTTCACTGCCTAAATCCGGCTGTGTTTTCTTTTGTTGTTATTTTTTTGTGGGTACCGGGGTCGACCTCAGGACCTCGTGCACCAGCAGGTGCCCGTGCCGCAGAGCGATATCACCGGCCCTTTTTTAGTATGTGGGTACCAGGAGTCGAACTCGGGCCCTCGCGCTTGCCAGGCAGGCGCTTATGCCACTGAGCTATCTCACCGGCCCATGTGTTTTCTTTAAAAATGGAAAATAATTAAAATAATTTGGGCCATGGGGAGTTCATTTATACATTCTATTCAAAATATTCTAATACAGCAATGTTTTTGAAGGATTAAAATAGAAATTGACAAAACTTTCATATGGTCAAAGTATTAATGAAAAGTAGAATTTTCTATACTGGTATTTAGGAGCAAGGCTATGGGTTTTTTTAGGAAAATGTGTTGTGCCAGCTTATGGTGTGAGGGATCCCAGGATGAACAGTGTTCAGTGGGAAAGCTGGCTGTAGTTTTTCTGTAGGAATCAGAATCACTTCCTTATTCTGCATCCATTCCCTTTTCCGTTGGAAATGGCACTGTGTGATTATTTAGATATTTTGACATTTAAGAAACTAAGGTAAGCTAGGCATGGTGGCACATGCCTGTAATCCCAGCACTTGGGAGGAGGATTGCTGTGAATCGAAGGCCAGCCTGAGCTACATAGTGAGTTCAAGGCCAACCTGCACTACGTAGTGAGACCCTGTCTCAAAAAAAAAAAAGAGACTGTAAGGTAGCCAAATGCATGAGTGCATTCTTGGTTATTTCTTGTTTTGTCCATATTTTTTAATGTGGAAAAATGATGGATGTGGTAAGCAACAATAGAGTGGAAAAGCTTCCACAGGGAGAGGTGGGGTTTTTCCTGCCTCAGACAAAGCAGCCATTTCGATGCACTCTTCACCAGTCTTCTGAATCTCCCCGGAAAGTGGATCCCTCTGTCTGCTGTGCATACGTTTATACAAAGGGGCGATCTCCATGTGCTGCTCTGGGTCTTTTTTTCACTTGATATCTTTTTTTTGTTTTAGACAGGGTCTTACTTTGTAGCCCAGGCTGGCTTGAACCCATGATTCTCCTGTCTCAGCCTCCTAAGTGCTCAGATCACAGCCACACACCACAAAGCCCGGCTTCTCACTTTATATCTTGTAGTTTGTTCTAGATCCAGCACGTAAAGATTTGCCTTATTACTTTTTTTTTTAAGCTTTACTGCAACATACTTTATAGACTAAAATCCATTCATTGTAATTTATAGTAGATCCACATTTCGTATGTACTATTGCGGTGGTGCTTTAGAACAATTCATGGCAGACAGTTTGCTTGTGCTTTTTTTTTTTTTTTTTTAATGAGACAGGGTCTCACTGTGTATTCCAGGCTGGCTTTGATTCACTGTGTAGCTCAGGCTAGGCTCAAACTTGCAGCAATCCTCCTGCCTCAGCCTCCATAGTGCTTGGATTACGGGCATGTGCCACCACGACCAGCTTCTTGTGCACTTTTTGAAAGAGCAGGTACTACAAGGAATATCAGCTTTGCAGGATGACAACTGAATTTGCACTCAGGCCTTGCCACTTACTGCATGTGAGGTTAAGGAATTTTCTTAACTTCTGCCTTCTATAAAATCGAGAGAACCGTAGTTGCAGGCAGGTGGTTATGCACACTGAGTGACGCATGTAATGGCCTCGGTATGAAGCATGGTGCTCTGCCGTGGTTGTGCTGTGCAGCTGTTTTGAGAACCCTTGTTAAATACTCAGCGCCAGCTGCAGTGAAGGGGCCCGGCTAGTTTAGCTTATAACATTAGAAGGCTTCCAATAACCCTAGGTTGTTGCTGGTTTATTTTCTTTCCTTCTTTTGATGGTAAGGATCAAACCCAGGGCCTTCCACATGCTGAGTACACGTTCTACTAAGCTACACCTTTTTTTTTTTTTTGAAACAAGGCACTTGCTCAGTTGTCCAGGCTGTCCTCAAATTCATGATCTTCCTGCCTCAGCCTCCCGAGTAGCTGGGATTGCAGGTGTGCACCACTGTACCAGCTCATTCTTATTTTAACATGGTGCTGGGGACCAAACCCAGTGCATCCCATACGCTAAGTACACACCCTACTCTGCTTCTGTCGCCCTCAGCCCCTACACTTTTTCTTTTCTTGTCTTTTGTTCCGTTTTTTTGGTTGGTTGGGCAGTTCTTGATATCCTTGGTGTGAGGGCTTCTTTCCAGTTAGATAGGTTGATTGCTGCCAGGTTTGCGATTCGACTCCTGGCTGTGGCTCGGACGATAGAGCCTCTGTGGGCGAGTGTAGCTCCTGTGCTTCTTCAGAGAGGAGATAGCATTCAGGTGGGCTCCGAGGAGCAGCTGGGGATGGGGACCAGTGTGGGGCCGCAGGGGGGTGAGCACAACGGCGTGCAGGGGTGGGGCTAGGAGGGCAGCCCGGGAAGGGCTGGCCAGGTAGGCCGCAGGGAGCCTCGGAGACGGGAGTAAGGTTCAAACTTAAGCAGGGCCCAGGAGTGGGAGTATTTTGCGAAAAGGAAGTAGAGGCCAGGAACTAGGAAATCATCGAAGGCTACTTCAGTATTGTCATGATTTATAGCTATAGACTCTTGGTCTGAATGTTGTTTTCTTAACATGGGTTAGATGTAAACTGGTAATATCTGTGCACTTCTATTAAGAATTAAAAGCTCAACGGCATAGCGCCTTTCTGGCAAGCACGAGGTTGTGAGTTTGATTTCGGGTACCAAAAAAAAAAATGATTACAGTTGAGGTAAATTATTTAAAACTTCATACTGCCGTTTTATTTTTCAGATTTTTATTTTTATTAGTGCACGATTGCAATACATGATGATTACATTCATTGTGGGGAGTTGGTATGTGCACATAACCCATCTTCATTCTTTTTACTTCCCCTTCTTTTCAGTAGAGTGAGGGTTTTAGGGAAATTTCCGGGGGTTCCCCCCCACCCCGCGTGTGCAGTGTTAATGAGCAGCGCAGCCTGGATTTGGTGCTGGGGACGAAGGTGGGGGTTCCGCATGATAAGCACGTGTGCCCCAGCCCCGGTGAACTGGCTTATACCCAGGTGGCCGTGATTTAAATAAAAGCGCGCATGGGCGCTGCCGTAGGCGAGGTGACGGCAGGCTGTCCCTCGGTCTCCGGCGCGATTTATTCGGTGCGTGCCTTTCCGTGGTTCCGAGGCCAGGGCTGCTGTGTGAGCGGCCTCTGTGTGGCTTGCGTGGTATCAGCGGTTCCTGCCTTCGAAGTCACGGCGATGTACGGGGTGTTGGCTTACAGAAGTGACGAGCTCAGCCACATCATCTGTCAGTTCGTAGGTCATATCCCTGTACCCCGCTCAGTCGTGGTGCATCGTTTCCGTGACGTAACTCTTGAATTGTTGCTCGTCCTTAATTGTCGGTTTTATGAGACAGAACGCAGGCTTCTTTTTCCTTCTTAATCAAATGAGAGCCAGTGGTCCTGATTTCCTGTGGTTTTCAGCCCTGGCGTGGCAGCAAGTTGCTGGGCACCAAAGGTAACGGCGTCTCCACTGGACGTGGGTGTGTGGTCCACATGGAGTTGCTGTCACAGCTGGTGACGCTGCGAAGCACATCCCAGGACTCCTGCTCTTTCTTCTTTAAAAATGTGTGTGCGAGGTACCCGGGGTCGAACCCAGGGCTCAGCCTGCGTGCTGGGCAGGCGCCCCGCCGCTGAGTACACCCCGCCGCCTCCTGCCTTTCTCAGTAAGTCTGTGTATGGTCTCTAAGAATGCTCGTTTCCCAGACGAAAGTCTTTGTTTATTTGTGTTCTAAGTAAGTTTAGGGGCTGGAGGATTTAAAACTCTGATGTTTAATCTGGTTTGAATTAATAGTTTCATTTGCATTTCATATTTGTATTTTCTCAAGAAGTAATTCTATTTCTGAACTTAATATCTTCGGGTGTTTTCTGAGTCTGTGACATAATGCTTTTATTATAATTTAGGTTAAACTCTATTCCTAGTTAAACAAAACAAAATAAATAATTTATAGTATAAAAAAGAAAAAATTTAGAAACATTGGAGACCTAAGAAGGAAAAGAAGTTGTCGATTAAATTTCCATCATCGTTTCAGATGATTATAATCAGTTTAACACTATTGATGGCAGTAGGGCAATAGTTAACATTTGCATTAGGAAATTTATTCCTTGACCTCTGGAAATTGAGGAATTTAGTACCATTGGGCAAGAAATTTCCAGTTTGAGTACTGACTTTAGCTGCTTTAAATTTTTGGCTATGTTAGTAACGTTTTTGTGAAACTGTTTATGTTCATTAAATAAAATTTGTTCAAAATTGTTCCTGTCACCTGCAAAACAGCAGTGTAGGATTAAGTTAAAAATATAATTCTCCCCTTGCAAATTCATTTGTGTTCTTGAATTAAATTTAGTAAAAAACAGTAGTTAGCATTTATTTTCTTACCTCGTTCTTACTCCAGTAACTTGCACTAGAGAATTGTCTTGTGTCCTTAATATTTTTGCCTAAGACAAAGTGCAGACACCGTGGAGTGATAGCAGCTGCTTCCTCACCAGCTGGTGCTCTGAGGCTGGAGGTTTCAATTCACAATAAATAAGCCCTGGGCGCAGTCTGGAGCCGGGCTCAGGGTGATTGGTGGCGTCCGGGCGTCCGACACCAAGGGCCAGGGACCGTGTGCGCTCGGGGAAGCCCTCTGGGTAAAGGGCAGAGTTTTATGACCACTTAATTGCTTTGTGAAATGAGCATTGGGAAGGAGGCAGGTGCCTCAGGTTGTGATAAGTATTTTGCCACCTTTATCAACAGTGACTCTTAAGTTACAAGTTAACCGCTTTGTGTATGGGTGGGATGTTATTCACAAAATACAGGGGAGAATCCTTAAATTCCCAAAGGCCAATTTATTTTATTTATTTATTTTTTATATGCAGGTATGGGGAGTCGAACTCAGGATCTCGTGCTTGCCAGGCAGGCGCTTATGCCGCTGAACTATATCACCGGCTCCAAAGGCCAATTTAGATTTAGATTTTTTCCTCTTTTTTCCTCCCTGTATAGTATTTAGTATCACAGAGAAATGCTTGGTTTTATCACAGAAATGTTGGTTTTAAACATCTTAAAGCCGAGGCTGGGATGTAAGTGGTAGAGTGGTTACAGAGCTCAAGGCCCTAGGTTCACCCTGTAGCGCGTGCAGTCACTCACACGCGCGCGCACACACACACAAAGCATGATCTCAGTTTCCTTGTTTAAAAAGTTGCTTGTAAGCGTGGTAAAGAAATGAGGACCCAAGTCTCTCGCACAGACGCGTGTAAGCTGTCTTCGTAGAGGAGTGCAGTGATACAGAGGAGAGGTACCGTGCCCAACCACCCTGAGCCACTCAGATGGGAGCTTGGCTCTTAGTGCTGCCATGTCCCCGGGTATGAAAGTACATTGAGCAGAACCATCAACTTCTGGCTCTTTCTAGGTTTTTCCTTCAGCTCAGTAATCTGTGTCTCGACCACTTGTATAACGTTAACTTGTATTTTTTTTTTTTTGAGACAAGGTCTCGCTGTGCAGTTCAGGCTGGCCTTGAACTCACTAGGTTGCCCAGGTTGGCTTCGAACTCACAGCAATCCTCCTGCCTCAGCGTCCCCAGTTTTGGGGATTACAGGCATGTGCCACCACACCCAGCTTAACTTGTATATTTTTGCCAGATTATCTTTGCAGATTTTGTTTGAACAGGTATCTTTATTTTGTAACTCACTACAGTTACCTCAAGTTTCTAGGTTATATGTCTCTTTATTTTTTTTATTTTTTTAATGTGGGTACCGGGAGTCGAACTTAGGACCTTGCGCTTGCCAGGCAGGCGCTTATGCCGCTGAGCTATCTCACTGGCCCATGTCTATTTATTTTTATTGCAAATTTTGTTGTCGAAATTTATCATAATTTTTTGGAGCCATCGTCTGCCAGAGTATAGTCAAGACAAAGGTTCCTCTTTGTGATACAAAACCTGTGAATTTGAATTTGAATTAGTTTGGATTATGAGGGTGTTTTTGTCTTTGAGATCTGTATTGTTATTTGTCATAAGTTTTGTTCAGTTTTTTCTTGTTTACTTTAACTTTTTAATTGAAAAAATTGAGTGCAACATTGTTGACAGTATGGCTGTTTGAAATGCATATATATTGAGAGTGGCTAAATTGAGCTTTAACATCTGCTTGTTTGGTTTTCTTTACAATTCCAGAGTTGTGCTTTATTTTTAAAATACAAATTATTATTATTATTAATTTTTTTTTTCCTGACCATTTTGCAAATTATTTAGTTGTTTAAAATCTTGACATAGAACTGAATTGCAGAATACAAGGCTGGCCTCGAACTCATGGCTATCCTGCTGCTTCAGCTGAGTGCTGGGATTACAGGCGTGGGCCACCACGTCCCTCCGGCTAAGGCCACCTTTTACATAGTGTTTCTTGTTTTGGACAAATTGAAAATCTTTTTCTTTTTTCTAGCTCCATATGCATATATAATACAGAAAAATACTGGGCTGTTTTCTTGGTAGTGTGCAGCTTCATTTACCATAACTTTTTTGAAATTGGATTTTAAAAAATTACTGCAGGATTGTTTTTCATTGGTGTGAATAACATGTGGTTTTGTCATTTCTGAAAGTGTTATTAATCTAAAAACAAAACCAAGCTAACTTTCCTCCTCACTAAAATAAGACCTTTCTGAGTTTTATTAAATTCTTTTTGAGTTTACAAATTAAATGTGTATAAGCCAGGATTGTTTTTCATTGGTGTGAATAACATGTGGTTTTGTCATTTCTGAAAGTGTTATTAATCTAAAAACAAAACCAAGCTAACTTTCGTCCTCACTAAAATAAGACCTTTCTGAGTTTTATTAAATTCTTTTTGAGTTTACAAATTAAATGCGTATAAGCCAGGCGTGGTGGTGCACACCTGTAATCCCAGCTACTTGGGAGCATGAGGCAGGAGGATTGCACGTTAGAGCCCAGTTAGGCAATGAGATCCTGTCTCATAATTAGAATAGAACAGAATAGAAAATTTTTGAAAGGGCTGGGATTGTAGCTTAGTGGTAGATTACTTGCCTAATGTTCGTGAGGCTCTATGTTCTATCTATAGTGCTCAAAAAAAAAAAAAATCAAGAGGGAAGGTTACATTTCTTTCTGTAAAAAGAATTACATATATAAGTGAATTCATCTTTATTAAAAAATGTGATTAAAACATATTTTAGTTAGAGATGTTCTACTGAATTTGATAGGACTTTGCAGTTGCTTTAATAGCATCCAAGAACAAAATTGGAATCTTCCTTTGGTACTTTTATATGCTCAGTACAGACTTCAGTATAATTAAGTAATACTTAAAATACAATTTTAAAATTTCATTGAGTTACCCAATGTTTAAGGATATGAGAAAACCTAGCTTCGTTAAAGTGGAATTTGCATCCTAAAATGGTTGTGGAAGTGTTCATCTATAAAGGTTAAGTTACTTTCTTACTTCTCATTCTTTTTCTCTCTTTTTGGTTTTTCTTTTAAGAGAGGGTCTCTGTGTGAAGTCCAGGCTGGCCTTGATCTTGCGATGCTCCTGCCTCGGTCTCTTGATGCTGGCATTACAGGCACGCACCGCCCAGCCTGGCTCATTTTCGTTTAGTTATTAGAACCTTTTTTTCACAAGCCTTCTCGGTCATAGCTTTCCAGTGTTGTCGAAGCTCAGAGAAGCGGGGTGCTTTATTCCCATGTCCCCGCAGGAAGTCCCAGGGCGACTCTGATCTTTGGACCCAGCACGGGCTGGGTCAACCTGCTAATCTCCTGCGACGCCCCAGGGCCCCAGCTTTGTCTCTGCTGTGCAGTATTTATTGGGCATGGGTGGGAAGAGCCCTTTGCCACCACTTAGTGAACTCTAGGGGTCAGCGTGTGAGTCCGTGACCCGGTGCGCACTATGGGAGGTGGAGAGGCAGGAGACTGGGTAGAGACGGCGCTGAGCCATACGTGGGGGACACTTCAGGGCCGGTTCTGTGTTACCCATGTAGCCCATGATTTAAGGATCCCCAGTGCGGCGTTTTGTAACCAACTAGAGTACTTGTAAAGTGCTTTGAAGAGGGGAGCGTGTGGTGTGTGCCCAGGCTTCTGGTTAGTGGCCATGTTCTGATAACTCCACCTTGTTTGTGAATTAATATGAAATGTGAGCCACTTTACTTCTAGATTACTTTTATCTTTTTTTATATACTATATACAGCTTAGAATTGCCAAGTCAGTGCTAACACTATCAAGCAACAAAGGGTAAAACGACACCCATTTTAGAGTCACTCTTTTTTTGATGAAACTTTCCTAACTGGTATGAACAGCATATCTACTGTAATTTATGTGTGTGTATAAATGTGCTTTCCTACCGTCTTTCTCTTTTCATTCTTTCAGGCACTAGATGTACTCAGATTTTTCAATTATTGGATATTCATATTTTCTTAACTGATAAAATGTTCTGTGCTAGCTATATAAAATACTAATCAGTAACTAAATATTATCGTCATTCAACTAAGTAGCTATTGCATGAGGATTTTATGGTCTCACGATACAGAAGTTTATCTTTCCTATTAAAAGTTTATCTTTCCTGTTAAAAGTCCATCTAAAGTCAGCTTCTGTCTCAGAACTATGGATTTGTGCCCAGTTTACATCTTACTGTTTGTAAGTGCTTCACAGTACTTGCTTGGTAGCCGTATAGTTTTTTGTTCTGTCCTTCGTGGAATATGAACTTAGTGCTATCTTTTGTTAGATGTTTCAGTTTGTAGCGCGTGTTTCGTGCACCCATTTGAATTTCGCTTCCCACACGGTTGTGGTAAGCGCTTCTCTTGCCTGTGTGTGATCAGGGCCAGAGCAGTCTGGTGGTTTGCCCCGTGCAGTCATGGGTAGTGAGACCCAGACGCCAACCAGGGACTTGCGCTCTCTCCTGGGGACCTACAGCGAAGTCTTAGTAATTTGGGCTATGGAGTATGGTACAAATGACAATATTTCAAAAGTTGACTTTAGTATATGTATTTCAATCTTTAAATATAAAAACAGGTATATGTTTTGGTAATTGGTTAGCCTAAAACTGTTCTACATTTGCCTGATTTCAAAGAATCAGTTTGAATAACAGCTTGCCTACCTGTATGTTAAAGAGTGCCCCGTGTTGTAGATGTTCTGCATATGTTAGCTCAGTTACTACTCACAGTCAGTTTCTTAATGATTCTGCTATTATTTGCACTTTACAAACGAGGAGAGCAAGGTACAGAGAGGCCAGGTCCTCACCAGCTGCTGCAGCTCTAAGCGGCAGAGCCAGAAACAGCCGGAGCTGTGTGGCTCGGCCCACCCATGGCTGCAGCGTGTGCCGCAACTGAAGGGAGAGCTTGTGGAAGCAGTGACTCCCATCTGTTGTTCACGAAGAGGACGTCATCGTGGTCAGAAACTTCAGTATCGCTAAGACAGCATGGGAAAGGTCAGATGTGTTCCATCTACCTACAGGCAGGCTGACATCGGAGAGATAGCAGCCAATACCTGAAGGGGGGACTGAGTGTATATAGGGTTTCAGGATTTGGGGTTGGAATTTCAAAGAATCTCCGAGGATCTGGACGGAATGCTGTAGTTCAAAGCTGTAAGGACGGCTCTGCGCAGGCTGGTGCACAGACCTGGCGTCGGGCAAGTCTGATGCTGAACGTCTTTATTGCCCTTACTTCTTGTTCACCAGGCACAAGCCATTGTTTCCCACCCGTTGTTCACAAGGGGAAGCATGGGGTCCCTCAGGTCAGGCTGAGGAGGATCAGGTTTCCCAGAGCTGAGTTTTCAAGCTGCTGTTTCGACCGCCGTGTATCTTCCCAGAGCCGTGCCCGGTCTCGGGCCGCTCTGCCACCCCGGCGTTGTACAGCGTGTCAGGCGCTGTGCTGCGTGTGTCCTGCTGTCACTCGGGGGTGTGCGGGTGGGCACTCAGATGCAGGTTCCCTCGGGGCGGAGATCTCACTGTGGTTCATCCAGGGCCGAGAACCAGGCCCAGACCCTGGAGGGGCGCAGTGGGGTTTGAACAAGGAGCCCGGACTCTTCTTGACAGAGGGGCTGGCCAGGTCTCAGAGCAGGCCGCGTAAATAGAGTAGATTCGGAACAAGTGCTGGATGTCCATGGTCCAAGCCCACACTCTAGGATGGCCTTGCTCCTGGCATATGGGTTTGGGCTCAGTCCTGTAAGCAGTGAGTGAGCTCTGGAGGAGCTTTTCATTCTTTTTAAAATATTTTTGAGAACAGGGTCTTGTTAAGTAGCCCAGGCTGGCCTTGAATTTGCAATCTTCTTGCCTCAGCCTCCTGAGTGCTGGAGTTATAGGTGTGTGCCACCTATAACTGGCTACCTTTTTTTTTTTTTTTTTGGTATTGGGAATTGAACTCACGACCTTGTGTTTGCCAGGCAGGTGTTGTGCTGCTGAGCTATATCCCTGGTTCCCTGGCTGCCTTGTTTTTGAGCAGAGACTCCTGTGATAAAAACTTTAGGAATGCATCTCTCAGGGTGGACCATGTGAGTTACAGAGAGGAGAGTTGGGGAAGTCAGACCCTTGTATCACTGCAGCGCGGAGGGAGGCAGTGAGATGGAGATGGTACAGTGTCAGAAGGGACAGCGACACATTTCAGGGGTTGAACAGACAGTGGGATGGTGGAATTGGGCAGAAATTGGAGAAGGAAGGTAATTAGGAGGTTTTGCGTTCAGGTACTGTACCTGGGTAGAAAATAGAGCTATGGATGTAGATCGGGAAAAGCATTTTGTTTTCTCTTTTTATGTTTCTTTATTTTTTATTCTGGGGTAGAACCCAGGGCCTTGTGTGAGCCAGGCGAGTGCTGTAATAATGCAGAGCCAAACCCCAGCCCCTTTCCCTTTTAGAGGTGAGGCGAGTGCTTGATCAGTGCCGTGTTCCTTACTGTAAATCTAAGATGACGACAGCAGCCGCGCAAGTGATCGAATATGCTGCCACAATTGAGGAAAAAGACGGGAAAAGATAGGAATGTTTTTTACTGTAACACTGCTTGCCATTCCTCACACCTGTGAGTTGAGTAATTCACCTTCCCTACTGTAGCCAGACCGTGGAGCACATCGCCAAGCTGGTGGAGCGGCACGGCAGCGACGTCTGGTGGACGCTGCCCCCCGAGCAGCTGCTCCCGCAGGAAGTCCTGTCCCAGGTGCGTTGTGTGGGTGTGTGATGCCCTGTGTGTGCCCCGTGGCCAGAGGTTCTACTGCCATGCGAAGTCAGCGCATTTATTCAGTGTGGGTTAGAAGCTGAGCAGTGTCAGAGCGCATATTTTGCTTAGCGGTAGAAGCAAGTCATTTAACAGCAGCGTTAGCATCATTCGTCATCTCCTTGAGGCCGGGGCAGACTGTAACTGGCTTGTGACTGAGAGAGGACTGTCCCGAGCATGGGCAGTCAGGACCGTGTAGGATGTGTGGAGTGAACTGATCGCATCTGACATCGCACACCCTGACCGGGCGCTGGCGGGGAGAGCGCCTGGCCACCCTCCCCAACGGCGAGTGCGTGGTCAGGGTCGTGGCCGCCTCGTGCTCGGGGCGCCATGCTGAGCTGGACCCGCCTCGAAGTGCTTTGGGAATGCGGTTTATGCTTGTGCTTCATGGTCTGCAGACTTCTGGGGTGCTGTCCTGTGTACGTGGGCTCGGTGTAAGTGAAGCGCTCCTCCCTGTCTCCTAGGTCGGCGGTCCCGACGGCTTGGAGTACCTACCCGGCCAGGACATCCTGGACATCTGGTTTGACAGCGGTACCTCGTGGTCTTGTGTTCTTCCAGGTGATTCCTAAGATTGATCATATGCAGAAAATAGTGTTACTTAGAAGAGATCTATAAGCAACAAAAAAGAAACAAAAATTCTGGTTTACTTGGAAGAACTTTTCCTACTATAATTTTAGACATGGAAGGACCGTGGGAGGTCATTTAACCCAATGATTTCCAAACTTGTTTTGTCTTTCAAGATGAAATTTTATGTAGAGCCATAGTACATAAGCTAAATAGATAAAAATGGGGATTCTCTCCCTTCCCTTAACTGCCACATTCTCCTTGGCCCACTTGGCAGCCCCACGGCACCCAGTTCTGTAAAACAGAGCCTGGGAGGCACTGAAAGATTCTGCCCCATCATTTTCCAGAGGAGGAAGGGAGGTTGAGTTAGAGCCGAAGGAGGTGGCGGTCACCTGGTGGACCGGTCGGTGCCAGCCTCGCTCGGTGCCGAAGGGAAGAGCAGAGGAAGCGAGAGAGATGCAGTCACTGCTTGGGGAGGGCTCTCCCTAGGACCTGGAGGGAGGCGTGGAAGGAAGGGCCAGCCTGGCCTCACTGCGGAGTCGGGGGCTGCGAGCAGGGGGTCACACAGCTCCCACGCTCCTGCAGGTGCCACCTGTGCCCGAGCGCGCCTCGGGCCGTGCAGGAGTGCGGCGGTGGGGAGGGGGCTGCTCCGCAGTGGCTGCTGGTGTGCAGGGCCGTGGTCAGCTTCACCGGGAACGTGCTCTGACCCCGGCCTCCCAGTCCGAGTACAGAGTGTGGTTCTGAGTGTAGGGAGTGGCTTTCTTGCTTTTGGCCCTTCTTCTTGCACAGATCATTTGAGAAACAAAACGCACATAAATCCGTGCTTATTCTGTTACAGCTAACGTGCGTAATGATCCGTCAGGCCACAGTACGCCATGTAACTTTCACAGGTGTTTCTGGTTTATGTGTCTGCGGCGCTGAGGATGGGACTCTGGGCCGCGCCTGTGCTCGGCGAGGCTCTCCACCTCGCCCTGATTGTCACCGTGGTCTGAGTAGTCATTTTCAGTATCCCTGTTTCATACTGCATTTCTTGGAGTCTGGCTGTCCTTGTCTTCCTCGCCCGTCTGTGTCGAGTCGGGTGCACGTGGCCGACTGCGCCCGTTCATCCCAAGAGCGCAGCGCGTGCGGGGGCGCAGTGTTGAGCTCACCGCAGCTGGTGTCCGGCGAGGTGGATTTGGCTCATGGCGCGCAGAAGAGAGCCGGGTTTACTCGCTGCAGACAGACTTCACGGCAGTGAAGCAGATTTGGTTTACACATTTTGACATCAGGTCAAAGTACCTGTTTCATTGCGAATTCCGATTCCACAAACCCCAAGCAGTAGAAAGATGGAACTTTCTGAAGGGGAATGGCTTTTTTTTTTTTTTTTTGTACTGGGAATCGAACTCAGGACTTCAGCTTGCTGGTCAGGCACTGTGCCACTGAGCTGTACCCTCAGCCCGGGAAAGGCATTTTTAAGCGAATCATTTTGTAGGCAATAAGGTGTACCTGTGAGGTGTGATAGAAAATGCAGTGTGTTTAAATACAAGCAGTTTTACAGTGAAGGACACACAGCCTCCCCCACCATCAGCACTTGTGTGTCACAACTGCCAGCTCTGCAGCGACACCTCGTCAGCCCCAGGCCCAGTTTACAGCAGGGGTCACCCTCAGGCACGTGTTCCAGGTGCTTGGCCACCTCAGTGCGGTGCTCTGCGGAGCAGCGGTACTGCCCAAGCCTCCTCTCTGCAGCGCCTCCTCCCCGCCTCCCCCAGCTCCCAGGGATCCCCGCCTTTCAGGGTGGCCGTGGTGTTGCTTGTTCTTGAATGTCATGCGGTCGGGACCTCGTTGTGTGCAGCCTTCTGGCGCCTCACACGCTGAGCAGCTGCGCCGCTTGTTCTGCTGAAAGCCCTCAGGCTGTTTGGCTCTGAGTAGTACTCCTGTACCCCTCCATATCCCACAGCTTATTTACCTGTAACAGTGTTTCGGAATACTGGATACTGTTGTAGAATACTTACTCTACTTCTTTTCTAATTTTTTTTTTTTTGTTGTTTTTACAAAAAAGAAGGTATAGAGGAAAGAGGTCATTTTTTAAAGAAAATTAGACTTACAACTCAGGCTTGTAAATAAATTTTCTTGACTTTCAAGGACTCATACAATATTACATCAGAAACAGTACGTTCAAAAATTAATAATTGCATTTTATTATTTTTAGCAGTTTTTGGTTTAACTTATTTTCAGAGAGTTAAGAGCTACAGTTGCTGTGTAGAAATACTGTTTTCACAAATGAAGCGCTGGGTTTTGGGAATTGTACTGCAGACAACAACAGAGTCATACATAAGCTGTAGATTCTTCTTTTATCAAAAGGTCTATTCAGGAAGGAAGGATAAAAATTAAAAATGAAAAGCAGCAGAAAAAAAGTACCATTCCTCCCCACTGTACGCTCAGTGGGAGTGTGATTTGGCACCAACTTTCTGTAAAGGATTTTTAAATTAAATTAATCTTTACTCTTACTTCATTTTAATATATTGTATTGCACTAGGGATCAAAGCCAGGCCCTTTGCACTGAGCTACATCCCCATCCCTTTTTTTAAAAAAATTTTTATTTTGAGATAGGGTCTCGCCTAGTTGCCCAGGCTGCCTTGGAACTCTTAATCCTCCTGCCTCAGCCTCCCGGAGTGCTGGGGTTATAGGTGTGACCCACCATGCTTGGATCATACAGTTTTTTAGTTTGTCCATCTTTTGACTGAGTCATTGTGAAATTAGAGATTGATCATTTGATCTTTCTAAGCCCCTTTTTTAAAATAGTGGAGACAGGCGCATTTAGTCGCCTGGCCGCCTGGTGGAGGACACACGTGCGAGTCTGTGTCGCCCAGGTTCTGGCTGCAGCTGGTGGTGCTGCCTGCAGGCCAGGCGAGCTCTGCAGCCACTCCTCACGGCCTCCGTGGCAGTGCAGGGAAATGCTGCCCGCCTGGCCCGAGCCTGTGAGGTGGTGAGGGCGTGGCAGGTGGACGTCTGTTGAATTAACGAAGCCGTCATTTATTCACGACAGATTTCCCTGGCAATAGTGATAACTGCTCCAGAGCAGCCCCTTCCTGAGATCGCGCTCCAGCCAGCTGTGCCTCTTGACGATCCTTGTCCCGGGTAACACAGAGGCCGCGGGCGACAGCCCGGGCGAAGGTGGAGCAGTGGGCAGCAGCAGGATACGTGAAATAATCACGTGACCAGTCATTTTGACATTTTGAGCATGTTTGTGGGGTTCCTGTATGTCAATTAACTCCACGTGTATCTTTTAATACTTATTTCGAGGCCCCGACTCAAGAGCAGATCTGTACCTGGAAGGCAAGGACCAGCTGGGCGGCTGGTTCCAGTCATCGCTGCTGACGAGCGTCGCGGCCAGGAAGAAGGCCCCGTTCAAGTGAGTGCACGGAGCCGCCTCTGCCTACACTTGTGCTAATTTTAAAATGCTTGTTCTTAAAAATTCAGTTGTTTTTTATACAGCTGTACAGAGTTCTTAGTGTCTCTTTGGCAGTGGGCTGTCACGGGGTCGTACAGCTATGCACCAGAGTTACTCTGCCTAAGAAATGGTGTTTACGGTGTGTATGCACTTGACTGACAGAATTCTCTGCCATCCAGCACCCTCATTATCGGCCCAGTGAGCTACCTCCAATTAGAGCATTTCCAAAAAGAAAGGAGGCGGGAGATAGTGACAGTCACACGCACGCACGCTGCGCAGCCTTCTGTGGCTCCCGGTCCCGCAGCCCTGTCTGCAGAGAAGACACAGTAATCGCCATCCACAGTTTTGGGAGAAGAGAGTCCCTTTCCCTGGTGAGCGGAGCGCGTTAGTCTAATGTATAAGAAGTGGCTGGACGTCCACTGGCCTGTGTGGCCAGTGCTGTCGCCTTTTATGCAGAGATGCACTGGCATGCGCGCACTCACACACGCGTGTGCGCGCATACACACGTAGTATGATCAGGCGCTGTGGTCTCCTGTCCCGGTAGAGAGATAAGAACTTCGGAAAATAAAGACAAGGTGCTACGGTGGCGTCCTGTCACTCTGCAGGTTAGAGCCCAGGAGAAGCAAGGCGTGTGGGCCAGGGCAGCTGGGCAGCCCTGCGTGTTTAGATTGGGCCTCTGAGCAGATGACAGGCGCCCAAGGAGGAGGCAGTGACTGGGGATGAGGCGTGACCTCACTGGGGACTCTAGAGTAGTACCCACAGTTGCTTTCCTTATTCAGATTGGCAGGCAGAACTTCAGTTCGCTCTTGAAATAGCTTATCTTTCCAGAACACAATGTGAGATATTTTTGTTTTTGTTTTTTTGGGATAGTACTAGGGATTGAACCCAGGCCTTCATGCTGAATTCCAAATTCAGCCTCTTAAAAATTTTTTTTGTTTTGAGACAGGGCCTCACTAAGTTGCTAATGTTTCCCAGGCTGGGCTCAAATTTGTGATCCTCCTGTCTCAGCTTCCCAGAGTGGTGGATTGTCCAGGTGTGTTCTGTTGCACCCAGCTGCGTGTTTGTTTCTTAGGTAACATTTAAAAACCAACAGAGCAGCAGGCACTGTTTTTCTGAAGCTCTCTGAATCAGGGTGGTTTTGAGGGGACACTGCTCCTTTGAGGCTACGCCTTCTCTGGGGGTAGATGGGGTAGTGAGAGTCGGTGCTTCTCCAGGGTAGGGCAGAGCCCTGTGGGAGAGCACTCGCCAGCTCGGTAAGGTCCTGGATCCAAACCCCACTACCGCAAAACGAGAAGGCTCGGAACACACGAGAAGGCCCAGGAAGACTTGGTTAGGGCGTGGAGACGCTGCAGTGCTTCCGTGTGGGCCGCCCTGCTGAGGACGTTCTGAGGAAAGGCCTTCACGCGTGACCAGGCCAGGACTGTCCTTGCTCGGGCCCCCTCAGGTGGTCATTAGAGCTGCCACCTGCCAAGAGGTAGGCATTGTGTGTCGCACTGAGGGCGCTGACTTGTCTCCCCAGGACAGTGCTGGTTCATGGCTTTACCCTTGGAGAGAAGGGAGAGAAGATGTCCAAGTCCCTCGGCAACGTTATCGATCCCGATGTTGTCATCAATGGCGGACAAGTAGGTATTGCTCTAAAACTCCCTTTAGTTTTGTTTCAAGGCTCCCACATTGGCAGGCCAGACTCTTAACACAGTCACTTTAGTGTGAAAACACAAGCAGAACACACAGCTCCTCTCTCACGTCCAGAGACGATGCGCTTGACTCAGTGGCCCCCGCCTCTGGTGCCAGCTTCTCAGGAGGCTGAGGCAGGACGCTTGAGCCTGGGAGCTCGAGGCCAGCTTGGGCAGTACAAAAGACCCTGTCTCCCCAGATAGGAACAAATGGAGTGTGCTTTCCCATGTTTTCAATCTCAGTACTTAAATAGTGCGTGATTTTAATGAGAAGGGGCGAGGTGTGAACCCCATTTCCTAGTTACTGAGCTGTTGAGAGGTGAAAACTCAGTGCATGGTTCAGTGGGAATCTCGTCAGGAGAGAGCGAGGATGCATCTTCCGCATGCGCAGTGCATTGTTAGATCTCAGAAGTCCTACGCCTTGCGTTTAAGGCAAGGGTTCTGGAGTGCTGGGGTCTGGAGTGCTGGTCATTTGGGGTGGCGTGGAGTTGCTGCACTTGTCACTTGCTCCAGGCTCGTTGCTGTCCCCCTCCATGCTGTCCCATCCTGTGCTGCTCTGCGTGTGGGTGCTGGGGACAGGGAAAGGGCAGGTGGAACCATCCCTACACTGCTGTGTGACCATCGGCGGGGACAGTGTGCCCCAGAAGGAGACAGCTCGAGGCCTGTGCAGCGGGCACGACCCAGAGCGTCCTCCTCTCTGAGGTGGTGGCTCTCGACGTAGCCCACCTTGCTCTGCAGTCGGCGTGGCTGCGCAGTCTCAGGGCCCTGACCTTTCCCAGTGGGGCTCCCCGCAAGTGGCGCCTGACGCCCAAACCCGATCCCTTTGTTTCCTGTTTTCCCCATACGAAGGATCAGAGCACAGAGCCTCCCTACGGGGTGGACGTTCTTCGCTGGTGGGTGGCCGAGTCCAACGTCTTCACGGAAGTGACCCTTGGACCATCTGCGCTGAGCGCAGCCAGGGAGGACATCAGCAAGGTCAGAGCCACCGTGCGTGCTCCCTGGGCGCTCATGAGTCAGCGCAGCAGAGTAACAGGCAGGTGTGCGGCTGCCCGAGCGAGCGCACACGGGCCCTGCTGCGAGCCTTTAACGTGCCGTGTTAATCCGCGCAGAAACGGGAGTGCCACCGAGAATTCTAGAGACTGTCTTATTATCCGTGAAATACAGTACAGTCCGGTGTAAAATTACATTACTTACGTATTTTCCGTGTACTCGGTGACTTCACATTTATTCCATTTATCTTTATTTTCACCTGTGAGTCAGGTAAAATAACATCTCACCTCACACGATGCGACTGCTGAGAGCTCATTCACCGTAGCGTTACAAAGCAGCACAGTGAAAATTCAGTGGGTAGGCCTGAAATGTGGTGGTTGTTTCTGCAGCTGGGAGAACGAATTTGTGCACTTATCATCTGATTTAGGAATGATAGAATAAAAAACATACCCATTAAGAGTGACAAAAGTTGCATGGAAATTGAAGAGCTATAAATGACTTTTTGGTGAAACTTGAAGGTCACCTAAGTTGCTTTTAACTGTACCCTTTCCCTCGCCGGGAGCAGCTCAGGAATACGCTCCGCTTCCTCTTGGGAAACGTGGCCGGCTTCAACCCCGAGACGGACTCCGTGCCTGTGGACAGCATGTATGTCATCGACCAGTACGTGCTGCACCTGCTGCAGGGCGTGGCCGGCAAGGTGGGTGTGGGTCAGAAGCGGATGGGAAGTAGATTTGTTTCATCCGAGTAAAATCTGGCTAGAAATAGCGCCTCAAGCAGTCTTGGGGAGAGTCCTACTTGCTGCACTCTGACATTGCGACCTGGGGCTGAAGCGGTTTGGCATCGCGCCTTGGTGCCCCGGAGACTCGAGGACCTGAGGGAGCAGAGTTCTGGCTTCCTCTCGCCAGACCGCCAGGGTCGCTGCTCCACAGCAAAGGAAGGGAGTTGCAGGTGAGGGGTCTGCAGATGGGAGCCGCGTGGCAAAGAGAAACAGCTGGAACGGCTTCCTGGGCCTCCAAAGATATCACTGCTGCATCCAGAGAGACACAAGTAGCTGGTGTCCCCCACCTTGGAAATGTGTGTGCCTCAGTCAGGGCACACACGTCAGTTTTTGCTCAAATCAAGAAAAGTGAGAGAACATGAATGAATTGTTGGTAACCCTCAGTCTGCTGTTTTAAAAATGGCTGGGTGATTAAGCCAGGAGTGGTGGCGCACACCTACAATCCTAGCACGTGAGAGGCTGAGACAGGAGGATCACTGAGAGTTGGAGGCCAGCCTAGACTACACAGTGAGACCCTGTTTCAAAAAGAAAACTCCCAAATCAGAAACAAAACATGGTGTGATTTTATCACATGATCTGGAGGGCTGGGCGTTGCTCGTGGGACAGCGGAGCACCTGCCTTGAATGCTCAGGCCCGGTCCATTTCCAGCACTGCAGACCAGTGCCGCCTGCTCTGCTTGACGCGTGTTCCTGGGCAGCTCCCAGAGCAGAAGTGTCTTCTGCGTGGTGCTCAGTTCGTTGTCCAGAAACTAACACGAATGCGAGTGTCTCAGGCGCTCATGCCGCACTTCCTGTTCTGTTCGCACTTGCTGCGGAGCTTCTGAGCCTTGCTTTGACTTTGTTCTCCAGGTTACTGACGCCTACAAACAGTACGATTTTGGGAAAGTTGTCCGACTGTTACAGGCGTTTTACACCAGGGAACTCTCCAACTTTTACTTCAGCATCATCAAGGATCGGTATGGGAGGCGCGGCCCGGGTGCTGCTCTGGGCTGGCAGAGGTCGGGCGGGGGGAAGGCCTGCTTAGCTGTTCATGCCCTGCCACCTGCTTGCTCTGTGCTTTCTCCATCTGACAAGTGGGGATGGTCACACCCAGCTCCTAGCGTGGCTGTGAGAGGGAACAGAGCGACGTGAGCCGTGTGCTTGGCGCTCTGTGTGACCGGTAATGCTGCCCGAGGCCGTCCTGTCTCGGGTCGCTGTGCACAGGGGACTGCTGAGTCAGATCCTCTCCCCAGGCTCTACTGTGAGAAGGAGGACGACCCCAAGCGCCGCTCCTGCCAGACGGCGCTGGCCCAGATCCTGGACGTGCTGGTGCGCGCCTTTGCGCCCATCCTCCCGCACCTGGCCGAGGAAGTGTTCCAGTACCTGCCCTACGGCGCAGGTGAGGCGCTCGCGACCCGGGGCTTGGTCACCTCGAGGCTGCCGTGCCTGCTGGCAGACAGGACGGCGGCTCCGTGCCATCACCAGTATCTTCGGAAATGTGTTGCAGCTTGGTGATTTAAGTCATTTTTTCTCAAATGTATTTCATGTTCCCAAATATGTTTTAGGGTTCATTGAAATACAGTGCCCTTGAGTGAACACTTTTAAGCGTTCTCGTCCTTCCGATTATGTTACTTTATGAGAGATTAGACACTATTTAGAAAAGAGGAAAGTCAGGAGTTACTCATGACCTTACGCGCAGACAGCAGCTGCCAGCCCAGGGTGCTTGCGGTTGCCTGCGCGGCCCTGTCCTGTGAGAGCCTCTTACAGACTTTCTCCCGTGCTAAGCGCAGCGTGTTGTTGACACGTGGGCGAATGGGGAGCTCTGTAATGTTGCACCACGTGATTATCACAGAGCCCTTTTCTGGTTTCCCTTGAATGGCGAGGGCTTTAGAATCTGTGAGGGTGTATGTGAGCCTGTTTGCCTTTTATTTTCCAGAGCCCAGGAGTGTTTTCCGCACGGGCTGGATCAGTACCAGCTCTGTCTGGAAGAAGCCTGGGCTGGAGGAGGCGGTGGAGGGCGCGTGCGCGATACGGGATTCATTTCTTGGAAGCATCCCGGGCAGAAATGCTGCGGAGTACGAGGTCACCATCGTGATTGAGCCCGGCCTGCTCTTTGAGATCATAGAGGTATGCAGTGGTTTGAGGGCTTGTGCCTTTGATGTGCCAGGATTCTACAGCTCCACCTGGAGTTGCTTTTTAAAAATGCCTAAAATTTCCTTTTTGAGATGCTGCGGATTGAACACAGGGCCTTCATACTGAGCTACATCCCCAGCCCCTTTTTAATTGTGAGACAGGGTCTTGCTAAGTTGTGAAGTTTCCCAGGCTGGACTAGAACTTTCGATCCTCCTGCCTCAGCCTCCCGGAGTGCTGGGATTATAGGCATGCACCTCCACACCCAGGTAGTAAACTTTTTAAATTAAGAAATGAGGATTTTCCTCTAATCCTGACGTGTCTCTGATTCTGTTCCCTGCAGTTCTGTGTGTCCTCTCTCGTCTGGTGAGATGAGGTGCTCCACACTTACTTTACAGGGACAGGGAGGGCGCAGTGCAGTTCCGCTGCAGCTGCAAGCCTTGGGCTGCTTCAGGGTGAGTGACAGTTACCCACGCAGCAGTGTGAGGACACAAAAATCAGGGGGTTTGTCCAAACAGATCCAGAAACAATGCCCTCTGTCCCTGCAGTCCGGGGAAGCGTGGCTCGTCCTGGCAGCGACGGCACACATCTCGCAGCATTCACCCGGCTTACGGTTTAAAAGGCCAGCAGCATCCTCTCCGGGGCCTTGGGGTTGTGTGGCCAGATTAGCAGTCAACACATAGACTTGAGATTCCTCTTGAGAAGGGAATTGGCGTAGATACACATTTTATAAACTTTGTTGGCATCAGTTTTTTTTTTTAAGCGGAAATCAAAGAAATTTAATACACATATGATGAGATCAATAAAATTGATAACAAAACAACATGAAATTTACCTGTATCATGAATGAAGTGGGGTACTACTACAGAACTTGCAGAAGTTAAAGTATTAATAATTTTTGTTTTTTTGAGACAGGGTCTCGCTATGTAGTTCAGGCTGGCCTTGAATTCACTATGTAGCCCAGGCTGGCCTTGAACTTGAGCCGATCCTCCTGTCTCCAGCCTCCCAAGTGCTAGGATTACAGGCGTGCACCACCATGCTCGGCTATCAGTTTCTAAGAAAATAACCATCCCATTTTGGTTGGTGAGCTCAGTGTAACTGTTCATACTGGAATGAGAAGGGTTGTTTCTCTCTTCGGAGGAATGTGTATTAGCTCATGGACTCATTTGGAAGATTAAACGACAATGAAAACCCAGAAGGTGTTTGTCAGACAGCCCAGTCAGGGTATTACTGCTCAGACTGCCCCTGTGGTGCCCTTCTGATGGCCTCTGCCCTCCTGGGTGCCCCGGTGGTGCAGGAAGGACACCGGACCCGGCCTCCGGCCCTTCTGTCTGAGAAGCAGGTGCCACAGCCTCTGCCATTTCCTCCTGGGGACAGCATCACTTCTGGATTTGTTTGGAATCCGGTCCCAATGGCCAGATCTCCCCGCTTTTACGTGTTTTCACGCTGTTGCAAGGGCCACCAAGCGGCCGAGGAGTGCAGCTCCGGTGGCCTGCACTATGCCTCCCCAGCCCTGCAAAGCTCCTGGTGAGGCTGTGTGTGGCCGAGGGGCGCGGAGTGCAGCGCATCCTTGGAAGTCGCGTTGATGGAGATGTTTCGCTGCCGCCTTTCCGCCTGGCTGGGGAGAAGCGCTGTGTGCATGGCACCAGCTCAGGAGGTGATGGGAGTGAAACCAGAGCGTTCCTCACCACACGAGCCTGCAGCATCTGCCTCAGTCCATGGTGAACACGGAATTTTTTGGCAGCACTGAGCTGGAGCCAGGCTAGAGCTGGGCCTCCCGTGTGAAGCGGGTGCTTGCTCAGCGCCAAGCGGCGTGGGCCTCGGCCTTGCGTCCTCACGGCGCCTCGTTCTCTGCTCCTTCCAGATGCTGCAGGCCGAGGAGACGTCCAGCTCCTCGCAGCTGAGCGAGCTCATGATGGCCTCGCAGTGCACGCTGCTGGCCCAGGAGCCCCGGGAGAGGACCCCGGATGTGACTGAGCTCGGGGGGACCTTCCTCATCAACCTGGAAGGTGAGGCGGGGGCACAGCAGCAGACCCTTCTAGGTCACCTTCAGCCTTGGGGGACTGGGTTACTGGACAGGCGGAGTCTGCTGGGAGACAGCTTCCTATGGAAGCAGCAGAAACGGCCGCTGGTGTCCTGGGCACGCTCAGCTGTCCTGCACCTTGGCCGGGAAGGGAGACGAGAGGCTGCTTCTGGACCTTGGAGGTCTGGTCACTGTCTGGGAAGTGGCCTGCCCTGCTCCGTGTCCCCATCCTGCGGGGGGGGGGTGCTGCCAGGGCTCTGCGTGTCCCCTGCTTGGCGCCCTTCATTGGTCCTGAGCCTCCTTGGAGCTCCCAGGGCCGCACAGGGCTGTGCTGTGGGCACCGTTGTCCCTGAGCTGCCTCAGGAGCGGAGCGGACTGGACGAAGAATCCGGGCATTTTCCCTAGAAGGGTGAGGCCGTGTTTCTCCTGAGAGCTGGAGACTGGCCGGGCCCCAGGTGCCAGCCCAGCGTGGAGGCAGCGGCAGCACTGTCCCTGCAGGACGGGCTCCAGCTCCGTCCCCTCCCGGAGGTCACTGCAGTGGCTGCAGCCTGCTGTTTTCTTGGCTGCACTGCTAATCAGGCTGAGGTTTGAGTGTCAGTAGTGGGAAGCTGTTTCCTTTGTCCACCCCAAGACCACAGCTGTCGCTGGCACTGTCACCTGCCTTTCTGACATCCTCAGTTGAGCTTGCAGCTGGGGGACAGCGTCACGGAGCACGGCTGTCCTGGGTTGAGCTGGAATGCACAGAGCAGCTGCCCCACGGGTCTCCTCGTTGTTACCCTATGTGCCCCGTCCTGAGTGCTTGTGTCGGGGGCATCGCAGGAGGAGCCGAGTCACAGACGCTCGTGTTTGTTCCCAGGTGGCGATATTCGGGAGGAATCCTCCTATAAAGTGCTCGTCATGCCAGCAACCAAGGAAAAGTGCCCTCGCTGCTGGAAGTACACAGCGGAGTCTGCAGACACCCTCTGCCCCCGCTGTGTGGAGGTTGTTGGCGGGGAGTAGCCCGCTGGTGTCCCGCTTCCGGCATTCTGGGCAGGCACCTCCTGACACTCCCGATGAGGGGTTTAGATGATTATTACAGTGTCACAGAGAAAGCCAAGGTTTAGGTAAGGAGTAGAAGAGGAAAGGTGAAGGATGAGGGTCAGAATCAGGTGGACATCTGTAACCGCAGCCTTCAGAAGGCTGAGGCAGGAGGGTGGCAAGTTCAACACCAGCCTTGGCTATATAGTGAGACCTTGTTTCTAGAAAAACTAAGAGAAGAGTTATAAAAGCATTTCCTGTAACTAATGTGTATATACATGTAGAAATACATATATGCGGGTATTCAGGTGTAGGTGTACATCTCTCTTGCCCACAATGGACTCGGAATAAAGGCACTGGATATGCTTCAAACGAGGCTGAGCAGAGTACATTTTATGTAGGAATCTTTGACTCAGTATTTTAAGTTCTGTGATGTCAGAAAATAAAGATTCTGGGAGGTGACTGGCTGCTGGTGTGGAAGCTGTGGCTCGGTGGGGACGGGGCTGTGGGTGGGGAGGGCAGGGGCTCTGTCTGGGTTGGGCTGGGACGGGCACCTTACGAGGAGGGAAGGAATCTCGGGACACAGTGGATGTTAGGAGACACTGCGAAAGCTGGGGATTTATCTCACGGCAGCGGTAGGTACAGGGGCTCGGTGCTTAGGCAGTGCGGTGGCTGGAAGCTCTGTGCGCGGCCTGGGGCGGCTTCGGCTCTAAGGGTGCGGAGCGTCCGGGGCGCGGGGCCCACGCTGCTGCCCTAGGCCACGAACGATGGCTCCTGGGTGGGTTACAGCCATCGCGAGCTCAGGAAGACCGCAGCTTCATCCCTGTGGGTTGAATTGCAGTTCATCGTATTTCTTAGAAGAGCAATTTAACAGTGTTTACTTTGATCTTAGATGAGTGTTTATAACAAAGGTAAAACTTTGCTTCCTTTCACACAAGTCCCGTGTTTGGAAGCTCGGTGCTTCCTCCCTACCACTTCACTGCGCCTCGGGGCGCCTCCACTTCTGCCTCCTCCACCACTGGGACACACAGGGCGCTTCTGTGGCCGCCCGCTTGTTCCCTTCGGAGTGGCACGGCAGGGAAGCGTGTATCCATCTTCCCTGGGGGCGGGCGCGGGCCCCGGGAAGCGGCTGGTGTTGGCTCTTCAGTAACTGCGACGCGGGGCCTTGGGTTCATCTACGCGAGCGCTGCTGTTACAGAACGTAGACTACTCGTATTTCTCTCGTTACATTTAAAAGGCCTTTAGGAAATAGCAAAATAACCATAAAACTCTTGGGTTTTAAGTCTATGCGTGTTGAGTTTAGGGAGACGACTGGAGACTGCTTTGGGTTGGGATCTGCGGGCTATATTTGAACTCCGTGTTCGCAGAGAGCCCCGGGTTTGCGACTTACCCGAGCACGTTTAACTAGCTCCATTATCTAAAACGCGTAATGAGGGGCCGGTGAGATGGCTCAGCGGCGTAAGTGCCTGCCTGGCAAACGCAAGGGCCCGAGTTCGACTCCCGGATCCCACATACGAAAAAAGGGCCAGTGATATCGCTCAGCGGCACGGGCGCCTGCTGGCACGCGAGGTCCTGAGGTCGACCCCGGTACCCACCAAAAAACAAACAAAAAAAACTGCGTAATAAGTATCCCCCAGGTGATCATGGAATTAAGGCAGGGTTTAGTCTTTAAAAATGCCTACAATTCCAAGTTCTCTGTCCAGCCTCCTAAATTCACCCTACTTCCAGAGTATCTGAAAACCACAGGAAGAGCCAGCCTCCCAGGACACGCGTCATGGCGCCTCCATGCAGGACGGCTACGGGGCCCGGCCGGGCTCCAGGCCTCCTGGGGCTGACACGCAGCGCGCCAGCTCCAGGCCCCGAGTGCCACCTGGCAAGCGCTTTTCCGTCAAGAGCGGGAACCTGACAGTTAAATGGGACCTTTGGTCAGCTACATTCTTATCTGGATGTCATCTGTGAAAAAAACTCACCCTGGGGTTTGCTCAGACACCAGCCCCCTCCACAGTGCACAGGAGGGCTCCTTTCCCGAGGCGGACCCTGGGAAGACTTGGGTCTTCGAGCTCAGGGCACTTGTAGCGAGTTTGGGTTGCGCGGGTTTGAAGTGGGAAATAGTAATTTAGCACACGGACGGCCAGGTGTTGTGGGGTACGGGATGGGCCGTATTTCTCCTCTCAGCCCCACTGTGAGGCAGGTTTGCTAAAGCTCTAACATCACTAAGCCTTCGCTTCTGTCCTTTCCCGAGGAGAGGTGGACACTAGCAAGTCCCAAAGGCAGACGTATACTTGTAGGAAAAATAAAAGTTAGACTTAAAATTTTCAGTGTCTTTGTCTGTTTTTACATAATAGTTTTACAAGGTGGCACATTTTCATGATTACCTTACGTGGGCACAACTGTGCAACTTGGCAGAAACAAATGCTATGACCGACTGTGCTGGCTGATTGCATCTCAGACCTCAGTTTTGGCAAATACTGCGGATTGGGGCTTCCAGCTCGCGTTCCTGTGTTGATCTCGAGCCCTTTCCTCCTCTGATGGCCATGTCACCTCTGGGACAGGGCTTGGTGGTGCCCAGTCCCCTGCGGGTAAAGCAGGGTAACATCGTCTTTTCTCAACATTTCTGAAGGGACAGATGGGGATTGTACACAAACACATTTAAATTAAATGACAGCATAACAGTCTGGATCTAAAACAGAGACTCTTACAGTAAACTCTGTAAATCATAGCCAATTTTAAATAGCAAAGTTTAGCAATAAAGCTACTTACTGTTTGAGTTAAAAATAAACACTAAAACATCTGTATTATTACGGTATAATACTTGCTTATAGTTCATCTTCACTGTTACCCAAAGGAGTGGAATTTGGCCAGGATTGCACTTTTTAAAAGTAATATATATTTTTATTTATCTTACAAAAAAAGGACATATTCCATAAAATTCCGGCTGTTGCTATGTCAAACAGCCATGCATTACTCCGCGCTCCGCCGCCAGTCCGGCCTGCCGCAGGCGGCCGTCATGAAGGGGCCATCGGCACGGCGTCCACGGCTTCGAGGAGGTGCAGGGCCAGGCTGTACTGCCCGTGGTTCTCGGGCAAGAGCTCGATGACCCTGTGCACCAGCTTGGCCGTCGTGGTGATTGGCACGTCAGGGTTCTGCAGGTCCTGGGGGTTCTGCAGGTGGCAAAAGAGCCCTGTGGTCACAGCTGGCCCGGAGGAGCCCCCGCAGTCTCCCCCGCCCGCCGCCTTCCTCACCATGGCCTTCAGCCACGTGCACAGCGTGGGCGGCAGCCGCGCCAGCAGCTCCATGCCCTCCCGGCTCTGTGTGTGCAGCAGTGCATGCGCCAGCCTCTGCCCACTCAGCACCAACAGCTGGGAGGCCAGCACCTCCTTGTCGTGCACCTGCAGGGTGGCCTGAGGGGGACATGAGCAAGGACATGGTGAGGCCCTGGTCCCACTCTAGGAAGGGTGCGAGTGAAGACCCGGGCCACCTGTGAGCTGTGGCCCGTGTATCGTAAACTAAATCCATGTCACATGGGATTTAACCGCCAATACCAGCTCCAGGCTAGGTTTTTTTTTCTCTTATCACCTACTTTCCCTGCCCCTGTCCCGGTGTGCGCGGCAAGATGGCCAAAGGCCCTCGATGGGATGGCTGCTGGACACCTGGGAATAATCACGAGGAGGCCTCAGCCTGCTGGCCACAGCCCCTCGCCTCACACTGCCCTCAGGCCCTGGCCTAGTTGAGCCAGCCCCCACCGTGGCCTGTGCACAAGCGAGCACTGCTCCCCAGTCTACACGGCTGGCTGCTCCTCACCCTTGGGGACTCAGCTCAATCGTCATTCCCTCTGACCCCGTCCTGGCTCCTGTCTACTCACGATGGCGAGATAGAGGACGGGCAGCTTCCTGCGGCTCGGCTGGCTCCACCCCGAGGCAGGCCTGGCCGTCGAGCAGTGGTTCCACTGCAGCTGCTCTATTTCTGTGGGGACATCTGACTGGCTCCCTAACTCAGTGTGCCGGGAGCCCTCGGAGTGCTCACAGGCCAGCATTACCTCTTCCCCCAAGTGGTCGATGCCGTGGCTGTAGAGCTCGCCCACGTAGTGCCTTCTGACCACGTCCTCGCTGACCTGCAGGTGCTGAGCTAAGTCCACGGCCAGAGCTGGCCAGTCCTGGTCCTCAGAAGGCGCAGTCGCCGCCTCTGCAGAGGGTGCTCTGTCCTTTGGGAATGAATGCTGGGCCTGGACAGCGGCACTAACAACTTTCAGCAAGAACTTGAAAATAGAAAGAGAAGCCGCAAGGCCTGTTGGTGTTTCCCTAAAAACACCTAAACCAAGGACACACTGGCTTTTCTGTCAGCCAGAGCCGCTTTCCCGTGGGAAGGGTCTTCACTAGCAAAACGAACACGTTCTCCGAGCGGCTGGCTCCAGAGAGCTCCCGGGCAGCGGTGCCCTGTGAAGCACTCCCGCCCTCCAGAGAACACAGATGACATCGAGGAGCTAGAATTTACCTGTTGTCGGACAGAAATAAAATTTGGGTCCATCTCTCCACTAGGTAATAACTGGATTGAAGTTAGGTCTTTGAAAAATGCATTTTTTCCCTAAAGAAAAAAGATCAAGAGAAGTGATGAGTGTGGGTTCAGGGAGAAACAGGGAAAGATTTGAAAGACGACATCATTTGTTCATGACTGAGTCACAGCTGGTTTTCAGTCTCTCCATGGGATCTTAGAAATGCATCCACTTAACTGGGGTGGATACCTGGCCTGTGGCAGGCAGCCTTCAGGATGGCCCGGAGGGCCCCTCCCCTTAACTGTGGGCTGGTGACCCAGGCAGTGGTGACAGATGTCACTTCTGGGGCTTGGGCACAAGAGGCCTGCAGCTTGGCTCAGGGACACTGCTGCCCGAGGTGCCCCGCCTGCTGGGTGACCAGGTGGCGGTGTGGCTGTGTGGCTGAGGACCAAGGCCCACCAGGACGCAGGACCGGAAGCAGTCACCGTTTACAATAACAGTCGAGACAGAAGGGCTTCGGGGCTCCTGGTGGGACGCAAGCTCCGGGGCGTGGGGCTGCAGGCTGAAGACACCCCGAGCCCAGCGTCCCTTCCGAGCGGGGCCACGGGCAGGTGACCACCGCAGCGGGCTGCTGTCTCTTGCACCAAGCCACCCACGTGCCATCTAGAGCACCTCGCGCACCTACTCAGCCATGACCCGGGTCACCTGCGTTGGCCGCCCCCGGGGGAGGCCAGCAGCCAGCCCATGGAAGTCCCTGCCCTGTCGCAGGCTCAGACACCATGGTCTGCCCAGGAGAGGGGCAGGTGGCGGGGAGCCTGAAGCCCCAGGGACGCTGTCACGAGTGGAAGCAACAGGGAGCGTGGCCGCCCCGAGGCCCGAGGCGCCGTGGGAGCAGCCCCGCTGCCGCGCCCACTCACCTTGCTGTCGAAGAGGGCGAGCGGCTTGACGGCCTTCAGCGCGAAGCGCGCCACGGCGGAGAGCACGGCGCACAGCACTGAGTGGTGCTGCACCAGCGGGTAGTGCACGGGCTTCTGCTCCAGCGCCAGCTCCACGATGGACGTGGGCCCCTCCGCCGACAGCCACGCGTCCTCGGTGTCCAGCACGGGCGCTGGCATCTCGTCCCTGCCCACATCGGCCTGCGGTTCCCATGGAGAGCTGCGTCGGGGGCTGGCAGGGGCCCTGAGACCGCCCCCACGCTGCACAGCCCACCGCTACCATCCCAGGACGGCTCCTGGCTGATTCTGCTCAGCTCGGGCCTGGGTGGACGTTTAGAAGGGAGTGACCACGAGCAAGCTCATCGCAACTGTCCTCTCACGCCCCGAGTTCCTGAGCATTTACCGTCAGAGGAGCTGTGCACAAAGTTACCTCCATCAAGGTCTGCAGGAGGTCCAAGCAGCAGCCCAGGAAGGACGTCATCGCTGTGTCGCTCATGCCCACGTCCTGTTTGTGAAAAGGACACCATCAGCCCCCTCAGACTGCCAGGGACACACCTGAATGCAACGTGGTGTTCAACTGACTTCCTGCTCTCGACGGATGGGAAGGTGTCTGAAGTCAAGGTACCTGCAGACTTGAGTTCCTTCCTTTAGCATAGTCACCCAATCTGAAAATTAGGCTTTTAAATGTGGTACTATTATCTACCTTTAAAAAGAAATGTTCTCAGCTGGGTGTGGTGGTGCATGCCTGTAATCCCAGCACTCTGGGAGGCTGAGGCAGAAGAATCGCCAGGAGTTCGAGGCCAGCCTGGGCCACATAGTGAGTTCAAGGCCAACCTGAACTGCATAGCAAGATCCTGTTTCAAAAAACCAAGGGGAAAAAAAAAAAAAAAAAACCAAGAAAAGACAAAGAATGCTCTGAGCTTGCGATGTAGCTCAGAGGTAGTATGTGTACTCTGCATGCACACGTCCCTGGGTTGAGTCCCCAGCACCTCCCCACCCCAGCAAAAAAGCAAGTGGAAATTAACTTTGTACACTGCAGAGAGACCAGTTATAAGGCTTTCGCTAGCCAAAGAACCACAGAACACGGAAGATGCGCATGACCATCTGACCTACAAGTTCTAAGAAAACAGCCTGGTTTGGTTTCTAGGGACTGAGTTGAGCCCTTTAAACAAAGCAAGAATTTCCAGCCTGAGAACTAAAGACCAGATTCACGCTGTGGGCAGCAGATGGCCCTGCCGACCCCCTTCACGAGCCTGTCCCAGGGGCCACCGCCTTGTGGGCGATCTTTTTAAAACAAGCAGTGCTCCTCACATCCTCGGGGAAGGTGCGTACGTGTGCAACACACACACGGCTCTAGTCACGAAACGTCCCAACACGCCAGAATTGGTGCTTCAACAACGGTGACTTTTTCAGGACAGAATTTTTTTTCAGACTAAGGGCCTATGATGGATTTGTGCATCCCATCCCACCATTTCTCAAGATACTTGTGACAGATCATGTCAGAGTTTTGAGCAAAAGAGAGCGCTATTCATCACTGCCCCTGGAATCCTATTTAAAGCCAGCGCGGTATTTGCACAGTGGTCTACACAGAGGAGGTCAACGTCACCACTCACAGGAATCTGCCTCAACCTCGCTTCTCTCCCGCTGCTAATGCAAAGTACGGGAAATGTTACATAGCGATGGCGGCGTGCGACCTTCCCACCCAGTCCAAAGGGGAACGAACACATCCTAGGAAAGCTTGCTTTAAGCAGGCTATCTACACTTGCAAAGGGTGATTCGTGATGGGTTTCCTTCCAACAGCTTTCTCTTCCCATTTTTCTCATCTCCTGACACATCATCAAAATGGTAAAAGGCAAAGTTCATCCTTATAGTTAGTTACTAAGGTACCACGGAAAAGCGCAGGGTTAGCAACTGTACTTCTAGTTGAGAGAGACTCACCCTTCGGCATAATCTGTCCTTTGGTGATTTGCCGACCTATGACAAAAGGAAATGAGATGCTGTAGTAGTTAGTATTTTGATTTAAAAAAAGCACTACTATGGTACAGAAAAGAAAAAGTAACCAGCTTTAAACGTGGCAACCTTTCCTTTATTAACTTGGTTCTACTAATAGCGACACAATTAGGTGTTTGGTGGAACTTAAAAACGAACTCAGAAATAATCCTTTTCAAAAATAAACTGTATTTTTGAACTATGAAGAAAAACTCTGAACCATCTGGCCTTCACTTTGCACAGTCAAACTGTGTCACCTTAAAAACCCCGAGGCAAATTCGAGACGGCCAATGACAGCACCGAGGGGTCCCACTTGCTGAGGAGACGAGCGGTGCTTTGAGTGACCAGGAGGAAGGCAACACGAAAGCAGCAGCGGCAGCCTGAGCGCTTGATGCGCTGCGATCTGCTGAGCTCTGACTGCGTCTGCAGGAGGGGTGGAGGCAGAGGTCGCCGCAGGACGCTGCAGAGCAGGGACCTCCGTGCCGAGGACTCCAACTCACACCTGAGACAACTGCCACATGGACGCGCAGCCGCTCTAAAATGCTCCCCACGGGCCAGTCCTGAGCGCGTAACTCCCTGCCGACCGCCCGTGTCCTCAGTGTTGGCTAACCGCGCCGTCTCCTGAGCCCTGCTGCCGTGTGAGCTACGCAGTTGTGCCCAGCAGCGGGGACCCGAGGTCCAGCTCGCAAGCAGGTTCTCCAAGCCGATTCACCTTCCTTCGGGCCTGCCACGCCCAGCGCGGCTGCACCTGCAGCTCTCTGGCCCCACCCTCTCCCTCACGGGCAGGCTTCTTGCTGGAACCGCTTCTCACCAACTCGCCGCCAGCTCGCATGCTCGCATCGCCAGAATCTGAGGCGGCAGCGGACGTCTCCGTTCTTGCTGCTGCTTCTCCCGAGTTCCCGAAACTCTACCGTCTTCTGACCCTTCGGACCAAGAGCCGCTGAGGGCCAGGCTGAGACGTCATCTGTGAAGGGCGCCTGGTCACACACAGCACCTCGGAACGAGTGATCGCAGAGCCCGCTGCTGTTCGGAACCCAAGTCACAGCCGGGGCGGTTAAGTGTGGCCGGATACGGTTCTCTCGTACAACCAGGAGCGGTGACACCTCCAGCCGTCACTTCTCACCGTCTCACGCAGGGCGGCCAGCAGCCACGTGCAGTGGGAGCGCCGCACCACGAAGGCCCCCGGAAGCCGCTTCCAGGGGAGAAGGAGGGCGGGCGGGTCTCAGCGGAAACTGGCCGGTGAGCCACAGCCCTCCCGGGAGCCGCGGCGCTCGTCCCGCTGCTTAGTCCCGTGCTGCCACGGCGGCGGGCAGAGATTCTCCCCACGGCCGCGCCAGGTCGCCGCCTCCCCGCTGGCCCCGGGGTGGGCTCGCAGCTCGTGCCCGCAGGCGGCAGCTGCCCTCCAGCGTGTGGTGGCCTCCGCTCCCGAGGGCAACGCCTGGCTCGGTGCTGTGCACCATGCGGGCCGCCAGGGCGGGGTGACGCTGGCACTGACGGGACGGAGAATGAGGAAACGGGTGCGGAGCGCTACGTCGATGCTCGGAGACTCGGGGAGAACCGGGCTGTAGGAGCCGGTTCAGAAGAGACAACTGCGGTGAGCGGGGCACGTCACGAAGATGGAGCTCTCGCGCCGGGCTCGCCTCGCAGATTAAAGGACGGCCGTCTAACGCCAGGCAGTGCGGTGCTGCGCGAGGAAACCGAAGGGGCCACGCCGCCGGCCTCGTCGTGCCCGGGGCACGGCCTGGTGAGCAGCACGGACTCCCGTCTCTCAGTTGAGAACCAGATCAATCTTTGCTGGAGTCAACCAGCTTGCCTAACCCTCTGGGCGAGGGGCTTCTCAGCGTGTTCCTCTCTTCGCGAGGATTTGGATCGGCTTCACGTCACTCCAACGCCAGTCACTCCCGGCAGTGACGTTTAACTGAGTGGGAGTGAGAAGCTGCGCGAGTAAAACCCAGTCTACCGAGCCCGGGAGCGAACGACCTTCCCGGTCCCGGCCCGCGCCCTTACCTTGTCCATCAGGTAGGCGGCGGCGGAAAACCTCTTCACCAGGAACGTGTTCCACAGCATGAGCGCGATGCCTGGGGGCGAGCGGGGGCAGGTCGCCGGGACGCCACCGCGTCCTTAGCTACCACACCCACGGGCTACGGGCTTAGCTTCCTTTCTTAGACCTCAAATAATATTCGCAAACTTAATGAAATCGTTAGTAAAAGTCGGAGTGAGCTGCAGAAGGGCGTGCCAACACGGTCAGAAAGTGTGAAAAGAGGCACATCCTGTATCCAAGGGAACTGAGTTCAAAAGATACGCCTAAGATTTTTGAGAGGTTTAGTTAACAATATCCAAACACTACAAGCGACCCCACTGACTGCTGTTTTCAACAGGTAACCAACCATCAACTGAAGTGCCAAATACTAAAGTATTAAAAAAAAAAACAATGTATAAAAATATTAAAAAAAGGGCCGGTGAGATGGCTCAGCGGCGTAAGCACCTGCCTTGCAAGCACGAGGGCCCGAGTTCGACTCCCGGAACCCACATACGAAAAAGGGGCCGGTGATATCGCTCAGAGGCACGGGTGACTGCTGGTGCGCGAGGTCCTGAGGTCGACCCCATGGTACCCACAAAAAAAAAAAAAAATATTAAAAAAAAACCCAAATCCGGGTTTTATAATTACATATTACTAAGAAGTGACATTAAAACGAGAAATTCTATGTAGCTGGAAATTAGGCAGTATCAACGTGAGCCTGCAGCTAGGGCGACAGAAGGTGACAATTCCTACTGGCACTGTCTTCTGGGTAGCATTTTCCCAAAGGGGAAAGAGCCAGTGCACAGCACGCCAGTCACACGTGGGGTGACAGGACAGGCGAATGTGCACCCCGACTCTTGAGGCCCATTAGACAGGGGCCTCTTGTGAACCTGTCAGTGGGGCTCACTTACCGTGCTGGACATGCGCGTTGACAACGTGCTTCAAGTGCTCTATCGACCTCGCGAAGAACCGTGCTTCCTTCATGCACACAGAGACAGAGGGACGCGGCGTCAGACGCTCCCCGAGGCAGCCCTGTTTACTGTACCACTCGGAAAGTGCTGCGTGAAGTGGTGGAGTTGGGACAGGGGTTTGACGGGGCAGAGAGATGAATTTTAACAGGACAAATCACCTGCCGTTTACTGAAACGTAGGCAACTCTGACGACTACCAGCGATGGCACTCGTGAGAATGCCAGGCACGACGCGCTTTTGCTCGTGAACCGCTGTGCGTTCACAGCCTTCATTTCAGGAGAAAACTGGGACAAGGGCTCAGACGTCCACAGCGGCCATAGCGGCCACATCCCATGATTGCGATGGGCTCAGAGGAGCCCCTGGGGCCGCTGTGTCCCCGTGTCAGCAGCTTGTGATGTGGAAATGCACACTGCAGTGTTTGTTCTTGTTACTTTCCTACATGCCATTTAGATTTTAGAAACTGTCACATCCTCGCTCTCGTTCTAACACTCTTTCTGCGCCATCTGAGTACAGAGCCCACATGATGACTGCTCAGGTGACAATTTCACCCGCGCCGCAGGGTCCCTGTCCTCACGCCACTGCTGGGTAAAAGGCTAATGGATCAGAGGCCCATCCCTGACTGCAGTCACTTGCTTTTTTAGTGTATTCCTTTACTCAGTAAATGACTGCATCCTGACACTCCCTGTGGGGTGAAGGAAGGGAGGGCATTACAACCGTTAGTATATTAGAGTGGATCAGCTCGTCTCTAAGGTTTTTCTACAAAGGCACAACCTGATACAGAAACAATAATGAGACGATTTTCATCGGAGAGGAATAATTTACTGGCTGGGGCGTGGCTCAGCGGCAGAGCACCAGGGTTTGATCCCCACCACTGCAACGAAACAAAACCCTAATTTACCAGCGCTCCACCCAGGGAGGCCCAGGAGGGCCGACTGGTGGCGGACTACCCAGCAGGGGTGTTCAAGTCTTGTTCCATCCTCGTGTCACCCTTGAAGGGCTGGCACCCTCATTTGACACACGAAGTGGGGTAGAAAAGTCACAGACCCTTTGACCAGGTGCTGGCCTATAATTCACCTGGGACCAAAACCCAAACGTGAGGCCTTCTCCCTCCTCTGTCTCCGCCCACGGGCGTCCAGGGAGACAGAGAGTGGAAAGCGGAGCCCGAGCAGAGCTGAGAAGGCAGCAGGCGGAGCCGGACTAGAGCTGGCCGCGGACACGGCTCCCTTCCGACGTCCTGCAGAGCCAACGTGAGAGAAGCAATGGACGCAGAGTAAGGGGCGACTGGCCCGCGGCAGAGCCTCCCTAGCTTCTGTCACGATGACTGCAGCGCTGAGAACATTCAGTCAGGAGGTGCTGTTTCACGCAGAAATTTGAGAGCGGACAGAAAATGTGCTTGTCACAGCCTAGCCAGGACGCAGGGCAGACGCCGTGCTTTAACTTAAGAGGAAGCTGAGCTCCCCTCCTGACACCAAGCCTCCAGTGCTCAGGCAGGGGACTTGCATCCCTTCTGCGATGGGACAGTGGCGCGTCTGCTGCACAGGGAGCTGCGGACAGGCCTGGCACAGGCGGCAGTACAGCGACGTGAGCACAGGGAAGCCGGTGGTTACGATAAAGGACCCGACTGTCCCCGTGCGAGCGCCCTCACCTCGGGGTCTCTGTTCCACTGGACCACGTATTCCCAGCAGCAGTGTGCGTGCAGCACGTCCAGCTCCAGGCTGCACGGGAACTGCTCGTAGGCCAAGCACAGCAGCTCTAGAAGGCAGAGGCAGGGAGGTCAGTCTCCTCAGGGTGGACAGCCACATCGCTCCTCCCCGGGCCCCATGGACGCCTTCTCTGTCACCTGGGATAGCTCCTAAGTCTGCCTCTGCCTCCGCCACCTGCAGGAAAGCGCTGTGAGAGCCTTCCTTAGGTTCGTCTGGATTCTCCCCATCTTTGTCGTGATTAGCCAGTTTCAACACTGCAGGGCTCAGGTCCTGCTTAAATACCCACTTGGCTACGCTGTCTGCAATGCCGCCTGAGGTGGAGACAAGAGAGACAGAGTTTGCTTAAGTAAATGCAAAGGAACTGAAATTATCCCATGCATATTATCAGACCATAGTGCAATGAAATTGGAAATCAATGGCAAAAGATCTCACAAAAACTCCCTAAACACATGGAAATTAAACAGCACCCTCCTGAACAACCAATGGGTCACAGATGAAATTAAAGAAGAAATTAGACAATTTCTACAACTGAATGATAATGACAGTACAACATACCGGAACTTATGGGATACAATGAAAGCAGTCCTAAGAGGGAAATTTATAGCATTAAATACTTATATCAGGAAAATAGAGCAAGTGCAAATAAACAACTTAAGGGTGAACCTCGAGCTTCTAGAAAAAGAAGAGCAGGTTAAGCCAAAAGCCCGTACAAGGGAGGAAATTATAAAGATCAGAGCAGAAATTAACGTATTGGAGAATAAAAAAACAATACAAAGAATCAATGAAGCAAAAAGTTGGTTCTTTGAAAGAATAAATAAGATTGACAAACCCTTATCCAACCTTATTAAAAAAAGAAAAGACTCAAATCCATGCAATTGAAAATGAAAAGGGTGATATCACGACGGACCCTGCAGAAATCCAGAAGATCATCTATACCTATTTTGAAAATTTATATTCTACTAAGATGGAAAATGCAGAAGAAATGGACAGATTCCTAGATTCGGATGAATTACCAAAGCTGAATCAAGAAGATTTAAAAATCCTAAATAAACCAATATCAACCAATGAAATTGAAGATGTAATTAAAAACCTCCCAACAAAGAAAAGCCCAGGCCCTGATGGATTCACTGCCGAATTCTACAAGAAATTTAGAGAAGACCTAACGCCCCTACTTCTCAAACTTTTCAATGAAATTGAAAGGGAAGCAATACTCCCAAATTCATTCCTGGAAGCAAGCATTACCCTGATACCAAAACCAGAGAAGGACCCAATTAAGAAAGAGAACTACAGGCCAATCTCCCTCATGAACATAGATGCAAAAATCCTTAATAAGATACTGGCAAACAGAATCCAACAAATCATCAAGAAGATTATACACCATGACCAAGTTGGATTCATCCCAGGGATGCAGAGATGGTTCAACATACGTAAATCAATAAATGTAATACACCATATTAACAGAACCAAAGACAAAAATCACATGATCATCTCAATAGATGCAGAAAAAGCTTTTGACAAAGTCCAGCACCTTTTCATGATAAAAACCCTACAGAAAATTGGAATAGAGGGTCTTTATCTCAATCTGGTAAAAGCTATCTATGACAAACCAACAGCCAATATTATACTAAATGGCCAAAAACTGAAAGCCTTCCCTCTAAAATCAGGAACAAGACAAGGATGTCCACTGTCCCCACTCTTATTCAACATAGTTCTGGAAACTTTAGCCAGAGCAATTAGACAAGAGAAAGAAATAAAAGGAATAATGATTGGAAAGGAAGAAGTTAAATTATCATTATTTGCAGATGACATGATACTCTACACAGAAGACCCCAAAAACTCCACTAAAAAACTGCTAGATTTAATAAGCAAATTCAGTAGTGTAGCTGGATACAAAGTCAATACTCAAAAGTCAATAGCCTTCCTGTACACAAATAACAAACTTACTGAAAGAGAAATTAGGGAAACAATACCTTTCACAATAACATCCAAAAAAAATGAAATACCTAGGAATCAACCTCACAAAGGATGTAAAAGACCTCTATACTGAAAACTATAGTACTCTGAAAAAGGAGATTGAAGAGGATATCAGAAAATGGAAAGATATCCCTTGCTCCTGGATAGGAAGAACCAATATAGTGAAAATGGCCATACTTCCAAAATTGTTATACAGATTTAATGCAATTCCAATCAAAATTCCAACAGCATATCTCACAGAATTAGAGAAAACAATCCTAAAATTCATTTGGAATCAGAAGAGACCTAGAATAGCAAAGGCAATTCTGGGCAACAAACGCAAGGCAGGGGGCATCACAATCCCCGACTTGAAATTATACTATAAAGCTACTGTGATAAAAACAGTGTGGTACTGGCAAAAAAACAGACCTGAAGATCAATGGAACAGATTAGAAGATGCTGAAACAACCCCAGACATACTAAGCCACCTTATCTTTGACAAAGGTGCCAAACACATTCGCTGGAAGAAAGATAGCCTCTTTAATAAATGGTGCTGGAAAAACTGGCTCTACACATGCTGAAGATTAAAACTAGACCCATATCTTTCACCATGCACTAAACTAAATTCAAAATGGATCAGAGATCTAAATATTAAAACAGAAACATTAAATCTGCTGGAAGGTAGGATAGGTAAAACCCTTGGAGACATTGGTGTAGGCAAAGACTTTATGAATAAAAACTCAACCGCATGGGAACTATCCCAAAGAATCAATAACTGGGATCTCATCTTATTAAAAAGCTTTTGCACAGCAAGAGAAACCACCAACAGAGTGAAGAGACAACCCACAATGTGGGAAAAAATGTTTGCCAGCTGTTCCTCAGACAAAGGATTACTATCGAGAACATATAAAGAACTCAAAAAAATCAGACCTCCCAAATTTAAAGACCCACTCCAAAAATGGGCATCTGAGATGAATACACATTTCTCAGATGAAGAAATACTAATGGCAAATAAATATACAAAAAAATGTGCAACATCACTAGTCATTCGAGAGATGCAAATTAAAACAACACTGAGATACCATCTCACCCCAGAAAGAATGGCTACTATAAAGAAATCAACTAATAACAAATGCTGGAGGGGCTGTGGGGAAAAAGGAACCCTTCTCCACTGTTGGTGGGAGTGTCGACTGGTACAGCCACTGTGGAAGTCAGTGTGGAGATTCCTCAGAAAACTAGGGTTGGAGGTCCCATTTGACCCAGCTATTCCCCTTCTGGGCATCTTCCCAGAAGAATTAAAAACATCGTACCACAGCGATATATGTGCACCCATGTTTATAGCAGCACAATTTGTAATAGCCAGATCTTGGAAACAACCCAAATGCCCATCAACTGAGGAATGGATAAGAAAGATGTGGTATTTTTATACAATGGAGTACTATTCAGCCATAAAGAAGGATAAACTGGAGACTTTTATAGGTAAATGGATGCAACTCGAGAAAATACTCATAAGTGAAATAAACCAGAAGCACATGTGTAAGCATCGTATTATCTCTCTAGTATGAGAAACTGAAAGAGTAAATAAGATCCAAAATGTACAATAGACATGGTGAATCAAAAAGAAACTGGTCAAAAGGAAAGAGAGACTGGAATAGGGAAAAGAAAGAAGGGAAAGGGAAAAAAATTGTATATATATATATATAAGATGGTTAAGATAGATACACTACCAATTTTACTTAGTTCATTGAAGAGTAAGGTTTGTGCCAATAATGTTTGGACAATTGAATGCTAATGTCTGGTATCCTGAATAACTAACTTAAAGATAGTAATACGTAATGTATTAACCATTGTTACCCTCCTATTATGTTGTTTTGGAAATTTGTTCTTCTTTTGATTTGTTTTGTTTTTTCTTCTCTTTAAAATTTAAAAAAAAAAAAAAAAAAGAGAGAGACAGAGTTTGCAACACAGGGCTGGCAGTGTCGGCCGAGTGGAGCTGGAAGCGCCCGCGCGCATCTCCACAGGCAGAAATGCAGTGCCGCGCTCCGGCTCGAGCCTGAGGGACCGAAAGGCCACGAGATTCACAGCGCTGTTCCCGCCCCTCATGCCAAGGGGAGCGCAGGGGAGACGCCTGCTCCTCGGGGCATCTCCCTCCATTCAGGAAGCATGAGGGAAACACGCTGCACACGGACACACGTCCACGCTGCATGCTCTCCGGATCGCCGCACCGGACGCAGGTGAGGGAGTGAACGTGCCTGCAAGCGTGCTGTTCATCTGTGTTGTAAGCGAAAACCGATTACTTAGCCTGACACTTATCTCGGGTTCTCAGGACAATACCACCTTCCCTGTATCGAACACCCCTGTGCCTACGAAGTGTTTATGGCCGCCTCAGCCACAGCTGATCGACAGCGTGGTACTACACCGTGTTTCGGTCACCAGTGAGGACAGAAATTGTCAGTGCAAGCTGAGAAGCATTCAGGACACGCACGCCTTCGTCCCAGCACTCTGAGAGGCCCAGGCAGGAGGATCCATGTTTAGCCCCAGCCCGGGCAACGGAGCGATTTACAGACCTTGTCTCAAAGTAGAAAGGGCTGGGAAGGCCCTCTGTGAAGGGCCTGGGTTCGGAGTTCTAGTCAAAACAAACGAAGTGTGGACATGGGCAACATGAAGGGTAGTAGACTTAAAAATAAAAAACGGCCACAAGTCTTACTAATAATGAGAAAATGAGTTAATTAAACAAAAATCTATAAGTACTTGGCTAACCCTAAAATCCAGTCCTCTGGTACGAAACGCCTAGCAGAGCTTCTGACGAGAAGCAGGAGCCCCAAAGAGACCCCAAGTGTGAGAGGCTCATGTTCTTCCGAGATGCCGGCCTTAGAGCCATGGCCCTAGGGCACCAGAAGCGGTGATCAGATGGTGACACTGTGCCTCACTCACATGTGGAAGCCACAAGGCTGACCTCACAGGCAGAGGGTCCCAGGGCCCGGGAGGTTGGAGCAGGCTGCTTAGCAGGCTGGGGCGCAGCTGGGTAGAAGAATAACTCCTGTTTCTACGGCACGGCCGGTGGCTATGGCTGGCAGCAAGTAACTGTGAGTTTCAGTGGCCAGGAGAAGGAATTGCAGTGTGCCGAATGGGAAGAAGTAAGGTATGTTTGAGGCGATGGACAGCAGCGACCCTGGCCTCATCACACACTATACACATGTACTGAAATGCTGCACCACGTCCCATAAACATGTACAATTATTACGTGTCAATTCAAATATGTTTCACAAAAAAACACCTAAAAACGAAAAGGAAAGAAAGAAAAGAGGAATGGAGTTCTGGGGCGACGGGGGGAGAGGCGGCGGCAGGTGCGAGAGGAGGCAGTGGGAGATCTGGGTGCCCATGGCGAGGGGCGAGGGCAGGATGGGCTCGGGCCCCAAGTGGGCGTAACGCGTGCCGCCCCTCCACAGAAACCCGCGCTCCTGGAGCTAACAAATCTCACAACACGAAACTGGGGACGCCGGTCCTCATGCCGCCCCTTACCTTTCCCTGCTTCCAGCAACTTCTTCACGGACAGCCGGGGCAGCGGCTCCGCCTGCAGCGGCGGGACCCGGGGCCGCCGGGGCCCGCTGTGCAGCAGGCTCTGCAGGAGCAGGCAGTCCTCCAGCTGCTTCAGCAGCAGCCTCCAGTGCTCCGCGTCCAGGGACAGCGCCTCCCACGAGTCCGTGAGGGCCTCCACGTCGGCCCCCACCGTCTGCAAGAACTACCAGAAGGCACGGGTCACTGCGGGGCGGGGACGCGCATCCACAGAAGTGGAGCCCACTTTGCTGTGATGGCTGTGGGACATGAGGACAAAGATGCCATCTCCCCAGGGTGACACCGGGCTGGTGAGATGTGAGGGGCAGCCTCGGGATGGATGCTCGTGAGGAGCCCTGCAGCAGTGACCTCCGCTCGGCTCTTGGCAAAGCCCTGGCTTTCCATCAGTACCAAACGGGGTGCTCCCATCTGGGCACCCCAGGGGGCCCAACGTGGAGACCTGCGTGTAGTGGCAGCCTCCCACCACCCCAACCCCAGAGGACAGTGTGTGACTGCCACTGAGGCCAACTGTCCCACGGCATGTGACAAATGATGTGGCCCCAGGGAAGAACAGCATGCTCTTGGCTGAGGGACGGCCCAGGGCGAAGCTGCGCCTCGGCCACTCACCTTTTTCTCTGTCATATGGTTTGAAATCTGCACTGCAACTGAGTGGCCAACATGTGCGGCCAGCAGCGCGGCCCCATTGTTCTCAGACTGAATGCAGGCCAGGCGCATCTGCTGCCACCACGGAGACACAGACTGCGAGTCCCAGGTCTCGTCGATGGCCACTGCAGGGACAGGGACAAATGTACGAGTGATACCAATTGGTTATTTTTGTCTGATCTTTCATTTTTAAAACTAAATTTCCTGAAGATGGACCTGTATATTTCCGAATAAACTATAAAATAGATCTTACAAACTACTTTATTCAGGATATGTATATTCCATTTCTTTAAAATGGTCATCTTGTTTCTGAATCAATACTTAATCCTTAATCCCTCTTTGGAATGTTTTCATCACTAATGAAAACTACTCCTGAATGTTTTAATATAGGCTATTGTTCTGATGATGTGAAAAACAAGAAAAATATTCCCTCCAACAAAGACCAATAAATTCTCCTTACTGAGTTAAGACAACTTATCATCTATAAAATAATTCGTGATAGCACATGCTTAAATTTTCATAAATTAAAGCATACTTCAAACGCATTACGCGCCTTTAATTAACACAGAAACAAGTCTGTCCAGTGCAAGCCTCCACATCCCGTCTCTGCTCGCTCCAGGAACCTCCTCGCGTGGCCCCAGGCCCCTCGCGCCGCAGCCCACCTTTCATCTTGCTCAGGAGGGTCAGCGTCGTGTGCAGACAGCAGACGGACCGCGGCTTCTCCAAAATATCCCTCTCCTTAGAGAGCCACACGCTCAGCAGCAGGGACTGAAATCAGAGTGGCATCTTTTCAGGGTAAAGGCGCATTTAGCCCAGCCGAGTCCTGGCACTTTCCTCCACAGCCCTGTGCATGGGGATGCGCAGCCTTCTGGTTGGTGGCTGGTGGCACCGTGTCATGGGAAGTGACCTGACATTCTTTATTCTCCGCTGGACAGCTGCACGCCTCCACTTCTGCCTCTGCTTTCTGTCGGCACCACCTTCTGACCCAACCTCGACAACAGAGCACGTGACCAGGAGGGACAGGCGTGCAGCCTGGCACCAGGGAGGTGCACTCGGAGGCGCTGCTCACAGGAGCGACGGAGGACCTGCGTGCCTCAGCCTGACAAAGGTGCCTCGCACCTGGCAGAGGGGACACCTGTACGAAAACTATCCAACTCCTATTTGTAAATGGCTAGCAAGTTAGGAAAAGCCCGTTCAGACAGAACACCCAAGTCAACACAGGCGACTTTTAGGGTGGACCAGCACACTTCCTGAAGTTTACATTTTTTACGATTTATAAAATCTGCTCATGGATAACCCTGGTATAATAAAGACTTTGATGTCACAGTGTCACATCTGGAGATACTGGAGCTTGTGGAAGGCCTAGGTTGCTGACAACAATGCAGTGCATTTATGTGAAAAAAGCTCTCAACCAGAGGCTGACTGCCAGATTCAATGGATTGGTTCCAATAATTTTGCAAAGTTGAAGTGGAGGGAACTGAAGAAGCCCACGAAGGACAGCAACTCATGGGGACACCTGGGGACAAGAGTTGTGGGAACGAGTACCGAACCTCTCCACGGACTCCAATAAAACTACCATTTACGTGTTTTCAAAGTGAGAGACAGGAATGCAGACCACACGCTTCAGTCGGCCCCGACGGAACAGAGTGAGCTCGGAAGCGCAGTGCGCTCGACTTGCCTAAGCATCTCTGCTCTGCCTTCCTTCATAACTTTTCATCTTGAGAGAGAGTCACCTTCACCGATGACGGTATGAAAATGCACACAGTCCTATGAGCCCCTCCTGTGGTCCCCTCACGTTAACATGGCACTCAGGATCAAAAGCACGACACGACACTGGAAATCCACAGGGCTCCTCCGGGTTTCACCGGCAATACGTGCACTGTGTGTGTGCGGGTGCATGTGCGTCTGTCCACACAGGCAGTTTCGCATCCTCACCACCACAACCAGGCGTCAAGCCATCAGAGAGATCCTTCCCACCGAACCACCCGCTTCCCCGCTCGTGCCAGCCTTGCGACACGACTCTGCTCTGTGCTATCTCACAGATGTCACAGTGCATGTCTTCCTACGGTTGGCCTTTTTCTACTTCCTCCAAGTTGTTGTGTTTTTCAATAGTTCATTATTTTTATTCCTGACACGCAGGAAGGATACACCACAGTTTGTTTAGTTATCTACTGAAGGAGACACTGGCCTAGTACCATTCATACCAATCCTACACGTATTTTTAACCGTTTTTCTTTCTGACACGTGTGTTTACTTCATGGAGAGCTGGAACAGAATCCACTTTTAGAGGACTTAAATATTCAATGAAAACAATGCACTCCCACAGCCCCCAAGCTCGCAGGCTGCCCGGATCCTGCCGGAGCTGAGACAAGTGCTGGGTGGCTACTGCCGCTGCAGCAACCCAGCCGGCTTTGTTCAGAAAGAGCAAAAATTTAGTACTGTAGTTTTCCCACTGGGTGAGTCTTTTGCTTTATATTTGCTGCAGCATAAAGACTGTATCCTAGCATATGCTCAAAGTTTAGAAATGTAGATGACAATTCTAGATAGCTTTAAAGGAAGCTTATTTTGTTCGCTAAGATTTTTTTTTAGTTCTATTATGACAACCTTTACTGATGATCAAAGTCCCCTGGAAATCCATTCATGTCGATTCCAAATTTATTTATCTGGTCAACCACAGAATGTACTTGTTAATATTTACAGGGAACAAAAATAAATAAAATTTTACTAAATGTGGTGCATGTGACTCTTCCTCATTTCCCTAAGACAGCTGCACACATGTCCCATAACAGGCTAAAAGGCAAGGACTCCGGTGAGACTCACGCGTCTCCACACCTGTGCAGGGAGGGGCCGCGTCCGGCAAGGAAGCCTTACCAACAACAGCTGAGGGCTGAGTCCAGCAGCCTCCAAAGCGTGGCACATGTCCTCGGTAGAGCTTTCTCCATGCAAACACTTCCAAAAAAAGAAGCTGCCTAGTAGACAAAAATAAAACACAGTCACCAGAAACCAGTGACCCTTCGGACGCATGATCTTCCTCAACTGCAGTCTAAAGTTCTAGAGGAGTGAAACAGCAAGAGAAGAGGAATCGTGGTTTGATCTGATTTTTTAAAGCAGAGAGAGCAAATCATTGCTGCCTCGTTAGTACACTTATCAATACAATACAACGCATACGACGTAGTGCGTATGTATCCGGAGTATCCTTTGTTGGCCAAAATATATACATTAAAACACTGGTTAAATTAATTGCAAAACAGAATGAAATCTCTGAGATACTGTGTGCTTTTAGAAGCGAGAGGACATAAAGAAGAGTTCAGTTGTTCACCCACCTAAAGCCACATGTTCCTCTTCGCTTATCTTCTTTACGCTGAGTGCATCCTTCTCATATTCCAGGTATTCTAGGAAAGTCTTGACGGGCAGCACGCCGTCTTTGTCATCAGAGAATCGGACTGCAGGCCTGGTGTTCTCTTGCTTATATTTCTCTAGTAATGCCTGGAGCTTAAGCAGTTCTTTTTCATCAAGCCTTAATAACACAGCCAAGTCCTTAAGAACAGAAAAAATAATGTTCTGAACAGACCAGGCCTCCTCTGTGAATCTACCCAGGTTAGACCCATTACCTGGGCTGAAGTTCAAGGGAGTGAAGAGAAGATGACTTTTTAAAATTCATGAGACAGCTAGATGGTGCTCTACTCAAACTTTTTATTCTCAAATTAATTTTTGTAAGTAAGGATGTTATTTGAATAAGCTAATCTTGAAAAACTATGTACTAGTAAGAGTATCATTTTGGAAAATTTCTTGAAAGTATCCTATATTCCTCTGTCAGGATTTTAATAAACACGTATTATCATATAATCAAAAAATAATAAAGGATGTCATTGTAACTCTTGTCATGTTAAAACTAAGGAAGTATTTAGAATTAAATGCTTACACATTAAGTAGCATAAGGATCATAAAACAAAAACGTGGAAAAACAGTTTTCACTGAATCTACACATAAGTCCTCTGTGTAGCACTCAGGGATACAAAGAAGTGAAAGTCACAGACAACCTGACAGTGTTTCAAACTGTTCAGCACACATGTGCAGGAACATCTGAAATCAGAGCCGGTACACAACACACACAAACACAATGCCCACAACCCTTGAAGACGTGTGTAGGCCAAGACTTTCTGAATAAAACCTTGGTTGCACAAGAAATAACACCAAGAATCAATAAATGGGATCACATCAGATTAAAAAGCTACACAGCAAAGGAAACCACTAACCGAGTGAAGAGACAACCTACAGAATGGGAAAAAATTTGCCAACTGTTCCTCAGACAAACACTATCTAGAACAGTGGTGGCAAATCTATGGCATGCGTGCTGCAGTGGGCTGTTTGTTATCGCTGGGAGCTCTAAAAGGCTCCCAGTCACTGATCTAGAATATATAAAGAACTCAAAAAATTAGATCTCCCAAATTTAAAGAACCTATTAAAAAATGGGCATCTGAAGTGCACAGATACTTCTCAGGTGAAGAAATACATGAAAATCATAAATACATGAAAAAATGTTTGACACTGTTGGCTATTTGAGAAACGCAAATTAAAACAACATTGAGATTCCATCTCACTCCAGAAAAGAATGGCCACCATCAAGAAAGCACGCTCCTCCCTTTCTGCTCTTGCTGCTTTTGCTGTGTTCCGCCGCCATGAACTGCTGTCCTCTGCCCTGTGCCACCGTGCCCTGGAGCCAGCTGAGTGTGGACTGAAACCTCCACAGACTGTGAGCCGAATAAACCTTTCCTTCCTTTAACTTCAGTGTTGGGTATTTTGTCCCAGGAAGGAGAAAAAAGTAACCAGCACACATACAAAGTACTAAATACATACAAAGTACAAAGTAACAGATAAATAATAGGAAAAAAGTGAAAAAAAAAAAAAAAAAGTACTGCAATCCAGTGTGGAGGGTATCTTGACTTACTACAATTATTTTACATGTTCTTTGGCCTAGTAGTCTGATTTTCAATCTGTATATATGATAATTAACTTTATAAGGTTTTATAAGATAAATAAATGAATCTGATGCTGGAAAAATAAAAAGGGAGTGGAGGGAGGTGGGAAGAAGAAGGGAACGGAAATGTGTTGTGTACACGTACCAATCCCCAAGGTGAATGAAGTCATTATGTACTGCAAACGTGTACTACTAAAAGTAAAAAAAAAAAAGAATATGTACTTTTAAGCTTAAAAAAAAAAAAAAATAATAACTGAGGAGATGATTTCGTATAATACTGAAACTTGAGATTACTCACTTTATCAGAGAACGGTGTGTCTGAATGAAAATCACGGGAATTTAACTGACCGACGGACTCATAAAGATGCAGCAATTTCAGTTTACTGGCACAGAACCGCAGCAGCCCTTCATCCACGGACTCGAGCTCTGAAAGGCAGAGGGAAACAGTGAAAGGGACACGGCCGACAGACCCACAGACAGCCTTCCCGCCTTCCTTCAGCCGCTTAACATGACTCCTTGGACCTCGGTTAAAGACTAGGATGCTCAAGCTACAACAGATTTTGAAAGCAAGTGTAATTTTTCCATTACAGTAAAATGGGTAACTTTTTAAGTGAAGTAAGATGCTCCAGCAGGAGAAACATGGGGGAAAGGAAAACAGAACTGTCCTTATCCAATGCTCGGACTGAGAGACACGGGGGAACCAGCTGTGAAAACGCACTGGCGCTGCCGGCCTGGGACGCAGGACAGACCGAAGCTGCCTGCTCCTCCCGCTGCCCTGCTGGGAGAAGACGACAAATCCAGCCAGCAGCTGTGGCCGTGACCCATGGTCCTCCAGAGGCTGTAGGACCTGGCAGAGCCCGCCTGCGCCCTCCAGCAGCGGGCCCACTTGCTCGGTGCCCAGGCGCCCCCGGGGGATGCTCTCTACATCGCTGACGCGTTTCTGTACCACGGCTTTGATTTTATAGCTAATTAAGACAAATACTATTCCGTGAAAAGACAGATATGAAAATCCTCAAGAAATCTTCACTTAGGATACAGTAACGGAAAATTTGTTAAGTTCTTACAGCCAGTAATAAAACTTGGTGCACAAAATACTGGAAAATTGTAAGGAGCCTCATTTATGGGCCCTGTGATGATGCTATAGCACTTTAACAACGTGGTAGGGGACCCCAGTCATTTAATACGTTTCGCTATTTTTTAAAGCTTTACGGGGAGGGACGTTATAATATTCAACTTTTATTTATTTTTTAAAAGACGATGAAACAGACTTTACTGAAGGGTCTCTGTGGACCACCGGCACCAGCTCTGGCAGTGGGAGGCAGGGGCTGAATGCACCTCCACTATGTTCTGTTTGTGTGTTTTGTTTTTCACTCTGGGGATTGAACCCAGGGCATCATGGATGCTAGGCAAGCCATAGCCTCAACTCTTTTTTTTTAAATAAACATTTTGAGACAGGGTCTAAAATGCCTAGGCTGGCCTTGAACATACAACCCTCTTCCCTCAGCCTCCAGAGTAGATGGGAGTTACTACATCAACTCTGTGGTTTTTTCTTAGACAGGGTCTTACTCTGTAGTTCAGGCTGGCCTCGAACTCAGGGCAATCCTCCTGCCTCAGCCTCCTGAGTGCTGGGATTACAGATGTGCGCCACCACGCCCAGCTCAATTATGTTTTTTTTTTGTGGGCACTGGGGATCAAACTCAGGACCTCGCACGCCAGCAGGCACCCATGCCGCTGAGCGATATCACCAGCCCTTTTTTCGTATGTGGGTTCCAGGAGTCGAACTCAGGACCTCGCGCTTGCCAGGCAGGTGCTTATGCTGCTGAGCTATCTCACTGGCCCTCAACTATGTTTTTTAGAAGACGTATTTCTAACAAGTTGTGCACACTAAGGAGTTCACTGTTTACCAAAGCCAGCCTTACATGTCTGCTGAAAAAACTCGTAACGAGAGACTCAAACTTAGGGTGCTGAAATCTTGAAAGAACATATGATTTATTGAATCAACACAGGCTGCCTTAAATACAACTAAACAAAAAAAATAATATAAAGCTGGCTTTATGTAATTAACATGACAAGCAAAAATTCACAAGTAGATTAATTTATTACTTTGCTACAATTTAACTGATGTTAGAATTAAGAATAAATTGAAGTTTGATAGATTGGCTGGATAGACTATGGCGTTAACACAGCTGCCATTTTTGTTTTTTGAGATAGTGTCTCACTATGTAGCCCAGGCTGGCCGCAAACTCATGGTAACCCTCCTGCCTCAGCCTCCCGAGTGCTGGGATTATAGGCATGCACCACAACGCCTGGCTTCAAATAGAATTCTTAAACAGTAAAAATCCACTAGAAAACTCAGAACTAATAATTTAACTAAAGTCTTTGATTCTGGAAGTGTTAACTGTGTTGATGAGGGAAATGGACGTAAATGAATTGAAAGCATAAACATATTCTGTCACGATTTCAGTCAGAAGGACATCATGCCAGAACGTTCCCTACAGAAACTGTGTTCTCCCATGAAGGAAAGGTAAAGACAAAGGGGGTGAGAGCACCGGTTGTTTTTTGCACAGCATCATTAGCTGTCCCCTTGAGCGGATGGCTTTCATGACGTCCTAAGGCCTGCAAACGACCGCTTCTCAGCATTCTTACCGGTACCTTTTCTCACAATAGTGGGAGCCACACCAAAAACACTTCAAATAGGAAATAGCGTCAACAGCGCAGAGACAGCTCCAATGAGGATCAACGTCAGGAATCAGAGCACATGCAGGCCCGCAAATACGTAAGTGTGACTGCGGGTTCCTTCTCCTCGACAGTACGTTCTGTCCAGGTTAAAGCAACACGATGCACCTGCGCCCCGCGATGAGCGCACGGCCGCGGCCTCCAACCGGCACAGACCCCTTACCCTGGCTCTTCAAGGCGTCCATCACAGTCTGCGTGACATTTCTAAGGCAGGAAAACGGTAAACGCTCACTTCCCAGGATGCTTTCCAAAGCCTAGAAGACATTGAGCAAGGCTAGTAATGACAAGGCGATGCTTCGTTTTTTAAATTTTACCTTTGTCTACATTTTCACTCCCCCGATTTCAAAGAGAAGCTCGCTATTTGAGGTGCTCCGCAGACAGGCCTGGGACTCAGGCTACACCCGAAGCAATGTGTGACCCATTTCATTTTGAGTTGCATGCGGTTTATGACAAGGTCCAAACAGAAAGCAGCAGCTTAGCGGGCAGCTGCTGTTGAACAGACCGCTGAGACAGGCCAGTCTGAATGAGCCTCTGCTCCAGGCAGAAGAGAAAAGCCGTGGGGATAAGAAAGGCTGTCCACAGCTGAGGTGCGGGTCACCCTGTGTGCCCGGCGGGCAGGGCCTGCAGTCACAACGGGCAGACACGGGGTCCACCCTGCTCTCCTGCCTCTCAGCACCCCGGCCCCCCAGGGCCTTAGAGCCCCGTTCAGCAGTTCTGAAATCTCTCCTCATGCCCATGCAGCAGCCACCGGAAAAGGGACTTAAGGTTTGTACCTATCCTTGGCACATTAAGTTGGACTTTTTTTTTTTTTTTTTTTTTTTTTTTTGTGGGTACCGGGGGGTCGACCTCAGGACCTCGCGCGCCAAAAGACACCCATGGCCTCTGAGCGATATCACCGGCCCCTTTTTCGTATGTGGGATCCGGGAGTCGAACTCGGGCCCTCGCGCTTGCAAGGCAGGCGCTTACGCCGCTGAGCCATCTCACCGGCCCATTAAGTTGGATTTTAACTGATGAGACTAAACATTAAAAATTTAGGGGCCGGTGAGATGGCTCAGCGGTTTAAGCGCCTGCCTGGCAAGCGCGAGGGCCCGAGTTCGACTCCCGGAACCCACATACAAAAAAGGGGCCGGTGATATCGCTCAGTGGCACGGGCGCCTGCTGGCGCGCGAGGTCCTGAGGTCGACCCCCCGGTACCCACAAAAAAAAAAAAAAAAAAAAAATTTAGATGAAGAATGTGGCAAGAGACATATACCAGAGCACAGTGCATTGGCTTGTGTGTCTGAGGGAGAGAAATGGGCTTAGCAGTGGCTGCGTGCTCTCAGCCTGTGACAGGAGGCTCCCGGGTGGGACGAGAGCCTGGGCGGCCCCGGGGAGCTGCCTCCCACGGCTGCCGGCACAGGGCGCGCTTCCGGGACTCAACCCTCTCCCAGGCCCGAGCTGGATTCCTCCCTTCCTCTGCGGTTGCAGAACAATGGATCAGTTTTGCTATTGGGTTTTCCAGGATCTTAAATAAAATTCAGTTTCATACATGATTCACTAGTAGAACAAAAAAACCCACAAAAGTAATTCTCACTCTCCTACAATTTCCCAATTTTGTTCTTCCCTGGTGTAAGATTAGAATGGAACTGTTGAGGTTATGAGCATTACTACGATGGGTCCCTACATTGCCTCATGAGGTGCCCACCTCGTCACCACAGTGTCACCTGTAAAAACAGGAAAATGAAAGCCAACTGGCAGTCAGTGGAGTGGAACGGCACAGAACAACAGAACGACATGAAGTGTAAAAAGGACTGCAACAAAAAGCCAACGAAAAGCCTAAACTTTCCTGCCCCGGTAGCAGTGAAGTATTAGGAAGCACGTGGACCAGGCTGAGCCTGTGGCTCTGGTACCGAGCTCCCGACGCCCCGAGCACTTCCGAGCCACGGGCTGGTAGAAGAATCTCCCGTTCCCGGCCCGGAGCTCCGCACACCCTTGCCAACGAGGTGCTGAGAGAATCGGCTGCTACAGCACGTGGCATGTGCCCCTTGGGTCCTGACACAGAGCTCCTAAGACTTCCGTCATTTCAGGGACGTTAGGAGCGTCTGCTGTGCTAATGAGGCAACTCTGGGTGGCTCGGGACAGTCTCAGGATGGTGGCAGAGGGTTACTAGGGAACCCACGTGGTGAAGAGAAAATTAGAACTTTTGAGGCCACCCCGGGCTCTAGGGAGAGAGGTGCCAAGGGTTGAGTTGATCTTCATAGCCAATGAAGCGACTGGTCATGGCTAAGTAAAGAGCTTCCATGAATAACCAGAAGGACAGGGCCTCGAGCTTCAGGCGCTGGGACTTCACACAGCTGGACAGCAGAGGTTTGCGGACGGCGCTCATGGCAAGGAGCCGGAGCGCTGCGTCCTCCCCCGTGCCCGGCCTGCCTTCTCCTCCCTTGGCCCGGGCACCTCCGCCTGACACACCCTTGCTAGCACCTGGGGAAACAAAAGTGTCTCCCCAGAGTCTGAGAGATGCTCCAGCAAATGAATGGAACCCCAGAAGGGGTCACAGTGGGTCAGGAGCTCGGGGGACACCTACCACTTCTGACTGGTTCTGAGTGGCAGGCAGTTTAGGTCTGAGCCCCAACCCACAGGATCTGATGTCCTCGCACGTGGACCCAGTGAGGACGCCCACCCAGGGCTGCCGGGAGAGGCTGCTGGAGAGTTGGCTGGTGGGGTCCACCCCATCCATCCCGCAGTAGACTGAGCGACTATGGGAGTGAACAGGAAAAGCCACTCTGATTTGTTTTTTTCTTATATTCTCACAGCATCATTTTATATTACTTATTTTTTATTTCATTAAAATTATATTTGTGTATTCTTTAAAACATTTTATACATAAAAGCAGCTGATTTGTGCAGAGTGCACAAACATCGTAACACATTTGGCTTTTCTGCAGGCTGCCGCGGCACCCATTTTTTCAGATAATTTTCGACAACATTCTCTACATCGCTTGTGTGCATTTCTTGCTGATCCTAAATAAGCCTCGATACAGGGAATGTTTTTTGAGTAACTTGCACCTGTGCCATTTCTTCATGGGTTAATAGATGTCAATAATTGATTCCCTAAATTTTAACATGGAACTCTTACGAGAACCCCATTGTTGGTGTATATAAAATGCATTTACAACTGCTGTACTATAAATTAGCTGCATTACAATTTTTTTTTTTTTGTGGGTACTGGGGGGTCGACCTCAGGACCTCGCACGCCAGCAGGCACCCGTGCCACTGAGCGATATCACCGGCCCCTTTTTCGTATGTGGGTTCCGGGAGTCGAACTCGGGCCCTCGTGCTTGCCGGGCAGGCACTTAAGCCTCTGAGCCATCTCACCGGCCCCTGCATTACAATTTTTTTTATACCATTTCAATATTTCCCTTATATGATGACATCTGATCTACTAAATCAACACCTTTCTCTGTAGTACTGTAATCAAAGACAAGATCAGGTTTTATGTCTCCAGGTTTTTCTCTGATCAACATACATGTATGATTTTTTTTTTTTTTTGTGGGTACCGGGGGTCAAACTCAGGGCCTCGCACACCAGCAGGCACCCATGCCGCTGAGCGATATCACCGGCCCATTTATCATATGTGGGTGCCAGGATTCGAACTCAGGACCTCGTGCTTGCCAGGCAAGCACTTATGCCGCTGACCTATCTCACCGGCCCACATGTATGATTTTTACAAGTCATTAACATATAAACGGTTCTTTTATCAGTCCATTTAACAAATTTTACACCAGAACTATTTTCAAAGCTTATGATTTTGCTGCATTTTTGCTTTGTCTTTGTACTGGTAAAAACTGTTGTACTGGAAAAATTTTCAATTTGGCTGTACTGTTCTGCACAAATATGTTTCTTATTGTAAAAATTCTTGTGCTGGGGCGTACTCGAATAATAACTATCCGCTTATGACCTGTGGTTTTCAAAGTACAAACTGTTCATTAATTTCAAAACAATGTAAGAATGCCCATGCACCTAAGGGTCTGTACTTTTTCTCATACAGATATGTAAATCATAGGTGTAGCCATTAGGCAAACAATTATGTAATTTTATCCTGTATTTGTGTCTTTTTCCTTTGACGTATCGGTGAAAATGCAGACGTCCTTGCCATAAAAATCATACTTTTGTCTATCACTACCTTTTTTCCAGGTTTTATTGCATTCTTGAGTACACTAATTTCTTGCATGATTTTTTACATTTATTCAAGGGCTCCTCAGTTCTGCACATGGTTCTGTCAGAGAAATGTAAACAGTTCAAAACTGCCAAAAAGCGATCATGCTGTACAGCATTCTTTATATGTCTGTTATATTTTCAGACCAATATAACCTAATATCTGCTAATGGTACTAGTTCCATAATTAATAACATACCTACAAAAATTTTCACCTCGCTAAAGCGGCACTGTACGGTGTATCTACTTGTTTCTTCAACTATAATTGTGAGTATATTATTGGATTCCCCACGGAGATGGTGCGCTCACTGCCACCCCTGCTCCTGGCCTGCACACACATCCAAGTCTGTGCTACGTGTACCAAATGTACTGGCCGCAAGCGTACATTCACCTAACGCCCACCCCCAAGGGTGACAGACAGGCTGCAGACCCCTCTGAGGCGCCACCGCTCCCTGCATTTGACTCTGCAGCAAGGGCCCGCCCTCCTGCACTGCCACTGCCCCTGCTGTTCCCATTTTCAGCATTAGCTAAGTATCTCAGCTTGGGAGGGGCTTTCAGGACTTCATGCAGTTGTAGCGACCTCTTCCTCAGGCAGCTGAGATGACACAGAATTTGCTCTTTTTCTTTAATACTGTTACTCAAAATTGCTATTATGACTGCTGCCATCATCGTCTGCCAGTGCTCTCCGTATTCTTGTTGGATGCTATTTTTATCTGTTTTAGATTAATATGGCAGAAGACAGACACTTTGGGTGATTTTTATTTCTTTTTGTTGTGTACCTGACATAGAAACAATCCCCAAGGACAGCTCTGAACTCCTGCCTCCTCCTTTTATTTCTGCAGTGCTGGGGTAGAGCCCGGGCCTCAGGCAGGCCAGGCAGTGCACGCCCCCAGCTGCCCGCAGCCCCTGCTCTGCTCTGAGCCTGGCGTGTTTTCTACGTATTTCGTGTGCATTAGTTATCTCCCAGTGCTTCCCAATTTCTCTGACAACTCCACTTCTTCATCATCAATTTTTCTTTTTGTATTTTTTAATTGTTGACACTTGCTGTCTTGGAAGCATTTGCTTTACCAGGCATCTTGGCCTAAGTAGTACAATTATGATGCTTTAAAAAAAATTGACTGATTCCTCTTCAATGTGTCAGAGAGCTGTGCGCACGGGAACTCGTGCCCAACAACCAAAACTCCACGGCATTATCTCACACGCTGTGAATTATGAAGATAAAGCATTTGGTAAGGTTCACCTCTCGTGAAGGCATTTAACGATGGGAAAGATGGGAACTCTAATGCACACAGAGTACACAGAAAACTCGCCCCTGCACGCCACCTGGCTCTGACTCAGCAGAGCCGGGGCTGCAGGCGGCTCGGTGGCACACACTCTCCTGGCCCTGGGTTCCACCCCCAGCACTGTGGGAACAAAGGGGGTGGCACAGGAGGCCAGAGCTGTCCAGGGGATTGAAGTGTCACTAAGAAGCTACGGAGGCAGGGCAGGAGCAGCATCAGAGGGGTCTGGATAGGATGGGAGTAAAGAAATTGCCATAGTTACCACACTGCAGCCATGCACCTAGCAGAGGCGGTGATCTGACCGTACCATGGGACACAGAGGCTGAGGCGCACAGGGCTCTCACACGGAGCACAGCAGATATCAACCAGTATCAGCTGGTTATGCACTAGCTAGATAGCCGCTATTCTGAAAAGCAGTTTCTCATCAACTAGTATGGCCTGGGCAGCTCATAGCAGCCGGGAGTGGTGGTACACACCAACAATCCCAGCACTGTGGGAGGCTGAGGCAGGAGGATTGCAAAGTCTTAGGGACTTAGCCAGACCCTGTCTTGACATTAAAAGGCCAGTGATGTAGCTCAGTGCAAAGGGCTAGGTTCAATACATAGTACCAGAAAAGGAAGAGGACGAGACAGCAGCAGCAGTTCCATACATAGCAACTGAGCAGGTATCAACTTGAGCAAACTCTCGCCTGTGTGCAGCAGGAAGCATGCTGAAGGGTGAGCACTGCGTCAGTGTTTGTAATAGCAGAGCTGGACACAGCCTAGCTGTTCACTAACGGAGTGAAGAGACAGCCTAGAGTCACAGGGCCGAGGTCACCTGTCACCACCACCATAGCACGGACCCCTCAGGGAAACCCGAGGCTGAAGGAGAAATGAGTCCTGCAAGCAGACAGAGCAAGGCTCTGTTCACAGTTCACAGAAGTAGGCAACACCCCAGGAGGGCATACACACACAGACACACACACACACACTGCAACTACAAAGAAAGGCAAAACGGAAATGCAAAATTCTGACTCGAGGTTCCCGAGGGATGAGACGCGAGGATGAGAGCGAGGAGGGCCAGGCCCTCCAGAGGTGCTGGCACATTCTACCCCAAGCCAGGCGGCCACCCACGTGTGCATCTGATTACTACTCCTCATCTGGACACGTGTTCTAGACGAATGTATGCAGAAAGCACTCACATATGGGAAATTACCGAATGTTTAAAAAAGAGACAATAAAAACTTCCACGAGGGAACAGAAAAAAGACAGGAGGAGACTCCAGCCTGCCGTGTCTAGAGGGAAACAGGCATGAGGATTTTCTTCGGAGTGATATATGGCAGCCACTCAGCAGGAAAGTTCAGGGACTGTGTTCACTTACTTGTGTTTTGGTTGCAGGGTACTTAATATCTAGAATTAACTCCTTTATTTCCGTCTCAATTGAATCTACAAGAAAATCAGAAGGGAGTTCTCACTTTTCATGACAACAAGAAAATCAGAGCAGAGTTTTCACCTTTCATGGCAGTGAGAGGAAGGAAGGACAGGTGGGGCACTCGGTCAGCCTGCGCGCGGGGCTCTCTGGCATCACAGTTCACGCTCTGGGGCGCACTCCGCCCCGCACGGCGCCGTGAAGGCACAGGGTGAAGCACACGGCCGCTCCCCGGCTCCCTCGCTGTCGCCTGACACCTACCCAGAACAGGAGGCCTCGCTCTCAGCAGGGCCGCCAGCTTCTTCACCAGGTGCATGTCCTTGGCGCGCTCACTCTTCTTATCACTGTAATACCAAACGCGACAACTCCTTGCGGCCTGTGAGTCTGTCTTTTTCCCCCAACTTCCCAATGAACTTTAAAACCATCAGCCCGGTGACCCCTAACTACCAGCCCAGCACAGGGAGCGAGGTCAGCAGAGGACGTGCAGCCGCAGGCACCGGGCCTCACCTCAGCGCCAAGTGGAAGGGGACATTCACCGTTTTCACGCTTCCAGACACGGGGTCCACGAGGCAGATCTGGTATGTCTGTGGCTGCCAGCTTTGGCTGGTGACATTATTTAAGCCCATTATTTTATAGCCAGGATACAGCAGCCTAAGGGAAGCACACACCGATACAGTAAAGATATTAAAAAGGAAAAAGCCAGAAGGCACTGTTACCCCAGCTAGGGAACCGCACAGTCTCCTCAGTTCGGGAGCATTAGTGAGGCAGGGGCCAAAGCCGTGCGGAAAGCAGGACCCGACTGGTAGAGTTCTTCCTTGTAACAAGGTGCCAGAAACTAAACGAACACAAGCAAGCTCATGATTCAGTGGCAAATAAAGCACTCACCCTGTGTCACATCAGCAGGAGAAGCTGAAGGGACCCTTGCTTCTGGGCCCTCAAGCATAGGGAAGGGGTGGGCAAATGCCCTGAGTTAGCCTGACTGTAGTAATTCCTTGTCATTAAACACTTAGCCTTTATTACACATCAGGTACTCACAGGAAAAACTACAACAGAGAACACTACGGCTCTCAAACCCCACACAGAGTGGCCGGCAGCTCCCTCGAAAGCTACCTTTAGGAACAGCATCCCTGGGCCTCCTCTGAAGCAGCGGCGGTCAGGCTGCGGCTCACCTGCAGTGCTTGCCCACGTTGAAGGCTCCGACTCGAGGTCCCTGCTGTGTGCTCCACACCTCCAGAATCCCCCTTCTTGGCGCATAGATCACAAGAAACTGAGCCACCCGGCTGGGACCCTGGTTACTTCCGAAGGGGGCGGAGTCGGCCGTCTCCGGTGCTCTCTCCTGAAGGTCCTCCACAATCTGGGCCCACCCGACCTGTGCATCTCGGTACCCTGGGGACAGCAGAGCAGAAGTGGTTAGTTGCGAACCTAGGTGCCACGGCAGCCTCTGGAGAACTGGGGAGAGGAGGGCGATTATAGCTATCACTGAAGCTGAGCGGCCCCTCCATCCCTCTGCCCCCACTCCCAACCCCTTCCCTCTCTCTGGGACGCCTTTCTTCTAGTCAATCTGGAAGATGACCAGGTTTGCCTTTAAAACAAAGGCCTAGTTAAAATACAAGATCCAGTCAGTTTTCTGCCACTGAGGACTCTTCGTGGCTCAGAGACAGAGGCAAAGCCACTGTAGTGACCAAGGAAGTTCCATATGTGACAGGAGAGAAGCAGCCACACTGTTCTTTGTCCTCGCGGCCCTTCTCAGGTCAGCACACAAGGGACAGGAGACCAACGGCAGCGTCCGCAGGAGGACAGGCAAGCCCACCACGAGACCGAAGGGTGGATGCGGGCAGCGGGTGCAGCTGCGTCTTCCTGGGCCAGCTGGACGGGTCTTGCTGAGAACACAGCTTGGACGTCAGCTGAGGAGACAGCCCCCAGGGAGACACGACACCTGCAACACCGAAACCTCTTTCCACGGACGTACACCACGTGGCAGGTAGGCTCTGCTGTCTCTGCAGTTCTCTGGCAGGGTCGGTGGCCTCCATCCGGTCCAGAGTCATTTACTGTCCTCAAGTCCACCAGTCTTCACATCAAGCACAGACAAGACCATTGTGTGCTTGTGCCCCAGCCAGTGCGCTGTACACAGTGCACTGCCAGCGTGTGATCTGGAACCCTCGCTCCCTCTCAGAGCCTCTGCTTCACTCAGCTGGCAGTGTGGCTCACTGAGATGTTTCCAAGTCCTGCAGAGTCAGGCGTGACCACGTCACTAAGTCCTGGCTACAGTACCATGGGAGCAGCTGGAAGGACTTGGGGCTATATCTAAAGTGATGGACTAAGCTGGCAGGAGCAACCTGTTTCCTTCCCGGAGTGCAAAGGAGGAGGCCGGCTATGAGAACCCAGAGAGGGGACCCACACAGATGTGTCCCGAGCAGGACATGACACTGACATCGTGACCGATAAACCACTCACCCAAGCATCTAGGTATAAAAGTCAAGTCAGTGAAGAGAGATCGTGCCACCTTTTACGCCCTAGCTGACAGACTCGCCACTCTAGATTTGGGTGGATATCTCCCTCAAGAGGAGGCTCACACTGAGTTCAGAAATCGCCGACCGCGACAACTGAAAGCACCCAGGCAGAGGCGCCTATGAGATGACCAAATGAAAGACTTAGCAACTGACCACTACACCAAGCGCTGCTGACCTAAACTCACGTGACAAGGAGAAAGCACGAACACAAGGGGTTAAACGCTGCTCTACCAACCAGAGGAGGATGACAGCACCAGCCTGCTGCCGGGGTAGCAAGTCAGTGAATGGTCTTTGGGAGTTTCATAAAGTACCTTTCCACATGCGTACTGCGATTCCTCTAGCTACATCCAGTAAAATGACTCTGCCAAAATCATCTGTTACTGCTGCCAGCGTGTTACATGGGGACAAACATATGCTTTCACCATGGCGTCTAGAATCTGGAAGGCCAAATCTGTTATTTAAAAAAAAATAAAAATCACATTCCGGTCTTGAAACATGGATACAATAATGAAATGCGTGATCAAAAAAGATTGTGTGTTTTTACATAAAAAAAATGAACCTTATGTGGATTAATAGTTAATTTACTAGTCACACATGACACCTGCAATATAAAATATATAAAAGAAATAAAAGCACAATCCTGTACAGGCTTTCAACACAAAACTCACAATTGTATATCTTTTTTTTTTTTTTTTTTGTGGGTACCGGGGGTCGAACTCAGGACCTCACGCTTGTCAGGCAGGCGCTAATACTGCTGAGCTATCTCACTGGCCCACAATTACATATCTTTAGAGAACATCCATCATAACTCTGTATTTCCTTGATAAGAGGCAGGCAGGTCACAGGAAACAACACTCCTCCAACCAACCAAGTCTTAGAACGCGCTGCTCCACACAAGCTTCCGCCTCTTTCTTCTTGTTCCTGATCTATTCTCTTTTTTGATGGATGGCACTACTGCTGACACCAATTTATCTGCCTAAAACAAGAATGCTCCTTTTTCTAAGTAGTTAGGCCAAACTGCTAGTGGCCTATAATTAATCTTTCTTTTTTTTTTTTTTGAGACAGTCTCACTCTGTAGTGCAGGCTGGCCTTGAACTTTCAATCCTCCTGTCTCAGCCCTCTAAGCGCTGGGACTAAAAGTGTGCACCACGAGGACCCCTGGGTATAATTAACCCTTTTAGAACTATAAAAGGTACAGAAAAAAGGACCAGGACTCTAAGCTTTTGTTACATAAATCTGAGCTACAAAGGGCCATTTGGCTAATTTCTTGATTGTTAAGTGAATTCAGGAAATGTGAGATGTTGTAACATTTTAAAATAAGATGAAAAAATCTCAGAAGATAAACTTCAATAAATTTTATTAACAATTAATGGGCTTTCTACTGCTAAAGAACATCTTTAAAAAGAGGGAGGAGTACTAGTACTTTATATTAGATAATAAGAAACGACTTAAAAACAAAACCAAGCAAAAATCATGTCTCCCTCCATCCTAAAAACCCTCACGAATATACTCACTGAAGAAAACAAGAAGGCATGACCCAGGGCTCTGCAGAGGGCTTGGATACACACTTTCTAAGTTTCTATAGCTCAGTGAAAAACTGCGCTTTTTAAAAAGAAACCACAGCTGGCACCACCCTAACTTCCCGGCACCTTGGGCTAAGTTTACGGACGTCTGCTACAGAGCAGGCTCAGTTGTATCCTGGGCACTGCTCTCTGGGGAGACGGCGGCGACCAGAGAGCAAAAACCACTCTTCCCGGAGCTCACACTGCGTGGGAAGGGGCCCCACACCGATGCTCCCAGGAGCTTAGGACCTTTCTTTCTTCTTCCCTTGTTTGCAGGGAGAAGGGAGGTACTGGGTGGTACTAAACCTGGGCCTCATGCTGAATTACTTCTCCAGCCCTTTCGTTTATTTATTTTGTGGCACTGGGGATGGAAGATGGGCCTCCGCACATGCGAGGTGGATGCTCTATCACTGAGCTACGTCTCCAGCCTGACCCACGTCTTCAGAGAAAGCTGGCAGGCACTTACACTAAAACTGGCCACATCGAAGAACTACTTAGCCCAGCACGCATTCAGTGTGATGGGAGTCACTAATTTTGTCTTTTACACTCCTTTCTTCCTATTTTTTCTTTTATTTTCTTTGTGGTACTGGAGATGAACCCAAGGGTGCTCTACCAATTGAGCTGCATCTCCAGTCCTCTTATTTTTCATTTTGACAGGCTTTTGGTAAGTTGCTCAGGCTAGCTTTGCACTTGCGGTCCTCCTGCTTCAGCCTGCAGAGTAGCTGCGACCGAATAAAGAGCGTGCCACCTCGCTCAGCTGTTGCAGTACTTCCCTAAAAGTCCTGAACTGTGAGCAGCATGACAGACTTGCCTTACAGCTAAGGGGGTCGCTGGCTCCACCTTTGGCTTTTGCTTTGGGACAGCTTCTTCTTCGTGCTTACTTTTCCAACCAAGCCAACCACTGAAGAGGAAGAAAATTGAGAACGTAACTAGGGCTTTGAGGGTTTACAGTTCAGGCGATCAAAATGTCAGCTAAAACCAAACCACATATAAGTGAGCTAGATTCTGGTTAATTACCTGGCAGCATTAAATAAAGCAGAAGTGAGTTTACTTGCAACTGCAAGTGCAACGTGAGATAATAACGGCTGTGTGCTTCCCTGAAAAACAGGACACAGGAGAGAGAAAACTTAGAAGCTTACGAAGAAACAAACCTCCTTTCCAAAGACGACGCATGTTAGAAAAGCTGTAAAGCCCGCACTAGCAGTTCAGCTTCTTAGATGGTAAAACCTTTATTTTACCAGCAGTATAATAAAAAGTTTCAACTCTCTTTTATTGTAATTTAATTAAAATAAATGTTAAACTATCCCATTAAAATGACATTATTCTAGATGAGTTGTGGGTTTCCTATATACACACAGCTGGTTCTTTTCCTTTTTTTTTTTAAAGTATATATTTTTATAAAAGTAAAAAGACAGTTTGGACAATTCTGAGAAGGCTGATTTTTAAGTGAGAAATAAGAACTGCCAAAAGTAACACCTAACTTTTGCCTACTTTAGAAGCAATTTTCACCACTTACTTCAATTGCAGTTGGCAGCCTGCTTGTCTTTGCAGCTCCTCATTTACTTACGTCCCTGGGGGCTCACATAACTAACTTCTGACCACTGCACTGGTATCTAATGGACGCTCAGCTGTCAAAGACAGCAGGGCTCCAGAAACACAAGTTTGTTTTACCCTGGCTTCAATACCTTCAGATTACTGAAAAGAAACCTAAATGTGATTAACTTTGGCTTCACCTGAAATGTACAAATATAAACTGCTTAATCTTTCCAAGGCTACATTACTGAGTCCACACTCGTGTTCGGTCGGTGGCTCATGCATGACAAGTGAGAGAACTCCTACCTCCAGCGCGTAGAAGAAGCCGGTGAACGGGCTGGCGCCGACAGTGATGTACTGCGACATGGCAGGCGGGCTGTTTTTGATCGCCGCATTGAATCCTCCTATGTTGGAGGCGGTCTTCATCTGATCAAAAGGGGACAGGGTCGTAACACCTGTGATGCAAAGACACAACAACAACACATGATTTGAATGTACCAGAAGGACGCTATCACTGCACGTCACTTTTACTTCAATATGCTAATTGTTTAGTCTTAGTTAAGACACAAGTCATGTTTAAAACTACAAAATCAACATTAAAATATTCATATTAAAATTGTCATCTATAATTTCTCCGCCTTATTAAATATTATAAAAACAAAATTTAAATATTAACTTTTTGAACAGATAACAAACTCAGAAGGTACAAGAAGTGTACAAACCACCTGTATCCCCAGCTGGCAGTTCGCTTCTGGGAGGCAACAAGTGATGGTGTTTTCTGCCACCTTCCAGTGGTGCTTCGGACACAACAGCACCCCAGAGACACAGACGTGTCCCTTGCTCCTTCTACTTAATGAACTTGTAAACCTTCATTCTCCCCAATCTCTAGTTCCTTTCTGTGCACATCCCATAACCTATATGATTCACTCACAGACCACCAGGCTATTTCCCAGCCTTTGGCATGTATGCATGTATGTACCCATATATGTATATCTATACATACGCATGCTGCTGTGGCTTGTGTCTAGATGTCCCACCAAAGCCTCATGCAGTCATAGGTGGGGCTTTTTCAGAGGTGGCTGATTTCTAGTTTCTTTGTGGTTTTTGAAAGTAGGGAGTGGAAATACTCTTAAACCTAAACCTACCCACTGTGGCCTTCATCCTCACCATTCCACTTCAACTGCTCATACCGGCAGTCAGTAAAGAGCTCTACGCTGCCCGCTGCAGCGGACCTTCTCCCTTGAGTTCTCTGACACGCCGCACCGTTACCGCACTCCCCACCAGGTTCACACCCACATCCACCCCTCCTGACCTTCAGACCACACCTCCGATCTGTCCACCTGCCGCCTCTATCTGAACGGAGCTCGTGCCCGGCACCGCCCTGAACAGCTCCGCACTCCCCATCTGCCCACCTCGGAGTTCTTCTTCCCAGTCTTCATTCTCATTTCATCATCCGCTCCACTGCTCAAGCTTAGAAATTAAGAAACTGTTGATTCTTTCCTCTCTCTCGTTTTTCAAACTCATCAAGTACAAACAGATCTCGTTTCTCTCCACCTCTCTCCTGCTCCGCCGCCTCGGCCCTACAGAAACCTTCATTCTTTCTTGGCTGAATCACTGCAACTCCCTTAAGTGCTCCTCTTGGAGGGGTTCAGTCTGCTTTGTGTTTCTAGCACCGATGTTGTCCCTAGGACATAACAGGTATTCATCCGCCGAGTGACTTCATTAGGCCTTGGCATGAAGGCACACAGCTGTAGGCTGGGGATAAATGAATAGAATAACAATTTCTATCCAAGCACTTTCCCTAGCCCGTTTCAATGTTCCAAAGTTTAATTACCAGAGCAGGGAAGATACCCTGAACTGAACTCAACACTTTGGAATTTCGACGTCAGCATTTTCACATTATCAAAGAAGTAAGGACACACTGAATGTTTGCCAATGAGGGGTTTACTCCAGAGCATTAAGAACTCTACAGGCACCACGCAGTGCTTCAACAGGGTCCCGTGTGCCGGACACCTCCTGTTGGCCCCTCTGTTCTCCTGCTCTCTCCCGGGCCTGTCTGCAGGGCTCACGCTAACTTCCGGCTGAACTCACACAATGGGAAGCCCTGTCAGGCAATCCAGGACAGGAGGAGAGTAAAGTCAGATGTCGATTTCCCGGTCCCTCCCCGAGAGCTGGCGGGGTTCAGTAGTGGAAGTCGCCCTGCTCTCCAGCCCTAGCTCCAAATTCTGGCACTGCCTGCACCCGAGTCTCCTCCGACCTTGCCGTGGGGAACAGCTTGGCGCTAGGAAGCCAGGCCCTGAACTATTCTTTGCTGGTTCTCCTGTGCCATGCCTTTACCAACAGTGCCTCCGTACATAGCCTTCTCTGTTACCTTACTTCAAGTGTGCCGTCTGCCTTGTCCTAGGGATCTGGCTGATGAGACGTACATCTAGAAAACCTGATACAAAAGGTTCTTCATGATGCACCCATGGGAAGAGTGGCATGACACAGTCCCGCGTGTGAGAACGTATCTCTCACGTGTCCATATGCACACTGCACACACACTTACACACACACTGGGAAGTCTTCAGGATGTTTACCAATGCCAAGGGTGACCTCTGGATAGCAGGATTAAAGGAATTTTCTCTTTGTACATTTGTGCACCATTTGAATTTTCAACCAGCATATATTGCATGGACAGAAAAACACATACATGCTTTTAAACAGCACTTCCTTCTTCTTCACCCCCATTTTGATGACCTTAACTCAGAAGCCCATTACTTCTCGCCAGGATTATGACACTTTCCTTGCCAGTCCTGACCCCTTCACTCCAGCCACAACACTGCCTCCTAGTGCTCCTTTGGCCGCCCCTGCGGTGCTATTCCTTCGCTCAGACCTCGGCCTCAGTGTGGCTGGGAGAAGCTCCGAAGGGAAACACTGAGCTGTAGCTCTGAGTGGAACACAAGGCCCTTAGGGCCGGACGCCCCTCTACACGCCTGGCCCACGCGCTCCCACCCTACACCTGTGCGCAAGCTGGCTAGAGGCCTTCCATGCGCTTCTCTCTCGGGCAACTCCTCCTCGTCATCTCAACCCAAGCCAGGCCAAGCTCCTCTTCCTGGTGCCCCCAGGGCGGGTGCTCCCTCCGCTCCCACCCTGTCGGAGAACTGCAGCTGGCGGCTCACACTCGCCTCCGCAAGGCAGCAGGCACCATGGCTTCTCGTCGCTACGTTCCCGATGCCTGACAAGAAAGCCCTCAAATACTGCTTGCAAGAAAAAATCTGGTTTTAGCAGTATTCTGCTGATTTAAGGATTACATTTTAAAAACACTGATTTATACGGTCATTATAGGGACAAAAACCATCTGCACGGGCTGGTGAGATGGCTCAGCGGCGTAGGCGCCTGCCCGGCAAGCGCGAGGGCCCGAGTTCGACTCCCGGAACCCACATACGAAAAAGGGGCCGGTGATATCGCTCAGAGGCACGGGTGCCTGCTGGTGCGCGAGGTCCTGAGGTCGACCCCCCGGTACCCACACACACACCAAAAAAAAAAACCATCTGCAGAAAAATTAAGTCAAATAGGGAGCAACTTAAATACTGCTGCTAAGGCCAGAATTAAATCTAATAAAACTGCTAGTATTTCTTAAAGACACGAGACTCTGGTGACCTGAGCCTGAAGTAAACTCCAATGTCTCACTATAGGAAATACATTTTTCACATAAGGATAAACATCCATTTCTAATTCGTGAAATACGCAGTCTCAGTGTGTAAGAAGTAAAGTCCAAAAGAACCTGCACAGGTAACACTTACCAATACTAGCGTGATCCGTGATGGTGTCGATGTCCTGCAGACCCCACTTCTTATACGCTAAGGGCGGCGGCTGTATGCTCTCACTGCCTGATGCTGCAGCTGCCAAAGACAAAAATCAGACATTCCTAATCGTGATGGGTGAAATGAAGTTCCGCAAAAATAACCAAATATATAATATTTGTTATTCTAAAATTTCAACTAACAAAGAAGCAAACTAAGGAAATGAGGCATAGTGATATTGTTCATGGCATGGCAATAGATGTAAGAATGCCAACATTTAAAAGACCGTTTCAAAAGATTTTGGAACATCCAGGTAACTACAGAAGACTATTAGCTGGTCATGGTGGCGTGCGCCCATAATGCCAGCACTCGGGAGGCTGAGGCAGGAGGATTGCTGTGAGTTCCAGGCCAGCCTGGGCTACAGAGTGAGTTCAAGGCTAGCCTGAACTGCATAGTAAAACCTTATCTCAAAAAGACAGGAAAAAAAAAAAAAGATGACAATTAAAAATCCAAGAAGAGCACTAAAGATGGAGGCAAATTCAAACTGAACTTGATGCCAAGCAACTAGTTTCTTTCACTTGAGAAAGTCGGGGAAATGCTGGAAACAGCAGCCTGGGCTTTGCTTGGTGAAAAAAGAGAAACCAAAGCAACAGATGCAGCCTCTGGCCTCGGTAACCACGGCCAGACTGGACAGACACGTTAACAGCACGTGTGTGCCAGTCGCCGGCCTCTCCCCCTCTCCCCAGTGAGAAGTGAAAGGGAAATCCACCGCTAACACCTCTCACCACAAATTCACCAAGGCCCTGTTCTCAGCAAACTCCCTCTCACAGAGAACACTGCTGAATTCTTACCTCTGAAAGTGAGGAAAGAACATGTTAAGAAAGGAAAACATAACCCTCCAAATCAAATCCTGCAGATCTGACAGGATGGCCAAAACAGAACTGTCTTAAATTGTGAAATACACGTCACAACCATCTGTAGCTAAGTCGCCAGAATTCTTCATGGAGGAACTTAGAGCACTAACTGGCTTAATTCCTTATTTCCTAGGAGACAAAATGACCATATGGTCTTCTATATGACAAATAAAAGGGAATTCAAAACTAGTGAAAAACTAAGTTGCTGACAATGCCAACTGTAACAGAATTATCCATTTCTAGCTTATTAATAGAATTATTACCTACAGAAAATTGCCAGTCTCTTTGGGCATCACATACTAATGGTGACTATCTTAAATTAATGGTGACTATTCAAAATGATGATTATTACAAACTTTAAATGGTGACTACTTTAAATAAATGGTGATTAATTTAAATAAATGATGTTTATGGTAGGTTAAACTTAAGCAATTTAAAAATTATGAATATAGGTATAAAATTAGAAAATATTCTGACCTAGTAAAAAAAAGCATATACCAGTAAAAAGAACCACACATACAAAACTTTGGAATTTTATCACAGTCTACTATAACAGAAAAATTTCCTATTGCAATAGAAATGGTACATTTTTCCCCTAGAAGAAATCATTTATTTTGCATCTTACAGGTGATCTGGATTTAGAAATTTGTATGAAGCAGCAAACCTATCCTAGTGAAAATGTTCATCTCGGGGACTGTCTCAACCACTGAGGAGTTCAACCAAGGGCCACCGAGGTGCCTCTACCCAGTCCCAGAAAGAAAGCGGGAGCAAGCACTCTGCTGGTACTTTCCATGAATCTGTCTTCTCTTCCTCACCTTTTAACATCTCTAAAATAGAGATCTTGGGCCGGTGAGATGGCTCAGTGGCGTAAGCGCCTGCCTGACAAGCGCGAGGGCCCAAGTTCGACTCCCGGAACCCACATACGAAAAAAAAGGGCCGGTGATATTGCTCAGCGGCATGGGCGCCTGCTGGCGCGCGAGGTCCTGAGGTTGACCCCCGGTACCCACAAAAAAAAAAAAAAAAAAAAAAAAAGAGATCTTAAAAATCATCAATGGTGTTTTCCACTAGCATTATTCTTTTTTTCTTCTTAGTGTCAAAATAACATTGCACCTTACACCTGGTGGCATCTGGAATGAAGTGAAATACACGATCCTCTTCCAAGGATGCAATGGGATTGGAATGTAAACCATGGGGAGCAAGTAAGGATTCTTTGTTAGTTGTGCAGTTTGCACCCCTAATAGTGCAGTACCTGGGATACTCGTCAAGCTCAGGCCTCTAGCCATCCTCCATTTCTACGGGTTCCAGGTTAGCAGCACAGGCAGATGCTGACTCTGTGCTGGGCTCTGCCTAGCCTGGGGGAAGCGCCCCTGCACAGAGGACGCCTCGCTGCCTGGTGAGGAAGGGGCAGTGCAGGCACAGGACTGTAGTACACAGCCTGGCAGCTGCTGATCAGGTGAGGGATGTACTAGATGCAGCCAAATGGCCCGCCCTCTGCCCGCTGCCGACCGTCTGCACAGGTGCAGGTCTCTCTCCTATGAGGGCACCCCGCGGAGCTGGAGAAGGAAGCCCCACTGCAGGGCCGGTCCTCCCCACCACAACATCTAGAGTGCGCCGGGGGTCTCAGCCCTGCCTCCCCTGAGCAGCCCACTCAGCACTGCAGTCTCGTGTCCGCAGGGGCAGTGTTTTCTCTTAAATCAAGAGCTGAAGCCCCTGTTCACTGAGAAGCCTCGCTTAATTCTGTAACCAGGTCACAGTCAATAAAATGACGTCGTAACAAGCGAAATATTTCTTGCCAAAAAAGTACCTTTTGCTACCTGGTTTCTACAGGCACGAAGAGACTGAAAAAGGCTAAATCCATCAATGGTCACAATGGCAGCTGGATATAAGATACTCAATTCTTCATTCTATTAAAGAAATAAGCAAGGGGAAAATAATAAATTTTTCTTAAGTAGATTTGGAAAGTAAGTAATTTTTAAAAATACCTGATGTCATGAACAATGTAAAGTAAAACACTGTGAATGTCCAACACAAAAGCAGTATCAGGCAGAGGAACAATAAAGACAAATGAAAAATTAATTCCAGAATGCCTCTGCCAAAGACTTAAAATTCTTCTCCAAAATGAGCTTCTGCAAATGGTAGGAAAATGGTCTCAAGACAGAGTGGAAAGCTAACAAAAAATTTTTCAATATCATAAAAATTAAATACAGTCACTGCACAGATACAAGTACTGTATAACAAGAAGAAAGCTCACCTGCAGTCCCACACGTGTCCCAAAGCACATTCTCAAATATATTCACACACTCAGACGTGAGACGATACCACACTGCGCTCCATAACATGTTTTTATTACTATAATGCCAATGCTATGTTTCCATTTAAGTAAATAAGCAAACCATTATTTCCACTGGATCTGCAGTGTTCCTCTTTTTTGAGATTGGGTTGCCCTATGTTTTCCAGGCTGGCCTTGAACTCCTGGGCTTAAGCAATCCTCCTGCCTCAGCCTCTCAAGGAGCAGGGATAAGTATACACCAGTGTGCCCAGCTCTGTACCCAATTTTACTTAACCAATGCTTCCCTATCAATTTATACTCCCCCAAGACCATGACAGTGCTTTCTGATGGACGTTCACTTGGTCTCCTGCTTCAATATCTGTTCTCTACAACCCATGCGCCACACAGCGGCATCACCTTCATAAGCCGCAGTGGATCGAACCACTCTCCTGATAAAAACACCACAATACTTCCACCTGCATCGGGAGTAAAACCACCCGCAAGACCTGGCGTCACCTCAATACACCTCTGCCTTCAACAGAAGGTGCTGACACCTCAGTCCTCCTCAGTGTGCCCAGGTCTCCTCCTTCTGATCTTCACTGCCCAGCCCGTGCTTGCTCAGGCCTCGGCTCAGACGTCAGGCCCCCTGTCTCCCACAGCGCCCCGTCTCCCACAGCACCCCGGCTCTCCTCCACCTGGCTCTCTCCAGCTGTCTGCTGCGGCTGCCCCCATGACCCCTGCGCGAGCCCCGACAGCTAAGACCTTGAGCATGGCCTGTCCCATAATCTTCAGGGCTTAGAACTGGATGGGACAAGTCACAGGCAACAAGGTTGTGGGATGAATGAATGTATTTCACTGTTATAAACATCACCGCAGCAAATGTTCTTCTGTCTCCCTCTTGTCGCATTAGCAGGGTACTACTTCAGTAGTTCAGTGGAATTCCTTCAAGTGAGTCTGCGGGGTCACGGAGTAGTCACGATTTTCATTTCTGTCTGTATTTTACACAGACTCAAATGCTCATCAATTTATACTCCCCCAAGAACATGACAGTGCCTTTTCTGCTATCACCACCACCAGTTTTGTGGATCTTTAGCTTTGCCAACGTGGCAGGTGAAAAATGATCTCCCTGTATGCTTCTTACACTTCTTAGATTCGAAGGCTCTGTACTTTCTCATGAGCTTTGGGGCCAATCACATTTCTCTGGGGTCTCCCTGCCCCTTCCTCTACTGACTACTGGCTGTTTCTATCTGGAAAGAGACTCTGGCCACAAGGAGCAGGGCATGGCAAGGGAGCTGGCACGCGTGCTCACACGGTGCAGGTCCCACATGCGTGTGTGGGGAGGGGGCCTCATCAGTACTGAGCAGCCTGAGGACAGAAAGGTCCTAACCACCCAAACCAGACGACTTCTCTAGAAACGTGACCACAGACACCAGCGGCCCCCAGCCTGCGGGCACCGTAAGAAAGGACGGGAGATTCTTGTGCACAGGGGACAGGGCCCTCTGACACCACAGAAACAGAGCCCTCTCCTGGGAGCCTGCCCTGCAGTGACTCATGGTCACCCTGACTGCACCCCAGCCCAGAACCGAGGACACAGGTTCCTGTGGCCTGGGCTGGACCCGGACTACGGGGAAGCAGGCCAGCAAGACATTCCTGACAGATGCACAAAGGCCTGTGCCAGGTCCCAGGGCCTCCCACGGCACACAGAGCCACACGAAGGCTTTCGTGTCCACGTGTCATGAGAAAGCTTTCAGCTCAGAGGTGATTTTCTTGGCTTGTACAGCAAATAACAAGCAAATATTTAAGTGTCAGTGATTTTTCCATCAATAGACATGACCAGGTCTAGAGTGTTTAAAGAACCTTCACCGCTCAGTGGATTTGTAGAAAATGGAAAGTGTCTTGAGAGAGATCTTGAATTGACAGATCTTCATCTTAGGTTTAACTGTTCCTTCTTTGCTGCCTTCCACTGTTCTGTCTTCTCTTCTCTCCACAGGATGAACATTACTAAGACTTAAGTCCTCAGCCTGCAGCTCTGTTGTCCCCCATGCTTTACCCCGAAGAGTCCACTCCCCATGACCTCGATCATCGGCTCCAATCTGGCCTCTCCGCCCGCAGCAGCTTTGCACCCTTACCTGATACAGCTTTGAGTTCAGCGTGCTCCAAACCACACCTAATAACCTTTATTTAGTCCCCTCTTCCAACTTTGTCAGTGTGACTCTTGACTCATTTGTCTTTAACACGCCACGTTTCGAGGTGATGACCACGTCTCACTGACTGCTTCTTCAAAGTGGCTTTTGCACTTGTCCTCTCTCTGCCCACACAGCTCTCCCCTCCTGGCTTGGAACCCTCCACACCACTGTAGATGAGTCAGAGGCCCAGGCGGCCAGCTGCCCTGCGACCAGCTCTTCCTGCTCACGAGCCCTTGGGAGCTCCTCTCCTCTCCCGAATCATTCAAGTTTCTGCAAACTTTGGTCACTCTGTCTAATCGTGGGTTTCTCCCTGTTTTCTGATGTAGGTTTCTTTGTTGTAGCACACATACTCCCATATCTGAATCTTCCCTCACTTTTCTCTTGATTACCTGATACTTTCCCCTCTTCATCCATTACCTAGTTAATCAAATTCTATGCCCATTATTCAAGGCTTAAGTGAAATCTCACCTTCTCCATGAAACTTTCTCTTAGTCCTAATTGAGCCCCCCCCCTTCTCTAACTTGTATAGAACTTATTCTGGCCATGTAAATTAGCAATTAGGTATTTTTACACTACTACTTCATTCACAGGTATTAAGAGATATTAAACTAGTTTCTCTTGCTAGATACACAATCTTATTCTATAGCTCCAGGCCAGCTACTGTGTAGTTTCAGCCTCCTGTGCACACAATGTATGCAACCATTTGCTTGGAACGCTTTGGAATCCAAGAAGCGCAAGAAAGGGAGGTGCACTACACAGCTCCGACCGTGAGCACCGCAAAGCAAACCAAAGCAGTGGCCACGGCCCTGTACTGCACTTGTCTTCTGACTACGGTGCAAGGCTGTGGAACAGCTGGAATCTCAAGGCATCTAGGCAGAAGTGAAAGCCTTACATATTGAGCAGTATTATTTTCACAATCAAATTTTTCAATAAATACATTTTTTTACAATACACGAAAACACTTTTCTGAGAAATAGTTATGTACAAAGTACTGTACTAGTACTATTAATAAGATCAGAACTTAACTTTTGCTACAGGTAAATTTGACTTCTAAGTCAAAATAAAAAAGAAATAAGTTATATAATACCACATTTTTGCTTTAAATCGTTAAAGTCTAAAAACTAAGAAACTTGTTGGCGTCTAACTAGAGTATTTTATTTTATTGTAAAATGAAACATAGTATTTCACTGAAATATAAAAGCAAGACCAGCATCCTGTATGTAGCTACAAGTAGACAGAACAGCTAACTGGGCCTGGGAGGGAAATGTCTAAGTCTCCCCGCAGAGCAGCGGGACGCCCTGCCAGAAGTACCGCCGCCATCAGTTCGCACTACCTGCTCCGTCACGCCGGGGTGCCGGGGGATCTCGTAGGTCCTGCATTTCAGCTGCAGCACTGTGTCCTCGTTCAGAAGCTGTGCGAGCAGAAGCACGCCGCTCTAGGAGGAAGCACAGAGAGGCGCCGCTGCTTTCTCCCCGCACCCTGGACAGGACCCCAGGTGTGGGGACCCGTTCTCTTTCCAGAACCAGCTTTTCTTCTCTGAATCTTCCATCAGAAGGTCCAGCTTGTCCCGGCCGCCCCCCCCAAAACATCATGAACACATTTCCAAGTGGACAAAATTAAGTCACAGCTAGTAAATGCAGACACACAGAGGTGCTGCAGTCAACTGGCTTTCTAATTGCTGAAAACTCAACTTACCTCGGTGTAGAAGCGAACATAACCTGAAGTAAAACCCACCACGATGCAGGTCCAGTCAGGACGCCCAGTGGAACTCCTGTCACAAACAAAACTCATGACCTTACCAGCTCACACATCAGTGCATAGGAAACAGAAAGCCTGCGTTCACCCTCACCTCTTTTGGCTTGCTAGTGGGATACACAGAGCACTAGTCACGAATTCCCTAAGAACAAAAACAAAATCAAAATCAAAATCTTATGCCTAACCAGTGAACTTTGCAATTATTTTTATTTCTCTATAGTTTGCTGGTAAAGGGTAGTAAGTGGCCAGTTCTATTTGATGTATAAGTAAAAATACAGTAACAATGCACCATAAAGTTCATTCACATAAGATATAATATATTCGGCCGGTGAGACGGCTCAGCGGCTTAAGCGCCTGCCTTGCAAGCGCGAAGGCCCGAGTTCGACTCCCGGATCCCACATACGAAAAAGGGGCCGGTGATATCGCTCAGCGGCACGGGTGCCTGTTGGCGCGCGAGGTCCTGAGGTCGTCCCCCCGGTACCCACAAAAAAAAAAAAAAAAAAAAAAAAAAGATATAATATATTCAATTCAAGTTAGTAAAAAACAGTATTTAATCTGTGTTGTCTTGAAAAAGCATGAAAGAAAGCAAAACTTTACTTACACAACTGATTGTATCAGAACCTATAAAATGATCAAGTAAGAATGCCAATCTCCTCCTCGTTTAGATCGGAGGATGGCAGAGGGCAGGAGGAAGGGACAGTCACATTACATGTTGACGGCACTTGGACAGGATATGGACATATATTTTTCCCCAGTACTCAGGATTGAACCCAGGACCTTCCGCACACCAAACAAGCACTCTAACCCTGAGCTCCATTCCCAACAGGATGTGTTATTTTAGGGACTTTGCACTTCTACCAGCCGGTTTCTTCTATATTTTGTAGAACTGCCCTTTCAACCATTTTTCTAAGTACGCGTCAGCACTGATGCTACCTAAAAGAAGATGGTTTCCATTGATATGCAGACTTGAAATACTGTCAGGAGCTCAGAGACTAAGCCCTGACGTCCAAACAGCTGCTACTGCCTGGCTTTCGTTAAGCCACTGGGACAGCTCCTGCTTACTGAAGAGGTCACGAGGAAATCACCGAGCAGTATTAATCCTGCTGGTTTTTTTAAAGTAACATGTTTGCTGTTCATTTATGACGAGACATTTTAATTTGCTTAAAATGCTGCGAATCTTGATAATAGTGGAAAACATTTCATTATCTCTAGTGTGCCGGGCATGCACTGGGCTCTTCCGCTTGATATCTTTTATCTGGATCGAGTCTGAAGAGCCCCCTTATTCATTCTCAGCAGCTTCGAGTCATGAAAATCTAACGAAACACTACTCTCGGCTCAAGGTTCCACGCTAGCAGCCCCATTATGTGACCCCTCCAGAGATCTAGGTTTTCAAAGTCTCACTGGGTCCACAGGAAACTTAAATGTCCCAACTCACATTTCTGGAGTTTGTGAGCACTCTCTGAAGTACAAGCCCAAAACCAGTAAAACAGGAAAATGAGCACCCTTGACTTTCTTGGATGATTAAATTTAACTACAGAGAACAGGGAAAAGACAGAATGTAAAAAGGATTTTATGGGATTCTTTCTGAACTCTAATCTTCTTCAAACTGGACTTAAAAATAAATCACATAAGTAAAATTAAAATTTGCTGTCCAAATCATTCTTCATAACCTTTAGCTGGGATGCACACACATTTAAATAATTTCAAATGATAAAATTTAACAGATTCAGTTACAAGTCAATTTCATGTACGTATTTAACTCACAGAGAAACAAACAAATTCACTGGCACCTACCCTTCTTCAACACTTAAAGAGCCACTCCAAGCAACGGCAAACTGCATTTCTTCCTTTCCTTTATCACTATGTTTCCATTTTGCTGAAAAAGGAATTAAGATGGCATATAAAATACCCTTATAGAACACAGAGACAGTAGTTTATACATACTGCTCTTTCCCTTTAGAATAATGAGTGTAGAATTTAATAGTTCCGTACTAAATGACTTGGGTGTTTTTATAGTTAAATAAAGATAATACTTTAAATTTTTAAAGAGATTTTATAACATCACCTGGTCTTGTAGTCTTTGGTCTCTTGTTCTTCAATTAAACTCATACGATGTTTTCATAGCGCTTGCAGAATAAAGTTTTTTTTTCTTTATGTGGGTACGAGAAACCGAACTCAGGACCTCACGCTTGCCAGACAGGTGCTTATGCTGCTGAGCTATATCACCGGCCCCAGAATAAAGTTTTTAATTCCTATGCACTGTCCTACCTATTTTATGTGTAAGATTATTTTTATCTTCAGATAGCAGAGAAAATTTTCTATTACATTTATGCTACCAGGGATAGATTTGCTTTATAAAACTATTCCCTAGCTGTTTTATATGTGGCCCTGTCTTGATCAGTGAGCTTCTCATACCCCATATATCCCCGAGTCATAAACTTAACCTTCAACGAAAACTTCCCGAGCTGAGAACTTCTGTCCCAAATAAAAGCCTGCAGCAGCTCTCAGATTGCAGCTGGAAATCACTCTACTCACCGATCTGTTCCACTCCCCAGGATAAATGTAATCACCATGCACTATGAACACTTACTAATAAAAAATAAAAACTGCAAAGAAGGAGGCCTGTAACCTTGTCCTCGCAGGAACTGGAAAATGCCCCGTACTGCTCTGAAGTGCCACAGAGAGACAGCGGAAGTGTCTTAAGTCAAAAGAGGAAACGGAAGGAAGGAGAAAAAGAAAGGGGGGAGGAGGAAATAAAAGTGTTACAGAGTCCACAGATGCCACTGTGTAATACCTACAGTAGAAATGACACTTTTTCTCTCCGTCCAATCGCCTTTCTGCTCTGGTCTATGCATGAAAATAAAGGTCCCCCCAAAACAACACGTTACTCACGCACTAGAAACACGGCTTTCTGTTCCCGCGCTATGACCATAAGATCACTGTTTGGAGACAAGGATAAAACACAATCTTGAAGCCAGGAAGTTTTCTGTGTCTTGCAAGTGCTTCCTTCTTCTTCCTGTGGTAAAAGTGCAATTACTACAAATGCAGAAATACAAAAGGATTTCAACTAGGCTTGCCTGCCTTGAGGGCCAGGGGAAAGAAAGGGAAAAGGAAAGGTTCTCCATTTTTTCTTTTGTTGGTTGGTTGGTTTTTCAGGGGTTCTCAATTCTTTTACACAGCTTTATATTCTTATCAAAACATGCCAAAGAAGACTAACAAAATACTATAAATAAATCTCAGTTTTGAATATGAATACAGCAAATTTAAATATAAACAAGTACAGCATTAGAAGAGTGTCACTTAGGGGTCACTCCAGGAATGATTCAGTACAGTGAACTAGTAAATAACTCTTTTCGCAGAGAGAGAACTGCAAAGTATCTTCAGCTAGATGAAGAGAAAAACATCACCTGATGACTGCTCGGTTGTAGGATGTGTAGGAGTCTGTGATGGTTCTTGCTTTTAATTTGACCTGCAAAATGTTAGTTTCTAATTGTATATTTACTCACGGGTAAATCCCATGGTTAAAATCTGAACAGCAGAACCAGGTCTTCTTTGGAAAGCCCCATGTCCCTATCCTTTAGCCACTAGCTGTCCACTCTGAAGACAACTGACGTGGCTTGTCGTTCTTGTATTTCTAAGACACTCTACTTAGGTACAAGTGAAAACCTCATCCTCCCCTCACAGGACAGCATCGTAATACACACGTACTCTATTTGCTTTTTTCTCTTAACATATAGCCCAGGCTTCATTCCACATCTGGTTTCCTTATTTTTTTTTTAATAGCTGCACTGTTCCCTGTTTCAGATCCTTCAAGTTCAGCTACTTCCTACTGATAGGCGTTTGTGTTGTTTGTAGTCTTTTGCTGTAATAAATTACACTGCAATAAGTAACTTCAGGAGTTTGGCAGTGTATATCCTTGGGGATATTTCAGTAACGAGAGTTCCTAGGAGTGAAACAGTTGGGTCAAAGGGAACGTGCATTAATAGCTGCTGGATGTTCTTAAATTGCGCTCTGCACATACCATATTAATATGTAAGTTTGGAAAGTGCTTGCTTTCCCACAGATGTTTCAAAAGATGTTTTAACTCTTGTTTCTCAGTTTTTATTTTTTGTTAGTATAAGTTTGTAGTATGTGATGATCACACTCCTTGTGAGGAGTTGGTACATGCACATAACACATCTCAATTCTTTTTTCACCCTCTTCCCTTCCTGCCTCCCCCTACCATGTGATATTTAAGCCTGTGTGTCTAATTTATTTCACCTAACATTATGGCTCAAGGTACATCCAGTTTCCTATGTGTGACTCAAGTTTATCCTTCTTTATGGCAGAGTAATACTCCATTGTAAAAGATGTTTTAACTCTTGATATTTGTCAATCCAATAAATAAAAAGTGATCTTTCTCTCTCTCTTTTGCTCACTGGCTTTTTGTACTGGAGCTTTTTTTTTTTTTTTTTTTTTTTTTTTTTTGTGGGTACCGGGGGTTGACCTCAGGACCTCGCATGCCAGCAGGCGCCCGTGCCACTGAGCGATATCACCGGCCCTTTTTTCCTATGTGGGTTCCGGGAGTCAAACTCGGGCCCTCGCACTTGCCAGGTAGGCGCATACGCTGCTGAGCCATCTCACTGGCCCTCCAATAGCATTTCTAGGAAAGATAAATTATTCTTGCTAGGATACCATCAGAGAAATGTGTAAAGGACAAATAAAATATGGCTTACAGGAAAGCTGTAGGAATAGCTCCAAGTAAGCCTGAAGCCTCTGGAAACCCATGCAATCCTTTTTCCTTTAGAATAAACACTAGGAAATGAACAGACTTCGGAACATTTTTTTTTTTTTTTTTTTAAACAAGGTGAGCTAAGGAGGCTGCACTCTACCCTCTCCCAAAAGACAGGAAGAGAAGAGCAATATTGGCAAAATCTCATTTTATTCAAATTCCACTTTTAAGGAATTCTGCCTGTAGCATGGTGTTTTTTAAATGTTATTTTATACAGAAAATTAGGGAGGAAATTATCCCCTAAGGATAACTGCTATGGTTGAATTTCTTCCTGGAGCCCGTTTCTGCTGCCGGAGAGTCTTTGCTAACCCAACACAGCACCCAAGGCTCCTCAGAGGCAGCCCCGCTCCACGGTTCCCCCTCCTGTGATGGCCAGAAACCCAATTATACCAAGGTTCAGGGCCTTTCAGCCAAGTATGGCCCCACCTTCGGGGCAAGCAGCCCCGAAGCAGGGGAAATCATACAAGAATATTATTTAGGTATTGTGTTTGATTAAAAAAAATTTGCAGTGTCTAAAAACCTTAAATTGCCCTCTTTTATCCTCTAACTTCCATTTCACTGCAATAAAAGAATCAAAATAATGCTCTAGAAAAGGAATACTATACCGATTTAGGCAAATTCTATAAAAAAAAAGATTTTAAAAACCAATTGAGCATCTATACAAATGGGTTTCTTCCTTTTATCATATTTCCAAGATTATGTTCGAAGAGTAAACCCTGAAAATGTTCTAATGCCTATTTTTCAATAAAAACGTTGTTTCCATGTTTCTGGCCTGTGTTTTCACAATAATGTCACTGATAGGAATTAGATCTGTCAAAGGATTTCAAAGATGCGAGGCATTTAGAAACCAACTGGTCCAAACCCTCGTGATGTCACAGACTCTCAGAAAGTTAGGGCTATGCCCCCAGCCGCAGCGAGAACAGAGAGCTCTGAGTTTTAATCTGGTGGTTTTTCCAGTCTGTCCCCTGCCCCTCGGAGGAGGCAGTAGCCACGCTGGGAGAAGGCTGCCTCTGCTTGGGGTTTGCCCCTAGTCCCAAAGTCAGTGAAAAGCCTTTTCTCAGAAACGATCTGCTTGATTACCGACACTTCCTTTCTCTAGTTCTTTGAACTGACTTAGAGCTGCAAGATAACTACCTAAACATGGGGCAACACAGTCTTGAAGCATTTCTCTTAAGCACGCCTTTAAAACATCTGTCCCTCTTTTCTGCCTTTCCATCTGGAGTTCCAGCTCCTCTGGCAGCCACATCCTACTCTTTCACCTTTTTTCAAACCAATTGCAGTTAAAAGTTACTGCTCTCTGTTCACCCTGTGACTGCGTTTCTCCCACGCTGGACTGGAGACTGCCTTACACTACCCTTCAGCTCTACACGAGCACAGTGCACGGTCCCTGTGAGTGAAGACCTGCAGCCCACATCTCTTCTCTTGCCTGCACAAAAACACTTTGATAATCTATTATTACAACAAGAGCCATCGCTTCTTAGTAGTGCTTTCTCTTAATAGTAACAGCTCAAGATTGTGGCTGCCACAATTATGATGGTACGGGACAGACACAGAGCAAACACGTGGCAATGTTCCTAGGAACCTCGCCCGGGTCACCAGTGCCATCCTGGCCTCCCTCGTCGGAGACAAACAGACCCAGACCCGGTCAGTGTCGGACACTTGATAGCATGCCGTCCTCATTGTGAGAGGAGACCTCGCCTTCCTGCGGCCACGCTCCACATGCCAAACTGAAGGGGCACAAAGCAGACACCACGCGACAGTCCAGGACACGAACTTTCCCGTCCCTTCCTTTGTTTGCCTTTGCATATTCACTGTTGCTCTCCTCATGTACCCAGGGATTTCTTCTTTCTTTTTGAGGATTTATTGAAAGAAATTCAATTTGCATAAGATGACTTCTCCCACCTGCACCTCCACCATTTTTCTGTCTTAAATTTACTTTATAATATGGTAAAATCTACTATGTTTGGGGCAAAATAGGTAAGCCCATGGGAAACAACAAATGTCTACCTCTGTTTGTAATTTTAAGGGTATTGTCTAGTTCAGGTTATTGTCACTGGAGGCTTTGTGTCTTACTGAACCTGACATACTGAACACTGTGTCTCAGTCACAAGGACACAACTCAGTGAGCAGGACAGGGTGCAGCTGACATGTAAACCAAGAATTAAAAATGTGGGTCTGCCTGAAGTAGCTGCTTGTCAGATTTTCAAGGGAGCCTCAGGCCAGGGCAGAGCAACTCCATGAAATGTCAGTGTAGTGCAGAAGGGGACAGCCCCGGTCTAGGCGGGGTTGACGAGCCAGTACCAGCCTTCACAACCAAACACCAAGGAAGCTTGGGCAGGCGCGGGGCTGCACGGAACACAGATCTGCGAGCCTGACACAGCAGCAGCCACATCTGGTGGCTGGCCAGGCGCGGGAGCATCCTTCTGTTTTGTACCATAAGGACATCTGCCTACCAATTAGGTTTCTGGAAAACCTCCCCGCAACAATGGGGCTCATGGTTACTAAGAGTGCTCCCCTGAAGCTAGTGATCCTAAAATAACACCATCAACTGACAAAGTACTTAATTTCCCAAGCGAGGCATGAAATTTAAAAAAGAAAAAACCCCACCTCACCATTTAAGGTGCTACACCAGGGACTGCCTCAGTTTTCCACAATAGCTAGCACCTAGTTACTCAAGTTAAGATGAAAAGCATCCATATCTGTAAAGCACAATCCCTGTGGGGGAAGGAGAGACCTCCGACAGCACTGTGGTGCAGCCTACACTTCAAGGCTTTTTATTTGAATGAAGACCAGTAAAAGATTTTCTTAATCTGCACAAGCTTGGAAGCCACCACTGTGGATTACGAAAAGGACTCGCACTAAACAACTAGGGTTATACCATACACTTAGCCCACAGATCTGTCAAGTGCTTATTCTTTTACAATGTACACGAGGTGGTGAAACTGTAATAGTGGAACCCGTCTTTCAATTACAGCCGGCTCCCACGGTGGCTGGTAATGCTCACTTGGTAAACAGAGCAGCAAATGTTTTGGGGTACAGCTCTTACAGTGATTAGCCACAGAAGTAGCTGGAGTAGATGTATAAAGCTTTCAACTTCAGAACAGTAAGTTCGCCATTTACAATGCACGTTGTTCCTAACATTGTGTTAACTTTGAAAGATATTTACTCATGACGGTGAAACCCAATGTAATGAAGGGGCTGTCGGTATATTCAATGTGATCCTCAGTAGCTTATCACCTGGGTTATGGAAATAAAATGCTCATCTAGACTTTTAAAGCGAAAGACATAAATGCTTCAGCAATCTTGAAACACAAGAAGAAAGTAAACAATGACTAGGATTTCTTTTTTCCCCTCAGTCTGCTAATAACATATGGAATGCCCAATGTTTTCCAACTTTCTTTTTTTTGTGGGGGGGGATTAGCAGGACATTTTTATTCCCAAACAAAACTGTATGCAAAATTACACTGCATGAAACAGAGAAAAGCAGAGACAGGGAAGCTATTAGCACCCAGACCAAACCCTACAATTTGCTCAAATACTGCTAGGCCGTTTTCCAGATCAGAGTCTGAAATTCTCAAATGAAAGATCTTAAGGTCTTTTTAAAATTCAAATGGGACAAGGCACAAGCTCCTTCTACAGAAATTATAGAGAACCAAAATGCAGGCAGAAAGACTCCAAGGCCTGCATATAGTCCTGGGCTACGCTGAGGCTCGGCCTCAGCACTCCTGAGGATGATTCTTTGCTCTGGGGGGCTGTCCTGTGCACGCAGGGTGCTTGGCGGCATCAGTGACCTCCAGCCACTACATGCACGTCCCCCAACCGTGAAAACCAAAAATATCTTCAGACAAAGCCAAATAATCACCACATCCCAGCAAGGGGCAACACCACCCCTCCTGTGCATTGCTGGGTGAGACCAGCTTGAATTACTGCTAGAGGAAGTCACTGGCCGAATGGGCGCTCGGCAGAGAGAAGGCCCACACTCTCAGGGACCACCACCCCAGAGGGACCCCCTGCAGCCGCTCCTCAGGGTGACAGCCCAGGCACATCCTCGAGTGGCTTGCATGTGTCCTTCTGCCGTGGTTATCTGCTGCCTGGGGCTCCTGTGTGGCAGATGCGCCAGAGTTTAAATGACTTAGTGAAACAGACAGAGGTTTTCCATATCATCCCAGACTACGAGTGCTCTGATACGCTTTAATCAGGCAGTGTGATTTCTCTTTTTGGTCTATAAACAGGCATTTGTCTGATCAGAATACGTTCATTCTCTGCTAATCTCCTAAGCCATAACTGGTATAATGGTATATTATACCACTTTTGGTAAAACAGATGGAACATATTTCAGTCTCTTTTGAATGGAAAATTTCCATGCTGCCTGTCTTAACTGAGATCTTGGCCCAGAACCTCCCTGTGCTTCCTGTTCCAGGAGTGACTTCTCATTCATCACTGAGCAAGCCGACTCCACACTTCCACCTTCAGCCGCACCGCACCAATGAAGGAGGGAAGCATGGTAATCCGCCTCACCAGTTAAGATGAAAGAGCCTTTTCAGGTTCCTGCCAGTGTGCCACAATTCCCTTTAAAGGAGGATGAGCAAAATATTCCACTCTAATTGCTGATTTCCTGTGGCAAACAATTTATAATCCCAACCAAAAGCTCTTGTAACCATATCACAACAAAACAAAACAAAACAAAACGAAACAAAACCACATCAAAGTTATTTACCATGCATTACAGGATCACCATTCAGTGGATGGCCTAGTGCACCTGACTTCTTTTCCCATCTCCCCAGTTCCCACTATCTTGTCACGATACCACCTAAAATCCAGTTAGTTTAGAGGGAAACTGTTTGCCTCTTCTTCCATCACAGTCCACCTGAGAGCCTGTTCTGCGGGCCTTTTCACTCTCTATGCCATTTGCTCATGGGCACGTAGGACTCCCTTAACCTCCTCCATTTCACCTGCCCAAGCAGAAGTCTGCCTGGCATGGATCCATTACAGTATTTTGGGCATCTATATGTACTGAAGCCCTAGCCCCCAGTGGGACTGTTATTTGGAGATATGTAAGGAGCGAATTTAGATTAGATTTCATTGTTCAGTGAAATTAACCTAACAGGAAAAAGCAGAGTACGGTGCCTTTCATTTAAGAACAGTGATTAGTGTCAAAAGAAAAGTTGCAGAGACAAAGCATGCCTGGGTAGTGCCACTCACTTCCTGGAGAACTACCGGCTTCCAAAGCACCTTGTAGTGCAGGTGGCAGGGAGCCACACCAACAGGGACTGCACAAGTGGCCACGAGGCCCCGAGGAGCCTGGTCTCTCCTGTCTTGACACGTCGGCCTCCTGTGCGACCACGCATGTCTGAGGCTAACTATGGAGCCACTTCTGCTACCAGGGGCCTGTCTGTCCCCAGGCCTTTCAACATGGACTTGATGATGCTCCATAGCGGCCTCGGGAGGGGTTAAGTGCTGGTGAGGCGCAGTCCCAGATGTGGGATGTGACTGTTTGGTCCCGGCAAGTCTTATTCCATATTTTTACATTGTCCTCCTGAAACATACGGAAACCAGCAGATTTGCTCGCCAACCCACAGATCTACTCCCCAACCACAAACTCGTCCCCAGCATGGCCGAGATTTGCCCAGCAACACGAGACCAAGCCCTCTGCAGTGAGTGATCCCCATGTCACCACTTTTCTTTGTGTCACCATGCCACATGGACTGAGTTTTGTGCTTGAAGAGATGAAAGTCACCGTGGCAGCCAAATCCCCAGGACACACATGGCTGTAAAGCCTCCAGTATGCCTCGCAGCTGAAGTTAGATGCTGTGTTCACAGCTTCTGAGCTTCTGGAGTGGGCGGGGCTCCCAGAGTGCCGGGATGCTCTGTGGGTCCAGGGCCAGCGAGCCTCAGCCGGCTGCTAGTCTGACTCTGGCCTCCTCCTCCCTTCTCCTTCTCGCCATCCTTCTGTGTGCAGTTTTCTTCATTCCATCATGGTCCCCACTCCATCATCTTTCAAGGCTCGAATTTACTCTTTTTGCTGCTGCTATTGCCAGAGTGACTTCTGCTCTGCTGGGTTTAGAAGATGTTTTCTTCACTAAGCCTCTATATTAGCTATCACCGTGCAATCAGAAATGCTAACGGGGGTATTTCCTTTCTTCGAAAGCCATGTCCAGATCCCTGGGACTTAGTCTCTCTAGATAGAAAAACCCTTTACTGTGATACCTTTGAGAAGCGACTCTCAAAAAGCTAGTGGACTGAGGAGATAAAAAGTACCCTGGAGCTTTTGCAGTTTTCTGCTGAACTCACTAGCAGCAGGGTGGCGGCTACTCTTCCTGACTCCTTGCCACCTCCACCTGACATTTCCTACCGGCTACTGCAGCCGCTCTCTAGAGTGACCAGACCAACAAAGAAGGAATGTTTATTCGCCTCTGGGGTCGGAATGACCTCAATTCCACGGCATCCGATGGAGTACACTATCATTATATTCAGAATAGCAACGCTTAGACGCCGCCACAGGCTGACTTCAAGACACCCTACTTCTTCTGTCCCTGGTGTCATCTTTAATGCGAACAAGCCCCAGCCCAGCCACTCTCTCTGGGAAGGTATGTTTTCAGTTTGCTGTGTGTTCCTACCAAAAGAGAGGAGAAGTTCCGTTTCCATTCTTTACCTTCCTACTGAGCAGCTATGTCAGTTACCCTCATGAGTGTTTGTACATCTGTCAACAATTACCTTGATTCTTGTAGTGACTCTGGAACTGGTTAAGCCTCTAGAGTTGTTCATAATCACTAAAAGTTGTACAAATAACAGCAGCTTTACTGTACGTGAGTAAAATTTCTGATAGTATTGGTACAGCTATAAATACCATTGTATCTTAGGATTATGTAACCTGCTTTTTGATTTTATAGGGGTTCACAGTTTAAAGTTTGCCTTGAGTCTCAGAAAAGACTTTGGACTTGAACTTTTGAGCAATGCTGTAACTGTTATGACTTTGGGGACTCTTGAAGATGGACTAAATGCATTTTGCATTATGAGACAGACATGAAATTTGGGGGGCTAGGGGTGGAATGCTATGGTTTAGATCTAAAACGTCCCCCAAAAGTCTCAGAGCTAATGGGCTTTGAGGAAGTAACTGGATCACAAGGGTTCTAACTTCATCAAGTGGATTAATCCACCAATGAGTTCATTAGCTTGATGGGCTTATTAAGAGGATGAAGCAGGTCACTGTAGGCATGGCTTCAAAGGGTGTATTCTTGTCCCTAGTCCCTTCTTTCTCTCTGGGTCTTCCTGCTCTAATTCCTGGCTGGTGTGAGGTTTCCTCCACCTTTTCTTCTACTTTGATGTTCTTACCTTCCAGCCAGCCAACCATGCACTGACACCTCTGGAACCATGAGCTAAGATAAACTTTTCCTCTTTTGTGTATGTCAGCTATTTTGTCTCAGAAATGGAAAAGTGACTAACACAGAATCCAAGACCATAAACAAAAGAATAAGAAAATCCATGAAAAAGTCTAATTTATGAGTAAGCAGAAGCCAGTCAGTCTTTTTTAAAAAACTGCCGAATTCTACTTATGTGTATATTCAGAACAGGGAAATCCACAGACAGAAAGGAGATGAGTGATTGTCAGGGCAGGGATGGAGAAGAATAGGGAGTGACCGCTAGTGAGTACAGGGCTTCTTTTCAGGGTGATGGAAACATTACGGAGCTGCTGTCCTGACCTAAAACACTCTCTGCCAGTCCTCACCTCGCTGACTTTGTGTTCCTCTAGATCTACAATCACCTCCTCTGAGAAGCCTCCCCACCACCCAGTCTACAGTTGGCCCTCAATCACTGCTGTCACACAGTCACCTGAATTCTCTGTGTAACTATTTCCACCATCTGATACTCTTCACCCTCTCTTGCATTTCTCTCTCCCCATCGAGTGCAAGCTTTTGGAATCACAGACTGTAAGACCTACCTAAGTATATATGTTCTTTACTCAAAAAAAAAAAAAAAAAAAAAAATCCTGATTTTGGTTCCAGTATCAATGCTCCTTCTGTGAAGCCAGAGAGAAGCTGGCCCTCTTATCCTCCAACTCCAAGGAATGATATAACTGATCAATGAAAACCCACTCCCTTCGCCAGTTCAGAAACATGCATGTGGTCTGATGGGCTAAGAAAATATAAGGCAGTTTGCCAGAGGCTTCTGAGAAAGTTGTTCCCTTCTAAGGCGTCATGGAAAAGCCAAGTCTTTTTCTCCCTCCCGTCATGAATGAAGAAATATGTAGCCATACTATGTGAGAAACAAGACATTAAAACAGACAGAAGGAAGAATTTGATGACAGTCGAGTCACTCAGCCAACCAACCCAGGACTTCCTATCTGAGTTAATTAAGCTTCTTGTTGTTTAAGCCACCTTATATTAGATTTTCTATTACTCACAGGTGAAAACACATTAACATATATACAAGGACTCTGTCTACCTTCTTCATTGCTATATTTCCAGCACCTAGAAAAATGCCTAGAATATAGTGTGCATACCAAATGTCTGTTGAATGGATAAGTGAGAGTCTAAAAGAATAACTTATGAGAAGGATAAAGAATCTGAAAACGACTATCTTCCACTGATCCCAATGCTATGGTTCGAATGTCTCCCCAAAGTACATGTTAGAAACTTAATCACCAATGAAACAGCGTGGGGAGATGAGGCCTAAGGAGAGGTCCTCAGGCCACGAAGTAGTGTAAATGCGCTAATGCTAGGATCAAGAGTGTGGATGTCATCACAGGAGTGGATCTGTCGTAATGGCGAGACTGGTGCACACTTGTGCTCTCTGTCTGTCTGTCTGTCTGTCTGTCTTGTCTTGGGATGAACAGCTAGAAGAGCCTCAAGAGACGCCCACTCAGTCTTGGACCTCTCAGCCTCCAGAACCATGACCCAATTACCTTTCTGTTCACTATGAGTTTAATGTCAAATATTTTGCTACAGCATGGACTCAGACACCCACTTGGCTATACAGTCACTAAGATCCCCAAGGCCAGGAATCTAGTGAGGCACTATACAGGCAGCATAAAAATGTTCCTGATGCAGATTTTAAAATGGTAGCCTAATGCTGAAATATGCGGTCCTCATCACACAAGGGAAATGCCATTGTCAACACACAGCACACATTTATTTACACAGACTTACAAGTTCTGGGAGTTCTGCCTCTTCCCATGCTCCCCAGCCATCATCTTCCCAGTTTGTTGATTTACCTATTTTAAAGATAAATGAAAAGGACTTACATGAATATAGGGCTTAAAATATTTTACAGGTATTTTTTCTGAACACAATAGAACCAATCCCTGTATAATGCTGACATTAAGGAAGAAAACAATGGTAAATTGTTATTACGTTAGGGTTTTGCTACACATAGTAACAATTAGGAAGTATTTGACCTACTGAATTTCCAAATCTATGCACTAATAAAACACTGCACATTCTTAATGCCGGCCATCAAGAGTCAACCATTAAAATATAACAGTTACAAAACAGAAATAAAATGTTATATTTAAGCAATCGGCTTTAAAATTCTGAGGGAAAATAAATTTAAAAGATGAGACTGATCTTAATGGCTTATAGTGGAATGGCAACAAATAGGACTTTCACTTATATACTGATTTTAAAAGTGGCTGAAATCAATTATAGAGGTAAAAAATTTGTGCAGTCTAGTACTTAGAATTACTGCTCAATTAGCTTGTAGTAACAGTCTAAACTACAGCACTTAAATGCCAAATAATTACCTCCTAATATGCTAAACACATTGCTAGGTATATATTAAGTCCTAAAGAGGCACTCCTATCTGATTAAAACTACACAACTTACAGAAGACCTCCATATACAAGTCAATTAACGATTTAACAAATGCTCTGTTAAATACTATGTGGCAAACTTTGCAGTAGAAGCTAAGAAAAATACAAACATTTTCCTTGCCTTTAAAGAATCTGTGATCTTGCGTAGCAGATAGACAAGCGTGTAATTATAATACATGGTGAATTCTGTGATAGAGTACTACACGAACATGGACAACAAAGGGTTAGATTAGAAAACACGTATGCATATATACATGCACCGTAAAGAGTCATCCCAAACTGAGTCTTCAAAAAGTTGCTAGGATCCCATAGTATCAACAGCATTCCTCACAGAACTACCAAAAAAAAAAAATCCTAAAAAATTTATATGGAGGAAAAAAAAGGATGGTGAATCTGTAAGAAGCAGGCAGTGAAACTCTCCAAAAGTCGCCGTCCGGACACTGGAATATAGTGACTGGAGAAGGACAAGAAAGAGGGAAGTGGCTCCCCTGGACCCAGGAAAGATCTGAAGTGCAGTTCGGGGCCCATGGAGAGAGTGAAGAGAGAAACTCCAACAAAGAAGGAGGAGGTGGCCATCGGCGCCTTTTCCGTGTCTGGAATCCCGACGCGACTGAAGCGGCGCAAATATGCAGACATGCGGTGACTGCCCGTGCCCCCAGGGACCTCTGCGGAGGAACGCGAGAAGCGGCGGTGCAGAGAAGCAGCGGCCGTGAAGGACACACTGACTGGCGGTGAACGCTGACGCCCAGCCGTCCTGCGCGAGAGAGCCACTAGCCGGGCGCCATTGGGGGTGGGCAGCAGCTGAGCTCAGAACTCAGGGTGGCCGCCACTCCATCCACGGCTCCAGTGGGGACCTCTGCGGAGGAACGTGAAATGCCGCGGAACAGAGAAGCACCAACCGAGAAGGACACACTGACTGGCGCTTTTCTTCCTGGTATTCCAAGACTGAGATTGTCTAAGGATCACAGAAAATACTGTGGCACAGAACCAAAGAACCAAGGACTGGGCCAAACAGGCAGCAACTTCTTATCTCCAACAAATTGAAGAGGTAGGATATTGCAGCAGGCTCAAAACCCCAAAATAAGCTGCAACTGGAAGATACCTCAGAGAAGTAGCCATCTCCTAAGAGTTTGAAATACTAGCAATAAAACAACCTATCATAGGCAATTTACAAACAGCACCCCAGGAATTAAACTAAAGAAAGAAAAGAAAATGAGATGACATTTAAACAAGATGCAACCCCACACATCCAGTTCATCAAAGGCAAACCCAGGGGGCAGTGAGGTGGGACAAACCAAAAGCCACCCATCTGACATCTCTGAAGTGGTAACAACAAAGCAGTTGAATGAGGCTCTGGAAAAATTCAAATCAGAAATAATTTCTCAGATAACTGCAGAGATAATGTCCACAATGAAGACCATGCTTAAGGATGCTAGAGCAGACACAGACAAAAAAATAGACAAGCTTAAGAAAATGATGGAAGCCATGAATGCTCAGCATAGGAAAGAAATGGAATCCATAAAGCAGATTCAAACAGATATCCAGGAGAACAAAAATTCTATTGAAAGTATTTGTAGCAGATTAAGCCAATGTGAGGACAGGATCTCAGATATAGAAGACAGGCTTGCAATTAGTGATCATGAAAACAAAGAATTCTTAAAAATAGCAAGGGACAATGAAAAATCAATACAGCAGCTGCTAGATGATGCAAAGAAGAATACTGTGAGATTGACTGGAGTCAATGAAAAAGCAGGAGATAGCATAAATGACATCAGAACACTGTTCAAGATTATCACAGAAAATTTCCCTGGTAGAGAAAAAAAATTTGATGTTCAGATAAGTGAGGCTTATAGAACTCCAATTAGCCATGATAAAAAAAATCTTAAGCCAGGCATATCATAGTCAAGATTCCAGAAATTCAACATAAGAGTAGAATCTTAAAAGCTGTTAGAGAAAAGAAACAAATCACCTATAAAGGAAAGCCCATCAGAATCACAGCGGACTTTTCAGCACAAACCCTCAAGTCAAGAAGAGCTTGGAATGATATATTTCAAGTTCTAAAGGAAAATAACCTTCAACCCAGATTGATGTACCCCGCAAAACTATCTTTCAAAACTGACGGAGAGGGGCCGGTGAGATGGCTCAGCAGCTTAAGCGCCTGCCCGGCAAGTGCGAGGGCCGGAGTTCGACTCCCAGAACCCACATACGAAAAAGGGGCCAGTGATATCGCTCAGCGGCACAGGCACCTGCTGGCACGCGAGGTCCTGAGGTCGACCCCCCGGTATCAACAACAACAACAAAAAAAAACTGACGGAGAAATAAAATACTTCCATGACAAAGAACATCTGAGAAAATTTACAACCAAACCAGCACTCCAAAATGTTTTGAAGGACATTCTAGAAAGGGATAACAAGGACTACAACTCCAGAAACCCCAACAGAAGGACTCCACCAGGCGGAGCAAACAATTAAAGAGAGGTAGGGAAAAAAATAATAAAAAGAGGGGGAGCCAACAACAAGAAAATAACATGACAAGGATAAGTCAATACATATCAGTTTTAACCATCAATGTTAATGGTCTCAATTCACCAATCACAAGGCACAGACTGGCAAATTGGATCAAGAAGCAAGATCTAACAATATGCTGTATACAAGAAACACATTTAATTCAAAAAGAAATTCATAGACTGAGAGTCAAAGGATGGAAAACAATACTCCATGCAACAGGAACCCAGAAAAAAGCAGGGGTAGCTATTCTTTTTGCAGACAAAGTGAATTTCAAGCCAAGAATGATTCAGAGAGATAAAGAAGGCCACTACATCCTTGTAAAGGGAACAATCCAAGAGGAAGAGATAACAATCATAAATATATATGCAACAAATACCAGTGCACCCAACTATATAAAACAAATATTAATGGACATGAAAAATCAAATAAGCACTAATACAATTGTATTGGGGGATCTCAATACCCCACTGTCACAAAAAGACAGATCAACTATACAAAAAATCAACAATGAAATATTAGAACTGAACCAAACTTTGGAACAAATGGACTTAGTAGATGTCTACAGAGTGTTCCACCCCACAACATCAGAATACACATTCTTCCCAGCTGCACACGGGACGTTCTCCAAAATACACTACATACTGGCTCATAGAACCTGCTTAAGTAAATGCAAAGGAACTGAAATTATCCCATGTATATTATCAGACCATACTGCAATGAAATTGGAAATCAATGGCAAAAGAAACCACAAGAACTTCCTAAACACATGGAAATTAAATAGCACCCTACTGAACAACCAATGGGTCACAGATGAAATTAAAGAAGAAATTACACAGTTCCTGCAACTGAATGATAATGACAGTACAACATTCCGGAACTTATGGGATACAATGAAAGCAGTCTTAAGAGGGAAATTTATAGCATTAAATACCTGTATCAGGAACAGAGCAAGCACAAATAAACAACCCAATGCTGAACCTCAAATTTCTAGAAAAAGAAGAGCAGGCTAAGCCAAAAGCTCGTACAAGGGAGGAAATTATAAAGATCAGAGCAGAAATTAACGTACTGGAGACTAAAAAAACAATACAAAGAATCAACGAATCAAAGAGTTGGTTCTTTGAAAGATTAAATAAAATCGACAAACCCTTATCCAACCTTATTAAAAAAAGGAAAGAAAGTACTCAAATCCATGCAATTAAGAATGAAAAGGGTGATATCACAATGGACCCTGCAGAAATCCAGAAGATCATCTATACCTACTTTGAAAACTTGTATTCTAATAAGATGTAAAATGCAGAAGAAATGGACAGATTCCTAGATACATATGAATTACCAAAGCTCAACCAAGAAGATATAAAAATCCTAAATAAATCAATAACAATCAATGAAATCGAAGATGTAATTAAAAACCTCCCAACAAAGAAAAGCCCAGGCCCTGATGGATTCACTGCTGAATTCTACAAGAAATTTAGAGAAGACCTAACACCACTACTTCTCAAACTCTTTAATGAAATTGAAAGGGAAGCAATACTCCCAAATTCATTCCTGGAAGCAAGCATTACCCTGATAGCAAAACCAGAGAAGGACCCAACTAAGAAAGAGAACTACAGACCAATCTCCCTAATGAACACAGATGCCAAAATCCTCAATAAGATACTGGCAAACAGAATCCAACAAATCATCAAGAAGATTATACACCATGACCAAGTTGGATTCATCCCAGGGATGCAGGGATGGTTCAACATACGTAAATCAATAAATGTAATACACCATATTAACAGAACCAAGGACAAAAATCATATGATCATCTCAATAGATGCAGGAAAAGCTTTTGACAAAGTCCAGCACCCATTCATGATAAAAACCCTACAGAAAATTGGAATAGATGGTCTTTATCTCAATCTGATAAAAGCTATCTATGACAAACCAACAGCCAATATCATATTAAATGGACAAAACCTGAAAGCCTTCTCTCTAAAATCAGGAACCAGACAAGGATGTCCACTGTCCCCACTCTTATTCAACATAGTCCTGGAAACTTTAGCCAGAGCAATTAGACAAGAGAAAGAAATAAAAGGAATACTGATTGGAAAGGAAGAAGTTAAATTATCATTATCTGCAGACGACATGATACTCTATGTAGAAGACCCCAAAAACTCCACTAAAAAATTGCTAGATTTAATAAGCAAATTTAGTCGTGTAGCTGGATACAAAGTCAACACTCAAAAATCAATAGCCTTCCTGTACACAAATAACAAACTCACTGAGAGAGAAATTAGGGAAACAACACCTTTCACAATAACATCCAAAAAAATGAAATACCTAGGCATCAGTCTCACAAAGGAGGTAAAAGACCTCTACACTGAAAACTACAGTACTCTGAAAAAGGAGATTGAAAAGGATATCAGAAAATGGAAAGATATCCCTTGCTCTTAGGTTGGAAGAACCAACATAGTGAAAATGGCCTTACTTCCAAAATTGTTATACAGACTTAATGCAATTCTGATCAAAATTCCAACAACATATCTCACAGAATTAGAGAAAACAATCCTAAAATTCATCTGGAACCAGAAGAGACCTAGAATAGCAAAGGCAATTCTGGGCAACAAAAGCAAGGCAGGGGGCATCACAATCCCTGATTTGAAATTATACTATAAAGCTACTGTGATAAAAACAGCATGGTATTGGCAAAAAAGCAGACCCGAAGATCAATGGAACAGATTAGAAGATGCAGAAACAACTCCAGACTTACTAAGCCACCTTATCTTGACAAAGGTACCAAACGCATTCACTGGAAGAAAGATGGCCTCTTTAATAAATAGTGCTGGAAAAATTGGCTCTACACATGCCGAAGATTAAAATTAGACCCATATCTTTCACCGTGCACTAAACTAAATTCAAAATGGATCAAAGATCTAAATATTAAAACAGAAACATTAAATCTCCTGGAAAATAGAATAGGTAAAACTCTTGAAGACATTGGTGTAGGCAAGGACTTTATGAATAAAACCCCAACGGCACAGGAACTATCACAAAGAATCATCAACTGGGATCTCATCTTATTAAAAAGCTTTTGCACAGCAAGAGAAACCACCAACAGAGTGAAGAGACAACCCACAATGTGGGTTGCCAGCTATTCCTCAGACAAAGGATTACTATCGAGAACATACAAAGAACTCAAAAAAAAATCAGACCTCCCAAATTTAAAGACCCAATCCAAAAATGGGCATCTGAGATGAATAAACACTTCTCAGATGAAGAAATACAAATGGCAAATAAATATATGAAAAAATGTTCAACATCACTAGTCATTCGAGAGATGTAAATGAAAACAACACTGAGATTCCATCTCACCCCAGAAAGAATGGCTATTATCAAAAAGTCAACTAATAACAAATGCTGGAGGGGCTGTGGGGAAAAAGGAACCCTTCTCCACTGTTGGTGGGAGTGTCGACTGGTACAGCCACTGTGGAAATCAGTATGGAGACTCCTCAAAAAACTAGGATTGGAGGTTCCATTTGACCCAGCTATTCCCCTTCTGGGTATCTTCCCAGAAGAATTAAAAACATCGTACCACAGCGATATATGTGCACCCATGTTTATAGCAACACAATTTGTAATAGCTAGATCGTGGAAACAACCCAAATGCCCATCAACCGAGGAATGGATAAAAAAGATGTGGTATTTTTATACAATGGAGTACTACTCAGCCATAAGGAGAGATAAACTGGAAACTTTTATAGGTAAATGGATGAAACTAGAGAAAATACTCACAAGCGAAATAAACCGGACGCACATTTGTAAACATCATATTGTCTCCCTAGTATGAAAATGCAATTTCACTGTGACTATTCCATTCCTTAGTCTTCTATTTGTATCTAGCTTTTACATGGCTTAATCTTATACTGAGTAATGTTTTTCTCCAAAAGGAATTTGTACATTCTCTAATGCTTGAGTTTGTTAATACATGAGAATGTTTACTTGTTGTCTTTTAAAAAAAATTAATTAATTAAAAAAATTTACATGGAACCAGAAGTGACCTAGAATAGCAAAAGCAATCCTGGGCAACAAGAGCAAAGCAGGAGGCATCACAATACCAGATTTCAAGCTACATTACAAAGCTACAGTGATAAAAACACCATGGTACTGGCACAAAAACAGACACGTGGATCAATGGAACAGAATAAAGAAACATTCAGCTATCTGATCGTTCACAAAGGAGCCAAAAACATACACTGGAGGAAAGACAGCCTCTTTAGCAAATGGTGCTGGGAAAACTGGCTACCGATGTACAGAAGACTGAACCTAGACCCATATCTTTACCATGCACTAAACTAAAATCAAAATTGATTGGTTAAATATTAAAACAAGAGACAGTCTGCTGGAACATAAAATAAACTCCTGAAGACATAGGCATAGGCAAGGACTTTCTAAACAGAAACCCATAACATCAGGAATCAACAAATAAGATTATGTGAAATTAAAAAGCTTCTACACAACAAACGATCAACAGGAAGGACAGACAACCTACAGAATGCGAAAAAATTGTGCCAGCTGCTCCTCTGACAGGAGACTAGTATCTAGAACATATAAAGTATTCAAGACAATTAGATCCCCAAAATAAAAGACCCAATCAAAAAATGGGCACCTGAAGTGAAGACACTGCTCAGAAGAAGTACAAATACAATACTGTACATATATGAAAAATGTTCAACATCTATGGCCATTAGAGAAACGCAAATTAAAACATCACTGAGATTCCATCTTATCCCAGAAAGAATAGCTATCATCAAGAAATCAAATAACAACAAGTGCTGATGAGGCTGCAGGGAAAAAGGAACTCTTCTACATTGTCGGTGAGAATGTAAACTAGTACCAATACTATGGAGATCGGTGTGGTGATTCCTCAAAAAACTAAAACTAGAAATTCCTTTTGACACAGTGTTGTAGTCAGGGTTTACAAGGGAAAGGATTTAATACAGGACACACAATTTATAGAATTATTTTATAACATTCAGCCAAAGAGTCAAATGCAAAAGAGTGCAGAAAATCTGCCCACACGCTAGAGACTCAAAGAATCCAGCTAAAGACCTACAGCCCATGGCAATGTCCTCTCTGAGTCCAACAGGAGGCCTAGGGCCCACAAAAATGTTTCATGCAAGTTTGTATCAATGATCTGCACTGGGAAGGCCCAAAGGTCTGTGGTGGAAGCTAGAAAGTCTGCGCCAGTGCGATGAAGGATCTGTGCCAGCAGGCTGAGAGATCTGCACCAGAGCCAGGAAGCGACGCTCAAAGTAAGGACCAGAGCTCCCCTGAAAAGTACCATAGTCATCCTCAGCGACAACAGGTCCCGAGCTCCTCTGATGATAACAGCCAACTTCCTATCAGGAAAGCCAGCGTGACAAGCTCGTCCAGGAGAACCAACAGCAACACCTCTTCCTCTCCAGTTCTCCTTCTTATGTTGTTGGCAACAATCCTCAGGTGGATCTTCCACAGCCAGCACCACATTGATTCAGTTCAGCTGGGTGTTCCAAGTTGACCACCAGTTGTCAATCCACCACACCCACCTATTCCCCTTCTAGGTAACTTCCCAGAAGCATTAAATACATATATTACACTGACACATGTATATCCATGTTTATAGCAGCACAACTCATAGCAGCTAAATCTTGGAAGTGGCCTATGTGTCCATCAACACAATGGAGTGCTACTCTGCTATAAAGAAGGATAAACTTGAGTCATCTGTAGGAAAATGGATGCACCTTGAGATCATAATGTTAAGTGAAATAAATCAAACACACAAGATTAAATATTACATGGTTTCTTTTATGTGAGAAACCCAAAGTATAAATAAAGAGCAAAAGAAAAGGCAGATAATAGGAAACAGGGAGATAGATATTTTGCTAGTGGGAAGGGGATGTAGAGACAGAGGGATGAGGGAAGAAAGAGGAAAGGGAAGTAAAAAAAAAAATTAAGATACGCTATGTACCAACTCCCCATGATGAATGTAATCATGTACAGCAAACATGTACTAATAAAAAGTAGCTAGCAACTCTTCAAGTGTAATTGGAAGAAAAGGTCAACATGAATAAGAAAAGACAGAGGCAGAAAGACGCAACTCACACAAGGATGAACACACGCTGAACATTCCCATATGCCTGAGTGCTTTACAGACTTGGATTCACAGGGACATCCCAAGATCCTGGGTCATCCCACTTTACGACGAGAAAACCAGGGATTAGAAAGAGTTTAAGTAGCTTGCCTAAGACCACACTGGAGCTGTGGGACTTGAAGTCAGGCCTTCCTGGGTCCCACGGCTCCCAAGAACTGTGCTGTGCTTATTCCTGCTACAGCTTACGAGCACGGATGAGATTAGGCCATGGAGGGGCTTACGCTGAAGGTCGAAGGAATGAGTTCTTATTATTTTAAAATAGTAACTTTCCCTGCATTCTGAGACTTCCGTTTTTGTTTGTTTCTTTTTTTTTTTAACTTGGAAAATTACAATTTGTTCTTTGGCATTTTAACTCAATTAGGCAGTGTTACTCATTTTCCCACTGCAGCAAAAACAACTGTTTTATTATGGATTGACGGTAGACAATCGGGCCATCTCATTTACAGTTTCAGATTCCGTATTGTCTTGTGTACGAGAAATTACGCCCATGGTTCACTTTTAAAATTGTCTGTATCAAATTAAAACAACATCAGAAAAGGCCGTGCAGCATTTACAGCGCTTCAGGAAAGTCAGCTAACCATTCTCTCAGCGTCTCTCCTGTGTCGGATGCGGCGCTAAGCGCCAGGATTACAAAAGCAAATAAGCCTTCAAGAGCTTAGCTCAAGCACATAACCTTCATTGGATGCTACACAAAACTATAAAAATGCCTTATTTCTCCTTCATAGTGGTATAAAAAGCACCTGACTCAATTCACAAATGACTCACACAACCAAGCGGAAGACAGCAGTAATTTGGATTTCCTTCCCCTGCAGAGACCCAGTATCTCTTTATGCCACAATTCGAAACATCTGAGAGAAAGACCTTGAGAAATACGTCATACGCAAGATTTGTGTCTGTGGAGATTTACATATTTCTCACTGCCCCTGGTGGGAGGCTTTTCTCACCTGGGGGGAAAGAGAATGTAACCAGGTGTTTCCTGCCAACCCACAAACACTTTCCCAAAGAAGTGAGGCTACAAACAGGCTAAAGGAAGGTGACTATGATTCAGCTAAGTTAAAGGCATCTTGTAGGTTGCTCTAGAACCTCAAGTCTATCTGTAACGCTATGAATAAATGCATTCTGAAGTCTAGTCAACTTACAAACGGCATTTTACAAACGGGACACCGCCCTGTGGCTATTTCTACTCAGTGCCAGTGACACAATTTTTATGCCTATGTGCTGTTGAAAATCACTTTGCTGCCATTTAGCAGCTATTGTCTGTCATGACAGCTGTTAAAAACGTCAAAATCCCAGCACTTTACTTATTTTTCATGCCATCAACTTATGCAAGCAGGCCATGAACATTCTTTGGGGGAAAAAAGATGATTTATACTGAAAAAATAGCATATGGACCTCTAATAAAGACATCATTCGTGTAGAGAATTTTATTTGGGCAGTTTGCCTCCTGATAACCTTTCTATGAAGGACAGGGTTCTTCCATCAATATCATTAGTGGTGTTTCTGACCCAATCACGAATCAAGGTTATAGGTAACCAAACAGTATGTTCAACATAAACGCGAGAGCTGTGCCCTGAATAATGTGAAATTATTCTTAAGATATTTTGCATCATTTTCCATATCGTCTTGGAAATCCGAAGGGTACTGCACCCTTAGAGCACATCTTGGTCCGCAGCAGACACATTCTAAGTGCTCCGTGGACATGTGACTGACTCTGGTACAGGACAGCACAGGCCTAGAACAGTGAATAATTAGGGCTCTGGCCTCGGCTTGCCTGGATTGGATTCCTAGTTTTATCCCTAAAAGCTTCATAATGTTGGGCAATTTATTTAATTTCTTACTGATTCAACTTCCTCTTAAGCAAAATGGAGTTCATAACTGTGTCAGCAATTATTATCACTGAAGAGTGCAAAGCAGGGAGGCCAGTGCAGGGCAGACACTCTCAGCAGCTGTTAGACCGTCATCCTCCAAATACAGCCTTCTCACTCCACCCTGCCTTTGCCAGCCCCGTGCACGATAACTCAGCGCCTTCCGTCAGCCTCACGTCTCCACACCCAACTTCTCCAAGACTCACTTTAATTCTTCGCTTAGTTTTCTGCCATCCACCAGTGATCTTTCCCTCTTGTGAAACTACAGCATTGGATTGTGTTTCTCATTCAGAACTTAATCACATGCTACTTTAGCGCATCCATGGCATTGTTAGCTGACTTGTAATTATCTCATTTAACATGAATGTACACCTTGTCTACACAACTATTAAGCTCTGGGAGGGCCCTCTGTGTCGCACATTCACACACACACAGAAGTATTTCAAGAGCATTATATATAGTAAATATTTGATAAGTGAAGGCTCTGAAAATAACACTCAACCAAATGTTTCACTACTGAGCTCCATTAAAGCAGCTGGATTTGAATTAATATTTTCAAATATAATAAGTTTTTGATTCTAAGCCCTTTGCATTTCAACAGAAATAAAGCTTTATTTTGAAAAGAAATTTTATTATGTACAGACTTTATATCCAGGAACAAAATCATATTTTTCAAACTTTTCTACTAAACTTTATAATAATGTAGATAATTCTGTTCCATTCCATTTCATTGTGACACAAAATAATTAAAAAGTATCAATTCCTAGCTTTAGTTTTTATTAAGAAATAATAGGGAAAATATATTTTGTTCTAATTCCAGTGTAAGGGGCAGAATTTGATTATGTAAGAAAGGATCTTTGGGAGATCTGGTGCAGAGCAGACGGCACGACGTGGATTACAGGATCTTCAGTACACACACACACACACACACACACACAGGATGTACACACAACGTGCATTCCAACACCTCAAGACAAAACTTTCATCCTTACTAACAAATGATCCTGCACCAATGGAAATCAATTTGCTCATTCAATTACGCGTAACTTTCAAAACTCTAATTTCTTGATGGGGCTAGGAAAATAATTACAAAGGCCACCGAGGTCCCAAATAAGTACCATCCCTCTGAGGAACAAAATGAACCCCACAACCTTCTGAAGCTGTGTCTGTCTGCACTCCACTATGCGAACATCCCTTTTGGCCACAGTGAATGAAACAAGTGATGCTAAAACAGCAAGGAACTGCACTGGAGAAATCCTAACGGACGACGAGAACGCTGCTCGGATCCTGTTACTTTCATAAAGTGAGCCATGTGCAGAGGCTGCTCCTAAAACAGTTGTTTAAACATTCTAGCTGTCAGCAGAGTATTTCAAATATGCATTTTTTTGGCAGCGGGAATCGAACTCGGGACCTTGTGCTTGCCAGGAAGGTGCTGTGCTGCTGAGCTGTATCACCAGCCCCAAATATTCATGTTTTAACTGGAATTTTTTTTTTTGTTCCTGTACAAACCTACTGACAAAAACAGCACTTCAGGTACATAAGGCTGCCTACTTAGTTCTGAATCTTTAAATGTTTTTTTCTCGCTAAGCCTTCCTTAAATTTCCTTTAAAATTTATTTTTTGCATTCTTAGCCATTTTTTGCTTAAAGTCCAAAGAAAATCAAGGATTTCAATGAATATTCAATTTGAATCTCTTCAGTTTTCCAGATTAAATTATTTTTCCGAAATTATCCTTCACTATTGTTTTATAACACATCCTGAATCATAAAACTAGTTAAAATTAGTTAAAATCTAAAGTTAATAAATTAACATCCAACCAACTCACATAATAAGAAAAATAAAGAGGGCCAGTGATATAGCTCAGTGGCATAAGTGCTTGCCTGGCAAGTGCAAGGTCCTGAGTTCAATTCCTGGTATGCACATTAAAAAATAAATAAATAAATAAATAAATAAAAATAAATAAAGAGAGAAGCATGACAAAGTTTGTAAATACCCACCACAGAACAGGACCATTTTGAGTAGGTCTAGAATAACTGGCAATATATCCATAAAATCTTGCTCTTATCCTTGAATATACAGCTAGATGTTTTGTCTCAAACAATAAAACCAGTGACTTCGAAATGTAAAATGTTACCACAATACAGAACTATACAGAACTTTTCCCCTCAAGAGCTTAGATTATACTAGTATTAAAGAAACTGTGTTGCCTCTTACTTGATGAATGAAAACCACAGGGAAAATACATTTTATTAAAAAAAAAAATCACAGATGTCACATTTAGGAGTATTTCCAATGAATGAATTATTCTACTAACAAAAGCCTATATAAGAAATTCAATGTCTGCTTTCTGTAGCTGTTTAATTCCCAAACAATATTATTCTAATTTGCTTCTGAATCGTCTGTCCCCATAAACTAAGTGTATGTTTTCATTTAACAAGAACCTGAAGCGAGAAAGGAAACAATTTCAGAGGTGGACAATTAATTTGACAGTATTTGGATAAGTATGTCAAGATCAAAACCTAAATGAGAAACTGCAACCATTAAATTCAGAAAAGCAAAACCTAATTTAATTTCCATGGTCTAATAAAAGATCTTTTTAGCAGAGAGGCAAATTCATTTCCGTTGTGAGACAAGAAAAAGAGATAATGGACTTGCTTCTATAAAAAGGAAAAACCTCTAGAATGTGTGACTTGTGAGTAATGCAGAAGGGGCAGCTGGCTTTTACCTGGCTCTTCTTGGCTCAGGTAGACCTTGCACAACAGCACAAAGTAAACAACAAAAAGAATGAAGAAGGTGCATTCTTAATTTTCTATGCTTCCAAACTATTAAGCTTTTCCTATTTCTAGGGAAATGGAAAGTGGGAAAATAATTTTCATATTAGCATATTTCTCAGCACATAAAACGTGTAGCAATTTAAAACAAGGTGGCAACAAGCAACATTTTCAACAAGCAGTGATCCATCACTTTCCAACCAGTGTGATTAAATCAGGTTCGGTCTTTAAGGGCCTTTGTAGTTCTAGGATTCTAATGACAGCTGTTCCCCAACACATGAACCTTGATATCATAAAGAACGCGTATCCTGATCATTCATACATGAAATCACAGATGGGAAGTACCTTAAAGCAGAAATATATCACATCCTCCTGGGCTCAGGAAAGACTGCTCTAAAAAGTTCACAAAAATAAATATGTTTGTCCCAAAATCTAAGAAATCTTAAGCCTATCATTAGGTCACCTTTAGAAAAACAAAAAAACCCAAAAGGAAATTTCATACATTCTACTCTCCTTTCTATTTGTTTTTCAAAAGGAGTCAGTGAGTAAAGGGCAATAATATATTATGTATTTTTAAAAAGAACTTTTTTTTTTTTTTTTTTCTTTTTTCTTTATGTGGGTACCGGAAACCGAACTCAGGAACTCATGCTTGCCAGGCAGGTGCTTATGCTGCTGAGCTATATCACCAGCCCTTACTTTCTTTTCTATTTTTTATGGCCCTTCTATTCAAGGGAGAATGACATCGTGGAACGTGACTGAAGGTATGTAAAATTGTTAGCTAAAGCTAATTTCTGCATATTCTAGAGAAGTCAAGTCTACATCTTCCTTGACTCTTCTTACACCGGCCTAATTTCGCTATTACGGTTTTGTTTTTTGCTTTAAGTACACATAGAGAAAGGCTGATAATTTCAACAGTATTCCTTAAGAACCTAAACATCTTGGATCCACAGTAAAGAAAAAAATACACAGATAGCATATTTATCATTGTGTTTTATTTCACAGTAACCATTCCTAAAATAAAGACAAACATCCAACTCAGACACAACCCAACACACAGGTTTCTTGGGCAATCTGAACATTATACATTACAAATGTGGATACTCAGATGACATTTAATTATGCCATACATCATATGACATTAAAGACAAAAATGTTTAAAATCCCAGTGACAGAAAATATATTAACTTAGAACTCTTGCTGTATTCATTTTCATATTTCAGGAGACAAAACCCCTCCACATATATCTTCAATATCAGTATCTTTGTTAAAAATAATAAAAATAAACACTTACACTGTCTTTACTACATGCAAAGCACTGTTCTAGGCACTACGATGTCCCCGTGAGGTCTGTACCACTGCTTCTTCCGTTTTACAGATGAGGTCTGAGGCAAACGAGAGTCTCGGACTCACTCAAGGACACTCGAGGGACAACTGGCAGACCCAGGGCCACGTCCATGTCATTTTTAGTCATCTTAGTTTTCCAGCGCATCACCTTTGGTGCCGTGTAAGTTATCTGAGGCAGTCTTTTGAATCCAGCATAATGCTGTTGCTGCCAGTTTTAACCCCAATTACAGCACCTATTAGCACAACAAATTAAACACCAAAACAATGAGCGGCTACAGCAGAGATCAAAGCTGCAGAACTATACACAGAACAGCTGTGTCCGCTACAGAAAGAGCGTTTTCCTAGGTCCCAAGTATATTTACACGTTATGGTTTGTGTCTAGATGACCCCCAGTGCCTCATGCAGTCACGGGGGCCGGCTTCCAGAGTTTGTGATCGATTCATGGTCCAATGCTGGGATTATGGGTGTGAGTGCTGCACCCGCCCTGGGGCAGGTAGCCTGCATGCAGTGTAAGGGAGGGTAAGAGGCTGCTCTCTGGCTCCTCCCTTTTTGCTCTCCTTGCTTTTGCTGTGTTCCGCCGCCATGAACTGTTGCCCCTCAGCCGCGCTGCCCTGCCTTGGAGCCAGCCGAGTATGGACTGAAACCTCCACAAACTGTGAGCTAAATAAACCTTTCCTTCCTTAATTTTGGGTATTGGGTATTTTGTCTCAGCCAAGAGAGAAAAGTAACCGAGACAACACGTATTGATGACCAGCCAAAAAAGCAAACCGGTATGCAACATCCGCAAAGCAGAAACATAAGGACTATACAAACCAATGAAGCAAAACAATAATCTGCAAAAAAAAAAAAAAAAAAAGAAAAAAAAAGAGAGAGAGAGATAAGCAAACTTAAAAAAAAAAAAAAGGGACCACTTGGAAATTTTAGGGTACTCTTATACAGTTTTAAGGCAAAAGAGGAAATAAAGACAAGAAACAGATATTAATCAGAAATTTTGAAAAATGGTGAATGGGCCTTGGTCATAAAAAAATAAATTTAATAATGTATTTACACACACATAATTTAAAAGAGACATATAAGATTCATGTGAAAAGCAAAAACATTGCTATAGGACAAAAAAGATATAAATAAAAATATTCAGGCAAATACTGGATGAAGTATTATATGTAGAATTGTGAAATGTTGGACTCAGAAGCAGAGAGTGGTTCGATGCTTGCCAGGGGCTGGAGAGGGAGTGGGAGACACAGGAGATGTGGTCAAAGGGAACGGACTTCAGCTGTAAGATGAGTAAATTCTGGGGACCTAATATATGGCAAACCATGGTGATGATGGCTAGTGATACCGTAGGGGCTACCTGAAATTTGCTAAGAGTAGATTTCTAAGTGTTCTGCTCACCAAAAAGAAAAAAAAAAGTACATGAAGTGATGGATGTGTTAACTGTAATAATCATTCCCCAATGTAATCATGTGTCAAATCATCACACTATACACTATTAACATGTATAATTTTTATCCAGCAATTAAACCTCAATAAATTTAGCTTGAAAGAAAAATATACAGGCTGGCTAAGCGTCAACCATACTTTTTTTTGTGTGTGTGTACCAGGGGTCGATCTCAGGACCTCGCGCTTGCGAGCAGGTGCTTGTGCCACTGAGCGATATCACCGGCCCCTTTTTCCTTTGTATGTGGGTACCGGGAGTCGAACTCAGGACCTCGCGCTTGCCAGGCAGGTGCTTATGCTGCTGAGCTATCTCACCGGCCCAACCATGCTTAAATTAATACATAAACCTGAGACAATTTTCGTCAAAATTGCAGCATGAACTTGGCTTTGTTTTAGAACTTAATACATAATTGTAAAGCTAAACTGGAATAAGAACGTATGAGAATATTTTTGGTCGGTGGGTAGCCTGGCAGGGGCCATATCCACTACATATGCAATGGACAGAAGCTGACACATACATCAGTGCAAAAGAACAGAGTCCAAGAAACAAGGGCATTTTCGTCAGTGAACACAAAAACATGACTTCTGTTGACGACTCCAAAATTATCTGCTGCGTGCCTTACCTTCTATTTTTTCAGTAAAAGAGGTAAGAAGAAAACCTGCTCTATATTTTAGTATGCCAAGAGGAAATTATTTTACTATTAGGTGAGTTAAGAGATCTGTAATATGAAAAACTGAAGTTCTGATCAAATGTTCCAACTCCATCTGCACACGTATTTACTGTCCAACTCAAATGTAAGTTTCAAAAGGCTCTGATCTAGAAATCAGTCTCACTGGAAATTATGTCACCACCGGTTAAGTGGGGACCCATTAAAAAGGGACTCACGCTAATACTCATTCTTGCAATTACAAAGTAGTAAGACCAGATTTCACGTCTGAAATAGTACCTGATTTATAAAAACACCTATTAATAGTTATCGCTGATGTGAATATTGGGAAATAGTAGCGATCAAGATCTTTTAAAGCTACATACCACTCATTTTATAATTTAAGATACAAGATACAAAGTAACATAAAGACATATTGTTATTCTCAACAACTCAACAGGAGACAGTGGTATAAAATTCTGGGTGCCCAGGTACCAGGTACCATTAATATCTTTAGCAGTTGTCTACACAAAAATAAAAGCATACTAAATCAACTGATAAGCTTCTATAATTCTTTGGTTTTTACATATCCTCTAGACACGAGTTGCATTAACAAATTAAAACTGAATCAGATAAAAAACTAAAATAATCTCAAGAGTTTGCTTCCCAAAAAAGTAATCATTCATAACAGTTAGGTGAAGAAAAGCAAAACCAGCCACCACCAGCAGCAGTTTATGTGAGGTCCTATCTGTTCTGTTTTTTTTTTTTTTTTTTGGTGGTGGTGGTAGGTGTGCTGGGGGTTGAACCCAGGACTTTGTGCAGGCTAAGTATGCACTTTACCACTGCAATATGCCCCCAGCCCCTAAGTTCATTTTTACTTAATAAAATTACGCTGCAATGAAAGTTTAAGTTCAGGTTTTCTTGATAAAAAGCTCTTTACAAAACCTGATGCTTTGTAAAAGATAGCCAGAGATGACTACAGAAATCCAAAGCCACAGACATTCTAAGAATTCCAAGTAAACTATGTACCAAGCTATTTTTGATTTTTATTTGTAAATTAAAACACCACTTTCAATATTGGTTAAAATATACATTTTGTAAAGGGGATACGTTTGCAAATATACGTTTTGCCAACTCGCTGGCTATGAGTTTCTTCCTATCTATTTTCTACATGAATGAGGGTAGGCACAATAGTACCAACATATATAAGCATAAGGATTTGATTTCAAAGAGTGGGCCAGTGAGATGGCTCAGTGGCGTAAGCGCCTGCCTTGCAAGCGCGAGGGCCCGAGTTCGACTCCCGGATCCCACATACGGAAAAGGGGCCGGTGATATCGCTCAGCGGCACGGGCGCCTGTTGGCGCGCGAGGTCCTGAGGTCGACCCCCCGGTACCCACGAAAAAAAAAAAAAAACAAAGAGTAATACACTGTAGTCACTAGCCTATAAGCATAATGCAAATTCACATCGATCGTGGAACATGATTACATCCATTGGTGGGATGGTTTGTATCTTGGGTCTGCTCTTTACTCTGTGGCCTTACACAAGTATTCAACCTGTAGGAACCTGAGTTTTAGCATCTACAGCTGTGCCATCCTATGCTCTAGTCATTAGCCACATTGGTTATTTGAATTTACATTGTTGAATGTTCAGCTCCTCGGTTGCACTGGCCACATTTCAAGGGCTCAAAAGCCACGTGTAGACAGTATAATAGATGGTGGTAAAAATAACCAGGAAGACGTGATTGAGAATAACAAGTGGAAGCAAGGCTCATACTGAGTGCTTTAGATCAGGTGATCAGGAAAGGCTGCCCTGAGGAGTTGCCAGGCAAGCTGAGATGCGAACGACGAGATGCAACCAACACGCAAGGTCTGCCAAGAGCATCCAAGGCACCGTCACCTGTGAGGCAAAGGCCTCAGGTGCAGATGAGCTCCGCTGGTTTAACAAAAGAAGAGTGAAGTAGAAGAAATACAGAGACAGGAATATGAGGTCCAAGTGGCAGGAGGCAGAGCCTTCGGGGCCTTATAAGCTATGCAGGAATTTCAGATTTTATGCCATCAAAAGCCATACGGGGCTACAAAGAGGGGAGTGCTGTGATCTAACTCGTCTTAACAGCTTACCCTGACTACTGTTGAAAGCGAATTACAGGCAGCAAGACTGGAAGCCGGAAGATCTGTTAGAAGACTGGTGCTGAGGCCCAGGTTGAGAGAAGCAGCAGTGTGGACCAGGGCGATGGCAGCAAGACAGAGATGTGCTCCTTTTCTCTCTCTTCCTTGTCTATAAGCCAGTCCCGTTAACCTTCACAGCCAAGCTCCTTGTGATAGTCTCCTTCATTTTTTAACCCAACATCCTCACAGAAAAGATGCTTTCTGTCCCCACTATTCCACTCCAACTGTCCTAAGGTCCCGGTCACCTTCATCTTCCTAAAACCAACAAACACTTTTTTTATTCTTATCTGACTTCCACTGTGTTTGCAAGGCTGCTGACCACTCCTCAGCTGCATCCAGTGCTCTCCTTCCTCAGCTCCTGGGGCATTCCTGTCACCTGGTTTCTTCTCTGTTACTCCTCAGTCTTCTCCAAACTTTTAATCAACTCTTAGAGGTTACATCTTCAGAACTAAGATTGCTCCACAATACATGAAATGACACTCCTGGTAACTCTCAGTATCCCTCGCTCAGGACCCACCACCAAGTTTTACACCTCTCTAGCTACTGTTCAACTGGACCTCCTCACTTGAACATATCACAAACATTTAAAATGCAGAAGGTTAAAATGCCTTCACTCCACACCCCTGCTCAAGGGAGACATCCTAAACTCCCTGCCTGTCACCAGACCCTGCTAGGTCCTGCAGATCCCGCCTCCTTAATGTCTACTCTAGCCCTTCCTTCCAAATCCTGCTCAGGCTTACTTCACGCTCACATGACTTCTTGCTTGGATGACTGCAACAGCCTTCCAACCAAGTTTCCTGCTTCCTGTCTCTCTGCCACATGGCTGCCAGAACACGTTATAGGTATCCGACAAATTCTCATTACATTATGTACAGATCTGACCACTTCATTTCTCTGCTTGAAGTCTTCCAGAGGCATCCAACAACTTTCACAAGGCTTCTCGATAATCTAGCTCCTTATCAGTGCTACAGCCTCATCTTGCCCCCTCTTCCTCTCATCCCTCTCTCCAGCTGTTTAGCTTTTCTTAGTTCTTTAAATATCACACCACGTCAGGTTTCCTTCCTTTGCACATGCTACTATTTTCCTTTATTCCTCCACTTGCTACCTTAAAGGTAGGTTTCATAGACGTCATCACTCTGGTAGCTACTATTTGTCTCTCCCAATGAACCATAAGCTCCTAGAGGGCAGAAACCAACTCTAGTTGGTTTATTGCACCGATGACTGAAGCAGAGTAGGTAGTATTTATTTAGTATCTTCTGATATTTGAAAAGGGAGCTTCTTTTGTGGGCTTTATATGTCACCATTCCAGGACAGCACAAAGTGACACATTGTACCACACAGCAGAATGTGCTTCATATCGAAATGAAAACACACCGTTTCAAGAGAAGAATTAGAAAACCCTGAGGAACTATGTAGTAACTAATAACACAGCCTTGGGAATTTATACTTAAGCACAAAGAAGGGATTATTCATACTGTTTGATGATGCTAACGGGTGGAAGACTCCTCACCTCAACAAAGCAAAATTAACTTTTCTTGGCCACGCCAGTCATTTGAGTCCCACTGTCGACTCCTGCTCACTTCTTAACAGGTTATTCTTCTTGCTTGGGAGAAGTGTACTCACCACCCAGTCCCTCTCCTGACAGTCGGCCAGGTGTGCCTTACATCTGGACGAGGGAAGGAGGGGAAGGAGTGCGGGGATGAGACACACTTCTGGAAGGGGAGGTGACAGTGCAGGGATTCCGGGGAGGGGGCTCACGTCCGGCCGGATAGGGAGGAGAACGCGATCGCCGGGCGCCCCCCGAGGGGGAGGGGAGAGGGAAGGAGACTGGGTGGGCACGGCGAGGGGCACGGCGAGGGGCACGGCGAGGGGCGCGGGGGCCGAGGCCAGCGGCCGGCCAGGGTGGGCGTCCGCGCGGACCGGGGCGGGGACGCGCCCCGTGAGGCCCGGGGACCGCGAGCCAGGCGCTTACCCGGGTCCCTCGGCGCGGCGCCGCTGGGGGCGTCCTCGCGCAGCTGCGGGAACAGGAAGTCCCGGGCGGCCTGGAGGTCCTGGAAGTAGCAGAACTGGACAATGGAGCAGGCCATAGCTGCGGAAGCCGACTAGGGGACTCTGCACCCAGCCCGGCACCGCGGAACCCGAGCCCGTCAGCCGCGCAGGAGGCGGGGAAGCCAGACCGGAAGCTGTCAGCTCCTCTGAGCTTTTCCCCCAGCGGCACTGCGCGTGCGCGGCACCGCGCGGGTCACGTGGTCCGAGGCTCCGCCCCAGAGAACTACGGGAGCCGGGGCGGGGCGGAAGCGCAGCGCTGTCTCCCGAGCTGACGCGACGTTCATTCCGCCTCTTAGACTAGGATGACTCAGTGGTGCCGTTCGCGTGCCTGTGAGGCTCCAGCCAGTTTTAGTGGTGTTTTACTGCTGACACAACTCTGAAATTTCACAGAGAGTGATGCACTTTAAGCCGGGGGCAGATATCTGTAAAAAACACATGTGTAAGTAGCTTATTTTGAAAGATTGATTTCCGGAAATCAGCCCCATCAAGGCTGGCTTTAAATGTTCTTCCTATAAATCTCCGTAGTACTGCGGAAGCCTAAGAGAGTATACCAGTGATACTGTATCACTCTGTATTATACTGTTTCCACCATCCAGTTGATTCTTCATTTGTGTCTCCATCCATTCAAGTATTTGTTATGTTATGGCAAAATCACAAGATAGATTCACTCACAGGAAGACGAGATTCGAGAAACAAATGAATTTTTTAATTGATGCCGGCCGGGGACAGCAGAAGCTGACCCCGAGCTTTTGTGTCCTTCTCCTTAAATACACTTTTGGAGGCCTTACAAAGTCCTTGGTTGCCATGGAAACTGTATTTTTTACTATATCACCTCTCTGGAAAGTTTTCAAGGTTCTTCAAACATCTGGTCAATTAACACTGGGGATGGGGTAGCAGGTACCACCTGTGCTAAAACCATTTGTCTCCCTTTTTGTGGTTATATGACCTTAAGATAGTGATAAGGAAAACCCATTTGTTTGTGATAGTACCATCTGTTTCTCCTCTTTGAAGTTTATTGCTACAGAAAGGGCAGTGGGACTAAAATTCAACTAAAGGTTTCTACCTATTAGTTAAATTCAGAGGTTTAAGGAACAAAATGAAAATACTCTTGCCCTAATAGTTAGTCTTTTCTGTGGCAGCCAGGTTAGGCGCTGAGTATCAGAACCAAATGCTAGTGACTGACACAGGCAGTAGGCAATTAGTTATGCACCTATGAACCTGAAATTGTGATGATCGTAGGAGAGAAAGAAGCACAAAGGCCTATGACAAAACATAATGGGCGAGCCTGACCTTGTTGGGTTTTGTTTGTTTTGCTTCTGGGTGGGGTGCAGGTCTCCTAGGATCAGGAACAGACTACCATTACAAACCCCCGGAAGCCCGGGGATCTCACTTTGCTTTGTATACCCAGTATCTAGCATAAAACCTGGCACATACCGAGTGCTTAATAATATTTCCTGAAGGAATAAATGGGTACATAAATTAATAGAATACCCAATTCTTTCAGGAAGTACTTTGTTTTTGAAAGTACTTTTCCATACGTTATCCAATTGGAGAATCAAAGATGCCATCTTGCTGGACATGGGGGTGCACGCCTGCATTCACAGCACTCGGGAGGCTGAGGCAGGAGGATCACCATGAGTTTGAGGCCAGCCTGGGCTACACAGTGAGTCCAAGGCCAGCCTGAACTACATAGCAAAATTCTACTTCCAAAAAAAAAAGAAAGAAAGCACATTGGGGAAATGTGCAGGCCTTTCATATGCAAGCACAGACAGTGTCTCTTTGATGTCTGAGTTCAGGAGCTAGGAAAAGAGCTCTGACCAGAATAAGAGGTGTCCAGGTGTTGCGGAAATCTGATATCAACCAAATGGAAGACTCTTTGCATGGAGGAGTTGGAAGGCAACTATTATTTTAACACCAGCGGGCTGGTGGGAATTAGGGATTCCAAAAACACCAGCCTCGGCTCAGAGTGAAACAGAATCTTATATACATTTTTGCAAGCAGGAAGTACAAAGCTGATAGCAGGTTATTACATGATTGGTTACATGAATCCAGTCCTATGTTGTCAGGCAGATTTGTTTTAAGCAGGTTTACTTAAAAGGGATTGTTTATCATAAGGCAGGAACATCCTGGGAGGGAGGGGGTTTGAGCAGAGTGGGTAGAGTTAAATGTATTGTTTACTGGGCCAGTCTGTCCTAGGCATAAAGTCCTTGAAGCATGTTGGTAAAACTGGATATACCATTATAGCTGGACGTGGTCAGGTTGACCTGGTGAGCTATCTAGGAGAAGCAGCTGGACTCAGACAGAGCAGTGGACTTGGGGTCAGGAGGCCTCCAGTTTGTCTCAGCTTTGTCACTGATCAGTCTTGTGGCCTTGGGCGATGTATGTTGCCTTCCTGGGCTTTGTGTCTTGATCTGTAAAATGAGAGGCTGGGATCTAAGGCCAACCACAGGGATGTGTAGGTTTTGGTAAGGGACTGGCAAGGGTGAGATCTAGGGGTTGAGTTGCCCAAAAGGCACTGAAGAAAAGGCCTGGGCTGGCAGGAGTAGGTGTGAGGACATTGAGTGTCTCTGAAAGGACAGTGAGAAAAGGAGAGTCACTGAGGGTCACCCTTGAGCTGAAGATGGTGCAGGCAGAAGCGAGGGCTTTCTAAAGTGAGTTTTCATTCAGCAAACATCTATGGACGGCTTATTACACCATAGGTGCTGTGGTGGGCACAATGCAGTGGTGAGAACAAGCTCTCCGGTCACTCACTACCTGGAGGCAGGCAGCCATGTTCGAGTCCATCAAGGAGCAGAGTGTAGCCAGGGCCATGGATGCCGTGGCTGCAGAGCAATGGGAGGAATAAAGGTGAGGTGGGCCACTAGGCTTGTTGTGTGGGAAAGGATTAGGGCAGAGGTAAGGAAGATGACAAAGAGATTGATTTTAGATTATAGTAAACTTTAAAAGTTCAATTAATATTATTGGGTTTTTTTCTGGATGAAAAATGTAGCCAACTGAAGAATTTCAAAGTAGTGGTAGCATGTAGGATGATGGTTGGCAGAGAGACCCTCAAGATGTCGTAGCAATAACAAGAAGGAGTGGTGTACTGGAGAGCAGACCCATGGAGTTTGGATGCACGATTAGATGTAGGCGGCACGATGGGAGGATAAGAACCACTGTGATGGCCAAGTGCTCCGTCCAGAGACCTGGGAGGTTACAATGCCATGTCACAACTAAGAGAGAGAATACTCTTTTTACAATAAACATTTTAAAAAGAGAGAGAATACAAAAGGAGGAATAGCTGGAGTCAGTGGAGAATGGAATGAATTTAGTATTGGATTCATTACATTTGAAGAGCCCGTGGACGAGTTAAGTTTAAACAAAAGTTGTTTCCTATCAACAGAGGTTAGAAATGTGGGATTCAAGGGGCCAGACCTGTGGAAGTCGCCCACACAGAGGTTTTATGGAAGGATGGGTTGAGTGCCAGTGGCATCCACATGGCATGAAGGTGGGATTGGGTCAGGCAAGCTAGGGGAATAGCTAGGAAAAGAAGTTCTGAAGGGAAACGGGAAAGAAGCAGTCAAAGAAGGAAACCATGCAGAAAACGATGGTGCCACAGAACCAAGGGAGGGGGAGGAAGTAGTCACAAATGGAGGAATCTGTGGTATTGAACTTGATAAAGAATTGAAGGGAGCGAGGCTGAGAAGAGAGAACTGTGTGTGGTGCGTAGGGAGCCACAAGCGAGCGTCCAGCCCACAGAACAGCCAAACTCTGGTTCCCTGGCAGAAAACATGTAACATTTCCGCAGACACAAAATATTTTCCTGATACAAGAGGCAATGGCAATCTTTTTCTATAAACATGACTAAAGGAGAAATGTTTTTTTTTTTTTTTTTTTTTGGTGGGTACCGGGGGGTTGACCTCAGGACCTTGTGCGCCAGCAGGCGCCCGTGCCGCTGAGCGATATCACCGGCCCCTTTTTCGTATGTGGGTTCCGGGAGTTGAACTCGGGCCCTCGCGCTTGCCGGGCAGGCGCTTAAGCCGCTGAGCCATCTCACCGGCCCAGGAGAAATGTTTTGAAAGAGAAAAGAGTTTTCCTTAGACTGGCACTGATCTTATGAAAAGCAAAATTCTCTTCATCAAACATTGTGTTTCAGAGGTGGTAAAGGTCTTAGTCTCAGAAATTATCCCCAGATTTAGACTTCTGAGAGCTTACAGGGTGATAATGGGCCTTCCTTTAAAGCAACAGTCACGCAGGATGTCCCCAGGCACTGGGCATTCTCCGTCACCTCCATTGTGCATGGAGGCTACAGCCATTGGTAAAGGTAGAAAAAATGAATGAGACCCTTAAGAGACATCTTTGCGAAATGGCTCAGAAGACCCATCTACAGTGGCCTCACTTACTACCTTTAGATCTCATCAAAATGAGAAATACACCTCAAATTCTATGGCCGAGTCCATTTGAATTGCTGTATGGACACCCTTGTCTCACTAACGACTTTCTCTTCGGTACAGAAACAGACGCCTCACTGAAGGGTGTCCCCTCACTGGCTAAATTCCAACAGACTCTTCAACAGCTAGCACAAGCTCAGCCTAAAGAGAAGGGAAATCCCATATTCCACCCTGAAGACTTAGTGCTGGTAAAGTCTGTCCCCTCATCATCTCCTTCCCTAGGACCAAGTTGGGAAGGACCATGCACCGCGATCCTGTGAACTCCATCAGTTGTCCAGGTGGCGGGCCTGCACTCCCGGATACACCACACCCAACCCAAGCCCTGGGAAACAAAAGCCGTTGCAGAGTGTGAGCAACCATCCAATACTCCTGTGAACCCACAGAAGACTTAAGATTCTTATTCAAGAAAAAAACAATGCCTTCAGATAAGTGATCTAAGATGTTATTCTTTTTTTTTTTTGTGCGGGTACTGGGAGTCGAACTGAGGACCTCATGCTTGCCAGACAGGCGCCCATGCTACTGAGCTATATCACCGGCCCAAGATAGTATTCTTAGCTCTATTACTAATCACTTTCCCACTTAAGGGAGAATGCAATTCCTTTCTAATGTGGGCACAGGAATATGCAAAGTCGTTACAACAAACATCTTGCTGGATATGTGGCCTGCTCCCCCTGTCCAGTACATCAGGACTTCCTTGGTGGGTATCCCCACTCCAAGGAGATGATTGGAATAAACTACAAGACTATGCTGATGAGTTACAAAAGAGTTCAGTGGCTCATAGTGTAGCCCACCTTTACAAGGTAGCTGAGTGGCCTATAAACTATACCCTTAATGATCTTGGACATAATAGAACTTTTTCTAACAATGCCACTGAAGCCTCTTTAAAGGAACTAGAAAGACCCATATTAAGTAAGAGTAAGGGTCTTATCCTGAGGGCCAAAAAACATCAATATCAAGATGGCTATTTTCCGATATGGGATGATTATATATAGTTAGCCCCCACTATAGGACATCTTAGTAGAAAGACCCCCTTATGTTGGGAACAGAAAAATCACTCCTATTCTCATTAGCCTATTAACTCTACTAAACCTTGGGATGGACCCCCCCAAACAATGTATACACACAATAACTTTACAGGCTGAAGACTGCTTTGCGACAAAGTGGTTTAATTACCCTGGAATTAAGTGGGAAGCCCCCAGTGGCGCTCATTGGTCCTGGGGAACAAATCTGTGGCCCTGGCTACCCCCTGGATGGATAGGAAGATGCACGCTGGATTTGCATGGTCACAAGTGTCAAAAGTATTGACAAATCTGCAAACTTACCCACCTATGACACCGATGGTCTCACAGGTGTGATCATCTGGCTTCTATCTTTATCCCTGCCCCAGGATTAGAAGGTGTCATGCAACACACCAAGGCCTTAGCTAACTATACTCAGCAGGCCTTAAACGACACTGCGGCTGGTCTTTCTCTCCTGAATGAAGTAAAATAATGAGACAGGCCGTCCTCCAAAACTGGATGGCATTAGACATCCTAACAGCAGCCCAAAGGGGTACTTGTGCAATTGTAAAAGCTGAATGTTGTGTGTACATTCCTGGTCCTTCTGCTAATATCTCAATAGCTGTGCAAGATATTAGACAACAGGTTAATGACATGTCAGATTCAGAATTTCTCTGGACCTTCTCTTACCCTCTTTGTGGGGAGCTATTACTGGCCTTTCCTGGTGGAAACCTTTGTTGCCTATATTCATAATTAACCTGTTGATCTTATTATTTGGCCCATGCATACTTAATTGTTTCTTTGGCCTTGTCTCCTCCAGACTTAAAGCTATACATTTACCCAAGACAAGAATGCCTGGCACCTATTGAGGGCCTTTAGATAGACCCTCTTTGGAGTACCTCTGACTGCCAATCACAACTATGACACTCTTCAGCTGGAAGTAGCCAGATCGGTCTTCGACCCTTGCCCCCTCATGGCAGTTAGGGGTACTTCTTCAGAGGGGAGGATATTATAGATAGCTAAGCTATTTAGAAATATTGTAGGCAGTCAGATAGGGCTGGGCCCTCAAAAGGTCAGTGCAGAAGACAACTGTGGCTGGAGATGTATTCACTGAAGGCCAGGCTTCAAGAAAAAGAGGGACCCCCGCCATGTACTTCCCCTAGGGATGAACAGCAGTGATTGATATTCTAAGTAAGCATCAATCACCTTGGTGTGGGGACCAAACCTCCTTAAACCATCCCTTCCAGGAAAGTCCTTGCCTGCTCATGTGTGCTTGCTACGTGACTTGCTTCCCCATTTGATCCACATTTAATCAATATTACCTAAGTGACTATACTTGTAATCTTATTGATTGGTTATAGTTCTGTCCCACCTTGAATCCACCTCACCTCATGACTTTGCTCAATAAACACCCTTGAGAAGCGGAGTTGGTGGGCAAACCACTTTCTGGGACCCCTTCTATCCCTCTTAGACAGAAGCTTGCTTTCTCTCAATAAATTCTTTCCACTCTTAAAAAACAAAAAAACAAAAAACAAAAAAATAAACATTGTGTTTTATTGTTTTTTGAATGCAAGAAGATACCTTTGTAGTGTCAACATTTTCTAATATTTGTATTGGAACAAAATCTACTCTACAACCACATAAGGAAAGAAGATATTAGCATCATTAGCTGCCAAAGATCAGTAGTACTGAGCATTATGTCTCTACCTGTTTGCTTTCATGTGTCTAGGACTTGTCAGATAAATAAGCCACCACATTTTTTTTTTTTAATGTGGGTACCAGGAGTTGTCCTCAGAACCTTGCGCTTGCCAGCAAGCACTGGTGCCACTGAGAGATATCGCTGGCCCTTTTTTTTCCTTTATGTGGGTACCGGAAGTCAAACTCAGGACCTCACACTTGCCAGGAAGGCACTTATGCTGCTGAGCTATCTCACTGGCCCAAGCCACCACATTTTAAACAATGAGAACTGGCACTCGGGGAAGAGATGACCAGTTTTCATTACCCACTCCTTCTTGTTTTTTCCTTCAGAAGAGAAACCCCCTATACTGGGACAGCTGTGTTCCCAGACTTGAAAACAAACCACGATTCCCAACCTCTCTTGACTCTGAGTGTGGATATCCATATGACTAAGAGCTGGCCAGTGGGACAGAGCACGGTCCGTTAGAATATCAAGAGGGCTTTCCAGGAAGTTTACTTAGAGGAGGAACACACAGCTGAGGAAAGGCCTTTCAGTCTTCTGCTTTCCACGTTCCTGCCTAGAATTGGCGTAGCTTTAGCTCCAGCATCCTTTTTAGACAACAAAGTGACTTGAACAAGGGTGGCTGTGAATATAGGACTGTGTCCTCTCTAAAGGTGAGTCTGCAGGCCGAGCTTGGGCTGCCACACCCGGACTTCTACGTGACAAAATGGATCTGTACTTGTTTCAGCCACTGCTGTTTGGGTTGTTTGTCATCATAGCAGAAACTTATCTTGCCACAGTACAACCTGAGTAAGTAGAGGAACAATTTCTGAAGGAAACTAGATCTAGTCCATGTATCTTGTTTAAACAAAAGCATTTTTATTACTGTGATATTCTTTTTTCTCTAGCATAATTCAGAAGAGGTTTGACCAATTACTTGGACATTTGTAATTGTTCAAATAATATTGGTTTCATTACGGCATAAAAAATGCCCAGATGACCACATATTTCTTTTTTCTTCAACCTCTTATTTTTGGCACAACCAAAATAGATCTTTAAAAGATTCTGTGAAATAAAGAAATGTCCCCAATGTTGTTAGGTAGCTGAGTGATAATTTCCAAGTAACGATTTTCATAATGGGAAATCAAGGGCAGGTTAGAAGGAGAGGCTGCCAGGAGGAGTTGTGTCTAAACCATGGGACCTGCAAGTCCCAAAAGCCACTGTCTCGTAATTAGCGACCACAGAGAGCCGAGGCCGGCGTCTTCCCGGACTGCGCCGTGGTCCCCTCGCGCCGAGCGCCCTTTTCTCAGTCCTGCAGACCTTTGGGTCAGTAGAACAGCAGCCTCCTCTTTGATCTCTTTATTTTTGGATATTTTGCTACCTTCTTGTCATCTTTCTTCCTCCCTCCAGTCCCTTCTTCAAAGTCATCTGGATTATTGCAGATTCTCCTCTTGGTGTTAATGGTATTGCCCTTTTGTGGGTGCATGACCTGCTCTCAGAATCACTAGCAATGTTCCCCCCCTCTTCTCACTAGTCAGCCACCAGTTCTAGTGACCTAGCTTCCAAGATGGCTCCTGGACTGGGCCCCTGCTGGCCATCCTCAGTGCCACCTCCTCGCCTGAGCGCCCTGCTTCTCATCCTGATATCCCCCCTCTTCAGTCATGCCACACATTGCCGCTAGATTTGGCTTCCAAGGCAGAGGTCTAAGCATGTTACCCAGTAAATCTTCCGTGGCACTTTCATTTATTATTTCATTATTCACTCATTCAGGGACTGTTGTCTGAGTGCCTATTAGGACCCCCAAGTGGCTGGAGTCTCTATGAGCAGAAGTATGAGGGGGGATAAAAAAACAGTGGGTATTTATTATTATTATTATTATTCTTTTTAATGTGGGTACCAGGAGTTGAACTCAGGACCTCACGCTTGCCAGGCAGGTGCTTATGCCACTGAGATATCTCACCGGCCCTGTTTATTATTTTTTAAAATGCATCACAGTAAAAGACACATTGCCAAGAATCCCCCTCAAATTGTCCCCCTTGCATCAAATACACTTATCATTTTCGCCACTTTCTGAAGCAGGTCTGGAAGTCCTCTTTTGTGAGTGTCTTTACAACTGCTGCCCAGTGTCCTCGAACAGAAAGGCTCATGAAAACACGACGGTGTGGATCTGGCACCATGTGACTTCCGGATCGATCTTCCTCATGAAAAGGAGATGCTTTGAGTCATGAATCATGAGACAGTGCAACTCAAGATAAACATGGCGTTTTTCCATCCCACCCCCTATAAGACCCGGTGCTAGTGGGGTGGGAGACAACCAGTGCACAAAGGGTAGGAATATCCCAAGGGTGCAGAGCAGGGGCAAAAGCCTCAGGAGCCGGCAGAGCTTTTTGGAGGTCACGCACACGTGAGCTGAGTGCAAGAACTGGGGCGGTTTCTGCTGGCTGAGGAGAGGGGAGTGAGTGGCAAGAAAGCACCCCAGACAGAGAACGGATCTGATGGAGCTGGGCCAGCAGCACCTCATGGGGACAAACACAGCCACTGTCCCTAGGACGTGAGGCATGACTGTGGTGAGGTGAGCCCAGGGAGGTGGCCTGAGGGATTTTAAGCTATCTCAAATTTCATTTCCTCCAGAAGTATTTCTTAGTTTGCTCCAGGGTGAGGAACGACTTCTTTGTTACTCTTCTTTAGCACAACCTGGCTTCTCTGCGTGGTGGAGGGTGGGAGGAGAGGCGACATCCATCCCCCAGCTCCCCGGGATGGGATGAGTCAGATACTTCACACCTGGGGCAAGACTCCTGCTGGGCTTTGGTCTCTGCTCTTCCTTACCAAAACTTTCCTAGATGCTAGATGCTTGGCTGAAGCACTTTCCCTCCACGTTCCGCTCAGTGTCCTGCAGGTCCTCTTCGTTCCCCTTCCCACACTGCCTGGCACCAGGCATCCTCTGGACAGAGTCAGTGCCAACTGTCCTGCTGGCAGCCGCCCACGTGACCTGCACAGGGCACCTGCAGTTTAAGTGTCTACAAAGAGGAAATGGATGCAGCCTGAGACTGCCGTGTTAAGTGAAATAAACCAAACGCACGAGCTTCATTATTGCATGCTTTCTCTTATATGAGAAACCCAAAATATAAATAAAGAGCAAAATAAAAGACAAATGATGAGAAGTAAGGAGATAGATGTTTCTCAGATAGGAAGGGGATCAAGAGATGGAGGATAAGGGGATGAAAAAGGAATTAAGTTGTGTTAGCACATGTACCAACTCCACACAAGGAATGGAAACATAGGTACTGAAACAATTACTAAAAAAATATAAAACAAAAAACACAATCCATTCCATGTACTAATAGAAATGTAAAAAATAAAAAACACAATCTGTCGGATTAGTTCAATCCCGTTCGTGGCCAGGCTCGTCTTTGGGGCGTCTGGGAGATGGAACGTTCTGGACTGCTGCGTGGGACCCTCCTACGGTAGTTCCTGAGCATCTGCTGTGTTCTCTTCTTGGTTCGGTAATCCTTGAAGTCCATCAGAAGCCAGCAGAGACAGAACGTCTTTTGAAAAGGGCCTGACTTCCTGGGCAAAATGAGTCGCCTTGGACCCTCAGTGCTTTTTAATCTGTACTCCTGTTCTGAAATTAACACCTCGACTGGTTTGGCAGCATTTCCGCCGCCCCCACTAGATGGCGGTATCCTCAAGGGCAGGCCCCGTGACCTGCGGCTTCGGGGACGCTCGCTCATTCAACCTTCTTTTTTCTGAGTAGGGCACCTGCTAGGCACCATCCCGCCCGCCGTCCACACGGAACACACTGGCACGCAAAGGCGTGCATGGCTGCGTGCACTGACTCCCGTGGCAGATACAGGGAGGTGGCAACTGTGACTGCACTGGGAAGTGTGATCTTGGGAACAGCGTGAAGGAGCCCAGATGAAGGACAGGTCGCTGTGGGGACCAGCGAGGGCTGCCCCGGGAGGATCATCCGTGCTGAGGCCAGAGGGGTTGGGACGTGTTAGCTGGAGGTAAATGCCAGCTAAGGCAGAAGGGGGACGGCGAGGGAAGCAGCTCGTGGCCGGGGCTGGTGGGGCTGGTAGGACGCACGGCTGAGAGAGCTGGCAGGGGTGAGAGCCTGTTGGGTTATTTTGCTACATTCCTAAGTATTGCTATGGTTTGCGTTTGTATCTATTTCTACGTTTTGATATAGTGTACACAGTTTCCTTTTTTAAAACAGCACAGCACTCTTTTACTGCAGTATTTTCAGAAGTATTTTAAATGAGCTAACTAGTTTATTGGCATTAGTGTATTAAGCCATACTTCCTTCTGACCTGCTTCTCCATGTATATAAAGTCACAACTCCATTTATTGCTAATGGCTTATTTTTAATAATTATGCCCTCCCTTCTGCTCTGCTTGAGTCGTTTCTAGACTTACAAGTTTAAGGAAACATTTTTAAAAGTTCCAAATGTTCCAATAGTGTGGTAAGTTCTTTATTGATAAGAAGTAGTAATATAAACCCAAATATTTGTCTTTCTTGCCAATTAGATGATAATTTGTATATCTTTTTAACACATACCTTTACAAATCTTTTAAATAGCTTTTCATGAACACCTGACGTTTATTTTAATATAAAACCGATCTTGTCATGAACACTTCTGAATTCCTACTCCTCTTCTGAGCTTTATACTTAGTGAGAAAGAGCCATTTTAATGATTCAGCTACCTGTTATCTAAAGGGAAAATTAATTGTGACATGCAAGGAAGTCAATGATCAGAGATTATATAAACTACCTATTCACTAAAGTTCAAAATACCAATGGCTGGCAGGTAATGTACAGCGGCTCAAAGCTTTAGTTGAAACTCACAGAGATCAAGCAAGCCTCTGAGTTATAATGCGTGTGGAAAGAAATTTGAGAGGCCAGAAGCACTGCTTCTTAAAAGACTGAACGTCAAAGCAAACTGAATCACTGACCTCATTGCAAAATCAATATCCCAAATGAACTTTGCCTCTGAAAAGACAAAAGATCAGCCGCACATTCACAAGAAGGATGTAAAATATTGTTTGTTGTTGTTGCAAAATGTGAAAATCCAAAGCTATGACTTTTAGCTTGTCTGGTAATTTCCATGGGGACCAGTCATTCTAAAAAAAACGTAGCTTCGGACAGTTTTCTATTCTCACCAATCATTTAATGCGTGATGATTTATATAGAAAAGGAGTAAAAACAAGAAGTTTAGATTTCGTTTCATGCTTTATGTGATTTTGGAGGTCACCCACACCAGATGCTCTTAATCTTTATAATATGGATATAATTTGCCAGCCTTCATTTAATCAGAAAGACTGAGTATGTGGTTTGTACAATAACTGCCAATGCTTAAAATTACTATCACTAATGATGATACAAAATTAATATGAATTTCATGTGTAGAAATGAACTACCTACATTTTATTCTTAAAAATCTCTATAATCTTATATTTTATTAACTAATTTAACCACATAGTATTAGCCTTTTTCTATCCATTAGCATTCTATTTTTATTTGTCTATTGTTTCTTCTTCCCTCTCTCCCTGCCACTACTTCATCTTTGCACACTATCCACCACCTATGTATGTGACATTATGCTAGACGCAGGCTTGTGATGGCTCAATCATTTGAGCTAAATCATATTCTGTAAAATAAGTGAATTTTTTGGAGAACAGTATTTTTGTAAGGTATGACAGTAAGCTCTGTAAACTGGCAAAATCTATTTCAAGATTTTCTTCAAAGAAATTATATTTCAAAAGTGCGGAGATGTTAAGCAATGAATAAAATAAAGGAATTAATAATTCATTATTGTATTAATAAATATTTCAGTGCTAAATGGAGTCCTGGTTAATGTACATTAGTATTTTACTAGGCAAAATTCCTTGAATGTTTTATATATTTCAATTTAAAGTATTTAGTGTTATTGACCATGGATCTATAGATACAATGTTTAACAAAAGTCACTAATAAATATGAAAAGGGCACTTTGAGAAGTTTAGCACATGAACTTATTAATAGTGCAAGACATTTAAAGGCAAAGATCCGTATCTGTCACACCCTGAGTCTGATTTCATGGTTCTCCTGGTTAGGACTTTTCTCCCTTTGAAATAAACTGTGAAGGAGAATTCTGAAAATCAGTACAAGACTAAACATTAAGAGAACTATTGCTGTTTCAGTGACTTTATAGCCTGTCTTTATGTTGTGTGCCCTGAGATGTTGTCTTTAAATGGACTTTTTAAAACTCAAGTTTTAATTTTATTCTTTCAACTGGAGTTGTGTGTTTTTAAATGCTTGTCTTGTGCAGGGTAAAGAGCTTATTCACACTACCAACTGCAAAATTTGACCTTTGGCCCATCACTGCACATGCGTGATATCCTGTAGGTGTCCAGCTCCAGTGAGTGCATTTGGTAACCTCACGATCTGTTACGTGCACAGCATAATATAATTGTAGAAAACTCTTCATAGCATGGCACTTTTGGCCCCACTAATTCTTTGTAATAGGAGCTGTCCTTTCCTGTACATTGTGCTTGCCAATACCAACTCCAACCAGTGTGACAAGGAAAAATACCTCTAACCATTGCCGAATGCCCCATAGAGGACATAGTCACCACCATCAAAGAACAAGTGGTTTTACGAACAAATGTAAACTTAGGCCTCCTAAAGTAAGAGACTCAAAAATCTTTTATCTTAAGTGACAATAAATGAACGGCAGTCTGTAGTGATCATTCCTATATAATCAACTCTATTAAAGCATCACTTAGAAGGGGTGGTCAAAATATATGGTGAATGCTTAAGTTTAAAAATAATTATTACAGTAAAAGACACATTGCCATTAATCCCCTTCAAAATACTCCCTCTCCAGTCATTCTTGCCACTTTCTGAAGCAAGTCTGGAAGTCCTCTTTTGTGAGTGTCTTTACAAAGTGCAATAAAAAAAATATTGTAAAAGCTGCTGCTAAGTGCCATCCAATGGAAAGGCAGACTTGTAAAAACATTGTGGTGTTTCTTCATCCACTTTATTCAAAAGATCCAGCATCATTACCTTCAGCTCTTCCCTAAAGTCAAATGACCATGAAAGGTAAACATTTTGAATCAATTCAGGACAATGAGGCAGCCACAGCAGCACAACTAAAGACAGTCATGAAAGAGGACTTCCAGAACTGCTTCAGAAAGTGGGAAGAATGATGGGACAAGTGTACTGAAAGAGAAGGGAGTACACTGAGGGAGATTAATGGTGATGTGTCTTTTACTGTTGCAATTTTTTTAAAAAATTAAGTATTAAGTGTATTTTTGATCATACGTTGTAGTTCAATGTCTGAAACATGGCTGGCATTTGGCATTTGTTTGTCACTTTGAACTAAATTGAATTGATATGTAAGCCACATTTATTTGGACCACAGTCCCAGATCATTGGTCAGTTGTCTCAAGGAAGAAAGCAAAGAGAGAAGGCATAAAGTGAAATGGAACAGAAGGGAGAAAAGTGGGAATTGTTTTCAGAAAAAGGCAGTAGACCCAGAGATAATTTTTTCATTAAGTGGTTTATTTCTTTAAAGGATATTTTAAAAAATGAGTTGTATAATCATATCGAGCAATACTGAGACAGTAGAGAAGGGCCCAATGCTCCCCAAGAGGTGTTTTTTTTTTTTTTTTTCTCCTGCAGCTTCCCCCAAATCTCCCTCAGCTATGGCCACATCAGACACCTCATGGCTGCTCTGGGGGACATGTACTTTGGCCACAGCAGGCTTCCTTCAGGCGTTGATGCCAGAGAACTCCGCCCAGCATTGTCTCTAGATGACTCCACCCCTCTGCAGCCCTCCTGTCCTAGTCACCTTCTTGCTGGGACACAATACTTGACAACCACACTTAAAGGAGGAGAGGTTTATTCTGGCTCATGATTACAGTTCCTGGTTGACTGGCTCCAAGGCAAAAGGGCCTTGGTGAAGGAAAGCCACTCATGTCATGGAGGCTAGGAAGCAGAGACAGAAGGGAGGAGCCCAGAAGGGAGATGTGCCCTTCTAGGTCACACCCCCAGTGACCACCTCTTCTGAGAGGACCCCACCTTTTAAAAGCACATTCAGCTCTGAACTCATCAGCGGGTGAATCTACAGATGTGTATAGGGTCCCCATGACCCAGTAACCTCCCAAAAGCCCCACCTTTGCACATAGAAGGCTTTAAGGAGCTTTTTATCTAAACCATAACATTCTGTCCCTGGTCCCCAAAAGTCTCGTGTCCATCTATTTATGCAAAATGCACTTAGTCCACCTGAAAGAGTTTTCAGAGTTTTAATAGTTCCAGCATTGCTGAAAAGTCCAAGTCCAAAGTCTCCTCTGAGATTCAAGGAAAACTCTTAGCTATGAACTACCATGAAAATCAGAAAGGATGTTAAATGGTTCCAACATAGAATGACACAGAGTAAACATTCCCATTCCCAAAGGGAGGAATAATAGGATAGAAAGAGATTAGACCCAAGCAAGGCCAAAGTCCCACAGGAAAAAATGAATTCCTTGGGCCAGTGATATAGCTCCACAGCATAAGCGCCTGCCTGGCAAGCACAAGGTCCTGAGTTTGACTCCCGGTACCCGCATATAAAAAAATTTTTAATCCTATAACATCCATCCTTCACCCAGAGCAAGTTGTGGTGAGCTATACGCTCCAAAGGGCTTGTGCAGCCCCACCCCTACAGCATTGCCAGTTGCAGGCATCTTAGCCTCTCTCTTGGTGTGGCTTCTCTCACTACCTGTATCTTTCCTCAGCAGAGGATTCCTTGCATCTCCAACTCCCTGGAGTCTCTGCTGCACGTTTGGCTTCACTTTCACAGCTTTATGCACTGCCATCTCAGGGGTACACTGCCTGGCCTTCAAGCCTTCTGAAAGCTGGGTGGAAAGCCTCCATGACCCCATAACTCTTGGATACTACATGAATATAAAACCAGCACCATGTGGATGATGCCCAGGTCTGCTGCCAGCTCGAGGAGTAGCTAGTTAGGTCCCTTTGGGTCATGGCTGCAGCAGCTTCTGAGTGCCTGAATGGCTGAACTCAGGGAAACTCTTCCTAGTTGGCTTGAATGATCTGGGCTCCCTAGGGCTCTACTCTCAAAGTAAAGTCTTACACTTTTGCACCTTTAAGCCTGCAAGGAGAGGGGCCTTGGTGATCCCTGAGATGCCCTCAAGCCATCTTTTTATTGTCCCAATGCAAAGTATTTGGGTTCTTCTTAATGCTAATCTTTTCAGCAACTAAGCTCTCTGAGACACCAAATTTACAGGTGCTGCCATTCTCATAAAACTGTAGACTTTTCAAATTCTTTGGCTCAACATTTGCTTCTGATTGTCACTACAAATCTGGCTAAAAGCTGCAAGCAGCACCCATACCACAGCCTAAGTGTTGAGCTGCCTCAAAATTTCCTCCACCAGATTAATTAGTCCACCACCTTTGATCTCAGTCTCCTGCAATCTCAGAACATGGGAGTTATGGCTTGTATCTAGGTGTCCCCTCAAAGCCTCATGTCCACATAGGTGGGGCTTTTCAGAGGTGGCTGGATCTAGGGTGTGTGATACTGGATTAAGGGTGTGTGATAACTAAATATGTGTAACATAGTTCTGGGTGTAGATAGTGGAAGTCCCACCCTGGGTGTGGGTGGCACAAATCAATAGGCTTATATCCTGAATGGAATATAAAGGGAGAGAGAGAAGGTAGGCTTGCTGCTGCCACTGCCTGCTGCTTGCTGCCTTCTGACTACCCTGTCAGGGACTGTTTCTCCTCTGTGATGCCTCTCTGTCATGCCACCCTGCCTTGGAGCTAGCTGACACAGACTGAAACTTCTACAAACTGTGAGCTGAAATAAGCCTTTCCTTCTTTAACTTGTGGGTGTCAGATATTTTGTCTCAGCAACAAGAAAAGTAACTAAGATAATGGGCAAAATGTAGACAAATTTTCTGCCAGAGCATAGCACACATGGCCTCAAGTCCAAATGCCAATGGACTCCTTGTTCCTAGCTGAAGCCTCCTGAGTCTGGTCTTTACCACCCCATTTCCCTGAACATAAGACCTAACTGGAAAATAATCAGCCTTGACAACTAGAGATAAAAAAATGCCGACCTCAATCATCTTGCATTACCTGCCATTACAGAGTAGACACCGAGCAAAAGAATAGTGAGGTATAATTTTCTGCATGGCACTGGCCATCACCAAGGTAACGACCAGTGCTTATTTTCTGGTTAGGTCTTATTTTCAGAGAAACATGGTATCTGCATTTTTATTAGCATGCTGGTCTTCTGAGCTACAAAGAATATCTCATCAAGCTTGGATTGCAGCAGTTTAGGGCTTCTCTAGTCAGTATCACCAAACTCCTCCCACAAAGCACTTCCAAAGGCAGCTAAACCCCATGGTTAGGTATAATCACAGCAACAACTCTACTCCTGGTGTCAAAATCTGTCCTAGTCATTTTCCTGTCATTGAGACACAATCCCCAAAGCTTGGAACTTCAAGGAGAAGAGGTTTGTATTGGTTCATGATTTTTAGAGGGTTCAGTCCATGGTTGGGTGGCTCCCAGGTAGGAAGGCATGGTGGAAGGGCCTGAGTGGAGGAAAGCTGCCCACCTCATGGCGGCCAGGAAGAGAGAAGGAAGGGAGGACTTGGGGAGGGAGATATACCCTTCTATGTCACACCCCGGTGACCTGCCTCTAGTCAGGTTCCACCTCCTAACAGCAAGTCAGCTACAATCTCATCACTAATCCACTGATCATTATAGCACCCCCATGATTCAATCACCTTCCAAACACATGAGGCTTTAGGTGAACACCCCAAATCTAAACCATAACACTTCCTCAATCAGGTGCAGGAGAAACCCCTCCCCTATCCATAATTGAACAGAAAATCCAACACTGCACATAATCATGAGCCTGTTTTTCTTCTATATAAGTGATCTCCCCATACCCTTGGTTGGTGAGTCAGTTTGCTATTCCCCCTTATACCACAGCATAAGTCCTAATAAAGCCCTTGGGGGTGGCGTAGTTTTGCTTACTCATCGTTTCTATCTCTAGTACAGCAGGCTGAGCAGGTACACTTGGAGCTGGTAACACCACAGTCTGCTGGTGCGGAATGTGGCCAGCAGCCAGGGTGGCAGCAGCCAGGCTACCATCGCTGCCGACCAGGAGAGACACTGAGTGCTGCTGGTAGCTGCTTGGTTCTAGCTGCCAAGAGAATGGTGAGGGCCACTAACACTGAGAGCTGATAGATACTGTCATTCAAAGCTCAGGAATAGCAACACCTAAAGAGCTACCCTTTGCCTATTTGTGATTTCCATGTGAATTGAGCATAGCCTTAGCCTATTGGTAACACCGCCACTGGCACTTTTGGAAAAAAATGCCTTGCCTCTATAGGGTGTATCCTGAAGGTAAAATGTTCATGTTTGTATGAAAGTTATTTTATTTTTCAGAAAATCATTACTTCATACTTGCACCCTACTGCATCATGTTACCACTCTCATAATCAGAGAAAACAACCCCAGATATCAATAGAAAAGGCACACATGATTCTAATAATAGTTATAATAAACTACAAAAGGAAAATATGGGACTTATAACACATGGAAAGATTTGTGATTGTGTAGATTTGGATCTAGTTTGATATTTACAAAAATTTAAAAAATGATATAACATTTCAAATTTATATATAGAAATTAATATGACAGAAACCATTTTTTGTGGATCCTTCTCCTTCCATCTGGGTTTAATTTTCTGTTTTTCTCAAGTGCCTCCGTAGACAATGCTTTTTCCTGGATGCATGAATGACAATTCTTTCAGTGTTTAGCAATGTCTTAATATGAGTCTCCTCTTAAAGTGTGTTTGAGGTTATCATGGTCTTTTAGCTTGAGAGCTATTTTACATTATTGCTTAAATGGTATCGCGTTATCTTCTGTCTCCTGTGTTTAGTGTTGAGTAGTTGGCTGGAAATTTGTCTTTCTTTAAAGTTAAATTTTTTTTCTCTGTGATTTCTTTTTCATTATCTTTTGTTTTTTGGCGTTCTGAAAATATTTCTGTGATGTTTCTATGTATAGATTTATTACTTTACCCTGTTGAAGTTTAGCTGGGCTTCTTGAATCTGGGTATTTGTGTCTTTTTATCAGTCTTAGAAAATTCATAGCCACTAATTCTTTTTAGTTGTTTTCCTTATTTTTCTGGTATTGAAGCTTAATACCTTTGCACTGAACTACATCCCCAGCCCTTTTTTAGTTTTTATTTTAAGAAAGGGTCTCACTAAGTCACCAAGTTGCCCAGCCTGGGTTCAAACTTACAATCTTTCTGCCTCAGCCTCCTAAGAGTGCTAGGATTACAGGCGTGCACCACTATGCCAGCTCCATTACTTCTTAATTGCTTTTACAAACACCCCGTCACCTTTTGGAATATCTATTTAAGATACATTGTGGGCTTTCACATTCCATTCTCCACTCTTATTTTTTCCTTGTGGTGCTGGGGCCTTACGTATGCCGGATAAGCACCTACCACCAAGCTACACCTTCAGTCCCAAATCCTCTTGCCTTTTTCTGTGGTGCTGCAAATTGAATGTAGGGCTTTGCAAGTTCCAGGCATGTGCTGGGCCACTGAGCCACATCCCCAACTCTGTTTCATAATTTTGGGCTAACAGCTCATCTTTAGCTGAACTCCTGTGTGGGACTTCTATACAGCCAGGTTGAGAACATGGTTCTCTGGACCAGGTTTTGGTTTGATGCAGCCAGAGGTCATAGGCATAGCAGAGGCTTAAAACCAAATTTCATGTGAATTCTTCAGCTTGCTTGGCAGGGAGGTGGGTGGGTGGGGGGTTCTCAGGGTTGTTAAGTTGGCCGGGAGAACTCCCACACAGAGCTAGGACCATGGAGACCAGCCCTCTTGTTCACTTCCTCTGCCGGAAGGTGGGCTGTTTTCTAAATTGCTCTTTCCTAAGGGAGCCTCTTTTTCAGGATTCTGGTTTTATGAAGGAGGTCCTCAGTTCCAGACCCTGCTCTGAGCAAACCCCCAGTGCAATCGTCATTTCCCAAGCTTGCTGGGTCACCACGGCTTCGGCCCCTCATGGCTCCCGCTGTCTCTAGTGTGTGATACAAGAGAAAGACTGGGTTGAATCTTTCACTGAAAGATTGAAACTATACTTAATTAAATTGCATATCTTATTCTTTATGTGCATAAGGGATAACTTCCATTAAATTAAAGGAGGAAAGGCCCCTCCTTGGGCTCATCCAAAAGCAGGGGCTTCTGTGACTTGGGCTGTGTGCCGCAGTTTTTATTTTGCCTCTTCTCTAGGCAAGATACAGATCAAGGGAGGTGAGGCTCTTGGCCACTGCAGTGCACGTCAGGAAAATAGCACTAATATTTCAAAAATTGTGATAGAATATACTCGATGTAAAATATATCATCTCTTAATTTTAAATGTGTGGTTCAACAATGTTACTGGATTGTGGTTATGTACACAACCTTGGCCATGCCGATCACCTGCACTTGTGCAGAGTCCCCTGCAGTGGCAATGGCTGCAGAAACCTGAGCTGGAGGGGGCCGGCAAGGGAGCAGAAGTGACACCGGTGTCTCTGTCCAGTGCCTGCCGTGTGTGGCGGAGGCTGCTGGCTGTCCATCCTCGCCTTCATCCACAGCAGCGCAGCCTCCTCTTTTTAATGGAGCATGTGCCACTTGGAATAGGCTGTGATACCTGGGCTTCCTTGGTTTGCAGGTTCCACCAAGGAGCTGTAGGTGGGATGTTGTCTGACCACATCCTGGAGGGGCTTCACCCCTCCTCTTCTCTGCTGGCGGGACAGGGATTGGAAGGAGTGAAACTGGAACTGCCATCATGAAACACACACGGGGTAGCTGCAGTATGGGGGGCCCTGCATGGGGTGAGGCCACACAACAGGAGGGGCCTGCAGCTCTGGGCCTCCAGGAGCAGCCTGCTCATGCTGGCCTTTGAACTTTAATATGAGAAAGACAAGTGTACCTCCCTCTTAAGTTTCTGTGATTTCAGGTCTTTGTTGATAGCGGATGACTTAGTCCTGGCCACCTGTATTGGTTGACGTTCTCATTGCTAGGACAAAATACCTGACGCCCTCAACTCAAAACAGAAGAGTTTGCTTTGGTTCATGGTTTCAGATGGCTCAGTCCGTGGTTGACTAGCTCCAAGGCAGAAGCATCACGGTGAAAGGGAGTGGGGGAGTAACGGTGCTCAACTCATGGCATCCAGGAAGCAGAGAGCAGAGGATGAGTGTGAGAGGAAGGGGCCAGGGACCACATACATTCTCCAAGGTGATGTCCCTTGACCCACTTCCTCCTAATAGCATGTTCCACTATGCTCCCATCAATGCACTGGATGGCGCCCTCACAATCCAATCGCCTCTCCAGGAGTCTCTTAATCCAGTCACAGTAACAGTTAGGACCAAACAGCACAGCTGGTACAGCTACCACGTAAAGGGGCACAGTCTACAGGGGCCAAGTCTGTGTGTGACCTAAGGCTCATTCCTGATGCGTGGCCCGGCCATGTCTTCAACCGACCTTGTGCATCTGCATTGTATCCAGTATCTCAGTGGATTCTCACACTCCTCAAATCAGTTGGAGCTGCTTTTGATTGTTTACGATAAAGAATGTTTATTAATATGCGGTGATGGGTTTATTATTTTAAGAATCTTTGTGTTCTACCACAGATTTCAACCTTAAAGGGAGACTACATCTTTTTTTTTATTAGTGTATGTATGTAGTATGTAATGATAGTGTTTCTTGTATGGAGTTGGTACATGTATGTAACACATTTTAATTCCTTTTTCATCCCCTTTCCCTCCTCCTCCTCCATCTCTTGATCCCCTTCTCCTTTGACAAAGATCTATCTCCCTATGTTCTATTATCTTTTATTTTGATATATTTATTTTTCTTTTTGAGACAGGGTCTTGCTATGCAGTTCAGGCTGGCCTTGAACTCACTATATAGCCCAGGCTGGCCTCAGACTTATGGCAATTCTCCTGCCTCAGCCTCCTGAGTGCTGGGATTACAGGGATGTGCCACCAAGCCTGGCCTTATTTTGCTCTTTATTTGTATTTTTGTTTTCTCATATAAGAGAAACCATGTGATATTTAAGCTTGTGTGTCTGATTTATTTCATTTAACATTGTGGTCTCAAGGTGCATCCATTTTCCTACAAATGGCTCAAGGTTATGATTGCATTTTAAAGCGACCTGATGTCGACATCCACACACCGAGACAGTTAGAAACATTGATTCTGAGAAAGGTCCCATCATCACTGGTCTCCTTTGAACGATGAGACTCCTGGTATGTTTTATGATTCACCTCTGATATTTCCTCCTTCTGAGACTTTGTTACACCACTGACTTGGAAATCAAGTGCGAGTGCAGGGAAGCGGGGCTGTTTCAGCACCCGTTATATTTCAGCAGCTGCTTAGCGGTCCTCAGTTCAGGTGTCACTGAGCTGGGGCTGCGGCTCCTGCTCTTTTGAATAATGGGAGAGCGTTCTCTCCCAAGTGTCTCAGCTACTGGTTACAGCTGGGAAGGTCCCAGGCCTGGGCCACCAAGGAGTGGATTCACCTACAAAAGAGACTGCACTGATTGTGCCTCAAGTTAAAGACCTCACTTGAGTTTTTTCCCCCAATTTTAAATTTTTATTAGTACATGTTTGCAGCACGTGATTACATTCATTGTGGGGAATTGGTACATGTACCTAACACATTTTAATTCTATTTTTTCCCTTCCCTTCCAACTGCCTACCACCTTAAAAAGAATTTTTTTTTGCCAGCATTAGATTCATTTATTTTATAAGTCCTTATTAAATTAATTATTGTAAATACAGATTAACAGCCAGACTAACAGGCCAAAACCATATAGAACAATAAGACAATTATACTAAATCAAGGTACATTGTCCATGCTGGATTACAATCATTTTTTTTTCTTCCTTTTTCCTCCATCGTCTGTCTTGTGTTTTGCACTTTATTTACATATTAGGTTTCTCACATGGGAGAAAGCATGTGATATTTAATCTTGTGTGTCTGATTTACTTCATTTAACATGATGGTCTCAAGGTGCGTCCATTTTCCTACAAATGACTCAGCTTTATCCTTCTTTATGGCAGCGTACTACTCCATTATGTATAGATGCCAGAGTTTCTTCATTCACTTGGATTTTAAAATGCTCTTTGGAGCTGAGCATGGTGGTGTGTGCCTATAATCCCAGCACTTGGGAGGCTGAGGCAGGAGAATTTCTGTGAGTTCAAGGCCAGCCTGAGCTACATGGTGAGTTTAAGGCCAGTCTGAACTACATAATGAGACTGTCACCAATAAACAGACAGACAGAGAGACAGACAGACAAAATGCTATCTGGATCTCAGGTCAGGCTTATGTGGGACATAGGGTCTTCTCCTCACCCAGCTCTTGAACACAGCATCAGCCCAAGCTGTTATGTTAGTCCAGGCGTGCCTCTAACCATGCCTAAACACTCATCAGACAACTGCTCCGTGCCAAGCACTGAACGGACACCCACTCCCTCCCCACTCTGCGGCCTCATGTCCATGTGTATTTCATATTCTGAATACCAACTGAAGAGTCAGAGGGAAGCCACGCAGTTCACTGACTCAGCATCTGCTGAGTGCAGTGTGCGCTGTGCTGGGCTGACACAGGCAGCCTGGCTTCCCCAGCCACGGCAGGAGTGCGCGCAGTCAAGATGCAGGCTTGGACAGGCTTCCGTCCCTGCAGTGTGGCCGTTGTGAAGATGGAGTCACCTCTCCCTTCCTGTTAACACCATGACAGCCTCAGTTTGCAGCCACAGCACTCTGGGGACACAGTTAGAAGTGGCTGCAAACTCCGTCCTCTGCTACCCTCAGATGATTGCTTGTGAGGACAGCAACACTATGTTTTGTTCGTCCCTGCACCCCCGGAGCCAAGCATGTGGCAACAGTTCAGGTAATGTCTTCTAAAGAATTAAAATGGTCTCCCATTTGGCGGACTGCTTTGCTTTGTTGACTGCCTGCCCCGCAAACTGGCTTGGGTCCTTGCAGTAATCACGAAACTCCGCTTTGGAGTCGCTTGCTTAGAGATGCTTCCTGTGATGCCAAAGTCGAGGTCCGGGCCACTGCTCTGGGTTCAGAGAGCGCCTTGCATTTCTTCTCCATCACCCTTGCTACATTGGTAGTTGTGTCACATTTGCGTCCAGCAGGGGAAGAACAATGGATTCGCCCATCTCTGGTCTTGTAATTCACAGGAAGAGCCTAGGACACAGTATGTGTGCAATATACACTTCTGGAATGAATGAATTTTCTTTCTTTCTTATTCTTTTTTTTTTTTTTTTTTTTTGGCTTTTTGAGACTGGGTTTCACTATGCAGTTCAGGCTGGCCTTGAACTCATTTTGTAGCCCAGACTGGCCTTGAACTCATGGTTGATCCTTCTGCCTCAGCCTCCGGAGCACTGGGATTACAGGCACCATGCCCGGCCATGAATGAGTTTTGATGATAGCATTTGTGAGGTAAATCTGTCCTTCTCATTCTCTGTATAGTTACAGTTACTATGTTACATTGTTACATAGTAACTATGCTATACCACATAGTTACACTGTTACACAGTAAAGATGTTACATCATTACACAGTTACTATGTGACATTGCTGCATAATAATGATGTTACATCATTATATAGTTACTATGTTACACAGTAATGGATGTTATAGCATTAGATAGTCACTATGTTACATTGTTACATAATAACTATGCTATAGCCTTATATAGTTACTAGTTACTAGTAACCTATATAGTTACTTGTTACATTGTTACTAGTTTCATTGTTACTATATTACACAGTTATTGACATCCTTCCAAAATGTTGTGCCTGTTTTCTATTCCTACACACAGCCCTGGAGGGGTGTAATGATGGTGTATTTCTGCCACCTTCTGCTGGACACATGGAGGCTACAGAGGCCAGGTGGCTACTTTCCCAGCCAAGTGCACAGTCCTTAGCTTTTTGCCCTTCTCCAGGGCTTTGAGGGTGAAGAAGTGGCAGCCTTCTGCCCCCGCATGCTGCCTTCTCGCCTTGTTCTCTACACCACATCCCGTAGGCACTGTAGAGAAAGTTGCCCCTCTCTTCGTCAGTTCAGGCTCTCTGAGCCCTTTTCCCATTTGGATGAACCCCTGGAGGGGTTCATTCCGTGTTGCGCCTGTACGGTTGGAAAGATCCCACAGTAGAAGCACCCTGGAAGAGCCCTCCTTACCTCCCCAATGTTAACCACTATCTTCAGTTTTAATACCATACATATTTTACCAAGTTTTGACCTTTAGATAAATGGAACATTATGATACATACAAAAGACTATGCCTGGCTACAAACGCTGATTATTTCCCCTTTTTTCTTCAGATATTTTGAGTTGGACTTTTGTCACTCACAAGGAAGGTGACGGTGTGTGGTTAGTGGCTCTGGGACTGTTAAAACTTACCAGAAAACCCTCCAAAACGGAGGGCACAGGGCTGTGTAGTCGCTCTGGGGGTGGGAGATTGTCCGCTTTCCTCTGACCTTAAACTGAGGGGCAGGCCAGCAGTCAAGCTTTCTTTTTTCTTTCTTCTTCTCCTTCTCTTTTTATTTATTTATTTTTTTAGATGGTGTCTCACTACATAGCCCAGGCTGGGCTCACACTTGCAGTGACACTCCTGGCTCAGCCTCCTGAGTGCTGGGATTATAGGCCTGCACCTCCATGCCCTGCTCAGAAATCAGTCTCTCAGTGCCAGCCTCACGGGGCAGGAGTGCTATGCTTTCTGCTTCCTCCCCGTCCTGGTCAGCTCAGACAGGAAGAGCCTGTCGCTAGCGGGGTCAAGGACATAGGTCGTGAGGTTCTGTCTGTTCTGCTCTGTCTACACCACATGCCTCAGCCCAGGCATCAGCCGTGTCAAAACCCCATCCCCTAGTGTGATGGGGGCCAGGTCGGTGCATCTGCCTGGCTCTGGAGGCAGCACGGGTGGCAGGAGGAGCACGGATAGAGGCCAGCCCCGTCTTTCTCTTATTAGGAAACCCTCAGGTGAGTCATTAACTTCTCTGGCCTCAGTTTTTCAGATTACACAAAATATGATCCTGGACTCCACGATCTGAAGAGAGGCCTCGGGCTCTAAAATGACATTCCTCCCACAGGACCATCCAGGGCTTCCAGCATGAGGGCACACTGGCCTAACGGTTCTCTTACACGCAAGAAGTCACATTTAACTTCACTGTTTTTTTTTTGTGTGTGTGTGTGGGTGCTGGGCGTTGACCTCAGGACCTTGTGCGCCAGCAGGCGCCCATGCTGCTGAGTGATGTCACCGGCCCTTTCTTTGTATGTGGGTACCGGGAGTCGAACTCGGGCCCTCGCGCTTGCCAGGCAGGCGCTTAAGCCGCTGAGCCTTCTCACCAGCCCTAACTTCACTGTTTTAAAAAATGTTTTAATTTTTTGAGGCACTGGGTATCGAACCCAGGGCCTTTGCACTGAGCTACATCCTCAGTCCTTTTTATTTGTATTTTAAGACAGGGTCTCACTAAGTCAGTACGTTGCCTGGGGGTGCTTGAACTTGTGATCCTCCAGCCTCAGCCTCCAGAGTGCTGGGATTCCATGCCTGGCCCTCACTGTTTTTTAATAAGGGTGAGGATAAGCCAGGTGTGGTATCATTAAGTATCTTTCACATAGAAATCTCTGCTTTGGGCAGCCCTGGCAAATTGTTTGTTACCCGCAGGTCCCTGTCTTAGGCACCCAGGGAAAGCACATCCCCTCTTCTGTAATATGAATGACTGCGAAGCTGCAGCTCTGCGTGGGGGCTGGGACCATAGTGCATTCCTGAGTTCCCCCCTCTGCCACCCAGGCTCCGGGTGACACATCCACCTCCTGGGCTGGGACGAGCCGGATTGCTAGGAGACCAGGCATGCTTGGCAGGTGCGGATGAACACTTCCCAGGTTCTTGCTGGAGCTCAGAAAGCACGAGTGTGATGTGCAAGATGTGCACGGAGGTGAGGGAGGGGGAGGGGAGGGAGGGGAGGGAAGAGGCTGCGGCAGAGCTCACAGACCCGAAGCAGGGATGCAGGTTGAAGGCTTCGAGATGAACACCACGGGGCTGTGTGGGCAACAAGGGCACTGAGCCCTGGAGTTGCTTAGATTGAAGCTGCAGTGACCCGGAGTGTCCCTTCTCCCCTCAGCCTGGCATGGTGGCGGGGGTCTGCACCGGGCTCAGATGCACGCTGCTCAGCCACTGTCCAGGGCTGCCAAGAACAGGCCATGGATGGGCTCTGGCTGCCAGAGGTGGACCACTGGCAGGGCGATGGCCAGTGGGACACACTGGGATCTTTCGCATAGGCTTGGAGCCCTCCAAGGCGAAGGGCACCCCGCTTCCTGGATCATGCCTGGTACATGATTATAGCTCGACCTGTGTTTATCGCTTTTAGAATTGTCCGTCCTGCTGCGTGTTGGCTGTGTACCCGCTCCCTCCTCTCCTTTGTCTCTGTATTTTGAAAGATGCTTATTACTGAGGATCCCCCCTTCCGAACCCTGGGCTTTGCACTGAACTACATCCCCAGTCCCTTTTCATTTTTTATTTTGAAACAGCCTCACTAAGTTGCTAAGTTGCTGTATTAGTTACTTTTCTCATTGCCAAGACAAAATACCTGACACCCAAAGTTAAAGGAGGAAAGGTTTATTTAGCTCACAGTTTGTAGAGGTTTCACTGCATAATCGGTTGGCTCCAAGGCAGGGTGGCACATGGCAGGGGGCAACAGTTCATGGTGGCTGAAGACAGCAAAAGCAACAGGAAAGTAGGGACAAGCCTCTTTCTGTCCCTGACATTGTATACAGACTACCTGCCCTAGGGCGGGTGTAGCACTCACGCCCTTAATCCTTGAGAGCCGGGCACAAGCCTTGCCCTCCGGGGTTCATGATATTAAGAAGTACTTCACTTGACTGGGTGTGAGTCTGATTAGGTCAGGGACGGTGTCCTCAGGACGGAGATGCTTGAATGGAGACTGAGCAAGGGGAGCCATCAGGAGCACTCATGGGGAGGAGAGTTGGGCTGAAGAATATTCCCAGCAGAGCCCGGAGCCTGGAAGGCACCATGGCACCGGGGGGCCTGGTGGGTGGAGCTGTCCAGGATGGATGCTCCTTCAGAATGTCGGGGGTCACAAGGCGTCCAGGCAGCATGATGGCGATGCATGTGCGGGAGCTCAGCTCCTGTCTCCCTCTTCTGAAGGTGACTTTAGCGTGTCCGTCTCCCGGGCCCTGGCACGGCCTCGGTAAGTGACAGGTTGCTCATGCCAACAGCTCAGCAGGACGAAAGCAGACATGTCACGGAGCAGTGCCTTCTGCCAGATTACGGGACAGGACCCGACGCTCCCAGAGGCTAACGTGACGGAGGTCACACACCTTGTGGGAGGCAGCTGGAACCTGAGCACGAGGCTGTCTGCCCAACTGTCCTGTGCAGAGAGACTGTCGAATGCCAGGTTCTCAGTACCCAAGAGAGACTCAGCCAGAATCTGGGCGCACGAGGACTGCACGGCCAGCCTTCCAGACAGGGCTGCACGGATCGCGAGGCCCCACAGTTTGCAGGAAAGAAGCTGACTGCTGACGCTACTCAGAGCACAGCTTAGAGTGTATGCATTACCTTTCTTCTTCACCTTTGTTTTTCATTATCCAGTGGAGCTTTCTAGGCCCAAGAAATTACTTCACTTAGCTAAGCGTCGGAATTACAAGAGAAAATACTCACCTGGATGTGTATCTGTTCTGGTAGACTTTTCTCTCCTAAGCTGGGAACCGTTATTTTTTTCTGGAGGTGATGTTCAAAGCCTCTGAGCATGGGAAGGCAAACCTGTCCTGGATTAACCCAGAGACAAACACCGCTGACCCACGCTTCAATTCGTAGTGAGAACCGAACCCCACTAGCGTTCATGCTGTGGTCACATCACTGACTCTCAGTTAAAACCACCACTCGTTCCTATCCTGATCGTGAAACACGCGGGGAAGGCGGTGGGATCAATAATACTACAGCAATTATCCCCTTTCAAGTATTGGGTCAGATTCCACTACACATGTGCTGAAAATATAAAGTCCAAAGTGCAGAATTCAGTCAATCAGACAGTCAGTTCCAGCTATAATGAAGTTGCTGGTATGAATTTTATCTTCCTACAGAAAACAACTATAAAACTGGACTAGATCTATGAAGCAGCTTTTCACTGATGAAATGTCGAACACGACAGGCCTAAGCCCCTTGAGGAAAGGGGAACGCACGCTCACATCCACCCGAAGCTTTCTCCACGGGAACCATTTCCGAAAGCAGCATAGGGAGATGGAGTCGCAGAACAACAAAGACAAAGACGGAGCGCAGGGATGGTGCCATGGCTGGAGTGTGTGGAGTGAGGGATGAAGAAGCAGAAGCCACACAGAAGGAGACAAGAAACCTGCAAAGAAGTCGTCTGAATCTTGGGCCAAACCCCGAGGGGCGCCTGGAGACTGCGTAGTGTCGGCTGAGGGGCTGCGTTTACGTTCTACCCGGCTGCACACCACGCTCAGGTGAGACAGAGAAAGGCCACACCCAAGGAAGCCTACGTTAGTTCTAGGGTAAAGGCTGCTCTTTACAGGAGTAATACATAGTAAAACTCAGCTTCAGCAGGATTAAGCTAAACTCTACTTCAAGATGTTTTAGGGCAAAACATTCTTGAAAGAAGACACCTACAATGTGTAACATCTACAAAGCTAGGCTTACAGTAAAAGACATCACACATATATGAGAGGGCAAGAAAACATGAACACCAGTCAAGAGAAAGAACATCGAATAGAAGCAAACCTGTATGTACCACAGTTTTTGGAATTAGCGGACAGACTGTAGAACATCTATTATAAATGTATTTAGACACATAAAGGAAAATATATAAAATGAGTGATCAGATAAGAAATGTCACCAGATAAAACCAATCTTAAAGAACCAAGTGAAAGTTTGAGAACTGAAAAATAAAATAAAGGAAAATTTATTGACTAAGATCAATAGTGGGGGCCGGTGAGATGGCTCAGCGGCATAAATGCCTGCCTGGCAAGCACGAGATCCTGAGTTCAACTCCCAGTACCCACATACGAGAAAAGGGCCGGTGATATCGCTCAGTGGCATGGGTGCCTGCTGGCGTGCAAGGTCCTGAGGTCGACCCCCGGTACCCACAAAAAAAAAAAAAAATCAATAGTAATTTGACCAGTGTGAAAGAAAAAAAAGTGAGTAAATTTTAAGAGAGTTCAATAGGAAATATAGATTGGTGGTAGAGCACTTGCCTAGCATGTGTGAGGGCCTGGCTTCCATCCCCAGCGCCTTGAAAAGAACCAATGTCAGTGGCCTGTGGGGGAACATTAAATGATCTAACATACATGTAATTGTGATCTCAAGTAGGGGAGAGAAAGAAAAATATATTTGAAGACATGATGGTTAGAAAATACTCAAATTTGATGGAAAAGAAAAAAAAATCAAATTTGATGGAAAAATATCAACCTGGAAATCAAAGAGGCTCAACTAGCATCAAATAGGATAAACACAAAGAAAACTATATCTAGGCTCATCATAATAAAGTTGCTAACAGAGGTAATCTTGAAAAGTGCCAGAGGAGAGGAAAAATGTATTATGTACAGACAAGCAGTGATAAGAATGACTGAAGACCCTCTCCTCAGAGCTAATGCAAGATAGAAGACAGTTGAATAAACTCTCTAAAATGCTGAAAGCAAAATTAACTCTAAGCCTAGCAGTCTGATTTCATTTGATTTGACCTGATTTAATTTTTGAGACAGGGTCTCACCATATAGTTCAGAGCAGCCTTGAATTCACTATGTAGCCCTGGCTGGCCTCAAACTTGAGGTGATCCCCCTGCCTCAGCTTCCCAAGTGCTGGGATTACAGGCATGTGCCACCACACCTGGAAGCAGTCTGATTTTAAAGGGAAAATACTCTTTAAAAATTAATGCAAAATAAAGATATTTTGAAAAAAACAAAAGGTGAGTTTGATACCAGCAAACTTTTGCTATAAGAAATGGTACAAGAAGTGCTTCCTGCTGAAGGGAAATGATGTGAGACAGACACGCAAGCCTGAATGAAGGATGCAAAAGATGGAAGGGGTAAATATGTGGATGAGTATTTCCAAATGCCTACTGACTTAATTTCCCAAAAGACAATAGACTGTTTAAATTATGAGGTTTATAACATATGTGGAACTAAAATGTTTGATAACAGCAGTACAAAAAACAGGCAGAGAGCCAGGTGTGGTGGCCCATACCTGCAATCCCAGCACTCTGGGAGGCTGAGGCAGGAGGACTGCAAGTTCAAGTCCAGCCTAGGTAACTTACTGAGACCCTATCTCAAAATCAAAAATCAAAAAAAGGCTGGGGATGTAGCTCAGTGCCAAGGCCCTTGGTTCAACCCCAATACCCCAGTACACACACACACACACACACACACACACACACACACACACACAGAGGAAGAGGTAAATGAAAGTTTCAGTTTATTGTTGGATTCTTAAGTATGCAATACTAACTCAAGGTAGAACAAAAAGTAAAGAAGTATATAAGTAAACAGGTCATCGATACAATTGAACTATCAAAAATATTCAGTTAATTCAATAGAGGGCGGAAATAAAGTGAAGAAAGGATATGGAATACAGAGAGGAAGCAGGAAACAAAAGGGAGGAAGAAACTCTGGAGACGGCAGTGTCCCGGTTACTGCCTGGAGCACACCCAGCTCGGGACAGCAGGGCGACAGGGCACACCAGGGACGTCTGCAGGAAGAAATGCCGTTGATAGAGTGAGGACAATTTCCCAGCTCCCTTTACAGGCAGAAATGAGCAGGAGGCATAGTTCCAGTCACTGTGTTCTACCACGTGGAAATGCTAGGCAAACTATTGTTTTCAAAGGAAAAAAAGTCAAAGACTGACTGACACACACATGATTATCTTCACCCTTTCCTCCTGCCTGGGAAGGGGATGTGGCACCTGGGGGACTTAAAGGAGCCATTCTGAGGACAACACAACAAGCCATCAGTAAGCACAAGTACCAAGGATTCCGGAACGTGGATGACGTAACTGACTGAGGTCACATTTCCCAAAGCACAGCCGGGAGTGAGATTGTTTATGTGGTGTGGTACCCAGGATTAAACAGCATTGCCCGTGACCTAGTGACAGCCACACAGAGCAGTGAAGTCCCCTCACACCTTTTGCTTGTATCCTCACCTGGCCCCGAGTAAAGAAGGAGCTCCTCTCAAAGTTCCTCCCCCTTGGGTTGAGGGGCTGGCTTGGTCCTTCTGTGTGGCCATCGGTGAGAGTAAAATAATCCATGGAACTTCGCAAGCTCTGAGTGTGACTTCCATAGCTGTGTTAGAGAGATCCCTAAAGACCCCATGGGGGACTGGCTCACCCACTTACAGTCCCGCTGGCGACACAGAGGTCCAAGTTCTCACGATCAAAATGAAATAATGTAGAAGTGCCTTAACGACATGGAAATGATGCATAGTAGATAACTAAGAAAAGTTTTGAGAATCATTTCTCAACCACTTCACAAGGGAGAGTGCTGGGGAGAGGTGTGGTAGGACAAACAATAAATTTTCATGTGACAATCCGTCAGCTTTCCATTACTGTGACAAGTACCTGAAGCAATCCGCTTTTAAGAGGAAAGGCTGATTTTGGCTCATGGTTTTGGAGGTTTCAGTCTACCATGACTATGTTGCTTTCTCCTTATGGTGGGAAGATGAAAGAGAGAAGGATGAAGAGACCAGGGTCTCAGGTCCATGTTGAGGCCACGCCCTCAGTGACCTCACTTCCTCCCAGCAGGCCCCTCCTCTTAAAGGCTCCAGCCCTCACAGCAACACCAAGCTGGAGACCAAGCCGAGACCAAGCCTTCTACAGAAGGACCTTTGGGGACCTTCCAGGTCCAGACCACATGGACGCTATTCATTGTAAAGGCCCTGAACTGTTACAGAGAAACACAGAAGAAATAGCAGCTCTTCCGGCCCTAACTCCTATTCTAAGATAAGTATTTTACCAAAGGTGATCTCACCTCCCAGAACTAAATTATGAAAATTGTGTCTTGCCTCCCCAAACCGGTCACTCTTTGGAACTTTCTCCCATTGTTCTCTCCTCCCGCCCCGCCAAGGATTTTGAAAATGAGTGAGCTGAGACGTACTACTCCTCTCTCCCTGTCTCCATGTGACTGTCGTGGCTCGTGTTTATCCCTAAGCCCCCAGGAGGCCAGTGTCCTTTCCAAACAGATTTGATGGAACAGTGGGAGGTTTGGGGAAATACCAAAAAAAATCTAATTGCTGGCAGCAAGAGCAAAAACTCAGCCTTCAGTTTTCCCAGATGTAGGTGGATTCTGTCCACACAGATAGCATTTAAAATTTAATTTTAAATCTTCTGAGTTCTTCAAAAGAAGGTACTTAATGAATGGTGGAAACTGATGACAATTTTAATTATTCACATTAATTATGTCCTTTTCTTGGTAAAATGAGCCATACTTCAAAAGCGAAACAGGAAATTACCAGCAATTTTAATTCTCACAACCACCCTGAGGAGTGGCGTGAATGTGGGTGCTTCAGCTGGGGCTCGTAGAAGTAGACGATTTCGTCAGAGTTCTCGCCCTTGGGTGGCGATGTGGGGTTGGAGCTCAGATGCGCTTGACTGTTCTGTTTTCCTATACGGGGAATTTTGATGTCTTTATTAATTCTGGTCTCACTCAGTGATCTACTTTTCTTTTTTAGGGCACGCTGACATTGGGAACGACCATTAGACTTGGAGAGATGGTATTACAGGCTGAGCATCCCTAATTTGGAAATTCAAAATCTAAAATGCTCCGAAGCCCAAATATTTTTGAGTGATGCCATGACTCTACAAATGGAAAATTCCATATCAGGTGACTTTATTTCATGCTCAAAATTATTAAGAATATTGCATAAAATTACTTTTAGGCTAGCCTTTCATATACATAAAACTTGAATGATTTCATACTTAGAGTTGATTCCCATACCCAAGAGATCGGAGTACGTATATCGAAGTGTTCCAAAAGCCAGAAACATCTTAAATCTGAAGCATTTCTGGTCCCAAGCATTTTGGATAAGGGATACTCAACTACTTGCTTCCTTTCGGACTTACGGGCTGACTGTCTCCGTGGGCGAAGTCTCTGTACGTTAGAAGCAGAGAAATGGCAGACAGGGTCTCTGCTATCCGTGTTACTCGAATCTAATTGGAGAAACAGGGTAGTAAATGGATGCTATCTGTCACCAGGTCCTACTGAGTAAGCCAGACACAGCCTCATGTCTCATCTGCGTTTTTTCCTGTTTTACCAATGAAAACTACAAGTGGTAGGAAAATCTCTAATCTCCTCATTTGGTATATATCCTTTAACTCTTGTTTTTTAATATGAATATACAGTGGTACCTCAGTTCACAAACTTAATTCTTTCCACAATTGGTTGCAAAATGAATTGGGTGAGAACCTAGTCAAATTTGCACATAAGGTGAACGTTGAACATAACTATTGAATTTGGTTTGGTTCTCATCCAATTTGGTACCACTGTGTATTTAGTCATTTATTTGAATGACATTTGAATATACTTTGATAGCCTGTTTTTCATTAAATATTATATTAGAAAAATATATCATGGTATTAAAATTATTTCAAAATATAATTTTTTTGTCTTTTTTTTTGAGACAGGGTTTTACTATGCAGTTCAGGCTGGCCTTGAACTCACTTTTTAACCCAGGCTGGCCTTGAACGCATAGCAATCCTCCTGCCTCAGCCTCTGAGTGCTGGGATTACAGGCATGCACCACCACACCCAGCCAAAATATAATTTTAAATGTAAGTAAAATGTTAATAGTATTAAAATTACACAATATCATCTATGACTAGACATTTAGATTGTTGCCAATATTTTAAATTTTTGATAGATAAAATTGTGTTGACTATCTTAGACCATAAACCTTTATCTATGTTCCTACTTACTGATTTAGAATAAATTTATTCAAGAAGAATTGAGCATACATTGTTGGAGACTCTTTTTACATGTTGCAAAGACATAAAATGGAAAGAAGATTTCTAAGAATTAGAGCATATCACTTTAGGCACTCAGCCATATGGCCTAATGACTCAACCTTTTGGGCACCAGAGACCAATTTCACAAAAGACAATTTTTCCACAGACCGCAGGCAGGGGATAATTTCGGGATGATTCAAATGTATTCATTTATTGTGTACTTTATTTCTATTATTATTACATTGCTATATGTAATTATAAAATTGTGATATAATTATACAACTCAGTGTAATACAGAATCAGTGGAACCCTGAGCTTTAGTCGCTGTCACTGCAGAAAACCTTGCTTCAGAAAGACAAGATGTTGGAAATGGAAGCAGGTTTTCTGTGCTTTTGTGGCACTCTCAGTATATTCTGCCTTGACTTTAACCTAGAGTGTATGCAGATTTGAAGTTGTCCCAAACATACTTTTATGGTCATCATCATCTGTGATCTCAAGCAGCTGATCTTCTAAGAGGAACAAAGTTAATTCACTCAGCATATTCACAAATGGGTCACTGATCCCTTTCTTCCAAGGTTGGGGTCTTTTGTGGTTGGGAAGCTCTTTAAAGCTGAGATAGGTAATCTTGCACCACCTGGCTCTGTCTCTTTCAAAATTTCTGCTAGTATTTGAAATATGTCAAAAATCCCAATGTTCACTCACCATCCCCATAATTCTAGTTTGGCTTTGAATGCATCCACTTTATCTGTTGACTTGAGCACAGTTGTCATTCTCCCCTGAAGTGACAGATTGAGTTCATTGAGCAGGTTGATTATGTTACAATAAGTAAGTTTTATGACTTATTCTATATCACTGAAATGTGCTGCCAGTTATGATTGTTTTTCTAAAAAAAAAAATCTCTGGAGCAGTTCTTGTAACTCAAAAACTGGCCAGTGACCAGTTTTAGAAATCCTCCTCATGTCTGTGTATAAGAATGGATGTGTGTGCTCTGTGTCCATCTCGTCACAGAGCTATGTGAGCAGACATGAGTTAAGGGCATGTACTTTAGAGTGGTTGATAACTTTAATCACATCCTGCAAAATATTATTAAGTTCAGGTGACATTTTTCAGCTAGCCGGCATTTCTCTGTGGATGACACAGGAGGTAGACGCACATTCAGAAGTGACCTCTTTGTTTTCCTTCCTTCCTTCTTCCCTCCCTCCCTCCTTCCCTTCTTTCTTTTTCTTTCTTTCTTTCTTTCTTTCTTTCTTTCTTTCTTTCTTTCTTTCTTTCTTTCTTTATTTCTTTCTTTCTTTCTTTCGCGGAATTTTTTGAGACAGGATCTTGCTTTGTAGTTCAGGCTAGCCTCAGACTGATCCTCCTGTCTCAGTTTCCCGAGTACTGGGATTACAGGCACGTGCCACCATGCCAAGCCTGTAGAAGTGACCTCTTTGACCTGAGTAGTGAAACCAGAAAGTTGTTTGGTCGCCGAAGCAGTGCTGTCCACACACACCAAGGGCTGCAGGTGCAAGTCTGCGTTAAAGGCTGTAGTATGCAGTCGTATGTCCACAAATGAGAGCAGCAAAATACCCCACATTCATTCTAAAAGGAAGGCTGAGGAAGGAGGTTTGCAAGTTCAAATTCAGCCTCACAATAGAGAAAAACAAAGTGGTGGGGATGCAGTTCAGTGTGAAGGCCCTGGGTTCAGTCCCGGAGGGGTGGGATTTCTGTGGGAAAGAGACCGAGCTTACTCTTTTGTCCACTTTTTTTTTTTTTTCCATTGGGGACCCCAGCCTATGGGACAGAGCTGCTCACATTCAGGGTGAATCTTCCTCATTCATTCACTGACCACGTGCCGATCTTCTCTGGAAATGCCCTCCCTGACACCCCCAGCTGTGTGCTTCGCTGATTTTTAAAAAGTCATCCTCCCATCAAGGTACATTGACAACCAAAACAAATCATCCCAATATATATTGTCAAACTGCTTTCTAGAAATGTGTAAATTTACATTTCCATGTAAGAATATTGTGATAGTGCCCAGCACTGAATATCAACTTATAAAACCTTTCATATTTTGCTGGTTGATTTCATGGAGTTCTGTAGCTCAGGCTGTTGCAGGAAGCCTAGAATAACTGAAATATAAACCCGGGTAAAATTGATCAGTACAGCTAGGCATGGTGGTGCGTACCTTTAATCCTAGCGACTTGGGAGGCTGAGGACAGAGGATCTCAAGTTCAAGGCCAGCCTGGACAACCTAGCAAGACTTCATCTAAAAAGAGGATTAAGAAATAATAGATCGGGCCGGTGAGACGGCTCAGCGGCTTAAGCGCCTGCCTTGCAAGCGCGAAGGCCCGAGTTCGACTCCCGGAACCCACATACGAAAAAGGGGCCGGTGATATCGCTCAGCGGCACTGGTGCCTGTTGGCGCGTGAGGTCCTGAGGTCGTCCCCCCGGTACCCACCAAAAAAAAAAAAAAAAAAAAAAAGAAATAATAGATCAGTAAAGATAAGTGGAACTGGCAATGACCAGCCTTGGCTGAAGTGGGAGGAAAGGGGAATGATGAGAAGAGATGATGATGAGCTATGTTTATGATAAGGTAACTTTGGATGCCCTGGGGGATATCCAGGTGGTAATATCTAGTAGGTTACCACTAGAATCTATGGGAATACCTACATGTGCGGGTAGGAGATATAAACAGTCCAAGATATTAGTAATGTGGGAAGTAGAAAAAAATCTTGAATACAGATGTTATCGTCCAAGAAGGGTTCAAAATGGAGGGAGATCATAATGGAATCTTGGGAAATATCAATCTTTAAGGAATTGAAAAAGAGAAATTAATGAAAAGCATTTTTAAAAAACAAAATCAGAGGTAAAATCAAAGAGGTGAAAAGAAAACCGAGAGAGTTCAGCTCTGCCATTGCAGCTAAGTAAGGAGACTTTCAGAAAGGGGAGACTGGTTGGTAGGCCTCAAAGACAGAAAATGGGTGTTAGTGATTGGGACAGGGTGTTTTAGTCTGTTTTGTGCTGCTCTAACAAAACACTTGAGTTTAATTTACACAGATCAGAAGTTTGTTTTTCCACATTTGTGGAAGTTGGGAAGCCCAAGATCAGGGCACTGTGAAGTTCAGTTGTCCGGGAAAGGCTGATGTCTGTTTCCAAGATGGCGCCACTGCTGCATCCTTGCTGGTGAACACGGTGTCCTCACACGGCAGAAGATGGAAGAGCAGGCCAGGCACGTGCTGAGTGAAGCCTCTTCAATCTTGCTCACAAGGGGAGGAGCCCTCTTGGCCCTGTCGCCTCTTAAAGATGTCACCTCTCGATATCATGCTTGGCCATTAAGGCTCAACGCCTGGATTGTGGAGGGGACATATTCAGAACACAGCAGGTTTTGATGGCAACCAAAGGATCCCCCATCCCACTCTCCCTGTTGATCTTTTCCCTTCAGATCTCTAAGGAGAGGTACACAGGAATATCAAGGAATAATCAAATTGCAATCTATTAAGGGCCAAGCCAGTTCCAATAACTCTCCGCACAGCTTTGGTGAGCACAGATGGGCCTCTGGCTCAGGCTTGAGGGTTAAATGAGGTTTCCTACCCTGCGTGTCCTCCCCTTCCCCATTCTGGGCCGAATTGAAAGCTTAGGATTTTACCTCCCTCTGGCCGGCTGCATGAAGGAAGGGGGTGAGGTGAGTGCGTCCCGATGGGGCCTCCCAAGGCAGGGCCCTGAGTCCCTGCCCTCCAAGCCACTGGCATATGGAAGACAGAGCTCAAGAAAAGACCCAGTGCTGGGTGACCGGAAGGAACTCCACTGGCCGGGCGCGTGAGCAGGCATTTGAGTCCCATCCCTTTAAGGGGAGGAGGTGGATTCTTCCTGCTCTCTAGGAACTCAACACGAGCACAGCTCAGAGGATGGCATCTGAGAGACTTTCACTCGCGAGGACCCGTGGAGCCGCCACGGCCGGAGAAGTGATTACTGTGACGGACGAACTGAATTTTAACTTTTATTTAAACTTGGTTTAAATGTAAATAGCCGCTGTGGTGACACTAAAATCTAGGGACTTTCTTGTTTCCTTTTTGGTCTCCCTGCCTCTATTGGATCTTTCATTCCCAGTTGTTTTAGGTGTACTGTTTAAGGGATGAATCACTATTCACGTGCATCTGATACAGGGTGGGCATCCCGCACCTAGAAACACAAAACGTTCCCAACTGAGAGCCAATATGATGAATTTCCCACATTACAGGTCACTGCAGTTAAAACAATGCATAAAATTCCATCAGGCCATGTGCATCGGGTCTGTGAAACGCAAATGAGCCTCGTCTGAGCTTGGTGCAATCCCCAAGATACCAAGCCGCAAAGCCCTGGCTTAGCAACGCTTCCCAGCAGCTCCCCCATCTCCAGCTGGTCCTCCTCCTGGTCGACCCCGGAAAGGCCACGTTTTTGTTTGTTACTCAGCAAGGCTGGACTAACTCATCCCAGAAACAGGGAAGAGCAGGAGGACCCTCCTGTGATGCTGTCCCTCTTGCTCAGAAACTGGGGTAGTTTTTTTTTTTTTTTTTTTTTTTTTTTTTTTAATGTGAGTACCGGGAGTCGAACTCAGGACCTCGCGCTTGCCAGGCAGGCGCTTACGCCACTGAGCCATCTCACCGGCCCTTCTTCTCCTCTTTTACACACACCTTTTTCAATATTTAGGGCAACTGCATGAAAGTCATGTTATCAATTATTATTCCCTCTTACAAGCGGGAAAATTGAGTCAAAGAAAAATAAAAATAATTTGTCCAAGATTGCCTTTCTCTCTCTCTCTCCTTTCCTTCCTTCCTCCCTCCCTCCCTCCCTCCCTCCCTTTCTCTCTCTACCCCCTCCCCAACGGTACTGAGGATTGAACCCAGGGCCTTTGGACCAAGCTACATCCCCATTCTCCTGCCCCCTTTATACATTCTGAGGTAAGGTTTTGCTAAGTCGTTCAGTTGCTCAGGCTGGGTTTGAAATTGCAATCCTCCTGCCTCAGCCTCCCAGAATGCTAGGATTACAGGTGTAATCACACCCAGCTGAGAAGTTATTTCTAATCACATCTATTGACTCCAAAACTACTATTCTTCTTTGTTATTCTCTGACACATAATCTCAAAATGTCCCAGAAATTCCAACATTTGTATCACTAAACAATGATCCTCCCTGACCCAAACTAACTCACCTTTCTGGGACTGGCACAAAATCCTTTTCAAAATTCATGTCCTGAGTTTCATTTAGAAAAACAAGTTCAAATTCAGGAAGCTTTGGAAATCTGGGCTCCCCCAGAAATGGGCCCTTCCTAGCAGCGACTTTCTCAGCCCAGAGGTCCCAACTGGCCCTGCTGATGACTGGACGTTATGCAGCTTGGAGCCTCCCAAGTGAGCAGGTGTAAAGCTGCAGACTTGAACTGCGGCCGTGATTGTTAATTTTTGTCATTTTAGCAGCCTGGAGGCTGGTCCCAGGGCAGACAGTGCATTGCAGGCAGTAGCGGGACCCAAGGTGCCTCCAGCCCTGCCTTTCCTCTCCAGGGTTTTAGCTCCTGCGGTTGGGTTTTCCCCGCATCCCGGACGATGCCCCACTCAGCAGGTCCATGCCCTTGCCCTGGGTGAGTCCAGCTGCAAGCGATGCTCCTTGTCTTTTCTGACACGTGTGACTGTGGCCAGCAGAGGTGACACCAGCCTCCCCAGGGGCTCAGCAAAGAAGAGCCGGGGCTGAGAAATGGCTTCAACACATGCAGCAACCCCCCCAGCACCTCACCCTTCCTGGTCTCTTCCTCCCTCGACTTCCTTCATGTCCAGGGAGCTGGAGAAACAGTGGTGGCCCTGTGGTCTGCCCAGCTCCTCCATTTGGTTACTGTAGGGCCAATACTCTCAGCCAGGCTGCCGGAGGCCTCCCTGTGCGTTCACCTTTCATCACCTGGCCACGTGTGACCACAGATCCCCCAGAAGCTGCCATTTTCTTTCCTCGTTGGCTTCTACTTGTTACTGAAGAGCAGCTCCCCATGGCCACTGTGGTCTTCCTCGCTCTCCTAGCCACACACAGGCAGCTTCCATAGGTGTCAGGAGCTGGGTACTCGGTCTACACCTGGACACATCACTTGAGGGCTGACTTCTGCGTCTGTGAGGACAGAGCCCCTGCTGAGTCGGTCTCGGAGCTGAGGGCCCTCAGGAGAGGAGCCCCGCTTGGACAGAATCATGGGCGTGCGTCACTTGTCAGCGGTGGCGGCCTGGGAGGCCGTGATTTGTGTCCTCAGATCCAACCTCTGCAGTCTGAGGAGTGAAAGTGTCCTGAGATGTCAAGGCCTGTGACCATGGCCTGAGCGGCAGGAGAGGCTTCACAGTGGTCACAACCTTCTGGAGTCCTGGAACAGTCCTAACGTGGAGCACTGTGACTCTGCCTGGCAAAATTCTTCACAAAATGTGAAAGTGAGGTTTCATTTATCTTCATAAAAGAAGGGTGACTGGGGGGCTGGGAGCGGCCTCTGGGTCTCTTTGAGTGCAGCAGGCTGTGACACCAGGGTAAGCCTCATTGGCATGGCGCCATGACAGGCAGGCTGGGGCCAGCTCTGTCACAGGGAAGGTGGAGCTCCCCTCCCCGGTGACTTTGCCCGGCACCCTGATCAGGCCCTGCACGGTGGCCGCTCCCAACCAGCCAGCCCATGTGTGTAGTCAGTGATCCACTTCTACCCTCCTTCAAAAAAGCCTGACTTGTGCCCTACACTAAAGCACAGGCGCGAGGGAAGAGATGGTGGGGGGAGCAGCAGACGAACGGGGGTGTTCAGGGTCTGTTTCACACGCAGCACGGACCATCACTCCCCTGACCCCACCAGCCGGTCCTTCTGGACCTTGCCAGGGAAGGAGCCCCTCCGAGCACAAGTAAACAAACCTCAGAGGCTTGAGGATGGCACTGAAGCGTCCTTCAAGGGCACTTTTGGAAAAGAGGAGACTCATAGGACATCAGGCTTTGAAAAGAGATCCTAAACACACATTTGGAAAAGCAAGGTGGTTACAGTAAATGGAGTCAAATACACTTCAAAGAAGAGACGGAGAGGCACATTCGAGAAAAGGGAGTCTCAGTATTTGATCTGGTGACATGATCGAGTTCTGTTCCTCGATCTCGGGGGCGGAGCCGCTTTCTCATGTCTCCCGCTCCTTGGTGTCCACCTGCGCACTTATTCGTGGTTGTTTCTAAGCAACGGTGCTGTCCTTCCAAGGGCTGTGAGTCATGGAGAGGGTCCCTGGAAGGTGGAGAGGGGGAGACCCCCGAGGCGACCACTGCAGGCCGGAACAGTAAGCGAGGCGAATATTCGGGCTCCACCCTTCCTGTACCTTAGCTTTCTGCTCAGGGCAGTTTTAGGTTCACAACAAAAGCGAGCAGAAGACACAGAAAATTTCCCTGCACCTCTGTCTCCCGTGTGGCCCTGCCCCAGAGTGGGTACACTTTTGACCTTCAATGAACCTCCTGGATGCATCATCGTGGGCCCAGAGTCCGTCCTTTGCGTCAGGGCTCCCGTTAAACCCTGTGTTTTTCATTTGGGGTCTCATGTGCAAGCTTAACGGTCGTGTCCACAGCAGGCTGGCTGGGGCTCACATGCCCCACCTCATGCCATTCCACTGTCTTTTTTTTTTTTTTCCAGTACTAAGGATGAACCCAGGACCTTTGCACCGAGCTTCATCCCCAGCCCTTTTTATACTTTTTATTTTGAGACAGAGTCCTCTCTAAGTCACTGAGTTACCCAGGTAGAGCTCAAACTTGGGATCCTCCTGCATCAGCCTCCCTGAGTGCTGGGATTACAGGCATGCACCACCCACCCCAGGTCTGTTGTCCTATTCTAAGCTGTAGGGCTCTTCAGTGGTCCCCCCAGGGCCTGTGCCCCAGAGCCCTCCCTGCACTTGCCCTGAGCTGCCAGGGCATGACCAGCTGGGCTTCTTTTCAGCTCCCTCTGACAGGGGAAGTTTTTCTGGAAGTCTGGGGCTCCTCGAGGCCGTATCTGGTTATTCATACACACACGAGTGCGTCTAAGGTACTAATGAGCGCCACCAGAGAGCTGTGGAGACAGCCTTACCTGAAGGGAGGGCCCATGCCTTCTGTGATGTGTAGAAGCAGGGTAGGGCTGGCCATGAGGCGCAGATGTCCTCAGGCCTGCCGGCTCTGGGGGACCCTAACACCTCAACTTTGAAATGCAAGGGAGATGTGAGCTCGGACTCTCTTCTTTCTCTGCTTCCCTCCCTCCCACCCTTCTTTCCTTCCCACCTTCTGCAGGTGAGAAAATGCACGAACTACTCATTTTGGTCTCCTAGAGTTAGGGACTGCAGGAAATGGAGTGCTGATGAGGTTCGACAATGGAAAAAAAAATTAAATTCACAAGTGGATTGTGGACTCTACCAATATAAGAGGTGTGTGGCATACAATTTACTATCACCAGTAAAACAACACACTTTATTGCAAATTCCATGTTGCAAGTTGAGTCTTACAAAATGGTTGTGTTGGTTTTTTTTATTTATTTATTTTATTTTTTTTTTTTTGTGGGTACCGGGGGGACGACCTCAGGACCTCGCGCGCCAACAGGCACCCGTGCCACTGAGCGATATCACCGGCCCCTTTTTCGTATGTGGGATCCGGGAGTCGAACTCGGGCCTTCGCGCTTGCAAGGCAGGCGCTTAAGCCGCTGAGCCGTCTCACCGGCCCGGTTGTGTTGGTTTTTGCTGAATTCCTACATCCACAGCCAGCCCAGGGTTGAAGTTCAACCATAATATGACAAACAGCCTCCTCCCCACAAATGTACCGTTGTCACGTAGGTCACACAGTCCACCATGTGTCCACTACTCAGCACCACATACAAATTATACCACCCGACCAGGCACCCCTTCAGCTGAGGTGTTATTCATAATATAAATTTTAAATACTGTTTCTCCTTAAGGATCAGCTGGCAGATCTTTGAGGACTGAAGAGCTGGCTCTGCAGGCCCAGTGGGTTCTGCTTTGGAGCTGGCAGCTACCTGTCTGGGTTCCCTCACTGGGCTAGGATGGGGGGTGCCAAGCCCAAAAGCCCCACATGTTAGCTGGGGGTGGGGAGGCTGCTGCCGCCTGTGACTTTGCACCCTCAGCCGTTCTGGTTTAGGTCTAGATGTCCCTGAGAGCCTCATGCGCTCCTGGGCAGGGCTTTGGGAGGTGGTTGGATTATGGGGTTCACAGCTGACTTGCTGAGGGGAGTGGGGTCTGGTTAGAGGCAGTCCCTGGGGTGTGGCCTGAAGGGTGCATCTCCCCCAGCCCCTCCCCTCTCTCTGCTTCCTGTCTGCCATGCTGCGAGTGTCTCTCCTCCACCAGACCCTTCCACTGTGCTGTCCTGTCTTAGAGCTCTGCAACTACAGACTGCAGTCTCCATGAACTGTGTGCCAAAATAAACCTCCTTTAAGTTGTGGGTATTGTGTCTCAGGGAAGAGAAAGTGACTAAGATACCAGCTGCCTGGAAACCAGTGCCCAGGACAACCTGGGGACCCTGGTTGAAGAGCCCATGTCTTCTTGAGGTGGCAGCAGCTTTTCCCACTGGGGCTTTTAGCTCCTGGCTTTGGCAGAGTGCTGAGTTCTGAGGGGGGGTGGGAACCCTTGGCAAGGGCTTGTCGTTCCTGGTTTCAGCCTCGTGTCTGTCTGCCTACCTCACAGGGCATCGGTGACACGACTGCCCAGGCCAGCACGGCCAGCACAGGCCGCCCCAGCCCCTTCTTCGCTGTCTAAATCTGGTTTGCTACCAAAGCTGGTTCTGGGAGGTAAGAAAATGTTTTAAAATGGCCAAACCTATAAACAACATTACCATGTGTGTGAGGAGAGAGGTGTTTCTTTCCTCTCTGTTTGTGAATCTCCCATCCAGGAACCCGCAATCCGTCTGCCCCTGGCAGAACCGCAGCTCTCCCAGGAGGTGGCTGCAGAGCACGTGATTTCCCCTCTCTGCTTTTCTATTCATTCACCACTCAATTGCCCTAAAGTTGAGTTTTGTGTTTTTGCTAGCTGGGTTGCAGTGAGTTGCATTTAATTTCTTGCGTTATTATTATCATTGCTTCAGGAAGGATGAGTAGGAGACTGAGCAGGAACGTGTGGGGTAAGGAAGGCAAACAGATAGTAAGTTACTTTATTTTATTTTGAAAAATTTTATTAATACATGGTTGCAGTATATGATGATTACATGTGTTGTGGGAAGTTGGTACATATACATTACACATCTTAACTAATTTTACATCCGAACTTTTTAAAAAGTTGAGGTCAAGTTCATATAGCATAAAAGTCATTATTATTTTTTTTGTGTGTGGGTATGGGGGGTCAACCTCAGGACCTCGCTTGCCAGCAGGTGCCGGTGCCGCTAAGCGATATCACCGGCCCTTTTTACGTATGTGGGTTCCCAGGAGTCGAACTCGGGCCCTCGCGCTTGCCAGGCAGGTGCTTACGCCGCTGAGCCATCTCACCAGCCCCTAAAAGTCACTATTTTACCAAATTTTAAAGGAGCAATTCCAAAAAAAAAAAAAAAAAGTAAGGGCTGGGGATATAGCTCAGTGGCACAGCGCCTGCCTGGCAAGTACAAGGACATGAGTTTGATTCCCGGTGCCAAAAAAATAAAAAATAAAAAAATAAAGAAGCAATTCAGGAGCTTTTAGAACATGCACAAGTTGTGCAGTCGACCGTGCTCTCCGGGACCAGCTCGTCAGCCCCAGGGGGAGCCCTGTGTCCAGTAAACAGCACTATCCCCTCTCCCCAGCCTCCAGCCCTTGGAAAGCACCAGGCTGCTTTTTGTCTCTTTGGATTTGCCTATTCTGGATATTTCGCAGAAATAGAATTACACACTTTCCACTTGGCATGATGTTCCCAAGGTTCATCCATATCACGGTATGTTACCACGCAGTACTCTTGAAGTTTAAAAGAAAGAAAACAAATTCCTGGGCCTGCTTCACCTGGTTACATTTCTCCTTCCACTCAGTTACACTTGGTGATGCATGAAGTATCTGCCCCCCACCTCTCATTCGGGGACCTGGGCGAGTCTCAAGGGAATGGGCAAAGAGAAGGAAAGGAAGTGAAGTTCTCCAGTCCTGGCTGAATGGCTGTTCCTCCAGGACCACCAGGTCAACGAATTTTCAGCCACATTTTGTTTTATAGCGAGTTACCGATGGCATCATGTTGGCAAGGTATTGGTTGAGTAAGCATGGACTTAGTGTACTGTCTCTTTAACTTGTTTTATTTTCGATAGACACAGTGTATTAGTCACATTGCTGTCACTGGGACAAAATACCTTCTCTGAAACTTAAAGAACAGTTTGTTTGACTAAGTTTCCAGTGGGTTCAGTCCCTGGTAGGCTGACTCCAAGGCAGAAAGAGCGTGGTGAAAGGGCGTAGCAGCCAGGATGCAGAGAGAGGAGGGAGTGAGGGGCCTGGGGCAAGAACACACCCTTCCCGGTCCTGACCCTGGTGATCAGTGCCAGCCAGGCCCCGGCTCCTCACAGCTCGTCCACAGGTGGCTCCACTGATGCGTACAGCACCCCCGTGATCCACTCACCTTCCAACCCATGAGACTTTTGGGGGACATTTTAGATCAAAACTGTAACCCAGGAAGGCAAAAGACAAAACTGTAGCAATACAGAAATAGAAATTATAAACTAAATCTTTGAACTGATCAGGGAGAAAAATGGAGGTTTCTTTCAGGACACAGGTAGGATCTCAATGACTTCGTCACTCGTGGGAATGGGATCATGAGATTCTCTTCTCAGACGTCTCCCGATGCCTCTGAGCCTCGCTAATGTCTCCAGGAGGAAAGCAGTCGATGCTGGGTTCAGCTTCCTGTTTGTTCGTCTCTTGTCACTTTTCCTCCAGCTTTCTTATTGCATTTCGAGGTCTCTGGGGGAGGGATCTGAGTCATGTTTGTGTAAACCCAAATCTCTGCTGGTTGCAAGGCCCTCGTCTGTGTCATAATCAGACTTCAGACATCCTTTCATGTTGCTGTGTTAGTCAAAGTAATCCGTGTTAGACACGGCGGCAAAGCTACCTCAAAATCTCCATGGTGTAACACAAGAGATGTTTAGTCCTTGCTCCCATCGCAACCCAAAACAGGTCTGGGTTTGCAGCCAAACCCAGGGGATCAGGCTTTGTCTGCATTTGAGGCTGGCTACCTTTTCACCCTCTTGGAACCCCTCGGGTATGCTCTGGGTTGCGTGAGCAGAGAGCGGTCAGACAGAGGGTATTAGAGGCTTTGGGGTTACCCCCAGTCTCTTTCCTTCGGGCATTGCAGGGGTCCAGGAGACAGAGTCTTGTGTGCACTCACTCATGAGCAGGAAGTGATACTGTTGAGCCAGGCGCCGCCATATCTTTTGGCTCGTTTGGGAAGAGGTGGGTGGGGAGGATGCCTCATGCTGGTTCCCAGTCAGCCACACCATAGCTGGGCCCCTGCTTTCCTGATTCCAGGCTGGGGGACTTCACTCTGCCCCGAGCCACTGTCCCCCACCCTGTCAGCCGTTCCTGAACCTTCGCCCCTCTCCAATCGATGCTATCACAAAGCTGACCTCAGGATTCAGAAAGACCTTTTACCAACCCCACAGATCCTTCCTTTGCTTGAAACTAATTAGCCAAGACCAGACGGCAATCAAACTTTACTGAAGCTTTTGATAAAACAGAAGCAATTACAGTCCTGGGAAATGCGAAACTGGTATCAGCCTGCCTCAGCTGGCCAGGACTCTGTCCTCAGAGCCCACCAGCGGAAGCCTGCACAGCTCCTGACCTGACTCACAGGGGAAAGGCCTCGAGGGTGTCCCCACCCTTCAGAGCCACAGGAAACGGGCCTCAAGTCCTCAAATTCCTCAAGGGGTAAAAATTCTCTACCTTCTCACTCTTATTTCTGGCCTGGATCTATCACCCCAATATGATAGGTTGTGGTAATTTCTGGTCTCTTTAGGAAAAAATGCCACCTTCAACTCATAAAAGATGCCTTCTATACCCAGAAGCATCACCTCTTAGAACATAACCACAAGACACTAGTTCCCCTCCAGCGAGTTAGAAAAACCCTACAGCAGAAGCACTACCAGTCCTGCTAAGGGTTGCTAAAATCTGTCCAGTGTATTTTCAGTTTCCTCTTCTGTTTGAAGTAGCACCCATGCCTGCACGTCTCTGCCACCTTCTTGGGGTCACAGCAGCCAGTCTCATTGGGCAACTGCACGAACAAGCAATAATTGGCAGGACGATGTGTCTAAGTACATATTTAGTAAGTTTTCCTAAATGGAAATAGGCTTCGTAGGATCATGTAATCAATTGAATCTTGTGCAGCTGGAAAGTTACAAACCATAGATCCCAGACAATAGCCTCTGTTCAATTTTTTTTTTTTCTTTTTAAGTCTAAGGCTCTGTTAGTGACAAATCTGGAGATTCCACTAGGCAAACCTGAGCACAGAAGCAGGCGATAGAGGATTTATTAGGAGCCACAGGACCCAAGGGTATGAGGTGAAGCTTTCACGGGGGCTTGGGCCGTTAGCAGCTGGGCTCCACGCCCTGTCTCTGTGCACAGTGTCCTCTCTCCACAGACGGGTCTCTGCTTGTCCACACACAAGGTGGAAGGATGGTTACACAGTGTTCAAGTTTGAATTATTTCAATTCAGGTCGCCATCAGCAATTTGCAAGTGTCTTTTCATGCCCATTCTAGTTCTAGAAGAAGGTTGGTTCAGTTTGGAGATGACTCCCTTCATCTTTGTAAATGCAGCCAGGGGAAGGGGTCACGCGGTGTAGATGTCTTTCTGCCAGTGCATCCCGTGTAGGTCAGGTGGTCATTTCCACGCCGCTTGTGGTTTCCAGAACAAATGCACCCTTGTTCAAAGGTAGTTTCACATTCTACTTTCTATAACTCAAGTGACTGCTCAGAGGTTTGCTGGGGCATTTTTCTGGATTTAATTCTAGGTTCAAGCTCAATTCCTTGTTTTCCCTCCTGCAGGAATCCTTCCTTCTATGAAGGAAACTCCTTCCAAGCACAGAAGTGGGCACAAGAGCTCATCCAGGGAAATGTGGTGTCCTCCTTTGCCACCTGCTCCGGGGTCTGGGTCTTTTCTCTGTAATGCTTGTGTCAACCACACACTTCGGGAAGCTCTTTGTACTTAGTACAACAGCTACTCAATGGATGAATGCATCACCAGCTCATCCGAACTTGGCTCTGCTCCTTTTCCTGGCTTTGAGAACAGCTGGTTAACTGGTGGTTTACTCAATGTCCTGGGTAGGTCTTGCTTTTTCATATTGCGAATTAGCAGATTTAGTTGATATTTTTTTGGTCTTCAACTTTCTGACGTGTTCCCAACTCTCTTGACAGCCAGAATTGATTTTCATCTACTCTATGAGACTTCAGCAACTGGTTTACATCTTTAGTAAATCACGTCACATTGAATTTCAGTTTCTCACACCGAGTCTGCCTACCCGACTAGAGTGTGAACCACTTAGATGTAGCGATTCTCTTTCTGTACACCACTCACATGGTAAATGCTCAGAAGTGGTTTCTTGAGAGTACGAATTGATACGTGAATAAGCTAGGTTTCCTGGGCTGTATCAGCCTTCAGGTAAGAGCCGAGTCCCTGAAGCAGCCATCGAGCCACTTTTCGGTGGGTAACCTTCTCATCACACACCCCTCAAACTCCTCTCAGACGTTTGCGATTCTGTCCTGGAGTGAGTGTCGTGTATTTCTCATTGACTCATCACCTCAAATATATTTTTAAGTGTCTTTCAGGGCCAAATAATACTCCAGGCCTGGAAACATGGTGATAGTGACTGAGGATGAGGATGATGGTGATGGGTGTTTGGGAGAAAAGTAGCCCTTCTCCTTCCTCAGTTCTGAACTCAACTAGAAATTAAAAAGAGGCAGCGTGGAAAGTCAAAGTTAGGACATTGGAGAATTTCCTGGTAAAGCTCGTATTGGAGAAGGAGCCTTACATCTACGGAGAAGTGGGCTTCTTAATACCAAACCAGGGAATTAAATGGTAGATTCGTCCCTGTGTGCTCTGCCTCTCAAATCAGCCTTGGAGAGACACAGTGTGGGCTGGCGGGGAAGTCTAGCCCCAGCGGGAGCACAAGGGGGGACTGAGTGATGGAACAGGTGCTCCCTGGTCACCTCCTGGCTACTGTAATTTTCCTGCCACGCTGCTGCTTATTGGTGATTGTCCTTATAACCAACACCGAGAGCCACAGCTCCGCTGTCAGGACGCCTGGCAGATGCAGCCACTGCCAGTGTCGGCTGAAGGCTGGTCCCCTGCTGGGATGCCCAGCGGCACCTATGCCAAGGCTCCTGACACCTGTTCCAGGCAACGACGTCTGAGCTGATTCCTGTGGTTGCCAGTGTCGCTGAAGCTGCTGAAGCAGGAGTTGGCGCCAGCTGTCTGCGTGTGCGGCGTCTCCCGAGCTCAGCCGAAACGGTCTGTGGTTTCCACTTGCTCTGATCCTGTAGCCCCCTCAGTGTAAGATTGAGGTGGGATCAGTGGCGATGGACCTGGAGGACACTCAAGGGACAGACCCCAGCCGGGGATGGGATGACTCCGAAGGAGGAGGTCCACAGCATCGTGAGAGTCGCCACCAGGCCTGAAAAAAGACAGCCTCCCCATATGGCCTTTCTCTTGGGACCATGTATCAGACAACACCGCCTGCACCGAATTATCAATTAGCAGTGCTTGTATATAAACCTGCTAGTATCTTGTGAATAACACCAACCATTTGCAGTGTATTTTTATTTTGGTGTTAAAAAACCAAATATGTCATTATGTTAAATATGAATGCATAAAATCCGCCTGTTTTTATAACCCACTTTGATGTTTCTTAGTGTAACATTTCAGGAGTTGGAGGCCCCCACTGACCCTCTGGCTGTGAGTCACTGTGGCTGTACAAACTCGTCTGCCCTTGGGGTCTCTTTCCTGCGGAGAAACCCCACCCCCAGACTCCTCCATCCCCGGCCTCCGTGGACCCCACTCCCCCAGTCCTCACAACACGTCCAGACAAGCTGGGTCCTGCAGAGAACCAGCTTAGGCTGCTGCTGGGTTCCCTGCCTGGAAAGGAAAGAAGCAGGACAGGCTTAATCAATCCAGGAGCTTAATCAAATGGACAAAAGCAACCTTCACGGAGCAGACAGAAAGAGGACCCCGCTTCCCGGGTCTGTTTCCATGCTTTCTCCAACTTTAGCTTCTGTTCGTTGTTCAGCCCTGGCTCGATCAGAGCGCGTCCCCAGTCACACCTAGGAATCTTGGGAGTCTGTGATTTAAGTAATGTTTCGAAAAGCTTTTGTGGGGTTTGAATGAACACAGCTTGATGGGGAGTTCTGGATCTTCCTGCATCTCGTTTCCCTCAGGAAGGAGTCCCCATTTCGTTTCTGTTTAGGGCTCAGATGCAGTCGTGACTTGTGTTTCTCTGAGTCCCCTGGGGAAGGTGCTTACTGACAGGCCTGAGAGGCTGGTGGCAGTGAGAGGAAGTAGCTAAAACCTCCACGCTGAATTTAAAATTCGTGCCACAGGTAGTGCCTGTGTGGTCAAGGCGCAGGTTAGGGACGCCTTTTTCTGCTGTCCAGCCCCTGGGCAGCGGAGGCAGCCAGCTCCTCTTCCTGTCAGCATCCTTCCTCAGTGAGAGCCACAGTTTACGGGATTCCTTGGGTGAGCACTGCCACTGCAGCTACCCTGGCTGTTTTAGCCAGAACCATTGCTGGTGTGCGCCAGCCTCGGGTTCACATGCCAGTTGGGTGGCCTGACGCTACCTTGGAAGACGGCAATGCACGAGAAGCTGCTTTTCCCACCTAACAGGGAAAGCAGTGGAGGGTTCTGACCCAGCAGGGTGTCGTGGGGAGAAGACCTTGGGGAGAAGTCACCAGGGGGATGATGCTGAGCAGGGACGGAGGCTCCAGAGCCCGTGCCTGTGCATGTGCCATACGAGGCTGTCCAGGTGGGAATATTTGGAGAGAAGTGGGAAGGGGGAGTGGCCGCCATCAGGGCTACTGCCACCCTCAGGGACACTGGTTAATGTGAGTGTTAATATGAGTATTGCTCGTGGGTCTGTTTCTTACTAAACAATTTTCTGCATGTGATAAAATTATGCTGAAAGAAATGGACTCTGAACTTTTTTAAAAAAACTCTATCAAACACAAAAAATAAAATAATCACACAATGAGTCTATTTCTTTCACTTGACTACTTGCCTTGTGGTCTTTCAGATGCTTAGACTTGGCCTTCTTTTCCCTAGATTGAAAAGAACTCACCTCAAAGGGATTAATTCTTCGGAGGATAAGTACTCACGTATTCTCGAATCAACAGGATTAGAGCACCCCAAATCCGACCGGCCAGCGTGCCAAGTGCTCGTCCACTCTGCAGCTACAGGTGTGGGGAGGAAAACCTTGTCTTACTGCCTTCCGTGTTCACAGGCTGGGGCCTGGGACTAAAACTGATAAAAGGTGGATCATCAAGAGAAAAGACAAACAGTTTTAATTACATATGTATGCATCATTCACAAAGGAAAGTTTGGCTCCAAAGGTATTTAGAATTTAGGGTTTGTACACCACCTTAGTCTAGGCAAGAAAAAAAGGCTTTAGACTTGGGGGGAGGTCAGTTATGGGGAGGTGACCGAGAAACATAAGGTAAACACAGGTATTCGTGAAGAAACCTAAGGTATTTGTGAAAATATGCTTGCAGATTCGAGTCAGTCCTTCTCCATCGATAAGGATTGCTCTCTTCCTCCTTCCTGGTGGGAGAGAATGGCCTGTACAAATGGAAATTGCCTTTAGAGACATAAATTTCCTTTTCGAAAAGGGAAAAGTATGCTGTGTTTTCAGAGCTTTTCCTGAATCTGCTGTTCCTCAGTTACCTTCAGCTCAAGGGGTCTATTTGGGGTGGTGTATTCTGGGCCCATCACTATAGTAGTTCTTTCTACATCAGGGTAGGTTTGAAAAATGAGACATGCGGGGCCAGTGAGATGGCTCAGCGGCGTAAGCACCTGCCTGGCAAGCGTGAGGGCCTGAGTTCAACTCCCGGAATCCACATACGAAAAAAGGGTCGGTGATATCGCTCAGCAGCACAGGCGCCTGATGGCACGCGAGGTCCTGAGGTCAACCCCTGGTACCCACAAAAAAAAAAAAAGAAAAGAGAGAGACATGCTTCCATTTACTTGACCAATACACTTTGGAGGCTACAACACTCTTTTCTGTAGGTCCCTGGTGTTGCTAGGATGCTACATTGCTTGGAACCTGAGGACCTCAATCACACAGGTCTTGCTCTGGCTCTTACATAAGATCATTTCCACCCTTTCAAGACAGTCGACAGGCTCAGGTGCCACTGCACCCCTGTCAGCACATAGCAGCACAGAGCAGAAAGAGAGCAAGGCTGTTCGGGAGCCCGGGGGTGTTTACTGTGGCCGGGGCTGGTGCGCGCACTGAGCCTAGAGCAGCTTGTGGTCGGGGCTGGGCGCAGCGAGTGTGGGCTGCGTGGCTCCTGCATCCAGCCCTGTGTCCTGTCCTGACTTTCTCCCCTCCATCCCATGCCTTGGAGTCTAGGCGGGGCTCCAGCTCCCAGCGGGAACTTGATGGAGGCCTAAACCAATTGTCACAGCACATTTTCTTGGCACGAGGGTGGGACTGAGATCAAGATGGGTCTATTTGGTGAGAATTTGTGGACTTTCCTTAAAAGTTCAAATACAAACCATACGGAGCCAATATCCTAGGCTCTCTTTGGCTTAGACCAGTGTGGGTTGAATACTTTGCCTCTTGTAACTGCTGAAATCCTAGTGTATAGACTGGGTTGTTAAACCCCTCCAGCGAGTCGAAAGAGTGAACATGGGTGGAAACCAAAAGAAAAAGCCAAACAAATCTTAAGAGGACACCGGAAAGGTCAGCAGCCCGTCAGCGTCAGGGTCTGTGGGATGAGGCTGCGGGAAGGGTCACAAGCGACATCTGACTTATCTTCCCGCTCATTTTTAAAGTTTCATTTTTTTTTGATAAGTCCCAAGTGTTCTTATTTAACACACAACTTTAGCAATCTATTTATGGAATATAAACATTCCCAAGGCCTACTGACCTTCTGAGAAATATTTGAACCATAAAAACTAAAAATAAACTAAGTCCTTTTTGTAAAAGTTTCAACCATCTGAAAATCAAAGAGTGGCGTAGATTCCTAGAGTTCAGTTCTCTCTGAGCCTTAGTTACCAAGAGCAACAGATAGTTATTTTGCCCACAGGTTCTAACATTGCTATCTCTCTCCATGTTCTTGTTGGCGATGAGTAGGCAATCTGAGTTAACCTCCCCCAGTGCAAATATGAGATTATTTCTGTTAGTCCCATGATAAATTGCCTTTCTTTCTTTTTTTTTTTTTTTTGGTACTGGGAATCGAACTCAGACTTCGTGCTTGCCAGGCAGGCGCTGTGCCACTGAGCTATATCCCTGGCCCAATAAATTGCCTTTCCATCTCTAATCAATGCTCAGCATCTATGCCTTCATCTCCCCTATCGATTTCCATCCCTGCTGATCTAACTCATGGTTAGGGATTCTGTTTTACCTATACACAAATATGGGACCCGTGAATGAATAACTAGTTCATGAAGCAAAGGAAGTATGCTACGGATTTCCAAAAACCACTGTGGGAGGGAGGATGGCAGCTAGGAGCTGGCTGAGCAGTTTCACTGTCATATTTAAATTCCTGCAGAGTCTCAGTCTTTCTGAAGGGGGGGTTTATTCTCACAAATCCTTTCCATTCACATGTGGGAGATGTTGGGTGTTGCTTTCTAGCCATAGAGTGCGTGCGTGACACATCTGCCACCTAGTTCTTTGCGTCGAATCCCAGGTCAGCGAATGCTGGGTGAGTTCATACTGGCAGCTTTGTGTGAGGGTATCTTTAATGTATGACCACTGTTTTTGAGCCATGGCCCAAGTGACCAAGCACTTAATTTCTCTCCGAAGGATTCATGTGAATTACTTTTGCCTTTTTATGTGGTCCCCTGAGGCAGAAAGGCAAGTTCTTCCTCTGGGATGGAGATTATTTCCCCACACCCCAGCCCCGGTGAGGTCTCAGGAGTGGAAGGTTACCGTGCGGTCCCCGCTCGCTCACCCGAAATCCTGCACTGCCCTTGACCGCCGCTGGCTCCTCGCCTCTCCTGTCCTCTTCTCTCGAACTCCCGACCTCTGAGCACTGTGTGTGGAGCACAGCTCCTCCCTTAATCCCAGCTTCTTGTTCTCAGTTTCCTCTTCCTTACTGACCCTTGCTTCTGTGGGTGACACCTACCTGAGGTAGAGCTCACCAAGTGTGACAACCAAAATTGAGGAAATGCAATTGTGTAGCTGTTACAAAGAATGATCAAAAACACAGTGAAGGTTTAAATATTAAAAACTTATCACAGTAAAAGACACTTGCATCTGTGCAAAGCTGAAGAGCGAGCAGGGTGTTAGTGAGGCTGTAGGGTCAGGGACAGAGAGCTAATGGGTGGCTTAGGCTCATCTGTTTGTTTGCCTTTGCGTTCACAGGAAGATGCCAGTGTACAGTTGGCGACCAGAACACACTCTCTATGCCACCAAGCCAGAGTTCCCGGAGACTGGGCTTAAATCCAATGTAGGAAAAGTTAAATTTTTTGCATTAAAATAGTGGCTCCTGGTAATACTTATTTTGCGATTATTTCATAGAGAGGACTATCAGCAAACCTAGAAAGGTGTGCCTTCCTTTCCTTCTATACATTGATCTCTGCAGCGCACTGAGCCATGGGAAGTGTTCCAGACAGCTAGGAATCAGAAGAGCGGAGGGCCGGATGCGGGGTCCCAGCAGGGACACCCACCTGAGGCCGCCAGCCAGGGGCTCCTGTGCGGTCCCTTCAGCTGGTCCTTGGCTCCCTGGCCTGCTGCCGCCCAGAGCCTCAGCCCTGGGCTTTCCCTTCCCGGCCCTGACTCTGACCTAGCTGAGAACTAGCGTCCACACCAGCCAGCTGCTCTGTGTGGCTGACTTGTCTGCCTTTTCCCAGCTCCTGGCTCCTGCTCCTTGGCCTTCCTGATGCGGCGTAGATGCTCCTGACCGTGGGCAGCATTCAGACTTTTAGTTCCTCACAGCCTTCCCGGCAGAGCTGTCGCTCTTCTCTTTGGCACTCATTTCAGCTGACTCGAGCTTGAGGGAGGACTCTCTGCCTCCCGGGTCCCTGCTCCTTTTGTGTCGACTCAACACAGCTCAAGGAGACGCACAACCCCATCAGCAACAGCATCTCTCCGGGTAGGGGCTGTCCACGGAAGCGGTGCAGCACAAGGCCGGCCAGGCCCCTGAGGGTAGATCAAATTCTCCGAGAGCAGGAGAAAAGTCCTACAGTAAAGAGTTCCCCTCTTTGCCAGCCGCCTCTCCCGGGGAGCAGGCCTCCGTTCCACACCAGCCTCTGTTTCAGAAGTCACTGCTAAACGAGGGCTGAGGGGAGCCAGCAGCTTTCCCCCGGTGGTGCAGCAGGTCAGCTCTTGCATTTCCGCAGTGGGTCAGGGCTCTCCCCTCGCAAATGCCCTGATGGCGGGGAGTGTGCTTTCCCTGCCTTTTCTGAGTAAAGCAGTTGATCAGCAAAGAAAATACCAGGTGAGGGCGTCTGGCTGTGAATCACAGCGGCGGAGGGAGTCTGGGGAAGGGAACGTGAGGCCCTGAGGACGATTCTCTCACTTCTGACTTTTCTTCCCTGTGGTCCAGTTTGCATCCTGTGGTCAACAGCACAAGAAGACCCTTGAATGGTGGTTGGCGGTTCTATTTCCTACCTGCGTGGTCTCTTAAAACTTCGCATCCATAGAGCATCTCTCCACTGCTACAAGTGCCGTTGGCTCTGAGAGGTTAGTAAGAAATTGCTATCATGCGTGAGGAGAGGAGCACTTCACCGCAGTGCGGTTTACCAGGCCCCAAATGCGGTGCAGCACGCACTTCCGTACAGGAGCAGGGAACTCAGCACTGCTTTAATGCTTCTGGCTCAGCACATTCACACACAGGGCAGGAAGCCCCTGTTGTCACCTTTAGCACTTCAGTTTAGCAAAACACATGCAGTTTCCAAAGCTAATGTGCAGACGCAGGTATTTGGAGAAAGCCACACCTGGCACGTGGCAGCTCAGACGCAAGTAAGCGAAGGTGGCCTATTGCATGGTAGGCTACTTGTCTGGTCCGTTCATTCTCAGAACCAAAATCTGACTGCAATTTGTCAGTAAAAGTCTACTAGCTATAAATATATGCACCAATGTTCTTAGTTAAGGGATAACTTAATTCCGGGCTTTGTAACCTCAGATTCCTCCACAGGAGGAATCACTGAAGTGCTTTCCCAAGCGTGCCAGGAGGGTTGTCTTTGTGCTGACAGAACTTGCCTACTCAGGCCCAGGTTCTGCAGATGCTCCTGTTTACAGCCCATGTTTGTATGTGAAGGATCCAATTCCACCGAGGGAGTGCTTCCGGTCTCTGACCTGCAGTGGCTCAAAGTTTGGATTGTGCCGAAAATCTATCCATTGCCATCTGGAGAAGCTGTCATCTTCCAATAGTGTTTGAAAGAAAATATCCATTTCTAGTTACGTAGTGTTCAAAAGAGAGGCCTCGAGTGGCTGCAGCCGGAACTGGGAAGGCTTCTGTGGGTGGGCAGAGGTCGAGGATTCCGGGAGCCGCACTGCTCACGGAGCTCTGGCTGCAGAGATCCGGGGACCCACTGCTGAGCCGTTTCGCACTCTGGCTGGAGTGGGCCACAGATCTAGTTTGCAAAACAAGCAGAGTGAAGTCTGAAGTTCTGGCTTGTCGAGAGTCAGCCAGCAGAGAGTTTGAAGAGTTAAAAACTTAAAAGGCTTGGAGTTGAAAGAAGGAAGAGTTAGTCACTCTTGCCAAATTTCAGGATGTTCGTATTCTTTGGCCTGCTCATTAATTTTCTGAGGTGAAGCTTATCAGCAGGACTCTTGCATACCATTAACAATTCTGCAGCCCTGTGCAACTCCTACCCGCTTCTCCCCGCTTCTCCCCAGCCCCCAGCTCAAACCCGAATCCAGCTGCCTATCTGGGTCGTGCCGAGACATCCGCTTCCCAGACCGGGAGCTGCAGAAGGCAGCTCCACGCACTGTCAATCCCGCTCTGCAGAGTGTGCTGTACCGAAAACAACGAGAAATGCTGGATAAAGGAGGGAAAGGGTGAGTTTGCTTCAAGGCTCCTCCGCATCTGCAGTAGTCAACGCACACCCTTCCCCGCAGAAAGGGGCGTAGCACGCTATTTCCCAAATGCCTGCAGTCTTGTGGGTTATTTCATGGCGTGTGTGTAGGCTAAGTTCGAAGGTTTTCAGTGAAGGCAAAAGACGCTTTGGGAAATGTTGTCCACAGAACTTCTTCCAAACTGTATCGAGAAAGGTACCCTCACAGGCTCCAACCCAGCTGCCGTGAGGAGTAGGTAAGGAGTAGGAGACCGGTCCCTTTTTCTCCCTCCACGTTTCAGTCAAAGGCTGCGCCCAGCCCGAGTCCTCTGAGTCGGTTCGGACTCCAGCCCTCCACCTTCGGCTGCTAAGCCCAGCAGGGAAGGTGCTGACCCCACGGCCCCACACGGCCTCTCGGGAGCACCGGAGCAGTGAGGGAGGAACGCAACAGACGGGCAATGACTGCACCTCTTGCCGTCACCCACTCTTAAATTACTCGGTCCTCGGATCCATGGCTATGGTCTTCCATCTCTGCCTTTTTGCCCTTTGATCTCTTTTCCCCAAACGGCCCTTTCTCCCGTCTCTGCTTGTCAGCATCTAACCGTGTGCAGATCTCCTACCTTTTTCGCGGCAATGTTCTTTTCCTAGGGAAGAGACTCAAGTCCATGCCAACTCTTCATTTCCCTACTCATTTTGCACCTTACTGTGGGCGCCTTGCCCTGGGGTGTGCAGACCCCAGCTCCCTGGCGGGGGGATTATTGCCTTTGATGGTTAAGGAGGGCACCACGGACCCCCAGGGGCTCCCAGTCTTTTCTGGTTTTACTCTTACTTCTCTTAAAGCTGGAGAGCGACATTCCCCAGGCTGGGAGCCCTGGCACAGATATGCGGTGGACAAGTGACAGCTTTGCTTGATGATCTTGGCTCTCTTAGTCCCTGACTATTAAAGGGGTCTTGGAAAAGTAAAGCGGAGATCGTCAGTGTAAACTCTTCCTCAGCTATGTGTTCTCCTTTACATCTGGAAAGCGAATCATCTCGCCCAACAAGGGAGGGTGGTGACAATTTACATTCCTTTAAATGTAAAAGGAAGCTTTTTCAAGATACTTTAGTAAAACATGGATAAAGCTTTCATGTAGTATTTTTTTTTCAGAATTAGTAGTTGAAACCTGTATTATAAAATTATGCTATGAAATATTCATTCCAGTTGCAATCAATGCTTATTTCAGCTTATAAAATTTAAAAACTTTTTAAGTCATTAACAAAAAAATAGTTATACATTAGTGGCCAAATCTATATACAGAAAAGTCCAGTCATGATCCATATCACTAGGAGAGGTATTCCGAGTATATTTTTTGTATTATTATAATTAATATTTATTTCATTGTGTTAATCATCACAGTGATAATGTGGTCTAAGAATTTAAAACATCTGTAGGTACAAAAAATAACACAAACTGTTAAATTAAAGAAATACATTATTGCAGGTATGATGGGGTGATCCAAGAGTTTAGTTATACAAATTTTTACCTAAAAATATATTGGGAGAGTTTTTTTTTGTGGAGAAGCAGAAGATAAACATGAATTCAAATAGAACAAAGAAAGATGCTAAACTTGCAGGTGTTAAGAAATTTCTTTTGGAAGGTAGACTTTTAGAGGTGGGTAAGGGGCTTGGGAGGAGGGAGGATAGGGAGACAGGGTAAAAGGGTTGAAAATAATCAAAGTATAATCAATGCACATACCAGAAAACCAAAACAAGCCACTCATCTGTATTACCGATATGTGCCGAATAAAAAAAACTCTCATTTTTTAGAGTGAGTGATGGCAGGTACCAAAGAGTTATGATTTTACATTTGATTATATAATGTAACAATTTATAAGTTATTATTTACAATATACCAGAAATTCCAGCATATATAATTTTAGATGTTAATTTAAAAATATATGAGGTGGGATAGTTTTTGAAAATCTTGGTTATCATATAGAATATTCTTTTTTATAATAGGATTCCGGTTAGAACTTACAGAAAGTTCACCGTGTATCGTTCAAGACACAGTCCTTGGACTAAGTCACGAGTAATTGCTTTTATAGGGAGCTTCCTTCCTCCAATCACACCGCCTGCCATCGCGGTGAAGGAGGCGGCAGAGGTTCCGGCTCTCTGCCTCTGAGTCCCCGCTCCTGTGGTCTGCGGGCTGCCTGCACCCTCAGAGCTGAGGGATGGGGTGCAGGGAGAAGAGTGGCTTCCAGCTTGGAGTCTGGAGCCAAAAGAGTCCACTTTTCAGTGGTCTGGTGACACCATTAAACCTGTCCGGGCAGAGCCCGCTCCCAGGCTTTGCCGGCAGGACTGACACTTTGCAGGGTGCCTGCAGAGCCGAGAGCAAGCCTGACTTAGTGATGAGTGGGCAAGGAGACTGTCGGCTGTTTGTCTCACAGCTGCTGTTTCTCCCCCAGACCCCGACGCTGACAACCATGATTTATGGCTCGCGGTAATGGATCATTCATTGCCTCAGTGTGGAGGGCTGGGACTTCTAATTCCAACCTCAGTGCGGTGTGGTCATGAGTGTTAGCTCATCTTGGGCTCTGCCTGTGCTTTGCGTCAGGAGCCGGTTAAAATTTCCCCATTGGGAATGTTGTGGCCACGGGTCTCAGTCTGTTTTGTGTTGCTGTAACAGAGTACCGGGTAATTTATAAAGAATGGAGATTTTTCTTACAGTTCTGGAGCCTGGAAAGCTCAGGGCTGAAGTTCCCACATCTGGCGAGTCCCTTCTTTCTCTGTCCCTCGTGATGCCAGATGGAAGGGCGAGAGAGTGTCTGCTCCTGGAAAACCAACTCCTGACACTGTTTCCCCCCTTTTAAAATGTCCATGGTGACTTCTGTGGTCTTGCTTATGCCTGGATGAACAGGGCGTCCACAAGGCCATGGTGGTCTGGACCCTGTCCATCTGCTCAGTGTCAACCTGGCCACTCTTGGTCACTGTTTCACGAGCTGCCCACACTGTCTCCCCCAACCCAGTTCCCCTCAGGTGTTAGGGTTCCTCCCCACAGAGGGCCTCGGCACATGGGGGTCCTCTTTCTACAACAGCAGAAGATCGTCCCCCTCCTCTGCCAGCTGACTCACTCCATTTTAAAATCTCCTGCAAATGCCACTCTCCTAGGAGGACTGCGCTGCCCTCCTCACTAGGCTGGACACCTGTGACATCTACTTATAGGACCGCAGTCTTTGGTCTAGAACATTTACTAACTTTTAACCCTGAGAGCCACCCTGGCATCGCCTTTGTTTACGTGCTGACTATACAGGTGGGTGTCATTTCAACCAGTTGATTCTTGTTTACACAAGATACACTCGTACATCTGTTTATTTGTTTTATATCTACAATTTTTGCATACTTTTAAATGTAGAACATTGTATTCACCTTCGATGTTTTGTTTTTAGTGAAATCTAATAAATTCCGGTTATTTTCTTTTACTAATTTGTATTTATTTTATTTGTGAAAAAACCTACAATTTTGTGCTATAATCTATAAAAACCCTTATCATAAATACATTAGATGGGGCTGGTAAGATAGCTCAGCTCAGCAGCATAAGTGCCTGCCTGGCAAGCGCGAGGTCCTGAGGTCGACTCCTGGTACCCACATTTAAAAAAAAAAATTAGATATAATTTTTGTACTTCTCCAGAACTCAGTGATTTTCTTTACAATACAAAATGGACACATCTGGGACACCCAAGGCTGAATAGGAAGGAAGTGCCAAAAGATCTGCAAAAGAGAAAACTGAAAAAGGGAGAAATGTTAGCATATCAGCGAGGAAAAGTCTGGGTTATGAAACAGAAAGACAAAAAAGACATCTCATTGTCAACTATTCATAATACAGAAATGATAGAACTTGAAAGAAGAAATGAAATTAAAAATTCCGATAGTGGTCAATGATTATAATAATTCTATGAGTTGACCAATATCTAACAAGTTATCTTATAATCAGAAAGTGAGGAAAAAAATTATTATACAATATTTATGCACCTTCTGGACCAAACAATATGGAACTCATTTGTTATTTATTCAAAACAAGGGGCTCAAAAAGTCATTTACAATTTAGATTAGATCAAATAACTGAAAAATACAAGATAGCAAAACGCTAACCAGGACTCCATCATCAATGTCTTCACTGTTACATTTAGTGGGTAGACACTTTATTGAAATTATACAACCACAGGCAAAAGGAAAGGCCAACGTGACAATATAAAGTATGTTGTTCAAAGAAAGACAATTATGCAAAAATAATTCAGAAAGAGACGAGATCCTACTGTCCAGATTGTGACGCTGCATTGTGGACTGAATATTTTACGATGTCCCACACACAAATTACTGAATAAGTGTGATAAAATTGTCATTTTTATATTTCCTGTTATATTATCTTATAAAAATTAACAAAAAATGCAAGTTTTGGTCATCCTGTACTTAAATAATTGGACTGGTAAGTGATTAAACAAAGTATTCATTATGCAGCTATTTGATTTCCCCTCATTGCATTGAACATTTCATAAGATTCAAGATCACATTTCAGTCACAATTTGATTCCTAGTATCTAATACAGTGCCTGATACACACTAGGAGCTCAGTAAATGCTTGTTGAGTGAATAAAAAAAGAATGAATCTCTCTCTCTCTCTCTCTCTCTCTCTCTCTCAGCAGTTCTTAACCTTTACTGCACACTGCAGTTGCCTAGGGAGTTTTACAGAGCGCTGATGGCTGGTCCCATTCCGAAAGAATTTTAACCTAATTGGTCTGGAGTGTGGACTAAGTGTCAGGCTTTTTGAGTGCTCTCTAGATAATTCTGATGAACAGCAAGGTTGTTGTAGATGAAGGGTCAGGAGAATCTGTGTGTGTGTGCACGCATATGAAGTGCGTATGCAAGGACGTTTGTGCATGGACATAGTCACATCTTGTGAAGGGTTTGAAGGATGCTCAGTAGGTCTTTTTTGCAGCTGAGTTTAGACAGAGCAGAGCTTCCACCTCTTTTTTTTTTTTTTTTTTTTTTTTGTGGGTACCGGGGTCGAACTCAGGCCGCTGAGCGATATCACCGGCCCTTTTTTCATATGTGGGTACTGGGAGTCGAACTCAGGACCTCACGCTTGCCAGGCAGGCGCTTATGCTGCTGAGCTATCTCACCGGCCCCCTCTTCCACCTCTTTTACTCAAATCAGTTTATTTGGGAGTGTAGAAGCTGACTTCCTGCTCGCTTAGACTAAGTCATTTTTGAGGTCCCTGACCACTTTGAGAGCTTAGCTTTTCAAGTTTTTATGCTTTATGTTGCTGTCAAGTAAAGGCAAGGGCTAAGATAGCTTTATTTTGGGGCGGAAGAACAACTCTCAACTCTGGAGTCAGTTACGATTTGCAGCTAACTCATCCTGACATTCTGCAAGCCTGGTAGAGACCTCAGGGCATTAACATTCCCACCCTATAGATTCCGGTGTGCGCCTCCCTGTCAGGATGCCTTCTTCATGGGGTGTGCAGTGGCCGCCCTCCAGCCACAGCTCCCCAAACACTTTCGGTGAATGTGTTGCTGACGTGGGTCGTGACTTGCTAAGCTGCAGTTGGAGGCAGATCTGCTGTACGCGCAGTGATCCTTTCAGGGCAAAGCAGACATCAGTCGGGGAAATCGTTTTTATGGGGTGGAGGCAAATCTCTCCAGCACCCAGCTGGTTAATGTCAGCAGACTTCTCGTGGATTCAATTGCTCAGAGGTCAGACTTCCATTCCTTTTCTAATGCTGAGCCCATGTGTGCCGTGGGCCAACCGGGACCCCGAAGCACACCCTGCCTGACTCTCTCCGATGCTCTCACCAAGGACAGGGTCAAGCAGAGGTTCCCGATGACTTCTCTTTCTTGTCCTCATCTTCCTCCTTCTTCTTATGGTACTGGGGATTGAACTCAGGCCTTTGCAATGAGCAACATCCCCTCTCATTTTTAAAAACCGTTATATTTTCAGACAGAGTCTTACTAAGTCTCTAAGTTGTTCAGGCTGGGCTTAACCTGCAGTCCTCCTGCTTCAGCCTCCCAGAGTGCTGGGATGACAGTTGTGCACCACCACACCTGGTTTTCAATGACTTTTTAAAGCCCCTAGCAAAGTATCACTGCTCGCTGTGTCATCTGCTAAAGCACACCAACACGAAGATTTCTGGGACAGTTTCTTTACACTCATTTCTATCAGCAAACCAGGAGCATATGTTGATCACTCCTGTCATCTCAGCATTTGGGAGGCTGAGGCAGGAGGATCACAGTGAGTTGAAGCCCAGCCTAGGCTATATAGTGAGTTCAAGGCCAGCCTGGACTACATAGAGTGACCCTGTCTCAAAAAAATAAAAACAAAAACAAAAACAAAAAATTTAAAAAGACACTGCCTCCTCACTCGAGATTTGACTACTATCTTCTTTGAGCGCCTCGCTGGCTTGCCGTAGTGCATGTACACGGGTGCATGCGTGGACAGGTGACACCATCCCATTTGGAAGCAGGTCCAGTGATTGCAGGCCACCGGGCTGCAGGCCGGAGCTGGGTGACTCCAGTGTCCCTCCAGCCCCAGGCCCCAGAGCCAGCCCTGCACCCTGCGGAAGGGCGGGAAGAGCTCCTGTTTGCTCTGAGGTGTTTTATTCCTCTCCAGTCTCTGTTAAAATTCACTCCCACTGGGGAAACTCCTCCTGTGACCTCTGAGTGAGGCCGTCCCCTCCTCGTGTCAGGCTGTCACCCTCCTCCAAGGCCCGGGGCAATGCTGCCCCCACGGTAATCCACCCACACAACCTTTCTTAATGCAGTGTGGTTTTAAATGGGGTCCTTTAAGCACAAGCTACCTTGTAGCAGTTGGAAGTCTTTCCTGTTTCCTCTATCGATTGAAGGGTTGTAACTCATAGCCTTTGGAGTTCAGCTTCTTACCTGTCTTTGTTTCTGAAATACTCACTTTTAACCCGATCGTTTCTCCTCGATCTGCTGCTCTGGGTCGGCTTCCGTGGAAGGCCCCTGTCCTGTCCCACAGAGAAGGCCGACCCGGGCATTTGACTTGGTCCCTTGGCTGTTTTCCCTCCTTGTCTGGTTTCCTCCAGCTGAGTGGACGCCTGGTGGAGGCTCATTTCTAGGTCCCAGGAGTAGGGGTCAGAGGAACCCAGTGCACACCTGGAAATTAGCCCAGGCACAGAGCCAGGCCAGGAAACAGGTGCGGGCGGGAGTGGAGGGTGGGAGTCAGCTCACTGCAGCCCGGGTTTGAAGCCAGAGGCCAACAGCCAGGTCGGGACCAGGATTGGGACGACGTTGGGAAAGAGTCCAAAAGAAGAGGTTTCTGATCATCCTCAGCAAGAAGGGCTGTGTTCTCTCCCCCTGTGAATTCAGGAGGAGATTCTCGCCAGGGAAGAATGCCAGCAGAATCTCTGGAGGAAGAGTCCTGCTGGGCCCCCGGAGCCCACAAGATGGTGCACTGTGTTGGGTATGAGACTCTTGGAGTCATGAGCCGAGGTCACCTCAGCTGTCCCCTCTGAAGGCTGCACCCTGGTGCCTCTCCATTCCGTTTACAATCTGCCTCTCATTCCTGAGGCTCTGCTGCGCTCCTACACGTGGTCAGGAGGATAAATTCATCACACGCCTGCACCACACTGGGCCCTGCTATGCACAGAGAAGACAAAGCCAACACAACAGACACTCGCTTCCTGTTCAGCTGGGGATGGCGACATGACTGATGGGGAGATACCAAAAGCCACAGGCAGAGTCTGGGTTCTCTCATCGCCCCTCTCGCCAGCTCTGTGGGGTTCGGGCACAAGGGCGGCTCAGGTACCGATAGCAGCTAATGTGAATGGGGTTGGGCTGGACGGTGCAGATGCCCTTTGGCCACTCTTGTGTGGGTTTTGTGTCCCCTGGGCTTCACTCACTGTGCTCAAGGCTGTGACTGATGCCTGCCTGCCTGCCATTTGTAAGCCTGCAGCAAGACAATGGGGTTTCTCAGAGCCACCAAGTTTCCAAGGAGCCACCCGGCTCTGGTCCGCTGCACACGGGGGTCTGCACCTGTGTGAAGCAGGGCGCGGAGGTGCGCGGCAGCAGCGGGTGGTGGAAGTGAGGGTTGGCCTCTGTCAGGCAGGCAGCGAGGAGTTCTTTCAGGTGACGTTTAGATGGAAGATGGAGTGGAGAAGCAAAGCGTAGGAGGAGAATCCCGGTGGGGTCACTGTGCTGGGCCAGCTGCTGACCCATTGCTGGAGGGACACTTGAGCTCAGTGCCACAGTTCCTCAAATGCTGTCTGGTGACACCAAGATGGCCCTGCTGTTTACCAAGTCATTGGTCTTCTCTGTTTAGTGAGTTCAGCTAAGTTACAAAGAAGGACAGAATAACCAGAACCTGACCTCTGGTGACTCAGCCCTTCCTTGTCCTCAACTGGAGAGAAAAGGGTGGGGTCTTTCTTGTCCAACCCCAAGGGTCAGAATTTATTTATGCTGGGCCCACTGTTTTTTTGGGGGTTTTTGCTAATTATGCCAGTGTACATTATATATTGTGTAATGTATGTATATTATACTTATTATATTTAAAAACTAGAATATCGTTCTAAATCTTATTTGTTTAAAATTTCTATCCCAGGGCTGGTGATATAGCTCAGCGGCATAAGTGCCTGCCTGGCAAGTGCGAGGTCCTGAGTTCGACTCCCGGTATCCGCATATATAAAAAAAGATATTTCTGTCCCATATCCCATTCCTTCTTTCTAAAAGGATTTACGATGGTGTCTTAGTCAGTTTGGGCTGTTATAACGGATCATCCTAGGCCAGGCGGCTAAACAACAGGCATTTCTTTTTCACTTTGTGGAGGCTGAGGTCCAGGGTCAAGGTGTGGCAGGGCTGCGTCGTGTGACATTCTGTTCTGTCTTCCCTTGGTGGAGAGAGAGCTGGCTGGCTCTCTGGCTTTTCCCAGGAAGGCCCTGATCCTATTGAAGAGCACACCACCCTCACGCCCCAGCTACCCGCCGAGGGACTCTCCTGCACACACCGTCACACTGGGGATTGGGCCCCCATGTGGGAATGTGGGGACCACGCACTTCCAGTCCTTGACGGACACTGTAAGTCTGAAGAGTGGGGTCACAGCTGTCGCTTTGGCAAGAGCAGCTCTGCACGGTTTGAAGAGTTGGAGGCAGAGCACCGCGGGAAATCAGCTGGAGGTGGTGGTGGGGACTTGTTGTGACAGGATCAGCCCTCTCCAGTATCATCAACCAACGTTTAGCAACAACGCTGTCTGCTGGACTATGCAACCCGGGAGGTGTTGCTGGCTGGGAGTCTTGTGTGGGAACTTACGTATTGTCTTAGAGACCAGATCAGGTTGGGATCAATTCAGCCTGCTTTGGAAATGTTGGTCTGTGGGACAAATGTCTGCAAAGCAAGCAATGGAGTCATAGAACCATGTACTCTAGAGTCATTTAACTCAAACCCTTCTCTGAAGTCATTTCCTCTGTGTTTCCTTTCTGAGCAGAGCCGGGAGGAAAGCTGAACCTCTCTCAGTTTTGTCACAAAACAACCCATGTCCTTACTGGGTGACTTTAGTCTAGGGTTCTCAGGTGAGTTTTACAGAGTGCCGACTTCAGCAGACATTAGCAAATGAGTCGTGAAAAATAAATTAGTAAATAAAATCGAGTTTGACTGTGTGGCCAGTCAAGTTGGAGACGCGTGCTTCTTGGAACCCATGACAGAGTTTTAAGAGTCCAGCAGGGAAGAAACCCATTTTCTTTGTTTAACCTAGGGATTGCTAACTGTGTGTGTGGTGCATCAATTGACATCTGCCAGAGCACGTTCTGTGGCAGAGAAGCTGGAGGCTGCCATGCTGTTGCTTCATTGCTTATTCAGCAATGGATCCTGCCTTTCCCTGGGATTGCCACCCAGCTGTCTTGCATTGTCCCTTCTGGAGCTTCAGAACCAACCAGGGCCACTTAATTCCCAGTTGTCAGCTCAACCCCCTCTGTGTTTTAACACTAGACCCTGCATGGACAGACCCCTGAAACCCCAGCTCCATGACTGCAGAGCAGTGTTCCTTGGCCAGTAAAGGAGTTTTGCCTTCACTAGGTACCCTTAGGGACCTGCCTGGTGTCTGCTGAAGAGCATGCTGGGGCCTCCACTCATGGGCCTCCTTCCTGGAGCCACCTGCCTCCTGGGTAGACATCGCTGGGCATTGTTAGGCCTGTCTAATGTTGGCCAATATCTATAGCAATCTCTGCCTGTTTCCTTGAAGGAATCTTGCCATCTGCAAGCTTGTATCATGAATGGCAAGGACACAGCACGTGTGCCACCCCTCTCTACTCCTGCACTCAGGGCAGACATTGGTAATTCATCTCAGCACTCTTTCCAGCACCCAGGGCAGACATTGATAATCAATCTCAGCACTGTTTCCAACTCTGCCTAGACACTCTCAGAAACTTATTTAACACCCACTCCAAGTAGTCTTGCCCTATTAACTAGAATAATCAGGCAAATTGAAACCTGGAATATACCATTTGCCTCTGAAGAGTAAGTAAATCCTTGCCTTATTAGTACTGCTTTAAAATTAACTTGCTAAAAATTTGGCAGTCTCCTAACTTCTAGGTTAATGTGGCTTTACGCATCCTCATACTGCTCTTTCAGGCCTATGTCTGCCTCTCTTGTAGGTACAAGGCCAAAACCCAGGCTTTGGAGTCAGACTTTCCAGGTTTAAATCCACATTTGGGAAACCTATCAATTATACGAACTTGGCCATTCACTTAACCTTGTGAACCTTGATTTTCTCATCATAACAGCACCTAATAAATATAGTTGTCCTGAGGACTGAATGTGGAAACATTTGTAAAGAGTTTTAGCGTGATGCTTAGTATACACTAAGGACTCAACAGACATCAACTACAAAAGTGCACATATGCTGCTTATCCCAGCCCCACTGAAATCTTCACTGGAGTTGTTCGGGATTACATTATTAACATTGTATTTAAATTAAGCATGATCCCCTTTCGAACTTCTGGTCATGGTGTTTTACTTCTCTGGCCTCTGAGAGGCTCTAACTTCTGCTGTCCATGCCAGACTGCTGCTGGTCCCTTCCTTGGTTCAGGAACTCTAAGATGACCGGGTCCCAAGGTGTCATCTGCCACATCAGCAGCCGGCTGTCCACGTTGGAGTCAGAATAGTAATTCTTCCCAACTCCCTCTGCCTGCTCAGCGAAGCCGCACAGAGAAAGGACAGTTCCCTGAGGCCAATCTGTGTGGCGGACCCATATCCAAACCACATGTGGGGAGTAGCCAAGCTCCCCTGGAGCCCACACAGCCAACAGGAGCAGGACTTGAGGCGCTTTCTGTGGACCAGGGAGCCAGGCCTTCCACATGGACTTGGTTTGGAGGGAGTGAGTGCAGAGGGCTGGGGCTGCTCTCTGCAAGGCTGCCAGGCTCCCTCTGTCCCCGGTGTGTGCAGAGCCTGGGGCGCCACCCATCACGGGGTCACAGAGAGTGCGTACACGGAGTGCGTATGAGAGGGGTCTCATTCCCAGGCCGGGGGAAGGTGCAAGAGTTAGCACGTGGGAAGGAGGCCAGGCGGCTGCAGTGCAGGGAGCTCATGCTGCCACTGCATCTGCCAGGCCACTGCCCCTTTGTCTGCCACCAGGCTCTCCTCTCCAGTTCTAAGAAAGGGCCACGAGGACAAAAATACAGGCTGATTAAGCAGAATCCTGGTCACTCCAGTGCTGCGAGAGGGCGTGGGAGGGTGACCCAGGCTGACACGACACGCGCTGAGCTGTAGAGAGGACAGGATCCCAGGCAGCAGAGGCAGGGCCCAGGGTGGATGCTGGTTCTTAGAATCGAGGCCGATTTATAGGTTGCCAGGCTGGTAAGGGCGAGTGTGATCGGTCCTGACTCATGGTGGGCTGAGGTCTGGGTCCCCAGGCCAGGATAAGCTGCAAAGACAGAGACAAGCCTGGGCCAGGGAGGACCCCAAGTCCCTGGCTACGGGGATGAGAGGGAAACCCAGACAGGTGTCTGATCTAGCACTCTGGCCTTTCCCAATTCACTTGCCTGGGTCCCACTGATGTCAGCTTGACCGGCTTTTAGAGGGTGGATGAGGGACATCTTTGATATTGGCTGGGACACCACCACTCCAGGACTCTCCTCTCTCCAATTTGCAGGCTGTGATCAGGAGGCAGAGCAAGGACAGCTGTGGAGGACCACCTGGATGACTCTCCTTGAAAGAAGAGCAATTATCTCCATCTTGGCTGAACCTGGCCCTATTTCCACGTACTGATATGTACAGAGCTGGCTAGGGCTTTTCCTTATCCCTTCAATTGGCTTTAAGCAATGTGAATCGGTCCAGCCGAGGTCCTGATATGTAGTCTTTGAAGCAAGGCGACAGGCCTGTGTTTCCCTGCCCTTTGCTCCCAATACATGGTTGAGCCTGGCGGGATGGAGAGCCGTGCTCCACGCTGTCAGCTGGGATCGAGCCTCGAGAAAGAGGCTATGACTTCCCAGGGCATAAAAGATTACACATCAGAGCTGAAGCACTGACCCCAAAACATTAGATACTATCTTGAATTGTGATATGCAGATTACTCCTTCTGCATATCCTTCCCTCTGCATATTGCAAGGGTGATTTCAGGCCACCTACCTAGCCTAGTTCATGGTACTCACATACTTCCCGCCACTCTCAGAATCACTCATCCCCAAGCCACTCCCCTCCTTGAGAATTAATAAAACCCGGGTTCGGCCCTGGGTCAAGGCCTTTGTTCCGGTAGCCACCATCTTGGCTGGACCCCTTGGCTCCCCACAACTATAAATATGCCTTAGTGTCTTTATTCTCGCTGTGGGTTGCACTGGAAGTGGTAGATTGGAATTAACTCTCTAGAATTCCAATAACTTTTCCATGGGATTACAAATATAAACTTCCCGGACCACGTTGAGGACCGGGAGGGCTCTCTATAGACAGCGAGTTGAGCAATGGAGGCGAATTAACCAAGTGAGACAGGTACATGCCTGAAGTGACAGACAGGTACGCTGAGAACCCAGCACTGGAAAAACCAAACCATCATACAGATGGGTCAGGTGGAATGGGGCAAGTCCAGGAGCAGAGCAAGGCTCGGCAGCCTGAGTTACATCTCCAGGTCACAGTGGCCCAAAGACTCAGGGTTACACAGAGAAAGAGGTCTGGGGTGGAGGCCCAGAGAAGCAGCACACCTGTCCTGGCCCAGGGAAGGCTCCACTTGCTCTTCTTTCTTGTCCCTCTGGGCGTGAGTGGCCCTGGGTCCCTGAGTGAGCACTTAGCAGAGGGTGGTGGGTGCATCCCACCTCTGCAAGGACAAAGTAGGGGTCCCAGCATGACCAGGAGTGGCTCACACTTGGTGGGACTGTGGTTAGGCTACGTGCAGTTGTCCCTGTGGTCATGGCACATTGTGTTTGCCCAGGAACTAATAGGTGACAATGAGTCAGTCAGCTGGGTCCCCTGGGGCATTGCTTATATTTGTAAGAGGTTGGCAGAAAGGTCTTATGGCTTTGGGATTTGACAAGGAGGGTCACAGAGTGGGGAGAGCTCTGAATGTCTGTCAAAAGTTTTGAACTCTCCCATCTGTGCTAATGCCAAGCATCGGTTATTAAGGTGCTTTGAGATCCCCAGACAACAGACTCTCAAGTCAAAAGTCACAGGAACGACAATGAACGCTGCTTTTTGGAAAGGCTGTAGCTTTCCAAGAAGCCGCTGACCAAGTATTCCTCTCCACCCTGAGCCCTGCATATTAACCAAAGTATTCTGGGGGAAATTTGCAGGAGGTATTGAAAACATCAAACCAACATAAACTTCCACAACTTACAAGTTCTAGAACTTTCTCTTCCTGTACTTTAGCGGTCCTAGCCAATGGTACTGGTTAGCTTTTTATCCCCATGGACCAGCAATAAGATGGATCAGGAAGTTTCTGAGGGAGATTTGGAAGCTGGTCTTCTCTCTCTCTTCTCTCCCTCAAGTTGGAAACCAGCAAAGTCTTCCCAGAGGACAATTGATACCATCTTCAGCACTTTTGGGCAGCCTTGATACCTGACATCTCTGTGATGAGGTCAAGTCTTTCCCCAGCCCATTTGCCCTCTTTCAGCTCTTGGGCAAGGTCATTTGGTAGTGAGTCTCCAGGAAGAGTGAACCTGTAAAAAGGTGCAACCAACAGCAGACCCACAGCTCTCCAACACTTCGTCTCTGCTCTGGGCAGATGGAACTCAGCCCAACCTTCCTCCTGGCCAAGCTACCAGTGCCTCACTGGCTCCATTGCAGGACCCCCGGATCTAGTGAACACAGTGCTGGGCATGGGGCTTATGACATGGGAGCGAAGGTAGTGACTCTCTTGCTACCTGCGTTCAACTTAACAATCAGTTCACAACAGTTCATCTCTGGGTTCTGGGAAATGACCAAGATGGGTCATTGTCCTCATGGCCTCTGTTGATTCCTCCTGTGGCTCTGGCTGCAAATGTGCTTGCATTGGTCACTTTTCCATTGCTCAAACAAAATGCCCAGCATATACCACTTCACGGAGGAGAGGTTAATTTTGGCTCACAGTTTCAGAGGTTGCGGTCCATGGTTGGCTGGCTCCAAGGCAGAAACAGGATGGTGGAAGGGTGTGGTAGAGGAAAGCTGCTCGAGCTATGGCAGCCAGGAAGCAAGGAGAGAAGAAAGGACCAGGAAAAGAATCACACCCCCAGGGACCCACTCCCACCAGCAAGCCATCTGTGACCTCGACAGTGGATTAATCCACTGAGGAACACAACACCCCCATGATCCAATCATATTCTGAACGCCCTGCTTCTGATCACAGGAGACTTTGGGGGACATTTTTGATTCAAGCCACAACAGTGTTTCTGCTGGTGTGATGCCTGGGCTGCCTGGTGTGTGCACTGTGGCCTCCTCTGCAGGCTCTCCCGGAGTCAGAAGCCCACTGGGTAACTTCTTTCGTGTCCTCACGAATGTGGTGTGGACACTAAAACTATTGCACCATACATGCGATTTATTATATCAGTATTCATCCAGGGACTCAGTTTTTGTTGTGTTTTGTTTGCTTGTTTTGCGTTACTGCAAATTGAACCCAGGGCCTCTGCAATGAACTACACCTCCAAGCCTTTTTAAAATTTTTATTTTGAGACAGGTCTTACAAAGTTGCCAAGTTGCCCCAAATGGGCTCAAACTCACCATCCTCCTGCCTCAGCCTCCTGAGACTCAGTCTTTGTGTGTCCCTCCCAGTGGGGAGCTCTCTCCATCTTAGCTACCAGGTCACCTCCCCTTGAGTGTGCAGGAAGAGGAAAGGTTTAGATCCCCTCATGTTACCATCTTTCTATGTCCAGGGTGTGACTTGAAATATTGTGCAGAAGCCATGGGTAGAAGCTCCTAATCTTCCTCAAATCCCAGTTAAACGTGGAAGGGCCCTGGCAACCCTGTATGGGTTGATGGCAAAGTCTCAGCAGGGAATCTCCTCATATCCAGATTAGCCAGTTCCTTACTGGCTAATCTGCCCCTGCATCCTTGATCTCAGGGGAACACCCCTGGAGATGCCTCCATTTTTGCTTCCTCTGTGTGGGTGGCATTTTCCTGATGCTCAAAGGCAACTCTAGATCAGAGCATGTCTACGAACTGTAGCGCTGGTTCTACTAGAAAAGTACCAGAAATGCCTGAGTGCCTATCTGCAGCAAAATGCTTAAATGTGAAACAATCTAGAAAATAAAATAATATTCAGCTACTTGAAAGAATGAGGTAAATCTGTAGACACTGATGTGGAAAAATACTGCTGCTATATTGTTAAAAGGAAGCAGAATTTCATAACATTTTATACTACTGTCCCATTTTGAGAAAGTTCTGGATAAATGTGCAATGAACTATAGAATGCAGGGACCATTTCTGCTGGAGGGAGAGGGTTGCAGGGACACGTGTACCCAGCTTGGGGTATTGCTGCACTGATTGAATTTATGACCGTGTACTACCTTTGTGATCAAAAACCCAAATACATCCAGAGTTGTATTAAATCATGGCAGGCACTCATTTTATTACACAAGTGAACAAATGAGTTCCAGCTCACATGTAGAAGTATGTCTTCTGTGTGCAGAGAAGATGTCTTGGACAAATTACTGAAAAGTAGATCTGCTGAGTTACTGTACCAACTAGAATTTTGGGCTAAAAAAGCAAAAATCTTTCCTAAGAAGAATAAAAGTTTGATTGGTAAGATGCTGTGGGAAGAGTTGAGCAGGCTGCCATGGGGGAGGACAGGAAGGAGCCTGGCTGCTGGGACCTAGGACAGGAAGGCACAGACCCGTGTGATGGGCCCATGGTGGTGGAGACCCCATTCGGGCTCACTCAGCTGCCACTGCCTCGCAGCTCTGTGCCCTGGTCAGGGTCCAGAGGCAGGACAGGGGGTCTGCTGGGCCAGGAGGGCTTGCTTCTGCCCCCGAAGGACACCTGGGTGAGGAGGACAGGCTGAGTGGCCACACTGACAGTTCCTCTGGGGAAAGAGGTGCCATCTGCAGAAGATGGGACACTGAACAGGTGAAAATGTCCTCCACAGTGATTTTCCTGAGCAATGGGTGATTCCATGGACTCAGTCACATCTCTTATCTGTTGTGACCCACAGCACATATTCCAAAGGGAAGAGTGAATAGGGAGAGGCCATATTGCCCATGACAGAATGATATTGCACAGCTGCAGCCAGTTAGCTGCGTCGGTGTTGTTAGAGTGTGCGTGATCCTATGTAGTCAATCAGCCACAGGTCCCCACCCCATGCAGTGCCCATGGGGTCAGGAGCAGCTGCCTCCTGGAGCTTCCTTCTACCCAAGAATGTTGGGCGGTGCTCAGGAGCGCCCAGGAAATCAGGCACCAAAAGAGTGGGTTACACCACACAACTTGCAAATTCTCAACCAGCCTGGTGGTCACGTGCTGGATTCCTCGTGAAGCTGCTAGGCTCATGAATCTGAGGAAAGCCAGGCCTCATTCAGCATCGTTGGCCTGGGATCGGTTTGGAGGTGGATGCAGAGTTCATGCTCACTCTGCTTTGCCGGATTCCGTCACCTGCACCTTGGTTGGTTAAGGCTGCTTAAGTTCTGATGCACGTGGAGTGGATTTCAGTAATGGCTTCGTGAGATTAAATATTGATGATGTCAGCACTGCTTTTGATGTGTTCATGCTCAAAGATGAATGAGTTGAAGTTCTCCAGAGAAGTGCAGGGGACAGAGGAAGAGAGAGAGGGAGAGAGAGAGAGGGCTTGCCCCCCACACCCCATGTGATTACGGAGTGGGCAGTGTGGAGTGGGCTGCCAGCCTGGAGACTGGGGGACCCCACGATCCAGATGATTTTGTGTTCATCAGGCCTTTGACTGATTGGGGGAGGCCCACATACACTACAGAGGGCGATCTGCTTCACAACAACCCACCCCATACATTTCTACTGTAAATTTGTACTTTAGCATAATAGTAGCCAGCTGTGTGTCTCAGTGCTGCACCTGGGGGATACAGGAAGCAATCTTTGTGTTTACCCACTGGGTGTTATTATAGACAGCTGAGTTAGGTAGAAATATTATAGGCAGTCAAGCAGGGGCTAGGCCCTTAGGAAAGTCAGTACAAAAAACATTACAACTCCGGCCAGAGGGGCATCTGTTGGAGGTCAGGCCTCAAGATAAAGATGGAATGACTAGGCCTAAATGCTTCCCTGAGGGATGAGATAAGTGATAATACCTGGTCCAATAAAGTCTATATAGATATCAGTCACTGCAGTGGGTGACCAAGGACCCCCAGACCCATCCCTTTCTGAAAAGTTCTTTGTTCTTTCCAAGTACACTTGCTACATGATTTGCTTCCACACTGGATCAACATTACCTAAGCAGCTATACTTGTAACCTTATTGGTTGATCATAGTTTTGTCCTACGGTATACCCACCTCATGATTTTGCTCTATAAAACTTCCTCCAGAAAGTGGGGTCCACGGTAACCCACTCAGGTTGCCTCCTGTCTCTCTTAGGAGCACTCTCTCTCTCAATAAAATTTCCTACTCTTAACTTCCATTGTTCCTTAGAATTCATTTGATTTTGGGGAACACAAACTTGGCGTATCAAATATCTAGCAGATTGGGAGTTACATTTATTTCCCCTATATATTACAAACAGGTTTTTACCCACATAATGCTCCATCTAACTTGTATCACATATGTTTACCTGAACATCAAAGGGGGTAAAATACACCTACACCACTCTTTGACTGTACAAACATGTATTTTACCATAATAGACAGTGGGTGTAACTCACAGTAGCTGCACCTGGGGAAAGCAAAAACCCACCTGTGCATTCACCCACTTGGCAGACAAACAGCAAGGTGTGCACAGGAGATGCAAAGCAGCAATGGGTGAGTTTTACCCATGAGATGCTCACTGATAAATTTCTGTGCATTTAGGATTTTTTTTTTTTAAAGTTTTCTTTTGATTTTTTCTGGTAGAAGTAGCCCAATTCAGTACAATGGCACATGAAAGACCAGACTTCAAATTTTGGAGGAGGTAGAAAGTGAATCATCAGACCATTCATGCATGAATGATGAAGATGATACTGACTTCAATGTTGGCCACGTGAGCCAAAGTTCCTGTGACAGTGAAATGGAGCAAGAATCAACTGAAACAAACACAGGGAATGCAGATCTCCTTGATTCAGATGACAAAGAAAGCAGCAATGTGAGTACATATTTGACTAGTAGAAACGGTATAAAATGGTCACACAACCAAACGGTATGACCCAATGTTAGAACTAGGTCTGAAAATATAGTGAAGATCTTGGCAAGAGTGAAACCTATTGGACAGAATGCCAGCACTGCCATTCAATGTTGGAAATTGTTTGTAACAGACAAAATGCTACAAGATGTTGTGAAATACACAAATGCTGAAATGCAAAAGTTCTGTATGCACCATTAGTCATACTCAAAAATGTATTCATTATGACACCTCACTAGCTGAACTGAAAGCATTCATAGTTCTGCTATACTTAGGGCTTTCTCACGGTAATCACAGAAATGTAAAAGGCTTATGGAAAAGTGATGGATGTGGGCTTGAGGTTTGTAGAATAATGACACTGAGAAAATTTGGTTTCCTTCAAAATTGCCTGAGGTTTGATGACAAAACCACCCCGCAAGAAAGAAAAAGAACTGATCATCTGGCTGCTATCTGCTCATTGTCTAAGAGATTTGTGGCAAATTGTCAAGCAACTTACACACCATCTGGATACATGAGTATTGATGAACATCTTGCAGCATTTCATGGTCACTGTAGCTTCAAGCAGTGTATTCCCCCCAAATTTTAAAAATATGGCATAAAATTTATGCCTTTGTAGATGTGAAGACTTTATTATGCTTTCAATTTAGAAATTTATCCTGAAACTCAGCCTCCAGGTCCTTATTCATATAGTAATAAACCAAAAGGTGTTGTGAACAGACTTGTTGCTCCCATCTCCCAAACTAATCAGAATGTGACATTTGACAATTGGTTTACCAGTTTCCAAATGATTTAGTTTTGCTAACAGAGCACAAGTTGACCAGCACAGGAACTGTACACAGGAACAAAGAAGAAATTCGAAATGAAATGTTGCAATTTCAAAACAGAGATTTGTATACTGCACTCTTTGGATTTCAGAAAGACATAACACTGGCCTCATATATAGCAAAGAAAAATGAGCTAGTACTGCTGATGTCAACATTGCACCATGATGGAAATATTGATAGGGAAACCTCGACCAAATGGAAGCCTGAGGTGGAAACTTTCTACAACAAAACTGAAAGTAGAGTAGATGTTGTAGATGAGTTATGCAGCAACTAGGATGTCACTTGAAATACAAACGAGCATTGGCCAATGGGTGTGTTTTACTTGATACAAAACATGTGTGGCACAAATAATTTGATAGTTTATGAAGATAGTAACCAGTGCAAAATATCATGGAGATATTTTCTTGGAAGTTTGGGCTGGAACTCATAAGAGATCATTTACAGCAGAGGAAAAACAAAATGTTTCTGTCCAAGGAACTACCCAAAAAAATTGTGGCACACACTGGGGAGCTGACAGGTGAACAGCAGGTATAGCATCACAAAGAACTACTATGACAACAGGAAAACAAAAAAGATGTCCACTGTGCCCTACAAGAAAGTATAGTAAAACAAAACATACATGCTATCAGTGTAAACGATACTTGTGTGTAGAACATGCAGTTGTCATGTGTGAAGACTGCCTTGGGTGTGACAGTTGAAGCAAAGCTTATTTCTGTGGTAGACTTTTGTTTGTATTTACATTGTAGTTCACATAGGTTTTTACTTCTGATGTTATCTTTTAGGTTTTATAAGCAAGTAAACAGCTGATGTGAAAATGTTGATGTCTATTCTCAGCACTCATTACATATTTGATATTGTATCTTATTGACATCTCATTTCCCTGCTAAGTGCATGTTGTACAATATAGTAGGAAGCTTCTGACAAAATAGGAAGAGAAGAGAGGTGACAAGACGGCCACATAGGAAAGGAAAGCTAAGCACACGTGCTGTCAGTGTAAGTGAGACGTGTGCATGGGACATGCAGTTGTCATGTGTAGACTGCCTTGGGTGTGGCAATTGAAGCAAAGCTTATTTTTGTTCTATTGGTATTTTCATTGTAGTTCATATAGGAATTTATTTCTGATGTTATCTTTTTGGTTTTGTAAGCAAATACACAGCTGATGGAAAACATTGATGTTTTTTCTAAATGTGCAATATGTATTAAAAATTTAATACTTTATTTTATTGATATTTTATGTTCCTGTTAACTACACATTGTATAATATAATAAGAACCTCAGGACAAAACAGCAAGACCACTGAGATGTCAAGTACGTCTTACAAAAAGGCCAGGAAAGCAAAAGACGTGTGCTGTCAGTGTAAGCAATATGTGTGTCTAGAATGTGCTGTTGTCATGTGCGAAGACTGCCTTAGGTGTGATAATTGAAGTAAAGATTATTTTTGTTGCAGAGATTTATTGGTATTTTCATTGTAGTTCATACAGGAATTTATTTTTGTTGTTATTTTTTAGACTTTGTATGTACGCCAAAAAACAGTTGATACTGAAAATTTTGATGCTTTTTTATAAACACTCAATATATATTAAAAATTCAATACTTTTTTTTTGACATTTTTCCTGGTAAGTACTCATTGTTTAATATAATATAATTCACAGAATTAAAATTAATAATTCACAAATGGGAATATTCTAAAGAATAAATGTGGGTAATATACACCCACAATAATATGCCCTAGGCTGGGCATGGTGGCTCATGCCTATGATTCCAGCACTCAGGAGGCTGAGGCAGGAGGATCACCATGAGTTTGAGGCTAGCGTGGGCTACATAGTGAGTTCAAGGCCAGCCTGAATTACATAGTGAGACCCTGTCTCAAAAATAAATAAATAAATAAAATTATAAAACAACCCCCAAACACCCAATAATGCGCCTTTATGACAAAATTGGTGTTTACACCCCGTAGACTAAATGTTAATCTCATTCGAAACACTCGCCAATCTGACACATCAACTATCAAAAATGAATTAAGTGATTTTTGTTACATTCATCCCAGTGGATTGATTCTGCAGTATTACTTTAAAATCTCTCTGTGTCAGCGGAGCCATGTTCTACTCCTCCGTATTTCTGCAGTGTTTACTAAGGGCACCTGCAACACCACCCTAGTCCAGGCGCGGGGCCTCACAGCCTCCACACTGGCCTCCCTCACTCCAGCTGTATCCTTTCAATTCATCACCTGATGTCACCCTGCAGCAAGGGTGACACACTAAACCCCAAAGCAGGTGGTGTTCGTGCCCTGGTTAAAATCCTCAGTGGCTTCCCACTGGACTCAGAAAAAGTGCAAGCTCTCTGAGACAGTTGCCCTGTCCCACTCTCGCCCTTCACCCGCTGGCGCTTCTGGAACTCACAGGCTCTCGCCCAGCGCCCTAGGCCCGTGCCTGGAAGACAGCTGCCCCTCTCCTCGGCCGCGTCCTATTCTCCTTCCGGTCCCGTCTTCCATGCTACTTCCTGCCGGGAGGTTTCCCCGACACCCAACGACCTTCCATTTTTTTACTTCCTCAGAACATTTATTGAGTCTCCTAGGCCAGACACTAGGAGCACTGGGACCTGGGGATATATCCCCGAGTTAAAGAAGTAAAAAGTGTGACCCTGCTCAAGGTGTGTGCATGACTGTACTTCTCTGTCTTTTCATAGGTCATTGCTATGACTTGTTAATAGTCTGTGTTTTCCTGAGACCAGGGTGACATTTACATATTAGCACATCAAACTCCTACAAACATCATAAATATTTAATAAGTATTTGATGAATAAATACATGAATGAGCAGGGTTGTTCAGTATTTTGTTGCTGACTTGCCTCCCTACCCTGCTCCTGCTCCTCCCTCCCTTTCTGCTGACCCACAGTGCAAATACCTGTGCTCTCTCATCTTCCTTGCTTCCCAAACTGCCACTCGCTCAACCCTTATCACACTTGGATTCTTTGATCCAATTGGCAGTTGCCAGTGCTCATCCGTCTTTATATTCCCCCAATTTGTTCATTCCTCTAATATAATAGATGCTCAATTAATACTGAGCTGTGAGTCAGCAACTCACAGCAAGAGCTTGAAGTCTTTGAATCTGGCTGATCAGGGAAAGGAGTCACCATATGTAGGCTCTTTACTCTGGGTAAGTTGGGTCCAGCTTACAAATTTATGTTTTGTGAAAACCAGTATGGATTGCTCATAAATTTTGGGAGACCCAGGTCTCTGGTGAGATTTAGTTACTTGCTACTTAACACAAATATTTCAGGTTATTTGTTACTTGTATGACACAAATATTTCAAAATTTTGTGATCCTCAGTAACAATGCCATATTTATTAGCTCAAGAATAAAAAGTTCTAGGGATTAATTTCCTTAGAACAACGCTGTTACCACAGCTGCTGCCTACACATATTAAGTGTGTTTAGAGTTGACTTAGTCATTATAATTTGATAAGGCTGGGTTACTTTAGTGGAAGAAAAACCAGCTTTGACCTGAGGCCTCTGTGCAGACACTACTGTCTTATAATAATTCACCAGGATCCTGGCTCTGGGTCACGACACTCTTTTGAGGGGAGATGGTGCTACCAAATCAACTTTGTCTATAGATTTTTCTCAGATCTTTTATCAGTCAAAGATTCCTGGACCAGACATCTGCACCAAGCCAATCTCCTTGTTAATCCACTCTGATTTTTACTTATCTTCCCTCATGACTCGCTGTGTTTCTGATTATCTCGTTTCTTTTCTTTACTCTAGTCCTACATCTGAACGCTGCTCCGATTCCCTGTGACATGGCTCTTTCAAGATAGGGTCTTCCCTGCCTTTCGCTCTCCGTAGCTCAGTATTTCTGGGAATTGGGATTCTCTTCTTTTTCCCTCATTCCCATGACTGAGTTCCTGCTTCTTGCTGCGGGACTTCTTGGTGTTCACAACTTACCCACCCTGACACCTCTTTTTCAGGAGGTGCTGACCTTCCTGCCATCCCGAGGGCCTCTGGAGTGTAGCCTTCCCCGCCTGGATTATTTTACTGCCAACTTAGCCGATGTAGGAACACCTTTATCTCTCTGCTATGCTAGTCAGCTCTTTGCTGGGTTTGGACAGAGACTATGAAAAAGAGAAAGAAAAGAAGTGGGAAAGGAAAGGGAAGTGGAGGAGAGAGAAGTTGGTTTGTAGATAGAGTTTCTGTGACTCTTATCGGTTGGCTAACAGGAAATGAGCTAGGCAAGACAAGTATGAACACAGATGTGCTATCGTGATGAACTCGGAAACCCTGTGGTCCACACTCGGGCATTAGATCTGTCTCCTGAGATTTGCAGTTCTAGGAAATCTCATCATTTGTCCAAGCAGAAGAGCTATGCAGTTCAGGTCTCAGTCTACTAGGGAGATTGTCATGTTTAACATTTTCTCTTAAGGAGGAAACTGGAACTCTGTCCTCTTCAGTGACGTCTGTCAAATTTCTGCCATGTGAGTCCACTAAGCTTCTAAGATATCCACTCATTCGAAAGGAAGACCAGTCCTGGAGCTGCTACGTTCTTTTCAAGTCTATGATGATCAAACACAGTTTCTCCCACTCTTCCTTGTGATCATGGGAATATTAGTGAAATTGCCACTCTACAATTTTAGCCACACAGTCATGGAAAGCTGGGATCGAATCCTCTTAGAGTTGTTTTTCTCTTGGTCAAGTCTAAATAGAGTGGCTCAGAATTTTGGGCATGTTGGATACAGCGGGTCATCCTCAAATATAACAGAGCATTTCAATCAGCTTCTCCATCACTGGGGCAAAATACCTGACCCTCACAACTTAAAGGAGGAGAGGCTTATGGGTTCAATGACTGAGAGATTTCAGTCCATGGTTGGGTAGATCCAAAGTGGAAATCAAAACCAGAGGGCATGGTCACTTTATGGTGGCTGGGAAGCACAGCCCAGAGAAAGACATATATCTCCAAGGGAATGCCCCTAGTGTCCCACCTCCTCACAGCACATTCAACTATGGACATCAGCTATGGCCCCACCAATGGGTATAGCACCCCCATCATCCAGTTGCCTCTTCAGCATTCTCCTAATCCAATCAAATGACAATTAACTGACAGAAGTCCACCCTTTGTTAATTGGACACCAAATCACATATTCTTAAACCATACTAAATCTCCCAATAAACACAATAACAAAGTCATAATTCCACCTAACATGATGTAACTACGCTGTATATAACCCAAAATACAATAGTCTCCTCCCCAAAGTCTCAACAGTTTCGGCATTGCTTAAAAGTCCAAGTCCAAGTCTCCTTTGAGACTCAAGGCAAACTCTTAGCTGTGAACCCCTGTAAAGATAAAAAACAAGTTATGTACACTATTCCCAAGACATAGTGGTATAGAATAAACATTCCCATCCCCAAAGAAAGGTATAGGAAGATTAAAAAAAAAGAATTAGAGAAAAGAAAGACTGAAACTCCACAGTTCAAGCATGAAGTCCTGTACCTCCATATCAGAGATTTGGAGCATATGGTGAGATGTGAGTTCCAGAATGCTTGGGTGGCCACACCTCTATAGTTTTGCAAGTTGCAGCCCACACAGCCTCTTTCTTGGGCTGGTTCCACTTGCTGCCTGTGGCATTCCTTAGCAGACATTCCATGCCCCTGGCATTTCCAACTTCCTGGATCTCCACTATACCTTCAGCTTCATTCCCATAGCTTCACACATCACACTTTCCTGGCAGCAGCTCTGATCTTGTCACACTTTTCCTGGTCTCCCAGACCTTCATTTGAAATCTTGATGGAAGGCTCCATAACCCCACAACACTTGCATTCTACATGCCAGTAAGACCAGCATCATATAGACAATGCCAATATCTGCCATGAGCTGAAGCAGTAGCCAGGCCCCCTTGGACCATGGGTGAAGTGGTCTCTCAGTGCCTGTTTGCCTGAGCACCGTAAAATGAATCCTGGGAAACTAATACTAATCCAAACAAGTCCTAGGAAGCCTTTCTTGAACTGGGTACCCATGGGTTCTCTTCCTAAATGAAAGTTTAACACTTTTCAATCCTTGAGCCTGAGATGAGCAGGGTCTTGCTGATTCCTGAGATATCCTCAAAGTATCTTTCTTCTTGTCCTGATTCAAAGTAATTGGTTTCTTTTTAATGACACCAGCAACTGCATCTCCTTTGGCTCCAACTTTACACATGGTCCTTTTGGGTCAACATTTAAGTTTATGAAATTGTTTTTCTCTGCTTTTTCTCCCAATTCTCACTATAAATCTGGCTAAAAATACCAGCAATACTCATATCACAGCCTGAATGTTGGGGTGCCTTGACATTTCCTCTGTTAGATCAGTTAGTTGGTGGCCTTTAATCTCAGCCTTATGAAGTTCTAGGGCATGGACAAAATATAGACAAACTCTGTCAGAGTGTAACATGCATTGCCTCTAGTCCAATTCCTAATATATTCCTTGTTCCATCTGAAATCACATGAACCTGGCCTGTATTCTCCTCATTGCTATCAGCATTTTGGTCTTCTGATGCCTAACTGGAATCACCCATCAGGCTCTGCTTACAGTATTCTATGGCTTCTCCAGCACATTTCTCCAGTTTTCCAAACTTCTCCCACAAACCGGTTCCAAAAACTTCGGAACCACATGGTTGGGTATTGTCAGAGAAACAATTCCACTTTTCTGATACTAATTTTGTGTTTTGGTCAGCTTTTCCACTGCTGGGACAAAATAATGTAAAGAGAAAAAGTTTATTTGGCTCACTGATTCAGAGGTTTCAGTCCATGCTTGGCTGATTCTAACACGGAAACATCATGGCAGAAGGGCATGGTGTACCAAAGCTGCTCGCTTTGTGGTAGCTGGGAAGCAGCACAGGGGAAGAGCTCAAGAGAGAGATGCACCTCCAAAGGCATGCCCCCAGCGATGCACCTCCAACAGGGCCCACCTCCTAACAGCACATTAAGCTGTGAACACCCATGGGTTCACCCACTGGTGAGAATATTGCCCCCATGATCCTGCTACAGTAGTTTACCGGGAATCTTATACATAATCCAGTTAAATTGATGATAAAGATTAACTGGCTCACATGGTAAGTAGCTACTAATGAGCACTTACTGTGAGCTAAGTACCAGGTGTGCTGATAAAAAGCCTCGGTGAAACTACAAGCAAAGCCCTGGTTGCGTTGCTGCCAGTTTCCATGTGCATGGTGAATTTCAAGCTACCAAAGTTGGGAAGAGTTAAGAATCAAAATTGGAAAGAGATATGCCGAAGAGTTCCCACACACCAGTAACCGCTGGTCCAACTCACTGCAGACATTTCACAAATGCCGTCCCTTTCAGATCCCAGTACATCCCGATACAGATCCAAAAACTGAGGTTCAGAGAGATTAAGCAGCTCCTCCAAAGCTTCACACCTACCGAAGGAATATCAGAGACTTGTGTATTCCAAATATATGCCCATTCATGGGTGTGAAAGATTTGAGAATCTATTTATTTCTTTCCTTTATTTTGGATGGTGCAAAGAGGTGTCCTGAATCTATAACATCTAATTTCCTGAAATTTAAAATTTTCACAAAAATATATTCTACCTTTCCACAGCCAGAGGGAAGTAAAGAATACTTCTCTTGGTAATGCTTTCCTGATTCTCAGAAAAATAAAAAATAGTAATGTATTTTATAAAGCTTTTGCTGTCAAAAGACAGAGATGGTGGGTGGCATCCTATTAAGTTTTGGCTTAGGCTGATATTTTGTGACCCAATCACTTTCCAAGTGTAGACTGTATCTGTAAGTTCTTCATATGCACTAAGAATTCAAAATTAAATTGCTGGTACCATACATGCAATGTTTCCATTTTCTTATTTTACAGTGATTCTTTTTTTTTTTTTTCTGAATCAAAGATATTTGTACCTTTTGCAGAAATGCTTACCTGGGGACCCAGACCTCTGCTTAGCAGCCAAGGATGTCTGTATTAGTTGTTACATACAGAAAGGCTTAGAGGATGCCATTTAAGGACATGAGTGCACACACACACACACACACGCACACACACACATTTATCCGCTGGAATTCTGTCAAGAGTTGATAGGTCAAGAATAAGTTGCACCATTTTCTTGAATATTATGGTGATCAAACCAGTCATGTGTGCAGAGAATGTCTCTGTCATTAGACAAAAATGTTCAGTATTACTTTCCTCCAGGAAGAGCGTGGAGAGGGAATTGCTGGTTTTGATGGTCTTAGGTTTTTATAAAGCCAAATTTGATGTGCACGAATACCCTGAAACAGGATACATAAGTTTGGAAAATGAATTCAAAAAAGGACAGGAAAGACAAGTGGATTCATTCATGCTAGTGTCTCCAGATGGCGCAGAGCACAGGGCACACCGTGCCCTTGACACCTCCTGCATATGTGTATGTCACAGTTCAGAGGGCACCCAAACAAGCCAAGTGTGCTCTTGAAAACTTTAGTATAGCGGAACAATTCCCATGGAGTTTACACCCAAAGGGAAGTTGGAGCCACTTCTTCTCCATTTCCCCTCGTTTCCTGTCCTGTTCACAGTTAATTTAAAAAGGAGTGATCAAAATATAAAGTGAATTCTTAAATTAAAAATCTTTGTTACAGTAAGAGACACATTGCCATTAATCCCCTGCCAAATACTCCTCCTTGCTTTGAACACACTTATCCCATCATTCTTGCTGCTTTCTGCAGCAGTTCTGAAGTCCTCTTTCCTGAGTGTCTTCACAAGGTATGATTAAAAATACAGAGAATATTTCTGGTGAGTGCTTTCGGATGGAAAGGCAGCTCCTAAAAACACGATGTTGTGTCATTCACCTTATTCATAGGATCTGGCACCATATGACTTCTGGCTCTTCCCAAAAATCAAAAGGACCATAAAAGAGAAACATTTTGGATGGATTCAAGACATTCAGGCAGCCACGACAGTGGCAACTAAAGATTGATTTTCACAAAAGAGGACTTCCAGATCTGCTTTAGAAAGTAGCAAGAATGATAGTGTGTGTTTGAAGTGAGTGGGAGGGAGGCTTTTGAGGGAGATTCATGGCAATGTGCCTTTTACTGTAACACTTTTTAAAATTTAAACGTTCTTTAAACGTTCACCGTAGTTTTCAATCCCATCTCTTACTTGTTAATTTGCTTAGCGAGGGGCAAAGGGGACCTTCCAGTGCTGAAGACCAGTGAGAGTTTCAGGGGGCATCTCAGCATTCCCTGGGGTGCATCCTTCCCCAGCTGTTCTTTGGGATCACAACCAAAGCTTGCTCCCCCCAGCTCAGCCATCTCACCCGGTTGCCCTGGTCTTCAGCAACAGCTGAAGGGGAACTATTTCCATGACAACCAGAATAACACCTCCAGTCTGCCACCTCCTAACTGCAGAGATAAAAGGGTAAAGGAAACCCAAGGTAAGAGAAGCTAATCATCAACATGTGAGTTTAAAAGGAATTACTATTTAATCACCAATAACTATTTAATACCATCACTCAAATCAAATGGTCAAATTTTACTGTGCCATTAATGGTGAGTATTATTATTTTGGCATCTGTCCCATGGGATTTACCTTCTTCCTTTTGTTAATTGATTCTAACTTCTGGAAGGCAACGGTCTGAAATAATGTATCTCCAGCTGAAGGTTAGGATTCTTCAAGGAGCCATAGGTCCTTCTGATACAGAGAAAGAGCAGAGAAGGAAAAACCTGCAGATTCACCAGCAGAATGAATGAGCATTCTCTGGAATTTTCTCCTTCTAATTTTGTGAGTTTTCCAAGCTTCCTGGATTGTTTATTCTTCCCTGACATCTCTATGAGTTAGGATGGCATTGACTCATGACTGACAGGAAGAAGATGAGCAGGGAACAGATGGTGTAGAGGAAAGGATAAAGGGCAGAAAGATGGTTTTAGATTATTATATCCCACTGCCTTTCAAAATTTTCCTAATCACTGAGAGCTGTGGCCTGTCTCTTTGAGAAAGCCTGAGCTGTAAGCCACCATGATCCCTGTGTTGTCTGACATTCATTCATTCATTCATTCATTCATTCATTCATTCATGCATGCATTCATTCATTTGGTATTTATTCAGACATAATGTGCCAGATATACTGAGAGGGATAAGACAGTTCTCATAGAGATTAATATAGGTATTTCAGCTTTTTCCCCTCCAAACTTTGATTCCTTAAGGAACTAAAATAATTTCTATCAAACCTAGATAAAAGGTGACAAAGTAACCAGGCTTGCTAAAAGTGACTGAGATTAGGAGTCTAGTTGAAAATTGGCATGGCGGGGTAGATTCAGGAGAGCGTGTTGTCCTGACCAAAGTGCTCCGCTGGGTAGAACGAAGCAGGCTTGTCCCACGGGGTTAGGGAGGACACCGCGGTGGGCAGCAGTGGGCAGCTCTGACCCCAGAGCAGATGGCTATTGTACAGTTGGCTGCCTCTGGGTGCCTCTGACTACCAGGTCACAGCTTCCGCGAAAGGGACACCCTAGGTCTACCTCGGAGCCACAGTCTTCCGGGAGATTGGGAAGGAGCACTGTTGGGATCAACTTTTTCAGTTTTATATTTAGTATTTCGTATACTTATTCTTCAAAACAAGAGAAGAAAAGAGTAAAAAAATGTACTGTCATTTCTATTTGCCTACCTACTTACTTCCACTGGTACCCTCAATTTCTTCATGCAGATTCAAGTCACCTTCCGGTGCCATTGATTTTCAGCCTTCAGTATTTCTTGTGAGGCAGATCTGCGGTCAATGAATTCTCAGTTTTTGCTAACCCAGAGGATGTCTTTATTTTGCCTTTTTCTTTCGTTTTTGTGGTACTGGGTATTGAACCTGAAGCCTTCATACTGAGCCACGCACTCAGCCCCTTTTTAATTTTCGAGGTGGGGGTCTCGCTGAGTCAATAAATTGCTCAGGCTCGGGTCAGGCTTGCAGTGCGCCTCGACATGCAGAGTGCCGGGGTCACGGGGGTACAGCGCCATGCCTGGTTTATTTTGCTTTCGTTTTTGAGGTATAGTTCCGCTGGATATAAAGTTTGTGGTTGACAGTTTGTTGTTGACTCATTAAATATGGTATCCTCCTGCTTCCCGGTCTCCACTTTTTCTAACAAGAAGTCAGCCGTTAATCTTTCTGAGTTGTTTTTTTTTTTCTTTTTTTTCTGGTGTATGATGAGATATTTTTGTACTGCTGCTTTCAAAATTTCATCTTTTGTTTTTGACGATTTGACCATAATGTTTCTAAGTATGGATCAATTAATTCACTTTTACCCTCTTAATGTTTGTCTACACTTTTGAGTGTGTAGATTAATGTTCTTTAATTTAAAAAAATTTAAAAATTATTTTAGTTTATTAGTACATGTGTGTAGTATATAATGTATACATTCTTGTGGGAAGTTGGTACATGTACATAACACATTTTAATTCCTTTTTTCATCCCCTTTCCCTTTCCTCCCTCCCCTCCAATTAATCTTCATAAAAATCAAATTTAGGACTTTTCAATCTTTATTTCAGTGAGTATTTTGTCTGTCTGTCTATCTGTCTTCTCCTTCTGGTAGTGTCATTATGTGGATATTGTTTGACTAATGATATCACATAGGTTTTTTATTTATTTATTTATTTATTTTTTTTTTTTTTTTTTGTGGGTACCGGGGGGTCGACCTCAGGACCTCGCGCGCCAGCAGGCGCCCGTGCCGCTGAGCGATATCACCGGCCCCTTTTTCGTATGTGGGATCCGGGAGTCGAACTCGGGCCCTCGCGCTTGCAAGGCAGGTGCTTAAGCCGCTGAGCCATCTCACCGGCCCATCACATAGGTTTTTAAGTCTCCGTTTTTCTTCATTCCTTTTACTTTCTGTTCTTCAGATTGGATAACCTATCTTCAGATTTGCTAAGTCTTTCTATGGCCATTTTGTATCTGCTTCTGAGTTCCACTGGTGAAATCTTCGCTTCATTTATTGCACTTTTCAGGTCCAAAATTTTTATTTGTGTTTTATTTATGCTTTCTGTTTTTTTTATTATATTCTCTATGTGCTGGGGAATGGCTGGCATACTTTCACTTACTTATTTAAAAGTGGTTTTAGTTCTTTGAACATATTTGTAAAGGTGCTTTGAAGTCTTTGTCAACTAAGTCCTACACCTGGGCTCTCTTAGATATAGTTCTGTAGATTTTCCTCTGTGTAGGCACATTTGCCTATTTCTTTGCATTTTTGATACTTATTTAAAAAAAAAAAACCACAAGACATTTTGGGCAATGTATTGCAACGACTCTGGCTTTTGGTCCTCCCAAGTAGCTATTTTTGCTGTTTTGTTTGTTTGTTTAGTGACTTGCTTAGACTGATGCAGTCTGTCCAGCGCGTGGCCACTGACATGTCTATGCAGGATTTTATACTTTTTAGTTAGTGTTTTTATTTCCAAGTCAGGCTACCTAGTGCTCACTGTGGGGTTAGTATAGCTGAAGCGTTATCCAATGATTAGTCAGAAGTTGTCCTTCAACACTTTGGGCCAACAAGGCTTACACTCCTTGCTCAGGGATCTGTGTATGCCTTGATGCGTATATTCAAATTTTGAACAGTTTATAATTCTACCTGAACTTTCGATTTCTGTTTGCACAGAGCCTCACTATCAACAGGAGGCTCTGAAGCCCCCCTTGGCCTTTCCACAGCATGAATGCAAGCCTATGCACATGCATGGTCTTCAAGATCCCCAGCAATAAATTGGAGGTTTTTGAAACCTCTGTGGTTGTCTTGTTTTCCCAGGTATTTTTCTTACATTTTTGGTTAGTCTCTTACTTTTCACAGAAAACTCTAGCCACAGAAACCAAGTAAATTACTGGTTGGTAGGATAACAATATAACTGCAAAAAATCAGAAGTCTACTCACATAACTTAAAAACAAATGAATTCAGTTTGAAGCATATGCATTCTTACATTATTCTTTACATCTCGATCACAAAGGCCACCAAATTGTTTCCTAATCATCTGATTAGGTGTCTGTCTTCTCCGATAAACTGCAAGCTTCTTGAATAGAGAAGGTATTTTAAGAATCTAAATGGCCTGTCTGTGTGTGGCTGGAACTCACGGTAGGCACTCAACAACCCTTGCTGCATACTGGTGACGGTGACGCACCGAGGCTCAGAGCAATATGAACTCTGTCTACACTGTGAACTGATCTGAACTTTATTTCCAAAAAAGTCAATCTTTTGGCACACAATTTCAGAAGTAAATTTGGGTTCTACAAATAATTATCTTTAATCTAATTTGGTATTGACTTTGGAGACTTCCTTTCCAGTAGTATGTTTCCCAAAGACGGGTCTGAAACCATCCCAAATGCTTCTGTTGTGCTCAGTGGCACCTCTGCAACTTGGGATAACTTCTGACGTTAGCCTGAATAAATCCCGCTGTCAGCCCAGTATGAGAAGCTCAGCACACGGGGAAGTGACTGATTATAAAGGACTTACTATCATATTCTCTTTAGTACCAAATTATCCATGTTACTCTGGCTGGTTCCTTCACAAACCTCATCCCCTGTCGATCATCCCTCTGCTGAGTCACTACCCATGTTAGTCAGCTTTCTGTCACTATAAGAAACACCTGAGATAAATCAACTTATGAAAAGGTTTCTTTTGGCTCACAGTTTTGGAAGTTCTCGTGCATGATCCATTGTCCCCATTGATTTCAGGCCTGTGGTGAGGCAGGACATTATGGCAGGGACACGGGAAGAAGCAGAACCATTTACCTCATGGCTGGGAAGCAGAAGGGGGAAGAGGAAGGGGCTGGGGCCACGCTAGGCCATTCAGATGCACTTGCAGCAATCTGGAGCCACTAAATCAGGTCCCGTCTCTTAAAGGTTACTCCCCAGAGTGCCAGGCTGTGGACCAAGCTTTGCCGCATGGACTGGGTGACACTCCAGCTCCACACTATAGCCCTCCCATGGTGACTATTCTCTTCGCTGTAAGGACAAGGACTGCTCACCCTCTGTTTTCTTCCTCTCAGGCGTGAATCTGGCTTTCTCCCTAATTTTACATAGTAGGGTTGATTGCTACCGATAATGCAAATTTATCAAAGGTTGGGGATAATGGAAAGGAAATAACGACACTGCGTATGGCCAGAGTGTCTGGGGCTCCTGTCCCATACCTGCATCTTATCTCACCTGCAGTGACATCTGTGTGGTCCAGGAGACCTTGCCTCGCACCTCGGGAATTCCTGTGTCTGAGCTTACTCTCTCCTGCTTCCCAAAAGAAAATGCGTTTTCCCCTCATGGCAGACTAAGGCCAAGATCTTCGCTCTCTGACCTGGATCGCTATCTCTTCCCACTGCGAGGCTACTTGGATATTGGTCTGTGAACGATCCTTCAACTCCGCCCACCAGAGTGTGGTCTGATCTTTCTATAAAGACAGGAGAGAAGAAAGTGCTAAGTTAGCTCCTTAGATTACCAAAGAGCCGACTAAAGACTGTGTGACCTGGTGGCATTTTCGCTTGTTTTGTCTGTTAGACTAATGCTTTTCTTGTTGATGGTAAGATCTGCAATGAAACATGCTGGGAAGTCCACTGCACCTGGCAGGTGGATTTCTTGGGGTGAGTGACAGAGCATCTGCCAAGCTCCTAGAAAGTGGCAATTAATGCAGTGGAGGGCACTAAGTATTGGGTTTAAGGGACAGGGACAGGAGGGGTGAGTTTACGTAGAGTTTCCTCTGGGAATTTTCCTGACAGTCCAGCTCAAGTGCTTGAGTGTGGTGAGTGGCAGGAGGAAAGTTGCTCCAGATTTTGCAGGAATTATATCTTGTATTGAATGTGCCAATCTAGACAATGCTGATACTCTGAGGCTGTTATTCTTGCGTGTTAACATTTGCTTTTCTTTATCCACCCTTCCACTCCTGCTGCTGACCCAGAGTATGGCGACTACGATGGGCTCTGCTCAGCAAGCTGAGAGACTCCTAGGAGACCATGAAGAAAGGGAGCGTTTCAAGGAGGGGACCGGGCCTGTGTGCTCTTCCCTTCTTGCTGTCTGGCAGGACCTCCAAGCAGAGGTACAGCATCTCTGCAAACGCGGGCTTAGTCCTCTCTGCTGCTGTAACGAAATACTATCGCCTGGGTAGTTTATAAGCAATTGAGATTCTTCTTACAGTTCTGGAGGCTGGGAAAGTGAGGTCAAAGTGCCAGCCTGTGGTTTTGGTGAGGGCCTGCTGGAATGCAAATGCCTGTTCTCACAGAGGGGAAGGCAGACAGCTAAAGGGATGAATGCTTGTCATACCGCAGAAGAGCAGAAAGGAACAAACCCACCATGCCCTTTGATAAGAGTCCTAACCCATCCCCTCATGGGGACTCTGTGTCAGCTAATCAGCTCCTAAAGTTCCACCTCTCATACTGTCACCACCGATTCAGTTTCAACACACGGATTTGGGGCGACATGTTCAGACCTCAGCAACTATCGTTGGTGGCTCGTAATCTGCTACGAACTATTTGTTTGTGTACGGCTCCAAATATAGATGAAGCCTTAATCCCTAATATGAGACATTTGAAGGTCTAGACAAGATTGCGAGCATGTAGTCTCCACGATGGGAATCGATGCACCTATGCAAAGAGGAAGAGACGGGGTCTCTCTCTGTGTCTCTCTGGACACAGCCACCACGGAGAGATCGTGTGAGGACACGATCAGGACAAGCGCCCCCGAGAAGCCAACTGTGTTGGCACCAGGATCTCAATTTCCAGCCTCCAGAATCGGGGGAATAATTTTTTGCTGTTTAAGCCCATCAGCCTATGGTAATTTGTTAATGCAGCCCAAACCGACTGAGGTGTAAATCTTTGAGCTGCGGGTCACAGTGTAAGGATACAGTTTGCTTGATGTAAAGTTAGACTCTCCAGCAATCTTGACTGCTTCTGGGGCCATGGAAAGAGTGCTGGAAATCAGGACTGGCCTTGGAAGGTGAACAGTGCCAAGGATTAGGAAGAATGGACTAGGAAGAGGACTTGGAAGAGCAGGAAGCCCACTCCACGCACACTGGCTGGGAAATGCAGACGCAAGGTGGGAATATGGGTCAGGAATTCTGGAAAAGGCTGGCCTGGAACTACCCATTCTCTAACTCCTCCTCACACTGCCTTCTGTGCTCCCTTGCCCACAGCTTCAGGTCTTCTAGGGAATAATAAAACTCTGTTTGCTCTGGAAGTTTTTCTTCTCATTTTTTTCCAGTGTCCGAACACAGAGCAGCCCCTCCTGTTGATGCTGGAACCCGAATCTCCTGTCCCCTCCCTCACGGTGGCATATGATTTCACGGCAGGTGCGTATTTCCTTTGGCGCAGCCTGTCACCCACTTGCTAGGTCCAATCAGCAGCTGTTCTTCCCCGCAGAGCTCTCCTGTTATTTTTAGGTGAGTCCTACCTTGAGGGAAGAACAGGCAGCCAGGATGTCGCAGACCCTGGAGGCGGTTCCTTGAGTCTTCTCTGGAAACTTGCTCGTTCTATGGGGAAGGCAGGGCTGCAGATGGAGCTTGGAAGTCAATGACCGCCCTGGGCCAACTCCACAGACAAATGATGAGCTAATTTCTGCTCAGTCAGAGTGCTATGTGTCTTCTGGTGGAATCTGCCAACAAGTTCGAGTTCATGTGCTTGGAGCTGTATCTCCTTCTGTGGTCTATCTGGCTCCATTTACTGTTTAAATGGCCCATTTCATTGCGCCTTAGGCTGAACACTGTGGGGCCTTTTATTCATAGCTGAGGTGGTAATCAAGCTAACGAAGGAATTCGGAGGAGGAGAGAGTCAGCCAAATGTGGGGATAAAGCATTGTGTGTGTGTACACGTGTGTGTGCGTGGTGCTCACACTGTATATGCGATCAAATGTTGATTATTCACGTACTTCCTTGTCATGCATTTTTTGAAGCATGTTTTATCTTCAGGTGTCTTTCCACTATGAAAATTTCTTGCCCATTTTTCTGTGTGTGTCTCTTTTTATGAACTCAAGAGAAGTAAATTTGTATTATCACCTAGGTAAAGGGTAATTAAAAAGAGAATCCCAAAACCATGGTAATAGTGAAGCAGAAGACAAATGGGAATCCCATCAAATTACCCGGACATGGAATAGGAGAAAAGGGCAACTTTTATTTGCTGAGGACTCCATAAGGGACTTGTGTCTCCTCGAGAGCCCCGAATAAGGTCTTGTTTTTCCTTTTAAACCATTTCTATTTTACGGGGCAACCATGTATTGGTGAGCGGTTGTCAGGCGTGGTTATAGAAGCAGAAGTGAAGCAGCTGTGAGGGGTTGAACAGTGGTCAAGGGGGAGCGAGGAGTTCTGACGGAACTTTCCAGCTGCATTGCGGTCCGCCGACGTTACACTACAGCGGTACCTGTGCATAGCTGCGGTCATAGCCATCAGTTTCCCCAGGGACCTTAGCTGTACAGTTAATTTCACCCCAGGAGGTGGTTTCCTCTCTCAATAGTATCAAGAACCAAATAGGAATGTTTTGGAATTGTTATTCAATGTGTTGAAATGATCTCTGTTTCTGCACATTTCCACATCGAGGAAGCCCGACATCTGAAGTAGAAAACAGTCTAATGTTAGAGGAAGAGAGGCCAGACTGTATTTCTCAACTTGCACCGTGAACTAAAACAGCTTTATTGACACATAATTCATACCCAGTTCACTCATTTCAAGTGCACAGCTCAATGATTTTTAGCAAATTTACACATATGTGCAACCATTACCAAGTCCATTTTAAAACATTTTCCTCACTTTGAAAGGAAACTCTACCTTTTAGCTCTTCTCTGGCTGGTTCCCAGCCCTAGGTAACCAGGGAATAACTCTAGTTCCACCCTTCAGTGATCTTCCACTCCCTGTCCTTAAATAAGCACAGACCTCCTTTCTCTCTGTACAGATTTCTCTTTTATGGTCATTTCACGTGAATGGACTCATCTGACATTTGGTCTCTTGTGACAAGTTTCTTCCCCTTGGTATGTTTTCAAGGGTCAGCTGTGTGGATATAGGATGTTTCAGTGTGCCATTATTTCAACAGCCAAATAATATCCATTGAATATACCATACATTATCTATTTGTTAGCTGATGTCTATTTAGGTTCTTTCTATTTTTTGGCTACTTTGACTAGCCCTGCTGTGGACACTTCTGTACAGGCTTTTGTGTGGACATATGCTTGCTGCTACAATTTCTGCGGCAACCATAATAACACCTTTATCATGCAACCCCTCATCCAGCTATATTCTGTGTCAAATATGGTAGATGTTGTTGGTTCATGCTAAGAAGAATGAGTGACTGAGTAAATAAATAAGTATGGGGTGAGTAGACAAATCAGTGCAGATGCATTTGAAACAATAGATAGATGATAGATAGATAGATAGATATCTCATTCTGAAGGGAGTTGAACACGACTTTCCCCCACCTTAAATGTGGGATGCGCATAGTGATTTTTTTCCAAAGACTATGGTAAAAGGGGATAAAAGAGTAACTTTACAGTGTAGAAATCTGGTAAGCACCACCCCAGTCAGGTGACCCTGCCTGACATCTAGAGATAAATCACATTGACTGTCTGTCCCCCAACACACTGTGACAGAATGACACTTTACTTAGGTGTGTCTCCTCCTGAGAACAGAGAACCAAGTCTAAATGTGAGAAAAACATCAGAGAAATTCCAGTTGAGGGACATTCTACAAAATATCTGATATCAATCCTCAAAAGTGTCAAGATCGTCAAAAATCAGGAATGTGAAAAATGTCACAGCCAAGAGGAGTGTGAGGAGACACAGCGACTACACACACTGTGGTGTCCTAGATGGGATGTGGGAAGAGGGGGACAGAGAGCGAAGCTTAATGAAATATAAACTTTAGTTAATAACCTACCAATAACGGGTTATTCATTGTAACTAACGCACCAGACTTATGTGAAATGCTTGTACTAGAGGAAACTGGTTGTGGGGTACACAGACCTCTGTGGTTTTTTTGTAAACCTGAAAGTATTCTAAAACAAAACATTATTAAATGAAGACATGATGCCAAAAACACAAATTCCTTGGTTTCCTAACTCTTGTTCTCTTTCACAGTTCTCTGTCTCCCCTTGGCTGGCCCTTCATGAGCACAGCCTGCGACACTTCTCCAAAGTGAAGAAATCGACTCCAAGATGCCAAAGAGGGAAGAGAAAGGGCCGTGAGGTGGACACTCCAGCCTCGGCCTCCTCGTGCGACTGGGGGCAGTGACTTCGTCTCTCTGGATCTGTTTCCTCCTAAGGCTGAGTGAGCATTTGGGACAGATGAACGATAAGAGCCCACATAGACTAAGGTCCTAGGCATCCCTGTCCAGGCTGGAATTTCTGACCACCATCTTCGAAGCTGACCACACACTGGCCCATCAGCATGTTCTGTGGGCTCATATGACTCCGGTCACGTCTGCCTCTGGCCCTGCAATGACCTTGGCCCCAGCAGCCATTGTCCTTCCTGGGATTATTCTAACAGTCTAAACTCTTCTCCTTGCTTCTCTTCTTACCTACTTCCAAGTCCTAATATGGGAACCAGAAAGTCCTTTAAAAACAAAAATCAAATCATATCTCTTTTCTACACAAAACATTCTAGTGACTTCCCATCTCCCTCGGGGAAAAGAGCAGCCTCATTTCCGTGGTGTCTTACATCCCATGTAGGTTGGGCTTCCACTTCTTTCTGACCTCATTCATTCACTTCCATGGGTCAGGATTGCCTCCAATGGGACCTCCTGTGATTTGGTTCAGGCCTCATCTCTCTCTCTCTCTCTCAGTCTTCAAGACTGGGTTCGACCTCTATTACTTCAGGGCTTAGACTTCTATACAATGAAGCTGCGATGCGGCCGTCCTTCCTGCCTCCTCTTGTGTCACATCCTTCCCCTGTGGCTGTCCTTCCTGCTCAAATGACCCCAAGGCTGTGGAGAGAAATAAGGTGTTATAAAAACAAATAAGTAAATAGAGAGCAAAACAAAATATAGATAGTAGGGAGTAGGGAGACAGATCTTTCTCAGATGGGAAGGGGATCAAGTGATGGAGGGAGGATGCGGGAAGGAGATGGAAAACAACAAAGACGTGTTGTATACATGTGCCAGCTCCACACCAGGAATGTAAACAGTATGCACTGTAATGTGTACCAATACAAGTGAGTTCCAGAAAAGTTACACCACCACCCTCGCGTGTCTCCAGTTTTCTCCAGCTGTGTTTTCATCTGAGCATCCTAATCCCTAGGATGGCGGATTCCCAGCAGCGGTCTCTCTAGTCAATATTTATTGAGCCTGTTTTAGTCAATAAAATAGGAGCAATCAGGGCTCGCGCTGGCGGGTTTTGAAAGTTCTGTTTCTCTTTGGTTTGGGGCGGGAGTAGGGAGGATTCTGGGTAAGGTGATCCCATCCGGGAGCAAACACATCTGCAAAGACCAGGCAGACACCCCCAAGCCCTTGGTCAACAGGGCAGGAAGCCGGCTCTGCTTAGGGTTCAGAACTGCTGCTGGAGCTGGGACATTGGACAAGCGACTTGAGCCTCCCATCTTCTAATCACCCAGCTGTAAATGTTACGCCATCTTCAAGCTGTGCTTGGGAAGTAGCTGAGCGGAGACTCTGACCCAGGGTAGACACACTGGCTCCGGACACCACACTGGTTAGGACACTGTGCCCGCCACACCGAAAAATAAGTTCTAAAGGATTCATCTGCGCTTTTAAAGTGAAGAATCACTTGAGTATAAAATCATCTTACACCCAGGGCAAGAGAATTTCAGAAGACAAGGCATCAGCAATCCAGAATGTCATTTGGAAACAGCCCGTCCTAAGTGAGCGAGGACTGGCACCGGTCATCAGCAGCCCACACAGGGCTGTCTCCGGGGCCGTGGCTCAGCCTCTGTTGGGTGGGCAGCATGGGTAACACCCTGACACACAGCCCTTTCTCTGTGCACCGAGCTTGCGTCAGGGACACAAGGGGACGGCATTATGGCCTGGACAGAGGAGTGCAGTGAGAGAAGAAAGCCACCAAGGTGCAGTTGCTGGATCTAGAACTGCCTGCAGGGGGCCACTCATTAGCTTCTGGCAGCAGAGCATCCGGTTGTGGAGCTGGACAGTGGGACAGCAGGATGGTGGGACAGCAGGATGGTGGGACAGCAGGACGGTGGCACAGCAGGATGGCCCATGGGAGACTTCCTGGTGTTGCTCTTCTCCTCCTCAACCCTGCAGCCCCGGAGGTGTCCCCCCCCCCCACCTCCCACTTCCTTCTTTTATCACAGACTGGGAAACAGAGTCAGGTAGGAGGAAAGCTGCGGGCTTTGTAGTCAAATCGGGATTTCATTTCTGCTCCTTGCGGAGCTGGTCATATTGGGCGAGTTGCCTTCCCTGCCTTAATTTCCTCGTCAGGAAAACAACGGTATGGGAGTTTTATCGAGAATAAATGATGGAAATGGTTCTAGGTTTCCTAGTGCAGTGTTTAGTAGGCAGTGTTTGGTAATCATTGTTTCCTGTCTCGAGGCTGATTGTTCTTTGGAGTCTGTGTTATCAGCACCCCTGTGGAAGCGGGCAGTGGCTAGCACCAAACATTCCCGGGATGCTGCCTCAGATCCGGATATCTAAACCCACAGCTGAGCTAGCCAGGCTGAGGCAGAGAAATCGCTCCCGGGATGGCGCCTAAATAATATATAGATAATGCACGTAGTGTATAAAATAATGCACGTTATCAGGATACACGTCAGGGAGGCTGGGTCTGAGGGTCGGCGTCCGTGGCTGCAGCTGGGATGAGGTCTTAGCTGGGCAGCCCGGAGGTGTGGGGAGCCGGGCAGGGGCCGGACAGCCAGGAAGGCGAGCTGGACAGAGGCTTCTGTAGGGAGCTGCCTTCCACACCCCGGCAGCAACGTGCAAAGCTGGGTCCACAGGCCCGCTGTGGCTGTGCTGGCTGCCTTGGGCCCACGGGAGAGCACATGGGATGACGCTCAGTGGGGGGCGGTGCTGTGGGTGGACGGGGAGAGTGCACGGCTAAGTCTGTGAATGCAAGTGTGTTCTTGCAGGGCCCAGGGGGTGTCCGGGTGTGTGAGCTTGAATCAAGGACCCGCATGCACCAGACACAGTGTGGCCGCCCACAGCCCACTCTGATTCATCAGGTGTCCAGTGTGAAGTCAGATTTAGAATCCACCAGGCCCGCACAGGCTCCTCTGCTCTCTGGGGCAGTGTGGTCTGCTCTGTGCTCTCAGAGCTCTTTGCGGGATGGCGAACCTGTCATTGCCACTGTCAAAGACAGACTTGTGTGCCTGGCTTCAGGGGACTCCTCAGCTCCCTCTGTCTCCAGTGTGCTGGGTGACAGGAGGTGGGGATCTCTCGACCAGGTCCAGAGTCAGCCCGAGGACACCCAGCTTCCGGCTGGGAGACTTTCTCTTTGCTCACCAGGCTTTCTTTGTCACTGCCACTGGCGGTGCCCTCTGGCCACTCCCTTCCCCAGTCCTGGGTGCCCTGAGCTAAGCCAGACGCTTCAGCGGGTTAATTCAAATAGCAAATCCAGGGCCCTGACTCGGGGTTCGAGCCTCATTTTTCTACCCACCTGCTTTTCCAGTCAGACGTGCTCTGCCAGGAGACATCTTTGCATTTCATTCCTCAACTCTGTCTCGAGAAAGATGCAAACTGTACGCCTTTCTAAAATGATGCTCGAAGAAGTGTGCCATAGTTTTCAACCTCTGCCGACCATAGCACATGTATTTGCACAGCGATGTGAGTGTGCACGCGTGCACACACATGCACGGGCTGTTCAGCGTACACCCTGTGTGAGGACTCAGAGTCTCTTTCAGGCTCAGGATTGCTGGCATCAGGGGGCTGCCCTGCTGTTCATCACGAAGATATAATTATAAGAAGCACTGGTGATTTGTAACCAGGAAAGGACTGTGACAAGTGTAATTAGGCGCTGGAGAGAGTGATGATCCTCATTTAGCTGATTCTGACTCTTTCTGATGAGATTTCTTCTGAACACACTGTTCCTATCCCCTTAAATATGAGGCAGATGAAACCAGATGTAGCATGGGCTTGGCAGTCCCATTGTAGGAATTAAAATAAATAAATGAGTGTATGTGTCATGTGGGTGTGTAGAGAATGGGATTCAAATATGTATATATTTTATTTTTGCTGCAGGATTGAAGAGAGCAATAAGAGAAATGGAGAGACCATGATTTTGATATTTCTCCCGCCGTCTGGTTCAAAGCCTGGACACAGCACAAAGCACATATGAGACCCCCCCGGGAAGAGGTGGGGGGCTGGCCGAGCGGCTCCAGGCTGAGAAAGGACACAGTGGTGACCACTTTGTGCCCTTCTGTTCCCCCCATCTCAGACTGTCACCCCAGGACTGTCAATGGGCATGCACACACACACACACACACACTCCCACGGCCGTAACAAAGGCCCGTTCTTTCTGCCCAAAGGACCAGCAAAGGGCATCCAAGCGAGACAAGATCTTTACACAGAAGATGCCTGAGTCCAGCCACCACCCCGGAAGCCTCTGATACCAGCAGAGGCCTCATGGGCCGCAGATTCCCACCCGCGGGATGTAAGGGGGCCCGAGCCCTGCCGGATGGAGACTGTGTCCGGGAAGCTCCGCAGGAGCTGGACTTTCCTTCTTGATGGGAGGGGTGAAACTCCTTTTCCCTCTCCTGCATAGGATCAGAAGAGGCCTGGTGGGAGTCTGGGTTTTTATCATTGCCCTGTTGAAAAGACCGCCCAAATCTGGCATGGTGATGCATGTCTATAATTACGGCATTCTGGGAGGCTGAGGCAGGAGGCTCAAACCACAAGTTTGAGCTCAGGCTGTGCGACTTAGCAACTTAATGAGACCTTGTCTCAAAAGAAAAAGAAAAGAGCTCCCCATCAGTGGAGGCCACTTGAGGAGCCACAAGGGAAGCACTCAGGTGGGCTCAGCCAGGGATCGGAGAGGCTGGGAGGGAGCTGGATCCCCCACTGCCGGGCTGGAGGCTGAAGGAAGATCTCGGTCTCGTCACACTGGTCCAGGTGTCAGCCGAATGTCACTTGTCACGAGGAGGACTAAGTCGTTGCCACTGGAGTGAAACAGAGGTAATCAACAGATGCCAACAGGGAGGCGACAGAGATGCTGGCGTGACCTGACAGAGATTTTAAAGCTGCCACCATGAAAATGAACACCCTGGAGAAAAAGAAAGCCAAAGGCTTGCGGGGAAAATCTTTTTTAAGCATTTGGAAAAAAATTGTTGTCAGTTCCTGCAGAGATGAAAATAAACTGGAGGCTTTATTTTAACTCCCCGTCACTCAGGCCAGCTGGGAGTAAAGACGAGGGGCCAAGGCATGAGCACCATCTCATGACAGTGGCTGGTGGGCAGGACTTGCCTGCACCCAGCATCGGGCTCGGTAAGCCTTTTAGCCACAGGGCAGGTGTGTGGGTGCCAACGTTACAAGGGAGGAAAGGCCAGAGCTGGGGTTCTGGTCTTGGGAGGGAGCTGGGATGGACATGATGCCCACCCAGTAGAAGGCCCAGGGCTGGTGGTCAGGTGGCCAACCAGGCAAGAGGGACCCCAGCGGGAGGTGCTAGAGGCTTGTCCTTGGTCACAGCACAGGCCAGCTTCCCAGCAGAGGCAGCACGGTGGTCTGTGACAGGGGCTGCGGGGAGGTGGGATGGGGGACCCTGCAGCCTGAGTTCTCTGCATTGTTGGGGAGCCACCGGGACATTCTGAAATCACCCGGAGAAGGTGGGGCCAAGGATCGAGGATCGAAACTGAATCAACTCCCAGCTGATTAAGAGTGGATGAGATTGAACAGCGAAGCCTCTAGAAACCTTCCGCATTCACAGCACCGTAGCTGTGCCATCCAGACACGGCAAAGCGGGGAGTCTGACACCCCACGTCTCAACGGCTCAGGCTCAGGCCTGGTGGTAGATTTCCCACCTTGGATCACGGGTTTGTTGCGCCGTGTGCTCTCTCATCTTAATGCGTAGGCTTGGTTTCACCTCTCAGGAGGTGGCAGCTGGGGGTAAAGGAAAAGGCAGGGCTGAAGGTGGGGTGCGCAGCCTGCTCGCCCATCTCTTGGCATCCAGGGTGGTCACTGGCCTGGGTGTGCGTCGCGACTGCCTTGAGAGCTGTTGGCGCAGTTCCTGGCTCTGTAGGACTGCGGGGCTTGCTCGGACCTGCTACTCACTCTTTCACTTCCATCAGGAAATCAAAAGCCACCTACGGATGCTTTTTAGATAAAACTGCACTGGGCAGAAGAAAGAATTTTAAGAGACTAAGTTACCCTGTTACTTTATCCCTTGTACCAAAACTAGTCCAGATGAATGAAAGATTTATGGGTTAATGAAAAAGGGATTGAAGAAGATGAAGATGATTGCAGAGGAAGAAAGATATTTCCAAGAATAACCAAAAAGATAAAAAATGAAAGAAAATACATACTGAAATGGTTTGATTATAGTAACAAAATTGTTACACGTCTTGGTTATCTCTGGGTGCGGCATTTAGGTGATTATACTTCATTTATCTTATTGCTTCTCCATCTTTTTAAAGTTTTTTAGTAAGCATAGAAAAAAGAAAACATATTTTACATATCCCATGCAATAAACACTGTTGGAAGTCAAAAGCAATCTGAGGAAAGAATTGTAATATGTGATTTCCTTCTAGAGTGTAATATCTGAAGAGTTCGGAAGCTCTTTCAATATGAAATACATTTGTTCCCATTACTTAGTCTGACAATTCTGACTAAAAACGTTCACGAAATAGAATTTCACAGAAGAGGCCCTAAGGGGAATAGCAGTACAGAGGAAAAGGAGTTCAGTGCATTATCTACAGTATCTAAATCGACACAAACTAAAATGATAATCAGGTACAATTTTGGTGTGTGCCTACTGAAATGGCAGAAATTAAAAAAAAATTAAACATAGCTGGTGACTTTATAAACTGGTGGATGGTTCTTGGGAAGGAATCTAGAGAGGAGTCGAAAGACAAGATTTGTTTACTTTTCAAATGGCAATTCTGTTACTAGTAACTGATCTTCAGGAAATATTCATAAGTGTTCCAAATATTGATTTTATCCTAAAATTTCAAAGGTCTTCATCAGGTAAGTAAATTATGGTGTATTTGTAAGAATAAACAAATAACCATTTGTAAGCTAATTTGCAGAAAAAATATCTAATATGAGAAAAATACTAAATATTTTTAGTCAGAAAGCAGTACATAAAGCAGAACTTTTTCATCAGAAAGAAAATTTATGTATAGAAAGAGGGCTACCCCATACTGACTATCTTTAAGCAGTGGAATTAGGGCTGACCTTGCAACTTTACTCGGCTTGTCTGTGTTGTGTATATTTTCTTTAATTAGCATATATTCTGTGGGAAAAATATTTAAGTGGTTTTTTAAAAGGTTAGCAGGCGGCGTGCGCAGATGACACGCCTGCCGTCTTTGTGTGGCCTGTCACTCGGTCACAAAGGAGGGGTATTATTTTGCTGCCAGCCCTGAAGACCACTCAATCTTGTGCTGCAAATCTGTCCAGCTCAGAAGGGAGCCCCGGTCAGGGAGAGAGTTTTCGGTGGGGCGAACCTTCGGGCTGAGGAGGCCAAGTGCAATGTCGTTGGTGGGAAAGAGAAAGTCTAGAGACACAGGTGTGGCCGCAGTGGTAATAGTAGTAGTAGTTGTGATAGTAGTAGTTTTTGTTTGTTTGTTTTTTCCAGAGATGCAAACAAAAATGCAGTTGGATTTTGCATTGTGAATTTCATAGAGAACTTCAGGGAGGGAAGGGGTGTTGGGGTTGGTTTTCACATCAATAGCGGGGAGCCCAAAGAAAGTCCATAACTAATAGGCCCTTTTGGAGGGAGAAATGTTATCAAGACTTTTCTCTTTCCCCCTTTTCGTAAGTGCGGGAGGCAGAGGCAGTCCTCTCTGGAGGAGGAACAGCTAGAATCGCTACCCGGATGTGCACTGAAGGATGGATGTCACATTTGCGTCTGAAAGTGTCGGCCACAAGCAGCCAGGCAGTGTCTGTGCAGAGAGAGGGGACAGGGTAAATCTGTCAGGGTTGTTCGTCTGAGGACGCTGGCTTCCGGAGGAGATTTCTGGACTTGGTGCTAATATCTTCTCCCAAAAGAAGCAGCCCCTGTCTCAGATCAAATAACCTGTCCAGCGAGGAGGGGAACCACTGTTCGTGCCTCAGTTTCTCTGGTTTCCTTTGTTGCTCTCTTCCTTCTGGGTTGTTAAACTCCGCCCACTGAACAGGGTGTGGGGGGAGCTGGTCTTAGATTCCTTTCTTTCACAGTTTCAAAACGGGTGAGGGGACGTCCTTGAAGGCTTTACATTCTCTCTCTGACCGTGAGAATCTCATTTTTTCCTTGCTCCAGTGGCTGGTGAGTGTGTGAAGTCTTTGAATCATTCTCCTGCACGACTCTTTCTTTTGTGGGGGAACAGCAGAGCGCAGGAACGGAATTCCACTTCCTTCTCTGGGAAGGAGGAAAGGTTGGCGTCATCCCTTTTCCCAGGCTTCTTGGGGGCTCCAGGGAACACTGCCTTGTATAATCGCACAGAGATGCGAGTGGCAACCTCCGCCTCCACGGGTTCTGAAAACGTACAGCTGAGGGATCCGCAGGACCAAGAAACACATGCGCTTCTCCCCAACCCGAGCACGATTAGAGGTCGCCATTGCAAACACGAGCGCCTCAAGACCAAAGAACTGGTCTCCAATGCCAATGGCATCATCCAAAGGCGAAGTTGTTGGCCACACGGGACTTCCTGCCACATGGCTTACGCTGATTATAGCGACTGAGGGCCGGGTTGGGTGCTGGGGGGACCTTGAAGGCTCACTTTACTCTTTCCCCAGAAAGAGCAAACCCACAGCAAACCCAAGAAGTCCACATTGGAAACCTTGCCCATTCTTCCGACAGAGACTATAAGCAAAGACCAAATTAAGATGGTGTTACTTGATAGATTTCCTTTGTAGAGGCCTGAAGCTAATTTCTCGATATTCCTTTTTTTTTTTTTTTTGCATTTGTTTGTGATTAAAATATTTTGATCAATGTGTGTGATCAGCACAGTTGGACTAAGGACAGAGCTGCTGGGCTTCTGACTCCTTGCCATCGCTCCGCTCAGTGACGCCGTCCTGAAGAGGCCGAGGCCCTACCGCGGGCGGAGAGAGGGTGCCTGGGGTGGCTGCCCTCAGAGGCAGGTTGCCGAGGAAGCAGGTTCTATTAATTAAACGGTTGCTTAGGGGGTAACTACTGGTGCCGATACAGTTTTGAAGCTGTGCAGTGGGCAGGCGGAGATAAATACAACATGGCCCTTCTCCTTGAGAGTGTTGCTTGTCAATGGGAGAATAGACACAACCATTAACTAACACCAAAAGCAAACTTAGTCATTTCAACACAAGTTTTTCTATGCATACTTTATGGGATGTAGAAAGTCCCTAACGAGTCTTTCAGCAAAAGTCATGCTCCAAGCCAGATTTGGTGGCAGCACGCCTGTACACTTGGGAGGCTGAAGCAGGAGGATCATGAGTTCAATGCCAGCCTGGGCTACATAGCAAGACCCTGTCTCAAAAAACAAACAAATGAAATCATGGTCCTGCAAAAATGTATCTGACCATCTTACAGGGACCTCTTTCTTCTGGTCTCTAACCCAGAGGTGTCAAAGTAGGTGCGGGTACCCTTGGAGGTGCACAATTACGCAGATACAGAAATAAAATATTATAACTCGTGGTTATACTTTTTTTTTTTTTTTGTGGGTACCGGGGGGACGACCTCAGGACCTCACGCGCCAACAGGCACCCGTGCCGCTGAGCGATATCACCGGCCCCTTTTTCGTATGTGGGTTCCGGGAGTCGAACTCGGGCCTTTGCGCTTGCAAGGCAGGCGCTTAAGCCGCTGAGCCGTCTCACCGGCCCGGTTATACTTTTTAATGTATCCTTTTGCATTTCATTTTTGCATATATTTCATAATACATGGGGATGGTTCAGTGGGACATGCTTATTGTTTATAAAAATAATGTACTTTATTGAGGGTGCATGTCCAAAACATTTTGACACTAGAGTATGAACAAAAGTTGGAAAATGACTGGGCTCAGGGATCTGCCACCTCCAGGCCCAGGCCCCCGGGTGGTGCCTCAGGCCTCTGGGCAGCTGGCTGTGTCTCAGCATCTCTGGAATCACCAGGCTCATCCGTCACCACGCTCAGCAAGGAGAGAACCCTGCAGTTACCCACATCTTTCCTCCCGGGAAGGCAGGTGCAGTTATATGACTTTTGCCTGCTTTTGTGTCACAGAAGCCTGAGGAGACAGATGCCCAGGTAGGGGAAGTAACTCTCCAACATCAGCGACTTATATATTCATGTGCTTTCTGGCAGAAAGCCAGAAACAAAAACAACTATGGGCTGATGTGCTGTATGATTAAGAAATTAGCCCAAGTCTTTAGCAGAAAAGCAAAAATTACAAAACCGGCAGCTAAGAGATTGATAAAAGCCATAAGATGAATGTGACGGAGCAGATGATCAGCTCAGCTTGCGGTTAAGAGTGGGATTTTGCGGGACAGCGGCCTGAGTTAAAATCCCCTCCAGTCCCCGGTGGCTGTGAGATCTAAGCGGTCACTGGGTCGTCTGCGCACAGCAGGAGCTGCTCTTGGGTTGCACAGAAGAAACCCGCCCTGGCTAGGACAATGCCCTCCCGGAGGAACCGGTTAGAAGGACACTGGGTCATTCACAGAATGAAAGAGAGAGCCGGAAGGCTGACCACGCGGCAGACAGCGTCTAGGGCGGTGCAGGGACGCTGGCAGTGACGCTCAACCTTGTATCTCAGGGGATTGAGCCCTAGCACCTCCACTCTTGCTGCTTTGAGTTCTGGGTCGCAGGTTCTCGGGTGGAGATTCTGATGGTTCTGTCATGGCCACCTGCCTGTCCCCGTAGCCCTGTGATTGGAAAGGCTTGGGATTTAAACTGCGGTAGCTTACAGAGTATGGGAGAAGCTGGTCCTTGCGTCAGTCAGCTTTCTGTCACTATAACAAATACTGCCATCAATTGATTTATAAAGAGAAAAGGTTTGTTTTGGCCCACAACATTGGAGTTTTCAGTCCATGGTTGGCTGGCCCCGTTGCTCGGTCCTGTGGTGAGCCCCATCCTGGCAGGAGTGTGTGGTCAAGTGAAACCTCCCCCATCATGGCGGGACAGTGAAAGAAAGAGAAAGAAACACGGAGAGACCAAGGCCCGCAATCCCTGTTGAGGGCACGTGCCCAGTGACGGGAAAGCCTCCCCCAGACCCTTCAGAGAAGGTCCCAGCCAGCCTGCCCATATGCATAATGAAGCAGATGGTTCTTGCATGCAAGCTGGGGTGGTGTGTATGTGGATATGGGTGAAATTCCCGTGGATACAGCAAAACGGGAATGGAGTCTGAACTGGGTAATTAAAGCCACAGGTCCAGTTTCCTCTGGTTTAGGTGAGAAATTCAGAAAGGTCCAGGAGCACAGCTTCAGCAAAACAGTTCTTTGACCTGTGAAGTTTCCCCCAGCTGATTCAGCAATCCCCTTCTCCTCCTGAAGAGGAAAATTAAAATTTTAAATAAAAGCCTGCCCAGGATGCCTGCCAACACCTGGCGGACAGGTCCAGCAGGCCCGATAATGGGACACTTCTTCACTTGTGTAAACCCCTGTCTTTGCTGCCCTGGTGTAACTGATGGCCTTACAGTGTAACTTAGAATGTAACAGGGCATTTCTTCCTTTGTATAACCCATGCTTTGTATAACTGGTAGCCTTATGATGTAACCTGAAATGTTTAAACTCCTTCAGCAACCCGTGATGTCACCCAACCCTCCAATCATATGCGCCGAATCTGCCTATGTACCTCCCCACTCACTTTCCCTTGAAAAGCCCCAAAACCCCTCAGGGTGGCGCTCTGGCTGTTTGGGCGAGATCCTAGTCAGAAGCCCACCGGTGTAACAAGCTGCCTCCTTCACCTCCTTGGTGCCATCTCTCCCTGTGTTTGGCTTGTTTTCCGCAACACTCCCACCAGTCTTGAGCAGCTTCTCCCGCTCCTTCCAGACAGACAATGTCCCATGTAGACATCCGGGGTGCCCACACAGTTCTTTTTCTTTGCTCTTGAAGAGCCTTAAAAATAAAACACTCTTCCCCCAGACATGTGCGAGGCGCAATGTTACCGACAGAAACTCGCTGAGGACATGCAGGAGATGACAAAGCAGTGGTGTCTTCCTTCTGAAGATTAGGCACATATTTAAGGCAGTGGTTCTTAGCCATTAAATCCTTGGAATGGACTGCAAACTAAGAGTTTAGTAAATGTAAGGGTTAGTAAACCAAAGTTGTATCCAATTTTAAGCCCAAATAAATTTACCACAAACACCCACACTCACACATACTCATACAATCCATTTGTGTTTGTGTGTGTATGTGTACTCAGTAGATAAAATGTGTAATGGGCTTTTTAAATAGCAAGGTCCCTGAGTACATTTAAAATATGATTTGATTTACGGCAAGTGACTTGAATGCAATCTTCAGGGAATACATTCTTTGCATAAATTGTGGCAAAAGTACAAAGGCAACGTTTAAATGATACCAAAATCTTTGGCTGAAGCTTATTCAGCTGCATATATCTTTGGTTTACAAGAGGGGAAACATTCCGATGGTTTCCAAAATCGTTTTTAAAAAGGAGAGAAAATGTTTCCCTAAACCCTCCCCTGTCACTATGGGTGTCCCTCTTTTGGCCCAAGCCTCATCTTTCAAATCTTTCTCTCTGCTCTTTATCAACTCTTCTATTTCTATTTCTTACAAGACAACAAACTGAGCACTTCAATGAGCCCCAGGCGTTAATGAAGACCAAGGGGTCAAGGGTGGATCTAGGGCTCCTCAGAGCACTGCAGACTGGGCGCCCCAGTGAGAGGCCAGGACTTATTCTCTGCCTTGCACACATAGACACATGCACATGCACATGTACTCATGCGAATGCACATGCGTACACACATGCACACACACGCACACTGGTCAAATACACCCCTACCTCTGGCCTGAAGCCCAGGAACCAGAATGGACATCACAGCAGGTCCACTGCCTGGCTGGGGAGGAGAGAGTTTACCCAGCAGCCTCAGCATCCTGGCTGGAGTCTGTGGTCGGGATGGAGCCACACACCCACATGGTTTCAGTCTTCCTCGTGGCTGAAGATTGTTGGATCTTCAGTGTAAGACCACCTTGACTGGCTGGCTAAGTAGCACCCCTCTGCCCTTCCAGTTGTCTTGAAGGTCATAGCTTGAATTCTGCCTTTGACCACAACACATCTGCCTGCCTGGCCACACCTTTCCCTGGAGCGGGAGGATCCTGGACTGAAGGAACTCTGGCTGAAAACCCAGCTCTCTGCCCGCCTCCATTAACGCCTCCTCCTCCACTCCACCTTGTACCTGGCACCTTGCTCATCACTGAAGGGGCCAGGGAATGTTTGGGATGTGAAGATGGCCAATCACTATTGGAATAAAAAAATGAAGAAAAAAAATGTAGAAATCCATTGGTATAATGAATTTTTCTGTTTTTACTTGAATGGATTAAATCCACAAACACCAGGAATCTGAGCTCCCTTTGGGGTCTGCTCCTTCCTCCCAGAAGCATCTCTAAGTGAGGAAGTAACTCTGGGACTCTGCAGACCCCTCCCTTCGTCTCCCTGGCAAAGCAAAATGTGCGAGACTGGGGTCAGGAGCCCTGGGTTCAATCAGACTTTATGGGAGCTTTGGAACCTGCAGCACAGTGAATTCCACAAACCCATTTCTTTCTCTGTCACGATACCAAAGTTTTGTTGTTGTTTTGTTTGTTCCTGTACAGGGGATTGAGCCCAAGGATGCTTTACCCCTGAGCCACATCTGTAGCCCTTTTCATTTTTTATTTTGAGACAGGATCTCAACAAGTTGCCCAGGCTGGCCTTGAACTTGTGATCCTCCTGCCTCAACCTCCCAGACTACTGGGATTATAGGCACGAGCCACCTTGTCTGTTGATATCGAAGTTTTGAAGATAAAATGAGATTATTATGCAAACTTACTTTGGGCGTTGTTATCTTCTGTGTGGAATTTTTTTTCCTGGAAATATACAAACACAAAGAGCTTCATCTATGAGGATCTGAGGGGTCAACGGGTACAGCTTTTTCTGTGAGATGAAACTAAAATCGAAGCTGTGCAAGATGGCTGTCTATGTATTTGAAAGATTTGCAGAAATGGAAAACTTGTAAATGCCTTTGGAAACATGTTCAGAGTCTTGGTTGCGTGCATCCTGGAAAGGTGCTGTGTTACTTGGTTTGTGCTGCTTGAGGGTCGATGGCATCTGTCAACGCAGCGGCCGACGAACCTGCGGAAGCGAGCCTCCCTCTTCTGTCCGTACAGCTGCCTCTGCCTCTCTCTTCTGAGGGGTGAGGGTGGCCCTGGGAGCATGGAGGAGCACAGTGGGAGACACTCTTCTCTTCTCACTGTCTCACGTGCGCAAGGAAGGCTGCGCCCCCGAGCAGTGACAGGAAACCCGGCCCCTCCTGACTGTCCCTGGGCTCACCCCACGTCCCACCCCGGTGAGGTGTGAGACGTCTTCATGAAGGGCTTCCGGAGGTCATCCCAGCGGGTACAGAAGGGGGAGAGGACGTAGGGGGCTTTGCCTTTCCCCAGGTTATCTGTTGGTCCCTCTGGGTCGCACGGGGTCAAGGTCTCAGAGGATGACCTTGATGTCTCCAGGCAACTCGAGGGCGCCTTGCACACTTCTCTGGTTCCTGAGGTCTCTGCTCACCTCCTAGCAGCCCTTGCCTCTCACTGTGGCCTCTTCCAGGGCTCCGGCTGCCCTTAGGCTGCCCTTCTAGTGGCAATCAGTGAGTTCAAGTCCTCTCCCCAGTCTTGCAAACTTCGCAGTCTTCATTCCCAGCGGCAGTGGCAGAGGGCACAGCAGCCTCGGGCCCAGGATCTAGGCCCCGGGTGAAGGACAGCTTTCCTCCAAATGGCAGCTAGAGAAGGAGAATGGACACCAAATACCACCACAAAGGCCAGTTTCTTCCCAAACCTCCCTCCTTCTGATCTACAGGAGTCGTTGCTCCTCCTGTGAACCTAATTTTGACTCTTTCTTGGGAAACGCTGTCATCAGCCTTATTCTCTCAGGGAGAACTGATGTGCCCTGCTCTGCTGCGAGTCACTTTGAAGTCCACCTTCTGTGAACCCCACAGTGGGAATCACCCGTCTGCTTGCTGTTCCCTAAATCCTCAGAGACAGGGGTAGAGAGGCTGGGTGGTAGGAATGAATTCCGTAGACCCCACCTTTGTCGCATCATGACATATTGAGTATTGGCTGTGTGTCACTGTGATAAGAATAATAACCCTGACAGCTGACACTTTTGATTGTCTGGCATGCGTCAGGCAATGATGCGGGGCTTTACCTGTATTATGCTGCCGCCGTTCACCCTAACCTGTGCCATAGGTGCCGCTGTCTCCACCGAGCAGAGCACTGCAGACCCGTGAGCACGCGGATCAGGGAGGTGAGTCCCTGAGCACAGCCAGGAAGGGCAAGAACCTGTGTTTAAACCCATGTCCAACTAACTCCAGTGGTTTACGCATGACCCCGACGACAGCTGGCAAGTATAATCGATGGAGTTTTTCAAAGGAGCCATTCGCTCTTCGAGGTTGGAAATGCACTGTTATGTGCTGTTGGTAGCATTTGAGCATCACGGCTGTTTACAATAAGGAGCTATGGCACTGTCAACCGAAGTTTACCCTAACTACAATGAGGTTTTTATTAAAAAAAACCTCCCATTCTGATCTGTTACGTGAATTTAATGCTCCAAATGGGTGCCAAATTGGCAGCCTGCAGGATAAATTCCACTCTTTATGCAAGAAATGGACACGGGGCCTTGTGCTTCAACCTTAACCGTGAAGGACCCCCATTCTCGAACATAAAGTCAGTGCGCCCTCCCACCTTGCTCCAGCCCTTCTGACAGATGCCGGGCTGAGAGCAGTGACCGCCCTGGGAACCTCTAGAGCTCTCAGCCCCCAACCTGCTTGTATATCAACATCACCTGGGGATTTAAAAATACACAGGTTCTGGGGCCCCTACCAAACTTTTGGAATCAGAACCCTTGGGCAGGAATCCGTATCTTCTAAACGCTGCCCTCGGTTTGGGGACCATGGCGTCCAGGACAGTTCTGCCCACTGTGGGCTGTGGCCCGATTTCCTCCAGTGTAGAGAGAAGAGTCCGTTTACTTCTATGCTTTTCCACTTTCACGCACATCCCACAAAGCGAGTGTCAGAAGAACCGGAGGAAATGTCAGGCTTTGTCGACTGAAGTCAATATTTACTGAAGCAATCTTTTGGCACATCTGCGATACTAGCAAATGTCTGTCCAAATTGCTCAGAAAACTAAACCTCCATCAGTAGTCTATGTTTAAAAATAGCCTCGACTTCTAAGCTGCATTCATGTTTTTGTTAACATATTTTCCTCATTACTTCTTCTTCGTGTGTTCCATTGCTTGCTTCTTTATTTCTCAAGAATTGTTTCCAGAGATGAGAACGCAAACAAAACAAAGCATGGTAAGGAACAGATAGGGAAAACAAACCCCACTGCCTTTGCTAGAGACTCACATAACACGTTTACTGGCAGTTCTTTAAAATAAATATTATTACAATACAATAGCCTCGGAGTGATTAGTGTAGAGTTGGCAATGTGGCAGACCTGTGAGGATTACAGGCAAGAGCAAAGCGTTACATAAGTGGTTCAAATTCCTTTGCAGGTGTTGGGAGAGAAGGAAAGAGGATGGGTAGAGAGAAATGTGTGCAAGACCTTGATTTTGGACACTCTTAACATTGTCTCCTCCTTAGCATGGCACACTGTTGTCAGTTGTCGACAGTCCACGTGTTGAGAGTCCCCTGCTTACATTATGTAGATTTTCACGCTAGCTGGAGCCAGAAATCGGGAAAAACGCACTCTGCGGAACGATTGAGCACTTCTCCGTAGTGAGGACTCTAAACATCATGTTAGAGAAGGGGCTTCATGAATAGAAAATCGCATCAATAGCCCCAAGCTCTACAGTTGCCTCTGTGTTTCACAGACTCTCCGAGAAGGATGGCTTTGACATCATCCATGTTTGGACTTTTAAAAGAATGTAACTTTTTTCCATAAACTAATTCTATTCAGATTCCCATTATCCAGGACAGATAAAAGCTGTGCTTTTCAGGTAGCAATTGGGGGGCAGAGTGCCTACGATGCTTAGGTACCTGGTTGGAATTTGGGGACCACGCCCGTCGTGATGACCTGGATCAAGGAGGAGTTGTGCCCTCCCCCAGCGCGCCCACAGGGCTCTTCTGCTGGCTGCAGGCCCTGCCCTCTTACTGGATTTTTTTCTGCCTCAGGTCAGCTCACGATTGTCTTCCAGGAAGGTCCTTCAGGAGGTGCTGTGTGACGAGGATGTCACCCATTACAGCTGTCATCCACATGGGGGACCATGACTTCCTGGGGTGTGGTTTCCTTCCCATGTCCAGCTGGTGTTTTCCTAGGATAACACTTCCCACCTGACCTCCCTCCCCACTCACCCAGGCCTCTTCTCACATGTTCAGGTCCGATTCTGGCACTGCGGGGCAAGCATCCCCCACTCCCAGGGGTGCCCCTCTTTCTCTTTAGTGTGCAGCACAATACTTAAGGATGGATACAGGCTCGGGGCAGGGGATGAAGCTTATAGAACTGGTGCAGGAAGGCTCTTCTTCAGGAAAAATGGCTAAAATGCACGAATGCAAAATGTGAGGGTCCCTCCCTGAAACTTGGAAGCTTACATTTAATTAGCTTCACCATAAATCTGCTTCTGACAGCACTGACCGATGTGCAGAAAAAGAAGACAAAATGTACAAAGACACGAATCTAACTGAGCCAATCCATTGAAAACAAAGACAAAAGTGTTGATGCTGAGGAAGTCACAGAAAGAAGGACTCTACCCACAGATCAAAAACCACGGGGTCTTGGTCCTCAAGGATTAAGGAAAATAGAAAAAGCATAGTTAAATGAAACCTATAAAAGACCCAGGCAAGGCGTCCTTGGAGGAGCTGGGGGTCCCATTAACCTAAGGCTCTTCAGATCCTTCTAAGGAGTAACCATGCGGAGAGCGGAGAGCGGGAACTTTGGAGGCTGGGCTACTTCCAGAATAACAACAGCAGACAGCAGTCTCGCAGGGAAGAGTAGACACGAGAACCCCAAGTTCACCGTGGTGCAGAACAAGGAAGGTCGTCCTGCAAGGGCGGGACGATCTCGTCAACTAGACATCTGAGCACCCCTGGTTTTTTCTTTTTTTGTGTGTGAGTACCGGGGGTTGACCTCAGGACCTCACGCGCCAGCAGGTGCCTGTGCCGCTGAGCGATATCACCCGCCCTTTTTTCGTATGTGGGTTCCGGGAGTCGAACTCGGGCCCTCGCGCTTGCCAGGCAGGTGCTTACGCCGCTGAGCCATCTCACCGGCCCACACCCCTGGTTTTAACCGAGCCCAGATGGAGTGGGAATTATCAATTCATTTCAGATTTTTCAGATATTATGAGAGTGTCTGGTAGAGATCTGAACACATGAATCAGTCTCTTTTCCACCTGATGATGATTGTTTTTACTTTTAATATTAATGCTTAATGAAGAATCTTGCTGAAAAAAGAAGTGCTTTGGAGATGCATTAGAAACACTAACTTTAATAACTCAATCAAGAATGTCTTTCAAAGGAAAACGATGTTACGGAACCCCAGGCTGCAGCCCTGACTTGGGGGGGTGGCTCCAAAAGGCCAGGCTGGGCCCCCACTCTGAAAGATCAAACGGAAAAAGTGCTGAGGTAGGAGAGAATGTGTTCAGAGTGGTCGTACGGGGCAGGGCGAGGCGCACCCGAGCCCTCAGGCCTGTCTTCCGGGAGCTGGCAGGAGTCTCGGGATTACGGGGAACAGAGGCAGCGCCGGGGCGGCACAGCTGGAGATCTGGGTCAGACCAGGGTCGATCTGATTGATGATTATCTCAGCATCAGTAAGGAGTCCTGCGCGATATGACAAAGCCGCTGCTGCCCGGGGGTAGTTTGGGCTCTCAGCACATGACGTTCATTGGTCGGGATTCTTCCTGGAGGCCAAAGACAGACTGACGCAGAAGGACAACATGGAGTGTGTTGCGTCAACGGTTGGGCCCTCCTTCAAGTCCCCACTGTGAAACAACCGAGCCACTCATGTGGGGAGAGGGGAGCTCTTTCCTTCTGTAACTATGTCCAGCTGATGGGGGGCAAGTAGGAGTTTTGGGATGGAAATCTATCAGGCTAAGAAAACGTAGTTTCTATTGTCTTTTTGAGGAAAGTTATCAAGGCGTTTCCATGCCAGCATAAATAGCATGAGAACCAGTCTTCAATGCAATAAATCGATAGCACCTGAAGAGGAAAAGAGGAATTAGGAAAATTTAGAACTAATCAACCTTGTATTACCAGCTTTTAAACAAACGCTCCTGGAATGATTAACGCGTCTGCGAAGTGCTGCGCAGGACTCTGACCCGAGGTTCAAGGTGGCTAAAGGAGACTGAAGGAATGTGAAGGCAGAGTGTCCAGCCTCTGTCCTGTTTTTATTTACCTGTTGGACTTCTGCAAGCCCAGGTGAAGAATCAGTGCTTTTAAGTCCTTGTCACAAAAACCACTTGGGGCTCACAATCTAAAATAAGGATTTTGGAGGAGGAGGTCCCCAAATAAAATGACAGCAACTTCTTGTAGGATGTCTGAGTTGTATTCAGGATTGAAAAGGGGTAATTATTATAACAGAAAACTTAGAAAAGACACTGCAGGGCTGTGTGTGTGTGTGTGTGTGTGTGTATGAGAGAGAAAGAAAGAGGGAGAGAGAGGAGCTCTGTACAGCTGGATGCTGGCTTCCTGGTTATTTTTCATCTCTGTTGCAAAGAGCAAGAGGAAATGAGTTTCAACTGGGACGAGAAGGGTCTGTGTCAGACATGGGATTTCCTGACAGTGACATTCCGAGTGGGTTAACGCGTGGGCTTCTGCATCAGCTGCTTCCGCTCAGAGGGAGGAGAGGGGTGTTCCTGAGTGCTGCAGGGTGAGGCGGAGGAGCTAATCAGGATGTGGAGTGGGAGGTCTGGTCCCCAAGATGCTTCTGCACTGGCCAGGAGGAGGTGGGTCCTGTCTCACAGGGCTCAGGTGTTCACTCTCAGGCAGTAATGCACAGTGGTTAGGGCATGGGTGGGAGAGGGACATCAGTGGGCTTGAACCAGACTGTATCATTTCCCAGCTCTGTGATCTAGGGTAAGTCTTGTGTTCGTTAGCTTTGAAAAGAAGTGGAAGAGAGTACTAACTGGATTGACTGGAAGGGATTAACTAAGATAATATATGTGAAGCATCTAATCGAGTGACAAGATGCCCTGTCTCAAGAAAACAACAAAAACATTTTTAAAATTTTATTTTGGTAAGCCTTGAGATCTACTATCTTAACAAATTTTAAAGCTTATAATACAATATTGACTATAGTTGTACTGTTGTGCAGAAAATCTTTACAATTTATTCATCTTGCTAGACTAAAACATCACACCCACTGATTAGTAATTTACCACTTCTCCAGTCTTTGACAACCATGCTGCACTCTTTGATTCTATAATTTCACTACTGAAATCCCTCATTTAATTGGAGTTATGCAGATTTGTCTTTCTATAACTGTCCAATTTCCCTTAGCCCAGTGTCCTCAAGGTTAGTCCATCTTGTCAGATATGGTGCAATTTCCCTCCTCTTCAAGGCTGAGTAATATTCCATTGTCTGTACACACCACATTTTCTTTGTTCATTTACCTGCTGATGGTCATTTACTTCATTTCCACATCTTGCTATTGTGAATAGTGCTGCAACGATGTAGGAGAGGAGACATCTTTTCAAGACCCTATTTGCGGTTCCTCTGGATAAATGCCCAGCATTGGGAGTGTGGGATCATATGGAAGTTCTGTTTTTAATTTTTTGAGACCCCTCCACATGTTTGCCCTCTTGGATGCTCTCATCAGACTCGGCCCTCCACCTGATTGTCTGAGCCGCATGGACCAGGAAGCCAGTGTGGAATCAGATTTCACAGATCTCCCTCAGCTCTGAGCTTCCAGGGTTTTCAGAACCTGTTTTTCAAGTGGTGGAAAAAAGAAATCGAGCAGGTGGCTGGGAATGGGCCCGGCTAAGGAAGGTTTCTGTGGAGTCTGTCAGATAAACCTCGGGCCCATGAGGCAAGCGCGTGAAGTTCTGCCCTCGTTTCCCCCACTGTCACGGTCAAGCATTTCAGAAACCGAGGTCTCTTAGATAGAACAGGGAAGAGCTGGAGCCTTTGGTTCATTCTCCCACAGATATGGTTATAGATGTAGCCTGGAATTTAACAATAGTACTAATTTATAGATGATATGAAAGTCCATTATCGACTCACGTTCTGATAGACCTTACTAAGTAGGCATTTGTAGCAAGATGACTTAAATCAGCCACAGAACACTAGAAGCCATGCTGCTAGAATAAGGGACCTACTGAAGGTGCTTGACCCTGTGCAATTGTAGGAGGGGGTTAAATAATCATGTGTGGCTGCTTTTTTTGGGTCTGGTGCTAGGTCCCGAAGTCAGCAGGGAAAGCAGTAGGGAAATGCGTGTCCCAGGGAGAGTCTTAGTGATTCCCACGTCCTGGCATCGTTTACATGCTGTGTGGTCCCTCTCACATTGTACCAGTCCGTCTAATAGAATACGGTAGGAGGGATGGTGTGTCATTTCCGAGGTTGAGGAGTAAAAGAAAAGAAATTGTGGCTTCTGTTCTCTACCTCTCTCTCATCATTCATTCTTGGAGAAGCCACCCGCCTCATTGCAGTAATCCTTTGGGAACTGATGCTTCTGGTCACCGTCAGGGAATGAAGGCCAGTCAGCAAACACATGGGGGGCTTAGCAGTGGGCTTCCCCGGTCCAGGTAAGTCTGAAGCCCTGTCCAGCAGTCTGAGAGAGACATCATGAGAGACCCTGAGCCGGAATCGCCCTGGCTAAGCTCCTCCCAGGTTCCTGGCCCCAGAGCTGTGTGAGATAGTAAATATTGCTGTGTAAATATTGCTGTGTTAAGCTGACAGTTTGGAGTCCTTTGTTACCCAGCCAAAGAGAGCTGACACAAGAAGAAAATACTGCTATGAAGTAGAGAAGATGAAAACAACTTGGAACCCACAAGGTTAAACCGAAACGCCAAGGACAGACAGAACCTGCATCGGTCTCAAGTTCCTTCTAAGCTGTTGTCCTCGATGCCTGACCCACAGGAGCCACTGGGATCCCTCACCACAATGCTAACCACATACCTGGCCCTGTAGCTGCAGAGGTCAAAGAGGATTCAGCAGGAGCTGGCGGCTGCGCCAGGACAGCGAGGTGAGCCGTCGGATCAGTGACAGGGCCCGAGCCGCAACAGCAGCGTGGCTTCTGCATCACCGCTGCTTCCCAAATCACTCCAGGATGTCCCTGTGGCCCACACCAATCTAGAGCTGCACAGAGAAGGAGATTCTGGCAAACCTAGCTCCAGTGCAAGTAGGCTGACACAATACAAATCCACCATAGTATTCTTCCACTTAGCTGTACACACTCAGAACACGGAGGTCCCGTGACGTCAAGGAGGCTCGTACAGTGGGCAGGTGGCAAAGCTGAGGAGCAACGCTCCAGGCTCTTACTACTGCACAAAGCAGAACCCTTCCAAATTAACTATTTAATAGGCAAAATAGGCTTTCACAGTTGGCCCCAGGAAAACAAACCATTTGTCTTCCAAACAATGACTTACAAATGAATGGCCCCGGTCCCGGGTTTTTATATGTAGCATCAGTGACAGCCCTGTTGTCCTCTTGTGCCTCCATTGTCCCATTCCAGCCCACAGATGGGGCTTGAGGCTCAGGCGCTGCTAGACTGAACTATTCTCCGGATGGCGGTGGCAGCTCTTGTTTCTGCAGCCCGTACCGTCTCTCCTCCTGCGTCCATCTTCTTATTCTTGACCACGGTGTGGCCCATCTCCTGTTGACCTGGTTCCCCTCATGGAACGACCTGCCATGGGTTGTCCTCACCAGTGTGACCCTTTCCTTTTTTTTTTGTGGGTACTAGGGATCGACTTCAGGACCTCGTGCACCAGCAGGCGCCTGTGCCACTGAGCGATATCACTGGCCCTTTTTTCATATGTGGGTTCTGGGAGTCGAACTCAGGCCCTCGCGCTTGCCAGGCAGGCACATATGCCACTGAGCCATCTCACGGGCCCAACCCTTTCCTTTGAAAGAGCTTAATATCTGTGATCTGGGGACTCCCCAGAATAGCCGGATCTTGAAGCATCATGGAGAAGTGGCATGGATGAGACCTCAACCATTTCGAGTTAGGCATCTCATGCAGAAAGTTTAATTTTAGCCAACACAAAAATATGTGCATAGTAATAATTAAAAAATAAGAACATGCATTGGTCATTTATTGTGAACTTGATGCTGGAGTAAGTTCCTCACATGTATTATATCATTGAGCCATACAACAACCCAATGTGGAGGCATTGTCATCTCCATTTCATAAGGAAAGAGTGCAAAGGCTACATAGTTATTAGATATTCATCAAATGGCTTCTCTTTCCCCCCAGGCATAGAGCTAGACTATGCAATCCAGGTTGCCCTGCAGTTAGATAAGGCTAGGGGAATGTGGGCATAAGTGTCGTACCCTACTGCCCCATAAAACCTCTCAGTCCATCCTCCAACCTTTCTCCTTTCGCTCATCTACCCAACAAACATGAAGGATCCACAGCAGCAATGGCGAACCTTTGAGAACTTTCAATGATACAAACAGCCCACTGAGGCACGCATGCCATAGGTTTGCCACCACTGGTCTAGCAGAAGACCCCAAGGCACTAAAGGAGGGTTGGAACCACGAGGCAGAGGGAGCTTGGATCCCACATGAATTGTGGAGAACAAACCCTACGGATAAAAGCAAGGCTAAAGATTTATTTCAGTCATTGTGTTGTGTTAAACCACTCACACTGGCGCCTTGAAGAGGCCAACCATAATCCCAGTGGCACCGGCTTAGGGTTGAGGGGTGGGAGGAAGGAAACTGATCTCAGAGGCAGGGGAAGGTGCAGTGGTGAAATGTGTTGCACAACTGTCACCTCCTTTAATTGGTAAGGCAGCTTATGTGCACTGCAACGAGGAAGTAGTTGGAAAATGTCAGTGTTCATGAGAGTGACTAGTATGGGCTCCCTGTGACACCGCTGCCACCACCGAAGGAGAGTAGTTCAGAACTAAACCACCAGATTATGAGCAACAGCAGAAGATTATAGAAGGAGCACAGGGATTTGGGGGGCATCTGATTTGGAAAAACTATTTCTTGATCCCAAAGGTAAGATTTTAAGCTTGTCTGGAGTGAGAAAGATGTGGTAACATCCCTCAACTGAATGACTTAGCCCTTCAACAAAAGCCAGATTAGGTGTGTGCCTGCTGCGGTTGGGGATGTCCACCAAGTTCACGTGTTGGAAATTTAATCTCCAGTGTGACAGTGTAGGGAGATGGGCTGAAAAAAAGTGGTTAAGTCTCGAGGGCTCCACTCTCATGAATGGACTAACATTGCCCTCTGTCTTCTGCCAGGGGGTGACAAGGCACAAAGGCCCTTGCCACAGATGAGCCCTTTGACCTTGGACTTGACCCTCTGGAGCTGTAAGAAATACATTTTTTTCTTTATAAATTACCCAGTAATTGTGAATTCTGTTATTGCAGCACAAAATGGATGGAGATAGTATCCTTCATGGCCATGATGGAAGAGAAAAGAACGGAAGTGAAGAGGAGAGAAGAGGAGAGGAGAGGAGAGGAGAGGAGAGGAGAGGAGAAACCATAGAGTTAAGGAAGATAAATAAAGCCAGGTCTGCGGGTTACACCTTGGGAAGAGCTTTGCTTTGGCTACTGGTGCATGGGACAGACTGGTGCACGCGCTCCAGCCCCTATGAAGGGTTTGAAGGAATTGTGTTGCCAAAGAACCCGAGAGCCTGAAGTGTCCAAAATGTAAGCCACTACTGGCTTCCAAACTGCTTCACTCCTATGAAACCTCCAGGAAAGATGTGGCCCCAGTGCTGCCTTCAGATGGGAATGCAGACATTAATGGCTGGGAAAATGCCGTAAAGGGCAGAATCATGGGCCACAGAGAATGGAGAACAGGGAGTTCTCCCCAGAGAGTAGGATTGGAGTCTTTGGCTCCTCCGGTTCAGAGGAGAAAGGCTTTTAATGACTGCCTAGTAACAGGCTGACATCTCTATGTTTTCCCTTCTACTCCTCTCTCAGAGGGAGGCTCTGCTGGCAACGCCTTGACCTGAACCCATCACCATACATAGGGTGTATGTGGGGAAGGGATGTTAGTGTGTTGGCTTTTACGTCCAAAGCTGCAGATCTCCAGAACTGCGGGAGCCACATCAGGACTCCACAGAGAGGCCCGTGTGTCCCTTGGAGGTCCTGGAATTAATCTGGATGCAGAGACTGGAGGCTGGGGCTGAGGGGTTGGGGTTGCCCCATGAAGTACCTGTGTAAGGGAGCAAGTGCTAAGCAAGTATTTGATGACCAGCGTGGGAGTCTATAGCAGGGCTTAACTGTTCATCTGGGCACGCCCTTTCCTCCTAGCATCCAGCCGGGTGACACCACCTACCTCACTGTGATTTGTCCAGTGGGCGATGCTGGACATCACGTGTGCTGTTTAGGGCCTGGCCCACGTGACTGTCCTCTACAACCCTCCACCCCTTCTCCTCCCCTTCCTTTTCCATCTTGGTTGTGATGATCCAGCAGGTTCCTCTCAGAGGGCAATGGACTGATGAAAGGAGTCTGGACCCAAATATCTATATGAGTTAGAACCCACTTCCAACCTGCTCTGGCTTGAGACAGGAGTGAGAAATAAACACGTTGTGCTAAGACAACAGGAGTCTCGGGGTGCTTGGCACAGCTGCCTGCCTCCCCTCGGCATTCAGTGCAGTTATCTGCCTGAGGTCATCCAGCTTCTATGCGTTGGCCAGGACACACTTGAGGCATGGTCTCAAACTTGGATCTGTAGAAAAACACAATTAGAATCACTTGGGAACTTTTCAAAATACAAATCCTTTGGTTCCACTCCAAAAATGCCATCGCTATAGTTTTTTGAGGGGAAGGGGAAGGGGAGCTCTAGAGCTATTTTTAACACACTCCCTGGGTGATTCTGCTGCCTGGCCAATGTTGACAAGCGCTAAATGCCAGCAGCTATTCTGAAACGCGTGAGCCAAGGTCCTGGGGAGCCATGTCAGATGGGTAGGAAGGTCAGCGAATTTATCATCCAGTCTGAGAGTGGAAGGGGCACTATTAATAATTACACTGGGAAACCGGGCACCAAACAGGATTTTCCCAGGCAAATTGGCACCTAAGCGCCCTGCACAAGAGCAAAAGATGGGACAGTTGTGCTCTCTACTCATAAAAATGCTATTTCCTGTTAAGAGAGTTTTCAGTTTTTCTTGAGAGTACTGTCCGCCCTCTGGGCAGGACAGAGCTGGTCTTGGAGCCAAGGGTGAGGCTGGATTTTGGAGGGGGTCTTCATGGGGAGCCCTAGACGCTGGGTGTGATAAAACACAAAGGGCTCAGAGAGTTGGGGAAGGAGACAGAGTATTCAGCATGGCCCACAAAGAGCTGGGGACCAGTGAAGGCTTCACAGCCATCACTAAGAGTAGGAAGTAGAGGGAACAGTTTTGACGGAGACCAAGAGGAGTTCAGAATAGGCAAGTGCAGAGCCAGGATTCTGCCTGGGGTGGGAGAGGAGAGGAGCGGCCCTGATGGCTTTTCCAAGAGGGAATTTTGTGTCACCAGCTCTGTGGGGTGTTCACCATGCTGGCACTAAGCCTGAACAGGAAGGACCAGAGGTGGACGCCTGCTCACTGCTGAGACCACACCGGAATGACTTTGGTGTTTGCAAAGATTTGTCGTCACAAGCACCTGGGACACCTTAGTCTCTGCAAGTCTCAGAAACAGGAAAGCCACACACGTGCAGGACGCATTCACGATGATGTACAACCTATAGTATCAGGAAACAGCAAGTTCCCCAAGATGTGAGAACACTTTCTTTGTGAATTTAGTTGATCCTTAAGTTAGCCAGAGTTCTTCTTTAGATAAGGTGTGTGTGTGTGTGTGTGTGTCCCCTACATTTCTTATGTCGGCATCTCCTGGGGCTGCTTGGTAAGAATGCAGATTCATCCCAGGGCTTCTGAATCTTTGCTGGGGAGGCCCAGAAGTCAATGGTTTTAGCAGGTGTTCCTGGTGATCCTTAGGCACTGTTTCTTGAGATTAATGGCTTTAAGCAATGGTGAGGTAGGAGGTAGAGCAAGGCCAAGTAAATAATGGAAAGCTGTGGGACAAAAATCGAGAAACCAGAGTAAGGATGGATGTATCAAAATACCAGAAAACCAATACATAGAGGCCACCCTGTCCCCCAGGGTCCCCAGGCATGTGCAAACCCAAAAGTACCTGACCCTGGCTGCACTCAACCTCATTTGTATTGCTGTTTTGACCCCTGCCATGGGCTATGGACCCATGACACTTCCTCTAAAAACCCTATATGGTCAAAATTTCTCCCTGAAGGGTGGGCAGTCAGGTACTACATGAGGCCATGACTCCTGTCAGCCCCCAGCTATAGATTCTCCCATAACCCCAGGACTTTCAGAGACCCAGAGCCTGCCCATGTCAGGGCCACGAGGTCCTCTCAATGGCCTGCCCCCGCCCTGTGGAATGGACCTTCACTTCTTTCACTTACTCTTGTTACATCTTTTTAATAAATCTTACTCTTGCTACTCTTCTGAGTACCCTGCTCAATTCTTTGTTCAGGACACCAAGAAGTTGGGAACAACTCCCCGGAGACCCTCCCATCCGATAATGAGGAGCCTCTGAGAACCAGCTTCTTTCATTGTGAGGTTACGTGGTTATCAAATACTGTTACAGCCTGACCCAGGAGAAGGACTCAGTCAGTCTGTTAATCTGTCACTACCTCTCTGAAGCTAGAAGTGTTCTCCAGTAGGAGAATGAGGTTGCCGTGGTGCATGGTATGATGTTCTTAAGTATCTTCTACAAATTACCAAATGGTGTTGGGCTGGGGATCATGGCATCTGATTTGATGGGTTACAAAGGAAAGTGTCTTGTCTCCGTTTTGCAGAGAGCAACCCAAGAGCAACCACTGGATTTCTCCCTCGTTTCTCTGGCCTTGCTAGAGTGCAGGGAGGCATGAGTGGACTTCAGGTCCAGTGACCATTCCTTGGACAGGGCCTGAGTCAGGGCATGGGAAGCGCTGGACGTACCTTTCACATCTCTGTTAGAGCTTTTCACTGGGGACTAATATTTATTTCATTCATTCAACAAATATTTATTCCTCACTTGTTATGTGCTCTGGACCCCGCTAGACAGTGGAAAAAAGCGTGAAGGCGACGGGCTCAGGCCTCTGGGGTAAGGTTGCTGTTGTTCCTGTCAGACTTGCCTGCTCATTCCAGCCCAATCCTGGGATCCTGTGATGGGGAATTTTATGTATCAGCTTGGCTGGGCCACGGGGGCCCAGATCCGTAGTCCAGCATCGCTCTGGTGTTTCTGTGTGGATGTTTTGGGTGAAGTCAACATTAAATGGCGGGATTTGAATAAAGCAGACTGCCCTCTGTAGTGCAGTGGGCCTCATCCAATCAGTGGAGAGCCTGGAGCACAAGACCAGCTTCTCCCCAGCAGGACAGCGTTGTCCAGCAGCCTGCCTTCGCACGGGAAGCGTAGCACCAGCTCTTCTGGTTCAAAGCAGTCTGCCTTTCCAGTGGGCTGTCCTGGGTCTCTGGCTCGCTGGCCCTCTCTGGGGGCTTTGGACTTTCCAGCCACCATAATTGTGTGCACCAATTCCTTAGAATGAATTCCTTGCTGTCTCTCCTTTCCTTCTCTCTGTCTCTTCATCTACACACACACGCACACACACACACACACGCACACACATATGCACACACACCCTATTGGTTCTGCTTCTCTGCTGAATCTTAAAACAGTTCCCTAACATAGTCACTAAATCCAGTATGCACCCCAAAACTGTCTTCCACTCCGGTGGCTGCAGAGTACGTCCTGCCACCTTCTTGCGACTCACCAACCACGTCTGGAAGCATAAAGGACCCCAGTGAGCACTCTCTAAGCCCACGGAGAAGTGAGAGAGTGGCAGAGGGGAAGGAGGTGCTACCGTCTCCACATACTCATTCCTCACATATTGCTGGAAAGCGGAGGTAGTGTGGGAATGAGGATTAAGTGGGCATCCATGGAAACCCTTGGCACGGTGCTGGGTGGGCCAGGCTACCTCTAAATGCTGCTGCTGCTGTTGTCCTCCATGAACAAGGAAATAATGGGAAGCTTCTGAGGCAAGGTGGACCCTGGCTCCACCTCTGGTGTTCATTGTCTTTAAAGATCTGATGGGGGGCTTGCTTTTGTCTTCAAATAGTTAGAGCCGGGGGTAAGGAATTCCTTGCAGAAAGTAGCGAGAGCAGGAGGAACTCTGGGGAGGGGTTGGTTTGGAGTGGCCGAAAACTCTCTGGTGTATATGAAATCCAGACCCATATGCTGGGGGGTATTAAACACTTTACTGCCTATTTGCTCCCAGACATCATTGCAACTTCTCTTAAACCACCATTTACACCGTGGTTTTCAAACGTCAGTGTTTATTAGACAGTCCTGGAGAGCTTGATAAAGCAGGGCTTCGGATGAAGCAGGTGTGAGCCCAGCTCACAGCATTTGTATTTCTGACAAGTTCTATCCAGGAGATGCTGATGTGCGGGCCCAGGAACCACACTTTGAGAACCACTGCAATGATTACAGAGAAAACAAAGCGAGAGGGCTGCTGGAGAGAGGAGACGGTTCATTTACACGCCTGCGCAGCACCTCCTCTGACCTCAGCGGCAATGACTGTCTGCACAGTCCCTCTGGCAATTAACCCTGCATTGTCTTTTGACACCTCTTCTCTTCGCCTGGATGCCATTTGCACCCGTGTTGGGGCTACACTTAAGAACCAGGCAAAGGAGAGAGCAGCACTGGGACACACGGTGGGAGAAAGAGCCCAGGAAGAAGCAGGAAAAGGTGACGAAGCAGACAGAGGATCTGGCAATGCAGTGTCAGAGGTGAACTCAGGCTACTTTTTAAGACACAGGAAGAAGCTGGGTGTGGTGGTTCATGCCTGCAATCCCAGCACTCTGGGATGCTGAGGCAGGAGGATGACAAGTTTGAGTCTAGTCTGGGCAACTTAGCAAGACCCTGTCCCAAAATAAAAATATAAAGTTTTGGGGTTGTATCTCAGTGTAAAGGCCCGGCATCCAATCCTCGGTACTGAGAAAAAAAAAAAAAAAAAAAAAAGCAAGGAGGAAGAGAATTTACCCAGTGTCTTGAAGGTACAGTGTGGAAAAGGCAGGCCCTAGAAAAGACATGGGGTAACCTCATAGATAAATGAGCCGGATCCCAAGTGAGATAGAGAGGGAGGGGCCTCCAGGGCCACGCTGTACCCTGAGAAAGGAACTCCCCAACACTGCTCAGCACTTCCACTTATCCTCTGCAGAAGAAAGGAAACTATGGCGCTGAAGGGTGTGTGCATGTGTGTGTGTGTGTGCGTGCGTGGGCGTGCGTGTGCGCGCGTGTGTGTGGGCGTGCGTGTGTGTGTGCATGCTGATGTGGAGGAGGGTTGAACACTATGGTTTCCTACTAGAGACCAAGCTCATGGACCCAAGCAATTTGGGTGGGCAAGTTCAGGAAAGTAGCTCAGGCTCCGATACTTGGTGTCACTTTTAAGACACTAAGCCAAGATGAACGGAGCTTTCACCTCAGCCAAAAGGAAAGTCAGGGTGTGCCCTGGTTTGGAAGAACAGAACGGGTTCTCGAGGAAAGCGGTCAGTCAGAGCTGTGTTTCAGGTCACTGTACCCTTCCCCCTCGGGAGCATTCCACACACGTGGGAAAGGGGTGGCCTTCCTGAGCTGCTCGGGACAGCTGAGTACACCTGAGTGAGGGGTCCCGGTGGTGACAGTGAAGCGTCAGCAGCCACAGGCTTCCTAACGCGGGGCCAAGGGTCTCAGAGGGGTCGGGGCTGCTCCTCAGATCCAGAAAATGAGTAAAGGAGCCCTGGTGACAAGCGCTCCTGTCATCTCCTGCCCTCCCCAGCCACACCCGCCACCCAGAAGTGAGCTCCTCGAGCGGCTTCTGCTCTTAGTCCTCTGGGTGCATCCAAGGGCCCTTGGTCAACCTTGGACCGTGTATGCGATAGTGGTCCCCTAAGAATATAATGGAGCTGACAAATTCCAAGTGATACCATAGCCATGATGACATCACCGCACAACACACTCGGTGTTCGTGGAGGGCTGGCGTGGCATCCTGCACTGTTAGTGGCAAAAGGGACAGCACATGCAATCATGTACACTAAGTAATACTTAATAGTAAGCGACACTGCTACTGCCGCGTGTGTTTACTACACTATTTATTTTAGAGCACTCCTACTCATCCATTTTAAAAGTTCACTGTAAAACGGTACGACTTGTGCCCTGGCAGCCTCAGGTGTGCCACGTTTACTGCACCTCTCAATACACCATTTTCTCCTACGCTCAATCTTGTATTATTTATTCCAGTTCATCATGGTCTTTTAAGCCATAGGTTATATTATATATATGTATGTGCATATATATATATTATAGTACACAAGTATACACACACACACACACACACACACACACACACATCCCATATAGCCTGGGTAGGTGCAGGCTTTACCATTCAGGTTTGCACACTTCATGACTTTCACACAATGACAGAAATCACCTAATAATGCATTTCTTAGCAGGCGTCCTAATCACTAGGGGAGAGGGGACTGTTGTTATGGTTTGTGTCTAGATGTCCCCCCAAAGTTTATGCCATCATGGGGGGCAGGCTTTTCAAAGGTGGCTGAATCTAGAGTTTGTGGTCCAATGCTGGGATTAATGGTGTGAGTGCTATACCCACCCTAAGGCGAGTAGCCTGCATACAACATAAAGGACAAAAAGCAGCATGTCCTCTCTCTCTCTCTCTCTCTCTCTCTCTCTCTCTCGCTACTTTTGCTATCTTCTGCTGCCATGACTGAACTGTTGCCCCTCTGCCATGTGCCACCCTGCCTTGGAGCCAGCCGATTGTGGACTGAAACCTCTACAAACTGTGAGCTAAATAAAACTTTCCTCCTTTAACTTTGGGTGCTGGGTATTTTGTCTCAGCAACGAGAAAAGTAACTAAGACAACTGTACTCTTTATCTACACATTATATCTGATTTACCTATATATCTGTTGACTTTTTGATATGAACACTGAACATTTATTTTATCATATTACACTATTTTTCTGGCCACCTTTCTTCCAATGTCTGATTGTTTTATTGTTAGTTCTATTAGTTACCTTGAAGCTTTAATCTTTAATGTTCTAAGATCTCTATTTCTTGTTATATCAGTTTTATACAGGGTCATCTGATTCTCCATTTCATAAAATGAAGATATTTTCTTTATCTTTTCTGGTTTTTTTTTCCACTCTCCCTCCTTCATCCCACATTCTGAGAAAACATTTCTATTTTTACACTGTGTTGAAATTAACATTTACATTCACTTCTAAACAACAAATTCCACTGTGCTGAGCTCATAGTTGACTGTAAAAGTTCAAAATCAATTCATGCTTTATGTTATTTTGATTGTTCTGTGCTCTGCTGAGGGCTAGGGTTACTTTCTTTTCTGGGAGCCCAGTGGAAAGATCCATGGGCTAATTAAAATAAAATGTTCCTAGCTTCAAGGTCAAAAGGATACTCCTTGTTATAGTGCATTGGTTACTTAACATCTCAAGATATTTTTGTTTGCTTAATATTTGATCTATGTCTTTCTTGGATAGCTTTCTCTTTTTCCTGGAGTTGCTAATTTTCTGTTCTGTATTCTCATAATGGATGATCTCTTCAAGTTTTCTCAATCTTTGCCTCATTTTATCCACTCCATAGTATCTTTGCAGACCAGCTGTTATAGTCAGGCTTTACAAGGAAATAGATTTAATATTGGACACATAATTTACAGGATTATTTTATAATATTCACCCAAAAAGTCAAATGTAAAAGAGTACAGGAGATCTGTCCACGCACTAGGGACTCAAAGAAACCACCTGAGGGCCTGGATCCCACAGCATTGTCCTGCATGAGTCCAGCTGAAGACCTAGTGTCCTCTGGGAGTCCAACTGGAGGCCTAGAGCCCACGACAACGTCTCATGCAAGTCTGTACCAAGGCTTTGCACTGGGAAGGCCCAAAGGTCAGTGGTGGAAGCTAGAAAGTCTGCACCAGCAGGCTGAGGGATCTGCACTGGAGCCAGGAAGTGACACTCAAGGTAAGGACCAGAGCTCCCCTGAAAAGAACTGCAGCCATCCTCAGCGACAGCGAGGACCCAAGTTCCTCCAACAACAAGAACAGCTGAGTTCATATCAGGAAAGCCAGCATGACAAGCTCCTCCAGGAGAATCACCAGCACACCATCATCCCCTCCAGTTCTCTTTTTATGCTGTTGGCAACAATCCTCAAGTGGGCCCTCCACACCACGCTGACTCAGTTCAGCTGGGTGTTACACGTTGACCGTTAGTTAATCCACCACACTGCCCTCCTCCTTGAGTCCTTGGTCCAGTTTAGAGCAATTATACAGCTTCTGTCTGAGAATTATTCCCTTTGCATTTCGGAGTTGGGTCCTCTGGATTCCATGTCTGATCTTTCTTGGTTTTCCCTGCTATTTGCTATGTATCATAAGAGGCCACTGATTTGGATTGGTTTCCCACAATGGGCCCAACCAAACCAGCGTGGAGCTTAGGAGCAGCGCCTGAGCTTTGGCGGGTTGCAGGAGGCCTGGTAGTCTTTTAACTGAGCCTCAGCAATCAGGCTGCTCGATGGATAAGCTGCAGCCGATCCAGCTGTTTTGTGTGTCTCACTTCCCCCCTTCTGTTAATGCTGGCTGCTCACATTGCCGGCTGGAGTTTTCAGAACCTGCTTTGGTGCTGGGAACATGAATTGTGTTTTGTTTTTCTTTGTGCAAATAAACTCTAATAAACTTAATTGGTCTAAGGAATTTCCCTTTTAATTCCTAAGAGATGAAATTTCTGTCCAAAGACTTGATAATGTACTGTACATAGAACTCTCGGTTAGAAAGTATTTTGAAGACGGATATTTGGATATCCAGTGTTGCTGGAGAAACTCAATGGCAGATTAATTATTATTCTTTTCTAGGTGGCTTTTATTTCTGAAAGTTTTAATACTTTTGCTTTTGGTGTCCTAAAGTTTCATGTAAAAGAGTCAATCCTATTAACTAAGCTGGCACTCATGGGTCCTTTCCTGCCAAAGAAACACGCTTTTCTTCCCTTTTGAAAAATTAATTTTATTTATCCTTTAGGATTTCCTTCTCATTTTCTTTGTTTTTTTTTTTCCCTAAAACTCATTTATTTGACCAGCTTTTTACATCATCCTTCCTCTTGTTCTGAGAGATTTTCTTGATTTTTGTTTGATCTCTACCCTGAAAAACAATAATATATTCCTTTTTGTAACATTATTTCACAGACATTCTACATCTTTTCACGTATCTCTGACTATGTTAAGTAGGTCTTTGTGTCCTTAGTCCTTGTCTGTCCCATGACTTATCTATGTTCTTGCTAGTGTCTGTGTTTGTGTTTGTTTTTCGGTTACCCATTCATGCTGCTCGCAGCTCATACCCGCAATTAACCTAGCCACTCTCATTGTTCCCATCTAGTCAAAGCTGCCCAGGAAAAGGCTCATGGGAGATAGATTTTAAAAATCTCTGCATGATTAAAAAGGTATTTATTTTACATTCAACCTTGAATGGTAATTTGATTTGAATGATAAAATACTATTTTAACAATAAAATATCATTTGAATAATAAACCATTATTGGCTTTTAGACATTTGAAGGCATTTTCTCCCTTTTTTGTATTTTTTGTTGTAGTAAAATATACACAACAAGAAACACCATTTTAATGGTACAATTTGGTATGTGCACATCACTGTGTGACCGTCACCATTATCCATTCCCAGGACATTTTCATCCTCCCAAATAAAAACCCCATCCCTGTCACACAGCAATCCCCCATTCCCTTCCTTCAGACACTAGTAACCGCAATCCTTTCCGTGTCTCTGAATTTGCCTCGTCTAGATGTCTCATGCTAGGGGAACCATGCATTAATTGTCCTTTCATGTCTGACCTCGTTCACTCAGCATAATGTTTTCAAGGTTCATCCACACTGGAGCATGAATCAGAATTTCATTCCTAAGGCTAAGAGTCCATGGTACGGAGATGCCACAGTTTGTCTATCCATTCATCTGTTTACAGACACTTGGATTACTTCTGTATTTTGGCTATTGTGAATAACGCTGCTGCAAACATTAGTGTACACATATCTGAGTTCTTGCTTTTAAGTCTTTTAGGAAAATGCCTAAAAGGAGAAGAGCTGAATCATATGGCAATTCTATGTTTAACTTTTGGAGCAACTGGCAAACTATTTCCCACACTGGCTGCCCAGTTTTACATTTCTACTAGCAACGTGCTAAGGTTCTATCTTTTCCATAGCTTCACTGACATTCATTTTTCCTTCTTTTTTAATAATAGCCAATCTAATGGTTCTAGAGCAGCATCTTGTGAAATGATTAGCATTTCCTTAATGACAGGGACACAGGCACTGTGATGTGCTCACTCAGTGACTACTTGGAGAGATGTCTGTCCAAGCCCATTGCTTGTTTTAAGCCAGGTTAGTCTTGCTGTTGAGTGGTAGGAGTTCTTTATATAACCCGAGTATTAAGCTCATACCCAACACACACTTCCTGACATTTCCTGTTCTGAGCATTGCCTTTCATGCTCTACATGGCATCATCTGATCCACAAAAGTTTTTAATTTGATGAAGTCCAGTTTATTTATTTTTTCATTCGTTGCCTGCGCTTTTGGTATTGTCTCCATAAAAACATTGCAAAATCCAACACCATGAAAATTATCCTCTAAATTTTCTCCTCAGAGTTTTAGTTTTAGCTCTTCTGTGTAGGTCTTTGATCCATTTTGGGTTAACTTTGCTACACAGTATAAAGTAATGGTCCAGATTCCTTCTGCTGTGTGTAGACCTCTCCTTTCCCAGTACCATTTATTGAGAAGTAGTCCTGTGCACCACTGGCTTAACTCCAGTGTCATGCTGGGAACCTTGCTGTCGTTCTGATCCCTGCTGGTTTGGAAGTAACATGTCTATTCAACTGTTTAAGGATTTTAACCTAGTATTGGGAAATTTCACAATAATGTACCTTTCTGCATCTTTTTTTTCCTTTTACTTTGATGGATACTTGGTAAGGTCTGGTTTAGGAATTTTTTTCTTGAACTATTTCTTTGATAATTTCTCTCTTTCATTTTCTCGGTTTTCTCTCCATAACTTCTGGAATTAGTTTTCTTTCCCTCTTGTTTCAGTCTCTTCAGAACCAGCTGACACACCCGCCACCTCAACCTGTTTTTCCTGCCTTTCCTGACGTTTCTCTCACCGAGTCCCATAAATACACTGCATTCCGGCCAGATTGAGCTGGTCACTCTTGCTGGACACACCCTGCTTCCAGCCTGCTCTCTTTTGATTCCACTTCCTTTTCTGCAGGCAGAATGTCCTCTCCATCTCTGCTTGTCAAAACCCCATCCATCCTTGAGGACACAGGCCCGGGGTCACTTCCTGTCCCTGTTCTGCTTCCTGTGATGTTGGTGGTGCCTTCCCCTCCTGGACCCGCCACCTCTCCCGCTGTGCCTCGTGCCGTTCTGGCTTGTATGCCTGTGGCTGTACACTGAGCAAGGCCGAGAAATGGCTCCTTTGATCCTGTAGTGCCTGCCCCACAAGCCTCCCTCTCTGGGGACACTGGGTCTGTTTAAACTGCTGTCATCAGACTGATGGGAAGTTGCATCTGAAAAGAATAGAAAAGGCATCCATAGAAACAGTCATCGATGCAAAGAACTAGCAATCTGTTAGAATAAAACATTGCTAAACCAAATGTAAAGAACCAAGATGAATTGGCCAGATCTCTTTAGATGTGAACTGAGGCTATAGATCTAACATCTATGTCAATAGTCATGGATCTAAACTATATATACATATATATAAGGTCATAGATTATACACACACACATATACATATATAAGGTCGTAGATCATATATATAATATATGTAAACAAAATATTTTTGGAAGAGAAGCTTTGCTCTATGAGACACAGTAGAGAGGCCTGTTGATGTGGAAAAGGCAAGCAATGGTTTTCGTTCTTCTGGAAAGGAGAAGTGAAGCAGCATCCGGGCTCACTGCTGGATTCTTGCACAAGTCAGGAGTTGCTGCTGGAGTGTGAGCTGGAGATGGAGTCAAAATGTTACAGAAAAGATGTAAAAATCTTAGTAGAATTAAATGAATAAAACAAAGTTTAGTATACTGATGTCATTCTTTTGCAAATTTTCTCGGTAACTTACATTGCTATTTTAAGCTGAATTCTGAATGTTCCAGTTTGTTCAGTAATGACTCTCAAACATCTGGTCTTGTCTGGATCCTGCTATAAGCAAAAGCTCAGGTCTGCAGGGAGATCACTGCATTTTACAGGCCACTCAGAATTCTCTCATATCTTCAAAACACTAAGATACCATGGTAGTGGCTTTCCAGTTTCCCAACCCCAAATCTCCCTTCCGTTTTCTCTGACCTTACCTCTCCACAGAATTCAAAGAAAGAATTTTCTGCAGTGTTGGGCTCATACTCAGATCCTCATATGTGCTGGCAAGCTCTCTATCACTGAGCTACTCCCCTACCGCTAAAGAAAGGAAGTTTGACCCTTCAAATCCAAACTCCTTGCCTTTCAATACCACTTCGAACAATGACAGCCCTTTTTATTCACCTCTAAAAACTCCTTGCTGACAATTCTGTTCTCTCCTGCTGCAGGACACGTGATGTCTCAGCATAGTGTGACTATCACATCGGGAACACCGAGGGGGACCCTTGCACGAGCAGCCCCTGTCCTGGTCAGGCCAACAGGAAGCACCAACTAAATGTTCAGGGAAAAACAATCATTTGAGGTCCGTAGATTCCAATTGTTCTTGAGGTCAGAACAGGTTTTTGCTTTGGAAGCAGCAGAAGGGAAGAAGACGTAGAAGTCATGTAGGTGATTAGTGCACCAGTGTAGGTGAGAGGAGGATTTCTGGGTTCTGCTCAGGAGGCAGGGGCCTCAGTAGAGTGGGAGCGTTAGGTTGTGCCACTTTTGCTGCCAGCTCTTCTGCCAGCGGCATTTGGAATCAAGTGGATTTTTCTAATATTTACCCACAGTGTTTAGATCTTCTGCCTTTATGCTCCGTTTTTTTTTTTTTTTTTTTTTTTTTTTTTTTCCATCAGTCTCCTTAAATGTGAAATTTGCCCTCTTGGGCATGAACCTAAGAACATCAGTGACATCATCAAAATCTCTACAGTCTAGTTGCTCACCTGTTGAATTTGGCCATTATCCTGCAGGAGTTCGAAGTGGAAAATGCGCCTTGGGACAGGGTGTGTGGGTAGTGTTTCTGTGAGCTATCATCGTTGTTTGTCTTTTGTGGGTGAGAGGTGTCCGCACTTCCTTACCTGTGGACAAATGCAGACGACAGCGATCCCGGGTGGATGAACTCGCATCACCTTTCATTCCCCTGGGCTGAGTTTTGCCTTTCTTCCTTGCTTTCTGTTTCCTTCTTCTCTTCACACAGCTAACAAAGCTCTCACTATTCCTATCTCCTCTGGGACCTGAGAAGAAGCCATAGAACATTTCCTCCACAAGACAAAAGGTTGGGTTACATCCTTTCTCCTCCCCTACCTCCCAAATTAGGAGCTCCCAGGGTCTCTGGACACTCTGATGAGATGTAAGTGTACAAACTCAGATGTTTTTTGTTTTTTTTTTATGCGGGTATCGGGAGTCGAACTCAGGACCTTGCGCATGCCAGGCAGGCACTTATGCCACTGAGCTATATCACCGGCCCCAAACTCAGGTTTTTTGCTGAAATTCTTTTCTTTTTTTTTTTTTTGTGGGTACCGGGGGGACGACCTCAGGACCTCGCACGCCAACAGGCGCCCGTGCCGCTGAGCGATATCACCAGCCCCTTTTTCGTATGTGGGTTCCGGGAGTCGAACTCGGGCCCTCGCGCTTGCAAGACAGGCGCTTACCCGGCTGAGCCATCTCACCGGCCCTGAAATTCTTTTTTTAATTTAGCAAAATGCACAAAACATAAAAGTTACTATTTTAACCACTTTTAAGTGTACACATCAGTGGTCTTAAGTACACTCACATTGTGCACCTCTCTCTCTCCTATCTCTCTCTCTCTCTTTTTCTCTCCCTAGAACTCCTTTTATCTTGCAATACTGAAATTCTGTACCTTTAAACAATGAACCCTCACCCCAGCCACTGGCCACCTGCATTCTACTTCCTGTCTCTTTGACTTTGACTCTTCGTATACATAATTAGAGAACATTTGTCTATACGAGACCGGCTTATTTCACTTAATGTGACATCCTCAAGGTTTACTCATCTTGTAGCATGTGTTATGACTTTTTTCCTTTTTAGGGCTGAATGATGTTCTATAGTGTGTGTACATTCCACATTGGGTCTATCCATGAATCTGTTGATTGACACTCGAGTTACTCCCACCTTCTGGCTCTTGTGAGCGATGCTGCTGTGAACATGAGTTAGAGTTTTCTTTTGAAAAGATGTCAAAAAGGACAAGAGAATGGAAAAGTGGCAGGTGGGTAATGGGACTGTTGCTAGGAAGAATTCTAAATAAAATAATTTTATTGTTCTTGAAACTATATTTTAAAAATTCAATTCTGAAAAATGTGTCATTGTAAATTCTACCACTAGGAGAAAATCATTGGCAACATGTTGATCTTGTTTCTAGCTATTTTTGTATGTCTATGCCAAATATATTTCATATAAATGCTCCACAGCTTTTGCATTGTTTAATAACTTGATTTTTAAAATTCAGCTTTATTTTATAAACCTCTTTCCATATTAGTATGTGTACTTTTATACCATCATTTTCCTAGCAGCCTGCTTTTATCAATGTACTGTAAGATTTATCCAATCTTGTATTGATGGACTAATCTCTATAAGTTTTTCCTAAAGTATGTTATTAACATGAAACAATGTGGTAGCAAATATTATGATGCATATTACCTTAGTGCCCTTGTCCCATAAGCCCCTAAAATTGGAATTGAGCCAAAGGGTTTGACCTGATGTTTTATTTAGCAAGGACAATTTGTAAATGGGAAAACCTTGATATCTTCGATCCCTTATTCACATATATTTATGTATGTCAAAAGGCATACTTCGCCTCCTAAGTGATGGAGTGAGAGCTCTTCAGATATTTGGGGGAATGTTCCACAAGGAGGTTAGAGGCCCTGGGGTACACCACAGTGTTGCATGGGGATGCATGCCAATGCAAAGCAGAGGGCAGGTTGGATTTACCGCCCTGTGGGCTCGGTTGAGGACTAGTCACAGGGAAGGAGGAAGAAAATCTTGCAATGAGCCAAGCAAATTCAGTTATAATTCACGTTAATCCAGAATGCTGATTGAACCCCAAACAGGCAGCCAGTACATCAAATCCCTGTCCAAAAGGCTTGATTATCTAGTTCTGTTATAAAGTGGGGTGCAGGGTGGCATTTCCAGGCAAGTGCAATCTTCAAAGCATTCTAGGTGACAGCATCATTTAAAAAGTGGTCTTTTGGCATCTGTTAGAGGGTGGGGAGTGGGAGGGACAGGGACACTAAGGTCATCAAGAGGGCTCGGGTCACCAGCCACGTTGACTAAGACCTGGAGGTGGCTCTCCCCAGGGGAGGGCTTGGAGGGTGGGCAGCAGACCGAGCAGAGCGTGTGTGCGGGCAGCGTATCCCGTGGGGTCTGCCAAGCCCCACCTGTGCGGATGGGCAGCACCACAGAGGACTGAAGTCGCAGTGCAGTCCAGCGGAGGTAAAAACCAGTGTGCATATATTTAAAGTACAACTCCTTATCCATCCCACGGGTAACTCTGGAGTCTGAGTGGCCTTTCGAAGATGCCCAGTTGAGGCCAGAGGCTCCAGCTTTGTTCCTGCTTTGTCAGCTCTTGGAGAGGGGCACCCAGGAGGAGGCCTGTGATCTCGGGCACAGTGGCGCCCTTGGTGGAGGGAGATGCCAGGAGTGAGGCTCTGGGTGGCCACCGCTGCACCCTGAGCGAGTCCAAGCAGAAATCCAGCAGGAAGAGCCAGGCAGAAGGCTTCACGGTGGACAGATAGATGCCCTCAGTTCACTGCTCGTGTCAGGTAAGAGCGAACAGCTCGGCCCCACGCTTCTCTCGCCCTCCCTGCACCCCGACCCTCGGCCGCTCGCAAGCACGCGTGCTGGTGGGCATGGGGCACCCGCGGGGACTGTGTCTGAGTCGGCCGGGGTCAGTGTTGAGGATGGAGGTCTTTCCTGGAGGAGTAAGAAATCACTCTTAAAAAACCAGAGATTTGAAGAGCTGATATGCAGGGGCTACATAAATTATTTGTATGTTTCTATTTGAAAAAGAACTCCAACTCCTTATTGTCCCTTCAATTCTATCACCCCGGCACCAAATGTAGTTCTATAAGCCCTGCAGAACATTCATTTCTTTCTCCCCTCTTCCTCCTTGTCCTCCTCCTCTTCCTCTTTCTACTTTGAGGTACTGGGAATTGTATCCAAGACCTTCACAGTGGGCTGCATCCATTCCCGCCCCTTTTCATTTAAATTTCTTTTTTTTTTTAATTTTTATTTTGAGATGGAGTCTCACTAAGTTGCTAACTTGCCTAGGCTGGGCTTGAGCTTGTGATCTTCCTGCTTCAGCCTCCTAGGGTTCTGGGATTACAGGTGTGCACCACCTGGCCTAGCTAATTTATTCCGTCTTTAAATATTTTTAAATTGATTATTATATGGTGGGCGCCAAGATAGATTCTAAGAATTCAAGAAACGAAATGCAGTTCCTGCTGTGAAGGGTTCACAGCTCAGATAATACAGGGCCATGGAATGAGTGACAGTTAACCGGGGTCTCTAGGGACACGCAGGCCACTTTAGTAGGTGGTCTAGGAGGTGCCAGAGAAGGTTCTTTCCTCTCTGCGTTTCTGTCAGCACTGCATCCAACAATAGTTGAAACAGACCTTTTTCAAGTTTGGCAGAGGTGTGCAGAATTTAAACTTAAAATCTGTTTAATGCTGCCTGGCTTTCTCTTGAAGAGAAGAAGAAATTATGTTCCGGTAAAGGACAGTAATTGTAGTCAATGATTAAGCAATGTCCCTCTAAGATTATCCGAAGGCTGGGCTCAGCGTTTGGTTAAAATATTCTGAAACACTAAAAATCTCTGAAACAGAGCAAGTCTTTCCAAGACTCTCTGTCCTCGTGTGTTCTTTTATGTCCAGTTTGCATTTCATTTTTGGGAGCCCTTTATCGGTTTTCCATAGCACATACCATCGTCAATCATACCATATCATTTACTTATTTATTGCATCACTTACTATCCATCTGACCCTGCGAGAGGGCAGACTTTGTGAGAGCAAAGATCTTTGTCTTGTTCAGTATTGTATTCCTACTCTCTGGAATGGTACTAGGCACATGGCATGTATTTCCTGAGTACTTGTTGAATAAGTGAAATATTTTATCTGTAAGGGGAAGGCTTTACCCTGATCATTAGTGGTGATGTATTATAAACTAGAGTATAAATAACCCAGACCTCTACCCTTTCCCCTGCTAGATTATAGTACAATGTCAGGAAGTTCCTCATTTGTTTGTCCATACAATGACCCACCTATAGCTTCTGTACTTTCAGGTTATTCTTGAAGACTTACAATATATGGTATTGGGTTTCTAGTCCAGACTTCCCTGGCCAGGCCCAATTTACCCTCGCTCTCTTAGGCCTAGAATGATACAGGCAGTTCATGTCCCATGGGCCCATCATAACTTTTCAAGACTCTCAGGTGCCTACATGGAAAAACAAACCAAATCAATGTACAGCAGAGAGAGGCCCACCACACTTGCATGTCCAGTGCCACAGGGGAAGAACAAGCCTCTTCTGAAGAATGCGTAATCTGTAGAGGGAAACACTTTTGCTCCCTTTACTTGAGGTGATTACCCTGTCTCCAGGGAATGTGCCAGAGGCAGGTTTGCTCTGGTCAGGACTACCTTGAAATTTTGACCTCCAAGACACAACAGTATGGAGTTTTCTCCTGTAAGGCAATGTTCTTTTAATACTCAGTGTAGTTGAATGAAAAATGGTAGATTGTCTTTTACTCCTGAAAGTTCAAGGAATATATGACCACTCTGGAACCATAGGGCCCATCTGCAGAGGAAGAACCTTCTGGAGACCGGACTAGTCCATCGTAGCTGGGGAGTGGGGACTGTCCTGATGCAGAGAAGTGGCTTGCTTCAGAGACAAAATCCACCAGACAGAGCCAATTAAGAAAAGAAAAAGTAGGATATTATGTGAAGAGAATTATTAGTCGGCTTTCCATCACTATAACAAAATGCCTGAGATAATTAACTTCAAAAGAGAAAAGGTTTATTTTGGCTCACTGCTTTAAAGGCAGTAGCCCGTGGTCAGTTGGCATCATTGCTTTGGGGCCTGTGGCGATGGAGCACATCATGATGGGAGCATGTGACAGAGTAAACTGCTCACCGGGGTTAGGAGCAAAGAGAGGAGGAGCGAGGGGCCAGGGTCCCTCAGTCCCTTTGAGGGGAGTCCCTAGGGACCGAAGGATTTCCCTGCCTGCCAAAGATGCTGCCACCTTCCAGTAGCCACCCTGGGGAGCAGGCCTTTAATGTAGGGGCCTCGGAGGGACGTCCCAGACCCAAACCACAGCAGGAGTGAACTTGAAAGCCCTAGAAATAAGTCCGTGAAGTTACAAGTACAAGAAAATAGCAAATTTGAGTATTCATTTTACTACTTTTGTCATATAAAGTGGGTTTCAGTTGACTTTAATGATTTTTAGGCCTGGAACCAAGCCAAGACTCTGTCCTCTAGAAAGATGGCCTGTCATCAAGGGAAACCCGTGGGGGTCAGTACAGCGAGACAACGTTGAGACTCCCCGGCTGAGAGCAGTGCGGTGAGCAGGCGGGAGGAGGGTGGCCAGAGCCGGGCCGGCGTGATTGGCGAGCCATCGGTGTGAGACAGCAGTGGGTGTCCCGGTGTCCGGCAGTCGCCTGCTGAACCCATGTTGCATCTTGCTGGTGTGGCCACCACTCTCTGGCCTCCTGAGGATCTGCAGAGGAAAGTAATCCCAGGGCAGCAGAGGGCACAGATTCGGGAACCAGGTGACACCGCTCCTTGATGATAATTCACCCGGCCTTTCTCACAGGGACAAACAGGTGATCTGAAGCATCTCTTGGGGCAGATCGCTCCAGCCACCTCAGTTTCCACTTGAATCCTCACCCCCTGCTCTCCAGTGTCTTCACGGCCACTCTCCAGCCTGGCCTCCATACCTATCCCATCCCACCTTGGGTGCCCAGCATTGTCCTAACGTCCTGTGATAAAGTTCCCTTCTTTGACCTCAGGCCAGCTGGGTAGACCTGTCCTTTTGTCCCTGAGGCAATTTCTCCCAGTCAAAGCTCATCTGACGGGCGATCCACCAGGTTGCTGGAGAATCTGTTTGGCCGGCCAGCACCGGTGAAGCAAAATATTTTTGGAAAACTTTGCTAATTCCTATATTTTACTTAGTGTATGTGTTGGTGATGCTTTTACTTGGAATCCTCTGTGGGAAGGGGGCCGGAGCACCTCATCATCTTTTTCTGTGCTTATGACCTGCAGACGACTGTTTGGCTCTGACCCCAGCCCCCCAGGGTGTTTATTGTCTTTTCCCAGGTGACACCTCCAGATTTCCTCTTTCCTTGGACCACAAGCAATGGCCCAGCCTCTGCAGCTGCTGATTTCTCCTGATTCACGCTATCCTTGTCTTTAATTTTGCCGTCACCTCTGCCACCTTTTATACCGAATCTGCAAATGCCCTGTGGATCTCTGGGTCTCACGTTCTACTTCCTTCTTGCGACAATCCGTCATCTCCAGTGCAAAGCGGTAATCATGCATCTAGGCTGCAGCTAAAGCAGGCTGGCCATGCCACACATACCCCCGAGGGGACAGCTCCTAAAGGCTCCCTCTGCCAATGGCTGCATCTTCCAGCTCTGTCTCAGCAACTGGAGACGGAGGGACGAGGCGGGGAGGAACAGTCAGTCTTAGATGGTCTGAAATCATCCACCACCTCCAATGCTGCCCTCACAGCCAACAAGCTGACCCAGAAAGGTTGAGAAAATGCTTATTTTTACCTACATGGGATGATGAGAAAGTGTCACCACCTGACACTTCCAGCAGCATTATAATTAGGAGCATAGTCAACAGACACTAGAGAATAAATTAATATGTGCCTTCATGTATTAAATGTGCAAGACTCTGATAGCCAAAGAGGACTGAAATGTATGTTTCTTATTGAAGAACCTGTGCTACACTGAGATATCACGCTGATATGTAGAAGCGTCTCCTGATAGAGTGAAAAGGAGCCATACGTAATCAGTTCTCACAATACCTGCCGTACACACACACACGCACACACACACACACTTTCATCTCTGTTGTGAGCAGTGTGGAAAGAAACTGAGGCTAGAGTGTTAACAACCCTGTTGGCGTGTCCACAGCATCTGTTGTTTTTTTTTTTATTTACTCATATTGACTTGCAAAATGATGCTAGTAACATTTAAATACATTATTATTGTAAGTGTATTAGTCACTTTCTATCGGGGACCCCCGCAGTGGGCTCCAGTCTCCTGTCAGGTGTTACAGCGCACAGCAGAAAGAAAGAGCAAGAGACAAAATGGCGGCGCAGCGGGGGTCTGGGGTGACCAGTTGTTTACAGGGAACAAAAGGCCATGAGGCAGCCAGAACCTCGGCATTTATTGATCACATTCTCATTGAGAAAAGTGATGAGGGGATTATGGGATGACTCAGAGGGCAGTGGTGGCCTTATGCTGAGAAGGATTTTATGTTGATGAGGATCACTTCGGATGACTCAGAGTTGGTGGTGATCTTAAACTAATGGGGATCTTGCCCTGGAGGGTCACAGCACCACGGGACCATTAATGCTTTCATTAAGGCCTCCGAGCCCTATCCTCAATTTATAATTTGTGATCCCCAACAACTTTCCTTGTGGCTGAGACACAATACCAGACACCCCACAACTTAAAGGAGAGGTTTATTTTGGCTCATGTTTTAGAAGTTTCAGTTCTTGCATGGTCAGTGGCATGGTGGAAAGGCCTAGGTGGAGGAGAGCTGCTCACTTCATGGTGAACAGGAAGCAGAGAATGAAGGGAGGAGTGCGGGAGGGAGAGAAACCTTTCCAGGCCATGCCCACAGTGACCACCTCTTTGATTAGCCCCTGACTCTTGACAACAGGTCAGCTATAAACCCCCATAACCCAATTGCATAAGAGGCTTTGGGGGTCATTTTAGATCTAAACCATAACAATAAATGATTCAAAGAATATCAAATAAAGAACTATATGGACAGAAATGTGAATATGTTTCTTCTTCAGGATGTGACTCATCTACCTAGAGGGAAGAATGCCAGTACTGTCTGAATGTCTGTGTCGCCCTGAATTCATGTGTGGAAAACTAATCACCAAGAGGGAGGGACCTTGGGAGATGATTAAGTCATGAGAGCATTGTCCTCTTGTTATGGGTTAGATCTTACATGTTCCCCCAAAGCTCACATGTTGAAGGCTTGGAGCTTAGTTGTAGAAAGTGTATCACTAGGAGTGTGCCTTGAAGTGGGTATTTTGTCCCCAGCCCTTTCCTCTCTCTTTCCTTCTTTCTGCTTCTTGGCTGCCATGATGTGAGTAGCTTTGCTCTGCCACCCACTTCCATCATGATGTTTGGCTTCCCCAAGCCCAAAGTGACAAGACCAAACTACCATGGACTGAACCTTCTGAAACCATGAGCCAGAACAAATCTTTTCTCCTTTGAAGATGTTTTCTGCAGGTATGTTGTCATAGTGATCAAAAGCTGACTAACACACCTCATGAAGAGGATTAGCATCCCTATCAGAGAGGCCTGAGGGACCTTTCCCCCTTCTGACATGTGAGGCTGACCCAAAAATGCTGACTATGAGGAGCAGGCTCTCATCACATACTGAGTCTGCTGGAACCTTCATTGTGGATTTCCCAGCCTCTAGTACTGCAAACAATAAATTTCTGTTTATAAATTTCCCAGTCTAGGATGATTTGTTATAGTAACTTTCATGAAATAAGACAAAATTCTTTGCCTTTTTTAAATGCATTCGTACATATACACTGCACACCATACACGTACAGAGTTTTGTTTTAGCATGTTTTATTTGCTATTTCTTTATTTTATACAAATGTGATCTTAAAGTAGGAGGCCATTCTTCAACTTGCTTCTCCATCCAGTAGATGTTGCGGTGCACTGACACCAGTATGGGAACGTTACCTCTACCTCCTTTGAGAATGGCTGCCAGAATCCCACCATATTTCACATGATGCACACAATACATGTTGTTTGACCACCTCCTTGTATAGCTAATAGTAGACATCCTTGTATATTCATGGTTGCGAAGATGTGGCAGTATATCTTTAAGATGGGAGGTTGCTGAATCAAAAGATATATTTATATATACAGTATTACATATATTATACGTATTTTAATGATCTTCCAGCTTTATTGACCTCTACATTTTACACTGCCATCAATCCCTGTTCAAGCATTTGATATTTGCAATGATTTTAATTGTTACCATACTGATAGGTGGAAGTTGGTACATTTATTTTACTTTGTACTTTTCAGATGATAATGAATTTGTAGATCATTTTATTTTTGCTTTATAATTTTCTATTAACTTTCCTTTCCATTTTTGCCTATTAAAATAAGGCTATTTGATATTTCCTTATTAATTTGTAAAGATTCAATACATACTAGATATTATTTTTAGTCCTGTAAGTATGTTGTATGCAACTTATTTTGATACATGGTGTCTTTTGCTATGTTAGAATGTTTAATTGGCGCAATCCAACACGATTTTCCTCTATCGATTTTTTTGTCTTGCTTAGAAATTATTTCTTTATCCCTAAGAAAAGGAAATATTCTACTGTACTTTCTTTTTTTTTTTTTTGTGGGTACCGGGGGGACGACCTCAGGACCTCGCGTGCCAGCAGGCGCCCGTGCCGCTGAGCGATATCACCGGCCCCTTTTTCGTATGTGGGATCCGGGAGTTGAACTCGGGCCCTCGCGCTTGCCAGGCAGGCGCTTACGCCGCTGAGCCGTCTCACCGGCCCTCCACTGTACTTCCTTTAGACATACATTTTAGGGATAATTCATCTGGAGTTTTTTCCAGAAAGTGTTGTTCGCTATGGATTCTATTTTTTTCACACACATTGATTGTTCCAAACAATTTGGTAAATTTTCCATCTCCCAGGCTGATTTGAGATGTCACTTTTTTGTCAGTTTTAATATATTCTTGGGTCTGTACATTGACATTGTTCAAAAATTCCACGTTCCAGGAAAATCTGGCACATAATATTCAACATTGAGAAACAGCCAAGGAAGTTTTTCTTCTTTAGGGTGGAGAAACCACAGATATACAAGATTAAAAAAAAAAAAAAGGTAGAAATCACCACATTAAAAGAACCACTAAGAGCTGGGTATGGTAGAATACACCTGCAATCCCAGTACCCTGGGAGGCTGAGACAGGAGGTTTGCAAGTTCAAGTCCAGTCTAGGCAACTTAGCAACTTAGTGAGACCTTGTCTCAAAATAAAAAATAAAAAATGGCTGGGGATGTACATTAGTGCAAAGGCCCTGGGTTGGATCCCCAGTACCACCCCCCACACACACACTCTTAAATCACTGAGTGACTCCAGAAAGTTAGAAAACCGGAATAGTCTGATTTTCGTAGAAAAGACAGAGAAAACGTTCAAGGTACCAGAAATAAAACAAAACAAACAAAACAAAACACAAACAAAAACCAAGCAAACAAACAAAAAAAGGCAGCAGGACCAGGTAGCACTACACGTGGATTTGACAAAACCACCAAAGAGCAGAAAATTCCAACGGCTGGGCCTCTGCTTCCACACCTGAGAGAGAGCAAGTGGGACCGAGGTCGTCAGCCTGTAGAAAGGTGTCATAAGGTCACTTCTGTAAATGGCTTAGGTTCATTCCTGGCCAGTAGCACTCAGTGCATGTTGAGATGTTATCATTATTCACCGAGGTTCGGAGATGCCCAATATCTAACATTTCTCATCTGGGTGCTGAACTCATGAAGAGCTATTCAACAACCGAAATAGACGGAGATCCCGAGCTCACCTTGCTTCTGAGCCTGTGTTACTAGGGCACAGGGTTTATATCTCGGGCAGGTGACCTCCTTACACCATGCCCCATTAGTGGAAGAACTTAGCTGGTTACAGGTGGCAGTGAGTGGAGACAAGCCTGGCCCTGTGACATGCATAGTAAGGGAACCAGGCAATGCTTCTGGACTGGGAGACCTATTTTTTCTCTGGCCTGTCACAGCAATAACCAACCGTCCATGTAATTGATTTGTTATTGATTTGGCAATCGATTACATCCCAACCCTGTGCCGCCCTTGGAGAGGTGGCCAGAGGCTGTCAGTGCTGCCTTGCAGCCCTTTGGCACACGTGACCGTATCCAGGCACCGCCCTCATCTCTGTGGGAAGGCTGCTTGCAAGTGACCTGCCCGACCTGCACAGGTAACAGGAAGCGCCCAGAAGTTCATCGCAGGAAGTAACCTCAGCGAGGCGCCTCCTCACCTGACCACTGGCCGGGACACTGAGCCAGTTACCCTCTGAGGGGTGGGTTTCCTTCCTGCCCCACTTCTCCACCCCGAATCACTTTTCCCAGATGCTCGTCTGGGGAGCTCAGCTGAGGCAGGAAACACCTCCGCTATTGTCTCCTGCTGTTTATGTTGCTTTTTCTTATTTTTGGTAGTTCTCCTGTGCTCAGTCTGTTCTGGTGAAGGTTTCCATGGGGACAGAGCTGTACCTCTTCACACTCCTCACACGGTCGCTTTACGCGTGGCAGGGACTGGGCTTTTTCATAAACTGCTTTCTCAGTTGATTTTTTAAAAGCTGATGTCAGATAGACTGAAATTATAGCAAAAACAAGGTGTTTGGATAATAGGCGTGTTTATCATGCAAACGAGGTTATGCAGAGTCATAGAATTTTAAGGCTGTTTTCTGAATACAAAAATATGTTATGCACATTTATAAAGACCTCAGAGAAAAACTTAGGTTGATATGAATTTTGTATGAAATTAATATATGGGATCGAAGAGCTCTGTACATGCTGTTAGAGACATTTTAATGGTGAAGTTGCTTTTGAGAGTTATTAACTAGTGAATAAAATGTTGTCAGAATGGATTCTCAATTAGTTTGGTTGCAGATTTTTCAAAAATCCTAAATCCATGACTGCCAACGAGGGCAATTAATATGGTTTTATTTTCATGCTAAAACAATTCAGTGTGTGTCATAAAGTGTGCATTTTCTAGACAATAGTAATTTGGCTTTCATACCCAAACTGGAAGTGTGATTCTAACAATAAATGAATCCAATAATGGAGGTCAGGAAAAAATGCCATAGTCCTACTACCTGACATTTGTATATGCTTTATTACTTTTGAAACAAATTTTGAGGCTCTTTTACCCTAATTGCAGGGCCTACAGGCTATCCAAAACCATTTGTATAGCTATAGTTACCTCTACTTCAAATGAATTGATTTATGAACTTCAAACAAAAGGTCGACATTTTTCGACCAAATTATCCAGTTATTTGGTCAAAGCAAGTCACCCAATTTGCCATTATGGTGGCAAGGAGACATTCCCCGAAACTGTCTCGCTCCGTGTCCACACCTGACCTGCCCACGCCCGGCTGCCGCTCATTCTCAGGGCCAGGGCTGTACTCTGCTGGTGCAGTCCCCGCCCTAGCTCGCAGGGCACACAGGGGACAGGCATGGGACTGTGCTGTGGCTCACCAGCTCCTGCGTGCAGGCCGGCGTCTTCCTGCATTCCTGCTCTTCGAGTCCTTTTTCTTCAGGGTCTACTGTTTCATGTTTCCTGTCCTGGGTGCTTCTCCAGCCTCAGTCCTCCTGCCTCCTCACACTTGTGTCCATCGGTGGCAGAGATCGCCAGGCTTGGAACCTGGAGAGTCTTCCAGAGGACAGCCAAGTCCTAAAGGCTCAGCCCCCAGCATTGCCATTGGGAGGCAGTGGAGCCTTTGAGGGGTGGGAGGTCGTTGGGTCATTGGGGTCATGACCTTGAAGGGAGAGGTGAGACCCCAGGCCCTTCCTGTGCCTCTGTCACTTCTGGTTATGCAGTGAGTAGTTTTGCTCTGGCACAAGCTCCTTCCCCAATCTGCTGCCTGGCCGCAGGCCCAGAGCCGTGGGGCCAACGGACCATGGACCAGAAGCTCCAAAGCTGTGAGCCAAAGCCAGTCTCTTCTCTTTGCAAGTTGGTTGTCGCAGGTATCTTTTATAGTAAGGAGAAGCCGGCTAATCAGCCAGGAGCTCCCTCCATGCCTTACAAGAGGACCTCACCATTCAGGACGATATTCAATTATAATTTAGTGTGAAAACTTCACTCCCTGAAAATATATTTGGTTAAACACATGTATTTTTCTTCTCTTTCTTTTTTTTTTGTGGGTACCGGGGGTCGACCTCAGGACCTCGCGTGCCAGCAGGCGCCCGTGCTGCTAAGTGATATCACTGGCCCTTTTCTCGTATGTGGGTACCGGGAGTCGAACTCAGGACCTCGTGCTTGCCAGGCAGGCACTTATGCCGCTGAGCCATCTCAGAGGCCCAACACATATATTTTTCTACTAGTAATATTATTGTTATCAGTAGCAACACTAATCATTCTAATTTATTACTATTAGATTCCTTATATTTAAAAAACTATAATCAAATAGACATTAAATAAAACCTATAGGTGCTTTTTGATTATTAAATTTGTCCTACACCCCCCAGGAACATTTAAATTCCTTTAGCATCCAAGCAAATTGTGGGGAGATATATAATAAAATAAATAGATAAAATAAATTTAAGTAGTTTCTTATATATTTTCAAACGAAGCTCTCTCAGGACATTGGAGGTATTAGTTGAGGATATATTGTGGATAATGCAGACCCCAAAACATTTTGAATGAAAATATTCTGATGCTTAAGGAAACATTCTCTTTGCTAAAATTTTGTTTTCTTTTTGCTAAAATTAACAGGTTGTTTAATTGTTAATTTATACACTAATACATAACCTTTTACATACTATTCGGTCCGCATCACCAGTCCTCCAATATGATGCTGGCTATAAAATCTTCCTGGAAAGACTTATTCATTGTGACCCAAATGATTAAAACTTTGGCTTCTCTTCCTCTGTGGGGGTAGGGAGCATCCAATTCTTCTTCTTAGCACATCTTCATTTTTTTTTTTAAAGGCTGCAAGAAAGCATGTCGGTCCACCAGCTGTCTGCACGGATTTCCGGCTGGAGAGGGAGGTTTCTCAGAGCCACGTGAAGGTTTTGCTCTGGAACTAAAGTTCAAGGTGAGGGAGCTCCAGAGATGCTTTTCCTTCTCGTGGCAGGTGAACATCAAGGTCATTGTTTGGAACCCAGGCCGCGACATGAAAAGTGGATCTTCCGTCGACAGCCTCAATCTATTTTCTTCTTCTCCCTGAGGACACCCAGGCTGTTACCCAAGTGCATGTGGAGAGAACCAGGCAGCCTCACAATTTATAACCTGTCCCATTTGTAACAGTGATGAAGTCTCGTTGGACTCATCATTGGGTTTGTATTCTCTTTGACAAATCGCTCAGAAGGCTGCCAGAGACAGTAATCTACCTAAAGAAAGAAACACATTTTATGTTAGTGCTTTCTTCCCAAACTGTAATCAAAGTACAATGGGATCATTACAGTTTGGTTGTAACACCCTTTCCAACTCAACCTCTGAGTGTTACCCGAAATATTGATAGAGATGGATTTTTACTGGTTGTTTTCATGTGGGTGTAGAGTTCACCTCATCACTGGGTTCTTCGTCTCTTGTGAAGGGCTGTGACTTCCTAGTCTGCCACTCTTAGGTGGAATGTAGACAAGGCAACCAGCCAGCTCAGGTGAGGTCAGTATTCGATCATCTCAGCAGATGACTTGCTACCTGCTTACCTGACTGCCTGTGCGATCATTTGATTCGGATTTTGTTGTCAAGATAGACAAAAAAGCTTTGCCAGGTAGCTCATGACCTTTCAGACATGGAAGCAAGTTTTTTTCTATGTGGTTTTAACAAATGCTATTGCAGCACAGTGGGCTATGTCAGAACGTTTCCCCGTTATCCCATGTAGACATATGGTCCTAAATAATCATCTCTCTCATTATGGAGCATTTTCCCTGGAGCCAGACAAGAATCACCTCAGTGCTTTCACACATACAGCACACCCAACTCTTACAATGGCCCCACGAGGTAGGCAATGATTAGCATTCCCACTTCACAGATGGGGAAGCTGAGGCGCCGGTAAGCAGAGTCAGGATTTGAACCACTGTTGGTGCCACTTATCTTTGACACTCATCTCCACAGCCCAAAGTGAAGTGGTCATCACCGCAAGCACCAGCTGCTTTTTGGGTCAGCTTCAATGCTTTGATGCTTAGAGTCCTGTGGTCCAGGTAATGGGGCCAGCACTCCACTTCACCCCACACGTGGAGCCATACTTTCCTATTCCACGTCTGAGTCATTTGTCTTTTCTATGCTGAACAGTGCAGAAATACTAGGCGGGGCACCTTCGCGGAATCCTATTACCAGATCTGTCCCTGCCAGCAGTAAAGCCAGAGCTCTAGGAGGGAGGGTCTGAGTTCCACAGAATCTTCCCACAGTGCTACCTGGACTAACGCCTATTGCTTGAGGAATAGAAAGCTAAAAGCAGGTCTTGTAGCATTCACTCTACGTCTCTCACACCTCTACTGGTAAGTCACTGAATTTTCCACTCGGGGCTACACTTTGCTGTTGTAGGAATGACCTTTGAGTGACTTCGCGTGATTAGTGTCCTGGATTGTTAGTAGCCTTGTCTATTCAGTGGGTATAGAAAAGCAGACCTCTGCATGCTGTGCCCAAAAATCACCACCTGACAGACATCTAATCCTTTCAACAAATATTCGGGTACACACAGCATTCCACAGTTGACTGATGATACAGAATTCCAGCAGCTGCCAGTTGTGTGCAATAAGGATATCCATTTCTTTGCTAATATAATTTCCTAACAGTTTTGTTTCCTGGTTTTGACCACGGTAATCAATTTGGCTTTATTTAGGAATATTGTGTTCTATGTGCAAGGTTTTCATAGTGCCTATCCATGTTTTCAAAAGCAACACAAGTAGAAAGATCTTCTCTCTGCCTCTTCAGCAGACTCTAACCTCCAAGGCACCAGGAACTTTTGTTTCGTAGGTGCTCGAGAATTATTAATGGAATAAATGAATTTACGAAAATACATATCTAGATTTTAGGGGATATTCAACTAAACAATTTCAGCTATGAGCCCTTAGAGATACAAGACTGGGGTTTAGAAGCCGGCCTCTTCCCTCCTCCCTCCATGCTGGGCAAGCCCTCATCAGCGAGCCACATCCCGGCCCCCAGCCCAGTTCACCAACTGTGACCTGGGCAAAATTCTTGGCCTCTTTGAGATGTGATTCCCCATTTGAAAATCGGAGCTGAGAGCTAAGTCACCAGGCAGGTGCCAGGGGTGGGGTCCTGAAAGCGAAGGTCTGGCTTGCTGGGGTCCAGCTAAGATCCAGTGAGGTCAAATGTGCTGCTGGCTTTGCCCAAGGGGGAGGAAGAGGGCGGTGATGCCTACAGGTTGTCTGGAACGGTGGCTGCTGGCTTTCTTCCCGCTGCAGGATGCCCAGGGAAGACTGGGCTGGAGCACAGACTTCGGAGCTGAGGAGGGTGATTCCTCAGAGCTCCCCTGGCTGTGGGTCCGCAGTGAGGAAGGAAACATGGGTTACCTGTCTGGCCCTTGAGGCTCTACCCATGTGGCAGGAGTAGGAGCGTGGGGATTGGAAGAAGTGCTGCAAGACAAGTGACGACGTGCTCAGTGACTTTCAGGCGTTCTTTATAGCACATGGCTTCAGGCACAGCAATTTCCATTGCAACTTTCCTCTGGAGTTCCTTGGGCTGGGGCACAGCAGCTTCCAGTCTCCTTTCTGGAAGAGAACGGAGCCCGTCCTTGTGCTGACAGTGTGTTCTGTGGGTGCGGTGGAGGCTGGGCCGCCCTGATTCTGGACAAAAATCCCTGTATGGTGGCGTAGACTCCCGCGGCCTTCCATCACCAGCTGGAGGGAATTCTGGACTGAGAGGAGGCTGGGAGGAGGATTGGCCCGTAGGTGCACCAGGCAGCCTTGCAGGTTCACAGCAAAGCCCACCCCAGCTGGAAGCACAGAGGAGCTGTGTGGGAAACTCCTCCCAGGCTGGTGTGTGTGGGTAGTGGGTGTGGGGGACAGAAAGAACCTCTGGGGTAATGTCCCCAGGGAGGGCTGGCACTGCCACCCACCATGACTGCAGAGAAAGAGCAAGCGCAAGTATGGGCAGGACACATCCCCTTACTTGGATTCCTAAAAATAGGGCTCTAGGATGCTGGTGTTTGGTGGGATCCGGTCTCAGCTGTCACTTTGGTGCCATCCAGCAGTCTGTTTGCAAAGGGCAACTGTTTCCAATTGCAATGTATCTCAAGCAAGAGGCTGTAAGAGCATATTGAGTAAAAATGTTCCTGATTATGAATGACTGGGGGAGGGTGACCTGATTCTTCCATTCTGTCATTGCTCAGTAGGAATTGGCCACAACTGGCATTTCAAGAACAGAGTTAGCAGATGAAGCTAGGAACAGGGTGGGCCTGGGGTAGGGAGGGGTCAGGTAGCCCTGAGGAGATGAGGAGGTCCCTGCAGAAGGCTGGAGGACAAAGACAAGAGATGAGAGGAGAGGAGGGGAGAGGAGAGGAGGGGAGAGGAGAGGAGGGGTGAGGAGAAGAGCAGAGAAGGCAGGGGAGGTTCCAGGATTTCTTCCTTCACAGCAGAACCCCAGCCAACAAAGACAGGCTCAGGCCGGGGCTCCAAGGTGTCCACACCTGTACCTGCCTGACAAGGACAGTGCCCGATAGGCACACGCACCTGATATGTGTGGAAGGAACAATACAGTACCAATGTAGCCAAGCCGTCCGGACTGAGCTGGCTGCTAGCAGGGCGGGGTGGGCCAGCATCCGGTGGCTTTGTGGACACCTGGGATAATTGTAGCCCCTGTCTGAGGCAGCAGTGATGAGGTCCAGACCCCAGCAGCGGGGGACCATGCTGTCCATATCACAAGACTCCCAGGGCAAAGCCTTCGGTTACAGCCGAGCCAGCACCCAGAGCCGCATCGCCAGGGCTGGCAAAGGACAACAGCTCCAGGTGAGCCCTGGAGTTGTCCCCCTGAAGGGGTCTCATTTGGGACCCCATTGGCACCAAGCCCTGTGGTGGAAGACACAGAGCGTCTGCTCAGGGACACACAGCAGCATGACGGATGTGGAGAGTTTGAAAGCTGGAAGGGGTTTAGAAGACCATCAATCCAACCTCCTTGTCAGACAGACAAGGAAATTGGGACGAGAGGAGATAAATGACCTGTTGGATGGGCCCAGAGTATTTTCTCTGTCTTTTGTTTCATTTTGTGCCCCAAGAGACTGCAAGCTCCCCCCCACCCCACACACATCCCCTCAGGAGGCTCTGCTTGTCGCAGCCCCATCTCCGATACACGTGGAACAATTTATGGACAAACAGTCTCAAACATGGAAGGAGAGAGCAAATCAATAAAAGAATCTCTTTCGTCGAGCGAGGTCTTTGGAAATTCTGCATCTGAGCTGCCAGAGCGAGCACTCTGTGGAAATTCTGAGTCCCTCTGTAACGCAGAAGCTCCCGGGAGCCTTTGTAACGCTGCCTCCCTCTCGCGAGGGTCTCCTCTTCCAGATCCACCCTCGGGAGCAGCAGCCGTATTCCTGGTAATGCTGCTTCTGCTCCAGGCGCGGTCACGGAACCTGAGCAGAGTTGGTCCTGGGGGTCCTTATCTCTCCAGAAGGGACTCGGCCTGGACAGGAAGGGCCTTTGCATCTTAATTTATGGTGCCACACTGGAACAGTCGCCAGGTGAGCTCTTTGAAATGGGGATCCGTGCTTGGAAGGAAAACGTAGTGTGGTGGCCATGTCGGCGGTGCCTGCAGGACACACCGGCTGGCCACCAGGAGTACATGTCCTCTTCACCCGAGAAGCTCTTCCAAAACACATGCCCAGGCCCCACTCCAAACGTATTTCAGGACATGGCCCAACAATATTTATTTTGTGAAAGCTCCAGCGGGGATTCCGGGACAGCCTCTGATAACTAACCAACTGCATTAGAAGAGCAACTGCAGCCCCTCCTCAGCCCAGGGGGCCTCTCCGAGTCTCAATTTGGAATTCGCACCACCCACTCTCTGCACGTACCCCACTTCCACCCGTGAGCAGCGTGAGCCAGAAGCGGCTCAGGGAAGCTGGAGGGCGGATGAGGCACGCTCGAGAAGCCCAGTGACAAAGGGCTGTTGCTCCTAGGGCTGTCACAACCCCCCAAGATCCCAGGACACTGGGCACAAGTCAGCCCTGGCCGTGCTAGCTGGTAGGCCTTTCTGTGGAAATCGTCACAGTTCAGAAACGGTGCTGCTGTGAGCTGCAATAAAGAAAACTAACTGTGCAGGGTGCAGGCCCGCGGGCCAGGGGCCTCTGCCAGGTGCGTGCTGGCCTGACAGTGTGCAAGGATCAGTGCCAAGGCTGGGTGAATGCTCTCCGCCCTGCTGGGAGTGCTGAGTCCCAGGACGGCGTCTCACAGTGTCACGGTATCCTGTTCAGGCTGGGCTGTCACCTGACAGGACCCAGGTGAGTCATGCCCCAGGCTTGGCACCGTTCCGACCCTCCCGGGTCCCCTGAGGGCCCGGTTTGAATTATCCCAGAAGCCAGAGTCTCATACCCATCCTGAATGGCGCTGTCCCTTCCTGTGACCCGCCCATTGTTGTACCCTCCCCTGGGTTGCTGCGCTCAGGTGACTGTGGGCGTACATTGTGCACTGCCGGTCACCATGGTTTCCGTTTGATGTGCAGTGACGTCGTGGGGCTGGTGAGGAAGGAATAGAACTTCCTTTTGCTCTGGTTACAGCCAGTTCCCTTCTCTCCTCACGCTGTCTACAATGCAGCCAGTGCCAAGGCAGCCAGCTCGCCTTTCCTGTTCGTGATTTCCAGGTGATCGCAGAGTGGCGTCGGGGCAGAGAAAGGGGGCAGAAGTAAGGACAGGGTGTGGGTGGGTGTCCACAGCCAGCCCTGGGGACAGGTACAGCCCACGACCACTGGGTACAGGCATTGAGGACGGCTGGGAGGAGATTACGGTTCTTCATCTTTCCAAAGTTCCGCTAGCACACACAGAACACTTCAACATGGGCAGGAAAAGACCTCCTGGACCATCTGTCCCCCACTGCATGGCCATGCGCATGGTTGCCATTTTCTGCAGCTCCATGGCCTGGCTCCATTCTGACATGGAGCACTCGGCCACACGTGTGTCGTGTTTGTGCCCACAGGCGTGGGGACGTGAGCATTCCGCACACAGGCAGTAGGGACGGTGATAGCTGGACGGCAGGGGAGGGAAGAAAGCTGTACAGGTGTGTGCCATGGGACCCACCATGGGGTTCTGAACCATGATGGGAAAGGGGTTAGCAAGAATGAGGTGTGGGAGGGGCTGAGCCTCAGGAGGTCCCGACACTGCAGTGGTGGAGGGCGCAGAAGAGAGAGGAGGCCCCGGAGCTGGCGTCCATCCCAGGCCACATGAACCCAGCAGCCCCCTTTCTCTGCCCATGAACTTCCACAGCCTTGGGGACGTCCCCACCTCTTAGGCGCCTCGCGCTCAACGTGGCCACACAGACCTCAGGTGCTCCTCTTATCCAAGCTATTCCTCTTGCTGTGCCCCCAGCTGTGACTGTCACTGTCACCTACACATCACACAAGCCACACACAGGAAGTCCCCCCATCTCGACCACCCAAGCAGACTGAGTCTACACTACGACTGTCCCCCAAATCCATCTGCACTGCCACTGTCCTAGCACAGGACAATGTCTGTTGGCCACCTGGACTGTCCCACAGCTCCCTGCAAGGTCTGAGAGCCTCCTGCCGGACCGCCGAGTCCTCTGCCCCCGCCGCTGGAGCGGCTCTTCTAACACAGACACGGAGCCACGTCCCTCTGCTGCTTATGTGCAGTTGGTGGCCTCACTGTCACAAAGTCACCTGCACACGGGCTCTGCTTAGTTAGATTTTCACAGCTCTCTGACACCCTCCGGAGCCCACCCAGACTCCCGCGTAGTCAAAGTAGGCGGCACACCCAGAGCTCACTGTATTTTCTTTGTTCCCTCCCTCGCCTGTACCTTCTCGGCTCAGCCTCCTAAACCCTACTCTTCTTAAGTTCTCACATCAAGGCTTCCTCATCTTTTAAGTCATCTCTGACTCCCCAGGGAGATTAAAGTACCCCTTTCCTATGTTCTTACTGTAGTGTGGTCACAAATTCATTTCATTTTCTCAACACAGTGCTGTCACCATGGGGTAGAGGCCCCTGGGAAGAGGGATGAGCCCTTCATCTAGAGGTCTCAGCTTTCAGCACTGTGCTCAGCACACACTAGGTGCTCAGTAAATACTTGATATGGAACGAATGCATAAATGAATGAATGAATGCATGCATGAACAAGTGACAAATCAATCTCCAAACTGAAAATAAAAATCTGAAACCTTTCCTCTGCTTTTAAACTTTCCTCTTCGTGTGCACATTGCTCATCAACATAAGGAAAATTCTTAATGCCTGTCAGTACAACAGGAGACAGAACCCCTGAATCAGAATCAGAAACCCTTGTCTGTGGTGAGAACACCCTGGCTCAAGTTTGGCTTCTATGGTTTATCATCCTTGCAGCGATGAATCTGTGTGAGCTTGTTTTCTACAAACTGAAGTCCTTTTCATACTCTTACTCCTCTTTGTCCGTGCAGCCCAACTCCCTTTTCACAGGACATTGTAAAACATGCCAAACTTTTCCCTGGTTTATATTAAGTGGGATCTCACTGCATACTTCCAAGGTCATTGTGAAGATGAAATAATATATTCTACATGAAGTACTCAGTCAACGGGCACACAGAAATTGCTCAATGAACGACCACTTATTTCTATTGTTTTTGGGTTTTATTTCACTCCTTGAATTGATTGTTCTTAATATTTTTGGTGTCAAATACCCTTTAAGGATCTCCATATACATAGACACAAACTTTAAAAAATGTTTTCAAGAGAAACTCAATATATAAATAAAGAGCAAAATAAAAGAGATAATAGGAAGTAGGGAGCTACATCTTATGGGAAGAGGACCAAAAGATGGAGGGAGAGGGAAGGAAGAAAGGGAGGGGGATAGTGAAAGAATTAGGATGTGTGGTGACCTTGTTCCACCTCCCCATGAGGAATGTAAGCATTACGTACTGCGAATGTGTACTAATAAAAAAATTTTAAAAAGAAGAATGCAAGAAAAAAAGATTGCCAAGGAACTTCCAAAGCAGTTCATGGAATCAGTGTTATAACTTACTGTACCAGAAGGTAGAAGAAGCAAGAAAGACACACTGTTCAAAATGTATTTTTCTTAAAAAAAAAAAAAAAAAAAAAAAAGGAAAAGATCTGAACTGCAGTTATAAATCGTCGATAACTAGGTGAAAGACAACAGATTCACCAGAGTACCTTATATCTCTTGCAAAATGGCATCAGACATGGGTAACTATAAGAAGAAAACTGTTGATAGATTTGGAAAATTCAGCCCAAGGAGTCATCCTACTTTACAGTGGACCCTATATGCCCATCAGTTTTATTGTGGCCAATCGTTCTATTAACAGATTTCAAGATGGTTAAAGCCAGTGAATTCTTTAGCTGTGGAGTTACCTCAATTGGCAAATCAAGTAATACAGTATAGGAAGTTTTAAATTTAAGTAAAAAGGGCAGGGGTATTTCTTACTTAAAACAGAGAGGAAATAGCACCTTGTTAAGTAAGTGCATGACTGAGAGACAGAGCGTGTTAAGGATTCAAACACCGGGCCTATCGCAGTCCCCTCCTGGTGGCTGGATTAATCCACCACAGACACTGGGAATGCCTCTCAGCACCGACAACCCAGCACCCAACCCTAACCAGCACTTGCACTCAGAGTGCAATTTATCAGCACCAGTTTGTCGTAGCTCAATAGGGGAACACGGAGATTTTCTTTATGAATAAATTAATCTCTTAAAAAAGTGCACTCAGGCTCTCTTGATTTGGTAGACTGTGGTGATAAAATATGTAAAAAGTGAAGAGTTTACTTATCTTAACAAATGTCCAGTAATTTCCATATTTTATAACTTGGGTTTCAGCATTTCGGTTTTTAATAATAAAGCACAGCCATACAATGTTGACCTAATCTATAATGCGCTTAATTTTTCTTTTTAGATTAGGGGGAAAAAAACATACTTGAACTGACCCTCATTGGGACTGGGATTTTTTAATCAAGCAGAAAATTTTTCATGAAGGAATTGGCCACCATGTCTGCCTGAATATAGTATTTTTTGGCAACCATTATAGCTATAAAATGAATGTCAGAGTTGGGACTATAAAACGTCTGTTGCATCATCTGAGGATAACAAATTAATTGTTCAACTTGCCGTCCATCATTCACCGCTGTGGTGGAGTCTGCTTATTGTCCCCATCATCCATTCTCTCATCTTTGTGTTGTAAGATTCCCCTGCCCCCAGTTTTGAGACTGTGCGTGGCTGACCACCGAAAGACTGCATTCCCCAGCTCCTCGTGGCTCTGTGTGGTCACATGGCCAAGTCTCACCAATGAGACGAGAGCAGGAACAATCTGAGCAACATCCCTGTCAGATGACACGCTGAAAAGAAATTTAACGAAGTCCTTATTGCTCTCTTTTTCATTCCCACTCCCATTAGAATGAAGATAAAGTAGTAATCCAGTTTTAAGCATGGGGACGAGAGCTATTACATATTAAATAATTTATTGCACTACCGCTCCACAGTAAGTTACCCCCAGGCTTAAGGCATCCCGTATTTCCTGTCTCCCAGGGCAAGTGGGCCGGTGGTCCTGCTCTGCGGGGTCTCTGCCGGGCTGCAGAGTTAATCGTCTCAAGCTCCCCTGGGAAGGACCTCTCCTCTCATCTGCGTAGTGGGTGGCCACGTGGAGGCCATGTGGACGTCTGACTGGAGTCCCAGTCTTCCACTTCCTGGGGAGGATGGAGCCAGAGGATAGAAGTAACCAGGATCCTTGGTCCCTGGAGTGACACAGCCACCTCTCCATCCTGGGCTGTTTGCTCAGACCTCCAGTCTGAGAACGAGAGAAAACTCAACTTCTATCCCTGAGTCACTTGCTCTGATTCTCCATATGACAATCCCTGGTGGTCTGGGTGACACACCTTTCTATCACCCCTCATCTTGAACGTGGCCTTACCTGGGGACTCTCTTCTAATGATACAGCAAAGGTACTGGGATGTCACTGCTGTGATCGAGTTCCAAAAGATTAGAACGCCCCTCTTGCTAGCAGACTCTCTCCTTTACAGGCTTTGATCACGCAACTTGCCACGCTGGAGGGGTCCATGTGGCGTGGACAGAAAGGTGAGCTCTGCCTTCCAGCCAGCAGGAAACTGAGACCCCCAGGTGAGCCATCCACAAGGACCACAGCACTGTCAGCCACCTTTCCCAGGCCAGCCTAACGGTGACTGCATCCAGCTCACCTTTTCTTTCCCAGCACTGGGTACCAAACCAGGTCTTCGTGTATGCAGAACATTCGCTCTGCAACCGAGAGCCCTCCCCGGCCCCTTCCACATCGTGACTTCAGCCCGGCCCGAGGAGCGGGGCCAGCTACGCAGTAAGATTTGGAGACGGTTCATTATACAGCAATAGGAAACAGTGCCATGGAGACATCCTTTTATTTCTGCGTGATGATACGTGTGCTGAAGGCACAAAGGCCATGTTAAAGTAGCAGAGAAGGATCTGGGGACAGCACTAACGTGAGACCTCGCGGGACACCAGCTCCGGTTGTGAGCTCCTGCTTTGGCGGTCTGTAAACTTGATTTATTAGCAAGCCCGGAGTTGCTCCGGCTCAGGGGAGTGTAACTGGCTGAACTCCCCAAAGAGCTCTAACTAAATCAGAACGCTAATTTGTTAATTGACAAATGGATAAATAAAATTGCCAAGTGGATTCTACAAATTAGATCTTTATACGTTAGAGTTTCTCAGACTCCCTTCCATGCTGCCTGCTTTTCTCCTTTAACCTCTCCCTAGCAAATCTTAAATAAACGCATCACAATTTCCTCACTCAGGCTAGACTTCTGGGAGTGCAGCTGCTGCCCGTCGTGATGCGTGGGTAGCACTGACGAGGCCCCAGCTTGCTTCCACAGTGGCCGGGCCCTCATCAGATTTCTAGGTCTGGTTGAACCTGCTTGGTTTTGGGCGCCACCTGTTCCGGGTGAGCATGGATCTTCCCTCTGGCCACTTCTTCGCAGCTCAGGCTTGCTCGGGCGTGAGATGATTTCTCATCCGAGTGCTCTGCAAGTCTGGGGTCAACACTCTAACTGGACTTTGGTCACTAGTGCCACTGTCTCCAGCACCCTTGGTGCCTGGGCCTGTCCTGGCTTTTCCTTTGCTCCCGCCTGCTGCTCACCTGACGGTGGCTCCTCCACCCACAGGGACAGACTCCGCTTGGGAGGCGGTGCCCCCCACGTCTTCCTGCAGCCTCCGCTGTGACAGTCAGTTCCAGGCAGGTGTGAGCCTGACACCCTGTTACCTCAGCTGCACTTTGTTGTCATGGGATTTCTACCTGGGTCTTCTCGGGGGCCTCGCAGCAGGACACCTGCAGAAAGCTGCCTGACACTCAGCACGGAGCCACTGGCACAAATGCAGCTCGAGCCCGCTGAGGCCACCCTGGCTAACACAGGAGGAAGAGGGTGGAAAGGTTCTGATGTTTGTTCAGCATGGCTTCTCAGGAGCATCTGAAAGCGGGACAGAACCCATTCATCCACTGCGGCGGTCACTCAAGAGTGTGCTCTTGCCCCGAATTCTTCCCTACCCCTGCCGCCCCCTCCATCGCCCACTCCTAACCCCTGCGAGTGAAAGCCAAAGTTCACGAACAGCAAGGAAGCCACAGGCTCAGGCTCTGCTTTCGGGGAGAATCCTGGCTAAGACTCCCCCTGGAAGTTCCTCTCCCCCAGGTTACCTGTCTCTGATGCTGTCACTTCCTGATGCCCCTGTCTCTGCCATTGAAGTCGTTGGATTCTGCCTCTTCCCTCCAGGCTCCGCCTGCCATTGTCCCACGAAGCAGATGTGTAGGACCCATCACCCACCTGAGCAGCACAGGTGGCTTTGATCTCCTCTACTTAAGTGGCCTCCACAACACACCAGCCTTGCCGCTGGAAATCCACGTTACCCTGCACGGCTCCGCTCCTGAAATCTCAGCCACCAGACCCTCTCCTTCACGCTTCCCTTCTGGGTCCTCTTTCTTATCCACTCTCTGAAGCTTCACCGAGACCCCTGGTGCTCTGGCCACTCCGTGTTTGTTTCCTTTGAGCTTCTTCGTTCCCCTCCCTGAGGCCCCATGGTTAATTATTCCAGTCACTCTCCCGGACTGTCCTTTGTCTTCCTACTCCTGTATATTTTGCCTTCTGAAATTTATTTATTCTATCTCCCAAAGATCCCAATCATAATAGAGTAGATGAGCCTGCAGAGAACCACACCAGAGGGCAGAATGGCGAGGGTCTAAGCCAGACGCCGAGCTCAGCTGGGTCCCAGCCCTGTGTGACGATGAGTTCTGCTTCCACACTGTCACAGCACACAGCGTTCCACACGCATCCACGTCACTTAGCACGCACTTCCTGAGCAGTGCTGATCTGGTGGAGAGCTACTTTCTTATTTATGTAACTCCAGGATGTAGCTATTACTAGCTACTCAGTCAATTACTTATTTATTATTGTTGTCTCCAAAATGCATAATATTCAGATCCAGGAAAAGGATTTCAAATTCAATTTTTAATGTACACACGTTATTATTATTTTGAAGATTGGTCGAAAAAATCTCAGGAAAGTTCTCAAAGTAAGATTTATTTATCTCAATCAAAAACTATGTTTTGTAAGACTTTTTAGTTTTTCTGGATTGACAGCCTGACTGAGGTGAGGCACAGAAAGCTGAGCTATCACTTGACTGCGTGTCTCAGCTTCAGAGGGCTGCTGGGGCGGGGAGGGGGACGGGAGCGTCAGAGATGATGCGGGGCCACCTGGGACTCAGGAACTCTGGGCTCCCCCAGGGACAAAGGGACATGAAGAACAGGAAGGAAATGGACTCATCACTGAAGCTTAGAAACCCAGAGCACGTGGGAGCCAAGCACAGAGCTTCCCTCTCCAGCCTCTGCTTGGGCTCTTTCTGCCCGGCTGCTCCCACGGCCCTCACCCCCGCCCAGCATCCCAAAGGCCGCCTCTTTGCTCTCTCTCCTCACCTCTGCACTTGCTCTTTAAAGAACTTCCTGCCCCGCTTCCTGGCCTCTTTTGGGCAAATGGGTGGGAGAAGTTTGGAATATTGTCCCGTTCCACCATGCCCTTCCCCTGCCCTGTGAGCACATTTTGTTTGAGTTGCTTGTTTAATTGCTGTCTCATCCACAGAACATAGACTGCCTGTGGACAGGGACCTTGTCCCCTTCTTTCTTCCTGGGGCCCAGGCGTGCAGACAGTGGGTAGCCCCTGGGGGTGTACTATAAACAATTAGTGGTGAATAAACCCTCAGCTTCCTCCCTAATATGACTTATCCTTGGAACTGACCACTTTGCCCAGGTTTTACCTCGAGTCTCCTAGCTAATTTAGATTTAGGTAGGCCACTCCCAGCCATATGTCTGACCGCAAAATTTCCCAAGACCTTTGGACATCAAAACCTCTTTCCATTGAGGATGTACTGCCAACACTGACAGGTCCAGAGGAGGAATGTGGCCTTGGTTTATAGTTATGCCAGAAAACGATAAAACAACTGGAGTTGTAAATAAATGAAATATGATCCATCTTCTTTTTCTGAACTTTATGTGACAGTGAAAACGTTTACACATTGCGCTGCATGGATTTCTAGGGAGAGGATGTGGTTGACCATGAGGGGCTTGGGTGGAGTTAGGCAGGTCTGGAAGAGCTGGAGGCTGAGAGGTGAAAGAGGGAGAGGGAGAAACAGGGATAAACAGATCTGGCAGCTGGGACACCAGGACGATGTCTTGGGAAAGCACCAAAGTCATCCCTGCCGTGTCCACCATGACATTAAGCAAACTCTACCTTGCACATTCCTGACCTGCGGGGTGGATTTTCTGTTATGGAGCCTGGGAGAAGAACTGTCAGAGTTAGTATAGAACAAGAAAAAAAAGAGAATAGAAGGAAAAAATTGGAAACAAAGCTTTTGTAAATGGGAAGGGGAAGAGGAGTTGAAGGGGAGAGGAGGAGAATGGGAAACAAAGAAGAAGCAAGATATATCACGTACAGGTACAAATTCCCCACGACAAATGTGATCAGTATGTATATCTAAAATGTACCAATAAAAGAATAAATAAATCCTAAGTGAATGCTGCTGCCAAATGCCATCCAGCAGAAAGACAGGTTCGTGAAAACCTGACACTGTGTCCTCATCCACTTTATCCTCTGGATCTGGCACCAAATGACTTCTAGGTCTTCCCCAAGACAAGATGACCACGAAACGGAAAAGTTTTGAATTGATTCAAGACATCAAGCAGCCACGACAGCACAGCTGCTGACATGCACAAAGGAGGGTGGCCAGAACTGCTTCAGAAAGTGGCGAGAATGACGGGGTAAGTGTGTTCAAGGTGATGGGGACAATTTTGAGGGGGGTTAATGGCAATATGTCTTTTTCTGTAATAATTTTTTTACAATTAAGCATTTGCCTTAGTTTCCATCACACTTCATGCAGGCACAGGGAAAAACAGCTTTCCCATCCCTCAGTGCATCCAGCTGCTTTATCTGTGGATGCTGCTGCCCCCACTTCTCGGTCTTTCTAGAACTCTGGTGACCTTGCTTTCTGCCTCCTAATTTCAGTGTTATCCTTTTCTTTGAGGCCTCTGACTTTCTCGTAGTTTCTCCTGATGTCTAATCCATCTTTTCTCCCTAATATCACCATAAAAGTACCCAATATGGCAAAACAGAATATTCTTTAGCAGGTATGGCAGGGAAAGGATCTAATATTTGCAGCTTAATTTTTGCTCCTTTTATAAATTTGTCACAAGAAAAATTATAGCAGTGGAATATTTAAAAGAAAACATAAAATCTTATTCTACATGTTAGTATAAAATATGACATCACAGTGTACAAACATTTTCAGTCAAAAAGGTGCTTTTGTGTCTTTTTCCATAAATCGTCTTAATTTGTGGAGTAATATTAAGTCAAAACCCAAATGAGAAGTATAGTATTTAATCTCTATAATTGCAAAGTAATATGAAAAATTTCATATTAGAGGGTAAGAAAGAACCCAGATTGTGTGTTTTGCAAAAGCTTGGTACTTTTGACTTATCCCAGAATAATTTATTGTTTCATTTTGGGCAGATAACTCCCAGGCTCTTTCAGTAAACAAATCTTTTAACCTTCATTTTGATGAGGGGTATTTGATCAACTTCTGCTTATTTGATTGTGACACAGTTTGACAATCTTTTTTCTAAACCCAAAAGCATCCTTCTCTGAGTCACAGATCTGTGGAGAATGAATTTGTAGAGTATAAATATTTAATATAAAAGAAACATTAAATATTAATTTATGTTGAAATTGTAAGACAAGATGCATAACATCCAGCAGCAGTCATCGAATAAATGACAGGGATCAACCTGAAATCGATGCTTGTACGCATTGCTGTAGAAAGTGACCATTTTGCAACCTTACAGGAAGTAGTAATCTTTCACAGAAAGTCTTCTTGGGCATGTCAGATTGGCTTATAATATTTGGGGTCTGAATATATATTTTGTCTTTCTCTTTCTAAGAACTTTTAGATGAAAAACAGTGCCTGGAATTGGTTCATTGTTTGGTGTCTTCTAGAGTATCAGTTCATGTTTTGAAGCACAGTAGTGTTCTGTGGAACCCACTTTGGGAAATGTTAGTTGTGACAGGCCAACTCCAAGACGATACTCACTGACTCTTGTTTGTTGGTGCTCATGCCTGGTGTAATCTTCTCCCCATAAGTGCGTGTGTGGGGGGGGGATGGGGGGAGTCTGTGACTTACTTCTAACCAACAGAGAATAGCAAAGTGACACATGTCACTTCCGTGAGTAGCTTACACAAGACAGTGACTGTCTCCAGCCAACCAACTCTCTCCCTTGCTGGTTACCAAGCTGAAGAAGCCCAAATAGCAAGGTAAGGAGCGAGCCAACAAGAAACTGAATTCTGCCAACAACCGCACACGTTAGGGAGCAGATCTTCGCCAGCTGAGCCTTTGTGTGAGACCCCAGGGTGGCAGGCACCTTGACTGCTATCTTGGGGGACATCTGGAAGCAGAGAATCCCATCAGGCTGTGCCCGGATTCTCACTGGTGGAAAGCATGTAATAACCGATAGGTACTGTGAAGAGCCACAGGGTTTGTGGTTATTTGTTTCACAATAGTAAATAACTGTATTGTCCTGTTTTCTGTGGCTGTAACAGAATCCCTGAAGCTGGATACTTTATAAGAAAAGAGGCTTAGTTAGTTCTGTGTTGAAAGTCCAAGCACATGGTACCCCTTTCCGCTTGGATCTGGCGAGGGCTGTCTTGGCTGCCTTGCGGTGTGAGCACGTGTAACAGGGAGAGATTACACGGCAAGACAGGAAGCCAGAGAGAGTCAGGCTCGCACTCACTCTTTTTAACAACTCACTCACTTGGGAACTAACAAGGTCCCACGAGAACTAACTCAATCCTGTCCAAGGCCAGCATCCCGAGGACCTAAGCATCGCCCACTAGGCTCCACCTCCTAAGTTCCTGCCACCTCCCCACCACGCTGAGGACCAAGCTCATGGCATCCCAACACTTGGGGACGAGACACCTACCCCTAACCTAGGCTGTAAGTGACAGTTTGGATATTAATGCTGAGAAATTTGCAGCTTTTGTTAGGAATATTTGTGAAGCTAGGGGCTTATAAGTAAGATCTGAATTACTGGTAAAATGTTTTCCTTTTCTCTTTTCCCCTTAGGGTAAATGGTGGCTCCTTTGGATGACGTAAAGTGATAGGTCGTAGATGTTAAATGATCCCTCCTTAAGTTGGTCCTTTGCAGGTAAAATAACAAAACACTAATACCTAAAGATTTACCTAACTCACAGGAGTGTCCAGCTCTCTGGATTTTAGAGGAGCTAGAAAGTTTGCTTCCTTTGCACTGACCCCCTTAAACGACATTCTTGAATGCTCCCATTTCTATTTAGGCAGCTTTAGACCCAAAAAATGACACCACAGTTAATATTTATCAACAATATACAACTTCTGAGCCCAGTACTTGATTTGGTCCCTTAGCGCTCACGGCTACACACGAGGCAGGCGCCGTTACGATCTCCACTTTCCGGGTGTGCAGCCTGGGTACCTGAGGTAAGGGGCTATAGCTCCTCATCTTGCTGTCTCCACTGCTCCGGCCAGTGCAGCGACTCCAGCAGCTGCTGACTGACTCCTGGGTCTGGGTGGCTCTGTCTGGCTCTCTTGTCACCTGGGGCTGCTGACATCTTCCTGGATGGTTCCTTGTTCTTCTCCTGGGATGTCTATCATGGTCCTTTAGGTTTTTCAAAGTACTCTGAGTCAAATCTGTTCAGGGAAGAGGCCCAGGAAACTGGATTTTTTAAAATCTCCCAAGTTAAATCAAGTTAATTGAGTTAAATCATCTTAAGCACCTCGCGACTGGTGGATGTGAGACCTGGACTGGGACTCAAAAGGCCAAGCTGGTCAACAGGTGTGGCGGCCGTGACTGCGTGGGCTGAGGCCTCTCGTCAGCTGAGGTTCACAGGAGAACAGAGAACGCCGTGTGGCCTCTTCAAAGTACGCTATCGTATGAAAAGAACACACAGCTGTCGGGTGGTGACAGCTGTGTAGGTACTCCAACATAGCTAATGTCAGCGTGCGGACTCTGCCAACTGGGGAGCCCGTGCTTCCGGGCAGGGGCTACTTGCTCCTTCCTTTCTCTTTACGTCCACCATGGTGGTGGGTGGGAGAGACCCATGGTGGAGTTTGAGGGGGGCTGGAGTCTGGGTCAGTGTCCCCCAAGGCTCAGGCTTCACTGAAGCCCAAAGCACCAAGGCCAGCTGATCATGAATTACAGCCTCTGAAACTGAGAGCCGAAGCAAACCCTTTGTCTTTGCAAGTTGATTACCTCGGGTGTTTTGTTTTAGTGCTGGAAAGCTGTCTAATGCAGATGGCGTGGTGGGAGGGTGTTGTGTTTCCCCTCTTTAACTCAGGCCTCATAGACACAGGGCCAAAGTCACACTCATTCTTGTTGCTGCCTTATCAGGAACACTAGCAAGTTGTTTACTGATAGCTCCCTGGAGTCTCCCTCTTATTACTGAGAACCATTTTCTGGGGTTTGAGAAAATATTAAGAAATACAATTCCACAGCTGTAAGTCTGTAAGCTCTGTCCCTCTGTAGGGGGAGGTAAGGGAAGTTTGCAAATGAGAAAGGGAATGCTACTAACAGATTTGGTTTTCTTGGTTTGACCCCTGGCTGGTCATCTACTTTCCCTGATTGCTTCTGAGAGTTCGGAATTACCAACGAGTCCTCGCTAAGCAAGGAGCACATTTCCCTTCAAAGCGTTTGTGCTCCCTGTGTGTGGTGTTCCTTTATCTCCTGTGGCCAACAGGATACACACAGGGCACATCTGCTCCGTGCTACTCCATTAAGGCCGAGCATCGCATCACAGGCATACCGTACACCCAGCAGGGCCGTTACCAAGGCAACAGATGCTTTGCAAGTTGTGTCCTTGTTTGGCCAGACCTGCTGTAAGTTCTTCCCTTGGAGCTCTTTGTAGCACTGCCTATGCTACCACGGCACACTAAAGAGTTCCCCCTGATTCTTCTAAAAAGCATTATAACTCACTTACTGAATGGTAGTTATGTAAACTCTTCATTTTAAGAAAAAAATCCCCTCTTTAGAGTACAGAAGTGAGTGAGAAGGCTAGACTTCTCTATTTCTTTGTCTGAAGTGGCACCGCTATGTTGGAAAACTTCGATATATACATTAAAAAATCAGATAGTGATGACAAACATGGCAGGTTGTGTACACTGAGAAGATGCCGGCTGCTACCTATGATAAAATGACAGCCTGCATTTCTACAGCTCACTCTCTTGGCCACTCCAGAGGGTCAGTAAATATTAGCAGATTTCCTCTACCCTCTATGGTGGCAAATAACTAATTGGGAAAACATATCTATATTTGTGGTGGAGAATATGCAGGAGTTTCCCTCCTCTGTCACGCCACACATTTGGCTTTTTAGAATGGCATTTTGAGCAATGTATGGTCTGGATTCCAGTTCACCAGGATCCCTGAGTTTTTTGGGCTGCTCTCGATGGGAGAAGAGATGGATGCCACCAGCTGCTAAAGCTGCATCTGGGGGACGCTGGAGGTCAGTCCTTCTCACAGGATGCCTCTGCCATTGGCTCATACCTGCAGGATGGATCACTTTCACCTTGCAGCACTTTGATGCAAAATGTGGCTCTATATGATCAAAAAATTGGTTTCGATGCAATTATCCCAAGACTAGTTAATGGACATTTATTATTTAACAGTATTTTTAAAGTCATTTGCAGCCAGGGAAGAAAAGCTAACTTCTCTCCCCCTTCTCTGCTTCACTAAGAAACATGTTCATTACCAAAAATACCCACAAATGACTTTGGCTTATTTGTTAATTACTTCCTGATAAAACCAGGTACAGTATTTGGTTATGTAAATTGGTCGCAAAGAATCTTTGAAAGAGAAACCCTTCAGTCTCACTAAGCAGTTGCTTCTGAAAGGCCATCCGCTGCTGTTTAGAGGTGTTCTTAGACTTTCTCCCCTCTCCAATCCGTCTTGCAAACCATCACCCTGGAGGCTATTACCCTGTTCAGGCAGAGGCTGTTACTGCAGAGGCAGAGAGCTTTCTCCCACTCACTGGTGACCTCTAAGATGTCTGCACCAATTATCACCCCATCCCAGGCTGCCGGGGGGATCTACATGCTTGTTTCAGCATCTCCGCCCCATGGTGCATCAGCCCAGGTCAGCAGCGGGACTCGGCTAGAAATCAGCAGCTGCTGAGCCCCTGACTGGGACAGTCCTGGGAGCATTTGTAACAGGTGCTAGGCAGCTGCTCCTTTTAGGGCAGACCTCTTTTCTCTAATGTTCTTTGGGCAGGGGAGAGAAAGGAGGTGGCACCCACGGAATAACATTTCAGATGTGTGGCGCGGGGCACACTCTTGGGATTTCTTTGGGCTACTTTTATGGCCAGTGTTTGTCCTACCGTGGCAAAGCTACGCTAAATCTTTCCCCCTCCTGTGGCAGTGGGACATGCAACCCCAGGTGTGACCAAACCAAAGGTCACCAGAACAGAGAAGGACCTCAGAGGATGCCTGCCCTCCACCCTCACCTGGGAAGGAATGGGGAGAGCGACATGAGGGGCTGATGGTGCGGTGCAGAGCTTGGCATTGGGATGTGAGGCCTGGCTCTGGCCTCTGTGGCACCCAGCCTGGCAAAAGACAGACAAGTTCATCAGCCCCTCTCTGACCACGGTGACAAGTGCTACCACGGGAAATGAGCATGGCAGTGAGACACACAGGAGGGTGTTTAGGTGGGCCTGGGGAGCAGGTCCCAGCAGGCTCCTTGCGGGAGGTGGCCTTGGCTCATTTTAAAGGCAGAGTTGGAAGCAGCTGGTGGGGAAGCAGCTCAGAAAACCTGAATTCCCCATCCAGTAAGGTCACATGTGTGACCTTGGACCAAAATCTCATTCCCTCAATAGGAAAATATGTAGCAAGAAAGCCTCGCGTGAGAGTGTGGTGAGGAGCAAGGCCGTGCTCACTTCTCCGGCCTCCATGAGCCCAGACCCCGGCAGCAGGCAGGAGACGCAAGAGGACCTACTCCCCAGGGCACCTGTCATCTGCGGCAGCTCCAGGGGACCTGTGACATTTTTACATGTGAAGTGACGAGCGAGAACAATTCCTCTCTGAGGTCTCCTGGCCTAAAAACTATCAGAGTTTGGAACTCGGCCACTTGCACGCTTTATGGTAGTTTCTGCTATGAGAAATAAGAACTTGGGAGATGAACCCTAAAAGCGGGCGTGTTAGATCTCTGATGTGCGGTGTGTGGGTGAACAAGAGGCACCACCGCCCTTCCTGTGTCCAGGCTGCATCCTTTCTGAGGACGAGATGGCCCAGGACACAGGCGGCCTGGTGCTCCTCGCTAGGAGGTGGCAGAGAGACGCAGGGACAGGCTGGTGGGGCCTGAGCCTTGTCCTGTCCCACCCGGAGCCCCGGGAAGGCAAGCCGACGTTGCCGCTGGCCTTCGTCATGCCTGACTCCCTCCTCTCTGAGGGCTCCTATTTATTTCATCCAAGCTACAATGTGTTTCCCACTGTGCCAGACCCAGAAGAGAAAAAAGTCTGGGTGAAATAACACAATCACAATGTGCTGTCATCACAACTTTGTGGTTGTGTTGATTTAATAGTAACACGAAAGTCACTGGGTTTATTTTTTATGGAAAAAAATAAAACAAAATTTCATAACAAAATAATAGGAGAATAAGAATAGTTAATACATTGTGTACTGTTGTCTTCAAAGTAGTTACTCAGAGTACAAGATAGGGCATAAAAAATTCTCCAAACAATATTAGCACAAACCTTTCTTTTCAATGAACTAAGACAAACTAGTAGTATAACTATCTTGTATTTTTTTCCTTTTCCCTTCCTTTCTTCTTCCCCCCACCCTACTTCCTCTTTCCTTTTGAATAATTTCTTCCCATTTCACAATATCTATTGTACATTTTGGTCCTTATTTATTCTTTCAGTTTTTCACACCAGGGAGACAATAGATGTTCACACATGTGAGTCTGATTTATTTCACTTATGAGTATGGTCTCAAGTTGTATCCATTTACCTATAAAAGTCTCAAGTTTATCCTTCTTTATGGTTGAGTAGTACTCCATTGCATAAAAAGACCACACCTTAAACAGCAAATAAATATATGAAAAAATGTTCAACATTGGTCATTCAAGAGATGAAAATTAAAACAACACTGAGATTCCATTTCACTCCAGAAAGAATGGCTGTCATCAAGAAATCAAAGAATAATAAATGCTGGCAGGGCTGTGAGGAAAAAACCCTTTTCCACTGTTGGTGGGAGTGTACACTGGTGCAAGCACTGTGGAAATCAGTATGGAGATTTCTCAAAAAACTACAATTAGAGGTCCCATTCAACCCAGCTATTCCCCTTCTGGGTATCTTCCCAGAAAAATTAAAAACATCATACCACAGAGATATGTGTGCACCCATGTTTATAGCAGCACATTTTGTAATAGCTAAATCTTGGAAACAACCCAAATGCCCATCAACCGAAGAATGGATAAAGAAGATGTGTTACTTTTAATCCCTGTTCAAAGTTTACATTACTCTCCTCACTCTATCCTCACTCACCTTGAGTGCCCAAGTCCTTCCTGCAGCCTCCTTGACTATTCTAACTCGCTGCACTAGTTTCTCTTTGCCAAGAAAGGACCCTTGGCGGTCTGGAGAGCCCTGCTTCTGTTCGGAAGATTGCTGGTACCGTGGTCCACCCTTGTCTGTGGGCTACATCCACGACATCCAGTGAATACCCAAATCCACAGCTGGTACCATCCCCCTGCATAGACTCTGTTTTCTCCCATAAAGACAGATCTGTGACAAAGTTCAATTTATAAATCAGATGCTGGAAGACATCAACAACAACTAGAAAAATGAGGTGTGATCAAAAATTAGGGTGAATGGTTAAATTAAAAATATTTATTGTGGTAAAATACACATTGCCATTAATTTCCCTCAAAATACTTTCTCTTGCTTTGAACAAGCTTACTCCACCATCTCACCACTTTCTGAAGCAGTTCTGGAAGTCCTCTTTTTTAAGTGTCTTTATGAGAAGACATTAAAAATAATGGTGAATACCGAGTACCATCCAATGGAAATACAGGCTTGTAAAAACATGATGCTGTGTCCTCAGCCACATTATTCAGCAGATCTGGCACCAAGAAACTTCTGGCTCTTCCCCAAAGTCAAAGTGATCATGAAAGGGAAAAGTTTTGAATCAACTCAAGACATTGATGAAGCCAGGACAGCACATTTAAAGACACTCAGGAAAGGTGACTTCCGGAACTGCTGCAGAAAGTGGCAAGAACAATGGGATAAGTGCATTGGAAGTGAGGGGGAGGATTTTAAGGGGGATCAATGTGTCTTTCACTGTAATAAATCATTTTAAATTTCAATATTCACTTGTATTTTCATCATGTCTTATAGAGCAATTACAACAATATACTGTATTAAAAGTTATGTGAACTCTGTCACACACGCAACATATCTTATTGTATTGCACTCACTCTTCTTCTTGTGGTGATGTTTACTTACTTATTTATTTGGTTAGTGCTGGGATGGAACCCAGGGCTGGTCATCTCGGCCCCAACGTGAGATGATACAGTAATGCCACGGTTGGCTGAAACTGGGAAGTGAACTCGAGTAAGGGGTAACACTGAACTCACAAATGGTCTCTGGAAGCCACATCCTCCCTCCAGAGGCAGGGGACAACATCTGGGGACACAGGGCCTGCAGTAAGTCACCACCTTTTCCTCAGATGTCATTGTGCATGACAGCAAGCTGGATGATGCGGAGGAAGACACGGTGCATGTAAGCTTGTAGCAGGGAGAGGGAGCGTCTTGTATGGTGTTGAATGAATAATGACGATGAAATGATGGTCAAGAAAAAAGGGAAGGCAAGTTAGAAGGGCAAGACCGAAGGGGTGCGGACAGAGGAAGGGCGAGAGGCGGGAGAGAGGAGTGGATGACAGAGTCTGCCTGCCTCTGTGGTTTCGAGGGAGTTGATTGAAGGGCTCAGGGCTGCTGTTGATTGAAGGCTGTGCTTGTTAAGAGATTCCCTTAACATTTCTTTAGGTTTGGAATATTTCATTTAATAAAAAGATAATTCTGCAATAATATTAGCTCAAGGAGGCGGTTCTTTGGGTGATTCAGTCTCCTATTTCTCCACTAATAAGTCTTCAGAGAAGTTAATATTTTCCAATACTTGCTTCAGATCATCTTTCCTTTTTAAAGAAGGTGTTCATTACCCAGGGTGTCTTGCCCTCTCCTCTGAGCTCCAGGTTCATCCGCAAACTATATCTCTCCATCTGGGAGTCGCAGAGCGGCTGCGGACTCAGTGTTAACAAGGGAACTGCCGCCTCCCCCGACGTCGGCATCGCTCCGTGTTCCTTCTATTAAGGAAGTAGGCTGTCATCAGTACCAGGGGTCTGTACACCTGTCTCGTCACTATACCCATGGGTACCCAGCACAGTGCATCCATTCTCCCCTTTGTCCATCCAAGTAGGTCTTTGTCAATGGAAAAACAACTGTATGTGCTTAAGCAATCGCTGGGTATAACTGCTGATGTAAAAAGCAGGCGCGTATCGTCTGCTAAGTCTTTTTGTCTCTGTTCATACTTTGAGGAGTACCACCATGCTCCTGTTTTGCCTGGCAGCTGCCTAGGGCAAGGATTTTGACACCCTCCTCCTATACTTCAAAATTATATTTCCAGAAAAAAAAAACCAGGATACAAAACTGACGTGTTTCCATCATCTCCTAGTCTAGAAGAGGTAAATCCAAGGCTCTTCTGTTTGTCAAGGAGAAATGATTTGAAAGTTGGGAGCTGCCTCTAAGGGATGCTCGTTTTCTGTGTGTATCGGGTTGTGTAGGTGAATTTTTCCCCCATTTTATTGCATGCACTGAACACCTTTTCCACATGACTCTGTCTTCTTATTTAGAGGTCATTGGACATCTTCCCCAGCTCTTGGCTCCTGCCCTTGGGTTGGGAATCATGCTGGAAGTGTCCAAGGAGAATCTTTCCCACTTTTTCCAACAGAATACCTATGGCAGTGGGTTGACTACTTCTTTGATCATCTGCCCCCTCAGCAGAAGGCAAACTCTGTGGCATCAGGCCATTCATTTGTCTGCCATTCATTTCCCCAGGTATAGCCAAAGCTCTTGTGCATAACAGATATTCAGTGAATACTTATCAGCTAAATCATCTTTCCAGCATTGCCCTTGCTCTCCTTTGCCTGCCACTTTTCTGCCTCTCTGACTGCCCAGCTTCTTATAATCTCACAAATGGCTGGTGGCAAACTCCATCACCATGAGCACTCCACAGTCCTCATCTGCCCGGATCATCGTGTGCACCAATGACAGGTTCACATGCCCAGACTCTTCCTGCCCCTCCCTTGAAAAGAGTGTGTGATCGCTTTCTATTGCCTATCAGCTTGAGTTCAAAGCCCTTTCATTGTTATAAGACTCATGTTCCAGGCTTGCATAAGTACACAAACTCATGTACTGCTATTCTCACATATAAACTACGATCCCTAGCCCAGCTGATTTTCCTACTGGTTTTCCACATGGGATTTTCCTCCCATGTGTGCTAAAATCAGGCTGACCTCATGTACTCTTTGCTATTTCCCCCAGCTGTCCTTTCTCTCCCTTCCATTCGTTCCAACCCTTCTCATCCTTCAAAGCCCAGACCCAGCACCCTGAAGCCCACTTTCCATCATCCATGCACACATTAATCTGATAATTTTATAACCAGATCTGAAATTTATAGCCAGTTATACAACGTTAATACTCTTTGATTCGTTCCTAATTTCATAGACAGTATCCTCTACTCAAACTTGAGAGGCTTGAAGTCAAAAATTATTTTTTGTACTAGTGTATTAGAACCTGGCCCACTGTGCTAGATTGATGGATATGCTATTCTTAAGCCTGTTGTTGGATTGTTATACCATAGAAGTAGTCCTAGGTGTTAACAAATCAAAAAGGCCATATAAGAATTGGTCACCTTTCCCGTTACCAAAACTCCAATACCCACAACCTATAGAAGGAGAAGTTTAATTAGGCTCATGATTTCAGAGAACTCAGTCCATCGTTGACTGGCTCCAAGGAAGGAGCATCATAAAGGAAGGGCCTGGCAGAGCAAACCTGCTTAGTTCATGGTGGCCAGAAAGCAGGGAGGGGGAGCAGCCCCAGCAAGGAAGGAGTGAGGGACCAGATGGGTCACACCTCCGTGACCCACCCAGATACACACAGGAGTGTGCTTTACTAATCCCTTAGGTGGTTCCCAAGCCAACCAAGTTCACAGCTAAGCTTAACCATCACAAGAATGATTTAGGGCTAATTTAAATACTTTTAGCAAGTATTACCTTGTTACCCAATGGAGAACGATGTCCTATATATCTCACCCCTATCAAATGGGAACAAAAGGATCATAAATTGACATTTCTTATAAGTGCCCATAAGTGTGTGTGTGTGTGTGTGTGATTTGTCATTGCGTTTGGCACCCCAAGTCTGCAGCAAACAAAAAGAAATTGAACTCATGCTGAAATGTACTAAGGTGAGGGTGAGAGCTGTTTGGGCCCCCCTTCAGGGCACCGCTGGCAGGCGGGGGCTTGTTCAACTGTGACCCCCACGGGCGGGTGCATGTCGGAGTGGCAAGGCTTGGATACACCAGAAACAACTCTGTGGTTGTACTTACAGAGTAGTTCTTCTTTCAAACAACTGAACTGTGGAAGACAGCATCTCTTAAGGAAGTTCAGAGCAGCTCAGGTCAGCATCGTAATAGCTCAAATCCTGCTAATAACTCAAGCTGTTTACAGCCGAGCACTTCTGTCTGGAATGTTTTTACGCAGATCGCCTCATATTTATACATGCGGATGTCCTCATGAGCTGCAGCTGCCCTTGTCTGCATGCCCTGTGGCTGTTACGCACCGAATCGGATACTTTCCCATCACAGGTGTAGCCCGCAGCTGTGTGCCCGCGGTGCACCTGCGCAGGTCTGGGGTACAGAAGGGCTCTGCACTTGGTTGAGTGCTCTGCTGTCACCATCTTGAAATTCTGAGTGATTTTGAACAAGGGGCCTCCATTTTCTTTTAGCACTGTGTCCCGCTGTGTAGCTGGCCTTGTGCATAGGTTTTTTCCTGTAATGCTGATGGACTTTACCAGAGGACGATCAAAGCCATTTGGCCAATAAGGAAATTGGGGCTCACAGAGGAACTTGCCAAGATCCTAGCCATGCCTGACATGGTCTTTCTGCTCTGATCTGTGCCACTCCCAAGCATATGTACCCTAGGTGCCACCAGGCGGGGGTTACCCTGTGTCCTCATAACCGACTAGCACCAGGTTCAATGAGGAGCTTGGGCATGTGCAGATTTCTAAAGGGCAGGATCTGCAGGCAGGGCCTGGGGAATCTACATTTTACTACCCAGAAAATTCTTATGCACACGCAATTCTGTGAGCTAAAGCTGTACATCAATAGCTTTTGAGCCTTTTGAGCCACAACCCAGGAAAGAAATCTAGCTTACATCAAAACCCAGCATCCACATAACATAGGTGTCCTGATGCAGCAGCCACCTTCACCATGCATGAAGCTGGGGGAGGGGAGGTTGTTTCATGCTATTCTAACTCATGCATTGAATGGCAGGTGATGCAAGATTGGATCGCAAACGTAATCGGTATAGCACAATGTCGGAAGGAGAAGAAACTCTACATAAGGCTCAAGCCTAAGCCTGCAGAACTAAGGTCGAGAGTGTCGGAGGAGTGCTACTTCCATTTGGCACCCTGTAAAGTAGGGGTTTTTAACTTCTTAAAAACAGACCTCTTCTGAAAACCTGATTTCAAACGAGGGCCTCTCCTTATGGAAAAATCCACGTGTACACATAGTTTACTGTACCTTTTCATAGTTTCTGCATCTCCTCCTTCTCCAGACTCTAGACACATGAGCCTTCATTTGATGGCCCTCCATGGGAGCAGCAGCCCAGAGCCCGCAGCCTCTTACATCTTTGCATCAGGGGACAGAGGGTGCGGGAAGAGCCGGGATTTTACTGAAGTTTCAGGAAGGCATTTCTTGTTAGCCTTAACATCAGGAAGACTGGTACCCATTGGCTGTTCTTTATTTTCTATTTATCTAACATCACAAGAATGCTGTCATTAGAGGAAAGTCTTGCCAGAGGGTGAGGATGGTGGCTTGGAAGCAGTGTTTCAGGTACAGATGTTGTGGATGGAGGTGGAAGAGACCACGAACATCAAAGGCTGGGCAGGAGGACAGACGCAGATCTGGAGGCGCCAACTCTGTTGTCCTCAGTCTCTGGACTAGGAGTTGGGACTCAAGGACCTCGCTTTCTACTCAGATGTGTTCGAGTCTGACTGAACGACAACCACAGCAGGCCTCCGGATCCTCCCAGAGCTCCCAGGACTCTGTATGCGTTGGAGGTGTTTTGGGGAGCCTGGGAGACAGACGCTCCTGGACTTCCACCATGGCTGCATCTGAAAAACCCATCAACTGTCAAAAATATCTTAAGTCAAAAATGCATCAAATACACCTGACTTAAGCACGCTCAGAACACACACACCGGTCTACAGCTGGGCAGTCATCCAACGCAAAGCTCACTTCATCACCAGTGTTGAATATCTCATATAATCCCCTGAATATGGTATTGGAAGTAGAAGCAGAACAGTTGCGTGAGGACTGAATGCTGATGTAAGGTTAGTGTTGGTTAAAAAGTACAGTTTCCTGGCCAGCTAATGAAAAAATGTTCAACATCACTGGCCATTCGAGAAGGGCAAATTAAAACCACACCTAGATTCCATTTTACTCCAGAAAGAATGGCTGCCGTCATGAAATCAAGCAGTAACGAATGCTGGAGAGGCTGTGGGGAGAAAGGAGCCCTTCTTCATTGTTGGTGGATTCCAAAAAACTAAAACCAGAAATTCCATTTGATCTAGCTGTTCCCCTTCTAGGCATCTTCCTGAAAACATTATATTACAGTCACACATTAAAAACATCATATTGCAGTGATACACACATACCAAAGTTTTCAGTGGCACAATTCATAATAGACAAATTTTAGAAGGGGCCTGGATAAAGAAAATGTTGTATTTATCCACAATGGAGTACGGCTCTGTGACAAAGAAGGATGAACTTGAGTCATTTGTATGAAATGGACTCACCTTGAGACCATCTAGGTGCATGAAATAAATCACACCCAAACTTAAATATTGCATGGTTTCTCTTATATGAGAAACCCAAAAAATAAGTAAAGCACAAAGTAAAAGATAATAGGAAAAAAAATATTCTAACCCAGCATGGATAATGTATCCAAAAGTATACCTTGATTTTGTACAATGTCTTATGTTTTTTGACCTGTAAGTCTGGCTGTTAATCTGTCTTTATGATAATTAACTTGATAAGAACTTATCAAATAAATAAATAAATAACTCTGATGCTGGCAAAAAAAAAGAGCTCAGTTTCCATGGAACTCGCCCTACTCTTGTGCCCTCACGAAGTCAGACCCTAAGTGTGATATCCTGCGGGAGGACCTGTCTGCGTGTGGCTTTCCTCACCTCAGGACTGCGTCAGGCCCCAGTGATGGGATCTGCGGGGTCCTCTCTGGCTTTGAAATGGAGATGAAGCTGAGAAGGTGCTGGGGCTGGGGGACACCCTGAGACAGGAGACCTCAGTGACCTCCCAGCAGGGTCCACACCCACACCTGCAGACGCCACAGGGATGTCTGGGGAGGGCTCAGCAGGAATGATGGAGAGAGCTGGGGATCCACACCCATGCCAGCCCTGAGTCCCCAGCCACCATTCCCTGACGGGCTCAGGCCAGGTGGACAGTGTGTAGAAGCCGAATACAGCTGGACAGAGTAGTTCTTTTCTGTTGAATCTAATAATAGATTTCAATTTGTTTTGCATATTTACATTAAATGTTTGCATGAATTTATTCTTACTGCATTTTGTGAAAGTATTAGTCTTTGACAGATTTGGAAAAAGAGAGGGGGAAACCCAGCCATTCAGCCCAGTTTGCAAAGCGTCACTCTGGAGCAATGTTGATGCATTCGGAAGCCCAAGAAGGTTGTCACGGACTGGAGCTGCCAACCTCTCTCTCAACAGGGCTGTGTCCATTAATGCAATGTTGTGGTGGCATTTGAGTGCCCAGGTGAGAAGTCTCAGGTGAGTGACTAATTCTTATTATATCACATAGAGTCTTTATTTTTACCCAAAATAAGAGAAAGCAAGTCTTTTCAAGCCCCACGGGGGCTTTGCACTCATCTTATAAGAGGCTACTGTGGAGCAAGAATGACGAGTCCCTTAATAGATAGAGAAACTGAGGCACAACAATAAACACAAGTGAGACACATGGAAACCATGAGTTGTCCCATGATTTGGTGGAGGTTCAACATCCTAAGCACCCTTCCCCCTGAGAGGAGATGCAGGGGTAGGGATGAGGAGGCTGGGATCATGTTCACTTATTGTTTAAAGCTCTTCATCTCATAAACAAAATAACAGACAGCAAAGCAAAGCAAGCATATTTCTCTAGAAATGCACTAAAGCATCTTCCAAAAACAAGTTTCAACATGTTGGACTGCAAAATATTCTTCCCTACAAATAGCTGTGGTCTGTTGTTGGGCAAGAATGTCAGGGAATGCACGATAATACATTTCCATGATGAATGAGGGTTGCATTCTGCACTGAAGGAAACGGAAGGTTGGTGATGATTATATATTTTTTGAAACTAGTATCTATAGACCCAAGAGTGCTGCTAGAATTCAGAGAAGCCTGAAGGCAAGGAGAATTGAGCAGTCCCAGGGGAGAAAATTATTAAGGCAGCAAAAAGATTGGGTGACGGTTCCCAACATCACTTTTAAGCCAGCTCAGTAGACTGTTAATGGTTCTACCACCAATAGTGACAGGCTATCAGGAAAGATGACTTTCACGTGGAAGCATACATACTTGAGTCCTTATGTGTTTTTTTCACATGAATGTTTCCTCTGGACTGCTTAAAGCCATGTTCCCGTCACACAGAGCAGCATGTTACCTCCAGTCCTCAGTGTGCTCATTGTCTTCATTACTTTTTCATCGCTGAGACAAAATACTCAACACCCAAAGTTAAAGGAGGAAAGGTTTATTTTGGTTCACAGTTTGTAGAGGTTTCAGTCCAGAGTTGGCTGGCTGCAAGGCAGGGTGGCATGGCAGAGGAGAAACAGTCCATGGCAGGGCAGGCAGAAGGCAGCAAAGCCCCCCTTTCCCTTTCATCCCATCCAGGCTATAAGCCTTTTGCAGGGTGCCACCCACACTCGGGTTGGTCTTCCCATTATCCACATCCAGAACTGTAATAAATTAGTGGACTAACCCAGTACCACACACCCTTAGTCCATATTCACACATGATAGATTCAGCCACCTCTGAAAAGCCCCACCTATGAGCACATGAGGCTTTGGGGAGACTTCTAGACATAAGCCATAACACTGATTCTTGCCTCTCTGTCTTTGCCCCTTACATTCTCTACAGAGAATGCCTGATTCACTACACTTGTATTTGTCCTTTTTGTCTTTTAAAACATAGCTGAAAGCTCTGCTCTGGCAAAGTCTTTCACAATTAAAGACATGTAACTCTGACTTGGTGGTCTCCTTGTGGCCTTACTGTGCACATTTGAATTCTACATTTTGATGCATTTATGTGTTTTGCCGGTCCTTTTGGGACTCTGTGTCGGTGTGTGCATGCATGTGGTCAGGTCCAGGTGGTGGAGTGGTGAAAGGTGGTTTTGTAGGCGTCTGATCTAATGTGGCTCTGAGCCCCTTGAGAGCAAGGACAGTCCGCTCTGGTGGCATCGGGTGTGGCTGAGTCAGAAACATTCCATGAGCATGCGTGCCTGGGGCATCTCCCACGGGACTGCCACGGGGTTGAAACACAACCATCAGTGTGAACTGCAGGGCACTTGGGTGGTGTGAAACAGCAGGAGCCTCTGTGTTTTTGCATGATTCTAGCACAAGGCTCGGTAGATGAGGCCGGGTTGCTTTTAATTGTCGTTGCCATTGTGGTGACAATAGGATGGCCTGCATGTGTTCTTCTGAGGTTGGCGCATGGTCACTGAAACCGACACTGGCGTTTAGACACAACTTGCCTTTCACTGACCACTCATCCTCCCCGGGTGGTGTTACAGGGTTAGTGAAGCCCGCACGCCCTGAGGTTTCTGAATGAGTAACAGCATGACAACAACCAACAACACAGAGAGCCAATTATGGTACTAGGAACCATTTTGTGCATTTGACATGTATTAATTCACTTAACCCTTGGAACAACCCTGCAAATAGGGTGGCTACATAAATCTGGGGGTCCGAGGTTGGATGCTTTCTTCAAAAATTATTCAGGATTTCAAATCAGCTACAGCATAGAATTTAAGCAAGCTCAGGGCCCACCGAGTGCAGAGCTCCATGACTGCACACCCAGGAAGCCAGCCCTGCCTACAGGAAAAGTCGGTTCCTACTGTTCTTGCCAATTTATTTCTTATTTACCAATCGCAATGAAAAGTCCCTAAATGGTGGCCTTTCTGAGTCTTCCGAGGCCTGGCCCACCCTGCCCACCATTCCTGCAGTGCCCTGATTTCATGTGTTTTCTCAAAGGAGCACACACTTGAATTGTGGAATAGATTTGGGTGGATTTCAGACTCCAGGCCTTCCTGTGTGAAACCCCGGTGTTCTCCGGTGCACACCCAATGCACTTAGAGTCATTTGCAGCATGATAGCTGCTTAAGCAACTTGACCTCTCTCCACCAGAACAGAACAGACACCTTAGCAACAGGAGTAGCCCATGAGCTCTCTTCCCGCCACCAAACAGCTGCAGTATTTTTTCTATTTCTTCCCATCTTATTCTTCCTTTCAACACATGCTCTCCAAGCTGCCAGTTACATGTTTTCACTGTTTCTTTCCTAATCCTCGTTTGCTGGTGGTTTTCATTCTAATCTCATTTCATCCATATAAAAACATCAGCAAGCTACATAATGCGGTCTGGCCTGGATCCTGCCTCTCGGGGCAGATCCGATTTTATTTCACATTTATAGCAGAATAAGTTCGCAACAATGATTCGTATATTTTAATGTCCTTAACATTCTCCTTTGCACATATGTTTTCATAGTAAGATGGCTGTCACGCCTGTAATCCCAGCTCTGGAAAGCTGAGGCAGGAGGATCGCAAGTTTGAGCCCAGCCTGAGCAACTTAGTGAGACCCTGTCTCAAAATAAATAAATGAATAAAAAGGGCTGCAGATGTACCTCAGTGTGGAGGGCCTGGGTTTATTCAACTCCAGTACTACAAGAAGAAAAAAGAAAGAGGAGGAGAGAGGAGGAGCAAGGAGAGGAGGCTGGCACCAAGAGTAAAAAGAAAGAGAGACAGGGCAGTGGGTGTAGGGGTCAGCATGCAGGTGCCTGTGCACACAGGTAAGAAACACAGAAATGAATGCAAAGAGGCTCCAGAGTCTAGGGGGGGGAACTTAGATTTCCACATCAGTTTATCGTGAAATGTCTGCTACTACACAAACCACTCCACCTTTTAAGCTTTTATTTCTTCTTTGGGGAAGGAACTAAGAATATCTGTCTGTTCGTAAGACTTTTTGCAGGCTTACTGGAGATGATGTAATAAGACTTTACAAACCCACATTGACATCAGCTCTTAATGGAGAAGGTCCTGAGGTACATTAAGGCTCCCGTATGAAGCCTTTCTTCAATCCTCTTTTACTCTAGAGCCACTGCATACTTAGAAACCAACACTACATTTTGTTCTTTAATTTTTCTTGCCATTCCTGTAAAGCTGCCCATTCTTTAACAAGATGAACCATTTGACCACGTGCGGAAGTGATTATAAAACACTCAGCACGTATCTTAAAACACTCATTTTTCTTTTTAAATTTTTATTCTTGCTAGCATATGTTTGCAGTAAATAATGATTCCATTCCTTGTGGGGAGTTGGCACATGGACATAACACGTCTTAATTCTTTTTACGTCTCCTTTTCCCTTCCCTCCCTTTCCCTCAATCTCTTGGTCTCCCATTCTATTTGCAAAAGAGCTATCTCCCTGTTTTCTATTTATCTTTATTTTGCTCTTTAATCTGTTTATACTTTAGTTTCTTTTTTGAGAGAAACCATATGCTATTTAGCTGGTGTGTCTGATTTATTTCACTTAACATCCTGGTCTCAAGGTGCATCCGTTTTCCTACAAACGTGTCAAGTTTATCCCTCTTTGTAGCAGAGTAGTGTTCCATTAAAACACTCACTTTCTCAAGATTTGGAAAGAGGCTGTCTTCTTTCAATGTCTTAAATCCACCTTTAAAGAACCATGCAGCTTAATGAATCCAAGAAATATTGTTTGTACTATTATTTCATTTTTGTTGTTCCATCAAACGTGGGATTCTATAATTTAATCATCCATGCTACTTATGAAGGAAGTTTCTGAATGACTCTTCATTAAAAATAAGCTATTCAAAGGCAAGGATTTTCTACCACTGAGAATACACAAAAGAGTGTGTTACAGGTCAAGAGGTGCTTGCAAAACAGGAATTCCTAAGATAATCCCCTCCTTGGGTAAAATGCATATTTTCTCAGGGTGACCACTTTAATTTTTGTTATATGAGCCTTTATGTATTTATGGGAAGATTAATTGCAACCTGTTAGCAAGCTAAGTTGTATCTAGCTCTCTTAGATCTGAGCACATAGTAGACTCCTCAAAAGTATGCGATTGATTGTGGCTTTGTGTTGAAAGGTGGATAGAAGATGAATAGAAAAGAGCAATTAGAAGGGTTACAAAGGAAATACTTTTTTTTCACATGTAAGTAAATCTAGACTCCAGCCATAGCAACCGTCTGCGATGCCTGTTCAATGATTGTAATGCTTTCAAAAAGACATGTTTAGTAATTTAGATACCTATTTTTGAGCTAGAAAAGGATGATATTGGCAAGTAGTAGAAAAAGATAATCAGAGCCTTGGCAGCTGAGCTCTTCATGGTAGCAAGGGCCCAGGAGGTGACCATGGAGAGCCAACCGGAGAGATCAAAGGCTCTGCACCTGTACGTGGCAGTGCACTAAGTTCACCTAAAGGAAAGCGTGGATCTGAAAACATGTTTGAATGCATAGAAAGGATTAAATCTACCCTTCCTTCCTCTAATCAATGAATTAGGTAACCCCCATGGGCCACGTGCAGTGCCACGTGCTAGCGACACAGTACTGGGTGGAACACACACAGTGGCCCTTGTTGGTCCATACTACAGGGACTAGGAAGAAAAAGTGGAATACATTACTTCATGCCAGAGTGAAGAGTGGGCTTAACTTTTATAGGAATGGCAGGGGAAGACTTTCTGAAACTGTTCTTTATCTAAAAAAAGTGTTAAAGTGGCTATAAGTAGTTTTTTACTTACTATGTGATTCTTGCTGAACTACTAAAATATTAACAGTCTATCTGGAGCCATAATGGAAATAGGAAGAAGAAAACTAGCAGTGACTGAGGGTGAAGCAGGTCATAATGGGGAAATGCAGCAAGCAGAGCGGTGTGGATATCATAAAGCAGGATAATATTACAAGTCACCTGCTCGGAAGGAATCTATTAGGGTTTTAAAGTATTCAAGCTCCTGGTGGAACCAGTTAAAGCAGTTTACACGGAAGCTTACTGGAGAAAGGCCAAAATATTAAAACAATTACAGCTACTTTGGGACTGGAGAAAAGTTCTAGCTACTGTGATTCATTAATTTCAAAAAGTTAACCTGGGTGTTTGTGTTTGCTAAAAGAGAAGATGATCAATGAACAACATAAAATATTATTTGCATTATGGAAGTCTCAAATTTTGAACTGTCTAGACACTGAAAGAACCTATCAAAAAGTCAGTTTCACGTGGGTGGGGATTTTTTTAATCTATTTCATCTACTGTTCTTTCTGAAGAGCTCAGCACTGTGCCCGGCACTAGTGGGACTGAATATTTTTTAAATGAATGAATGAAAAGATAGCAACAAATGGTGTCAATATTGATTTAAAAAGGAAGAAAACCACCAAAATGTAAGTGATGTAACACAGCATGGAAAAATAATTTGAAGGGATTGAATAAATTAAGTTTATGGAAGGAAAGTACAAAGCTAATGTATTTATACTAACAAAACGAAGTGTAAAAACAGTTCCCTCAGAATCTTGTCCATGAAATCAAATGGTTCAACTACAAGGCTGTTCAAAAGGATATTGAATTACGTGGTGTTCCGTGTGTACTCACAAATGCCAAGTGAAAGATAACCGCACTCTGACGTTAGGGGCTTTCAAAGGATTGCTTTGCTCCGTCACATTACAAAACTACCATTCGGAAGCTGCAGTGATATGGGTGTCTCCATACCCGCAAACTTGCGAATGTTTAAATGAGCACTGTCCCTTCATTTGAAGATGATGCTATTGATGTTCATTTTGAACTGATTCTTCCGACCACCAGTGGAAAAGACCAGTGTCACACTCACGTGACAAATGTCATCTTCACGTGTCTTGTCTTTTTTCTCCTCCAATTTTGCCCTGCCAAGTGATGGTGTTGAGCAGCTTTTGCTTAGGAAGAGCTGCCCAATTTTTGACGACTCCTCTCTGAGATGGATCTTCCTGCTCGGTGGTTTCTAGTGCACTGTCATCATGCTATTCCATTTTATATTTTTCAATTTACTTTTAAAGTACTTTTTCCTGACCAGGTCTTGCTGTCAGTAAACCTTGGTTTATGCAAATAGTCATTTAAAATGGTTCTATTGAACTATCCAGGACCAGTATTTCCTCTGTATGGATAAAAACGAATGATTACAATAAAATCACACAGCACTGAATCCGCAGCTCTGTGTTAACCTACTACTACCCTGCACGAGACGGAACAGTCCCTTTGCTACTCAGTCAATAACATTCACTGGGAAGTTATTCTGTACACAGTGCGAACTCTTTCTTATCTACTCCAACAGCTCCTGGTTGTAAACTATATTCTCCTTACAATACATTTTCAATATCTTACATGATGCTTCTTAGAAATTTAAAAGAACGTGGAAGCGCAGGGGAATCTACAACATGGGACAAGTCGATAGAGATCATTCAGGAAACTGGGTGTCTACTGATTGCTAGGCACCAGGCCTGGCAGAAGGACCGAAGTAAGACACATCCCCCAGCCCACCGTTGGGTAGGGGACCAGCCAGGTACAGGGTGCCAGGAGGCCAGAGCGGAAGTGTGGCCAGGGGACAGAAGCGGGCAGGGTGAGCGATTAATCAACTCCTTGGGTGTAGGGAGGAACAGGGGCATCAGGGAAGGCTCCCAACAGAAGGATTTAAAGATCAGCTCTGGGCTTGTCTGGCAGAAGACAGGGAGGACTTTCAGGAAGACAGGACAGATGTCAGCAAGGTGGGGAGGAGCCAAGTAGCACAGTGCGCCTGGGGAATTCCAAATGGTGTGGCATCAGCGAGCCTGGAGTGATTGAGGCTGGAAGGAGAGTAACTGTCACTGAGACACAGACTCTGTGCATGTGTGCATGTGTGTATGTGTGTGTGTGCACGCAGTAGCACAAGCTGAAAGCACATAGAATTGCTTCCCAGGCAGGAGTGGCTCTATAGATACTGAAGGCCATGAGGACAAGTGTTGTTCAAATAATCACTGTCACTTTTCAGTCCTTCTGTGACCATACACATGATATAAATGACAGCGGTCTTGCTGGTTTTAAGACACAATAATCTTTTCTTTTGAGGCCCATCCCATGCCCGTGATTCTTCATGAGCAGCCGTAACTGTGGATATACAATAAAATGCACCTTGCTGACCACAGGGATGCAGTCAGGACCCAGAGTACTGAGGGAAGAGCTTTTCCTGATGTTTTTCTTAGCTGGGACAGCTCTTTGGAACTGTCCAGCCAAAGTTTTCTTGTGTGGTTAAAGTGAAAGACTTAAATAGCCTGGAGGGCCCGAAACAAAATGTGCCCTCAACTAAATAGTTATTGGCTGGTCGAGTCTATCAAGATATTAGATGTATTGTCATGTTTGATACATTTTTTGTTTATGAATGACTGCGATCTGCTAACACTCATTTGTATGATGTCAACATGTCTTCCACTTAGCTCTTTAATAAGATGATAACGCTAACTACTGCTGACCGCTAGGGAAAGAGGCACTTACTAGGTGCTCCCTTGGAACATGGCTTGGCACGGTATAGTTGGGTACCACTCCACCCCAGAACCGATTGTTGATAGCTTCTCATCAAGGCCTTCGATTCTTCAGCAACTGAACTTCTCTAGTCTCAGTTTTGACCTTGTAGAGAAGCGCTGTCCAACAGGGATACCATGTAAGCCACATGCTGATGTTTATGCTTCTCAATATCGATCCTTGAAAAAGTTAAAGAAGTTGAAAATAATTTTTAGTGTTTATTTACCTCAGTCTATAAAATTAGCACCTGAATATGTAATCCACATCATGCTTATGAATATCTTCCATTCACTTTTTCTTACCAAGGCTTTAAAAATCTGGCATACCCTTTATACTTACAACACAGCCCAATACAGGTGATCACCTTTCACTAGAACTACTTGATCTGCATTTAGATGTTAGGCATTTTGTAGGTTTAAATTCATACACTTACTTTTTTTTAAACCTATCTTAAAATTTTCCAAACTGTGAATCAGTTTTAAACTTAAATTATTTAAAATTATAAGATTAAAAATTCAAGCGACACATCAGGTGCTCAGAAATGACACGAAGCTGGCCTTGTGGGATCGGCCGTGTGTTCCTAGAACTCACCCATCGGCTGGTTGTAGACAATGCTCTTCCGGTTTCAGTGTAGGTCTTGCCCTGTGTTGATCTTTAATTCTCTTTTGTCAGGACTTCGATGTTCCCCTGCAACTTTTGTTACTCTAATGCCTTAATTAGAAACCTCTAAGTTGAACATGCCACATTCAGTTAATAACCCTAAAGAAAAGGACTGGAAGCCTCAAAATATGCCTCTGCTGCTCCTCCACAGAACCAGATACCAGAAGCCAAAGAGGAAAATTTTGCTTACAAACATTTTCCTTATTAAGGACTAGGGCTGAGTGGTTCCGATTCCATCGCAACACTGCCTTAGCGCCTCTTAAGAGAGAAGCGATCATGGAAGGCATGTGCTCAAGAACTCCTTTAAAGACACATAACTTTTTAAATTTTCATTACATACCAAGCCTAATATGGATGACTTAAATGTCACCTTTTATATGGGTAGAGTTGTGTCTAATCTATTTCGTTAGACAACATTATTGAGTTAACCAATGATTCCTTTTGAATGCAGTTCCATTGTTACAAAATTGAGAAAATAAGTCTGCTTTATTATTATATAATATTCAGTAAATTTCAGTATGAGAGCACAGTGCAGCAAATACAGCTAAAAGAGTTGTATATGTCTTTTTTATTTTTTTTTTCCCCAGTAGCGGGGATGGAACCCAGAGCCTTTGCACTGAGCTACAGCCTCGGCCCTTTACATTTTTTAAATTTTGAGACAGTGTCTCTCTAGAGTCGCTAAGTTGCCCAGGCTGGGCTCGAACGTGTGAGCCTCTTGCCTCAGCCTCCCAGAGTGCTGTCCCTGACTTTTAGAGTACGCGGTAAAGCCTGTGACGCTGCTGTGCCCCAATCTTGGTTTCTCCTTGGAGCTCGGTGTCCGGTTAACCACGGCACCTCCAGACGTGGGCCTGTGGTCCCGTGACTGGTGCAGGACGAACGGGTACCACGGAATCCAATTATCACCTGCATCTCGACCTGACGTACCCACCATCATAAGCCACTTCTGTGGGATTTTGTAAAGTGGAAATAGATATGTCTGCCACGGTCCCCATAAGGATGAGGACAGAGGATGACTTGTGCATACACTTTAAAGAGCAGAATCTACGCGGCAGCTGGGTGACTTACTCATACCCCAAGGGCTGCACGCCTTTGCAGAGACCCTGGTGTACCCCCCAACACAGGTGTGACTGCCTTGTCAGGGATCCCTGAGGGCGCTGGCCACGGTGTGAGTATCCCTTAGGCTGCACTGGCTCTAGATGACCAGAAAGTAGAAGTTGTGCCGTGGCCACATCCATGCGACCCGGGGTAACCCAGGGTCTCCCCAGAGGGACCGTGGAAGTGTGGCTTCTCAGCGGCCCACCATCTATTTCCAGACGCCTCCTGTGATTCCAAAGCCCGGGGCTCGAGGTGACCACCAGAGGGGTCTTGGGCGTCCTCTTGCTTTGGGAGCCGTGCAAGCGTCTGCGACGTCAACTGCCAGAGAAACGAACACACAGGTGGTATCTCCGAGTGACACCGGGTGAGCAGTTCTTTCCCCTCAGGGGATTTGCGTTTGCTATTTTTAGGTCTTCGGGGTGCATGTTTTATGGGTCAAGGGTTAACTTTTCAGAAGCAACTTTGAATGAGTCACGATAAAGACCATGTGGCGCAGGAATTTTTCCTCCGAATGGACGAATGCAGCAGAGAGGAGGAAATTTCCCACCACCCCGAAAGGCCCGCCGGCGCGGAGCAAAGTCGCTCGGAGAGCTGTCCGCGGCTCCCCGCACCCCGGCCGGCCTGGGCAGACGGGCGCAGGAGCGGCGCCGCGGGGCGGCCGCGCGCGGGACCGGCGGGGCGCCGGGGGCGCGGGCACAGCCGGGGCGGGGGCCGCGCCGGAGTCGCCGTCCGCGCTCGCCCCTCGGGGCCGCTCCCGCCCCCAGGAAGTGACGCGGGGCGCGGACGCGGCGGCTCTGCGGGCCGGGACCCCACACCCCACCCGCCGGGTGGCGCCCGCGCCTTTGTCCCCGCGCCCGGGTCCCCCGCAGCGAGGCGGCCCAGGGCCAGGCGCGGATCCGCGTGGGGCGGCCCCGCTGTCCCCAGCGAAGGGCTGCAGTGCGCACCGCTGTCACCCGGGCCGCCGCCCCGCGCGAGTGACCGCACAGGGCGCGGAGGCCGCGTGGGGGAGGGGACGGGAGGGGGGAGGCGGCCGCACCCGGCCCCGCCCAGCCGCGCCGCGGACCGGGAGGGAGACTGCGGGCGCCGGCCGGCCGGGCGCGGACCCGGTGGGAGACCGCGGCGGGCGCGCGGATGCGGCGGGGCCGGGCGGCGGCGCGCACCTGAGGCGGGGCGGGCGCAGGGGACCGGGAGCCGCCGCCGCGTCCCCGCCTCCGCCTCCTCCCGCGCCTCCCTCGCCTGCCCGGCCGCCGCCCGGGACCCCGGCCCGGCCCCGCCGCAAGATGTCGGCGCGGACGCCATTGCCCACGGTGAACGAGCGCGACGCCGAGAACGTGAGTGCGCGGCCGGCCCCGGCCCCGGTCCCCGACCCCGACCCCGGCCCCGGCCCCGGAACCGGCCCCGGCCCCGGCCCCGGCCCCGGTCCCGGTCCCCGACCCCGGTCCCCGACCCCGGCCCCGGCCCCGGTCCCTGTCCCCCGACCCCAGTCCGCATCCCTGTGCCCCGTTGCTGTCCTATGACCCCGGTCCCCGTCGCCCGTCCCCTGTCTCCGTTCATGTCCCCGATCCCCATCCCTGGTCCCCATCTCCTGTTCCCTGTCCCCTTTCCCGGTCTCCGGTCCCTGTCTCCTGTGCCTTGTCCCCCGTCTCCTGTTCCCAGTTCCCTGTCCCTGGTCAACGTCCCCGGCCCCTTGTAGTCTGACCCTTGTTCCCCATTCCTGTCCCCGTCCTCAACCCCCTGTCCCCTGTCCCCATCCCCGGTTCCCTGGTCCCCTGTCCCTGGTGCCCAAAGCTTGCACGACCTCCCAGGGTGCTCTGCTCTGTTCCTCCTGATTTCCCGGCTGGGGCTCTGTCCCCCGGTTCGGTGGCCCTGTCCCCGGCCCTGTGACTCTGTCCCCCCGCTGGCAGGAGGTACAGAGTGGGCATCGCGTCCCCACCTCTGGCGATCGATAGCAGCCACCTCCACACCCTGCTTCTCTGACCCTTCAGTCCACGCACCCCCATTGCCCATGACTTGGCTTTTTGCAGCCCTGTGCCCACACTGTGGGTCATGGGCACCAAAGGCAGCGAGAGGGGATGGAGGTGGCGACGTGCTAGGTCCGTGTGAGTTATGCACTGTGACACTCGTTATGTCAAGAGGGCTCTGTGGCCTGGGTTAGAGCAGACTGTTCAGAAGCCCGTGAAGCCGGAGGACTTATTCTCCTCTCCGAGTCAGTGTGATGATTCAGGGCAGGTTGGACTCGCGCATCTCTCCTGCCCCTTGGGGGTGTCAGGGGTGCACTGCTTTGAAGGAAGGGTTCTGTGAGTCTGATCAAATTGCCCTCCGGAGTTTTTATCAAGATGCAGATGTCCTGGCTGTGGAAACTCTTGCAAACTGAAAGAACAGACCAGTCGTATTTCCACCTCTCTGAAAAGTACAATTGTGTGTGCCCAAGTTCCTTTGTGAGGAAGGGTTTTTCTCTGTGCGTGCTTTTGTTTTGTTTCAGTAAAATCCCCATGACCTGTAAACAGAGCCCTGCCTGATTTTCTGAGGAGGTTAATGAGCCGCAGGGTTACTAAGCTTTGGTCGGCTGTCCAGGCCTCTCTGGTTGTCCGGTTAACTCCTCAGCCTTCAGCACTCCATGTACCAGTGACTTCACAGGCTTGGAAGAGCGAATAATGAAGTGCTTTGGCGTTCTTAGACAAAAGGTGGGAGAGAGAAGGGATGCAGGCACACTTTTGAAGTCTCGGAGGGGGCACACACGGATTACTTGAGCTCGGAGAGTAGGGGAGCACACAAACTTCATGTCATGGTGTAAAGGGAGGAGAAATCTGGCGAAAGACCGTTGTTAGAGGATGTTTGAGAGTATGCTTTTGTCTCTCCAGTGACATGCGTTTAAAACGGTAAAGATAATGTAGGACCGCTGTGCTCAAACGTTGTAACTTAATTTGCATCATAACTGTTGTTTAAAAAAAAATCTGTCCCCTGGCCCTGTCCCCTGTTTCTGGTCCCTGGTCAGTGGATAATTTTGATTAAGAATTGAAGGAGGTCTGAGAGAAAGATGAAGAATTGGGTTAAAGTTGATTTTAAATCCAAGTTACTACATGATTTTAAAGGAATTCTAAAAAAAAAATTCCCATCATAATGGAGTGTGAGTATAAAACAGCTGGTGACCTTTGTTTTTATTAGCAAAATACTGCGTGTGTGAAGCCAGAAGTGGAAAAATACATTGTTTTTATTTGTCTTGAATTTCAAATACCACAGCCTGTATGAATACGGTACTTTACAGATATGAGATGGCATTACAGGAATAGCCATTAACAGCCAGCACAAAACGCAGCATCACACCTATCAACAACAACAAAAAAGATTTTAAAGCTAAGCATTAATGGTGTGATAAATTTTGTTGTGAATACCTCTGAAAACGTGCTATAGATGCTCATGTGCTGTGTCTCTGCACATGTTATTTCAAAGTCACTTTTATGTCCTTGCTCCTGACTGTGTTGTACAGAACCATAGCTCCACTTAGTTTACTTAACCCACACCCTAATTATCTCCTAATGGCCATGGAAAATATCTGTTTTCCTGTCGCAGTTAATAAGCATGCACTCAGCTCTGCTTTTGAGCTGGAAGGGCGCAGAAGTATCTAAGATGCGGCCCGTCCCCTCAGACAGCTTACAGAAGAGGTAATATAATCCAACCAAGTGGTATGTGGAGACAGTGTGTCTATGGGGCTAAATTGGTTTATAAGTGTTCTAGATGTGTGTAAAAGGGGCACCACTGGTGGCTATTTAAATAACCGTTGGCTCTCTCTTCAGTCTCTGGTTAGTAGTAAATGGCTTTATCCATTCTTACTTACCTGTCATTGGTGAAATAAACTGACAGACCTGCTTGTTAGCTAGTGTATTAATACCAACATGGCGGTCAAAATGTACATTTGTTTGTAGTCGTTTTCAACCAACTAACATATTTTTTCGGATGCTCCTGAAAATTTTATGTTTGTGTGACTGTTAAAGGCTTCTAAGTCTTTTGTTATATCGAGATGGTAACTCAAAACATTTTATTACCCTTAGAAATCAAAATTAATACAATAATTAAAAAAACCATCTTGGTATCTTATTGTCATTTGCAGTTAACATAAAATTGTCTTCATATGTATAACATATTTAGATTTTGTGTCCTTGGGAATATGTAATGTCTACCCCACCCTAGGTTACTAATGTATGTTCAGGAAAATTAAAAAACCCCAAAGGGGAGCATGATGGTGGGATCTCTTATATACTACCGTACAGAGTGGAGTGAGCTTTCCTTTGAGAGCATTCTGTGTGTGCTTTTTCGGGAGTATTTTCTTAGATGAAGAATTTGTGTGTGCCTTGTTGATAGGCCTCAACTGGCTAAATACTACTGAACAACCAATAATTAACTTTTAAGGAAATAAATGCCTCATAGTGAAATAGAAAACACATGTTGCAGATTATAGAATTCATGGAAAATGTGTTTGCTTTTAGGTTGTAAAGAGTAAATCTAGGAAAAAATAATGCTTGAAAGATTTTTTCTGATGGATAATTCTTGGATTATTTCAGCATGGATGTAGATAATATGTTACTATTACACAATGTATTGCTATTTCTCTATGTACTTTTCAATGAAACAAAAACAGTGTTTTAGTGTTTTGGAAAAACTCTGATTATGCTAATTATTATGGGTCAAAATTGCCCTCCTAGCTTCTTCTTCTTTTTTTTTTTTTTTTTCCTGTGTTTTAAAATAGGTTCTCTCTATGTGGTTCAGGCTGGCCTTGAACACACTGGGTAGCCCAGGCTGGGCTCAAGCTTGCAGTGATCCTTTTGCCTCAGCCTCCCGAGTGCTGAGATTACAGGTGTGCACGCCTGGGTGCCCTCCTAGCTTCTTACGATGAAATTTTGATCAGTGTGAAGAAATTGGATTTGACAACTTGGGATGTTTTAAAATTGAATTTGATTAGATTCCAAAATCTTTAATTGAGAAAAATGTTTTGATGAGTTTTTTGATGGGTCTGAAATCTTAGTGCTGGACGTGACAGGTAGGTGACATGCGGTGGCTGTCAGTAGCCTGTCCAGTGGGAGTCGCTGTTTCAGCGTGATGGGCAAGAGGACAGCATCTGTTCACCACTGCCCTCAGCTCTGCTCTGCACCTGTCCACCCCTCCCCAGTCACAGTGCCCGTCACCTTGCACTCTGATTCTGGCTAAGTGACTCGTGGTGGTAAGCAAGAGACCAGGGCCGTAACCTCCCTTGGCATCCGTTCATTGTCTTCGTTGGTGATGTACGTGAGGGTGGACGTTACCTAATACAGCCTAGGAGGCTATAGCTTCAGGAAGTCGAGTGACCTGTCCAAGGTTGTGGAGAATCCCTGACATCTTCCATTGTTGCTGTGCTGTGCTATTGCTTCAAGGAGTGCTTTGTTTGTCTGTCTTTGGCTTAGACATCTCAAAAGCGCATACGTAATGATATAATGTGCTTTTTAGAGGAAGGACAGATTATGCTTTCCTGATCTGTACTTCTGAACTTTGCTGTTTCCTCTGCCTGCAGTGCCCTGTCCTTTCCCCTTTAACCACCGAATTACAAGTCCTTTGTTATGCAGCTCATGGTTTGAACAGGTGCCTGAGGTGACTGCAGCCAGCATCTTCCCCTTGCGGCTGCAAGTCGTACGCCAGGGTGGGCTCCAGAGGCTCAGGCGGGGGCGTCCGGGACCGCTCGCTGAAGGAGGACGTCTTTAGTGTCTGTCACGTGGCTCCGACCTACATGCTATCATTAACTCTTCTGTTTTAAAAGCCTAAGTAATTGTTGTTGTTTGTGATGGTGTTGTTCTTATTTCTTTTTCCATCTTGGGTTTCCTTTGGGGTCATATTCTTTTTCTGGTGAATATCTTTAGAAGTTCCTTTGGAGAAGGATCGTCAGTCATAAACTTGCTTTTTAGAATCTCAAAACACATTTGCTTTTATTTTTGAGAGACAGCTTTGCTCACTGTGTGACTGTAGGTTGATAGCTTAATTTCTTTCACTGCTCAGAAAATGGTATTCCATCATCTGCGGGCTCCATGTTGCCATTTGGATGTCATCTGCTAACTGATGGGTTGCCTTTTGTGTCTGTCTCTCTGAGGCTCTTTTGGTTTTTATTGTAGTTTCATTGTGCTGCATTTAGATGCGGGCTTCTTTTCATCCTTTTTTTTTTTTTTTTTCTTTTGAGACAGATCTTGCTGTGAGGTTCAGGCTGGCCTTGAACTCATTATGTTGCCCAGGCTGGCCTCGAACTTGTGGCAATCCTCCTGTCTCAGCCTCCTGAGTGCCGAGATTACAGGTGTACACCGCCATGTCTGGCCTTGCTTGTTTTCTGTATTCACATTTTTCATAACGTCTGCATACTCATCAGCTATTATCTTTTTGATTATTACCTTGCTTCTGGTGTTTTCCTTTTTTATATTTAAATTAGATTACATTAGACTTAACTCCTCCATATGCTTTAGCTTCTCTCTCATTTTTTCCACCAGTCCATTTTCCTGGTAAGTGACATGCTATCCAATTTGTTTAGATCTGCTGTCTGTGGATGTATATCTTTCATCAATCCTGGAAACGCATCAACCAGCATTCTCTTTGAATAGTCTCAACCTCTGTTCTGTCTGTTTTTCTGGTACTGTGATGACACATGCTAAAATTTCTCATTCTATCCTCCATATGTCTTAACTTCTGATTCTTTTTTTTTTTTTGTGGGTACCGGGGGGGTCAACCTCAGGACCTCAAGCGCCAGCAGGCGCCCGTGCCGCTGAGCAATATCACTGGCCCCTTTTTCGTATGTGGGTTCCGGGAGTCGAACTCGGGCCCTCGCGCTTGCCGGGCAGGCGCTTAAGCCGCTGAGCCATCTCACCGGCCCTTAACTTCTGATTCTTATTTTTCTCCTATTTTATTGTTTTTCTGTATTACAATCTGAAGTACAATCTGCACTGTGGTTACTCTGTGTAATATGTTTAGATCTGTCTTTCTGTAGTTGTATTTAAATCTTTCTTAACCCATCTGTTCAATTTTTTAAATTGTGATAAAAGACATAACACGGTGAGCCCTCAACAAATCTTTAGGTATACAGTACAGGATTGTTATCTGAAGGTATTGATATCTAGATTTTTTTCACGTTGCATGACTTTATGCCTGTTAACAGTAACTCTCCGCTTCCCTTTCCCTTTAGCCCCGGCAGCCAGCATTCTTACTTTCTGCTTTGATGAGTTTGACTACATTAGATGTCACATACAAGTGCAATTGTGGTATTCACCCTCCTGTGACTGGCCTATTTCACACAGTATAGTGTACTCAGGTTTATCCATGTTTTAATATGACAGGATTTCTTTTTTATGACTGAATAATATCCCATTGTATGTTTGTACCATTTGTTTATCCAATTATCTCTTGATGGACTGTTAGGTTGTTCCTACTTCTTGACAATTGTACAAGGGATGATGAAAACGTGGTGAATGTTTACATTTAAAAAATTATTACAGAATAAGACCCATTGCTATTAACACCTCAAAATATTCCTTCTCGTTTCAAGTGCATTTATCCCATTGTGCTTGCAACTTTTTTTTTTGATATGGGAATCGAACTCAGGACCTCATGCTTGCCAAGCAGATGCTGTGCCGCTGAGCTATATCCCCAGCCTTGCCCCATTTTTTTTTTTTTTTTTTTATGCGGGTACTGGGAGTTGAACTCAAGACCTTGCGCTTGCCAGGCAGGCGCTTATGCTGCTGAGCTATATCACCAGCCCAGTCTTGCTGCTTTCTTAAGCAGTTCTGGAAGTCCTCTTGCATGAGGGTCTTTACAAGGTGTGATCAAAAATATGGTAAATGCTGCTGCCAAGTGCCATCCAACAGAAAGACAGGATCGTAAAAACAGTACAATGTATCCTTACCCACTTTATTTGCCAGATCTGGCATCCTGTGACTTCTGGCTCTTCCCCAAGGTCTAAATGACCATGAAAGGTAAATATTTTAAATTGATTCAGGACATTGAGAGAACTATGACAGTGCAATTAAATGACACTCAGGAAAGAGGACTTTCAGAAGTGCTTACTTCCAGAACTGCTTACTTCCAGAACTGCTTCAAAAGGGAAGGGAGGGGAATGGGAAAAGAGAGAATTAAGATATTATGCACAGGTACAAATTCCCTATGATGAATGTGATCATTATGTATGTCAGAAGTGTATGAATAAAATTAATTGAAAAAACAGAGATGGCGGATCTGTAAGAAGCAGGCAGTGAACCTCTCCAAAAGTCGCCATCCAGACACTGAAATATAGTGACTGGAAGAGGATAAGAAAGAGGGAAGTGGCTCCCAGGGACCCAGGAAAGATCTGAAGCGCAGTTTGGGGCCCACGGAGAAAGTGAAGAGAGAAACCCCAACAAAGAAGAAGAAGGAGGTGGCCTCCAGCGCCATTTCCCTGTGTCGGGAATCCTGACGCGACTGAAGCGGTTCAAATCTGCAGACACGCGGTGACTGCCGGCGCCCCCGGAGCCCTCCACGGAGGAACGCGAGAAGTGGCGGTGCAGAGAAGCAGCGGCCGTGAAGGACACACTGACTGGCGGTGAGTGCTGATGCCCGGCCGTCCCGCGCGAGAGCCACTAGCCGGGCGCCATTGGGGGTGGGCAGCAGCTGAGCTCAGAACTCAGGGCGGCTGCCACTCCATCCACGGCTCCAGCGGGAACCTCGGCAGAGGAACGTGAGACGCCGCGGTACAGAGAAGCGGCGGCTGTGAAGGACACACTGACTGGCGGTGAGTGCTGACACCCAGCCGTCAGGCGCACGAGAGCCACTAGCTGGGCGCCATCGTGGCGGGGGGGGGACAGCTGAGCTGAGAACTCAGGGCGGCCGCCACTCCATCCACGGCTCCAGTGGGGACCTCCGCGGAGGAACGCGAGACGCCGCGGTACTGAGAAGCACCAGCCGAGAAGGACACAATGACTGGCGCTTTTCTTCCTGGTATTCCAAGAATCTCCTAAGAGTTTGAAATACTAGCAATAAAGCAACCTACCATAGGCAACTTACAAACAGCAGCCCAGGAATTAAACTAAAGAAAGAAAAGAAAATGAGGCGACACTTAAACAAGATGCAACCCCACACATCCAGTTCACCAAAGGCAAACCCAGGGGACAGTGAAGCCGGACAAACTGAAAGCCACCCACCTGACATCTCTGAAGTGGTAACAACAAAGCAGTTGAATGAGGCTCTGGAAAAATTTAAATCAGAAATAATTTCTCAGATAACTGCAGAGATAATGTCCACAATGAAGACCATGCTTAAGGACGCTAGAGCAGACACAGACAAAAAAATAGACGAGCTTAAGAAAATGATGGAAGCCATGAATGCTCAGCATAGGAAAGAAATGGACGCCATAAAGCAGATTCAAGCAGATATCCAGGAGAACAAAAATTCCATTGAAAGTATTTGTAGCAGGTTAAGCCAATGTGAGGACAGGATCTCAGATATAGAAGACAGGCTTGCAATTAGTGATCATGAAAAGAAAGAATTCTTAAAAATAGCAAGGGACAATGAAAAATCAATACAGCAGCTGCTAGATGATGCAAAGAAGAATAACTTAAGATTGATTGGAGTCAATGAAAAAGCAGGAGATAGCATAAATGACATCAGAATACTGTTCACAGACATTATCACAGAAAATTTCCCTGGTAGAGAAAAAGAATTTGACGTTCAGATAAGTGAGGCTGATAGAACTCCAATTAACCACGATCAAAAAAAATCTTCAGCCAGGCATATCATAGTTAGGATTCCAGAAATTCAACATAAGAGTAGAATCTTAAAAGCTGTTAGAGAAAAGAAACAAATCACCTATAAAGGAAAGCCCATCAGAATCACAGCGGACTTTTCAGCACAAACCCTCAAGTCAAGAAGAGCTTGGAATGATGTATTTCAAGTTCAAAAGGAAAATAATCTTCAACCTAGATTGATGTATCCTACAAAGCTATCTTTCAGAACTGAGGGAGAAGTAAAATACTTCCATGACAAAGAACATCTGAGAAAATTTATAACCACCAAACTAGCACTCCAAAATGTTTTGAAGGACATTCTAGAAAGGGATAACAAGGACTACAACTCCAGAAACCCCAACAGAAGGAATCCACCAGGCAGAGCAAATGATTAAACAGAGGGAGGGAAAACAAAAATTAAAAGAGAGAGAGCCAACAACAAGAAAATAACATGACAAGGATAAGTCAATACATATTAGTTTTAACCATTAATGTTAATGGTCTCAATTCACCAATCAAAAGGCACAGACTGGCGAATTGGATCAAGAAGCAAGATCCAACAATATGCTGTATACAAGAAACACATTTAATTCAAAAAGAAATTCATAGACTGAAAGTCAAAGGATGGAAAACAATACTCCATGCAACAGGAACCCAGAAAAAAGCAGGGGTAGCTATTCTTTTTGCAGACAAAGTGAATTTCAAGCCAAGAATGATTCAGAGAGATAAAGAAGGTCATTACATCCTTGTAAAGGGAACAATCCAAGAGGAAGAGATAACAATCATAAATATATATGCAACAAATACCAGTGCACCCAACTATATAAAACAAATATTAATGGACATGAAAAATCAAATAAGCACTAATACAATTGTATTGGGGATCTCAATACTCCACTGTCACAAAAAGACAGATCAACTAGACAAAAAATCAACAATGAAATATTACAACTGAACCAAACTTTGGAACAAATGGACTTAGTAGATGTCTACAGAGTGCTCCACCCCACAACATCAGAATACACATACTTCTCAGCTGCACATGGGACATTCTCCAAAATAGACCACAGACTAGCTCGTAGAACCTGCTTAAGTAAATGCAAAGGAATTGAAATTATCCCATGTATATTCTCAGACCATAGTGCAATGAAATTGGAAATCAATGGCAAAAGAAGCCACAAGAACTTCCTAAACACATGGAAATTAAATAGCACCCTACTGAACAACCAATGGGTCACAGATGAAATTAAAGAAGAAATTACACAGTTTCTGCAACTGAATGATAATGACAGTACAACATACCGGAACTTATGGGATACAATGAAAGCTGTCCTAAGAGGGAAATTTATAGCATTAAATTCCTATATAAGGAAAACAGAGCAAGCGCAAATAAACAACCTAATGGTGAACCTCAAACTTCTAGAAAAAGAAGAGCAGGCTAAGCCAAAAGCTCGTACAAGGGAGGAAATTATAAAGATCAGAGCAGAAATTAACGTATTAGAGACTAAAAAAACAATACAAAGAATCAACGAATCAAAGAGTTGGTTCTTTGAATGATTAAATAAAATCGACAAACCCTTATCCAACCTTATTAAAAAAGGAAAGAAAGTACTCAAATCCACGCAATTAAGAATGAAAAGGGTGATATCACAACGGACCCTGCAGAAATCCAGAGGATCATCTATACCTACTTTGAAAACTTGTATTCTAATAAGATGGAAAATACAGAAGAAATGGACAGATTCCTAGATACATATGAATTACCAAAGCTCAACCAAGAAGATATAAAAATCCTAAATAAACCAATAACAATCAATGAAATCGAAGATGTAATTAAAAACTTCCCAACAAAGAAAAGCCCAGGCCCTGATGGATTCACTGCTGAATTCTATAAGAAATTTAGAGAAGACCTAACACCACTACTTCTCAAACTCTTTAATGAAATTGAAAGGGAAGCAATACTCCCAAATTCATTCCTGGAAGCAAGCATTACCCTGATAGCAAAACCAGAGAAGGCCCAACTAAGAAAGAGAACTACAGACCAATCTCCCTAATGAACATAGATGCAAAAATCCTCAATAAGATACTGGCAAACAGAATGCAGCAAATCATCAAGAAGATTATACATCATGACCAAGCTGGATTCATCCCAGGGATGCAGGGATGGTTCAACATACGTAAATCAATAAATGTAATACACCATATTAACAGAACCAAGGACAAAAATCATATGATCATCTCAATAGATGCAGAAAAAGCTTTTGACAAAGTCTAGCACCTATTCATGATAAAAACCCCACAGAAAATTGGAATAGATGGTCTTTATCTCAATCTGATAAAAGCTATCTATGACAAACCAACAGCCAATATCATACTAAATGGACAAAAACTGAAAGCCTTCTCTCTAAAATCAGGAACAAGACAAGGATGTCCACTGTCCCCACTCTTATTCAACATAGTCCTGGAAACTTTAGCCAGAGCAATTAGACAAGAGAAAGAAAAGGAATTATGGTTGGAAAGGAAGAAGTTAAATTATCATTATTTGCAGATGACATGATACTCTACGTAGAAGACCCCAAAAACTCCACTAAAAAATTGCTAGATTTAATAAGCAAATTCAGTAGTGTAGCTGGATGCAAAGTCAGCACTCAAAAATCAATAGCCTTCCTGTACACCAATAACAAACTCACTGAGAGAGAAATTAGGGAAACAACACCTTTCACAATCACATCTAAAAAAATGAAATACCTAGGAATCAATCTCACAAAGGAGGTAAAAGACCTCTACACTGAAAACTACAGTACTCTGAAAAAGGAGATTGAAGAGGATATCAGAAAATGGAAAGATATCACTTGCTCTTGGGTCGGAAGAACCAATATAGTGAAAATGGCCATACTTCCAAAACTGTTATACAGATTTAATGCAATTCCGATCAAAATTCCAACAACATATCTCACAGAATTAGAGAAAACAATCCTAAAATTCATCTGGAACCAGAAGAGACCTAGAATAGCAAAGGCAATTCTGGGCAACAAAAGCAAGGCAGGGGGCATCACAATCCCTGATTTGAAATTATACTATAAAGCTACTGTGATAAAAACAGCATGGTATTGGCAAAAAAACAGACCTGAAGATCAATGGAATAGAATAGAAGATGCAGAAACAACTCCAGACATACTAAGCCACCTTATCTTTGACAAAGGTGCCAAACACATTCACTGGAAGAAAGATAGCCTCTTTAATAAATGGTGCTGGAAAAACTGGCTCTACACATGCCGAAGATTAAAATTAGACCCATATCTTTCACCGTGCACTAAACTAAATTCAAAATGGATCAAAGAACTAAATATTAAAACAGAAACATTAAATCTCCTGGAAAATAGAATAGGTAAAACTCTTGAAGACATTGGTGTAGGTAAAGATTTTATGAATAAAACCTCAACCGCACAGGCACTATCCCAAAGAATCAACAACTGGGATCTCATCTTATTAAAAAGCTTTTGCACAGCAAGAGAAACCACCAACAGAGTGAAGAGACAACCCACAACGTGGGAAAAACTGTTTGCCAGCTGTTCCTCAGACAAAGGATTACTATCGAGAACATACAAAGAACTCAAAAAAATCAGACCTCCCAAATTTAAAGACCCAATCCAAAAATGGGCATCTGAGATGAATAAACACTTCTCAGATGAAGAAATACAAATGGCAAATAAATATATGAAAAAATGTTCAACATCAGTAGTCATTCGAGAGATGCAAATGAAAACAACACTGAGATTCCATCTCACCCCAGAAAGAATGGCTATTATCAAGAAGTCAACTAATAACAAATGCTGGAGGGGCTGTGGGGAAAAAGGAACCCTTCTCCACTGTTGGTGGGAGTGTCGACTGGTGCAGCCACTGTGGAAATCAGTGTGGAGATTCCTCAAAAAACTAGGATTGGAGGTCCCATTTGATCCAGCTATTCCCCTTCTGGGTATCTTTCCAGAAGAATTAAAAACATCGTACCACAGCGATATATGTGCACCCATGTTTATAGCAACACAATTTGTAATAGCTAGATCGTGGAAACAACCCAAATGCCCAATAACCGAGGAATGGATAAAAAAGATGTGGTATTTCTACACAATGGAGTACTACTCAGCCATAAAGAAAGATAAACTGGAAACTTTTATAGGTAAATGGATGCAACTCGAGAAAATACTCACAAGCGAAATAAACCGGACGCACATTTGTAAACATCGTATTGTCTCCCTAGTATGAAAATGCAATTTCACTGTGACTATTCCATTCCTTAGTCTTCTATTTTTACCTAGCTCTTACATGGCTTAATCTTATACTGACTAATATTTTTCTCCAAAAGATATTTGTACATTCTCTAATGCTTGAGTTTGTTAATATATAAGAATGTTTACTTGTTGTCTTAAAAAAAATAAATTAAAAAAAACAAAAACAAAAACAGGAAAGTGCCAAGAACAATGGGATCAAAACAGCGGGAATATCTTGAAGGGGATTATTCGCAACGTGTCTTTTATTGTAATAACTTGTTTTAAACACACTATATTTTTATTATATTATAATAAAATATAATTATATTATAATATAATGTGAGTTAATGATAGCATGTAGGTCAGACTTCATCCTCCTCATTTTCTTTTTTCTTTTTATTTTTTGAGACAGGGTTTCACTATGAGGTTCAGGCAGGCCTTGAACTTGTGGCAATCCTTCTGTCTCAAAGTTGAGGTATATTATATTATGTCTTTTTTTTTTTTTTTTGTAAATAATGCTGCAGCAAACATGGGAGTGCAAATATCTCTTTAACATTCTGATTTTAATTCTTTTGGGTAAGTGCCTGGAAGTGGAATTGATGGGTCATACATTAGCTCTGTTTTTAATTTGTTGAGGAATCTCCGTATTGTTTTTTGTATTGGGTGCCAATTTTACGTTCTCAAAAACAGTGCATAGGGTTCCAATCTTCAGTGCACAGGGGTTGCAATATTCTTGTCAACTCATGTTATTTTGCTTTTATTTTTTGATAATAGCCATCCTGACAGAGGTGAAGTGATATCTCATTGTAGCTTTGCATTTCCTTGATGATTAGTGATGTTGACCATCATTTCATGTATCTATTGGCCACCCGTGTGACATCTTTGGAGGAATATCTATTTAAGTAATTTGCACATTTTTTTTTTAAATGTGGGTACTGGGAGTCGAACTCAGGACCTTGTGCTTGCCAGCAAGCGCTTGCGCCACTGAGAGATATCACCGGCCCTCCCTCTTTTTCCTTTATGTGGGTTCTGGGAGTCAAACTCAGGACCTTGTGCTTGCCAGGCAGGTGCTTATGCTGCTGAACTATCTCACCAGCCCCCTGCACATTTTTAAGTCAGGTTATTTATTCATTTGCTATTGAAATGCAGAAATTCATTATGTACTTCGGATATTAACTCATTGTATATGTGGGTTGCAAATATTTTCTGCCATTCTGTAGGCTACTCTTCACCCTATTGCTTTCTTTGCTGTGCAGAAGCCTTTTAGTTTCGTGTAGTCATCTATTTTCACTCTTGTTGCCTGAGCTTTTGGTCTCATGTCCAAGAAATAATCACCAAGGGCAGTGTCATGAAGCTTTATTCCTGTGTTTTCTTCTGGTTCTATTGTTCAGGTCTTACTTTTGAACCTTTAATCCATTTTGCTTTGATTTTTGTATATGATACAAGATAAGGGTCAAATATAATTCTTTTGTATGCATGTATTCAATTTTCCCAGCACCGTTTGTTGAGCACTGACCTTTCTCCATTGTGTTTTCTTGATGCCCTTAATGAAATTTGACTGTATCCAGATGGGGATATTTCTGGGCTCTCTTCTTCATTGGTCTATATGTCTGTCTTTTTTTTTTTTTTTTTCCTGTGGGTACCGGGGGGTCGACCTCAGGACCTCATGCGCCAGCAGGCGCCCGTGCCGCTGAGCGATATCACCAGCCCCTTTTTCGTATGTGGGTTCCGGGAGTCGAACTCAGGCCCTCGCGCTTGCTGGGCAGGCGCTTATGCTGCTGAGCCATCTCACCGGCCCTATATGTCTGTCTTTATGTCAGTATTATACTGTTTTGATTACTGTAGATTTGTAATATGTTTTGGAATCAGGAAATATGGGACTTCTGGCTTCTTGTTTCTCAGGATTGTTTAGGCTATTCAGGATCCATGTGGTTATGTGTGAATTTTGAATTTTTTCTACTTCTATAAAAAATACCATTGGATTGTGATAGGAATTGCTCCGAACCTATAGACGACTTTGAGTAGTATGGACACATTATTAATTCTTACAGCGTAGGAACCTGGGCTATTTTTCCATTTGTTTGTTTTATCTTTAATTTCTTTCAACAATATTTTATAATTTTCCATGTGCAAGTCTTTCTCCGGCTTGGTTAAATTTATTCCTAAGTATTTATTCTGTTTGATGTTTTTGTGAGTGGGATTCTTTCCTTAGTCTCCTTTTGAAGTAGTTCCTTGTCAGTGTGTAGACATGTAACTGATTTTTTCTATGTAGATTTTTTTTGTATTCTGAAACTTTCCTGAATTTATTAATTCCAACTGTGTGTGTGTGTAATTTTTAGGGTTTTCTATGTAAGTGATCATCTCATCTATAAACAGATAATTTATTTGTTACTTCCTAATTTGGATACTGTTTATTTTGATTTCTTGTTTATTCCTATAGCTAGGACTTCCAGTATTGTGTGGAATAGAAGAGGTGAGAATGGCCCCTTGCCATGGTTCCTGATGGTAGAGGAAAGCATTTTTTCCTACCATCAAATATGTTGCTTGTTGTAGGCTTTTCATGTGGTCTTTATTATGTTGGGCTATTTCTCTGCATTCTTATTTGTTGAGTGTTGTCATGAAAGGGTGTTAGGTCCTGTCAACTGCTTTTGCTGTATCTATTAGGATGATCATTGGATTTTAGTCCTCTGTCATTGTATACCATATTGATTTTTGCATATCGGACCATCCTGTGTCCCAAGCATAAATCCCAATTAGTCATGATGTGTGATCTGTTTAATATGCTATTGATTTTGGTTTGCTAGACTTTGTTTCTTTTGAGGATTTTTGCATCTAAATTCATTAAGAATATTGGCATGTAGTTTTCTTTCTTTGTAATATCTTTTTTAGGCTTTGGTATCAGAGTAACACCAGCATTATCAAATGAGTTAGGAAGTGTTCTCTTGAATTTTTGTAAGAGTTTGAAAAAGATTGATGTTAATTCTTCCTTAAATGTTTGGTAGAATTTATCAGGGAAGCCATCTGGTCTTAGGTTTTTCTTTGTTAGATCTCTGAATACTGATTCAATCTCCTTACTAGTTATAGATCTGCTTAGATTTTGTTTCTTTATAATTCAGTCTCAGTAGGTTTGTTAGAGTTCTCCAGAAAAACACAATCGGATTTATAGAGATACACAAGAGGAGATTTATCATGTGGATCGGTTGATGCTATTTTGGAGGCTGAGAAGTTAGACTGTATGATTAAAAGGGAATACTGCATAGGCTGGAGAGCCAGGAAGGCCAGTGGCATAGTTCAGTCCAAGTCCAAAGTCCAGAGAAATAGGAGCTCCCATGCCCAACAGCCAAGGATGGATGCCCCCAGCTCAAATAGAGAGGGAGCCCTTCCTTCCTGCGCCTCGTAGTTCTGTCTAGGCACTCAGTGGATTGAATGATGCCCACCTGCATTTATGAGGCATTTTCTTTGCTTTATGTGCTGTTGAAATGTTGTTCTCTTCCAGAAGTACCATCACAGACACACCCAGAAGTAAGGTCTTGACCTATCTGAACTAACCATCACAGTAGGTTATATATTTCTCTGTATTTATCCTTTTCTTCTATGTTAACCCAATTTGTTGGCATACAATTATTCATGGTAGTGTCTTCTAATCCCTTTTATTTCTGTGTACTCAGTTGTACTATCTCTTCCTTTTTCCTGATTTTATTTGAACCTTCTCTGTTTCTTAGTTAATCTAGGTAAAGGTTAGAAATTTTGTTGATCTTTAAAGAAAATTCTTAAAAGTTTTGTTTGTTTTCTATTTTCTGTTTCATTTATTTCTGCTGTTATTTTATTTTTTCTTTTACTTTGGGCTTATTCTTTTTCTAATTATTGAAGTGTAGTTAGGTTATTTTAGCACTTTCTTCCTTTTTAATGTAGGTTTTTAAATGACACTGTTGTAAATTTTCCCTTTAGAATTATATTTGTTGTTGTCCATACACATTGGTATGTTTTCTTTTTTTTCATTTGTCTTAAGATATTTTCTAATCTCCCTTTTGATTTCTTTGACCCAATGGTTGTTCAGGAGTGTTTTGTTTAATTTCAACATGTTTGTTGAAATGTAAAACTCTTACATTTTCTTTCTGCCATTTATTTCTAGTTTCATTCCATTGTAGTCAAGGAGATACTTGGGATGCTTTCAATCTTAAATTTAAGATATTTTTGTGTGACAAGGCTTTGTTATATACCCTCAGGATGTACACGTGTGCCTGAGAAGACCACATTGTGCGGCTGCTGGGCGGAAAGCTACGTTGCCTTTCGGGTCCATTCCGTCCATAATGCTGCGCAGGTCCTCTTGCTTCCTTATCGATCGTCTCCTGGATGTTCTGCCCCTGTAGAAATCTGTAATTGCGCTGTCTGCGCCTGCCTTTGGTCCCGTTAGTGTTCGACTCATTTCCTTAGCTCCTCTGCCGTTGGATGCACATATATTTACAGTCGTGCCTTCCTTGTGAACCGGCCCTCTGTCAACACGTGGCATCCGTCCTTCTTTGTCTCTGTGACAGTTTCTGACTTAATGTCTATTTTATCGAATATAAACGTGGCCACTGCTGCCGTCTTTTGGTCACTGCTTGCATGGGACAGGTCTTTCTACCCTTTTACTGTCAGTCTGCCTGTGTCCTGAAATCTAAATTCCTGTATAGGCAGCTTGGAGTTGGTCTCATGGCCGCGTATCCACTTTATGACTTCTGATTGTGGTCTTAAATCCTTTGCGTTTGATGTAACTATTGATGGAGAAGGACGTACGTTGCCATTTTGCTCATTGTCTGTCTTGTAGTTTTTCGTCTGTCCTGTCCTGTCTTGCACCCTTCCTGTGTGTTTCCTTGATTTTTAGTGACATCTAGAGTACGCTGGGGTCTTTCTGCATTGAAAAACAAGTCTTTCTGGAAGTCCTCCCAAAACCAGAGCATTGGACACACCTCACCTTTCTCTTCCCTTATAGGTTGAATTTTTTATTTCATCAATTCTTCTTTTAAATTCTAAAAGTTTCAAGGTTTTCCTCAAACCACTTGGAGCTTTGAAAATAGTCTCTTGATACTTGCATATTTTTTATGATTTTGTCTGCGTTTCCTTGAACATTTTAACGCAGAGCTATTTACATTTTGTTGGTGGTCATTTGATTGCCTCAAGTCCCTGGAGGTAAGGATTGTTGGTGCATGGGTGGTGTCCTCGTGTGCTGGTCTTTGATGGTGAATTCCCCTTGGCCTGGTCTTGTCTGTGTGTAACCTGAGGGTCCAGTAGTTAAGGCTGTGTCCCGGGGAGACGGTTCGTGTTTGTTCCTGCTGGGAACCTGCTGCCCTGGGGCCCCGTAGCACCCTCCAGTCTTCTTGCCCAGTGACGGACTTTGGGGTCAGCTTTTGTACTTTGGTGTGGGTTCCGGGCTTAGAATTTGACCCCAGGGTAACTCAGCTTTTGCGGTCTCTTTCAGCTGGCATTTGTTTTTTTGCTTTTTATGTTCATTTTGTCCTTGGATGTTTCTCTTACTTTCTTCCAGTTTCACAATACATTTAAAAATGTGTTTTTTCCCCCTAGAAAACTCACAAGATCCTATCTACTCTACTGAAGGAAGAGTATACCGTATATACTGTAATATGCTTTTTGAAAATATGTGTTCAGAAATTTCCATACTTAATGTGATCTTATTACTCTAAACTGTGTCATTGCTGAACCTCTTTTGTCTGCACACTTAAAAATGGGCATGAATTTCAGTTTGTAAGTTTTCCATTTCAAAAACTGTAGATTTTGGAAACTGTTTTTATAATTTTTTTTGTGTGTGTGTGGGTACTGGGGGTCGACCTCAGGACCTCGCGCGCCAGCAGGCTCCCGTGCTGCTGAGCGATATCACCGGCTCTTTTTTCGTATGTGGGTTCCGGGAGTCGAACTCAGGACCTTGCGCTTACCAGGCAGGCGCTTATGCTGCTGAGCCATCTCACCGGCCCCTTTTACAATTATTAAAACAATTAGTTTTTGAAAACTGCCCGTTGTCATCAGGGAGGGTGAAAATTTACTAACAGAACTTTTATAAAAATGTTCATATAATTGGTAGGTGGATTAAAATATGAGGGCTGTAATTAAATAAGGGCATAATTAAATAAGATGACCCACTACTTCCACTTGTGTGAGGTACTTCCTTTAGCCACTTGTTGAAATCAAGTATCAACATGAACTGAATTTATAACCATTCAGTTCATGCTATCACACATTCTTACTTATACAGTGTAGTATTAAAAGTGTTTTACTAATCACTGAAAATTTTGTACTATTATGATTTAATATATTTTCAAAATTTTTCATCTTTTTATTTGGTTTTTAATGTGGATGCATAATCTGTTTACAAAGTAATTCGTGTGTAATTTACAGTCAGTGTTCCCGTGGGCTCCATCTGCAGAGGTGCTCGGCGAGTTCAGAGACCATTCTGCCCCGCAGAGTTGGCATTGTCCTCTAGCTGTTTATGGTTACCCTTTCTCTCCCTAACTAAATTGAAAATACTTAGAGGACACAGACTACTTGCAACACACTTCTGCAGATCCTGTATTACCTACCATTGTGTGGGCCATGTGAAGTAGAAAGTGACCATCCTTGTTATCCCACAGACTGGAACGGGAACAAAGACGGGGTGCTCAAGGGTGTGTGGGCCAAGGCTTGGAAGATAAGCACCTCTTTGCCAGGTGGCTCTGCAGCAGGCTGAGTGGCTGTGGAGAAGTGGTAGGGGCAGGGCTGGCAGAGGGGAGCAGGCGCCACGTGCTTGGGGAAGAACCAGCTCTGTGTGCTCAGTGAGCCTCATGTCCAGTTTAGGGACCGGTCCAGTTTTTGTGTTCAGTGGGCTGCCTTACTGCAGCATTTATAAACACTGTGCCCACCTGCTGGGAGAAGGGCGTGGTGAAGGGGAGTTGCCAGTGGTGGAGACAAAGACTCTTGGCCAGATTTTAGTTCCGCCTTCTCACCTCGGCCTTCTGCATCCTTCTGTCCCTGCTGGTCCTGTGCTGCGCAGCCCAGTCTAATGGAGACTCTCGCTAAGTTATTGTGGAGATATCACTCTTGGAATCTGATCGCTCTGGATGTCCGATTGAATTCTTCATTTCTCACTTCCGATGCCTCCTTTTTGTTAATCTTCCATGGACTCAGCCCCTCCCGCTGCTCCTCTGCTGGAAGCTCCCAGCGTCTTTGCTGTACGCAGAGTTGAGCCTGCCCTCCAGCAGCGGTGGTGAATACAGTCTTTCTCCTTGCTTTGCCAAAAGTCAGCGCAGAGTGAGTTTTCTCTGACACCAGTTAAGATTCACATTTCATAGTGCGATCACATACACACATTGCTTGGGTACTGTGTGCTCGGAGTGAGGTTAGAGAAGCCTGCAGTAACCATAAAGCAATCACTCAATGGATTGGAAAGTCGGGTTTCTCTAGACCTGTGAAGGGCCTAGGAGAAGGAGTCAGCAAATGCGAGAACTGGTGACTCATTGTCCTTGAAGGGCATTCTGTCTTTGTGATTTTAATTAGAGGTGAATACAGTTGACCCACGGGGCAAGATTATTTAGCAGCTGCTTTATTCCTGGTTTAGACTTATCTATTACTATCTTTTAACTTTGATGGCTTTAAGAGGGGTATTACTGCTTTTTGAAGATATTCTCTAACTTGTCTGTAATGAAAAGAGCAGGAACCCAGGACAGAAGTCAGAAAGCGATGGTGCTAGTGAAATTACTAGCTGTCTTGCATAAGTCGCTTAACCTTGCCGCTTTATGGCTCTTCAGAGTCAGTCTCATTTTGGTACTTAGGAACTGTCTTGCATACTTTTCTAGACAAAAATTATTAAACTGAGCAGCACTGTTAAATCATGGCATTGATCCTTCTAGCTAAGTTATTTCTGTTTACTGCTTACATGCTATAAATGAGAAGGAAATAAAGTATGTACCGGTGGCCTTTATTTACACCTTAGAAAGTGGCTGCATGTATGTGCATGTGTGGTTCAGGGAATTGAACCCAGGGCCCTGAGCATGCGAGGCCAGTGCGCTAGCATGAACCTCTGCCCCGCACCCCAGCCCTATAGGGAATTCTTAGCTGCCAGTGTGTGGTCTCCAGCAGAGGAGGTTGGTGTCCCGTCCCCGCCCCCACAAACTTGGTCACTTACTCCTTTGGCTTCTGCCTTCCACTCCATAAGGACAGAAAAGCCAAGGCGAGGAAAGAGCGATGTCAAGGAGGAGATGCTGCTCTTCCTGCAGAATCCAGTGTTTACACGTTGCTAATTCTATTTTGTGTGTGCTTGGTGACAGTGCTTTCTACTGCACTGTAATTTTCTTAAACCGGTTGTAATGCTACAGTCTCCTCGAGACGGAGAACTCTCACTGCTCTCAGGCAAGCGTTAGGCGAACATCTGTGCCTGGAGTTTGCAGAGTTGCCTGCTGAGTGAGGTTATAAGCAGCAGGAAAGTGCAGTCCCGTCCACAGTACTTCAGCACAGTGCTGGGCACACAGTAGCACGTCAGGGTGTTTGGTAAATATACACAGAATTCACTCATTCTCTGGAATGAATGAAGTACGTTAAAAATCTGAGATAGTGTTAATTACACACCACGTTTGCTTTTTAAATTCTGTTCACTGTTAATGAACTTCTGAGGTGTCCTGTAAAAGATTTCGCTCCCCATGTTCATGTCCACAGGTTAAAGCCATCAGCTAAAAATTCAATGTACTTAAGAAATGTATCTAGAAAGTGCATTGACATTTACGTTGATACACTTCTTAGCTTACACTGGGAGAGGATAACTGGGTCTGATTAGATTTACCTACTAATCTGAGCTGAAGGTGGTAGAGTAAGCCTCTGACTAGTCGAGTGTTAAATCAAACATAATGGTTTAAAGAACAAACATCTATTGTGATCTCTGGTACGACTTTGCTGTAGTGCCTTTGTACTTGTGGGAATGAAAGAACTAGAAAGTTTCAAAAAGAATTTAATGCTGTGTTTTTAGATATAACTCAGGCAGATGTTTTCTTTCCTTCTCTGGGGACTCTGTTGCATTAGCTGTAATGTCGACTGGCTCAGCAGGCAGGGCTCCCCAGAGGGGCTCTTTGGAGTGCAGGGGAGTAGTGCAGACAGGGTGCCTCTAAAATAAAAGTACAGGCTCAGCTTCTCCCTGTCTCCCTCTGCGTCTCAGCCCTTGGGTATTTGTGCAGGGAGCAGGAGTATAGTAAATGCCTTTCCCATACCATAGCTCGGACACGGTGCACAGCTTCCTGCTTAAGAGCACATGCTCAGAAGAGGGGCTCTGAGTTCAAATCCCAGCTCTGCTGTTAGTCAGTTGTGACCTTGAGAAGCCACTTCACTTCTTTAAGCCTTGGGTTCCTACCTTTGCAAGGGGACAGCAGAGGTGCCTTCCATGTGGGTTGCGGTAAAGGTTAATAATGGAGCACGCACAGTGCCTTTGAATAGTTTCGGAGCCCAGCGGAAGCTAAGTGTGCACGGCTACTGATATTGTTCTTACACTTATATAAATGTTGAGAGATGGAACTATGTCAGAGTTTTAAGGCATTTCAAGATTATACATGATTTTCATTTATCGAAATTTCTGTTTTCAGCCAACATTCCTTTCTTTACCAAGCCAGAGTTAGAAATGGCTAACCGTCTGGTTTACTGAGATGCTTACACTGCGTGTAAGAGCCAGGCCGGAGGCTGAGTTACCGGCAGCTGGCTTGGGGAACAGGGAGTTAGAGCAGGGCGCAGGTGAGGGGAGTCATCTGAGTGACACGGGTGTGCTCTTCGGGAGGGGCAGACTGCGCGCTTGTGCAGCGGTTGGGAGCCCAGACTTGTAGAGGAGACATCCCTGGGGTTCATTCCCTTCTCGCCCATGTAGAAAGCGCATGACGGGCTGGGGATATAGCTGAGTGGCGCAGCGCCTGCCTGGCAAGCGCAAGGTCATGAGTTCCATTCTGGTACCAAAAAAACCCAAAACAAACAAACAAACTATTTACAAGGCGCATGACTTCGGGCTGTTTCCTTCTCCGTAAAATGAGGACAGTACGTATCTGGTTGGATGAGTGTCAAGTTGAACTTACTGCAGTTGTAGGCGTTCCATCACTGTACCAAAGAAACAAGGAATCAAAACCAAGGTGATGAGAAAATTCAGTTGCTGATCAGAATATCCTTTTCCTGTCTCACAGTCATGAAAATACACAGCTAAATTCATGAGCTTCCAGCTTCCTTTTCTCCCGTGTTTTGTGTTTTCTTCATGTCAATACTCTCATTCTTGAGACTGAGCACAAATATACTTGGATTGGTGAGCGCTTTACACATGGTCATGGACACTCTCTGGAGACTGCACTATTTCAGTGAATTTAAATATAAAGACAGGTCTTAAGTGAGGGACTTACACATTGAAGATAATTTGGTAATATTGTGTATGCTGGAATCTAATGTTTCTCTACAGTTGTTTTTCTGAATCATAGTGCTTAATTTTTGCCCCTAGAAATTATAGGTAATGGTTTCCTGAGCAAAGTTTTGGTGGAATTATGAGAAGTTCTTCTGATTCTTTTTTTTATTGCTTCTCTCTAAGGAAATATATTTAAGTTTCTAAAAATAATGCTTGCTAGGTAGGGGCTTTTTATTCAGAGGAATTAATTTCACCTTCGTCAAGTTTACATAATAGTGCCTTAAATTAGAAATTCAGTTTCATGTTCAACTACCTTTTAAAAGTAAGAACAGCATACTTTAATGTATTGAATCAGAGCTCATCAGGAGCAGGCTGCTGAGCGCCGTCCAGGACAGGGCTGTTACTGCGGGATTGCTTCCCAGTTGTGGGAACTGGCTGAGCTTCTATGGATGGCTGCTTTTCTGAGTCTGGTACTCAGAGGCCAGGACTCACAGGGCCTGGAGTCAGGAAGGAAGGGAGATCAGTGAGGGACAGTAAATCCACATTGGAACCTGCGAGAACAAACAGGGGCTCCTGTCTTTCAGCTTTCCCGTTCTCAGACAGGTGCCCTGCGGGCTGAGCTGGTGCCCTTTATCAGAGAGCTGCCCCTGCACCCGGACCAGGATGCAGAGCAGCTGCGGTAGGTGACAGCGGGAGCCCACAGATGTGGCAGCGCATCACTGTGTCAGGCGTGAGCGGCAGCCTGGTCTGGTCCTGCACTGACCTTCGGATCACATGAATGGCTGCTGTTTTCATTTCCGCCGTCCACGTCTTGTGCCTGTTTCTCTTGTGTGGGCAGTTCTAAGTAGGACCACAGGGAGAAAAGAATTCAGTGCACCAGAAACATCATAGCCCATCTCTTGTCACTTTGCTGTCCCTTTTAAGGATAGGATGTCCCCACACTTAACCACATTTAATTTCCAATTAAAGATAATAGCGGAATTATTCTTTTGTCTAATGCGTAGCAGCTAACCTAGATATACCAGAAACATCCTAATTCTCTCCTCAAAAGGAAATATGGAGTCCCGGTATCCATCTTTGGGTGATGTTCACTTCTCAGCCACACTCTCTTTTTATGCCCTGCATCAACTTCAGTGTTAACTTTTAACAAGTTAATGTTAACCCTTTAATGATGGACGAGGGAACAGGAAGGGAATAACAAGAGAGACAAGAATTGGTTGATATGTACCCAGGCATATTCATGCCAAAATAAGGAAGAAATATTCTTCAGTATTAAACTCCTGGTTTGTGCAGCTGGTCACGTGGTCATGGACGGTATTTATAATTACCTTCTAATAGTAATTCCAAGTTCCATTCACCCTCAGCAAACATTTTATCTGATTATAATTCCTTGCCTGGCGAGGTTACCCAGACCTCATTCCTGAAGAGTTTGGGCCGGCAGAAGACTCATGCACGCTGGGTCGGTATAATTTTCCATCAAGTTCTCTCATGACAGGAGCACAGGGAGAGGTGCCCCAGAGGGCTCCCGCATTTTAGATGCGCTCCTCCCTGCAGTCATTATGCAACAGCAGCCCACTTTCCCATGGAGAGTTGGGATCAGCCACCCAGCCAGGATGGTTACCTCCTAACCTCTCTGCCTATTGATTCTCTGTCAGGAAGAAACCTCAGCTTGCAGTCTGAAGGGCCATTACTGTGACACCTGGGAGAAGCATCCCTCCCTTCTTAGGCAGTAAGACTTCCAGAAGCAGCAAGGTCCAGGGTGGAGGGACTAGAAAAAATTCACTGATGAGCCCCTAAGTGTATTAGTGAAAGGAGCGGCTCCTGTTTCCACCTATCTCTTGATTCCTGGGCCTGCGGATCCTGGCTGTGGGGGAAATAGCACTGATTTAGGGTACACACTGCGTCCTGGCAGAGGTGACTCCCGCTCTGCAAGGTGCTGTCTCCCAGGTGGCCTGGTAATGAATCTTCAAAGGCCAGGTAGTGTCTTACTGCCACACTGGCTGCTTCAGGGTATTGGAGAATGTAGCAAGACAGGTGCGTTTCCCAAGCATGAGCCCACATTCATGCTTCATTTGCTGTAAAGTGAGTTCTTAGCCTAGAAGCAATGCTGTGTGGAATGGCAAAAATTTATTCTGCAAGTCTGCCAAGGTTGGACCTTTGCAATAAGCATTGTGGACAGAAAAGGCAAATCTGTAGCTACAGCAAGTGTTCATTCCAGTAAGGACAGAGTGCTGTGCCTTCCGTGATGGCAGTGGTGAGTATAGCCAGCCTGTCCTTAGGTCATGGGGCAGCACTCTCACCCCCACCCTCAGGGATGGTGCCATCGGAGGGGTTCTGATGTTCTGTGCAGGTGACAGAAGAGCCTTGGGGAATGCTAGCCCATGTTGCCAGGCCCGCGTGTAACTTTATCCTTGCCATTGTTCAGGATGGGTGGCTGGAGGAAGAGGCTGAGTGATGTGCTGCACGAGTTATCCTTTGTGAGCATCAGTTCAGATGGGACACAACCATCTCCACATGCAGTGCTCATTCAGGGAGATTTATTCGTGTACTTCTTCCCGCTCGTTAATTTTCAAGTCACTTTAACCTTCTAAGTCTTTGACCATCCAGCCAAGCCATTAGCACCAGTCTGTAACTTTCTGGAGATCCGTGCTTCACGTTCTGTCTGTGTTTAGCTCAGAGTTCTGCTCTCTGGGGGAGGTCGTTCTTATGCTCTTCCTTCAGTGCCACTCCTGTAGTACTCCACCTGTCCACTTCTGGGTGGCTTCAGCAAACTGCAAAACCGACTGTAAACAAGTCTTGAATTTTTTCTTCTTCGTCAGTTGGTCACAGAGAACCCCTCGAGACCATCTGTTTGCATCTTGACAAAGAAATGTAGGAGGGAAGGAGGGGTGAGGGCATCTCATGTGACATAACTCGTGCTCACACTTTACCTAACACACACCACTTCTGTTCGGCAGTGGGATGGTGCTCTGTGTGCCCAGCTTCTTGGCTTGATGAGTCAGACGACACCTGGGTCATCACATGGAGCTTGTCTTGAATGGTAGCTAGGTGGCCAGTAGCAATGCCAGTCATAATCCTGAAAGACACAATCCTGAATGCTCTAATCTCGAATGTTGAAATCTCTAAAGTCTAGAATACCAAAAATCACAATCCTGAAATATTAAAATCCTGAATGTTGAAATCCTAAAAACTGAAATCTTGGCACAGTTTACGTTGAGGGGAAGAAAGGAAAGTGTGGAAAGACATTGTGGGGAAAAGATTTGTGCGTTTTTGATTGTAGGCAGGATAGTCGTACCGTGTTAGGCGGAACAAATCTTTGCAAACCTGGTTGTTTAAAAATGTGTCATCTGTCTTCATTGGCATCCCAGGAGCTTTTAATGAACCCAAGCCGCATGAGGCTTGAAGAAGCTAGCACACCGGTTGGAAAGTGACTGTGTGGAAGGTTGGATAGGAGGACACAACATTGTTTCCACCAAGTCTGTCATCAGTACGTGAGGGCCTGGGGGGCGGATTTCACAGTCCCCAGAATGACTGAGAACACTGGCTCAGGAGACGGGAACACGTAATGGGGTTAAGTTTTCTTTTTTTGGTTTTTCTCCCACTATTTTAAATTGTCAACATTATTTTTTTTTTACAATTCACTATGCTAGATATTTTATCTTTACATCATTTCCAATATTAGAGGTACGCATTATATAAAGGCTTTTACAGAGTTCTGAGTTATTTTATACATTTTTTGCAAATTTGAGTCCATGAGAATACATCATCTCAGTGTTGACTTTGTATGTAAGCCAGGTGTGTTCGTAAAAACATCCAGTCTCTTCCTCAATAAATGAAGCAGTGTCTCTTCCGTGTATCTGCATCTGTGAAGGATAAAATTTGCTGAGATCTCTGCTCTTCGGTGACCGTGCACGCAGTGGTGACCGGGGTCGGCGGGGGCTGATCTTACCATAAGACGTAGTTGCCCATCACAGCATTTCAGGTGATCACGGATATAAGGCTGGAGACGTGCAGTTATCAACCATCGTGCCCGGTGTTTGCACACCTTGCTTTTCGAACTGTGTCTCAGTGACTGTGGTTTATTTACTTGTAACTGTCAGACCTGTACAGCTGTCATTGGTACTCTAGTATTTATGCTTGCAAAAATATGTACGTTATTATTGCCTGTTTTGTGTGAAGTGGTCTGTGAAGTATTCTGTCATTTAAAAGAGAAGTTTTCAAATAAATCCCTTTTAAAACATGCAAATAAGAATTAAAAAAAAAGTTTTTTTTCCCCAGAAGTATATGGCAGGATTTTAATCATTCAGGAGTTTAGACTTTAGGGATTTTGATCATTCAGTATTTGAAGTTTCCGGGTTATGGCATTAAGGATTGTTTGTATTTCTCAAGACTGTGGCCCACACCCTAGTACCCGTTTGGCCAGAGAGAACAAAGGATGGGGGCCTTTGCTCTGATGTTCTGCAGTCTGTGCTGGGATTCACCAGCAGGGCTGCCGGGGGTCCGATGCCTCTCTGAAGGATGCCAGGGGCGCTGGGCTCTGGTGGCAGAGCTGCTTCTGTGAGAGCCCAGGCCTGTGGCGGAGCCCTGCTGCTCTGGCCCCTTTCAAAGACAACAGGCGTGTGCACTGCCCGCGAGGGTGGCCGAGTGTCTGTTACCTTCATAGCCAGTGGTGCCTTTTTCTTCAGGGAGGGGCCCAGAGGTGGCAGCCTGTTCTTGTCCTTGGAGGAGCTATTTTGACGCGTCCCAGGCCACGAGGCACGGGAACCTCTCTGAGGAGACAGGCCCTGAGTCCCTGCGGGCTGCGCTTCCCTGCGCTGGCGTGCCAGGTCTTCTTAAGGTGCCCGGAGCAGTTGTTACTTCCTGCCCCCAGACCCTAGTGTCGTCCTGTGTGAGGACCCGTGTGACATCCTGTGGGAGGGCGAGTGATGGAATCCTGTCCCCAGAGGACCTGTGCCAGGGGTTTGGCCTGCTTTTGTTACTACAGTGGGGCTTGGGAGCCTCCTGGCGTCTGCCAGCGGAGGCCAGAGGTGCTGTTAAACACCCCCAAACGCTTGCGCGGTCTCCTGCGTGCAGCCTTATCTGGCGCTGACCTGGGCCTGTGACATAGCTGGACTGAGGCAGGATGGTGGAAGCAGCAGCACGCAGCGTTAGATGCCTCACTACCAAGTCAGAGGGATAAAACGCGTTCGCCAGGCCAAGAGCGGTGTGCCGAGTGCCGGGAGGAGGAGGGTGTGGGTTTGATCTTCAAGAAGATGCCATCTAGAATAGCACTGTACTGGGGATTACCAGTGGATTAAGTTTTGAGAAATATTGTCATTATCAAGGTTCATCTGTGTTCTGCACGGCCAGATAGGTGGGTTGAACGGAGCCGTGTCAGGAAGTCACATCAGTGTGTCTTTTGAATTCTGTATGGAGGCGCTGATCGCTGCGATCTCCCCAGGAAGCAGGATTGCTCCTAGTTACTGTTTTACTAAGCCCATGTGCTCTAATGGCTTCTGCCTGCGCTTTCCCACTACCCTAACCCTTAATCCACGGCAGGAACTGAGTGCCGTGTCCTGGCAGGGGCTGTGGGCATTCCAGAACTGCGGAGGTGGCCGCAGGATGAGTTGGGGACCCAGTGGTTCTGCTGGGAATTAGACCTGGTCCAGAAGCTCATTGATCAGCTAATTTCTGAAAGCTCCTGCTCTGCCTGGTCACACGCAGTGGGGTTTTGGGTCTCCAGGAATTACAGTCAGTTTGGAGGCAGCTTGGATGTTCCCCTACATCCCGGGGCACAGTCAGCCCAGCTAGCGCGCTGTTGCAGTTCCCTTTGGGGACAGCTCGCAGGAAGGCAGTGTGCACTTCGGGATGCAGCAGTGTCTTCTTCACGTGAGGGGCTCTGGGTCTTTGAAGTAGCTCGGTTCCGAGGACTGTGTGGAGGCTGTGACGCTCTATGTTATTTAAGTCACAGCACAATCTGCGCCTGACTCAGACCTAGAGCAATGCATTTGTCTTCCAAGTCTTACACAGATTCCACTTGTGGCAGATGCTGGCCCGAACCGTACAGGGAAGGGAATTTGGGGAAATATTGTTGCAGCTTAACTAACTTGACAGTGTGGAGCTAGCACAGTTATGCTACCTCTTGTATTGACTATGGGTAACGAAACTTTTCAAGCTGATCTGTTGCTGAAATAGAGTCATCTCAGCTGTTGCCTCAGTTTACCCATGTGGAATAGTGGAGGCCAGGGCCACTGAAACCCTGCACGGGCTACATGCAAGCCCAAGGGACACCATCTACATAGGTTAGAACGTGACAGGTGTGCCCCAAACTTGTACAGTGCAGCAGCTCGAGTGGGTAACATGCAGCACCACGCGACCAGCACATGAGCGATCTTTTTCATCAAAACATGAATAAACATGAATTTAGAAAGAGGCAGTTTTTTATAAACGCTCATACAAGTAAGTCATATTATTTTTGTTTTTTAGAAAACACTCAGAATATTTTTCTCTGTACATTTTGAACAATGTTCAAAATAGCAAATGAAATGCATCCAAGTACGCTATACCCTTCATCCTAGTAAATAGCTCAAAGTCTATATAGATAGCTCTCCTTACATATATTATATTACATATGTATTTAGACCAAATAGCTCTACTCCTCAGTACTCAGCTGCGTCACCACCTCACATGCAGGGCTCTCGCCTTGGCCTTGCTCCTCTGAGTCATCGCTTATCCCTCTCGGACGGACTTCATCCTGTCGCACGTCAGCGCGGCCCTCTGTCCTGCTCAGAGACAGTGCTCCTGTGACTGTGTCCCCTTCCATCTAGAGCAGTGCTAGATGTCTTCACAGTTGCCCATAGGTCACTGTCATAGCTTCCCAGTCTTTGCCTCAGCCAACTTCAACTGGGTTTGTCCCCACCGTTCCACCCATCCAGTCTCCTCAGGGTCCCTAGTTCCTCTCCGTCAGCAAACCCAGCAGCTCTGCACGACACAGATGACCTCTTTCTTTGCTCTCTGGCCGTCTGCACCGTGCACTCCCTAGATTGTGGCGGCGGCAGGGACACTGCGCCGAGGCAGGGAACACAGGCTTGTGGGCAGTGCTGGTGTGATGTGCACTGATGACTGGTGGCTCCCCCGTGTTTTCTGTGTTATTAATGAACTGTAAAGCAAAGGCACGAGTGGGCAAGTGGGATGTGCATGGAGCAAGGGGCGAGTGTGAAGTGAAAGTCCAGGAAGGGCAAAGTGTGAGTACTTCGAGTACATAGCACTGGAAGGTGGTACGGAGCCCGCATTTGCAGCGTGTGGCCAAAACTTTGAAGGGCAGCCAGGTAGTCTGTGTCCAGTGGGGCTGAGCTTTCAGGGCGGATGTGCAGTTTAGGGATGGTTGAGTTTCAGTTTGGTGGGAATTTGCCTGTAATCCCAGCTACTCAAGAGGCTGAGGCAGGAGGATTGCAAGTTTGAGCCAGCCTGGGCAATTTAGAGAGACTCTGTCTCAAAAGGGTAGGTGCATGGGGGAGCTGGGGGTACAGCTCAGTGGTAGAACCCTCTGGGTTTGACATCCAGTATGCTAGGGAGGAAGGGAAGAAGGGAAGGAGGGAGGGAGAGAGGGAGGGGAGGGGGGATTTGCAAATACAGGTGAGAGTGGGAACAGGGGGTCGGGCTGTTTGTGAGGAATCGACAGGCCCTGGCTTGTGGATAACCCTGGTAAGGAGATACAAGTGGCAGAGAGAACGGAAAGCCCGTGGGCCAGAGGCTCTGGGGTTGAAGAAGGCTCTGGATGTCCCAGAGGAAGGTGTGGCAGGCAGGAGTTAAACACATCCCGCTGGTGCTGCTCATGCTCGGCTTCCTGGCGGCAAGAGTGAGAGGGACACGAGCGAAGGAGAAGCCGTGAGGAGCAGAACCAAGCAGTGTTTCTAGCGCGATGACAAGGTCCGAGGACTTCCTGGAAAGGCCCAGACCATTTCAAACAGATTAGCAAAGTTTCGTCCCTGTGGTCTGAGTTATAATTAAGATCTGCCGGACTGGTAAGTTACTGAAAACTGGACTTGGGTGGATGAAGAAACAGTGTGCTAATGACTAGAGGACAGCTATTCTGCAGCTGGGGTTCGGCCAGGGGGCTGTTAACTGTGTTCCTTTTACTTGTAGATATTCTAGATTCCAGTTTTCTGGACTGATAAGATTTGTAAAAATAGTAATGATAATAAAAATAAAGGTTTGGCTCTGGAATGATACTGCCAACTTTCTGTTTGTAAAATAAGTAGGGAAGAACTCACCGTGAGCTATCAGTATAATTACTTAAAAGAAAGGACAGCTTTCTATCAAACTGAGGACATGGTTTCCAAATAAAGAATGGTGCTTTTAAGGGAGAACATTTGGACATCTTATGCTAACATCTGTATATACATTTACATATGCACAAATGTATCTCCCTTATTTTGCTGAGGACTTGTGTGAACTTGCATCTGTCTGGGGCTAGTTTGGAAACACCAAACTTTACTTATATGAGAACCTAGATAGTAAGTTGAGTTGGCCTTCGGGGGATTCTATTATTATCAACAAAAACAGAAGCTAGGGGAGAACTTCAACCACAAGAAGTTAAGGAATTTAAGGGTCCCCAAAGAACCTTGGAATAGATGAGGGTTTCTGGTAAATGCTCAGGACCCGAAACAAACTCCCACCTCCCTGAGCTCGTAAGTCTGTAGTCTTCATGTCCCTCCTTGCGCTGCATTGATGCAGTCTCTCAGCTGGCTGGGGCAGGCCCTGCAGAGTGAGCGGCATCCTGAAAATGTCTGACATGAACTTCAAGAATCTATCCCAGTGGCAGCTCCTCACCCTGGAAGGAAAAGTCCTTTCAACCAGTAAATTAGTATAACTCTTGATGTGGGTGAATAATAAATGAAACCTGCAGAGACAATGAAGGAAATTACTTAGAGATAAAAGAAACCCCAAAGATACTCATTACCTGAGTGATAATGGCTGACATGTATTGAATGGTGACAAAGTGCCTCTCCTGTGTTACAAATCATCTCAGTCCCTACTCGTGTGTATTGAGCACTGTTCCTACGCATCAGGGATATAAAGTAAAACCACAATATTTTTTTTTACGTATGGAGGAAGTCAGATGAAAACAAGTGTATATATTTTTATGAAACATCATATATATGAAATGATACAAAACATATATGATACATTATATATGATATGAAATATTGTTATGATATGGAATACTACATGCATGATATGAAATATTATATTTGATATGAAATATTCTATATATGTAATGTGAAAAATTATATAATTGTTCACATATATATAAATTATATAGCATGAAATGTATATATATAATGTGAAATATATATAATGCAAAAGTTATGTATAATTTTTAACATTATATATAATATGGAATATTATACATAATATGAAAAATCGTATAAGAAATAGTACATATATAAAAAATTATGTGTGATATGAAATATATATGACGTGAAATATGTATGATATGAAAGATTATACATGATATGGAACATATATGACATGAAAAATTAAATGATATGAAATATTGTGCATGATATGGAGTATTATATGCTATAAAATATATATGAGATGAAATATATGATATAAAATATGTATAGAGCTGGTGAGATAGCTCAGCGGCATAAGCGCCTGCCTGGCAAGCGCAAGGTCCTGAGTTCAACTCCTGGTACCCACATCAGAAAAAAGGGCCGGTGATATAGCTCAGCGGCACGGGTGCCTGCTGGTGCGCGAGGTCCTGAGTTCAACCCCTGGTACCCACACAAAAAAAACAATGTATAGCATGAAAACTTGTATGCAGTTGTTCATATTGTGTATATTATGAACAATTGTATGTAATAAGAAATATGTGTAATATGAAAAATTATATATTTTACATAATATGAAATATGAAAAATAGAGAAATATTACATATATGTAAAATTGTGTATGAAATATATATGACGTGATAACTTATGCATGATGTGAGATAATGATATGAAATATTGTGTTATGAAATATGATATATAATATTTATATTTTATATCATAATATATATGATATAAAAACTAAATGATGTGAAATATTATATGTGATATGGAATCTATGATCTGAAATATATATGATGAAATGTTACCTATGATACGAAAATTATATGTGGTATAAGATTTTACATATGGCATGAAGTGTTTAATATGACAAAAATTAAATATTACATGAAAAATTATATGGTATGAAATATTTATGACATGAAAAATTACACAATATGAAATATATGCAATATGATATAGGCAATATGAAAATTATATACAATATGGCATTATGTGAAAAATTACATGCAGTAAGAATTATTACATATGATATGGAAATTGTGTATGATATGAAATATTACATATATGATATGAAGTATTATGCATGGTATGAAAGATTACATATGATAGAGGATATATGATGTGAAATATGTTACAAAAATTATATACAATATGAAAAATCATATAGTGTGAAATATGTGATATGAAATATATATGAAACATGAAAAATTATATATAGTATGAAGAATCACATAACACTAAATATAAGTATTGTGAAATTTTGCATGATTTTTCATATTATGTAATATGAAAACTATGTAATATTTCACATGTGTAATGCGAAGAATTATATATACCTTTTCATAGTATATGAAATATATATGACATGAAAAGTTAATGTGTAACATGAAATGTTATATGTGAAGTGAAAAATCATGCATGTTATGAAATATATGCTATGAGAAATTGTTTATGCTATAAAAGATTATGTATTTGATTTGAAATGGTATATATAATATATATATGATATAAAATATGTTCATATGGTGTATTATTTATTATTTGATATATATGATATGAAATAAGCATGATATATTTCATACATGATATGAAAAATCATATATGATATGAAAAATTATATACCCTATGTACATTATTTATGATATGACATGAAAAATCATGTATGAAATGAAATATATGCAATATGAAAAATGTGATATGAATAATAGGAAACTATGGAATTATGCACAATATAAAAAGTTATACTGGATATGAAAATTACATATAATGTGAAATATTATATAATGTGAAATATCTTGCATAGTATGAAAAATCATGTCATTTTTCATATTATACACTATGAAAGTGGTATATAATGTGAAATATATGTCATGTGAAGAATTGTGTGCAGTATGACAAAATATGAAAAATTATGTGGTATGGTATGCAATATTATATATATATAGTTAGGTAGTGAGTTATGCAGAGAAAAATAAAGAAGAGTTAAAGGGTGGAGAAGAACTGGTGGGAGGCTCTTGCCGTGATGCTCCAGAGCCTGTGTGTGCACTTGAGTGGCCGTGTGGCATGAGTCTCCGAGGCAGGTCTTGTCATTGTACAATTTTCCGCTTTTGCCAACCTAGGAGTAACCAGGTGGAACGAGTTACCCAGAGTCACACACATTACCCATCGCAGCGCCCCAGTTCATACCAGGAGGCCCAATTCCAGATGTTTTTCTCCTCGCCACTGTGCTAATGTCTGTGGAAATGAGTAATCAAAACATTTTAACGGAAACATTTTCTTCAAACCCAGCCTTTTTTTGTTTGTTTGTTTGTTTAAAAAACTGATAATCCAGTTTATATCCAGAGAGTTTCCTTCTTCATTATGGTAGCTTCTTTTTAGACATTGCGTTGGAAATCAGCACTTCTATTAGAGGAGCGCAGCGGAAGGGAAGGGTTGCTAAGATAAGATGGGTCACATGCTTATTCATTAAGAACCTCACTGCTGTGAGAGTCAAAGTAGAAACCGTTGCATTAAATGGCTTTTAAATAGCCTGTGGATTTAATTTCTATGTTCTCTATGCTCTTCATTTAATACAAAGAACTTGAGAGGTTTTTGTTTTATGTTTGTTTCATCTGTTTTGTGGCTGGGGGTGGAACAATATGCATTAGCTAAGGGCCCGGTATGATCTAGCGATTGATTGCAAGATACTGCACCGAAAGGCGCAGGCCTTCGCTGTGCAGTTTCGCGTGTTCAGCCGTTCACTCCACGTGGGAGACCTGGTGTAGCTGCAGATCTTGGACCGAGGTATGTACTTGGTGTAAGACGAGTGGGTCTGCACTTTTTCTGCCCTTTGTAGGCACATGATTAGTTATTTAATTACAGTGGTAATTGCTAGAAAAAAATTAAAATGGTGAAATCATGAAAAATGACATGATTTTTCATACTACGCACAATATTTCACATTATATAATCTTTCATATTGTATGTTCCATATATACAGAAAGACCCACTGAATTACAACACAGGTGGCCTCAGAACGAGTGCTTACCTGGGAAACGGTGGAAAGGAGGCGACCTTGTTATTGTGCTTTCCGGATGACCCTAGTGTACGGGCCCTGGAGTAACTTTTCCCATTAACCTTTAATATTTTGGGCCACTTTTTATAATCATGTTTATTCTTTCTGCAACTATAGGTTCTCAGTTAGTGTTTTCTAAACTAAACAATGTGATGTTGACGTTTAGGAGCTTTATCTTATTCCTGAAGTAATAGTAATTTTTTCAATCTTTAGAACAGTTTATTCAAATACCAAAGAGAAAATTCTCCAATATAATTTCCTCTTTGTTCTCATTCTCTGCTTCTTTTTCCCTGTTCCAGTTATTTAGAGAGAGAGAGGGAGAAGAAAAATATGCTTTTGTTATAACTGAAGATGCTACAAAGCTACTTATTTTATGGAAAAGGATATAAAATCCCAAGCCTATACCATTCTGCTCTTACATTTCAGTAAGACATTGTTTGCAATAGTGCTTTAATTAAGAATAGAATAGTAGAAACCTAAACTATAAAGAAGGAAAGAAAGAGTGAAAGAGAGGGAGGGAGGGAGAGGGAAGAAAGAATGGGAAGAAGAGAGGGAAAAGGGAGGGAGGGAAGGGGGAGATGGTAGGAAACTTTTAGAAATGAGGATGGGAAAGGGAAGGTGGGGGAGGGGGGATTGAATGTAATCAAGATATGTTATTTGCATGTACCAGATCCCCAAAACAAAAATCACTCTTCTGTATTGCAGATGTATGCCAATAAAAATCATAAAAATGAATATAGCATTAGATGTGAACAGTTAGAACTTAAGAGGAAGATAACTACATACATTTTAATCATATCATCAGATGTTCTGCATCCCTTTCTCACTGAGCACTGCAGCTGTATCACGGATGCCCGGTTTTCTGAGCACCACTCGGAGCCCATGGACGTCTCTGATCAGCTGACAGCCTATTTCAGACCGTGCTGCAATACTGAGGTCCTCCTGAGAGCCCCAAGTAGCCCCACGGTAATATTCAGAGAATACCCTTTCGAGTTTGCTTTGCTAAAGTGGCCCGTATCTCCATTTGTTGAAGTTACCGTTATTGTTTTGGAGGATTGGAAGGAGATACTGAAGTGTGTGCACTTGCGCTGGCGCTGTTTCGTGAGGGCTGGCACTGTTCTCTGCCCCCAGTGAGCCCCTGGTGTGGGAGCTACTGTAAAGGGGGTCTTTGAGGCAGGAAAGTGTGACTGGGAGTGCGGAGGAGGCGGAGGCTCCCCTGCCCAAAGGAAGCTGAGAGCTGCCAGTGGGACTTTTCCTTTGCACATCGTCAGCACTCTCATTAGCTCTTTGATCGCCTCTTCTCCTCCTGTTGTTTTAGTTATTGGCAAAGGTAAACAGCCACGGGCCCCTGGCAATGGGGGCAGAGCCTGCCCTGCAAAACGTGCAGCTGGAGGAGAGCTGGTAGGACCGTGTTCCCTGCAGACCAGCTCTGCGAGGACTCTGAAGGAATCCTTTGGGTGTGTTCGGAGGATCTTGCTGCCGGGACAGGAGGTGGTTTGGAGAGGTAGCTCAGCGTCACCGCAAAGACCACAGGCTTTAGAATGAGACAGAGCTGGGGGTGACTCCTAGCTGTGTGACCGCTGGCGGTTTCTTTCACTTTTACAGCTTCGGATTGACCAATGTTATCAGGTTCTCAGGTTTGCAGTGAGGGTTAAATAGAATCTTGTGTAAAAACCTTCAACACAAGAACTGTCATCAGTATTGAGTGAATGATGGCCATGTTACCATTGGACTGGTGTTAATGTTTCTGTCCTCAGGGATTGCAAGTAGCTGCCTGTGGAGCCTGCTCCTAGCAGGAGTTAGGACAACAGGGCAGGGGCAGCAGGAGGAGAGAAGTAGCACTGAGATGGAAGCTTGTACCGCTTCGTCTTAAGTGGCCTACTAACGGCTAATCCGGAGTCACCAAATGCTGTTCACTGTGCCTTTGGTTTTCTAGTTTGGTCTCCACCTACAAACAGGACTACTTGTGCTTGGCACTGTTACTGGTCAGGCAGTGAACTGAAAGCAAACCATCGCTCGGGTCTTGTTTATCTTCGTTCTCAGAGGAGGAGATGTGAGTGGATGTGAAGACTGTGCTTGGCAGGCTCAGCAGTGTGACGCGGCCGGGTGTACAGTTGCGGAATGATGGCCGTACTCATCTACAGAGTAGATTATGAGCCTGAAGGAAGAAAGGCCAAAACGTAGTAAGTGTCCAGTGAGCACATGGTGAATAAATTCAGGCATAATCTAGTTTACCCAGAAAGTAGCTATTTAGATAGGAGCTGATTACTTAATAGTCATATATTGCTTATTTTTGATGACGGGTGATACATTCAAATAGATGAAAGTTTTAAAGCTTCAGAAGGGGTATGCCAGTGAGAACATTTCTTCCCAGCCTAGAGGTGCCGGGAAGAGATACTTTATGACTATAGAGCCAGCCTCTCTGTCCTCAGATCCTCCTGACTGTGAGTTGAGTGTTGTGTGTTTTCTTCCTGCTCTGGGGATTGAACCCAGAGCCTTCTCACTGAGCTACATCCCCAGCCCTTTGAGGATTTTTATTTTGAGACAGAATCTTGCTAAGTTGCTGTCTTTGTCGCTTTCTGGTTACTGCAGTTTAAAGGAGGGGAGGTTTATTTTGGCTCACAGTTCCAGAAGTTTCAGTCCATGTTTGGCAGGCTCGAACATGGAAATGGCTTGGCGGAAGGTCAGGTGGAGGAGAGCTGCTCACATGGTAGTGGCCAGGAAGTGGAGGCTGAGGGAAGGGGCCAGGGAGGACCCGTGACCACCTCGTCCGACTAGCCCTTACTCTTCACAGCAGGTCAGCTGTGTTGCCCTGTGATTCGTTCACTTTCCAAAAGCGGCACCTATGAGTGCATGAGGCCTTTGGGGATCATTCTGATCTAAGCCTTAACAGTCACCCAGGCTGGGCTAGAATTTACGATCCTCCTGCCTCAGCCTCCCAGAGTGCTGGGATTACAGCTGTGGGCCACCATGCCAACTGAGAATATTCTTAAGGAAAAAAAGCACACCTGTACCGAACACCTTGTTATCATTCCCTAAGCAATACAGTGTAACAGTTATTTAAAAGCATTTAAATTGTAATAGGTCTTAAAAGTAATCTAGAGATGATTCCAAGTCAGGAGGGTGTGGATGAGTTATATGCAAATGCTGCACCATTTTCTACATGGGACGTGAACACACACTGATTTGGGGGTGTGGCGGGGGGTCCTGCCATCTTTCTCCCCCAGTTACCAAGAGACAGCTGTACAAGCAAATGCAGATCCTCCCTTACTCTGATGGCGGCATTTGAGACCTTTTATTCCCTTGGTTTGTTTTGTCTGAGTAATTTACCTTAGGGATTATTTCACGTCACTGAAGGCCTCGTGTTGGAGACACTGCCGAGTGCTCCACTGTATGGGTCTGCTGACCTGGCTTTCCTGCTGCGGCTGTTTAGCTTGTTCCTGACTTTCGTGACGACAGGCGTTGTGTCGCAGTGAGTCTGACTCACACATAGGTCGTGTCCCATCTGCACACGTGGAAGTCTGCGCAGGCTGAATTCTTGGAAGCAGGGTGTCTGTGCAGAGAGTAAACACTTGGGAAGCCCCCGCTAGGTGTGTTGGCCTTCTGTGTCAGCGGGGAGACGCACAGGAGAGCCGCGGTAACTTCTCACAAGTAGGGCTACTTCAGGTTTCTCTACCTTCCAGAGACCGCGTGCCCAAACTGCAACCCCAAGCCCACTTACTTATCACGAAGTGCCAACACTGCAATTAAACCTGAATACTGAGATTTTAGTTTAGAAAAACCAACTTGTACATTAACATCTTCTGTCTTAAAAGAAAAATAACACACGTGCCCTAGGTTCGCCACCACTGCCTTAGATACCGCACAGATGCGAAAGTTGGAGTTGCTACTGTGTGTTTTGTTTCTCCTGCTATTTTTCTGATATCAGAAATATTGAAAGTCATTGCTTCATTTTGGTATGGAACAAGAACCATAAGTACAACGAGTTCTGGTATGAAGCATGTGCACTATTAAATGCTTTCTTTCATACAATTCTCATTAAAAACCCTTTGCCGTATAGATAATCATCACCATTTTATAGATGAGTAAACTGAGGCTCAGAGAGGTAACTTCCCAAAGGTCACATAGTTGAGTGGCATAGGCACTTATTTGATCCTAGATCTGTCTAGCATTCAAACCAGTCCTTTTAACTGAACATAGGGGTATACTCTGTCATCCTAGCCCTCTGGGAGGCTGAGGCAGGAGGATCAGAAATTCGAGCCTAGCCTGGGCAACTTGCAATAAAAAACAAACAAACAAAAGTGTACGTCCTTTTAATTACCACGTGAGCCCTGTTTTCTATCCACTTGTATTTACTCGGCATGTTTTGGTACATTCTGTTACTTTAAAAAAGTTTTTAATTTCGTTTCGGATGACTCTCAGAGGTAGCATAGTTGTATTTAGTATGGCTTTTTTTGTTTTAACTATGTTATTGTAATCTGCTTATGGTCAATAATAATGGTAAGTAGGTTTAATTATTTTATTTGAACCTTTTTAGTATTTCTCCAGGTATGCACTTTTCAGGGACTTGGGACACAATAGCAATCACGTGGAGATTGCATGGCTCTGGGTTCCTGCTGCATTTTTTTTCCTTTGATGTACTTGTTTATTTTTTCTTCTCTTCCCCCAATCTTTTTTCTTCAATTTTAGATTCTGTATTAATGTTGTTTTCTTATTTTTTACATATTTGTCCCACTTTTTTATTTGTCTTTTCATGTTTCTTCCCTCTATTCTGCTCTGCGGCTCTCCTAGCTTCTCTTGTACTGACCTTTTGACCTCCCTACTCTATTCCTTTTGCTCTTCCTTACCTTACCTAGCCCCTTGTCTTCCCTTATCTCTTCTCCACCTTTCAGGTGCACAAATATGTCCACAGGTTCTGGCTTTCCTCAACCCAGAATTACACCTCTCTCTTACATCCCACCCCACCCCCACAAACATCTTCCCAAACCCTCAGCACTAATGCTTTGCTCCACTGAAAAAGACCTTCAACCAAGTGTGACCCCTACCTGCTTTTTACCCATTATTATTACTCCTGCTGTCTACCTCTCCCCCTATGAACTTACAGCCTCTTTTGCCCATCACTCCATCATTTCCCTTCCCTCTCCTTCCTCATCATAGACTGACTACTAATAACAACACAGGACAGGCTGTGAAGGGCGCCCATAAAGGGTGGAAGTGTAAATGCAAGGTTTAAGCGTGTAAGTGACGTGTGAGTGGGTCTGTCGATGCTGCTGTAACCAGAGTAGTCCTCTCCACACAGCGACAGTGTCCGAGCTATTGAAATTGAACTGCTGAAGGGGTGGACACTATCTCTGGACACACAAAGCTACAAGCACATCGCTGGAAGGCAGAATCTAATTAAAAAGATCATCCTATCAGCTACAGTCTCTCCTTGACCTCACAAACACCAGCTGGTGGAGTTTCGGGAATTGATTAACGAAGAAGTAAATAAACGTGGCGAGTTCAAAGAGGATCTGACCCAAAAGTTCATGGAATTATCGTATAAACTGACCAATGTAGATATGGAAGAAACAAGTACAAAATTGGAAGTGGTAGCCAAAATAATTCAAAACATGTATGACAAATTTACCAAAAATACAAACTCCACAAAAAGATGTCAGACAAATACTAGAAATAGGGGCCGGTGAGATGGCTCAGCAGCATAAGCGCCTGCCTGGCAAGTGTGAGGTCCCGAGTTCGACTGCCGGTACCCACATAAAAAAAAAAAAAAAAGAAATACTGGAAATAAAAACTTTTGTAGAATTCATAAATTGCAGAAATGACCAAAATTAAGACAGGGTTTCTGAAATTGAGGACAAAATGGTAAGTCCTGACAAATTACTCAAGCCTTAAAAATGATAAGAGAACACCTACTAGACAATGCTAACAAGACCAAACTAAGGCCGATTGAAGTTAGAGAAAAACTAGAAGACACACGTAGAATAAAAAGATCTGTTTACAGAAATTGTAATAGAAAACTTTCCTAGTATGAGGAGAGACTACAACATACAGGTAAGTGAGGCATATCAGACACTAATTATGATTTAAAAAAAAAGCTCCCCCCAACACATTTTACTCAAAATCTAAGATGTCAAAAATAAATAAATAAATAAAAAGAATCTTAAAAGCTATCAGAGAAAAGAAAAAAAAATTACGTACAAAGGTAAACCCATCAGGATTATAGCCGATTTCTTAACATAAACTCGAAAGGCCAGTAGACCCTGGAGTGATGTAAAGTTAGAGATTTCAGTCCACAGTCAGCTGGCTCCAAGGTTGGGTGGTGTGGCACAGGGGCATCACAGAAGAGAAACAGTCCATAGCAGGCAGGAGGCGGTGAGCAGCAAGGTTGCCTTTCCCTTTCGTCCCATACAGGCTACAAGCCTTTTGGGTGGCCCCTCCCACACCAGTGTGGGGCTTCTGTCTTCAGTAAATGCATTCATCCACACCAGAACTATGCTAATTCCAGTCAGCGGACTAATTTGGTACCACACACCCTTAATCCCAGTATCTCACACCCTAGATTCAGCCAGCTCTGAAAAGCCCCATCTATGAGCGCATGAGGCTTTGAGGGGTGTCTGGACATAAGCCATAACAGGCAGTAATATAAAATCTACCAACTAAGAAAAGCCCAAGCCCTGATGGAGTCAATGTTGAATTCTACGAGACCTGTAAGGCGGTTATAATACCAATATTCCTCAAGCTCTTCAATTAAATTGAAAGGGAAGGACTACTTCCAGGCTCATATCTGGAAGCCAACATCATTCTGATCCCCAAACCAGACAAAGACCCAACTAAAAAAGAAAACTACAGACCAATCTGCTTAATGAAGAAAGATGTAAAAATTCTCAATAAGATATTGGCAAACAGAATGCAACAAATCATCAAAAGGATCATACATCTTGATGAAGTAGGTTTCATCCCAGAATGGTTCAGCACACACAAATAAATGTAATGCATAAACAGAGACAAAGACAAAAGCCACGTGATTATATCAATAGATGCAAAAAAAAAAAAAAATTTGAGAAAATCCAACACTCATTCATGATAAAAACCGTGGAGAAAATATGAAGGACCAATCCAATAAAAGCCATTTATGTTAGACCTGTTGCCACCACCATAGTAAATCGGGAAATCTGAAAGCCCTTTCCCTGTAAAATCAGGAACAAGACAAGGATGCCCACTATCACTACTCCTGTTTAAGATAGCACTCAGAACATTAGCCAAAGTGGTCAGGCGAAAGGAGAAAATAAAAGGGATACATACAGGAAAGGAAGAAAGTCAAATTATCATTATTTGCAGATGATATAATTCTCTACATAGAAGATCCCCCAAAAAAATTCCACCAGAAGACTCCTAGAGTTAATAACCAAATTCAGTAGCCTAGCAGGATACAAAATCAACACACAAAAATCAGCACTGTTCCTGCACACCAATAATGAACTCACTGAGAAATTAGGAAAACAATACCATTCACAACAGCATCAAGAAAAATGAAATACTTAGGAATTAACCTCACCAAGGAAATGGAAGACTCTGCAACAAAAACTGTAATACTCTGAAAAAGGTGATTGGAGGGGACATCAGAAAATGGAAAGGTGTCACCTGTTCCTGGATAGGCACAACCAATATTGTCAAAATGGCTATACTTCCAAAACTGTTGTATAGAGTTTTAGCAATCCCAATCAAAATACCTACAGCATTCCTCACAAAACTAGAGAAGATAATCCTAAAATTCACATGGTACTAGAAGATATCCAGTGGAAAAAGCAGTCCTGGGTAACAAAAGCAAAACAGGAGGCATCACATACCAGACTTAAAGTTATGCTACAAGGCTATAGTGATAAAATCAGCGTGGTACTGGCACATGAACACATATGGATCAGTGGAACAGAGTAGATGATGCAGGAACAACCACAAACACATTCATCTAGTTAATCTTTGACAAAGGGGCCAAAAACATACATTGGGGAAAGATAACCTCTTTAACAAATGGAGCTGGGAAAACTAGCTATCCGTCTGCAGAAGATGAAGCTAGACCCATATCTCACACCATGTACTAAATTAAAAGCAAAATGGATCAAAGATCGAAATATTAAAGCAAAAACACTTAATTTACTGGAAGGTAAAATAGGTAAAACTCGAAGTTGTAGGTGTAGGCAAGGACTTTCTGATGTATATTCCACCTCAGACACTTGCCATTTCTTTGCTTTGGAAACATTAAGAATTCTCGATTAACTGTTGTCAACCACAGTTATCTACTGCGTTGTACAATATTAGAAGGAGGAAATAGGCATTTAGTTAAAATAAAAGTACATGAGTTCATGCTTTTATTTCTTAGAATTTGACATCACAGGATTTTTAGCTTACCGACAGTTCTTATAACACTAGTAAATAATTACTTAGCTTTATCTTACATATGTAGGTATATACATATATAAAAGATAGTCTCAGATTGGTGATGCCACTATTAATGAGGCTATAAATGACAAGTTAAGAGTTCTTGGTCTAAAAATATATTCCAGTAAGGATCTACATTCACAAGAGGGTTCTGAAGTCACTTAGAGAGGGGTCCCCAGCCCCAGGCCACAGAGCAGTACGGTTTGCCAGTGGGTTCCAAAGCAGGTGGCGGGTGTAGGCGAGGCTCCAGCTTAGTGCAGCAGTCCCACTGCCAGTCACCTTCTGAACTCCGCCTGGGCGGGCTCAGGTGCGGGATTCTCACTGGCGCCCAGACCCCACCGGCGCTGCACGGCTCCTTTGAATCATCCCGAAATCCCCACCGCCCCGGCCCACCCGGTCCATGGGGAAATTTCTTCCACCACGAAACCAGTCTCCAGTGCCAGCGCGATTGGGGATCACTGAATTGGAGAATTTTTCCTTCCGGTTATGTCTTTAATTTGGCATCTAGTTTTAATTTGTGTCATTTTATTTGAAATAAGTTGATTTTTTTCCTTTAGTTTTGATTTTAGTTTTTGAATGTTTAAAACCTGAGCTTCCTGAGTTGAAGCTATGTGACAAGTACACTCAGAGAAGGCTGACTTCCCTTTCTGTCACTGGTCCACTCCCATGGTAACAATTTTTATTAGTTTTCAGTGTATTTTTCTAGTGTTTCTTTCTGCAAATGCAAGCAAACACGCATATATGCTGTAGAGAAGGTTTATGTAGAGTGAGGTTCTTCCCCTTGTCTCTTTTCTGGAGTTCTTCCTCCAGAATGGTTTTTCTTTTCATCTCGTCTCCCTCCACCGCGCAGTGTCTTTGCATAGGTAAGAGGTTGGACATTTTTCCATATAATTAATCCTTTAGATGAGGGATTTTATCAGATCTGCGGTTTGTTCACGGAGGGCATAGGTGGCTTCTCCTCGATTCACCTCCTCATTCCGTGGAAGTAGAACCTGAGCTGGCAGCTGGGTGTGAGTGTGACAGAGCCCTCCTCTTCTCCAGCTGCAAAAGGGAGGTGACGAGTGGAGGGGGGCACAGACTGGTGCAGTGGGAGTAGGAGGCTCCGGTAGCCACAGTTGAAGTACACCTTCTTAGAGAGTTTCACTGAATGTTAGGGTGTTAGGGGAAGGTTCATCAGCTTCTGGGCTTTATTTATTGTTTTCCAGAATGAGCAGATGTGCCTTCCTCTTCAGTTAGGAAGCGAAGTTGGAGCCCTGACCCACGTGGTGCTTGTTTTGGTGCCCATAGCCTGCTGGTCATTTCTCCTGTGGCCTGTGCACATGGCCTTCGCCCCTCCTGCTTGGTATTATTAGTTATGGCCGCTGGAATCATTCACTTACTAGTTTTTATTTAATTTTCACTTTGAAGAATGGGGTTGTAGTTGCCTTCTTCTAGTGCTTGTTTTTTTTCCCCAACTTTACTGATCATGGTGAGTTCTAAAGAAGGAGTTATGCAAATATGCTGTCATTCTACCATTTGCCTCAAAGGTCTACTTCAGATTTTAAGTTTTAAAAACATATCTCCAACTGTGTCTATAGCAACAAACATTAGAGTCTGAATTCCCGTGATGTGATTAGCAATCAGATTGAATCTGGATAAATTACTCGATCTGTCTAACTCAATGTATGGTAACAGTGGGCATCAGTAAAGGGTGGTTCTCTTTTCCCTTTGCCCATTCTCTCATGCGCATTTAAAAGATCACTGTCTTTGTTACATTGATTAGTTAATATGTGTGCATTTAGAACACACTCCACATATTCCGAAAAGTGTATCAGAAAAAGAGAGTGATCCTCGTATTCCTTTGTGTCTATTTGCTGTCTCCTTGCCCCCCCCAGAAGTCACTGCGCACACGTGTGTCCCACATAACCTGGAGTTATTCCGTGCTTCCAGAGCGTGCGCGGGGTTACCAAGAACATACCGTGTGTGCAGAACCAGTTCCCTGCTGGTGAATATTTATGTTTGCCTCTGTGTTTTGTGTTACAGGCTGTGCATATCTTTATGTGCATTTCTCCTTAAGCTCATCTATGACTCTATAGTATAAATTACTAGAAGTCAAATTCCTAATCCAAAGATCAGGAAAAGAAAGTAATTTTGTGGGCAAGGGGGGCTGGGAATTGAACCTGGGGCCGTACGTATTCAAAGCATGCTCTCTACAACTGAGCTGCGCCCTACTCTTTTTCAAAAATAGATGTCTCTCAACTCTTTTACATAAAATTGGTATCAGTTTTCACTCTGGTCAGTGATATGTGTGTCCTGTTGTACTGTATCTTCAACAACTAATACTATAATCTTTGCTAATTTGACAGATGAAAAATAATATTTTATTTTATTTATTTATTTATTTTTATGTGGGTACCAGGAGTTGACCTCAGGGCCTCGTGCTTGCCAGCAGGCACTTGTGCCACTGAGTGATATCATTGGCCCCTTTTTTTCCTTTATGTGGGTTCTGGGAGTTGAACTCAGGACCTCGCGCTTGCCAGGCAGGCGCTTATACTGCTGAGCTATCTCACCGGCCCGAAAAATAATATTTTATTTTATTTTATTTTATTTTATTTTATTTTATTTTATTTTTTTATGTGGGTACCTGGAGTTGACCTCAGGGCCTCGCGCTTGCCAGCAGGCACTTGTGCCGCTGAGTGATATCATCGGCCCCTTTTTTTCCTTCATGTGGGTCCCGGGAGTTGAACTCAGGATCTTGTGCTTGCCAGGCAGGCACTTATACCGCTGAGCTATCTCACCGGCCCAAAAAATAATATTTTATATAGTTTTAATTCATATTGTACTTGTTATGATTGACTCTTCATATGTTTCAAAGTCATGTATATATTCTTTTCTGTGAATTATCAGTATGTAGCCTTTGCTTATTCTCATTTTCTCATTGTTTTCCTTTTATTGATTATTGAAGGTTTTAGTGTTAAAAAATTAACCATTTGCCTGCTGCATGTTACAATTTTCCTCACTTTATTATTTATCCTTTAACTTTGATTTAAGGAGAACTTTTAAAAATACGGGGCCGGTGAGACGGCTCAGCGGCTTAAGCGCCTGCCTTGCAAGCGCGAAGGCCCGAGTTCGACTCCCGGAACCCACATACGAAAAAGGGGCCGGTGATATCGCTCAGAGGCACGGGTGCCTGTTGGCGCGTGAGGTCCTGAGGTCGTCCCCCCGGTACCCACAAAAAAAAAAAAAAAAAAAAAATACATCTAGTGCCTTAAATATCATTATTTCAAATTTATCAAAATTTTATATGGCTTCTGCTTTATATCATACTTAAAAAGGCATTTCCCGGGCCGGTGAGATGGCTCAGCGGCTTAAGCGCCTGCCTGGCAAGCACGAGGGCCCGAGTTCGACTCCCGGAACCCACATACGAAAAAGGGGCCGGTGATATCGCTCAGCGGCACGCGTGCCTGCTGGCACGCGAGGTCCTGAGGTCGACCACCCGGTACCCACAAAAAAAAACAAAAAAAGGCATTTCCCATGCTGAAATAACAACAGCAACAACAACAACCACAAAACTACTTACCACCTTGTCATTTATTTCTTCTAGTACTTTTATGGCTTCTTTGTGTTTGCTTTTGCATTTATATCCTTAATCCACTGTGAATTATTTTTTATGTAAAGAGTGATATTTCACTCATAGGGATTCAACTATATTTTTGTAGCTCTATGTGTTGTTGAATAACCTACTATTTTCCCTTTGATATTGTTATGGTTTAAATCTAGAATGTCTACCAAAACTCCTCGTGTGTGTTCAGAAGTGGGGCTTTCGGAAGGTGATTGGTCGGGGGGCTGTACTCACCAGTGGATCAGCCACTAAAGAGTTCAGCAGCTGACTGTGCTGTTAGGGGGTGGGGCCTGGTTACAGACAGGTCCCTAGGGGTGTGACCTGGAAGGGAATATCTCCCTCTCTGGTTCCTCCCTTCCCTGTCTGCTTCTTGGCTGCCACAATGTGAGTAGCTTTCCTCTGCTGTGTCCCTCTGGCATGCCCTTTCTCCTTGGGAGCTGGCCAACTGTGGACTGAAACTGTGAGGCAAAATAAACCTCTCTTCCTTTAACTTGTGGGTGTCAGGTATTGTGTCTCAGCATCAAGAAAGTGACTAAGTCAGATTTTGGTACCAGAGAAGTGGGGTTGTTGCCATGACTATACCTGACCATGTGGTTCAGAAGCCTTTGGAACTGGCTTGTGAGAGGAGTTTGAAAGGTTTGGAGATGCTGGCTAGTGAAACTAAATTACTGTGCACTGAGCTTGATGGGAGATTCTGGTTGGAGCTCAAAAGACCAGAATACTGAAAAGAGTGCAGACAATAAAGGTTATGATCAGGAAGTTTCAATTAGGAATGTGGGCTCCATTGGTTTTTGGAATTGAGGCCCTGTGTGTTATACTGTGGCAGAAAGTTTGTCTACATTTTGCCCATATCCTGAGACTTTGCAGGAGGCTGAAATTAAAAGAGCTGGACTAATTAATCTGGTGAATGAAATTTCAAGGCAGCCCAATGTTCAGGCTATGGCCTGGGTATGTCTGGCTGCTTTCAGCAAGTTTTATAGTGAAAATTAGGAGCAAAGAGCTCATTTGAAAAGTTTGGAGTTTCACCAAAATGCAAGCATCTGCAAAGTTGGGACCCTGGAGAGTATGGTTGCTGAAAAGATTAGCATTAAAGAGAAGCCAGGTACTTTGCTTCAGGACAATAGGAAAGATGCCTCGTGGGCATCTGAGGAATCAACAAGCCCACACCCTTCCCAGGGTATCAAGGGTATAAAAGGTATAATAAAAGAGTAGAAGTAAACTTTGAAAGACTTTGCTTTAAGAGGAGAGCTCCAGGGCTCCCTGCAGAAGGGCCACATTGGGAATTGGTTTCCTAGGATTTGTTTCACAATGCTCAGTCATCCAAGCACTGAGAGCTCTCTGCAGCCATGATACAAGGGGGTCAGGCTACTAATGAAGCTGGTGGCAGGTGGCATCATCTGTGTGGTGCTGGTTTTACAGGCTTGCAGAACGCAAGAGTCATGGGGTTATGGAGGCTTCCACCCAGATTCTGAAGAAGGCCTGGGAGGCTGGTCAGTGTGCTCCCAAGAAGGCAGTATGTGAAGCTGTGAGCGTGAGGACAAAAGAACAGTGGAGACTCCAGGAAGTGGGAGATGCCAGGAATGTTGAAGGTCTGCTGAAGAAAGCTACAGGCAGTAAGCTAAACCAGTCCAAGATTGAGGCCATGAGGACTGCAACATGCAATGCCATGGTGAGGGGGCTGCCCAAGCCCTTCGGAGCTCACATCGAAACCCATCATCCCCTGGATGCTTGACATGGAGCTATAGGATTTAATGTTTGCCCTGCTGGGTTTTGGTCTGTTTTTTTTTTTTTTTTTTTTTTTTTATGTGGATACAGGGAGTCAAACTCAGGACCTCGTGCTTGCCAGGCAGGTGCTTATGCCGCTGAGCTATCTCACTGGCCCTTGGTCTGGTTTTTGTCCCATACCTTTCTATCTCCCCAGTCGTCCTTTTTGTGCCATTATATTTCAGGAGTGTTTAACTTACTTTTTTTTACTTTAAAAAAAATTATTTTTATTGGTACATGTTTGCAGTACATAGTGATTACATTCATCACGGGGAGTTGGTATACGTACACAGCACATCTTAATTCTTTTTCATGTCATTCTCCTCCCCTTCTTCACTCCACCCTCCTTCCATCTCTTGGTCCCCTTCTCATTTGGAAAATATCTAGTTCACTGTTTTCTATTACCTGTCTTTTATTTTGCCCTTTATTTACATTTTGGGTTTCTCACGTAAGACAAACAATGTGATATTTAAGCTTGTGTGTCTGATTTATTACACTTAACACTGTGCTCTCAAGGTGCATCTATTTTCCTACAAATGACTTTTCAACCATCTTAATGACAGAGGAGTGCTCCATTGTGTATTAATAACAGGGGCTCACACCTAAGAATTTTGCCTTGAGTCTCAGAAGGGACTTTGGACTTGGACTTTTCAGCAGTGCTGAAACTGTTAAAACTGGTGACTCAGAGATGGACTAAATGCATTTTGCATAAAGAGATGCACATGGATCTTCTGGGGGCCAGGAGCAGAATGTTTTGGTTTAGATCTAGAATGTCTCCCAAAACTCTCACACATTCAGAGATGGGGCTTTTGGAAGGTGATTGGATCATGGGGGCACTATGCTCACCAGGGGTTTTGTCCACGTTAGTTCAGCAGCACCTGGAGTGTGCTGTTGGTTAGAGGAGGTGACTGGGGGTGTGACTTGGAACAGTCTGTCTCCCTCCCTGGCTCCTCCCTTCTTGTTCTGCCATGGCTGCCATGGTTCTCCTGGCTGCCATGTGAGCAGCTCTCCTCCACCATGCCTTTGCACTGTGCTGTTTCAGCCATGGAGCCAGGCAACCATGGACTGGAACCGTGAGCCAAAATAAACCTGTCCTCATTTAAGTTGAGTGTTGTGTCTCAGCAATGAGAAAGTGACTGAAATAGACACAAAATGCCAATTTTGGCATTATGATATCATGGATTGCTCTTTGCATTTGGGTCTGTTTCTTGGACCAAGTTCTGTAAAATTTAGTCACATGGAATTGTGTAGAGGTTTTCTGTTTTTTATTGCTTTGACATTCATGGGTCACAATTATAGTTATTTTCTTGTTATTAGTAAGTCATTTTTCTAAAAAGTTCAACCTTCCAGAATAAACCCAGAAATAAGTGGAAAACATTCCTTTGTACCTATTCTAGTCTATGAATTATTGTTTATATGTGAAGGTAAAAAGAATTAGTAGCTACAAATATTCAGAGTGCATACGAGCTATCATCCATCTGAAAAAATTTTACATACTAGAAAAAGTGAATCTAAGAAAGGGAAATTCAGGGATGTTGGAAATTATGGCAGATAACATAATTAGTTAAAATTATACATAATTAAAAATTTTCTAATAATGTGGCTATGAAGTTTTACGCAGTTCTTTAACACATTTGTGAAACAAAATTGACATATGTTTTAAGAATCTGCAGAAATCGAACAGTTCTTGCTGATTTTGACCGAGCATCTGATACTGGCTGCACCCTGACCTTCTGTATGTGCCTCGTCACCAAATGCAGTCACGCTTCCTGCTGCTCCTGGTCTTCTGCTGCTTTCTCAGCTCATCTTGCTGTAGTTCTTCTTTGACCCCAGTGCACCCTCCAATGTATAGATCTTTACTTCTCTTTATGCATTAGCTTTATTTTTGTCTTCTTTTCCTTAACTATATAGATTTTATTATCCATCCTTTCAGTAACTTGCCACTAATTTATCTTGCGACTTTCTCTTTGTTGGTGCCTGTTTAATAGCCTCTAGTCCAGGATGAAATCATGTACTGTATCTGTTTTCTCAGTAACCGGTCTCTGGGGACGTGAAGGAAATTCTGCAGGTGAGCAGATTAGAGCCACAATAAATTCATGGTCACCAAGCTCAACTAGGCTGTCAACACTGCCTCACAGCCCCATGAGGCTTCTTTGGTAACCTCACTGTTCCTCTCTCCACAAAGATCATTTCAAGTCTTCTCTATTCTCTGCAGACCTTTGTGGCCCATCCTCAGTCCTAGCAGGTGACCTCACCTCTATCATACAGGGAAAGTAAGAACCATCAGGTCAAAACTCCCTCCACTTCGCGTAGTAAATGCAGCTACCCTTCTATGTCTGGACTTGATTTCTCTTCCTCCCTGCTGGTCACAGCAGGAGAGAGGTAGGTCTTCCTTCCAGCTTCTGTTCAGTCTCTCCATCAGGGCTCTGAGTCCTACCGCTTTCCACCTCCCCAGGAGTGAACTTTCCTTTTCTCTCTCTGTCCCGTCAACCCCTCTCTCGCCACTGGATGCTTTCTTAGCAGTTAAACATGCTCATTCTCTCTCATTTTAAAACAAGGAAACAGGGACCTCCCTCACTTTCATCCCTCTTTCTTACCAGCCTGCTGCCTCTTATACAAAGCCAGGCAATTCCAGGGCTCCCCCATCCACTGCATCATGACGTGTACTCTTACATTTTTAAGATAATTACCAGTCATATAGAAACAAGAGACACAGCTTCTAGATCACAGGAGGAGAAAAGGGGAACAAAAAATAAGGAAAAGAAAGAGAAAAATTCTTAAAGTAAAACAAATAAAAATGCAGAAATAAGTCCAAATATTACAGTAGTTACAATGCAGGTAACAGTTTAAACTCAATTTTTCACAGACTCAGATACCTGCCTTCTCGTGTGTCTGCATGAAATCCAGGTATGTGACCTTCCCACCATGCAGACCCACAACAAAATGTGAATAAAGGTGGGAAATAAATATTAGAGAAAGATACATCAGGTAAATCAAAATTAAGAACAGCAGGATTAATATAAACATGGACTGGACAGAAAGGGACAGCTCATCCTGATAAACGTGCTGTCTGTCCAGATTTACCAGTGGGATCGCTGGAACCAGCCATGGCCTTTGCTTCCCCACGAAGGGCACAAATGTAACCGAAAGAAAAGTGATGGGGCTTTCAGTGCATCCTTATGACTGGCGGGTGGGGATATCTGTCTCCTTCTCCATCCGGGTCCCCAGAACCACCTTCCAGGGCTCAGCCTGTGGTTGTACTCACGGCTACGACTTATTATAATGAAAGGGAAACTCAGCAAAGGGAAGGACAGAGGAAACCAGGAGCAAGCGTCCATGAGTCCTCTACCAGTGGCGTCCCACAGGATGCGCCTTGTTCCCCTGACAGCTGCCAGCACTCCCAAGGCCCTGCCACAAGGAGCTCTGTAGAGACCGTGCCCAGCACGGGCCAGACTTCTCCACACCTGGAAGAAGGGCAGGTGCAGCATAAACCACATCATCGTTCAAACAGCTTAGGCACAGTGAACTACTTACAGTTTAGGAACCACTTACAGTATTAGCGTAGGGAAGTATTTGCCAGTTAAATTTCCATGTGTCGACTGGTGCCAAACTTGCAAGTAGGCTTTAAGGATAGAACTGTTCTGAACCAATCTCTTATTAATGGACTTGGAGGCCAATTCCAAATGTTTTTTTATTGGTATGTGTTTATAGTACATAATGCTTACGTTCATCCTGGGGAGCTGGCACATGCACATGACGTATCTTAATTGTTTGTTAATCCCCTTCTCTTCTCCATCTCCCTCCCTGCATCTCTTAGACCCCTTACATATTTTGTACATGTTTGTAGTACATGATGATCATGTTCCTTGTAGAGACTTGGTGCATGTGTAATTCATGATTCCCCCTTTTTAAAAATCTCATTTCCCTCACCTCCCTCCCTTCTTCCACCTCTTGGTTCTCTTCCCATATGCTAGAAATTCATCTTGCTATTTCCTATTATCTATCCTTATTTTGCACTTTACTTATAGTTTGCATTTCTCATATAAGAGAAAACATATATCTGATTTATTTCACTTAACGTTATGGTGTCAAAGTGCATCCATTTTTCTACAAATGACTCAAGTTTGTCCTTCCTGTAGTCCTTTGTATACAAGTATCACATTTTCTTTATCCGTTCATCTGTTGATGGGTATATAGGCTGCTTCTAAGATTTAGCTATTGTAAATTGTGCTGCCATAAATATGGGTAGGCATGTATCACTGTAATATGTCTTTAATTCTTTCAGGAAGATACCTAGAAGGGGAATAACTAAGTCAAATGGAATTTCTAGTTTTAGTTTTTTGAGACATCGCCATACTGATTTCCTTAGTGGTTGTACCAATCTATACTCCTACCAACAATGAAGAAGGGTTTCTTTTGCCACCCCCCCCCCAGCATTGCCAGCATTTGTTATTATTTGATTTCTTGAAGATGGCCATTCTTTCTGGAGTGAGATGGAATCTTGGTGTTGTTTTAATTTGCATTTCTCAAGTGGACAGTAATGTTGAACATTTTTTCATGTATTTATTGACTGCACTTTTTTATCTGAGAAATATCTATTCTTTTCAGATGCCCACTTTTTAATGGGTCTTTAAATTTGGAGGATCTAATTTTTTTGAGTTCTTTGTATATTCTGTATATTAGTCCTTTGTCTGAAGGGTAGCTGGTCAAAATTTTTCCCATTCTAGAGGTTGTGTCTTCCCTCTGTTGGTGGTTTCCTTTGCTGTGCAGAAGCTTTTTAATTTGATGTGATCCCATTTGTGGATTTTTGATATTATTTCTAGTGCAACTGGGGTTCTGTTCAGAAAGTCCTTGTCTACATCTATGGCTTCAAGAGTTTTTCCATTTTGTCTTCCAGCATATTAAGTATTTCTGTTTTAAAATTTAAATTTTTGCTCCATTTTGATTTTAGTTTAGTATGAGGTGAGAGGTATGGGTCTAGGTTCAGTCTTCAGCATGTAGATAGCCAGTTTTCCCAGCACCATATCTTAAAGAGGCTATCTTTTCTCCAGCAAAGGTATTAGCCCTCTTGTCAAAGATAAAAGTAACTGAATGTGCTTGAATTTTATTCTGAATCCTCTATTCTACTCCATCGATCCACTTCAGAATACTGTAGTATTTGTTGTAGAGGCCTTTCACTTCCTTGGCTAAGTTAATTCCTAAGTATTTAATTTTTCGTGATGCTGTTGTGAAAGATGATGCTTCCCTAATTCCTTGGTGAATTTATTATTGGTATACAGGAACACTATTGATTTTTGTGTGTTGATTTTGTATCCTGCTGAATTACTGAATATGGTTATTAATTTAAGAAGTCTTTTGGTGGAGTTTTTGGATCTTCTATGTAGAGGATCATGTCATCTGCAAATAATGATAATTTAACTTCTTCCTCTCCGTATTCCTTGTATTTCTTTTTCTTGCCTGATTGCTTTGGCTAATATTTCAAGAATTATATTGAACAGTAGTGGTAATAGTGGACATCCTTGTCTTTTTCCTAATTTTAGAAGGAAAGCTTTCAGCTTCTCCCCATTTAGTATAATGTTAGCCTTGGTTTGTCATACATGGCTTTTCATCAGAATCATAAAGTCCTTCTATACCTATTTTCTTCAGGGTTTTTATCATGAATGGACATCGCATTTTGTCAAATGGTTTTTCTGCGTTTATTGAGATGATCCGTTATTTCTGTCTTTGCTTCTGTTTACGTGGTGTGTTACATTTATTGATTTATGTATTTTGACCATCCCTGAGGTGAATCCTCCTTAATCATGATGTATGACTATTTTGATGATTTTGTTGCATTCTGTTTGCCAGTATCTTGTTGAGGATTTTTGCATATGCATTCATTAAGGAGATTGGTCCATAGTTCTCTTTTTTGATTGGGTCCTTTTCTGGTTGTGGAATCAGGGTAATTCTTGCTTCCAGGAATGACTGGGAGTATTGCTTCCCTTTCAATTTCATTAAAGAGTTGGATGAGTACTGGTGTTAGATATTCTCTACAGTTCTTGCAGAATTCAGCAGTAAATCTATCAGGACCTGTGTTCTCTTAGTTGGTAGTATTTTTCTTTTATTCAATTTCATTGACTGATACTGGATTATTCAGGATTTTTATACCTTCTTGGTTCAGCTTTGCTAGTTCATATGTACATAGAAATCTATTCATTTCTTTTGACTTCTTCATTTTATTAAAGTATAATATCTCAAAAAGTAGTTACCAATGATCTTCTGGATTTTGGCAGAATCTGTTGTGACTTCACCTTTTTCATTTCCAATTGCATGTATTTGGATCTTTCCCTTTTTTGGGTAACATTGGGTGGGGTTTTGCCAATTTTGTGTATTCTTTCAAACAATGAACTCTTAGATTCATTGATTCTTTGTATTGCTTTTTTAGTCTCAATTTCATTAATTTCTTCTCTAATCTTTATAATTTCCTTTCTCCTACTAGCTTTGGATTTGGATTGTTCTTGTTTTTCAGGACCTTGAGGTGTATCAGTGGGTTATTTATTTGAGCTCACTCTATTTTTCTGATGTGGGCCCTCACCACTATAAACTTCCCTCTTAGGATTGCTTTCTTTGTGTCCCATAGGTTCTAATATGTTCTACTGGCATTTTTATCATTTGATTCTAGGAACTCTTGGATTTCTTCCATGACCCATTGGTTATTCAAAAGAGTGTTGTTTAATTTCCATGTATTTGATAGCTTCTGTGGTTTCTTTTGCCATTGATTTCTAGTTTCATTGCACTGTGATCTGGTTAATACGCATGGGATAATTTCATTCTTTTGAATTTACTTAAGCATGCTTTATGGGTTAGCATGTGATTTGTTTGGAGAAAGTTTCCTGTGCTGCTGATAAGAATGTGTTTTCTTTTGTTGTTAGGTGGAACACTCTTCAGATATCTATTAAGTCCATTTGTTGGAAGGTTTGATTCAGCTCTGATACTTATTTGTTGAATTTTTGTCTGATTGATCTGTCTATTTGTGACAGTAGGGTATTTAGATCTTCTATTATTATTGTGTTGGCCTTAATCTGATTTTTTATGTCCATTAGTGTTTGTTTTAGGAAGTTGCATGTGTCGGTGTTTGGTGCATATATGTTTATAGTTGTTATCTCTTCCTGTTGAGTTGTTCCCTTAACCAATATGTAGTGACCTTCTTTGTTTTTTCTGATTAATTTTGGTTTGAAATTTACTTTTTCTGAAATTAGGATAGCTACTCCTGTTTTGTTTTGTTTTTTTTCTGGGTTCCTGTTACATGGAATATTGTTTTCCATCATTTGGTTTTTAATGCATGGTTTCCTTTTTTAATTAAACATGCTTCTTGTGTACTGCATATTGTTGACTTTCATTTTCTGATCTATTCTGACAACCTGTGTCTTTAGATCTGGGAATTGAGAACATTCACACTGAGAGTTATTACTGGAAGGCAATGACTTCTTCCTATCATTGCATTATTTTCTTGTTGCTGATTTCCTTATTTTTTCCCCTTCTGCTTAGCTGCTCGTTCTGCCTGGTATATTCATTATATTTGACTTATTGGCATTGTTGGATTCAATGTCTCTTTCTAGGATGTCCTGGAGAGTATTATGGAGTGCTAATCTGGTGATCTTGAATTCTTGAGGTGCTCCTTGTCATGGAAATACCTTATTTCTCCATCAATTTTGAAGGAATGTTCTGCACTATTATAAATTGGGATTGGAAGTTGTTATATTTTAGCGTATGAAATGCTTCACTTCAAGCCTCCCCACCCCAAACGTTTAAAGTTTGTGTTGAGAAGATTGCTGTAATTCTAGTGGGTTAACCTATGTGTTTCATTGCTTTTTTCTAATACTTTTAAGGTTTTATCCCTGTGATGGACTTTTGGTATGTTGACTGAGGTGGCATGGACGGGTTCTCTTTAGCTGTGGCTATTTGGGGTTCTATATGCCTCACTTATCTGTATGTTTATTTCTCTTCCTATATTTGGCAAATTTTCAGCTATTATTTCTGTAAACACGTTTTTTTATGCCATTCATGCTGGCTTCTGACTTTGCACTTATTCCAATTACTCCTCTATTGATCTTTTTTGTGTCATCTAACACATGATGGGTCCATTTGTCATGTTTTGTTTTTACTTTTAAGGTGTCTTTGAGTCGCTGATCTTTGAAAAGCATCCCTATCTTCTAATTCAGAAAGTCTGGCCTTACGCTGGTTGCTTCTGCTGCCCATACTTTCAATATAGTTTTTAATCTCCTGGATTTCTGATTGAAACCTTTTCATGGACTCTAATTCTTTGCTAATTTAGCCATTCATATTTTGTAACATTTTGTTTAGATCAGTGAGCTTTTTATTAGTGTCTTCTGAAAGCTCCTTGATTATTTTATTATTTCCATTATCTGATTAGTTATATGTTCTTTTATCCTGCTGAGCACTTCTTTGATTTGTTTTCTAATCTCCTCTGTTACCCTTTCAAGTAATTCAGGTAGACAGCTTATGCATTACTTCCTCCCCCCACCACGCCTCCTGGACTGGCTTTGAGGGAGTTGGGAGGTTGGGGAAGTATTTTATTGCCCTGTCTTCTTATGTTTCTGTGGTTTGTTTGCTTTATGCTGAAGTTTGTGGGCATGGGTAAGACTTTGTCGCTAGTATGGAGATCTTTTTACTTAGTCTGCTTTTCAATGATATACCTTGAGCATGGCTAACTGTAGCTTTTTGCCACTGCCCAGGATCCAACACCTTGTTTCATTTGGGAGAGGAGGACACAATGTAATTGGGCAGCCAAGGAGTTCTCTGGGAATATACCGCAGTATTGTTAGTGTCACAAAGTAATCTGGGTGTTACCTTACAGAGAAAACCCATGAATAGCAATAATTATGTGAACTTGGCAATAGCAAGCAAATCAGCTATGGTATTATCATTCAAGACAAATTGGATATTAATATAACATAAGAACCAATTACGTGCCACCTTTAAACACAAAGAAGAAATCCACAATTATAAACACTAAGACAACCAAGGTTTTAGCTTATAGGTAATATGTCCTAAATGTGACAGCTATATTTCTGTTAATGTAGAAGATAATTTAAAAGTAATTTTATTAAGGGCTGGTGATATCGCTCAGTGGCACGGGCGCCTGCTGGCACGTGAGGTCCTGAGGTCGACCCCCAGTACCCACAAAAAAAAAAAAGTAATTTTATGGAGATAACTAGCTAAAGGTCAATAAAGCTTTATGTTTATACTATTAAATATATAGGGGGTTGGGAACAGGGAATGCAAGAAGAAAAATTTGAAAACTTAAACTATAAACTATAGAAAGAGAAAGAGGAGAAACGGGACCAGGGATTTCCTTGGGGAGTCAAAGGGTGTTTATAGGTAAAGGTAACAGAAAAGTAATGAGAAATGGAAGCTAAAGGGAAAAAGGGAGAAAAATTATGTGGAGAACAAAATAACAGAAAAAATTAAAGGGCAAAAATTAAAAGGAAGAAGAGGGGAAAAAGACAGAAGAAAAATAAATTTAAAAGGGAAGAAAAAGAGATAGGGAAAAAAAAGAAAGGAAAAAGGACAAAAGAAAATTCCCCAAACCCCAATAAACCAGTGAAGAAGGAGGAAAAGAAATAAGAAATAAAAAGTTGAAGAAAAGTTTCTGTGATTTTGCATGTGTACTCCCCAACAGAACCCTTTGTTTTCTTCTGGGGTCTGCTATATTCGGGCCTAGCAATGCTCGGTTTTCTCCGAGGCCCCCCTGCTTTTCCCGGGCTGCACCGCTGTCCAAGTCAAGACGTGTCCCTGCTCAGGCCAGCAGATAAGGCAGCCAGACCCAGGTCCGCGCTGCATGCAGGCACCGGCAGGCAGCAGGGTGAGGGCTGGAATACCGAAAGCTGAGGCGCTCAGGTGCAGAGCGCAGGCGGTGTGTGGCCTCTGGCCATGGGGCGGTTCCTGTGTCCTTTATAGCCCCGCTCAGACCCCCGCAGGCCCGTCTCTCCGTCTCTCCGCCTGCTCCCTGACCGCAGCTGTCTTCTGTGGCTGTTTCTCGTCCACTCACTGTGGGACGCGAGCCCTGGGAAGCCTGAAGTGAAGCCACCACGGGACTTTGGACCTGAACCCTGGGTTCCAACACTCAGCCCTTGCCCAGAATGGCTCCCTGGCCCCAGCGGAGGCCTGCGCTGGGATCGTTCACCAGCTGCTTCCTGTGGACGGGCAGCTGCGGGAGCAGAACCCCAGGCTGCGGGCGGAGAACGCCAGGCTGCAGGAGCAGAAGCCCAGGCTGTCTGTGCAGATCACACCCGCCACCGGTGCGTCCCGCTGCCCTGCTTCTCCCCGGGCCCCCGGCGTCCCCGCTGTTCACCGTCCGTGGGCTTCATCCCCTTTCCTGTGAGCCACGAGCCGGAGCTGTGGGCAGTGTCCCGGCTGCTCGTTCCCTTCTCCATGCTGAGGTGTCACGCTTCAACTTCTTCACAGCTTTCAAATTTCCTGGCAGGTCCTTCCCGGTGCCTGGGGATTCATTCTCGTTCATTCTCTGTCTCTGTCTCTGTCTCCCCGTCTCTCTCTCTGCTTCCCTCCATCGTCCCTCCTGTCTCCCTCTCTCTCTTTGTCTCTCTGTCTCTCCATCTCTGTCTGTCTCTGTCTGTCTTTCTGTATCTCTCTGCCTTCTTCCCTCTCCTGCTCTCTCTGTTTCTATCTGTCTCTCCATCTCTGTCGCTCTGTTTCTTTCCCTCTCCCTGTCTCCACTTTCTGTCTCTGTCTCTCCCTCCCTCCCTTTCTCCTTCGCTCCTCTTTCTCCCTCTCCCTGTTTCTCTCCCTCTGTCTCTCTCCCTCTCTCTCTGTCTTTCTTCCTCCCTCCCCCCACTCTCTCTCCCTCTGTCTCCCTCTCTTTCTCTCCCTGTCTGTCTCTCCCTCTCTGTCTCTCTCCCTCTCTCTCCCTTTCTGTCTCTCTCTCCTTCTCTCTCCCTACTCCACCTCTCTCGTCCTCAAGTTGTTATTTCTCAGTATCTGGATTCCAAATCTCAGAGAGCCTGAATTGCTGCCACTCACCACTTCCCCAATTTCCAATTCCTCCTGAATGTTGACTCCTACAAATGGCGCAGCAGTGACCATCGATGGGTGTGTTACCCTGTATGCGAATGCCTGTCTCCAGCCCGGAAATTCGTGCATCTTTGGAGATGAACATTTTCACTTTTACCAGGCAGTGACTGCATAGAATGGCTGTGAATTGACATTCCTGCTAGTACATCAAACGTTGTATTTCCAGAATTTACACCAAAATGTTTAATATTGTCACACTTTTTAACTTTATGTCTGATAGGACAAAAATATTATCCATTTAACATTTTCCCTGATTATGACGGAGGGTTAAAACATTTGAAAGTTTGTGCCTATTCGCGTTCTTCGGGGGAAGCCTGTGGATGCCCGGCATCGGTTTTTGCGTTGGTTTCTGCTGGCCACTCTGTTCTGCGCATCCCCGACAGACGCCAGCCGCCATGCGTGTTTCCAGTGTTTGTGCCTTACTGAGCCAACAGAGCAAAAGCAGTTTCTCATTGTTTTTCTCAGTTTGTGTAACTTTTTACCTGTCCAGGTTTATTCATACACCCTCTCTTTCTGTCACCGTCTGTTTATGGCCTTTATCCATTTTCGTAGAGGATTTTCCCTAATGTTTACTGTCTTCCTGTGTAGGTATCACTTTTAAACAACACTTGGCTGTATTTTTAAAATTCATTTTGGAAATACATGACTCTTAAATGGTGAGTGCAGTCTTTTACATTTATTTCTCCCATGTTATTTTGTGGTTTCCACTTATCTCCTATGACTTTTTTATTCTTGAGCCTGCTTGGCAATTCTTTTTGCCTTTTGTTGTTTTGGTTAATTTTCTTTGTTTGCCTTTCTTTCCTATTAATTTGGAATTTGTATATTCAATTTCTTTACTTTTATTGGTGATCCTTAAGTTTTAGTATGCATTTTGAACTTTAAGTCTAAAGGTAACCTTTTTGTTGTTACCCCAAAATGAAAATATTTATTGAGTACTTGTTTTGTCAGACATTGTTTCTAGGCTTTGAGAACAACCCTCAGAGAGAAATCTCCCAAAAATAAGTTACAAAAAACCAAAGAGACAAACAGTAGAAGAGGTGTGTGTTAGCTGATTTTTAAATAAGATTTCTGGAGAGTCATGTAGCAGTTACGTGTAGATGCCATTGGTCAGAACTTGGTCAGAACTTTAACTTGGAAATCACGGGACCCAGCACAGAAGTCAGGGGAAGGAGGTGTCACAGGATGAAGCTCTTGCTGTAGATACGGAAAAAGCTAAGCAAACCATTTTTCGCTTCAGGAGGAAATTTAAAAAATTAAAAATACATTTTTATCATATAAATGATAAAATTTTTCCAGCAATTCCATGCCTTAATATTTAGCCAAGAGAAATGAAAATGTATGTTCACACAAATGTAAAAATGAAAATATATGTCCTCAGAACTGCTCACGGGAGTTTTATTCATAAGGGCGAACAGCCAGGGGGTCAGAGATGAATCTCAGTGATAGAGCCCTCACCTGGCATTCTCAGAGTCCTGGGTTCAATCCCCAGAGCTGGGAGGGTGTGGGGGAGCAAAAAGAAAAATCCAGCTGGTAGAATGGTCAAATTCTGATGTTTCCACACCGTGGAATACTACTCGGTAGTGCAGAGGAGTGAGTAGTCCGACTCTTACAATCATCCTGCTAGGGGAAGCCAGTTACAAAATGTTGTCTTTGGGGTCATCTGTGCTTACATTCAAGGAAAGGCAAAATTATCATAACAGGTCCATGAGAGGCAGCAGTGACAGCAAAGGGACAGAGAACTTTTTGGGTCGATGAAACATTTTACATCTTCATTGTTGTGGTTCTTCCTGCCTGAGTGTGTTCGCCACCTGTCGTCTGGTTGTATATTTAAATTTGGTGATTGCTGTCGTGTGGTAGTGACGAAAGAATGTTTGATGGAAACATCGTAATGTGCTACTTGGCTACCAGTGACAGAGCACTTAAAAGTCATAGGATGGAAACTCAGAGTACTTTGAACTGGAAGCGTGATTGTATTACATTAGGAGGATGAGAGAAGAAGAAAAGAAAAAGAAGGCAGTGGCAGTTGTATTGGAAGGTTTTAAGGATACATAAAAGAAAGTGCTGAACTGAGGAACAGAGCAGGAGAGTTCTCAGCAAACATCTTCGTTTCCAGCCGTGCGAAAGTTTTCACATTAATAAAGCTACTATTGCCAGTGACCCTATGCACCATCGTACCGTGTAAAATGCAGATTCACCTTGAAATACCACAGGGGAACGCGGGAAGCCTTGTGTGATAGGATGCGTAGGATCGGTTGGTCCTCCGTGTCGTGTGACCTTTCACCTTTGCTCCTGTCTGGGGTGCAGCCTTGGTGTCTGCTGTTGCTATGGGGTCCCAGCTCTCTCATGCTCATGTCTGCGTATCATGCCTTTTCCCTCATTTTACTTTCAACCTATCTTAGTCTTCATGCTGACAGTGGAGCTCTTAGAGACCACATACAGTGGGGTCTTTTATTAAAAGTCCATTTCCCTCTGTTTGAATTTTTTAGTCTACGTACAGTAAATATAATTTTTGAAGTGGTTGGCTGTATGTCTGAAATTTTGCTCTTTTGATTTTCTTTTGTCCTCTTGTTATCTCTGCTATCTTTTCTCTACTTCCTTTCTTGCCTGCTTTTGAGTTAATCAAACATTTTCTTAGTGTCCAACTTTAATTCCTCTCCTGGCTTCTTACTTATACCTTTGCATTTTTTCAGAGCCCTAGCGATTACACAATGCCTCTGTATCTTGTTAGAGTCTCCCTGCGGGTAATACTGAGTCTTGTGATTCCCGACCTTTGTTTACACATACTCTTATTTACAGGCCATAATGCACCATATGGTGTTATAATGTTTTGCTTTCAAAGGTCATGTGTCTTTTAAAGAGGTTGAGAGACGGGATGTGTGCTCTTCTATGTTTACCCACGCCCACTCCTTCCAGAGCCCTCGATACCTTTGTACAGATGCGGTTTACCCTGTTTGGTCGCTTCTTTTATCATCTCTTAGAGTGCATGTCCACTGGCAACAGATTCTTTGCGTTCTTGTTCATCTAAACATGTCATTGTTTGCCTCGTTTGAATACTGTTTTCACTGGGCAAAGAATATTTGGGTTGCACTTGTTATTTCAGATTTCAAATTCAGCCCCCAGGTGGTGTGCGGCAGCCGAGACACCCTTTGATTTCCGTAGACGTCTGGCTCCTCCTTTTGACGTGTTTCTTGGAGATTCTCTTGCTCATACTTAGACCCAGCAGAGGACCTGTAGTTGATTCAGAACTTTCACAGTTCTGTGTGACTTCATTTCTGCCAAGATTTTCTCTCGCTTTCCTGACACTTCGTTAGCCTTCAGCTCCATCCTTAGACTCCTTTAGCCAGTTACATTGTCGGTTTCTTCTTGAATTTAATTTATCTGCTGCGAGGTGGACTGGGGTTTGTCGCCAGACGGAAACTAAAAAATGGAGTGTCACCTGGTGACATTTCCCTTCTCAAACCCTCACTTCCCTGTAGGTTTTGTCTGTCTTTGTGGCTCTTCTGGGCTTTCACATAAGCGTCTGTAATATTTTGTCTAGAGAGTATATTCTACCTGGTGGCGGCTTTAGTCAGATACAAGCAATTCGTCTGTGAGTGGAAGCAGAACTTCCCTACTCTTTACAAAAATGACTTTGAGAAATGAGTGTTCATTGGTTGTTTCTAGGTTGCCAGGGACTGCATTGGTGCTGATAGGCTTTGACTCAAGAGTAGCTGATGTGCAGAAGTGGCACCTGGCTGCGTGCCAGGGACAGTGTAGCAGCCCGACCTGCAGGCCTAACACTGCGCGATCGCATTTCTCAGGAGCGTTTGAGTTGTCCGTCCCAAGCAGGCTCAGTGACTGTCACAAAACATCGCCGTTTACTTTTCATGTTAGAGTCTTTCTGGTATTGTGCCTCACGCCTGGCAGGCAAGCGCTCCATCCCCAACCGCACCCCAGCCCGAGTTGTCCTTAGTAAACTGATGCAGCTTCGTGTCATTGGTGTCTGGCGTTGTCAGAGAGCACGGCGAGCCGCATCCCCTCACGGTTGCGTCACTTGGGGAGGGCTTGCTTGCTTGGGTTAGTATCTCTTTGGGGCAATATCACCTTCTCGGGGTGGCTAGAGCTTGGAGAAGCAGTGTGCCTCTTTGTCCTCTGGGACACGTGAGGTTCTCCTTTGGCAAGAAGTTGTTTGCAGGCCGCATCTCCTCCCAGGCCTTGCCCTGACTGCTCGCTCAGCACTCAGCCCCAGCCCCAGCCCCACGGCCTCAGGTCAGTCCTCTCCTCCAGCGCCATCTCCCCCTCCGCTCCCTCCCAGCCCGCCCTGCCCGAGCGCTCCTCTGTCCCACGAGCTGCGAGCGGGCGCTTTGTCTTTCATGGTTCACAGCTCGTCATCCTTCCCGCTTCCTGCCTGGTCCTCCAGTGTGTAGGACGGCACCGTGCACACAGTAGGTCGGAGTGAATTCATGCTGATGGACCGAGGACGGTAATCCCTGGATGTGAAACGGAGTCAGCGCATGCATGTGCACGTGTGCTGCAGCACAGTTCGCGATAGCTGTGTAAGCAGCCTCTGTCCATCGGCAGATGAATGGGTAAAGAAAATGTATTTCCATCTTATGGAGCACTACTCTGCCATAAAGAAGGATAAAGTTTAGTCACTTGTAGGAAAGTGGAGGCACCTTGAGACGGTAATGTTAAGTGACATAAATCAGACGCACAACTTAAATATTGCATGGTTTCTTTTATATGAGAAACCCAAAGTATAAATAAAGAGCAAAATAAAAAACAGATAATAGGAAGTAGGGAGGTGGATCTTTCTCATGGGAGAAGGGGACTCAAGAGATGGAGGGCAGGGCGGGGCAGGGGAAGTAAAAGCAACGTGTGCCACGTACAGGTACCAACTCCCCACGAGGAATGCGATCACCATATACTGCAAACATGCACTAATAAAAATAAAAACTGGGAGGAAAGAAGATGCAGCAAGCTGCTTTGGGGTGGGGTGCCTTTGAGAAGCCTTGCCGTGAGCGGGGAGGGCGCTGACTCCGCAGCTGATTCTGGCAATGGGAAGATGGAGCAGGTGGCCCCTACTATCTGGCTTGGCAACAATCGATGGGCAGTGAAAATAATACAAAGAAGTGAGCCGTAGCAAGCTAGTAAGGCAGCATGTGGAGGAAAATGTTCCTTGCCTAGAAAAACTGAGTCTGATACGTCCTTGGGGGAGGTTGGAGTTTGGCAATTAAAATCGGGGCCTGAGTTTGCGGCGTTTCCATCTGACCTGAATGCAGCGAGCCGAGCTGTGGGAGCTCGGGTCCTGGTGGCTTATATGTTTTTCTTTGATTTTATAAACTTTCATGAAGGTTTAGTTGCCCCAAACCTTTAGTCCTCAGGCTACTTTCTGACTTTAAAAACACATTCCAGACAGGTCAGCCATTGAACGAGCTTCAACCAAAATAAAACACTGAGTGGAATTTTCTTTTTTCTTGCATCAACAAGATAGTTCATTCCATTTCTTAGAAAACAGGACCACCATTTCTGTTCCCACAAAATACTAGCTCTGTGGCCCCTGTACTTCCAGTGTGGTATCAATAAAAGAAATGTCAATTTGTTTCCATTGTTGCTTTTGCTGTGTTTCCAGAGTTGCTTTCTAGGGCATGTGTTCTTCTCAGAAATGGGTAACAAGTGATTGGATCACAATCCCAGGTGCTGCGGGCTTAGGATGGCAGCCGCAAGCTTGACGGCCACTGTCTTTCACGTGCCCCGCTCTGATGTCGGATCTGAGCCATCCCATTGAAAACCGGCTTGAGCTCCTGCTAGAAGACTGCTATCAGGTGCAAGGCCCAGCGCGACCTTGTGAAGATCCTGGGCCAGAAGAACCGAAGATGGCACTCCCCGATTGGGTCAGGCGGGGCGTGCGAGTCCTGAGTTCCAGGGCTGAGGTCCGTGCGAGTCATGGTCACGCCCAGGTGCCCAGCCCCTTGCACACCTCGGCCCCCTGCCTCGGTACTGCTCAGCCTTGGTAGCAGCCTTAGCAGCTACACAGTGGCAGGGCCAGCAGTTTGGGGTTTGTTTAGGGTTTCAGCTTTCTTACCCATTGCACAGGAAGTTGCAATGTAAACCCACACGGAGCAGAACTCGCCTGAGGTCCATGTGGGTGCGAGCAGCTGACCTCACGCAGAGCTGGGTGTGGACCGGTTTTGGGTTTGGAGAGTTGCCATGGTGTTCCAGAAGATGACTGCATTTGAATAAATGTAGATTTTTGTGCATGAATGAATGAATAAATGTAGGTTGTTGTATACAAAAAAGTAAGACATCCCCTGAAAATAAACCTTATTTTGTCTTTTAGAGCAAAAATCAATACAAGACCCGGTCTTATTTTGGGGGAAATACAGTAGATAGTGAGACGCTTGTCTTTAACAGACTTTTTGCTGCCTCGTCTGTTGTTTGTTAGGTGGTGAGTTCACGAGTTCACTTGCTCGTGTTTTGCCTGTTTGTTAGCAGGGCTGCACCTTCTTTAGTCTCTTACGTATGTCTGGTGTGGTCAGATAGGCAGGGATTTACAGTGGTGCCTCAGTTCACAAACACTTCGTTTACAGAACTGCTCAGCGAGATTTTGGTTCCATTCTTGAGCTCTGCTTCAGGTGATGAACAGAACCACCACCGTCTCTTCCAGAATCGTGGAATGAATTCAGTCATGAGCCAGGGTACCACTCATGTCTGTAACTGGAGTCTGTTTGAACGCCAACAATATAAATTTATAGGTTTCCCTTTTGGACTGCTGTGTCTGTAATGTGTAAGCCCTGCTGAATTTAATACCTGCTTCTGCACTCTCCTCGAGGACTTAGCAAGTGTGTGGTACCGCAGTGCCTGTCGCCGCCCCCTGTTCAAGCGCTCCTCCTTGTGTGTCTGGCTCTTTGTCATCTTTGGGTCCCCTTGCTGTCTCCTCTCCGTCTCTTCTAATGTGGGACGCAGTCCAGCACCTTCTCTCCACCCACTGTATCTCAGCATCTGGCTTTATCTAAATTTTAGCCCTTATTATAAAGTATAAATATGTTATTTTGGCGGCTTGCACATTGTTTTTTTTCACTAGAAAATAAGGTTCATCCCCAGAATTTCTTTCAGTTACTTACAAACTTAAAACTTGGTTTTCTGCTTGAGATGGTCTGATTTGTTTCCGTTGCTTGCAGACAAGAAACCTGACTGACACAGAAATAGGAGCCAGTGACAGACAGGGTAATGGGCTGTGATCTGCCCACAAGTGGTTTTGTTGTTGTTTGTTTCTCGGTTGCACGAGTCCTTTCGGTTAACTAACACACGGAGCATACGACGTACTGTTGCAAGCCTCTGTACCTCAATTGCTTCGCCTAACCCTCAGAACGGAGGTGCAGAGGTCGGCTTTATTGTTAACGCTGTTGTACAGGTGAGGAAACGGTCGCGTAAAGGCTAAGGATGCCCAAGGCCGCATAGCTAGTTGGGATTACAGGCAGGAGGAATTCTGCTCTTGCTTGGGATCTGCAGGCTGGTAACCCTTGGGTGGCAGTGCTGGAGAGCTGCTGAGCCCTGCCTGTGACATCGGTGCTGCAGCTCAGCACGGGCTGCAGGGCAGTCGCCCGAGCGGGGAGAACCCTGGAGGCCACGCTGCTGAGTGGAGTGAGTGGCTGGAAAGAAGGACGGGATTTAAATCTGTTATTCTCAGCTAGAGGTGGAAACTAAACTCAGAAGAGATGCTATAATTAAGCCAACATAACTTCTTGTATCTAACAGCCTTCGGGCTGCAGGCGTTCTAAATTAAAGTCACTGTTGAATCTAGCATGAGCTACGCGAGTTCTGCCAGGTTTCCTGTCTGAGGATTGAGCTGTGGATCAGGAAGGCGTGAGCCCCGCTCTCCCACGCTGCGCCTCAGCATTCTTTCACAAGGTCTCTTGAATGATGCTGTGCAACCTTAAGTAAAGATACAATTTTCTTGAAATTTTTCTTTTGATGAGCATCTTACAATCTGAACTATAAAATTTAAAATACTGTGTATTCTTTTTTTTTTTTTTTTCTTTTGTTTTTTTTTTTTTTTTTTTTGTGGGTACCGGGGGGACGACCTCAGGACCTCGCGCGCCAACAGGCACCCGTGCCGCTGAGCGATATCACCGGCCCCTTTTTCGTATGTGGGATCCGGGAGTCGAACTCGGGCCTTCGCGCTTGCAAGGCAGGCGCTTACGCCGCTGAGCCATCTCACCGGCCCAAAATACTGTGTATTCTGATGGGGGGGTGCTGGCGAAACCCATGGCCTTCATTTTGAGCTACAGCCCCATCCCTCCCCCGATTATTTTTTATTTTGAGACAGGGTCTTACTAAGTCATCAAGTTGCCCAGGCTGGGCTCGAACTTGTGATCCTCCTGCCTCAGCCTCCAGAGTGCTAAGATTATGTACGCCACCATGCTCAACTCCGATTTATTATCTAAGAGTCATATGATATATTGATATAAATTGGATAATACAGTCTTGTTTAATGCTGAGAGTTAGAGCTTTTTAAAAATAAAAATCAACATAACCAGAACCGATTTAGTTCTGCATCCCACAATTCAATGTGTTACCTTGGGGTTAGGCCAGCAACAGCCTGCAGGGCTCTAGGAAGCACGCACTCCAGAATCTTTTGCTGACCGCTCTGTTACACCACACTCAGTGCTGGGGAGAAGAAGAGTCAAAGGTTGTGGCCCTCTGCTGCTCACCAACAATCAGGGTTTCCCCTAGGTAACTGATTCGAAGCCGCCTTCTCCCCCCGACTCTGCTAGAATTTGAATATGCCTGGTAAGAACGCCTGTCATTCATAAGCGGCTCCCTCGGGGCCGGTGAGATAGCTCAGCAGCATAAGCGCCTGCCTGGCAAGTGCAAGGTCCTGAGTTTGACTTCCGGTACCCACATACAAGAAAAGGGCCGGTGATATCACTCAGCAGCACGGGTGCCTGCTGGCGCACGAGGTCCTGAGTTCGACCCCCAGTACCCACAAAAAAAAAATGTGGCTCCCTTGACCCCTTATGTTTATCTTAATTTTAAAATGCTGGGGAAAGAGGCAGGGGTTATAGCTCAGTGGTACAGCACATGCTTCAGGCCCTGGGCTTGATCCTCAGCACCACCAAGTCAATCAGTCAAGACAGGGACAGGTTCGTGTACCAGCTGACATCGCTGTGGAAGAGTCGTCCGCACGCTCTGGCCGAAACCGACAGCCCCTTGTTATTCCTGCGAGCCGGAGCGTCAGCCTCGAAGCTGCTGGCTCCGTGTGGGCTCCACTGGGATCGCTCTGTTCCAGTCGCTCGCGTCCCCTCCTGGTGTCATCCTGGGTTAGCTTTTCTCCTGGTCACTGCAGGATCTTGTTTTTGAGGTCAGGTCTAATTTATTCGTTTCTTAAGCCTTCTTATTTTCAACTGGACTCAGGCTTGGAAGAAGAAGTTCTCAGAGAGGACAGCTTGCGTCTCGGGAATTTGCTCCTGGCGTTTTTCTCTGGCTTCCTTCATTCTCCCGGTGAAAAACTTAGCGTGTTCTGCAGCCGCTTCCTTGTTAGTACGCTGCTTCTTCAGAACAGTGCGGCCTTTGTGTTGAAGGACACGCGAGTAGCGAGACCCTGAATCTGGGGTGCATTGGTCCTGTGCTTCTTGCCTCCTTGTTTAAGGGCTCCCTGACAATGTAACATCATCTTCTTTGGAGAGACTGAGAAGTTTTCGGATTCTTCCAGCTCTTTGGGGCCCCAGGCAGAGAGGCACAGTCGTGTCAGTCAAACCAGGAATATCCTTCTCCCCTTTTTTTTTACAATAACCGAGTTGAGCACGCTCAGATTGGCATCCACAGTGCAGTCCCAAACAGATTTGTGCTTTCTCTCTCCCCAGTTCTCCTGGGCCTGTAGCAGGAATGACGCTTACTTGTACCAGGCACACGCGGCTGTGAGTCAAGACACCCTGCTCCCCGGGGAAACCTTGTCTGTGGTTCCCACCACTGATTCGGACCGCATAACCCTTCCAGTGTCCACGCAGGGCGTCGGCAGCAACTTCTGTGGTCGTCCGCTTCTGGCAGGAAGTGTGAAGTTCACATTCACCCACTTCAACGAGTTCGCGGCAGCCAGTGGCTGGGAAGGAGATGTCCACCTCCTCTTGAAGCTCCTGATTGCCCTCCAGGGGCCACGAGAAAGAAGCCCAACTTCCACTTAGCCCAGGTCACATGGCGCTTTTCTGTCATGGCATGATCTTAAGAGAGCAGGTGGGAACACAGCAGGCCTCTTGAAGACTCGCGTGGGGCTCTCATGCTGTTACTTGCAGCTCATTCTGCTGGCCAGAGAAAATCATATGACAACCCGAAGAGTAGACGCTCTGGCCCACCCTCACAGCGAAGGCATGAGAAAGCACTGTGGCGAAGGGTGCAGGGGTTTGGAGCTAACAGCACAGCCTGCCACGTTTGGTTTGGGGTCAAAGAACAGCGGGCAGCCAGCACTAGAAGCTGGGTAGTTCTCTAACTCATCCTGCTCTCATACACATCACAGATCCGGGTAGCAAGGACTCTTTCCACACGGCGCCAGGAGTCTCCAGACTCCTTCGATTTAGCTCATTTGCGTTGAGTGCCCTCTTTGTGCATAGCATTTTATTGGGTTATGGAGCTTTTAGGAGCTTTAGATCTACAGTGCAGCTGACCGTGGACAAATATTTAGAAGATGGTGTGATGGTTCTAATAGTAAAAGTGCTTATGGGATAAAAAGGTTGCAGTAGAAGAGGGGAGTAATCAATTCTGCTTTGTGAGAAGACAGAAAGCTTTGTGGAGGAGAGAGTCCTATTAAATCCCGAAGAGTGGACGAGTCAGCGTTCTCTGCAGAAAAGATTCAAAGTCCTATTTGTGGGAAATACTATAGCTGTAGCGAGTGCAATTAAACATCTCTCGTTTGTGCCCAGAGTTGTCCAAGTCATGAGTAAACTTTGCACTTCCTTCCTTCCGTTATCCATTGCAATTGTTCTCAAACTTTGGAGTGCACCAGCGTCACCTGGAGGGCTCAGGAAGCGGACTCTGCACCCTTCCCCGGAGCTTCTCCTGATCGGCCTGGAACATACCGGAGCGAGAGCTCCTGTTCCTGACGAGTTCCCGGCTGACACTGGTGATGCAAGTCCAGAGATAATGCGCTGGGAACTGTTGATTCGTTCCTTTTCCCAGTGTGGGGAGCACAGGAGGAGGAGAAACGTTCCTGCCCCGCCGTTGCCCATGGTAGAACGCAGGGCCAGGCGAGGAAACGTGCGGCTGGGACGCGGAACGGGTGCTGCACTACCCGGAGCAGGGCTGGCTCTGAGAACGATGAGAAAACCCTTCATCCTGAGCTGAATTAAAACAAAAAAAATCATCATCAAAAATCAGGAGGTAGCAACAAATAGAAAAGTGAGCATGAATCATGCTTTGCAGGGGACTGGTAAATAGGTAGAGCTTTCAAGTTGCCCTTAAGAAATTTCCGATCAAGATATTCTAGGCAGGCTTTTGCTCGTATAGCTTAGGACAACACGGATTTGAATTAGTTTATGAATAAAAGGTAGCCTTTCCTTTACTAATTGGTTCTACTCATCTTTAGCTGTTTTTTATGAAGCTAGAGAAAGATGTTTATTATGTGTGATTGTTTTTTTGTTTTTTTGTTTTTTTTTACAAAAACTGCGAGAGATTTTACAGATGTCAGAATGCAGACAAAACTAGACAGAGGCAGGAACAGTGAGAACTGGGGAGACAGAGCCGGCGACACAGCCCGACCTGAGCTCAAGCCCAGGTGCTGAGTGCGTCCGTGTCGGCTAGTGTGAGGCTGAAACAGTGGCATCTTTGCCTCAAGCGTAGCACTAGGCAGGAATGGAGCAGATTTTGGGCTGTGACCTGGGCAGGGATATGGTCCGCCAGGTGGGGAGTCGGCGAGAACTGACCGTGGGGACACTGGAAGCAGGCGCCTGATTGGTCAGTTGGTCGTGTTCTGTGCCCAGCAGACAAGGAGCATGGCTGGGCTGATCTCCAGAGATGTGAGGCTGTTTTGGCAGTGAAGACTTTCTGTCCTTCCGATGAGTCGGTCCTGGACTGTGCCGTCCCTCACGTAAAGGGTAACACCCTTCATAGGAGAAGCAGGTCGTCTGACTTCGTACTCGTTTCCTTTTCAGAATCAAAGCATGTGGTACCTCGGTTCACACAATTCTCTCCTTGACTGTGGTCCCAAACTAAGCTGGACGAGAACCGAATCAAATTTCCCCGTAAGCTCAGCATTGAATCTAACCCTTGAATTTGATTCGGTTCTCATCCAACTCATGTTGCAACCAACTGTGGAAAGAATCATGAACCAAGGTACCACTGTACCTAAAGCTATGGAAAACATTTCAGTTTATTATTATTATTATTTTTTTTTTTATATGTGGGTACTGGGAGTCGAACTCGGGACGTTGCGCTTGCCAGGCAGACGCTTATGCCGCTGAGCTATATCACCGGCCCAACATTCCAGTTTAAATGATTGTTCCTCGTGGTAAAGGTAGTTGAAGTCAAGAAGACATTATAAATGGAATGCTTAAACTTTAAAATGGTGTAGGGCAATTAATTTTCATTGAAGATGAACTGTTGGTGAAAATTATTCTTTTAAATTGTCTTTTTGTAGTGTAGTTTAATTAATAGTGAAATATGTAACTTTTTTCTTAGCATACATCTGTGGATGAATATACTGAACCACACATCCCACCTACCAAATCAAGTAGCAGACAGAACATCCCCCGGTGCAGAAACTCCATTACATCGGCAACAGACGAGCAGCCTCACATTGGAAATTACCGTTTACAGAAAACGATAGGAAAGGGGAATTTTGCCAAGGTGAAATTGGCAAGACATGTGCTAACTGGCAGAGAGGTAAGTTTTCATGATCCCCTTCTCGCCTGGACTCTCCCAGGTCTTGTGAGAAAGCATTTTTTATAATTGATATTGGAGAGTAAGCAACAGGTCCAGTACAGTCAATGTGGGGATACGTGTGACTGGAACGTTAGCAGAAGGATCTATTTCATGGCGTAAAAGGTGGCCTTTCGACATTTAGGAAGGAATCATCTCAACATACTAATATCCCTTAAAAATGAGCTTTCCAATGGCTACTATTAAGAAATCAACTAATAACAAATGCTGGAGGGGCTGTGGGGAAAAAGGAACCCTTCTTCACTGTTGATGGGAGTGTCGACTGGTACAGCCACTGTGGAAGTCAGTGTGGAGATTCCTCAGAAAACTAGGGTTGGAGGTCCCATTTGACCCAGCTATTCCCCTTCTGGGCATCTTCCCAGAAGAATTAAAAACATCGTACCACAGCGATATATGTGCACCCATGTTTATAGCAGCACAATTTGTAATAGCCAGATCTTGGAAACAACCCAAATGCCCATCAACTGAGGAATGGATAAGAAAGATGTGGTATTTTTATACAATGGAGTACTATTCAGCCATAAAGAAGGATAAACTGGAGACTTTTATAGGTAAATGGATGCAACTCGAGAAAATACTCATAAGTGAAATAAACCAGAAGCACATGTGTAAGCATCGTATTATCTCTCTAGTATGAGAAACTGAAAGAGTAAATAAGATCCAAAATGTACAATAGATATGGTGAATCAAAAAGAAACTGGTCAAAAGGAAAGAGAGACTGGAATAGGGAAAAGAAAGAAGGGAAAGGGAAAAAAATTGTATATATATATATATAAGATGGTTAAGATAGATACACTACCATTTTTACTTAGTTCATTGAAGAGTAAGGTTTGTGCCAATAATGTTTGGACAATTGAATGCTAATGTCTGGTGTCCTGAATAACTAACTTAAAGATAGTAATACGTAATGTATTAACCATTGTTACCCTCCTATTATGTTGTTTTGAAAATTTGTTCTTCTTTTGATTTGTTTTGTTTTTTTCTTCTCTTTAAAATAAAAAAAAAAAAAAAAAAAGAATCCTATAGAGAATTCTGCATTCATTTCCTACGGTAAATGTGTAAGTGGAAACAAATAATATTGTTGGAATATATTTCTCAACTTGTAATCTTTCTAAAATTTTTAAATCAACTGATACATACTATCAAAGGTTGACTGGCATATTCTGACAAATATTTAAGAATCTTACAAAATCATTAAAAAAAAAAAATGAGCTTTCCTCAGGTGTCTGTGTTATTATTTGTTTTCTGTGAACATTACTTCTTACCTTGCCTCTCAGTCTCAGGAACAAGGTTAGGATAAGTTCTTATTTATTACTGAATAAGGTAAGTTAGATATAAAAATGCAGAAAAATCACTCACAATTTTTAATCTGTTTAGCAACACATTGCTATACAGATAGTTTTCTCAGATGATAAGAGAATTGTATTCTAAAATCCTATGTGTTTTAAATAATCTGCATTTATGTAGTAAAAATGTACATAATTGCATATACATGTACAGTGATACCTCGGTTCATGAACACTTTTGTCTGTGAACAATTCGGTTCACAAACAGAAGCATCTTGCAAAATTTTGTTTTTGTTTATGAACTCCGCATGGGGTGACGAACACGACCACAGCCATCTTTCCCACACCAACAGGAACGTGGCCGTCTTTTCCAGAATCATGGAATGATTTAAGTTTGTGAACTGAGATACCACTGAACATGCATCATATATTTATGTCTGTAGGTTGGAGTTAAAGACTTTATTTAAATGAACATTCAATATTTTGCATTATGTAATGCTTATTGGATCTGATTATATTATTTTTAAAATCTCAACCATAAAATGCTTTTTTACTGAGTTTTCTCTTTGCTCTATACATAATGTTGCGGTCATCTCTGGTTGAATTTAGTCCCTTCTGCCCATTCTGACTTCAGGAGCTATTCAGACGCAGCTACGCTGGGCGGAACCTTTGAGGATATTCAGATCCATTGGTCACTTTGTGATAAGGAAGCTTGGGGATCCAATTGCTCTGCCCATGTAGTAATTATTTTATTAACATAAGCTTTAAATTATTGAAAGTTTATAAGCCACTCTCCCCTATATTTTTTACTTATCAAGATCATGAGTGAAGAGATCAAAATACAGGATGATTTTTACATTACAGAGGGAAACTCTGAAATAGCAAAAGCTTAATTTAATTGACTGGGGATCAAATACGTGAAAGACAGGTCAATGGAATCTACTTCAAGGCTGCCAGATTATCAAAACTTTACCAGGGCTGGTGAGATGGCTCAGCGGCGTAAGCGCCTGCCTGGCAAGCGCGAGGGCCCGAGTTCGACTCCCGGAACCCACATACGAAAAAAGGGCCGGTGATATCGCTCAGCAGCACGGGTGCCTGTTGGCGCACGAGGTCCTGAGGTCGACTCCCGGTACCCACAAAAAAAAAAAAAAAAAAAAAAACTTTACCATCCAACTGTGTCAGTGCTCAATGAGAATTGAATTGAATGAAACAAAAGATTTTTCTAAGTTTTTATTCATTAAAATATATAGCCTCAAATATAGTTTGATGATTCTGTTTTTCAGGTTGCTGTGAAAATAATAGACAAAACTCAGCTAAATCCTACCAGTCTACAAAAGGTATTTAATTAATTTCATAAGTAATTAGAATGTGTTTATTATTAATATGTAATGTTATATGAAGTCAGTCATATGAAACTTTTCCATAGGGATAGTACTGCATTCATTAGTATATTGATTTAGGCATGAGTTGAAACACAATGTTTATGACTGATTAGATAGTTGCTTGAAAAATATCTCTTATGGGTTGAGTATCTCTTACCTGAAATGGTTGGGACCAGAAGTGTTTCAGATTTCAGAGATTTTTAGAGTTTGAAACATTTGCATAGACTTTATTGGAATGTATGTACCATACAAAAGGAATTTGTCTCTTTTAAATAAGTAGAATAAATCTTTGTGTCAAATATTTTGAAGTATTCAGGATTCTTAGTGAAAAATCGAGTTATGAGTTAATATTGTCTGTAGGCGGGTTTTCTTTCATCGCTTCTCTTGGCTTCTTTGCTTCATAAGAACTCCTCTGTCAGATAACTTACTGTAAAAGATAGGAATGTTTTTTCGAAGGGCAGAAATAGAAAACAGCTGAAAAGAAAGTTAGGCTTGGATGTCACAGGAAGCAGAAGCTTTCTACTTCATTCATTGTTTCAACAGGAAAATGTTCTCAGATCCACAGTTTAGTACCTAAAAAATGAAGCAAGTATTTCAGGGTTTAGGCCATACATGCTAAGTTTGTATATAGTGATATATACATTATGGTTTTATAAGAATAAAATAGGATCAGAGTCACATATGTAAATGTGACATAAAGGACCAGATTCCTAAACCGGAGAAAATTTCAGTATGGTGTGTTTAACTACATCTGCCATAATTCTAACATTAGATTAAAAAATTGGGTTGGCGACATCAAAACTTTCTTTTTTACTTGGCTCTGTGCTGGGTAACTCAGTGTATTTTTGTACATTTCTCTTTAGATATTTGTATTTTATTGAGGTTTTTTTTTTTTTTTGACAACCAACATAACTTTTTCTGACCCTGGTATTTATGCTCAGTGAGAATGTGGAAGGTTTGCTGGATTCTTGTTTTTTGTGAATGTGAGATAACGTAATATAGTCTTCCGGAGAAAGGCTGGTCTAGGGCCAGTCTTTTAGCTAATAGGGGTGCATTTGTGTGAGTAATGAAAAGCCATCCTCCCTGAACTGCAGAATTACTCAAAGGGGCCTTTTTTAAAAAACAAAAAACAAAAAACAAAAAACTTCACTGAAGCCACTGTGGGACAGAATTTTGCCCTCCTGTATGCTGCGAGGCACGATCTGCCTCACTGTACCCAGCTTTGTCCTCGACCCATCTCGGCTTTGTACTTTTCCTGGGTTAGGCCACACAGCATGTCGCTCTGGCAACCAGTGACTTTAAGCAACATTTAGAACTTCTCACTGGGACCCGGGAGTGTGACCCCGGCCATGTCTCTGTCAGGGGCCCCACAGAAGGTCGTATAACCACAGTTCTGCTTCCTGAAAGATGAGAACGTGACACCGAATGTCACTTTATTTATCTTAATCACTAAAAGATTTGCTTGTAGATGATAAATTTCTGTTAAAGATTCTGCTAATCTTTGCAGACAAAATGTGACTTTTCCAAACAGGCATATAAAGAATGGTGCTCTAACCTGTGGATATAAAAAGGAAAGATTAAGAATCAGTAAATGTAGCCAGTACACTGTGTATGTGGTGTTGTTTTTTAAATAATTTATATTTATGTTCATAGATATGCTCTCTGTTAAAAATTTTTTAGGGGAAAAATAGATCAAGGCTTGACTAGTTGTCATGGTAGAATGTTTGACATTCGGCCTTACCCATTTGGTCAGGAGCATCCCAGTCAGTCACTCTGCTCCATAAAGAGTGGAATGAAATGAAATCCACTCGTTTTTCTAAGCATTGTCAGTTAAGTCTTATAGATAAAAATAGTAAAATATGCCTCCAGTAAAGGCGGATGATGATAGGAGATGAAGAGTCCATTTTAATCTCCCTTCAGAAGTTTCTGGTTAAATTTTATTCTAGATTGACGTGTTTAAACTGACCCCACTCTTATTCTCTGTGTATAACATAGGAAAAATTGCCCTCCAATACCAACATCAGTGATAGATAAAAGAATCTAAATTTGAGATAGCAACTGTTTAAAACCACTAAGATGTGAATTTCTTAAAATAGTTTTGTCTTTGGAATCACTAAGAATCTTCAGCATTATTCTATTCGCATAATATGTTCATGTATTTGTACCACATATTTTAAATAAATAGAATCCAATTGGATGAGTTTTCTTTTTTCCCACTTGGATGCTGTATTTTTTCCTCAATTTTTCTTTTTTATTAGTACATGTTCGCAGTGCATAATGATTACATTCCCTATGGGGAGTTGTACCTGTACATGACACATCTTTATTTATTTTTCCCTACCTTCCCTTCCCTCCATCTCTTGATCCCCTTCCCATTTGAGAAAGATCTGTCTCTTTCCTTCCTATTATCTGTCTTTTATTTTGGTCTTTATTTATGCTTTGGGTTTCTCATATAAAAGAGACCATGTAATATTTAAGCTTGTGTGTCTGATTTATTTCACTTCACATTATGGTCTCAAGGTGCATCCATTTTCCAATAAATGACTCAAATTTATTCTTCTTTACAGCAGAGTACTACTCCATTGTATGCCACATTTTCTTTATCCATTCATTTGTTGATGGACGTACAGGCTGCTTCCAAGATTTAGCTATTGTCAGTTGTGCTGCTGTAAATATGGGTGTACATGGATCGCTGTAATGTGATGTTTTTAATTGTTTCGGGAAGATGCCTGGAAGCTGGGTTGAATGGAATTTCTAGTTTTAGTTTTTGGAGAACTGTCCACACTGATTTCCACGATGGTTGTACCAGTCTACACTCCCACCAACAGTGTAGACGGGTGCCTCAGCAGCGTTGGAGGCAGGTGTTGCATTTCCTTCTTCCTTGAAGCCTAAGCCCCAGCTCAAGTGTTCATGGGTTTTGGGAATGGTCCAGGGCCCGTCCACGTCATCCCTGGGGATCTTTTAGGCAAGCTGTGACCTTGAAGGAAAAGAAAAACGATTGCACGTTTTTTTTCATAGCTTGTAACTTTGAAGCATGAGATGAGTTATTTTCTCCGAAATTCCACTCCCTTTGAGCATGGACAGAGTTGCTTCGACACAATTGGCAATGTTTGTGAGCCTTGGCGTCACCAGTGTCAGCTCATCTCTGCCGATGCTGTATCTCCCTGTGCACTGCTCATTCACTGACGTTTTCTAGTGTTTACCGTGTTGCATTATATTCCCAGTTCACAAAATGGCGCGGCAGCCCAGAAATAATTTTCTGAGTGGTGCAGTGTGTAATGAAACACAAACAAGATGACTACAACTCAGGATGGTGTTGTTACATAATGTAGGGCACGTGAATCTGTGTTAGACATGATCTGGCAGAAGCAAGAGTGTAAAAACTTTCAACGACTGACCTCTTAACATTAGATTTTAGCAAACAAATAATCCATTTACTACTAGTGTCAGTGCCCCAAACCGTCTAAACTTTTGTGTTTTCAGATAATGCCTAGAGACTCTTTGGTAAGCTAATTATGCCAGACAGAATGTCTACAAAATAATTTCTGTCATGTCGAAAATTTGATCACTTAAGATAGAGAGGAGAGCGCAGTCACGAAGACATATGCAGAATTCAGCATCTCTCAGCAAATGTCCCTACATCAAGCATGTAAAACCAGTCACAAAATCTCTGGTGAATGCTTTGATCGAGGAGAGGGCAGAAGCAGCTTTTGGCGACACTGCTCACCAGACTTGTGTGCTGGATGCGTGTCGAGGTGCCTGTTACTCTCATTGTGCTGCGTGGCACATTTGGCTTTACCGCTGAGCTGAGCTATTTACATGCTAAGTATTTCTTCCATGCCGTTCTCGTCACACGTGTGTGGAGCATTTGAAGGGAAATCGCGTCCAATTCTTACGCAGGTCGGTGAAAACCCAATGATGAAAGGATTGGTATTTTGTCAGCAGTGATGAAGTACGTGCAGGGTTTTGTTGGTGGTGGTTTTTCTTTTTCTTCTCCTCATTCTTCATTCCTTCCTTCCTCCCTCACTTATTTATTTATGGCATTCTCCTGCACTGCCACACGGATAAGACCGTACCTAATGCCTAGACCCTCATTCCTTCCTTCCCCGTGAAACTCCTGGTCAACAACAGCCTCTGGTCTTGACTTGGCTTTGAGTAGAATATTAGAAATGGAGTTACTGTAAAGTCATACCCGAGAGTTCCTTCAGCTTTTGAGTGCAGTGAGGTTCGCAGCCTCGAGTCTGTCTGACGCCGGTGTATAACCCTCAGGGGGAAATGTCTCAGGAAGGCTGGGCTCCCACCGAGTGCCTCTGGGATTGTCTGGCGCATCGTCTGATGCTTGTTTGTAGTGGGCCACCCGGCCAGGCTAGGCTGCCGTCCCGAGTCCCTGCCCCAGATGCCAGCATGGGGAGCCGGCCCTCTCCTCTGAGCTTTCCCCACCCAGCACCCCTTACAGGCACATAGTCCTACTGCTTTGCTCCCCGGACCCGGAGGCAGACGAGGACGAATGATGAAGAGACAGAGTCCAGTTTAACATGCCAGCAGCCAGGGGCTCTTGCCTCTAGTAGGCAGAGGAGCCCCAGAGCCTCCGGCTCGTCTTTCTTTTATTCACCCAGACACGGGTACAAGCAGTTAAGTAGCACAAGATGCATCTGCCTCATGTTGTCCTTTAGTACGTGCTCGGGTGAACAACTTAAACTCAGCTGTACGGGCTTTCTCCTTTGTGCTCACAGAGGAGGCCGGTTAGGCCCTAATCTTCCTCTGGTTTCCCACACTCATTCCTTTGCCTGATCATCTGTTATTCTAACTTGAATTTTTTTTTAACTTAATAGGAATAAAAAACAAAATAAGATGATGAAGAAATGTAATGATTAGAAGTGTAAACTGTCTTATGGTTCAAGCTGAATGTCATTGAACATATGCTCATTAATTAATTCTTAATCCAACAAACATTTTATTTCTCCGTATGTTTTCCCCTGCTTTGTCAGGCTTTTCCTCTCCTGTTTCCTTTCCATGGGATGATTGTCCTTTTGTTGGCCACTAAAAGTTGAAGTTTTTCAGGGCTTGTTTCTAGACTTCCCTTTCCATGTTTTCTTCTTAGTATCAGAGGTAACCATGGTTTAAGTCATTCCCTGTACGTAAGCTCACAGATTTTTCTGTTCAACTCAGACCCCCCCAAATTTGTGATCTTCTCTCAAAGATACCCCAAGCTCATTATCTCCCAAGCTAAACCGTGACCACTGCCCTCCCTGATCAACCCCACACCTCTGCTCTTCCAGGCCTTCTCTTGGTAAGTGGCACTGTCCCCATGCTGTCCATGACAGAAACCTCAGAACCATTGTTTGCTTTTTGTTTCTGTGGCGCTGGAGGTTGAACCCACGGCCTCTGCATTGTGCTACATTCCTAACCACACTTCCTTATGTTTTAAAGTGTAAGACAGGCTCTCCCTGTGTCACTGAGTTCCCCAGGCTGGGCTCAAGTTTGCAGTCCTCCTACTTCAGCCTTCCAGAGTGCCACAGGCATGTGCCATGGCACCCAGCTCTCAGACCCTCTCAGCCCCTCCCTCGGACTCACCACCTAATTCATCCTTGAATCTTGCTGATTTTATTTCTTACGTATCTTTTTAGAATTGTCTGCTTTTATCTATTTCCACCCTGACCACCGTACAGTGCTGCTGTTGTCTTTCCCTTGGACATCCAAGTTGCCCTCTAACTAGTTTTTCTGTGTCTACTTTGCATCCATCCAAGCATGCATGTGTTCACACACAGTTTAAAAAGTCACCAAGGAGGCAAGATGCATAATAAATATGCCATCCCTTTCTTTAAAACTTGTAGAAGGCATTCAGCTTTGCTGGTCTAAACCCCATCTCAGAGTCACATTTTCAGGGAAACCATTCCAGCCCCCTAGAACAATGTTAAATCCTCTTACTTTCTCTAAAATCAAGCACTCATGATTTAGGATTATTCATAAATAATCACGTTAGTTTCTGTTTTGGATTTAGTTTGTCAGTAGTTTTTTTCTTTTTGTTTTTGATGTTTCGTGTTTTGTTTTGGTGCCAGTATTCTGCCTCCAACTCTTAAAATCTGTATTATACGTACTTGGCTTTTATCGGCTATAAAGCATACACCCATTTCTACATTCTGATACCACTTCCTAAGATTTACCATGGAAGAATTTTCTCTTGAAGGAAATGGAAAAGGCTGGTAATACTTAAGTTACCTGTGAATTTTTGACTGACCATCTGGCTGTTTCACAGGGATGATCTCATTCAGTTATTTTGAAAATCCTACTTGTATTTTTTTCCAAATTGTTTGTTGATATACTGAAGCAGCATATTGTTAATTTTTGGATGGGGATTCAAAATGTCTTTTTTGTTTAAAAAATGGCTTTCTCATGAGATTTATTGATTGAAATAAAATGTTTCATTTCTAGGGTTTTCTTTAAGAAATGAAGCATTACAGATCCCCTTGAAACCCCGTATGCCATTTCTTGGCTCCATTCCTGTCTCTTCCTACCTAGAAACAACTATTATTCTCATTCAGATTTTTCACAAATATTTTACCTGGGTTTGTCTAAACATAAGATACATGTGCTGCTTATTTTTAAACTACCTGTCTGTCTGCAGCTTGTTTTTTCATTTGACATTGTCTTCTGGTTGTATTCGTGTCAGTTGTATAGTCTGGTTCATTTGTCATCACTGCTGCTGTCCCATGGTGTGATCAGGCCACCATTTAAGCCGCTGTCCCTCAGATGCCTACAGCAGGTGCATTTTAGGTCGGTCTCTGTGCTTCTGGTTAGTTACCTTCCTGTCTTTGCTACTGCACACTGGTGGGGTCAGCACCGCATGTGTCTTTTGCCCACGTGCAGAGGAGACTTGCTGGTTGGCGCGCCCTCAGCCCTCGCCTGGCCTCCAGGTGCTCTTCCAGTGCTTGCTCGTCACTGCTTCGGCACCTTATGAGACTCACAGTTGTTCCACGTTCTTGCCAATACTTTGTATTTTCAGATTTATTTATTTTTTGTCATCCTATGAGTGTGGAAAGTGTATCTAGTTTGAATTTGAATTTTAATGATTTCTACTGAGAATACCATCTTCTTAAGTACATTTGAAAGGTTACTGTCTTCTCTCTGAAATTATTTCATTTCCTATTTCAGTTATATTTACTGAACACCAACTTGTACTAAAAGCATACAAGCTTGAAGAAGAGACTCAACATAGAATTGATGCCAGTTTATAAGAAGTAGCACTCCTAAATAAATCTATCAATGAAGACAAAACTCAGACCTGGCACAGAGTTCATTTAAAGAGTATTTCCTTCTGTTTCTTTGAAATGAATAATTGACTGTAAGTTATTAAGTTTAGGAAGTAACACTGGACACTCATTTTTCTTTTTTAGCTAGGAATAATTGAATGTATGATTTAACTATATTCAGATCTCTTTCTCTATACTACTGTTCCATGGAAAGAAGTTGGCTTAAGTTTTTATAGTGCTACTATTCATAATTTTGTAAGATAGTTGATGTCCACTAAATTTCTGAAGGCTAAAACAGGAGGGACATGACAAGCCTAAAAGTTAAAAAGCCAGAAGTTTAATCTTTAGGGTTCTGTTACACAGGCAAGAAGTAGATCCAGCCCCTCCTGTGTGGGTGGCGCTTCTGAGCGTCCACATGAGGAGCTCGTAGTCCCTCGAGTGTCACCTGCAGGTAAAGCAGTGCACGCACATTGCAGCAATGGGCCACAAACTGCTGTCAAAGGCAGAATTTTTACAAGATTTCAGTGAAGGCAAACAAGGGCTCCTGTCCCTCCTGAAATTCAAACCAGAGCAAAATACTTGAAGGGCCAGGAAGGCTGCTCTGAAAGGCAAGAGGCTTGTGTGGCACCCTCCTCCTGCAGAGCTGGCAGCCTGCAGGAGCGGTCCGGGGGCAACCATTTAAGCCCAGCCTCTGTCACGTCCCCATGGCCATGGCGTCATCCACCTTCGGCCTGGAGACAGGCACTGAGAAGGCCGCTGGCAGCCGGGTGAGCAGGATGACAGTAGACTAAGACACGTCCAGGAGATGGTGCCAGAGAGAACAGATTCTCCCTGCACCCCCGCAGAGAAGGTAGTTGAAAGGAGAGAAGGAAAATACTCCACACTGAGGTAAATACTGATTGACACTAACGGAGTTTGGCTAATCCTAGCCTCATTCCTACCCAGGAAGGACCGAATTGAAAAGTGTCTCTCTCTCCATAAAACTGAAGATTGCTTACCAGCCTCAGTTATCTGGGACAGAGCCAAGAACAGAGGAGGAGGCAGTAGAGCTCTGGGTTTGGCTGTCACATAGGCCAAGTAGCGAAGTCCCTGCCTTCAGTCAGGGGACAGCCATCGAGCCTTCACTCAGCTCTGCTTTCCTTATTTAACACACAGTTTAACAAACTTTGGCCTTCGTTTCCAGCTCACAGCAGCCTGAGACAGTGAGTTTTCAGGAGAGCAGTGAACTTGGCTTGCTAACTAAATTTGTGGGTACTGAGCAAACAACATCACCACATCACAGTTTGAAAGTGAGAAAGAAAAAATAGAACTAGAGATTAGAATCAGAGACTCAAAAGCTAGTGTGGCCCTGATACACTCAGAAGCACTTGTTTCCCTATTGTGCTGGAACGCAGGCCCGAGTCCCATCAGGGTAGAGATGGCTTTGCCTCCTTCAAACCCTCTGCACTTCTGCAGGGAGAGCTGGTGAGTCTGACACAGCTGTTGCTCCTGGGATGTGGCTGCTCCTGCTCCTGCTCCCTGCCCCTCGGCTCCCTCAGCTTGATGGAAGACCCCTGGACATGAGCTTCAGTATCTCTTCTGCTCAGCCAACTGGGATATACAGGCTTGGGCAGGGTGCCTTTTATTGTTACCTGTGAATTTGGTCTGCCTATGTGCCATAGTAGGAAACAACTGTTGAAACCAGAAGTCTCCATGCTCAGGAGCACCAGGTCGCGGCTCTTGTCAGCCTGGGCATCCTCACTCCTTGTGAGGACCCCAGGGGGACACCAGCCTTGGTCTGAGGGGACGACACATAGGTAGAGGCAGGAGGAAGCCCTGAGTGCTCAGCCTCGGTCAGTCTGAGTGCCCTGTCTGTCTGTCAGGGTGGGAGGTCCCCTTGGTGTGTGGCTCTGGACATTCATCTGATTCCAGGAGGTTCCCCTCTGTGATCTGAGGGACGCCTAGAATCGCTCCTCGCCACCCACGGGCACCAGGTGGTGTTGATGGTGGGAATGGGCTCCTTGAAAATTGACTTTAAAAGAACTTTGAAAATGAAAAACCTGATTAAAGCATGATGAGCAAGGCATCTGAACAAACACCTCACTGGAGACAGTACGCAGATAGCAAGTGAGAAGGTGCGTCACTCATGCATCATGGGGCAACTGCAGTGAAACACCTCCTCAGCCACGGTAAAGGGCGGACCGCGTGGAGCAGGCGAGACTGTGGACCGGCGGGGCCTCCTCCATGCTAGGGGATGCAGAATGGGGCTTCCATCCTGCACCACTCAACACCCATTTCCCTGAGGTCCAGCAGCTGCACTCCTGGGTCTTTACCAAAGGAGCCGAAAACTTACATCCCCTCCAAAGCCTGCACGCAAATGTTGATGCCAGCTGATTCATAACTGATAAAACCTGGGAGCAGCCAAGCTGTCTTCCAGGAGGTGAGCAGATGAATAAAACGTGGTACATGCCCACAGTGGATTATTACCCAGCCCTGAAAGGTGACTTAATAAGCCATGAAAAGATGTAGAGGCACCCGAAATGCATGTTCCTGAGCGAAGGAATTCCAGCTGCAAAGACCCCGTCCTGTATTATGCCACGTGTGTGGCATTGTGGAAAGCAGAGCTGTGGAGACCTAGCACCATGGGTGGTAGTGGCCACCTGCTTGGGCAGGACCGAGGGGTGAGCAGGTGGCGTGCAGGCTGTTTTTAGCACAGTGAAACTGTCCTGCATGATTCAAGTGGGGCTGCGTGTCATCCTCCGTTTGTGCAATGCACAGAAAGACACCCCTGGGAGTGACTCCAGTGCCAGCTCTGGGCGCGAGTGGTGGTGGTGAGTCAGTAGGGAGTTCGCTGATGAGGACAAAGGCACCACTTTGGCTTGGGGTTTCGATGGGGTGGGCAGTGTGTGTTCGGCAGGGTGAGCAGCTAGACGGGGGCTCTGTACTTTCTGCTCAAGTTTCCATCAACCTAAAACTGCTTTAAAACATGAAGCCACACGTGCATGTACATGCGTGGGGTGTGTATGTGTGTGTGGTGTGTGTGTGTAAAACATCTTCCTCACCTTTCCTGGTTCCCGTACCTGAGGAAGGCAGTGGCTGGCCCTCCGTCGCCAGTGTTCGTGGTCAGAGGAGCCCAGCAGCTGGTAGTTGCTTTCCAAACCTGTGAGCCCCGGTTAGGAGGTTAGGAGTCCAGAACATCTAGGCCTCCCAGGAGTGGAAGCAGCCTCTCTCTGTCGGAGGAGTCAGTGAAACTATCAGGCATTGGCGTCCTAGCTCACCCTTAGGGCTGTGGGCTCTCAGGGCAGAGCAGTTCAGGCATGGGCCGGGTGCCCGATATTTCTTCTACACTAGGCCTTCAAATGCAGGGTGAGGTGGAGGATTGGTAATTTGGCAAGCCCTAACAAAACTGAAGATGTGTCTACCCCACTGAAACACCTGTTTCTAAATACCTGCTTTAGGGAAGCATATCAGAAATGTTCACTGTAGAACACAGTTCACAGTCGCTTTTAGTGGAAGGAACTTAAGCCACCCACAGTAGGGCAATTGTAAACTACGGTTTCTTTCTATCATGCAACGGAATGCTGCAATTCAAATAGATGAACCAGATCTCTGTGCAAATGGGGGTGGACCTCCAGACAATGCAGTGAGTGAAAAAGGTTAGAAATAGATATTCAGCATGATCCCATTTATCTGAAGTTTAAAACACAAAAAGTAACAAGTAACATGCATGTAGAAAAATTATAACAGTATGTCCGATAGTGTGTCCTAACCTTAGGTCAGGGTTATCTCTAGGACGAGAAGGAAGAAAAAGAGGTGGGATGGGTCCTAATTACGAGTATTATGGTTAATGCCAACAATACTTTATGAAAATATAATTATTAACTAAAATTCATTGTTTTTCTTAAAAATAAAAAATGCAAATGTAATGCAGAATATTACCATTATTTGTTAAACTTGGTAGATTCAGAGGTGCTATGTTGATTTTTGTACTTTAAACAGATTTGAAATAGTTTATAACCCTAAAGTAGAGAAAAGAACATTCATTCCAGTCTTATCCCAGGCCCTGGTGGGAAGGACTTCAGTGAGTTTAAGACTGAGAGAGATGCTGAGTGGCTGGCGTGCAGTCCATCCAGGAACAAGAGCACCCTGAGAGACGAGCGGCACAGGGGCCTCGATTCTCAGGGCTGGCCACACACACTGAAGCGCATGGATTTTGTTCTGGTGGCATGGGGAGACCACCAGTTTGGTATGAGAAATCAAGTGTTGGGCTTGAATTCCTATGAGACACCACGTGAAAATATTGGGGGGAGTACCTAGACAGAAACTTTAGAGTAAAAGAGAGTTTAGGATGAAGAATTAAGGTTTGGAGTCACAGAAGCCTTGTGTATCTGTCAGCTTTCCTGTCCCTGAGACTCAATACCTGACACCACAGCTTAAAGGAGAAGAGGTTTACTTTGACTCACATTTCAGGGGTTTCAGTCCATGGTCAGCTGGCCCCAAGGCAGAAACAGCATGGTGGAACTCCATGATGGTCTCAACCCATGACAGCCAGGAAGCAGAGAGAAGGGAGGAGCCGGGGACAAGAATGCATCCTTCTAGGTCACAGCCCCAGTGATCACCTCCAACCAGGCCCCAGCTCCTACAGCACAGTGAGCTGTGAACCCATCAGTGAATGAGTCCACTGATGAGCACATTACCCCGTGATCCCATCACCTTGCAAAAGCCCCACCTCTGAACACAGGAGACTTTTAAGGGGGCATTTTAGATCTAAACCATGACACCATGATAAAGCCCCCAAGAAGAGCAGGTAGATAAGGGGGCTAAGACCTCAATGCTGAGGAGGTCCGAGTTTAAAGACTGAGGAGAGGGTGAGGATCTAGCAGAAGACAGAGTGGCAGTGCTGTGGGAAGAAGGAAGACTTGCGCAGGCACTTGGGAAGATGTCCTGTTGGAGCCTGGGAAAACTTCCGGGTAGCAAAGGCCACCCAGGGATTCAGCTGCATGGTCTTTAACCCAAATTTAAACCAAGAATGTACCTCCCAGTGAGAGGAAGGAGCTATCTCGAACATGAATGAACTTGCCTTTTATATTCTACTTACTGGCTTGCAGTTTTTAGTTATTATGGACTTCATAAAATGAATTTCTATGGATGTGTGGACGTGTAGAACCACAGGGAGACTTACGTACTTCCTGGATCTTGCGCGGGCATTATTGAGGGTAGATAGGATGAGCTTTTCTGTCGCAGGTAAGCCTTAAGAAGCTTTTTTTCCATTGGGGTGAAATTTTATTGATGTATTTTTGCATATTATATACATTTTTAAAAAATACGATAAAATGTACATGAAACTTACCTACCATTTTACCCATTCTAAAGCACAGAGTTCAGTGACGTTGAGTACATTCGCAGTGCTGGCAGCGGTCATTATCCAGATCCAGAACTGCTTTTCTTCCCAGAGTACTCGTGGAGTACTCTGTACTCGTGGAGCAGTAACCGCCCGGCCTCGCGGCCTCCCAGCCCTGGGCAGCATCGTTCTATTTAATACTCTGTGTAGATTCCTCACGGGAGTGTAGCCAGTCAGTATTTGTCTTTTTGTGACTGGGTTACTTCACTTAGAGTACCGCCCACAAGGGTCATTCATGTTGTAGTGTGTCAGAATCACCCTCCTTTTTGAAGCTGAATGGTATGATACATACCCAGAAGTAGAATTTCTAAGTCATATGATAATTCTATTTTTAACTGTTTTAGAAAGTCCATTTTCCATAGTATCGTACAGTTTTCAATAGAGGCTTCATCGTCTGACGTTCCCATCAGCAGTGCAGGAGGTTCCCATCTCATTTCACCATGTCCTACACTTCTACTTTTTGTTTGGTTTTTTTCTTGAGCCAGGGCGCACGGGGTGGCCTCAACTTGTGATCCTGCGGGCTCAGCCTCCAGAGCGCTGGGACTGCAGTTGTGTGCCACCATGCCTGGCTTTTTAAAAACAATAGTAGTCAACTTAATGAGTATGGGGAGGCATTTCATTGTGGATTTGACTTGTGTTTCCCTAAGATTAATAAAGTTAAGCATCTTCTTATGTTCTTTTTGGCTATTTATAGATCTTCTTCAGAAAAGCACCATTTCTGGAAGCACTAATTTTAGATTATATTCTGAAAAACACATATGTCTTAAAATAGACTTTTTGGAAGATCATCAACTCTTGGTTTTTCTATTTTCTTGAACAAATTGCTTGATTTCTAATCTAACAAATACTCAAAGACAACATAGAGGGGGAAAATGCCAAATCATACTGTTATTCTATGAGTCAATGCTCCTGCATCTCTTTAAAATGTCCGATGAAACAAAATAGGTGACCTTAAGGAGTTGGACCCCCAGAGAAGGCTACTTCTGAGTGAAGATCGCACGGAGGGTCATTTAATTCCATTCCATGGGATTTTTCTTTTGTTCTTAGTCGCAAAGTGTCGCTGAGTAAAGTGCCAGTTCCCTTATGAGCAGCACATGCACAGCCCGCATGGGCACAGGACCACTAGAGTTTATCTAGTTACGGTTCCCTTAGAAACCAAGTCTCCATGAAGTTAACATCTTCGCGCAGAATTGGGACCAAGAAACAAATGTCTTGTTTCAGTTCATTGCCAGAATCCTCAGTGTCTTTTACACAGGTGATTTTTTTCATATGAATGTTTTCAGTGGCTCTCTGCTTGAGTCTTGTTTTTTTAAACAGAAATATATCTACCGTTTTCTTTGACAGTTGTTTCGAGAAGTACGAATAATGAAGATATTGAATCATCCTAATATAGGTATGAAATCTATGTGCACAATTAGTGACAAAGTGTTTTCTATAATTTGAGAATATTTAAAAATATACACTTTTAAGAATGCTTTATATGAATAGAAGAAAGTGATAGATTGGGAATGTGACACTTTGGGTAAAAATAGCTTATAAGGAAGTTAACTGAAGGCTGCAAATTGCCGTTTTCTATCATTTTGCTATATTTTGCTCACTATCAAAATAATTGGTGCAATAGGAGTTACTGCATACAAATGTTTTGAATGTTCTTACTAGACCTCTCCATATACAGGGTGCATGCCATTTAGGTATTTATAAAAATGAATTCCGGATATTTTAATAATATACACAAGTTTGATCATAGTTGATAAGCAAAATAACTATGTGCATTTTCAAGAAAATCAATAGTGGATTTCAATTTGGTGGATTTCTGATTTCCCCCATCATTACAAATAAATTTATTGATTAGATATATTATATAAAATCATTTGATTGGAAGTAGTAAAAAAGTTCTTTAAAAATCTGTTTATTTTCAAATACTTGTTTCTTGCATATTTAAAAATCTTGTCTGTTTATAGCTATTAATGTGATTTTATTGGTGGTAAATAATTTCAACTATATGAGTCTCATTTTGTTTTTACCAGAAACTTTTATAATGGTATCTAGTGATATTTGTTTTAATACCAAAGACTATTTAACATTTTATGAAAGCAGTCTCTTTTTAAGCATTTTAAAAAATTTGTTTCTCTGATTTTAGGATTTTTCTTTTTATGTTGTTGTTCTGATTAGAAAAGATACGGTTTTTTTAATCTCAGAAACTTTCTAACTCAAGAATTCAATTCTAAGTCGCTTTATAGTAAATAGTTTTCTTCCACAGGAGTAGTAACTCTTGAGAAACTTTTTGAATTTAAGATTACAATTAATCATTTTTAGCAAATAATACTCCAATTTTTCACTGGCTTAGTGTTACCTTAGGTTTATTGAAAACACATCCATCCTATGCTAACAATTACAGAGCTCTGTCTCTAATTTCTTTTTCTAGTGAAATTGTTTGAAGTTATTGAAACAGAGAAGACCCTCTATTTAATCATGGAATATGCGAGTGGGGGTAAGGATGAAGAGGATTGAAACGGAATTAATAATACCTACTAATTCTTTATGACATTTATATAATTTTATTAAAACACCTTTAAACTATAGTTTTAGGAAAATTCAGTGTCTGCTTTCAAGACCTTTTGATCTTTCCATTATAAATAGAAGTTTTGGATTATTTAAAAAATATTTAGGGGCACTTTTGAAACTCAAAATGTGTTTTGTCATCTTATAAAAGTTTCAATTTGCTTATTTACATATAATAATATATCATGATATTTTGATTGGGAGCTCTTGGCTATAAGCAGGTAATCTCTAATGCAGAATATATTTAATAAAGTCCACGGTAAAAAAGCATGTTCTAGGTCAGCTGTCTGTCTCACTGAGTGTTCATATATGACAAATTCTCAGTGTACATACATCTTCGAGATAATCCATAAGATGTTCAAATGTAAACAAGTATTGATGTGTACATTTTGTAAGTTAGAGGACTGAGTTGACAGGGACATAGCAAGATATATCTGTTGTAGAATACAATATATATTTTGGCTCTCATAGTGTCAGAAATATGAATGATTTTTAAATACTGACATACAATAGAAAATCACTTTTGTCTCCTCTGCTTTCTCTTAAGTGAGAGACAAATTGACTCAAAATTATTGTTGTTAGTACTTCTCAGAAAGGTACTAAAATTTACAGAGTTAAGGAATTTAATAAGTAAAGAAGAATACTTAAAGGAATGTCTTTAAAGCCCACAGAATTTACAAAATTGGAGAAAATAGAGGGCAGCTGAAATTACTTGTCTGATTAACTTTCTGCTAAGCAATAGGAAAACAGTGTGGTACTTAATATTGTGCTCTTAACTAATAAGGTTCATAGATTTTTATGGTGATGAAGATTTTATGTAAACTGGGGTAAAGAGGATTTATTTTAGTCTCTAGCATCTAAACTGTACATTTTTATATAGTCTCTCAGATTAAGAAATTATATTAGAATCATTAAATGTATTTAATTGCTCTTTACTCAAACAGATTAAATGGTTTTTTTTTTTTTTTTTTTTTTTTTTTTTTTGTGGGTACCGGGGGGACGACCTCAGGACCTCATGCGCCAACAGGCGCCCGTGCCACTGAGCGATATCACCGGCCCCTTTTTCGTATGTGGGTTCCGGGAGTCGAACTCGGGCCCTCGCGCTTGCAAGGCAGGCGCTTACACCACTGAGCCATCTCACCGGCCCAGATTAAATGTTTTACATTTGTTTTTTGCAAAACTTTTTTTACCCTAAAATTTTTCAATTTAGATTTTTTAACTTAATCTGAAAACCTTGCTCATTAGTGTTTATTATTACAGGATTTAAAAATTAAATATCTAGGCACATTTGCATAAAATATAGATCTGTAGTAAAATTAATTTAAAAATACCTCATAATAAACTATTTATTTTTCTATTTTTTAGATTTACATTTCGGTCTCTCAACATGAGAACCCTGAATGTTATTTTCAGCTCACTTTGACTTTCTTTTTTCCTGCTAGTGATCTGAAGTTTGGAGAAAGGGGCTAGACACGCTTTGATACGAGAAATCGTAGGTCGTGCTAATGTGACATGCGAACAGATTGGCTTGTTGATGGCATGTACAGTCAACTCTCTATTGGTGCCAGTAAAGGGCGCAATGGCCAGGCCAGCAGTAGGGGCACCGCCGGCCTCCCCGACACAGCAGCAAGCCTCGTGCGGAGTACGGTGGGGAGACGGCATCACGCTGGGCATCTGGCATGGCCAGTTGTCCTTTGCCAAGGGTCAGTTAGTTGGTTCTGGTTCCCAGTGGACCGAAGGTCTTCACTGGTTCCAAGTCGAGGGAATCCTTTATGATTCTGAATTGTGTTTAATCCAAAGGAGCCTATTAAAAGTAGGTGTCAGGTCTGCTCTGGGCAGTGCGTTTATCCCTTCTTTCATTCACGGAAACAGAGTTTATGAAACGCTTACCAGGCAGTGTTCTGGGAGGTAGGAAAACACAGGTGAGCACAGACAGTCTTTGCCCACAGGATTGCGTGGTAGTTGGGAAAGCAAATCATACATGAACAATACATGGTACACGGGGACCGGCCCATGTAAATGTCCAGGGTGCGAGCATCCCAGGCGTAACTGAAGAGCAGGACCAAATCTTTGAAGTTCTAAATATATCTTTCCCAGCCTAAACTCACATATCTGAAATTAGTGACCGTGATGGGCTAACTGAAATTAACAACTCTTAACACAGATCTAAAATTAACTCCTTTGATGAGTCAACTAGAGCACCCATCCATTCTCTGTTCTCATCATTCCATTTAATCACTTCAGTACGCTTGCTATAATATACTGTTTGACATTGTAGATGTGTTAGTTCATCTGACATATTTCCGTTGCATATTTGATTTTTAATATTTTGCTTACATCCTAGGATTGATACTGTGTATGTATTTGGAATACATCAATATACCTGGGTACAAATGTGTCATTTACTGAGTGCTTACTCTATGCCAGTCACTGTACCATGCACATGCGTTATTCCCTGCGTTTCCCACAGTAGCCATGCGAGCAGGCAGTAGTAGAAACTCAGTTTTAAGAAGTTAAGAAGTGGGGCTGGTGAGATGGCTCAGCGGCATAAGCGCCTGCCTGGCAAGCACAAGGTCCTGACTTCGACTTCCAGAACCCACATAAAGAAAAAAAGGGGCCGGTGATATTGCTCAGCAGCACAAGTGCTTGCTGGCAAGCGTGAGGTCCTGAGGTTGACTCCCGGTACCCACATTAAAAAAAAAAAAAAAAAAAGGAAGAAGTTAAGAAGTCTTCTTATCGTCTCCTAGTAGCTACTTAGGGCCGGACCAGGATTCATACCAAAATTGGTTGATCCTAAAGCCTGAGTTTTTAACTGCTTTGCTGTATTAAATAGGAACTCTTTACAAACCACTTCGTAAGTTTTTAATATGCATGTATATCTGTATGTGGCAAATTATAAGTACACTGAGATATTTTATTTCTAATATTGTAATTAAAGATTAATTTGTTTTACTAAACCGACCAGAGAAAAATTTAAAACATAAACATATAAAGAAAAGGATCTAATAGGAATTTTCTCCAGCATCTAGTTGTTTTTAATTATTTCAATGAATTTATTGCTTATCCACTTTGTATTCTATCCTGAAGAGGATACAAATAAAGTACAGATATGATGATGATACGCAAGAAGTTTGCAGTTCACTTGGGGTAACAGATGTATACAAGTATGATTTAATTTTGTGTAATTAATGTTAGCTATAAGTATATAAATAGAGTGAGATTAAGCATAATCAGCATAGGAAGGAAAAGAAAGAAATCAGTCAGGTGGTGAGATGGGATTTGACCAAGACTCCATGTTTGGCTGGATTTAAAAGAGAAGGTGTCTTTATTTTGTTTGCACTGGAGGCCCCAAATACAAAGCCAGTGCAACTTGCATTTCCCGTGCTGTGGCTTCCCTTTATTAGAATGGATAATAAAGAGTTGACTGTATTTGTACGTAACACTTGAAAGCAGAAAATGTGTTTTCTTGGTTATGTTTTTATGACATATTTTTGAAGAGTTTTGCTAAATCATAAACTGCTGCAGATACTCAATTCTATATGTAATTTTTTTCCTTTTTTCTGTTCATGTATTTGGTTTGTGACTTATGTAGACATAGTAAAAATCGTGGGCCAAAACTTTCTGTAAAAACTAGGTGAAAACTTGACATTGCATATGTTGTTAACCGAAAATCTGTGTATATTTTACTACCTGCTCTGCCTTTCTGATTCAGGTGAAGTATTTGATTACTTAGTTGCCCATGGAAGAATGAAAGAAAAAGAGGCCCGTGCAAAATTTAGGCAGGTATGGAAAGTGGTTTCGACTTTGTTCTGCTGTTGTGTTTAGTGATATACAGAATCACAAGCTGGACTTCAGGCACACAGGACATTTTAAAAAGTTAAATTCCTGCTTGCTTACACTTTTTAAGATTGGAAAACTCCCGGAAACAAAGACCAATTTTCCTGAATTTAAATTGAAAATACTTGCAGATGGTTATTGTTAGATGGTGATAAATAGTGAATTTTATAAGTGAGACTCACCTTAACTCTGAGTCTTGGAAATACACATCAGACCAAGATAAAAAGGAAGTATTTAACCCTTTGACAGCCATACCCAGCAATTGTTATCCAGCATTGCGGCATCACATAGAGAGCATATACATGTACCGTTTAAAGAGGTTATTGTAGTATTTTCTTTTATAATTAAATATGTATTGGTATTGAAACTCATTCTGTAGATTTCAAGAATATAGATAATTTTATTTAGCCTCAGGCAAGGAATCTTTGCAAGTGTGACAGAAGACTATGGTAAGATATTGGTATTTGCAATTAAACTTCAATATGATTTGTTACAGAAATTATAAAGGAAAAATAATTTACATCATCTAGGATTTTATTTTTAATTTTTAAGGCTGAAGTAGTGAAAATAAGCCTACTTCATGAATTCCTATAGAAATGATTAGTTAATTACAAACTTTTCATTAAATGTATTAATGTAAGGTGCAACAGACAACTTATAATATCCTAAATTTTCCCTCCATGAATTAAAAATTTTCATTTATAAATTGCTCCCAACCTCTTCTGTAATCATGAGCACTAATGCGGGGATTAGAGAGGTTAGAGAACCCTCCTCTAAGGGAATTATTTAGGTTAACATATTCAACAATCAGCAAAACCCTCAAGGGAGAGGGGAATGGAGGAAAGATTTGTTTAACTTTTCTTTTTTTTTTTTTGTGGGTACCGGGGGGGTCGACCTCAGGACCTCCCGCGCCAACAGGCACCCGTGCCGCTGAGCGATATCACCGGCCCCTTTTTCGTATGTGGGTTCCGGGAGTCGAACTCGGGCCTTCGCGCTTGCAAGGCAGGCGCTTAAGCCGCTGAGCCATCTCACCGGCCCTGTTTAACTTTTCTTGACAGGGCATTTTCCAAATGAATTGTGTGGAGACTTGGTTTGTAAAGTCTCTGTTATTGAGGTCTTACAGAATTATTACTTTTTGAAACACAATTTGTAAAACACTTTGTACCAAAGACACACATAGCCCTTTTATTCTGAATAGATCCCTAGAAGCATTCCTATTAAAATTGTGAACTTAAAAACAACTGGTAATGTGGAAAGCCACGTTAAGAAACTGAATCGTGTTCAGCCCCTTTACTGTGAAATTCTTCCTCTGTGAGGATGGAAGTCCAAGCTTGCTCTTAAGTGGAGTGCTACAGGCATCACTTTAAACATCTTTTTTTTTTTTTTCAGTATTAGTCACAGCAGTTTTAGTTTGTAGCAGACCAGCAAAAAAAAAAATCCAATTGGCATTATAATTATTTCCATTGGAATCTTAATGTATATTTTAGAGATTATTGCTACTTAACCTTTTTCTTTTTAGTCTGCTAGTTTTCCTTATTTACCAAAAACATACTTAGTGAAAATTGTGCTTGGAACTCTATGAAATTAGACAGGTTGAAAATGCCTGCTGTTTTACAGAGCCTGCCACCTTTGCTGGTGGACAGGACAGGAGGCTGGAGCAGAGGTATTTCCTAGCCAGTACCCATGGGCCCTGCTGTGCTCCCAGCGCTGGCCGGAAAACAGATCCACGTAGATCAAATAATTACTAACACTGACTTCACTTTTTCAAATAACATGGGAATTATTTTGAATTTGGGTTTATATTCTTCTTGTTGCAGAAGTTCAGTGTCCACTCAATGCTATTTAAAATGTAAAACTAGCCAGGCGTGGTGGTGCATGCCTGCAGTCCCAGCGTCCAGAGAGGCTGAGGTAGGAGGATCAGAAGTTCAAGTCCCACCCGGCAACCTGATGAGATCCTGTCTCAACATAAAACATTTTGGAAAAGGACTGGGGATGTAACTCAGTGCGACGGTCCTGGGTTCAATTTCCAGCACAAAATAATTAATGAATTCATTTACTGTAAAACAATGGGAAATATTTTCTGTATGATTACTCATGTATTATAAATATTAAATACACTTAATATTTATATGTGTTCCCCAAAACTAGAAATTGATTTTTGGGGAGCTTATTTTTCTTTATGGGTTTAAATTCTTAAGAATTAATGCATGTACATTTATGTTTATCTTTGTTTTCTCTGTATTTTATGAATTTTTTTTTAACAGTGCAAGAACGTTCTGCCTTAGCAAGGGCACACAAATACCTGTCCTTGACCCCCTGTTAGGGACAGCAAAGACACCAGCGCAGTTGGAGGTTGCTTAGCAGTCATCGCCTGCACAGTGCCTCTGCGTTCTATGGGACTTGCAGCCTGCTAAGCAGTCTTAGTATTGATTCCAGCCTCGAGGGTACTGCAAGCAAAAGCACAGGCCTTCCTGCCCACTCACAAGCAATTACCAAGCAGCCCCAACAACTGTCCTTTTCCAAAAGCACAGGCATACCTAGCCTTAATGTCGGTGCAGGGCTGCCTATAAATCCCGTGCTCAGGGTCCCTGATGGACAGGCCACAGAGAAGGCCCTGCGTCCTCACTGGAGAGGCCAGAACCTCTGAGACGGGAGAGTCCAACTGTAGAAAGAATACTGCAGTGAACCTTGGCCATGTGGGTGGGGACTCTGGGGTCGATTCAGAAGCCCAAACGTCTCACCTCTTCCATGGCAGAAAGCGCACCCTGCTCGGCAGGTGTGGAAACACTGTAGAGCACCACGCTGGGATGCCCGGTCGGAGCTCATTCTCCCTGTGTGGAGATTTACGCGTAATAGAGCACATCCTGATGAGTCACCCGCCATTCCTCAAGCTCTCGGGCCTAGGAATGAGAGCTGCTCTCACAGAGACCGTTCTTCCTGCTGTGAACACTTGGCCTCCGGTCGTGCCTGGTGACCACGTCGGTATCCAGCGCGACTCCGCTGTGTCGTGCTCGTGTGACCTGTGAAGGACAGCAGCAGCATCAGCACACTCCTACCCCACGCAGGAAAGCAGCCTGGTAGCGAGCACACACTGTGTAGCACACCCATGAAACCCGCACACAGCGCGGCTGGCTTGAGACGAACAAACCTAAGCTAGTGAAATTTGGGTGTTAGAATTTTGAAGCATATTGCTTAGGAAAACTAACATCATAAATATTTGTTGTTTTAGAGACACACACTTCGAAATGGTCATAAGCATTCGCGTCACCCTGCATAAACGAGCTTAGTGGTTCTGCAGTATTTGCTTGCTTGGAATTCAGGGACTTCCCCCTGCCTGCTGAGCAGGGTTTCGCTCCCACTGCATCACCGTCCTCCCATCGGTTTCCAGAGACACGGCGCCCGCAGCATTAACGCACTCCGCCCCGCGCCCCACTGGCCCCCAGATCTCAGCTTTTAAAACCACCCTGTCCTTCAAGGACAGCAGAGATCGGGTAGCACCTATTCCGGGAAGTATTTCCAACTGAAATCATCATTTTTTGTGATTCTCTCACTCGTTTGTACCTCTGCTTGTGTGATTCTGCCTTGAATTGTAATCGTGGCCACGTTTCCCTTCCGAATCAGATTGGAAGCCTGGAGGGCAGGGCCGGGAAGTGTCCATCATTGTCCTCCCCCAGCGCCCAGCACGTTTTCTCGCACAGAGCAGGGACTCAATGAGCTGAATCAGTGAATTTGATCAATTTATATATTACTCACTGTGTGTTGATGATTTTGTTTTCAATTCGTACCATCTGTCTTTGGACAACTGTAATATACATCAGAATAATTTTCTAAGGCTGAAATACCAGTTTCACTCTGCTTTGAAGTTTTCTCTCCACCCATATTCCTGTCAGCATGGTCATACTTTACATCACCCTTAATCTTTTAAAAACCTCATTTCTGTCTCCATTTGTAAATAACTAACCAACATTCAGTATTCCACCTGTATCTATATTTAGCTGAGTCCACAGAACTGAATGTTCTGCTGTGTATTAAAGTGGTCATTTTCAGGGCCGGTGAGACGGCTCAGCGGCTTAAGCGCCTGCCTTGCAAGCGCGAAGGCCCGAGTTCGACTCCCGGAACCCACATACGAAAAAGGGGCCGGTGATATCGCTCAGCGGCACGGGCGCCTGCTGGCGCGCGAGGTCCTGAGGTCGTCCCCCCGGTACCCACAAAAAAAAAAAAAAAAAAAAAAAAAGTGGTCATTTTCCTGTACATCTGATCTAGTCAGTAGTATACAAAGTAGCACTTTATCCATTGCTGTCAGATTCTTCCCATTTTTTATTGAATAAAGAACTATTAGAGAATTTTTTAATGATCTATTTCCCATTTATATCTTGGCCTTTTTTTTTTTTTTTTTTTGGTACTGGGAATTGAACTCAGGACCTTGTGCTTCAGTAAGGCATGGCACCGCTGAGCTAAACCCCCAGCTCTGTATATCTTGGCCTCACTGTTTGGCCCTTGTCCCCAAAGAGCACCTCGCAATGGTTAAAAATCACAACTGCACGCAGGACGTAGTTACGGGTATAGAACACTTTGCCCAGCTAAATTAGTGACAGATAGAAAATTAAATTTCATTTTTCCCTTTTTTCTTTTGATGATTGGGTATTTTTAAGATTGAAAATATTTTCTATTTTTCTATATTTGAACAGGTAAATATAAGGTGTTGCTATATACTTCTTAATAAATCAAGAAAGCATGCCTCGAACACGTCTGATGCAATTCCTAGGATACAGTTTTGCTTTTTAAACTCTAGCCATTATCCCAAAATGTTAATTCCCCTGTGCCAAAGCAGTTATTTCAACATTGCAATACACTATTGACCCGAACTACGTATGGTACATACAGGGGGACAGAGTGATCCACGCAAATCTTCACTGGCTGACGGGAACACGATTTAGTATGTCTTAATATTACTTCACAGTTTCCACATTTAAGAGCACGTTTCCTCCCACTAATATGTACAGTTTTCTGAACTAAAGAAATAGTGACATTGCTAAATATTACTTTGAAATCCAAGTTAGTAATATATCTAAATTGGAGTTGATGATTGTGGGAAAATCAGTGTTATTTACTATAAAATAATTTTGATTCACTTATCCAAATATTTATTTCAGATTGTGTCTGCTGTGCAGTATTGTCATCAAAAATGCATTGTTCACCGTGATCTTAAGGTAAGTTGTTGACGTTATAACAAAAAGCTCAGTGTTGTACATTTCGTAATGAAGTCAGAGGTGTCTGGTTGCCTACCTGTTGGAGGCAAGTAGTTTTTATGTGATTCTCACAGTAACTTTACGAAGTGCTGCACCCCATTTCCACTGAGGGAAAGAGGACAATATGGGGAGAAGTCATCTAGTATCAAAAGCTAGAGGGCTTGAGTCACCGTTACTTAATTTGTTTTAAATAGAAAAACATGGAAATTTATCCCCAAATAAAAATGTGCAAGGTGCCATTTGACAAAAGCAGGGTCGAGGCACAGATCCACGTTAACCCGGTGGAAGAGCCAGCATTCGTCCTCTGCCTTGGAGCTCACAATAGACAAAGCCTTTCAGTGTGTTCACGAACATGAAATGCATGTGACTGGCGTAAAGCAGCACGCGTCAGAGTAAAAGATGTGTGATGGGTTTCCTTTCGATCGAGTTTTACTCCTTGTTGGAAACTGCACGTCGAACAAAGTAGCCCACGACTTTCTCAGTGCCTTCATCAGGTGAAACAGAGTTTGAAACAACACACACAGGAGCACATTCTCTATCGAATTGCTTGCACTTACAACAGGAACATTTAAAATTCTGTCCTTGAATGATTCTGTTTTAGGATATTAGAAAATCAGCCTTTCCAAACACAGGGGCGACACTCCCTACTTTCCACGTAACGTGTCTCCGGGAGAGACCTAGGTTCAGAGCAGCAAAAGGAGCTGAAAACAGACACGTCTAACGGAGGCTGCGTTGTTTCACTCTTTCGCATACACAGTACTTGGTTGGGGAAAGAGGACACAGGTGAGGAATCCAGTGTAGATGAACCCTGGACCTCATGTCCACTGGGGCTGCCCCGTTAGGTTCCTCTGGACAGATGTGGAGACCAGGGTTGCTCTGACTTGTATCCTGCAGACGTTGTTGAGGTATAGTTCCAAGATGTTTCTTGCCGTGAAGATAGAAAAGGAGGTTCAAGTAGACTACAGAATAAAACAGGTTTTAAGTAGAACCTCTTTCGAGCATAGTTGTGTACGTGTAAGTAGGTGAGAGCTTGGAGCTTTCCCTTTCTGATGTTGAAATTCAGTCTCACGTAGGCGTCATGTTGAGCAGTTACATGTTGAAGTACCAGAGTGGACTTCTAAATTTGATACTACTTTTAAAAACGAGACAAAGTATATAAGTTAGGGTTCTGAAACAAGTGCAAACAAAGATTTTTATTTTGTGTATGCTTTTTACATTGTCCTTTTTATTATTTTCCTCTTAGGCTGAAAACCTTCTCCTTGATGGTGATATGAATATTAAAATTGCTGACTTTGGTTTTAGTAACGAGTTCACAGTGGGGAACAAATTGGACACATTTTGTGGAAGCCCCCCCTACGCCGCCCCCGAGCTCTTCCAAGGGAAGAAGTACGACGGGCCCGAGGTGGACGTGTGGAGTCTCGGCGTCATTCTCTACACGCTGGTCAGTGGCTCCTTGCCCTTTGATGGCCAGAATCTGAAGGTACCGCTCAGTGGGATGTGGGTGCTGTCACCCCAGGCACGCTGGTCTCAAAAGCTGTCCAGTTGTAAGTGCTTTCGTCTGCTTTCTCAAGGAACTGCGGGAGCGGGTTCTGAGAGGGAAGTACCGCATCCCCTTCTACATGTCCACCGACTGCGAGAACCTGCTGAAGAAGCTGCTCGTGCTGAACCCCATCAAGAGAGGCAGCTTGGAAGTGAGTGATTTCAGTTTTGTTTTGTTTTTTGGTACTCCAGTTTTAAAGTTTGACGATTCAGATATTCCAGGAACAGGGAGGAATTTTAATAGCATATAAAATGGTTTTCTTTCTGCCCTTGAAAAAAAATAAACAAAATGATTTCCTTTCCTATTGTATTCCTCTAACTCATAAAAAGAAAATCAACTCATCGTATTCTTGGTGTAGAGTAAGTACAATACTATCAGCATAATGGTAGGTAATCAATCTGGTAATCAATATGCTTGATGGTAGAATAAAAATATAAGTGAATGTTATAAGTAAAAATATACTTGGAATTTTTTTTTAACTTTTTAAAAACTACAGTAGAGTTTCAACACATAATACGTATAAAAGCATACTTCTGGTAATGATTTGACCACAAGTAGTGGAGTTCAGTTTGAACTTTAATTCAGCAAAAATATCCAAACAGCAAACACATGCCCATTGATGCTCACCTTTCCAACTTCGTCCATTGCACTTCGGAGGAGGAGTCGGCTCATTCCTAGAGCTGGTGCATGAGTCAGGCACAGGTTCAAAGCCTACCCTTGCCACTTCTGTGCTGGGAAGCCTTGCTTAATCTGTTCAAGTGTGTCTTCTACAAATGGTGTTTAAAAGGATTGTTTTGTTAATTAAAATGAATGTGAATTATTAAGGAAAAAAAAGATATTCTAGGAACTGAAGAGCACTTGTTGCCTATGTTTTCCAGGGAAAACTGCCAGATCACATAATTTGCCTTCTGCTTAGAGAAAGGAAAGTGGCGTGATCTTTATTCAAAATTTGTGGAGAGAGGTTTTCTTCTAAAGATTGTTACTTCTTAATTCTTCAGTGAAGGATTAAATTAAAGTGAGAAAATAGAGAGAAAATTGACTTTTAGTTGAAGAAAGAAGAAAAGTATTTGGTCAGAACAGAAAACTTGCTTTTTAGTAAAGACTCAGGAGCTTTTTCAGGGATGAAAAAGGATCTTGAAAATTCTAATCCAATGAATACTTCAAGGTTATACCTGAAATTAGAATCTGATGTTAAAAAGTTTAATGGAAACCTCTGAACATCAGTACAAAAACTTAACAAATATATAAATAGAACACACTGGAAATAGGTATTTTCATTTCTCAACACGCTGTTACGTTACTACGTACGTTCCACAGTACCGTTAAGTATGGTGCACCTGAGGTACACCAGAGCTTCATGCAATCAGATGCCTAATTTTTTCCTTCTGACACTACAGTAAAAATAACTTATTTCTTAAAAATGTTGCAAGTCTGTTTCTAGAATGATATTTTGTCCTGTGGTGAGGTAATTTCAGAGGTTCACCATACATTATACACTTGTGCTTTTTTTGTATTTATTTGCCTTAATTGGGAGGATAGAAAATTTGGAGAATTAAGCTCATTGAAACTGCACTTTTTTTAGTGTAGCCAGGATTTCTGGGTTAGGAGGTGGCCTTGCAGGGAGCCTCCTTGCGTACAGAGCTCTCAGCATAGTTGGGCTTTGTAATTTTATTTCCCCATGTATTCTTCATAAAAGATGCCCTGTCCAGTGGAAGCTAAGGGACGGTGATGTCCATTGGGAGATTACTTTATTTTTTATTTATTTTTTTTTTTTGTGGGTACCGGGGGGTCAACCTCAGGACCTTGCGTGCCAGCAGGTGCCCGTGCCGCTGAGCGATATCACCGGCCCCTTTTTCGTATGTGGGTTCCGGGAGTCGAACTCGGGCCCTCGTGCTTGCCGGGCAGGCGCTTAAGCCGCTGAGCCATCTCACCGGCCCGGGAGATTACTTTAAATGCTTTCTAGCAGTGGGCCAATTGACTCATTTGTTTAAATGCAATTATTTCTATTTCTAAACTTCAGATTTTTGTGGTTTTTTTCTTTCAGAGTAAAAGATGGTTTTAATAATACTTTAGTAGAGAAGGTATACAGTTAAGAGCCTATCTTTATATTGCTGCTTTTCAAAACTTTCAACCATTATTCATAGAAAATTATGTGAAATAGATTTGTTGACTCTCATGTCAGTTTCAAAATTCTAGAACTTTAGAGAGCACGTCTCTTGTGTCCCGGCTCTGTGCCCCTCTTTTACATAGGAACATGCTTTACCTAACAGTCAGTTTACAAACACCCAGAGTTGAAGCAGCAGCTCAGCTAACAAGCAGCATAAAAGAACACATAAAAGTATTTTGGGAGAACAGATCTTATAAATATCTGTGAGCAGGTAAGATGTGCTTCTGTCTTAAAGATGATTAATTTTCAGTAGCCAAACAGTTCATCATTCATCCTTAACAAGTGCGGAGTACAGAAGTATTAGAGTTCTTTGAGTTGAATTCAGAAGCCATTCCTTCCTGTGAAGACCTTTGATCTTCCCAAGTTCAAGCTGACGTGTGTGCGTACAGAGTGGAACCTCCTGTTCCAGCTTTCGAGGTTGAGGTTTTCAGCCCTAACCCATGAGTTCACGTTGGAAATATTATCAGGTGTCGCAGATTTACGGTACAAAGGCTGTCCAGAGGCCACTGTAAATCATCTGTATAAACTCTTCAGGTTGCCAGTGCAAATGCGGTCAGCGCTGAACTGCACTAACAGTGGGAGGGGACGGTGTCGCACAGGATTTTGAAGGGTTTTGTGTTTTGTGTTGTGTACTGGGGTTTTCCCCTCATTTATGGAAGTATTAGTATGTCTAGATTTTTTTATTAGAAAAAATCCGAAAGGCTTCTCTACTTTCCCCCTTTGTGTTTCTGTTCTTTCATCTTTCCAGGTTGTTTCTTTACCAAGGCAGTACGAGGGGTTGAACCAGGGCCTCAAGACGACAAGGCAGGCACCCCAACTCTCGCCTACACCACCAGCCCCTTGTTACTGTAGTTCTTAGTGAGGAGGGGTTGGATTAGCTCTCAAAACAATGTGAACGTGAGCTTGAAGTGAAGCCCCTCTTACTGTCTTCTCTGTCGTCTTGGCGCTCCCTCCAGAAGTGTTTGCTGTATTTTGACTTTTGACTTTTAACATCTAATTTTTCAGCTGCTCCTAAGATAATCTTTAAAATCATGTTTGTGCTTTATAGTACAATTGACAGTAAGGCAAAAAGATCAATATATTAATAATAAACTTTTTTTTTTTTTTCTTTATGTGGGTACCGGGAACCGAACTCAGGACCTTGCACTTGCCAGGCAGGCTTTTATGCCGCTGAGCTATATCACCGGCTCAATAATAAACTTTTTTAAAAAAGAAAAATACCTAAGTACAATTTCAGAAGCGTACGATATGCTTTATAAAGCTTGAAAAGCATTTAAGTAAAATTATTTCCATCTGGCCATCCTAAATTCCATAATTTTTTAAATGTGCACCCAAGTCTAGGTTACATATTTCCTGAAATTAATTCGTTTACTTCTTTATAATTCACCTGAAACAAGCATCTTGCGAGTCTTGCTCTGGCGGTCGGTCCGTCAGGGCCGCCTGCGTTCCCCGGCAGTGGGGCCCGGATAGAGCTCCTCTTCTAAGTCTGGGGTTTTGCCTGTCCTCTCCTTTCTCATGAGGTGCTGTAAGAGGAGTCTGAAGTGGATTGGTTTATTCAGCTGGTTTTCTGTCTAGCGCCGCTTGTTGGCCTCGTTCTTCCCACCCTGCCTAACCTCCCCCAGGCGGGGGTCGCCCGGGCTCTGTCCTGTACCTGGCCTCAAGCTGGTTGTGTGAGGCCAGCAGGGTGCTGCTCCTTCGGTGTGTCCGCCTGCTCTTCTCCCGGTTCTACTTCTAAATGCTCTTCACCTTCCTTTCCTATGGAAAGATAAAATGTAGATCTTTCCATCGCCTGTCAGATCAGAGTTGATCATCTGAGACACTGGCCCTGTTTTGCCTTCGTTCGCTGCGTGTTACCTCCGTCCTGAGCCACAGCCGCGTCCCCTGGCCAGGTGTACTTCCGTCTCCGGGTCGGTTCTCCTCCTGCTTCCCGTGCTTCCTTCCCAGGAAAGTCCCGTCCGCGCTGCGTATGGGTCTGTTTCGTGTTTAACACTCACTGCTAAGAGCACAGCTTCAAATAGTTGAGTGTTGTGTATTCAGATACGTTTAGGTTTCATGAGTAGATCTCATTTCCCAAGTAAGTCGTGTCACCTGTCAGCCCACCTGTATGTAATATGTTAGTGTATATGATACATGTATAAAATATATTGCTTCATGTATTTGTTCCTGACATGGACATATGGACATGACATGAGCACCAAGTAAACACAGTTTGAGAAACATCAGAAAATGGATTATCTTTCCTTTCCTTTCTGTTGTTTATATTTCCCTGCAATCTACATACTTCTGTATGTCTTACTTAATTCATAGAAACCACATTTTGCCAGGCACCTGACTTAAAAACCTCAGAATCCTCTTGGATCCTATCCTTGTCTTCAGTGCCCAAACGCATCTTGTCATCAGGCGCTGTGACGCCCGCTCTATCCATTTCCGCCCGGCGGCCAGTCCTCTGAGGCCCCTCCCGCCACCTCCACCGCTCGTGTCTGGGGCATCTGCCTGCTGCTGGCCTCCGAGTCCTCTCTTACCCTGGGATCCTGCAGGAAAAAACAACAGTCACATGTGCTGCAAAAGACGCTACGGGGTAGTCTTTGCCCTCCAGCGCTGTAAATAGACGGAAGGAGAGAAATCCGTACACCAGCGGCGGTAGGCAGGGTGGAGTGTGACAAGAGTAACGGCAGGATATAACCAGGCCCTGCGGGATCACGGGAAGGACGTGAGTGATTCAGACCCTGGCTCATACAGTCGGTCTACAAACGCGTGACGAGCATTTACGCGCTGTGTGCTCGGAGTGTTGGATGTGCAAGACTGAACGCGGGTCATTCTCCCTTGAGGGTTAGAGTTGAACAGTGGAGATAGATAATAACAGGCGAACGCAAAAGACTCACATAATGACAGGCTGCATTAAAATGTAAGCAAAGATCTGGATGTGATCAAAGAGTAAAAGAAGGGGCCTGATTTTACATGGTCTTTTGAAGATTAAAAAGAACTTGGGTGGAAAAAATAGAGGGACGCATTCTAGGCCAACAAGCTCATCCTTCACTGAGAAAATAGAAAGCACTGGTCCTGCAGTCTCCCCGTGTGTCCCTCGCCTTTAACGTCCCTGGTATCGTTATGGCTCCCCAGGCTGCCCTGTTGTGGTGGAGATGGGTGTGTTTCGTGACCCTGCCCTGCCCGCATCGTCCCTTCTTGGGCCTGCGGTCCCTCCCTTCCCTGCGGCCCCTTTCTAGTCAGACTTTCTACGAGTCTGCACTGGTGTCACCCATCCATCTCCTACCAGCTGCCGCTGTCATTTCCTCTGGCTCCTAACACCAGGCCTCACTGGAACTTTCCTCTGGAGGTCATCTGTCCTTTGAGCACAAAGGGTCCCTGTCTTGGTCCCCGCCTTACTTGGCAGAAGTTGGCAGGACACCACGTCCTCCTGCGGAAGTGTGTCTGTCGTGGGCTGTCCTCCGCTCCCTGTGAAGTGCTGCCTGTGTTCTTGAGCCCCTCCGGTGCTCCTGGCTCTGTTCCTCCGCCCTGGAGCATCTCTCCCACCTTGTCCTCCGTCGTCCCCTGGAAAGCAGTGTTCACGAACACGATCCGAGCCAGCCTCGTCTTGAGCTGCAGACCAGATCTGCAGACCCACCCGCTTGCGTATCCCGTGATGCCTCGGGCTCAGCGGCTCCAGCGCAGCTCTGAGTCCTGCCCGGGCTGTTCTTGTCCCAGGATGGCACCAAGCCCATTCCTTGGTCTGCCCTGAAACCTGGGTGTCACCTTCCGTTTCTCCTTTCCACCTCTGCCTGTATCCAGTCATGACATTGTGGTATCCTGAAATAAAAGTTACATGAATGGGTCTGTCTTTCTGCCTCTCGAAATGTCTTCTCGTGCTCTCCTCACACGTCTCATGGTGGTGCGAGAAGGCACAGCGCCCCGGTGGCGAGGGGGAGCAAGGTGGACAATGTGGGCGTTGGGAGGTGGCCATGGGCTCCTTTCAGCCTTGGCCACCGAGCCCAGGAAGCTGTGTGCAGTGAATTCCAGTGAGGTCTCACACTGCCTGTTCTGTGCGGTGGGAGTCGCGTATCCACCTTGCACTCGCCGTCCGGCGGCTCGTCACTTAGCGGCTGGGTCGTCAGACTGACCGTGAGCGCACTGCGTGGCGGTGCTGGTGTTCAGTTAAACTCCAGCCTGGCACGCACTTGAAAACTTACAAATTGTTTACCTCTGAATTGCCCACCTAATGTTCTAGATCATGTTTGACCACATTTGAAAGCAAAACTACAGGTAAAGGAGGAATACTGTATTCATCTTCCTACCTACGAAATTCTGCCAACAAAAAATTTCACTTCTACAAAGTTAGTTCCTGACTCCTCCTCGGCTGCTGTCAGACGTACTGCTTGAGAGGACAGATGAGGACAGAAGCGTCTTAATTTGGGGGAAACTAACGGAAATTTGCAGCTCTGCTCTGTCCTTATTTTCCCTCCTGATGTGCAGCCTGTCAGCTCTTTATCTTTATTGACAGAGAATCACTAAAGACTCATTACACAGTAGCATTATTGCTTTAATTTGTAGTGGGTCTTCTTTCATTTCACTTAGTTGGGGAATGTACCTAAATTGCCATTGCTCAAAGTTTTTAAGAGGTGAACTTAGTGGTGATTTTTTTGAGAGGTCCATGTCTGCATGGTTGTATTTTTCAGTCCATGAATTACCTACAGATTTTCAGTGAAATATTTATCACGGGTCTGAGAGCTTTGGGAACATCCTCCCACCCAGCACTGCTACATTCTCACAGATCTAGTTGTTCGAGATCAGCTTGGAGTTCTGTCTTCTAGAGATTAAGTTCGGGTGAATAAAGGAAAGAAATTACTCGGGCAGTCAGGGGTCAGCCTTCAGAGGACGCATGTGTGGAAAGTCATTTTTCTTATTCGTCTACTCTTGGCAGATAAGGTGTAGACTTGGAGGAGGTACTTTATAGGCCTTGAAAAAAGAAAACAATTGCACAACATCTAGAATTCTGTAGTAATAAAGTTAAAGATTTGTAATTAATGCAGAATTATTCAGATACCAGCATATTTCTCTCTCAGCATGAAAGCTCAGGTCTTCCCTCATGCGCTGCTTTTATCCCTGGGTACCAGTCTTCCGTTGTCTGTGACTCTACCGATGTCCTGACAAGGATGCCCTTTTTGAGGGGAGGAAAGGCACGAACATACCTTTACCCTCTTCACAGCTTTGTGTGTTACAGCGTGGCTGTGTGCACATTGTCGTGCACCGGCTCCCCAGTGCTGTCTCACCTTGTGGTCCAACTCCAGACTCATTAGACAGCGCCTCCTCCCTCAGCCTCCCTCAGCCTCCCTCCTGCTTTACGTTTCTGTGAAATGGACAGCTTGAGAGCCCTACAGAAGTGGAATCGTGCACGGTTTGCCTTTCTGAGGTTGGCTTACTTTGCTCAGCACAGAGGCCTCCAGGCTCCTCTGGGGTGGAGCAGAATTTCCTGCATAAGAGTGGATATATTCTGTGGCATACGAGCAACCCGTTTTCTTTATCCGTTCATCCGTCAATGGGCATTCAGGTTGCTTCTGCCTCTCAGCCACTGCGAACACTGCTGCGGTGAGCACAGGTGTGCAGATCTTCTTGGCGCTCCTGTTTCCAGTTCTTTTGAATGAATACCCAGGAGTGGGACTACTGGGTGATGTGGTAGTTCTGTTAGTTTTTTGAGGAAACTTCATGCTATTTTCCATAAAAGCCGCACCATTTTACACTGCCCTCAGCATTGCACAAGGGCTCTGACCTGTCCACGTCCTTGTGGTCCCTTGCTATCTTGAGTGTTTTTCGTAGTGGCCATCCTAGTGGGTAGGAGGTGCTCTCTCATGGTCGTGGTTTTCTTGATGATGAGGATTTTGTGTAAGCATCTTTTCATATACCTGTTGGCCATCATTGTATCTTCTCTGGAGAAATGTCTGTTTACTTCCTTTGTCCATTTTAAAATCAGGTTATTAATTTTTATGTTATTGAGCTGTATTACATATTCTGGATATTCTGGATGTTGACCCTTAATCAGTGTATGGTTTGCAAGTATTTTTTCCTATCCCATAGGTTGCCCTACTGGGTGTCTTAGGGTGTCCCATAGGTTGCCCTACTGGGTGTCTTAGGGTGTCGGCCCAGCACTCTTCATTGTTCCACAGCCTCGGCTTAAATCTGCCTCTGGTAATTTATGTCAGCGCTGTTTCCACCCTGGCTTTTACCTTGTTTCTAGTTCTAGACTTAATTTTTTAACTATCTTCCCTTCCCATATTCTCTGAGTTATCTTTACTGATTTCCATTCCTCATAATCTCTTCTTTCCTGATATTTTAATAAGTGGTGATTTTTAAATATAGGCATGTATTTGGTTGAAGAACAGAAAAAAATAGAATTTTTTCGTTTATCTTAAATGTAAAAATATGTAGCAAAGGTTAAAATCTGTAGGTTCTTATGTTAAATCTTTCACATGAGAAAATACTCCTTTTAAACGAGGGCGGGAGGGTTGTATTTTGAGTCATGACCTTAGGCGAGCGTGTGGCGTGATGGGCACGGATGTCACGGATGCTGTGTCCCCAAGTCCTACACCTCTTGCTGCACTGGTCACCAAACAGTCACTTTATCTGAAGATGCCACGTGGCGCTTATGCAGTGAACTGATAAATTTCACGTATGCTTCTAGAGCGGTGGGGGCGAAAAGCTCTAAAAGGTTTGCCATCGCTGTTAGAGAGCTAGTAAGTGGTTGAATGTTGTGATTGACCAAACATAACATAGACTTTATTTCCTAGCAAATAATGAAAGACCGATGGATGAATGTAGGTCACGAAGAAGAAGAGCTAAAGCCATACACGGAGCCTGACCCGGATTTCAATGATACAAAAAGAATAGGTGAGTATTTGAGTATTAGCAGAAGTGCTACTATGGGCTACAAGTATGAGTTCTTTAGGCCACCAAAATAGTGTTTAAAAATAGAACAGGAAGCAGCTTTTATTTGATTAAGATTTGTATTACCACGTTAATGATAAATATAAAACATTGAAATTTTATTCTTATTCTTTCCTTTCCACAGTTCTGCCCTTATTGTATTTTGTTCACCCCTTTCCACAGTTCTATCTTTATTGTACTATATTCTTTCCTTTCCACAATCCCTCCCCAGAGTTCAGCATTGGCCAGACTGATGAGTGTCAGCATTTTTATGAAGAATTCAGAAGCGCTGAGTGACCAGGGTTGAGCTCTTGGACTCTCCCTTCCCCTTTTCCATGTTCTAGCACAGTGCATCTCCCCGGACCCTCAGCCAGTCCTCTGCTCCCAGCTCCCTCTGTGTCCCTCTACCAGGCCAAGCCCATTAGCTGCTTGCAACTGAGTCATCTCGCCGGGCTCCTCCCACCCGGCTGGAAGACAGGACGCCAGGGAGAGCTCCAGGGACCTGCCCAGAGGGACAGCCATGGAGCTCAGGTCTTCCAGAGGAGAATCAGTCTGCTGGAGACCAGAGAGAGAGCAGGAGTGGGGAAGAGAGGAGAGAGCCCCTCTGTGACAGTGAGGATGTGTGGGGAGAGAGACTGGGAGACCGAGAAAAGGGCTTGTGTGTGCCCCAGCCAGACATGGCCTCTGGAGGGACAGAGGAAGTCAGCATGGCAGTGTTTGAGGCAATGAGAAATTGAGCTGGCCCTGAATGCGTAATCCACAATGTGGGTAATTCTGCAAAAAATGACGAATACGTATTATCTATGACATTCAGTGTATGCAGGTTAACCTAGGACATGTATACTATATGCGTTTATGAAAACTATACTTTAAAATTTTAAGACTTAATTTTCACATCCAGTATTGGCAAATTTGCCCATTTTTGCTGATTTGGTTACTAAAATAAACCCATTTTGAGAAAATTTGCATTTTTTCTCTAGATGTTATGGTCACCATGGGTTTTGCACGAGATGAAATAAATGATGCCTTAATAAATCAGAAATACGATGAAGTTATGGCTACTTACATTCTTCTAGGTAGAAAATCTCCTGAAGTAAGTTGTTTATCTTTTTAAATTAATGTGAAGTATGGTGACAGCTAAGTAAATGTATTCTCTTTAAATGTATTCTGTTCTTTGTGATGTCAACAATAATGCAAGGATCAAAATATTCTTATTTGTGACAATTCAAAACTCAAGGTGCTAAATTATAAACTAATGTCATCTCCAGGTACCAAGAGAGATCTGTGAAAGAGCAGGTCACTGTCCTGCCTGGCCCCAAAGGGCAGCTCTCACAGCCTCGTCTTCAGACGGTGCCCCTAGAGTTGTTCAGTGTGCAGCACGTGCATCCGAGTGTGGCAGCCTCACCAAAGGCAGTAGGATCATTCCAAGAGTGCGGGAAGGACAGTGACTAAAACACAACAGAGGGACAGCATCTGAGACGAAATGTGTGTCCAGAGGGATTTCCACGGGCGGGAACCCAGAGGGAGGTGGTTTGGCTGTGCTTTGCCTCGTAGGGTGTCCTGTGGCTTCGTGAGTTCCCAGGGTGGCAGACCGGGAACCACTGTGTACAAACGGTGATCCCGAAGTGCCCAGGAGCCTTTGGAAAAGCCAAGGTATAAATCAAGAGTGGAAATGGAGGCCGGAGCATTGACAGTTTGTTGAAAACTACACATCAGTGGGAGGTATTTTGTACTAAAGTCTGAATATAATTCAGTAGGGGCTGTGCATGAGGCAGCTCATTCCAGCTGGTATTACTGGAAATTACTCTCAGTCCTGAGAACAGACAAACCAGAAAGCAGGTCCTCTCCAGACACCTCCGTCAGAGAGGAGCCGTCACCAGCGAAGTGCAGGGGTTGGTGAGGATGCCCTGGGAGTTGAGGGACAGGCCCCTGTCACAGGCCAGGCACACCTCCAAGGTGGCCTGCGTGACACCTAAGATGTGCGGCAGTGGTCCTTGGGGACCAGCTGGAAGAAGGGATGAGAGCCCCCGAGTGACCCCACGGGCCTGCGGCGGTGTAAGTGTGCACGGCAAGATGGGGAAGGTGAGGCTGTCGGGAGACGGAGCTCAGTTCGGGCCGGGTGAACTGGAGGGCTGTCGGGCGTGTTGGGGTGTAGAGATCTGGACTTGCGGGAAAGATGGGACGAGACCTAAGGGATGCGGGTGTCCTCATCAGAGGGCCCATGGTGCACACAGTCGTGTCCAGGGCTGTTCTGAGGACTGCAGTGGTACCTCACTGACCCACGGTCTCCCAGAGGCTCCCCAGGCAGTGCCGTCAGAGAGGAGGAGAGGACACTTGGGTGGGGACACTGTTGGCTACCGAAGTAGCACTGAGAAGCCAAGTCAGGAGAATGGTGCAAGTAGTTATTTCTAAAGTCTTTAACTTTCTGCTCACATTTTCTAAGTTTCACTCCTGAGATCTTTAACTTTCTTATTAAAGACAAGAGAAGTACTCATTGTTTAAGAAAACCCAGCCGGGACATGGTTGCTTTGGGAATAAACTCGTGAAACTGCCGTAATCAGTAAGAGCCTGGGCCTGACGACCGGGTTCAGTGCCCTGCTCGCCTGCACAGCCACTCCCGCATGACTTAGGCAACTTACTCCATTCTTTGTGCCTCAGTCTCCTTATCTGTGAAATGAGGATTTCATAGTGCTTATCTCCTAGGTCGCTGAGGGGTTATATGTGGTAACGCCTGTGAGGTCCGTAGGGCAGTTGCTGGCAGGTGGCTGTGCGTTCCGTGTTGTCCAGGTGCTGTCACCATGACCTCCAGCAGCCCTGGCCCGGCACACATCCATGTGCGCATTCATGTTGCCCAGCAAAGGCCAGTGATTCCGTCCACGTTTGCTGGCAACAAACAGCTTTTGTGTTGCAGAGAGGGACGGTGTGTCAACCTCTCGTTTACCATATTTAGTATCAAATAGATGCGATTTCCTGATAAGAGCCAATAACTCTAATTTTGTATTGTAAATGTGGAGAAAACCAAGCAAAATACTTTAAATCTTAGGTCAAAGCATAAAACATGGAAATACAGATATTTTAATAGAGTGTTTGTATGTGCATATGTTTTTAAAATGTTAGATTTTGTCCTAAGTTTGAATCCCAGCAGTGTCCCTTGATTCTTAACCTCAGTTTTCTCCTTCTGTGAAGTGCAGGTTAATACATTGCAGCTTTGTCGTAATGATTAAACGAAGTAACACATATGAAAAGCTTCCGCCAAAGTCGCCAAAGTCCACTACGTAATTACCATGCAGTAATTTGTAGCTCTTGTTTGGTGTATTAACTACATTAAGGATTTATACAAAGTAGCAGAAGGTGACAGGCACCCTCGGGGCTCCGTCTGCCCAGGCCCCGTCTTCCATCTTGCCAGCTTAAAGTGCTCTACCTAAAGCCACCTGGTTATTCCTGGCGTAGTTTTGAATTGTGTAGAAAGTCAAGAGTGTGTTTTGTTGGCATACAGCAAAATTTTTCTGTTTTAAAACCCTGGTCTTTCTTCTCCTCCTAGTTTGAAGGCGGCGAGGTGTTGTCCTGTGGGAACCTGAGTCAGAGGTCCCGGCCCAGCAGCGACCTCAACAACAGCACCCTGCAGTCGCCCGCGCACCTGAAGGTCCAGCGAAGCATCTCCACCAATCAGAAACAGCGGCGCTTCAGCGATCACGGTGGGGAATGCACAAGCGGGGCAGAGAGAGGCGTGGGGACAGAGAGAGGCGGGCCAGGCCTTCCCAAGCTGAGTGCCCAGCGACACACACACACACTCACACCCACATGCCCCCAGGTCCCCAGATCCCCAGAACCACTCAGCTGCAGGACAGAACCTGCAGGACAGAACCAATCGCGTTTGCAGGGCTGACCTGACTTTAGTAATCAAACGGAGAATCTTAGTGCAGAGCGTAGAGCCTGCAAACACAGACATCTGTAGTAGAGTTTTTGTGTGTGGAAGAAAGCGTGCCCCTTGTTGTTCAGCTAACTGCGCTGTTACTTGAATTCCAGCCGGCCCATCCATCCCCCCCGCTGTGTCCTACACCAAGAGGCCCCAGGCCAACAGTGTGGAAAGTGAGCAGAAAGAGGAGTGGGACAAAGACGTGGCCCGGAAGCTGGGCAGCATTGCGGTCGGCTCGAAAAGCGAGGTGACGGCCAGCCCGCTCGCAGGCCCCGAGAGGAAGAAGTCCGCCACCGTCCCCAGCGTGAGTGCCCCCCGGCCCGCTGCAGACCGCTCCCTCCCTGTGGTCAGGTGCTCTGCAAGATCTTGATCTTTTATCTGTTTAAATGGGTCCAAGGGAATCACATTGGAAGAACATGAAAAGGCGAAGCGTCTTAGAAAGGCAGTTTAGACAACAGAAAGGACTCTCCAAGTCACAGCCTCACCACAAAAGAAAGCTCTCCTGCCTCGTTTTTCCCTGTTTGTAACAGTGACTCAGTGTGATATTGGTGCACTGAATCTCACACTTACAGAGCACTGTCCAGGGCTGGGGATATGGCTCAGGGGCGGAGCACTGGCCTCACATGCCCGAGACGCTGGGGTCAGCCCCGCCCGGCAAACCTCAAGTAGCCTGTTCGGTGAGGGCGGACGCGGCTAGCAGCCCAGGTGAGAGGTTGCCCTGAGGTCTGCACAGGAGGTGCACACTGTGGAAATCGTATAGTGGGAGCTAGAGGAGAAGTTGAGGCCACAGGAGAGAGTAAAGAGAGTCTAGAAAGCACATGGTGGTGAGAGTAATGGATGACATATTGAAGTATGCGTGGGGTGGCCTGTGACACATATGGAGTGAAAATTAGAGCTGAAATTCTGGACAGCATAAGGCTGGGGTGGAGATTCAAGGGAGATTAGCCTGTGCCTCATTAGGCAGGTGGTCGGAGTAAGTTTAAGAAATCAGTTGTGGTAACCTAACACGAGTCCAGGAGCTGAAGAGTGCACAACCGGAGAAAAAACTGTAATGATAGCTTTTTTTTTTTATTGCGGGTACCGGGGGTCGACCTCAGGACCTCGCGCGCCCGTGCCGCTAAGTGATATCACTGGCCCTTTTTTCGTATGTGGGATCCAGGAGTCAAACTCGGGCCCTCGCGCCTGCCAGGCAGGCGCGTACACCGCTGAGCCATCTCACCGGCCCAATGATAGCTTTTAAACCAACAGGAAGAACAGGAAAAGCTTCCAGCTCGCCTATGGGAAGAATGGGGGAGTGCTGTAGATAGCAGGCACAGAACAGTGTGCGGAAAAGTGCAGCGTGTCTTCATCACAGTCGGTTAGACTCGGGGTCCTGGGCTTCAGTTAGATGAAACCATGTGCTTTTCGTTGAATAGTGACTAGATTGTCACCTCCTAGTCTACGCAGTAGAAGCACATAACAACTTTAAAAGTTGCTAGATAGAACTGCTTCCCTTCCAACTGATCTACTTGGAAATACAAAAGTTTAAACCTTCTACAAATAATTTTCCTAGGCAAGCCATGACTTTCCCTCCAGCCAAAGGACAGTTTCCAGTGTCATCACCCACGTAACAGAAAGAACGAACTTGGTTGCTGATTCCCCCATCCCTGTATTGCCTGTCTTTCCACTCTGCGGGTCTCATCTTGCCCTGCACACAATCAGCTCTGCAGTCCCCAGCACTCCCTGTCTGTGTGCAGCGCCCTTGGCTCGTCCCCCTCCCTGGATGGCTTCAAGTCCTGAGCCCTCCGTCAGCACCGCCTTCCCGCTGCTGTTTCTGAGGTGCAGCTCTGGGGGCTCCGTGCTGACCGGCTCTGTCCCCCATGTTCCCCGTGGAAAGCGCAGCTCCACTCACCCAGAAGCACTGGTGCCAAAGTGCATAGTGGGCATTGAAATCATGATTGTTAACTAATAAGAGGGTGTGTTTGAGTGTGAGTTTAAATGCAAATTAATACTGCCACAGTTATGTACCCTTATTCTTTAAAACATAACATGATTCCGGTAGAGAAATTCTGTTTTTAACCACTAGATCTTTAAATTTAACAGTTAATTTTGGTAATTTGAGAAAACAAAATAATAATGTTTAGCAGTTCAGAACTTTCTGAAGTAAAATTAATAGCATTGTTTTTCCTGTCTACTACCTAGCATTCTCAGCTCTGAACATGACCAGTGCCAGTGATTTGGGCTGAGTTCTTCCTTAGGTTTCTTTTGTGAAAGAAAACTTAAGTGATCCTACAGAATTACTTTATTGTGCTTTTTATTTTTAAAAATAAGTCGTATTGTATCTATTCCATTTTTGTCTTGTGGTACCGCGGGGTCTTCTTCATAACTGCACATTATCAGCATGCACAGGCAGCCGTGCTGGAATTCATTCAGCCTTTCTTTGTGGAGGGCGTTAAGAATTTTCCACTTTCCAGCGCGCACATCCTTGTACACTTCGGGTATACTTCTGTTAAACGCATTCTCAAAGGCCTGATCCTGGGCTCGCCATGAGCCCGTGTTCTGCGTTGACTTCACCCCAGCTGCAGAGTCGGGGACTGGCCCGGTGACCCCAGGTGCCAGCCCCCATCCCCTTGTGTTTGCCTGAGCCCCACTCCACTGCGCGCTTGTGGTGGCACTGGCTGGCCGACTGTAGGTCCTTGCAATATACACGTGTAAATTTTTAATAAGCATTGCCAGGGTAATTTCCAGTTGTGGGGTAATGTAGAGAGCAGTTACTTTCTCATAAGCCCATCCGCAACATGTATTATCCTTCCTTAAAACATTGGCTAATCTGAAGGGCAAGAAAGAAGTATCCTTCTGTATTTGATTTGCCTTTCCCAGACTGCTGGTAATGCTGACGGGGCAGCTGGCAAAGCCTAGCCGGTTCAGCATCTGGCTCTGTACAGAAGTTGGGCAGTTTCTGCTTTAAAGTGAAAATACCACCTTAGATCCCTTCTCTTCACAGCAATTTCTTAGGCAGAAGGAACTTGGGCATTTGTGATCCAGGGTCTGTGTTATGGTAAAATAGTGACTAAACAAATGAACACTTTTTGCCAGTGAATATTAGTGTAAGCATAATGGAGTATAATGAAAAATATCCACTCACGGGACGTGACACAGCTCCTTAACGTCTGATGGTGGAAGAGTAACACCCACAGCATGGGCAGACGACTTAGCAGGTGATAGTTTAAGAGTACTTTTCCCCAGTACTGGGGATGGAAACCGGGACCTCCGCGCTAAGCTGCATCCCCAGCCCTCTTTTTATTTTGGGACGGGGTCTCGCTGAATCCCTAAGGTGCTCAGGTTGGCGCAGGCTCTGCTCCTCCTGCGTCGGGAGCGCTGGGCCTGCGGGCGCGCACCGCCACGCCGCTAGTGTAATAACGCAGTTGGCGTTCATGCGGCCGGAAGCAGGTTTCAGGCAGTAGTAGAAGATTCCACTGACAGTGTTGTCTAGCATTAGTGTAACCAACTGAAGGCTGATACCGGCAGATGATGCTTAGCTGACAGCTGGGAGACGGCATGGGGAAAGTATGAAGTACCACCCCCAAAAATTAACTTTTTGAAAAACCGAGGGGACAAATTACTTCTTTCAGAGAGACTCTTAACAGATTGAAAACGTTATAGTGATTACGAGATACTCTATCTAAATATCATGGTATAAATCTAACTACAATTCAAGGGTGTGGGAAGTGTTTCTCCACTGTCCCCAAACCCTCATCATCCCCACACACACTTAGGAAGCACCAGAGCTTGGGTGTCTGACCGAGGAAGGTCCTCTGTGAGCGCTGGCTTTGCGTGCGCACCTGTCGGGTGAACTGGGGAGACCGTGTCTCCGTGACTCCCTTCCGCATAACCGTGTCCTCAGCTCCCGTGCAATGCGCCTTGCTCAGACCGCCTGCCCGCCCGCCCGGGGTGTGCCTGGTGTCAGAGGCTCCAGAACAGAGAGCACGGCGTGGGGAGGAGGAGAGACCCGACTCGGGAAACCGCCCCAAGTGCACGGCAGAGTGGTTTGAGCGGGAGCTTATTCAAAGTCGTGACTCGTAGGATGGTTTCGCCCAAGTTATGAAAATGTCCAATGTTGATATTCTGGAACTGGCACATTTTCTGCCCATGGGGTGACTTTACACAGCCTTGTAATAATCTCTATGCAGTTTTAACAATTTTCCCTGTTTTCTATTATTTCTAGAATTTTTCCTTTAGATCTTAAATTTCCAGTAAGCTTCTAGACAATTTAACCTCCTTCATACCTTATAAAAACAAAGTAGGAGATAATTTAAATGTTCAGAAATTAGGAATATACTGTCACAATAAAATATGATTTCTATGTACAGCTATATACTCTGAGCTATAAAATTTTTCTGTTACTTCACAGGGACAGATGTTAATGACATGCTAAATGAGAAAGCCGTAATGAGATGACATGTTTCAAACTATGAAATACAGATAACATTTCTAGTTTTCAAAGAATTCTAATGCAAGTTAGTTTCATAATGAGTCACGTTCATTCTCTTCGTCTTCAGTTAACAGAACAAGTCTTACCTAAAATTTCTTAATAATCTTGGCCTCTTTTCCTGCCATACTTTCAGTTTTTAATTTACGCTTTTTCCATAACTGGTGACAAAACTCCTTCCACCTAGGAAGCTGCACTATTGAAAGGTTTTAAATCTTCACTTGCACAATTTTGTTAATTTTTGCTTCTCCAAGTGAATTCAAGTAAATGTCTATTAACTTTTTGGCTCTCTTTATTAAATGAATTTTAGGCTAATTATGTATTTTTAAAGAATAGTGAAAACTACATTAGCCAAAAATAGGGATATTTTTTCTGTTGGATAAGAATGAGGCAGAAGAGTATTTTAGGCCTTTTGGAAATCCTTCCCGTATATTGCTGTAATAAGCAGCAGTCAGAGGTTTGGCAGGCAGGGGTCCAGAGGTCAAGGGCTGTGTGTGGTGGGAGGCACACCCATCTCTCTGCCCCTTGTCCTTGTCCCTCCCCTTCCATAGGCCTGCCCTGCCTCCTGGCTCACCCGGGAGCTTTGGTGTCCTGGCTGTCCCAGTGGCAGGAGGAGGGTCCCAGGCAGGTGCAGAACAGCAGGCAGGAAGGCGGGCCATTTTCCCTGCCCTGGGGCCCCTGCCAGTGCCAGGGCTGGGCATGGAGGATCCTCCCCTGGCTTCCCATCTTCACCCACAAGGAGAGAGATTGTGGAAACCCTGCTCCTTGCTGCTGCTTTAGGGTTATGAGCTAAGACAGGGATGAGTTTGTTTTCCGTGCTGTGCCTTTCACTCCTAAAATCTAAATGTAAGAAGGAAAGAGTGAGGAGGAAGGAGGCAGCCAGAGAGAGAGGGCGAGGAGCCATTGTGTTCGTGTGAGATTCTCATCAGTTAAAGTTCTGCTGTGAGCGGAGCAGCTCTAACATGTCAGCTTTCCACAAATACCGTTAGAGTTTTAAAATTGCTCTTTTTCTTCTCAAAGAACAATGTGTATTCCGGAGGTAGCATGGCAAGAAGGAACACGTATGTCTGCGAGAGAACCACAGATCGGTACGCAGCGCTGCAGAACGGAAAAGACAGCAGGTGGGTGTCGCCCGTCTCCACCCGTGTCCTGCTGAAATGCCTGCAGATAAGTAGGTCAGGAGCAAAGGAAATACAGGTGCCAAGACTGCACCCAGTACTAAGCCCGTACTGGGCTGGAAGGATGGGAAAAGACAGGGAGAGCGGGAGGGAAACCTCCTAACGTGTGCATTTGAGTAAGGTGTGGTGGGAAGCGCTTTCCTGTAACCAGCGGGTGCTGTGACCCAATCTGATCCTGCTGATTTCAGTCACATTCTTTTCTGGGCCTGTGGCTTCCTTCTTCCCTCCATCCCCCACCAAGTCATCGTTATACCCAAATAAGAAGGTTTATTTTACTTCCTCAGAAGAAACAGGGCCATCTTAACTGGTCAGTCAGAACCACGAACTTCTTAAAGTGTTTTCTTTTAAATGATGATAAATCATATTTTTTTATTATTTCGAGAAATGCAATTTCTTCATATCCTGGGTGGGATTCTATCCAGTCAACTTCTGTTCTTAGACTAGCTCACTTTTCTTTCTTCTTGGTTAGAGTCATGGAAAGGGAGCTTTAGTGTGAGGCATCCAAAGATCGTTATGTCTTCCTTGGATATCGGATCCCTTAGGCCAGATAGCTGGAAACTGATCTCCCTCTTAGCTGTTCTTCCTGTACTAATGCTAAGCAGGTAACCTAGTGCTTTGTGTTTTGAGGTGTCCAGAGATGGTGATTTGGGGTGAGGATGGACTTGTACTGCGTGGACATGTGGGACAGAAACATCACAGAGCTGTCACTTGGGGGTGGAAATGTCTGCAGTCATAATAGTTGTATCTGCAACTGTCACACATGCACAGAAGTGATTTCCTACTTTTTTAGATTCACATACATATTAAGCAAGTGTTTGTAAGATCTCAGTGGAAGAGGATGATAAATTCTCCCTGTACACTATTGTTTTTTGTATTACAGATTGGACCCAGGATGGTGCACCTGCTAGGCAAGTGCCCCTCCACTGAGCTAACCCCCAGCTCTATAAAATTTTAAGACAGGGTCTCACTAAATTGCCCAAGCTAGACTCAAACTTGGGCTCCTCCTGCCTCAGCCTCCCAAGGAGCTGGGATTACAGGCACGTGCCACTGCACCCAGCTCCCTGCATACTTTTATTAAGAATGTTAATTGTCTCATTAGTCATGAACTGTGCCTAATGTTGGGTTCCTCGAAGTGATTCAGTCTTGAAAAATGTTGGTTGATTTAGATTTTAAAAATCTATTCCTTAACTTATAGTAAGCTACACTTTTTCTGCTTTGTTTTGTTTCGTTTTGTTTCCGTGTCTTCTCACCTGCTTCCGCCGGAAGCCTCACAGAGATGTCCGTGAGTAGCATTCCCACGGCCGGCTCTGCTGGAGCCTCCGTCGTACCCTCCACCCGGCCGCGCCACCAGAAGTCCATGTCCACGTCTGGACATCCCATCAAGGTCACGCTGCCGACCATCAAAGATGGCTCCGAAGCATACCGGCCCGGGTAACGTCCTGCTTCCGGCTCGTTTTCTTTGTGCTTTCGAGATTGCCGCACAGTTTGAAAATACACGGGAGTCAGCTTCCCGAGCAGGCTGTGTCTTGGGGGGAGAGTCCGCCTGCAACAACACTTTCAAACCCATCCATGAAGTAAAAGGTTACTGGCTAATCTATCATTTAAGTGAACTGAATTGTTTTGCTAATTAAACATACAACACAGCAGGCCCTAAGACGAACTCCGAGATTCTGTGCAGGTATAAAAATAAGTCTCTCTTTTATGAGTTCTCAAATTTCAGAACATTTTAACCTTTTTTGTAAGTAGATTTTGTTAGCCATATTCTTAGTGCCATCATAGCCTTATGCTATCCCTGAGGCCTAAAATCAGAAGTGGGAGGAGATTTTATTCAAAGATTTTTTGATAAACAGTAAAACTCATGTTCCACCTTGCTAAGTAGTTTAATTTAAGAATGCAAACTGAGTATCCCTTATCTGAAATTGCTGGGACCAGAAGCATTTTGGATTTTGAATTTTTGCAGATTTTAAAATATTTGCATAATGAGGTATTTTGGGTATGGCCGCCAAGTCTAAAGACAAATTCATGTGTTTGTTGTATACCTTATAGGAATAGCCTGACAGTAACTTCGTAAACTAATTTTAGAGTTCTTTCATTTTGCCTGTGACTTGTCACATGAGCTTGGGTTTGGAATTTTTCATTTGTGATGATATCATATTAGAACTGAAAAAGTTTTGTGTTTTAGAGCATTTGAGATTTTACAGTTTCAGATTATGAAGTGAAAGAATATTCGCAACCTGTAGTAAAATGCATAAATCCATATGTAGCACCGTGGCTGGGCGTTCCCAATACTGACAAATATTTGTCTTTGTGTCCCTGTCTCGGTAATTTCTTAATCTTCAGTGACCAAGTTTTTGTAAAAAGTGTTTAGTTTTAACTAAAACTAAACTGAAACCCTGTCTCCCTCCAATGGGACAATAACCACAGCTAACCCGTGAGTCTCGCCTCTCCTGCGAGCAGATAAAATGGGCTGGGAGAAGCAGCTGCAGCCCTCGCTCCTGGGTTTGATTCTGACGGATGCGTCTCGGTTTGTCCCAGCAGTGCCACCCAGAGAGTGCCTGCCGCCTCCCCGTCCGCTCACAGCATCAGTGCCACCACTCCCGACCGGACCCGCTTCCCCCGGGGCAGCTCCAGCCGCAGCACCTTCCACGGGGAGCAGCTCCGGGAGCGCCGCAGCGCCGCGCACAACGGGCCCCCCGCCTCGCCGTCCCACGAGACCGGGGCCTTCGCCCACGCCAGGAGGGGCACGTCCACGGGCATCATCAGCAAGATCACCTCCAAGTTTGTGCGCAGGTCAGTGCCAGCAGGCGCCCATCCCCTCTCCCCCGGGGGTTATCGGGGAAACTCAATTTCACCTTTGATCTTTACGGCGACTTCTTTCCTAAATGGTTTCATGAGGTTTCATGAGAGCTGCTGTTTTGCAGAAATTGGAAGAAAATCGAGTAGTACAAAAAGTCTTCTTCCTTATCAGAGAAAAAGAGGGGCAAAATGAGAATTTTAAAATTCTATAAAGCAGAGTGGAAAGAGCAAAAATTTGAAGTAAAAAAATGTGCTTCAACCAAAAGATGAACTCATATTTAAAAGCCTTGATTTTAAGAAAAGGAATTAAATATGAGTTTACATGAATCCTTCAAATAGTATTTCTTATCTTAAAAATACTTCTAAATTGCTTATTAATAATATATGTGGTTTACCTTCTTTCCCTTTTTGTATAAAAATTATATATACTAGAATCACATAGATTTATTTAACCTCATAAAATTTTACCATAAATCAAAATACAGTAAAAATAACACAAAAACATATATAATAAACTTCTAATCTAGTAAAACAGTACAGTTGTCCTTTTTTCTAAAAGAGCCAGCATCCATGCGTGCGCCTGCTGATCGCGTAGCTGCTGACAGAGTGCTGTGGATGCGAACCGACCAGGTCCCTCCTCACGCCCTGGTGCCTACAAAGCCAGGGGAGGTGCAGGGCAGGGTGTGAGGGTGACCGGGTGGCATCCATGCCTCCAGGCTTAGCAGCCTTGGAAGAAGTGGACGGTAAACAGCTACTTGGCATAACACAGAGCAGGAGCCAAAATAGGTGTGCCGCACCTGCTGAGCGGGTCCAGAGGAGCAGCTGGGGACCACAGGCCACAGTGCCAGTCAAGCTGAGCCCTCAGGGTGGCGGATAGGAAATGACCATGTGTGATTTAGAGGGAAATAATTGTCATCAGCACTGGAGTTTCAGGTTTCAAAGAGTGGTCGGGAAGGAGAGCCAGCCGCTCTGGTCTCCACCTTGTGCTGGAGCTATGTGTGACCCGGCCTTAGATTGTTTGGCCAGAACCATCAGCTCAGAGCCCCTCGGGGTCCCGCTGGCACTGGAGCGGCAGGAGAAAGGTCGGCCAGTGGCAGAAGTGGCATCTGGGTCAGTTAGTTCATGGTGCTGTGTGAATCCCCGGGCGCAGGAGCAGGGATCTGCCGATGGGTTACAAGGCAGCTCGTAAGCTGGCCGGACGTGCGTGAGGCCTGTGTCCCCACCTAGTGAAGGCGTTGGTCCTGCAGCAGGGGTCAAGGACATTGCCGTCTCATGCAGCGCGTGAGCCCACTGTCCTCGCCCTGTCACGACATCTGTGGGTAGCCTAAGTGTCTGCTTCGCTCCGAGCCTGCTCCGAAGTGTGCTGCTCACTTCCGCTCACTGTCGTGAGAACAGATTTGTGAAGAGGGCGTAACGACCACTTCAGCTTCAGAGTTCGTTTTAATTTGAGAGACGGGAGAGCAGCACTGATTTCATTCCTGTTGCATTTATTTTACTTAAATAATATTATCCTTCTTCCTGGAATGGTTAAAGCATGAAGACAACTTTAACCTAAGAGTTCAAGTTACTGGTTTTTCCAACTACTTAAAAGTGTTTTATTCTATCAAAAAGCCATCTCTTAATAGTTTTAAATTAGTTTAAATGATACTTCTATCTAGATAATTAATTATTCTTGGAAATGACAAAGTGGTTAAAATGTTGGTGGACTTTGAAAATGTTAATTACCTTCAACATGAGGACAATTTGTAGTGTTTGCTTGGTTTTATTTCACAGGTGGTACACAGGTAAGATCAGTGTTTGTGTTTAAGATGGAATCTGTGATTTTAGACTCAACTTTCTTCGATAGGCTCCTGGCTGCTGTGCATGAATTGTTAGCAGAACTTCTGAAATAAGTTGATTGTTTATTTTAAAATTGGTATTTATTTTCAGAAATACCTACATGTTGAACCTTATTTCTAGTTACAAGGTTAATTTATATATTTTTTCAATTGAGCAACTACTAGAATTACATATAACAAATGTGAAGTTTAATTTTGTTGTTCACAATTATTAATTTTAACTTCAGATTATACTAAACTAACCCAAAAGATAAATCATGACATTGAAATCGTGGCTGGGAATTCCTTTGGCACCTCTTCTTGACAGTCCCCAGTTCTCACTGTCAGTGGTGGTCACACGGGGTCACAGTGGAACTGTGGGAAATGGGGTTAGACCGCCTAGCAATACAGCTGTCACGGTAGATGTGTGCCCAACGAGTTGTTCTCAAAGTCATTTTAGAGGTGGATTTTCTTGGTGTCTTTCTCACTTCCGTCATTAAATATCTCAACTTTCACTTTGTTTTGAGGGATCCGAGTGAAGGCGAAGCCAGTGGCAGAATGGACTCATCCAGGTAAGGAGCCACTGCCCCACTCAGCCGCTGGGTCCCCAGGCACACGGACGGGCCTCGCTGTTCGTCAGGGCTTGGTAGTGGTGACGACATTAGTAACCAGGCAGTGTACACTGTAAAATTTTATGTTGGGGTGGGCTTCTGATGTTGCCTAGTGTTTAATGATGTTTAAGTTAATCAATTTGAAGTTTGTGTCTTCCAAACATTATCTGGAGTTCCGTACTTGGTAAGCAAATAGCCTTTCTGTTCACTGCGTCATGGTAGAAGTTAATAGATCAAAATGACCTGACCCTTTCTCACTAGTGCATTGTAACTGAACTTAGCCCACGTCAGACCAGCACAGGTAACACGGGACGCCGGGGTGGCTAGATGCTCAGGACGGTTTGGTACTCGCGGTGAGTCTTGGGTGAGCGTTCAGGCTTGGACTTTTCATCTCTGTCATGGGGTTTGGACATTGAACACTAGTTGAGTATTCCTTCTGGCAGTGGATCTCAAACTCGAGTGCATTGAGGACCACAGGGAGGACTTGGACAGGCTGCAGGCCTGTTCTCAGGCTGTCGGGTTCATCAGGGGTTGGGCCCGAAGGGCTGAGCCACCCATATTTCTGACCAGAACGGTCTTAGCCACGCTGCTACTGCTACAGACACGTCGCTGTCGGAGTGCACACTTTGGACGTCTGAAATTCCAGAAATGCCGGTGTTCAGATATTCTGGGTGTGCACAGGTGCAAAGGGACACAGTGTAAATCTCAGCCCCACAAGGAGTTCTGCAGGAGGACAGATGCCTGGCTTTACTCAGGAATTATTTTTGACCAGCTGAACAGAAGCCTCTAATTTAATTCCTACTTTTTAAATTATTTGAAACAGGAAACATAATGAAAAACTTTTGTAAGCGTTCTCATGTAGACTTCTGTTAAAGTTGCACAAATGTGGTAGAATTTGATGGAATAGTTTTGAGTGTGAGAAGTAAGGTTTTTTTTTTTTTTAAACATGCCGTATTTACATTTATTCATCATCCCTGGTGCGCTTCCTTCTAGAGCTCAGTACCAGGAAGGGAGGTGGACAGATGATCTCAACTTCCCCTGCCCACTGGGCGACCTGGGCCACTGCTCTCAGCGTCTCCCACCTCAGTCCTCACTTGCATCAACCCCGCAGTTCAATGCCCTGAATTTCTTCAGAGACATTCGACAGCATGCAGGGTCGCAGGGCCACCACGATATTGCAGCTAATCAGCCTGTGCTTTTATCCTCCTAATGGGCTATCTCATTTTATTAACATAAGAATTTAATAACTAATCTTTCATAAATGTTTACAAAACATCTTTCATATTTCCTTTAGCTTGATTGCAGTTGCGTTTGTTTTTGAACCAAGATTTATTAAATTGCTACTATTTATGAAGTACTTGCTACTCATTTGATCTCCACAGCAAACAGCTCCAAATGCCCGTTTCACAGAGGATAAAGAGTGAGGGGCATAGGTGGGGCACAGCAGTGCTCATGAGGCCCGGCAGTTCAGGAGAGGGTGGTACAGTGGTTAGTACTGTGCAGTGGTTAGTACTGTTCCGCCACCGACCTTGCTGTGTCTTCGGAAGGTGCTTGGTGCCCACATCTCTTGACTGACTTGTAAGCAGGTGGTGAGGTGAGCGAGTGAGGAATGCACCTGGCTCCTGCCCTCAGGCTCAGGATGTGGGATCCACCGTATGGGTACCCACCGTGTGGTTAGCAGCGCTCCATGATCCACCGTGTCCGTGGGATGAGTGCCTCTGAGACGTGAGCCTGCCTCTTGTCTTAACGCCACCTTAAAGTCATGCAGAAGGAAACTGGGCTTGGAATAAGACACCTGATTTCTAGTCTTTTCAATTAATTAGCTCTCTAGCCTTGGAAAAGTTATGTAGGTGTCTTAGCCATCAGTCCTGTGTTAAAACGAGAGTTCAGGTGGGTGACCCCTCAGCCCCTGCCCTCAATCCAGCGTGTGGGCTCCGTTGCTGCGGGGACGCGCTTGGCAGTCCACCTATGGAGCCCGGAACGCAATGGCCTGGTCAGTGAGCAAGGAGGAAGCTAGAGAGACGATGAAGTAACACTTCACTTAGCAGGCTTTGGAAAGCGACCCTCTGTACCTGCTCCTCTGCAGTTTGCAGATTTGGAGACTCGGTTTCCTAGGAATGAAAGGACATTGTATATTAAATTCCATGTAATCAAATATAGGCATAAATATCCATGACGTTATAGTATTGATGTGTGTTAGTAGAAAATATTTATATAGCGGATTACAAACTCCTTTCAAAATACATACTTTCTTAACTCACAGGTGAGATAGTTAAACAAGTTAAAAACCACAACTTTTGTCTATTTTTGGACAGTTGTTCAACAAATTTAATTAGAGCATATTCTCTATCGTGAATAATCTATTAACTTTAACTGCCTGTGATTAGTTGCCGTAGGTTCTTTGGTTTACATAAGCGAGGTAGATTCATTCAGCAGCTCTGTGTTAATCCCCTGCTGTGTGCCAGGGTAGTTCTGGATGCCTGAGATACGCCAGTGGATGAAACGGACCGAACTCCTGGCCATCCCGGAGTTGACAGTCTCATGGAAGAGGCAGACGATGAGTAAGAAGTCTAAGAAATGGGTTAGAGCAGTGCTGGCGACCCAGTGGCACGAATGCCACAGCGGGCTGTTTGTGTCTTCGGAAGCTCTGAAAGGTTCGCCGTCACTGGGTTAGACAGTGCATTAGGATATGATAAGTGCTGTACAGAAAAATAAGAGCAAGGGGAGCAGAGTGGCTGTGTGAGGGCAGAGTAGGGTCCAGGAAGGTGGTCGGGGGCCCCATGGAGAAAGGAGCAGACGTGTGGAGGAAGGAGGGCGCATAGCCACGCAGCCACGGCGGTGAGAGCACTCCTGGCTGAGGCAGCGGCCCGGGGTGGAGACGAGCAGGCCCCGCGTGTGCAGGAGTAGCGTGGAGTCCAGCGTGTCCCCGTGGGCATGGTCAAGGACGGGCCGGCAGGAGGGCAGGGGCTGGAGTGGCGGCCACCGCAGCCTCGGAGACCACTGTAGAGACGTCTGTAGTGAACTGAGCCACGGGAGGGGCAAGTGGTGTGCGTGACCACGGTGTGACGTCTTTCCACGATAGCACCAGCGCTCCCGATGTCCTCACATGTAGTAATTCTCTTTCCCTCGTTGTAGTTCTCCTATTCTAAGGGGCAGAAGAAACAGAAAAAAGGAAATGTGCTTTACAATCAGAATGCTTGTGGCCCTTGGTTCTTGTGTTTGTTTTTTTGTCTTTTTGTAAACTGGAACAGAAAAATATGGAAGGAACTGGAAAAAGTATTAAATTTTCACTTCGGGCTGCAAATAAATGTGTGTAGGCAAATATGCTACATTAGCTGAATACTGTTGAAGATACTACAAGTCCAAACAGATGGCATCTCTGCGCCTTGCTTTCGCAGCAGCTACATAGCATGGATCTTTGCTATCTGAGGGAGAACCGCGAAGTGGGCAGCTTTATTAGGCGCTGAATTATAACCACGCGGTATCTTATGTGTGTTTGATTTCTTCCCTGAATGGAATTTTTGCTTTTCTTCTCTCCCTTCACCTTCTTCTTCCAGAAGTGCATCCGGGGAACCAAGAGAGAGAGAAAAGGAAGACGGTAAAGACTCCAAGCCCAGGTCCTTACGGTTCACGTGGAGCATGAAGACCACGAGCTCGATGGACCCCAATGATATGATGCGAGAAATCCGCAAAGTGCTAGATGCGAATAACTGTGATTACGAACAGAAAGAGAGGTTCCTGCTCTTCTGCGTCCACGGTGACGCGCGGCAGGACAGCCTCGTGCAGTGGGAGATGGAAGTTTGCAAGCTGCCACGGTTGTCACTCAATGGGGTCCGCTTTAAGCGGATATCGGGGACATCGATTGCCTTTAAGAACATTGCATCCAAAATAGCAAACGAGCTTAAGCTGTAAAGAAATTCACATTGGCAGGATCAGGGAAGACACAACTGTGTGTGCGACACAGTTCTGAATGTCCTGGTCGTGTCAGACGTGGTCTGCCCGTGAGTCCCCTCTGTAGAACCTGCCTTTAATGCAATAAGGCTATATACATAGTCATGAACTGTAAACTCAAAGTCCATCTGAGCTGTAATAAATATCTGTAGCTTGCAAAGTAGGCTCACATGTACAGGTAAGTACATTGTGCATTTCTGTTCATTGTCTGTTCATAGAGTTGTATAATAAAATATGATTGCTTAAAAACTTGTATAGTTGTCTAGATTTCTGCACATAATGTACGTTTGATGCTATGACTTCAAATGTTTTTCCCTGTTATTTACATTCTGGTGGGTTTTTAAAATTCTTACTTCCATCATACAGTTTTGAAAATTGTGTCCGGGATTAAAGTGCACTGAACTAGTCTTTACCATTGTAGCATGGGCTTTTTAAAATTATTTAAAATCATATTTAAATTTCAACCGGAAGCTGACAAATAGATCCATTTATTATACACAGAATTATTCCTGCTTACCTTTGCTCTTAGCTTTGTCATGAAACAAGGTTTTGTTGAGAAGATACAAAATGTTTACAGTGTTGACACTTAGAGTTTCTACCACAAAGTACATGAAAATAAATAATGGCTTTGCCTCCAGCTAACTAAGAAGTACTGGAGAAAAAAATTAAACCTATACCAAGTTTCTTTTGAACTTTGAAGAGTTTTCTGACCCACTAACCGCAGCAGTGAAATAGAAAACAATCCATACTTCCTCTGGTGACTCATTTAAACCGTGGCTTAGGCTTGCTGCCTTCGAAGCCTTCGGTAGCGTTGCAGACATATAATAATACTGGGACTGTTCTGTGGCGGTGTTGATCAGTGCATCGGTTAAGAGATAATGCCACCTCAGGAATTAACTGGCATTGAGGACATTTCCCTCATCCCATCACCTGCCTCTGCAATGTCTGTGACCCTCAAGGGACTTGTGAGCAAAACGCTGTTGGTGACAGTTTATCATTGATTTACGCGTACGTGGTTTTTCAGTTTGTTCCCATGTAATCCATTTGTTCTAAATATTTTGCCAGATTTCTTGTGTTTATTCCACATCGTTATGCCTATAACGTGCAGCTTTGTAAAGGGGCATTTGCCAACTTTTCTTTCGTAATTAGTGACATATGAGATGTAAAGACATTCATAGAGCTACATTTTAATACTTGTTATTTTATACTGAATTAGCCCTGGAGGTTGACTGTGCAATGTTACTTAACGTGTAAATTACTGTAATATCAGCATATGGTCCCCATCTGCACACTCCTGAGAAATAGTGTATTCAGATGTTATCAGTTTAAAGGAAAATAAAGCTGTGATAAACGCTGTCCTCCTGCCTGCGTGGGAGCTCCACGCGCAGGGACCTGCCATGGCATAGTGGCTTCCGGACCAAGTGGATTTTACAATCTGTACTGTGCCGTGATGTAGCTCTCTTTTGTAACAGTGCCGTTCTGACATGAAGTGTATTCTTGCCTTAGCAAAGGGTGGTGTTTGAAAAAACAGAACAAAAGTATGTAGCCCCTTCTTCACTTAACGCCCATCCAGAACATGGACGTGAGCCTCTGTCCACTTTCACAGGTGTGCTGAACTTTACTGGAACAGTTCTCAGAATAAAGCACTTGTCTTTTGCTCTTTATCAGAATGTGAATTACCTGTTTTCTAGAAAAAACAGAAAACAAAAAACAAAAAGTGTTCTGTATGGGGTGGGAGATATGTATTCTAAATTTAGTTGGCAAAATGTCATTATGACAAGAGAATTTCATTTTTTATGGGAATGCCTATCATTGAAATACTTTTCAAAAAATAGACTTCATGCTTTTTCCAAGGTAGAAACTGACATTTTTATGTCTTCTCCTGCCAGCCAACTCTTCTGTTTTGTGGCAAGGAATTTGACTTCAATATTTTTTATGAACTACAAGTGAGATCTTGATATTCACCTTTATATTTCCCATTTTATATATTCATGACAGCATAAATATTCTTTTGAAGACTTAGAAGAATTTTAAATATGTTTGCATAAATAAATACCAGTTTATATCCACTAGCTATGTGATAGCAGGATTTCCTTGCATTCTGTGGAAATGCCATTTGCTATGACATCCCTTATATTAAATTAATTATTCTGTAGAAACCGGAGCACAGTTTTTCATTTGATAAATAAAGGCAATAAGAGGAAATAAATTCCAGAACCTTGACCTGTAAAGTAGAATTTTATTTAAAACCCAAAAGGCTTTATTATGAGGTGATATTCACCAAAAGTGTCATTCCACAGTTTGAACAACAAAAATAACGTGTGATGAATGAGGTATGAGTTTGTTGTAAATAAATGATTCTGTCAGCCTCTCTAAAGTAACCAGGATCATCTCTGCCTCTCTTTTTAAAATATCTATTGAGTGCTTGCAGTGTCTCAGTACACATAAAGAATTGTAAGAGATAGCTCCTATCAACCAAGATATTGATCCATTCGGGAAGACAAAATGGAAACACATGCACAAATGGAAAAAAAGCCACTCAACTAGGAAACGATGGAAGTGTTCAAACATAGTATCTATTCCATAGATACATGGAAACTCGGAAAACAGTGAACGCCATATAGGCACCAAAGAGAGAGCCTTCGAAGAGACAGAGTGGAGGAGCCCCTCCTCACGGAGGGAACCTGTGGGCAGGGCTCGGAGGTAGTAATGGCTGTCACGTACGTGTTAGGAAGGAACCGTGTGCACTAGGGAGTGGCTCGCGTGCACTGAGTAGTAACACATGACACAAGTTAGCAGCTTCAGCTTGGACTTGATCTATGCTTAGAGGGGAGCAATGAGATTTTTTTTTTTGAGCCAAGAAAGAACCTAACATATTGGTGTTTAAGAATTGTAATTTGTGGGCCGGTGAGATGGCTCAGCGGTGTAAGCGCCTGCCTGGCAAGCGCAAGGTCCTGAGTTCGACTCCCGGAACCCACATACGAAAAAAGGGCCAGTGATATTGCTCAGCGGCACAGGCGCCTGCTGACACGCGAGGTCCTGAGTTCGACCCCCGGTACCCACAAAAAAAAAAAAAAAAAGAATTGTAATTTGTTTACTTAGCAAGGTCGTTGAGTCCAGATATCCTTCAGATTCTAAGTTCTTGGGAAAACTGCAGTAAGAGGAATGTCTAGATCTAATAGTAATTTATAGGCAAGCTTGAAGGCTAAAGCCAGGAAGATCTTTTCAGAAGTTATTAGCAATAAAACATCTTTAGATAGCATAGATAGAGGTGGCTAGCACAAGTTGGAAAAGGGTATATTCGAGAAGCATTTCAAAAGATGAACCTGGGCATCTGGAATGAATGGACACTTCTCAGATGAAAGATGAAGAAGTACAGATGGCAAATAAATATATGAAAAAGTGTTCAGCATCACTGGTCATTTGAGAAATGCAAATGAAAACAACACTGAGATTCCATCTTCACTGAGATTCCAAAATATACAAAGCAGATCTTCAGTAAGAATGGCTGTCATCAAGAAATCAACCAATACCAAATGCTGGCAGAGCTGTGGGGAAAAAGGAACCCTTCTCCGCTGTTGGTGGGAGTGATGACTGGTGCAACCACAGGGGAAATCAGTGTGGAGATTCCTCAAAAATCTAAAACTAGAAATTCCATTTGACCCAGCTATTTCCCTTCTAGGTATCTTCCTGAAGGAGTTAAAAGTGTCACACACAGTGATACAAAGAAGGACAAACTTGAGACACTTTCAGGTAAATGGATGAATCTTGAGACCATAATTTTAGGTGAAGTAAATCGTACACACACAAGTTTAAATATCACTTTGTTTCTCTTGTGTGAGAAACCAAAAGGGTGAATAAGGAGCAAAATGGAGGGTGGATATTGGGAATTAGAAAGAACTTGTTCAAATGGGAAGGGGAACAAGGGAGAGAGGAGAGAAAGAAGGGAAAGGGACTTTTAAAAAAGAATGGGAGGGGAAAATGGAAACAAAGCTTTTGTAAGTGGGGAGGGTAAGAAGGGTTGAAAGGGGAGGTGAATGGGGAAAAAATTAAGATGTGTACAGGTACAAATTCCTATGATGAATATGATCATTATGTATAGCAAACGTACTAATAAAAATGTAAAAAAAGGGAATACACACAGACAAAACAATATGAATCAACAAAATGTCATGAGTAGGATTCGCGGACTGTTGAGATGAGCAGGGTTTCCAAATATGACTCAGTTTTCATACAAAGTCACCCAGCTTCATCTAGTAATGAGTGTCAGACTAAACCTCCTAGCTGAGACAGTGGAAGAACAGGCAAAATATACAAAGCAAGAGCTTCGTACAACGTCATCCAAATGAGAAAGTGGTCTAGACATTGGGCATAGTCCACTAAGGACACAACTGAAATGGGCCTCCCATTGACCCAGCTCTGCCACGAGAATTTCCAGCCTGTGGCACAGGGAGAAGAAACCCTGGAGTAGCCTGCGTTCTCCCTACTTAAGAAGTCAGAACTAAGAGACTGGGGAGGCCGAGACAGTCTGCAGGACAGAGAGCACATGCAGGGGACTGCGCAGGTCAACACATTCATGGGAAAATACCCCAGGCCAGTGAAAGAACCACCTGACGGGATGAGAGGAAGCAATCATTGAATCCTGTGCGGGAGTAGCGCCTGCTTCAACCAGCCATACAGGAAACCTCGTCAGTCATGGAGTCCGTCAGCGGGAATGGTGCGAGAAGAGTTTGCCCCAATGGCCCTAGACTTAATGCTGTTTTTACCCACTTAACAAAGCAATATCCCAAAGGATAAATGTTTCTAGGTAACTTAATGATCCGAAACAAAGCTCAAGAACATTTTCAAGAATTCAAAACTCGTATCACCCAGCAAGGTATCTAACATGCACAACATCCAGCATCTGTTCTGGGTCATCCTGCACGTGAATGTGCGGGACAGGGTGACTCACAGTGAGGAAGGAGAGCAAGTCCATTAATACTGACCCAGCAGTGGCAGAGGTGTTGGGATCAGTGCACAAGGACATGAGAACAGAAAACTATGCAGGTTTCATAGCCTGGAGGAAAGGTTAAGTGGATGAAATTAGAGAGGTAAGTGGTGTAGAACATAGTTCAGACATTTGGGAATGAAAGTTACGATTTCTAAGAAGATCAAAGTGGATGGAATTAGTAGATTAGATATTGCAGAAGAAAAAGCAATGGACTTGAAGACATCAGTAGGAACTATCCATAATTAAACAGAAAAACAGCTAAAGAAAGATGCATTGTAGGAAAGAACCAGCAGTGCTAGCCCCCTCTATACACTAGAGTTATACAGTTTTTACTTGTCACTTAAAAATAAAGGAGGGGGGCCGGTGAGATGGCTCAGTGGCGTAAGCGCCTGCCTTGCAAGCACAAGGGCCCGAGTTCAACTCCCGGATCCCACATACGAAAAAGGGGCTGGTGATATCGCTCAGCGGCACGGGCGCCTGCTGGTGCACGAGGTCCTGAGGTCGACCCCCGGTACCCACAAAAAAAATAAAAAAAATAAATAAAAAATAAAGGAGGACCGGTGAGATGGCTCAGTGGCATAAGCGCCTGCCTTGCAAGCGCAAGGGCCTGAGTTCGACTCCCGGAACCCACATACGAAAAAGGGGCCGGTGATATCGCTCAGCGGCACGGGCGCCTGCTGGCGCGCAAGGTCCTGAGGTCGACCTCCTGGTACCTACAAAAAAAAAAGGAAAAAAATCACACAATAAAAAATACACAAAGACAAAAAACAAACAGCAGAAAAAGAAAAGGAACAAAAGAACAGATGAGAAAATAGAAAATACAGAGATTTAGGGCCGGGAATGTAGCTCGGCAGTACAGCACCTGCCTGGCAAGCACTAGGTCCTTGGTTCGATTCCTGGTACCAAAAAAATAAAAGTTTTAAACCCAAGTTTATCGAAATTGCATTAAATGTTAATAGTCTAAAAGCCCTCATGGACAGCCTGCAGTTGTCAGATTTGATTTTTAAAAAGCAAGACCCAACTGTACACTGCCCACAAAAAACCCACCTTTAACATAAAGACACAAATTAAAGGATTGAAGAAGAGTGAGTGGCCTGGTCTAGAGGCAAAATAATGTTTGCTTCAGGCTTAAAACCCTAGAGGCACAGGGTCGAGACCATCAGTGTCCTTCTCTCTCCCTGTGCACATGCAGATGACAGGCTGAGGCAGGGGCCAGGGTGAGAATGGGAAGCTGCGTGCCCAAGGTTGGAAGCTGGGCGAGAGGCTGCACGCGAAGGCAGATGTGGATGTTCAGAGGGGTGACAGCAGTGGATTCGCGACATGGTGAATAACAGAACAAAAATACTTAACCGTGGTCCAGTGACTGGCACTTGGGAAGCACCAGTAAACATATAGATTTTCCAAATGTGAGAAGCAAAGAGCCTGGATCTGTGGGTTTGGAAACATTAAAAGTGAATTCTGTTGATTTATTTAAAGAATATGTAATTTAGTATTTTTGCTTAATTAATATTCTAACTAAATTATTTATTGCCAAATGTTAGACTATACATTTACATAGAAGTTCATCTACATAGCATTTAAACAATGTTTAAAAAGCTAGAAATGTTGATTTTTTTTTCATTCATCTCATTGTTCTGGAATATGATTTGTATCTTCTGTGTACATATTGGAATAACTATACATTTTTCATGAGTATATAGCAAGAAGAGCGTGAAAGAGGAGGATATAGGATGGAGATGAATTTTCTAGAAAAAGCACACCTTTAAAAATGTACAGCCAGTTGTGGCATAGGCCTATAATCCCAGCACTCAGGAGGCTGAGGCAGAAGGATTGCCACAAGTTCAAGGTCCTCCTGGGCTACATAGAGTTCAAGGTCACCATGAACTACACAGCAAGACCCTGTCTTAAAAAAATAATTTGCAACTAGTTTTTCAAGGCTCTTGGGACATATATCTAATATGACAAGTCTTTAAAAAAGCATTTTTAGTATAGAATATTGCATGTATGTCATCTTCTGTCTTTTACATGTTTTCTACCTAGATAACAAAAGCTCTCCTGTAACTTTCATGGCATATAGATATGTTCTGTAAAATTTCTGGTAATTAACTGCTCACTCAACTTACACTCAGTGGTTTGATGCTAATGTATTTGAAATATAGATAAGGCTTAGGAAAGTAGCATTTTAATCATGATCTTTTCTAAGAAAAAAACAACTTTCAAAATTTTAGTGATATTTACTTTGAAAATTAAAATATCCAACTAAAAAAGCTGCCTTTTGGGGAGCAGTAGCCTTAGTTTATCTCTCGGTAAGTCATATTTTAACTTAGATGGTGGCACAGAAGTAGTAAAACGAGTAAACAGTAGAAAATGCCACCTCTTTAGTGTTTATGAGAAATATTATCTTAAACTTGTTTCTAACCTTTTTACATATAAACAAAGCCACATTGCTTGCAGAATCACAAAGCATTAATGTTATTGATGTGGGATCTGAGTTACACTGAGCTGATGTTTTTCTCTATGCTGTCAGAAATTATTCTGCATGCGGCGTTCTAAAATTTGGTATTGCCGTGCCCACTGCAGACAGATTCTCTCAGCCCAGCAGTAACTGTGTAGTTGCTGTTGCAGTAGAAAGAGCGCAGGTCGCCCACCTGCGTGTGACCGGGCCAGGCTCCCCCTCCTGGAGCTCAGGGTGTGGATAGCCTCTCAATCCACATGCATTTTATCCAGCCAGTTTCTGGTCTCATGAAATCTATTATCTTTTGACACAACCTTCAGCGTTTTAATTTTGCCACATGTTCAGCTGAAATCTAGATATGCTTTTCATGATGTTGATGGAGACTGACAGAAAGGAAAAAGAAAGAGGAAGAGGAGGAGGAGGAGGAGGAGGAGGAGGAGGGCGGGTATTGGGCGTGAGTTTTCTTAGTGAACCCGTGCTAACTGCATATAATTGCCTTTCATTTTCCTGCCTAAGAGCTTAGCTTCTGAGCCACTCGAAGGTCCTTCCAGACTCAGTGTCCCTTGTTTTGTAGTCTCTGCGTCCCTCTTCTGTTTGCCTCAGTTCCTCAAAGGACACTTCAAGCGATTTAGAAATTCCTTCCTTTAAGCTGTTTGTGTGCCCTCAAAGGTTATTGGTCCGCCTGGAGCCATACAGTAATCCAGAATGACAATCGAAGTACACTTTCTATGCTGTCCCGTTTAAAAAATAGTCTTTTATCTTTTCTTCTGGAAGTGACACGCATGCAATGAAAATTTGAAGCCAAAAGAAGAATAAAAAGGAAGCTGGACCATCTCACCACCCGGAAACCGCAGTCAGTGTGGCGGGCAGGTGCTGCAGCCCGGGGCTGCGGGGCTCTGTGCGCACTGGGGCGACCAGAGAAAAGGCACATCCCGAGGTGGCCGTCGCATGCTGGAGGATTGTTCCAACAGTGCCGGGACAGGTTTCCCAGGGAGTGACTCCCTCAGCAACGAGCAGAGGGAAGAAGGGCAGGAAAACTTCCTGGAGAGAGGGCCTGGGCGCGAGGCTAGAGATCCTAACACCGCTTGGGGTCTTTCAGAGCCCCGGGATTCGTCTGCTCTTGGCTAGAGGAGGTTAGGTACATTTGCTGTACACAAAGCAAGCAGGCTCTAAACAGGTTTTTAAAAATATGAATGTAAGTACATTTGTGCTTTGGGGGACACGTTTAAAGTCGCGCATGTGTGTTAGAGAATTCGAGTGTGTCTCCCGCAGGCCGGGGCTCACGGGCCTGGGCTGTGCTGTGGAGCGGACCCCACTGGACAAAGTGAAAATCATCCCAAATCCCGCTTTGCAGTATACTTTTTCACTTAAGATCGATGAAACTTTCTGTGCTGTCGCCTCATACTTCAGCACTCTCCAAGCTTTATTTATTTTTTTTAATTTTTTTTTATTTTAAAGAGAAGAAAAAACAAAACAAATCAAAATCAAAAGAAGAACAAATTTTCAAAGCAACATAATAGGAGGGTAACAATGGTTAATACATTACGTATTACTATCTTTAAGTTAGTTATTCAGGATACCAGACATTAGCATTCAATTGTCCAAACATTATTGGCACAAACCTTACTCTTCAATGAACTAAGTAAAATTGGTAGTGTATCTATCTTAACCATCTTATATATATATATATATATATATACAATTTTTTTCCCTTTCCCTTCTTTCTTTTCCCTATTCCAGTCTCTCTTTCCTTTTGACCAGTTTCTTTTTGATTCATCATGTCTATTGTACATTTTGGATCTTATTTACTCTTTCAGTTTCTCATACTAGAGAGACAATACGATGCTTACACATGTGCTTCTGGTTTATTTCACTTATGAGTATTTTCTCAAGTTGCATCCATTTACCTATAAAAGTCTCCAGTTTATCCTTCTTTATGGCTGAATAGTACTCCATTGTATAAAAATACCACATCTTTCTTATCCATTCCTCAGTTGATGGGCATTTGGGTTGTTTCCAAGATCTGGCTATTACAAATTGTGCTGCTATAAACATGGGTGCACATATATCGCTGTGGTGCGATGTTTTTAATTCTTCTGGGAAGATGCCCAGAAGGGGAGTAGCTGGGTCAAATGGGACCTCCAACCCTAGTTTTTTGAGGAATCTCCACACTGACTTCCACAGTGGCTGTACCAGTCGACACTCCCACCAACAGTGAAGAAGGGTTCCTTTTTCCCCACAGCCTCTCCAGCATTTGTTATTAGTTGATTTCTTTATAGTAGCCATTCTTTCTGGGGTGAGATGGTATCTCAGTGTTGTTTTAATTTGCATCTCTCGAATGACTAGTGATGTTGCACATTTTTTTGTATATTTATTTGCTATTAGTATTTCTTCATCTGAGAAATGTGTATTCATCTCAGATGCCCATTTTTGGAGTGGGTCTTTAAATTTGGGAGGTCTGATTTTTTTGAGTTCTTTATATGTTCTCGATAGTAATCCTTTGTCTGAGGAACAGCTGGCAAACATTTTTTCCCACATTGTGGGTTGTCTCTTCACTCTGTTGGTGGTTTCTCTTGCTGTGCAAAAGCTTTTTAATAAGATGAGATCCCAGTTATTGATTCTTTGGGATAGTTCCCGTGTGGTTGAGTTTTTATTCATAAAGTCTTTGCCTACACCAATGTCTCCAAGGGTTTTACCTATCCTACCTTCCAGCAGATTTAATGTTTCTGTTTTAATATTTAGATCTCTGATCCATTTTGAATTTAGTTTAGTGCACGGTGAAAGATATGGGTCTAATTTTAATCTTCGGCATGTGTAGAGCCAGTTTTTCCAGCTCCATTTATTAAAGAGGCTATCTTTCTTCCAGCGAATGTGTTTGGCACCTTTGTCAAAGATAAGGTGGCTTAGTATGTCTGGGGTTGTTTCAGCATCTTCTAATCTGTTCCATTGATCTTCAGGTCTGTTTTTTTGCCAGTACCACACTGTTTTTATCACAGTAGCTTTATAGTATAATTTCAAGTCAGGGATTGTGATGCCCCCTGCCTTGCGTTTGTTGCCCAGAATTGCCTTTGCTATTCTAGGTCTCTTCTGATTCCAAATGAATTTTAGGATTGTTTTCTCTAATTCTGTGAGATATGCTGTTGGAATTTTGATTGGAATTGCATTAAATCTGTATAACAATTTTGGAAGTATGGCCATTTTCACTATATTGGTTCTTCCTATCCAGGAGCAAGGGATATCTTTCCATTTTCTGATATCCTCTTCAATCTCCTTTTTCAGAGTACTGTAGTTTTCAGTATAGAGGTCTTTTACATCCTTTGTGAGGTTGATTCCTAGGTATTTCATTTTTTTGGTCCAAGCTTTATTTAAAGCAATGGAACTTTTTATTTTCCACTGTATCATCTCATGGAAAAACATATGGGAATTTTATAAATATATGAAAATTATATACACATGCAAGTTATGTATTATGTATTAAAAAAGCAATGACAGGGCCGGTGAGATGGCTCAGCGGCGTAAGTGCCTGCCTGGCAAGTATGAGGTCCTGAGTTCGACTCCCGGTACCTGCATATTAAAAAAAAAAAAAAAAAGCAATGACAGCAACAACAACAAAGCTGATTTAAAAGTGAGTGAAGAATTTTAATAGATATTTCTCTAAAGAAAATGTACACGCAGCATCAATATGTACATGAAAAGATGCAGAAAGTCAGTAATCATTAGGGAAATGGAAATCAAAACCACCTCCCACCCACTACGATGATTATATAACAAACACCGGAAGTAACGGGGTGGCCAAGGACAGGTGGAAATTGGAACGCTGTGAATCGCTCATGGCCGTGTAAAACTGGTGGAGGTCTTCGGAAAGTGTTATGGCTTGTGTCTAGATGTCCCCCCAAAGCCTCACGCGGTCATACAGCTTTTCCGGAGGTGACTGAATCTACAGTGTGTGGTGTGATGCTGGGATTAAAGTGGGTAAATGCTGGGTCAGTCCACTGATTGGCTTGGCACTGTCCTAATCCCAGCAGTCCGGATAAGTTAAAAGAGGCAGAAAGAGGCTTGTCTCCCCCTTTTGCTCTTGTTGCTTTTGCTGTCTTCTGCTGCCGTAACTGTGGCCCCTCTGCCATGTGCCACCCTGCCTTGGAGCCAGCTGATTGTGGACTGAAACCGCCACAAACTGTGAGCTAAGTAAACCTTTCCCCTTTTAACTTTGGGTATTGTGTATTTTGTCTCAGCAACAAGAGAAAAGTAACCAAGACAGGGGCCGGTGAAATAGCTCAGTGGCATAAGCGCCTGCCTGGCAAGTGTGAGGTCCTGAGTTCGACTCCTGGAGCTCACATATGAAGAAAAGGGCCAGTGATATTGCTCAGTGTCACGGGTGCCTGCTGGCATGCAAGGTCCTGAGTTCGACCCCCGGTACCCACCAAAAAAAAAAAAAAAAAGTAACCAAGACAGAAACTAAGAAACAAAATTATCCAACAATGCCACTTGTGGGTATGTTGCCAAAGAATTGAAAGCAGAGACTCAAGTAGACACGTGAGCTTCCCTGTTCTTAGGAATGTGTTCATAGGACCAAAGGTGGGGCCAGCCCCGTGTTCATTGCCTGATGAATGGAGAAGTAAAACGGGGCATAAACATGCAGTGGAATATGATTCACCCTTCAAAGGAAAGAAAATTCTGATCACTTTGAGGATGAACCTCGAGGACGCTATGTTAAGTAACAAAAGGACAAATGCTGAGTGACTGCACGCACTTGCGCTCTAGATGAGGTAACTTCTTAGAGACGGAAAATAGACTGGTGGTTGTCAGGGGCTGGGAAGGGGGGGTGTTTAATGGGTACCGTGTTTCAATTCTGCAAAGGGAAGGGCTCTGCAGGCGGGTTGCTCAGCAAGGCAAACACACCTGCACATGGGCTTAAGAACGGCGGTAGGGGGAGGGGCAGTGCTGTGTATGTTGAACCACAGCTAAGAAAAAAGCAAGACAGCAGCGACAAGAGTGGCAGACAGCGGCAACCTGAGCTCGTAGGAGCCAGGCTCTCGCCCCAGGTAGACAGCGAGACACTTCCATGTGTAATTCGCTCTACCGTTTTCTAAAACTTGCAGCTGTAATTCAGTGTCTACAGCTTTGTTTTGTGGGTCTCTTTGATACTCTCCTCTCAAGACGGGCAGTTCTGGATGTGTACACTTTGGGCTGACGCTGCACCTTAACATCACCTCTTGTCCTCCCTCCTTTTAGCATGGACTGAATTTCTGCCCTGACGACATTTTGATGTCACCAGCGTCGACGTGGTATTGGTTCTCTTTTTAAAAATTCCACCCTCTTTGCCAGGTGTGGTGGTGCATGCCTGTAATCCCAGCCCTTGGGAGGCTAAGGCAGGAGGATTACCATGAACGAGTTCAAGACCAGCCTGGGGTACATAGTGAGACCCTGTCTCCAAAAAAAAAAAAAAAAAAAAATCCTGTTTTTCAGTTTTCCAACACTTTCTTGCAGCCCTTTCCATCAAATAATCTTTTTTTCTTGCTTGCTTTTTTTTTTTTTTTTTTTTTGTAGGACAGGAATTTAACCCAGGGCCCTCACTCTGAGCTGTGTCTCAGTGCTTTAGGTTTTATTTTGAGCTAAGGCTTCATTGAGTTGTTAAATTCTCCAAGCTGGGCTCAAATTTGTGATTCTCCTGCCTCAGCCTCCCAGAACACTGGGATTATAGGTATGTGCCTCCATACCAGGCTAAAATAAAACCGTTAAAAATTGATGTTTTAACCATAAAATATGTTCTTATTATTTGAAAATTAACTGACCTCAAAATAGACATAAGTACAAAACTTCAGCTGCTGTGTTTTCCCTAACCTGCTTCTTTTAGAATTACAATCCTGTCTGTTGCGGAGATGCGCCTTGACTCTGGGAAGAAGTGTATCCAGACCGAGAAATGGGTTCTCCACTTTCCTACACTTTCCTTCTCCGAATACCATGGACCATGAGGCTGGGGAGCCCACTCATTTGTGGCCTCCTCTCTCCCCGAGGAAGCCGGTTCAGAGCTGCTGAGAGGAGCCGGTCTCAGCATCCAGCCAGCCCACTGACGGGCTGTCTCCCACGCCACCCAGGACCACCAGCCGCCCACCCACAAGCGCTTCGTTCTTTGTGCAGCGGCTGTGGGAAGCTCCATGCCATCAAGCCTTATTTAAGCAAAAATCCAGGAATCAATCAAAGGTCCTGGTTCGTGTCAGACAGTCCTTGGTGGCACAGAAGCCGTGGCTATTTCCTGTCATTACCAGAGAGGACCACTAGAGGGCAGAGAGCACCTGCCGCCTGTGTACCTGACAACTGTGTCCCAGGGAGCACTGGGTCAGCAAGGGACTCAGAGCCCAGGCCTTTCTTCTGCCTCTTCGTGGATTTGAGGCTCACATCCTTCCCTGCTTCGGCTGGATTTCGTTTGCTTTGATTCACTCTTGCTACTCAAACGTCTTTCCATTGGGCTCTGAAGGTGCCCTTTTCACCCCGCACCGCTCCGGTCCATGTGTAACATTGCACCGGGTCCTTTGGGGCTGGAATTGCGCCTTCTTTCCTCTGGCCCGAGTCTAGCAGGGCCGAACAGCACTTGGGGGAATTAAGGTGACATCAAGCAACCATCCTTTATAGCCGGATTCTTTCTCGTGATACTGTGATGACTGGCTTTCCCTCGACACGAGTTGTTTCAGTTATTTATAGACATTAGTTCTGTTTTGGTGATCAAAATACCATGATCCAGGCTCTTATCTGGCTCATGCAGCCTTGACAAAATTTTGACAAAAATTTGAATGTCCTTGTTTTTGGTAACAAAATACACCAGACCCATCTCGTACAAGATGATTAATTATAACTCCAACTCATAAATGTCTGGAAGCTGATGGCCTCCACTTTGAGCACCTCTTGTAACTGTAGAGGCCAAAGGTAACTGGCATTAATCTCACGATGTTACAATAAATTTAGTATTAAAATATTTATACGTTTTTCTTTTCCCGGTGTATACATTTTTTTTTGGCAGACTCTATTTTGTATACTTTTACCAATATATCCAAATTCTTAAACTTATCACAAACTTTAATGCTAAATTAATTATGGATATTAATAATGCATGTTATGGTTAACTCTTTATTTCCCCAAATCCAGAAACAATTACCGACATTAAAAACAAAACAAAATTAAAGACAGCAGTCTGGCACAGTGGTGGACCCTGTAGTCCCAGCTACTCAGGAGGCTGAGGCAGGAGGATCCCTGGAGCCCAGGAGTTGGACTCCAGCTTGAGCAACACAGCAAGACGCTTCTCAAAAACAACAGAGACAAAAACAGGACAAGGCCAGCCACGCAGGCTGAGTCTCAGCACGCTGCGGACGCCTGGCTCCCAGAGTGAGATTCGAAACCCCTGCCTTTCCTGGTCGCCGCAGTGTGCACCAGAACCCGGTGCTCTCGGGTTTGCCTCGCGTTTCCCCTGTGCATCGGGGTGGAGACTCGGGCACTGTCCCGGGTGCTTCCTAGAGGACCGGGGTCGACGTTAGGACCGCAGGGATATTTTCCGACCTCCTCCCCAGCTGGTGCCTGTGGCGCGCGCTGTCTCCACGCCCAGAGCCCGAGTGCGCGGTCACCGTCGCGCCCCCGCTGCGCGCCCCGCCGTGTGGGGTCCTCGGCTCCCAGCTCTGCGCGCCGGGCGGCCACAGGTGACCGGCGGGTCGGCGGCCAGGGGGCGCTGCGGCGGGTCCCGCGGCCGGCGGGCGTGGCGCGCGGAGGAGCCGGCGAGGGGGCCGCGCGCCATGGCGCTGGGAGCCGCGCTGCGGGCCCGGGCGGGCGGCGGCCTCGCGCACCACTGGGTGCGGGGCCGGGCGCGGGCTCGGGGCGACGAGGACGCCCAGGCCGTGCTGGAATTGGAGGCGGAGGCCCCGGGGCGCGCGGACCCCGAGAGCGCGGGGACCCGGGGCGCCCAGGGACCGCACCCAGCCGCGCACCCCGAACCCGAGCCGCAGCCGCGGGAGGAGCCGGCGCCCGGAGAGACGCGCGGGAAGCGGCGCCGACGGCGGCTGAAGAAGTACGGCAAGGTAGGCGCGCGGGCCCCGACCGACTCGGGCAGGACGGGAATCGGGGTCCCGGCCGCAGATGGGACCTGAGGCGCTGGCGACCTGGGGACGGTGACCCGCTGGGAAGCAAGGAGTCGCCCCCAAGCTTGTCCGTTTTCCCGCAACGTCCCGTCCAGGGTCTCCGGGAGCGGAGCGGGCTTTGGGGGCGTCTCTCGCAGGGATCCTAAGGTCCTCCCCCGGGCCAGGGCGCCCGCGATCCCTGACTGCGCCCTTTGGGAGTCTGCGCTTCCCCTAAGAGCTACGCGCCGGGCTTCAGAGGCTTAGCCTTGGGGACGGGCGCCCGCAGACCGAGGAAGGGGGGTCGGGGCAGAGCAGTTCCCTTCTCCGGGGTCAAAGCCAAAGGCAGCTTGCTGCGCCGCCCTGCTCCTTGGCCTACAGGCCCCCAGGTAGCCAGGGGAGCCAGGCTCTGTGTCCCGGCCAAAGGCCGTGGCCCGCCTGGTGTACTGTGCAGCTGTCTGTGCCCTACGTGGCCCCTCGTCGCCCTGAGGCTGCTCGGTCGCTTGTGTTCTCCGGAAACTGTGCCAGCGGCCTGGGAGCCACCGTGGCAAAGTGAGTTCACAACAGCTACACAGCTGGGACTTTCAGGCCTAGGGTCACCCCGGCCTCGTTGTCTCTTCCACGTCCCAGCCGAGCCCACAGAAGCCATCCTCTGCCCCTTGGCTGCTCAGCTGAGGACCTCAGCTCAGGGCTGGCACTTGGAGAGGTCCGGACCTGTCCTGTACCAGGCCGTGTGCCGGAAGTTGGGGGACACCCCTGTCCTGTCCCGAGATCCCTCAGCCTGTAGCCCGGCACAGCGGGCATCACTGTGGAGCTGCGTGGCACAGCCAGGCATGGGGCTGTGAGTCAGAGAGGCCTTTGGATCGTGGGTGCAGAAGGATGAGAGATTCCACCAGATAGCCATGAAGGCCACTTCGCACCCACGGGGCTGGCCACCCTGAAAATAAAACCCAGACGCAAAACAACGAATGTGGTGAGACTGTGGAAAAGGTGGAGCCCAGCTGGTGGGAACGCAAAATGGCACTGCTGCTGCTGTGAAGTTGTGGCAAACAGGTGGGAGAGTCCTCAAAAGGTGAACATGGAATTATCCTAGGACCCAGCAATTCCACTCCTAGGTATATGCCCAAAAGAACTGAAAACAGCTATTCAAACAAATATTTATATACATTTGTTCATAGAAGCATTATTTACTAATTGCCAAAAGATCCATTGGTGGATGAGTGGATAAACAAATTGTGGTATATCCATATAATGGAATATTAGTCAGCCATAAAGAGGAACAAAACTTTACTATGTACTACCAAGTGGATGAATCTCTAAGAACAGGATGCGAAATTGTGAAATGAGCCAGGCCCTTGGGGTCACACTTTATTTCCAGTGTTCCCACGAATACGAAATATCCTGAGTGGGAAGTCAGAGAGCACAGATTAGTGTTGCCAGGAGCGGGGTGAGGGACAGGTGTCAGCTGCTTCCTGGGTGTGCGTTCTTTGGGGTATGATGCAGATGTTTTGAAACCAGACAGAAGCGGTGGTTGCGCAGTTTGTAAATCTATTACCAAGCCTCTAGAATGGTTAGTGTTGTGCTGTGTGAATGCCGGCAAAACTAAAAGAAAAAAGAGGATTTCAACAGAGACAGACGGGGGCGTCACCATCCAGTGTGGGGGACGGAGGAGTGAAAGTGTGAAACTCCGACTCCGTAATAACATGGGGCTCTGCGCAGGCCGCTGCTTAAATAGAAGCCACGGGCTCCGGCCTGGGACTGCAGCAGGAAAGTCACCCCACGGCTGGCTGAGCCCTGGCTGAGCCGCTTCCCACCCGGAAGAGGCTGTTTGTGTCCTTCTCCCTCCAAGGGCCCTCGGACCCCTCTGTTGGCTCTGGAGAGCAGAGGCGGAAGTCACCGTTTTAAACCCTCCTGGGTGTGGGATTCCTGTGTGTCACTCGCAGGTGCGGCCAACCTTCGCCTGGGGCTGCAGGTGGCCCAGGGCAGCTAGGAATGCGTCCCTACAAGATGGGACATTTTTACAAGGATGACGCAAGGGGCCTGCCTGGGTCACAGGGATGGAAGAGGAATTAACTTGGGCTGTGTAGAAAATGTACAATACAGTTAGTGGCTAAAGGTAACAAAACTTTTTTATTTTTTGAGACACAGTCTTGCTATGTAGCTCAGGCTGGCCTTGAACTTGCAGTGATCCTCCTGCTTCAGCCTCCCAGGTGCTGGGATCACAGGTGTGCATCACCACACCTGGGCCACACAATTTCTTTTTTTAATATTTTTATGATAACATGGAAACAAAATAACACAGCAAGCCCAAGATGAATAATTAAATAAGAAAACTGGGAATGGGAAGTTGGAGCGTTATGGTCTGCAATCACTGTGTTTTACTCACCAGCGGCACTGGAGCATGTGCCCACGGATTGGTGTGGCAGTCACAGGCAGGGGGTCAGCACTGCCCTATGCCCCGCTCGACACGGCTTTGCCGCTGCTTGGTGGGTCTGCGCTTCCCACCCTACATGGAATCATGAAAGATGTCGCAAAACTTGCGTCATCCTTGTAAAAGTGTTCCATCTTGTGGGGATGCATTCCTAGCTGCCCTGGGCCACCTGCAGCCCCAGGCGAAGGTTGGCCGCACCTGCGAGTGACACACACCAGTCCCACACCCAGGAGGGTTTAAAACGGTGACTTCCGCCTCTGCTCTCCAGAGCCAACAGAGGGGTCCGAGGGCCCTTGGAGGGAGAAGGACACAAACAGCCTCTTCCGGGTGGGAAGCGGCTCAGCCAGGGCTCAGCCAGCCGTGGGGTGACTTTCCTGCTGCAGTCCCAGGCCGGAGCCCGTGGCTTCTATTTAAGCAGTGGCCTGCGCAGAGCCCCACGTTATTAAAGAGTCACTGTCCGTGGCTCTTCTTCCTGCTAACTCCTCAGATCCTCCCGAGTCCTTCCTGCTTCTATTTAAGGGAGGTGTTTGTCTCTGTGAGACTTGAAAGGCCGGGCGTGCATCCCCTCTGCCAGCGCCAGTCCTTCCGAGGCTGCCTGTCTTATCCTTGGCCTGCTGTGGGCCGGGTACCCTAGGAAGGACGCGCTGCGTCCGCTGTCCTGCTTGTCCTGTTGTCCACGCGGTGCCTCTCTACAGCCTCAGAGAGCTGTGACTGTCCCCACTGGGCAACGCAGGGAGCTGCACAGCTGGGCGCAGCAGGATTCCCAGGGCGGAGGAGAGGCGCACCCTAAAAACTAGGCTTAAGCAGCGGCCACTGAGAGCCGCAGGAAGCAGGGGGGAGGAGGTGATGAGGTTCTGCTCCCGGGCACTGGGGCGCTGAGAGCGGCTGCAGAGGGGAAGGAAGGGGGGGCGGCCCTTTAACAATGCCCAGTGCAGGGTGGTGCCGAGGCTCCACGGCCAGTGTTTGCCTAGCGTGGGTGAGGTCCTGGGCTCCATCCCCAGTACTGGAGAAGAAAAGCGAGGTCCCTCTACTCGAATGGGGGCAAGGAAGGGGGCTGGCAGGGGAGAGCAGTGGGGAGAGGGGAATCTCGGACCCCCGTAGGCTGGCTGTTGTCCTGGAGAGGGTGGGGAGCCCCCTGACAGCCCCTCTGGCTCCTGCCCTGGCCCCGCACGCTGGGCCCCGGTCCTGACAGTCGCAGGTCGCAGGCTTTGTGTTCTGGGAATGCGGGCTTCGATCTTCTTGCTGAGATAGCCTCCTCTTTGAAACTGGAGAGGCAGGGAGGCCCCCACAGGGAGCACTGAGGACCCCAGGAAGCCTCACTCCTTGTGTTCCCGTCCCATGCCTGCTGTGACAGGTGACCACGGACACTGCGGCCTAAAACCACGCAGACTTGTGCAGACCCGCAGGCATCACGTCCCGGTTCTCTCTAGAGGCCGCAGGGGAGAATCCACTTCTCCATCCCTTCCAGCTCCTGCGGGTGCCTTCCTCGCCTGGTCTCTGCTCTCTGCGTCCCTCTGCTCCATGTGGCTCGCTGCCTCCCTCTCCCTAAGGAGACTCCCTGGGGGGGGGGTGCAGCGTGGATGAGGCCCTGCTTCCGCCCCAGCGATGCCCAGGAGAAGCTGCCCGGCTGGAGATCCTTGACTGAATTACGTGTCCCCTTCGCTGTTTCGGTGACATAGCCCTGGGTTCTGAGGACCAGGACGCGGGCGTCTCGGGGGACAGTGCTCCGCCTGGCATGCTCTCCCGTGCTCCCTCGGTGCCAGCACCCTCTGAGAGATTAATCTCACCCCGATCCAAGGAGCCCACGCCCGCTCCCTGAACAGACGTGGAAGTGGCGGCGAGGTCTCTTGCATTTCCCCACCGCGTCTCTGAAACCTGTGTTTTGACAGTGTCCCCACTAATGAGCTGTTTTAGTGGATTCTTTTCCCTAAATTGCAAAGAGAAAGCGACAGTTAAAAAAAACAGGCCAAAGAAAACATGTACGAGCACTCAAAAATGTCAAGGTTAGGGCAGGCGATTGTGATTCTGGAGGTGGTGTTTATCGAGGGCCACTCCTGCTGGCTGCATCTGCCTCCAGGCGGGACAGCACGGTTTCCACTGTGGCTTTGGTGTCAAACACGTAAGTAGCGTTCTCCCTGCGAGTCCCGTCATCACATGTAGGGAGATGTCTCTTAGCAACCTCTCTCTCACACACACACGCATGCGCGCACACACACACGCACGCGCACGCACGCACAACTCCCCTGCTCATCGAGGAGTGGCTGTACTGGTGTCTGGCAGGCGGGGAGATTTGAAGCTCTAAAGGATCCGGAGGACTCGGGCTTTCTGCCAGCCGGGGCCGCGGTGATGCGGTCAGCAGTCCCTGTCCTCGTTCTGTCAGTGTGGGGCCCTGACGCCTAAACTGTGGAAACTCAAGCCGGAAAGCATCTGAAACCACACACAGAAGAAACTTTTCCGAAGACACAGATGGCCGGAGGCTCTGTCGTGATGGCGCACCTGCAGGACTGGTGGTCAGGAGCGGCTGACAGCGGGGACTCTTTGCGGCCTGCGGTTTGTGCCAGGCACGGTGCTTCGTGCTGAGCACCACCCGAAGGTGCATGGCTCCACGTTTCAGCGCTTACCTGGCACACTTGAGGCCCTAGTTCCATCCCCTGTACCACAAAACAAAATGAAACACCCGATAAACTCATGAATCCTGGGTTACTGCTTATCCGCATTGTGTAGGTGAGGAAACTGAGGCCGGGAGCTGTGGACCCATTCACTCCCAGGCCGTGAGCCATAAAACTTCAAGGCTGTGGACATTCTGCATTCAGTAAGGAAGGGAAGAAGTTGGGGTGAGGGGCGCAAGCTCCCAGGGGCGCTTTCTTTGGCTTGGACCCTCAGCTCTGCCTCTTCCCGGCTGTGTGACCTTGGGGAAATGCGACTCTGTGCCAAGGCCACAGGACACACCAGTCACCCAAGCTCGGCACGCGTGTTTGGTGCAGGGGCGAGAGGTCGCCCAGCGCTCACGTGGGGAGTCGAGAACCCGAGTCAGAGCCCATGCGCCAGCACTGGAGAGGCTGGAAGTCCTGAGGACGGGGCACAGCCCAGGAGTGGCTGCGGGCCACAGTGGGGAGGGACAGAGAGCAGGACAGAGGCCCAGGATGGGCTCTGAAGACCGCCAGCGCGGTGACCACGGGGGAAGTGATGCGCCAGTCCGGAAAGTGCAGAATCCCATGAAGGGGGCTGAACCAAGACAACAGAGTCAAAGAGGCTGGGTAGTTACTTCACAGAGGGCTCAGCAAGAAGTCAGGGGGGCATGGAGAAGCACCCATGGGCTCTGGCAGGCTGGCGGTGGGGGATGGCCAAGCCCCAGTGGGTGGGGACAGCGCCCGGAGGGATGGAGGGGCTGTGTGGGCTGGCAGGGGAGGAGGAGGTACACAGACTGGGCTGGCCGTGGAGTCCAGGTGACAATGTAAGCCGATGCTGCCGAAGATGCAGTGGCGAGGAAGAGGAAGGTGACGCTGAGGAGGGATGGTGGACGGCCAGGTGGGAGAGGGAGGACTGTGTGGGAAGGGCCTTTCCTCCCTGTGACTCCAGCACTGGGGAGCTGCCCGGAAGCGCCAGGTGGCTCTGTAGTCAGCGGTGGGAGGTGAGCAGGTTCTGGAGGACACAACTTCCACAAAGATAGGGGAAGCGGGGTCACCGGGGTCGGGAGGCCGCTGGTGGTGGGGCGGAGGGGAAGGGGCGACAGGACGCCTGTCTCCTAGACTGATGCAGCGGGGCCGCCATTCAGGGCTGGAAGACAGAGAAGCTCGTGATTGGGATCAGGAATTTTCAGTGAAACCAGTCCTCCTGGGTCCTGCGGTTGTGGCAATCGCAGAGTGGGGAGGCAAAGGCGTGAGAGAAGGCCAGGCCAGCTCAGCATCCTTGATGTCATCAAGGAGGATGACAGAGGTTGGGGGTGGGGAAGGGAAGTCCAGGCGCACAGTGTGGTCCCTGCTAGGCTTTGGGGGGCTGCATGTTTTGTTGCAATTCCTTTGGAATTTCTTGGGGCTCCCCTTTCCCTCGGGCTCTCCTACAGAGGAGGAGGTCACCAGGAAATCACTGGCCAGTCCTTCCCTCAAGGAGTTTGTAGTTGTTTCAAGACATCACCAAGCGTGGTGGCACACCCCTGTAACTCCAGTACTTGGGAGGCTGAGGCAGGAGGATCACTGCAGGTTGGAGGCCAGCCTGGGTTATGTAGTGGAGTTCAGGGCCAGCCTGCACTACACAGAAAGACCCAGTCTCAAAAAAAAAAAAAAAAAAAAAGAAAAGAAAATGCAAGCACTTAGTGGCAAAGGGTGCAGAAGGGAACAATGCGCATGTCAAATGAGCAGGGAGCCAAGGGAGGACACAGGACAGAGGGAAACCTGATCCCCGCAGGTGGGACCAAGGAGAGGGTTTGGCCTGAGACTCCCATGTGCTTTGCAGACCCTGTGAGAACACACAACTCCTCGCTCGCTCGGACGTGCTGGAGAAGTCGCCTAGCCTAACCCTCTGCTTTCTCCTCCTCCCAACGCAGAATGTAGGCAGGGTCATCACTAAGGGTTGCCGCTACGTCGTCCTCGGCCTGCAGGGCTTCGCCGCCGCCTACTCCGCCCCGTTTGCAGTGGCCACCAGCGTAGTGTCCTTCGTGCGCTAGAGGACCCCACGCCTTTCGGACCAGAACTCACAGGACACTCGGATGAGAAAGCTGTCTTCCTCGTTGGACTGGACGGAGTCAGGCCTGAGGCGCCCTGCCACTTCCAGCTCCCATGGCTCCTGGACACGGTGGCCCTCGGGTCGTCCTGCAGGACCCAGGCTGAGGTCCTGTTTGGGGCCAGGGGCAGTTTGTCCCCCAGGACACTTGGAGCCTTTGTGGGAAGGCGGCAGGGCGGGGATGGAGATGGATTTGAGCAGCATGGGCAGCAGCTGGTCATACCGAGGCGGGAAGTAACCTTGCTGGGGCCCTGTGTTTGCTGGATTCTTCTGTGCAGGTCTTGGGCTCCCAGGGGTGCCCAGGGCCCTGGCTACCTGACTTCTATGGCAGTGGCAAAGTAACCACTTATTTCTGAAGTCATTCTCTACTAACCTGTCCCTCCCAACTCTGTTGTTGGGGTTTCATTACAGGCTCAGGAAGAAGGAAAGGGGACGGAAGGGGGGAGGAAGGGGGGAGGGAGGGGGGGATGGATGGATGGACAGACAAATTCCCTTTGAAGGCTGTGAAGCTTTGCAAAGTGCATCCACAGCTGGGCCACAGCTGTAAAGTCGAGGGACACTGTCAGTCTCGCCATACTGGATGAGGCTGAGGAGGAAGGGTGAGTCAGATACCATTGGGCACAGGCTCCCCTATAGCTGCTGAGCTCCTGCCTGGTGCCTGGGACGCTGCAGATGGTGGAGGGAGGGAGAGGGGCCACAGGAGGCTGGGAGGGAGGTGCGGATTCAGAGAAGGAACCAGTAAGTAGGGGATGGGTTGGAGGATGTAGAGAGAGGACAAGAAGGATGATGGAGGAAGCCAGGCATCCAGGGCCGGGTCGGGATGTCCAGTGTCAGGGGTCCCAGGGCAGCTGGGCCTGCAGCTCTGGGGGGACCAGGGAGATGGGCAGGACACCGTGGTGGGGCTCAGCGCTCTGCAGCCTGCAGGCTTACATGGTTGGGTGTGGGGCACCCTTTCCTGCCCTGTGCAGCCCAGGTGGGGCTGGCTTCTGACTCAAAGGTTACGGTGGACAGGGTCCTGGCCCCTGCCTGGGGCGGCCTGGCAGCCTTGGACTCTCAGGTGCTTGCAGGGTGGTGAAGGTTGGAGAAGATCCCTCTTCCGGCCCCTGCAGTGGGCTGTGTTCCAACTGCAGCCAGAATATCCGGAGCCTGGATGCTCCTGCCTCTTCCACCCAGCCCAACCGGGGGACTGGGAGGCGAGGAAGCTGGGAGACGGACAGATGGACAGAAGGGCTGGATGGGAGAAAACGGTAGCTGGAGGTAAAGTAGGGTAGAAGAAGTAACGCTAGGTAGACAGGAGACAAGGGAGATCAGAATTGTAAAATTGTGCTTCTCAGAAAAACTTCAGCTTTAGGACATAAAAGTTACTTAAGCCTTTTTTTCCTTTCAGGAAACTCAAATTTTTTCCCCAAGGGTCTTAGATACAATATGCCTGTAAATTGGGCTTCTGGGTCCTGTGTTTTTTACCTGTCTATTACACTTTCTGCCACAAACTTCTACCTTTGAGGAGGTAGCAGATCTCAACTTGAGACTCACGGAGATCGTGTTCTGGCAAGTAACGTGACCGACAGTGGGAACGCACATCCGAGACCCCTCTGGACCCCAGGCCCCATAAACACACCAGCTGTAGATCACCCCCTCAAGGGCCTACACTCTATGTCTTTCAGTGTACACTTTTTAAAATTTTTGTCTAATAAATTCCTTTGTGCCTCTAAGGTGTCCCGAAAATTCTTTTTCCAAGATAGGAGTCAGTGAGCCTGCAACTTAGTTCTATGGGTAGGGTGGGTTTGGGGGGCGCCTGGCAACTCTGGGTGTGGGGAGGAAGAAAAGAGGACCCTCAGGGCTGCTGAGGGGAAAGCTGGACCCCCTCGGGGATGGGGTGCCGCCGGGAGGGGACCAGGTTCAGGGAAGCCCGAGCAGCGAAGAGTTGGAAAATGAGCACGTCTGGTCCTGAACGCCTTAGGTCTGGTTAAGAATTAACTCAGAAGTGTCAGACGTCCAGGCTCGAAGGGCTTGTCCTGGGGATCAGGTTCGCAGAGCGGACTTCAGCCAGCTCCCTGTGCCCGCGGAGTCCCCCCAAAGGCAGGGCCGGGGTTCTCGTGCTCCTCATCATGCTGCAGATGGCCTTTGTACCTTTGCTCTCTGGCTCTGTTAGTACCAGGCCCAACGCCCTCCTGGCTCTGCGTTTGAATGCGCTCTTGCCCTTCGCCGGCCGAGCGAGGCTTCTGTGCCCTCTTTTGCCCCATGATGTAAATAAAACTCCAGCTCGGTTAGCGTTTCTCTGCGAAGCTGTTTCCCCGTCACTTTCTTCCTTGCCTGGGAAACTGGTACAGCAGGTGGCAGCCAGGGGTGGGTGGGAGGCATCTCCCTGGGGGGCCCAGCAGGGGTCCACAGCTGCTGCCCAGGAGGAGGCCCTGACTTGGCTTGGTGGTAAGGGGGTGACTCTCAGGAAGCCCAAAGGGCAGGCTCCTGGTGCCTGGGTCCCAGCTCATGAGTCTGCTAAGACCAAGAGCCTCAGGTTGGATTTGGAGTCCCACGTGGGGCCAAGAGGTGTGACTGTTCCTTGCATGGCCCCCTGTGACATCTGCCGGGGACACCGAGGCGGCGCCTGGGCCAGCCCATGTGTGGCGGGCCTGAGCCCACAGCAGCCGCAGGAAGGACTTGTTGCGGGGAGGGCGGTGGTCCGGGGTGGCTGTCAGATTACTGGCGGGTAGGGTGGGGGCCGGTCGGGGAGCCGTTCTCAGAACCCCACAGCCCCTGTTCGTCTGCCCCCCGGGGCTCAGGCCTGGGCAGCTGCTGACCAGGAGAGGAGACAGAGTGGGGCTCAGCATCCACTGGTGCGCCAGGCAGGGTGGTTTAACGACCTCGTTTTATTTCATTCTAAGACATCAGTGATTATCTAGGTTTATTAGCTGAAAACCAAAGCTCAGGGAGGTCAGCCCCAGTGCCTGGCCAGGACACTCGGAAACCAGGCCCAAGTCGTGCTCGTTCTGCCAGCTCCGGTGGCGTCTCCTCCAGGCTCCCAATACCTGAGTGAGCTCGGGGACCCTCCAGTGCCACACAGCCCTGGCTGCTGCGGTCCTGCTCTCCGAGTCCTTAAGAAGCCTCTGAGGTAGAGTTGAGTGCTGCCCACCCACCGCCTCTGGGTTTCTGAGGTGCTGGGCTTGCTTTGCTGCCGACTGCCCAGTCCCAGTGCGGAGGGGACAACGGAGCCAGGCCGGGAAGCGTATGTGGCCCAGGTCAGCGTGAGAATTCACTTTGCCATTTTGCCCACACTCGGTGCCCGTTGCTGCAGCTCTGTTGCTGCACCATTGGCAGGAGCTTTGTGAGCCCAAACCCAGCCTTCCAGGGTGTCCCCCAGGGCCCCGTGCCAAGCCCCAGGCCCACAGGAAGTCGCCCCACACAGCAGCAACCACACTGGCACCCGACCTTCTGGCCATGTGACCTCGGACAAGTTCCTCAGCATCTTCAAAGCACAGGGCTCGGCTTTGTGTCCTTTGTAGTGCAAGCAGAATTTACATCCAGGGCTCACTTTTCCGAGTTAAATGGGAAGGCTCCTAAGACCCTAGCTCAGGGGCTGGGGTGCAACTCGGGGTGGAGCACCCGCCTAGCATATGCGAGATACTGGGGTCCAGCCCCTGCTCTACAAGAGGAAGGAGGGCAGGCAGGCAGGCAGGCAGGGAGGGAGGGAGGGAGGGAGGCAGGCAGGCAGGGAGGAAGGCAGGGAGGGAGGCAGGGAAGGAGGGAGGGAGGGAGGCAGGGAGGGAGGCAGGAAGGAAAGAAGGAAGGAAGAAAGGGAGGAGGAAGGCAGGCAGGCAGGCAGGAAGCTGGCATGCGCGATGCTATGTTCCCTTCTGCCGCCACCCCTAGCTGAAGTCCCCCTCTGTGGTGACCAAAGGGCTGACTTCTCAGCACCCAAAGGTATTTCCCACCCAGCAGGTGCTGGACAGTCCCACGGCACAAGAAAAAGTAAACACAGAAGCCTCCTCCCTCCCACGCAGATGCTGTCTCTCTCCCTCAAGGGTTGAAGACACGGGGAGCCTTCCCTAAGTCTGAGGAGCCCTTTGTGAGGCCAAAGCAGAGGCCTTGACAACGCGCAACTTTGATGACAACTTCATTACGAGGCAGGTGTCCTGAGAGACTCGCCAGGAACAGGGCGCCCTGGGAGTGCGGCTTTGTGTCCCCTCGCTCCCGGCCCCTCCCTTGTAGAAAACCTCCTTTCCTGGCCTGGAAGCCCGCCCGCCGTCCTCGGAGGTTGCAGCCGGCCTTGTCTTTCTGGTGCTCCTTGTCCATCAGTAGTCTCTTCGTGCCCGCGTCATCGGCCCTCCATGGCACCTGGCCCTGACCTCAGAGGGAGAAAGGAGTCCGGGAGCCCAGGGGTGGCTGGGGTGGGAGGGAAAGGAGAGGGGACATCGGCTGGGCCAGCCTTCGAGGGCCTGCTCTTCCCGGGGTGGCTCAGGCCTGGAGACCCAGCTCTCCTTCCTCAGAAACCCGCGGGCTGGGCTGTGGGAGCTGGGCGGCCGCTGTGGAGCGGAGGGGCCCTTCCAGGGTGAGCCACTGAGCAGGATGCGGGACACAAGGACCCCAGGGGTACCCTGCCCACCCCCAGGGAGACATCCCAGGAGGAAGGCAGCAGGCTGGGGCTGCGGGGTGAGGAGCCAGGGACCGAGGAGGAGGCAGGGGACAGCTTGGCAAGAGGGTGACATGCATGCAGAGGCCCATGGCACAGGACTAGGCAACCTGAGTTGGCAGCAGCAAGTGCCAGCGGCCTGCAGTGACCTAGGCAAAGGCGACCTGCAGGAGGAGTCACTGGTGCCCATGGGGCCTTTGAAGTCTCCCTCTCTGCCCGCTCTCAGCCCCAGAAGTAATCGGAGCATTGGGAGGGGCGTCAGGAGGGCAGCGCTAACGTTCAGCAATTCCTCCCCTCTCCGGGCCTGGACACAGAGCTCATGAGGCTGAGGTGGAGGCCGAGGTGGACGGCGCGTCCATCCCTCCCTGGCCATCATCCTGAGCCCAGGCCCTCCTCTGGCCGCAGCCTTCTCCCAGATCTTGGCTCTTCTCCCAGATCTTGGCTCTTCTCTCAGATCTTCTTGGCTCTTCTCCTTTGGTCATGGCCTCTCCTTCACATTTACAAGGTGCTCTCTCCTCTTCTGCCCCCTCTTGACCCGACAATCCGCAGCCCCCCTCAGAGGAAGCAGGACAATGGGAACTGCTTCCCGCGCCAGCCCGGCTGTTTTCCTGGCACTGGCTTTGTTTTCCCATCTCCGCCACACCCGGCCTCTGCTCCTCCTGGCCAAGGTCCCCAGGCAGGACGGCCGCACACTGCCCAGGGCCTCCGGCCTCGCCCCAGCCCTGCCTGTCCCTCCGTGCCAGGACTGCTTCTCTCTCGAAGCTCTGCTCCTCTGGCGAAACTGAAGGTCATCACTCGCTGACACCTTCCCTGACCTCAGTGGCTGAGACGAAGCCGTCTTCAGACATGTGTCCCTGGGCTGTCCCCAGAATGTCCCCCGCTTGAGGTTTGCATGGACTGGGGTGCTGGCTGTGTGTTGAAAGAAGGGAAGGAGGGAAAGAAGGAAGTAAAGGAAGCAAACAGCAGACTCTCCACATGAAGCCCAGAGGCATTTTGGGGGCCAGACTTGCTCCAAGGGGACCTCCACCCTAAAGCCCAACACAAGACAGTCCGTGTGGGCCCTGCCCAGGACCGAGCTGTCACCGTGGACACCCCAAGGACATCGCTCTCAGCTCCCTGCTGCTCACTTCCAGCCTGGATGGGGTGCGCAGAAGCGTGTGGTGGGGCAGCTTGGGCCGGGCTGCACTGGGCACCATCCAGGAGTGGACAGGCTCTGACTCCCGGGCAGTGGGACACCAGCGGAGTTGGGGGTACAGAGGGAGGGTGGGCTTGGGCAGCTGGGTTGAGGGGGAGCTGGGGGGCCTGGTGCCTGGTGTGGTTTGTGCTCAGAAGGAGACAGAGTTGGACCCGAGAGGGCACCGAGCTTTAGCACCACTCTGAAGGTGGGGTCTCCTTTGCCTGTAAGCAGAGGACACTGAGGCAGGGCTCCTCCCCAGCGCATCTGAGGGCGCGAGCTCGTCCCAGTGCCCAGCTTGTGGCCACGCAGTCTGTGCCCTCTGTGTGCCCCCTGCCCCCTTGACTGCTTGCTCTGTGGCAGCAGGGACAGCTTTATCCCCTGCTGAGTCCAAGGAAGTGAGGAGAATGAAGCTGCGTTACGTCCACGTGCCAACTCCGCACAAGGAGCGTGATTATGGTACATTGCAGATGTGTGCAAATAAAAATAAAAATTAAAAAAAAAGAAACGGAGCTGTGTTTCCTCCCAGTCCTGGTGAGCCGTGTCTGGTGAGGGCAGGGTCTCCACTGCCACGATGGCCCGGTGTTGTCTGCTGGACACCTGGCAGGGACAAACATGGTCTGCCAGGCCCTGCATATGGTCACCTAGTCCCTCTGCAGGGAAGAGCCCTGGGGCCCTGTCACCTCCTACTCCCCCTTCTTACGGTAGCACCCGAGTTTAGAGGGGCACATCAGGGCCAATCTGGGGCCTGACGGCAAATTCATCCTGGGCCTCTGCCCTTGGCCCCCTGGCGCACTGCCCCTGTACCTCTGTGCTGTCCTAAGCAACGGATGGAAGCAGCTCTGCCTGCCTCTTTCTTCGCGTATTTGGCTTTGGCTTTGTCAAAGTTGAACCCTTAGGACTTCTGCAGAGGGATGGGAATGTCGGTGTGGGGCTCCCACACCCTGGCCCTTCCTGGGGGTCCCAGGATGGGAGCTGCTTGCAGAGGCACCTGGCCATGCGCAGGGTCTGGGGTCCACCTGCTCTCTGGGAGCAGGCTGGGGTGGTCCTCGGTCACATCCATGTGGTGCAGACTTTTCGAAAACCCCTGAACAGCAGGGCTTGGGAGCCGCAAGGCACCAGGCACACCCGTGCTGGGAGGTGCCTGCCCTGGCTCTGGGGGGCTGGAAGCTCTGTGGGGACCCGCGGACCTCGCCTGTGCATCTTTCTCTGCCGCTTATTTGTGTCCTCGATGAGAGAAGAAACTGGCAGACATCAGCATTTGCTGGGGTCTTGGGAGCTGTCCTGGCAACCAACTCAAATGTGGGGATCATGGAGGGCCACAGTACGGATGACAACCTGCCATCGGCGTCTGGAGGACTCCCGGGCCATCCTGGGGACCGAGACTTCGCCAAGAGAGGCCTGAACCTCAGGCCTTGCAGAGCCCAGGCATGGCTCCTGTTGCACCCTTATGATTCTGTGTTCTTTCCACTTTTTCAGTCACTCAGTCATTCAACAAGTGTCACCTGAGTAGCTCCTGTATGCTACTGCCAGGGACAGTGCACAGTAGCCGAGGTCATGGCGCCTGGACGAGAGACTGGGCACTGTAGACAGACAAGTCCAGGCGGCTGCTCGGGAGGAGGCAGAGGAGGCCACTCTGGTCTGCATGGGAGACAGGAGGCCTTGGGAGACACGAGAGCCAGGGCAGGAGTCCAGGTAGGGGGAACAGCGCAGAGCTGCCAGGAGAAGGTACCTGGGAGGGCAGAGGGGGCACCGTGACAGTGGGAGGCAGAGTGGCCAGTCACGGTGCGGTCGCAGGATGGACAAGGAGACAGCTGGAGGGTTCCATGCAGGGGACGGGGTGGTGACAGATCCACTCCAGGGTTTGAATCCGGATTCGCCTGAGCCACAAGGAGTGCCTGCTGGGGAGAAGCAGAGCCCCGGAGCCTGGGACTGCGGCTGGCTGTGGTGGGCAGGCTCCGCACTGTGCCTCCGCGCTGGGCGCCCGTCTCCTGCCCGCTGTTGTCATTTCTGCCGTGGAGTCTGGCAGGCAGTCACGTGGCCTTGGTGGGCCGAGAGCCCCTGTGTGCCCTGCCAGTCCCTCCCCCCACCTCACTCCTGTGCTGCCGGTCTACCTGGGCTTTATTTTTGATCTGCAGTCCTGGGGATGGACCTACACAGAGCCACATCCCCAGCCTTTTCTATTATTTTTATTTTGAGAAAAGGTCTTGCTCAGTGTCCCAGGTGGGATTCAAACTTGCAGTCCTCCTGCCTCAGCGTCCCAGAGTGCTGGGATTACAGGGGTGTGCCACCACGCCCGGCCCAGGTGGGCTTTAAACCAGACGGCCTCCTAGTAACACCTCTCTTCCCATTTGAGGGTCTGTAGATCCCCATGTTGGTTTTGCCAGAACTCAGGAAAGAAGGGGCTTTGCTTGGCGTCTGGAGAGGTGCTGGTCACGCAGGAGAAGGGGTCCGGGAGCCCCCACCCCTGGTGTCAGCACATCTGCAGTCACCAGGCCCAGCCCTTGCCTTGCAGGTGACTCCAGTGTTCCGCAAATGAGGAGGGAGGGCCAGGCCCAGAGTTGGGGTCCAGTGGCGTGTCCTAGGTGACTACCACCCAGAGGAGCTGGTGGCCAATGTCGCACAGCATCTCCAGCAGATCTGGACCCAGGAAAAGTGCGTGGTGGACCCAGACCTTCTTGGGGGTGAGCTCTCCTCAGACTCCAGGGATGCGCCTGTCTGAGAGGGACAGGAAGCAGCTCAGTGGTGGACGCTTTCTGGGAACACAGTCAACCCCCGGCACCACAAAAATAAAAGTGCAGAAAGTTTTATTTTTGTGAACATTTATTATTTGCCTTCTGGATATTAGTCTCAGAATATTTAAAAATGGAAGAAAGTAAAAAATAATGGTGATCCCGCGATTCCATGGGGACATTTGGTAGCGCCTGTGTGTCTCCTGCAGCCTCCAGGGATGCAGCTGTGCTGCTGGTGCCGAGGTGTCCACTGTTCTCTGCTGCACGGACCTTCACAGAGTGTGTCCCATACGACAAAGCCCTGGGCAGGGCAGGGGGCAGAAGAAGCCGAGGACAGAGGCACTGACACGCGAGACCACATAGGGCAGAGGACAAACTCCTGGTGCTTACGTGGGCAGCAGGGTACTAACACTGGACCAATACGGAGATGACCACAGCCCCTGCGCAAATGCATGAAGCACTCCAGGGAGAGAGGGATGGGGAGAGGGAGAAGGAGGAAGGAGGGAGGAAGGAAGGAAGAAATGAAGGAAGAATTGTTCTAATGGGCTGATTGAATCTTAACACACTCTTTGCTAAAAACAAAAACAAAAGCAAAACCAAAACCAAAAACAAAACAACAACAACAAAAAAACCAGAAACAAAACTGAAACCCGAAACCACATGACTCTCACTTGGGCCGGTAACTGAAAGCAGAGCTCTGCAATTGGTCAAACTCTGGGCTAAGTCCTCCTTTGCTCTGCCTAGAGGCATCTTAGTCATTTGGGAATTATCCATCTAGAGTTGGCAAAACAAGGTTTATTAGCCTCAGATTTACCTAGTCCCCCTTGCAGACTGAGGACACCCTGAGCACTAAAATAAATTTCAGGATTTGCAGGGACAGCCGGTGGCCAGATTTTACAACATCCTATTCCAGCTCCTGCCCCCCAGCCCCACCTCAAGTCTTCTAAGCTGTAATCACCGCAGATTCCAGGACAAGCAGAATGGCTCAGAATACCCCATGATGAGACCGCCTTCTCTGAAGCAGGGACAGTCATCACAGCTGTCATCAGAAAGACGGATCATAAGTGTACTGAAGATGTACAGAGGCTGCAATCCTCTTATACTGGGTGAGTGGCTTTCAGATTGTCCCACCTCACTGCCCCCTGGGTTTGCCTTTGGTGAACAGATGTCTGGGGTGGCATCTTGTTTCAGTGTCTTCTCATTTTCTTTTCTTTTTTTTTTTTTTAATTAAAAATTTAAAAAAATTTTTTTAGTTCAATTCCTGGGTTGATGCTTGTAAGTTGCCTATGGTAAGTTGCTTTATTGCAAGTATTTAGAACCCTTAGGAAATGACTACTTCTCAGAAGTGTCTTCCAGGTGTAGTTGGTTTTTGGGTTTTGAGTCTGTTGCAAGATCCTGCCTCTTCAATTTGTTGGGCATGAGAAATTGTGCCTACTTGGTTCTTTGGCACTGGCCCACAGTGTTTTCTATGACCCTTAGGCAATCTCAGTCTTGGAATACCAGGAAGAACAGCTGGTTAGAACAATTATGTCACTTTGGCTAAAGTGGTTCCATTAGCAATAACAGTAGCATCAAACACAGCCCCCAGCTAGTGCAGTCCTTCATGTCCACTGTTCCCTTCCACTGCTGTGCCTCTCCATGGAGGCCTCTGGTTTTGCCAGCAGTCACTGAGTGTCTGCAGATTTTGTACCTATATTCATAAATGATACTGTTCTATAGTGTTCTTTTCTGATGGTGTTGCAGGATAATGGTACATCTGGTTCTGGTATCAGGATAAAGCTGACCTCATAGAATGAGTTGAGAAGTGTTCCCTTCTGTTTAATTTTATGAAGAGTTGTAAAAGTTGGTTTTAGAACTGAAACGTGTTTTGGAGAATTCATCAGTGAAGCCATCCAGGCCTTTGTGGAAAATAGTCATTAATTTAAATTCTTGTTATAGGTCTACTTAGGTTTTCTAATTCCTCCTGAGTCGGTTTTCCCAGTTTGTATTTCTCTAGGAATCTTCTAATTTTGTCTACTTTATTTGACTTGTTGGCACACAGTTTTCACAGCCCTCTGTGATAAGCCTTTCACGTCTGTAAGATTGGTGTGGATGTCCCGCATCTTTATTGCTGTGCGTTAATTTGCTGTATGAACCATGAGAAATTATTTGTTCTTTCTGCTATGGATGGATATTTGGGGTGCTTTTGATGACCACCAAAACTGCTGGCCAAAACATTCCTGCACGCATCACAGTTGCCTGGCTCACTCTTCGCAGACACAAAGCCTGGTTTCATGATTGTTGTTATACTGCCAAGGGCTCCTCCTTCTGGTGACACTTCTTGGGAGCCTCAGGATATCACACAGTGACTTCGGCATAAAGAAATCTGGAAAACATTCCTGCTTTCACCTTGGCCACACTGAAGACGGGATTGTTTCTCTCTTGCTCACCGTTCGATCCTCGTTCCTCCCAGATCTGGGTGGCATTCCAGGAAAGGCTTGCAGAACTGGACTCTGTACCTTGTCAGCCACGCAAAGGCAGTAAATGTTCCCAAGTGTCCACAGGTGTGACCTGTGTCCCCAGATGCTCCTGTATGGAAGGCGTAGCCCCCAGATGGGGGAAGGTAGAGCAGAAACTACCAGGTTGGAGGAAGTAGTCACTGGGGGCTGCCTTTCAAGGGTACATTTGTCCCCGCCCTCTGTGGCTCTCTTCCTGCCGTCTGCTCTCTGGGGCCATGAGCTGAGCTGCTTTGCTCTGCCCAGTCCTTCTGCCATGATATTCCACCTGGCCATGGGCTCGGAGCAATGGAGCCAATGGACCATGACCTGAACCTCTGAAACCGTGAGCCAAAACAAGTCTCGCTTCCTTTAGGTTGACTTCTTCGGGTATTCTGTTGCAGTGACAAAAATTTCCTGACTATAATATTCTCCAATTAACCCCCTATTATGGTTTGTGTCTCGATGTCCCCCCAAAGCCTCATGCAGTCATGGAGGCGGGCTTCTGGAGTTTATGACTGATTCATGGTCTAATGCTGGGATTATGGGCGTGAGTGCTACACCCACCCTGGGGCAGGTAGCCTGCATGTAATATAAGGGAGGGAAAGAGATTGCTCTCTCTCTCTTGCTCTTGCGCACGCTCTTGCTTGTTTTTGCTGCCTTCCACCACCATGAACTGTTGCCCTCTGCCATGTGCCACTCTGCCTTGGAGCCAGCCAAGTATGGATTGAAACCTCCACAAACTGTGAGCCAAATAAACCTTTCCTTCCTTAATTTTGGGCATCGGGTATTTTGTCTCAGCAACGAGAGAAAAGTAACCAAGACACCCCCTCTATCCTCATGTGATCACACACCTGACAAGGTTGTAATAAAGAGAGCTAGAGTGGGGAGTTTTTATTGCTTCTTATGTTAGTACCAAAACACCCAAGGTAGCCAACCTGAGGGAGGAAAGGTTTGTTTTGCTCAGTTCTGGAGGTTTCAGTCCATGGTCAGTTGGCTTGTTGGTTGGAGGCCATGCTGAGGCAGGACATCGTGGAGGGGACATGCGGCAGGTGGCATGTTGTCACCTCAGTATGCCAGGAACCAAAGGAGAGGAGGGACATCCTTCAAGGTCACACCAGATGACCTAACTTCCTCCAGCTGGGCTCACACCTTAAAGGTCTCACTAGGGACTGGGGACTGAGCCTTTAGCACGTGGGCCTTGGGGACACTTACCCAAGCCACAGCACTTCTCATGTGAGTCCCACTGGCCTTTGGAATGCTTTCATTAATAGGCCTAACCGCTGGCTGGACAAATTCCAGACCCTGGCCTTGTGGGCTCCCAGAATGACCCCTGAAATCCATGTGGGTTCCACCAAGGCGTCAAAACCCTGAAGTGCACACAGTATTGCACATATGATGGGGGAAACGTGGTTCTGTCTCAGGGTCCTCATGTATTTAAACAAGCCGTCAGACCTTGGACTGGAGGGAAGCATTGAAAGCCAGTGCACTTAGATCAGGGAAAGTGAAGGGTGTGAGAAGAAACATTTGTCATCACAAAGGCTTTTAATTAGGGGAACTGATTGGGCAGAAGATGAATTCTTAGGACTTAAAAATAATTGTTCTTGAAACAAAAGAAGGAAACAAGACCTAGGTAGGGCACAGGTAAAAATTCTCTCTTCCTTTTACCAGGTGTCTAGCAGAAACCCTGACTCTGACTGGGCCTCTCTGGTCATGCAGCTCTCAAAGCTGCCTGGGTACCAAGGACTCCCTGCAAAGAAGCTCAGCAAGGAAGGGGTCATCCTCTGGACCCTGAATGCTCTTTGACTCTCCGTGCATCACCAGAGTCCACCCCCGCACCACCTCCACTGGGTTCCACTTTGCGTTATATGCATTTATTTGTACATTTGGGCACGCATGCATTTTACACACTCGATTGTAAGCTTCTAGCACTTTGTACACCTGAGAGGCCTGCATGTAATGAATGTTTGGTCACAGTTTATAGACATTACTATTATTTTTGGTAGTACTGGGGATCAAAGCCAGGGGTGCTCTACCAGTGAACTATACCCCCAACTCCATTTATTTATTCATTTATGTATTTATGTATGTATGTATGTATGTATTTATTTATTATTTTGAGACTGGGTCTCGCTATGTTGCCCAGGTAGGACTCAAACTTGCAACCTCCTGCCTCAGCCTCCGTCAGTGCTGGCACTGAATGAACAACACTAAAGGAGACCATCCTGGGGAAGAGAAGGGTGAAGTGCATGACTAAGCTGACCTAACCCCTCAAGTTACCTAACACAGAGAAAGAAAAGATGTTCCCACCGTCAGAGGCTCCAGTGACTTACCCACAGCTAACCAGTTTGCTCAAGGCTTTGTATTTGTAATGAAAATTGTTTAAAAGGTGACACTTGCAGAGTTGGGCTTTAAAGACCTGTTCTCCACCTCCAGCATTCCTGCTCCTTGTTGCTAGAGGTTTAAGTCTAAAGTCAGCCGGGATTACGTGTTCGGATGGAATGATTTCCTGCTGGGACCTGCGGGCAACTGGATCCAGGCCGGACATTCCTCACTCAGTGTCCTGCCCTGTGCTGTGAGGGTGGCAGGTAGGGGTTTGAGCTGCCCCGGAAACCCCAACTCTCAGTCCTGCAGAGAGCAGCGCTAAAGCGGAGCTCTCTGGGAAGCTGGTGTAATTCCTGGAACAGCGGCCCTGAGCCACTTACTTCTGAAGGGCAGCTCTAGAGGGACACCCATTTCTTCAGCCCTCCACACACCAGCAGAGCCCAAAACTTTCTGGAACAAGGTCTCACGCCCTGCCTGCCCGCTGCATGCCTGGGCCTCTTCTTCCTGTCCCTCAGCCTCCCTCAGGGCCAGGAGAAGTCCCCAGCACAGGAAGGGCGCTGGCAGGTGACTGTTGTCCTCTCTCCCCTCTGTGGTGGGTTTGCCTGTGACCAGCTACACGGTGCTTTAAACCGCCCGGGTTAAGAAAGAAGGGAAGCTCATCTGTTACTTTGGGAATGGGAAATGGTGCAGGCACTGTGGAAAACAGTTCCAGTTCCTCAGAAAGGGAAACCTGCAGTGACTGGGTGACCTCGTACTTCCATGTTGGTATAGACCCAAGAGAACTGCAGACATATGTTCTCGAAAAACGGTACACAAAGATTCCCAGTGACACTACTAATAATAGCCCAGGGTGGGAACAATCCCAAAGGCCATCAGCTGATGAGCAGATAAACTGAAGCACTGCGTGCAGGCATGCAGTGGACTATTGCTCAGCCATGAAAGGGAATGCAAGGTTACTTGCTACAACACTGAAGAGCCCTGACACACAGTGCAAGTGAAAGACACCGAACGCAAAAGGCCATGTCTTGTAGGGTTTCATTTACGTGAAGTGTCCAGACGAGGCCCGCAGGGACAGGAAGTGGTTGCCTGGGGGTGAGAGACCTTGGGATATGGGCTCTTTTCTGGGTAACTTTTCTGAAGATGTCAGGCTGCCCAGAATAAATACCCGGATGAACGATCTGTGGAGAGGATGATGAATGAAAGGAAAGAGCCGGGAAGTGGAGGCTGTTGGTGACTAACGAGGAGCATTGGTGGGCAAGGAGACATGGTGTGGTGTGGTTTTTTTCTTGGGGGAGGCTCTGGAGGGAGGCCAGAGGGGACCAAGGCCAGGCTCTCACGACAGAGGGAGCGTCCTGCCTCAGCCTCCCAGATGAAAGCCTCTCTCCCTGCAGGCACCACCGGAACAAAGAGCAGAGAGGTGGAGACAGGGAGAGGAAGCCAGGTTGGCTGCCCGCTGACAACCTCCTCCATCAAAGCGGCAGAGCCCGGTCAGGGCACCTGCAGGAGCGCAGGCTCGGCAGGGAAGCCAGGTGACATCGGGGACACCGGCTCTGCTGGGTGGGAGGGGACGGGGGTGCCCGGGGGGGGGCAGCACGTTCCTAGCAAATGGAAACCGGGTGTCCCTGGGCCTGGGGTGGACAGACGTACAGGCCCCGTCCCCGGAAGGGGACCGCGGTTGGGGAGGGGACCTCAGGACTAGGAGCGGGCCCCGCGGTCGGGGTGCCCCTGTGCCCCCGTCCCCTCTGCCCCGCGGTGCGGGGACCCCGCCGTCTCGGGAGCCGAGCGCCCGGGCTCCCTTCCGGTCCGGTCCCGCCGTCCGCGATCCGCCGCTGCGCCCCCTGGCGGCAGGGGCCGCGCCCGTGTCGCCCTCGCTGGTGCGGGTCCTGCAGTGAGGACCCAGGGCTGGGGATTCGCGTTTCTCAGGACAGCTGGGGGCACCCCAGTCCACACCGCAGCGAAGCCAGCAAGCGCGGGGGTGCGGGCTGCGAGGCCAGGGCAAAATCCTGTGCAAAAAATAAATACAAGTAGTCCTAAAAAAATAAAATAAAATGTCTCAACAAATGACTCGGTCACGGGTAGTACTGTCAAGGTTGAAGAGGACGAGGCGTCTGGAGGAATAGGTCATACTCCCTCCTGGTCTGTCTCTAAAGGTGGGCTGCGACAGCCACCAGAGAGACCATTTTCCCATGCAGTTATATGGGGGAAGTTTGCTGGTGAGTTTTGTTCCCAAGCTCTCGGTGGAGAGGAAATCGTAGCAAAGAGGGCGTTAGCTGTGCAAGTGGGAAGGGGGCAAGAGGCGGAGGGAGAGGGAGGAGGGCAGGGGACGCCAACCCCAGCGATGCATGTAATCCTTATGTCCTGCACACAGATGCTGATAAAAATTAGAATTTTAAAAAAGAGAAGGGACCCACCCAGTCTTGGGACTGGATTATAAATTTGATTTGACCTAGAGCTGGAGGGCTGAAATGAGAGTGAACATTCAGGTGCTGGCGGGCAGCCACGGGTGACGAGGAAGGGGCCGGTTGCGTTTGACGGTCAGCAGCCTCCAGCCAGCTCTCGGCTAGGGGCCAGGATCGGACCTGCCGTCGTCCCAGCACGGAGACGTTCACAGAGGGAAGCGTCCGAGTAGAGGACAGGCGGGCTGGGGCTGCGAACGAGTCTCTCCAGTCTGTTCGCGTCGCAGTGGGGCGCTGCTTGCTCTTTGTTCCTGTTTTTCAAGACTGTGTAGTGCACAGGCTTGGCAGACAGAGGCAATGTCTCCCTCCTGAACGAAGGAGGAGATCTGAGTCCCCAACCTCGAAGCTCCCGACCTGCGTCCCAACCCGTCATGACCGCAGGGTCACCTAGACCTCTCCATATCGCCCTGTAGGGTCTGTGGCTCGAGGACCCCACTTAGAAAGACCGATAGCCCTGGCAACCACAATTACTGTAACAAACTGTCCTTCGTGTCTGACCTGCAAGGCTCGTGTCTCAGAGAGCCTTGCTCTGGAGTGTGTGGAGTAGCGCTAGGAGACCCCGAAAGGAGTCTGTAATTAAAGTCGAGTCAGAAAGCATTTGCCTCTCAAGGGTGAGAGAAGAGAGAAGAGAAGCGCAGGCTTGGTCACCCTGGGCGTGCACCTTTCATTATGCACGGGGCTAAGATGCTCAGGCCGCGTGTGTGAAGGACGGTACGGCACCACAGGATCCAGGACACAGACTGAGGACCAGTAGGGTAAGGTGAGTGATGAGCTGTGCAATTTTTAAAAAAAATGCAAAACAACAGAGAGGAATATTTTTAGAGATAGGTTTGGAATCCGGGGCCTCATTCATGCCAGCCAAGTGCTGTGTCACTGCGCTATGTCCTCAGCCTTCAAAGAGAGCCTCGGCAATACGCATTTGCAACAAAGAGAGCACAGTAAGGCACAGCGTAACACTTGCAGAAGATACGAGAAGGGAGAGATTCAAACCGTTCTTTTGTCCACAGCCTGTAAACTCTGAAGCAAAAAAGATAATAAGAAATTAAGTCTGCTTTTGACGGAGATAGTAGGACAGTAGCAGGCCCTGTGTTCGGACTTGACCTATTTCACAATCTTATCATGAGGTGGAGGAGACTGTTTCACCAAATGTGCAGTTGACACAAATTCGGAGCACTGGATTATGAGCCGGAAGAAAGAAACGAGCTTCAGAACACTCACAGAGGCTAGAATCCGGGGCAGAAGGAGGGGTACGGAACAGAGATGCCAAGACTTGAGCTTGTGCTAAAGTAAACCCGTCGTGTGGGTTTGCGCAGGTTTCTTAGCAGCCCGTGGACAGAGGCGCTGGGGTGAGGCCCACCTCAGCTCACCAGACAACAGTCCCAAACACCGGCAGAGATGCGAATGGGATTCTGATCTCTATCCCCAGGGCGAGGCTTCCGGGCCGGGAAGTTAGTAGTCACGAAGCACGCAGGGCAGGACAGGTGCTGCCTGGGGACAGTACGCAGTACTTCTAAAGGCACGTTGGCAAACCCAGTGCCTCCGGATGGGCGGCTGGGATGGCGAGGCCTTGGGAATGGTGCGGAGTTGAGCTGGAGGGAGCGGAACCCACTGGGAGGTCCTCACTGTCCCCGCGCAGTGGGGGCGCTTCCATGTTGCTCTCAGACCCTGAGAGCCCCAGGCACCTGTGCGCGTCTCCTGTTGCAAAGGATGCACTGCAAGATAGAGAGCTGAGGTCTGGGGGCCGTCACAGCCTGGTGAGGGGTGATGGGAGGGTTGCCCGCATCTGCATAAAGCTTTGTCATGACAGCCTAGTCTGGCCTATCTTAACCAATATACCTCTTTAACCTCAGTTTTTACATCAACGAAATGGGTAATGATAACATTAACTTCATGAGATTTTGGTGAGATTTAAATAAAACGGATGGCACAATCATAGTAAAATGTTCACTTCCTAAAATAAAAAAGAGGGCTCTGAGATAAACTACCAAGAGCCCGAGAGCCATAGCCCAAGCAGGAGGACCCACATGATGGATCCCACTAAAAACAAGAGTCGCAAGACAGGCGCCCGAGTGAGCTGCAGCGGCTCGGTGGTTATTAACGAGTGACTCTACTTACCCGTGCCCAGGGCAGTACTGGAGTCTCCGAAGAGAGCCTGCGATGTCCCAGAGGCTCACAGGAGTCGCTTTCTTCCTGTGGGCGTCTCTCACCTGGGGTGGTTCGGGCAGGGCTGCTTTATCCGAGAAAGCTGAACTCGGCTGTCTCTGCCGCTTTACCAGGGTGGGTGTGGCAAGGTCACTGAAAAAAGGCCCCTCCGTTTTAGTTCTAAATGGACTGCAGGAGTCCCTTCTTTCCAAGTTTTAAGGGGTGTTTTGCCTCCAGGGCAGATGCTAGGCTGTCCACCTGGGCCAGGAGCTGGCAGGACTCTGTGACCATGTAGCCGGGTAGCTTGATGTACTTGACTCAGATTAGTAAGATACTGTAACAGCCTTGTGGGCTGTGGGTTCTCTACCACATCAGAAGGTAGAAAAGGCCCTCCATGTACCATCTCAAATGGACTTGTATTTAGCCCTGCTTTGGGGGTGTTTTGAGCCCTCATGAGCACTATTGTCAATAACCAGAACCAGGACTCAGATGTGTCTTGGCAAAGTTTTTCCAGAGCTCACTTTAGGGTCTGGTTGGCTCTTCGGATCTTTCTAGGAGCCTGAGGTCTCCATGCAGAATGGAGATGGTATTTTATTCCTGAAGCCTTTGCCACCCGAGTTATTTGAGAGGTCAGAGAAGGCCTTATTGTGACTCTGAAGAGACTGGAGTATCCCAGTTGGGGATGATTTCTTTGAGAAGCTGCTCGACACTGCCATAGCTTTCTCTGAGTTGGTAGGTAAGGCCCCAATCCATCCTGCAAATCTGTCAATTAGGACCAACATCTGTTTAGGACCATGTGGTGGTGTGTGGGTGAAGTCTAATTGCCAGTCCTCCCCAGGTAGGTCCCTGTCCTCTGTGTGGGTTCTAACAAGGAGTGCTGGGCTTGCCAGGGTTATCGTAGGCAAAGGGTGGACAAGCTTGGCAGGCCTGTGGGGAGGTAACCACTAGCCCTGGTCCTGTGAAAATCTGAGTGACTATTTCCCCATGTAGCATCTCTTCCCACGTGGAAAGGACCATGAAGGGTTTTACAGGCTTCCATTGTGTCCCTTGAGGAAAGACGAGTTTGTTTCCTAAATACCAGCATGGTCCCCATTTATTCCTCCTTGTCCTAAGGTCCCTTTATCTTTCTGGGGGTATAGACTGGTTTTAATGGTTCCTTGGGAACTGGAAATAAGGCTGGGATCTTGAGGAGAGATAAGGGTGCTCTTTTTGCCTCTTTATCAGCCTTTCAATTTCCCAAGCAGATTTTAGACAGGTCCCTTTGGTGTGTCTGTAATGAATGACAGCAACCTGTCTGTGAAGGTAGACTACTTCCAGGAGTTGTAAAATTTTTTGCATGTGCTTTATAGATGGTTATTTATTAGTTAGCAAACCCCTTTCTTTTCAGATTACTGCATGAGCATTTAGCACCAGAAAGGCATATTTGGGATCTGTAAATATTTAGCCTCTTTTCCTTTCCTAATATCAATGCTCAAATCAGGGCTATGACCTCTGATTTTTGAGCAGAGGTCCTAGGGGTTAGGGGATTAGCTTCAGTGATCTCTTGTGCACTAACAACAACAAAACCTACCTTTATATGTCCCTCTTGGACAAAACTGCTTCCATCAGTGAGCCACACCTCCTCAGGGTCTTGGAGGGGCAGGTCACTGATGCTTGCTTGCATAGGTCTGGAAATCACCTGTTCACGAGTGCTAACTCCTGAGCCTGTAGACATCAGTGAGGCAGAATTTAGAGTAGTGCAAGTCTTTATGGTAACCTCAGAGGTGTCCAGAAGCGTGACCAGGTACTTCGTAAGCTGTCCCCTGTCAACCACAAGCAACCTTTTGTCTCAAGAATAGGCCTGACCTGATGGGGAGTCAGGACTTCTAGTTTTTATCCCAAACTTAGTTTTGTGGCTTCTTCGGTAAGCATAGCTGTAGCTGCTATTGCCCTCAGGCAGGGTGGCCATCCAGCAGCCACTCCGTCTAACTTTTTTGAAAAATATGTCAGTAGGAGGGTTCCTGTTCTAGCTTTTGGGTCAAGACACCCAGAGCAATTCCTCTTTTCTGGTACAGAGAGGGAGAAGGGTTTTCTTAAGTTAGGTAGTCCTGGTGGTGGAGCTGAGTGAGGGATGCTTTCTTCCTTAGAGAGCATTGTCAGTCACATTTGTCCATTCTGAGGCTGTGTCAGAGTCTCTGATGGTCTAATTTAGAGGCTTTGCCATTAGTCCAGAACTAGACACCCAGGTTCGGCAAAGGCCACTCCCAGGAAAGAATGAAGCTGTCACTTGGTGGCGGGGGGGGTCTGAGATCATACATAGCCTGGATCCGGTCCCTAGATATTTGCCATTCCCCAGAAGTAACAATGTATCCAAGTATTTAACTCTCTGAAGGGATATCTGAGCCTTTTTCTTTGAACTTTCACGTCCCTTTTTAGCTAGAAAATTAAGAATTGGACAGTATTATGGTAGGATAGCTCCTAAGTGGGATTGCAGATTAGACTATCATCCACATCTACAAACTGTACCCTGTTTAAGCTCTACATTTCTTAGGTCCTTTCCCAGTGCCCAAGAAAAAGTGGGTGCTATCTCCAAAGTCCTATGAGAGCACAGTCCAAGTATATGTGTATATATATGTATATATATATGTATATATGTATATATATGTATATATATGTATATATATGTATATATATGTATATATGTATATATATGTATATATATATACATACTTTTTTTTTTTTTTGAGATGGGATTTTCCCATTCAAAAGCAAACAGGAATTGGGAGTCTGGATGGAGAGGAATAGAAAACAAAGCATTTTTGAGGTCCAAGACCAGGAACCAATTTGTGTCTCCTGGTATTTGGGAGAGGATTGTGTATGGCTCTGCCACTGGGGGTGGACTGGGATCACAGCCTCATTAGTGAGGCAGAGTTCTTGTATCATCCGATATTCTTCTGACAGTTTTACAAGGTCACAGAAGGTCGTGCTTAAGAAACCTGTCTGTGAGTGGCTGGAGGCCTTCACCAGTCTTTTCTTAGAGGGGGTACTGTTTCCAGTTGGGAAGTTGGCTGGGATCTTTTGGTTTTATGACCCTGGCATTGCTGAGTCCGCCCTCCCAGGTGTTGCATTAAATCATGCAGCAGACCCCTTGTTGGTAATTAGGCCAGGGAGGCCTGGAGTAGTCTCACCAGGTAAAATCCACTTTGGCCTTTACCAGAATTGGAAAGCAGCCCCCAATTTCAATAGTAAATCTCTTCCTAATAGAGTGGGACACCGTGGGACAATTAAAAACTCGCAGTTGAACATTTGAGCTGCAAATTGACACGTCGAAGCAGGAGTAAAGAAGCTCTGACTAGGTCTCCTGTTGGCTCCGGTTATGGCTACAGATCCAGCTGGGGCTTGGCTGGAGGAGGAAGTTAAAACAGAGCAAGTTGTCCTGTATTTATAAGGAACTGAACTTGCTTAGCCATGACAACCAGGGTTCCCCCGGCTCTGTAGGAGATGGAGAGATCTCCGGACAGGGCATTGCAGTTTGTCCCGGGCCCTTCCGTCCCTTCAGAGCTGGAAGTGAGGGCTTTGGCTGGCCTTGTCCCTCGCGGACAGTGGGGACAGTCGGCCCTGCGGTGCATCATTCATCTCAGCAACCTGACGCACAGAGCAGGGCCCAGGCGGCGGCATAGTGCCGGCGTGTGCCCGGCGTCAGGCTTTTCTGCATTTAAAATAGGAACTCTTTCCGTGATTTGGCTTGGGTTTTCCCTTGGACAACTTAAGGCACTGCTAATGGCAGCAGTCACACTTTCGCCTTTGTTCTTTTTTTTTTTTTTTTTTTTTGTGGGTACCGGGGGTCGACCTCAGGACCTCGCGTGCCAGCAGGCGCCCATGCCACTGAACGATATCACCGGCCCTTTTTTTGTATGTGGGATCTGGGAGTTGAACCTGGGCCCTCGCGCTTGCCAGGCAGGCGCATACGCTGCTGAGCCATCTCACCAGCCCTCGCCTTTGTTCTTGGTTCCTCTCCTTTTTTACCCTCTCCCAGATCCCAATTGTTGAACACGGAAAAGGCTGTGTGGCAATTGGGCCGAGGGGGTCTGAGGACTCATCTGAAGTTTATAATTTGCGCTGAATATCCGGGGCTGAGTGACTAATCAAATGTTGTCCCATTAGTGCCTGTCCCTCCGTGGAAGATGGATCTAAGTTTGTATATTTGTGGAGAACTTCTTCGAATCAGCTATGAGAGACAGCTGGATGTTCCTCTTTGCCCTGAGTAATCTTTCTCACCTTCTCACTTACCATGTTTCCTAGTGCGTTTTTTTTTTTTTTTTTTTTTGTGGGTACCGGGGGGTCGACCTCAGGACCTCGCGCACCAGCAGGCGCCTGTGCCGCTGAGCGATATCACCGGCCCCTTTTTCGTATGTGGGATCCGGGAGTCGAACTCGGGCCCTCGCGCTTGCCGGGCAGGCGCTTAAGCCACTGAGCCATCTCACCGGCCCCATCCTAGTGCGTTTTTTATTCCATGCTATGTGCAGTCATTTTAGACCTCGTGTCTGGTCCGCCTGCAGCACTAAGTGTCCCAGTTGGGTTCGGTTGGAGGGACCGGCTGGGGTGACTCCCAGCTGTCCCTGCAGCACAGTGTCCATCTGCGTGTCTCCTAACCTCTTCCAGGAGTCTTTGTTTTTCATCTGGGGTAAAGCAAGGAGCCAGGACAAGGTGGACATCTCACCATGAGAAGTCAAAAGCAAGGGACAAAGTTTGAAACCCATCCAAAAACCTATTAGGACCTTCTGAAAATTGGCCTAAATGTTCTTTGCACTGTTGGCTGACACTCAAAAAGGGACCTGCTCTCAGAGAGTCCCCTACTCCAGCGGCCTCTCTCAGGCAGGAAGAGCCATGAGTTAGACGAGCAGGAAGCTCCACTTCAAACTACTTGAGGAGCTCATGCTGGGGCTGGAGAGAGCGCGGACGCTGGGGAGCCGGCTGCCTTTGGGGTTTCTGACCGGCTCGGAGAGAGTAGGGCTGGTTCACTGGCCTGAGGACCATAGGGAGGAGGTTGGGGAGGCCGGTGTGGTTTGTTTTATTAAATAGGTGGGAGAGACCCGCATCTCCCTGAGAGACGGGCAGGAGTCTAGCGAGCACGCCGATCATCGATGATATCAACCTCCTGCTCAGGGGCCTCCCCGGGGACCGCATCTCCTGGGCCTTTGCAGGGCACACGGCTTTTGATAAAGAGCCGGAGAAGCCTGAATATAAGGGATTTCAGACCACTTGCCTTGCAGTTGGCCAAAAAGATTTAACTGAAGAATAGTTTTATAATTGAGGCTGCTATTTTCTATTTCTTCCCACCCCCTAGTGTATTCTGGGGCCAAACTGTGCTGTGATAGAAGATGAGTTGGTTTTTCTCAGACCATCAGCATCAAATCATTTCTGGTTATTAAGGACGCAACCTGCTGGTGAGGCTGGTGGGATTGGCAGGGCGTTTCTCATGGTGCTTCACGAGTTCTATGGAGAGGAGAGAAGACGAGGTCTGGGGTCCTTCTGAGGGTGTCTCCTGCGGAAGGACAGAAACCTGCTGAGCTCCAGGGCATCCTCCTAGAGGCTCAAGTTTCCCACTGACGTCTCCGTTGAAGCAGGTGGCACCCGAGCCTTTTATTTCTTAGGTCTCTTCGCAGCCTGCGGCCCATTATGACCCCTTAAAGGCCACGATGGAGGTCCCCAGTGGCTGCCTCTAACCAGCTGAGAAGAAGTACCCTTCCCTTTTATCCCAACAACAAAGGACTGTGGCAAGTTTTTTAAAGTGCAGTAGCAATAGACTTTATTCCTCAGCATTTCGAAGAGCCTTGGAACGTTCCAAGTACGGAGGGTGGTACCATTTGTTACCTGATTACTGAGAGGCTCCACACGCTTCCCTTCTGAGAACCGGCCCTTCCCCGTGCCCCCGCGCTGACCTGCACCATCTGCACCCTGTGTTCCACTCAGGCCCTTGGCCACCTTTGTCCCTAAGGTACCTGAATTTTAAAGGCATAAGTAAGAAGGAGATTTGCCCAGATTTCAAATGGAAGAAGGGAGGAGGCCTACATGTTCCCCCAAAGTGGAGGCCACAGCTCTCATCCATTGGGGTGAGGTTTCCTGATGTCCAGGAAGACATTTGAGAACCTGACAGAAAGGTGACTTGAGATACCTCCCTGCGGTTTTGGGGGACAGGCACTGAAGCAGCCTCACTAAGGGTAACCAGAGACAGAGGCCATCTAGGGGACAAGCCCAAAGGAAACTTTGATCATGGCGAGCACCAGAGGAGCAGGCCGAGGCCTGGGTGGCTGCTCAGCAGAAGACGGAATCACTGAGGGCTGCTCCCTAGTCAGCGGGAAAGCTGAATAAAGTATGGAGGAGAACGAAAGCGTGGGAGCGGAAGAGACAGAGTAAACTTTACTTGTCAAAAGACATAGCCTTGCATGGAGCCTGGATGCTGTCTTGGGCCCAGCGAGGCCTAAATCGCTCTCTCCCACCGCCAGGTCACCGCTCGTGGGAGTCTTCAAGGAGCTTTTAACTGTCCCGCTGTTAACTGTCCTAATGGCTTTTCACTGTCCCACCCGTGCCCACAATGAGCGACCAAAGAAAGATACGGAGGGCAAACAAATGGGAAAGAAAAGAAGAAAAATACTTTGCCGAAAGATGTCTTGCTTCCTGGCTGGCTTGCCAAGAGTTGTTACTGTGTGGGGCGCCCTGGGAGCTGCAGTGACCCGAGGCGGGGCGCCACTCCCCACGGAGCTGGGGGACAGGCCCTTCCTCCGTGATCCCATCTCAGAGGAAAGTCTTTCTATCCGAGACCCTGCGAGGTCTCGGAGGCGTACAAGCTTGTCAGTCCTTCAGTTCTCCGCCAAGGCAGAGGAAGCTGCTGCCAGATGTTCCCGAATCTGTCGTGCCTTGCGCGCCGCCCCCTTTCCAGCAGATGGCGCGCTGGAGTCGAGGCCCAGGAGCGTGGCCGGCGGGAGGGCGGCGCTGCGTGGGTGACAGTGGCGCTGCAGGGACAGAGAAGGAGCAGTAAAGCTTAAGTGACGGCTCAGAGGCGCAGGGCGTCTGTCCCGCGTGCTCGAGCGCGCACTCCGGGTGTCTCGGTGCCCGGCCACCGCGTCCTGGGCGCCCTACCCCGCACTTAGCTCCTCCCTGTCCAGTCCGGTCCCCAACCCGGTGGCTCCTACGTGGATCCTCCCCTCCGGCCGGCGCTTTTAGCCCCTCCCCGGCCCCGTGGCGCAGTCTCCCGTCAGCGCCACCGCTTCACCGACATGGGCGCCGCCGGCTCCCGCGCGCTCTCCCGCCTCGGCCTCTCCGCGCCCGCGCGGCCCGCGTGGCTCGGCGTCGCCGCGCTAGGGCTGGCGGCGGTGGCGCTGGGGGCGGTGGCCTGGCGCGCGCGACCCCGGCGACGCCGGCGGCGGCAGCAGGTGGGCACCGTGGCGCAGCTCTGGGTCTACCCGATCAAGTCCTGCAAGGGGGTGCCGGTGCCCGAGGCCGAGGTCACGGCGCTGGGGCTGCGCGTGGGACACCTGCGCGACAGGTAGGCCGGAGTGGTGGTGGAAGGGTCAGTGAGGCAGTGGGGTCGCCTCCGGGGAAACGGAGGCGCGCCAGCAGGATAGGAGCGCAGAGAGGACCGTCACTCGCAGCCAGAAAGAGCGCGCGGAGATCTCTGTGCTGGGCGCGCTCCCTGGGAGGAGGACAGCAGGGGCCTCCCCTGGGCAGCGCTCCTGCAGCCAGGACTCGGTTCCGGGCACGGACGAGCGCAGGCCCGAGCAGGCCGGAGCACGCTCACTTCTAGTCGTGCTGTGCGCGCTCCACACTGGCAGCGGGGAGCCTCCTGCGCGGGGAATTCAGAGTTAAGAGCCCTGTTTACTCTGGGTCACGTGGAGGGATGGCGGTGTTGTCCCCGCCTCCGAGCTCGGGAGCTCTGGCGATCGCGGGAAAAGGACCTGCCGGGTGGCAGCGCCAGGAGCACAGAGATTTGCCACTCGCACTTCCAGGCTGGCCGACATTTGACCCCTCGCTGGAAAGGGCTGGCTCAAGTCTGATCGGTTTTGGCAAAGTGGGCGGAGCAAGCTCCTGGCTGAGGCTCCTCTCTGAAGGGCCTCTGCCCGGGTGAGCTCTGGGGCCCCTGTTAGCTGAAAAGCTTGCCATTCTATCTGCACTCTAACAGCATAAGCGGTAAATGCTGTTGGCCCCAGACCGGAGCAAAGCAGCGCTGTTCAAGTGCCTGGGTTAGACTGGGGCTTGTTCCCCGCTGCGGTGGCCCGGGGCTTGTTCTCCCACTTCTCCAGCTCCGGAGACCAGCCCCGGGAGCCTGACCCAGGGAATGAGGAATGAGGCTGGGCCTGGCGCACACCTGTAACCCCGGCTCCCTGGCAGGCAGAAGAAGGAGAGTTTCAGCCCAGCCCAGCCCAGCCCAGCCCAGCCCGGGGAAATAAGGGATTTTGGCAAACCCTGCCTCAAAAGAAAAAATCAGAAAAGAGGGCTGAGGATGTAGCTTCCTGTGAAGACCCTGAGTTCAGTCCTATCCCCTGTGCCAGGAAAAAAAAAAAAGGAAAGGATGGAGCAGAGTGGACTCTGTCTGGGGCCTTGAGGGTGCCAGGTGGTTGCCATTGGGCCTTGGTGTGGAACTTGCCATGAAAGTGCACCAGAAGGGCCTCAATGAGGTCAAAGTGACAGCCAAGACAGTTTTGTTTGGGTGCGGAAGAGATGTGTGAATTGAGAAGCTCCGTCTCAGCAAGACTGGACCAGAGCCCCGCTGGAGGATGAGGACTTTTACCAGGTCCACGGTTGGAAAGTGCAGGAAATAAGGGTGGTTGTACATTTGATAAATGTCCAGGGCCAGAGGAAAAATGCCCCTCGGTACTTCCTGAACCTTGCGCGGTGTTATTAGGCTGGGAAGTTGGGGGATTCAGTCCCCTGTGATGTCTGTGTGGCCGTTTGCACCTGTCAGGAAGTCGCTGAGGTTCACAAGAGACTTGTGCCCCCCTGTGCGCCCCTGCCGCCCTTACGAAGGGAATGACAGTGTCCCCTGCTCCCGGAGACGTGGTCCTCACGGAGGCACTGTGGGGTGGCCCCTACCTCCACGAGGCCGAAATCTCCTTCTCAGGGTTAGGGCGGCCTCTTGGCTGGCGTGGGTCACGCAGGGCGCATATGTGCACAGTTCTGAGGCCCTCTCACTGCTTTGGAAACGTCCACGTCTTAGACAGCCGTGGTGTGTGCACGCTGTGTGACCCACAGGGACCTCCTGCTCCCGCTCTCAACCCAGATTTCTAATCCTGGAGTGTTCCTTAAAACTGCCACTTCCTGAGGGTCCATCCCAGCCCGAAAGAACGAGAATCACCGAGAGCGAAGCCGGCTTGCGGGGTGCTCTGTTTCCCCTGGGTGACTCTGGTGCTGGGATGAAAGGGTTTCTCTGGGACGTGGTGATCTTTAGTCTGTCCAGGCTGCAGGATCTGCAGAGCCTGCTGTTCTCGCTGGGCAGACCTGGGCGGTTGGCGCTGGACGTCTGTCAGCCCAGTGGGAGATACAGAATTGCATCACACACATCAGAGAGAACGGACGCGTGGTTGTCTCTCCCTCTCTTGCGAGGCTGTGGTTATCTCACCGATTCACAGTTCTTACCTGAGTTCCCTCTCCTCACCGAGATAGCTGTTGCTCTCCCGCTTGTTATTACCACTGCTTCACTGTGACTGCTGCACAGACAGACAGAGAGTCTGCTGCACGGACAGAAAGTACTGTTTGTGTCCTTTGCCTGTGCTTTCTGCTCCCATGGGCATCATAAAGCACTAGGACTCTATCAACTCCCCATTCTTTGGAACAGTAACTGCTGAGGGTGGGGTGGTTGGTGGTAAAGTCGGGCAGAGGGAAAGGCAAAGAAATAAACGTCGGCTCAGGGTTTAATATGCAAAAGGCACTGAGCAAGCCCTGTACTGTGGATTACTGGATCCAAACCTCACCATAGTGTGTGGGCTGGATCTCACTGTCTCCATCCATCCTGCAGGTAGGGATTCGAACTCAGGTGAGTGTGAGAACAGCCCCAAGGCTCTTTCTGTGAGCCTAATGCAGGATATAGAAGGGGAAGGTGCATCGGGATCAGGAGACGATGTCATTTAACCTGAAGTTTCTCAAAAAAATTGAACTTGGTCTTAATTCATGATGGAAAACAAGGTTGCCAGAGAACTCTGCTTGACGGCTACTCTTCTCTCAGCCTGAGACTACAGTAAGAAAACGACAAATATTTCCAGAATGCAGAAAAAGGGCTCTGTTATTTCATTCTATTCTGAGCCTGCGTGTCTTGGAATTGCAGGAAAAGCTGGGGTTTTCTTCGGCGAGCGCTCTGTGGCCCACATTGCTGGGCCTTTTGTTCAGAGCGCTAAGCATGTTCGTGCTTGTGCTTGGCTGTGCGCCTGGAGCTCTGGGGTCTTTCAAGGGCACCTGGGTGAACGCTGTCCCTGGGCAGTGATGCTGTGGGGACGTGGTGGGGACGCGGCCATCTTCCCTGGCCTAAAGCCTGCTTCCCTCGGTTGCTGCATCTACCCCTCACTTCTGTCTGTGTCCCGCTTTCCTCCCTGGTCTCAGCCCTTCTGCCCCGGGCAGTTTGTACCTTGACAAGAAGACTTTTCAGTGGCCTTGGGCTCCGCCTGCCCTGCTGTGGTCCCTCAGGGCACTGCTGCTCTTCTAAGGAATCTGAGCCCTGCGCCCCTGCTCTGACCCTCTGCCAGCTTGTATGATTGAGACCGAGGTGCCTGCATTTCGGTTGCCGTCTAGGTTGAGAGAACTTGGTTGTAAAAACCACCACACCCTCCAGACTTATCCTTCCTTCCAGATCTGCAGAGCAGCACGGATTATTCATTTACAGGGGTTAATGGTGAGCAGAGATACGGTGTCTCATTGCCCAGGTGACAGGTAGCGAGGCTGTCGGGGGGCGTTAAGCGCGGCAGCCTTTTACCCATCACCTTTGTCTTTGCCCTGTTCCAGTGTCAAGCTCCCTGCATGTTGCCACTTGCCTTCCCTGCCCTGGTTCCCTCTGTTAACCCAGCCGTGATCCCCATGCCATTCTGCAGCAGGGGGAGTGGGGGGCAGGCCGTGAGCCACGGTGAAGGCCGGCGTAATGAGCGACGGGGGAGACCGGAAGGCTCACCCCGGGAGGGCCTGTCGGGAATGATGTGAAAGCAGTTGTCACTCATGTTTGGGCTCCCATCTGGCGTGTGCAGGTCTCAGGAGGAGTCCTCTCACGGGACGGAGCGAGAAGGGGTGTAGGCTTCGGGGAGGTTGACCAGAGCAGAGTGTCTTAGTCCTGTTTTTGTTGCCATATCAATATATCCAAGATCAGGTAACTTATATAAATAGAGGTTGACTGAGCTCAAGGTAGAGACTGGGAAGCCCAAGAGTCACTCCCTCCATAAGCCAGTAATCCATTGATCCGTGCCTGGATTAATCCATTTATGGGAAGTTAAAACTCGCTCACTCCTCAGAGGTCTCACCACCAAATACCATTAACATATGAACAGAGGATTAGGTTTCCAGCAGATGAAATCTTGGGGAGACAGTTATGCTATATACAGCACAGGGTCACCCAGATCTCTGCAGCGAAGGGTGAGGCTAGAAATGGGGAGTGGGGGTGTCACAGAATAGGCGGGAATTCCTGAGTTACAGAACCCCGAAGGCTGAGCAGACCAGAGACCCCGGGGGACCAGGACATCTAGAAAGGAGCAGGTGGCCTCCTCTGAGAGTGGTGAGCTGCTGCCGCCCAGCACGTCTGCTGCGGGGAAAAATCCCGACGATGCCTAGCACGCCTTAACCTGCTACCCCTCACCGCATGGCACACGCCAGTCACAGACACAGGCTGCCGCCTTGGCTGGCGTGGTCATAGACAAGGGACTGTGTAGCCGGCACCTGGAGAGATGGTCAGAAAAGAGCCCTGGGCTTACAGGGTCCCCCCCAGTCCTGGAGCTGCCCCTCCTCCAGAAGGGGCAGCCCTTCATCTGCACACCACACCGAGGAAGTCCTCAGCTTTCAGTCACTTCCACTGTTGACACCGGCAGAAGTCCTCACCATGTCCTTTGTCCAGAGTCAGTGGTCTGTCTCAGATGGTGACCCTGAAACTTACTTTCCCAGGGGACAGACACAAGGGTGGTACAGCCCAAATCGCTGAGATGCTGTAGATAAAATGACTGGCCTGCCCCGTCCTGCTCCCAGCTCATGGAAAAATCCAGTTGAAAACCTGAGCAGGCACCATGGGCTCTGCCGGGCAGAGCAGAGCTCGAATCCAGCCCTTGACTTTTGTGACTCTGAGCTCAGTGCCAGGTCACGTGCATGGAGGGGCAGGACTGGGTAGCAGCTGCCCCAAGGTGGGACCACAGGCCGACAGAGGAGGCCAGCATGGAGTCTCTGGGAGGACAACATCAGGGGTCCTTTGTCTTGGCCTCTGGCCCCCTTGGGCAGTGGCTTTGGTCCTGCTGTCTGCTGTGCCCTGCTGTCCTCGACAAAAGGAACTAGAGCCGTTCGCTCCTCCTCAGCCCAGAGAGGTGTGTGACGGGCCAGGGGGCTTCCAAGCAAAGTGGGGCCACCAGAGGAGCACCCTGGACACCTGAGAGGGAGCAGAGGTCCCATGGCCTCCTCGTTGGCTGTGTTTGAACCCGGACCCTGTCGTGCATCAGGCAGCCACTCTCTCCCAGGGCCCTGCCGCTGAACAAGTACTTTCTGGGGACGGCAGCCTTAGACCCGAAGAATTGGCCAGAGCTGGGTGTCTGGGAGCAGTGGCTGGAGCCCACGCCAGGTCGGGAGAGAGTGAGGGAGGAACCCCCGGGGGGGGGTCTCTGATGTGCCCGTGTCTGTCCCGCAGGTTCTGGATGGTCATCAAGGAGGACGGACACATGGTCACCGCCCGGCAGGAGCCGCGCCTCGTGCTGGTCTCCATCACCCCTGAGGATGGGTCCCTGGTCCTCCGCGCGCCCGGCATGGACCAGCTGGTGGTGCCCTGCAAGCTGCCTTCCTCGAATAGGCTTTGCGATTGCAGGTGTGCGGGCCCCTGCGGATGAGGATGGGTGCCAGGAATGTGTGAGGGGAAGGCCGTGCTGGGCTTTCGGTGTGCCTGGGGGCTGCGCAGCAGTCTTAAGGGTGCCCAGGACCAGTTCTGATCTGCACACATGGATGTGGCTGTCATGAAAAAAGAAATCCGTTATGCTAATGGACTCCCAAACCAGGAGGCCCAGGGCCCCCCAGGAGCAGCAAGGTTGGTCAGGCAGCAGAGGGAGCAAAGGGGAGGGAAAAGGCTGGGCTGAGTGGATAGGCGTGGGCTGGCCAGTTTGAGTAACTTCATGGGTGGTGGGACGCAGAGGGTCCCTGGGTGTCTGGTACAGCACCCCTGCCCCTGGGGCCATCGGGATGGTGGCCTGGCCAGTAGTACTTCACTAAAGGAGGTGGTGGGGGCCCAGGTGAGTGGCACTGACCTGAGCATCGAGGTGCAGGTGGTCGCTGTGTCCTGGGTGGCAGTGCCTTCAACGTCAGCTTGGCACCCAGATGCCGATGCGGCAGAGCTGCTGAAAATCAGAAGCACAGTTAATCTGAGAACAGGGGGGCTCGTGCGCCTGCGCTCAGGGCTCGCTTTCTTTCGTTCAAGTTGGGGGCCTTTCTCAGAACTCAGCCCTTAGCCGGCGCATAGGGAGACAGTGGAAACCTGACAGCTGACCCCGGGGCTGGGGGTTCGGCTGGGAGGACGGAGTGCATGATCTCAGCTCCCAGGCCACAGCCCGAACCCTGGAACCAGCATCTGCTTGTGAGCAAGATCCCAGCAGTCTGGCTGCACCAGGGACTAGCTGCTATCCCTGGGCACCGTGCCCCACCCTCCGCCTCTGCCATTGTAGGGGCCACTGTGCAGCCCCGCATGTGCCATCTCTGTGCCCTGGGCCCCAGGCCCTGAGGTCCATGACCTGGCATCCTCCTCTGGCCTTTGCAGGCTGTTTGGCCTCGACATCAAAGGCAGGGACTGTGGCGACAAGGTGGCGCAGTGGTTCACCAGCTTCCTGAAGACAGAAGCCTACAGGCTGGTGCAGTACGAGACCAGCATGAAGGGGCGGACGTCCAAGGAGATCTTCCCCAATGTGAAGGACTTCGGGTACCGGGTGAGTCCTGGCTTCCTCCTCCACCCTCAGTGCCTCTCCTGGGACCCAGATTGGGACCGGTCGGGGTCCTGGGGCATGGTCCTGTGGGGCAGACTGGGTGGAGACCCCCAGGATGGAGAGGAGTGGGGTGTGGGTGCGTCCCGCAGCACGTGTGGAGGAACTGGGAGCTTTTGCAGAGAGGAGCTGGCAGCATCCTGGGGCATGATTCCTCTCGGAGGAATCTGTCTGAGCAGCAAAAGCAGGAAGTTTGGGTTTAAATGGTTTCCTAGGGCAGCAGAGGCAGCAGTGCAGCCCCTGCAGGGACCTGGGGCTCGGTCCCCTCAGGGCCAGGCAGGGCACCTCCTCCTGGGGAGAGCAGTCCTCTGCCAGCCCAGTGTGTAGCCCGAGGCCCTGAGCCAGGGCTTAAAGCGCAGGTGCCTGGGGAGTTGCTCCCCACACGTAGCCCTGGACCACAACCCCACGAGGCCAGGGCTGGGGTCAAGGCTGCCTGCTCTGTTCGTGCTGTTTCCCCCCGGAACGGGACCTGGTGCCTGAAGGTGCCCAATTGCAACAGCAAGCAGAAACACCGAAACGCCACCCAGGATTTGGAGGCAGATTTATTTATGTCAATGGGCACTGATCGGGATCGTTCCCAAAATATCAGGCCCCAATCTCTAATGGTCTAGGGCTTTTATATGACGCACAGGTAGGAGGTACGAAGGCGAGACAGAACAGCCTGGCAGTTCTTCTGATTAGCTAGCAGGGTGAGATCATTGGTTACAAAGGTAGATTAATGATCATCAGTTTTCGAAGCTTGGTGCAATGGTACAATCAGGCCTGTATGTTCGGTTACGCTCTTGTGGTTACAGGGGTTAAGAAAGTAATTACAGGGCTGGTGAGATAGCTCAGTGGCATAAGCACCTGCCTGGCAAACGCGAGGTCCTGAGTTCGACCCCCGGTACCCACATTAAAAAAAAAAAAAAAAGAAAGTAATTACAAAGCCTTGAAGCAGTTACAGAGGTAGGCAGTTTCAAAAGAACAATTTCTTTTGTACAGTTTTTCCCTTTCACAATAAATGCTTGTTGAGGGAATGGTGGTGTTGAAGAAATTCTAACTAGAGTGTGGTGGATTGGCAGCAGCCCCTTCACGGTGAGGAGCAGAGAAAGGGTCGGGTCGCTGCTGTGCCTGACAGTGAGAGACCAGGCAGAGGAGGGTGGGTGAGCGATGTCAGCCGGGAACCAGCCCAGGCTTTGGCCTGGCTGTGTGGACAGCAGGCGCTCTGTCGTGAATGTCCCACCCTCCTGTGACACGCGGCCTGAGCCACCTCGGCACGTGCGTGACCCGGCTGTGCTGTCCTCGGCACAGGTGCCGTACCCTGACTGCAGCCCGGTCCTGCTCCACACTGAGGCCTCACTGACCGACCTGAACACCAGGCTGAAGAAGAAGGTGAAGATGGAGTACTTCCGGCCCAACATCGTGGTGACCGGCTGCGACGCCTTCGAGGAGGTGCGTGGCTGGGGGGAGGGTGTCCTGGGCTGTGTGCCGGGGAGTCCTCAGCCCGGAAGCCTCTAGGGATGAGGAGCTGGGGGTGCAGGGGTTGTGGAGGTGAGAGGTGGGGTGTGGGGGGCCCTGGGAAGGGGGAGCCCCGTGTCTGCGGGGCATCCTCTCTGTCTCCCCAAGGGTAAGCTTGGGTTAGATGGGAGTATCTGCAGTTTGGGGGCCGCTTTAAGAAAAAGGAAGTAACAGAAATGAAATTATGTGCAGGATCTTGGGAAGCCTCGAGCAGATGCGGGGCCTTAGGCTCCTGCAAACCTGCCTGGTTCTCAGGTTCTTGTCCCCTCAACGTCTAGAGCAGCGCAGTGAGAACGCAGTCACTGTGCACTGTGCGACTCCAGTGAAAACGCACTTCCTGAGGCTTAGAAATGAATCCTAGAAGCAGAAGTTCTTCCACAGGATCCTAGTCATCTGTTCATTACTTTCTCAGAAACTTTATTTCAGGAAACGACATTTTCCTTGATTTGTCTCTGCTGAAGGGTAAATCACATGGGCACTAATTTGCTGGTAAATCTTAAGCCAAGGAAAGAGCCAAGGTGTCATCCCTGGCTGGAGAATTTCTGATCTCCTGTGCCTCGTCCTAGCCTGAGGTTACATAAGCTGACCTGCTCTCAGGCCATTGGAATGTGTAGAATCTTTAACAATATTCCAGAAAATGTGCTTCCAAGTGCATTTCTTTCTGCATTGTGATGGGCTTCCGGAAACAGTAAATAAGGCAGCATACTCTGGTTTTCTGGAAAGTGCTCTGGGAATGCACATTAAAAATGAAGAACCCCTAGTATGAAGTGGTGTCGATGTTGCTGATATATTCTGCCTTAAATAAGGATGCCCAGTAGTTCCGGGCGTGATTCAGTAACCTGTCTACCTGGTGCCACCACAGAGCGATAACCCTTTTAATTAGTGGGGCTCCGTTAAATATTAATGGCAAATGATAATGCACACAAATATTTAACAGACCAACTCAGGATAAAAAACAGCCAAGGTAAGCACAGTGTGCGGATCCAGGCCACTGTTGGTTGCAAAATGTGGAGTCATGGGGGAGCCGTTGCGCAAGGTCTGCTTGGTGGCCCAGCAGGCTTTGCACTTCTGCGCAGAGCTCAGAGTACAGAGATTTTCGGAGGCAGGGCCGGGGTGCTGTGTTTGAGTTCTGGGAGTACCGGGGGCTCTGCGCAGCTGACCGTGGCCAGGCCGGTTTTCTGGGCCACCCTGTTCCTTGGTCCTCGCTCAACGCTGACAGCATGTGGGCAGCTGGTAGGAAAGTGTGGCACGTGCTTCAGCAGGGTTTGAGTCCCAGCCCCTTCACCCATGGGACCTCCCTGTTCCACCCTTTCTTGCTGCCAGAAATGTGAGTAAATCCTCACAACCGGACTCTTCGGTCCCTGATGACCATGTTGGGGGAGTCAGGGTTTCATCTGGGCTGTGACTGCTGGCTCTGTCTCCTGTGTCCTGTGGCCCAGGACAGCAGCGCCACCTGCCTGCTGCAGGGACATCTGAGGGAGCAGCAGCAATACCACCGGTCAAACACAGGGCACTGCGGCTCCATCCTGCCACACCGAACCCGGCACCGCGCCGTCTCGTCGCGCCTCCCGCGTCCCTTCCAGACTTGAACCAGGTCGAGTCTCCCACAGTGGGTCGATCACAACTCGTATTTGAAAGAACAGAATAGGACAGAAGACACCAGAGTAGCTGTGTACCGAAGGGTTCAGGGTTATCCTGTTGAACGCTTGTTTCCCGTGGTGTGTGAGGCAGAGGAGGAGAGACCGTCGTGTGATCCTCACGTGGGTCATGGAGGCAGAGAGTTTTATTCCTGTTTCAGATGGAGACACAGGCTCAGAGGGGTTGAGTTACCTGCCCGAGGTCGCACAGATAGTGTGGCTCTGTGAGGTCCCTACCTGGTCTATTAGAGGAGCCGCACTGGGCCCCCACTGCCCTGGACAGCGGCCAGCGGGCGCTCTCTACTGCCTCCTGGGGGAGGATGAGGCCAGGGCCTTGTTTATCTGACTGTTCAAGCAAGTGGGAAGGACCTGAAAGCCATTTTCCTTCCTGAATTAACAAAGGAACCAAGAAGGGGTCTGGGGCACCTGGTGACAGAGCTCGAGGATGTCCGTTCTCTGCCTTCTCGCTTGTCCAAGCCCCTTCTATCCCTGCCTGCCATCCTCCCTGCCTCCCTGCCTCTCTCCCTCCCTCCGTCTCTCTCTTTCTCTCTTTCCCTCCTTTCTTTCTTTCCAGTATTGAGGGTTGAACCAGGGCTTTCATCCTGAGCTGGATCCCCAGCCCTTCTTTTTTTTTTTTTAATGTGGGTACCAGGGGTCGAACTGAGGACCTTGCACTTGCCAGCAGGCACTTGTGCCACTGAGCAATATCTCTGGCCCTTTTTTTCCTTTTCATGTGGGTACAGGGAGTCAAACTCAGGACCTCGCGCTTGCCAGGCAGGCGCTTATGCCGCTGAGTCATCTCACCGGCCCGCCAGCCCTTCTTATTTTTTATTTTGACACAGTGTCTTGTAAGTCACCAAGTTGCCCAGGCTGGGCTAGAACTTGCCATCCTCCTGCCTCAGCCTCCCAGCATGCACAGTGAACAAAGAGCCGCCCCTGCGGAGCCGCAGCGGGATACGTTTGCCTGGCTTCACGCCAGATCCTTCTGTTGCAGCGTGTCCTGGGTGCTGTGCTCAGGGTGACCATCTAGAAAAGGCCCCAGCCTCTCAGAGTGCAGCCCTCATTGGTCAGCCCACGGGGGAAGACCCGAGGTTCCCTGTGTCTCTGCTTCCGCTTGGGGCCAATGTCCATCTGCAGTCATCAGCACCAGATCCCCTGTCATCGCCTCTAAGGATGGCAATGCCCACGGACGGGGTTAGGGTGACTTCCAGACCCTCGTCCCCATCCTCGTGGTTTGTCTGGCTGGCCCCATCTGTGGCTGTCCTCTCCCTGGCAGCTTGTCCTCCAGGCATTGGGCTGTTTTCCAGCAGCGAGGGACTGCACTTGGTTTCGGAGACACAGCAGAGCCAGGTTGTACTTGGCAGGAGCCACATCATGCCGGGGGATCTGGGAGGCCTCCCTAAGGTGAGCTTGGCCCCAGCCTCCCTAAACATTATATATTTTTTTAATTAAAAAAAATTATTTTTTTGAAATAGGGTCTCGCTTTGTAGTTCAGGCTGGTCTTGACCTCACTGCCATCTTCCTGCCTCAGCCTCTTGAGTGCTGGGATTACAGGTGTGTGCCACCATACCCGGCTTTGTTTTAAATTTTATTTTAAAGTTAGCAGGTTTTAGTAAACAACTTTAAAGGTACTTTGCTGCCGGAGGGTTGTATAATTCCATGTGTGTGTGTGTGTGTGCACGCACGCGCGCTCACATGTGCGCTCATCCTGTGGAGATTTAGCTCACCTGTGAACCACAGTACCTTACCCCGTGGAAACGCTGTGTAAATAGTTGTAATGCTGTATTATTTCAGGAATAGTGACCACAAAGTCTGTATGGGTCAGCACAGGTGCAGGTTTTCTCCCAGTATTTTTGATCTACAGTTGGTTGAGTCTGAGGACACGGAGGCCGCTGCACTGTGTCCCAGCTTTTCTCTGCGTGATCCCATCTAATCCTCCTGGATTGCTCGAGGTCCCTTCTCCAGATCCCCACCAAACTCTCTGCTTCACGCCTGGCCCCGAGCGGTAAGATTCCACGGAGACCTTGCCGAGCTGAGTTACAGGCAATGACTTGGCCATCAAACTGTAGTTGTCCCCTCTCTCCTGCCCTGAATGTCCTATTCTGATCAAGGAGGAGGTATGCAGTCCTTGATGAGAATCTGACACGGGTGTCCCCCGTGAGCAAGTAGGATACAGGGACACACACGTTTATAAATCACAACTACGGAGTGGTCGAGTGCATTATAGCAGCGTCCGGGAGACCAGCCCATTGAATCCGGAAGTGGAAGTAGAGATGGAAGAGGGGGTGGGTTGGGTCGTCTGGGAACCTCCTTCTCCCCGCTTCTCTCTGTGTCCCTTGGAGGGCTGACTCTGGGATTGGACCCTAGCGGTGAAGAGAAGCCAGCACACACCACGGCTCCTGTGGGCTTGGGTCGGTGGCTGTGTCAGCCACACGCTGCTGGTGGAGGCTGGGGGGCCTCTTGGCTCCTCACAGGGACAGGGGCACACATGGAGGGGTGCCGGGGTGTCTGTGTCCATGAGGCAGCCCGGTCCTCCAGCACAGCCTTCCATAAGAGCAGCCTGCCTGTGACCAGGACACTGCTGCATCAGTCCCCTGGAGTGTCCCAGCCAGTAAGTGCCCAGCAGAGGTGGACACCCACGTCTTGAGACCTCCTCCTTCCTGTCACAGGTGCTCATGGGGAATGAAAGCTTCCAAGAAAGTCTTAGGTTCCTGTCTACCCTTAGGCTAGGACTTTCCGGGTCCAGCTGCCTGAACACCAAATTCCTCCCCGCACGTTTGGTGCAATGAGAAAATTGCAATATTAGAAGATTAGTCCTAATATTAGGTGGTATTAGCTGCAATATTAGAAAATTGCAGAATTGGAAAAATTGCAGTTAGGTGCAAAATTAGGAACGTGTCTCCCGAGGTTCTGGAGGTGGATGTGGTAGCGGCCGTGTAGCACGGGCCTGCTCACACTTACAGGGCGAAGTGCGCCGCTTCACACCCAGAGAGCCAGGGAGCCTTCTCATCGTTCAGGAAACTTTTTCAGATAAAGTTATTTTTTTGTGATTATAAAAGTAATTTAAAGCAAAACATTCTGCCTGGGGATATAGCTCAGAGGTAGAGCACTTGCTTATGATGTGTGGGGCTGTGAGTTCCAGCCCCAGTACTGCCAAGAAAGTACCCCATTCCTGTATATTCCGTGGATAGTTTGAAAATCCAGTGAAGTTTAAAAATGGGGGACGAGGTCATCACCATCCTGCTCTGAGTGGTGGTCTGCGATAGCACCCCGTGTCCTAAAGGTCGTCTGAAATCCCACCCCCTTCCCGGAGCCATTCGAAGCCAGTGCCTGTGTCTCCCGGGTCCTCAGGAACTGGGGGTGAGCGCTCCCCACTCACCCATCAGAGGCCTCTGCCATGCCCTTGTGCAGGCCTCGTAGGCAGTTTTCCGTTTTCTCTTACATAATTAATACTCTGTAAATCTGTCCTCATCCACATTTCCATGTTTATTCTTAGGAAATCCAGGATCAGCATTTCAGTGGCTCTGCCTAAGTTGCCAGATTGCTTTCCCCAAACCTCACACCGGGTCTGGATCCACACTCGGTGGAGGTTCAGGATGCCTATCCCTGGACTCCTCTCCCGCCTCTCAGAATGTCACCTGTGATCCTTACCGGTCCTCAGAGTGAGGAGTGAGGCGCCTGTCTCTCTCTGGGGACGCGCGCTGGTGACGATTTCACTGGCTGAGAAAACTTGCTCCCCGCACGTTCACACCACTGCCCAGGGCTCCAGAGCCTTCGTGTCTGCAGCAGGGGTTCTGCGAGGGCTTCCTGGGTGCTGGTCTCAGAGATGGGTGTTGAGGTTGCTGATGTGAACTCGGGGTGTCGCCTGCCTGCTGAGTTCTTGGCACCGGGGGTGGGGTGGGGCTGAGGCCTCACAGGACCGATGCAGTCTGGCTGGGGCAGGCACTGGGCCAGATGTGCGCGTGCTGTGTGTGCCGAGGGCTGCTTGATACCAGCTGGGTCCAAGTGCAGGGAAAATGCCATTGGATTTTTTGTTATTGTTGTCACAGGGATCAAATTTTGGAATATCCACTTGCCTTTATGTGTCAGGAATAGCAGAACAGTTTTGGATTGAGACAGCTTAACGGTGTTATAACGGGAGCCGTGTGTTTGTTCTCTGTTCCTGGTCACTGGTGCAGAGTTCCTAACCCTTTGGGATGTCCCAAGTGACAGAGGTGAGGCGGGTGTCGTCTGTCATCGTGATGAGCCCTGCAGTCACCCCAGCACATGGTGAGGCCGCAGCTCCTGGGAGCAGACAGTTGGGCAGCTCCAGGTGGGGCTGGTCACCAGGACGCTCAGGCTGCGATTTCAGGGTTGGGGCTTCCGAGCACCCCCCCCACACACACACATCCCAGGAGGAGGGAGAGGGGCTGAGGGCCAGTTTGGTCCTCAGTGGCCAATGCCTTCATCAACCGTGCCTGGGAGACGGAACCTCTGTGAAGTGCTGACGGGGGATTCCAGGAGGTCTGAGCTACTGGACACTGGAGGTGCTGGGAGGACCATGTACCCCGACAGGGTGCGGGGCTCCATGCAGGCCCAGGCCTCGCCCTCTGCATCTCTTCCATTTGGCTGATCCTGAGTTGTGGTCTTTATAATAATCCGGTGATGGCAGCGCACTTTCCTGAGTTATAGGCATCTTTCTAGTGAGTTGCCCCATCTTAGGGCGGGGTGAGGAAGGCCCTGATTTGGGGTCGGTTGGTGAGGAGTCTCGGCATTGGCGTCTGGGGGCATCTTGCAGGCTGGAGCCCCCAGCCTGGGGTCTGCACTCACCTCTGGTCCTTAGCATTGGGACTGAGCTGCACTGATGGACCCCGAGTTAGTATCGGAGAACTGCAGAACGGTGTTGGAAATGACACATCTTCGGTGTCAGAAAGACCGAGAAACTCCCTGTGCTAAAATGCCTTTCAGAATGCATTGTTGGGATGACAGTGCTTCTTAAAAAAAGAAAAAAATTAAGATTTATTTTAAAAAGCCAAATAATGTTTAAATCTTGGTGAGGAGGCTTCAGGACTATTTCCATAGGTGGTACACGTAGTTGTGTATACAGAATTGATGCTTGGTCAACAATCACATGTGCATATGTGACGGTCATCCTGCATGACAATGGCACTGGATGTTCCTGTCCCCTAGTGACATGGTGGCCATCATGTCACAGGGCAGGGCACACTCACGTGTGCTTAGCGGTGCTGTTATAAACAAAAACTGTAGTGTGTACAACTATGTACAGAATGTAGTGCGGGATGATGGTAGTAAATGACTGTGCCACTGGCTTACGTATTTATTGTACTATAATTTTATAATTTTTATGGTGATTGTAGAGTGTGCTTCTTCCAGCTATTAAAAAAAACAGATTTGCTGTGAAACAGGACATGCTGTGACACTGGTAGCAACCCTGAGCATCTTGCTCTCTATTGCGTATTTTCTTCGTGTTTAATTTAATCTTGTGTTGTTTTGTTTGTTGTGGCCCCGAAGTGCACAAGTGCATGGATCACATCGCCAGCGAGAGGTCGCACAGCCTGGGTGTGCAGCAGGCCATGCCCTGTCCGTCCGTGTGAGCCGGCGCTGACGTTTGCCGCCATGTGGCGTGACACCCGTGACTCTGTCTAGTGTTACACTTCTCACTGAGCAGCACCTCGAACATTTCTCAGGGTGAACGAAATGCAGATCCACACCTCCTAACGCCCAAACAATGCACGCCCGTGTGTCCTTAGCCATCCCAGTTGGTGACTTTCTGGGCTTGTTGGCATCAGCAGGGACCAGAGTGAAAAATCAGAAAAACTGGTACAGGCTTTAAAACAGAAAAGAGCTGTTTGTTTATTCACTGATTCATTCCTTCAATTTTTGCCTAGTTTTTAATTACTGTATTTCTAACAGTTGTGTGTACAGCACAGTCTCACAAAGTATGAGTCACTATGACAGGGCCAGCAGCTGGGAAAGAGGAGGGACCCAGGACAGGGACAGGTGTCAGGGAGGGGAAGGCAGGGACGGTGTCGCCTCCTTGGCCTCCGGAGGGCTCGGTCGCTGTCATCTGAGTTGAGTCAGTGACATGGCCTGCGCCCGTCGGGATAATTCCTCTCACAGCCCACTGGCCAAAGCGGCCACTCGGTGTGGGTCTGTGTGTCCCTCCTCTCAGATGTCTTTGTGTCTTTGTGTGGCTGGCAGGTGTTCGACTCACGTTGGCCTCCATTCCCACCTGATGTGCACTCTTGGTGACTGTGTGTACACAGAGAAGGGCTTTGTGTGTGCGTACGTGTGTACGTGTGTATGTAACAGACATTTCGTATGGGATATGTAGATGCAGATATTCTCTGGATAGCTGTTCCCTCTCTGTGGATGTAGCCGTGTGCACACATACAGCTGTGTGCGTGTGCATGTGTGCGTGTGTGTAGAGGAAGGAAAGGGTAACCTATGCCAGCCGTGTTCTGCGTCCCGCCTGTTCAGTTGCTGGCGAAGGTCTCAAGTGAGCAGACGCCCTCATTTGTGTTGTCGTGTCCTCCTCCCGGTTCACTTCTTTCTCCGGATTCTGCTTGTGATGGAAACCATACGTAGTCCTGAGTACTTACAAGATTCTCAGGCTTAATCCCACGGAGCTGCGCCCGTTATGCATAGCGTCTCTTTTTGTCCTTGACGTTTTCTCCTCCATCTCAGAAAACGCCTGGCTTCCTCTCTTCCCTGGTTCCCACTCTCCCTCTTTTCCCTGCATACCCTGGGGCCTGGATTTTTTTCAGACTGCGGGCCGGCTGCTCACCAGCAGGGGGCGCGCGCACGCAGGTCCAGTCGCGTTCATGTTGGGTCAGACCCTGGAATCCCGCGGAGAGTGCGCCTAGCTGACTTGCATGTGTATCTTAAAGACTACAATTGAAATTTTAAGTTCTCATGTGATTTAATTTAATTTTTCAGTGATTGAAATTTTATTATTTTCTTCTGAGAACTAAATTAATAATTGCATTTATTAGCTTAGCTTTTTTTTTTCCCCTGCAAATCATGCTTTTTACCAAAATGTGAACAGTGATCAGATTAGGATGAGGGACACTGCTATGCACAGTGGTTAATATTTTTGGAAGTAGCCAGGGCTGGTGTTGGGTGCTGTGGGTCCAGACAGAGCCTACCGTGGTCCCATAGCTGGGCAGCAGGGACCTGAGTCTGCCCTGTTGAGCTGGGGACCTGCTTCCTGTCATGGTCACCATGCAGGAATTCCCACCCTTTGGGATGCTCAGTCCGTCTCCACTGGGAAGAGGGGATTGGGCGAGCTCTAGGAGAGGGAGTGCTGCGCATCCACCTGCTCCGGTCCTGTGGCTGAGACACCCCATGGGGTGACAGCGTCCGGCCTTATGCTGCCCTCCGTCCAGGACACCTTGCCCCCCTTCTGCCAACCCCATTGTGGGTCACAGCCCCCAGGAAGTTCACCACATGCCCGGGTGGCCTTGCATTTCGCTGTCGGAACAGTGCCTGAGGTAAGTCCTAGCTGGCCGTGGAGATTGCAGTGATTGCACAGGTATCCTTGACATCTGCAAGGATACAGAGGTCACCTGCTGGCTGGCGGCTGGGGAGGTGGAGTAATTCCACCCAGGTGTGTTTGTGTGTGTATCTGCGTGCACAGTCAGACTTCCATAGCCGGGGACTCAACATAGACCGAAAATGTCCAGAAAAAATTACATCTGTACTGAAGTGTACTGACTTTCCTGTCGTTGTTTCCTAAGCAATACTTACATGCACGGTGTGGTGGGTATTGTGATCTGGAAATGATTTAGAGCATGGATATCCATCCTTCCGGCTTGTTTGGGCTGCATGAAGCCCATGAAGAGGGATTATCTTGGGCCATGTATAAAAACTACAATATAGTTAATATATATCAGTAGCAAAACTTCACATTTTATATTTTAACTTATGAAATAATGCAAGCCCAAGTTTAATAATCAGATGAGGAAACTCACATGTCTGCTACAGGCACACGCATAGGTAGGTGGAAATGTCTGTAATCTCGTGTCTTGCTCTGCACGCCTCAAGCCCGTGTGGCGTCGATGCACACGCACTTCGAGTAGACGGTGTGGTGGGCGTGGGGGTGCAGCTAGCATCACACTGAGGTCCTCCCAGTGGCCTACACAGTCTGCACGCAGGCACCATGCAATCCAGTCATGAAAAACACTGCCCCAGATCTCACGCTGGTGTTAAACATTCTCAGTCCAGGTAGGGCTGCATTCGGCCCAGAGCCCACGGGTTGGACATGCCTGACCTCAAGTATGTGGGAAGATGAGAGTAGAGTGTGAGAAACGCTTCTTGAAGGGCTCGGGCATCTCCGGATCTGGGTGTCAAAGGAGTTCTGGAACACCCACATCATGTGTGTATGCGTAACATCGAGCTCTTTCATGTACCTGTATGTGTGTATGTGTGTGAGTGCATCTGTGTGTGCATGTTTGTACGTGTATATATAGATGCATGTGAGTGTATGAGCAGATCCGTGCATATTTGTGTTTGTGTGGTGGTATCTGTGGGTCTATGTGCATGTGCCGAGGAGTTGAAAGCTAGTGTGTGGTTGAAAGTCCTTCATAATAAAAGATTTTCAGCTCCAGCTGTTCTGCATCTTCCTGGCGTGACTCCAAGAAGGCGTGGCAATCCCTCTAGGCCTGCTGCTTGGGCTGAAATGGGTGGGGTCACGTTTACGTCCCCCTCCAAATTGTGAGGGTGAACTGCAGCCCTGAGGTGAACTGGGGGTGCCCACTGTCAGGGCCTGGGGTTCCCTCCTCAGCGTGTGGGTGGGGTGGACCTGGGGCTGGGGACGGAGCTCAGGGCTGGAGTGCTGGCCTAGCAGGCATAGGTTCTGGACGCCCCAGGAAAGAGAGAGACTCTTTGGAGTCCCACAGCTGCCTCCTCTGGTCTCCCAGAGGTGTTCTTGTGTCTCAGTGCTGTCCCTGCTGCTTTGATGGTTAGAACCAGTCATGCAGTGAGCTGACTCAGGCCAGGGAGCCTGACTCTGAGACGCCACCCTTCCTCCTAGGACTCCTGGGATGACCTCGTCATTGGGGATGTGGAGATGAAGAAGGTAATGTCTTGCCCCAGGTAAGCCTGCCTCGGCCAGGGCACGGTGTGGATTTGGTCCTCCCCTGTGCCTGACCTTGGTGCTTCTGTGACAGGTGCATCTTGACCACTGTGGACCCTGACACAGGCATCATCGACCGGAAGGAGCCGCTGCAGACCCTGAAGAGGTCGGACATGTGGGCGCCCTGAGATCTCAATGTTGTCTCTGTGGCTCAGGGGCTGCGGGTGCCTAGGACCAGCTGCCCGGGGCAGGGCACCCCGAATCTGCTCAGCGGTTAATGTGTCCTCAGTTCATGTAACTGAGCCCTTGTTAAGTTCCCGCCCTTTTTTTCTGGACTGGATGAATCCTGTAGTGCTTTTAATCCCTTCCCTTCCCTTCCCTTCCCTTCCCTTCCCTTCCCTTTCCTGCTTTCCTTTCCTCTCCTTTGCTTTCTCGTTCGTTCGTTCATTCTGGTAGAAGCTGGGACCTCCATGCTGAGCTAAAAATTTTACAGTTTTTTTTTTTTTAAATGTTGAGACAGAGTCTTGCTAAGTTGTTAAGTAGCCCAGGCAGACTTTGAACTCGTGATCCTCCTGCCTCAGCCTCCCAGAGTGCTGGGATTGCAGGTGTATGGCATTATGCCAGCTTGATACATTTTTAACTGTCTAATATTCCATTTTGAAATTTTACTACCTTTCATATCAATTCTTAGTAACGTTTATATGTGCATTTCCAAATGAAGGCCTCAAATTCTTATTTAATTATCTTTATTATCATTCAAATGTCTTTATTAGAACCAGCATCAAAGAACATGAGAATAACTGAAATTGCATGATAAAATATTAGAGAAGATGGAACAGAATGGGTTGTCAGAGTTGGATACCCAGCAGCTTCTTCTGTACTGGGATTTTTCCTTCATCATTTGAAGAAGCTCGCTGCTATAGCTGTCAGTGTAGAATGTGTTTGCACACCTAAGTGGAAGGTGTGAGCGCTTGCTCGGCGTGCCTGGGACCCAGGCTTCCATGCCAGCACTGCAAAACTAAAACTAAAACAATTTTTGGAGCTGTATTCTATTTTGTTCCCCTGTCCTGTGTTTTGTTGTTTGTTTCCAATGAGTTTAGATTAGAGACAAGGTAGTTCATTGAAGCCTTCAGGTGTATAATTCTATTTTGTTTTTGTTCTTTGTTTTTTAAGATGCAGTGATGTTAATTTTATTTTTTCAAATAAGCCTCGGGAAAGGATAACTTTGGCAGTAGTCTAACCCCACTAGTCATGGGACATAGAGAGTTTAAATCCAGTGCTCCAGTGCCTTAACCAGCAGGGCTGGAGGCTGCAGGAGGTTCGTATGAGATTCTGGGAGCGTTTGTTCTGGTGAGTTTCAAAGTTCCAGGTGCCCATGAAAACCAAGTATTTCTATGATACACGTAGAAGGCTTTTTCTTTCAGATTCAAACCAAAGCCGTGGAAAACTTTAGACTCTCAGGTTCTATCTAGAAAATCTAGGACTACTTGTAGTTTGACAAATTGTCTGTGACTTTTGTCAACATTTTAGAAAAGAGCTGGATATTATTATAAAATAGCCTGGGAATGAAAGCTTGAATTCCGCAGGGAGCACTTAGATTGTTCTTTTGCTTTTGTGCTCGATGATAACTTTTTGTCTTTTCCAGCTACCGCCTGTGTGACCCCTCTGTGAAGCATTTATACCAGTCGTCCCCGCTCTTTGGGGTCTATTTTACGGTGGAAAAGATTGGAGTCCTGAGAGTTGGGGACCCTGTGTACCAGTTGGTGGACTGAGATACCCGCTGGGCTGACATGGAGAGAGGTCAGTTTTGCTGCGGGAGCTCAGCGTCTGGGAGCCACTGCCCGATTTTTTTGTGTGAAGACATTTCAGAGTTACATGGATCTTAGGAATTGGGAAACACCCTCTCCTGGCACTCCCCGAGGAGGTCTAGCTCCCGCAGCTGCTCCACCCCCCCACCCCCCAAGAGAGAGACAGGGCCAGGCTGCAGGTCAGGCCGGGATGTTGGTAAGGGTAAGGGCAAAAGAGAGCGGTTTTCCAGAGTGCCACGCTGTTTTCTGTCTCAGAAAAGTGAAGGAGAAATGTCTCAATTGTTCAAAATCAACCTGGGAAGAATTTTTAAATCAAATGCTTTTATCAAGACTATTCTTTTTTTTTTTTTTTAATGGGGGTACTGGGAGTTGAACTCAGGACCTCGCGCTTGCCAGCAGGCGCTTGTGCCACTGAGCTATCTCACCGGCCCATCAAGAGTATTTTAAAATGTAATTTAAATTTGAAAAAAAAAAAAAAGTCAGTATATGAAAGTGACGAGATCCTGCATCATGGTGTAGAAAATAATGTTCTCTCATTGATCTTACTGAGCCAAAGAAAACCCTGGACCCTGGAGGCCTTTGCCAGCCCTCAAGTGCAGTCAGGAAGGGAAAGGCAGTCAGGAGAGCTTGTGCTGAGGGTGCTGAGGAACTCGTTTCGTGGTCTGTGACCGGATCTGGAAGTCACTTGTCTCCGAAGCCCTCGCACACCCTTCCTCTCTTGCTGCCTGAGCCTTGTTGTCTTATGCTGAGACCCGAACACCCGAAGTTAAAGGGGAAAAGGGTTATTTTTGGCTCACAGTTTGTAGAGGTTTCAGTCCATAAGCAGCTGGCTCCAAGGCAGGGTGGCGTCGCAGAGGAGAAACAGGTCATGGTGGGCAGAAGGCAGCAGCAGCAGCCCTCTTTCTATCCCTTATATTCCATGCAGGCCACACACCCTTAGGGCAGGTAGCACTCACACCCAGGGAGGGCCTTCTCATTATCCATGCCCGGAACTATGCGAAACCAGTCAGTGGATCAGTTTAGTAATCACACACCCTTGATCCCAGCCTCACACACTCTAGATCCAGCCACCTCTGAAAAGCCCCACCTGTGACCCCATGAGGCTTTGGGGGACATCTGGACAGAAGCCATGGCACTAGGTCACAGTTTCCTGACCGTCTCAGTGACCGGCCTTTGGGATTGCAGACCTAAGAGGCTCAGACAGCCCCGGCCAGTGGGAGATGCACATGGGTCCCAACCTCGCTCGTCCTCCAGTGTGCGGGGCGGGGCCTGCATGGGGGGGACCCCTATGGACAGGTTAAAGGACAGACGGAAGCCCTGAAAGCAAATGCAGTCACACTGACCCCCAGGCACCCGAGAGGCTTCTTTATCCACTCAAAACTTAAATGTACAAAAGTTGTTGCTTTATTGTAATGACAACACAAATTCACTGTGGCAAATTTAGACAATATCAGAAAAGTAACAAAAAGAAATCACCCATTGTTACTCTTTATAAATTTTATTCCAGTAGGAATTTTTGTTTTTTAAAGTAGCTGTGATGCACATATATATTGCATGACATATATGTGTGTATATATATAACTTTCATAGCTCTCCAATCTATGTAAATGTCATTTTTGATGGCTTTATAACATTACATTGTATACACATATGACACTCTTTACACACAATTTTTTCAGTATTTGGTACTTAGATTATCCAATTCTGCTGTAAGTAACATTATAGTGGATGTCTCTCTAGGCAGAGTATTTTAAAATTAAAAGATTTATCAGTAAGTTAGATTACTAAAAAGCAGACTTTTTTTCTTTTGAGGTGGGATCTTGCTATGCTGCCCAGACTGGCCTCCAACTGCCCAAATTCCTACCTCAGCTTCCTGGGTGAAAGCAGAATTAGTGACCCAGAGGGTATAGATGTCCATTTTAGCATCTGACCAAGTGTTTTAGGAACAGTGGTTTCCACTTGCACTCCCCACATGCCTCGTGCAGGAGTCCACTTTCTGTGGCTATAACAAGTGCCAATACTTCCTAACAAGGAGGTTTACTTAGCTCCGAGCTTGGGACGCTGAAGGTCAAAGATCGGGGGTCTCCTCAGTGTGCCCGCCTGGCTGCCTGTGGATGCCATGGTGGCAGAAGCATGGAGGTCACGGGGATGAGAGCCGGCCGGCTTGCCCTTTGTAACAACTTCCTCCAGGAGGACTAAGTGGGGTTTCAGGAGAAGACCTTAATGCCTTCCCAGACACACTGACCACGCCCACCAGGCCCCACCTCTCCAGGGTCTCACACTGCACCCCGGGACCCCATCTTCAACACTCGAACCCTTTGGGACACACTGACCCCACTCCGAAGCCTAGCGCCCTGTGAGGACCCTCGCTGAGTCCCAGCCGGAGCTCGGTGCTCACGGGCTGCGCCTTTCTGGTCCAGTAATCTGGGCAGCGCATCGTTTACATCACCTGCAGTTTAACTTCATTAAGGGACTGTTTCGTGCATGTTTGAATTATTTATGGCTAGTGCACTAAATAACCAAATAATCAGAGATTCTTATCATTCTTTTGGCTTTCAGCAGCCAGGAGGCATGGATGAGATCTGAACAGAGCAGCAAGGTTACCTTTAGAAGTCCATACCCAGCCTCGGATCATCTTCACCCGGAAATGTCTCAATTTCTGACTCTTCAGAGTTTTGTATGCTCCAAATTAATGCAAGTAAAGTCTTTGAGGTGATTTGGGAATATGAAGGTATATAGATTTCAATAATAAAGGCTTTTTAGATCAACAAAGTTACCTCCAAAATTATTGTGAATGTTATTGCAGCTATTATATTTTTCCAATCCCTGACTTTAATACTGATAAGTAAAGAAAGGTTAAAGAGTTAGCTAAAAAGCTGCAATTTTTAAAACAGTACACTTTAGTTCCTATTGTTCATTGTTTTAAGTCCTTGTCACCTGACAGTACACTTTAGTTCCTATTGTTCATTGTTTTAAGTCCTTGTCACCTGACAGCTTTGACAAGTTCGCGGGCTCACAAATGCCCCTGGGTCCCGGCCTGGCTACTGAGCTCTGCTTTGGTTTCCAGCCTGTGTTACGGAGTCAGGGTGGGGCTTGGAGGTGGACTTGGCCTCGTAGAGTCTTTTGTATTTGATTTTGCCTCTATTAACCCATAAAAAATCATTTGTGTCTGTTGATATATCACCTGGAATTCCAAGTAGGGAAAAGCAAAGAATGGAATTGAAAAGAGAGTGGAGTTTGGTGAAAGGAAGGGGAGCAAGAGAGCATGAACATATTTTTAGGTGCATTTTTAAAAATAAGAGAAATCAACTCTTTTCAAATGATTAAGCGAAAATCCTCGCTGTACTAATAGGTGAATGAATTAACCTGCTTATCACTTTGTGGTTTGTTTTCAATAAACATGGCTCTCAGCTCTACCTTGTCTTTGGTGTGGATGTTTCTGCCTCCAGGGCTGTCCCCCTGCAGCCTCCTGTCACTCATCCTGCCTGGTGGACACAGGTGGCAGGTGGCCCGGCCAGGTGTGATGGCCACCTTGCAAGGAGACTGCCTGGTGGGGCGCAGCACCTCCCTCCTTCCCTGTTTTCCTTCACTGGGCTCTGAGGTTCACCTCTGTCCCCCACACCCTTTGAGGGGAAGTCGGTGGGTAGACAGCATCCTGGGTGAATCTTGGAGGTGATGGCTTGAAAGCCATTTTTCCCTTTCCAAAGAGGAATGAGGGAGGAGGCCTGACAGAAACACGTAACTCTTGGAGCCCTGGGGTTGTGGGAATGCAGACCGCAAGTCCAGTGGCCCTGAGTGGGTGACACCTCCTTGGCCCCGACATCACCCCACCCCCAGGCTTCCAAGGAGGCCAGGTTCCCCCAACAGCTGGAGGATGGGGCGTAGTTGGGGTGGCAGAGGAAGCTGGGCAGGTGGAGTCTCAGCCTGCTCACCTTTGCTGGGGAAGGATGCTCAGAAAGACAGCCTCGCTGGCAGGGTTGTGAGCTGGTGGCCAGGAAGAGTCCCCAGCACATTGAGCACCCTCCATCTCTGATCCACGATGCCTCCTTCTGCAGGGGCAGTCCAGCCCAAGGGACCGACAGGGACGCTCCTTGGCCCCAGGTCCCCAGAACCCAGGGTGGGCAAGGACCCAGCCACTTCGTGTTGGGAGGACCCCACCCTTGACAGCTGGTCACCCCACACCTGCTCAAGTCGCCCCCTCAAGCACCCTAGGTCGGCTTCGTGTGCGTCCCTGCTGGGTGCCCCCTTAGGTCCGCTGGCCGTGCTCCCTCAGGCTGAGCCCTGGCCCTGAACCCCAGGTCGCTGCTGTCACACCCAGTCTCTGCCCCTTGTCCTCTTGCGTTCTGGGATTAAACCAGGGCCTCGCACAGGCTGTGCTGCTGCCCACACCCCAGCCTGGCGTAAAAGTCTCCCTGAACATTGCCACAAGCGTGGAATAAGTTTTCCCGGAGCAGCTCATACATCTAACAGGAGGCTGAGGTCCCAAACCTCTCTGAGGGTGGTGGCTTTTTTGTTTAAAATAAGGCGTGTGTGCGTGCCCACGTGCACACAGGAGGAGGGTGGAACCCAGGGCCTTCACACTGAGCTGCATCCCCAGCCTCTTTGATTTTGGGCTTTGAGACAGGTTGAAAAGTTGCCCAGGCTGGGCTCAAAATTGCAGTCCTCTTGCCTCAGCCTCCCAGAGTGCTGGGATAGGCATGCGCCACCACACCCGGCTAATATGACCTCTTTTGGAAGTGACCAGGGACTGCGCCCACGGCTGCCGGGCCTGTCCTGGGCGACCTCCCCGCCCAGGCGCAGGACCGAGGCCCCGCTCCAGCTGGGCTGTGCACCCTGCACCCCGGACCAAGACCCCGACCCCGGACCCTGGGCAATGACCGCCCTCCCCCGGGTCGCGCCATGCTTGCGCGCCTGGGTTCTGTTGCACAATCGCGTCCTTCTCCCCGGGCCACAAGGACTGTGCCTGCAGCTGTCCCGCGAGGGCGGGGCGGCGAGCGCGGCTGCGATTGGCCGGGAGGCCGCAGCCCGGGTCCGGTCAGGCGCCAGCTCTTCGCGCCCGGGGCGCAGTGTCAGCCGTCATGGGCGCCGCCGGCTCCCGCGCGCTGTCCCGTCTCGGCCTCCTGGCGCCCGCGCGGCCCGCATGGCTCGGCATCGCCGCGCTGGGGCTGGCGGCGGTGGCGCTGGGGGCGGTGGCCTGGCGCGCGCGACCCCGGCGACGCCGGCGGCGGCAGCAGGTGGGCACCGTGGCGCAGCTCTGGGTCTACCCGATCAAGTCCTGCAAGGGGGTGCCGGTGCCCGAGGCCGAGGTCACGGCGCTGGGGCTGCGCGTGGGACACCTGCGCGACAGGTAGGAGGGCGAGCAGAAGAGGGGACCCGAGATGGACCACGTGCATGCAAGTTCTTTTCTTCTTTTGCCCCCTGCCCTGCCCGCCCTCCCTCCCTTCTTTTGTACTGAGGATTGAACCCAAGGCCTTCACACTGAGCTACATCCTCAGACCTTTCTTAATTTTTAATTTTGAGATAGGCTCTCACTTAGTCACTAAGTTGCCCACACTGACCTTGAGGTTTAGATCCTGCTGCCTCAGCCTCCCCTAGTGCTGTGATTACAGGTGCGCCACCAGGTCCAGCTCTGAAAGCAAACTTCTTAATCTCCGTCTAGGATGAGGAGGCCTTCAAGACATCGGTCCCCATCATTTTGTTTTAGTGACCTATGCTCGGATCTTGGGAAGCTTAGACAGGAGGACCCTGCCCTCTGTGAGTGCCCCACACCTGGGCACAGAGAGGGGACAGTGGTCAGGTGGCTGCCCACTGCTGGACCAGTGCTGGTGCATTTGTCATATTTCCCTCAAATGCTCCTGCAGATAAAGAAGCTGAGGTCCAGAGTCCGCAGCAGTGCACCAGGCCTGGGTCTTCTCTGCCCCCATGGGTGTGGCTGTGTTGTGACCCTCTCTGGGGCCAGGACTGTGGGGTCCTGGAGCCCAAGGAAGGCTTAGGGTCTGCCTGGCCCCCTGGAAGGCTTTGTGTCAGCGTCCTCAACTGGGGGCCTGCCCAGGACAGGCCAGTGACGTCCAGTTTAGGAGAAAGACTGGGTGAGGGCAGCGGAGGGGACTGCAAAGCAGCTCAAGGAGAAGGAAGGGACTCTTGTCACAAGCAAGCTGACCTGGGGGTGACTTGCAGGTGGCTGGGGTCACCCAGATGAGCCCTCTGAGCCTACTAGCTTCATCTAATGAGGAGATGGTTTCTAGCCCTACAGATCCAGGGACAAAGATCATTTTCTCAGGCTGCGCTTGTCACATGGGCAGGCTCTAACCAACTGTCACTCCCAGTGATGAGGGACAGCAGACCCTGAGATGAGAAGAAACATCCACTGCAGGTGGGCGATTTGCTGCAGGGCGGAAGTCAGGAATCCTAGTGACTCCACGGTCCATACAGTGGGCTTTGAAAGATGGAAGGATTCGTTGAACTTGTTTTGTGGTCCCCTGGCAAAGGCATTGCCATTTTACATTATTGGGTTCGGCAAGAGCTTAAGCTCCTTTTTCCATAGGGGACAGAAGGTGGCATTCGTATCAGGCATGACGGTAAATTCCTGCATTTCTCATCACGCACTCCCAGAGAGCGCAGGCCAACAGAGGCTCCAGTGGGGAGGTGACAAGTGCCAGGAAGCACAGAGGCGGAGCACCAGGAGCTGTTCCACGCTTACGGAGGGTTTAAGCGAGAAGTCACAGCTTCAGCTGCAAGTTGGAAAACGAGTAGGAACTTTGCAGGAAGTAAGCTGGGAGGAGAACATTCATGAGAGAAGGAAAACACTGGGCCAAGACATGGGGTTGGGAGGACAGTCACATTCAGGGACTCGTCAGAGGACCTGAACAGGCTAAATGCCCTTTGCAGCGCTTAATGGTGAGTACTGTCAGGGCAGTGGTACCCAGTGCAGCTGCTGGGTGGAAACGGCCAGAGCACCCATCAGCTACGAGTGGGTAACGGCGCAGTTTCTACGCTGCTAGATCATCGTTCAGGCGCAAACGGGGACGGGGGTCCGGCACCGCATAGCAAGGAGGGATGCTGAAACCAGGGGTGCCGACTTACACAAGCAGGACCCACAGGGGTGAACACCGCGCGAGCCCAGTGATACGGCCACCTACAGTCGGGGACGTCGTGGAGACGGCAGTGGGCTAGGGTGCCTTGGGGGAGGGGTGCGGATAGTGACTGGGTCGTGGCTCCGGAGTGTCTGCTGGCGGGTGCACGGGTTTTGGAAGTGGGTAGCGGCGGTGGTGGCCCAACACTGTGAAGGGACCTGATGCCGCTGAACTGTGCACTTCAGGACGGTCCGACTGGTAAAGTGGTTAAAATCACATATCGAAAAAAAAAAAAAATCCAGTCTCTGTGGAGGGACACTTGGGTTGTAACCACTCAGGGACCCTGGAAGATGCTGCTGTGAATATCAAAACACCAGTGTCTGTTTGAGTCTCTGTTTTCAGTTCTTTGGGGTCTATACCTAGGGACAGACCGGGTATTTTATGTTTATACATATTTTACTGGAGTTAAAGTAGATATTAAAAAATACTAGCATGCTGGAAAGCTGCTGGATTGTGGACCCTGAGGGCCTGGCTTGGGGTTGGAGTTTGGTCTGGAAATCAGCAGCCATGGAGGGATTTTGAATGAGGGACACTGAGGTCAGATTTGCTTTTCAGGAAGAGCAAGCAGCTGTTATTGCCAGGATGAATTAGGGAAAGAACGCTTACCAAACGCTCGTACCTAGCATTTGAGGCCAGGCAGGGCTGCATCGGCGCAGGATGAGGAGCAGGTAGGGAAGGCGGGTACTAACCCTGGTTACTAGCCTCGCTGCGTAACTCAGCCATGGTAACCTGCTGGAGGCCAGGAGGGACAGATCTTTAATGACCTGAAGTATTTGCTGTTTTCTTTCCTGTCTGGGGCTCCCAAAACACAGGCTCAATTCTATAATTGTTACCAGGCGACTGAACTAAAATGCCCTGGTGTGTTTCACTTGCCGGGAGGCTGAGGGGGTCACCTGAACTAATGCGTTCTTCTTTCTGAAAACATTTCTTTCTGTTGCTCTTACTTCTCTATTTATTTTTTTTCTGGGAAATTCCTCTAAGGTCAGGAGTACCAAGCCAGAAAAAAAATATTGATCAGATTGACAGTAGACCTTTTAGCAAATTGCAGAATTCACAGCACTGAATATTGAAATGTTGTAACTGTGCCGAAACATACAATGTTTTTGGAAGGTGGGCGTGGGCTTGGCCAGCTGTGATGTACCAGGCGCTGCTCACCTGAGCCCTGTGCTCTGTGGACAGTACCAGGAAGGGAGTTTTTACTTCCGTCACCCAGAGTCCATTCTCCGCTGGCTACTTGGTCACCAATTTCCTCCTGCCCTCGGGCTGCTCAAGCCTTCTGCTGAACTGGATTTGTCTCACCTCATGAGGCATGTTTAATGAAAGTGATGGGATTCCTGGCAGTCGAGATGAAAATATAATTCTTTTTCATTTTTATTTGTTCATTTTAAATTTCATATTGATTATTTCAATTGTACAACTTTACAGGGTACCGGTACATATGTGCAAGTGTATTATGACCAAATCAGAGTAGTTAATATTTCCATCTCCTTACATAGTTTTAAAATTTTTATTAGCATGTAATAATTATACATACTTATGCAGCTCATTGTGATGTTTCAGTGCATATCTACGACATGTTCTGATGAAATCAGGGTCATTAACTGAGCACTAGTTTGTGTTTAGAGCCTTCAAGCTCCTTTTTTCTAGTAGTCATAAAATAAATGCTAGATTATTGTGAACCGTGGCCCCCGTCTGTGCCGTAGAACATTAGAACTTATTCCTGCAATCCAGCCGTGGTTCGGTACCCGTTATCCATTTTTAAAAAATGTCTTATTAGTACATGTTTGTGGTACATGATAAATACCCTCACTGTGGGGAGTTGATGCCTGTACGTACACATCTTAATCCTTTTTCCTTCCATCCCTAGGCTCTGTTGCCATCTGCAAAGGGTCTCGCTCCTGTTTCTTATCACCCACTAACATCCCCATGCATGTTCTGCATATCGTCTGTTGGACTCACCCCTTTGAAATGTTTGGGCAGTCAGTCTTACCTGCTGCTGTGTTGAAGTTTGTCACACACACACACACACACACACACACACACACACACACACACACAGTGGCTTCCGGAGAGGGCATTAGAGATGACTATGTATGATTATAGCTCTGGCAAAGACAGGCTGCCTGTCATCGTGGTGGCACATACATCTCCTGTGTTTTGAAATTGTCAGGTTTTGGCTTGTGGTCAACGAGGAGGAGAACATGGTCACCGCTCGACAGGAGCCTCGCATGCTCCTGATTTCTCTGACCTGTGATGGTGACACCCTGACTCTCAGCGCAGCCTACACCAAGGACCTGCTGCTGCCCATCGAAATGCCGGCCACCAACCCGGTGCGCACGTGCAGGTGAGAAAGGGCAGGTGGTACACAGACATTTGTGCAGTTGTGAGAAGTTGTGGAGACCGTGGGGAAGGCTGCTGAACATCGCTGATTCTTCTCAGTGCATCCGGGTGTGTCCTGTGCAGGGCTCAGTGCTCAGCATCGTGTGAACCTGGCAGGAGGAACCGGGAAACGGCTTCTGAGCTTGTGTTGGGACAAAAGACATGAAAGGGCTGGTGATATAGCTCAGCAGCATAAGCACCTGCCTGGCAAGCGCGAGGTCCTGAGTTTGACTCCAGTACCCGCGTTAAAAAAAAAAAAAGACATTAAAGTCCCAGGTGGAAGCCAAGGTGGTGGCACACACGTGCAATCCCAGAACTCACAGGCTGAGTTGGTGGGATGGTAGTGAGTTCGAGGCCAACCTGGGCTACATAGTGGGTTCAAGGCCAGCTTGAACTACATAGCAAGACCTGTCTCAAAAAACCACACACACACACAAGTCCCACGTAGAAAACAGTGACAGCAAAAGCATATAGACAGGTCAGCAAGAGAAACCACCGCCCAACACCACGGACCAGAATGGGGTGGGGCGGCGGAGCACGGTGTTCTAGAACAGACGAGATCTACGCATTGTCAAAGGACTTTGCCTGTTTCACTGGGAAAACCGAATACCTCCTGCATCTGAGTTCAGAAAGGGGTTAAACGGCAGCCCAAAGTATGGCAGCATGTTAGAAAGGTGATGTTTAACCCTAATGAGAGGAAGTCCTGCCATGGACAAGGACACCTGCAACCAGAGAAGTGACCCAAGCTGAGCGGCCCCAGCGAGGGTGAATGTTCAGTCCTGGGGACGCTGCGCTGGGCACGGGAACCCTGTCCTCAGCCCTACAGGGCTGCCAGGAAGCCCTTGTAGGAGCGTTCCCGCGTCGTCTCTGAGAAACCGTGGGCCACTATCAACTCTCCGTGCTCCTCGTTACCTAATACTCTTCTTCACATCGAGCACGCTTGAACAACATCTTGAACATACTTATTTCCAAAGGAAACTTTCGTGGCTACCTATGTGATTTTCTAGGCCTAGTAGGTAACTGAGACAAATATGGACCATGTGAAATGTTTCCGAATTCTAGCTTGAAACTGTGGCCTGTGGAAGTCGTGGACTTGAGGTCTGCTCTTTCTTTGCCACAGGAAGTGGATATCAGATGTTGCCGAGTTAAAGATTTGTCAGACACAGGACGCACTCCTGTAATCCCTGCACTTGGGAGACAGGCAAGGGCATCATGAATTTCAGGCCAGCTTGGGTGACATAATAAGAGACACACAAAAAGAATAAAAGACTAATTAGCACTCAGCTGGAGAGAATCACTTTGTCCCTGTGCAGTGACCATTATTTAATGCTGTACCCAGGGGCCATGTGCAGTTATCTTGGGTCCCACATGGGAATCTGACCAGTACCATAGCTTTTACTTCCCCTGTACAGCTATGTAACTCGCTGAACCCCAAACAGCCCTGCAGATCTATTAATAGCTATCAAATACAAGTTGATTCTTACTGTTATTTAGAGAAGATTTTCATATAGGTTGCTGTTTCATTATCACTATACTGGCCATGGAGAGCCATGCCTGTTAGCAGAGATTTCTGGTCAGTCTGTCTCGGTTATTTTTCTTGTTGCTGAGACAAAATACCCAACACCCAAAGCTAGAGGAGGAAAGATTTATTGTAGCTCACAGTTTGGAGAAGTTTCAGTCCATAGTCAGCTGGCTCCAAGGCAGGGTGGCATGGTAGAGGGGCATCGCAGAGGAGAAACAGTCCATGGCAGGGCAGGCAGGAGGCAGCAAGCAGGCAAAGTAGCAAAGCAGCAGCAGCAGCAGGCCTGCCTTCTTTCTGTCCCTTTATATCCACTCACACCCAGGGTAAGGGTAGGGCACCCTTAATCCCAGCATCACACAACTTAATTCTAGTGTCACACACCCTAGAACTAGCCACCTCTGAAAAGCTCCATCTATGCTCACATGAGGCTTTGGGGGACATCGCAACACATAGGGAGGGGTACAGCAATTAGTTTTCAAACCAATAAAGTCCAGGCTTACAAAGCACTTCTGTGTTCATTTGGGATACACTGTGGCTTGGAGTGGAGTCGTACCCTCTGTAGACAAAGGATGCCAACAGCATTTCTGCTGGCATGGGTGCAGGACACAGTCCACGGTGCCCAGGTCCTCAGCTGTGCTACCCTGTGCCCGACCTTCATAGGGTACATGGCCTGGAGGTGCAGGGCCGGGACTGCGGTGAGGCAGCTGCGCAGTGGATAACCAGCTTCCTGCAGTCGCAGCCCTACCGCCTGGTGCACTTCGAACCCCACATGCGGCCCCGGAGCTCTCGCCAAGTCAGGGCTGCGTTTGGGCCTTCGGACCAGGTGAGCAGCGTGTTGTCAGTGGGCAGGTGGGGCACAGTCACCTGAGCACTCAGAAATGGTGGTATCCCTGACACTCAGACATGGTGGCATCCCTGATGAACTTGGTGCTGTGGTTCTCCAGGCAGTGGACACAAAGCCCTTCCCATGGGAGCAGCATGCTGCTTCTCAATTTGGGGGGACCCTGGTGCATTCTGGTGCCAAGAGCGGTTCAGAACTGTTCTCCACCAGTCTGCACTCCATCGGTAACTGTGTGTGGAATCCGCAGTGTCCACAGTGTACAAGTGCACATCGCAGCACAGTGGTACACGTTGGTGGGTGCAGAGAGACATGGACTTCAGGTGACCAGGCTGGGCCTTAAGGGAAGGAGGCTGTAGGGACTCATCTTGCTGGTAGGGTACGTGCACTGTGCATTACTTTTACCATTAAGAAAAATGATGGTCGAGTCAGGTAAAGCGGCACACACCTGTCATCCCAGCACTCTGGGAGGCCGAGGGCAGGAGCACCACAAGTTTGAGCCCAGTCTGGACAATTTAGCCTCAAAATAAAGAATAAAGAAAAAGGTTGTGGATATAGCCCAGTTTGAAGGCTCTGGGTTCAATCCCCAACACCCTAAAAAAAATATGGTCAACATAAGTACTTACCATTAACTTGCAGGTTGCACAAAAAATAGTATCTATGGGTGGAATTAGTGAACATTTTACTCCAACATTACAAGGTGATCAAACCCAACCAGTTTATTACACACTGGAGCAACTCGGGGCTTGGACAGGTGACGCGATGTCCCCAAGAGCACGTATAGGGGCAACTCGAGATTCCAATCCTGGGCTCTCTTCACCCTTCCATGTGAGTCTGAAGGCTGCTTAGGGTTTCCGATCACTGTGGCTTTTCTACGAAAAGACCTAGAGAAATACTTAGAAAGACTGTGGTTGTGGCGGTGGACAGATCCTGGGACCTAGACGCAGGTGCCCAAAGACCTTTTATGCCGAGTCCTGTGTTGGTGCCTGTCCCCTGTCAGGTCGCCTACTCGGATGCCAGCCCATTCCTGGTCCTTTCTGAGGCGTCCCTGGCCGATTTGAACTCCAGGCTGGAGAAGAAAGTGAAAGCATATAACTTCCGGCCCAATATTGTCATCTCTGGGTGCGGTGCCTACGCAGAGGTAACATTTTACCCTCGTTGCTTCTTTCCTTAGATTTGACTTCTTTCTCAAAGCGTGGAAACCTTTGGTGTTGGATTAGATTACATCAAAGGGCACATTATTTCTTACTCTGTCCCGCACAACCGTTCAAGCTTTGGATTTGTGGAGCCCCTTGAAGTGCAGACTCATGAGTGGGGTACCCGGGGGGGGCAGGCTTGCCCTCCTCACAGAGGAATTTGGGGGCGGAGGCTTCCCAGAAGACTTCTGAGCAGGCAAGGGAGGTTTTGAGCCAGATTTGCTGAACATGGACCACATGGTCTGGCTGGGCCTCCTTGGTTGAAGCCAGTCGTCGCTCAGTGGGTGGCTCCCTAGGGAAACATACGCAGTCACAGCGGGGCTGGCAAGTGGCTGCGGGGACCTCGATGGTCCCCAGATACTTATGGTGCTACCTGGTCAGCCCTCAGGTGTCTGTCCCATGGCTGAGCAGCCAGAGCCTGTCAGTTGGTTTTGGATGTGGCTCAGGATTCTAGCAGGACTTTGACCTTTGTCGTACTCATAGATATTTAATTGGATTTTCTCTTCCATTGCCCACAGAGGCAGCAGCTAGTGGCCCAGAGGCTTGGTGAGTGGCCAGCAGTTATGGACACTCAGCAGAAACACTGACCTTTGGGAAGGGTTCAGAGGTTCTGGCAGCGCCCCATATTTGTGTGTAGAAAGGAGAGGTAGAGGGACAGGAAAGTGGTCCTTACCTGTGCCCACCTCCCTGAGGCCCTGCTTCCTGCAGCTGGGAAGTGGAAGGTCAGATTGACCCTTGGAAAGGGCGGGAAGAGCTGCTAGGGAGGTAGGGGCCAAGGCAGGAGAATTGCAGTTTGGAGCCCAGCCTGGACAATTTTGCAACTTAGCGAAACCCTGTCTTAAAATACAAAATACGAAAGTGCTGAGAATGTGGCTCAGTGTGAAGGCTCTGGGTTCGACCCTGGCACAGGCAGGAAACTGCCTGCCTTTTCTGCTGTGAGCCCTGAGCTTGGGCTCTGGGGAGGTCCCCGGGCGCTGGGTCGGGTGAGGCCCCAAGCACTTGTGCCTCTTCTCCTAGGACTCCTGGGATGAACTCCTCATCGGGGACGTGCGGCTGAGAAGGGTGATGGCCTGCTCCAGGTAAGGCTCCTTCCTGTCCCTGGGGGGCGGTGGGCAGGTTCACTCTGCTGTCTCTGGCTGACGCGCTGTGTATGTCCAGGTGCGTCCTCACCACAGTGGACCCGGACACTGGTGTCATGAGCAGGAAGGAGCCGCTGGAGACTCTGAGGAGGTAGGAAGAGGCGGGTGGCCACACTGAAGGCCATGCTCGGTGCGAGGGTCACAGTAGGAGCCCACGGGGCAGGGTCCATGTGGCACTCGCTGGGGTCCACCCTGCTGCTTAGTCCTTAACCTAGCCAGGGTGACATGTGGCTTCCTGCTGTCCACGTGGGGACAGACCTGCCTGGCCCTCGGCCTGGTCGCTGACAAGTGAGTACACAGTGAATGTGGGTCACGGGCAGCCTCGCTGGGGCACAGCCCTTTCCCTGTGGGCACGAGGGCTTCTGGTGCTGCTCTTTTTGTGTGGGTTTTGGTTTACAGCGCTGGGGGGAAGCCAGGGCCTGTGCGAACTTGACCAGTGCTCAGTGCAGAGCGGCACCCAGCGCTGGAGTCCTTAGTATTCGTTGAAAGAGGATGCACTAAGAAAATCTGCTTTAAATTAATTTGTAATTTAATAATTCCCACAGAAATATTATATATATATATATATATATATATATATATATATATATTATTTCCTTAAAAAAAAAAAAAAGGCTACAGAAGGCTCAGTTGTGAGAGAACGGTATTGTCAGTCCCCTGAACCATGAAGCAGCAGGCTGCTTGCAGTACCCCCTCTTCTACACAAGGGGTCGCCAGTGGCCTTGCCTGGTCTTCCCTTGCTCTTAAGGGCAGCGTTTGCAGCGCTGTAGGTGGTGCAGGAAGATGGTTAGAGGCAGGGAGACCCCGCAGCCTCACAAACCACCGTGGCTCAGCAGCCTGGGGCCAGCCGAGGTCCAGTTCTCCACTCGCGGGCTCTTGCACACCTGTCCCCAGGCAGCAGTGCAGACGGCTCCTGCAGCCCAGGTGACTGACATACCTGTGGTTCTGCAGCTTCGGGGTGGGCTGGGCCTCCTCTCCACGGTGACCTGGGGGGACTGTGTGCCCGCTGGGAGGGGCGGCTGTGACCTTGAGTGTCCCCACCTGCTCCCCTGGGGCTTGCGGGGAGGAGGGAAGAATGCAGGTGACCAGCAGACCTGGTGCAGGCTCAGCCTGACGCTTAGATCTGGGGTCTCGGGCAGGTCGGACAGTAGAGCAGTGCCAAAGATATGCATACAACAGGCTGGCACGAGCTCCTCTCTGGGCGCATGGCAGGGATGGGGAGAGAGAGCGTGTGCCACACTCGCCACACATAAGGAGTAAGGAGTTCCCGCCTGAGGTGTGCAGAGCTCCGTGCCACCTTGTCCTGGCCCAAGGAGCCCCAGTCTCCACTCCTGTGTTGCCTGTTTAGCTGAGCTGAGCTGGGGCACTACCTGGGTTCCTGGGGTCCATGCCCCTGCAGGTCACCACCCAGGAGGAGCAGCCCCAGTTCTCATTTGTTTTTTATTTATTCATTTGTCCAGCGGCATTTTTCTGAGGGGCTGCAGTACTGTGGACCCCCTGCCAGGACTGGGGGACATCAGCAGGGGCACAGCCACGGTGCCCACCAGTGTTCACAGCGGGGAGCTGAGGGGCTCAGGAGGAGCTTCCGGACCTGACCCCAGGTTTCCACTGTCGTTCCTCACTTGGAGACCACACTGGGTCCAAGTTGCAATAGTTTTGTTTTCTTATTTTTAAAAATTTTCTCTTTTAAATGCAAGGCCGAATGAAGTTAGTGCTTCCAGTAATAGTGTTTTAAGTATGACAGTGATGTAAGACTGGGGCCGCAGAGCTGGCTGTGTTGTCCCCCATCTGCTCCTGTGCCTTCTTCCTGCGCTTCTTAGTTTTCCACCTGGCAAAGATGCTTCCACAGAGGCTTCACTCGCCCGTGCACTCACCCAGTCAACGAGCGGCCGTGGGGCGCAGGCGATGTCCCTGGCCAGCACTGGATGAGCAGGACGATGGAGTGGGACATGGGTCTGCACCCCAGGGCTCCCTGTCCTGCAGGACAGAGAGGCTCATATCCCAGCGCCCTGGGACGAGCGGTGAAAGACGCTGACAGGGAGGAGCCTGGGCTCCCACTCTGAGACAGGTGGCATTTGTGTCTGGATGGAAAGGTGGAATTGTGAGGCCCTGGGGGACATGAGCAGGGGATGCCACTGGAGTCACAGAGCTGGAGGACACAGAGTGAGGTGAAAGGCACTGAGGAATCGAGTGGGTGCTGCCTAGGTACAGAGAAGGAGCAGGCTCGCAGGGTCTGGCATCGGCTTGAGCCAGGCGGAAGAGTGGGAATGTGCTTCTCTGGCACTGGGGAGCTACTGAAGGTTTTGGAGCCTAGGAGTGATAAGGCCAGAGCCAGATGAAGATAGTGTGGACAGGAATCTGAGGGGCCTGGTGTGGAGGGAGACGCGAGGTTTATTAGGAAGTTATGACATTTCCTCCCATGCAGTTCTGAGAGTGCTGGAAGCAAGAGCACGAAAGGAAGGATTAGAAAAAGTGAGGGAAGCCAAGTGATGCTATGCGGGAAGGTCCTCAGGAAGGGACAGCAGGGACAAACCAGGGAGGGGGGAGATGGGCCCAGCACACCACGCCCAGGGTACTGGCAGGACCTAGGCCAAGTGACAGATGTGGAGGGGTCAGGAGGAGGACGCTCCCTGAGGGAAACGGAAGGTGGTCAGGCCTGTCCGGACAAACCATCTTCTCTCCTAATGCTGAGGAGGAAATGTTCCTGTAGAGATGCTGTGAGGACGTGGCCCTGGGCTGTGCTCCTGTAGTTGCACCCGGGCAGACGGTTGGCTGGCCAGCTCCAGAGGCACCGTCCAGTGACCGGGCTGTGCATGTGGCACCCAGTATGGGTGGACCCTGCCTCAGCCTATGAGCAGTGCCTGCCTTTTGGGCTTGTGCCTCTGTCTGCCTGTGACTCACAACGCTCTTTCTCCTGTTGCAGTTACCGCCAGTGTGACCCTTCAGAACGGAAGTTATATGGACAATTACCCCTCTTTGGACAGTACTTTGCTCTGCAAAATCCAGGGACAATCAGAGTGGGAGACGCCGTGTACTCGCTGGACCAGTAGCGGGAGCCCCATGTCCTGGAGTGTCGGATGCCTTTCTAATGTCCTAAAAGATGACAATATGTGACACAATACCCGATATCCACAATTGAAAGGAAAGGTTTAATTTGGTTCACAGTTTCAAGAGATTCAGTTCATGGTCATCAACTCTATGTCTTCTTTGCCACTCCAGATCTGCAATTTTTGCATTTTTTAAAGGGATGATTAAATTAGAGCTAGATGAAGACAGCTTAGACTTCTTGGGTGTTGTGGTTGAGATCTGAAATGTCCATCCAAAGTATCAGGTGTGTGGAAGGCGATTGGATCATGGGCACATGGTGCTGATCAGTGGACTCATCCGTCGGTGAATCCCCAGACGTTTCTTAACCCAGTCAGGTTGACGTGTCGTGGTAACCGTCACAATCCACCCCTTCTCACCTTGACAGTCAGGCATCTCCTTAATCCTTACTTAACCTCTAAGTAAAGACAATAGCAAGTTTGTAGTTATGCCTAACATGATACAACTATCTTGCACACAGCCAAAAATGTACTAATTCCCTCCCCAAAGACTCAAAAGGTCCAAAATTTTTCAAAAGTCCAAGTCCAAGTCTTTTCTGAGACTCAAGGCAAATTCTTAGCTGGAACCTTTGTAAAAAATAAATAAATAAAAAATAAGTTGTATAATCCTAAAGTACTGTGATTGTCAGTCCTGGTCTGTCAACTTCATTTGATTAAGAAACACCTAGCAGATTAGTAAAGCAGCTCCTGTGTGTGTCTGGGTGGGTCATGGAGTCGTGACCTCAGACACTATCTATGGGCCCTAACCCTTTTCTATCTGACACTGTTCCCCTGCTCTAGCTCCTGGTCATCCAAAAGGTAAGCAGCTCTGGCCCACCATTCCCTTCCCACCATTAGGCTTCTGCCTTGAACCCTGATGACCATGAGCTGAATTTCTTGAAACTGTGAGCCTAATTAAATCTTTTCTTTAAGTTGTGGATATCGGGTATTGTATCTCAAGGACAGGAAAGCTGACTAATACAGAAAATTGGTACCTGAGTAGAGTTGTTGCTGTGATTATACCTGACCAGGTGGTTCAGAAGCCTTTGGAACTGGTTTGCAGGAGGTATTCGGAAAAGTTTGAAGGTGCCATCTAGAAAAGCCTTACAGTGCTGAAAGCAGAGCCTGTTGAGTGGAGCTGCTCAGAACTCAGAAGAATAAATTGCTGATCAGAATGCATATATGATAAAAGCCAGGCTCAGAAGGTTTCAGTTGAGAGCAAAGATTCCATTGGCGTTTGGACAACAGCTCGTGTGTTACACTCTGACAGAAAATTCGTCTACATTTTGCCTGTGTCCTCAGACTTTGCAGGGGACTAAACTTTAGGGAAGTGGACTAATTTATCTGGCAGAGGAAATTTTAAGACAGTCTAACATTCAGGCTGTGGCATAGTTGGCTGCTGGCTTCTTTTAGCCAGATTTGTAGTGAGAATCAGGGGCAAAAGGTGGAGCAGAGAATTAGAAAAACTTATATTCTGGCCCAGAAGGAACCATGTATAAAGTCAGGCCAGGGGAAGTGTGGCTACTAAAAGATTAAAACTATTAAAAAGAAACCAAGTAATTTATACAGAGACCTGAGAAGAAAGATGACTCAAGGGAACCTTTGGACAGCAAGACCCCACTCACTGTAGGCTCAAAAGTACAAAAGTTATCAACCTGCTCAAGAATAGCTTGCTGGGAAATTGGTTCCCCAGGATTCGTTTCACTGTGCTCAGCCATGCAGACATTCAGAGGCTGCTGCAGCCGTAGTCCAAGGGGGCCTGGCTACTGCTTCCATTGACAGATCCTGGCATTATCCACATGGTGCTGGTTTTACTGGTATGCAGAATGTAAGTGTTGTGGCATCATGGAGGCTTACACCCAGATTTTAAAGGAAAGCCTGAGAGGCCAGGCAAGGAGCCCCTGAAAGACAGTTTGTGAAGCTATGGGAATGAAGCCTTCTGGAAATTGGAGATAACAGGAATATGTATTGTAAGCTGAGCAGAACTGCAGGTTATGGATGGCACCAGCCCACAAGAGAGGCCAGGTGGGCTGCAACTGGCAAGGCCATAGGCATGGGGCCGTCAAAGCTCTTTGGAACACTCAATTTACCACCTTGTGTTCTTGATGCCAGATATGCAGCTACAGGACTTAATGTTTGTGAGATTCTCTTCTGTCCTCCTGTTCCTCCCTTTCAGAATGTGAATGTTCACCCTGTGACATTGTACCTTGGAATTATGTGACTTGTTTTATATTTTTACATAGGCTTGCAACTAAGGGTTTGCCTTAAATCTCAGAAGAGACTTGGGCTTTTGAAAAATGCTGGAAGTGTGGAGACTTTGAGGAGAAGATTACTGTATTTCAGTTGTATACAGGATAGTTATGTTAGGCACAGTCATGAACTTGGCGTTGTCTTTATTTGGCGATTAGGTGCAGTTTAAGGAGATGTGTTTGGGTGTGAAGTTGACAGGTAGTGGATTGTGACTGTCAATCTTGATGTGTCAAGGTCATTGGATTAAAAAGCAGCTACCAGATTAACAAAGCAAACTGCTGGGAGTGTCTGGGGGGTCATGGAGATGCGACCTGGCCTACTGTACATGCTCTTCTTGACCCCCATGTCTCTGGTACCAATTTTCTGTATTAGTTAGCTTTCGTGTCACTAAGCCACAACACCCAACAACCACAACTTAAAGGAGAAAGGTTTAATTTGGCTCATGGTTTGTAGAGGTTTCAGTCCATAGTCAGCCAGCTCCAAGCAGAATGGCACAGTGGAATGGCCTGGCAGAGGGGAGCTGCTCACTGCATGGTGGACGGGAAGCAGAGAGGAGAGTGGGAGCAGGGGAGGGAGATGCACCCTTCCGGGGCTTGTCCCCCATGAGCCCCTCTCCCGACCAGACCCACCTCCTAACAGGAGGTCAGTTATAAACCTCCAAAAGCCAGTCACTTTCTAAAAGCCCTATAAGCACTGAGGCTTGGGGGTCACTGGATAATTGTTTTAATTCTCTACTTCGTGCCAAGTATGCAGAAAACAAATTGCAAAAAATTTGCCAACCAGAAAGCATGCATATCCATATGTACGCACACACACACACACCTGTCTCAACTTGTGACTTGAACTTGGAGTTCAGCTAAATTTTGATAATTTCTGGAAAATGCACACTTTTTGGTAAAAATCATGTCTACCCAACAGGCCTCCAAGGACAGATGTGTGCCTGGGATGCTATAGGTGAGCAGGCCCATTTTGCAGGAGACCCTGGCCGGGGGTCAGAGTTACCAGCTTCGTTGGTACACTTCAGTCAGCCTTCAAAGTTTGACTTTGGCCAAGAAATTAGTAAGATCTGAATTTAGTCAAAGGAGCTTCCATGTACTTACAGATTTTGGAACATTTGTCACGATTTAGTCAACTTCCCAATAGCAGCAAGAGAGTATGACAGTGAAACAGGTCACTTTTCTTCCCATTCGTGAACTTCAGAACTTTTTCATCCTGGATTTGAGGAGCATCCAGTCATGATTTGAGGGGACCCAAGGACCCAAGAGTTCTCCAGAACCACACAGCATATTCCTGAGTCCTTTCGGGAAATCAGACTCCTGCAGCAGAGAAGCAAAGAGCACCTGGAGGCCTCCCTATATCCTTTAGAAAGAAATTTTTAGAGATAGAAAACTATACTCATTCACAAAATTGTTTTTCCATCTTTCCGACACTTGGGCTGGGCTGCCATTCCACACCACTAGGTGGCGCTGTCTCCTCTCAGCACCATTCCTGAGCGTCTATTGAGCACGCCATCACTGGGGTCAAACCGACTGTTGGACAAGCTCAGCCAGAGGTGCCTTCCTCTCTGGTGCTGTTATTCGCTTATACGTGCAGGGGAAAGGTCCGAGTCACGAATGGGACGTGCAAGTGAAAGGCAGGAACAGCAAGGCTGATGTCCCACTTATTTTGGACAGGGAATGTGTGCACAGAATTCTGCGTGAAACATGGGAGCAGGTTCGTGGGCCACTGCACACCCCCAGGAAGAGCTGCCAGAGCGGGACATCTGGGGTCAGGCCAACTTGTCCGCCCTCCTGGTCACGCTGCTCTGGATGGCAGCTTTGTGGGGCGACCACGGGGACAGTCGCCCGCCCCAGACCTGGAGATCTGAACAGGTCTGCGTGGGGAAGAGCCAGAGGGCTGCCTGAGCCTCACTTCCTGGTGTCCCCAGAGAAAGCGAGGAAATGGCCACCAGGGGATCGAAGTGGTAACGTATGTACACAAGTTGGGCCTGATGGAAATCAGGTGGTTGTGTGACAAGGACACAGTCTCCTCTACCCCACAGAAATAGTCCTGAGACAAGGACTTGGGCAGACCAGGAGGAGATTGGGTGAGCTAGACGAGCACGTGTGACTTTGGGACCCACCCATGAGGCTGTCACCATGAGTGACAGCAGACTGGAGCTCCCCAAAGGCCCCTGGAACTCCCAAGAGTGTGACAAATTATAGCAATCCATGGCAGTGGAGAACAGAAATGCAGACGCTCCTGACTTATGGGCGCTATATCCAGATAAACCTCCAAAATTGAAAATACCTTAAAGTAAAAAAATGCATCAATACTCTCGACCGACTGAACTTCCTGGCTTAGCCACATTGCATGCTGTGGAGTAAGCTGTTTCCGCTGGTGGCAGTCTGGCTGTCTGGGACTGAGGCTTGCTGACCCTGTCCAGCACGCGCGAGGGGCAGCCACACTTTGGCAGCCTGTGAAGATGTCAGAATTGAACTGTTTCTGCAGCTCGTGTACAGCTTTCTCACCGCCCTAAAGTCCCAAAGTTGTATCAGGTGTGATCAAAATGTATGGTGCATGTTTAAATTTTTTTTTTATATGTGGGTTCCAGGAGTCGAACTCAGGACCTCGCGCTTGCGAGGCAGGCGCTTATGCCACTGAGCGATCTCACTGGCCCTGAAGTCCTCTTTCATGAGTGTATTCATGAGATGAGCTCAGAAATACAGTGACTGCCGCCGCCACTGAGCACTGTCTGATGGAAAGGCAGCCCATAAAAACATGACACTGTGTCCCCATCCACCTTATTCACTGGATCTGGCATGGTTCAACTCCTGGCTCGTCCCCAAAGTCAAAATGACCATGAAAGGGAAACATTTTGAATCCATTCAGAACATCAAGGCAGCCACAACAGCGTAACTAAAGACACTCAGTAAAAAGGACTTCCAGAGCTGCTGCAGAAAGTGGCAAGAACTATGAGGTAAATAAGTTTGAAATGAGGAGGGATATTTTGAGGGGCTGAGTGGCAGTATATCTTTTAGTGTAATCACTTAAATTTTTAAAATATTCACCGCAATTTTTGATCATACCTGTGAGTGGTCCCACAAGGGACCATCTGTGCTAGAGTCCCTTGGAAGTGACAGAGTGGCTCTCAGCCCCAACCTGGACTGCAGTCTCCATTGGTCCTGGTGTCCCCCAAGCACTTCACATCCCAAGTGGCACTGACCATAGCCTTTGCTCGTGGGCCGGGCCGGTGCTCCACAGGAGGACTCCGGTGCCCATGCGCTTGGGACATCAGGCAGCATCGAGCACGGCTCATCCTCTTTGGAGACAGCAGCCTGTGGAAGGCTCTAGCAAGCCCCGTACCGTGATGGCGATCACAGCGTGTGTTTGGGTTGAACGGTGCCCTCCCGAGGGTCTGGATGTGGCAGTCCTTTGAGGAGCGTTGCCCTGATCCTAGAGGGGGCCAGGGTCCCAGTCGGCAGGAGCGGAGCACTCCTGGGGAGACCGCAGGCGTCTGAGGGGCCCTGCAGGTGGAGGGGGCCTTTCTGGGGAGGTACGTCTTGTTGCCCACCTCGCCCCACTGACCAGGACGGAAGGCTGGGAGTGGGTGGGAAGGTTAAAGGTTAACGGTGCCAAATGTCTCCGACCGGCCCCCACCTCCACCCCGGGAAGCAGGAGCCCCAGGGCGCTGGGGCTCCGACCGCACAACACGTGCACGTCGGACTGTGTTCTGACAGCATTCCTCCCTTCCGCCACTTTCCTAGACACGGACCGAGGCCGCCCCATTTCAAGTAGGAGGGAGGATCTGTCTCTGAACCGATGTTCTCGGGCGCAGGATGATGCAGATGCCCCCGTCTGCTCCCCTGCACACCCCTCAGAGAAGAAAGACCAGGCCACAGCTGCGACTCTGCCCCGCTGTCTCGCCCAGGGCAGCCGCCGGGGACAGTGGGGCGTCAGCTCCCTCGCCCCGTGGCCTTGTTCAGAGATGGGAGAGTCCTTAGTCACATTCTTCGTCTCCTGGGATGACCTGCAGGTTGCGCTAAGCGCCATCGGGGTTTGAGAAGTGAATGCCCATCCATCCTCTTCCTCCAGGGCCATTTCGGATGAGGGGGTCAAGTTCACCCACATTAGGCTGTTGACCAAGTTCATGCGTCCTCGCCGGTGGTCCCCGCCAGCTCCCTACCTGCAGGGAGCTCCCTAGACGGCCCCTGGCACTGCCTTTCCTTCCCTTTCTGTCCAACTGCGTCTTCAACAGTGCAGTCCCGGCGGAGCCCAGTGCCATCGGAGCCTAACATCTCTCTCCCTCTCGGGGTCCCCGGGAGCACTGTAAAGAAAGCGTTACTATAATTGCTCCTGATTAATATTTTTGTACCTAATAAAGCCTTGAGGAGATTGAATTCCCTTGGGTAGGGGAAGGGGACCTTGCGGGTGACTTGCTGAGCAATTAAAGCCGCTCGTTAGTTTAGCTGGAGGCCCCAGCTGGCCGAGGACAGCTGGAGAGCTCTTCCCTGCAAGCAGCTCTGGTTAACATCAGCCAGGAAGGCTCTTTGTAAACACGTGAATAATTGATCGTCCAGCGCTCACACAGCTACCGAGGATCTGAGCTCGGATGACTCATTTGCGAGCCATCCCTGTCGTCTGGATGCCATAACACTGCAGGAAGGATGATCGTTTCTTGGAGGTTTGGAGTTGCCAGGATGAAGACTGTAATGGTTTGTTATGATGACCTTTGTTATTCCATTAGGCTCAATTGCTTTAAAAAATGATGTGTGCATACTTTAGGAGCGTTTTTACCCTTCATGTTGACCTGACATCATGGTTTATATTACAGAATGTATTAATGACAGAGGAGTGTTTTCATGTCCCAAGGACAAGTTTTAACAACCATAATCTGCCCTGAGTCGTCATAAATATAAATGTATTGGTCAAACAGATCTCGTTAATGTGGCCAAGATAAATGTAAGTCTATATTTTAAGGCAGCTGAAGTCCTAGAGAGTATATTTGGAGCTTTTTGTGGGGCTAAGAGATCTTGGCTAGGTGCTATCAAAAGACTGAGAAAATGAAATGCTCCCCCTCCGGCCTCGTGTTGGACAGATACAAATGTCTGGAGGATGTCGAGTCGGATTGCTCACATAGTTTCTGGACATCATTAATGCCTGGTGGGGTGAATCTTAGTTCTTAAAGCCATATTCTTCTCATTAGACTCACAGGGCTTTGGAAAGAAAACAAAATACAGACTCCACGTCTTAGCAGAGTGCTGCCCAGCCAACATGTTTCTGAGTGACACTGGGTCTTAAATTTTTAATTCCTTTTTCCCCCATGCCCTGGCATCTTACTTCCTGTGGGATGAGGACCTTTGCTGTGGATTTGTGTCTGACATTCTGCGTCACTCCGCTTGGCAAGCCACAAGTTGGCAGAACAGGCGGGACAGGGTGAGCACTGTCTTCCTCCGTCCACCCGTACTCAGAAGTGCTGGTCTTTGTTAGTGGTGTCCATGTTTTAAGCTTCTTAGGCGGAAAAGAAATTGCTGTTGAAGAATCAGTGTTTAACAGTGACCTCATTTGGAGTGGTGACCAGGTGTCGAGGGGGGCAGGGTCCCTGAAGGCGGGGTGGCTATGGGGTGAGTCAGTCACCCCAGGAATGGGGAGCTCAGGGCCACAGTTAACTTCCCCACAGATTATGGGCACCCAGCAGCTCTTCAGTAAACCGTGCGTGTCCCCGTCCCTTGGAGGACTCTGCCAGGCATGGGGCTGTACAAACAGGATTTCAGGTAGATGTTGTCTCTGGGACTGGGGACCGCGTTATTCTCTGCACGTGTGCCGTGTGCTGGGGTAATCCCCTAGGCTCTTTAAACTCTTGAATGTTTAAAAAGTGAGGCACAGACACCCATTTCTTAGCAACATTATTCACAAGAGTCAAAAGACAGAAGCAGCCCAGGGGTCCGTCGACAGAGGAAGGGATAGATAAGCACAGCCGAGCACACAGTGGACAACGGCGCAGCCTTCGGAAAGGAGGGGAAGTCCAGCGCGTGCTGCAGGGGGCTGAGCTCGAGGAACTGTGCCCGTCACCCAAGGATGAGTCCGACGCGGCGCTGCTGACGGGAGGCACCTTGGGCACTCACTCGCAGAAACAGAAAGGAGAAGGTGGTTGTGGGGGGCCGGGGAGCTGGCAAATAGGGCTTGCTGGTGAAAGGGTCCAGAGCTGCAGTTTTGCAAGTTGAAAAGAGCTCCGGAGGCTGGTGGCGCAACAGTGTGACTGCGCGATTAAAATGGTTACCGTGGTAAATTTTGTGTTCTGTGTATTTTAGCACAATTAAAAAATAATCATATGAAGAAGGAGAAGAGGAAAGTGGAGCCCATGAGAGCCTTGGGGTTGAGGGAATCTGAACTCTCAGGCCCTTCCTGGAAAGACGTCTGAGGCTACAACCCCTGCGACAGCCTAACCCGCTCAGGCGGAGACCCCAGCGGAGAGGAAATCGGAGTTGACTGTCTTTGAACTCTGCCTCATTTAGAGGTGAGAGCGCTTAACTTCAGACGTTCATTTCGTGTTTTACTTTCTCTGAATTTAACTTGTAAGGGGACTTAATTTTGGACTCCAGACTCTGGGAATTTGCTGTTGACAGAGGTTTTATGCTCGGATGTAGAAGCGCCTGCCATATTGCTGGCATTTTACTGTTGGGTGCCTTGACGATATCATTTGATTTTCACTGCATAACTTCTGGAAAGTTATGCTGGTCAATGTGGTTGAAAATAATTTGAGATGGAAAACAGAAGAGGTTTTCCATTTTCTCCTTGACTACAGGAAGGCCTTGAAGAACTTACTCTACTGTCCTGACCCGTCTGGGAACCTTGTGGGGTCCGGGCCCGCTTTGGCTGCCCAGGAAGCACGGCAGTGGAGACGCAGTTGGTGTGCGGGTGTGGCTGCTCCTTCTCGGAGGAAGCTGTCCCTACCTTTGGTTGACGACAGGTGCAGTAAGTAGGTCTCAGGGATGGAATGAGTAAGAAACGAGGACTTTGGGGCAAAAGCGATCATCTCCCTATAACTGCTTCAATGTTGAACCACTCATCCCCAGTGAGCCTGATGGAGGGTCACGACTTGCCCGGGCCACTCCCCGCCTCCTCACCTCCTGTTCGTGTAAGATCTGATCACTGAACATGGAACCGCAAGTTCGAGCCCTGCTCTCTCCCCTCTCCCTTTCTCCCTGGGCTCCACTTGCCTTCAGGCTCCTTGGAGAATGGGAAGGGGATCAAGAAGTGAGGGAGAGGGAGGGCGGGAGGGCAGGGGAGGAAAAAAAGGAATGGAGGTGTGTTTTTAGCCTGCACCAACTCCACACAAGGAATGTAATTGTTACGAAGTGCAAACACTCACTAATGAAAATAAGTAAATGAATTTATAAAAATCAGTGCCTTTCAATGAATCAACAAATAAGAAGGGGGCCCAAATACAGCATCGCCAATTTGAAAAACATGGAAGCCAATGGCATGGTCTACGTTCTTCTTTCTTTTTTCAAAGGACACAGTGAGGCGTGGGATGCTGGTGAGGGGTTGCCATGTTCCCCGAAAGCACAAGGGGTCCCCACCACCTGGTATCTCCTCCCTGCCTCCCAGCCCGGCTTCCGGAGAAGCTCTCCCCGTGTAAACTGGAAAAGATGAGTTTCAGGCTTCAACGAGTGCATTAAAAGCTTAAATCCTTCTTGAAAATAACCTGCCTGTAGGTCCCAGAGAATTATACAGCTTCTCCTTGGGCTGTGGAACAGCAGCATCATTAACTGTGATTACTTAACTCTGAATAGAAGGATGTAATAAATCCAAAAGTATTTGTTCTGTTTTGTGACTAAGCTAAACGGCATAATATTAAACCAGATGTTGTTATAAACATATGAAATGGCACATTCCTTTTTCCAATTTGGAGCATTGTGACATGAAACTTCTAAAAAAATGTTTTTCCCATTCTTGGATATTTTTTATTTCTATACTTTCCAAATATATTATTTTTAATAATTGAGAAATATGTTTGCAATGGGCTGGTGGTCTAACTCAGTAGTAGAGTGCTTGCCTTTCAAGTACAAGGCCCAGGGTTCAATCCTTGGCCCCTCAAAGAAAACAAAAAGATTCAAGAAATATGTTTGTGTTAAAAATAAAGCTGTAGTTTAGAATCTTTGTATACTTAATAAACATCTTTTAAGAGGTGATTTAGTGGACCAATAGCTATATTAGCTGGGACAAAATATCTGACACTGCAGAGGAGGAGAGGTTTATTTTGATTCATGGTTTTCAGAGGATGCAGTCCCTGGTCAGTTGCTTCCCAGATGGAAATGGATTGTGGAAGGGCGTGGTGGAGGGAAGCTGCTCACCCCATGGTGGCCAGGAAGTGGAGAGGGGGCGGGAAGGAGGGGAGGATCCGGGGACAAGAACACACCCCAGCGCTCACACCTCAATGACCTCTTGCCTCCAGATCCCAGCTCCTCCCAGCATAGTCAGCCTCGAACTCACCCTGGATGAATCTGCGATCAGTACAGCGCCCACAATTTGATCACCTGCCACACACAGGAGACTTTTAGGGGACACTTTCGATCTGAACTGTAACCATAGCATTCCACAAGTTGTTTAGAGCCACACCACCTAGCTGTGTAACCTTGAGTCACTGGTGACCACAGCACTTGAAAATGGCCAGCCCAAGCTGAGATGCCCTCCAGGAGTAAAATGTACCCGGATTTCAAAGGCTCGGTGTAAGCAGAAGAGTGTAAGAGATCTCAGCCACCGATTTCATAATGGTCACGTGTTGAAGGGACAATCATTTGGGTATATTGGATGAACTAAATTGTTAGAATTAATTTCACCTAATTATTAGGATTAATTTTACCTAATAAATTATGAGAATTACTTTTCTAATACAATTATTAGAAAAGTTCAAGAGGAAGGGGACCTGGGGTGCCATGTCCTGCATGCCAGTGTGAGGGCCTCTCACCTCCTCCTGCCCTGGTTCTGAGCTGGAACCTGCTCGTGTGGTGGGCACAGGGTTTCCGGGTCGTGACCACGCTCTTGACCTGAATGGTGGTGTTGATCCAGCAATACCGTGAATGCAATGATTGTCACTAATAGTGAACTTCATGTTATGTGTATTTTACATATGTGTCCCACGTTATTCTTCCATTATGTGATGCTCATCTAAAGTACAGAAGCACAGTGGGGGGAGGTTGGCTTAAAACAGTGGCTCTGGAAGTGGAAGGACAGTGAACCGAGACCAGCAAGGCTGAAGACTCTCCCTTTGGGACAAACGTCAACGTGGGTCTCAGCTTCTTACCTTCTTCACAGTGGGTCCCGCAGGGCCCGGCCTCTGGTAGCTGCTCACTCCTTACCCTGCCCTGTCTTGTTTATCTCAGTTCCCTTCTCTTTGCACTTGACCTTCTGCTCACGGCCGCGTTCCTCACTCAGATAACCCCTCCCCTAGGATTCCTCCCCGTGTGTGTGGAGTGAAGGAGTTAGGTGTCTCGACAGTTGAAAATAAGTGGAGCCCCAGGACGGGCCTGGCCAGCCTCCTCTTGACCCCCCAGATGCCATCGGGGGAGATGCCAGACTCTGTGCACCTGTGGGGGTGCAGCTTCTTGATCCCCAGGAGCAACGCTGATCGGAGGGCGGAGGTCAGGAGGCCACCCGAGGTGGGAGGAGCGGGAGGTCAGGGCTGGGGTGTAGGAAGCACTTCTAGGCAGGAAAGATTCTGTCCCTGACACGGGTGCCCCTTTACCTGCACAGACCCCCGTGGGACAGTTGTGCACTTTTCTGAACATGTGCTACACACTGATAAGGAGTTAAAGAACGCTTCAGCCTGGATTTACTCTGCCCATCTGTATCTATGTCTATCTCTCATCTATCATCTACTTATCTATCAATTATCTGTCTACTTGTCTATGTATCTATCTGTCTATCATCCATCTATCATCTATCATCTATCCATCATCTATCTAATCTATCATCTATCACACCTATTTACTTATTTGTTTTGTGGTTCAGAGAGTTGAACTCAGGGCTTCTGCGCTGAGCTACATCACCAACCCTTTTTTAATTTTTATTTTGAGACAGGGTCTTGCTAAGTCACTGAACTACCCAGTCTCAGCTTAAAGTTGTGATCCTCCTGCCTCGGACTTCCAGAGTGCTGGGATTGCAGGTGTGTGCCCCCGTGCCTGGCCAAGTGTGTGTTTTTTGCATGAAAAACCAGCAACCCCAGAGTGAATGAATGTGGTGGGTTGGGGATGTGTTCTGTGAGAACCGCCACCAAGGGACGCTGTATGCTTCCTGTGGGGACGTGGATGATGTGGTCTGTGGAGAGGCCTAACAGGTGGCTTCAGGAGGGACTTTCTGGAGTCCTTGGATGAGAGACCCCCCTCTGCGCTCACCTCACCAGCCCCGTGTCCCTGGGCTGTCTTGGGGTCCTCAACACAGAGGCCAGCGCACAGCAGCCTCAATTTTGATTTGGTTGAATTCTTGATCACAGCGCTCAGATGGGACAGGAGCTGCCGCAGTGGTTGGGCAGGTGAGGCCTGGGGTGGGGTGGGGGTGCCCCATACTCGGGAAGGAAGATTCTCCCCTCTGTACTCAGACCCCCAGGCAGAAGGTCAGGCTGCGTGCCCCAGGTCCCGCCTTATTGCTGCGGAAGTCCCGTGCTGTGGCAGAGCGGTCATGGCAGAGCTGGGGGGATTAGGGGAGCAGGAGGGCCAGGAATGCTAATGTGGCCCAGAAGCCAGAGAGCAGGAGGGTAGGAAAAGCCCAAGTGGAAATGGTGGAGGAAAAAATAAATAAATGAGATAACAACTCCGTTTGCTTCCTCCCTTATGATTCTGGTTTTGTATCTAGTACTTGGGCTTCCTTGAGGTCTCCTCTTCCAGGAACAACAACCTGGGGGTGACTTTGGGAACCAGACCAGGCTGCTTCCTCCTTGCCTGTACCCCCTGGAGGCCGGCCCACTGCAGGGAATGTCCCCATGTCCCCGTGGCAGCCCCTGGGCAGGGTGTCCACAGCTCAGACCCCTGCCCACCCCTCCGAGTGAAAGGCACAAGGGCACACACCTAGCTGTGTGCACGCACACTGCAGAGGCCAGATGTCAGGGGTCTGGAGCGGGGGCTCAAGAGCTTAGTGACAGCGTTGAGGCTGCGGTATGGGGCAGAGGCAGGACTCGAGCTTAGCTTGCTCAAGGCCTTGGACTCTCCCCAGCACCCACCGTAAAGTAAACAGGAACAAAAGCAACGAAAGAGCCAATGTTGGTATGTGGAGAGCTTTTCTCTTTGTTGGATCACAGCTAGGAATGACCTGACTGTCCCCAGCTACTGCGCTGGCAGTGTCTAAGCCTGCCTGTCTGCTGGAAGGCGGTGCTCCAGGTCCAACATCTGCACTTCCTGGTTCTGCTGGGACACCTTCGGGTCTCACGAGATGGGCAACAGGAGTGGCAGGTGGCCAGCAGCGCACCCACCGATGTTGGTTCTGCTCCCCCGAGCCCATGTCCTCGGGCAGCTTCCTGACCTTCATGGGGTCATCTGGACATCGTCAGGCAGGCGGGATGATGGCACTGCTGCAGTGGCGTGAGGACTGAATAGCACACCGTCGAGCACTTTACAACCTGCAGGGTGCCCAAATACAAGGTGCTTGGCGGAGCCACCGGCCTGTGTGCTGCCAGATGTGCGGACAAGAAGGTGTCGCCAGTAACTCAGAGAATGAGGGTTTGCAGGTGGTTTATTTTGGCCTTAGAGCAGCTCCAAGGGAGACCTGTAGCTCTGATGAAGTCAACGCACCCCACTGCTGCCTGGGGTCGGTGCCACAGAGTTACCGAGGGGAGAAACCGTGCAACCCGGACCTCGGTGGGGCCCCCAAAGCCCTCTGCTCCCCCAGCATCTACATCGGAGGGGGTCTGCATCTGGACCCACTTCCTCCACTCAGCTGTGCATTTGGATGTTCTGTCCAGATCCCCTGTTCAGCCCCAGGCTGAGAGAAGTGGCTGTGAGCGGTGGGAAGGCTCTGTCTTATTCAGCTGCCTTGGGAGCGTTCTCTGCAAAGGCTGAGGTATCCAAGGCAACATCTCAGACCCACCACGGTGGGCACCAGTAAAGCACACTGGCCCCAAATCACCATGTCACGGATCAAGCTCACCACACAGAAGGGGACGCCTGGGGTTAAGCAGCGGGTCATGCAAATAACTGACCAGTGTGAGGAGTGAAAGTGGAGATGTCCCAGCGCACAGTCCAACTGTGCCCAAAGGGACCCAGACTTGGCCAGGGGAAGGGGCAGGGTCAGAAGGGGAAAAGTGTGCCTGGCAAGGGGAGCAGCATGGTCATTGTTCCCTGTGGGAGAGAGCATGGCGCCACACAGAGGCCACCTACGTCCACCTGGTCCCCATCCCTGTCCCCATCCAGACTCTGCCCTGGCTTCCCGACTGGACATGAAGGGGTGACCAGCGGGGCCTAATGATGGCTCCTTCTGATTGTCACATCTTCATATTCTTGTAAAGTGTGCCGATTCCTTTCTGCTCTCCCTTCCCACGTTAAAGGAGAAACGCTAAGAAAACACTCTCAGGGTTTATTGTAGTTACTATGACTCAGGCCGAGCAGAAAACTAGAATTTAATGGAGGTTTTCCTAAGACTCCTTGGGGACCTGAAGGGCCTTTTCCCACCAGCCATCGAAGAATGATTATAAAAACACATTTCCTTCCTACACGAAGACTCTTTCAGAATTCGGTTCTGCTGATTCTAAACACAGAGCGCTCGGTCCGTTTCCCTGTCTTCTCCCACGCCTGCCTTTTCTCCCGCTTTCCCTGTCTTCACTTTTCTGGGGGAGCAATAGGCAAAACGGAGGAGGAGTCGGTTTTATTCTTGACTCTTGACCTCGCTGCGCGATCTCAGCCTGCAACAAGCTAGCCGATGTCGGCTGCGCTGGTGAGGTTGGGTCCACCGATCCCAGTGCTAACATCTCCCAGAAACGGCCGTCAGATACCCCCAGAACTATGTTTTACCTGCTCTCGGGGGATCTCTGAGCCCAGTCCAGTCAGCACATGAAAGCAACCATCACTGCCTGCGAGCTCCCCTCGGCTCTAGCCAGTCGGAGTTAGTACAGAGCTCTGCCAGCTGTTCCTATCCGACCAGAGAAGCTTAAAATCAGCAATTTAAAGTAAGATGTAGCTCAGTTTAAGAAAACCATATAACAGGCCAAAGACTCTGTGGGTCCGACTTACCTATGGCTGCTGGCTGGCTACCTCTGGGCGCCCATAAAGCACTGGGTCCTTTGTACATTCTACACTGTCTTTGCAAAGCCTGTAGTGCTTAGGTCCGCATTAGCAAATATGTGTCACCTGCCCCGAAGTGGTAACAGGTAGGATGCTGTGGACAATAGGGGACCAGTACCCAGCACACTTGCACGTGAGGTGCGAGAGTATGGCATTACCGATGCCCGCTGGGCCTGGTGACTTCCTCTGTGCATCCCACCCCAGTACAGTACTTGCTTCCACCTTGCACGTAACACGCCGGCTGGAAACTCAGCACTTCTTGGACTTTTCCACGGCCCAACGCCTGGAGCCACACCCTTTGGATAAGCCACTGTCTGGGTGTCATTCAGTACTGGGACAGCAAAGGAGGGCCTCGCGGGCCCTGTCTGCAGCTCTTCCTTAATTCTAGTGTTATAAACCCTTTCGTCACAGAAGCTAAAGCTAATGGTTTTAAATTAGGTGTCCGTGTTTCTACCCTCTGCCTCCCCACACCAAGAGCAAAATAACTGAGAGAAGCAAATCATAGAAATAGAGATAAAAGCATCATCTGTGAAAGCCAAGGGCATTCATTCACTGGAGAAACACCAAGAGGACCAACACACACGCGCGCGCACACGCCTGCACACGCGCGCACATACACATCCCTATAGCAGATGAGAGCCTTAAAGGACAGAAGTTAAAAATCAGGATGAATGGGAAGGCTCAGCATAGCAGAGGAATGGATGTTTAGGAATCAGGTCACCTGGCTTCCAGCCCGCTGCTGCACCTGTGCGATCTCGCACAAACCATTGAGTCCACCCCGGCCTCAGTTTCCCCCGCTGTGAAATGAGGACTCCAGAGTCACTTCTGGCTTTTGCAATCTCTGCTCCCTGAGAGCTGGCTGCCTCTTTTGAGACCAACTTGCCTGGCAGGAAGAAACACACACACACACACACACACACACAGACACACACACAAGCACAAACAAAACAAAACAAACAAACAAACAAAACGAGCCAACCTCAGCTGTAGGAGTAGCCAGAGCTCTGCTCTCTGTGAGACAAAGGAAATGAGCATGGTACAGAGGAGAGTTCACGGCCTTCTCTCTTCCTCAGAAACTCAGGCCTGAGATGCAAACCCCGAGGCAGCCTGGCCCGGGCTTTAAGAGTACATCAGCGCTTGCCGGAGTTATCTGAGCTTCAGAGTTTTTAGGCAGAGCTCTGTGCCCCTCCGCTCACCCCGAGGATTCTCATTTAATTGGACTCTGGAGAGATCCACCAGGCAGAGGAGACAGCGACGGGCCAGGGGAGGTTGGGACAAAAGGCCGGGACTCTCTCCCTCTGTGATGGGAATCTGGCACCACCGATAGTGCTGAGTGTGTAAAGTCATCCTCCTCTGGGATTAAGAGCTCATTTGATAGACTATATTTATCACTCGGTGAATCTCATTTGTCCTCTTATTCAGAATTTCCACTTCTTATAGTCGATTTCTTTTGACCGTGGCTTGTCATATTTCCTATGTGGCTAAAATACTGAAAGTCAACTATTAGAATTCATGCCCATCCAGAAACAAAATACAGTAAATAACAGGTCTGCGTTTTTCTTTTACATTCCTTTAAGACTGAAGAGGTGTTAAGAAAATTGCTAATGAGGATCCCACATCTTTTCAAGAAATGTCTTAGGATAATCCCACAACCAGGGGTTTCCTAAATTAGGTGGAAATGAAATATTTTTGAAGCTTCCAGTTCCATAAAGAATACTGACTTAGCCTCAAGACCAGATCCCACTCTTGGAGCCCAGCTCCCAATCTTGGCGCCCAGATCCTGGAAAGTTAAGGGATTATGGGAAGGGTGGAGAGAGCCACACTGAATGGAAGAGGACCGAGCGTCCCACACAGGGCTGGTTATGGTTAATATTAGAAGCCAACTTGCCTGGGCCCAGGGCTGCTCAGATATTTGATTACACCTTATCCTGGGGGTCTCTGAGAGGGTGTTCCTGGGAAAGGTTAACACTTGAAGGCTGGGAAAGGGGACTGCCCTCCCCAGCGTGCTAGGCCTCCCCAGTCAAGTGAAGGCCTGGTTAGAATAAAAGGGCCAAGTAAGAGGAAGCCCCTCATCCTGTCTGCTTCAGCTGGGGCATCAGCCTTTTTCTACTTTTGGTCAGACTGAAACACTGGCTCTTCTTGACTGGAGCATACTGGCTTGCAGATTTGCACCATCACTTTGCCTGGGTCTCAGGCCTTAGCACCAGGTCCAGAACTACACACAAGCTTGCTGGGCCTCTGGCTTCTCAGCCTGCACAATGCTATGAACCAACTCTCTACTATCCATCCACCCATCTACCCGCACACTCACCCACCCACCCATCCATCCATCTGTCCATTCACCCACCCACCCATCCGTCCATTCATCCCTCCATCCGCCCATCTGCCTGTCTGTCCATCCGTCTGTCCACCCATCCAGCCATCTGTCTGTCCACCCATCTGTCCATCCATCCATCCACCTATCCACTCGTCTCTCTCTCTCCATCCACACATATCTCAGACCCTGTTCCAGGGTCATGTTGCTCTGGAGAGTCCTGACTCACATACAGAACTGGGCCTCGAAAGTGCTTTCAGTGGTGCGTGTGCACGTGTGCTGGGCATGGAAGCCAGGGCCTCTGGGCCGGGCAAGTGCTCTCCCACAGAGCTGCAAACCCCAAGTCCCTTAGGCTGGCTTCTTTTTCTTCCTTCCTTTTCACCTGCCTAGATCACTGTCCATTGCACAGACCCTTACAGGACAGGAGCTAATGTGCTCCTCAAAGGCAGCAGAGTTAGGGGAGGCTGAGGCAGGAGGACCTCAGGTTTGAGTCCCACCTGGGCAACTTAGCAAGGCTTTTTCTCAAAAATGAAAAACATCAAAATGGCTGGAGATGTAGCTCGGTGGTAGGACATCCCTGGGCTTGATCCCAGCACCAAAAGGAAAAGGAAAAGAAGCAGTAGAGTAAGAGCCTAGATCCCAACTAGGTGAAGGCGGAGGCTGGCTGCACGGCCTTCTCTTAGGATCCCCTCACCTAAGCCTCCCTGCCAGAGCTTGGGGCCTGACCATTGCCACGAGGCTGGCAGTGTCCAATGGCAGGGAGGCCTGGGCACCCACTCCAGGAGCACTTGCACAGGGAGCAATTCCAGCAGAGGCGCAGCACCACTCCAGCCCTCAGGTCCAGGCCTCTTCCAGCTCACTGGGAGGCCACAAAGCCAGGCGCGCAGGTGTCCAGGCTCCTCCAGGGCCTGTGCTGCCAGCAAGGTGGCTAGGAGTCCTCCGCAGATACATGCTCAGCAGAGAAAGGGCGAGAACTGCAGGGCACATGGCATCATGGAAAGAGGGCCAGGGAAAGCAGAATTAATGGACTGAGAAGAACAGGAGCGTCAATTAGATGGAAGACATGGCTACAAAGTTAGGGTAAAGGATGTTGAGAGCATGACGTGGGGAATAACTTGCAGTTGAAGCCAAGTGGAAAAAAATGGGTAGAAAAATATAATCATTGAAATGAAGAACCCAGGGGCTGAGCTGAAAGTAGTCTTGTCTTTTCTTATTTAAATTATATGACTGTGCAAAGCAAAGCTCAGAGTGCTCTCTGGGACTGATGAAGTATGGAGACGTCTAACAACAGCACAGAGTCTACTTTTATATTTCGTGCAATATTCACTCTAAGTTATAAGTTGAGGATGAATAACTCCACCCCTGGAATAATGCAAAGAAGTAAAGCTAAAAAACCAGTAGAGGAAGTGAAACAGAATGCTGAAAAATATACAATTTATGTAAAAAAAGGCAAAAAGGCAGAACAGAGAAATAAAGAATCAAATGGGAGAAAGTGAAAAGCAAGAGCAAACCGTGAACCTGAATCCAACATATCAATAATCACACTGAATGTTAATGGGTGAGTCTAATAGGTGGAGTTGGGTGGAGTGTATAAAAAAAAACAGGAACAAACTGTGCTGTCCATGAGAGAGGCGCTTTAAGTGTAAGGGCACAGCTTGAAAGTACCCAGGAGACAATGATGCAGAGTATGTGTAATCAGCATAAGAAGCTGTACTAATTATATATTATCAATATGTTAATATCAGGCACAATATATCTCAAGGCAAGCCATCATGCCAGAGATATGACAAATTCCATAATAAAATGTCAAGTCACCAGGAAAATACTAACAACTCTAAACATGTATGCATATAATAACAATGACAAAGTAGAGGGAGCAAGATGAATAGAAACAATGGAAAAGATAATCACACAATCATAATTGGGAATGTCTCGGGGGTGGAGGTGGGGGGTCCGCAAAAGAACTGAGATGCGTTGCATATGTGTACCAATTCCCCACAATGAATGTAATCGTTATATGTAAACATGTACTAATAAAAGTAAAAAATAATAATTGGGGATAGCTCTAATCTCTCAAAAATTAATAGGATTTGACAAACACAAAACAGTAAAAGAACAGAACATATGAACAACAGTACCAACCTACCTATAATCAACATCTTTAGTTCACACACTCTTTTTCAAGTGCATATGAACATTTACTAAGATAGACTGTATACTGGATTATTTAATAAGTCTGAATAAACTTCAAAGGATTGAAACCCTTTTATTATAATAATAACAGAGAGATGTAAGTATAGATATAGATAGCTATAGATACATATAGTTATAATGATTATATTGAGAAAAAACGAATAGAAAAATACAAATTTATGAAACTAGAAAATTTAGATCCATTGTAAATATTAGGAAAGAAATAATAGAGATAAGAGAAGAAATCAACAAAGTAGAAAATAGGAAAACAATAGAGACAGTTAACAAAACAAAAGATGGCTCCTTTAAAAGGTTAATGAAAGGAAGCTTATCTCTGGGAGAAGACTTTTACAAGAATGTTTACAACAGCTGCGTTCATAATGGACAACAACGAGAAACAATCAACCGCTTATGAATAGATCAGTTGCGGCACAGTAATACAATGGAAGGCTGTGGAACAATGAAAGGGAGGAACTGTTAAACGTGTCCAACACGCATGACTCTCAGACATGCTGAGCAAGGGAAGCCCGACAGAAAGGGGTAGCTGCTATGTGACTCTGTATGAGATTAAGAACAGGCACATAGACAAAGGTCTATGGGGAACACACTTAAAAACTAAAAACGGTTGGTGCTGGGGGAAGGAGGATGGGGAAGGCACTTGCTGGGGTGACGGGAGCCTTTCATGTTTGGAAGCTCGTGGGCTAGATGACCATATGCATTTGTGCTACTCGCCAAATTGGGTACATAGGGTCTGTGCAGTGCACTTCCGAAAAGTTTACATAAAAGAACTGGAAACAAACATTAAGCTAAGTTAGAAAGTGGGTTTATTGTGTGGTATGGGTTGGCAAATGAGTGAATCTACTGAGGACATGGGAACCAGATTTTCTATTTGCTGGAGGTACAAACACAGCAGAAAGGAAGTGTACAATGTGCCCTGTACAATGTTGTTGGGCTGAGGTTAGAGGTGCTGGGATGAGTGTCAGAATACTTTTACATGCACACAAATTGGTACCAATAATTCTAAATAATACCCAGATTTTGGTTCCCAGTGCTGCTGCCCATGGAAGTCAATCAGTGCTTCTCGGTGGGAAGGTGGTTCTGGGGTGGGAAAGAAATCCAGGGTAAGCCCAGAACATCGGGTTGCCCCAGAAAGCCCTGAGCACTCAACCAATAATGGGCGTGTATCCAAACGATGCAGATGCTAGAGCAATGTGGCTGTCACTGGCCACATCTGTGACAGTCTTGTAATCAAACAGGCATTGTAATAGTGGATTAAACTCAATAAATAAGAGGAGACTGCATCAATTCCTAAATGAATAAATAAATGAATACATAAGTAAATGTGGTTAAGAGCAAGCTCTGCTTTCTAATGGAAGGGATGGTGGAGCTGGAAACCGATGGATGCTGGGACTGAAGACCTGCTTTGGTCAGGATCAGAATATTTACACAGTTTTGAAGGATCTCCTAATGTGTCATTTATTGTTTACAAAGGAAAAAATACTACCAGCAAAGAAATATTGCAGACACCACCTTATACCACAAAACCTTAGATAAATCCAAACTGAAGAAGTGTCTACAAAAAATGTCAAGATTGAGAAAAAAGGCTGAGGAGCTGGTCCCATAGGATTGTAAAGGAGCTGAAGAATTCCTATCACCTTGTGCTTTTCCTGGATGTTCTCTATGTTCAGATCTGTTCAGGTGCACAACTGAAGGAGATTAAGGAAGACATACCTGGGCCGGTGAGAGCGGCGTAAGCGCCTGCCTGGCAAGCGCAAGGTCCTAAGTTTGACCTCTGGTACCCACAAAAAAAAAAAAAAAAAAAAGAAGACATTCCTTGTGTGGAAACTTCGCCTGGTACCCCATTGTGATGCATGGCTTTTATGGGTAAAAATATAAGTTTAAAAATTGAATTAAAGGTAAAATTAAAAAATGAAATAAATGTCACCACAACACAATGCACGACCCTGGGCTGGATATTGGTGTGGGAAAACAAAATAGCTTTAAGCCAATCAGTGGAACAAATAATGAAATTTGAATATGTACTCTGGATTAGACAATACTATTATATCAGTGTTAAATATCCTTACTTTGATAATATTGTGATAAATAAGAGACGGTTCTTATTCTTTTTTTTTTTTTTTTTTTTGGTGGGTACGGGGGGGTCGACCTCAGGACCTTGCGCGCCAACAGGCACCCGTGCCGCTGAGCGATATCACCGGCCCCTTTTTCGTATGTGGGATCCGGGAGTCGAACTCAGGCCCTCACGCTTGCAAGGCAGGCGCTTATGCCTCTGAGCCATCTCACTGGCCCGTTCTTTTTTTTTTTTTTTTGTTTTTTTTTGTGGGTACCGGGGGGTCGACCTCAGGACCTCGCACGCCAGCAAGCGCCCGTGCCGCTGAGTGATATCACCGGCCCCTTTTTCGTATGTGGGATCCGGGAGTCGAACTCGGGCCCTCGTGCTTGCCGGGCAGGCGCTTAAGCCGCTGAGCCATCTCACCGGCCCTCTTATTCTTAAAGAAAGGAATTACTGAAATAGTTAAGGATAAAGGGGCTGATGACATTTCTAACTTATTCTTAAATGATTAAAATGCATATATATATGAGAGAGAGAAATCGATAATGCTAAAGCAAATGGGGCAAAATGTAAATGATGGACAAATCTAGCTAATGAGTACGTGGGAGTTTCTTGGACTATTGCTTCTACTTTTCCATGACTTTAAAATTGTATCAAAATTACAGCATAAGTTACCAGCAAGTCAGGGGCAGTTGAAATAATGAGGAGTTAGAGGCAACCATGGGTCCATTCCTAAGGGAATGGGTAAATATAAGACAGTATATGCAACATTGGAATAAAGTGCAGCAGTCAGAATTTACACACACACACACACACACACAGAATCCTGTGCTGCGTGACTTAAGTGACATTTCGGTCGAGGACAGATCACTTATACAATGGTGGTCCCATAGGAATGCAATGGAGTGGAAGAATTCCTATCACCAAGCACTTCCCCTGGACAGCTTCTGTGTTCAGGTCTGTTTAGACACACGAGCACTTGCCTTGTGCCGTGGTGGCCTACACACTGAGCACGGTACCGCACTTCACAGGTGTGTAGCCCACACCTACAGGCCACACCATACAGCCGGGGAGTGCAGGAGGCTGTGACATCAGGTTTCCAAGCCCACACTCTGTGATGTTGGCATGACCATGAAGCTGCCCCATAATGCATTTCTCAAAAGGTATCTCTGTTGTTAAATGATGCATGATTGCATACATGTGCAACCACACACACACGTATGGCAACATGACTAGATCTTCAAAATACTGCACACTATTTCATGAAAAGAGTAAGGAGTAGAATGCGGTCCTCAGCTACCTACTCTGGATGGGTGATGGTGAGAGAAGAGAGAGAGGAATGAAAGTCGGGCTGGAGGAACAAGAGGAGGAAATAATAAAGTAAAATAAAGTAAGGTAGAGGCTTGCGAGCACGGATGATTACGTGAATGGTCAGAGAACAGTGATCACTTTAGACATTTACCACTGGTGTCCAAGCTGGGGCGCTGGCGGAGGAAAGGGAAGGAAACGCTGGGCCCCTTTCGAGACGCATCTGAGACTCAGGTTTCTGTGCTCCATTCGCTGCTAAAAGGCAGACTCAGCTGTGTGTGAGCATCTTGCTAGGCACTGGGCAAGCTGTCTGTGTGAGGTGTGACATCACCTCTTCCCTGGACAGACTGGGGAACTCCCCAGGGGACAGAGCGCTCCTCTGTCGCCGAGAAGGCCAGCGATCTGCTGTTCTGCTTGTGTGAGCAGGTCACGGGAAGCCGCTTCCAGATTCCCCTCGGTTTCCACTTCCTAGCCGGCCACAGCACTTCCTTCACGTCGGCTCCCTGTTGCGTATTATCAGCTTTGTTCTGATGAACTCTTCTGCTACACCAACCCCGTGTACTGTGAAGGGTGACTGAGAATCGTGAGACTGAGCTGGGAGGGTCTTAAATCCACCTCAGGTTTGCACCCCTGTCTGCCCCCCGGGCCGGCGCTCTTGTCCTTTGCTACTACGGTGCCTGGTGACAGGTCAGGCTGCCTGTGAAAACGCAGGCGCTTCCGGCCCCCCTCGGGCCCACCCCCATATTCTATGTACATTAAGCTTGCAGTTATATCGAGTTAATTAGATAAAGACTTGCTTAGATGAAGCCTGGAATAACCCAGTTGTGACAGCTCGACCCTCGGTTTCTGCTGAGGTCCAATCAGTTGCCATTGTACTGTTCAGAAGAGAAAAGAATGTAAAGCATTTTCACAAATCTTAGCATGAGTCACTGTATCTTTTTGCCAGTGATCAGCAGCTTAGGATGAAGCTAATGAGAAATATATTTTCCCACAGATGGTCTCGGATGCAAACCGCATTGTTCATACTTTTGAAGAAAAAAAAGAAAGAAAGAAAGAATAAAAATAAGATCACGTGAGAGCTTTGAAGTGCCCTCGGCACAATGGCAGGTTCCTCTGTGGAAGAGCGGATTTTCCTCATGCCACGCAGCCAGATTCTTATCTAATGTTTCTGAGCAAGGGACAATGAAAGTGACCCAGTGTGAATAAAAGAACAGATGAGAAATGGGCCATGAGGAAGAGGAGGAGGAGGCGCAGGAGGAGGAGGCGGCAGGGCAGGGCCCGTCCTCATTGAAAACAAACAGGCTGCGGGGGTTGGGAGGCCCGCGTTATCTCCAGAACTCTTTTTATAGCTCTGATCGGAATTGTTTTCCCTTGAAAATGAATGGAGTGCCTGGGAAAGCGGCTTGGCCTGCTCTCTGCCCTCTGCAGGGCACGTGCAGCCCTGTTAATGAGTTATTTCTCACATTTGCCCACCAGCCAGGCCATCATCGATATCCCTGCCGTCCAGCAGGGCGCCAGGGAGGCCCGGGCTGATGGCCACCCAGAGATGGGGGCTGGACACTTGGGGGTCGTGTGTCCTGAGCCTAGCGGAGGGGCAGTGGCATTAGGGCCAAAAGGAGCTCCCCGTCCAGGAGGGGGGCCCTGCCATGTTGTGAAGCTTTCTGTCTTCTGCCTTGGCTCGCGCCACCGAACTCTCTGCCTGGGGGTGTGATCCAGATCACAGACGCTCGCTTGGGTGATGGATGGATGTAGGGACAACTCTTGATGTAGGGACAGCATAGCCAAGGCTGGAGACACAGTGATTAGGGCCGACTCGATCCACCTAAGAGACAGGAGCAGAGGACCCCAGCTGGGCACTGCACCTTCTCAATCTGCCCAGGGCTCTGTTCAGTTCACAATTCAGTCCAGTCAGTTCTTCTGGGTCACCCAGCGCGGTCACTCCCTGGGTGGATTTCAGAAACAAATCAGTCTGATTCCTGCTCTCTTAAAGCAAGAGATGGAGTAGGACAGAAGAAAAGCATGGGACTTCTGGGCGGTGTCTGGGAGTATGAGAAGCACCGTCTCAGGCACCCAGTCCAAGTTCATGAAACCTGGGAGGAGGAAGTGATGGATTCCAGTTCAGGAACTGGGAACAGAGGCACAAAAATAACACAAACCCGTGTCCCCGTGCGGCACGCGGATGACCGGTGCTCACTGGATTATCGTATCCAGTGCTGGTAAACATCGTACGCACTAAGGACTCATGCTGTTGATATGCTATTTTATTTGTCCATGTTTGGGGTCCATGACAATGACATTCCTCATGGGGAGTTGTTCCATGCACGTAACATCTTCATTGTTCCATGCACATAGACATCTTCATTCTTTCTACGTCCCCTTCCCTTCTCTTTCCGCCCCTTCCCTCCACTTCTTGGTCCCTTTCCCATCTACAAAAGCTCTATCTCCTGGTTTCCTATTTCCACCTTTTATTTTGCTCTTTAAATTTTGAGGAAAGTTAAGGAATTGACCTGCGAGCAGCAGACATGGGAGGAACCCAGGCAGGGCAACAGCACTTAAATCTGAGACTCAGAAAATTCACACAGCAAGGACAGGGCCCCGTCCTGTGGCCGGGTCATTCATACTGATTATTAATTTACTTCTCAACATAACTCTAAAAAGTGTATTCCTGTCCCCATTTTAAAAGTCTGAGGGCCGGGAGTATAGCTCAGCGGCACGGCGCCTGCCTGGCAGGCGTGAGGTCCTGAGTTCGATTCCCTGTTTCAAAAAAAAAAGTCTGAGATGCAGAGATTCAATAAGTTGACCAATTAATATAGCTAATAAGTATCAAAAGGGGCATTGAACCCAGGCTGGCGTGGTGTCAGACTTGCGTCATTTTCACTGTCCAGGAAGGAAGTAGCCAGTGGCCCTTCGAGGCCTTGGGAGCCCTGGGGAGACGGTCGTGTCCAGCCGAAGGCCATCGGGGCTCTCAGGCATTGACCGTGGGACCCCTCCGATGCGTGACCAGTCGTCCCCTCAGACAGACCTGTGCTATATTGCAGAGCCGGCCACGGCTGGTCACCTCCTGCTGCATGCATACTGGGTCACCACACGGTCAGCAGCTCCTGGCAGCACAGGTTGTGTGTCCCAGTCTCTGTGGTTGGGCATCTGTGAGGCGCTGTGCTCGGTCTCAGGCCACAGTGTCGCCTGCTGCATTCTCCTCGGGACTGCAGCTCTGTTCCAAGCTCACTCAGCCTGCTGTGATTCCATCCCTCAAATCACGGAACTGAACCCCTCAGCTCCCAAGTGCCTCCCTCCAAAGGTGGTGGACGACGTGGCTGTTGGTTTCTTCGAGCTCAGCAGGAGAGGGAACCGAACATGCCCCACCCTGCCGACTCCTATGCCAACCGCAAATCCCTGTGTGCAGCTATGAGGAGGTAGGGCCTTTAGGAGGTGACCTTCCATCAGCCCTTGATAGCCCCTTATAAAAGGGACCCCAGACAGCTCCCAGCTCTCTTTCCTCTGTGTGAGGACACAGCAAGAAGATGTTTGTCTGCAAACCGGAGAGAGATCCCACACAACCTGCGGTGACTTCAGCCTCCATAGTGGTGAGGAGTGAATTCTTGTGTTTACAGCTCGCTCAGTCTCCAGAACTTTGCGGCAGCAGCCCAACTGCTGGACTCTCCGCTGAGCAAGGACAAGGTCACTTTAGGAGCCTTCACGGAGTGAGGCAGGACAACCTCCTTTTTGGCTCACTAAACCCAACTGATTTTGGGCCACAATTATACCTGCAACACCCTTTGACCTTTGCTCCATCATTTAACCGAATCACAGTGCCATCCGCCCAACTCACACGGCTCCCCAGGCTCAGAGGGAGGGAGTCACGTGCAGCGGGGTGGCATTTGGGGTCGTCTTCCAGTCCAGCCTGCCATGTGGAACTTGTTCCTAATGCTGTGGTGCCCTGGCCTCCTTCAGGCCTAGAGCCGCGGCCGCGCATGTTCCAGACTCCCTTCTCCACATCCTCCTCGGCAGGGCTCACGCACCACGCAGCAGCTCTGGCTGAGGGTCAGCATTTCTGAGGAGAGATTTCGTGGGAAAAGGGTGACACTTCTGTCACAAGTTGACTCCGTGATTGGCTTTGGTGATTATCTTTTAATTATCTCTGCTTCCCCTCTGCTGCATTGTTGTTGACAGTCAAGGCTCCGCTGTACATATTATTTATTGAAAGAGCTGAAGAGGAAAAGGCCAAGGCTGACGCCTAATAATTGAAAGGAAGCGGCAGGTCCGAAGACATCTAAATGTCAGTGGATGGGAATTGGCTTCCAGACTTGAAGATTTTATCTCTAAGCTGTCTTGGGAAACAGCGTTTTGACTCAACCTAGGAACTCCTATAGTAAATGGGATTTTACTTCTTTTTCAAGGGCTGTCTGTTGGAACTCACCTCAGGTTTTGTGTTTGTTCTGTTTACCATTTTCTCACACACGCACGTAGCCCAAAGGGGTTGGATAAGAAAACAAGGCCAAATCTCAACACTAAGCAACTGCGTTAGAGAGCAGTTGAGGGTTTCACTCTCATCTGAGAATGTCCAGCCTTTCAGGATCCTTAAATAATTCTGGCGATAGCGATGCCAAAATAGAGACAACCTTTGCACAGTCAACTCTGGTGGTGACTGACTGAGACTTTATTGAACCCAACCCCCCATCCCACCACCACTCCAATCAAATCTGATCTTCAGAATCTGCTCAAGCTGAAGAGTGTTAATTCTACCTCCTGTGCTGCTCCCAAGACTAACTCTGCTCAGCCCACAACCATCGTGCACAGGCGCGGCTGCTGGAAGTGGATGAGAAAAGTTCTGACTGGAGAAAAAGGCCGAGGGAATTTGGGGTACTTGACATCTGGGGCCCAGAATATTCCTTGGGCCTCTTCTTTCCTGCACCCCCATCTTAAACAGCATCAACCTTGAATGCCTAGGTGACTTTAAATGTCTTCCTGGGTCTGTGACGAAGATGCTTATACATATGACAAGCAGTTTATCCCTTTAGTGTGAAATTCTCTGATACCAACAGGGACTTTTCAAACACAACTGGCAACGAGAAGCATATGGTCAGGGAGTCAAGTTACTGCTTTCTTTCTTTTTTTTTAATTGTTGTCTGCCAAGGACAATATATTTTTTTCCCTTCTTCAAAATAAACATTGTGCAGGAATGTGCTTTAGTAAATGGCTGGGGCTCTATTATATTTCATGCAGCTTTCTAAACAATTTCCAACCCTGGGCTGGCCGGGTGTCAAACAGAAGGCTACCAACAATAGCAAAATCCCATTAAAGCCAAGAAGGTTCCTTCCTGAGCTGAGCCTGGCCAGAAATAGTCATCTTTGCTCATTCTCCAGTTTGGCACCAGGGACTAATAATGCATGGTTTCCTAATGGAAATTATCTAATTTCATCCAAAAGCTGCTCCAGAGAGAGCCGGGCTGACGCACTAACAGTCAATATAACAACATTCTTCTTGAAGTGCTGAACAATGGGCCTTTGGAGAGACTGTGATAGACCACGTCAGACTCCGGACAAACAGGAGTATAAAAATAGGCATCAGAGGCATTGACACAGCCACCTCGTTTCTCAGGAGAAAGGCGCCGAGGGGGGTACAGCCAGAGGGCTTGTTGGGAATCCTTCATCAGAAGTGTGGGGGGAAGGAAGGTGGGGAGAGGAAAGAAAGAGGAGGGGAGGAGAGGAAGAAAGGACGAAAAGTGGGGGAAAAGCAAAGAGTGGAGGAGAGTTAAGGAAATGGAAAGAAGAGTGGCATGGTCAGTCAACCTAAGTCGAGCTTGGAGTGTGAGCTGCTTTGTCACTATGGGGCTGTTTTTCAAAGGTTGTGTGCAAGAAGCATCCAGCAAAGAACGATGTTCCACTTAAAATATTCATATTGGGCTGGTGAGATGGCTCAGTGGCGTAAGCGCCTGCCTGGCAAGCGCAAGGGCCCGAGTTTGACTCCCAGAACCCACATATGAAAAAAGGGCCGGTGATATCTCTCAGCGGCACGGGCGCCTGCTGGCACGTGAAGTCCTGAGGTCGACCCCCGGTACCCACACACAAAAAAAAAATTCGTATTTCTATGTATAGATCTACAGATATGTCCTAGGAATTATTTCAATGACACTTTTCTAAGACCAACAAGATCATCCTGCAGCATATGGCGGGTTTTACATTTCTTCGTGTTATTACTTGTTTTATACATCTTTTTAGCTCCATCTAAACTTTAAGCTCCCCAAGGCTAGGGACTGACTTGTGTCTATAATGATTATTCACATCAAGACAATAAGTATCAGTTAAAAGTGTTGATTGTCTGATTGACTGGTTGAACCCAATAATCATGAAATCTCAGGAAGTCTTTCATGGGTGAGCACTTCAAAAAATAAAACTGAAAATGTCTTCAAGGTGGGTTATCTTTGGATTCAAACCTAGTCAACAGTTTACTGATTCCACATCTACAATACCTTCCTTTTCTCCTGCCTACCATCAAGGTAGAGAATGATGTAGGTCAGTGATGGCGAACCTTTTAGAACTTCCAATGATACAAAGAGCCCACTGTGGCACGCGTGCCGTAAGTTCGCCACCACTGATGTAGGTTCTGGAACATGGAAGGGCTTTCACAGACAGCGGCCCCTGATGCGGGGAGACCACAAAAAATTCTCTCTGGGTCTAGCAGGGGAGTTTGCTGTTGTCCGTTGCTCCCAGGCAGTGCGTCATCGCTGCACCCTCTCCACTAAAATCATGTTCAGGGTCCAAGTCCAGGTGGCCGGTCCCGTGTGTCAGTCTGCGTTTCCTGCCAACCCCAGGCAGGCAGATGCTTAATATCCTGGTGACACTGAGTCTGCAGAGGGACAGCCTGTAGTGGCAGGAACCGATGTGAAAAGGTGACTTCTCTGAATATAATTGTGCACATTTTCAAGGTTGAACCATGTGAGTGTAACACTATTCAAAAACTCAAAATTAAATGAAAGTAAGCTAGAATTTGGAGTATAGATAGGAGGTAAAATGGAATGTAAAGCCAAATGCATTAAAAGGAAAAAAGAGACAAGCTCCTATTGATTAAAATATAGTCCATGCACCTAACAACTTCAAAATATACAAAACTAATAGAAATATAGGGAGTGTCTTGGTTTAAACATGAAGTGTCCCCCAAACACTCATGTATGGAGGTCCTGATCCCTTCAGGCAGCAATGTTCAGAGGTGAGCAGGTCACGAGGGTGCTAACATTGTCAGTGGATTAATCCGTCAATGAGTTCATAGCCATTAGAGGTGGGGCCAAGTTGGCAGAAGTAGGTAACTGGGGACGTAACCTGGAAGGGCATGTCTTTTCCCTGGTTCTTTCTGTTTTTCTGTCTGCTTCCTGGTGCCATGAGGCAAGCATCTTTGCTCTGCCACACCCTTTTGCCATGATGGTTCTGCCTCACCACAGGCGTACAGCAATGGAGCCATGACCATAGACTAAACCTCTGAAACCATGAGCCAGAATAAACCTCTCCTCCTTCAAGCTGTTTATGTCAGGCATTTTGTCATAGTGACAAAAGGCTCCCTAGTGTAAGAAGAAACTGATTTTAAAAAACAATGAAAAATTAAATTCTCCAAAAGTAATGCTGCAGTCATAACATTTGAATAATATATGCATATTTAATTGATACATGAAAACTTGGCATTCAACAGAGACAATGCTTTTTTTTTTTTGTGGGTACTGGGGGTCGACCTCAGGACTTCACGTGCCAGTAGGCGCCCATGCCACTGAGCAATATCACTGGCCCTTTTTTTGTATGTGGGATCCGGGAGTCAAACTCAGGCCCTCGTGCTTGCCAGGCAGGCGCATACGCCGCTGAGCCATCTCACCGCCCCTTATTTTTTAAACTACACAGAAATTCACAAAATTAGGCCACTTGTTGAGAATATGCCAACAATTTCCAAAGTGAATGGATCACATAAATTGCACTCTCTGTATACAGTGCAATAAAATAGAAAATCACACACACACACACACATACACACACACACACACACCCCTCCACTTGGAATATTAAAATATTCTTCTAAGTTCTTGAATATAAAACAAACCAAAACTATTTAAAAACAAATTATAGACCTCTTATGAAAACAAATGTGAAATAGCCAAAGCAATACTCAGAGGAAATACTGCAGTTTTAAAAGGCATGTTTCTTAGAAAATGAAAGATTAAAAAATAATCAAAGCATTCAACTCAGGAATAACAATAACAAGCAAAACTAATAAAGATAGATGAAAATAATAAAGTAGAAAATATTAATGTGCATATATTTAACCACTTTAATGGGAAAATATTGGGTTGCCTTCTGCAGAATACATTAAAGTGGATGTTGTCAAATGCTGATTTAGAGAAAGTATCAGTAAAGATGATTTCTGGTGTGTTCTGCATAAAATATTGCTAGGATTAAATGAAATAGTGCAAGTAGAAGATGTGGGGCCATGCCCGGCACCCCCGGAAGTCCCACATAGCTGCTCTTATTACCGTTAAGTATTTTTGGAGCATGACAGGGAAATGACAAAGAAGCTCATGTTCATGTTTTTATTTACTTTTTTAACTTACTGGGCTGAATTTGCCCTTGGGTCACCTATCTTTCTCTCTCACTAGTTCTATTAATGGCTACCTCTACTCACTATCTCCACCCCTACAATCTCAGAACATCGATCACCATCCTGTCGAGCTTTTTCAAAGCTGTGGTCCCAGGGTGGCCATCCTGCCCACACGTAGCTTTCACTTCTCTCAGGCCCAGTTGTTTACCTTCTCCCGTGTGAGCTGGAACCCAGGTCTTCTCCGCGCTGGGCGAGGCTCTGACTGCTACTTCGTCTCCATGCTTCTGTGAGCCTCTGGCAGCTTGGTCAGCATGCAGTTCAGGAAATCATTTCTTCACTTGATATTTTAATGCAATTGGCGTTTTTTCTTTTGTTTGTTACTTACAATTTTGGGCTCAGTAGTCATTGAAAAACTATTTGCTGAGCATTTCCGATTTGCCAGTCCCCGTGCAAGGTACAGAAGATGCAGAATGAATGATCATCTCTGTCCAGAAAAGAGTCCTAGCAGGAGTGTGTGGGCAGGGACAGTGACAACACAGCATGTTTGGGGCTGTGACCCAGGTAAACAGACTGCTGGTGACGCGGAGGAAAGCACCCAGTGCGGATGAAGTAAAGGGGGAGGACAAGGTCAGGGAAGGCTGCCAGGAAGGGAAGTGGCATGGGACGGGGTCGACAGACAAGCAGGAGCTGGCCAGGGACTGGGAGCACAGGATGGGGTGCAGGGCGCCCCAGATGGAAGGTACAGTGCCTGCAGGGGCAGCAAACCTGGGGTCCAGCAGCTACGTCACCATGGCTTTGATTTGCATTTCCTTAATGACTAATGACGCTGAACATCTTTTCATGTCCTGCATGACTATATGGGTGCCTTCGGAGAAATGTTATTTCCACTTCTTTGCCCATTTTTAGTTGACTTGTTTCTTATTGCTAGCTTGCAATAATTCTTTATATAGTCCATTATCTCACATATGATTTCAAAAATATTTCTGCCCATTCCGTGCGTTGTTTTTGAGTTATCGATGGCTTCCTTTGAAACAAGAAAGTTTTAATTTCAATGAAGTCCAATTTGTTTATATACATATATTTAATTGTCTCTTGGTGTCATAGCTAAGAAACCATTACTGTAGTACAAGGTCACAAAGATTTACTCTTATGTTTCATCCTAAAACTTTATAGATTTATCTCTTTTGTTCAGGTCAATGATTCATCTTGAATTAATTTATATATGTGGTGTGAGGTAGGATACCATACTTTTGCATGTGTATTTCCCATTATTACACACTGTTTTTTGAAAGGACTATTCTTTCCTCATTGAATTCATTTGTCACTATTATCAAATATCTGCTGACCAGGGTAAGAGTTTACTTTTGTACCCTCAGTTCTATTGGTCTATATGTCTGTCCTCTGCCAGAACAACCCTGTTGTGATTACTGTGGCTTTGTAGTAAGATTTAAAATCAACTAGCAATGGATAAAGATGTGTTTCTGTTATACAATGGAATACTACTCAGCCGTAAAGAAGGATAACCTTGAGATATTTCTAGGTAAATGGATGCACCTTGAGAACATACTCTTTTTTTTTTTTTGTGGGTACCGGGGGGTCGACCTCAGGACCTCGTGCGCCAACAGGCACCCGTGCCACTGAGCGATATCACCGGCCCCTTTTTTCGTATGTGGGATCCGGGAGTCAAACTCGGGCCCTTGCGCTTGCAAGGCAGGCGCTTACGCCACTGAGCCATCTCACCGGCCCAAGAACATACTCTTAAGTGAAATAAATAGGACACACATGTATAAATACTGTCTAGTTTCTCTGGTGTGGGAAATCGAAAGTGTAAATAAGGACCAAAATGTATAATAGATATTGTGAAACAGGAAGAAAATGTTAAAATGGGAAGTGGAACTAGAGAGGGGGTGAGGGGAGGAAGAGAAAGAAAAAAATGAGAAAAGAAGGAAAAAATGGAAACAAAACTTTTATAAATAGGGAGGAGGGGTTGAAGGGAGGGTAGGGGAATGGGGAAAAATAATAAGATATATCATGTACAGGTACAAATTCTCTATGATGAATGTGATCATTATGTATATCTAAAATGTACCAATAATCTTAATTAATTAAAAAAATAAATTTATGAATAAAATCTTAAAAAAGTAAAATCAACCAGCAATGGGAGGCTCCAACTTTGTTCCTTTTGGGGGTTTCCTGTTTATTAGTAGTAACAGGCTGTACAGTAGTATCTTGTTTGATATTAATATATTGTACCAACCTTCTATTCCTGGGATAAATGTTAGTTACAATCTCACTTATGCATTGCTGGATTAATTTTGCTAATATTTTGTTGAGGATTTCTTCATTTATATTCAGAAGGGATATTGTTATGTAGTTTTCTTTTCTTGTGACATCTTTGTCTGACTCTGGTTTCAAGCAATGCTGGCCTCACAGAATAAGTGGCTAGCAGTGCATCTTCTTTACTTTATGGACAAGTTTGTGAAGGACCAGAGAGGAAACATTTGATGTCATAAATTTGTAGCTAGATTTTTGTGGAAAGTTTTCTGATAACTAATGTAATCTTTTTACTCATTATATCTATTCAAATTTTCTTTTTCCTCTTGAATTAGTTTCTGTACTTTGTGTGTTTCTGGGAATCTGCCTATTTCATCTAATTTGTTGGTACAGAGCAGTTCAGAGTATTGTCTTAACCCTCTTTTATTACTGTAAGGTCAGTACTGTTGCCTCCTTCACCCCGACTTCTGTAATTTGGGTCTCTCTATGTCTTTATCTCAATTGCTGTCTCTCTCTACCACCCTTGTCAGTCTAGCTAAAGATCTGTCAATTTTATTGGTCTTTCCATAGAGGCAGCTTTTCATTTCATTATTTTTTCTCTATTATTTTCTATTCCTTATTTCATCTGGTTCTGCTTTAATCTTTATTACTTCTTGCCTGCTGCTTGCTTTGGATTTAACTTGCTCTTCTTTTTACAGTGTTTCCAAGAGAAAGGTCAGCGTGTGTGTGTGTGTGTGTGTGGTGTTGAAGTTCAATCCCAGGATGTCATGCACGTTAGGCAATGTGTTTCTACCACTGAGCTACACCCTCGAAGGCTAGCTGACTGATTTGAGAGCTTTCACTTAAAAATAGGCATTTATCTAAACGTTTTTCTGTACTCACTATTTTGCCTTCGTCTAAGTTTTGTTTTGCTGTTTCATTTTCGTTCACCTCAAATATCCTCTAATTTCTCTTACACTTACTCTTGTGACTCATTAGGAGTATACTGTTTAGATTTTACATACTAGTGAATTTCCTAATTTCTTTCTGTTACTGAGTTTTAATTTCATGTGGTTACAAGATATTTTTTTATGACTTTAATCCTTTTAAATGTACTGAGTCTTGTTTTATGGCTGAGGAATGTTCCATGTAGATCTGAGGAAAATGTGTATTCTCTCGTTGGGTGGAAGGTCTACAGAAATTTATTTGGTCTGGTTGATTTGTAGTGTTATTCACATCTTAAATTTTCTCATAGATCTTTTGTCCAGCTGTTCTATCCACTATTGAAAGTGGAATATTGAAGGCTTCAAATATCACTGTTGAATTATCTATCCCCCACTTCAATTCTGCCAATTTTTCCTGTATGTTTTCTGTGTTCTTTTAAGTTCATGTGTGACTCTGTCTTCTTGGTGGATTGAACCTTTTAATGAAATGCAGTGTTTTTTTCTGACTCAAGTAGTAATTTTTGTTTTAATGTCTATTTGCCTGATATTAATATAGCCTCCCCATCTCTCTCTCTCTCTTTTTTTTTTTTTTTGGTTTTGCTTATACAATATAACTTTTTCCATTTTTTGCTTTCAATTTGTTTGTGCCTTTGAAATTCAATAGTGTCTTTTGTAAATCACATAGCTGAAGCATTTTTTACAACCTACATGCTAATTTCTGCCTTTTATTGGAATGTTTAATCCATTTTCATTTAATATAATTAAGAACAAGATAGGATTCATACCTGCAATTTTGTTGTCCTAACTCTGCCCTGTAACTTTCCTTCCTCTATTCCCCCTCTACTGGCACCTTCTGTTTTATATAGTTTCTACTGCACTATTTTAGTTCCCTTGTCATTTCTCTTTTTGCCTGGAATTACAATTAAATCTTAATTTATAACAATGTAATCATTAATATCAACTTGATTTTCAATAGTAGACAAAACTTTGCTTCTAGGTAGGTCTCCTTTGTGGCATTATGGCCATTCAAATTATATACTTATACACTATAATCCCTCTAACACAATTTTATAATTACTGCTTTATGCAGCTCTCTTAAATAACACAAGGGTTACAAAATTACATTCACAATGTCTTTATATTTACTTATGTAGTCACTCTTTATTTTTTCATGTGGATTCAAGTTCCTACCTAGTAATTGCTACATTCATTTCAGCCTAAGTACACCCTGTAGTACCTTTTGGTGGGGTGTGTCTGCTGCTTATGATTCTCTCAGGTTTTCTTGATCTAGGAATGAATCAATTTATTTTCAGTGTATATATTGTTTTTCACTGAAGATCTTTCTCTTTGTACACATTGGTCACCACTGCTCCTGGTAAGTTTGCTGTGTATCTGATTGAGACCCTCTCCTATTTCTGACTTGCTGCTTTCTTTCTGTCTTTGTGTTTCATCAGTTTGATTATGGTATGTCAAGTATAGTCAAATCTTTAAGTTCAGCCTATCTGTATTTTAGTGAGCTTATTAGCTGAATAATAAGCATAATATACTTTTTGTTGTATTTGTTTTGTGGTACTGAGGTTTGAACTCAAGACTTGTTTGTGCTAGGCAAGCATTTCAATACTGAGCTATGCTGTTAGCCCGCAGTGTGTTTTTAAAAATTCAGATCTGGGGAGTTTTCAATAATTTTTCTCCAGATCTTCTTTCTGCTACCCATCTCCTCCCCTTCTGCGCCTCTTTTCACGTGCATGTTGGTGACCTGGTCACACGTCACAAGCCCCTGGTCTCTGCTCATCCTTCTTCGTTCATTTCCGTTTCTGTTCTGCACATTGGTAACTTCTCTTGACCTATGTGCAAGTTCAGTTTTTAATTTGGCCAGCTCAAATATGCTGTTGAGTTCCTCCAGTTAATCTTTCATTTCACGTGTTGTACTTTTCAACTTCAAACCTTTAGTGTGCTCTTTTTAATAATTTGTGTCTCTTTACTGACATTCTTTATTGGGTGATACATCCCTCTTATATTTTCCTTTAGTTCTTTAGGCGTGGATTCCCTTTGATTCTTTGAACACATTTATTGGCTGATTTTAACTTTTTGCACACAAAGCCCAAGTGTGACTTTCCTGGGACAGTTTCCTTAACTGCTTTTTTTGCTTAAGTAAAAGGCATACTTTCCTGTTCCTTTGCTTGTCCTGCGGATTGTGTGTGTATGTGCACACGTGCGTGTATGCGTGTGTGTGTTTTAAATTCAAAATCTTAATGTGGTGACTGGAAATCAGACCCCACCTCTCAGCAGGGTTTGTTCTTTCTTTCTGTTTGTTGTAGTAGTAGTTGTCTGTTTGCTTAGTGACTTTCCTGAACTAATTATGCTACTAAAGCTCTGCATGGTTAGCATGGTTTCCCACTGATTGTTGAACTGAGATTTCCTTACATGTCTAGCTACAGGAACTCTCCCCAACTTTACCAACAAGCTCTCTGGATGTGTTGAAAGTGCATCTTCAGCACTCTTGAAGGCAGCTTACAGTGACATCTGGGCCTTCATTTCCTCACTTTGCAGAGCCCAAGGTCAGCTGGAGGTGAGTGATTACTGAATCCTTGGGCTTTCCTAAACATTGGGACAGTTCTGCCTGTGTCTGTGGTCTTCTAGAGTCAGAGGGATACATCAGAGCTTTGCAAAGCCCCATATGGACCATGTATTCTCCAGATTTCCTTTCAATTCCTTTTTGCCAGCTTCTTATTTTCCTCCAGCAGTCACTGCAGCCTCAGGCAGCTGCAGTGCTGAACAGTCGTTGCTGATTGTTTTGCCTGATGCCCCTGGGAAAAGGGTGCTCAAGCTGGTTGAGCTTGAAGTGAGGTGGAATAAAGACCAGTCCTGTGGATGGGGGTCTCTAGCACACTGCCCAAGGGGTCAAACAGAGGCAGGTCTCTGGGGCTGGGACTTTGGGGGGACTCCACTACTATTCTGCACACTGTAGTCACTGGTAGGCTGCTGAGTTTCATGGTACCATGATGGTTAAACTGTTGGTTTTCAAGGCTATCACACAACTGATCAGATAGGAATGAACACAGGGCCAGCTAAGACACCAGGAAGATCACTGTTCTCACCAAGCTTCAGCTATTTCTCTTGAATGAACACTTCTCAAATTGTTGAAAGGATTTGGCTATTTTTCAGAGTTCTGAAAGCCATGATGTTGACTCTGTTTCCCCGTGTTCTTGTTGATTTCATAGAGCAATAGCTCCTCAGAGAGTCTTCATACCATCATTTTGCCCTTTTGGGTTTTATTTATTGGTTCTGTACTATTGTTCCTCCTAGATTTTCTTGCTCAGTGTGATGCCCCCCCATCTAAACCATCAATAACAGTGTTGACTAAGACTGGGCCAGAAATAATCTGGTCTTTAGCTAGAATTTCTCTGGGTACAGGACTTTTGAACCAGCCCCTCTAGATTCTTGCTAACTATCAGGAATCAGGGTTGACAAATCCAACCAACTACCTTCATGTCATGAATCCACATTTCCTCATCTTGCCTGAAAGCATATTATACTATCACCATCAAATGTTTTGCTTACAGCGGGATGTAGTGTTTCAATGTTGCTCTCTTATTTTTTTTTTTTTTTTGTGGGTACCGGGGGGGTCGACCTCAGGACCTCGCACGCCAGGAGGCGCCCGTGCCGCTGAGCGATATCACCAGCCCCTTTTTTGTATGTGGGTTCCGGGAGTCGAACTCAGGCCCTCGCGCTTGCTGGGCAGGCGCTTAAGCCGCTGAGCCATCTCACCGGCCCCCTGCTCTCTTATTTTTAATCTCTTTATTCTGCTTTCTTTTTATCCACAAAACTGATCATCAGCAGGGTATATCTATTCCCTTTTGATTGTTTCATCACTAAATGTGTGCTTTTTTTTTTTTTTGAGAATTGGATATGTGTCTTTTCTATTAGCGTATGCTTGCTATGTGTGAATACATTCATCATGGAAAATTGGTACATGCACATATCACATCTTATAAAATGCATGCTTCATGAAAGTGAGTTTTGTTTTCTTTGTGCTGCTAGGTTGCCACTGTCTAGAGGAGTTTTGATCATGTAGTATCTGGCTTGAAAAATATTTGTAAATGCACTGAAGGGACTACTTGATGAACTTACTAGCCTTTTAGGAAAAAAGAAATGTTATTAACTTGGCATAACTTGTTCTTTTTAAAAAAATTCATATTGTTTCAGTGGACAGTTTTCAAAATGCAGATGAATAAACAACTTGATTCTCCAGTGCAGATTTCCCAGGAAAGAATATATTTATTAGTCTGAGGTTTGTAACCCTTTTAAAATTTGACCTATTTTTTGCCTCTTGATTTTGGCATCTCTCCCCTTCTCCATTAATTCCCAAAGATATAGTTAATGAATCTAAGGTCATATCAAAATGCTTTCAAACATGTGGGATAAATAATGGTGAATTTTCAGCACCACTTTTGTTTTTTAGTGGCTTCAAAGAGTGTCCTGGATTAGATAGAACTTTAAATTTACGTTAATTGTTTTAAAAATATTTGCAATTTTTCTTTAGAAGAAGACTTGAGTAAAATAAGATCTGAACAATTCTGATTTCCCTTTGCTAATAGCTGACATCATATCATTTTTACTGCAGCCTTATGTTTTTTTTATCCTTTAAAAAATTATTGTATAAGTTACTTATTGTGTAAATTATGCAGTTACACAATGGAGTATTACACAATCACAAGACGTTTGTGAATTGTTTTCATGTTTCATGAGTCTCCAGTTGTATCACAACTAACAACAGGCAAGTGTGTGATTTCACTACATTCACACCAGCCTCTGGACTCTCATTAGAATTTGAGGAGAGTGGGCTGGAGATACAGCTCCGTAGAACACTTGCCTAGCATATGTGAGGCCCTGGGTTCGATCCCCAGCACATTCATGTTTTTTTGAGATGTAGATTTAAAAGTCCTGTTGTCACTGGTCACATATTTTAGAAGATCTAACTTCATCCTGGGCTGCAACTATTCTGAGACGTTCCTGCCATGTCTGGTACTTCTTTGTAACTTCTAGCTTCGGGATATGAACTTTTACGGACGGGAGCTGACCACAGGTCTCCCGTGTAGACACGCTGGCCTGGGGCCTCCCCTTATCCCACCGGAGTCACTGGGGCCCTAGGCAGTAGTTAGGTCTGGAATCTGGCTTCAGTATCTCACACCCCCTCTGAGACATATTTCCCATGGTAGTCTCTGGCCATAGAATTAAAATTACATTTTTTGTGTGATGGTTCTCTAATCATTTTTCTTTAATTCTTAGGTAATGTCCACATTAACAAATGTGCTCAAATATTCTTGCTTCAAACAAGCAGTTTTCATGACAGAGCTCATGTTGAGAGTGTTTAAGTGTTTAAAGACTAGGAATAAGAAAACATTACTACCAAACTTATAGAACAATTATACTCAACATATATTTCAAATATACTTCATATATTTCAATTATACTCAACTGTAATGATGAGTGGTGGCCACCAGCCCCTCTCACTATGGAATTAACCATAGATTTTGGGCCGGGGGTAGTTTAATCATCATGGTCCCCTTCTTCCCTATCCCTCCCTCCTTTTTAACATTTTGGACCTGTTAACTGGAAAGAACTGAAACTAAAACTAAACAGAATAAATCTCAGCTGCCAAGAAAACTAGTCATGTGGCACAGCAGGCTGGAAGCATGGCTTGACTCTATGATCTCTGCAGATAGGTGGCAGCACCAGAAACCAGGGGCCTAGAGGCATCTGACAGGAAGTGAGGGGCTGTCACTGGGGAACAGCACAAGGAGAGAGTGTGCATTAGCACTTAGGAGAACTCGGAGACCTTGGCTTCCAAGACTGCATCCAGGCCCAAGGTCTCCTGGACGCTGGGAGACAAAGTGAAAGTGAGTCAAGGCAAGCTGCAAACTGGGAAGAAGCAGACACACGCCAGAGTCATAATTCACCTCTAAAATGTAAAATTTCACAGCTACCATGTTAGTCAGCTTCCTGTCACTATGACAGAACACATGAGATAATTACCTTATAAAGAGAAAAGGTTTATTTTGGCTCACAGTTAGAAGTTCTAGTCTGCAACTTGTTGGCCCCATGGCTTGGAGCATGTAGTGAAGCAGCACATCATGGTGACAGTATGTGGAAGGGTAAAACCCCTCACCTCAACAGCCAGGACCCAGAGAAAGAAGCAAAGAGGAAGGAGATGGAGTCCCATAATTTCTTTGGAGAGTGTTATAGTTTAGATGGAAGATGATCCCTGAAAGTTTTATGTTCAGAGGTGAGGCCTGGTCAGAAATGGGTGAGTCCCCAGGGGCATGACTTATAAGGATGTATTCTTGACCCCAGCTCCTCCCTTCTCTCTCTGCTTCCTGGCTGCCATGTGGTGAGCAGTTTGCCTCTGCCATGCCCTTCACCATGCCCTTTCTTCATGCCATTTCTGCCTTGGACCCAACGAACCATGGAAAGAACCCACTGAGACTGTCAGCCAAAATAAACCTTTCTTCCTTTAAGTTATGGGTGTTGGGCACTTTGTCCCAATGATGAGGAAGTGATTAATACAGCTAATTGGTACCAAGAATATGGTTGCTGTTGTGACAGTACCTGACCATGTGGTTCAGAAGCTTTTTCAACTTGTTTGCAGGAAGTATTGGGAAAAGTTGGAAGGTGCCATCTAGAGAAGACTTAAAACACCGTAAACAGAAATTGATGAAAGAGTCTGGTTAGAACTCATAGGATCAGAATGCTGATACGAAGGCAAACATTAGAGACCGAGTTCAGGTGATTTTAGTTGAGAACAAAATTCACTGGCAGTTGGACTAGAGACCATGTGTATTACATTCTGGCTGAAAATTTGTCTACATTTTCCCATGTCCTGAGATGACAAGAGACTAAGACTGAGGGCAACTGACTAAGCAATCTTGCAAAGGAAATTTCAAGGGAGCCCAATGTTCAGGTCCTGGCATGGGTACTGTCAGCTGCTTTTAGCCAGACCGACAGTGAGAATCAGAAGCAAACAGAGACTGGGCATGCCTACAAAGTTGGGGCAAAAGAGAAGTTGGTTGCTGAAAAGAGTAACATTAAAAAGAAGCCAATTACTTTGCACAAAGACAAGAAGAAAGATGTCCTAAGGGCATCTCAAAAATCAGCAATACCTCACCCATTTCAGGTTCAAGGGTACAAAACTAAATATTTTGCTTGACAAGAAAGTCCCTGGGATGTCTGCTCATTCAGAGCCACCTAAGGACATGTATCCTCAAGTTCACTATCCAGGCACTCAGAGCCCATGGTCCAAGGGTCCAGCAATAGCTCATGCTGATGGCAGACCTTGGTGTCATCCACATGGTGCTGGTTTTATAGGCATGCAGAATTAAAAGTTATAGGTTCTGGAGGCTTCCAGCCAGATTTCAGAAGAGGGCCTATAAGGCCAGGCAAAAATGTGTGACAACGTCACAGTCCCTGCCAGGAGCCTTTGAGAGAGCAGTATGTGAAGCTATGATAGTAAAGTTAAAGGTGCAGTGGAGAATTCAGGAGGTTGGAGATGCCAGGAACATGGAGTAGCTGCTGAGAATGGGTGCAGCCAGCAAGGCGAGCCACTCTGAGAGAGAGGGCATTTGGGCTGAAACCAGCAAGACCATGGGGTGGGGCTGCTCACACATCACCACACCTGCCCTGGGTGCCAGGTATGCAGCTACAGGACTTTATGTTTGCTCTACTGGATTTGGTTGCTACTTTCATCCAGTTTTTGTCTATTCCTCTCATCCTCCCTTTTGGAATGGGAATGTATGCTGGACATGTTTAACTTTCATTTTGGTAGCTTTCCTCTACCACACCCTTCTCCCATGTGTTTCTGTCTTGGAGGTGGCCAACCATGGACTGAACCCATTGGAACTGAGAGCCAAAATAATCCTTTCTTCCTTAAAGCTGTGGGTGTTGGGTATTTCGTCCCAGTGACAGGAAAGCTGAGTGATCCAAAGGTCATACTCCCAATGCCCTCAGAGCCACCCACAAGGGCCTCCTTCCAAAAGTCCAGCTGCACTAACCCGGGACCAGGCCTTTAGCACACGGGCCTCTGGGGGACATTAACACCCATACCAGCACTACGGCTATCAGGGGAACACGGACACTGTGATGTCCAGGCCTGTACTTCAAGCTCCTAAGGAAGTTTAGGGACAGAACAAAAGGAACTCAAAGTGAGCCACAAACTGAGGAAAAATAAAAGTATCAAAGTCACGATACATCTCTCATATAGAGAAGTTCCCAGCTACTAGGAAGAACACTGAAATCTTCTCAGAAAGAAATGATTGAAGAAGAAAAAATGAAAAACAATTAAAAACTGTGTGAAAATGTCAATTAGGCAAAATAAATTATAGCATGAAAGCAGTGGTCTGGAGAGACATCTCCTCCCAATGTGGTGCTGTCTTAAACCACTGTTTGCCGTCATTGTACCCAGGGTGGCAGCAAATCCCAGTCAGACTGTGGGCATGTACAAGGCAGAATGAAGATCTGGCTTCCATTAACTCATGTTTATGATCTAACAAATGAGCTAGTGAACCGAGGCGCACCCTGATCAGACCTACACACTGGTTCCTCCGTTGCCACTGAGCCTGGACTCAGCTCTGAGTAACCTACTTCTCCTCCTCCTCAGACCCAAGACTGTGCTCAGGAATTTGTGCCACAGGCCCCTGAGAGTGCATTGAATGACTGAATTTATACTGACACACTAATGCAGGGGAGGGGGACAAAGCTTTCTCCCCAGTGCCCTGCTGACTCTAATTCCTTAGAGTTTTCAGTTGCTTGCTATTAAGCCTGGGTGTGATGCAGAACTAAGAACACTGGAGCCTCTCCATTTGCTAAGTGTCCAGCATCAAACAATAGACGATCTAGACTTGGTAGGAGATGAGGGCTTGGCTGGGCCTTTCAAACCCACTGATATTTCATTGCCCTTATTTTTCAAAGGAAGAACTGAAGCCTACAGATTTCCTGAAATTTGGACAAATTCTTTAATCAATATATAATCTTCCTGGAATACTCAAGGAAGAAACAGTGTACATGAGATTTGTGCCCAAATGGTGGCACAGATGGAATGACACCGGCGAGTGGTGCATGACAAACATGAGCGCAGAGGGAGGGGATTTCTGTAGGTTTGTAGGAAGGGGGCTCAGAAGAGGTGTCAGGAGGGGGCCCAGATGCAATGAACCTGGCTTGGGCTGGGAAAGAGGTGGTGGGTGTGCCTAGGGGATGGCAGTGTGGGGGAGGTCGTGCAAGCCTCTAGCACACGTTCTGGCTGCTAGTCAACTGGTAGTGAGTCGCTGAATCTCTACTGCACACCTGGGGCGCTTGTAAGTGGCGTAGCGCCTGTCTGTGGGGACAGAGAAAATACACTTGAGTAGGAAATAAACACAGTGGTTTTAGGAATTCACAAATGCTCCGAGGAAAGTAAAACTGGGCAGCAGTGGACTTCGCTCTGTGACAGAAGCCAGTCCAGCAGAACGGCAGGGCAGGGGCTCCAGGCCAGACAGCCCCATGCAGAAGTCCCTGAGCTGAGCTGCTGCAGGGTCAGGACAGCCAGCCAGGCCGAAGCAGGAGGGTGCCAGAGGAGGAAGGTGGGCAGGCAGAGGCCAGCTCTCTGAGTCCTGTGTGCCCAGGTGGCGCCTCGGGCTCCACTCTTGGACTGGAAAGAGGCAGAAGAGAACAGGCTTGGTGGGTTAGAGGGAGGCTGGGTTAGGGAGCCTGAGGCTTTCAGGTTCAGAAGGCCACAGCAGACGGGAGCAGGTGACCACGGGGGGAATGGAGTCTAGGCAGAAAAGTGCAGCCCATTATCTACAGAAAGAGCAAGAGGGCCGGGTGCAGTGATGCTCGCCTATAATATCAGCACTCAGGAGGCTGAGGCAGGAGGATCACTGCAAGTTTGAGGCCAACCGGGACTACACAGTGAGTTCAAGACCAGCCTGAACTACATAGTGAGACCCCGCCTCCAGAAACAAAACAAACAAACAAAACCGGGCCGGCCACTCCCCCCCCACCTGCTTCCCGACTCAAAGCCATCCTCTCTGCATCCAACAGGGGTTATTTTAGAGTGAGGTAATAGCTGTGAAGTCGCCTAGAGATTGTAACCCGATCCTTATCACTGCAGGGCCAGCCCTTCCCTCACTCCGTCTCATACAGCGTCTTTCCATATTGTGCTCCACGTGGAAGGAAGCTGCCTCTTCTAAGCCGATTTTAGAAACCCGTCCTTTTGCCAGAGCAAGAGTAAACTCAGCGCAAGGCAGAGCGCTGTCAGAAAGCAACGCGCGGACGGTCCAGCAGATGGCAGCAGAGAACCGACTTTCCCTGCCCCCGGCCTGCAAGGAGGGTGGAGGGGCCGGGCCTGCACGGTTCTGCGCTGATTCCGCAGCTGCCCCGTCCGGGGCCGGGGTGGGGGGCAGGCTGGGACCCCCGAGATGGGGCGGCCCCTTGGCTCTGTCCGCAAAGTCCCTTTCCTTGGCCTCAGGATTTTCACGCCCGCAGGACCTTCTCATTCCTAGCTTGGGTCCGGGCTTGATCCCTCTTCCCTTCTCAGCACGGGGCCAACCTGGACAGCCTGCCTCAGTTGTCTTTGCGTGCTTTGGGTGTGGCTTTCCTCCTTCCCTCGGACTCCAGGCTTGTTTCCTAATAGGAGGCCTGAACCCAGGGCCCGGTGCACACTAGCCACACACTCTACCACTGGGCTCCAGCCCCCATCCTTATTTTATTTTATTTTTTTGAGACTGGGTCTCCCTTAGCATCCGGGCTGGTTGGCCTCGAACTTGCAGTCCTCCTGCCTCAGCCTCCCTGAATGGCCAGGGATACAGGTGGTCTCTCCTGTTTCACTCTTAGGGGGCTATTACTTTCCTGGCAAGCACAGGGCTTCTGTGTTACAATGGGCCATGTTGCCATGGGTTCTGCAGCAGATTTTGGGGGGTTTAGGGTCCTTCCTGGCTGCATGGGAAGATGGGGGTGGGATGTCAGAACTCCAGGGGAGGAAGGAGAAAATGGAGTCAGACCCAAAGGGCTGCTGGAAGATCTGGATCCAGACCTGGGTAGGGCCTCAGCCGCAGAGAGGACTGGCCACCCGAGTCAGGCACACTGGGGATGGAGAAAGGATACACCCGGTGGTGGCGGTGGGGTTCCTGTGCTGTTACCCTTCCCACCCCGAAGTCCAATTCTTTTGAAAAGCTCAGCATCTATATTTAGTTCTGGGACCACTGTGAGGTCTCCAGGAAAGGAGAGTTGAGGTCCACCCAGAATACTACAAAGTGTGTGTGTGTGTGTGTGTGTGTGTGTGGTGTCTCCAGAGTCCTAAACTCAGAATCTAGAACGCACAAGAAGCCCAGCTGTGAGTGCTGGGCTCGGTTGACCATAAATCTCCCTTGGGCAGAAAGACAGGCACCACATATACACAGATTCCTACCACACTGCAAATCTCTCGAATTCTTAAACAGCTGAGTAAGCTGTGTTTCCTTTTCGTTTTGACTGTGAATATTTATTTCCACCTCTCTTTTTTTTGGAAACCAGTAGGTTTCATGTTTGAAATAATATTTAAAATTAGTGGGTGGGGTGTCCGAGGCCACAGAGCAACTGCCTTGCCCATTACTTTGCCCAGAGTCTAAAAGAGAAAACAGAAGGAGGCAGCAGATTCAGCCAGCGAAGCTCACCCAGAGGTGCATTCCTGTCACAAGCAAAGCCCAGCGTTGGGTGTCATTGACCTTTTATGTCCCTGGGTCCAAGACAATATTCGTGCTGGAGATTTTAAGTATGGAGGCACTGGTGACAGGGGGGACCTAAGGATGAGGACAGCCGGCTCTTGCCGAGTCACGGGGTCATCTACCCGGATCTGAGACTCTGCTTGCCTTGCTAAGGCCCCTGAGCCATCCTGTTCAGTTAGAAAGGACCTTCTCTCACCTGTCCTTTCAGTACGGGTAAATAGACTGGCCGTGTAGGCCCAGGAAGAAAGAAAAGAGGAGTTGCAAGGATTACAGACAACAGTCAAAACACGATCAGAACAAACCCCAGCCAGTGCGGCATCTTCCCAAAAAATGCGGCCACATTTAGAGCCCGGTGGTGTAGACCGAGTTCCAATCAATTGGATTTAATCGGTCCTGCCCCTGCCCCCCAGGCCTGCCCAACCCGCTCAATAGCTCTGGGCCAGCTCATTTCGCCACCGCCCAGACGGCTCGGAAAGCAAAGATTAAAGGAAGAGTCGCAGCTGTATATTTATATTTTCATTGCTAGAAGGGAATTGATTTCCGCGCGTTTATTTTGGTAGTTGTAATACACAAGGGCGGATTTGCGTCACTCGAGCAACTTGCCGGTGGAGATAAAGTTGCACAAATACTGAAAGGGGAAGTGCTAGGAGTCATTATAGAGTTTCTCCGGAAGAAATAAGGATTTCTGCAGTATCCTAAAATACTAAGGCCGCTTCTATTTTGAGCCCAATCTCGCAGGCACATCCGCTCATTTAGTCCGAGTCTGAGCCCATCAGAAAACAGGAGATGACCTGAACTCCCGCGAGCCCAGGCTTCCTGCAGCCTTCTCGGTTCTGAGGGCCAGGAGTGGGGATCAGGGGAGCCTGCGGGCGCAGAGCCGGCTAGGGCTCGCCGCTACCCGGCCTGGGCAGGGGAAGGCGCGTTGGTCGCCGCGGCGCTGCGTTGTTCCGCGGCCTTCGGGAGGGAGCCGAGTAGGCCCTTGGTCGCGCAGACTCGGGCGCGAGGAAGCCGAGGGCTAGGGGAGCGGACGGGCGAGCCCGAGGCTGCACCCCGCCCGCGCCCGCCCCGGGTCTCCACCCCCGAAAAGGTGCAGAGGCGCGGGGAGACGCAGCACTAGGGGCGGTGGCGAGGGCGCGCGGGGCAGCGTAAACGCGCCTCTCTGGGAACCCGGAGCGTGGGCTTAGGCCGCCTCTAAATTGGAAGCCCGGAAAGAGGGGCCCCGGCCGTCCCCACAGACCTTCGCTAGCGACGGTCCGCGGGCCTCTACGGCGCAGGGACGCGGCCCGTCCCGCGAGTCACACCAGGGCCCTCGCGCTCGGCCTCTGCTCGTCCCGGGAGCCCCGTCTTAACTCTCCGCAACCCTGCACCTTTGCGGAAAAAGCAATCACCCCTCCCCGAAGAGCGGGAGGAAAGATTTCAGTAGAACAGGGAAGGGGAGAGAGGGGAGAGCGTCGCTGGCTGAGCAGCAGTGATTGATTAGCTACAGGCTGTTCTTCGGGAGAACGGAAAACGCTCACTCCGAGGACAGCGCGCGCGAGGGGGGCGGAGCGCCCCTAGCAAAGAGCCCGATGCGCCCCTCAATTCCTGAGCCGGGAAAATTCGCTCGCTCTCCCTAGTTTATCCGGTGCCTAAGTGCTGAAGGGAAATAAACGCCACCCTGTCAGGCGATGCTGATTAGGGAAATCAAAAACAAAATTCTTCGTGATTTCATTATTTTCCTCATTTTATTTTCTTCCTGAAAATGTGCAAGAATGGTGCATCTGGGTGGCCTGTGGTTTGCTGGGGAGATGGGTGGGGAAATCCACTCTATGATTTAAAAGAGAACGAATTCTTAAAATAGAGAGGTGAGTGTCGCAGCCCCTCCATCCTAAAGTCCCGGGGCGCGCGCGGCGGGCGTAGCCACCCGGCCAGGGGACAGAAGCGGCGCTGAGCCCCAGGAAAACTCCCGCGGCACTTGCGCCACGCGGCCCACGTGACTGCGCCGCGGCCAGGGGTGGTGTCTCCTGCGCGGCGGGGACGCGCGCGCGGCTCGCGGTGCCCGGGCCAGGCCCGCGCTGTGGTCGGGGGCTCCGGAGAAGGCTTGGGGGAGCCTCGCGGCCATCCGTCTTGTTTTGTTTGAAAAGTCACTCGTTCTGGCCGTCGCTGCCGTGACAGCGCGGAATGAAACTGCTTCGCGGCCGCCTCGCTCCAGGCCTCCCGAGGGTCTCTGGGGACAGAGTCGGGGCCGCGGCGGCGGGGCAGGGGTCCCGGAGCGCGGGCTGTGCGGGCTCTCGGGACGGAGGCGGAGCGAAGAAAGCCCGGCACAGAGACGTAAACAACAGGCGAGCGGCCGGGGCCGGGAGCCGCGCACTGCGTGAGCGCGGAGCCCGCAACCCAGGGCCGGAGCGCCGGAGAGCGCGGACCGTGGGGCTGCCCGGGCGGTCGGGGCGCACAGTCCGGGAGCCCCGGGCCCTGCGACCTGGAGGGCGGCGCGCTCGGCCACGCGGCCCCGAAAACATCGGGCGGGGCGGGGCGGGGCCGGGCCGGCCGCACCCTCGGTCCCCACCCCGCTGCGGCGCCCATTGGTGGCCCGCGTGGCCAATGAGCGCCGGGATCCAGGTCCTACCCGGCTGGACTCCAGAGCTGCGGCCAAAACTCCGGGAGTTTTTAGAGAGGAGTTTTTTTTTTTTTTTTTTTTTTATAGTGTTTATAGTTTTTTTTAACTAACGGATTATTATTGTTGTTTTAAATTTAGCTCTCGGGGCCTAGCTGTTTGGGTTTGCGCCGCGTCCCGGCTCCCGCGCGCGCAGACCTCCGCCCTCCGTGCGCTCCGCCGCCTCCGTGCCGGGCCGGGCCGGGCTGAGCGGGCGCGCGGACCCGGCGGCGCCTCCACCGCGGCGGAGAAGCGAAAGCGGATCGTGCCCGCCGCAGCCCTCCGCCGTGCTCGGCCCAGCATGTTCGCGGCCGGGCTGGCGCCCTTCTACGCTTCCAACTTCGGCCTCTGGTCGGCCGCCTACTGCGCCCCGGCCGGCCCGGGCGGCTGCGCCTTCCCCGCCGACCCCGCCGCCGCCAAGAAGCCGTCGTTCTGCATCGCCGACATTCTGCACGCGGGCGCGGCCGAGCCGGGCGCGGGCCCCGAGGCGCTGGCCGGGGCATCGGCCGCCGCGCTCGCCGCGCACCTGGGCTCCGTGCACCCGCACGCTCCCTTCCCGGCGGCCGCCAGGTCCCCGCTGCGGCCCACCCCGGTGGTGGCGCCCCCCGACGGTCCCGCCGGCTTCCCGCAGCGCCTGTCCCCACTCCCTGCCGCCTTCCACGCCCGGGCCGCGCCGCCGCCGCCGCCCGCGCCCCGGCCCGGCGCCCTGCAGCCCCCGGGGTCGGCGTCCCGCGCTGGCGCGCACCTCGGCGCCTGCACCCCGTCTCTCTCTAGCAAGGACCTCAAGTTTGGCATCGACCGCATTTTGTCGGCGGAATTTGACCCCAAAGTGAAGGAAGGCAACACGCTGAGAGGTAGGTCTCGGTCTCGATCTGGGTCTCGGGCCGCGGGCTGTGAGCCTCCCAGGGCCCCAGGCTGCCTTGGGTGCTTTCGGTGTTTTCACAATTAAGGACAAATGGGGGAGAAGAAAAGGAGTTGTAAGAAGACTACAAAACATCAGGTTTAAAACTCACAAGCTTTATGTTAAAAAAAAAAAAAAGGATTCTAGAGATGTTGGTGAAATGGGGTAAATACTTGCAAAAATGACAACCAGTCCTCATCTTCTGAATCTCGTACTTGGAGGCAGAATTATACTCTTATAACAAGAAAAGCCCTGCGAGGGGACACTTTCCTTTCCATTTATCCTATTCTGGCAAAATCTCACATAAGCTAAACTCCAGAGTCTGCTGTAGGGGGTGGCTGGAGGCTGTGGATGCCAGAGACCCCCGAGAGTGGCGTCCCAGGGCCCGTCCCTGCGAAGTAGTGGACCCGAGGGTCACAGAGCGTTTCGCGCGCGCCGCTGGGCGGCTTCAGAGGGCGAGGTTTCTTTTCCTGGGGTCTCTCCGGACCTCGCTGCAGTGAACCCCAATCGAAGGCGAGTTAGGAACAGAGGGCCGAGCGTGTGTGACTGTCCTCTTTCTCTGCAGACCTCACGTCCCTGCTGGCCGGGGGGCGGCCGGCTGGCGTACACCTCTCGGGCCTGCAGCCCTCTGCAGGCCAGTTCTTCGCGTCCCTGGAGCCCATGAATGAGGCCTCCGCTATCCTCAGCCCCTTAAACTCCAACCCGAGAAATTCAGTTCAGCATCAATTCCAAGACACGTTTCCAGGTACGGAAGACTCCCCAACTGCGGCCCGGGCAGGGAGAAGTGACTGAGAAATCTCAGGGCTGATGCCTGCCAGTGGCTGCCTCAGTGTCGCAATCCCATAGCTGGGCCTGGAGACAGTGAAGTCAGAGAGAGAGAAACCGAAAGATTTCTGGGACAGAGCTGAGTGCTGGTTTTGGGGGGCCTGGGATGGGGGTGGCAAGAGGGATAGGGAATGCCTGGGGACCAGGACAGTGTGTGCAGATGGGGACGGGGGTGTGGCACCAGACAAGTCGCTTTTCCACATCTTTGTGGTAGAGAGGGTGGTTTAAAAATGGGCATCAAAGACATCGCTTATTAACACACCGCATTTTGGATAACCACAAACACATCTGTGTGGCAAGGTTACCTCCGGGTTCGCGGCTGCTTGTGGGAGCACACGTAGGCAAGCAGTAGAAGCGTAGGGTTGTGGCCCATACATCATTGTCTGCTCTTCACATGCCCGCCAATGGCCGTGCGTTAGGCTGTGTTTTCTCTCGGAATTATACTCTACGAGCCGCGGCGTGGCCTCTGCAGGCCTTGGGACCCTAGCGAGGCCGTCGCTGCGCAAACAGAGCCTTCAAACACTGAGCCTTGCGCTCTGCTCCGCGCCACTCTGAGAGCCGGGGTCGTGGGCCACCGCCTGGGCACTGATGCAACCTGGGGTCTCTGTTCCCTGCGCCCGGCCCCACGCAGGTCCCTACGCGGTGCTCACCAAGGACACCATGCCACAGACGTACAAGAGAAAGCGCTCGTGGTCGCGCGCGGTCTTTTCCAACCTACAGCGGAAAGGCCTGGAGAAAAGGTTTGAGATCCAGAAGTACGTGACCAAGCCAGACCGAAAGCAGCTGGCGGCGATGCTGGGCCTCACGGACGCGCAGGTGAGCGCCCTGGTCACCCCGGCAGGCAGCCCCCCGGCCGCTCCCGACCCACTTGCGAGGTCTGAAAGGGCGAGGCTGTGTGGACACAGAGGCTAGGCCTGAAGGGGGGGTGGTGAGGAGCAGCGAGATCTTCTGGCCTCTCCAGAGCGAGGGCCACAGGCACTGCGTGTTTACTTTGGCGGTGCACTAAGCACCCCGGGAGCCAGCACTTAGGCCATGGAGATGCTAATTACGCACTCTGCCATCGCAGTCCACTGTAGGAGGCAGTTTATTTCAGAAGAGATAAAAACTCAATGTCTAGAGATTGTAGTTGTTTTTTTTTTTTTTTTTGTTTTTTTTTTCTGCCACTTTTCTTCCTCCTCTTCCTTGCTGCTGCTTCGGGATTGTGAAATCCCCGCTCTGAGGAAGTGAAAATATCTTTCAAAAAAAATTGCTTAGCTCCAGTAGGGCGAGGAGTCCGCTTGGAGCAGCCGCTGCTGCTGCAGTCCTCCTCCTAAGGGCTCGGCTGGGCAGAAAGTTGGTGCTGGTGGTGGGGGCGTTTGAGGGAAAAGGAGCGGATTTTCCTAGACTGCCCGAGAGCATTTCAGCAGGTTCGGCCTGCTTGATTTTTTCCCTCAAGACAATAGGCGATCTATTGTGCCTGCCTGGATTCCTTTTTCCTTAGATTTAAAAACCAGGCTTGCTTTTCCTTTTCTCTTTTCTGTTTGAACTTTGACTACATTGGAGCCACCTTATTCTCCCCAACAGTGGCCCTTGCTACCATGACTGTGCTCAGCAAGGCAAAGCCAAAGGCAGGCCTTGGTCCGGGACTCCTGCCCTGGTCCCTCCGTCTCCATTACACAGACGACTCCCAGCCCGCGAGCACGGGACGGCCAGGCCCTGCCTTTCCACCAGCTGGGGATGTTATTTTTAAAAGAGAAGCTGGAACTTGTGCAGACATGTTGGGTCCCCCAGGGGGTCTTATATATTTACATGGATTCTCTGCTCTATCCTTAGCCTCTTCCTCCACTTCGCACATGTTTAATTCCAGTATTTTCTGAGGCCTCTGAGAATTCGCTTATGCTTGTGGGGGAGCAGGGTCTTTATCAACTCTCCAGGGAAACCAAGCCGAAGAAATTCTCCTCACTGAAAACTAGTGGTGCCACCACCCCTCTGGGATCTACTGTTTGGGTCCCCTTCCCCCTCTCTGCTTCCCAATTTCCTCCTTCGCTTGGTGACTTGCTTCGGGTAGTGGCAGTAGAGGACAAAGCCAAGCTTGAGACTGTGTGGGTTTTCCTGGGTCGGGAGTCCCTAACTTGATTTTTCTGAGGCCCCAGATCAAAGTGAGGTTAGAAGTGTGGCTTAGACTGCACAGTGGTGGTGAATCCAGATGTAGCCACGGCATCAGCAGGCTGCTTGTATCATTGAAAGCTCTACAAGGTTTGCCCTAGTCACTGGCTTAGCATCCAGAGCTTCAGTAGCTTGGGGGTCTGCATTTTGAGAATGCTCCTGGTGGGCTCCCGGCCTCATTTTCCCTTCACTGCCTCTCGTCCGTGCCTTGCTCAGTGCCTGGCTTTTGGTAGAGGCATGGAGAATGGTCCTAGGGCTCCCAACCGACCTCGACCTGGAGGGGCGGCTGGAAGGTGAGTCGGATGGAGCCAGCCTATGGCTCACCTCCTGTCCCTTCCTGTCCCCGTGCCGCTCAGGTGAAAGTGTGGTTCCAGAACCGGCGGATGAAGTGGCGGCACTCCAAGGAGGCCCAGGCGCAGAAGGACAAGGACAAGGAGGCCGGGGAGAAGCCTTCTGGAGGAACCCCGGGCGAAGGCGACCAGGAAGAGAGGAGCCCCAGCCGCTCCGAGGGTGAACCAGAGAGCGAGACCAGTGACTCTGAGTCCCTGGACATGGCCCCCAGCGACACGGAGCGGACCGAGGGGGCCGAGCCGCCTCTGCACCCAACCACAGTCATCAAGGCCTCAACCGCCACTGCCCTGGTCACAACTGGTGGTGGCGGTGGTGGTGGCGGTGGGGGTGGCTGCACTTTTAGCTTCAGCAGCACGGGAGGCCTCGGGGGCACCAGCACCAGCACCAGCGCGGGCAGCGGCACCTCGGAGCTGCTTCCTGAGCCTCAGCCCGCTGGAGGCAGCAGCGCTCCCAAAAGCCCCGCACCCAGCCAGGCCCCACTGGCAGGCGGCTTATAGACTGCAGAGGACAGAGGGATCCGTGGCCCTGAGGGCAGCTTTGGGGAAGGATTCTGTGTGGGCCTCAAGTTGGTGGGATGCGCTGACGCAGCAGCGCTGGCTCCTTTTCCACTGTCACACCCGTGGCTGCTCCTGCTCTTGACACCTGCCGCCCACCCTGGCAAGTGTTGGACTAAACTGCTCCTCCTCGCAACCAGCAGGGTCGTGGCATAAAGATGCGCTGCACTTAGCAAGGCTGAAACTTGTAAATAAAATGTTTACTACGGTTTGTAAACGGCCCTGTGGCTTCCTGGGTTGGCCAGGCAGTGAAGGCCCAGGATCTCTGCCCAGGATGTAACCTGGGCCACCTTGGAGCAGCGCAGCTCAGGTGGGATGGAGGTGGGGGGGAGGGAAGGGGCTCCGCATCAGGGTGACAGTCCTGCAGAGAGTGTGTGTGGCTCAGAGGTTCCATATGATGCGTAGGTCGGTGGCCTGTGCCATCCCCATGGAGTCCTGCACTTAGCTGAGAGGAGGGGCTGGAGTCGACAGGCCTGTTCCGCACACATCTTCGGAGTTTCTTTGGACCGAGACTCAGGAAGAGTTGGAGTGCAGGAGTGTTGGTGTCAGACAGGGACATCCCTGGTGGCCACTCAACCCCCGCCTGAGTCCTGGGACTCTCAGGCAAACCACCCCTTGCCCAGGGATGGGGCTGGGGCGCAGGCTGGCCTGCAGTGTCTTAATGATTGGGCAGCAGTTGTTGAAATAACTGGACAGCAAGCAGGTGACTTGTTTAGGGTGAGCAGAGGCAGGGCCCAAGTCCGAGTCGGGCCTTCTGGCCTATACTTGGGCAGTGATGAATCCGTGAAGCTGCACCCCATCCCACACTGCCTGCCTTGCAGAATTTTCCTGTTGAATCCGAGCAGGCTGATCCTGGAGCTCCTTTGCTCCACTCCACTGCCACTGGGAAGGTGGAAGCCTGTTGCCTGGTGCTGCTGATAGAATGGGCTTCGAAGTTGTTTTTTGCTTGCTTTTGAGGCTTAAGGGCCAAACCTCTTTTGAAGACCTATCACCCCTGGCTGTCCTTCCCTCCAAAGGACTAAATGTCTGGAGGTGGTAAATGCTCTTTGGGGAGATTTTGAAACAAAAAAGCCATCTCCAACCATGTTTGGCACCCAGAGGGGCGAGTGCCACATCCAGTATCCAGTCCTGCGATAAGGCTGCTGGTGGCTCCTGGTCTCATTTTCTTCCCCATTTTGGCTCCCTGGAACCCACTGCAGCCCCGTCTTGCATCTCCTGCACGGGCAGGGAAGAGACCACAGGTGTAGCCTTGGCTGGGACAATCCCCGAGTGGTTAGCACAGCCAGGCCAGGCCAGCACTCCTACCAGCCATCCCCACCCCAGCTGAACCCCTTGAGGAAAGAGTGCAGGGGAAAGTGGGGGAGCCCAGGGGTGTCCTGCTATCACCGGAAAGCAGCAGAGCACCCCACCTAAATGGGAACTTGAGCTGCCTGCTGATCCCTAGCTGTTCCATAAGAATGGCGGGGCGGGGGTGGGGGGCTCCCCCACCTGCGTGGGCTCCAGGCAGGCTGGGATCCTTCCAGGCCTCCACAAGCTCTGGCATCCCAACCGCTGGATTTTCTCCGTGCCTCAATTTTGCCTATCACCCAGATTCATTTCCTGTGCTCCCCAAATACTTGAAATTCTGGATCCAGAACATCCCAAGAGCGTTGAGCTCTTAGCCCACTCTGGGAGTTAAGGTCTCTAGCAGGCGGCGGCGTGTTTATCTATATGATTTGAGGACAGGATCGGGCTGCATAGATGAGGCCGGGAGGGGCTTGTGTGAACAGAGGACCACAGCTTCCAGGAGCCTGGGCTGAGTCTGGAGCGGAGCTGATCCTGCGCCGGGCCACCCAGGACCTGCTTCCTGAAGGCTGCCTGACTGCAGCAAGGGCCCCTGGTTGCCTTGTAGGAGGTAGAGCAGGCCGTGCCCTGCGTAAAGCTGCACACATGGGTTCTGGTTCTCCATAAGGCAAAGCAAGGCCTGAGCCTCCTGCCGCTGCTGACTGGTTCCAAGCTGGTGGCTGGGGCTCCAGGCTCTGAGTTTCCTAGTGCGACCAGAACCCTGGAAGTCGGAGTTGCCTTCCATGGGTTTGCTTCCTGCTGAGTGGGCAGGGGGCAAGATGGGGAGTCCCTGGATATCCTGTCCCCACCAAGGCCAAAGCGAGCAGGTCTCAGGGACATCAAGGCCAGGTCCTGCCTGCCAGGGAGAACCCAGCCCCCAAGTGCCAGCTGAAGAGATGATCACTCCCCCTCTACCACCCACACCCTCTGCAAGGGCTCTGGTTGTCAAATCCCTCTGACCCCCTCCCTACTGCAGCTGGGACAAAAGAAGTCCAGCAACTCTGGGTGTTACTCTGGCTCTTTGGCCTGCTTGGGTCTGGAGCAATGCTGGCGGGATCAGGCTGTGGCGCCCGCAAGCAGGCAGAGGAGTTTGTCGGTCCTTTCTAGGCCTCTTCCTTGAGGCACCTGAGCCCAGAGTAAACCCAGACAGAATCCGGGCTCCCTCCAGGAGCAGTGTGGGGCAGTGCCCGGCCTGCCACAGGGATTTCCTGCAGGCCTTTAGACTCCTGCTTCAATCTGCATGGCATTGAGCCCTTGAACTGTAAACTTGCTGAAGATGTTACCTTGCCTGGCTGGACGGAGCACACTTTAAGCAGTCCCCAGATTGGTGGGGTGAGCAGGCAGGGGCTCCCGGGCTGGAAAGGGGAGGTCAAGTGGGGGCTGAGGTGGTTTCCTCCCTCCTCCCTCTGGCTCCGTCCTTTTCTAGGAAGCAAAGGCCGCCTTGGGAACTGCAAGCTCAGTCCTACCCCTCCTCCTTCGGGACACAGAGATACCGCATTGAGGGTGGGGCCAAGAGGACCCTAAAGCTGCAGGACCCGAGTTCCCCTCTTCATCAGCCTCTGGGCTGGGGGCAGGGTTTACACACTGTGGTCTCCTGAAGACCAGGTGTTGGGTTTCAAGGAAGACTTAAACTGCAGGGGCGGGGGAGCTGGTCTAAGGCTGGATCCTCAGCTTTCCTGTGTGATGGGATTGGACGCTTCTCACAAATGCAGGTCCTGCTCCCCTCCTCTTCTGGCTGCAGCAGGCTCAGGCTCTGCAGAAGTCACACTGCTGGTGTGTGTGTGTGTGTGTGTGTGGCCCCTGAAGATAACCCCCAAACCAGTTCTAACGGAGCCCTGGCCAACCCCCGGGTTGCTTTCAGAACTGCTGGCCTCGTGTCCCTTTGCTGCCCCTGCCCGGTCCATCCTTTTAGCAATGAGCAGATTCCCTCTCTTGAGGGACGAGACACCCCAACCCAGCCCACAGCTGGAGGACACTTGCCCAAGGTCCCCTGGAGAGCGAGTGCCAGGGCCTCTTGAGGTACACTGGAGAGCGAGTGCTTCCTTCCGGGCATATCTAACAACCAGATTCTGATCCGGATTATCCAAACTCAGTTTTTTCTAAAAGAGCATAAGACGCTCCAATGCCCAGTCCTCGGTCCCTCGGTGTGCCAGGCAATGCCCCTCGAGGAGCCACAGACCTGGGCCTCCTGTGGCTCACACTCTGCCCTCTGGCTTGCACTTTGGTCATTGGGTCTGGCACACCTCGCTCACGGACAAGACCCAGGCGGATGCTTTCGGCTTTTGCTGGTGGTTGCTGCTGTTGGCGGTTCTGGATGGAGCATCTGTGCCCACTCCTTCTCCCTCGGACCGGCCACCTTCTGCCCCGAGAGGGATGGAGCAGAGCCCACGACCTAGGCTGGGGTGGGTGGGGTGAGCTTTCGGGACTCCGGAAGGAGCTGGGGGATCGGCCCAGTCTACAGACAGCTAGCCAGGGCGTGCATCTATCCGTCTCTCCTCAAGGCTGACTGTGTGACCCCGGAAACCCATGGAATCGTTTGACTTTCCTTTCCTCCACTGCGCAGCAGAGTAGAATTAAAAAGGTACCTGGCTCATACATTGCTGCGCATTTAAAAACTCGGAGAGCCGTGCTACAGCCTTCCATCCCTTTTTCCGTGTTCCTTCATTCCTTGCACTGTTTATCGAGGTCTTTGTTAGTGTGCGCACAGGGGAGAGGGACTGCAGGACGATTTTTGCTATCCAAGAAATCGAACCGCTGGATGAAGTTCCCGGATGCGGAGTGCGGCCCTCTGTACCCGGAAACCCTTTAGGGAGCAGGCCGGGGCTGGGTGCAGCCACTGGGGCGAGATGGCTCTGTGTCCCCACTGGCTGCCACCTCCTCCAAAAGCCAGCAGCCCTTCAGGTGTGTGTGGTTGGGGTTTGTCCTTGTGAGTCAGGAGAAAAAGCCAGAGTTTTCTGATTTGAAGGAAGTTTAGGCAAGTATTTGGGATCCCAGGGGGGTGGATTATGTGCCCGCTGTTGAAATTCTGTCCGTACAAATACTGCTTCCGGGATTTTGGGTTAACACCAGTGGGGGGAGGGGCCTTCGGAAAGGGAAACAGGAAATTCATCCTTTGAAGGGCAGAGAGGTGTTTTGTTTTGTTTTGCTTCTTAGGTGCTGGGGATGAAATCCAGGCCTGGAGCAAGTTAGGCAAGAGCTCCCCCACTGAGCCACACTCCCGCTGCTGCCACTTCTCTGTCCCCTCCACCCCACCTCCCACCCCCACCCCTCACCCCCCACCCCTCACCCAGACAAGCGCTGGAGTCAAACCCACGGTCTTGGCACTGACCTACATCCCCAACACTTTGCACTTTTTTTTTTTTTTTTTAATTTTGAGACAGCATCTCACTAAGTTGATACACTGCCCAGGCTGGTCAAGGACTTGTGATCCCCCCCCCCCCCCCCCCCCCCCCCGCCTCAGCCTCCCAGAGTGCTGGGATTACAGGCGGGTTCCTACTTTTCATCAGAAGGGCAGGGCTCTGCTCCTGGATGAAGAAACTATAGCACCTAGCACAGCTTTGCTAAATAAACGAATAAAGTCACCGCAGCTTTGCGGCTGTTCACGGTGTCGGTGTCGGTGTGTCCTGGTTAGTCGTAAGCACTGGAGAAAGCCAGCAGCAAGGCCCGGGCTGCAGTAGGGTGACGGGAAGTGGGGTTGCAGCAGCCGGAGTCCCAGTGTCCAGAGCGAACGCAAGAGCTCAGCGCAGCGAGGACGAATCCCCAAGAGAGCTGTAAGCGGCTTGGAAAGGCGTGCGCGCAGGGTCACAGGCAGGCACCGGGCCCTCACCTCGGAGCTGGGCCCAGCCTGGCTGAGTCCAATGGCTCGCCCAGGGTCACTTCCTAAGGTCGAAGAAACAGGACCCACGCCAGCCGCTTTCGGCATTCCGGTCCCGCGCGAGGCATGGCCACGCAGAGCGCTGGGATCGCGACGCCGAGCGAACGCGGTACCGGGGGCGAGGACGGGAGCAGGGCCAGGGCCCCGCAGCCCCGCGGCTCGGCTCGGCAGCTTCCCGGTCTGCGCGCTCCAGCGGCTGTGCCCGGGTTTGCAGGGCTGTTTGTTTTGTTTCTCAGAATCCGGGTGAAGGGTGCACCCGACCCTGGTCCCAGCGCGTGGGGGAGCTCCGGGATCCGGCGAAGGAGCGAACGCACAAGGGAGCGAAGGGATGGGCGCGCGGGCGCTGTCGGATCCCAGGGCGTGGAGAGTCGGCGGCGCCGGCGCGCGAACCCGGCTGTCAGCGTGCTCCAAGCGCTTCGCACACCTTGGAGGGTCGCCTACCTGCCGGGTGCCACGGGCTGAGAGTGCCGGGCCTCTGCTGCCACCGATCCCCAGTGCGCCCGGCAGCAGCCAAGCAACCAAGCAACGGGCCTTCGTGCCTCAACTTCCCTGGTGATCCTGACGCCAGCGCCACGCGGTCAGGAGCGTTGCGGAGGCCGCCGCGGTCACCCTCGGGATCGAAGTCAGGTCTCCTCTGCCTGCCCTCCTGCAGGCTCCCCGCTGCTGCTGCTGGCTCTTCTAGGCCTAAAGCACAGTTTTAGGGCTGAAAAAATGGGGCGAAACGCTATAAAGGAAAGGGTCAAACCGAGGACCCGGTTTGTGCGCACAACCCTGAAACTGAGCGCAGGGTTCAGTTACAAGCTTCCCGGTTTCCCGCGGCCCTCCTCCCGCTTTGTCTTCTTCCAGGACTGGTTTTCACATCTTCCCGTGCTCCGTTCTAGGTTTCTCCCTCCTTCGTGCCTTCTTTCCTGGAGTTGTTCAGGGATTTGAGAGGCACTGTCCCTCACTCCTGCCTGCTCAGTCCTGAGGCTACCACGGCAGGGGACGTGGATTAGGCTGTGACCCTAGCGAGGGAGCGCAGAGGTGACAGGACGGCTAAGGGACCGACATCTAAAGAAAGGCGGCGATCGAACAGTTACTGTAAAACGAATGGGTCTGAATAATTTAAAAAAAAGAACCCCTCCCCCCCCAGATGTGCCATCCTCCCCAGAGAGGTTGTCCAGAGGCCGGTGACAGCGTCCATCAGTATCAGCTCACATGCCGAGCAGGGTGTGGTCCAAGCTCTAGTTTGGGAACTCAGCGCCTTGGCTACAGGGGTCACAAGCACTCAGGGTGAGGTGTCCACTCAACACGAAATTCAGCGTTTTTTTTTTTTTTTTTTTTTTTTGGGAGACAGGATCCCTTATGTAGCCCGGGCTGGCCTTGAACTCACAGGATCCTCCTGCCTCAGCCTCCCAAGTGCTGACGGATTACAGGTGTGCACCACCACACCTGGCCAAACCTTTCCCATTCTTGAAACAGGAAATGAAAATCTGTGTGCCAGGTAACTTTCACAGAGCCCAGGGCAGAAGGCATGCTCCTCCTCTCAGAGATGCCACCTGATCAGCAGAGGGTTTGGGTAGCTCCATCGAGGCACACCGATGGGAAGGGCTTGCAATGCCTCTGACTTAGAGCGCTCAGGGTTCTTGCTCCAGTCCTGAGCTATGGACTTTGATGATTCTCTCTTCAATCAAGGAAAAAGTTCAAAGAACAGCTGTGTGTGTGTGTGTGTGTCTGAATTATTCTGATTATTATTTCAAGTATTCATCTTGCAAAGTCAGTGTTGACAACAAAGGATTTTAGTTTTTGTTTTTCTGGTACTGAGGATCGAACCCAGGACCTTCAAACTGAGCTACATCCTGAGCCCCCTTTCTTATTTTTTATTTTGAGACAGCTAATTTGCTAAGTGGTCCAAGCTGGACTCCAACTTGCTATCTTCCTGCTTCGGCCTCCCACAGTGCTGGGATTTCAGGCCTCTGCCTTGCTTGGCACCCGTTCCAAGAAATCCTTAATGAAGGATCAGGGCACTGCACCCCTAGGACACACATTCCTGGTGTGCCCCGAAAAACCAGATACAAAGACTTCAGCGAGGCCCCGCGCCCCCGCAACCCAGCCCGGAGGGAGGGAGGCGTCAGGCCCCTGTGCTCCTTGTCCCCCTGCGCCCTCACCTGGCCTCCCGGCCCTCTGCTCCCTCTCTCCCTGGCCCGCCCCGGCGCGGAGCAGCTCGCAGGCGGCGCGGCGGAGATTTACGGTCTGTGTCCCCGCCGGCTCCAGAGCCCTGAGCGCCACGCGGTGCCCGCGGGCATCGAGCCCGCCAGGCGCGTCCGAATCGAAAGTCCGCGCGGGACGCGGGACGCGGGGCTGCACCGGCGGCGTGGTATCGCTCGCCCTGGTTTCCGCGGGGACGCAGAGTCAGCGCGATCCCCAGGCCCGGGTCGGGACGCGCTGCTGCCTGCCCGGTCGCGCCTGGACCTCGCCAGCCTCAGTCCCGGGGCCCAGATCGGACTCGGGCGCCCGGTGGGTCTGGAGCCGAGGAAAGGGTCGATCCGAAGGAGGGGACCGGTGGTGTCACCCCAACACCTTGGGCCACACCTGGGCACTGGGGTTGGGGCTTAAGCCGGGTCAGCTCAGAGCAGGGCCCTTCGTAGGTGTCCTGACCCAAACTCCTGCCCCGGGTCCCAGCTGAACTCGCTGGGTCAGGAATAGCTTTCCAGTTTAGACGCAGTCAATTGCTGCGTGCCAGTGTGCCACGCACTGTAGTAAGATTTGCGTTTACATGCTCTTTTGCTCTTAACGAATTCCGGTGGGGTCATTCCTCACATTACCCTCATTTTACACAAGAGTGAATTGTGTAAGGGCTACATTAACTTGCCTAAGAAGGCGAGGTTAGCAAGTGGAATTGGGAATAACTCTCATCTCCCTCTGGCCACAGATGACATTATCTAAATCATCCACAGCACTCAAGAAAGAAATGCTTATCTCCAGTCTTATTGAGAGCAAGCCTGGAATCCCAGCATTCTGGGAGGCTGAGGCAGGAGGATCCCAAGTTGGAGCTCAACCTGGGCACCTTAGCAGCTTGGTGAGACCTTGTCTCAAAATAAATAATTTTGGAAAGGACTGGGGGTGTAGCTCAGCGTGAAACCCTGAGTTCAGTCCAAAGTATTGAAAAAAAAAAAAAATCCAGAGGGGAGGAAAAGGCTGAGTCCCTGCAGGAAGCTGGGTGGTCCAGCCCTGCTTAGCCCTTCTCCTGGAAGCAGGCGGTCTCCAGGTCTAGCGCTGGGGCAGCTGCCTTAAGAGCCAGGTAATTGGCAAAGTAGGTAAACGAGGGCCACTCAGCAACTGTGCTCCCAGATACCAGCACCAGCTGCACCCTCGCTGCTTCCTTCTGATTCACCCTGGGCCGGTGCAGGGTCTCAGTGCTGCCAGTGCCCGGGCTGCGGTCCCTGTGTCCCTGTGTCCTGAGGCCGTCTGATTGTTCTCTGGTGCCTTTGGCACTGGGGACTGGCACCCCTGAGGGTGGGGCTCTGTTGGTGCCTGAAGGCATCCTGGGGATGGGCGCCCTCCAGGAACCGAAGAGGTTGAGTAGAAGGAGCAGGGAGCCTGGGAAGGAGGAGAGGGGAAGAGGACAGCGATGGAGAAAGACAGGGGATTTTGAAGCATTTCTCACATTTTTAAAGAGGGTGGGCTGGTTAACAACTGGCTTGGATCTGGGCCATAAATTAATGGAAGATTTATCCCCCAATCAGGGAAAAGCCATTAGACCTTCTTGGCTCCATCTGTGGGAAAATAACCTCTTTGATTGAGTTGCCCCAGAAGATCGGCCGGCTGTCCTCTGCTCTACACTGGGAGGGGCCCGATGCGGGTGGGACGGGGCCTGTCCACCTCCCCGCAGCTTGGGTTTCCATTTCTTGGCCAGATTCCCTGCCTAGGGGACACTCCTGCAGCCAGCCAGGCGTGGTCGCGCTGTCCTCTCCTCCGGTCACTGTGTGGAGCCCACGTGCCCTGGGCACAGAGCCAGACACCATGAACAGGGAAGGGAGAGTTAGAGTGGGGATGAGGAGTCTTGCCCCCGACCCGAGCCTGCGGGAGCCCCTTGGGACTCAAAGTGTGGTCCCAGATCCCTGAGGGGTCCTCCCAGAGGCTTCTCAGGGTTACAGCCATGTTCACGACAAAAGGTTATTGCCTTGTGAGTATAGGTGGACTTTCCCAGAGGCCACATTGCGTGGTGACCTCATGGCTCTGGTGACTTGTGGGTTATCTTTGCTCTGCAATGTTTTACAAATGTTTCCGTGTTCCATGTTACTACCATAAAAATGCTCTTCAAAATATGTTTCAGTTTTACACCTGTGCTGTGTGACTCTTCACGTTTACATTCGTTAATATGAAATGAGATGAGAAGTCTGTTTCCTCAGTCCCAGCAGCCGCATGTGAATTGCTCAGTAGCTGAAAGAGGCTAGTGGGGGTCCCATCGGTGCAGGCAGAGGTGCCCTTCAATACCTGCCGGGTGTGGCTCAGTGGTGTGGGGACTGCCCAGTTTGCCTGAAGCCCTGCATCCCACCCCCAGCACCCCCAAACTGTAAACCCAAACCAACCCAAAGCACACCGAAACCCAAACCAACCCAAGCCAAACAAACCACACCAAACCACACAAAACCCCAAACCAAACCCAACCAAACTCCCATTATTGTAGGAAGTTCTATTCCTCAGGGCTATGCTTGCAGCGAATATAATTGAATGAACACATGCCATTGGCATCCTCAGTAATTCTTAGATTATAAAAAGATTCTGAGGCCAATTAAAGTTTGCGATCTCACCTCAGAGCATACTTTAGATGACGCCCCCACCTAAGAGTTGCACTAGTGGCTGTCTGCTTCTGCAGCACACTTGCTATCTTCATGATCTTGGGCCATTTCTAAAAACAACTCTGAGCTTCAAGTCCTGCTTCTGGAAAATGAGGGTAATAGTTCTGATAAAATCCACGGAGAGGCAGCATGGCTGGTGGTGAAGAGCGTAGCTCTGGGACAGACCGGGAGGACTCATGCCTCAGCCCAGCCCCGATGGCTTAGGGCTGCTTTCCTAACCTCTCCATAGCTCGGTTTCCTCATCAGCGAGCTGGGATAATAATAATAGTAGTAATGATGCCTCATGCAGGTTTGTTGTGAGGTTCAACTAGGTAATAAGTGAAAATCTTGCGCCTGTCGGCGTGGCCATGCGTGTACAGTGCATCCTCACAGCAAAATGCGGGTGTCTGCGTCAGCATCACTAGGGTATCGCGCCACTGTGCAGTGATTATCCAGCACCTTTTCCTTATTTGTTTTCATTAGTCCATGTTTGTGATCCATTATGATCACGTTCCTCGTGGGGAGTTGGTCCACACACACATAACACATCTTCGTGCTTTATTTGTCCCCTATCCCTCCTGTTCCTTCCCACTCCTTCCAACTCTTGGCCCCCTTCCCAGTTGCAAAAGCTCTATTTCCATTTTTTCTTTCCATTCTTTTTTTTCCATCTCCTTTCCCTCCTCCTCCCTCCATGTTTTGTTCCCTTTCCCATTTGAAAAAAGATCTCCCTACTTCCTATTGTCTGTCTTTTATTTTTTATTATTTTATATTTTGAGTTCCTCACATTAAAAAACTTTGTAATGTTTAAATTTGTGTGTTTGAGTCATTTTGCTTAATACTGTGATATCAAGGTGCATCCATTTACCTATGAATACCTCAAGTTTATCCTTCTTCATGGCAGAGTAGTACTCCATTGTGTATAAATAGCACATTTTCTTTATCTGTTCATCTGCTGATGGGCATACAGGCCATTTCCAAGATTTAGCTATTATAAATTGTGCTATAATCATAGGTATGCATTTATCACTGTCATGTGATGACTTTAACTCTTCAGGGAAGATACCTAGAAGGGGAATAGCTGAGTGAAATGGAATTTCTATTTTTAATTTTTTTGAGGAATCTCCATAGAGATCTCCATAGTGATTGTACTAGTTTACATTTCCACCAACAATGTAGGGCAGTTTCTTTTTCCCCGCAGCCTCATCAGCATTTGTTATTATTTGATTTCTCGAAGATAGCCATTCTTTGTGGAGTAAGATAGAATCTCAGTGTAATTTTAATTTGCATTTCTCTAATGGCCAGTGATGTTGAACATTTTTTCATGTATTTATTGGCTATTTTTACTTCTTCTGAGAAGTGTCTATTCATTTCAGTTACCCATTTTTGGATAGAGTCTTTTATTTTTTTGAGGGGGAGGTCTAATTTTTTGAGTTCTTTATATATTTTATTTACTTTAAAACTAATTTTATTGGCACACTTTTGATATACACAATGATCACATTCATCATAGGGAATTAGTAACTATACATGATATATCTTCATTCTTTTTTTCCCCAAACCCCTTCAACCCATATTTTAGACGTTAGCCCTCTGTCTGAGGAGTAGCTAGCAAAATTTTTTTCCCATTCTGTAGGTTGTTTCTTTGCTCTGTTGGTGGTTTTCTTTGCTGTGCAGAAGCTTTTTAATTTGGTGTGATCCCATTTATTGACTCTTGGTATTATTTCTTATGTCACTGAGGTTCTGTTCAGAAAGTCCTTGCCTATGCCTATGTTTTCAAGAGTTGTGCCTATTTTATCTTCCAGCAGATTGTTTCTATTTTAACATTTAGATCTTTGATCCATTTTGATTGTAGCTTAGTACCTGGTGAGAGATACAGGTCTAGACTCAGTCTCCTGCATGTGGAGAGCCAGGTTTCCCAGCACCATTTATTAAAGTGGCTGCCTTTCCTCCAATGTGTGTTTTTGGTCCCTTGTCAAAGATCAAATAGCTGAATGTGCCTGGGGTTGTTTCTGCATCCTCTGTGCTGTCCCATTGATCCACGTGTCTCTTTTTGTGCCAGTACCATGCTATTTTTATCATAGTAGCTTTGTTATATAACTTCAAATCTAGGATTGTGACGCCTCCTACTTTGCTTTTGTGACTCAGGATTGCTTTTCCTATTGTGGGTCTCTTCTGGTTCCATGTGAATTTTAGGATTGTTTTCTCTAGGTCTGTGAGGAATGCTGTTGGTATTTTTATTGGGATTGCATTAAATCTGTGTATCAGTTATGGCCATTCTGACTATATTGGCAGAACTTCTTTATTTTGTGGAGCTGAAGCTCTATACCCATTCTCAATTTCCACACAATATTTTTATGTTGATGTGAATCGACCTCCAGGCTTCAGATCAGAAGTGTCCAGTGCTTACCATTCCAGTGAAAGAGTCAGTGTCAGTCACTCAAGATAGCTCAGTGGGTGGAAAAGGACAGAGTCCCCAGATGTAACCAGGTTCCATCAGCGATGCCATTTCCATCTGATCAAGTACTGGGTGCCCTGGGTTGCAGAGGGCGTGATGTCCCCAAATGCCTGCTGATCCTGCGTCTAGGAGTTGACAAGGGCTGGCAAGGGGGGTCAGAGTCTTGGAAGTGGTATTTTCTGGGAAGTGCCTGGAAGGTTGATGGCTGCATAGCAGACAAAACACAATACATTCAAGACTGGTTCTGGCTGCATGATTACCAGGAGGACAAAATCAGGTAATTTACCGAGGCTCCTCACTTAGCAGTTCTTTTGGTACAGTGGACAGAGAGAGAAAACAAATTCTCTAAAATAACAGTAGTCACTAAAAAGAATGAAATTGTTCTCCTTGGTAGAGTTTACCTCTCTCCCAGGATTTGGTTTTCTGATTTTTTCCCATGCTGCAGATTTCAAATTGCGAATATTAGGTAGTATACTAGGCGTCCTGCATGGGGTGCTTTTGCATGGCCCTTAAGATGGGGTGCGTTAGAGCCAATTTATTGTTTGACATGATTAAGAAAGCTTCGTGGTGGAGGGAGTTACATGCTTGGTTGGATGGGGCTTTGGCTCTTTTTGCTGATGGGTTCTCACCCCGTCATTCTCTCTGTGCCCACTTTATGCTCAGTCTGGCCATACTCCTGGTATCAAGGCCCGCGTCTATAGGGCCTTCCCTTGCTGGCGGAAGACACTGACCATAACTGGCATTCCCAGAAAAAGGCCTGGTTGGATTGGTGTGGTTCACATACCCTCCCTCCTCAGGCCAAATTGCCAGGACTGTGGCAGCCTGCTGGCAGGAAGAGCTGGGTCTGGCTTTTCCCTGGACTGCAGGGGCCCCCTAAAGGACACTGGAGGGCTGTTGGAAAGGAGGACACGGAGTGTGTCTTCGTTACTTTCTCATCCCTGGGACAAAACACCTGACACCACAACTTAAAGGAGGACAGGTTTATTTTGGCTCGCAGTTTGTAGAGGTTTCAGTCCATAGTCAGTTGGCTCCAGGGTAGAATAGCACAGCACAGGGGCGAGTGGAGGAGAGCTGCTCACAGTATGGCAGGTGAGAGGGAGGGAGGGAGGGAGACAGAGAGAGAGGGAGAGAGAGAAAAACAGAGAGAGAGAGAGAGAGAGAGAGAGAGAGAGAGAGAGATTAATTAATGGAGGAGCCAGGGAGACATTTCCTTTTGGGTCACACCCACAGTGACCTCCTCTTCTACCGCACTGCCCCATAATCCAATCCCCTTCCAAAAGCCTTATCTTTGAGCTCATGAGGCTTTGCGGGGGGTGTCCAGATATAAACCCTGACAGAATGGAAACAGAAGAGGCAGTGCAGGAATCCACTCCTCGCTGCATCTTCTGGGGCACTCTTACTTGTGAACTTATTTTCCACGGTGAGAGCGCTGCTCTTGTTGCCTTCCCATGAAGCTGGCTGCGGTGTGGGCGCTGGAGACAGCGCCTGGTCCTCACCAGAAGGGTCTATCCCGCAGCATTTTCCTCATCTTGAAATGTTCTATTTTTCCTCGTTAGCTTTGTTTCTCCTTTGAACAGCCCCGTGTTGTACTCTTACCTTGTAGATTCTCTGACTCATCTGCTTCTCCCAGGATGTTTGATAAAGTCCAGATTCTTAACTTTCTTCCTGGACTCTGGGTTGTAGACCTTGGTTGACAAGAAGAGGGTGTGTCTGACTGTTCGGAAGGTGTCTAGGTGATCCCGACTTTGGGGCTAATTTAGGGAGCAGTGCACTAGCACTCGCTGTGCCAGCTGCTGAGGCTTAGCGCTGAGTCTGTAGGCTAATCCTGAGGACCAGTGTTAGTATCCCAAAGTCACACCCTCTGGGCTCAGGCTTGGGCAGTGTGAGTTTAGGATACTCATGTTAGTCTTGGCTTTATAGTTTTATCCTTCTTTTCTTTTTCTTCCTAATTTCCTCATTGAACAAAGTTTTATACCATTTAAAAATTTCTTTTCTGGAACAAAGTAGAATACATCAGGATTCTGGAAGGAAACAGAAGACCCTTCAGTGGGATTTAGAAGAGATTTTTCCAGGCAGGACTATTTACAGCGGTACAGAGTCCCACAAGAGCTGTTGCCACTGACAACAGCAGGCTGGGAGGGTGTGGTTCCAAGGCTGCTGTCACCAATTAACACAACTTAGTGACTTAAAGCAGTAGAGATCTGTCCCATACAGTCCTGGAGGCCAGGAGTCTGAAGTGATTTTCCCTGTGCTACCGTCGAGGTGCTGACAGGGCTACTTCCTGCTGTAGGCTCTGAGGAATCTCCCTCCAGTGCTCCTCCAGCTGCTGGTGGCTGCTGGCATTCCTTGGCTTGTGTCCTTGTCACTCCAACCTCAACTTCTGTCTTCTCCAGCCCTGCCCTCTGCCTTCTGCTTGTGAACAGCCTTGGGGTTGCATTTATAGTCACCTACACAAGCCAGGATCATCTGCCATCGGGGGCTTCTTCACCGATCACATCTGCAGGGTCCCTTTGGCCACATCAGGTGACATTCGCAGGGCTGGGGCTTAGGAACTGCTTGTCTGTGGGGCTGTTGTTCGGCCTCCCATGCCAGGGGTGGCACAGGTGTAGGCTGAAGCTGTGGAGCCCGGCTGTGGCTATAGGAGGAGGACACAGCCATGGCCACTGCAGCGATGGTGTGCCCTGCCCCCACAGGCAGGGGGAGGAGGAAGTGCCCTGGCCTCATCCCTCCCCTGCCCCGGCAGAAGGCGAGGTGCACAGCATCAGCCTCCTGGCATAGGGCAGGGCAGAGGTGGATCCAGAGGAAGCTGGCGAGCAGCTGGGCGTCCACGCCAGACCCTGCAGGCTGAGGGTGACCTCGGCCTGTCTCTGAGCTATGATTTTCAGAGGAGGGGGCTGTGCTGGAGAAGCTGCTCGGCACTGCTCTGCTCAGAGGGTTCATGGGGCCTGGGGTTGGACCCGGCGGTGTGCGAGGCAGAGGCGGGCGGCTCCGGTCTGGGTGTGAATTTCCCTCTCTTATCTCAGCATCCTGGTCTAAGGTGGAAAGGGGCAGCATGTTTGGAGTGAAAGGGACTGAGCAGGAGTCGGATCCTGCACTCTGAAACCGTGCGGCCCTCTGTCTGCGGGAGAAGGTCCCAGCCCCAGACGATGGACGCCCTGTCTCCTGTCCTGGAGCCTGTGCTGTTCCTGAGCCCGCGGTGGCGCCGAGGTCCTGGGTGCACCACAGAGAAACTCAAAACCGAGCTCGGACCAGAGAGGGGCAGGGCCCGGCTTCCACTGGCAGCAGCCCTGCCTGCACACCCCTGCCTTTTTCTGTCTCCCTCTTCTTCAGAGCATCGCCACCCCCGGACCCACCTGTCCCCAGGGCCGCAGCCACCCGCCCCTGTCCCCTCCTCTCCCAGTGGACACGTGAGAGGCCCTGTCTATGCCCAGGCTGGGGTCGACATCAGGTGTCTTGGGAAGTGTCATGTCGAGATTCCTGCCTTCTAATGATGGCCCCGATATACATTTTTATTGACATTTAAAACTAAAGACAAAACCAGCTGCTCCTTGAGGGAGGAAAAAAAAGCCAAACATGAAAAGAATCCCCTTATAACCTGCACTCCCCCCAAAGCCTGAACCAATAAAATGAGCACAGCCAATAATCCAGTCTCCAAGCCTCGGGATCGCTGTGACCAAAGCCGGCAGAGGCGGCCCGGCAGGGACTCTCCTGGCCGAGGAATTTATCATTAGTAGTTTTATTAGCTTTAATGTAGCCAGTGGGGGCTGCCAATAGTTCCAGTATTCTTTTTCCAGAGGAATTTTTTTTTCTCTACAAAGGACAAATGTTCTGCAGACCTGATATTTAATTGCCTTTGTAATTCAGTGTGGCGTGATGAAGCAGCAAACTTCGCAAAATGCCATCGCAGAGAAAGGGTTCCACAGCTTGTGATCTAGATAAATTTTACCTTTCTTTAAAAAATGTCTCGAGGCTTAGAAGCATATCGACTGTCACTGTAACAATCCTCTGAAGGGAGAGCGGCATGGTCACGGTTGAGAGTGATTTCTTTAGAGTGGGAATGCTCTGAAACGTCCTGTTTGGACAGCCACGGGGCTCCTCGCATTGGTAATTCAAGCAAGTTACTTAGTGGGCAATTAGGTTAATGAGAGCTGTGGCTGTTTGAAGTTGAGTAGGACCGGATGAGCTCACTGCTGGTTAAGAAGACATTAGATTGATTTGGTGTAAAAGGTAGAGGGGCACAGCCCTCTACTATGGTTTCAAAGAAAGATCACGCGGACACAGCTTTGGCTCTAAGCATGGAAATCGCGTGCTGGCCCCCAAGCACCCACCCTGCTATGGAGGAAGCAGCCCAGCTGCCCCAGCCATGTCACTGGCAAAGATGACAGCAGGGATTAGGCTTGCATGGAGGCCAGGAGCTCTGGGAGCAACCCAGGTCGATCAACAGACACACGGAGAGCCCCAAGCTGGTGCAGATGGGGTTGCTGATAAATGAGTTGAAATGGTAGAAGCCTGGCACTGGCGCTGGCTGGGCTGATTTACTCAGTAGAGGGGCGGGCACAGGGGCCAGGCTGCCTTCACATGTTAATGAGAGGCCCTCACAGGAGGTGCCCTTGTGCCTGGTGAACTACCGCCCAGCTCACCAGAGTGAGATCCGGATCAGCCTCCCTGTTGACGGATGAGTCGGTGGATCCATAGTGTGGGGTCAGTCGTGGCTGGGCCCGTGGTCTCAGGGCGGGAGGAACCATGCCATCCACAGGCCATAGGCGGAAGCCAACCCAGGCCACGCCCACACTCCAGATGCAGCGGCTGAGGGTCGTAAGGGACAGGAGCTCGGGAAGTGGGGTGCGGATTCGAGAGGACTGGGCTCGGTCATGGCAGTCAGCTCACCCCAAACCCACTCACTGCAGTGCAGGCATCTGGGTGTGGAGGGCTGGGGGCTGCACTGTGACACCAAAGGCAATCGGTGATCCAGTGGCTTGGGATGCCTTCTGGCTGGAATGAGCCACCCCACCACATGTGAGGGATGCAGGATCTGTCCTCTGGAGACGAGTGATGAGTGTGTTCCCACGGCCAAGCGGGCGGGTGAGTTGGCAGAGGAGAGAAGAATCCTTCGCGTGGCCGACTTTGGCTCCTCTCAGAGCCGACTGTCTGGGGGCACCAGCACACCCCTCTGAGGGACAGAGAGCTCCTTTCCTCACAGTGTGGCTGGGAGGAGGAAATTCTGTGCACGCCCTGGGTGTCCCTTGGGCACTGCAGGAGGAGGACCATGCTGGGCCTTGGCTGCTGCTGCCACAGGTGGGCAGTGGCTGTGACTGAGGAGAGGCCCCTCAGCCCTGGCGCAGGACCACATGGGGCCATGAACAGGAGCTGCCCGAGGCACTCGGGCACCATTTCTGCTCCCAAGGACCCAGTGTCTGCCCTCCCACTCCTGGAGGGTTCAGTTGCTGGGCTGTTCTGCCCACAGCACCATGATCAGAGCATCCCCACAAGTTCAGGGCAGGTGGGGTATACGGGCCTAAGTCAGCCCTGTGAAGGGGGACTGGGCTCAGGGCCCGACCCAGGCAGCACCAGAGGCAGGAGGCGGGGCGGAGGAGACTTCAGGGCAGTGGAGGCCTGGGGGCCCCTCCCCGACGCCCCGTGCAGCTCAGAGCCACTGGGGTGGTTGCACGGCTGTTCTGTTCCCAGAACTTCATCGGACCCTTTCTGGGCCAGCCCTGTTTTAGGTCCTTGGGAAACAGTGGGCAGCAAGAGCAGCCATGCTTCTGCCTTCACAGGACAGAGAAGGGACAGGAAGGGGGTGTAAGGTGCTGCTGGGGAGACCCCGTGGTCACTGGGCCCCTTGCTGTGTACGGCAGACAAAGAGGAAGCAACTTTAGAGATGCGGAAGGAGAGAGGACCTGGTGCAGCCCAGAACGTAGAGTGCGGGGTGGAGGTGGAGCACTGGGTCCTGTCCAGCTAGAGCGGTGACATGACATGCGTAAAATACCTTCCAGTACTGGGTTCTGACTCAGGTGTTGCGGGGCCACCAAGGTGGGCCACACCATGCTGCTGCGTCCAAGGCTCCCCTTGCCCAGGGTCTGTGTCAGAGGAGAAGCGTGTCTACCCTCAGGGCGCGGTGGGGAGTGGCTCTGCTCCCTCTCCACGGTCTGGCCTGGCTGCTTCTATCACCTTCTGCGCATCCAAGGGGCAACATCTGAGGCGTGATCAAAAATTCAGTGAAGGCTGCTGCTGAGTGCCATAGAACTGAAAGGCAGGTCTTAAACACATGACGGTGTGTCCGTACACATCTTACTCACTTCTAGCACTTCCCCACTCAAAATAACCTTGAGAGGGAAATGTTTTGAATCGATTCAGGACATCAAGGCAGCCACAACAGTGCAATTAAAGACACTCAGGAAAGAGGACTTCCAGAGCTGCTGTAGAAAGGGGCAGCAGCGATGGGATGAGTTTGTTGGAAGAGAGGGGGAACTGAGGGGGATTCATAGCAATGTATCTTTTACTGTAACAAATTGTTTTAGAGTTTAAATATTCACCATAGATTTTTATTCCCCTTTGTACGTTTATTGCTTCTATAGTCAAAAATAGTTATTTGTAGTGAGAAAAAGAATCAGAAGCCCTCTTGTCTAAGGGAGCTTCAAGGCAATGTGTCTTTTATTGTAATGATTTTTAAATCATTACAGAGTGAGAGCTCTGCCTTGCACCCTCCTCTTGGTGTGAAAGTCTGGCACCCGCCGAGAGTTCTGTTTCCCCATGTTATTGGCTGTGGTATTTTCCTTAGGTCGATTTTGAGTTGCTGTCTCCTGTGCATTTCTCGTCGTGGAGTTGTTTCTCTCAGGATTCCCTGTAACATTCCTGCACAGGCTGAGGCACTGGTTCTGTGAGCTAATGCTCTTTTTCCAGCGTTTGCTAAATCCAGAATCTACACATTCCACGCGGTCAATGTTTCCTTCGCAGTTTCTGCCTTGAGAGTTCATTGAGAGCTGACATGAAGATACTTGTTAGTAGAAATCGTCGTATTTTTTCATAGAATTCAATAATTATTTACCTGGTAATATATAGGTAGCGGCTTGCTGCTCATCTGGGATTTATTTTGCTGGCATTACTAACAGTCTTTTTTTTTTTTTTTTTTTTGGTACTAGGAATCAAACTCAGGACCTTGTGCTTGCCAGGTAGGTGCTTGTGCTGCTGAACTATATCCCCAGCCCCATATTAACAGTCTTATTTAAGTTTTTTCTGGTAACTATTAGCTTGTCTCATCATTTATTGAATATTTACCTTTCCTTCACTGATTTCAAATATCATCTTTAATTATTTCTATTTTTAAATAAGAAAAATGCCCTCATCACAGAAATGCATTACCGACTTGTACAGTTTCATGAAAGAGTATGTTTTTAGTTGTCAAGACTTAGGAAAATCACGCAGCAGTTGTAAGAAAGAAAGCAGAGTAATGGTAATAGTAACGCGGATAGCGCGGTGTCAGCAAGCACAAACTCCACGATTTACTTCTCTGGTTTGGACAGGTTCATCACTAGAGGAGCATCTATCAGGAGTACACTCTTTTCTTCCTCTTTCCCTCATTCTGATAACACAGATGTGTACGTTTGAGTTTTGGGCACTGGAGACTGAACCCAGGGCCTTGTGCATGCGAAGCACGTGCTCTGCAATGCCTGGCCCCTAGCAGATGTTTCTTTCTTTTTGTGTGTTGAACTCAGGACCTTGCACTTGCCAGGCAGGCGCTTATGCCACTGAGCTATATCACTGGCCCCTAGCAGACATTTCTTTTTTTTTTTTTTTTTTTTGTGGGTACCGGGGGGTCGACCTCAGGACCTCGCGCACCAGCAGGCGCCCATGCCGCTGAGCGATATCACCGGCCCCTTTTTCGTATGTGGGTTCCGGGAGCTGAACTCGGGCCCTCGCGCTTGCCAGGCAGGCGCTTAAGCCGCTGAGCCATCTCACCGGCCCCAGACATTTCTTAAATGGCCATGTCTGAACCAAATTCCAGAAGGGACTCAATGTAAATGAAATTTTGCCTCTGGTTTTGAGCTTCTCACTACCTGATGGGGAACTGTATTTATCCAGGAACACTCTGAGTTTCAGTAAATAGAATGCTTAACTGAAAATACTTTTGAGACAAGTGTGATGTGTAGTTACTGAAGCAAGGTTAGCAGCTTAATGATTGCGAGGCTCTGGGCTGTCATGGCTTTGGTGCTCTTGGCCTTCTCTTTTATTCTTGCAAAAAAGCTGCATCTGTTCCAGTCCTTACACCTTCATCCATCCATGGTCAAAAGCAGGGGACATTGGGCAATGTAGACAAGAAAGTGTCCCTTCACGTTGTCCTCTCTTATCACAGAGAAAAATCTTTCCAGAAATGACCTAGCAGTCTTCCTCCTTCACTCATGGAGGACCAACACACCTCTGGCCCATGATGAACTGAAAATTCTGGTTCTGTGAATGAGGAAAGAGGGGCCAATGGCTTTTGAGGAGGCAAATAAGTGTCTGTCACAGAGATACCCCCTACACAAACACAAATACCCCAATGCAGGGTAAGTACTGACGGAGGGCTGCTAATACCTGTCCTGCTTCCCACCGTCAGGAAGTCCAATCCCTCTGAGTCTCTTTTCCTCTCTGAGACGTGAGAGTAACACTTGCTGTGCCCACACCCAGAGGATGGCGTGAGGTCCTCAGGGCTGCAAGCATAGACACCCACACCTGCCTGCTGTTGCGGTACCACAGTCCTTGTCCTGGGTGGGACAACCATGGGCTTCCGTGGGTCCGCAGCTCAACACCGCCCCTCTGGGCTTTCAGGGGGCTGAGGGGCAGGGCTGGGGACAGGTCAGATCAGGTCTCAGCAAGGACACTGCTCGTGGGGTCTCCAGCCCAGGGGTGGGAGGTGAGGGCTCCCCTTGTGCTCTGGGTCGGTACTCGGCTTTGCAGGAAAGCAGACACTTGGGGATGTCACACAGGAGCATCATGGGGCCATGGACAGGGTGGAGTGAGCCTTTGCCCTGCTGTCTCCTGGGTTCTGGCTGGGGGCCAGGGCTCAGCCCTGAGGACAATCTGCAGCAGGTGCTGTCCCCTGGCTGGGGCGGAGGGAACAGGACACGGGCTGAGCTCAGCCTGTAGTCCCAGGTTGGATGGAGGACAAAGCCGGCAGTTGGCATGGGAGGTTGGCCCCAGGGATGCACAGGGGCCTCGGTGATTAAGTTCAACGGTTTCCTTTTGTGGCCGTGGGAGAGAAATCGTTCTGAATTTGCCTGACCTTTTCAACTTTAGCCCGCTGGCTGCGAGGCCGGCTGAACCAAATTCCCCTTCTAACCACAGAGCAGCCTGCACTTCGGGAGTGAGCGGGGACCTCGCCCTCACCCCACACCTGCCAGGTCGCCGCTGCCTGCCCGCTTCGAAGTCTTCCCGTCACGAGGCAGCCCCGGTGCAGTTAATAACCTTGTCATCTTTACCTCGCGGTCTTTTATATCTGCCTCAGCCATCCAGTTCGATTCAGTCACCATCAGCCTTTTCCTCAGCAGGGCAAAGATTAACGAGCCCTCTGTTGTGCTCATGTCCTCACGTCCTGGAGAGAGAGGCGGTGGCGATAAATCACAGGCTGTCATCCTCAGGCCCGGGTGAACCTCTGAGCCCTTCCCCTTTCCCACTCTGACCCGCAGGTGAGGGATGTACCCTGCAGCGGCACCATGGACACGGAGGCTCAGGGAGGCGCGGGCGGCAGGGCCCTGGCAACTGCGTGGCCACTGCACAGTTGCTCGGCAAGGCTTGGGGCATCCTGGACACAGGCATGGACGGCCTTGAAGTGGCTTTAGGAGGCAGTGCCAGGTGTCCCAAGGACTTGTCTTTTGGTTCCCTAGGGGCGGTCCCTGCTGTCTAGACCATATCCACTCATTGCAACGCGAGTCCCAGGCTTGCATCCTCGAGCCCAGAAATCAGCACCCCATAAGCTCCTCCTGGGCCTGTGAAATGACTGGGGGTCTGAGTGTCTGCACTGCCCCCCCAACAGAGCACCCCTAGTTGTTGAAACAGCTTGCAGAGTGCTTTGTGGAATAACCCAGGTTTTTTCTGGGGATGGGTGGGTGGACTTTGCATTGCTCTATTGATGGTTCAAATTCTAAAAGACAAAAAGATTTTAAAATAGAACTCTTATTGATATCAAGTATCCCTTCTGATGTTCCAAAGAAGTAAAACCAGGACAGTTGATAAAGCAATTCTCAGAGTTCAGCGTCTGCTGTTGAATACTTCCCCTGACCTCCTCCTGGGTTGTTAGAACTTGGCCCCGGCCTTCTCCAGGGTCTGGGAACGGCTTCCTTGGCTGTGGGTCCCTCTGAATGGGAGCCGGCCCCGAATCCAGAGAACCAGCAGCTGCTGTGTATCTCTTAGCCACAGCCAATGAGGAACATTATAGAAACGCAGAGTTACAGTTACAACGCGTACAATACCGTAGTGGGAGGAGCTACAAGCCTCCAGCGGGTCGTTCTATCTTGTTTTAAACTTCAGTCTCTTCACGTGTAAAATGAAGCTATGAATAACTTACCGTATGCTTCCTGGTTTAAAAAAATATGGTTACAATGTGAAGACGTACCTGGTCCAGCACGCCGTACTCGCGCTGTAAACGGAGACCTTGCCGCGCTGCATCTGGCTCTGGGGCCGAGGTGTGTTTGTGTAACACGTCGTCTTGTACAAGGCGCTTCACAGATGTTGTCTAATGTTACTTCTTACGTTACCTATTTGTTGTAGATCTAATTATTTCACCGATTTATAGAGCATAATAATGACTTTTATTGGTTTCTGTGTGCCTGGCAACAGTGTAAGCCATCTACATAGTTCAACTCACTTGATCTTCACACCAACCTTGTGAGACACAGGCTCTGTTTTGATTTCATTTTGCAGATGAGGGTGTCAGGGCACAGAGACGTTAGGCGTTTCGCCCAGGATCACACAGAGCGAGCAGCAGAGCTTCCAATCTAATGCAGGCAGTTTGGCTCTGGACTTCTGGCTTGTAAGTTGCTAAATCATACAACTGGGTCAGCCGGCTGCAAAGGCGGGACTCAGTCCCACCTCTAGCCACAGCCTGGTCTCCACCTCTGCTGCCTCTTGGTTCCCTCTCTCCAGGCATTAGGTCGCTGTAGAAACCGTTACGGAGACGACACGCTCACGAGCCGCGTAAACTCGCACTTATCTCCTCTGTGTAGACAGCGCCCCTCACATCTGTGTGCACCAGGATCCCGCCCAGGCTCCTCGTTCTGATTAGAACGGGGAGAAGCGATGAAGGACTCAGACTGGAGGCTGCGTCTTGACAGCCGCCGTTCACGCTGAAGGGCGCACTGTTTTCAGCAAGAAGTATGATTGCAGTTTTCAAAGGTCAAATAAATCACCTTAAAAGTCGTGAAGAGGTAAACAGCCCAATGCCTGGGCAGCTTTCCTGAGTTTATGAGGTCTCCTGGTGACAGGGTTTACAGAGGCCTCATCCATCACTCGACCCCGATGCCCAAGGCCTGCTCTCTCCTAGGGAGGCTCATCCTACCTTGACACTCGTTTCCCCTAGAATTTTTGTGAGGAAATATTAAATCTGGTGGCCATGGCAGCCTCCAGATTAGACACAGAGCAAAGCGCTTTCCCTCTAGGCAAAACGTGAAAATGTAGGATGGCAGGGTTGGGGGGAAGGGGCAGGGAGAGGTGGGGCGATATCTAGGCAGGCTGGCGTGCACGACGTAAACAGAACAGCTGTCACCCCAGAGAAGCAATTCCACAGGCCCCGAGTGCGTGTCTGCCTGCCAGTCATGGCCTCGTTGCGGAATCGTCTCTCAAGACCCCGAAAGGGCTCTACAGACCTCCTTTCAGCACATTCTTAAGTTATACATCCATAGACAAAGCTCCCTGTAAATCTGGATGTCATCTTGGAAAAGACTATTTTGTACAAGAAAATAAATGTCTTTTAAAAACCTTCTCATCAGAGCACTTAAATTCTGTGCTGTTATTTTACTGTCGTGTAATGGGACCCTGCTTGGTGTAAATAAACCCTTTAAAGACACGATTACAGTCAAGTCTTGCGAGCTGCTGAGTAGGTCCCTGACCCATGGTGCGCTGAGGACCAAGCTGAGCGCCCGGGCTAAGGGTTAGGACTGAAGCTGCTCCAAGCCCTGCCACCCAGGGTGCTCCCCTCTGCTCTAGATTTCACAGGGACAAGGACAGAGGAGGCATCTGGAGCGCTGCTGAATTTTATAAGCATCTGACTTCATTTTTTCCCTTGTTTATTGTTTTTGAGATGGGAAGAAGAGTAAGGGAAAGAACGCTGGACATGAAGATATGAATATGTCCTTTAACAGTTGCTCCTTTTGAAATCCTCAATCTCATTGAAATTTAATTTTTGATGCCTTTTTTTTTCCAAGTGAACTTAGCCTGGAATTCCTCCAAGTCAGGCGGGAGAGACCACCAAGGGTTCTCCTCAGCCAGAAGAGCTAACTGTGGTCATTTATTATTGTCACTTATCTGATAGGCGCTCCGTTATCTGTGATGGTTTTACAGGGCGAGCTCCGCAGGCACGCCGGGGCGCGTGTAAACATGTTACCCTGTGACGGGGCGTCTGTTACTTACTGTCAGCGCGGCTATGGCTACGAAGTAACAGAGAGTTTAACAAGCCGCAGTGAAAGCTGCTGTGTAAACACCGCATCGGGAGTGTTTGCCTCGTCCGCCTCTTAAACAAATAACGGTGATGAGGAAGAGCAAACAGAGCTGGCAGCAGCCCGGCCGGTGACTGCTGGCGGCCGGGGAAATTCCATGGGATCGTCCCCCAGACAGCACCTCGCTGTCACCCTGACTCTTTCGTAATTGAAACTCACCCCCAATTCTGATCTGGGCCTTGGGTGAATTTGCCATCTATTCAAGAGCAAAGAGATGCTGAAAAAGAGTGTCGTTTCTTGGGGCGGCTATCTCCATCTAGGAAACCCCTTGTTTGGAAAGGGACCCTGGAAGTGTGCACAGCGGTGCTGCCCAGACCGGTCATTCGGTTTCCACATGTCCCGAAGGATGGGTGGGAAGACTTGGTGTCGTGGTGAAGCCATGGGCCGAGCTCCTGGCAGGGGGCAGAGCATGGCAGTGCAGCTCCGAGCGCCCAATCCCTTCTCTGTGACCGTGCATGCGGCTCAAGTGCTCTCACTTGTGGAATGATGGCAGAGCTGTCCCAGCACCCTGGGGACACAGGACTGTGAGCTGGCAGACAGGAAAGGAGACCTGCTCTCCACAGTCTCCCCCGTCCTTCATCCCAAGTCTTCCGTGGTTCCTGCTGGGGGCATTCATATCACTCTTCTAGGATTAAAGTATTTTCCTCTTTGACTTTGAAATGTAAACAGCTGTGGCAAGGGGAGCGCACGGGGGCCCTGCTAGGAGCATGGGTTGCAAGAGAAGTCAGCAAGAGGCCTGTGCTCTAAGCCCAGTGACACCCATGACACCCACGACACCTGCAGGTAGGTGAGAGTGGAGGGCGTGCCCTGCGGTCTCACCTTCCTGATATCTCTGTCTCCAGCTACACAGTGAAGGTGTGGCTGCCTTTGGTTTTTTTTTTTTTTTATAGCATTTAAAGAGTAGGAACTTGTAACAAACAGATCATCAGGGGAGTGTGTTGCTATGACTAGCTCAGCGCGGTAGCCTGGGATCTGACTTCACCCTGCAGAATGAGACGTGGACCAGGGAGGCTGACGGGGAGGAGGAGAGGTCCCCCTGCCGTCCTTCAGTCCTATTTAAGCAGGCGGCAGGGGTGTAACGCGTGTGGGAGAGGAAGGCTTGCTAAGTCTCTTCGCTGCAGGACTTCCCAGAGTCTTTGGTGAAGTGATGCGCAGTGTAAACCTCTAACGAGAGGATCCAGTGTGACCGGTTATGACTCTCCGAACTCTGCTTTATGCTGTTATTTCGTGTTGGACTACTCTTTACCACTTCCTCGAGGACGAGGATTTCAAGGTGTCGGCTCCCGGAGACTCTGGCCGGCAGCGAAGGTGGTTTGGAAAGCAGAGTTGGGGGGTCTGCTGTGGACCCAGGGACCGATGCAGATCCTGGCTGGGGAGCTCAGGATGCTCAGCAGGAGGACAGGGACCTGGAGGCGGGATGAGGGACAGGATGGCAGATGCTGTCTTCCCATCGTCCTGGGGCAGCACGGTGACCAGCTTGGTTCTGGGACCCAGGGGCATGTGGATGGCCTGTCCGTGGTTGTCCTGATGGGGATTCCGGCTTGTGTACCACAGGTGCTCGGCTTGCTAAGCGTGGGGCGTCCTGGGCTGCACCTAGCGGAGGAACCGTCCTGACCCCGTGGAAGGTCTAGGGTACATTAACCGATACAAGTGGCAAGGCTTCCTCCAGAAAGTGTTTATTGTAACATTGAAGGGAAAGCGGGCTTGCAGCCTGCAGGCAGTGGGTTGGAAGAGGCTGTTAAGGATCAGGTGAGGGAGAGCCAAGGTGGGAAACGGAAAATGGGAGGGAACCAGTGAGGCGAGGGCCTGGAAGGGACAGATGGGGTTCGGGCTGGGTCCTGGTCCCGGAGCACAGGGGTAGTGCCTCTGAGAGCCATGGCCGGGGCAGGCAGAGGAAGGAAGACCTCGCTGTCCCACGCAGCATCCCTGGCTGGGTGCTGGCAGTTGCCAGGGGTCGGGCAGGAAGCTCTCAGTGTCACTGCCAGGCCCAGCCTCAGACCCACAGGGAGAGAGAGAAAGAGAGAAGCTTGTGTGGTGTTGGCTTGGCTTTCCCAGTGCCTAGAATGCTCTTCAGCCTGCAGGAGCTGCCGCGTAAACACGGGCTGGATTGCATAGGATGTATATGGAGTTTGAAAGGGAGGTATAACCTAGATTCTCCCTTTCCATAGCTTTGGGTCAGTATTTTTCTTTAAATGAGAAAAATAATAGAGCTGCACAAGGCCACACTGAGCGTGCCGTCCACCATGAGGAGCACTCTGCTGGCCTCGTTTTAGTGACGGGCTGTCCTCAGAAGCAGGGGCCATGGCACCTCCATCTCCCAAGGTCCTCTACTAGGATTTGAACCCTCTTCCCCCTGACAGTTCCTGCAACATTAGCTGAAGAATTTGTGGATGAAGTGACAGTTCCTTTGCAAGCCTAAATTTGAATATCGATGAAGGGTGGTTTGAAGGCAGGGTTTTCTGTGGCCACAGACTTGGGTTGGAGAGATTTGGGAAGTCAGAGGCCCCAGGGATGTGTGACACGGGCTGAACATGTCTCCCTCGAGGGTGTGGGGGCCTGAGGAGGTGGGTCTTTCCCAGGTCACGGGTGACTGTGTCCTGTGTCGCAGCGTCAGCCCCTGGTGTGCCTGTACTGTGCTTGGAGGGAGCGCCTACTGAGAAGTCGTTAAAGTGGAACAGGTCACAGGGATGAAGCCTGACCTGGGCAGGTTAGTGTCCTGGTGAGAAGGGACACAGGGCACTCTCTCTGTGCCCTCACTGGGCAAGGATGCTGCTGCCCAGGAACAGGGTTCTTACCAGGATCCGAACAGCCTGGCTCCTTGGTCCTGGATGTTCTGCCTTGAGTGCTGGGAGAAGGCAAAGCGGCGCATTTAAGTCAGGAGCCTGGGGTTTCCCTAGGGACACAGCTGACTAAGACCCCCCTGCAGTTTGCTTCTAATGCTTGCCACGAAGTGAGGGATTCTGGAGAAGCTGCTTCCTGTCAGCGCTGGCCTTCAAGCAAACTCGTGCCCTTTGCGGGGAGAGGGGCGCCTTTTCTCCCCATCTCCTCCCCGCCTCCAGTCCTTCTCTCCACGCTTTTCCGCACACTCAGCCCCACCTGTGCAGCACGAGGATGAGGATGTGGCGGAGACATCGAGAGCTTGGGCGGTGGGGAGCGGGCCACGGCTTTGGACAGCAGTAGAGAGCCCGGCTCTTCCCGAGATGGCGCGCCGCCCGCACTTCCCGTGCAGCGCCCGTCGGCTGTGGTCACAGGCAGGAAGGACACCTGTGACCGTAGAGCTCTGCAGCCCAGATGGTTTCTGACTTGCTGGAGACCAAGTTGACTATTTACTTGGAAAAAAAATCACATATATTTATATGCTATGTTTAGAAATACTGTTATTCAGAAACACTATTGATTTATAGCAGTGAGTCCAGGCACGCTCTCCCGCTTGCACAGATAATTGAGTGTGATGTTGTCTTGAGATTCCTTGTACCTTCTCAAGCCGTAGGTCACTTCCTGCTCCATCAGGGAATGATTCTCCGGGTGGAACCAAAGATCTGGATTACGAGAAAGATGCCCAATCTCTGTAGGTCTTTAAATCCCTCAGCTTTGTTTTGTGGCCGGTGGGCGTCGGGGAGTCAGGGCTGCTGCCAGGTTTCTTCCGTTGCCACGGCAGTGTCAGGTCAAGGTCCAAGTGACTTATTTTTAACAGCACGAACTGCTGACCTGTCCCTGGAGAACCAGGGTTCTCGCTGCAGCCTCAGGAGCCAGCAGGGCGCAGGCAGGGTGAGGGAGGGGGAGACTCTGTGTCCTTGGCAGCGGGGATGGCACCAATTTAGATCTGGAGACTCCGAGTAATTAGCATGTCACATGCCAGCTGTGGGTGTTAATTGGGGACCCGGCCACCTGCTGCGGAGTGGAGCGGCCGCTTCCACTGACAAATAGTAATGAGAGGGGAAGGTCAAAGAGCAGTGGGCACCATGCCCAGCTTCCTAGCCAGCATCGATGCAGGCCATTTTTTGCACACTTATCTCAGCGGGCGAAGCTCCAGAACAGGACACAAGGGGCCGAGATGGCAGCACAGAGCGGTGTAGGATGTGGGGCCTGGCCACACCCATTTTCAGAGGTGAAAATGGAGGCTCAGAAATTGACCTCCTGCCCAGGGCGTGTGGCCGCTAAGTAGCCAAGCTGAGACATGTACACAGCCCAACACTTGACCACTGTGCACAAGCGGGGTGACCCCTGCTTTGTCTGGCATGGTGAGAGTGTGTGCAGGCCTCAGATGCCCTGGTTTCCTCAGGCCCAGAGTCTGCAGACCCCAGGGAGGGACACACTTTTGTTGCAATTCTTACAAACAATGGGCAGAAGGACCTGCAGACGGGACACAGACTAGAGGATTAATAAAAGTCCTTCCGTGGAGGTTTGGGTCTTGGGCACCAGAGGCCATGAGGTCAGATCCACAAAATCCAAATTCCATGCAGGCAGGGACCTTGTCTCATGCACCACTGCAAGATGTGCTGGATACAGCAGATGCTGAAACATCGATTAGCAAGGTAATTTATGGCCTCACAGTGCGGCTTGCTGGCCGAGATTTCTGTCCCTACTCCCAGCACTTCACGTACATGGGTAACATTTATCACCCTGTGCCCGACCAGAGCTCAGTCTCTCCAGATCCTGGGACATTTGGAAACACAAGACTATGTGGCCATGCACTTGAAGGGGTTAACTGATTTAAAATGACATTTGATGAGCTAATCATAACCAGTATGTAATTACTATTGTAGTTGGATGAAAACTTGAATAAGCACATACAGTTCCTGGATGCCCCACTTATTTACACATATTCTTGGTTATACACTTTTTGTGCTACTTATCTTCAATCATAGAGTTTAAAAATACCAGACTCTTGTTTCAAAGCCAGTGTGTGGCCATGTGGCACAATACAGGCAAAGAATACTTGAGGGAAATGTGACCCATAAAAGACCTCTGGAAACTATCTGCTGAACATAATCATGTTTACCTGTGATGGCTGTAACTACAGCAGCCACTTTGTATCCATGATGATGGACGTTTGAAGACTGAATCAAATCAGACATAGATTTGAAGATTGGAACAATGGGATGAGCTTGGGATTCAATGACATGATTCAGCTGCTGGACTAACCTTGGAGACAATTTCTTCCAGATTTTTTTTTTTTTTTTTGGTGGGTACTGGGGGTCGACCTCAGGACCTCGTGCACCAGCAGGCACCCGTGCCGCTGAGCGATATCACCGGCCCCTTTTTCGTATGTAGGTTCTGGGAGTCGATCTCAGGCCCTCGCGCGTGCCAGGCAGGCACTTACGCCACGGAGCCATCTCACCCGCCCTCTTCCAGATTTTGTAAGGCAAGATAACATTTATTTTATATTTCATATATTTTATCCATTTCAGTGGATAAAGAGTATCCTTGAGTACTCTTGCCATAGGAATAGAACGATCTGTGGCCCAGTTATTTGTCCCTCTCCATTTATGAAACAAAGTCCTCAAATTTTCTAGGAATAAGTGATTTCTCTCAGGTGCAAGCTTGGTATCCCCCTCACTCGCCTGAGATCTCTGCTCTGCCCTGGGAGCAGAGCCGTGGGGGCACTGGGACTGCATGTGGCAGCCTTCCTGGCCGACGGGCCAGTGACCTAGCCGAGACTGCCGCCTTGGGGTCTTCTCCTCTGTGAATCCATCTTCCCCGAGGTTAGAGGGTGGGGCTCTGATCACACGGCCCAGAGACCACTATAACCCCAATGATGACTGACCTGCCAGGTGCTCACCGATTCACTGACACTGCAGCATCTCAGGAGAGAGCGCTCCAGGCTGCCAGCCGGCAGGAGGTGAGGGCCATCACAGGTCCGTGGTGCCCAACAGCCCAGATGAAGGCAGCCCCGACACGCCTCTGTGACCCCTAGGCACTGCTGTGACCCCTGTACAACTCTGTAGACCTGCACAGAACCACAGTGTCTCCCCGACATCCCTCTCTCCTGTGGGAGGCACTGGAAATATTTTCTGAGCAGGGTCCAGGCCTGCTCAGTTCCTCAGCAAGAAGCGAGCGTTATCTCTGGGGAGGCTGAGCAGGAGACAGCTGCGCCAGCCTCGAGGGCCACAGTCGCTAGTGTTGCTGTTCGCCTGGCTCTGCCACAGCCAATGGAGGGACCTGTGTAGGGCGCGGGGAGTGAGCGGCAGCTTGGATAGACCCTGCTGGAGAAAGCCCTTGGTGCGTCTGAGTCCTGGGTGGGGAGAGCCTGACAGGCGCCCTGGTGGCCGTCCGGACTTGCTGGGGTCAGGGGTCAGCATCCCCTCTCCTGATGGTGGCTGGGGTCCTCTCTCCTGGGTCCCTGCACACAGCACTCATGGCAGGGCAGGGTAGAAGAGGGACGAGAAGCCAGGGTTTCGGGAGCTATCCTTCACGCAGCCCTTTAGATGTCATAGTCGCACTGAGCCAACTTTCAGGAGTTGACAGTGTGGGGCATGTAACGTCCCCAGGAGGAACCATGTTACAAACGTCTGTGGGGAGGAAACATCCGCACTCAGCTGGCTGTGCTGTGGGCTGAACATGTCCCCGGACTTCACGCTGGAGACTCCTTCCCCAAAGTGCCAGCGCTGAGAGGTTCGTGGGCTGGGGCTCTGCCCTTGGGAATGGATCGATGCCCTTGCCGTGGGAGTGGGGAACTTGTGAGGCCGAGTCAGGCCTCTGTCTCCCTCTCTTGCCTGCAGGATGCCTTCCGCCCTCCCCTTGACCTTGGGCTCCCGGGAACCTTGAGTCAAATTGTTCTTGCTGGTTTTCAGTCTCGTCCAGGGCACTCTGCCACACCCGCACACGGGGACTAAGAAGCGAGGGCTTGGTGGAGACAGGAAGGCAGGGGCCGTTAACAGCAGGTGATCTGCTGACTCCAGAAACCTGCGATTGTTGTTTTGAGATTTACGGCCCTGCCCCGTGCCGGACAGTGGAGTTGTCTTGGAAACTCACTGGGTCCTCAGAGTGGGGAGGGTGCTGCCACTGTCACGTGGTCCGAGAAGCCTGCGCGGTGCCCCTTCCATGATCTGACTTGGGCAGGACTGAGCCCGGAGGGCCCCCTTTATTTACCATGACCCCGTGGTCCCCAGCAGCTGTGACAGGTCTACCTACATTACGGGTGACTAAGCACCTCTGAGATTGCCACAGTGGATTTCGCCGTGGACCCAGCCCCAGTGCTCAAGGCTTCCGGGGGACAGGGGCTGTTCTCCCAGGACCCTGAGCACACTGGTGGGGTGAGTGGGCCCAGGGGACTCCAGGTGCTGACCTGCAGCCCAGCCAACTGGTGGCCCTCCGGTGGGGGACACAATCTTCTCCTCCCTTTGACCACAGCCGCTGGCTGCCTGGGGCTGATAACAGAACCATAAATCTCCGTCCTGGCTGCAGTGTGGCACCTGAAACCTCTGCCCTTGATGTGGAAGACAGGACTAGACACTGCGACTGGTGTTTTAAGTCATCCGAGGAGGCGGGGAGAGCTGGTGGGTTCTGAGTGGCGACAGTTGTGGGGGGCGTAGCACCCCTTGAGGCACCGTCTCCCTCCAAGTGGAGCTCCCCAGGTGAGATGAATCGTGTTACCTGTTGAGATCCTCTACCTGCGGCTCAGGGTCATGTTTCTAAAGCTGTCAGCAACTCTGCGCTGCTTGTCCCTGAAAGAACACATGGCACTCGGCCTGCCTGGAGTGAGCGTGAGGTGTGTGCACGCAGGGAGCTGGGCATTGATCGTTGCTGCACCCGGAAGATGTGCCCATGTCCCCACCAGTTCTTGAGCGTCCCCAAGCCTGGCTCCTTCCTGCTGCCTCTGGTGGATGGATGAGTGGTTCAGGGTGAGGCTGGCTGGCTACTTTGCAGGGTGTCCTGGGACCTCATGCCCGAGCAGGGGATGTTGAAGAGGACAGCTTGTTGGAGGATTTGCATTGTGAGATTCTGTGACTTAATCCTGTAGCGGGGGTGGGCACTGCGGACATCCTGAGCCCTTCCCAGCTGGGTCTGGGGAAGAATTGCGCTCCCCGGGTGAGGCACCCGCTACACAAGATGATGTGACTTCCTTCCAGAGGACCTGGTGGAGAGGAAGCCGCCACCCCATGCATTTTCCAATCCCAAGTGGTGCAGAGGACCCTGGTGGGGAAGATCGCGGTCTTTAAGGGAGAAGGCAGGGCCTTGCCTGGAGGAGGACTTGCTGCCAGGTAGAAGAGCTGGGAGCTCCAGCTTGCACAGGCTGGGTGGAGAGAGGGGTGAGACTGTCAGGAGGCCCAGGATCGCCCCATTCTCTGGAACACAAATTCGAACACTGTCCTCTAGTGCAGTAGAGTTTGGTGGCCAAGTGAGCTGATGGGATGGGTGTCCTGTGGGCACTGCTGACATTGGGCGGATACGGATGTGGCAAAGGCTTACTAAAGCCAGGAGCTGCCACTGCCCACGGGAAACCTCACTGCGCGTCCCTTCTCCCCATGGGATCTGGCTCATCATGAGAATTGCAGGGTGACAGTTGAGAAAGTGAGGCTGCACCTTAAAGTAATTTTGGGGGTCTCCATGTTACCCACGCTAAGCCCATGAGACCAGTGTTGAAGGCAAGCACCCCCAGCACGCATGGGGGGTCCTGCTAAACACTACTGCTGCTTTCAGAAGGGCCCTCGACTGTGCCTTTCACAGTAAAATATCAGGGTGCATCCAGACCCCTGGGTGCTGGGGTGCATGGGATGGCAGCATTTCCTCTGCCCCATTGTTCAGAGCTGGACCAGCCGGACTCAGTTCCCTTCCTACTAATCTTTGGCAAAAGACAACAAAACCTTATTATCACACAGCTCCTGGGAGAGAATCCGAGGATCGCAGCATCCAGGAATGTGTTGAATAAAGCAGCTTCATTGACTGGATGTGTGGAGCTTAGCCCATCGTATCCAGCAAGTGATAGGATGACTCGGAGCTCTGGGAAGCGTTGGAGGAAGAATCCCTCTGCCAAGCATGGAACCCTGATCCTGTCCAGCAGGCAGTCCCCAGATTCTCCCACGGCAGAGCACAGCGGGAGAGAGAGGGCTTTGAAATGAGACAGATGTGGCCTCATGTTTCAGTGTACTCCTCCTCAGCTTGGTTTCCTCATTTGTAGAAAGCAGATAACCCCGTGCACCCACAGCACAAAGGTAATGACTGAGAGGCCACATGAGCCTCTGGGAGCCGCTCGGCAGCTTGGGTGCGGTCCTTAGAGACTGCGTGATTCCTGTAGCGTTAAGCACGGAAGCCGATGGAGCCCAGCTTCATCCGAATGGCATCCTTCTGGGGGAGAATTCCTGCCGTGAGGACTCATAGCTTTGCATTAGGAACCTGCACAGTGACCTTCATTCAACCACGTCACCCCGACTGCATCAAGGGCCAACCCTGCTCCAGGTCACCTCAACTCACCAAGTGCTGTTTCCTGCCAGTACCTCTGAGAGCCCGCCTTCCCCTGCGGGGGCAGAGAGAGGCAATACTTGCTTATTCCTTTAAACTGGGGCCACTTTACAAAGTATCTGTGAAATATTTTCCTTGTAAAAACCAAAAGACGATACACAAGGCTACACTCCACCTTGACCGAAGCCAGGGTTCTCCTCTCCTCTCTCGGTCCCTCGGCTCCCAAGCTCAAACACCGCTGAGTAGTCTGCGTGTGTCTTCCACACTTTGGCAGACGCGCCTCATGTTGTGCTCAGAGAAACCATTTTGGTTTTGTGTGAATGTTTTAAATAAGTGAGCTCCTGCTGTAAATTGTATTTGCACTTGCTTTTTAAAACACTCAACAGGCCTTAGAAACCTAGCCGTCTTATTCCCTAGTGGTTGGTTTCGTTTCAGTTCACAGCAGTACTGGTGTTAATGTAGGGTTTTCCCATCCACTGTTGATGGGCACTTGGTTTGTTTCCCATTCTTCGTAAGCAATGTGCCATAAACGCACACTTTAGTACACTTATTATCATCTTATTTGCATGTATGTGTTCCATGGGACAAGTAGCATCATTAAGTTATAAGATAAAATCATTTAATATCCAAATAAATGCTGCCCAGTTGTTCTTCAAAACCGCTCTGCCAATTTTCCTCAAATCGGTGGTCTGAGCGCCTGAATCTTTCTGAGGTCCACACAAGGAAGTACAGGTGGGCAAGGAGGTTTAGAACCCAGCCACGCAGAGGCACACACCAGCGCGAATCAGTCCCCGGCGCTGCTGGGGAGCCCTTTGTCACTTTGGCAACTTGCTGTCGGCATCTGGGTGACAGTCGGACGTCTCACTGGCTGACGAGGTGGGAATGAGGATGCAAGATTAAAACCCTTCTTCTGCTCTGGCCCGGCGTGGGACGTGCTCACGTGTTGCTCTCGAGTGAAGAGGCGGATGGAGAGCGGCCGAGCATTTCCTGGGAGGCCGGGGTCCACCCTGGGGCCGAGGCTGCTTCAGGTTCCGGCCGGCCTCGTAGCACACGTGAAGAGAGAAGCCTGTCATCTCGACTTTGATCGCTGAGCTGTGGTGAAACGAAATAAAAGCAGGACCAGGAAACAGAAGTGTGAGTCACAGAGCGCCTGTCGGGTTGCTCACGATGGGAAGCCCTGCAGGCCAGTGTGCTGCCCGGGGGAGGGTCTGGGATGTTTATTTCTCTCTGCTTCTCCTAAAGGGGAGCAGGGTTGTGAAATTCAAATGTTCTTGAAACCGGGCTGCTTCTCACTTCCATTCTTTCCTTATTGAGCAACTGCTGCATTCCAGGCACTGCTACCAGCGCAGGGAAAGCAAACCGATTCACACACACACCAGCTCGTGGGCCGCAGTCACCCGGCTGTGCTGGTCAGGGTGTGGCAGGGTGGGTCACGGGTACCAGGGCAGATTGCACTTGTTCTCAGGTGTGGACGGTCCCTGTCCCTGTCCTCAGGAGCCGGGGTGAGCTGTGCATCTCTACCCATGTTCAGGGTGACCTACCAGAGCTGAGCAGGAGGGTGTGGTGCCGGGGACAAGGGCTCGGTCATCCTCAGCAAATGTGGTCGCGATGCTGTCTCACCTGGGGCTTAGCAGAGGCTCCTGAGGGGGCTGGGGAAGCAGGGGGATTCCCGGGTAGGGCAGCATCCGGAGGGCCCGGAGTCGCTGTTCGAGGGACGTTCACTGCACTGTCATGGCGTTGCTAGAGACTCAGGCTCTGCCGAAACAGAGATGGGGTGGGAGCCGCTGGCTTCTCTTGCCAAGACCGAGAGTGCCCTGCACGGCTGAGGGCCTCCACGGAGAAATGGCCCCAGAGGGTCCCTATGTCCCCAGGGTGGGGAGAGGAGGAAGGCAGTCACACATCTAAGCAGAGATCAGAGAATGCCATTTAGATCAGAGCAGGGACGGTTGTCTCTGTCCCAACCTCCTTTCCTTTGTTCTTTCCAGGACCCTGGCAGGCAGAGCAACTGGGCAGAGATGCATCGAGCATCGTGTTAACACTGCCAGCTCCCACTACTGGGACAAATGGCTGCAACGAATCACCTTGAGGAGGGAAGGCTCACTATCGCAGCGGTCTCAGTTCCTGACCCCTTGGGCCTGAGGTGAGGGAGAGCATCGCCGTGGGAGTGAGGGTGGAGAACCCTGCTCCTGCAGCTCAGAAGCGAAGAGAGAGAGACAGGAATGGGCTGGGGTCCTGATGTCCCCCTGAGCAGACACCCCAGTGACCTAACTTCCTTCCATCCACCAAAGGTCCTGTCACCTCCCAACAGAGCCCCAGGCTGGGAACGAGGCTTCAACACATGGCCTTGGAGGGATGAGCATTGGCGTGAGGGACCCACGGATGGGTGATGCATGACATGTGAGTTACACAGGACAAAACCAAGTGCACATTCCATTGGGACAATGGGAAGGAGGACAGGAAAGGTCTGGGGCCATGAACCTCAGCCAGGAGTGGTTTTGCTTCCAGGACATTTTGCAATGCCTGGAGACAGCTTTGGTTGTGGCAACCGAGGCAGGTGCTCCTCATCTAGAAGGGGGAGACTGGGGTCTCGGCTCAGCACCCTGCACTGCATGGGCCCCCATCCCTGAAAGAGTTGTCCCACCCCAAATCCTGCTAGCATTGAGGCTGAGAAGCCAGGTCTAGTGAGAGATGGGTGGTGAGTGGATATTTAAGTTTGTGGTACTGATGATTACTAGCTAAAAATATTTAAAAATTTAAATAGTTGGTTTACTTTACTGGTTTTGTATTTCATTAAGTATGGATGTAACTCTGCCTCCCAAGCCTTTTATCTTTTTCTTTTATTTTTCTTACTGCTGGAGGTTAGAAAACCCAAGATCAAGGGGCCGGGAAGGAGGGTTCATGCTGAGGCCCGTTCCTTTGGGCCCGCAGCCACCATCTTGTCACAGGCGCCCATGACCTCTTCTTCGTGTGGCGTGGGAGGGTGCTCTTTGGTGTCTTCCTAAAGGACACGAATCACATCATGACATCACGAGAGCCCGTTCCGGGTGGGGGCTTCAACGTATGAATTTTAGGAGGACAAAACATCTGGTCCATCCAAGAGCCACACAACGTGCACTGGCCTCACTGTTGGTGACTTCGGCATTATTTTGGCCTCATTTCTCTAAGTCACAACTCTGAGATCCCACTCTGCTCCTGGACGCACCAACAGCTCCTTCCTTTCCTGGGTTTGCTCACCTCCTTCTTCGTATACATTCACCCTCAGTGCTTTAGCCATTCGCCTGCTGAAGGACATCCAGCTTGTTTCCAGTTTATGGCTTTTACCAAGAAAGAGGCTACGTCATTTGAACTTGGTGTGCAAGTTTTTATATGGCTTTTTTCCTTTAAAGGTTTAAAATTTCCTCTTTTTCATAGTGTTTCACTAGTATTTTTCCAATCTTGTGGACGTAGAAGCCACCTGTCACTCTTCAGCCATGATGCATTTTAGGAAGGGTAAATATAATTGTGTTATGCCCCTGTTCTAAGCCCTCTTTGTAAGATGCAGTGTTCGTCTCCCCAGAGCCCACGCTCTGCTTTGCCTGGGTACCCACACCTTGGTTTTGCTTGGGACCGAAGGAGAACAGAATGCAGGGAAGTGGGCCCTTGCTGTGTGTTCAGACCTGCACCCGCCGGGGATGCACTGGAGCCTGTGCTGTGCCTGGCTTTGAGCTCACAGTGGCTGGCTTATGGTGGGTGACTGCAGGCATAGCTGACGAGCACTTCTGAGAACAGTCCTGTGGGAAGAGGGAGACAAGAGTAGAAGCCTTTCTTGGATATGAGTGTGCAAGGGTGTAATGTTGGGAGCTGAAGCAGCCACCCTGTGACATGACGAGTAAAGTCACCATGCGCAGAAAGATGTGATGGTGACATCACTGACCAGTTGAACCAACCCCATACCCCGACCCTCGTACTCCCTGCTCTGTAAGCTGTGAACAACTATGTTAGGGTCACAGTGATTTGCTCTTCTCCTCCCTATGAGAGTGCTGTACCCGCCCACCCATTGCCACGTGATTTCAGGAGGATAAAGCTCAGTCACCCAATCTGGGTAACAAATGCTATGGGAATGAAAGTGACACTATATTCAAGTAGAAAAAATTTAAAATGTTATGAGACAGGGTCTTGCTATGTAGTTCAGAGTGGCCTTGAACTCATGATCCTTCTGCCTCAGCCTCCTGACTGCTGGTATTACAGGCGCGTGCCACCATGCCCGGCTCATGTAGGGATTTTCAGAGCTTTTGCATGGTTCCAGTATTTTCTTTGTCCCTATGGCAAAGAAAGGCAAGTAGGCCATAAGAATGAAGAGGGACGCTGTCGCTGACATGCGGTGTGGGATGTGCACTCTGCTGGGAGCAACTGAGGCTGCCGGGGACACTTGTTACTGTGCCACAGCTGACCAATACATCAGACAGTGGATACCCTTGTGACGTGAAGAGCTCCATGATGATCCCCCTGTTCCTCAAAATCAAAGACAGCCTTTCTGTTGTCTTCAAGAAAAAATTAAAATTATTTGGAATAAAACACAGGCCCTCCAAGATCAAATCTTGGCCTAGTCCTTGGTCGTCATCTCTTGTCAGCCCTCCCGGGTGGGCACCTTGCACTCCCGAGTTACTGATAATCACCCTACGTGCTGAGCCCCGGCCTGTGTCATCTCGACTGCCCCGTGCATGTTACTTCCTGGCTGGGGGGACCCCTCCCCGCACGCACAGGTTCTGTAGCCCCCGGCACCAGATGGGCGCATCCTTTCAGAGCAGGAGCCGTGCATCGACAGGGGAAACAGCAATAGGGCAGTGTAAAAACTGTAAGGGACGCAGCACCCATCAGCTTATTCTGCAGTCGGGTGTTTGCGGTCTGCCCTCGCTGACACGCAAGGGCTGGGGTCACTTCCCTTGTCCCTTGGGGAGTGGGTGTGGCTGGCCAAGGAGCAGCAGGAACGGAGGTCTCTGAAGCGTTGCTGTTTTCTTTCTTCTTCTCTCTCTCTCCCTTTCTTCTTTCTTTCTTTCTTTCTTTCTTTCTTTCTTTCTTTCTTTCTTTCTTTCTTTCTTTCTTTCTTTCTCCTTTAACACTACTGTTCAGTTTAGGACCAGAATCATGGAGAGAACTGAGTTTGTGAACCAAGGCACCACTGTACTGGGGAATGAACCCAGGGCCTTCACACAGAGCTACATACTCAGCCCTTTTTAAACATTTTTTTTATTGAGATAGGCTCTTGCTGAGTCACTAAATTGCTCAGGCAGGGCTCAAACCTGCTATCCTCCTGCCTCAGCCTCCCAGAGTGCTGCTCTACCATGCCTGGCACATTGCTATTTTCATAGGAAATTCCACCCTGGTCCTTGGTCACAGGAACCTCTCTCCCCCTGAATTGTCCGGCTTCTTGAAGCTGCAGAAGCTGCTGACGAATGTGACACAGGGAAACTGGACTCAATGACAGAATATCCGGGCCTGCGGGGCCCCGGGACATCGCTGCCTGGAGTTGAGCGAGTCTACGCCCAGGAGTTGGGGTCCTGAAAGGACTGCGGCTGCCCCGCCACAGGTCCTGGAGCCTGGTGACTCTGGGCCCTGGGTGTCTGTGTCTCCTCCTGGTCTGATCTCATCTACGCGGTCTCTGCCTGCCTCGGGTCCACAGAGCTTCCGAAGGCCAATCTCATCCCTCTGCCTCTCAAGATAGAAACAGATGCTTGGAAACACAGACTTTCCCTATTTTATTTCATTATATTTAAAGAGCAACTGCTCTATGCATTCAGAAATTGCTATCTACATCTGTTTGCATAATTTAATTTCCTGCCGAGAGTCTGTACACCTGTGTGGTTGCATGGGCACAGCCCAAGCCGCCATCTGTCACCCTCGTGGCTCAGTGGCGCTCCTTTCCCCTCCACCATCCTGGGCCCCCAGCCTGAGAACCCTGTCCAAGAGTTTTCTCTCCCAGTCTGGAGGGAAAATTCCTTTTAAAGCATTCCTATAGAAGACTGGGTTTAAGGAAAACCAACCAGCTTGAGTTCTGCTTTGCCTTTCTTCTGAAACTCGCTCGCTTACTTTGAAGATTGCTCAGAAACAACTTTGAAGTCTCAGAGCCTAAACTTGGGCTTAAATATGTTTTAGAACTCCCTGCATTTACCAAGAGGATAAGCGCTGGGACAGGCTCCTGACAGGTGACTCCCAGCCCTCTCCTGTCCCTGCCGAGCTCCCATGGTTGTGTCCTCTCGGTGGCATCCCCCGACCTACAGTGTGCGTGAGTGCGAGGACAGCCCTAGGCTGGCCTGTGTCTGTGGTGAAACAGAAAAAGCTAATTTAAAGCTCAGCATCCCGGCCAAGAGGTGCTTTAAACACGAGTCCTCAAGCAGCCTCTAGTCTGCAGCCACGCGGAGGACACAGGTGCCTCTTCGGGGAGCGGTTCTTGAAGATCCCAAACATCGTGTCGCATGGACTCCGACTCAGGTAGTGAAGTTCTCAACCCCGGGCTGTGAAGAATTGCCAAGGTGCTGGGACAAGGAAAGGGCTTGGAACTGGGGAGCCCGCCCGTCTGAGAAGCCACAGCGAGGGCGCAGGAGTGACCGCCGAGCTGCGTGCAGGCCCAGGGAGCACCTGGCCCCCGGCTGGCAGCCATGGAATTCCGAGGAGGGAGTCGCTGGGCTTCCTGGGGCCAAGCTGTTCCTGGTAGGCCCTCCGTCAGGACCACTGAGGACATGAATCCTGAGGTCACCGCCTCAGGGTTAGGGGGTCGGGGGCTCAGGGTTGGGGGTGGTGGAGTGTAGGTTGGGGGCCATCCTGGGACTTCAGCCACTGGAAAACCGTGTTCAAAGATGTTCCTGGCAGGCTGGTTGTCTAAAAGCAGGAATGAGGGGATGTTCTAAAATATTAGGGTTATTTCCAGTAATAGTTTCCCCAATTACAAAATTGAAATAAAAATAAACCAGTGAATACAACTTGGAAAAAACTCATAGGGAAGCACAAAGAGGAAGACTTCCTTGACAATCCAATTAACCAGAATTGAGCATTGTCCACATTAGATGATAGCTCCAAATCTCTTTCTCTAAGATTTAAAGATTGAGGTTATAGATAATTTATATATATATATAAATATATAAATATATATTTATATATATAAATTATATATATATTTTTATATATATATATAAATTATATATAAGTTTGAGGTCCTATTTTACTTAGTGCTGTTTTCTCTTTTCCTGTGTTAAACATTCTTTTGGGAAGTTATTCTTTTTTTTTTTTGTGGGTACCGGGGGTCGACCTCAGGACCTCGTGCGCCAGCAGGCACCCGTACCACTGAGCGATATCACCGGCCCTTTTTTTGTATGTGGGATCCGGGAATCGAACTCGGGCCCTCGTGCTTGCCAGGCAGGTGCGTACGCCGCTGAGCTATCTCACCGGCCCTGGGAAGTTATTCTAATGGTTTTATAACACTCTTTTCGTGTCACGGGTGTTCTGTAACTAACGAGTCCATCGCTTTTAGACGCTATCCTTCCTTCCACAGTGCTCGGTGCTGAGCCATTCTCACCAACAGCCTCAGAGCCCGGGCCTGGATGACGTGGGGCCAGTGCTGTCCCCTTGCGCTGCACCCCCCCTGGAACGTGCTTCTGGAAGTGGAATTTTTCTGATCCGAGGGAATCTCTGGATTGGGATGTTAGGAATCTGCAGCCTGAGGAGTCCTTGTCTCTGTCGGTCTTTCCTGAGCCCGAGCTCCTCTGGTGCCCCGGACATCATGGGGCCGGGGTCTAGGGGACTTGAGCTGTGGAGACCCGCTGGGCTGGAAAGTGGGGTCCCGAGGCTCCTGGGCTTTGCCCGCCCCGGGATGTACGACTTAGGGGACTCTACCTCTCCGGCCTGTGTTCCGGTCTGTGAGTGAAGTGGTCGGGCTGATGGCCTCTGAGCTCCCTTCAGCTCTCCTGTTCTGTTCCCAGGGGCCATGGGAACAGGAAGTGAGGCCCACAGAGCTGGAAGCCAGATGTCCGCAGCGACCATGCATGGACCCGGTCCTTAGACCTGCGCCACGTTGACCCAGGAGAAGAGAGAACCCAGCCTCTACCCCACATTCACATGTCAGGCATGTGCTCAGCGCTGTATCCCTATCATCAGGGTGTGGTGGGGTGACAGGGTGACCCTGTCCTTTCCTTGTGCTCTTCTGGTGTCTGGGACAGCGAGCTCTTACCTCATAGAAGGAATCTCTAAAATCCTTGTTTCTTCCTCTTAGGTAGCTGCCTCACCTAGACAGATGTGAAAGCACAGATGCTCACAGCAGAGAACAAATGCAAGATCACGAATACGAAGACGGGGACTCAGATGTCTCAGTGTTCTGTGCTGTCTGCTGCAGAAGGCCAGGCAGGTGCAAGGGTCAAGCCGGGTCTCGGGGCTGCCGGGCCAGCAGAGGGGCTGTGTGTGGCTCTTTGCTCGCCTGCAGCTGAGCTGCCTTTAAGACGAGTTTGGAAGCATCCAGAATAAAGCAGAGGCTGGAAGGCCAGCAGGAGCCAGGGAGCATGGCTGTGCTTGTGGCTAATTTATTTTGGATCACACCCAGGAAATTCAGCTTTTCAACAAGTACCCTAGGCCAGGACAGAGAGAAGTGGGAGTAGCTGCACGGGGCTAAGCCTTGCAGAGCCAGACGAGGAGGGACAGGTGATCCAATGACTGTTAAAACTCTCCTAGAATGGAAACTCGCGGCTGACATCCAAGCCGGCCGTATTTCCTGCAGTTATTTCCCTGGGCAGGGTTTACTTTCCCGTCAGTACCGGCCACCACGCTGTCAGCTGGCATTTTTGAAGAGTGATTTGTCAGCCTAATGATGATTCTGAAATCTGTTTATGGCTGTTTATCCAAGGGTCATCTTTCTTGCAAAGCAGCTTTCTCCTCTTGGGATTCTATCTGAGCAGCTCTCTCCAGTTCCCCAAACAGAGCAAATGGCAGGGCTCCCCAAGGGGGAGTCCTGCCCATGTTAATGCTGTGACCTACGGCTGTGTCATGGTTACTGAGCCAACTGTGTGGAAAAGGGTACCTTCCACGTTCAAGCTGCTGTGTATCCAGTTTATGCATACGTGTTATTTCCTACACTAGAGTTAGATAGCACAGTAATTATACATATCAGTGACATAAAAGGTAAAAATAACAATTATAAAGACCAGGCAGTTTGCAATGTACCAGTGATTGTTCTCAGCAAGTTCCGGCATGTGGGCACTATTATCATGTGACTCTATTTTATAGGTGAGGGGGTGAAGCACAGAAAAGTGAAGTAACCCTCCCAAGGTCACGTAGCTGATGACCTTTGGGCGCTTTACTGAACGGGGGAGAACAGTGGAGCCCAGGAGCACAGCAGGGCTCAGTGGAGATTTTACAGGTATCTCTTTGGGTGCATGTGTGGGGTGTACCCCTCAGGAGAAGCTGGCGCTATTGCCAACAGTGACTCTCAGAAGGCTCAATATTTCCTATAAATTATATGGATTTTTAGAAATAATTTTGTGTAAATCTGTGTTCAACTCTGTAATATACTGGAGCTATTTATTCTAAATCTGCATGTTAGGATCGAAACATATGGTGGATGTTTAAATGTAGAAAACAATACTACAGTAAAAAATGCATTGCTATGAATCCTCAAAATCCTCCCCCTCACTTTGAGCACACTCGTCCCATCATTGTTGCCACTTTCTGCAGCAGCTCTGGAGTCCTCTTTTCTGAGTGTCTGTAGTTGTGCTGTTGTGGCTGCCTTGATGTCATGAACTGATTCAAAACATTTCCTTTTCATGGTCATTTTGACTTTGGGGAAGAGCTGGAAGTCACATGGTACCAGATCTGATGAATAAGGTGGACGGGGAGAACCATGATGTTTTACGAGCCCGCCTTTCCATTGGATGGCACTCACCAGCAGCATTCGTGGTATTTTTGATCACACCTCGTAAGGACACTCGGGAAGGAGGAGTCCAGAGCTGCTTCAGAAAGTGGCAAGAAAGGTGGGATAAGTGTGTTCAAAGTGAGGGGGACTATGTGAGGGAGATTCATGGCAATGTGTTTTTTACCATAATACATTTTTAAAGAATTCAAGCATTTCACTGTACATTTTGATCATAGCACATGCACTAAATTCCTGAATGAAATCAATGTGCCATGATTTTAGATAGTCTAAAATAACTATAACTTAATGATTTCAGAGCAGTACACTGAGTTCCATAACATCTGATTTTGAATTATATACTCAGAAAGCTGCACAAGTCATATAATAATTGTACAGTTTGATGAATTTTTGGAGTGGCCACACTTATGTCACCAACTTCCAAATCAAGAAACAGAGTTGTTACCAGCCCCTTTCAACTCTTGGCTTCCATTCCTTCTCAGAAGGGACCACTATCATGACTGATGATACCATGGATTAATTTTATTTATTTTTGAAATTTATATGCATAGAATCCTACTGTGCATTATGTTATAGCTGGATTATTCTATTCAACATTCATAGTTGTGAGATTCATCTATGTTGCCACTTGTAGTAGTAGTAATTTTCCATAGCTGTGTAGTATTCAGTATTCTATTGTAAGATTTTTACCTCACTTTATTTATGTAAATCTTAGTGTTGATAGACATGTGGGCTATTTCCAGTTTTGAGTTACTACAAATGATGCTGTTTTGACCATGTTTTACATGTCTTTTGGTACACATATTCAATCCCTTTTGTTAGAAAATCTACCTAGTACTGGAATTGCTGAGTTATGTTGGGTGTGCATGTATTCAGCTCTAATAGATGCTGTGGACACTTTCTCAAAATGGTTTAACTATGTACATCTCCAAGAATATATGGTAGTCCATCTGCTTCCCATTTTTGCCACCACTTGGAATTATCAGCCTTTTTTATTTTATCATTCTTACAGGTATATATCGGAATCCCATTCAAATAGCAATTTTAAATAAGTTGTCTTTTGGTAAATAAAAGTCTTAATTTTAATATAGAATAATTTGTTGGTCCTTTATGATTGATGTTTTTGGGCCCTGTTTAAGAAATCTTTGCTATTAGATAATATATTATTTCATTTTATTGATTTATTATTCATATTGAAATCTGTACTCCACCTGAAATTTCTTTTTGTATATGTTGTCAAATGAAGGTCTAAATTTTGTGCCTTCCCACCCCCAAATGTGTGCAAATTTGGAAAGGACCATCCTTTCCTTGCTGCTGTACAGTGGTACTTTTACAAATTAAAAAAAAAAATATTTGAGATGGAGTCTTCGTGAGTTCTCCGGGCTGATTGTGAACATGTGATCCTCCTGTTTCAGCCTCCAAAGGTGCTGGGGGGTTGCAGGCCTGTGTCACCACACCTAACTGCAGCACTGTCTCTGTCATAAATCCGTGCCCCACATGCTTGGGTCTGTCTACAGACGTTATATTTTCCATTGCATTATTTATCTATTCTGGCCAATCTCACACTGTTGAATTACTGTTGCTTTATAGAAGTCATTGTAGATGGTGGTTGAATTCTCCAGTTTGCAAGATCGTTTCAGTTGGTTTTGAATCTCTGTCTGGTCATATGTTTTAAAAATAAGTACATTAAAAAATGCTAAGCTTTTATTCGGATAGAATTGACTCTGTAGGTTAATTTGGAGAGAACTGACATCTTTTTTTTTTTTTTTGTGGGTACCGGGGGGTCGACCTCAGGACCTCGTGCGCCAGCAGGCGCCTGTGCCGCTGAGCGATATCACCGGCCCCTTTTTTGTATGTGGGATCCGGGAGTCGAACTAGGGCCCTCGCGCTTGCCAGGCAGGCGTTTAAGCCGCTGAGCCATCTCACCGGCCCGAGAACTGACATCTTTATAATACTGATATTCGAATCTATGTACATGATATGCACCTTAATTTATCTAGTGCTAATTTCTTTCTAAACTTGTAGTTTTATATAGAAGTGTGTACATTTTTAGTAGATCTTAGTATATTTATTTTTATTTATTCAATGTTTCTGTTTTTCTCAAATAACTTTAAAAAATTTTAATTTTATAATTATTGCTGGTATAAAGGAAACCCTTGTTTTTTTAAATTATTAGCCAACCCTTCATTCAGTGGCCTTATTAAATTATCTTATTAATTTTAATAATTTATATGCAGATGCAATAAGATTTAACAATCTACACAACAAATTTTTGATTTTCTACCTCTATTCCAATTCTTGTCTCACTGTATTATATTATCTAACACCTCCTGAATTTAGGAGAAAACTAAATACTTCACCATTAAATACGATGCTTTCTGTAAAGCTGATGAAGATATTCCTTATCAGATTGAAGTTCCTTGCTTTTTCTGGTGCACGATTTTGTTCATTTAGCTATTAAAATAATGAGCTGGATGTGGGGCACCTACCTGTAATCTCAGCACTCTGGTAGGCTGAGGCAGGAGGATCACAAATTTGAGGCCAGCCAGGGCGTTTTAGTGACTTAACTAGACTCTGTTTCAAAATAAAAAACAAAAAGGGCTAGGGATGTAGCTCAGCTCAAAGGTCCTGGTTTTAATCCGCAGTACTTCCAGAAAACACAAGCAGCGTCCACCAAAAACCATATACACACTTCAGGGAAAGAAAAACTTACGTGAACATTTTAATACTAAGTTTACTGAGACATCATGAGATTAATACAAGTCACTTTTGACCTCTACAATGACAAGAGGTGCTCAGAGTGGTGGCCCTGCGCTTCCAGACGTTTGTAGGGCGAACCGCTGCTCGGGAACCTTGGTCACTGAGATTGCTGCGCATGCGTTGTCAACTTCTCGAGCGGCCGGCAGCAGTGGGTTTTCTGTGATAGACGACACCCTCTAGGGTCCCCAGTATGAGGATAGCACCATCTGTTGAAAAAAGATCATACTATTTTTCTTTTCCTGAAGTGTGTATACATTTTTTGGCTCTCTCTCTCTCTCTCATATGTGTATAATTTATATTTATATGTATGTGTTTGTGGGTTGTATGTGCTTTTGCTCTATCTATTGAAAAAATGATTGATTTTTCCATGTATTCTGTACCTAGTGCATTAGTTTTCTTTCAATGTCAAGCCATATCTGTATTATTTATGATGGTATTGTGGTTGTGCTTTTACAAAAATAGTCCTCTGAGAGGTACAGTCTGAGGCATTTGTGGGTTGAACATTTTTCGGATCTTCTGCAGGCCCCTGGCAGTGGGGGGCGCGTGTGGGAACCGACCCACGGCGCTCCCCCACCTGACGCCTACTGCGCGGGGGCGTGAGGGCGTGGGCGTGACGTGCTCCCCTCTTCGCTGTTGTAGCTGTGAAACTCTCCCAAAAAAGGTGAGTTTTAGAAGGCAAATCTTGTCTTGGAGAAGATAACACCACTCAAGCTTCAAATTACCCCTGTAAGTTTTCAAATATTAATAAACAAATTGACATATATATTGGGTGATGAGAAAGGGGGTGGGAGAGGTATGAAAATTTGCGAACAAACACTGTAATATCTGAAATTCTGCATAAGTATATAAACTATTTTATTTATTTATTTTTTGAGACATGATCTTACCATATAGTCCAGGCTGGCCTTGAACTGGCAGTGATCTTCCTGCTTCATCCTCCAGAGTGCTAGTATTATAGGCTCACATCACCACACCCAGCCATATAAACTATTTTAATGGTAAATTGAATGCAGATTAAAGAAAAGATTAAAGAACTAGAGCAAAGGATAGGACACACAAGAAACAATGTAACAAATATATCAAGATGTTTGAAAAGAAACAATGTAATCGGAATCCCCCGAATGAAGTAGAAGAAATGTTGGAAGATAAAAGGCTAGCAAAAGACAGCAAGTCACAGATTCAAGGAGCATTATGTCACCAAACTGATTACAAAGAAATCTACTATTTACTATATCATAGTAAAATTTAAGAACACCAAAGAGAAGGGAAATTTGAGAGCAGCCAGAGCAACCTCTGCAGGAAATCAGTATGGAGATTCCTTAAAAAAACTAAAACTAGAAATTCCATCTGACCCAGCTATTCCAGGAATCTTCCCAAAAGAGTTAAGGACCTCACATTACAGCAATCCATGCATACTCATGTTTATAGCAACACAGCTCATAATAGCTACGTCTTGGGAGCAGCCTGTATGTCTGTCAACAGATAAATGGATAATAAATGGTGCTATTTACACACAATGGAGTACTACTCTGCCATAAAGATAAACTTGAGTCATTTGTAAGAAAATGAATGCACCATGATATTAAGACCATTATATTAAGTGAAATAAATCAGATACACAAGCTTAAATATCATGTAGTTTCTCTTATATGAGAAAACCAAATCATAAAGACTAAAATAAAAGATAGATAAGAGGAAGTAGGGAGGCTGGGCATGGTGGCACATGCCTGTAATCTCAGCACTTGGGAAGCTGAGGCAGGAGGATCACTGCAAGTTCAAGGCCAGCCTGAACTACATAACGAGATCCTGTCTCAAAAAAAAAAAAAAAAAAAAGTAGCGTAGATCTTTCTCAAATGAGAAGAGGAACAAGAGATGGAGGGAGGAGGCAGGGAGGGGAGGGGAGGAAGGGGAAGAAAAGAGGAATGAAGATGGTTATGTAGTGTACCAGCTCCCCATGAAGAATGTAAACAGTACATACCACAAACATCTACTAATAAAAAAAAGAGCAAGAGTAGCACATGCAGCTGGCGTCCCCAGAAGACAATGGTATAATATGTGCAGTTTGGAAAGGAAATAACCATCAGCTTGGAGCTCTATATTCAGAGAAAATATTACTTAAAAGAAGGGCAAGATGAAGTTATTTTCAGACAAAAACAGAAAGAATTTGTCACTACTAGGGCAGGTTAAAACCTGTAAGGTTTTCCAGGAGTAAAATAGCACAGAGGAACACAAGGCCACGTGATGGATAAATACACGGAAGCATGTAAACTACTATGATTCTCATAGGGCAACAATAATAATGTGAGGATTAAAATATCATGAAATACATGCCAATACTCAGAAGGAGGCAGACAAATGGAGCTTAAAATGTTTTCAAAGGGCTGGTGAGATAGCTCAGCAGCATAAGCTCCTGCCTGGCAAGCACGAGGTCCTGAGTTCAACTCCTGGAACCCACATACAAAAAAAGGGCCGATGATATCGCTCAGCGGCACGGGTGCCTACTGGTGCGCGAGGTCCTGAGGTCGACCCCCGGTACCCACCAAAAAAAAAAAAAATGTTTTCAAGTCCACACTTCTTTTTGGGAAGTAAATTTCTAAGTCATATTATACTTCACAAAGTCAGAGACGGATGCTTTCATCTTAGGGTAACCTAAGATTAGGTAAGCACTAGAAAGGTAGCAAAGAAGGTATAAGTAATAAGATCATGGGGAGAAGTTAAAGCTCTGAGAAACTTTGTTGATAGTATCAACAAAGGGAGAAAACAGAGTAAAAGGACAATTATAATAAGTGCAATACATATAGAACAAATAGTGGGATGATAGCTTCAAGCAAAAATATATTGGCAGTTACATTAAATGTAAATGGAGTAAATGCCATAATTAAATGACCAGGACCAGATTAGATTAAAAATCCAAACTAACTATCTTATACCTACAGGAACCAGATCCTAAATATAAAGGTACAGAAATTAAATTAAAATGAAGGTAAAAGGAATAACATGCAATTATAACTAAAGTTATCTGAGTCGATATTAATACCACAGTGAACACAAAGACAAGAAGTAGTACTATAACAAAGGAGGGGTATTCGATAAAGATAAATGTCAGTCCATCATGGGAAGAGGACAATTCTAAATTTGGATATAGTTTATAATACAGCCCCAAAACATATAAGCAAAACCCGGCCAAATTGAAGGGAAAAGTAAAGAATTCCACAAATTTGGAATACTTGATCTTCTTAGGGTCTAGTTGTTGGGAACATCAAAGATCAAATGTATTTTTATATGTAATAGTTACAAAGTCTTTTAAGTGCACAAAATATTCTTTTTCTCTTGAATGACTTCTTTTGAGAATGTAAGAAGGATATTTTTGATTCAATATGAATAGACAATATTTTTCCAGAAAGCTGTGTCTCTGTGTTGTGAACAATTTCTCCACCCCACCCCTGAGCCTCAGGTGGAGAGAACTGACCTGTTTGTATTTCACATTGTCGTCATTTGTACAAGGCCTCTCTCTCGTTTAAGTTTTTTCATTTTTTTCAATTTCTATTCCTACTCTTAGTCTCAAAATTCCAGGCTTCTCATCTCCTGTCTCTTGTTTCCTGGGAACTACTCTTTTCAGAATCTCCTGACAGTGAGGCTCGATTTTACATTTTGACAATGAGAGGCATTCAGGAAGTACTCGGAAGGCAGAATAGATGCAGATGTCATGAATTCTTCTCCATCGATGGCCTGCGGATGCGCGGGCTTGGACGGATAAGACTTCGCAGCATTTTATTGCAGCAGCTATGGACGTCAATGGGGATTTTCTGCAGTTTTTGACTTGGTTGACAGAAACCTAATTCTCTGCAAGGTAGAAACATCTTTTCTTGACCTTTGCATCTCCATCCAATCCATCAATTTTTAAGTACCTAATTCTGTGTATTAAATCCTTTCTTGCTAGAAACATGTAGTGTGCTAATGATTTCCTGATTGAATCTCAACCGAAAAACTATTCGGAATCAGAAGCCGGTGCAGGAAACACATCTTTGCATGCTTGGTGTCACCCCACATTGGTCTCTGACCCATGGAGTCAGGGCTGTTATAGGAAAAGACTGAGCAGGAGCCCCTGAAGTGGCCTCTTCCCAATATAATATTAATAATCCACGGCTTGTAATGGCAAAAGCATGAACTGTTGTCTACAACAAGTTTTCTTTTGGAGACAAGGTTTTGAAACAGTTGTTGTGGTGAATTTTATTTTATTTTATTTTATTTTATTTTATTTTATTTTATTTTTAGGTACCGGGAATTGAACTCATGACTTTGTGCTTGCCAGGCAGGAGCTGTGCCACTGAGCTATATCCCTGGCTGTGATGAATTTTAATTGTGGGAATACTGATACTGGGACTATGAGGAGGAGCAATGGCTTACAACAGCCAGGGAACCAGCGAGTACTCGCGGCGGAGCTGAAGAACCTCGTAGCTAAGAGACGTCGTGGTATTGCGGGGTCAATGCACAAAACAGCCTGCTCTACGATTCGATCCTGCGAGTTCTAGAATTACATTTCAGGTGGAATTATCAGCCTTGCTACGCCTTAAATGAAGATTATGCTTCATAATGGGTGAGGCTGTAAATATTGAACTGGGATCGCGAGGGGAAAACTGGAGGCGTAGGAATGCTCCCTCGTCCACCGGAGCCGCTGCTCCCCTGTGGAGGAGGCTGGCACCCGCCCCTGGCCCGAAGAGGCAGCCGTGACCCACGCAGTGGTGCTGCGTCTTCAGTTCTTGAGCAGAGGGTTAGAACAGGCTGACTTGCACAGCCCACCTTGGCTATCTGACCTGTGTGGTTGGGCAACAGCAAGAAGCAAACCAAGCGGGAGGCCCCGCAGTGGCCTCTTCCTAAGACATTAGCAGACCAACAGCAAGATTCCTGGAACTGCCATACTGGGATAACAGCAAAGACTTTTGCATGGCCCGGAGGTGACATGTTCTGTCCCATTCTCTTCGAACTCTCATGGTGACTCTAGAGGTATGTAGATCCTGCAAAGAAAGATTATTTCCAGCTTACTAATATGTTGTCTCCTTTGGCAAGTGCTGTTCTAGACATGTTCCCTGTATTGGAATAAAGCAACAAACCTCTGGCACTGGGTGTGCAGCTGTCAATTTGGCAAATAATTCTTTTATTTTACTTTAGTAAAATTTCTAGTTGGTAATTCAGCCCACTTATCCTTGCCATATTTGGATTTTCACTTAATGTGTCATCATTATTATTGTTTTTGTTTCCTCCTTATTTTGCCTGGTTGCATCTTTCTAGTTTCCTTTTGCTGCCTCCCCTGGGTCACTTGGATGTACTCTAGAATTCCATCTTGATCTGCCTAGAGTGCATTGGCGAGGGACTGTTTCTGTTTGCATACCTTTCTGTGGCTGCTCTAGATATGATTGTGTTTCTGCGAAAATGAGACCTATCTGGAAAATAATCAGCCTTGAAAACTGGAGGTCAAACATGCCAGCCCCAATCAGCCTATCCTTCGCTTGTCTGCCTTAGAGAGTAGCCACTGAGCAAGGGAACAGTGAGGTAGAATGTGATGCACTACACTGGCCATCAGCTCAGTAACGCCCAGCTGGGCTCATTTTCCAGTTAGGTCTTATTTTCGGGAAAACACGGTACTTAGAGATATATCGCCTGCCATCATCAATAAGCATCATTAATTCACCAGTTTCGGTGAAATGCCTAACATCCCTCTAAGTTCCTTTGTCTTCACCCACCTATAATTGTCTTCAATATTTTCTCTACATATTTCGTGTCCGATAAAGCCATAATACAGAAAATGGAACAGGAGGGGGAAAGTCTATGGTATTTGTCCATATTTTTCATACTATGTTCTTCCTTCCTGTTGTTCTAAAGCTCTTGCTTTTACTGTTTTCTTTCTGTTTAGAGAACTTCCTTAGCTATTCTTTTAGGGTAGGTCTGCTGGTGACAAATTCTTTTCATTTCCTTTATTTGAGAATGTCTTGATTTCCTCTTCACTCCCAAAAGGATATTTTCATTGCTTATATAATTCTGGGTTAGCAATTTTTTTCTTTCAGCTCTAGAAAATTATTGTGCCACTTATTTCTGAACTTCATGGTTTCTGAGTCAATTTGTCATTCACATTGTTTTTCCCCAGTGGGAAAGGTATTATTCTGGTATTATTCCAGATATTTCTCTTCACCTTCTGTTTTCTGGAGTTTAATTATGATGTGTCTGGCATGTGTTCTTTGGGTTTATTCTGTTTTGTGTTTATTCAGTTTTTAGAATCTCTAGCTTATGTCTGTTGCTAAATTTACAAAGTTTGCAATGATTTTTTCAAAGTATTTTCTTCTTCTTTTTCTTCTTCTTTTGCTTCTCTTTCTGGAAGTATGGAGACATGAGTATTAGATCTTTTATTAGTCCCCTGAGTCTCTCAAACCCTTTTATTTTCACATTTGCTAAATTTGAGTAATTTCTTTTGTTTGAGTTCATTGCCTTTTCTCCTCTGCCCCTTCTGTTTGCTGTTAAGCTTATGAATGAGCTTAATTAATTTCAATTATGGCATTTTTAACTTTAAAATTTCCATTTAGTTTTTCCTTATATTTTTAATTGCATTGCTGAGACTTTCTATATCTTTGATGAGACTTCTATGCATTAATTTGTTTCAAGAAACATTTTGAAGCACTTTTACCACAGTGGCTCTGAAATCTTGGTGAGTTCATTCTCACAGCTCTTCTTTCTGTGCTGGCATTTGCTGACTGGCTTTGCTCATTTAATATGAGATATTCTTGTATGATACATGATTTTTAACTGAGACCTGGACATTTTGTGCATTATGAGACTCTGGATCTCATTTAAATATTCGGCTGTAATTAGCTTTCTTTTAACAGCTCCTGCAGGAAGAAGTGGGCACCACCTCATTACTAATGGATGCAGATAAAAATCCAGACTACCCATTCAGCCTCGCTGGCATCCCAGGGGCGGTCCTTGGTTAGTGATGGCTGAGGGTGGAGTCTGGCTCCCGCATGATTTCTGCTGGCACTATTGATGGGGTGGCAGGGTGAGTGTGCCCTCCTGGCATTCTCAGGCTCTCCTGATGGGAGATACAGCCTCAGAAGTGTGCGTGTCTAGGCTCCCCACCTGGCCTCTGCCAGCATCAGGGGTCGGGAGCCATTATTTTCCTGTGCTCTGGGGCTGGAGGGGATAGCTATTGTCTCACCTTTTCTTCCTTGCTAACCTCATCTTTTCCTGGTTCTTTGGCCATGGAGAACAGGCTTTGGAAGCATTTTTGGTCAGCACTGATGGGTGGCTCCGAGTTGCTGACTTCACCTCTAATTTGCATACGTCAAGCAGAAGGAGGACCCAGGAATATGGGCTGAGCTCGGCTGATGAGCAGTACCTGAGGTTCCTAGACAATCGGATAACTTCTCTTTACCTTTCAGAACTTCTTATGTGCAGTACCCTGGGTCTTTGTCATTTTCAGGAGGAGTGGGGAGAGGTTTTCTACTCTGTATTTTCAGAGGTCTCTCTGGTGTGGGAGTAAAACCCCCGGAAGCCCTTTCTCTTAACTGGTAGGGGCCTCTCGGCCGTTGTCTAAACTTCAGAGACCTTGACTGCTTCCCTTTCACACGGGGTCTCCCAAGCGTCCACCAAGCAGTAGCACCTTGGTGACTGGGTGTAGGGTTCTTGGTGCCTCTGCATGGACCAGAGGGTGGCAGATAGATCAGTGTCGTCCTGGAGGCTGACGGTTGGTGATATTTCTGTGCCCACTGATCTGGAGATTGTAAAGAAATACCCTTCAAAATGGAGAAAATAGAAAAAAACAAAAACAACAACAACAACAACAAAAATTTCTTTCCAAGGCTTGTCCCTTGTCATAAAGAAAAACCCGTCATTTTTGGCAGACCATTTTGGACTTTAGGCACCACATTTGAGTGTACCCTGGTGACCCATTTACCGAGCAAACTGTAATGCTACCCACTTTAAGGGGGTTCCGGAAAAAGAGAAGGCTCTGCAGCTCATTCAGGCCAGAGGTCATGCATGTTGTGATGCTGTGTGGAGTCTCTGGCAAGAACCCACAATAAGAGAGAGCACAGTGAGGAAATGAAGGAAAGATGCCTGGGATTTTGGAGTGACTCCACTTGCCTTTAAGCGCATACTACTTTTCCCTGAGAAACAGGTCTTTTCTTGCTGTGGGTCATGACAGAGTTTCAGGCCTGATCAGGATGTTATAAGTGGCCCTGGAACCCGAGCTGCTAAGCGTGAACTAGGAATTGTCTGAACCCCTGAGTCCCAGCATGGGCACGTTCGTAGGAGTCTTGTCAGGGCGAAGTGGCTGAGAAGCTTCAAGCAGTTGTAAGGCAGCAAGTACATTACATGAGCAGGTGACTGAAAGTCTGTTTTCAGGGGTCCCCTGCACTCCTCTCTAATACATTCCTATGGGGGTTGCGCGAGAAGATGCCCGGGAAATTTTTTACTATCAGTTGAGAAAGCAAAACTGAGCCTGACTTGTGTATGATTTCAAATAATAGGCTGGCACCATCTGGAAGTGGATTATTATAGCAGTACAGTCCTGCTCAGTGTTGGTACCGGAAGACTGAGGAAGGGCATAACGATGAAGCTGGATAGTCCACATGATCAGCTTGGGAGCTGCCCAGGGGAGAAGTAAAGCACTCTCTGGGTATGTTTGATGTGTCCTGTGGGTTGGTCTTGAGTAGTGTATCTGTTCCCTGGCCCCTTCATCTCTGGCGCTGTCCCCTGCACTGCTTTCCAGCCACCATGAACTGAGCATCTGTGTTTTTCTGAGCCCCTCCACCATGATGGTACTTCCTTTAAGCCAGTTTACTATGGACTGAATCTTCTGAAACCATGAACCCCACACAAATGTCTCCTCCTTTAAATTGTGAGTGGCAGGAATCTGTCCCATGATCAGCAACAGGAGACCTGAACAATATGAGCCAAATATTGGTAAGAATAATTTTGGTGAGCATAACTCCATCTGGTGTCTTACTTGGGTAGCTAAAAGGATGCCTACAGATATGAATAGGATTGGTGACAAAGAAGGGTCAAAAAGGGAGATGACAGTAAAATTCCAAAACTTGAATTGAATGAGATGATATTTGTGCCCCATGTCCAGGCTCACTGAGGGCCACTTACTAAGGGAAAGGTTCAGGAGGACAAGGTGATCCTTTTGATGGATACCATTCAGCTTCTTTTTCTAGCTACTCAGGTTCTGCTCAGTATTACCACACTTTTTCATTGTAAAATTAGTTCCTTGGTAAAAAAATAATAATAACACTGTGTGGAATGCCATGTGGAGAATAAGGCATTGGTTAAGCCACAGATGCTGAGACTGGCAAGAGCACCTCAGGAAAAGAAAAGCTGTGACAGGAGTAGTCACCCGAAGAGTCAAATACAAAAAGAGTGCAGGAAATCTGCCCACAAGATTCACTGGTTTTGTTTTGTACCCCACCTCCTAGAAGCATCTGTCTTCACAGAATGGTAGCATGGCTTGGCGAAGACAGTTATTGTGCCTGTGGGGAAAGCAAAGCTTTGGCGGGGGAGGGGACGTCCTACAAAACACATGTGCTTTGAACCAGTGACCAACCCGTGGTGTGTGCGCCCCCAGAGCGGGGATATGTTTGTGCAGAAAGGGTGATAGCTTCTCATCAGGTTTTCCCTAGTAACCAATATTTCCCGTGGAGGACTTGAAAATGTGGCTTCCTGTACCTGTTTCATGATCTTAGTTTCCCAGTGAAAACTTTTGTTTCAGAGTACCAGGAAGCTCCTCATTCTGCTCTTGTTTCACTGAACCACATTGTAGAGAAGGGGGGCTGCCGTACCCTGTAAACTATGACCAATCCCCAGACAAGGCTGCTGCTGTAAAGCGGGGCCAGGAAAGTAGACATGTGGTTTGCAGGGACATCGCTGTGGGAGCCTGTCTGTACTTTCATGTGAGTGCGGAATTCAATGGAAGATGTTAATAGCCCAGCCCAGGCAGGGCTGCCTGTGATTCAGACCCTTGAGAAAGAGTCTTGGGCTCTGTCTGAGGTCAGGGACCGTGGCCTGCTGTAATGGAAGCCGAGCACAAGGGGGCTTAGGGATGAAAAATATAAACATCAATTCCGACCTGAGGACCAGTTGTGGAAACAACTGTGGGAGCTGCTCCTAGTTTTGCCTTATGTTTACATGTCTGTATTCGTCTGTGTTGAGCAATACAGAATTTCCACCCCTACTCTTGTCTACAGGGTCACTGTTGGTGACTGTATTAGTCAGATTGGTGTCGCTGTAATTAAGCCCCTGAGTAACGAACTTACAAAGGTTTATTTGGGCTCATGTTGCTGGAGGTTCAGCCCCAGAGCAGGTGGCCACATGTCACGGTGTGAACGCATGGAGGGGCGAACTTACACCATGAGCCATGAAACGGAGAGAAGGCCAGCGAGCTTGGGTGGCACAACCCCTTTGAGGGTGCACCCGGTGACCTAAGGGACTCCCACTGGGTTCCACCTGCTCCAACCCCCCAGCATCTCTCTAGGACCGATCCTCTACCACAAGACCTCGGGGATACTCACAAGCCCGGCTCCAGCAAGGTTGAAGGCCTCAGTCCTTACCACCTGGACTGAAGGAGCGACAGTCTCTAAGCTGGAGCCTGGGGATCAGTTGTGCCGCTTTCCGTTCTTGGAGGTTTCCAGCTGATGCTTCTTCTAGGCCTGTGATGGCAAAATTTTCAGAGCTTTCAGTGATAACCAATAGCCAGCTGCGGCACACAGGCCCTCGGTTCGCCACCACTGTTCTAGGCGATCTGTCCTACCCCACTGCTCCGTGTCAAACACACACACACACACACACACACACACTCATGCACACACACACACACACACACACACACATGCACACACACACACACAGACACCCACACACCCGCACTTCTGAGCTTTCTTTTCTGTCCCATCTATTTGTGTGTTCCTGATGTCGCAACTTTGAGTCTGATTAATAAGAATTTGTCACAGTTCAATGCTTGCTAGAGTTCTGTGGATTTCCACTTAACATGCATGTTGACTTTTACTCCTGAAGGAAGGAAAACGATTTCTCAAAGTTTGCTGCCTCTTCCGACCTTCTCATCAACACACGGCTCCTACCCATTTCTATCCTGATATCGTGAGCTTTTCCTCCTGCATAATGAGATTTTATACACACGGTAGCCTTTGTCTGCAGTATTATTGAAGGAATTCAGTTTGAGAGGAGGCCAGAGGAGGAGACTGGAGGTCACTGTCATCAGAAGCCAACTGGGTCCCTCCCTGCACCCCAGGGGGCTCTCCCTTGGGGACAGGTTGGGGAGCAGGAGGAGGATGGGTGAGCATGGCTGGGGGAGGAGAGGGGCTCATGGGGGCTGCAGGAGGCAGGGGGCTCTAAATAGAAACATCGCCCCCTTGCTCGCTGGTGGGTTTCAGCTGCCACCCTGCACGTTTTTCTTTCTGTGTCTGTTTCAGGGCAGCTGGGCCCCCAAGGCCTCGGCTGCTCCTAACACAGCCCAGAGCTATGCAGTTAGTAATAGCAGACCTGGGGAGAACTCCAGTGGAGAGCAGGCGGGCTCGTGAGCACCTGACTGCCACCTGCCGGGGCCCAGCCGCGAAGGGCAGTGGGGACAGCCCAGGGGACAGCCCAGGCCCCGGGAAGAAGCTCCAGCCTTTAAGGGTGTAAATGCCACAGAATATTCTGGAAAACAGAGATCCTGACAGAAAGGCAGTCTCGTGGAAATGATTGTTCTGTGGGAGACAGACTCTGGGGCTGAGGAAAGGGAGGAAGGTGGCCCATGAAGCAGGGAACAGTGCTGGGGAGGGGCCCGAGGGACCCACCCTGGGGTACCTGAGAGGGGTGGGTGGGGTGGGTGGTGAGGATGTTGCATAATTCACCATCGTCACCGCCATCTCTGCCATTTACTGGATCTGTATGGGCCATGACATACATAATGAACTCAGTTAATGTTTCATGGTTGGGAGAGGAGGGGCTGAGCCAGTCGCCCAAAGTTACCAAAGAAAGACAAAGGCTGGGACTCCAGCCCACCTGGGACTGACTTCGCAGTCTGTACTTCTAAGCACTGCCACACGGAACTCGTGTTCCCCTTCTGTTCTTATTGGACAGCTGCTATCAAACGGGAAGGTCTTGCTTTCTCTCCGTGAAGCTCACACTGACACCGTCTTGTTAGCACCGGGTGCTGGCCCTTGACGCGGATGTGTCCTTCCCGGACTCCAGTCAGCATGGATCTCTGGGTGTCTCACTTTCTTGGTGCACTCAGTTTTGGAACAAAAGAAGGAGAAGGAGGAGAAGAGGAAGAGCATGGAGAAGAAGGAGGAGAGGAAGAAGGAAAATTTTTTCTCTTCCAGTGAGATTACATGGTGTGTCCTGTCAGCCTCTGAGCTTCTTGGCAGTTCCCTCTGCTTTGTCCCCCTTCCCCTCACACCTGATGTCATCTCAGCTTAGTTTTGCAATGGCAATGGAAAGGCTGTGTCAGGGAGGGAAGACACCAAGAGATCCAGGGTCCCCAAACCCGAATTTGGTTCCCAATTCAGTCATCTCCTATTTTTGAAGACAGAGACCTCCGTTTCCTTAGGAGGCATGCTGTGTTAGTCACATTGTGTCCCTGTGACAAAAATACCTGAGACAAACACCTTAAAAGGAGGAAAGGTTTCTCTTGGCTCATGGTTCTAGAGGTTTCAGTCCATGGTCTGTGGGCCTTTCACTGTTGCTTTGTGAGGAGCTGAACATCATGGTGGGAATGTGTGGGGGAGCGAAGACCAGGAAGCGGATGAGAGCCGGGAAGGGATGGATTTCCAATATCCTCTCAAGGCGAGGCCCCTAGTGACCCATGCCTTCCACCTCCTGAAGGTGTCCCCACCTCCCCCCAGTGCCACCATCAGCTGAAACCAAGCTTCCAACACAGAGCTGTGGGGCCACCGAAGATCAAAACCGTGACACATACCCAAAGACCTGCTTGCCATGGTTGATATGAAAACAAATGAGATTGCTGTGAGCGCCTATTTAGAATAAAGATGATATACAAAAGCTGTGGAGGTGACATAGATGTGTTGGTGAGGCTGGGATGATGAACATCCTGACCCAAGTTTTACCCTCAGTCTGGCTTAGCTCCCTCGCTGGCTGGGACCCCACTTCCTGCCCTCTGGGGAGCTCTGGATGGCAAGCTTGGGAGTCCTGGGTCTGCACTTCTGCCACCTGGCATAGGACAGAGCATTTGGAGGGTGCTTGGCAGACAAGGACCAGGTGAATAGAAAGAGCGAATGAAAACTTGTCCCTAGGGAGAATTTTTGACTCTGAATGGCACAAGAGGGACATCATGGCAGGGAGGGGAGTTTCTAAACTTGGAGTAGAAGGAAAAGGCTTTGTTTTTAGCCCAGATACTCATTCACCAGAGAAAGCCTGGGACCTGGAATAATTCACCTCTCAAGGTCCTGTCCTGCACTGGGATTTTATGAAGCCATGAGGGTATTGGGTCTCCAACCACTTACGATATAAAAGGTTCAACCCCAGCTATAAAACACCGCTTTTTGATTTTATCCAAAGCTGGAACTGTTTCTCCCTAGTTGCTCATGTTTTATGCATTTACAAAGATAAAACAGGGACAACAAGGAGCGGCGGGCAGCATCTGCCCTGCAGATTCTCCCCTCTGACATCCTCAGGATATTTTCTTCTCTGTGATTTTTTTCAGATCACATCCATCTGAGAATTTGAGGACAAATGCTCCGCTGACTGCTAGCCAGCTTTCAGGGCTGCCTGCGAGGAGCGAGCAGACAGAGGGCGGGGCGGCTCTGAGCTCCAGGTGGGCAGCAGGGAGCCCCTGCCGAGGCCGTCCCCACCCTGCCTCGGTCACTTGTGCTGTGTGTGGATGGGAGCCTCGCTCCTCCATGGTGGGGGAAGATGATGCAGGGAGCCGCGCCTGGACCACGCTGCAGGGGCCGTTGGCCAGGAGGCCAGGAGGAGTGGGACAAGGCTGGGCTGAGGGGCTGGTGACCAGCAGAAGTGCCCCACGGCCCCTGCGCTGTGAGCATCAAAGAGGGAGAGCTCCAGGCGGGCTCTTGGCTGCGTCTCGAGCCTCGTCTGTGTTCTCCGTGGTGAAGAGGACAGTTTCTCCCACCCTGACCGGCAAGGTGCTGTGGTCGCGGATCTCAGGGCTAACGGCGGGCGGGAGCACGAGGCTCTGGCAGACAGCGGCCGCACCAGCTTTTGAGCCCGCATACCTGGTCCCCAGTGCCACCCCACAAGCCTCGTGCTCTGTGCACACCCTGGGCTCCCCATGTCCTCCCAGGTCCCCCCACGTCTCTGCCCCTCACACTCACACCGAGGGCTTCATTTGAGATGAGCGTGCTGCCCTGTCTCGGTCCAGGCTGCAGTCACAGAAGACCAGCCTGGCCTGGAAACAGCAGAAATGAAGCCATTGCTGGTGGCTCTGCGACCGGGAACCTGAGCTCGGGGTGCTGGTGAGTGCCCCGTCCAGACAGGGACAGCGTGTCTTCCTGCGGCAGAGGGGCAGGGAGAGGTCTCTGTTCTGAGGTGCTGTTCCCCTTCAGGAGGCTGCAACCTCAGGATCTGATTTCATCCTAAGCCTCCCTGGCAGCCCCGCTGTGGGGGTATCAGGGTCCCACATATAAACTGGAGCCCCAGGCTGGACTCACTCTTGCCCAGCACCATGTCTCTTGTCCACTCTGACTCCGTGTTGAAGGCCTGGGGACAGTGCCGTTTGTTTGTTAGCTTTTCTTTTCCATTTTTTCCTAAAGCCCAGGGGCTGGGTCTGCATCTTACTCCTCACCACTCCCCGACCTCGTCCTGCCTCTGTCTCACCCTTGCTCTCTGTCCTGTTCTTCGAGGTCTCTGGAAGGGCCATGGAAGTGACCTCTGAGGGGACCACCCCACTTTCCGTTCTATCCATTCATGCTCCACAGCAGCTGAACACGCAGAGCTGGTAGCACCTCCACATTGGCAAAGCACGCTGGGGCTCCTGTTGCTCTTGGTCGAACATCCACACACAGCTCACCTCTCTCGGTTGCTTCTGTCCCATCTGGTCCCAGCTCCATGCTCCCTGCAAAGATCCCATCCTCTAATCTCGGTGATCTGTGTGCTGTTTCTGGAACATTCCACAACTGCTCCTATCCCTGCTATGTTAATCCCGCCACTGGAACACCTTTCCTAGGCTTGGTGGCCAGGACAACCACACCATGTTGGAAGTTGCAATGCAAATATCATTTCCTCAGGGAAGACTTCCTCCTCTGAGCGTGCTTGGTCAGCTTTGCAGAGCCTTCTTCTAGAATTCACATTGCATACGAAGATCTCACAGGAGGATGGACATGGGACCTTAATGCAGCACCCGGCACGAAGGTTGTCTACACAGCTTGCCATTCTAATGCTTAGGACCTGCACCAGCAGGCCAAGCCCCACCTACATAGGGGGAGAAACACCACTGGCATGAAAATGGCAGGGTCCAAGTGCAGATGAGTGTAGGACAGGAGACCCAGCTTTAGTACACATACCCCAGCCCTCCTGGGCTGCCTCCATCCTCTTGGTCCTAGTCTCCATCCTTCTGGGTTCATTTCCTCCTCTCTTCCTTTCTTAAAGTGTCGCCAATCATTCCAGCCCGTGGGACTGCTTTTCTTCGTTGGATGCAAGCTGTTTTCTAGGCATGGGGTCAGGGCAGGGGAAGGAGAGGTAAGGGGGCATTTTCTAAGGATGGATGTTACTGTTTTTGCTTCTGGCAGTCCCTGTGGAGCAAGTGGACTCACCATTCTCCTTGTGGGGGAAGCGGGTCTGGTTTTTCCTCATCAAGGGCACCCTGCCAAGTTCCTCTGGCTGTGGGCACTCGAGTGGGTGCCAGGCCAGGGAGGGCACAATGGGGGCCTGAACACAAGAGCCGAATGAAAGAGAACCTGGCAGTGGAAGACCCTGATCAAAACCTCCTTCCTGGTAGGTGGCAAAGTCAGGCAGGTGGTCACACGACGGGGGGAAGGGACCTCACTGAACTACAGAGCCACCATATTGAGGAGCCAATGACAAGCCTGCCTTGAGAGCCTACTGATCTACCTCTGATGCAGCCAAGTCTCCCAGTTCCTCCAAAAGCCTGGCTTCTCCTTAGTTTACCTTTATTGTATGTTCGAACCTACCCCATTTTTAAGGTAGGAGTACCCTTAAACAATTCTGATGTCAAGTTTCAGAAGAGCAGAAACATCTGTCCTGCAACTGATCATGAGTGTTCTAATAACAGCTGGTTGGTCAACTCCATTTAACAAACTATTAAGCTCTTGCTATCTGGAGCTTCCTCCTCTCGCAGTGCCTTCCATGGCGACTCTAGCTTAGACCTGGGTGTGTCGTGGGTGTTACACATTCCCACGAGGCTGGCGGTCAAGAGGACTGGTTTTCCAAACCCAGGTGCACTTCTTCACAGGTGTCACGACAGATCAGCTGCAGGAGCTCAGGGCACTCTGAGCACTTCTTGTCTAAAGTTTTGTCTTTGAAATAATGATGACGATGCTATTCTTTGCCAACTCTGACAGATAATGTTAGGTAAGAGTTAGAATGTTAGAATCAAGCTTTCAGAAGCTCCCTCCCCTCCTGCAAGTAGTGTTGATTTAGCAGGATTCACGTTAACCCGCTTATTTGAGCTTCACACAGCCCCTGAGAAGTAGTTATTATAATGACTCCCACTTTAGAGATAAGCAAACTGAGGCTCAGGAGAGATCAGGGACACGGCCAACACCTCCCACACATGCAGTGAATGACAAAGCTGAGACCCGAATCCACCGCGCACTCCAGGGCCTCTCTATTAACCTGCCCCCCGGACACCATCAGTGTCCTCTCAGGTTTCAAGAGACCTGAGAAGGTGGAATGATGAAGGTGTTCTCATCACCGAACCGAGGCTGGAGTCCACTCTTCCTCTGACCTCACTCCCACCAGGGCAAGAAAATGCCTATAGAGTAGTTTAGCGCCTTGTGTCCACAGTTATAGTCGGCGGTTGTAAATTTCTTGAAGGCCAGGTCCTAGAGGCCATGAAAAAATGCACAGGGAGTGTACGTGGCGGCTCTTCACCTCACAGCAAACAAGGGAAGAGTAAGATTGGGAGGAGTAAGAAGTGAGGTGGGCCAGACCTCCACTAGAAACTTCTCAGAGACTTCTGTAAATAAAACCAACCAAGCAACCAACCAAACAACCAAACAAACAAATCCCCACACAATCCAACCAACACCGAGATTTGGAAAGAGCTCCAGAGCCAGTGTTTTCTTGGAACACTGTAACAAGCGTTTTAGAATTACAGGGTAATTCAATGCAGACGGTAGAGGAGGAATAACAAGATCCGCTACAATTTTGCAAGACCAAGCAAGACCTTGTAGGAGGTAGGACTTTGCATCTGAAGTTCTTGCATGGAGAAAAGGTTGTGAAGAGGTAGGGAAGATGGGAACCAAGCAATCGTGATATCTTTCTCCAACTCCCCTGGGCTACTGAGAAGCCAGCAGACAGCGGGATGGCTTGGGGACAACTCATCGGAGCTCATGGGGTCTGGAAATAAGGGGGCCCATCTGTCTGCCTGAGGTTTGGTTTTATTCTTGATGAAGGAGCAACCCCTCATAGCGACAGGGGGTTATTGACTCCTCTTTTGTTCCCAAGTGGGCGACTTTGACGCAGTCAGCAGTGTTTGGCAAGCGTGAGCAAAGCTTTCATGAAGATGTCTGACTTCGCTAAAATTAGTGCAATGTAATCATGACTTCATGTTACCCAATATAATCCTTCTTGTGGAGAGGGGATGATGATTTTCAAACAGTTTTTAGCAGCAGCATCAAAAAGAGTTCACAATCAACTCCCAATCATCCCTCCTGCGGGGAACCGGCAGAGTGCAGTTGATACAGATGACATGCAGCTCCCAAATCCCTTCCATTCGACTTTCATTAGTGCGTGCATTTCATCGGAACGCAGGTGTTCCTAATGCTCTTGGAATTCAGATCATTTCATTCTCAACACTGAAGGCATGAACAAGCCCCGAACCATCTCTGGAGGCCTGGAGGGCTGAACAGTTTCCTCTGGGGAGGGATGAGGACTCTGTCCAGTTGTCCTTGCTGTGGCAAAGGGAAAGCTGTGCTTGTCCCAGCCACACACAGTGCCACTCCACAGCAGAGAGGCCCGCACGTCACTTCTTCTCCTGCAAGAGATGGCTAAGACGGTGTAGTGGGGCAGGGCTGTAATCCAGCACCTGGGGAGGCTGAGGCAGGAGGACTGCAAGTTCCAGTTCTGCCTGGGCAATTCGGGAGAATCTGTCTTAGAATAAAATAAAAAAGGACTGTGGATGTAGTTCAGTGCGAAGGTTCTGAGTTCAATCCCCAGTTTAAGAAAAAAGAAGAAAGAAAAAGAAAAAGAGAGAGAGACAGGGAAGGAGAGAGGGAGGAAGGAAGAGGAAGAGTTGACTAAACATGGTGCGTTAAATGCAGGGAATGGTCTTTTAGGTGACGCTCAGGAAGCCTATCATTTGAATTAGATAATAGGCTTGTCCTCCCTACCTTATCATGGAGATGTCACTGGAGGTATGAAAGATGACACGAGGCTTCCCTTGGTTACTATGCAGAAGAAATAAGAGGTGGGGTAGGTACTCAGCAGATGCTGTCGTGCTATGTTGAGAAGTTCTGGAACTCGGCTTGCTTATTTCATTTAAAATGAGCCGGAGCTAAGAAAGGATACAAACCATGGATGGTTGACCTCAGACAAACAGACGCGGCTCCATGGAGGACTGGGAAGAACGGTGTATACTGCCAGGGCCTTGGCTTCAGGGGACATCACATCCCAAACTGTCAGCCACCCAGGTGCAGGGCCTGTGTGGGGCTGGATCTACTTTCCTCAGTGGCCTGCTCCTTGAAGGGGAGGGAGGACGCGGCTCATGTGCAGGCAGGTCCTTATGGAGAAGGAGTTGAGCGGGCAGTGCTGCCCTGGGCTGCGGAATCCACGAAAGTGCCTGAGCTTTCTTTCCCTCTAACAAGAGTCTTCACACCTAGCTCCATGCAGCTCCTTTCCTGTCGCCTGGGCGTTGTTCGGGGAAGAATTCTGGAAGGAAGTAGAGAGAGGAGCTTCATCTTTAAGACCCAGGAAGCCCCAGCCCCCCAGGAGCACGGGGTCGGTGGCCCCACGTGTCTTCCAAGGTCGCCTTCCATCACAGGCCCTGGGCTCAGGGTCAGAGCCGTCCCCTCCTGTGCTTGACTAAGGAGCTGTTTCACCCTTGTCTTCACCCCCATGTCCTCCCAACAACACCGGCAGCATTGTTACGTGTGCTCACTTTCTTCCTCTTGTCCCTAGCAGGGCCAGGAGCCTCCTCCTTTATATTTTGTATTTTGAGACAGGGTCTCCCTAAGTTGCTAAGTTAGCCAGGCTGGGCTTAAACTTGTGATCCTCCTGCCTCAGCCTCCTGGAGTGCTGGGATGACAAGTGTTGTTTCCCTGTGCCTGTCGCACGGCCTGTGGATGGCTATATATCTGGCTGCCTCCCCAAAGTGCTGCTCTAGACTGGTGATGAGAGGTGCCTGCAGGAGCCATCGGGTCCTGTGCTGTCTGAGTTTTGGGGTGAGTCTCTCTGCACAGGGGACACGGCCCCAAAACAGACGCTGTTTTGTCCACGCATCCTGGGAGCTGCTGTCAGGAAGGTGATTTGCGTCTGCAGTCAGACTCTCTCTGCATTGCCCTGTCTTCAGAGGTCCTCGCCTGACACTAGGGAGGACTCAACCACTCCCCGCCTCCATCATCCCGGGAGTGAGTGTCACAGCGTAAGGACCGTGTAGCACTTCCTGTGATGGCAGTCTGCGCAGCCAGGGGCCCCAGAACCTGATCTGATTTCTGCAAATCTGCTTTCTGGCAGGGAACCATCCATGGCGACTGTTGCCTACGTTTGTTCCTGGGAGGTGGAGAGGTGGGGCTGCGGGAAGAAGCCACCTGGCAGGGCGCATGGGACAGCGCCTCCTTGGGGTGGAGAGCTCCAGCCCCAGCCCCAGTGTGCCTGCCGGCCTTGGGACTGGGTGGGTGGAAGGCACGGAGGGATCTTGTGCGGTGTAGACAGGCCTCACCCTCCACAGCCACGGCCTCCCTGGCCTGCCCGGCTCCGGGGACCCCGGCTGCTCTCTTCCCGTCCCTGGCCAGGGTGACCGAGGCAGTGAATTCCCACACGCTTCTCCTCAAGCCCGGGCGGGCATGAGCTGGTACTGGAGCCCATTCTCTCTCCTATGACTCCCAGCTCCCTTGTACCATGAAAAACAGAGAGACCAGGCCAGAGCTCGGAGCTGGGGAAGCTGCAGCCCCCAGGGACGCCGTGGAGGACGGGAGCAGGCTTCCCCCTGACTTGCTGCACGGGTTTGTACTTGGCATGCTCCTGGCAGAGTGACCGATGGGGGAGAGGGGCAGCGACAGTCACCGGGAGGGCCCTGGGAAGGTGCGGCACCAAGCGAGCATCCTGGACAGCGGCCTTGAAGGGCATTAGACTCTGAACCTGAGAGGCTGTGGGGCAGGAGCAAGCCGCGGGTCAGGACAGCACGCAGAGGGCGGAGCTCGGTCGGGCTGATCCCTGCACAGAGGCGGAGGTGGGGCCGGGCTGCAGCAGACTGAGGGCAGGGGGCTGTTGGTCTCTCGCTCCATTCAAATCCCTGGAAGCGTCGTCCCTTCTCCCCCCTCCCAGAGCGGTTCTCAGAGAAAGACAGGGAGTCTATTCAGAGGGAAGCGTAAATGGCCACGACAAGGAATGGATTTTGGAAGAGGAAATTTCCGGTGTGGGTTTGGGTTGGGGAGGTTTGGGAGTAGGCAATGCTCTAACACACGGGCACCCGGGAGGGAGTAGATGGGGAAGAGACTGGCAGCCAGCAGGCAGCACTAGGGACAGCTGCGCCGTGTCTCTGCGGACACCCAGCCCCCTCTAGGTTTCTGGAGGCCGGGGTGGGAGGCAAGTACCTGGTGGAGACTCAGACGCAGTGACCAGCACTCAGACAAGGAAGGGCCCTTGCAGAATGCCTTTTATACAGTTGGGGACAGGGACAGCGCTACATGGAAAGACTGGCCCTCCCCTCCAATTATGGCACTGGAGATCAAACTCAGGGCCGCTGTACAAGCCCTCTTTATTCATTTATTTATTTTCTTTTTTGAGACAGGGTCTAAGTTGCCCAGGCAGCACTTGAGCACCTGATCTCCTGCCTCAGCATCCCCGAATGCTGGGGTTACAGGTGTGCACCCTTGCACCCGGCTCCAAAGCTGTCTGGGTGAGACATTGGCCTAGGGGAGGAGGGCAAAAAGCCACAGTGGCAGGAGGGGTAGGTGTTGGGTTTGGAGTGAGGCAGGCTGGAATCACCCTGCATGGGCATCTGCCTGCTTTACCTGTGGCCACTGCAGGGTTTGAGGGCAGCCACGAGAGTCGTGGGCACATCACACATGTAGGTACTGCAAGAAGAGGTGGTACAGTGATTTTAGCTTGGGGAGCTAGGGGCCTCTCAGCCTTGTCTTTTTCACACTGCAAATAGTTCACAATCCCTGAAATTTTTATCCCAGTAAACAGAGAGCATCCAAGTTTCCACTATAGTTGCCTAAAAAAGAAGCAATAAAATGTTCTATGCTTGTGAGTGCTTCGGATTTGGAGGAAGATGTAACAAACAGGGAAAACTTCCAGGCTATAAACATCTAGGAGGTTCTAGTTAAATATGATCCCCCTCTACCAAATTGAGAGTAAAGGAATAAAGTGTCATAAACCTCCAGAAGAACAGAAGAGACAAAAACAAAATTTAGCAGCTGGAAAGTAATTAGGCCATGGTAAATGACTCTGTATTTTAGAGAAAGTGGAAAACTACATGGGTCTGAGGAGGAAGGACCATTAAAGGGTAAGCGGGAGCACCTTGGGGAGACCCCAAATTGGAGCCACTGTTTGAACACAGAACCCCAGATCCTCTTCCCCAACCTGGACAGCCGGACTCCTGCCGGCCCCTAAGCACTGGCCCACTACAGCCCATCCTTAGGAGAGGCTGAGAGATGGGGGCTGTGGCTCGGGAACACCAGGCTCAGTGGAGCAAAGCAGGATGAGAAGAGGCTCAGGGACCAGTGGCGTTGACGTCCCCAGCCCCTATAAGAAGCAGCTCTCGGACCTGGATAGCCAGGGTCAGAACCTCTGGTGCTAGAGTGGATGCTTTGTCCCTGGGCAAACCTGCCGAGGAGAAAAGTCTAAAAGATGCCGTTAGTGATTCTCCATGGAGACGGCCAGGTCTACTCATGCAGTGAAGCTCACCCAGGGAGAAGGAATTTTCACATAAAGATACTTCCCGATAATATTTCAATGCTTTGCTTTCACTCTAAAATTAGGAACAAGACAAGGATGTCCACTGTCACCACTCCTGTTCAATATAGTTCTGGAAATATTAGCCAGAGCAACTAGACAAGAGAAAGAAATAAAAAGAAAAAAGATAGTAAAGAAAGAAGTTCAATTATTACTTGCAGATGACATGATACTCTACATAGAAGACCCCAGAAACTCCACCAAAAGACTTGTAGATTTAATAACTAAATTCAGTAGCATAGCTGGATACAAAGTCAACACTCAAAAAACAATAGCATTCCTATACACAAAGAACAAACTCACTGAAAGAGAAATAAATGAAACAACACCCTTCACAATAGCATTGAAAAAAAATGAAATACTTAGGAATCAATCTGATGAAGGAAGAAAAAGATCTTTACATTTAAAACTACTGTATTATGAAAAAGGAGATGGAAGAGGATATCAGAAAGTGGAAAGATATCCCTTGCTCTTGGGTAGGAAGAACCAACATAACGAAAATGGCCATATTCCCAAAAATGTTATATAGATTTAATGCAATCCCAATCAAAATACCATTAGCACACCTCACAGAACTAGAGAAAACATGTCTAAAATTCATTTGGAACCAGAAGAGACCTAGACTAGCAAAAGCAATTCTGGGCAACGAAGGCAAGGCAGGGAGCATCACAATCCCTGACTTGAAATTATACTACAGAGCTACTGTGATAAAACAGCATGGTCCTGGCAAAAAAACAAAACAAAATGAAACAAAACAAAACAACAAAACAAAACAAAACACCTAACCTGAGGGTCAATGGATCAGATTAGAAGATGCAGAAACAACTCCGAACACACTCAGCCACCTGATGTCTGACGAAGGGGCCAGACACATTCTTTGGAAGCCTCTTTAATAAATGCTGCTGGAAAAACTGGCTTTCCACATGCCGAGGACTGAAACTAGACCCATGTCTCTCACCATGCACTAAACTAAAATCAAATGGATCAAAAATCCAAATATTAAAACAGAAACACTAAATCTGCTGGAAAAGAGAATAGGTAGATGTCTTGAAGACATGGTGTAGCCAAAGGTTTCATGAACAAAACCCCAATTGCAGGGGAAATACTACAAAGAATCAACAACTGGGATCTCACCTTATCAAAAAACTTTTGCACAGTAAAACAAAAACAAAAACAAAAAAACACCAACAGAGTGAAAAGACAACACACAGAGTGGGAAAAAATTTAAACAGTTGTTCCTCAGATAAAGGACTGATATCTAGTACATATAAATAATTGAAAAAAGTCAGAGCCCCTAAATTTAAAGACCCAAGCCAAAAATGGGCATCTGAGATGAATACACACTTCTCAGATGAAGAAGTAGAAATGGCAAATAAATATATGAAAAAATGTTCAACAACACTGCTCTATTGAGAAATGCAAATTAAATCAACACTGAGCTTCCATCTCACTCCAGAAAATGGCTATTATCAAGGAATCAATAAATAACAAATGCTGGAGGGGCTGTGGGGAAAAAGGAACCCTTCTCCACTATTGGTGGGAGTGTAGACTGTTGCAACCACTGTGGAAATCAGTGTGGAGACTCCTCAAACTATTAGGACTGGAGATTCCATTTGACCCAGCTATTCCCCTTCTGGGTATCTTCCCAAAAGAATCAAAAGCATCATGACACAGTGATATAAAATAGCTAAATCTTGGAAACAGCTGGAATGCCCATCAACCAAGGAATGGATAAAGAAGATGTGGTTTTTTAATATAATGGAGTACTACTCTGCCATAAAGAAGGATAAGCTTGAGACATTTCTAGGTAAATGGATGCACCTTGAGAAATAAGTGAAATAAATTAGACACACTTGTGTAAATATTTCATTGCCTCTCTGGTGTGAGAAAGTGTAAATGAGGACCAAAATGTACAATAGATATTGTGAAATGGGGAGAAATTTTTCAAGTGGGAAGGGGAACTAGGGAGGGGGGAGGGGGAGAGGAAGAAAGGGAAAAGAAAAAAATGAGAAAAGAAGGAAAAAATGAAAACAAAGCTTTGTAAATAAGGAGGGGAAGAGGTGTTGAAGGGAGGGGAAGGGAATGGGAAAAAAAGAGGAATCAAGATAAATCATGTACAGGCACAAGTTCCCTATGATGAATGTGATCATTATGTGTATCTAAAATGTACCAACAAACTTAATTAAAAATGTTAAAAAAATTAGAATTCAAGAAATATTTTAACGCTTTGTTCTTAATGAGGACTGGATAGGCGATGACCCCCAGGCATGTGAGGAGTGTCTCCAAGGTAAAAAGGAGACCTTAATGCAAATAAGTGCAAGAACAAAACAATAGAACTTGAAGGAACAGAAGCAAAGAGAGACAGATTAAACAGAAATCTCCCTCAAGTAATATCTTGAGATATACAAAAAGGATATTATTCTAAAGAAAGAAGAAGATTCTACTTAAACAACAGAACAATCAGAGCACAAGAGCTTCTGCAAATTTAAAAGCAAAATAAGGTGGCCACATAAGGTTGGAAAATAAAATTGAAGAAATCTGAAAAATAGAACAAAAAAATGTGTTTGGAAAATATGACCAAAAAGATAAGACAGCCAAGTGGTCCAGCCAGGAAATAATGAGTTTCGAGAAGAAAGGAAAAAGGACATGGAAGGGGGAAATTATCTAAGAAATAGCAGAAGGATGAGAGTGAGTTTCCGTATTACCAGGGCCCAGCGAGGGCACTGTAGAAAGGTGGACCGAGAACGTCGCTGTGCAGTTTCAGGACACTGGGAACCAAGAGAAGATCTTAGGAACTCTGAGAAGAAAAGGGAGGAGGAAGGGGAAGAGGAGGACAGGTCAGGTCCTACCATGAGGGCTGGCTATGAGGGTGGCATTGGGCTTCCCAAGGGCAGACTGGAAGCCGCGGCGCGGCCAGGGGCACCTGCAGAGCTTTGCAGCCGCCCACCGCCCGGCCGGCACCGGGAGGAGTGAGCCGACCCCGCACGGTTTTTCGGTATCTGTTGTGGCCCTGTAGGCCGTCTGCACACCTTGGCTATTGTGAAGATATTGCAACGGACACGGACGTGCAAATATCTCTTGACTTCAGTCCTTCGCAATATATACCCAGAAGTGGGATTGCGGGGTCATAGCCCATTTCTGATTTCGCATTTTTGAAGAAATTCCATGTGTTTTCCATAGTGGCTGTTCCATGTTACACTCCCACTAACAATGCATAAGGATCCAATTTCTCTAAATCCTTAAAAATCTTATCTTTTCTTTTTTATAATAACCGCTTGTTATGGAATGAATGTTTGTGTTTCCTCCAAATTTATGTGTTGAGCTTTAAATCCTCGGCGAACACTGGATCTGTCAGCACCGTGATCTTGCACGTCTCAGCCTCCGGAGCAGTGAGAAATCCCTGCTGTCTGTACGCTGTCTGCTTGGTGGACCTGCATCGTGCAGCAGCCTGGAGCCGAGGCGCTACTCACGCCGGCGAGAGGCGGGATCTCATCGCAGGCTTGGCTTGCATCTCCCTGAGGCATGTACAAGTGTACACCATGCTGCCATATACAACAGCCTGCGTGACTTTGAGGACCCTGTACTAAATGACATAAGCCAGTCACAGGACAAATACTGCAAGATTCCATCTGCATGAGGTAGGCAAGGGTCGAACACACAGAAGCAGAGCGTGAAAGGGTGGTTGCCGGGGCTGGGGGAGGGAGAACCGAGGAGACGCTGTTCAGTGGGGACGCGTAGAGTCAGTGTTGTAAGATGTTTAAGTTCATGAGATCTGATGTATAACACTGTGTCTACGGTCGTTAACACTATATCACACACTTAACATTTTGTTTAGAGGTTAAGTCTTGCCTTTAGGTGCTCCTCACACAAGAGAAAGAAAGAGAGAAAAGAAGGAAGGAAGGAAGGTTATTTCCAGTGATCCCACTCACAGGAAGTTGTTGGATGATGTTCTCCTAAGCAAAAGAGTAAGCCAAGCAAGCAAATGGAGAACCCAGCAACTGTGTGAACCGGAGAATTCCAGAAAAATTGTAAAGGAAGATTCGATACAAAATCAGCTCTGCAGAGAGATAAGAGATCAACTAGGCCGCACTGAACAGGCTGCAAGGAGCCAGGGTGAAGATCTCTCATATGGTTTTCTGAAAAAAAAAAACAAAACAAAACTGAAAAGTTGAAAAAGAATTGGTGATAAATACATAGAACAACAAGGAAGGAGAAATTGAGACAATTATCTACCTTTGGGAAACAAAATTGGTCAAGGTAGAAATATAATTGTAGTGTACCAAATGGCTGCCTGGGAATGACATCCATGCATTTATAATGATATAAACACTGAAGCTGACAACTGCAGAAAACACTGCAGAGCCAGTGTATTAGTTTCCCATTGCCGAGTAACAAATAACCCCAGACTTTGTAGTTGGAAACAGCCCGAGGGCCTCACAGGGCTGATGCTGGGAGTCAGCAGGGCTCAGTTCCCTTTGGGGGAGGATCCAATTCCAAGTGTGTTAGGATGGTTGGTAGAATTAATTTTCCAGAGGTGGCAGGGGCAAGCCCCTCATCTTCCTGCTAGCTGTCGGCTGAAGCCTGCTCCCTGCTCTCATAGCTGCTGCACCCGGCTGTGGCTCATGGCTGGGTTCTGGCTTCCTTCTAGGGTAGCTGCAGTGTTTCTTTGACTCTTTTTTCTGCCTCTACCTGAGAAAACTCTACTTCTAAAGGGCTCATGTGATCAGGTGAAACCATTTGGATTGATCTAAAGTTAACAATGCTGGGTTAGATAATGCTATGGCTTGGGTCTCCATGTCCCCCAAAGCCTCATAGATGGGGCTTTTTCAGAGGTGGCTGGATCTAGAGTGTGTGATGCTGGGATTGATTCATGGTGCAATGCTAGGATCAAGGCCGCTAGGATTAAGGGTGTGAGTGCTCCCCACCCTAAGTAGCCTGGACAAGATACAAGGGATAGAAAGAGCTGTCGTCACCCCTTGTTACTTTGCTACCTTCTGCCCACCATGAACTGTTCTCCTCTGCGACGCCACCCTGCCTTGGAGCCAGCAGACTATGGACTGAAACCTCTACAAACTATGCACTAAATAAATCTTTCCTCCTTTAAGTTTGAGTGTCACCTATTTTGTCCCAGCCATGAGAAAAATAACTGAGCCAGATACTAATCACGAGAGTAGCAGACATAATTTTCACAATCTGGGGGATTATGTGGGGTGTGCATTCCATGGGGAAGGAAATCTTGGGGAACCTCTTAGAATCTTGCCTGCCACAACCACATTGGGAGAGGAAGAACATGTTGGCAAGGGATGAGCGGGCATAGAGATGGTGCTGAGAGTAGAAATCTCTTCTGTTATGGATGACAATAGGTAAAATTGAAAATGGAAAAAATCCCAAAGGATCCATGTAGATATGTTATTCAAAATCAGAGTTGATATTCTGAAGAAATATTTAAAATGTGAACAATGGTTGTGTATGGGGAGTAGGCGTCAGGGATGGGGTGGGAGGGTAGCAGGAGACTCATGATAGGCCTTGAATGTCATTCTAGTTCATGTAATCTAAGATCCACTGGTCAGGTGATGCATCCTGATTTCAGCAATGATAAACATGCAATTTGCCTTACATAAAACTCTATGTGCAGTTTGCCTGTGTAAACACACCCACACCCTCATGAAAATAAAAATGAGGAGAAAACCAAAATCAAAGCCAAGGAATGATCTACGTCTTGGTAAGTTAGCATTCTGGCCAGGTGCCGAATGTGTGACACACAGAAGATAATTCAAGGCACTGCGTGGATGGCCAGTAAGTCCCTAGAACATAAACATGCAAGAGGAGAGTGTGAGAGTGACAGTGAGTGGAAGGATGAATGTATGATCGTGTCCATAATTAAAAATAATAAACTAAAAAATCCAAATGTAAAAAAGCTAATCAAAAAATTTAAAAAAGCATGAATTTGATTTTGTTTTCTTTTTTTAATTTGTTAGTGCATGTTAGTTGTACAGAATAGTGGGTTTCATTTTGGCATAATCATCTATGCATATAGCGTATTTTGATCATACCACTATTAGTCACCTTCCTCTTTCCCACCATCCCTTGATCCCTTCCTCTTCTCTACTGGGTTCCCTTCTACTTTCATGCCATCTCTGTGAAAAAGCGTGAATTTTAAAACATCACAGAATAACATTTCTATCAGCTTTGCATACCCATCAGTCCATCCACCCATCCATCCATCCATCTTTTCATCTATCCATTCATCATCTATCTAATCTATCATCTGTCTGTCCTATCATCTAACTATCCATCCATCCATCCATCATCTATGACTTATCTACCTGATTGGTCTCTCTGTTCACCTGTCCATCTGCATTTGCATGCTCTGGGTCAGTTCCTGCGCCGGCTGTTAAGGGAAGGTGGTGGCTGTGAAATGTGGACATGGACTAAAATAAGAAGCCCACTGCTGGAATGCGGGAGTGGTTTCATATGGCTAAACAAAGGGTGACTGGAGGGTGACTAGAAAAAAGGGTTGGAAAAGTGGTACCTTTTCAAACAGATTTTCTATGATGATTGATGTGCGATATCTTCTTGGACTACCCAACTTACTCATTAGAATGGACATACAGTGCAAGTTTTCTGACCTGGTAGCGTAGAGATATTGTTAGATTCAGGGGTTCAGAGCCATACCTCTGAGGCAGCTACTCCTGTTCTTTCTTCCTACCTTGCAATGGCAGATTTGATGTTATCACTTTTTTTTTTTTTTCCGTGGGTACTGGGAGTCGACCTCAGGACCTCGCGCTGGCCAGCAGGCGCTTGTGCTGCTGAGCTATCTCACTGGCCCGTTATCACTATTCGTAAAAGCCTTCTAGAGAAGTAGTCATTACAAATTCACAGTGGTGAAAAAATGAGAATAAAAATAAGGAGAATAAAACCTCTCATATGTGCCCATGCAGTTGCCATTCCTGGCACTTCATTCCTTTCGTAGAAAGAGACTTCCGTCTGGTGTCACTTTCTTTCTGTATGAAAGAAAATTGTAGTGTGAAGAATTCTTCAGCTTTTTGTGTGTCTAAAAATAGTTTTAAATGCACCTTTGTTTCTAAAACATATTTCTGCTGGGTATAAAATTCTCAGTTGACGATTTTTTTCCAATCATTTAAACATGTGGCTTGACTCTCTTCTGGAATACGTTGTTTCTCTTGAGAAGTTTCCTGGGGCTTTTTGGGTGCCTTTCTGTAAACCATCTGTCATTTTTTCCTCTGGTTATGTTAAAAATACACATTGGTTTTAAATAATTTTATCGTGCTGTGTCTTGGTGCAATTTTCTTCATGTTTGTTTTTTTTTTTTTGCGGGGGTACTAGGAATCGAACTCAGGGCCTTGAGCTTGCCAGGCAAGCGCTTGTGCCGCTGAGCTGTATCTCCAGTCCTCTTCATGTTTCTTATGTTTGGGGTTCACTTAGCTTCTTTTTTTTGGATTTAGGAGTTTTAGTTTTAGTGACATTTGCACAGTTTAGGCCACTGCTGTTTTCGGTTTGCCTGTCTCACGTTTCTCTTCTGTCTTTGATTCGTTACACATCCACTGGACCTTTCGAAGTCGACCCACAGCTCACTAGCACTGTGTTCATTTCTTTTTATTTTTCAATTCATTTCAAATATTTTCTGTTGCTGTGCATTCAACCTCACTAACCTCTTCTGCAAGACTACTCTGTTTTTAGTTGCATCTCGTGTATGCTTTTTAGCCTCAGACATTCAGCTAGATACCTGTAGCACTCCCTCTGCGAGCCCCAGTGTGACGCCCCGATACCTCCAGTCAGTGCCGAAAGTCCCCTCACTGAGAGCCATGGGCACAGAAAACTAATGTCCCAGCACAAGCTATAATAAGGTATTCATGGAGCAGGTGTCGGGTTCTGTCACCCATGTTGTTTCTGGGCCAGTTTGATTTTTTTCCTCCTCATTCTGAGTCCCATTTTCCTGCATTTTGCATGCCTGGTAGCTTTGGGTCGGCTATTATGAATTTTGTTTTTCCATAAATATTTTGGAGCTTTGTTCCAGAATGCAGTTATTTGGAAACAGTCTGATCATTTCAGGCCTTGCTGCTAAGCTTGGAGAAGTGGGACCAGGATGACCACATTTAGTCTAGAACGGTGCCTGTGATACGGGGAGTACAGGGCTTCTCTACTCTGGCCCAATCACTGCCCGGCCTATGTGAGGTCTGCAGAGACCTCACTCTCTCTGTAGTGAGGATTGAATCCAGGGCCTTCACTTGAGCTGCATCCCCAGCCCTTTTTTATTTTTTAATTTTGAGTCAGGGTCTTGCTAAGCCACTAAGTTGCTCAGGCTGGCCTTGAACTTCGGGTCCTCTGGCTTCAGCCTCCCAGAATGCTGGCTTTACAGGTGTGCACCACCACACCCGGCTATGTTCCCTGGCCTTGCACAGTGACCGTGATGTCCCTGGTCTTGCATGGCACTGTCACATGTGTGTGCAGATCTGTTCTCTGCCGAAGGCGCACGGGCTTTCCCTGGGCAGTGCTCCCTTTCTGATGGAAACCAAGTGGGCTAAGGGCTGCCTCCTTCGCTTCAGGGGTCACCTGCTCCCCAATCATCTGAGCACTGCTGTCTATGTCTTTGGTTCTGCTCTTAGTATTTTCCCGTGGGAGGAGAACTCCAGGCCCTGTCAGTTTACCGTGGCTGGAAGTAAAGGTCAGTTCATGGTACTGAAATCACAGTTCACTGATTTTGATAGAAAAAAGATGCTATAATGACTTACACAGTGAAAAGAAATCACTAAAGTGTTTCCGCTCTTTAAAACGTTTGAGTCGCCTAGCTCTGGGAGCTGGTATTTACTTAAAGCTGCTAGGATTCGTTTGTGGACGCTCGGCTTACGTTCCCTTTCACACATTTGTTCTTCTACATCCGGTGGCAGTTGGGGGATAAAGATATTTCTCAGTGTGGAAAGATATTTCTCAGTGAATTCCCAGTAATTTTGAATGCTTTGAAGTCAGCAAATGGAAACAAAGCTAAACTAAGCTAAACTCATTTTGAACACTGTTTTCTTACCTTGAATTTCTATGATCTGATCCAACCTTGTAAAATATTTTTCTTTTTCTTTTATATCTCAGGCACGGCAGGCAAGCGGTGCAATGATGGCATCTTGACAAGCTGTGGGATCAGTTTAGTAAAAACTCACAATGTTGCCTTTTTCTTTTAAGGTTACTTGAGTAAAGGAGCCAACTTGTCCCACGTCCTGAAGAGAGGGACAAAGCTGTGTGTTAGGGAGCAGACTGAGAGAGGACAGTGCCACAGAGGATGGGGGAAAGTCACCCTTCAGGGACACGTGGCTGTGCTGACCTGCTGACTGCTCAGGGGACTTTGCTCTGGTGCCCCCCTATTCCTTGGTTCTTAAACTTTGGCTTTGTCTCTCTTTCCTCCAATATTGTCATAAAGCCTTAACTATTCATATCCTGCTTTTTTTTTTTTTTTTTTCTGGCACTGGGATTGGACCCAGAGCCTTTACATTGAGCTACATCTCCAGCCCATTTCATTTTTTAAGATAAGGTCTTACTAAATTGGCCAGTCTGGACTTGAACTTGCAATCCTCCTGCCTCAGCCTCCCACAGTGCTGTGATCACAGGCCTGTGCCACCATGCCTGGCTCAGGTTTTGTTGATAAAACAAACAAGGGGTGTGATGAGCTCTTCCTCCTAAACCTCCCAGGACTTGGCACAGTGGTGTTCAACTCCAGGCCCGCGCCTTGGCAGGGCCGGTGGAAGGCTGGCCCCGGCTCCCCGGGCAGCATGCTGTCAGGGAAGACTTGGCTCTGCGGCTGCGCTGTGGGCAGAGTGTCCGCCAGTCTCATTCTGAGTCTAGGAGGCAGCAGCTGTGTCTGAGATGCGGACACAGCCACAAGTCTCCACCTCGGAACAGGGACCAGACGGTTCCGCCATCTCACGGCCTTGGCTCCTTGCCTGTGGCCGGGTGGCCAATCCCTCGGTGTGGAACCGTGGCACACACACAGCGCCAGTGTGGTTTTCTTTAGAAATTATCTGACAAATGTAGGTAAGCTTTGGGGAAGTGCCCCAAGGGCCGCCCATCTGGCTGAATGACAAACCAGAAGGCTGGAGATGGGCACTGCCCGGGAGCTTGGGTGCAGACTTCTGCTCGGATCCTGCTAACCACGTCCGCAGTGCAGGGTGAGGCGTGCGTGCGGAGAGTGCCCTGGGCCCGAGCTGTCGATGCAGGGGAGCTCAGTGCCCTGCTAACCTCAGCCCAGGTGTCCAGAAGGTGAATCAGAGAAAGCGTCCATAGCACCGTTTGGGATGAGCCGAGCTCACAGAGTTAAGAGAGCCATGGAAAATAATCTCGAATTCCACCTCAACCGTTTTTATTGAGGTCCCCCCAAATTGTGTCCAGCTGTTAATTTCAAGTACTCACCGAAGACCTTACTTTTCCTGCCTTACCTCCCTGACCCTGCAGTTTAAAGCCTGTTTTCCAGTGCGGCTCTTTCCTGGCTCATTTCCAAATCTTGCGCGTTTAGCCTGACCGTCCCTCCCTAGGGGTCCTGCTATCCGGTGACTGTGCCGTCTCCGTCTCCCTGCTTCTTCCCGGGAAACCACCTAGGGCCACCGCTCCCAGAAGTCCTTGGGCATCAGTGGCGCCCAAGTCCATCTTCAGCAGGAGATTCGAGATTCTGTCTTGAGTTCCAGCTCACAGATCCATTGACTGGACAGAAACATCCAGCCGTGGGGCCCACAGACTTCCCAAGCCCTGCAACAGCCAATCCAAACCCGCCGCCCTGCTGAGTCCCCCTCTTAGAGGTGACCGCATCCTTGGCCAGCAGCTTGCAGTGGAGACGCGGCAGCCTGCACAGCTCCTATGCACCCAGCCAGGAGGCTCAGTCTTCTGAGGGGCCTCGCCCATCCGTGACCCCCGCCCCACTCACAGAGCGGGCGGTGCGGTGGCTGCTTCCCACAAGTGCCAGGACTTTTCCCTTCCCAGAAGTTGTCTTCCAAAGCCCAAGTTTTCTTCCCAGTGCTCCCTCTCATACTTCTTGGCTCTGTTCTGTAAGGACTCCTACCAACAAAACAGAATCTAACTCCTTCCTCATGATCTGACCTTTCCTCACCTGTCCAACCTCTACTGCTCCCGCTCTTAAATTTTCTCTTAAGAATAATGCCATGTAGAGATGACTTTCACAGAAAGAGCCAGGTGTGGTGGTGCACACACTGGGCTCCTCCTCGGCCTCCACAGCCCTCGGCGTCCCCCTCCGGGACAGCAGTGGCCACCGTGTTGGCATGGTTGGTTTGCTTCCCTGACTTTCTGACAGCTGCAAACATTTGCTGGCGGGGGACACTGGATTTACATCCTCGTAACCTCCAGGCCTTGCACACAGTAGGGCCTATGCAACGGTCTGTCCTGGAGAAAGCCCGCTTTATCAGCACCGAGAGGACAGGGATCCTTCATCCTTATTTGGTGAATTAAATCCTAACAACAGCATAAAAGAGGAGAGGAGGAGGAGGAGGAGGAGGAGGAGGAGGAGGAGGAGGAGGAGGAGTGGAAGCCAGTTCTGTCTGCAGGGACCACTTCCTCCCACCAGTCCTGCAGCCCTTTCTTCCCTTGGAATCCTGGCTGGTGGTTTTGGAGATGAGGAAGACGAACAAGAGAGGAGGAGAGACGGTCTGAGAGGTGCTGTCCATATCACAGCTTCTACGGAGGGTAACCCGGTCCTTGGCTGGAGTCCCTACGCCTCCAACGAAAAACAGAAAGTTCCTTCTTGTGACTGAGTGCTAGCTCAGGGACCAGAAACCTGATTTCCAAGGCCTACCGGGAAATGAAAATGAAAACAAAAGACATGGCTTTTTGTGGAAAATTTGGTACTAATCTTAAGGTGGTGACAAGAGAACAACAAGGCAAGTGTGGCCCTTGCTGTGTGGGGCGGTGCGAGGTGGCTCAGCATGCCCCACGCTGCGGCTGGGCCTGTGCCCAGCTTCGGGACGAGCTTCTGAGACTAATTCATGTAGGTTCCTCCAACATCTCTTAGACTTCGAAATAAAAATAGTGAACAAACAGGGAACAAACAGGGAAACGGATGCACCTTGAGACCAGAATGATAAGTGAAATAAATCCAACTCACAAGCTTAAATACCACATGGTTTCTTTTATATGAGAAGCCCAAAGTATGAATATGGAGCAAAATAAAAGCTAGATAGTAGGAAGTAGGAAGATGGATCTTTCTTAGAGGGGAAGGGAAACAAGGGATGGAGGGAGGGGGAGAGAGGGAAAGGGGATAAAAAAAGCATTAAGATGTGTTATGTGCGTATATCAGCTCCACATGGGAAATGTAGACATTGTGTATCAACTGCAAACATGGACTAGTAAAACGGAAAAAGAAATAAACGAGGACCAAAGCATCCAAAACGCTTTCCCTTATCCCCGGAAGTGACCACCGTTCCCATAAACCACGGGGTCATCACTGCCTGGAGCCGTGGTTTCACAGTCCCCTCTCCTTGCAGTGGAATTTACAGTGAGGCAGGAGCGATTTTCCTGGGGCCGTGGTGTGGGGACCCACAGATCCTGAGACCTGAGCTGGGGTTAAGCAGCTCCCGGCCACCGTGACAAGGGAGGCCTGCTTGACCCTTTGAGTTTTGCTGTTGTTTATATTTTCCTCAGCTCACGTCTCCTTTCCGCCCCGTGTGCAGTCTGTAAGCAGCCTCTCTCCTGCGGGCCACATCTTTTCCCTGCGTGGCCACTACTTGCTTCTGTGATGTCTGCACCCCACGCAGCTATGCCAGTCACTTTGCTGGGGGGGAGCCTGTGACCGGTTGTGGCTTTTTGATGCTCTAAGTTCCTGGGGGCCCAGGCAGCAGACTCCGGGGGGACACAGTGCCTGTCAGAGAGCGAAGATGAGTTCCACAGCCGGAAAGGAGCGGAGTCGGAACCCACAGTCAGCGAGGCGAGGGCAGGCAGGAGAGCAAGCTCTCTGGACAGCGGGTGCCAATGGGGCAGGCCCAGAGTGGGCGCTGGGATCTGGAGCTGACCACAGGATTGTAATAATCAAAAAATTAATAGTTTGCATAGCCTTCCTGCTTCAGAAAACTAAAATCCCCAGCTTTGCACATCCTCTAGATGCTGGTTAGAAAACATGCCAAGGGCTCGAGTCTGTGCCAAGGGCCGGGCGTGCAGGGGGCCGGGGTCCCATGCACAGGGCTGGTGTGGGTGCAGGGAGGAGAACCATGTGTTAATAGCGAACAAGACATCGCCAGTGCTGGGTTTTCTGTCTTGGAAAGTTTATCTGCATGGCTGCAGCCCGGCTGGGTTGGGGATGGGGAGTTTGGGGATGGACTTTGACACCCCTTTGATCTGAGCTGATTGAAATAAAGGATTCCGACGCACCCGTAATTGCCCGAGCAGGTACCGCGAGCAGCGCCAGGCCAGCCTCTTGTGAACAACACTGCTGCCAAACGCCCCTCACCGCAGCCAGGGTCTCCAGCCCACGGAGCCGGGTCCCCTGCGAACCGGACTCAGGCGCTGGCCCAAGTTGCCCTGGCCTAATCAGTGTTAAAAGCCAGGAGTGACTGCAGGGACGCCGGCCTGGAGCAGCTGGTCCCCAGGGCCTGAGGGCAGACACGGCCCCGGGGGACCGGCAGGGCCGTGGTCTCCCCACTACGAACGCGCGCCTGCCCTGGGGAAACAGCCCAGCATGCCGGCCTCCCTGATCTGAGCACTGCACCGCGTTCCTCCCCAGCGCCTGCACGATGCCTTCTTCCACCGCCCGTCTCCCGGTGAGGCGCTGTGGCCGCCCCAGCGACAAAGGCCGGGCGGGGACACGGATCCGTAGCTCCTGCGCCCGGCGGTCCGCGCCCAGGGTCGGCGCAGGAAGGCGGGCTGAACCCTCACTGCGCCACGGCCGGGTGGGCACAGCGACGCCGGCCTCCTGCAGCCCTCAGGGAAGCGGCGGGGTCTTCAAACGGCGTCCTCACTGCTCCCTGAGACGCTTCCCTCACACGTGAGCTCCGAATCGGAGACGTGCAGAGGCAGAAGCTCGGAGAGTACCGCACCGGGACTCTCACGGGACTGAACAGACAAGGAGTGCAGCGTTAAATCGTAGTGCTTACTCGCAGCAGCAACCGATAACGACTCGCTTTTCGGAGCCGGCAGTCCGTAAACAACAAAAGCCAGGCAGCCGCGGACGTGCGACTGCAGAATATGCAACGTCGGTGAGAATAGGTTGGCAACAGGGAACTGAGAAAAGTGGATTTAACTGCAACCTCAGATGTTAATATGCTTCTATGGGGATGCTGAATTATGGATGCCTTTTTTTCTTTTTCTTTGTGGTAAAAGAAACAACACAAAATTTGCTGCCTAACCATTTGTAAGTGTACCGCTGGGAAATGTAAGTACATTCACATTCTTGAGCAGCAGATCTGCAAAGCATTTTTCTCTTGCGCCGTGGAAACTTTATATCCATTAAAAAGTAACTTCCTATTCCGCTTCATCCACGGTTGCCCCTGGCAACCACTCTTCTACTTCCTGTTTCTCGGACTTGGACTACTTGAGGTGCCTCCTGTAAGTGAAACCGTACAGTATTTCTCTTTTTGTCACTGGATTGTATAATTTAGCATAATGTCCTCAAGGTTCATCCATGTTATGGTGTATAACAGCATTATCTTCTTTTTCAAGGCTGAATAGTACTTCATTGCATGTGTGCACACATTCTGTTTAGCCATTCCTCTGTTCCCGACACTGGGGTAGTTGCTTCCATCTCTTGGTCATCATCACTACCGCACCTCTGAATGTGGTTGTGCGGGTATCTCCAAGATGCCGATTTCAATTATTTTGGATGCATACTCAGAAGCAGGACATAGGGTGATTCTAGTTTTTAGTTTTGGAGAGGACCACATTGCTTTCCACTGTGGCCCCCATTCCGCATTCCCACCAGTCACGCACAGGGGCTCCAGTTTCACTTTATCCTGGATGACGCCTGCTCTGCTTTCCTTTTTTGACAGTAGTAGTTATTTTCTTTTCTGTACTTTGATAGAGTCCTCATTTAATTTTTATTCTAAGCACTGGTTTTATACCTGGTAAACCCAGAATTGGTGTCCCGTGGAAGATGCGGTGGGAGAATAAATACTCCCTGTGTCAAGGCAGCAGGCATTTCCAAGGAGCTGTTCTCAGGAAGGCTGACTCGTTCCTCTGCCTCAGTCTTGGTACAGCTTCTGAGGGTGGAAACTCAAAGAGGACCGAATGCCGACCTTCCGATGCCGCACAGCGCCACTCACTGACAGCCCCGCCGTGAAGCGGGTGCTGGGACGCGATTGGCTTGTTCAACCCTATCCACAAGGCAGATCATCTTACAGGTAGACTAAGTTCGGCCATGCTCAGCAATTCCGCTAGACACGGAAACGCAGCCTCACGCCTTCCCGCACCACCTTGTGCAGACGTAAGCTCCATGGGGGCACTTTCCGTCTACAAAACAAACCCAACTCCAAAGGACCAGGTTACTTTGACGGTAGCCTTAAGAGAGTAATCACCCTCAAACTCTTTTATAAAGAATTTGATTTTCATCTCCTGATTTTTAAGAGATCTCTTGATTTTAAACTTTGTGTGGCTGGGCATGGTGGTGCACGCTTGTAATCTTTGGGAGGCTGAGGCAGAAGGATCACTGTGAGTTCAAGGCCAGACTGGCTACAGAGTGAGTTCAAGGCCACTCTGAACTACATAGTGAGACCCCATCTGGAAAATAAATAAATAAATAAATAAACTTTCTGTATTGTGAGGTTAGTTAACTTCGAACTTGTGTACACTAAGCAGTACATATTCCAGTGTAGCAGCTGGAGGGTCCCTGAGGTAGGGTTGATTTACTCCCAAAGCTCTGAGAAGCTATTTTGACATGCACACATTTTTTTCCTTTTCCCAGTATTTCATCATCAGAGAATACATTTTAACCTACGACACCCTATATGTCCAAAGGCACTGTATGAATGATTTCAAGCTAGTTAAAGAAGTTAGGATGGAGAGAATTCTTCTACTGTTCTGAGGGATGCGAGCATCCCCCTCAATATGAGATTAGGAGCTGACAATTCTGGCTGTTTTTTGCCATCTTTTACCAGCAGCCCTTCTGGCCTGTCCGTCTGTGAGAACAGTGCATGCTGGTCCTGGAGAATCGATGCGGGGGAGTGGGCCAAGGGGAGGGTTACACAAAAGGACAGACTCACTTTTAACCCACCTGAAGTAGGGGGACATAGATAGGTAAATCCTTGTTGCTGTTGGAAAGAAAAAAGCTGGAACAGATGTCACACCGGGCAGCCTCATCCCAGTGTGTGTGCTGATGTCAGAGCCGGGGACAGAGGGGACAGCGTCTTCTCCCTGTCCCTGGCCTCCAGCCCACTGCTGTCCTCCCCACCCTGCTGTGTAGGAACTGGGTTCAGGGAGCCTAAGCGATGTGTTCAAGGCCACACAGCTGGGCTGTGCCAGAACTGCTGAACCCTGCAAAGCCCCGAACCTGCGGGGTTTAAGACTTGTGTCAGTCCACATTTGCGGAGCGTAATGTTTACGTTCCTCGTGGGGAGTTGGCGCACGGACACAACGTGACTTAATTCCTTTTATGTCCTCTTCCCTGCCCTCCCCCCCTTAGTCCCCTTCCCTTTTTATAAAGTGTCTGTCTCCCCGTTCCCTCTTGCCTGTCGTTTATTTCAGTCTTCATTTACATGTTGGGTTTCTCATATAAGAGAAACCGTGCGATCACGGAGCTTGTGTCTGATTTATCTCACTGGACAGGACGGTGCTTGTCACCAGGAAGGTTTCTGAGTCCGGTGTGCCATTCCCCTCTGAGAAGAGACGGGAGTGTCCACGCAGTGGGTGGGACACGAGGAGGACTGTGACTGCAGGGTGCTGCTACACTGGGCTCCTCTAGGCCCTGCTGTGCTGCCCAGGGGTTGTGTGGCCCGGAGTCCCACAGCAGGTCCCAGGCTCTCAGTCCCCACCAGCAAGGGAAAGGGGAGGCCAGGAGAGAGGGACTCTGGGTGTCAGGTGAATGGGCAGGGCAGGGCAGGCGGTGGCGCTTTACAGCCCTAATGAATTCCTCTTCTGCTCTGTAGCGATTCCCTCCCTCGGCTGTCTCCTCCTGTGACTCATCCCTGTTCCCCTAAGTCCGCTTTAAACAGACGGTTGTTGATAGGGAGTGCTCGGTGCTGAATGAGTAAAACACGCTAATGCGTGTTCTCCTCGGCCAGAGATAACCCCGCTCTACATGTGATGGATGTGACTTTTACAGGGGAGATGTCACGGGGCAGGGCGGGCGGCCTGCCAGGGCTGGGGCAGGAGCTCACTGTCTAGTCTCTCTCTCTCTCTTCTTTCTCTCTTTCTCTCTCTGTGTGTGTGTCTCTCTCTGTCTATGCCTCTCTCTCTGTCTCTGTCTCTCTCTCTCTGTCTCTCTGTCCCTCTCTCTCTGTCTCTGTCTCTCTGTCTCTCTCTGTCTCTCTCTCTCTGTCTGTCTGTCTCTCTGTCTTTTCTCTCTCCATCTCTGTCTCTGTCTGATCCCTACAGTGAAGTCACTCACTGGTGTAAATAACCCGTATGACTACTTGGTTTCAAATTTCGTCAGCCTCCCCGCCAAGCCAAAGTATCCCACGCCTTTTTCTTCCCTGGTTCATAATGACGCAAAGCAGCCCAGTTGCTGGGAAAGCTGAGAGCCAGAGTCATTCGATTACACAAGCTTACAGTGACTTCTCTGGGGGACCAGGACTGAGCTTTCCTTGTGTGTCTGTGCATGGCCTTGTGCAAACTTGGAGCGAGAATAGAGAAGATTTTCTGGTCAGGATTATACACTTGGTAATTCAACCCAAGTTGTCTTGATCCCAGACTTCTTAATTTTGGCTCCGGTCACCAAAACATACAGAACAAAACCACGGACCACTGGGGTGGTTATTTCTAGGGATGGGCTTAGTGTTGAGGAAGCCCTAATGAGGGGTCCAGCACCGTGGCTGGGCTCCACACCCACTGGAAAAGAGGAACAAAGAGGAAAGGCGAGGGAAGCTGCGTGCATGTACAAATGCTTTGCACAATGTCCTCTCGGCTTGTCCACTGGCAGGGAAAGACTTCAGTTTAAAGAGAGGGGGAAAAAAAAACCAACCAAAAAAAAAAAAAACCATCTCCCAGAACTGATAACTGAATAAAATACTGTTATATTTTCTGTCTAATAAGCACGAGAAGTTCCATAACTCCCTTGATTAAGCATATTATCCTTCTTCAGAAAGGCAGCTTGATTTATGCGGAAAGTGATTTGGACATACTTTCTCCGGCCACGGAGATTTCATAATTCCTGGTGTATGTCTGGAAAATCTCCCCTCGTCCTGAGCCCAAACCAAATTAATGTCTTCCAGTGTGACCTGAGGAATTAATGAGGTTCTTGCTGTCAGTTTTACCCGTCCAGGGTCAAGTAAATCATCCGCTGCCTCTCGGGCCCCTCTGTTTTGCTGCCTGCCCGACTCCACGCTCAGTGATAACACCGCTGCAGAGTCTTTGAAACAGGGCTCACCCACACCCTGCGCCCCGCCGCCGGACAGACGAGGCCCTGCGCCTCTGTCTGCCTGAAGCAGCCTCTAATGGAGGCTGTAATTGCTGATAAATGGGGTATCGACGAAGCCAGTGCACTGAGGCTTCCCCTGTCATTTCTGCTGATGTGGCTATTTACATCTCCGCCGACGTCCCTTGGAGTTACTGTGTGCCCAGCTCTTTAACTCCCTTACTGGTGCTCTTGGCCACAGACTTCAGTTATTTTTTTTCATCTTCTTTTTGGACAAACTGAAATGGGACGGTTAGAGGCTTTTGAGGGGAGACTTCCGTTCTTCCTGCCAGAAGCAGGGGCCTTGGATCCTCTGTTCCTCTTCTGCAGGATCCATGAGCTAGGACCTAAAGAACCAAGGGGTCCAAAGGTGTCAAAAGCTTTGAAAGCGACAGACCTGGAGGCTCTGAACCAAAGGTCCAAGTTCTGGTGTTTGTGGTAAAACTTCACCCCCGTTTTTTGCCTGAGTTTCTTTAGCTGATTATAAATGAGGATGAAAGTCCAAGCAATGATTCTCTCCCTCCTCTCTGTCTTCCTCATTTTCTTTAATTTTGCATTTCCCGGGGGATGTGTGTGAACGTCACGTGCTGATGTGCCCACTCAGGGCTGGTAATGTCACTCCTGGATCCTGACCCATGCTCAGAGGAACCAAGGGCTCCCTCCTTATGCTTTCAGAGTAGAAAAACCCACCCAAGTGCTGGCTGTCACGGGGTCTGTAGGTGCCCCACTGACCGCCCAGGTCCTGAGGCTGCTGCCAGCTGAGGTCTGAGTGCTGCAACGACGATGAGCAGTCATCCTTGTCCCATTTCTTCAGTCTGCAGCCATTCAGTGGGACAGGCACTGTGGAATTTCCATTTTGCAGAGGAGGAAATAGAGTAAAATTCTGGGATTTTATATTTCATAGCTCTTACTGTTTTCAAAACCCTTTTACCTGTGTTGTTTCATCTTTCGCCCTTGTAAATTTTGTGAGGTGGTTCTTGCTTTGCTTCTGTCATTGGAGTTTAGAGAGAGGCAGAGAGACTTGCTGGAGTCCCACAAGCCAAGAAGGGCAGTGTTACTACTTAAACAGATGTCACAACTGTCACTGTGTCTCCAACAACAGCCACAGGCAGGGCAGTCACCGAGACATCCAGGTGTCTGAGGGACACGCCCCATGCCCCGGCAGCCCCACACTCATCTTAGATTTGTCTGCAAAACAATCAACACATCACCAAGCCGCGGTGACGAGCACAAGAAGACCAAGCAAAGGGTGAGAGGGGTGGGTGGGAAAACCGTGAGCCGCACGAGGGCTGTCAGGGAGTTTGGTGAAATCGGGTTAGGGGTGGAGAGGGCCCCTGTCCAGCAGGCTGAATCTGTCTGGTCATCTCATCCCCTTCTGATTTTGTTCAGCTTGAAACTCCTTGGAAGTTCTTTGTGTGTGGGTGGTTTGTTTTCCACTTGTTGGAAACCAGTATGTGGCGTGTGTAGCTTTTCCACTTAAAATGAAAAGCACAGGTGATATTAGAAGTCACTGCAGGATACAGAGCCGCGAGAGGGTCCCCTTGAATGACAAAGCTTTGCCTATTTTGTTTTTAGGTTTTCAGCCTTTAACACCCAAAGCTAGCTGTAAGTTTTCCATCTGTCTAAGTGGGGAATGGTGTGGGCTGGGTATGGGGGGAGAAGGTGGGTTTGTTCATCCAATAGAGAGTGGGGTTGTTTGGCCAGGAACAAGGGGTAAGTGTGCCCAGTTTGCACTGGGGCCTCAGAGGCAGTGCCTGCAGCATCCCTGCATGTAGTCTCCATGGTAACATCCAGAGCTGGAACTGCTGACTGGGACATGGGAACCAAGCCACGGCAGTCACCGACTCTGCAGACCCGGTCTGGGTCAGCCGGGTGCTCCTGTCTGATGGTGGATGGGTCAGGGAATGTGGCCGCAGGAGAGGCTCACCCTCAGAGACCCACAGAGAGAGACCAGCCCCCCACAGGAGGGGCGGAGTCCCCCCTCCCAAGGCCCCATCCTCAGTGTGTTCTCAGGCCCACTGCACCTTCACAGGATGAAGAGAGGACCACCCTGTGGGCGGATCCCAAGAGGGACCTCTCCCTAGGCTTTCACCTGCACAGACACGAAAGCCACAGGAGCAAGGACTGTGCCTCGTGACACATTCTCTGCCCTGTGATGTCTCCAGCACCTGCGGAGTGGATTATGTAGGAGAGGTGTCCACACTGTGGGTCATGTTTGGTGGGAGCGGCCACCTGCTGGGACATGGCTCATGCATGGGGACCTTTGTCCTCATCACTGTGCGTTCAGCCCCACACACCAGTGCACGTGGGTGGATGGGCCAGAGGGAAGGGTCCTCACAGCAGAGCGGCTCCCCGATTGTCCCTCCACCTCTGGAGTCTATGGGGGGCTGATGGGCAGGCTTGGGGCTGTTGGGGTCTCAGGCTACACCGTAGTGACCTGGAGCAGGAGAAATCCAGCACTCCAAGTCCAGTCCACCAAGGGTGAGGAAGAAACAATGTCACCAGCGTGAACCTGCTGGCTCCCAGTGGCCTCCATGGCGAGTTTGCCAAGGCTGACTCAGGCACAGGTGTTTGAGGCCCCCTCACTACTCCGTCCTCACCTGCAGCCCCTTCCTTCCTCTGTCCCCTAGAATGACATCATTTCCTCTCTGGTTGCCAGTCCTCCGTGACCCCATGTGACTGGGTAAATAAAAAGCTTCTGCCTCATCATAATGGCCAATAATACCAGGTCCCTTCCAGGAAAGTTTCAAAATAGGCAGCAGCTGGTTGAGAAAAGTGATTGCCACACTTTATGGCCTTGAATATGCTTGTCACCAAGCCATGTTCTCTTGCGCATTTCCCCTTTTTTCCCTAATCGTCACTGCGATTTCACTCTGTTTATTGAATCGTTTGAGGAACAAATGGCCTCATTAGGACTCATGCAGGCCTGGCCTGGTGGCCTCCAATGGGACAGGCTGGGTGGGAGCAGCTGGGCACCAACTGACCTTCACCCTCGGGGGTGGGGAGGGGATGGCTTGGGGGACAGTTGGGACATGGACCGGTACTGGGCGTGGGAGGAGCAAGGCTGAGGTGATGGATCCGTGCGGACAGCAATGATCAGTGGCACTGGCTGAGGCTCCTGGTGTCCAGGACATTGCTGTGTCAATGGCTTCAGTGTCTCTGGCTCTGATGTCAAATGGAAGCTCTGGTGAACTCGGTATCGTTCAGTGCTCGCACCACCCATTCGCGGGAAATCTCTTAGTGTGCAGTACAGACGAAGGAACTAAAGTTCCGGGAGGTCAAGCAAGTCCCAGGGCCTGTAGCAAGTGAGTGTCGGGGCTGTAAGTTAACCCAGGGCTGACGCTCAGGGCAGTGCTCTCTCTCACCCCACACCCCAGTGCCTGGTGGATGGGCCAGAGGGAAGGGCCCCCAGCAGCAGAGCGGCGCCCCAACTGTACCTTCACCTGCTGAGGCCTGGGGGTGGCTGAGGTGCAGGCTTGGGGCTGTTGAAGGCTCAGTCCCGCCAGAGTGATGTGCAGCAGGAGAGCTCCGGTTCTCCAAATCCTACGCACAAAGGATGAGGAATAAACAGTGGATGGAGGGAGGGGGAGCCAGAGAGGTGCTCAGAAACATGGCAAAATGATTTAGGAAAATAAAAAGAATGTAAATAAGGAAGAGAGGGTGGAATAGGCCAGGGTGTGACAGGGCCCTGAGCCTACTAAGGGGTCATTCAGGGGTGGAGGGAAAGGGCAATAAGGTCACAGCCACTCCCAGCTGGGACAAGGCGCCTGAGCGTTTCTTCCAGAAGAAGGTTGTGGAGCTGCAGGGGTCCTTTGTTAGAGTGTGAACTCCCCTGCCTGAAAGGCAGACAGTGGGCTATGGGGCATGTGTGTAACCAGAAGGGGGAACTGAGTATTTTGCTATTTATGGGAAGTTCACATTAGTTGTTTCTATTTGTGTGTTCATCACCAAATGGTGTTTCAATGACCGTTTCTGTTACTTAAATAGCTGCCGCTCTCCCAGGCCTTGAGGACCACTCCCTGAATCTCCAAACCTCTCCTTTGGTCTGCGTGGCTCTTGCAGCCATCTATCCCCTGTGACAATCTAACTCCTTTCTGTCAGCCCATCCCTTAAGGATCAAGCTCTGCCAGTTTTACCAGGCAGCTGCTGCTGTGTAACAAGCAATCCCAAGACATGGTAGCTTTAAACAATGACCATTCATTTAGCTCTGGGGGGTCAGTTGTGCAGTTCAGTTGATCCTACCTGGGCCCCTCCTCCACCTGTGGTCCCCTCTGCAAGGTCATGTGGGAATAGCTGGTTTGGGTGGCCTCAGCAGGCATGGTTTGTTGCCCTGTGAGGCTCTGTCTGCGGCAGGCTGGCCTCTGCTTATTTAGTGGGGGCAGCATATCAAGAAAGGAAGATGCCCAGGGCTTTCTGGGGCCCAGGCTTGGACCTTGCACAGTGTCCCTTGTCCTGCTTGTTATCCAGCCCAGCAACTCACCGCGAGGTGCAGGTTCCCAAAGTGGGGGAAACAGGCTTCCCATGGGTGGGGGAGGCGCTTGGTCTCAGTGCACAGGGAGGGTTGTGCAGTATGAATCAGGTCTCTATTCCTCTGTGCTGCATAGCATCTCATTGCATGGATATATCAGTTTGTTTTACCCAGTCACCTGTGAGGACATCTGAACTGTTTCTAGGTTTTGACAATGATGAATAAAACTAAACTGACATTCTAGTTAAGGTTTTTATGTGCACATATTATTCCCATTTACTTGATTAGACACCTAGGGCTGGGGCTGCCTGGTTGTGTGGTGAGGCTCTGCTTGATTATATAAGAAGCAGCCAATTGGTTTCCACTCTTACTGTAACCTCTGCATCCCTGTTAGCAGAGAATGGCAGCTTCTGTTCTTCCTCATCATCTCCAGCATGTGGAATTTCAGTTTTAGTTTTAAAAAATTTTTTGCCATTCTTATAGGTGTTGTGATGGTTAATCTTATTGGTCAACTTGATTGGCTTACGAGATGCCTAGGAAGTTAGTATAGTACACCTCTGGGTGTGTCTGGGTGGGTCATGGTAGTGTGACCTTGGGGAATATACATGGTCCTTCCTCTCTGAGTCTTCTGCTGTGTGCTTCCTGCATACCTGGAGGTGAGCAGCTTTCTTCTACCAGACCCTTCTGCCATGATGTTCCTGCCTTGGAGCCAGCTTACCATGGACCGAATCCTCTGAAACCATGAGCCAAATAAACCTTCCTCCTTTAAGTTGCAGGTGTTGGGTATTTTGTTCCAGGGATATTAAGCTAGCCAACACAGGTTTGTAGTAATATCTCATTTGGCTCTTGTTAAGTTTAAAGGAAATTTTTTAAAAAAATTCTATGTTATCAAGGCACAATCTTCTATCAGATCTGCAAATAGTTTTTCCTGGTCTTTTCATTTTTTTAACAGCATTTTTTCGGATCAAGAATTTCTGATTTTGTTAAAGTCCAACAGGTCAACATTTTCCTTAGGAACTGTGCTTTTAGCATGGTATACTGGAGTTTCAGTGTGTCACAAAATACCTTTTAAATACTACTGCATGTACTCTATTTCTTAACACACCATGTCATGGTGGGCTGTACTGCTCCAGTGTCTGTGCTACAATATCCTCATTACTGTTCCTGTCCTAGTTTTTCCTAATGTCCTACATGACTATAGGTTGTTATTCGTTGGTGTTTTAGAAAGTTTCCCCTTGATTCAGTGATTCCTTCAGGGGTGGTAAGTTTGAGGGGTTTGGAGCAGAGAAGAGCAAGGTGAGCCCAGCTCTGGGAACGGGCAGGACTTGTCCTCACTGGGCCCAGGCACTCTTTTCTGTTGTATACACACCTCCCACAGCTGCAGTGGACACAAAATGAAACCACGTCGGCACTCAGGTAAATTTGTCCTGCCCTGTCTTTTTACTGATTTCTGCCCCAGACTCTCGGGTGACACACGAGGGAGCAGAAGACCTGGTAGAGGGTGTATTACTGTGGTATGGGCTGATACAGCCCAGGCTCTTGTGTACGATGAGCAAAGAATTGTCGAGTGTACATCCGGAATTCAGTGGCAAGCAGCTACATTTATGGGAGATCATGAGAAGTGCTCGGGGCCAAGTCTGTGCCCACGAGATATGGCACAGGTATAAAAATGGTGCCGGGCTGACAGGAAAGAAAAAGCACTGCACAGGGGTCATAGCACACAGAAGCAGCAAGAGAAACCCTCAGATAAATCAGGCTTTTGGAATTTGAAGGCTCTGCACCTCAGCCCAGGTGGCTCCCCTGAATCTCTAGGTGTGATGGACAGGGTGCTGACTCATCTCAGGGGGCTCTCAACATGCATGCTTGTCCCAGGCTTCACTCCGGTCTTAATTATATTTATGAGATGTAGTACATATTTATGAACCCTTGATGAGGTGGGAATAGGATGAAGGTGACTGAAGGCCAGGATAGGAGATCCAACACACGTGCGCGCTTGCCTAGAGCACCAGGGATATACTGGGGTTTTGTTATTTTATCTTCTACCTCTCTTAGGACAGTGGAAGGAGGAATAGCTATAGGGTGCTGTTTAGAATTAAATGGAGGGAAGGGCATGACACTCTCAGCTCCAGTGTCTCTAACTGAACTAGGAGGTGATGCTGGGGCATGTGGGATTTGGAGCGTGGCCGCAGAAGGGGATCCTGGCCCAAGGCATCCATGCCTTGGAGCCCATCTCCTCCTGGGGCTCTGGTCCTCCCTGACTTGAGGTCTCATGGTGGACAGTTTACTTGGGACCCACACTGGCAATCACACCTTCCACTCTGATTTCATGTTTGCACATAAAAGAAGAAAGAAGAGAGACCATTCTGTACAAGACTGTCATAGAGTAAGAGAAATTTTTCCTGTCACTTAGAATTATGAAAATCACCGAATGTTATTTCTGGAAGGGACTTTGGAGATACATGACAATATTTTTTGATTCCTGATTTAGAATGTAAAACAGAGGTATGATTTCCCTGTGGGCTCTGTGTGTTTCCAACAAAATAATAAGAGGCATGTCCACTGGTCACCAACTTTTCCTTGTGCTTTTCTGCTCCAGCTGTGACCCCAGCTGTGACCCCAGCTGGGCTCTCCACCTGAGATGCCATCTCTTTCATTTCTTCTGTCCTGCTGAATTTGATCTTCATGTCTTCTGGGCTCTGTAACTTTCTATTTATTGATTTATTTTTTAATTTTTATTTTAAAGGGATAAAAATTAGAACAAAATTTCAAAACAACGTAATAGGAGGGTAACAATGGTTAATACATTATGTATTGTTATCTTTAAATTAGTTACTCAGGGTACAAGATATCAGCATTCAATTGTCCAAACAATATTAGCACAAATCTTTTTTTTTTTTTTTTTTTTTTTTTGTGGGTACCGGGGGCTCGACCTCAGGACCTCGCGCGCCAGCAGGCGCCCGTGCCGCTGAGCGATATCACCGGCCCCTTTTTCATATGTGGGTTCCGGGAGTCGAACTCAGGCCCTCGCGCTTGCCGGGCAGGCGCTTAAGCCGCTGAGCCATCTCACTGACCCAGCACAAATCTTTCTTCTCAATGAGCTAAGCAAAATTAGTAGTGTTTCTATCTTAACTATCTTATATATATACATAATATTTTTCTTTTCCCTTCTTTCTTTTCCCCTTTCCCCCATCCCAGTTTCTCTTTCCTTTTGACCAGTTTCTTCCTGTTTTACCATGTTTATTGCACATTTTGGTTCTTATTTACTCTTTCAGTTTCTCATACTAGGAAGACAATATGATGTTTACACATGTGCATTCAGTTAATTTCACTTATGAGTATTTTCTCAAGTTGCATCCGTTTACCTATAAAAGTCTCCAGTTTATCCTTCTTTATGGCTGAATAGTACTCCATTGTATAAAAATACCACATCTTTTTTATCCATTCCTTGGTTGATGGGCATTTGGGTTGTTTCCAACATCTGGCTATTACAAATTGTGCTGCTATAAACATGGGTGCACATATATTGCTGTGGTACGATGTTTTTAATTCTTCTGGGAAGATGCCCAGAAGGGGAATAGCTGGGTCAAATGGGACCTCCAACCCTAGTTTTTTGAGAAATCTCCACACTGACTTCCACAGTGGTTGCACCAGTCGACACTCCCACCAACAGTGGAGAAGGGTTCCTTTTTCCCCACAGCCCTTCCAGCATTTGTTATTAGTTGATTTCTTGATAATAGCCATTCTTTCTGGAGTGAGGTGGAATCTCAGTGTTGTTTTAATTTGCATCTCTCGAATGACTAGTGATGTTGCACATTTTTTCTTATATTTATTTGCCATTTGTGTTTCTTTATCTGAGAAGTGTGTATTCATCTCAGATTGGGCTCTGTAACTTTCTATCTCTCCTCTCTGCCCACATGGGTCACTCTTCAGACAGTGGAAGGAGGAATAGCTATAGGGTGCTGTTTAGAATTAAATGGAGGGAAGGGCATGACACTCTCAGCTCCAGTGTCTCTAACTGAACTAGGAGGTGATGCTGGGGCATGTGGGATTTGGAGCGTGGCCGCAGAAGGGGATCCTGGCCCAAGGCATCCATGCCTTGGCGCCCGTCTCCTCCTCTGCTCTGACATGGCTCTTCGATGCAGCCAATCTGACACCATGCTAAACACGCACTTCTGTGCATGTCCCCCCCTTAACAAGAAGGGTGTTGAATTGCCTTCCAGGCCTGAGCAGAGAGTCTTGCAGGAAAGCCTTCTGCTTTGAACTTGACTCCTCTCCTTTATTTTAAGGCAAGGAAATGATGTTACTTAAATTATCCATTTTCCAGAAATTCCCTTTTCCTGAGGAGTGATTGATCTATGTTCAGTACACCTGGGAGTTGATGATCCATATTAGAATTACTTCTTAAAGTTCTTTTAGCACAAAGAACCCATGAGTCCTCTCTGTACACCCCAAAAGCGAGGCTCAGGACCTAAGTTAGCAGGTATGGACACAAGTATTTTGAAGTCTTCAGGGAGGTACAGACAGGTCTGCTTCCAGGAACCTCAGCTGACTGACAAAAGTGAAGGAGGCCCCTGTACAAATTGCTGTGGGTTTTCCTGTGTGGGGACACAATGAGATCTGCAGAATGTCTTATCCTGGGAGAGAAAGGCTGACCATACAACGTACAGGCTGCTACTGCATTTTCATCAGTGTTCTTACAACCAGACAGACACATCCCCTCCTTCTGTGTCCAGAAGTCCAAAATTTATAGGTCTCTTCCTTTGCGAAAACTCCTAAAGCAGGTTTATTTCCATGGACTTGACCTTTGGCATTGAGACTTTGTCCCCATTGGCAAACCTAGCGGCCATTTGCTGAGCAGACGGCCATTTTGGCAGCCTCCCTAAGAGCTGAGGAAAGAGGCAGAAGTCTACATATGGAGACCTCATCCCCAGTTGCCTAATGGATTCAAAAGACATCCTGAATATTCATCATTTCTCCTTTTATGAGCACCTTGGCAATTCCCTCCAAAGGCGAAGGCTGCAGTAAATTCAGAAGTGCCATTTAGTGAATACCAATTTATCCTCAGTTCAAGTCTAGAGTTTTTCCTGCTCCTCAGCACAGTGTTGGCGCTCCTGCGTCGCGGTGAATGCAGGCATTGTCCAGGCTGGGGGAGGAGGGCTGTTTGTGTAAATCCTGAGCTGAAGACGCTGTCTGCCCGGCCTGCTGCCTGAGCGTGTGCACCTCCCTTCCCGGAAGTGAGAAGCATGCTGGAGCACTTGGCTTGGGGACAGGGCTTTTAATTAACAGTTCTAAATGAGCAAATCTTCATTTTTGGCTGTGTGCCCCTGACCTTTCTCTTTGGAGGGCTAGAGATCCATCACGATGCTCCCCTGAAGTGTGTCCCCAGGTACTGTCCAGATACTTGCTCCGGGGAGACAGGGACAGGAGCAACCCAGGCCTCCTTGCTCTTGTTTGTTTGAACAGTTCCAGCTCATTGTCCCTGAGGGTGGTTAGAGAAAGGTGCAGGGAAGGTGGCCTGTGGCTGTTGTCCTCCCCGGGCTCTGTGTTGGCAGTCAAGCTTCTCCCACCCCACTCGGACCTCACCCAATAGCTGCATCGCTCATCGACTTCCCATATTTCTCCTCTTTTTTTGTATGGAAAAACTGGGATGTAAAATCTCTACTCCATTTGCTTTTGTACCTTCCCACTCTGGACAGAAACACATGTGCGTATTATTATCTGTACATAGTGGTGTGTTCTTTGAATTAGACTCCCAGTTCCATCTTCTAGCTTATTGTAAGGCTATTATGTGTTAGAAAATGTCAAACAATGGTCAGCCCAGCAGGGCTGGGCCAGGCTCGGCTGGCCAATTGCCCGACAGAGTCCTCTGGGGACCTGCCTGTCCCAACACAGGCTGTTATGCTCCTCTCTGCAGCCAGAAGGCAATGCCGTTTCTCTCCCTTCCTGTGCATCCCGCTACATTCTTAGTGAATTTAAAGAGCTCCCCAGTCTGGACACCGTGGCTCCCAGGCCTGTCTGGCCCATGAACATGTTTTCCTTGGCCTTCACAGTTTGGGGATGTTTTTAATTAATTGCCAACATTTATAAATTGGGAAGTTTCACATTAAAGCTTATAGACTTTGGGAGCCTCACGGAAGATTGAATAATCTGGAAACCCTGGGCTTCTATTTCAACTCAGCAGTCAGCCAGGGAGGACAGATAGGTGCAAAGGAAGTGCTGAGCCGCTGCCCCTGTGCATGTTCTGTACCCGCTTTGTTAACTCTCCCACTGGCCAGCCTGACCGCCATAGGCGTTTGAGTTTGTGAGGTCTGCTCTCATGGAAGACGGAGGGTCTGCCTCGGAAGACTGTGTCTCCTGATTTGTTTCCCACCTCCCCTGGTTATTGCGCTTCTTGGAAGGAAGGCATCCAATGAACCCAAGGAAGATTTGTGACTCTCACCAGTTTGGGTGGCCTTTTGGCTGTCTGCCAGGGAGGGAAGGAAAGATGGACATTTCATACCGTCGACCTGGATTATTAGTATTTTTTATGCTCAGACACAGCTCTTGGATCCGGTCTTAGATCTTAGGATTCTGCAATTCTTTAGCAAAAATTCAAGCAGTTGTGTAATCTGCAACAGACTCGAAGTGCAAAATTGGGGGGATGCAATGGAGAAGCAACAGGCATCACAGTGCAGGGAATAACGCAGGGCTTGCCGGAGCTGGGTGCCGTGAAGAGCCTCCCTCTGCCCTGAATGTAAGGCCCATCACAAGGAGAGAGTAGACAAGCAAAGTGGCGCATTATCCCAGCATTTCCAGGGAAGAATACTAAGCTGCTTTCTAAACTCAGGGTGCTCTATAAAATTAATCTGTTCCTTGTATTGATGAAGAAGGAAGAGAGATGGTGGTAAAAGAGACTTTGGTCTTGGGTGAACAGTGAGTGGTGAGAAAGTTGGACTCTTGCGTACATGCATCCAGCGACAAACTGGTACAACATACCCAGAATGGCAGGGTGAGGGTGAATCGTATTGTACTTACAGGTAACTAACCCTCTTCAAAGGTTTGTGTGACCCTCAGGTGGTCATTCTATTGAGGGCACATTGTGTGTGTGTCCTCTAACGTGCACCAGTAGGGAAGAGTGTGGGGCAGGAGGCTCCGGAAGTCTCTTTCTGAATCTGAGGTCCCAGGGTCCTGTGAAGTGGGAATTTTGCATTTCCCACCACTGAACTCCATGTAGCCTGTTAGGGTTTAGATCTGGGATGTCCCCAAAGGCCTTGTGTGCTCAGAATTGCAGCTTTCAGAAGATGATTAAATCATAAGGGTGCTGTACTCATCAGTGAATTTACCCCGGGTGCATCCTGAGCTGACTTGCTGTTAGGCCATGGAGGCTGGTGGGAAGATGAGGGCCCCTGGGGGCGTGCCCTGGAAGGTTGTGTCTCCCTCTCTGGCTCCTCCCTTCTCTCTTCCTGGTCACCATGCTGTGAGCAGCTTTCCTCCACCATGTCCTTCCATGATGCCCTTTTTGCATTGGAGCCAGTCGACTGGACTGAATCCTCCTAAACTGAGCCGAAGCAAACCTCTCCTCTTTTAAGCTGTGAATATTGGGTGCTTTGTCCCAGGGTCAAGAAAGTGACTGAGACACAGGCTTTCGGTGGGCTGGAAGGGTAACCTCCTTCAGACCTCCTCTGGTGGCAGTTAGGATGAAAACTCAGCTGTTCGTCCAAGATTCCTTGTCTAATTTTTCTTTCATGTCATACTAAATCAGTATCTGTGCTGAAAAGCCAGGTCTTAAACACAGGCCCACTTCTTGTTTTTTGGATTTGAGAATATTGTGATGATCAGCTCTACATTCTCTCTAGAGCACTTAGACTTTTGACTCTACTGATCACAACTTTTGGAAGTGGGTCTCGGCTTCTGCTTCTCCTCCTCATTCAGAGTCCTGGTTTGGTCCCTTTTGTCTTTTGATTTTAAGTGCCCTACTTGTAATCCACTCAGGCTGAGAGAGCCCTGAGAAATCGGAAGTATTTTATGCTCGGGCTGCAGGCCTTACGAGGTGCTGACAGTGTTCTATAGGGATATCTGTTCTGTTTTTCCTATTGAGATCCGTGGAGTATCTGGAGTGGAGAGCTTGACAGGGGCAGAAAGCAACTGCCTCTGAGATAAAGCCAGGAGTGTGTGATGGCGCGCATCTGCCAGCCCAAGGAGTGGGGCTCAGGGGCAGGTTGGGGCGCAGGGAGGAACGGAAGCTTTCGACACGGGCCTGTGCGAAAGAGAAGCCAGAGTGCTGCGAAGTTAGACAAGCCAGCGAGCGCAGTCAAGTCACACAGACTGCTGTGACGGCTGGGACAGCAGTGAGTGGCGGCCACTCCACAGGGTTTCAGACAGGAGAAGGCGGCAGGCGTCACAGGCCGGGGACCGTCACTGGGCTGTGGTCAGGGGAGGAGGCTTCACAGGCTGCCCTCAGGGTGCTGCTTTGGCTTTGAAAGCTTTCTGTTTGAAAAACCGACTGAAATCTGCTGGGACTGTTTCCTTTGAAAACACAATAGCAAAAATTCTCATTTTTTTCTAAAAAAGAGTCAGTCCTTCTTTTAAAACCTAATTTTATTTTCTCTTCTTTTGAAGAGCAACTTCAGCTTCTGCAACAGAAAAGTTCTGTCAGTGACTCTCATGAACATGTTTGGCTCCTTTATTTCTCTCTTGTGATTGCTTTGTTTCTGTAGCTCGCGTCAGGACGAACCCCCACGCTGTGGTTAGAGGGAGCGCTCCTGACGTCCTTGATTAACGCAGTGTCCTCGTGAACCCTGGTGCCAGTCAATAAGTGCACAGTACTTTTGCTAAAAACCAGCATGCCTTCATGATCATTAATTGTTATTGGCTTTGACAACAAATAGAGCTATTTTAAAATTTCTTTCAAAAAGCTTTAAATTCTTTGGAGGATGATATAATACTCAATCCATCTTAATAAATATTCATCATAACATTAATTCATCAATGAATAGGCCTGTTTTATGTTAGGAACTGGGGATGGGCTATGGCGATACTACTGGGAATGTCTTGTCTTCTAGGAGCTAACGCTTGTATTTTGAGATCATAAATTTGCATTTTTATTTGGGATGAGAAGTAATTAAGTCTTACATGTTAGGGCTCAGTATAGGATGAGATATTTCTTAATACTCTTGGATCAACTGATTCACTGCCAGAACTCAGATTGGTTTACAAAAATGGGGTTGGTGTCTACTCCGCTCCATGACCGTCATCTGGAATCATGCTGGGCAGCTCTGCAGGTACCATATCCTCACAGGGAGCAGGGGAAGATCGTCTGTGCTCAGCACGTTTCCCCACGGTGTCTGTGCTCGTGTTTTCGATCCCTGTCATTTCTTAGTTCCTTCCCCCAGTGTGATGCCTTAGGCTGGCTTCATGCTCTCCAAGGCCCTTTACTTCCTGTTGGAGGAGTAAGGGTTGGCCCTCTCGGTTCCTAGAATTCTGACTGGATCTTTATCCTCCAACACTCCCAAGTTGGGCCTTGGAGCCTCCTCTGACAAAGTCTCATGTCCACACCTTTAGGTGGCCTGGGAAGAGGCTTTGGCTTCTTCCTGAGGATGCTTTCTGACGAGCGAGGACCCCTTCAGCCCTGTGTCCTTCCTGTCTGTCTACCTTGCTCCCTGGTCCAGTTACACCAACTTGAACTCACCATTATATAACTCTTTGTGCTTTTGGGCCAGATATATTGCTGTTTATGCTGTGCTCTGTTTTTCTCTGCAGATTTCCAGCTTGTGAGAAGCAGGGCCCTCCTCTTAGGTTATCCCTGTCTTCTACCCCAGTTCCATTAGGATCTGCTTCAATATTTTCAATTCTTCTGGATATCATGAGGTGTTATTAACTTATGTTTGTAGTCAGCTGTAATCAATACCTGTCTGTGACCAGGTAACAATCAAAAAAATTAAACTGGTGATAAAAATTTTGTTAATGCCCAAAAGAGGTTTTACTATGTTTTTTTAGAAGTTAACTTAGAGTCTATTAAATTAAAAATATTGTGCTGCTTGAGACACCAAATAATTGACTATACAGTTTTTTAGGGGGGATTTCACTTTACTCTGTGTATTTACACTTTTTCTGTTGCTGGACAAAAAACCTGACACCCACAACTTAAAGGAGGAGAGGTTTTATTTGGCTCATGGTTTCAGAGGATTCAGTCCATGGTTGGCTGCTTCCAAGGCAGGAACCTCATGGAGGAAGGGTGTGGTGGAGCAATGCCACTTAGTTCATGGCAGCTGGGAAGCACAGCAGGGAGCACTGACAGAGAGAAAAGGGCCAGGGACCCCAAGGTCACCCCTCCAGGATCCACCGAGTCACACCTATAAGTATGTTTTACTATTCCCTAGGTAGCTCCCAAGCCAATCAGGTTGACAATTAAACTTAACTGTCACGCTTAGCTTCTTTACTTATTTGATGATTTTCATGACATATTATAAGAAGAAACTATATAGAATGAATTTTTATTTATTTGTATTTGTTAGACATTTTTATCCTCTGTAGTTACAGAGATTCCACCTTCTTCCATTCCAAATTTTAATAAGGTTAGTGTAAAAAAGTACATGGATTGAATTATGAATTTTTTTAATCAAACCACTGGCTTAACAAGTAAAACTAAATTTACGTTCAGGGTGAGATGAAATTTCTCCTCCAGGGTTTCTGTTGGAGATATCATCTGATGAAGAAAAGTGATCCCACCCCTAAGCAAGACTAAAAACTAGGACTGCAATCCCTACAAATGGAGAAAGAAATGGGAAAAAAAAAGACTTCCATGTACCCAGGCTTTTTATATAATCCTTCACTTCCCTTTAGAGGAAGGCCCTCTGCATTGGTCACTCCCAACAAGAGACATATTTAATTGCTAATTCTTTGTCTTTGCCTTTTTAGTGTTATATTTATGATTATAAAAACTTGTTTAAAGCATTAGGGCTAAAAAATGTGGTCAAATGTGCTGAAGCTCTTAGGGAACTCTAATAGGCTATCAAAAAACGGTGAAGATTTATTTAATGTCTCCCTTCCAGGAGGATATATTGTTGGTTCAGCTGCAAGTTCTTAACTTCATCGTATTTTATATACTCTGGCCATCACGGATCGCCACAAGGCCTGTTGCATGGTGTGATTTAAAATGTGTTCTGATTAAGTATACAGAAGTGGTCTTGTTCCCCAATGGAGGAAGGAGAGGAACATCATAAATATACATTGTTTAAGTGTAAATTCTACTTTGCACTCATAGGCTATATTGTACTTGCATGTTTTATGCTCTGTTGGTACTTTGAAAAAATTCATTTCATTTGGGGGCATTTTTAGGGATCTAACTGAGAGCCAGGCAGCAAGGATATACTTAGAATTTTTTCCTTAGAATTTGTAGTAGGAGGCAGAATAAGAAGAGTAGAGGAGGGAAGTCCACGGAATAGGTCTCTCCCATTGAATGACATACGATGGGCACACATCTCAGTCCAGCAGCCAGGATGGGCAAGGGCATTTGCTGTTACTTCCTTACGCAGAGGCTCTCGCTTCACCTGACTGTGGAGCTTCTCTCTGGGTCACGTTTCTCAGAGAGGCCCCAGGGCCGGGGAGACGAGGTGAGGCTGAGGAGAGCTGGCAGCCTCTTTCTCCAGGGTCTCCCGCTCCCAGTAACATCCACGTGGTCAAACCCCTGGGCATCCTTGCTCCCGCTTGCTCTCTGCTTCTGTGCTGGGCATGGGGCTCAGGAACCTCTGTGAGCCCCGGATCCTGAGGTCCAGGGATCCTTCCCAGCCCACAGTGCCCTTCGCGCCTTCCCAGGCCCGGCAGGATGACCCTGGGACTGAAATGCCTCCCATCCCCTGAGCTCCCTCAGCTTTCAGGACGCTTTTGCTCACGAAGTCACCGAGTCAGGGTGTGTCCCCCTGCCGGAAATGGGGAGGGGAGGGGCAAGAGCCAAAATATAGGCACAACAGTAACACACTTAGAATGCACAAATTTGCTAAGACAGCAAAGTGGGCCTGAGCTAGGTAGTGGAGCTGGGGGTCCTACTTCTCCTTGTGGATTACAGAACACTGTGTACCCCAAAGCACAGTTCATGTAACTCAGGCAGTAAACATGGGCTGAAGAAGAAATAAAGGGTACCCCCCAAACTGAGAGGAATGAAAAATGCAAAGGGCAGAGGAACAGACCCTGTCTATCTATCTATCTATCTATCTATCTATCTATCTATCTATCGATCTATCGATCTATCATCTATCATCTATCTACCGATCTATCATCTATCTCTCTATCGGCCATCACTGCTCAGTAAGTTCTGCTGTCTGCCTAGTCCCATCGCTGAGAACCCAGGGCTCCTTTGGGTGACTGGGTGATAATATTCAAGTCACACCTAAAGTCCTGTGCTCAGACTTTTTGGGTTATTGCAAAGTCAACGTGGCACATACACCTTATGGTATAAAAGCCCGCCGTGTGATTCTTAAGCAAGACCCGCGAATATTTTTACTAAGTGAAATGGATGAGTAGCGTCAGGCCAGGCTTTGCTGTCTTGCAGATTGAAGTCAGGTCAGATTTTTTGACTAAATAACTTCAAATGATCTTTCGGCACTCAGGGCTTTCACATTTTGGAATTGCAGAATGGAGCGAGAATCAATGGCCCTATCCAGGGCAGGAGGAGGAGGAAGGAGGTCCTCTTCATCCATAACCCACACGTGCCTCTTTGGCCGTGTGCATATTAACATCGCTTTCTCCGCTGCAGCTCCCGCTTCCATAGAGAAGAAGCAGGCTTTGGTATGAAATCAGTTCAATGATATCAAGAAATTTAAAAACAAACCAGAGGCTTCTATCTCTCAGCCCATGGATTGTGCAACCACTGAACCCCTCTGCATGTTAGGAACGGACCCCAGTGTTGGGCACATGCTCCAGGAAGGTGGCCTGTGCCTTCCATGCGCTGGGGAGTGGTGGACAGTGACAGACGACTGGCCAGCACTACACCAGGGGGGCACATGGTGCTTTGGGAGCATGGGCAGGGCAGCCAGCATGGATGGAGGGTGGGTGAGCAGCTGTGTGAAGGAAGCGCTGGAGAGACATCATGCTGGGGAACAAGGTGCAGAGGTGGGAGGCTTCCTGGGGACCAGCAAAGAGGCCGTACTGGAAGGGTTGGCAGCAGATGCCAGTGGCACAGACTTGGGGAAGGCACATGGGGCCAGGGAGAGTGATGGGCTGAGCCAGTCCTAGCCACGGCAAACTGGCAGCCTCTGCTGCTCCTGTCTTCTGGGAGCGGTTGCCCTGCGACTTCCAGCTCCTAGAGCCCGTGAGCAGTGGCTGCTGGCGGTTCCCAAGTGCTGTGCATTCTTCTTTGATTAGTCCGCTCTTAACACTGGGTGCAGGCCGCTCGAGGCCGCCTGGCTGTGGCAGGTATATGCCTTCAGCGAATGCCCGCAGCCATTGAGGATGCGGCACAGACTTCGCCAGCACCCAGGCACTGTCCTAAGCTCTGTGCCCCTGGCTCTATGCTCTCGCCCCTCTCCTGCACACACTGAGGGCACAGACTGGTGTGGGGCACTTTCTACCAGCCTCAGTAACAGTTTTATTGTCCAGAAGAAAGCAAAAAATAATTTTGCCTCCATCTTCTAGGACATGGGGTTGTTGAGAAGAAGCACCACGTCTGTTATGCATTCCAGTATGCGTTCGGAGGCTTTCTAAGATGACTGCAGAGCCAGTTAACACTTCTAGCTGCAATTGCAGTCAGTAAAATTGGCCAAATGACCTCCCAGAGCAAAAACACAGGAAACCTTGGAGAAATGGAGGCTGCAGTAGGGACAGATATTTCTTGTAGCTACTCAGGAATTTCTTGTGTGGTCCTGGGATAATTGCATTCAGTGAAATTGTTTTTCTCCAACCCCTTTCTAGTCCCTGCTGTCCCTCTGGAAGACTTGCCTGTCACTAGCCAGGACTGCTGTGCTGGGGAGACTTTCATGTCTGCACTGCATCTGTGGGTCCTAACCCTTCCCCTCTACAAACACAGGTACATTGGGAAGCAAGCAAATCCCATAGGGCTTTTCTATCAAAAGAGCTTTAACTGTGCATGGCAGGATGGATACAGAAAGTGTGACGTGCACACGTGATGAAGTTCTATTCAGTCATGGAGAAGAGCAGAATAAAGGTCATCCAAAAAATGGATGGAACCAGAGAACACCATGGTAAGAGAAATAAGCCAGACTCTGAAAAGTTAAATATCACGTTTTCTCTTATCCAAGGAAACTAAAAAAATAATTAAAAAGAGCAAGACAGGAAACTGGAAGGCAGACTATGTACTAGAGATGGGGAAGGGGGTGGGGGAAAGGAGAGGAAGAGGCAGACAGATAATGGGGAGGTGAGAATGATCTAAGTTTGCTACGCATTTGCAGCAATATACCAGACAAACCTATTACTTACTGAAATGCACAGATGGAAAAGACAGCTTTAAGGTCATGATTTGGATAAGTATAGGATAACCACGAAGACCAGGGGCCAGGGTGGGGCATAAGAGAAGCCACCAAAAGCAGCCACGGCACAGGTGCCACCGTGCAGGGGCCTCCCCCTGGCCCCTGGTGAGCCTTTGCGGACCTGAGCCTGGGCCCTTCCTGGAGCTCTCCCTGTCTCCCATCACATCTTCCTCCTCTCTGCTCCCTTTCATCCGATTATTACCATGCTATTATTTCTCTTAGCTACAAAGTCCCGCTCCCCCAACTGGCTTCAGGTTCCTTTGCTACCCTGGGTGGAAACCTTGGCACCTGGCCTCTCCTGTCTATCCTCGGCTCCCTTGGGGCCTCTGGGGCTCCAAACCTGCTCTGTCAGGGTCATGAGTGATGTCCCCAAGGCCAACTGCAGTGACGATCAGACCCGAGCTCAGTTTCTTCCCCGTCAGGCCCCTTGAATGCTTGTCCTCTGACACTGAATTTGGAGCATTCAGGACTTGGTTCTTGTGTGTGTGTGTGTGTGTGTGTGCGATGAACTCAGGGCTTTCACACTGAGCTATATCCCCAGCCCTTTTTTATGTTTTACTTTGCTATTTTGACACAGAATCTCTCTAAGTTACCCAGGGTGGGCTCAAACTTGAGATCCTCCTGCCTCGGCCTCCCAGAGTGCTGGGATGATAGATGTGTGCTGCCACACCTAGCTTAGGGCTCAGTTCTTGGACCCCTTCTCCCTATCTACAGCCATCCCCTTGCTGGGCCCCTCCCTTCTGGCTTTGAACACCACATTTACACGCGGGCTTAGTCTTTCCGTGGACCCTGCAGCCCCCTGTGGTGCAGCTCCTGTGCGCACCTCCATGTGGATGTCGATCAGATGATTAAACATCTCCATGCTTTCTGACTCTACCCGCCCCCCCCAGGCTTTCCCATCTCCGTCGACTGCATCATTGTTATGGTTTCGATCTAAAATGCCTCTTGCGTGTGAAAGGGATTGGATTATGGGGACTTACAGCTGACTTGCTGCTGGGAGGTAGGGCCATCAGAGCAGAAGGCTCACGGGGGCTTGGAGCCCTCCATGGCTCCTCCCTTCTCTCTCTGCTTTCACTGCCATGAGGTGAGCAACTTTCCTCCGCCAGACCCATCCACCATGGCCTTCCTGCCTTGGAGACAGCTGACTATGAGCTAAATAAACACCTTGAGCCAAAGTAAACCTCTCCTTCTTCAAGTTGTGGTGTCCTTTGTGGTGTCTCAGTGATGAGGAAGTGATGACCATGGAGACAGACCAGCATAGAACGCGAGCCAAGGCTTTCTGTGGAAAAGGGGCCCGTGATCTGCACCCTTCTCCGCTCATCTCCTCTGTGGCTTCTTTTCCTGCCACTCCCTGGCCCCCTCAGGCTCTGCTCTGGCCCCTGACGGGTTCCCCCTTTGTAACTTTGCCCCGACTTCCCCTCTGTGCCTGGGAACCTCCTCCTTCCACTGTCCATCTGCTCAACTTCTCCCTTTGATCATATCTTTGCTCAAATGTCACTTCTTCCATGCGTCTGCCTTGGCCTCCCTGTTCCACACCCCCCCATGTACCCCAATCCTTCTCTGTGATCTTTCCCTATAGCACCATCAGCTTGGAACTGACCATATAGCTCACTTATTTATTGTGTTTAATACAATCATCTGTCCATCCTCCCCCCAGAATATGAGCTCTCTGAGGGCAATGATTGTTAGTGTTTAGTGTTTTGTTTGCTGGTGTATTCCAAGCTCTGGGGTCAGCACCTGGAACCCAGTAGGTTCTTGGTAAATAGCAGCTGAATGAATGCATGAAAACCAGCGTATCACATACTGCTTTCTAAGGTGCCATCACCTTTGATCAGCAGGCCTGACAGGTTGGAATTGTTGCTGTTGTTTGTCTATGAGGTGGTGCAGGTTGTCAGCAATGGAGTGGCCACCAGGTGGCTGAGGTGTGGGTGGGTGGAGCTATCCCGAAGGACAAACATGCCCAGCGTGTTGGAGACCTCTGGTGCCCTTCCACTGACACCACACTCTGCATTCCGGCCTCCTTCTGGTCTTAGGAATGTCTGCCAAGGCTCTCGATACTTTCTTCCGCTCTGGTGACAGGTTTGCAGCCTGGGGGCTCATTAGGGGTCAGCCTGGATGGTCAAACACACCACTGGGAGATGACCACAGTTCCATTTGTTCCCAGCAGGGGAAAATGTTCTCGAAATCATTAGCAGAGTGAAATTCCCAAGAATGCTCTTACATGCTTCTCATTTCCTCCAGCGTGATCACGCTTCCCCGAGATTGGGCTGGGGGTCCCCGAGGACCCCCGAGGCGACTTTCTCGCTCTATATTGGATCTCGCATACTATGGATGAGGCCCTCGCAGGCCTGGCTTCCTGTGGCAGCAGGAAATGCTCATTCTGGGGGTAATAAATCTGCATATGATATTAAGATGAGCTCCTGGGGTGCAGGGGAGGTGCTGAGTGAGGCCTCTGGCTGGGCCCTTGGCTCCCCCAAGCAGAGTGTGGGACGAGGTGGTCACTCTCTGCTGATGGAGGAAGGGCACCTCAGGGGACCTCGCTGAATGTGAGTTGCTACTTGAAACCAGGCAGCATGTCACCTCTACCTCCGATCTTTGGTGTGGGGAGTGTACCGGGCTAGGTGAAGCCAGTGTCCCAGGAACTGAATTTAGCACCCACCCTGCCTGGTGGGGCGCAGAGCGGGGGACTCAGGACTTCCTTAACTTCTTGGAGAAAAAAATAAGTTAGTCGCCCTGTAAGCAATATGTGATCTGGGGAAGTTTGGGAGGGCATAGAGATAAACTCACACAAGATGAACTGCTTTCTTAAACTCAGCTTTGGGGACCGGTACAATCTGGCTGCAGAAGCAGGAAGTCGCGCAGAAGGAGGTGGTCACCGCAGGCAGCTGCGTCCCCTGGCTCTTGTGGAGGCACAGAAGGTTCATCTGCAGGAACGCTTGGCTCCTGGGATGAAGGAAGAGCTCGAAGACACCCAGCAACCGTGGGCAAAACCCTCTCCTTGTTTATTTTCAGGGCCTGCTTTACCCAGCGAGGTGGGATCAAAACGTGTTGAGTATTAAAATTTTAAAAAGTTATTACGGAAAAGACTCGTTGCTTGTGAGATATTTTGTGGACCATGCATCGTTGCAGGCAAGACTGTCTCTAACCTACCTCAAAATCCTCCCCTCTGTTTCAGACACACTCGTCCCCTCCTTCTTGCCTCTTTCTTTTTTTTTTTTTTTTGTGGGTACCGGGGGTCAACCTCAGGACCTCGCAGGCCAGCAGGCGCCCGTGCCGCTGAGCGATATCACCGGCCCTTTTTCCGTATGTGGGTTCCGGGAGTCGAACTCGGGCCCTCGCGCTTGCCAGGCAGGCACGTACGCCGCTGAGCCATCTCACCAGCCCCTTCTTGCCTCTTTCTGAAGCAGTTCTGGAGTCCTCTGTCCTGAGGGTCTTTATGAGGTGTGATCAAAAACACAATGACTGCTGCTGCGAGCCCCATCCAATGGAAAGGCAGCCTCCTAAAAATGTTATGCTGTGTCCTCATTCACTGTATTCATCAGATCTGGAACCAGGTGACTTCTGGCTCTTCCCCAAAGTCAAAACGATCATGAAAGATAAATGTTTTGAATCAGTTCAAAATATCAAGGCAGCCAGGACAGCACAACTAGACACTCATGAAAGAGAACTTCCAGAACTCTTTCAGAAAGAGGCAAGAGCAATGACGTAAGGGTGTTCCAGTGGAGGGGGAGGATTTTGAGGGGATTCATGGCAATGTGTCTTTTACTGTAATAAATTTTAAAACTTTAAACATTCACTGTAATTTTGACCACACCTCATATTCTATGAGTCTCTCCTACAGAATTAGGGACTGTCTTATTTCAGGGGATCGTTAAGTCATTTATTTATTTATTTATTTTGAGACAGGGTCTCGCTATGCAGTCCAGGCTGGCCTTAGACTCACTGCGTAGCACAGGCTGGCCTCGAACTCATGGCAGTTCTCCTGCCTCAGCCTCCCGGGTGCTGGGGTTACAAGTGTGTGCCACCACACCCAGCTTGAGTCATTTTAGTGATGGAGCTTTCTCAGTTATCATCTCATCTGCTTCTTCTACTTCCTAAAGGGGAAATGAAGCCCTGTTTATGTCTTGCCCACCCAATGTCCACAACTACAGCGGAGCCACTGTGACACCAGCACAGTGACAACTACTGCCTCCTGCAACCCCACAGACCATCGTTCTGCACCTGCTCTAGGAGACCCATGTGGCTTTTGACTCTGTGTCTTCACTGTTCTGTTCCCTTTGCAAACTAAGCCAAGCCAAGAAGGAATATGATCCCACTTTATTTTTAAAGAATTTATCAGTACCGATTGGCAGTACATGATTACATTCGGGGGGCCGGTGTGTGTACAAGGCACATCTTAATTATTTTTACATCACCTCTCGTCCCCTCCCGTTCCCTCTGTCTCTTGGTCCCCTCCCCACATGCAAAGATCTATCATGGGCTTTTCTTGCGCCAGACACCTCCGTTCCCATGCTGGCTTTACCGCTTTCCTGGAGCCCTTGGAGCCCCTCCCCCAGGTGTTAGAAGCAGGTGGTGCCTAGGCAGGAAGACTACAGCCCCACCCCAACTCAGGACCACCTGCGCCGAGCTTCAGGGCGACAGAGACTCCTCAGAGAAACCCCTGCTGCAGCCCAGCTGCTGAGAACACCGACCTCTTCTCTCACCTGTGAACTCTCGGCGGAGTCAGGCAACCCCGCCTCCAGGCCTGAGTTTTGCACCCCGATATCCTCATGTCTGCAGATTAGGAGAAGGAACACCATGCTGTGCACTCCGCGGGTTGTCAGAAAATGAGGTCTCACACTGTCCTGCCTTCTCCTTCCCAGATCCCATGGTCACCAAGCCATTGCAAGCACAAGAATCTGTGACGTGAAGATGTGTGTTCGCCTCTCAGACAGGCTGGGGCTGGGGCAGGGCCAGAGCCGCCAGGCTGGGAGGAAGGCACCAAGGGCACCTCTGGGAGGAGACGTCATCCCATCAGCTGGGCTTAAAATGCTCTGAAATCTAATTTCTGGGTGAGTGGAGAAGCTTTATCTTCCCTTCTATGCATTTTGTTGAAGTATTTCTATTTTTTTTTCTTTTTTATGTGAGTATCAGGAGTCAACCTCAAGACCTTGCGCTTACCAGCAAGCGCTTGTGCTGCTGAGCGATAACACCGGCCCTTTTTTTCCTTTATGTGGGTACTGGGAGTCGAACTCAGGACCTCGCGTTTGCCAGGCGGGCGCTTATGCCGCTGAGTTATCTCACTGGCCCTCTCTTTTTAACTTAAATGTATTTTCACTGATATAGATAAACATAGGCTTGTACATATTTTGGGGCACCCTCAGTGTTGTAGTTGGTGTACACAGTGCATGGTGCTTAAGTCAGGGCGAGCACGCAGAGCCCCTCAGAGGCTTAACCTTTCTCCGTAGTGAACACGTCCAGCAGCCTCTCTGGTGTCGCTGTGGTCACCGGTAATTGCATGTGGAAGGCAGGGACAGCTCATGAAGTTTGGCCTGCTCTTCATGCTTTCTCCAGAAACTTCAAAAGCAGCTCAACAGCTTCCCAAGATTAAACCGGCTGCCTTGTGGGCGGCTGACTCCATCGCACCCAGGATCTGTGGCGCAACCTGCGGCAGGTTCATTTATTTCTGCTGAATTTAGGTATGGGAGGAAGTTGACAGATTTAGGGACAGTGCAGGAAGAGCGCAGAGCCGGACTCCTGTCCTGCGTGCAGGGCCCACTCTGTGCTCCTGGCCTGGACATCCCATCTCTACCGTCTGTGAAATGCAGAGCCCGCGAGCCGCTGCCAGCCTGTGCTGCCACGGTGAAGCCTGGCGAGCTCCCTCTCTGCACCCCGCCTGTGTTCCTTGGCCCAGACCGGCTCTGCTGCTGCCCCTCGCCCCAGCCAGGTCGTTCTGCAGGAACCGCTCTGTCTGCTTCCCTGCAGACCCTGCTCCTCCCCGGCAGCGCTGTTCTCCGGCTTAGTGGCGAAGGGAGAGGGAGAAGTTTACACACAGCGCCCAGCTGAAAATGACTTTAGCACAGAGTTTATTTAATACATCCTCCAAATTGTATTTTGAAGCCTCTGTTAACAAGAAAGCACTCTCTTTTCGAGCAGCGGGAGTGTTTTATAAATGGAATTTGCAGACCGGCAACACTCCCATTAATTTTCCCTGTCTACAATTACTATCATTACATTCTTAAAGCACTTTTAAAATAAACTACTCCATGATGTCATGTGTGCACTCTGGGCTCCAGTGAGCAGGACAAGGGACAGCAGCATCTGGACCCCGGGTCGCTATCTTCTAGGGAACATCTTGATGGCTATAATTACTGTCATGTTATGGGAACTTAAGAAAAAAAGGCGCCAGAGTTCCAAATAAAACATAAAATGGCTTTGATTTAATAAATGTTACTATCATTGTTTAAAAATGTTGTGACCCGTCTGCTAGTTTCTGAGAAAGATATTTTCCAGCCCTTGAAATGTTCCCTCCTCTCTCTCTCTCATATTCTATTACTGCAGATAAGGATGAAGAAAATCCTCGGGACAGACTTGTTTTAAATCAGTGTAACACAATGCCAGCATTGTCTCCCTTCAAGATGAACTTTCAAATTAAATTTGGCGTGAGCTTTACCAGAGCCCTGAGCAGCTTTGCTCCTGAGCCGCTGTACCCACCATGCTGGGGAGAGCTAATAATTGGAGTGTCGTGCTTGTGGTTAATTGCAGTCAGTACGGTAAGGCAGGAGCTGAAGCTTTTCCTCTAGGACACACCCACACCCACTGTGCCCACGGCCGTGGCATTCAGAAGAGCTTGGGCCACTCCAGAGAAACGGGAAAGGGACAGAATACTCGTGTGGAATAGAGGTTTTGGAAGGGCCCATAACAAATCTGGTCCCCCACATTGGACCAGTTTCTGGAAGGAGTCGTCTATGGTGGTATTCACTCAGTTCCCCTGGGAAGTTTTATTATGCGAAATTCATTCAGCCTTGAGAAAGCTGAGTTCCTGTTTCACAATGGGTCTTTGCAACCTTAAGGAGGGCCATGTGTCTCACTGAGGCAATTGGCTGACTGTGACAATAGGGCGTGCACAGAGCACAGTGGGGTGACCTGCTCTGTGTCTCTCTGCTGGTTTGCTGGTAAGGCCGTTCAGTTTGAGGATGGACCCTAAGATGCAGGAGTTGGTATTTAACTAGGAAAAATTGATTGGAACCGATCTAGATTTCATCCTATTCTGTTTATAGAGTAATCTTGTCACATGTGTCACATCGGTGGATGCTCTCCATGGTCTCTGTGGGTAGTGACTTCTTTCTATTTCATTGGGTACCATGTTTCCCCTTTTCTCAGTTTTGCCCATGTGTCCTCTCTGATTAGCAGTGACTTAGAATTAAGAGGAGTGATGGTTCAGTCTCCAGCTGCCCTCTTCACAGTCAGCACCAGCCAGCTTCTGAGACGAAGCCGTGAAGACATCCAGGCCGGGCCGGGTGGGAGCTGGCTGACCTGTACACCGTCTCGCTCAAGCCAGGTGGAGGCCCTGCCGGTCACAGGTGTGCTGGACCTTCTCTCAGGGCATTTTACCAATGTCCACTTTGCTCAGCCCGCTCTCCTGGATGTGTTCCATTCACAAGACGCTTCTTCAGGTCTGTTCCTCCTTAGAAGTTGGGCTGAATTAGTGCCCTCTGCAACAACATCAGGTGGAAGACACTAGCAGGTTGGTGTGAAGGGAGAGGAGAAGTAACTGATGGCGGGTAATTCAGTTGGTACCCGAAAGCCAAAGTCAGGTTTTAATTACGACTGGGTGGTCGTCTTCGCCGCTTTCATCTCTGGGTCACAATACCCAGCACTACAACTTAAATAGGAGGAGAAGTTATTTTGGCTCATGTTGCCGTCCACGGGGGGCTGGATCCAAATTAAAAACATGGCTGAGGTGGGTAGTAGAGGAAGAAGCTGCTCGAGTCACGGAGGCCAGAGCAGCAGCGAAGATGGAAGGGCAGGGAGGGAGACGCACCCCTCCAGGTCATGCCCCTCCGTAGCCTGCCTCTTTTGACCAGGCCCCACCACCCACCAGCAAGTCAGCTGTAGCACCCCGGTAATCCAGTCACCTTCTAAAAGCCCTGCCTCTGAGTGCATGAGGCTCTTGGGAGACACCCAGATAGAAACCATAACCGTGACGCATATTTGAAACTGCTCAGTTTCTTACTTAGTCCCATAGTAAGCTGCTTTCTTTTAGAAAATAGCTCCACCTTCATGGGGGCTCTTTCCATCCATTCTGTCCCTCTTTGTTTCAATACTGCTCCCAAGTGTTGGATACCCAGTAAAGAAATAGTAGTTGTAATCCAAGGAATGCTTGTGTAAGTGGCCTTTGCAGAAAACAAATTGACTCTTCCCACTGAAACGATTTGCTGCCATTTCAGCGTTAAGTAATACTTCATAAAAACCTCGGTAAGGCTAAAAAACCTCAGTAACGCTAACTGAGCGCTCACTCCAGTTGCTGTTTGTTGAAGCGTTTACGACTTTTACTCAAGACAAGAGAAATAACAAGGAAAGAAATGACTCTAAATACAGAACATTTTATTACACAAATAAAAAAGAACGTATCTGTTAGTTCTTGCCAACTTTTGAAATATGGATTCCATTTGTCTTTATTACAGTCAATTCCCATAGTGCCTTCTCCCTATTTATTAATTTTTGAATGTTACTATTAAGCAGAGGTATGTGCCTACTGGACATAGTCAAAACTATTTCGAGAAACTTAACAAAGGAGAAAAATATATCAACTTAACTTTTTATTATTCTGTCAGTAAATTGGGAAGCATGCAATTATTATAGCTCATAATCCCTTTTTTAAAAAGTCACATGCATTATCACAATAAAATGTCCTGTCAGATCTACAATAATCGTGATGACTCATAGATATGTGATTCTTCTTATTGAGAAAAAAAGTACAGGAAATCCAATATAAATGAGCTGTTTTCCTCAGTGGTGTAATAAAACTTGGATACTGGAATATGAGTTTTTGATTATATCATCTACTGATAATCTCTGGGCTCATTTCCTCCCGGTGAGGAATTGGCCTCCTTCCTCCCTGCACCAGCCCCCTTTGGCCACTAACATTTTAGCAATTCTACCCTCAGCTGGGGAGAGCCCTCCCGGTCAACACCACCACAGCGCAGTATATTTTAAGGGTTGTAAATTTTCACCGTCAGATTTGAGCCAGGGGTGTTAAGCTCCAAAAGATACACATCTGCTTCCTCCTCAAATGGTCTTTTGTTGTGTTTCATGGCAGAGAGATAGTGGAAGCACCCCAGTGAAGCTGGGGGTGAATTATGGTGTTTCAGAAAGAAATGTTCATGACTACAAATAGAACCAGCCTCCATTCTGTCCTGAAATTTCTTTTCAGAGCTCTATGATAATATTTTATTGCCCTTTAATGAACGGAGTGAGTCACTATTAAAGTTCTAAAGTGAAAAATTATGTTGTAACCTGAGTCGTAACCCCTGAATGTATCTGGTTCCTTGGTTCCTAAGTTTGGATTTCCAAATGGCAGGTTTTCCTAAATAGGATCATATGAACACAGGGGCCAGCAAACAAAAAGAAATGTCTAAGCAGTGACTCGGGACGGTGCCTGTGGACCATGCCAATGTATCCAGCCACGAGTGTTCATTAAATACCAACAAGGCTAATCAAAGAGGAGTGTTAGATGTATGTTTATGTTCTCTCTATTCTAATGCCTCACTGACCAAGGGGGGAAAGAGGAGAGACCAATTTTGTAGCTAGCAGCAAGGCGAAGAGATAAATATAGTCAGTTCTCAATTTATAAATGGTTTTGTTCCAAATTCTGTTTGGTAAGTCTTTCTTTTGGAACAGCCAGTGCATTTTCCCATAGAAACAAAATTACAAATGGTGGGTAGGTTTCCAGCCAGCTCACAGGATGCACTTAACCCATGTGTAGCTGGAGACGAGCACAGCGGAATTTGTTCACCAAGCTTTTGTGGACATATACATTTGCTTTTTCACTTAAGTGCGTGTTGAGTGCACACTTGATTGGGGTCTAGAGATACTATGCATCCCCAACAGTGGCAGTGGCTTCCCACTCTGTAATCTGTGGGTTGGAGGATAGTGAGTTGTGTGAGGGCAGAGAGAAGTAGGTGGAAGTGGAGGCCTCAGGTACGGCTCCCAGATGGTGCCTGAGTGCATTTTGTCTTGCTGGAAGAGAAGGTAGAGTCAAGGATGGCAATGAATGAGGGGGATGCTTTGGGAAAGGGGCAAGCATCAGCATGAGGTCCGCTAAAGCCCGTGGATCCTGAGTGGGGAGGTCGATTACTACGCCATCAAGGGCTAGCCCAACAGGGCCCAGAAAATAGAGGTTTCAGCATCCATCCAGAGGTAGGATTTAAGAGAGAGGATGGTGCGGTTGTACTTGCACCTTAGAACTTCGCTGGGCCCCTGTGTTGAGACTGGATGGAGAAGCCACCCCTAAGACAGGGAGGCCTGGGCGCCTGCTGGAGTCATCTCAAGGTAGAGGTGGCTAAAGAGGCCCTGGGCACACGGACGGCAAGGAGAGGACAGGAGGGATTCAGCATGAAAGAAAGATTGGATGTGGTGCTGAGAGAGCATCAAAGGTACGTAGAAGGGAGGTGGAGTTGTCCAACGAACACGAAGCCAGGGACGCAGCGATGGCGTCGGATGCTTTGTTGCACAGGTTCCTTGGTCCTTACTCAGTGGGTTGGGGTGAGAATTGATACTCAGGGACAATGTGCGTGTGTGTGCCAGTGTGTGTGTGTACACGTGTGTAAAGCCCAGCAAGGCATAGACCCTGCAGCGGTGTCCATACCAGCAACAGCCGAGGGTGACAGGGCCGATTCTTACACATCCTTGCGTTACTACCAGAGGGCCACACTGTCAGGAAGCCTGAGGACAAGCAAGCATACATCATAGTGCTCAGCACAGCCCCATTCCTTGCCACTTCCCACCATGTCCCTGCTTTAGACCACGGTCCCCACCCTCCAGCACCGTCCCTAGTGCCCTTCACTCCTCTATGGCCCTCACACGCAGTGAGGTCCTGGGAGCTTGGTGCCCTCCCCAGCAGTGTTCCAAGCCCCCAGCCTGGGCGTTGCCTCCTCAGGTTGTTTCTCTCGTCTCAGCCCCCTGAACCCTTGCTCAGACCTTCCTGAGTAAGCAGTGCAGCTGGATGCTACCATCCCTGGCTTCTGGACACCCTGGGGTGCCAGTTGGTTGGGAGCTTCCAGGGTGCCTTGCGCAATGCTGGCCCCAGGGTGAGCACTCGGGGCTCCTTTAATGGCAAACCCTTACCAGACGCGGAGGTTCACTTTGAGCACCGTCACTGGGCCGGACAGCCAGCTGGGGTTGCGCGGGCGCAGAGTCTGCCTGCTTGCCTCGGTGGCCGTGTGTCGGGGAGGCCTCCCGTGCCAAAGTCGCTGCATTCCTAGCATTGGGTCTTCAGTGAGATCCGGCAGCCAGGAGCACTCATGCTCCTGGGTCTGAGCGTCTTCAGGAGTCCGATTTATTTTGGGAGAAACTGTCACCTTCTGAAGTGCACACAAGGCCCCGGCAGGAAGAGCTCGCCTGTAAACCTGGAAATGCCGAGCTGGAGGCTGTCCGCCTCCCGCGTAACCTCTCTCAGAGGGTTTGGAGGGTGTCTGTGAGGAGACACAGCCATCTGCACACGGAGCCCAGCTTCTCCCCAGCTCCCCGCATACCGTTAGGGTCAGTGACACAACCACTGGTGATTCCTGAGTGGAACGAAGCAACACGGACGGATGGACGGAGGGACATGGCTTGGTCACACGCAGCACTGCTGGGGTGGGAGGGGCTGGGACCCGGGGTGACCATCCTCCTCCTTTGCAGCCTGGTCTAGGCACAACCAGGGAAACGACAGCTCTGGGCCCGCTTCGTTGGTTGTATTCGACTCAATCAACTGCATTTGTGCAGTCAGGGACGTCTTTGCTATTAAACCATGCAGCAGGGAATCATAGTGGAAAGAGCACTGGACGTGACATTAGAAGACCGAGGTCCAGAGTCAGGTTTTCTGCTGCCGTCAGCGGGGCTTTCAGCAAGTACCGCCTGCTTCTGCAGCCTGACGACTGCACGGTGACACGGCGACACTGCTGCCTGCCAGCGACCAGGACAATGCTGATGCCCACAGAGGGTGCCCAGCCAGGGCTGCTTCCTTGGGGTTGGTTCTCCAGGCCCTCGGGGTGCAGGTCACTGTGCAGAGGGGCACGCTGAGGTTCCCTGACATGGCGTGCCGTGCCCTTCCTGGTCCGTCCTGGGGTCTTTGCCACAGCTCTGAGTACATCAATGAGCGCACCGGAGATCTTCATGCAGATGTACAGCGTCGTCAAGTGCTCGGCTGTCGCAGACAGAAGGTCATTTGGGGAGGTCACTGCTCTGCAGCCTCTTTCTTCCCCACTGAGCGAGGGACACATTTCCCACTCAAACCGGGCGAGCGTTCCACGGGCTGCTGTTCTTCCGGATATCAAAGGGCTGCTGAGTCTGCCTCGATGTGAAACGCGACATCTCTGACGGACACAGAGGGGAAGGAGTTCAAGGAGCGCATCCCAGAGGTGTTACCTGACCCAAGGTGCCACTGCAAAACAGCTTCAGCTGCTCTCCCTCCCCCTCCCTCCCCTCCGTGTGCACAGAAGGTCTGATTCAAAAAATATAGCTAATGTTTTAACTTTAAAAATTTATTACAGTAAAAGACACATTGCCATGATTCCCTTCGAAGTCCTCCATTTACTTCGAACACACTCATCCCATCGTTCTTGCCCCTTTCTGCAGCAGCTCTGGAGTCCTCTTTCCTGAGTGTCTTTAGTTGACTGTCCAGCTGCCTCGATGTCCTGAATGGATTAAAAACATTTCCCTTTCATGGTCACTTCGGGGAAGAGCCAGAAATCACACAGTGCCAGATCCAGTGATAAGGTGGATGAGGACACACTGTGATGTTTTTATGTGCCTGCCTTTCCGCTGTGTGACATTTAGCAGCAGCATTCTCTGTATTTTGATCACATCTGGTAAAGACATGAAAGAAACAATAGCATATCTTTGATTAGAAATGAAAAATTAAGAAAATAAAGAATAAGCAAAAATATCATCCCTATTACTACAACTAGAAGTGCCCAGTTAACATTTTGCCAATGCCAGTATTTACTGAACAGCATGGGTCATGCATGTTACCCAAGTGACGGGATTATTCTACCCGGGCAGGTACAAGAGGGGCAGCCGCCACAGGGCAGGGCCGTGGGTGTGACCAAAGCACCTTCTATTTCCTTCCGAAATTCAATTTTCACATCTAATCTCTTTTCCCTTCTGCTTAACATCTGTGTTACCTCATATCTGACTTTTTCTTTCCTTCAATCCCTAATTTTATTAATTTCCTTTTTTAAGTCAAAGAACTTTGGTGTATTAGCAAAGAGCAAGCCAAGAAGACCCACTGGACAGAAGGAAGTAGGCATTTGGCAACTAATGAGACAACTCTTGTGGTCTAATTAACTCTTTGTGGACATTAAAGTCAGTAATTGCTAATCACCACTTTCTACCAGCACTCCCTTGGAGACACCTTCAAGAATCTAACACCACATCTAAATCAACGCTTGCCCCTGTCGTGAGAAGTGGTCTGTACACTGGCTGCTTTTCTGGTCATTTTGTTTAAGGTGGTAAGGTAAGCAGAGCCACTTTACTGAGCTCCAGGTGCAAGCTGGCTTGGAGGACTTTCATCAGGATCCCATGTGGCGTGGTGAGTCGCAACTGGTGAATTCGGCCTGGATTTGCTGCTTACTATCTGAGAGCAAGAGGCAAATTTCTAAGTTTCTGGGAGATAGGGGTGTGGCCACGGTGGATACCGAGTGGAGAGCAGACATCTGCGAATAGATACGGAGAATGAAGACATTCCCGAGAACCAGCGTGAAAGCATAAACAGTTCCCTTCTGGATAGGGCTGTCAGATCTAAGGGATAAAAATATGAGGCCTATGTGAGATACACCTGATACTAAAATAATCGCTCTGTTCTGAATCGGAATTGTAATGTTAAGCATGATGCATTTTTTCTAGTAACTTTACTTCTGCCTATGAATCGCATCAGGAGAGTCATAGGGACCTGAAGTCCTTTGCAGTTCTCTGGGGTCTTTGAATCTATTTAAGCAGAACCTCCCCGGCTCCCTCAGCTCCTCTTCACAAATCATCATTGCTTCTCAGATATGACTCCTGGGGCGGAGGCCACGTTCTGGACGAGGTATTTCCTGAGAAGGAAGAAGCCACCACTGGCATTCTGGGCCAGAGTAGCTCTGCAGAGATGGGGTGCAGAGGCTGCGGGCTGAGGGAGTGGGTGTATGGACAGGGGTCCCTGCTCAACGCCACCCTTTGGAATCAGGACTTCAGATCCAGATGCCACGCTGTGCCTAGGAGAGGTGTCCGACAAGGCTGGTGTCTGGTGGAGGGCCAGTACCTACCCTGAGCCAGGAACCAAGCCATGCAGGAAAGTCAGGCAGGCTGTTTGGGGGAGCTGGATCTCAGGACCGGCCTCTCGGCTGCAGGGCATTTCTGTGCCTCTGAGTGACCGGATGTGTCTTTCTTTCTAAGGGACAGACAGGTCCCTGACAGGGCTGGCTTTTCTGGCTAGAGGGAAAGTAAGGCCTAGAACTAGGTTTAAGGGTTTTGCAGTGAATGAGAAAATCTTTTAATCTTCTTTGTAACTGACTTTGGTATCTTTTACCTTATTTTTAATAAATAATTTTTGACTTAATAGCCTAATTCACTCAAAGCAGTCAATTTTTAAAAAAATAGTTTCTCCCTTACTGGCTATCAGAGCCTGTTTCCCTAAAGTCCAACATTAACGGCTTCCTATGCATCCTTTCCTGCTTTTCTCCACACTCATGCAAACATAAAAATGCACGTACGTGTGTGTATGTGGGCACACACACACGTATACTTACACACACGTGCATAAGAAGTGTATACAGTATAAGGTTTTGGAAGGGAATAGTGTACCCTTTTTAAAAAGTGGAATTATTAAATACAAGTTACTTTAACCTCCATTTCACATGTAATGTCTTAAACAGTCCTCTACTCAACAGAAATTAAACGCATTCTTTTAATGGCTTTTAAATATTTCATTGTGTGAATTTCTGTTTTTCTGACGTTCGAACTGAGCTGTGCTAACATTAAAGATACACACACACGTAGCTTTTGATTCTATGGAAAAGAGTCCGGACAATAAGATTGCTGGGCCAGAGGACCACGGGTGTGCTTGGCATTTTCATAGGCATCACGCGATCACTTTCCAGAGTGTCCGCGGCAGTGCCCGCCCTTGGGAGCCGCGTCCTCATCAGCTCAGATGCTTTAAGCTTCTGTCGGTCTGGGGAGGAAAAATGACGTTTCATCTTCATTTGCCTCTCTTCAACTGTACATGAACTTGAATATATTTGCTGACCTACTGGCCTTCTGGAAATCTATTTCTCTGAATTGCCTGCTCGTATTCTTTATCCAGTTTTCAAATTAAGTTTTATGTGCTCCTTATATATTAGGGATTGTATTACTTTGCCATTGTGCTGGAATTATTATTCTTCTAACCTATTATTTATTTACCTTTTGCCTTTGTTTATAGGGGTTTTTGCCATGTAAAATTTTAAATTTTTACATAGCTATTTAATTTGATTTTTATTTTTTAATTTAATATAAGAGAAATATGTCTTTGTGGTAGAAATTAAAATGTTGGAGAGGCATAGAATGAGAAGTAAGTTGTCCTTCTCAGTTTTGGACTTCTTAGAGCAATACCCGCGAGACAGCTGTTGTCAATGTAGTTTCAGGTTTCCCAATTTGGAATTTTCTGTGTACGTTGGCTCCTCCTTCTCCTCTCCTCCTCTTCCTCCTCCTCCACCTCGTCCTCCTCCTCCTCCTTCTCTCTCTTTCTTTCTCTCTTATTTGCTCACATTTACTGAACACCTACTATATTCCAGGAACTATCCTAAGCTCTACGATACAGTCACGACGTCAGCAAAGTTCCTGCTTATGGTACTTGCATTCCAGTGGTGGAAAAAAATAATAAACTAGTAGATAAATAAAATAATTCAGTGTAGTGTCAAGCTCTGTAAAGAGCTTGAGTAACGTTAGGACACAGAAAGTAATGTAGAGGGGACACGAGACAGAGTGTGGGCAGGGTTCTCAAGGAGGCACCCTGTGAAATGTTTTTGTTTTTTTATAATTGCTATGGACCATTTCTTCATTAACTGATATGGCAGGAACTCAGGTGATATTTACTTAACAGTGCACAGAGACTCACCTGTATGGCAAACTTTCGTCTTGCTAACGCTGGGTGACCAACTTCAGCTTCAGGATGCTCTGTGCCCGCATTAACACCTGTGCCCTGCAGCCCTAGTCCCTTCGCCCACCTGTGGAGGGGTCCCGTGCCCTGTGGGCCTCTCTGCTGGCCCCGGGAAGAGGGAGCTCATGAGGTAAAGTGGTCTCAGCCAGCAAGGCAGAAGTGGGTCCCCTGGAAGTCAGTTTAATCACATGGAGCATGTCCACCCTCTGGCCCCTGTGCGGCTGGGTGGACCATGGTTATTTTTCCAGTTTATTTCCAGCTCTCATGAACACACTTATCTTGAGATGACTATTTTCAGGCTGAAAACAAACAGTCTAAAATTCTTCTTTTCCCCCAGGCACAGCCATATTGAAAGCAGTGTCGTAGAAACACAGCAGCTCCTGTGGTGACAAGGGTCGCCTGCTCCTGGGCTCTCTTTGTTGTGGCCTGGAGGGCTGGGCCTGGTTTCTGGGAAACCAGGCAATGCGGAAGTGAAAGACTGTGCCCCACATGCCTAGCGGCCGCCAAGCCACCAAGCACAAACAAGCATCACATTGCGCGTGGGGGAAAGGAGAAGTCTGAGGTGGAGCTGGCCTGGGCTATCAGAATCCTCCGTTGCTCAGCGGCTTCGGAGAGCTAGGTTGTTTGTTACAAGTAAGCTGTGCTGTGCTGCTGCAATCCCAGCACTTGGGAGGCTGAGGCAGGAGGATCACCATGAGATGAAGGCCACCTTGGCTACATAGTGAGTTCAAGACCAGCCTGAACTACACGGTGAGACTCTGTCTGAAAAAACAAAACAACAAAAAACTGGGGAACCAACACAGGACCTGTGGAGGCTGCTGTGTTACTTGTCACCCCATAGCTGCCTTCCCCTGCTCTGAGGCCCAGCAAACACCCTTCTGGCAGGAGGTACCCACGGGGGCTGGCGACGCAGCCGATTCTCGCAGGGAGAGGTGGCCGTGCTGTAGAAGCGTGACATCATTAGACTCCTTGGCAGCTCGGTGAAGCTGGATGGGCCGTGCATGCTTGGGCAGCCAAGGTTCTAATGGGCTTCCTTGATTGCTGTGGAGGTGATGCGACCATGCCCTGCTGCTCTGCAGACTCACAGCAGCGCCTTTGAGTCATAACAAATGCTCCCGCTGTAAAAACTGATGTGGGCGGAGGACGGCTGGCCCCTCCTTGGCGATGAGTCTTTGGAAGACCTCCTGGGTGTCATCTTGTCCTGTGGGTCTCGGCACGGGCTCATCCCATCAGGAGAGAAGGTTATGGGGTGCGCATCTGCTACGTCCAGTCTCTGCCACGTCAGGGTTGGGCCACGGTTATGGGCGGGGTGGAATCACGTGGCCGTTGTAGTGTTGCTTTTCAGTCCCTGGCTCTGGAAGTTTCTTTGTGTCTGAGGGAGGCCCTTTTCCAGTTTCCGTTAGCTCTGCTGCTGTTGGCGTGGCAGGTCCTCTAACAGCTGCCGTCACTGTGTTTTCATTCCTTGAGGTCGCAGCTGTGGTGGAAGGGGCATGTGTGACAGGTGAGAAATAACCACCCTTCATTGCCCACCTAGGCCATCCTCGGTTGCGTCTCACTTTGTTTCCAGGTCAAGCACTTGATGGGACCTCTTGCGGTGACTTTAGCAGGGGACTTTGTATGCTTAAGGACTGCAGGGAACGAAGGAACAAGAGATGGAGCCAAGCGCAAGAGACAAGGACACGATCTCAAGGTGGCGGTGGAGGGGGCGCTGCCCAGGTCAACTCTGAGCACCTTCTGCAGTGCGCATTTAAAAAGCAGCAAGAGGGCCGGTGAGATGGCTCAGCGGTTTAAGCGCCTGCCTTGCAAGCGCGAGGGCCCGAGTTCGACTCCCGGAACCCACATACAAAAAAAAGGGGCCGGTGATATTGCTCAGCGGCACGGGCGCCTGCTGGTGCACGAGGTCCTGAGGTCGACCCCCCGGTACCCACAAAAAAAAAAAAAAAGCAGCAAGAAAACACACTACGGTGATGGCAGAGACACAGTATGGCGCGCTTGCAAAGCGGTGACACAGCATTTGTCTCCACAGCCAAGCATCACGTACGGAACCCAACTGTAAGCACCGTGCTCCGCCCACATCGGTTCACCACCAGCCTGGGGCACTGCCTCGAGCTGACTATGCTATGACATCACGGCAGCTGCAAGTCACAGGTGAGAAGTGCCTACAGGAGCGCTGTCCCGTGTGCTGCCCGTGGTGAGCAGAACAACATCACGCCGTGCAGACATCGGTCCAAGCGGAAGGACAGGAGCATGAGGCTGGCCGAGCAGGAGCTGGCTGCACGGTGTCCAGGCGTCTCCAGCTGTGGCAGGCGGCTGTCCTGCAGGAGCTAGGGAAGGACTGGTGGCTCTGCCCAGTGGGCTCTGGCCCCTAGGATTGAGTGTTCCAGGGCTGAGCTGCTGCTTGTTCTTCGTCCCCGCCTGATGCCTGAATTAGAGTCGCACAGAGCAACTTGGCCAATCACTGGGTGCAGGTCGGAGAAAACCATTTATGGAGTGAAAAGAAAGAAAGACTCAGGAGGTTAGGGTGGGAGGGAAAGTGCCTAGGGAGAAGCGAGATGCTTGGAGAAAAAGGGAGGGTGACACAAGAGGGTGTGTGTGTGTGTGTAGAGAGAGAGAGAGAGAGAGGGAGAGAGAGAGACTGCGGTAAGTAGCCCACCCACATTCATATTTTTTATTCCAAGAAAATCAAATTTCTGGGACCTAGGATCAAAAATGAAAACATCCTCTACAAAGAGGCTGTTAAATGAGCTGGCCCAGCCAAGAATTCGCTCTGTGATCTTCTGGCCCCTTGGGGTTGGCAGAGCCCTCTTCGGAGCTCGGGCTTCCGGCCCGACCCCAGCGCAGGGCCGGAGGTGCCCCCTCCTCGACTCGCAAACCGAGTCCCCCATGGCCTGCGGGTTTTGGGGGCCAAGGCTCTGGCTCCCCCAGCTCCCAACACAACATCCAAAGCAGCAGCTGCGTATGAATTGTCGGGGGAAGAACTCGGCCCCAAGAATTGAGAACGTGTTATTACTGTGAATTCGGAGCTAGGTCTTTTCAAATCCGGTGCAGTGTTACAGCCTATGTTTCAAGGCCAGGCCTATATTACAGGAATAGCACTGCTAAACTTAGTGAGAAAAAAATTAAGTTAAAATAAAAAAGAATTGATTATGTGCTGTGCTATAACCAGATTCTAGCCACTCGATTTATTATCTGTTGGTACTATACTATATAGGTAAACTGAAAGGTTTGTATTTCCTCATTTTTAAAAGTAAAAATTTCAATTAATTTATCTAAGTTTAAGTAAGGCTGAATTAAATGAATTTTAATTGAAAGTAATGCAAGTGGGTATAGTAAAAAGTGAAATTTTCCTTTCCATGCAATCAGCCCTCAGAGGTGATTACCATTGATGAGTGACTACGTCGTCCCGGTTTTTTTATGAAACAGGTATTTTTGATAGATTTGCTCATTCCATTATTAGCACAGTGCGTGCTCCAAGAATAGATTCCATGTTCTGGAGACTTTGGTGACTGGGAGCCAGGGACCCTCTGATTCCGCAGTTTGACTGTGCCGCGCGCCAAGAGGCAGCAGGCCCGGCGGGGAGGGCGTCGCTTGGCCCTTGGAAAGGGAGCTGGAGACGTGAGGAGCCGCGTTGCGCTGTTGCCCCTGTCCAGGGGCAGCGTCACGCTGACGAGGGAAAGTGGGGACTTCCTTCCTTCCCAAGGGACATCATGGGCGGGGCTGGGTTAGGGGATGGGATAGAGACGGGGTGTGGGTGATTTTCTGGGGATCAGAGGATAAGGAGAGAGATGGCTGGGCAGGGAGCTGCTGAAAGAAGGTCTGCAACTGAGTGCCCGTGGGCAAGAAAGCCTATCGATCACGTCTATCATCTATCTAATCTACTATTTATCTAATCTATCCTTTTATCTATCTATATCATCTGTTTATATCTATCTATATGGCTTATTTATATTTTTAACACCTATCTATCTCGACCTATTATCTATATCTGTCTCTCTGTCCTCCATCTGTCTCTCCTATCTATCTTTTATGCTTTGAGCATTATGCTATCTAAGTGTTCAGTGCCAATATTAACGGCTCTTTACTACCTTACAGGCACCTCAGTTGCTCTTCCGGCGTGGAGTGTAATCCCCTTAGCCTGCCTGGTTGAGTTGAATTTGAGAGAAAGACGGGTCAGGTCCCGTGCGGGTGAGCCGTCAGCGGAGGCGAGGGCGGCTGGAGTCCTGGCTACGAACCTCTGGGAAGAATCCTCAGGAGAGGCGATTGCGCGGCAAGGGTGCCGAGGGGGAAGGACCCGCAGACTCAGGAGCGTTCTCCAGAGACACCCAGAAAGCCTGGGAGGGAGAGCTGGTGGGGGACTGGACGCGCAGTGCAGAAAACGGCAGACCGAACATTGAAGGGCAGCGTGCTCTCCGGGATGGTGCTCTCCGGGGTACGCAGGTTACCCACAGTAGGGCTGTGTCTTAGACATCGTCCTTTTTTCACTCAAGCCCATGTTGTGAACATCGGTATATGAGGAACTTTCTTACTTTGTCAGTAGCTGCACACCATTTTAAAAGGTAGCTTATTTTATTTAGCCATTGCCTTAGTTACTTTTCTTGTTGCTGGGACAAAATATCCGACACCCAAAGTTAAAGGAGGAAAGGTTTATGTGGCTCACAGTTTGTAGTTTTCAGCCCATAGTCAGCTGGCTCCAAGGCAGGGCGGCATGGCGGAGGGCCATCGCAGCCACCTCTGAAAAAGCCCCACCTATGACTGCACGAGCCTTTGGGGGACATCTGGACAGACGCCATAGTAGCTATTTTCCCGTTATAGACGGATGCTGATCGCTAACGTTTTAGGTTTCTTTTTATCCATTACCAGGGCTGCCATGAAAAGGCTTAGTTACTAATCTTGTAGACGTGTTCCAGTATTGCCGCCCAGTGGATTGCCTTGAGTGAGAGCGCTGAAGCTCAGAGGCATGCACTGGAAATTTTCATATTCTATAAAATTTTCCTCTAAAATATTTGTAGTAACTGATACTGCTACCAACAATGTGTGAAAATGGCCTCACCAAGAGTGACCATTAGGAATGTTCTGCCAATCTCATGGGTGAAAAATGGCATTTCCTTCTCTTCAACAATATTTCTTAATATTAATGCTGTTGATAAACTTTTTATTACATAGCAGAGGGGCTTTTCATATTTTATGAATATTGCATCTTGTTTATTTTATGCACAAAATAGTTCTTCCTAACTTATTTTCATGTAGTTTTGCTTGTGCCGTCTTATAACAAAAATTTAAAAAAATTGGAGTGAAGCTGGAATCATTACCTTTATAACTACTGAGGTTTAAGTAATTATTTAAAAGTCTTTCTCATACCAAGAACCTACAGTTATACCTTATATTTTCTATAAAAATATAAACATTTGAGATGTTTAGGTCCTAAATCCATGTGAAGGATACTTACGAGTTTTATGCGAGGTAGCTGTAATAGTCTGTTTCTTTTAAATTATTTTGCAGTTGTCCCAATATTATCGACTAAACAACCTACCTGCCTTCTGCTGTGACATGCCACTTTCATTAAATACTAGTTTCCTATATTCCTGTTTATAGCCTATCATTTTGTTCACTAAATTTTTTATTTTTTAATTAGCTTATTATTTTATTATTCAATTATTTAAATTAGCTTCTGATTACATTTAAAGCATCTTTTGATTCATAATAAACTAAGCACCTCTCATTATCCTCAGAAAGGAAAAAGTGTTGCCTATATTCATTTTTTTCCCAGAGGAAACATGGAAGTAACACAGTAGCTGCACTCTTATAAAAATATTTGGGCCGGTGAGATGGCTCAGCGGCGTAAGCGCCTGCCTTGCAAGCGCGAGGGCCCGAGTTCGACTCCCGGATCCCACATACGAAAAAGGGGCCGGTGATATCGCTCAGTGGCACGGGCGCCTCCTGGCGCGCGAGGTCCTGAGGTCGTCCCCCCGGTACCCACCAAAAAAAAAAAAAAAAAAAAAAAAAAAAAAATATTTGATTTTTTAATTAGGATTACATAGACTTTATCAATTAATATGAAGAACATTAGAATATTTAACAAACTATGCCTTCATCAATAGCCATATAGTAGGTCTCTCTATTAACTTAGGGCTTTTATATTTACTTCACTGAGAACTTATGATTTCCTTTTTATTTCATACATGTTTCTCATTATTTTTGTTCTTGAGAATTTTACAACTTTTGTCGATAATCTGACTCAGATTTTTTTCATTATTTTTAAAATTTGGTTACTGTTGAAAATAAGGAAGTCATTCGACTTTGTATTTAAATTTTGTATCTGGTCATGTTACTTCTTAAAATTTATGAAGAATTCTAACAGAGTAGGAACTAAGGTTGTCACAAATGAATGTTTCTCTAAGGATGGAGAAATGATTTTATTTACTGGCTAATAGTTCCACTTAAACTAGTCGTTTGGCATTGTGCAGATAAATAATGGAATTGTAGATTTAAAATATATATTTCGGATCACAAAAGTAATTTAGATATTTTAAATATACAGAAAGGTGCAAATTAAAAAACAACTTATCACCATTCATTCATTGAGTCAGTTTGATATATTACGTCTATCCATCTATCCATCCATTTCTTGATATATATATATTTTTGGGTCTGTTAATGTATAACTTTTATGTAATTGAAACCATAATGTACATTCATTTATTGAACAAATCTTATTGGTATGTTTATGATAAATAGTTCATTCAACTTGGGGTTGTGGCTCGCTCTTTTTCATGCAAGAATATGTTTCAGTGTTTCCTTATATTATTAAATGTGCTTAGCTGATCTTTTAGAAGACTCCAGTGTGTGTTTGGGTACCATTTAGATATAGTTTAAGACACTCAGAAGTTATGTGGCTTTGCTACTCTGGATAGATCTTATTTACTCAATATTGATTAATTACTTCGTCTAACATGGATGTCTGTTTGGGGGAAGATGGAGTAGACATACTTTTCCCTATTCTTCCTGCTAGGTACAAATAAAAACCCTGAGCAAAATACATAGCACAAATAAAAGAAGGCTCAAAAGGTCAAGTGCAGAAGTCAGACTGTCTGGGGAGCTTGGGACCCCAGGAATGAAGTGGTGGTAAGTTCCTGAGTTTTGCTTCTCCTCATGTGTCCTAGACTGAAAGCCAGTAAAGCTGGCGACCAGGAAGGCCAACAGGATTAAAGATGCTCTGTGAGCGGCTCCTGTCTCTCACTGAAGGCTCAGGAAAGGGAAGCCTAGCAAAACACCAAACTTTGAACAGCTTTACTCCAACCAGCACCTTAGAGACAACTGCGACTCCAACTCCACTCGCAGCAGCCAGGCCAGGCGAAGAACCCCAGCTTCCACCCCCAAGAGGTGGCCCTGAGGTGCTGTGGCCACCTCTACTAGGTTGGCGTCAGGGAGATCTGAGTCTCGACCTGGGACTTCCATCCCAGTAGGTGCTACGAGCTCCTCTGCGCTTCCCTTTCCCCACCTTTGGTGTCAGTAACGGCGAAGTGTGGTGTGTGTCCTTCCACCCCAGGACTTCTGCCACCATGGTGTTAGTGGTTGCCATGTAGGGAGAAGCAGTTTCCACCTCTCCCCGAGGTGACAAGATGCCCTCTGCTCCCCATTGTGTCAGGGGTTGAGTGGGGACCTGGACTTCGACCTTCACCTGGTAGGGACGAGTTGCACCTTCCTTTTCCTGCTAGACTGAATTGGAAGGTCTAAAAAAGACCCCGAGCCTCAAAATGTTAGTCCCGAATGGTCCATGCTTCAGAAGGAAGCCACTCATTAAACCAAGGGCCAGGAAGATCCTACACTGGGGAAGACAATCAATAGATGTCAACACCGCGCTGCTGGGGGGTGAGGACCATCTGGCAATGATTTAGAGCATATGTGATACAAATAACTCAATGAGCAACTACAAATATTACAACATTTATGAAAATTACAAACTAAAACAGCCTGAACAAGGACATATAAAATCTCAGGGAAAAATAAAATTTTGAAAACTAAATGGAAATTTTAGGACTGAAAAATAAAATAACCAAAATAAGAAACTTAATGGATGGGCTAAAGAGTAGTATGGAGGAGGGACAGAGAGAAGAATTAGAAAATTAGCAGACACAGGGACTTGGGAGAATATGATAAAGGATTTAGTATGTGTGTCTTCAGAGACCCAGAAGAAGAGGAAGAGGGAAACATATTTTAAGAAATAATGATTGAAAACCTCTCCACTTTGGCAAAAGATGTAACCTACAAATTTAAGAAATGGAGTGAGCCTCTAAGAGGATAAACGGAAACACATCCATATCATACACATAAGAGCCCAACTTGAAAACTGAAGACAATGTAAAAAGTGTAGTGAAGGGAAATAACACCTCTCAAATAGGGAGTGAACCAGTGGAATGACAAGGAACTTCCCAGCAGGAGCCGCAGTGGCCAGAAGGAAGGGAAAGAACATTTTTCAAGCACTGAGAGAAAAGAACTCTCAGCCTAGAATCCAGTACCCAGGACATCCTTCAGAAATCAGTGGAAAGTCAAGACATTCTCAGCTCCAACAGAGTGAAGCATCCGTCAGCAGTGTCCTATTTTAAAAGATCTCTAGATGGAAAAGAAATGCCAAGAGGAGAATCCTTAGAACACCAGGAGGAAGACAAAATGCGATCAGCGAAAATACAGTAAAAAGCAATCAGCTTCTCTTCTGTGAAGTTTAATTAAAAAAAGAACACCTGAAACAAATAAAAACCACAAAACCAAAGAGTGTTTTGAAATAAGTGTTGTATGCAAGCTAATGTGGAGAGCTTTTTTTTTTTCTGATTAAAAATACACAGTTAATACAAAATGTACTAATGTCAGAATGCTAACATTCTGGTGCTCAGAATTACTCATCCCAAAAGGAAATGGCCAGGAACCACTCTGAAATTGAGTTAGGAGTTCCTCCTCCCCAGTGTCGCCTGCAGATGGTGCGGTGGAAAGCTTGGGTGAGAGGACGCTGGGTTCTGTTGGGTTGAGACGAGGGCATTCTTGAACTGACAGCCAAACTGGGGGAGTCCAGTGGTGGTCACAGGATGCAGCTTGGTTGAAAAAGACCCACAAAATCTGAAAGCCTTTAAAGATAATATGCTTCGTGAATGAGGTGGTTTTATTTTATGAAAGAATCTTAAAAATTTTAAGGAATGATTTCAAGGTATTCAGATATTTATTTTAATTAAGCATCAGAAAAAGGAAGTTGATCATATTTTACCCAAACTTTGCTGACCACGCTTCCTCCTGATGTCCCAAGGAGCCTTGTTTTATTGCGCTTTCTGTCCGGCCTCTTCCTCTTTTCTTTCTGATAGTGCTAATGAAGGAACTCAATTTAGATCAAGCCCTGAAGCAAACACGAGGCTGGCAATATCAGAGGAACTCAAGCCTCCTCCTCTCCTCTCCCCTCCCCTCCCCTCCTCTCTTCTTCTCTTCCTTCTCTTCTTTCCCTTCTCTTCCCTTCCCTCCTTTTCCCTCCCTTTCTTCTCTTTCCCTTTAGAACCACTGAGATTGTTAAGATCAATATTACCCTTCTCTAAAATTACTTCATTGCATATCTCCCAAGAACAAGGATATTCTCCTAAATAACCACAGTGTAGTGATCAGATTTAGGAAAATTAACACCGAAACAATACTAGCTAAATAAAGTCAAAATTCAAAAGTTATGTTCTTTTGAAAAATAAAATGGTTTCTCCCTTTCTTCTCCACTTCCCTGCCTCCTCCTTCTTCTCCTCCTTCTCCCTCCCCTGCTCTCTCCTCTTCCCCCCCTCCTCTCCTCCCTCTCTTTCTCTTTCTTCGGAATGGTTAGCAGAGGGAGGTCTGGGTCCCAGGAACCTCTGAACCCCTCCTTTCTTCACCTCTTTGTTGCCAACATCCTCCAGCCCCCGGGGGCATGGCAGCACTTCCTGCCCTGGCCAGCACTTCCCATGAACACCCTCTCGGCTTCCCATGATCCTTCAGGGCTCCACTACCGAGTGGCAGCTGGATATGCTGGCCATAGGTTGAGAGGTGGTATGTTGGCCTACCATGATCCCATTTCCCAGAGGCCATTAGAAGATTTTCAACAACTGTCAGAAATGTAAGTGTTTATAAGAACTCCAGGAGCCAGAAGAAGTATTTTGAAAAGAAAGACAGTTGGTGTCTCCTTACCTTGTCATAGTAAGTTTTTATCCATCTGTAAGCAAACTGAACAATTTAAAGTTACTGGAAGTCAATTGGTTTTTACCAGATTTGAGAAGCCAGTCTTTTAAAGGATTCAGAATATTCTTTCACAGAAAGAGAGCAAAGAAAAGTAAGTTATATAGTAATGTTCTAGAATGAGCTCAAGACCAGAAATAAAGACATCAACACATGCTCGTATGAGGACAGGGAAAAGAGGAACGCACACAAATTTGCTAGTATGTGTTACTTTGTGGGGGAGTTGATCTACTTCTTTACATACTGCTTAATGTTTTTAACTTACACTGGACTTGTATTCTTTTCAATAACTAAATAAAAATACTAAAGTTCGAAAGACAAAGCACTGAGAGGAAACACCCAGACCTGACCGAATACAGATCTCTGACTGCGCTGCTTGGCACGAAGGGACTCCTCGTTCACTGAATGCAGGATGGTGTGTGATTGTGTTTGCTGAATTGGAAGAACAATCTTTTATCTAAATCCATTTCCCTTGGGTAAATCGTTCTGCTATTTTTTATGCTAAGACAAGTTTTGCTGAACTGAGGAGAGTAGCAAATTTGGGGGGAGGGAAGATTTCATTTTGGAGAAGTAAAACTTGGAAAGGCGATTTTTCCAGAAGGGAAAGGAGGCTTTCTGGCTGGATCCTAGGGAAGGCGTCAGCGTACCAATTCCGGGTTTTGCAGGTCCTCGCCTCCGGTGCCCTCTGGCTGTCAGGATTATCGGAATAGGTTCGCTCTACTACTGGGAGCCCCTTGCTTCCTCACGACACTGAATTCCAGACCATGTGAAGACATCGTCCTAAGTGGCTAAATGCAAAATATTCAAACAGCCTTAGCCTTCGCTGTCTCTGGGTGGCATGGATACCAGCAAACTGCTTTCTTTGTTTCCAGGGAATTGCTTGATTCCCATCTCACATGGAGACTCGGAGACACAGGGATTTTCCCCAAAGAAGGCTCATGTCGCTCAGATTCCGGCAGCTTCCAGAAGAGCCAACTTTGTCCAGCATCCAGTCTTGGAATCGTCTGACCCAAATTTTCCCAGAGGCACAGTTATATGAAATGATGTCCTGTCTCCTGTCCCCAGTCCTCCTCCGACACCTCCAACATTGGCTTCTCACTGCAGTCGTCCTGTGAGGTCAGCGCCTCAGGGGAATCATGCAGAGAGAGGCACGTCTCCTTTTCAGAAGTCCCAGGCTGGCAGACTCTGAAGGGCCAGGGCCTCAGTCCTCCCATCACCTCCCCTCAGCCAGCGTCACTGAGCAGGACGGAAGCCACTGCACATCCCGCCTGCATGGATGCTCTGGACTTGGGCTTGGCAGTATAAGGCTCCTCACACTCTGGGGGCCAGACTGGCGGTCCCCGAAGGATGCGCCTGCACTGTGGCAGTGCAGGGACATGTCGTCATGAGGCACAGTCCCCGGCAGCATGTCCACAAGGCCGGCTCCAGTCAGCGCCTGCTGGAGGCTCAGGCATGTCAGCTCTGTTTTCTTCTGTCACCCCTTCCATAGATCCCCCGACCTCTACCCTCTACCCCTTCTCTCCACCCCTTCCCTGGAGCACAAGCCACAGAAGAATTAAATAATAATGGGGATGGGAAAGTGGTAGGAGAATGATCAGACATCGGAGCAAAATGCAGACATGTACAGCAGCTCCACATCATGTCCTTTTAATATGTTTATAGAGACAGGGATTTCCTGGGACATGGAAAGAGTGTTAGCGAAGTACACACGCTATTGGCTCATAAGAATTGCCAAGCTGAGCGTGGCTTCATTAAACACGCGGGACCCGGCAGAGCACTGGCTCTGGGAGCAAAACCTGCACCCTCCTCGCCGACACAGCTCGGGGCCGCGCCTTACTGTATGGTTGTCGTGTTTCCAGGGATGTGAGTGACTTCACCAGTAGCTGTGCCAGATGTCTACAGCATCCCTCTGTGTTTCTGTTTTAGTGCCACAATCTCAGGCAGCAAAGGTTATTCGCAAAAGAAAACAAACGCAACATGAAACAGGAAGCTGAGCCACACCCACTTTACTCAGGGTGTGGCTTCTAATCCTCTGGGATGATTTTCCCAAACTCTTGCTTCTCTTCATCTCTCCCATTTTCATCTGAGGTAGGTGTTCCGGCTTCAGAGCACATTTCCCAAGAAAGGTTGGTAGGATTTAATCTATTTCTTGTGGGAAATTATATATATGTATATCCAGTGTGTGTGTGGGGGGGGGTGTATGAGGTTTTGTTAATTATTTTTCAGGGCTTCGCACATGCTGGGCAAGTGTCCCGCTGTGAGCCACGCTCCCAGTTCCTGTCGAATTTTCTCATCGCTGTGCATTGGAATCTGCTGACCGTCTGAGCACCACTCCTCCTCACTGGTGGAGAACAGATCACCTCGAAGTGGCCGCATTCCATCCCAGAGGCCCTCGTCAGAGCCGGACTGTGACGGCAGGCATGACGTCTGTGCTGTAACTCCACTCGTGGGGGACATGGGCGAATTCCGAGGTGACAGCAAGGTGAAGCTGTCTGCAGAGACCGCAAGCCCCTCGCGTGAAGGAAATCTAACTCGTGGGAGTGAAATTGGTGAGTGGGGCCAAAGCCAGAATGATTCACGGCTTCCTCGTTTTCCCCTGGATGGTATTGTGACTTCCTCATTGTAAGGAAAACCACCAAGTTGAAGAGCAAATGTGGAGGTCGTCCTTTTCAGTATTTGTGGCCTTATTCGGCACATCAGCCTGCTGGCATCAATTCTCTGTTTGTCTTTAGGGCACCCGCCATGGGAGAAGTCTGGTGACATTAGAAGAGATGGAAGCCAGTGGTCCAACAGAGAAAGCTCAAAGTTCAACCAAATCAACACGGGTCTTCACTTCACCTGTAATTTTGGTTTCTTTTTCTTTCTTTTTCCTTTTTGTGTTTTTAGTAGCACTGGGGACGAACCTGGGGCCTTCACGGTGACTGACATCCCCCCTGCCCTTTTAAATTTTGAGGCAGGGACTTGCTAAGTTGCTCAGGCTGGGCTCAAACTTGTGATCCTCCTGCCTCAGCCTTCCAGAGTGCTGGGATTACAGGCTTGTGCCACCATGTCCTGCTGGTTTCAGTTTTTAAACTAGGTTTCAGTGAGAGGCTGAGGCTGCGTGGACCTTCCCGTGCGCCAGGACTGCTCTTTATCTGGGCCACTGCTACCGTGGTGCCCCTGTCGTGCACAGGAGCCCCGGCAGCTCTCACCCTCCACTGAACTGGGGCTGTGCTCCCTGCAGTGTGGACGAGTTGCCACATGCCTCCCAACACTTGATCTCTACCTCCTCGCTGGGACACTTGTCTCCCAAGAATGGCTCCTTTCAACCCAAGGGACAGGGAGGTGCCTGGGATAGCTCTCCTCCCCCTCACAAAAAGTGTATATCTTAATGGAAAAATGAGGTATTTTCCATTGTGGTAAAGTGTCTTTTTTTCAATCATAAAATTGTTCAAAAGAGGAAGCAAAAAGAGGAACGTGTATTCATTTGTTTTAACTTGAGTTCGTAAATTGAGTTCTTGAGAAAGCTAGCTGGCATCTATTTCGAAGAATGATGACTACTTTCTCATATCCAAATATCACATCATTTCCAGAGTATAATCACCCCCCGAAATGACCCCTCCAATCAGCTAGCTGTGTGTGGAGTTTCACCATGACCACCTAGGCGAGGGGAGAGGGCAGCGCATGTGTGGCTGTGCAGATGACATGAGCGGGGGCCGCCAGGGGACAGGATGTGCTCTGGTGCCCGCTTCGCCAACAGCACACAGCACCGTCCCAGCAGGTGGGTGGTCTCGAGATAGCGCCAGCCGCGGCCCTTCTTAGTAACTGCGGCACCTGGCGTTGCACGTGGGTGTTCACGCTGGAGCGTGTTCACGCCAGGATACAGAATTGGACTCGTTTGGGGAAGAGACCCTCCCTGTCCCCAGTACTCCCTCATTTTGGAACTGCTTTGATCACCAGTGATAAATCACAACTGCTACACGCAGACGTGAGAGCTCCGTTTGGCCACAGGGTGTTGAAAGCCACTGCGTGAAGCCACACATGACACCCAGCCTCCTGGTTCCACAGCAGGGGCAGAAAAAGCAGAAGGGGTGCAGACGCAGTCAGTGCCCATTGGAAGCGACATTGTGAACAAGACTTCAGGCGCGGTGGTGGCGGGTGTTCCTGGTGCTGTCCCTGAAGTTCCTTCCTGAGCCCTCCCAGGCAGGCCCGAGATCATTTTCTTTCTGTGTCACTGTTCCAGGTACGAGGACGATGGCACTTTAGTAACAGCACTGACACAGCCCTGGGGACAGTGGTCACCTCTCTCCCATAGTCTTCCCACCCGGCGTCTCCCACTGTGTCTGTCCCAGTGTGGGTGGGAGCCGGAATCCCTCCTTAGAAAGCGGGGGCCTGCAGAGAGCCTTGGAAAGCCACTCTCAAGGTGCCCTCCTTTAGAAAGTGGGGACCTGCAGAGAGCCTTGGGAAGCCACTCTCAAGGTGCCCTCCTTTAGAAAGTGGGGGCCTGCAGATAGCCTTGGGAAGCCACTCTCAAGGTGCCCTCCTTTAGAAAGCGGGGGCCTGCAGATAGCCTTGGGAAGCCACTCTCAAGGTGCCCTCCTTTAGAAAGTGGGGGCCTGCAGATAGCCTTGGGAAGCCACTCTCAAGGTGCCCTCCTTTAGAAAGCGGGGGCCTGCAGAGAGCCTTGGGAAGCCACTCTCAAGGTGCCCTCCTTGAGGGCTCCCAGGCCCTTGAACAGGAAATTTTGAAGGACTCCCGGGTCTGCAGCCGGCCTGGCGGTCGGTCACAATAAAGACAACCTAGTCATAAGCACGCAGCAGGGCAACTAATGAACGCGGACCCATTGTTAGGTGTGAGGTGCTTTTCTACCACCTTATTAACCCCACCATAACAGAGGTGAGCAGGGATCTGGACGCATGTGTACACTGAGCCCTTCCGCTTTTTGAATGATTTAATAAATGCGATTCTTAGGATGAAGGAAATGAGGTTCGCGGCTCAGTCTGGCATGGCCACCACTCAGGCGATGGCAGCACAGGACTCGCGCTTGGCGCTGGCTGGAGCTTTGTACTGGGTGCAGGCGCGAGCTGGGCATAGGGAACGTTGCACGAGACTTGGACGATGAGTGAGAAGCAGCCATGGCACTCAGAGGGCGATGCCAGGCTGCTGACGGTGGCAGCTCGCACAGGTCCTTGCTGACTTGTGGGCTTATCGTGTCGCCCTGAGGGATGGTAGGGTCCACAGCTTGCGACAAGCGACTGGGGTCGCTCAGGCCGGAGGCTGTGCAGCCCAGCAAGGTCCAGCCTGTCCTCCCGATTGCTGGCCCTCTGCTGGAAGTGACCTAGGGCCACTACCAAAGGCAGAGGCAGTGCTGCTGCTGTCGCGTCCGCTCCAACCTCCTTGGCCTCTTTCCCTTGGCACCGGTTACTGGGAGTGGTCCTGTCCGCCGTGGGCCCGGCCTGTGGGATGGGGGGCAGGCTGCTTTCAGGGGGATTTGAGCCCCCTGGCTCTGTAGCACTGAGAACTTCTTTGATCAGATACTCAGAGTGCAAAGGTGCAAAATAGAACATTCGAGTCACTTCAGCGTTTTCTTCCAGTTTAAGGTGACACCAGCAGTAGTGGATGATTCTATGTTGAGGATGAGCTAAAAAATACTGATGAAAAATATTTTGGTGGCCTTTTGTGGGCAATATAAAAATGACACCTCTTTGACTTCTGAATCAGTGCTTTCAGTTATTAGTCAGTGTCGTGCTCTGCACGGTGTCCTTGTGGAAAGTGAAAGTATGCTCTGTGGCCACCCAGGTGAGACATCTGGACAGGGTTCTTCCCACTGTCCCTTCGTGTGGTGGACGCAGATCCCAGCATCGACGCATGACTCTTTTCCCTTAAGTTTTAAAAATGCTCTCATTTTATTTTTCAGTGCCGTTTTTCTGGAAAACAATTTTGCAAGGTACAAACTCTTTGGGTGAAGTGCTGAAATCTTGGCTGTAGGAAAAGCTCAGTGCAACCAACCAACACTTACTTCAACCAAGACAGTGACACCCCCGAGGGTCACCTTTTGCCACTTAGCACGTTCCTCTTGCTGGCTGCATGCACGCTCTGTACACTGGGACTTTCCTGGGTTTCTCCGCCTTCTGCTTTTGGGGTAATATTGGTTTGACCAATATTAAACCCAGAAAAACTGCATTAGAAAGTTCTAATTTTCATATAGGAGGACAAAAGAGCCTTTATGCGACTCACTGCTTCCCTTTATTTCCAGGGCACTATTCAGGTCCATCTGTCCCCAGCCCCAGACTTTCTGTGGCTCTGCCCCTGGCCTCAGTTTCAGAGCGGGGTGTGAAAACAGTCCCACACACATTCGTCCTTCTTTGCTTCCTGAGGATTAGGAGTGCTGCTGTTTGTCAAACCTTATTCTTTGTACAAGTATGTCTCACACATTATTTGGGACATACTTATACTAACAATCTTCCATCCTTTCACTGAGATGCAGGATCAGTTGAGCATCCCATAGTTTGCTTTCTAAGATGGGCAACATAGCAGCTTCCTTCATCCCAGTCTCCCGAGTCTGCCCTGTTCCCAGCCCTGCACACGAACAGGGAGCAAGCTGACCTCAGACAGCTACCACGCCTCCTGGAGTAATGGCTTGCTTTTAGTGTTTGGAGGGCTTCTTGAGCTCTGCCATCAAAGCAAGGCATCGGTGAGGCAATTGGTGCAAGCCTCATTTTTTTCAGCGCTTAGCTGCAGAGTGGAGGAGTCTGAAATGCCCCACCAGCGCGTGCGCCTTTCTCTTACCGCTGACTTAACAAGTCGCTCGAGCTCCTTCTGAGTTACCCAGCTCCCCCCATTTCCTTCCTTTTCTCTTCAAAGCTGCTAGTTCTCTTTTCTTATAAAAGCAATGGCCTTCTCCCTGAATCTCAACTGGAGCTAGTGTGTGTGCATTCAGGTTCTGAGACCCAGAAATGGCTCCCTGCCCAGCGAGGGGATGGCACCCCAAGACCACAGCGAAGACTCTCATCAGCAGCTTGCTGGGGCAGATAGGGGCTGTGGAAGTAACCTGGGGAGCTGTAATACAGAAGTGGGTGTGGATGTTTTGAAATTAGTTTGAAAATAGCATTTAGTAAGTTTTTCCACAAAGCACACAAATGCAAAAAGCATGAAGGAAAATCATGTATAAATCTGACGGTCAGATAACCACTGTAGATATTTTTGGTATATATTCCTAATATTTTTCTATAAATTAATGCATCATTTGAATAAAAGCAGCATGGAACACAAAAACACTGCAACATATTTTTTGTTGTGATTTGACAATGGATTATGAACATTTTTCCCAGTGTTATAATTGTGTATCGATATACTTGTGCATCGATAATTATCAGTCTTTTGGGGGACTGTACACAGGACCTTGTGCTTGCTAGTCAAATGCTCTACCACTGGGCTGCACCCTCAGCCCTTTCTTACTTTTGTTTTTTGAGACAGGGTCTTGTTAAGTTGCCCAGGCTAGCCTGGAATTTGAGGTCCTCCTGCCTCAGCCTCCTGAGTAGCAGGGATTATAGGCATGTGCCACCATTGCTGGTTTGATTTTAAGTCGTATATGTGCATCGGAAATCCTGAGACTTGTAGTGTGAACTTATTTTATATAAGTTAACGGGGCAATTAGGATTAGCTAGTGTTTGTACTTGTTTTCTTAGAATCTAGGTTCAGGGCGTAGTAACAGGGAGTCGTGGACACACTCACAGGCTGTCTCGTTTCAGCGTCAGTTCTGCACTGTTGAGGCCGGGTCTTGCCTTGGGCACACGCCAGCAGCAGTCACGTGTGAGACACCGGGAATGGGTTTCACAAGGACAGTGTCGCGGCGCCACGGTGTCACATTCCCGTGGGGGTGCTGAGCTTGCCCTGTGAGTAAGACTGGAACTCTGCTCTCAGCAGAAGACTTGGGCTGCAGAGAAAAAGTTTTCTGGGGAAACACAAAATCCACCCATTCATCTCTGAAAGCCAAAGAGGCCGCTTTTTCTCTCAGCCTTGGCTGTTTTCCTTCTGCTTGTGTGTTCAGTGTGTGTCTATCATCAGGAGGGAGAAGAGGCAACTTGAGGACTGTCCCCCAAGGAAGTGGTGTCAGGCTCCCCGTGGAGAGCTGGGCCCCGTGGTTGCCCAGGCAGGTCTGGCCCTGGACATCTGCCCCTCGGGACGCAGGGGCAGGGCAGCTGCATGATCCTTCATCCTGACATCGGTAACTGCAGGGGCTGTGACGCCCACTGGGCTGGGTGCTGGGCCTGAACAGCTTCAGATTCTCACCACTGTGAAGGTAGTGTTTTTTCCCTCTTGGATGGAAGGGACAGTGCCCCGAGTTTTAGGACCACAGAAGGTGGCACTTGGCCTGCAGGGTTCGTGGCTGGTGGCCACAGGACCTTGGGAGAGCCGCTGGGCTTCCTGGTGCCTCATTTCTCTCACCTGTGGAGTGGGGGCCGAATGCAGATTTGATTCAGACTCGATCACGGTCTGTAACTGAACTGCGAAGGCGTCTCTCCCCCGCACCTCGGCAGCCAGGTCTCCCTGTTCTCAGGGCACAGGCTGCAGGATGCCTCTTCCACAGGCCGAGGAGCACGGGGACCACGGTGCGACAGGGCCGGCAGAGCAAGACACTTCTTCCTCCAAGGTCTCAGCGCACCAGGAGCCATTTCCTAAAGGTCGAACGTCAGGAACTCTTCGTGGCTGAAGGAAACTTGCGGTGGCAAACTCCTGCTTGGTGCTGCCCGGAGCACGGTTCCGGAAGTGGCCCTCTACGCCTCCTAAGTGAGCTGGGCTTTGATGTGGATGTGGAGCAAAGCTGTGCCCTGCAGCCCATCCTACCCCAGGAGCTCAGTCACTTCTGGTCACGTTGGGCCGACTGGTCACGCGTGGCCTGGCCGCCTCCTCCCTGCATGAGCCTCGCATGTGACCAGCTGCCCGTTTTCTCTCCCTTTTCAGGGTGGGCAGGAGAACAGGGCTAAGGGTAACTATAAACATCTGTGGGTGCTCTGTGAGTCGGTCCTGCTCACGTTTTAGGGAAGTCTTCCATCAATCTCAATTAACATTTTCCAATTATGTTTGTCTTGATGTTTGCCCTGGACCCTGTAGCTTCTCGTTTTGCCTCTGGAGCTGTCCTCTGCACCCCAGGGTTGGTTCGGAATTCACCAAGGAGGCAGGGACAGCTCCAAAGGGTAAGGAGGAGACCATCCAGACAGAGAGCAAAGAATATGTGCACGGTGTGGCCAGGTTCATTGACTTTATACTTATGGGTTCCAGGACCAACCTACCGGGGGAGACTTTCACAGCATGGACTCTACTCTAAATTAAGGGTGCAGCTGATCCTCGGCCAGCAATAGGAGCCTGTAACCAGCCACGCCCATCACAGCTGGCCGGTCTGCAGGGTCTGCCCATGGACTCTGGCCACGTATGAAAGTCTAGACCCGAAATGAAGAAAAAGTATGTGGCGGCTTTCATTCCACAGGTATCTTGTTTTTGAGCAACCTCCATGTGGCCGCTCACTGTAAAATGACATGGGGAGCAGTGGCGTCTAACACTTTGGCTTTGTTCTCAAAATCCATATGGTTTATTCAGGAGGTAAACTACATGGTAAAACATTTAGATAAAATTATAGGAACTATGGAAAATGAAGCATATACTCTAAATGATTTACAAAGATGTCTCTTGAAGGAAGCTTTTATTTTGTGTTTGGGATAATTTCTCAAAGTGGCAGGGGTTGCAATAAGTTTTACTTCCTTGTTTGTGTTTTTATGTACTTTCTAGCGAAAAATTATTAAACATGTGTCCCTGACACATGCATCCCAATTTTTTTGGTGATTGAACTGTGCCTTCACACTGAGCTATATCTCCAGCCTTTTTTTATTTTTTATTTGGAGACAGAGCATTGTTAAATTGCTAAACTGCCCAGCTGGGCTCACACTTGCAATCCGCGTGCTCAGTCTCCTAGGTGCGGGTTTACGGGCCTGAGCCACATTGCCTGGCTACACCCACCCAGTTTTAACAGAGACGAATAATGGCACCAGCCATCCTCCTCCTCGTGCCAAGATAGTTCCTCCAAACAGGTCAGAAAAGTGAAAAGATGCTCTGGCTGGTGGCGCTGGGGATGCACCCCCTCCTCACACCAACCCAAGGGCTCATTCGCTGCCTCCCTTAGGCTCTCTGCTCCTTAGGGCACAGCGCGCCCTCCTCCTGCCTTCCTCCTCTCTTACGGGATTACAGCCCCCACAGGGTGCCCAGACCTGCGTTATGTAACCTCCAATTCCACCTCTACATTTTCTCTAATCATTTGCCGGGACGTAGCATTTTATGGTGAAATGCCCTCAAACTAGGAGGGTGTCCTTCTGTGTCTTTTCCAGGTTCACAATTGCTACTCAGAAGTCAGGTTCCAACCTATTTTCCAATCCAGTAGTTTCCCGAGAACCACTGTCTAGAAATTTATAGGTTTTTCTCTTTTTCCTGATTCTCTGAGGTTTGACAGTGATACTCTAGAGTGGTCATTTCTTTTCATTCACTTACTGGGATCTTTGTCATCTCCTCGGTCTAGACCCTCACCACCGCGGTGGAGGGATGCTTCCTGTGGTGCGTTATTTCTTTGCCAGTGTGGTCCATTCTGTTTTCTCTGTTCACTGTGAAGCTCCTATTCATTGGATATTGATCCTGATGAATTAATCTTCTACTTGCCTATCTTTAATGCTCTGTTTACAGTCTATTTCCTGGTGTTACTTCTGGAAGAATATTTCTTACTTTATTATCTCATTCTATTGGATGTTTGGTTTCTGCTGCAATATTTTTATATATAATGTCTTGTTTTTGCAAGCATAATAGTTTTCTTTATCTCTCTGAGATACTAACAGTACTTTGGGGCCTTTCTCCCCCCTGGCTTTACCTGTGTTTCTGACTCCGGATTGCAGATGGGGGTCTGGCTTCTCTGTGTGCCTTGGCCGGGGCTGGGCTGAGGCTGTAACGACCGCCCACCACGTGCTCCTCCCGGAGGGGCCCTGTGACACAAGGATGGGGATCACAAGCACAGAGAAGACCCTGCCGAAGCCACGTCCGCTCAGAGTCCTCAGGTCCGAGAAAGTGAAGTGAACGAGTCCAGAGCAGACGGGCAGGCAGAGCGTCTGCCCAAGGCCCAGAGTTCGCTGGGCAATGCTGACACACATACGCATGTTTGCCACCCCCCACACACACGTCCACCTCCTGATGCATGTATATCCGTAAGCCTTTAGCTTTAAGGATTGAACACGTGTTATTTGGCAGGGCTGGGCTCTAAAGATGGCTTAAATGGTTCGTAAAAGGACCAGACACAGTAACAATCTCTGTGCTTTAATTTTCGTGGTGGCAATGGTGAGTTTCGTTCCTTAGCAAAGCTGGAAAGCACTGCAGCTGGGGCCCCTTCTTGCGGTTTCCCGGGTATTCCTCCATCTATTTGCATCTGGAAATGATGTCCCCTCGCTGAGATTCAGATCCTCTGTCAGATGCTTGTGCTCATTGAATTTACTAAAGAATCATTTTCATGACTCGGGCAGTACCACTTTCCTTCGACAAACGTGGTCGGAAGCCAAGGAACACACTCACTTACGGGAAGAAACCCTACCGGGGCCTTGTGGGTGGCACAGCAGAGGCCTCACGGGGAAGCTCGGCGCGCTGGCTGGTGGAAACCTGCCTCATGGTGCAGTCTCGTCCCCTCCTCAGACGTCTGTTCACGTCGCAGGCCGCCACACACTTGGGCACACGGGCGCTCACTGCAGGGCAGGGCCCTGCCGTGGATCAGGCTGCGTTCTGCAGCTGGGGCGAGGTGAGAGGGGCTGTCCCAGCGTCTGGCCACGGCGCTTCTCCAGGAAACAGCATGCACAGTCCAGTCTGTCTGGCTTCGTGACCTCGCGGTTGAAGCAGGCCCTCCTGTCCCATGGTGGAATAAAGGTCCAGAATTAGATGGCTGGTATTTTGGATTCTACCTCACAAGTGTGAAACTCGAAGGAACATCATGGGCACTTCCCAGTTAAGGGAGAGAGTTTTTTTTGTGTGATGGATATCGGTGCAGTGATGAGGCTTAGATTTCTTAGAGTGACACTCCAGACACACACACGCACGCACACGTACACACACAGTCCTCCACTGCGGGATAGAGGAACATACCAGAGTTTATGAGAGCTGGGATTTAATTCTAGGAAACCTTGACTTCTGGCATCTGCCAGTGTATTCTCTGGAATTTATTACATGCCCACAATGACTCTCCAACCAGCCCGTCTCACCTCTTTCCACAGCACTAGCTTAATATCAGCCCTCGTCATCTCACACCTGGATTATAAAAACAGCTTGGTCCCTGTCTGTGGGCTCCAGTTTTCCCCAGTTCCAACCTCTGCCTTTGGCTGACAGCACAAGACACAGACATTGCGCTTTTCACATCGCCCCTTCTGCACCTCTGCTAAGGAACTCGGTTGCATTTGCCCCAAAGACATTGGTCGTGGATCCTTTTGTCAGGTCCTTGGTGTGGGGATGACCCAGGCATCTGAGTGTTAGAGTCACCGAGAGACACTGAGAAGGGAGGGCTCCTGGCTCCTTCCCTTGAAGGAACTCAGGAAGCCATATCTAATATATGTATGTTTTCATATTGCACTAATACATCCTGAAAATAGCTGCAAGATGGAGAGCTGTTCCCTGTCAACGTTCTAGGAACACAGGATTGCCCCCCAAAACTACCTAATAAGCTGGGAAGTTTTATAATACAGGTCCTTTTTGAAAGAAAGGATAGTGGCTGAATTTTCTTTCTGACAGTTTCTGTTTCTTGATCTGCATGCTTCCTGCCTTGGAATATTTGTGGTAAATGTTCCATATGACATGTATGTGTATGTGTGTGTGCATATATATGCACAAGGTATGCTAGAAATAAACAGGGAGTGTTTAAATTTTAAAAATATTATAATAAAAGACACATTGCCCTTATTCCCCACCAAAATATTCTCCCTCCCTTTGAACACACTGTCCCATGGTTCTTGCCACTTTCTGAAGCAGCTCTGGAGTCCTCTTTAGGGAGTGTCTTTATGAGGTATAATAAAAAATACAGTAAACTGTGCTGCCAAGTGTAGGCTGATAAAAAAGCATCATGGTGCGTTCTTATCCACCTTCTTCCCTGGATCCAGCACAATGTGACTTTTGGCTCTTCCAAAATGACCATGAAAAATAAATGGTTTGAATCAATTCAAGACATCGATGCAGCCAGTATACCACAACTGAGGACACCCAAGAAAGAGGATTCCAGAACTGCTTCAGAAAGTGGCAAGAACGATGGGATAAGTGTATTTGAAGTGAGGGGGAGGATTTTTGAGGGGGTTAATGGCAATGTGTCTTTTACTTTAGTACATTTTTAAAAATTTAAACATTCACTGTAGGCTTTGATCCCCCCGTACATATATCCTCTGTCATTTATTTTACTTCCATTCCATTACTCATCCTGAAACATACCGCTTCAAAGTACTTTTGTTTTGTTGTCTTATTTGAGACTTATTTACTGAGAGCATTGTAAATTCCTCCCAAGTTAGCATTTATATGTCTATTCTTAGGACTACTGGACTCTGGATTCATGTTTAACAAATTGAACTGTTTTGTCTCTTTTTGCCCATCCCAGTAGAGTAACCAGATGAGGAGGGAAAGTGCAGAGAAGAGGCCTTGGGGCTGTGAGTGGAGCTCAGCAGGGACCCCTGGCTGTGGGTTGAGCCCTGGCACCAGGTTTGCACACCACATTTTGATGCTGCATCCATCAGTGTCAAGCAACATCACACAATACACCACCAGCACTCGGGAGACGAACTGAGTAAATTTGGGAGAAAGAATTTAAATGATTCCCACACATTATCTCCGACCGTTGGGAATTGCACTCACAGCTCCCTGCATAGTGCAGTGGTAACTAACAGGTGCGACCCGATTACTATTACTGCTTAATAACTGATAGTGTCCACCACCTAACTGTTTTCCAAGGCTCGCATTGGTACAGTGCACTCTAGTGAGGGAAGAGTATGGTCCTAGGAGCCCCTTCTCTGTGGGGTCTTACAAAGTGGTTGTTCTTCTCTGAGACATCGGGACAAAATGGACGACTGTCAACAGCAGGAAATAGAAGCCATATTGTTATCTACTTCCATCATGTAGGCACGAATGAGAAGCACCGCTTCAAAAACCTGTGACAGCAGCATTCTTCTAAAGCAGGAAGAGCACTGCTCCGGCTCCGGTGCTTGTGCCAGGTAAATCCTCTGCCTGGCCCTGCCTCAGAGGAGCATCCATGCCTGGTCAGTGACGAGTGACCCAGGTCTCAGGAAGCCAGGGGCTGAGAAGACCATCCCATGTGGTCCTGGAAGCCAACCTCAAAGTGTGATGAAACATGTGATGAAGGGTATGGGACAAAGGCCAAAAAACAGGGAAATGCAAGGCACGATTGGCACAGAACCAGCCCAGGTCCAAGCCTTCAAGTGGGGCTTCCAGGGAAGTAGATGCTGCCAGGTAGCTGGGGTGCGGGCTCCCAGGGGTGTGGAGCACAATGGGGCCCCAAAGTCAGGACGGCCTTGTCACGCCCTGGGGTGCAGTCTTTATGGTCTGAATGAAGATAAAGCAGCAGGCATGGAGAGAGGTCCATCGACATGGGAGGCACCGGCTTGGACAATCTCAGTGCTTGCTAGGGCAGTGTGGGGCCAGGAGAGGAAGCGTGGAGCACACCCAGGTCCTGAGGCTGGTGACCACTCAAGGGGCCATGAACACAGAGTCTTCCTTTCTGCTTCCACTGCTGCTCCTCTAGGGAGAGGCTCCCGCACTCGCTGTCTTCCTCTCATCTCGCCTCGGCGCGTGGCCCTCCGCGTGGGTTCTGTCCTCCTCCTGTCTCACCGGCTCTTACCGGAGTCCCCAGGGACTTCGTGCACAACGAGTCTGACAGCAGTGCCGCAGTTTCCAGGCGTCCATTTCTTTGCTGCATGGACATCATTGACATTTCTTTCATGGAGTTCTCTATTTTTATGATAATTTTTTTAAGCATGAAAAGCATTTTTTAAAAGGAACAGAGGTCTGCAGGTGAGAAGGAAGCTGAGCGCACTGTGGTGTCCACAGTGTGAGTTGCTGTCTGTCTAACGCACTTTGCAAAGGGGTCTCTGCTGTTTTGCTTCTTTGTATGAAAAATGAAGATTACAAGTGTCACCCTGGCTCTGCCAACATGACGATGTCTGACTAACACATTGCTGTAAGGAGAATGTATGAGGTGCTAAATAATACCGTGCAAGTGGACATTAAATCTGACTGCGTGATTTATTAGACAAGTCTGACAAGTGATATCATTGCCTCAAGGGAGCAGAACAGGATTGGTTTATAAGATCGCTTGAACTCTGAGCCACTGAGTTGTGGATATTTGTTGTTTTAACTACGGTGACCCACTGTAGCTTTTAGGTTCCAAACTCTGAAACGTGACATTTATGAGGCCTGCAACTCCGTCACAAATAACTGAAGCTGCTAAACTATGGAGGTGAGAGGAGGGGAAGAGATAGATGTCACCGGACTCTGGTTTAACAGAGCCTCAGTTCTGGGCACAGATCGGCGCGTGGGTGTGCCCCATGTGTATCGTCTCCCCCTGGGATTGCTGTAGCACACGTCCTCATCTCGCGTGTTTAAATGCAACCTTTTCCATGCAGCCACAGTAAACCCTACTTGGAGCCTCAGGCCCAGCTGCTGTCTTTCTGTTTTTGCGGCCACATGAAGCAGTGCAGGTTTAAGGTGGGGCTGGGAATATTAGTGCTGCCCAGATGGCAAGAAATCCAGCTGCTCTCTCTTCTAAGTGAACAGATGTGGGCAGCGGAGGACGTAGTCCAACAACCGGCAACACCGGCAGCCCCAAACAGCAGAGCCAACGAAGAAGACAAGATTAGAAGCTTAAAACTTGAGAAATACACTTCCTCTCACACATAATTTTCACTCTCCGGGCTATGTTTTGGAGCCTTGATTTTGGGACATAGGGTTTCCAGTTTTCTCAAAGGGCTATTGTAACATACAGAGGACAAAATGTATTTGAAAATAATCAATCCCCCAATTTTTCAAATGAATAAGCCTCGTGGAAGTTTTCATTTATTATTTTGTTTTGGTTGCATTTGTTTATTTGTTTGTTTGTCTCAGGAATATGTGGAGAGCAGCCAGATAAAATGCACCAGAATCCAGCAGGCAGACAGAGGTGGCGGGGAGCGATGGACAGACTGACCCCTGCAGCTGACCGACACTGGGCATGGCAGTGAGAGGTAGGATGCGCCTGACTGGAGTTTGTTCTGCAGGTCATAGCACTTTCTCAGCTCTTCCTCTCATTCAGCAGATTAACCTGTTTTAGAATACCCGGGGCTCGGGCTCTGTTGTTTTGAAGTCTTAGGATGCCTCAGCCTTCAACATCCACCAGATCAACATCGTGTTGATCTCACAGGGTTGTTAGGATCCCTCAGAATAGCCTCAGAATATGTGTTAAATTCAAGACAGTGACTGGCAACTGGAAGGTACTCGGTCAGTGATAACTTTCTTCCCTGCTGTCTTCAAGAGTTCTCAAAATAGCACATCAAATATTCCTTTGGTTGAGGAAGTAGTTGCAATACTGGGATGTTACAACTTAAAATTGAAACTTGTCTACTGGAAATCTTGAGTCACATGGACACATCTTATTAATCCTGCTTGCAGGTTCACTTGCCTAGAGCTGAGTCCTGTCACGGGAGGTCCGAACAAGTCAGAAATCAGTTTTCCTGGAGTCAGATACACAATAAAGCGAATTATACACCCAACAGACCCTACTGGGCATTGGGATTGGCAATCAGACTTAGATTTGATTGTGCTTGAGATCAGAGAAAGCTAAGATTCTGCAAGTTATTTTCAATGTAAATAATAAAGTAACTACAGCAAATGACCAGTCTTTTTCTAAACAACTCACGAGGGCCACTCTGTGGTTGAAACAGTTACGGAGAATTCCTAATTTATAGCCATGGAGAATTTCCTAATTTCTAAAGTGCTGTCCCATCCTGGTAGCATGGATTCCTTATAGCGATTCTCTAAATTACAGGTTCATGGCCTTGTGGAGATGACCTCGGCTCTCAAGTTAGGCAGTGCAAGGACAGAGTCACAGCTTCCACACTTAGCAGTTATGTGATCTGGCACAGATTAGTCAAATTTCCTTTATTTATTGCCATACTCACATTAATACAATGACACCGGGCATAGCCAGTATAGAAATTAGTAGATGATAGTGGCTGAACATTATACTGGGAATTTATTGGAAATAATTGTTATTACTGTCTTTGACATAAATTGAAGAGGGGTCAATGATTGGGCAGGTCCGAAGAGTTTAGGTGACTTCACTATGATCTCCCTAGGGCTTCAGAGTCAGGACCAGGGGCCTCCCAGGCGCAGCTGGCTCTGGGGGCCACCAGCCGGCATGAGCAGGTGGCCACCTTCCCTGGCCACATGGACCATGGTGGGACTGACTTATCTTTTATATACCGTCTCACTGTGATGCTGGAATTTTAACAGAATTTAGGCTTCCATTTAATTTTTATTCCGATGCTAAATATTACTTGGACTTTTCAGAAGCAACATTCAACATTTCAGTATCAGATTATTAGAGAATGATTGACAATGTCTGGTGTGTAATCCCTGTGTTAAACGAGAGCCTGCTGTACTGTGATGAGGGCCAAAGCGACACCACATTGCTGGAGGAGAAGCTGGTCAGATGTTGTCCTGAGATTGGCCATTGAGTCATCTGGTAACTGAGTAAACATCATGTGGCGGTCTTTTTTTTTTTTGTGGGTACCTGGTGTCGACCTCAGGACCTCGCGCGCCAGCAGGCGCCCATGCCGCTGAGCGATATCACCGGCCCTTTTTCGTATGTGGGTGCCAGGAGTTGAACTTGGGGCCCTGCGCTTGCCAGGCAGGTGCTTACGCCGCTGAGCCATCTCACAGGCCCCATTTTTTTTTTTTTTTAACAAAAGAGTTTATGTTACTCTAACATTCCTTGAGACTCATAAGAACGCAGAAAAGGTGACAAATATCTGTGGTTATTGTCTTAACTTCCTAAAGGGAAAAAGTTTCATGTAGTCACAGACACACATGGAAAGAGGAGGTGTACTGTCTCCATCATGAAGCCTTCGGTGAGGATCCATGAACGTTTTAGGCTCCCATTCCCGGGTACCTAAATTCCAAGGGGCATTGTTTCATCCATTCATTGACATGAAAACATTCTACCATGCCTGGCTGAAAAGTTTTAGATGGGGATCTTTCCTTGATGTTTGCTTTTTTTTTCTCCTAAGGATTCTGTTATATGACAATCAGAATGTTCAATTTCTTCATTAATTTATTTGTTCATGTAACAATTATTGTCAGGTGCCTGCTATGTAGAGAAGTGCTGGTCCAAGGTGACTCTCTGGAGTAAAAAGTCTCAGCTGGCGTTATTTGGTGATTCCTGGGCGAATAGAGCACCTTCCCTGTGGCTGCGCCTTCAAGTTCCCCGTGTGCTGTCACCACATCCAGACTTCGACAGAGGTGAGCAGATTTGGATCTGCTGGGATCTAAGTGGCACATGTCGCATGCCTGGGAGTGATGTATACATATATATCCATCGCAGTGCCAGGTGAAAATGGAAAAATTCAGCCAAATTGCCAAAAATAGTTAAGCAGTTTCATTTTTAATTCAGGTAATAAACAGCCTATGTCTAGCATCGACTAGAGCAGTGAAAAAATGTAGATGGTTTACGTTAGCTTTGTACACAGACTCTGATCGGCAGAGACAGCTCTGTGATTGAAATCTGATCAGCAGAAACACAATTAGCTCTTAGTTTTAAAATATATAATTGGGTATTTGGGAATAATATAGGCAGGACACTTCATTTTCATCCCCTGTACACAGCTGTGAACCAGTATGCAACTACAGGGTTCCTAGCAGGCTTGGAACTGTGGTAAAATGAGTGTCATTCCATGAATGTAAGTACTTTCCTCACGTCAGCGGGTTGGAGTGTGAGGTTTGGGATTCAGTGTGCTATATCCTGTTGTCTGGCTCTGTATGACATTACAGCCTCATAATGTCACAAGGGAAATGGTTAACATTGGGTTAGTATAGTATAGTATAGTATAGTTCAGCCTCACCCTGAGGGAAAAACTCAAGGGTAAGCCCTGTGGACATAGGTCAATGGGATTTCCATGTATGTGTTTGTGTATCTGTGTGTGCGTGTATGTTTGTGTGTGTGTATGTCTGTGTGTACACATTTTAACTTTGCACCTTTTCCAAAAAGATGATGAATGTTAATTTAAAAATATAACTAAAACACAAAAAGAAACAGAAAGAAAAAAAATCAATCGTATCTCATCATGCAGAAGTAATTTCTATAGTTTTGGCCTTGTTGCTTTCTGTATTCTTTCAGGAATTTAAACAAGTTGTTGAACTCACATTGAATATAGATTTTGTTCTTGAATTTTTTTCCCATGAACATCATGTTGAAAGTATTTCCTTATGGAATGAAACTCATTGTTAACCTTTCAATTAGGTACATAATAGTTCATCTTCCATCATTTTCTTAAACCTTCTACAATTTTAGGCATTTGGGTGTTTTTCCTTGCTTTTCTTTTATTATAAATAACGCTGCAGGAGACATTTTTGTCTATAGATCTTGGATCATATGAGTGATTTTTTACTTAGGAGAGATTTCTGTCTTCAAGGGTATGAACAGTCAGAGGGCTCTGAAGACACGAAGCCAAATTATTTTGGGGTGAGATGGTCCCAGCTCACCCTTTAGCTGTGAGGATGCTACCTCTCAGCAAACTTTCAGCACCAGGGATTGTAACTGTTTAGACTTTATGGCTTAAAATTCTATTAGAGTAAAAGCGAATTAGTGAGATTGGACTCTTTATCTATTAGTTGTTTGCATTTCCTTTTCTATGAATGATCTGCACGTGGCTCTTGCTTATTGAACTACTGAGTTCTTAGCATTTTCAAATTGGTTTGTATTATTGTTTAGGTAAAAATATCCCCCAAAGTCCCATGTGTTCAGAGGTGGGGCTTTTGGAAGGTGATTGGGTCATGGGGAGCTGTACTCAATAGTGGATTCATCCATTGATGAGTTCCTGGCTGAATGTGCAGTTAGGGGGTGGGGCCCGGGAGGGTATTCTTATCCTAGGTTGGCCTCTCTCTCTGTTTCCTGAGTTGAGCAGCTCTCATCCATCATGCCCTTCCACAATGCCGTTCCTGTCTTGGAGCAACCAATCATTGACTTATCCCACTGAAACCATGAGCCAAATAATCCTCTCCCCTTTAACATGCAAGTGTCTGGTGCTTCGTCCCAGTGATGGGAAAGTGAGCAACACAGTGTGACTGCGTTCTGCACATGAATGACTGTAAACTTTGTTTCTCATACCCGATGCAAATATTTTTCCCATTTCACTATTTTTTAAAATATTGATTAGTGTGTTCTTGTGATATATAGAAATTCAGTGTTTATTAAACTTAGCTTCATTTATATTTTCCCTTCACTATTTCATCCATTGAATTTGAGTGTACCAAGATCTCCCACATTCAGGTGAGACATTTACCTATTTTTTTTGACTTTTGTGATTTTCATTTTTTAACATTTAACTCCTTATTCCGTTTGTTCTTTAAGTGTATAATTTAAGGATACAAATCATTTTATTAATATCTTACAAATTATCCTAAGACCATTTGTAGAATAATGCTTTTATTCTCTACTAATTTGTGATGCTCCAGTTTTCAAATATTTAATGTGAATGTACAATAAGTCCTGTTCCTGAAATTTTGACTTTGTTCCATCTTCCTGTCTAGCTTGCGCCATAATCACTGTTACTTATTTCTGACATAATGTTTTCGTGACTTCTATTACTAGTTACCCTCATTTGAAATTAAGTGGTGTGACTTTCAATTTTTCCAATTGACTTTAAAAACAAGTTTTAAAAACATTTACAAAAATCTTTCTGTTTTGATTTTGATTGGGGTTTGGTTGTCTATTAGTTTGGGAGGACTCATCCAAAGTGAGTGGCATCACTTAAACATAAATAAGGGCAACATTATCTAGCTTTCAAATCAGCATGAAAGGAACAAAGCTGAAGGGTAGATGGGGTCTGGGGTGTGGTAGGAGGCACCCTCCACTGAACTTGGGTCAGACTCCCTATGCTGATGGGCTTGAAGTCCTGCGCGTCTCTTAAGATTGGCTCTGCGAATTCCTTCGCCTGTCAAGCAAAGGAGCCTTCTCTGGTTATCTCACAGGGGCGTTGTGAAGATCAAGCAAGGGCCAGATTATCAAACCTTTCAGAACATTAAAATGTGTCTGTTTTTGAAAGTTAGATTATTTTGATCCCTCTAAAGAGCAAAATCCCCCACATCAGCACATGGTGAGACCAGACTCTAAAAACTACAAGAGATTTTCATTTCCTTCAACTGGGAAACTTAGCAGGCTCACTCTCTGTCCTTCTAAACATCAAATTCTTCAATCTTTCCCTTTCCCTTTGCAGACACAGTTCATTTGCACAGCCCCGAACTTTTTAATACTGAAGAGAGTGCCTCGGCATTTTATACGCAGAAGGCCTGTCAAGCAGATTGCTCTTGGCAGGGCAGCAGATCGTATATCTTGGGCTTATCTGCCTCTGTGGATGGGCCCCGCCGGGATCGCCTGGGGTGCACCGTGGGTCCCCCAGCCCTGCTCTGTCTGGGCCCCAGCCACAGCCTGAGGGTGGAAGGGAGTGGCTCTCCCCAGCCTGTGGTTAGGAAACTCAGCTTCTTTTCCCCAAGTGAGGACTCTGCTGTCAGTTTCGAGCTACCTACTACTGTTTATTTGAAATCTAAACATCTGGGGAGCTTAAAAGATCCAATTTGTTGAGGGCACAGTCTGCACTCTAGTTTTATGTGCACAAGACACATGCCAGTAAACATGTTGATAGCAGGATTTATGAAAATGGAACTTTTGCAATATGATCTGGAGCTCAGAAGATTTAGCTTAGTCTCCACTGGCACGGCGTAGGGTGGGATTTGAGGTCTGGGAGAGACTGGACTGTTACCAGCTTAACCCTTTCATTCTGCGAGCAGGGACTGGCTTCAGACAGATGGGGGCATTCTCAGGCAGCCAGGGCCAGGAAAGGTCCAGCTCTGGACACTCGTGCCCATTGCGATGACACTGGACTAGTCTGAAGATGACACCACTGCCACCCAGCGTACACGACACCTGGGAAGGGGAGAGGGGCAGCAGCAATGGGCCATCCCCCAAGTACAGGCTCCCATGCCCCTGTCTGCTGGAAGCAGAAACACTGGAAAACCACAGTTGCATTTTCAAGGGTCTCCTCCTAGCTCTTGGAGAGCTTCTTTCTCATTGATGGGAAAGTATTGTGTAGAAATAAATGTTTTTACTTAGGTTTGTGATGGAAAATGCCAGGACTGATAATTATCTAGTTTTCAAACATAGGAGCACTCAGGTTTGCTCATCCCTCAAACGGCTGGTCACTTCCACAGGTTGGTTATTATTAAAACGGGGACAAGGACCTAACTGCCAAAAATGTCTCCACCTGGCTTTCTGAATAATCTCAGTCCACCCCCATCTGTCTTTGCAACTTTTATTTCTCTCTGTCCTGAATAGGAGCTCTGCTCTACGACCTCACTTCCAGATTTTTAGCGTCTCTAAACTTGGCTGACTTGGGCCTCCAGGTGGCCCCTGCCCGGGGACCCCACCTCCTTTCCCAGGGACAGCTATGACCTGCTGTGGTCATTCCTGGTCCCCAGCTCCGGGGTCCTCAGATCCACCTCACACTGACTCACACCACAGGGAGCCGTGAAGGGAAGGGGAGGCGAGGTCGTCCTCATCTGTGTCCCCTGGCTGGCAGGTTTCAGTGAGGGATGTGGATAAATTGAGCAGGGAAGATTTAGCTGGATGTGGGGAAAGGAGAGCCCTGTTCCAGTCAAGTTCCTCATGGCTCCCTTTATCGATCCTTGAATTCTTGTTACCACAAGCGAAATGACAGCCCCTGGGGTATTCTCATTTCCCACACTTCTCTGGCTTTCATTCGTGTTTTCTTTCCCCAGAATGACCTTGTTTTTCTTTGAGTCATGGCAACAATTATTTGCTTTTCATCTATATTTTCCCCTCAAATTGTCTCAGGTATTTGCTTTCAAGACCCATAAAGACTACTGTAAGAATAACAAATTAGGCAGATGGGCTGGCTTCAATAAAAAGTCTGCCAGAGGCAAGCTAGAAATGCCTCTTCTCGAAGCGTGTAATTCCCAAGGACACGTCTCTGTTGTGACCAGGCATCTTGTGTTAGCGTGGCCTGTGGCCCTGCACCCTTCTCCCACAGGCCCGTGAGCACTGCATTCTGCATTTTCATGTCCAGTGTCTGACACACAGGAAGCCCACTGTAAATGCACGTAGGACATTATAGAAATGCAAGATTTCTTTCACAGAGGAAAGAGTGGCGCTAGACCTCTCAGGCAACACAGTGGCATCCTCTTTCTCCACCTCTAACCTCCGAGTTCCCTGCGCAGGGATCCTCGACTTGCTGTTTGCTCTGTCCATGGGGTAGGGAGCAAGGTCATGTGAGACCATTTTCTTCTATGAAAAAAAAAAGCCGATTCTTGCAGCCGCGGTTGGCTGCAGCTGGTGAAATGGACTGGTTTTGTTGACAAATTGCCTTGGTTTAAACTGCTGACATTTCTCAGCCTCCTGCTGGGTTGCACAGCGTTGTGCAACTTTATGTGGACACAAATGAGTTTATTCGTGATGAGTTGTGTCTCTGTGCTGTGTCCGTGTGTGATGATAAACATCTTCTGTGGGTGCTTAGAGCAGTAATGACAGTGCTCTTCTGCAGTTCAGCCCAGCCACAGGCTCTGCCATCTTTCATTTCAGGGGGGTGTGTCACCCCACACGAAGTTATGAGGGCCACTAGTTGAAGCACAGTAAGGGGCAGGAGGCTGTGGGTCACCCCTTCCTGGCAGGGCGTCCTCTGTTGGTGGTCTGGGATGTTTCTATTTTGAGGGCTCTCGCCCACTCCTTCTGGCCACAGTCTAAGGTCACTGAACAAGCCACCAGCGCTTCCAACCCCACCGGAGCCAGGAGTCCAGACACCAGGAAAAGCAGGTAGTGCTGAGCTCCAGGGAGGCACGCGTGATGGGCTGTGCGTGGGGCGGGTGCAGATAGCCGTGGACCCCCAGACTCAGGAGTGGAGGAAGAGAGGACTGCAGAAAGCAGTCGCCAGAGCTCCAGGGCTCTGGTGGCTCCTATGGGGAGGAAGGAGACTAGAAGGGAAACAGAACCAGCTAAAATGTCCTTGGGAAGAAAATACAATATCTCTGCATCACCGAAGAGTTTTAGGTAAGACACGAAAAAAGAGGGCAGAACTCAGCTCAGAAGATGCCACCGAACATCTGCTCCTGCCAAGCATGGTGTTGCAGGCCAGGCCGGGGCGGGGTGGGGCCTGAACCAGGTGCCGGGATGACCACGGAGCGTGCGGTGATGCTGCTGGGACCAGGTGTGCACAGGGCGCTGCAGAATCTCAGAACTCAGGTTTCAACTCGGCCTTGAGAGGTGGCAGGCGGCCTGGCCCATAGGGGAATGATAAGGGTCACATGGCTAAAGACATTTGTGCACAGTGGGCAGGGGCAGACAGGAAGGGACATCAGAGAAGCCGGGGCTCCCGTCACTTTGTGGGTGCCAAGGCCTCCAGGACCTGGAGACCCTGGGGTGTCGTGTGGAGTTGAGGCGGGGAGTGGAGAGTGCTGAACTCAGGACTGGCAGGGGCTGGGCCTACCTGGGAGCTGTCCTGTGGGTTAGACAGCAGCCAGGGGCTCAGAGAAGGGGACAGAGCCACAGGACCCTGGACGGACGCTGTTCTCACATGGGGAGCGTGGGCTGAAGCCCGAGGCTGGTGGCTCCAAGAGAGCATTCAAGCCTGGGGCTGGGGCATGCGCTGGGGTGGTGGCATTGGAGGGTGTAGTGAGGGGCAGAAAGCAGTTTTAGTTCAAATTCTGCAACTATTGGTGTCTTCAGGAGGTGGAGGGCTGGGGAGGAGGTGGCTGGGGTGATCATGTGCTCTGGGGCTGAGTTCATGGCTCCAGCACATCAAGCTTGAGTGGCCTCAGGGCTTCTGTTCCACATGGGGGTTAGAGCTATTTCTCCCCCTCACCACTGGTTTGATTTGGCAGAAAGCCGCAGGCTTCTGCTCTGATCCCAGCTCCATCCTGTGATGGGTGTGTGTGTGTGTGTGTGTGTGTGTGTGTGTGTGGTACTAGGGATTGAACCCAAGTTCTTTGCACTGAGCTGCATCCTCAGCCCTTTTTTATTTTTTAATTTGAGACAGGTTCTCGCTAAGTCACTAATTTGCCCAGGCTGAGCTTGAAATTTCCATTTTCCTGCCTCAGCCTCCTAGAGTGCTTGGCTTGGCTTCTGAGCCACCTAGGAGGCCTCTAAAGCACACTCCTGGGTGTGTCTGGGTGGGTTGTGGGGTGTGGACTTGGATCTATATCTGGTCCCTGGCTCTCCTTCTGTGCCCTGCTTCCTGGCTGCTATGGGGTGAGCATCTTTCTTCCTCCACACCCCTCCACCACCACATTCTTGCCTGGGAACCGGGCTGCCATGGACTGAAACCTCTGAAACCATGAGCGGACATAAACCTCTTCTCCTTTAAGTTGTGCACGTAGGGTATTTTATCCCAATAATAGAAAACTGACTCACACAATCCCTTGTGGGCAGCGCTGCCACCACTGACAGATGGGTGAACCTCCCGTCTCCTCCTTCCTCATCTGCAGGTGGTGACAGTGAGGCCAGCCCTAGGGTACTGTGAGGAGCAGCTGGGAGTTGACAGAAAGGCCAGCTGCGCTCTGCTGGCATCTCCCAGAGACAGCTGCCCACCCCTCTTCCCTGGGCTTTGCCGAGTGTCTGCCTTCATTGCGATGCTGAAGGGGCAGACATCAGGGACATTTCCGAGAGCCGTAGGTTCAAGTCCGAGCCGAGGCAGTCCTGGCACGTTAGGTGCTCCTCGTATTAGTAGCATCTAGGAGGGGGGGGCACAGACAGAGGAGTGGGGCTGCAAACAGCTTCAGCGGAACCCTTTCCTGAAGCTCTGGGGAAGCTACAAGTGTGTATTTTACCTTCCTGGCATTTAAAACCTAGTTGAAACATTCCAGCAGATTTTAATATTTTCTATTAAAAAATGAAAGAGAAGGCTGAAGTAGAAGCTGCAGGAAGACACTGGCTATAGTTCTGAAACTCAAAGAAGTTCAGAAAGGACGCCTCCTGCCTCTGGCCTCTCCAAACAGGCCTGCCCCCCAGCTCACGGCCAGAAGGAGTGGAGAAAGGAGGGGGGCGGGGAGCTGCTGAGGGCACCGCTGTCCTCTGGGGGTGCCTGGGATGAGTCCTCGCTGGCACCAGGGGGACTTGGTTCTTCCAAAAGAGCCAGAAGATTTCATGTGGATTTTTAATGTTGGAAAAACCAAGCAGGAGGAAAAAGAGACAAAAGAAAAAATGACGACTCCCCTCCCCATTTTAATATCGTTTTCAGTAGCACAATGCATTTAAAATAAGGCATAGATTCCACAGAGTAATATGGCCTCAGGACATGATTTAGATGGAAAATTTAAGTAAGATTAATGCAATTTATTATCCGACAGGATATCCCTACAAGCCGCACTATTTGGCTGAATTTTAGATTCCCAATCTAATATTTCAGATGAGATTTCCAGATGGGTGTCTTAGTCCTCTATTAGTTTAGTCAGGGTGATATAGAGTTTGTAAAACAGGAGAGGTTAAACTAGTTTTAACACTTGATTAATCATTGAAATTACTTTGTTACTATTGAGTTCACTGGCTTTTGTTTATTAAGTAACTCCCTAAAACCCAAAGCCAACACAAACTACAGGCACATTTCCAGCTTTGCTAATTTATTCGATGACTTCTTCAAAGAAATCTTTTAAAAAGTAGTGAATTTACGGTTACCTTGAAAGGGAGTGCACGCCCTTTGCCTTACAGAAAACTAAAGCACAGAGGTTTGTGAGGCTGAGGTGAACGCATGTGCACATGTGCACACTCACACGCGCCCACGCACAAGTGTGTATTCTCATTTCCTGGAGCACTGCGAAGCAGATAAATCTCTAAAACAAATTGGATAAACAATTATCAGAGCCCTCGCTCCTCCCATCAGGAGGTGGACAGATGGCGAAGCTGTAGGAGGTGACAAGCCACACGTGTCTCTCGCCATCTTGTAAACCACTGGCAAGTGTATTAAGGGAGGCGCATTCCTGCACCCCAGCGAGGCGGTCCGGGATGGAGGGATGGGCTGGGGAAGTGGCAGCGACAACTAGAGGGGCAGGCACAAAGAGGGAGGCCTCACTTCCCCTACTGGACCAGCCTCCAAGCCAGGGCTTCTTCTCGGGATATGAAAATTTCCTGAAGCCTGCGTTTGGCAAATTGATTACAGTCTTTTCGGAGACTGATCAGGACCAAACCAGTGAGCTGCAGGCATAAATTTGAATTCCAGAGTCTCCCTCTAACCCAGCTCATAAATGAATTCCTAAATGCTGACTGAGCCAGAAGACCCGGCATCGGAAAACCACTTGGCAGGAATCATCAGTTTCAAAATGAGATGAACTGCTCTCTTTAGCCTCATTGAGAACTTTACAGAAACACCAGATTTCCATAAACACAGGTTCCCTTGGATTTCCAGGGCTTTGATTAACTGGTGGACAAGGGCGGCTCACAAATACAGATTTGTGAGCAGTATTCAGTTTGGACGAGCCTGGGGCTGGAAACCAACCCAAGCCTTCCCTCTCCTGTCGCAGATGTTAACTCTTGCCTGCTCTCTGAGGCTCCTTTTGTTATGAGGAGTTTGGAGAATTAAGAATTAGTCTCTGGTTCAAAAGCGTGGCGATATATCATCCTGCTGTCATGCATGTCATCGTCTGTTAAGCTTTTTATGACTGATTGGCAGCCCGCTGCTTTATAGTGTGGCTTTAATGCCCCCAAGGAATGAGAGAATTAAAAAATACACTTCTCTGTCTGCTGAAAAGTCATAAAGCTGTGGCTTCCACTAAGTAAAGAGATTGCTTGCAAAGACATATTTTCTTTTTAAAATGTGTTTTCATTTTTCTTCTTACTGCCGTTTTTCTCCTTTGACACTGGCACACGAAGTGGAGTATTTAAAACTGGTACAACACAGATGCATAGAGTTAGAAGTTTTGGTGGTCGCCTTCATTTTTTATTTTTGGCTTCTGTGTTCAAGTCCATAAAAGCCAAATACATTTGAAGGGTAAATAGCCAATTCTCTGTATTCTGAAAAGCTGCTCCCTTCCAAGGGAGGAAACCTGAAGCCAGGCTGGACCCCGAGTAAGGACGTGGCTTGTGTGGCCCCTGGAAGTTTCCTCTTTATTTCGTTTAATGGCTGTCATTTTTTAGTGTGATATTAAGCATTGGAGATTATGCAAAAGAGAATCCTAGTCAAGCTAGTTAAACTGTTTAACCAGCTTGAATCTTTTTGTTTATATTGGAAGGATTAAAAGTAAAAGAACTCAAAGACCAGATACATTAATTCTAGGTTGTAGCTTAGCTTACAACAGAGTTTTTAAAATGAAAAAGAATCCACAGTGGTCAACATATTTGGCTTCAGTTTTAACCTATTTCTGGTAGTAGAAACTCAGTATATGTCTGAATGAATTGAATCTTAGCAGAGTTTCTCCGAACTGTCAGCTTCCAGTTAGGAAGCTTCTATGCCATTTTTTAGACAGGGCAAGATATACATTTTCCTTTAAGCCACAGGAGAGCAGAGGATTCTGAAAGTGGGGACGAGGTGGCTCTCACCCAGGAGTGGCCAAGCAGCAGCCTCTGGAGTCGTTTTCCAAGCAGGACTTTGACTCTGGATTTGTCACGATGACAACTCCATGCAGTAAGTGTTTGAAGAAGGCTTTGTCTTCAGGACCCGGTGGGCAGCTCAGAAGAGGACCTGCCCCTTCTCGTCCCTCCTCCTCTTCTCCTCCATCATCATCCTCATCGCGGTGACTTCCTGCCCTTAGTGATTAACTTAGAGAGTAACCCAGGCAAAAATTAACTAAGGCTAATTAGCTTTTTTCTTCTCCTCCCTTTCTTCCTCCATCTTTCCCTCCTCGCTCCTTCCTATTCCTCTTTGTGAGTCCGTTCTGTGGGGTGTATGTCAAGGGCCCAGCCCCCAATAAGGTAAGTGAGGGTGCAGAAACGCCAGGTAGAACCCACGCAGATGCCAGCGTGAGACCCAACCGGACGTCACCCTCCCATTTACTGCAACTTCTCTGTTTTTATTCCATGACTTTTAGGCTTGACCTATTCCATGGGGACTTCAGCCTCTCATCCCCTAGAGTTTTGTCTCCGACCCCAGCACCATCCCCACGGGCCACCCAGTGACGGTCTTTGCTCTTCGGTCCACTGCCCTGGAGGCTTGAAAAGGGCACCAACCCAGTTCTCTCTCAGCACATCTGGGCACTTAGGTGGCCCCCAAGTCATACTGCATGAAAAGCAGAGGTCAACTACATTTTAATGAAGTTTTGTTGTTGTTCTGATTTTAAAAATCACACATATTGGCTTTAGAAAATTGGAAATAAAGAAGAAACAGAAATATTAAAAATCACTATAACACACAAAAAATGAGCAGTCCAAAAGTTTTTGTGTATTTTCTCCTAGTGTACAAATACATATTATATATTCGTCATGCATTATATGTGTGTAGTGTGTACGTTTTCTGCATTTTTCATTTAATGTGAATAATAAATATTTCCTGTCAGTTAAATTATTTGAAAGCAGCATTTTAAATGTCTACTAATATTGTTATTCCAGCTTCTTGGTGAGTCCCCTAGCCTTTGTGATTTTGGGTGTGATCAACATTTTTAGGTTTAAACCTCTGTACCAGTTTTGATTGATTTTCCTAAAGTAGTGTCCAAGAAGAGAAATCATTTACTCGTTCCTTTATTCATCATTTCGGGCTTTCTTCCTTTCCAGTAGGGTCCTTGGGGCCAAAGTTTCTAAATCCTGAATAAAATATGGTCCCTAACTATAGAGAAAGTCGGCCTCAAGTGGGTTAAAGGATTGGCACAATTTAATGTTCTCCATCAATATTTTCCAACCGCTTTCCGGAAGTCCATGTCAATTAACCCCTCCGAAACTCTGTCTTTAGTTTTTTCCTCGTGTCCCTTCTCTTGAGAACTTGCTCTTCCTGCCACCTTGGGGTTCCTGTGGGGTGCAGCCCCTCCTCTCGGGTTCCCCCAGAAACAAACAGCAGCAACAGCAGCAAGTCGGCCGCTCCAAAGATCAGGGTGCTACCCAGCCTCGGCCATCAGAGCTTCGCCTTCCAGGTTGTGTGCCATGGACGGAACAGGGTGCATGGGCTCCCATTTCCTCCTATGTAGAGATGACCTGCCTGTGTGTGGATGCCACCAAGGGAAGCAGAGCTGAGGGGGCGGGGGTGGGGTGGACCCTGGTTACGCTGTGGGACAAGGACCATGGGTGGGCCTACCAGTATGCCTCGTCTTCGCTTCCATGAGCCACACATTAATTTGTCTTTCCCTTTCTCCTTCCCACTTCCCTCCCTTCCTCCTTTCCTTTTGTTTGAATTAGTTGGAATACTGGTTTCTTGGTTTTTTTTTTTTTTTTTTTTGTCTTTTTGAGACAGGGTTTCATTGTGCAGTTCAGGTTGGCTTTGAACTCACAGCAATCCTCTTGCCTCAGCCTCCCGAATGCTGGGATTACAGGTGTGTGCCACCACACCCAGCTGGGAATATAGTTTTTGATACCAGTGAAGGACAGAGTCCTCATTGTAACCTAGAAAATTCTGTTAACATCCAGAAGAGCTCATCTTTGGACAATAAATATTTTTATATATGTGTTTGAAATTTGTACATACACTGTGAATTACATATCCGATGCTTTGGTCCACTTAGTTAATAAGTTTCTCAGTTTAAAAAACATTTGCAAGTGCCACCATTATGGAAAGCAGTATGGAGGGACCCCAAGTAACCGAAAATAGAGCCACTGTGTGACAGAGCCAACCCACTCCGCCAATGGGGCCAGGTGAGACCAGCACCTCTGAGAGAGATGGTGCCATCCCCACTGTTTAAAGAAGCTTTGTCAAATCCCAGCTCACTGAGATGTTCTCATTTTTCTTTTAGAAATTTTATATACTGGAATTGTACATGAGGGTCATTCGGCATTTTGAGTTGCTGTTTATAGATTGTGCGATGACATCCTTTATGATCATCTGGACTTTACTTGACCAATCACTGACCTCGATGCCAACAGCACCCTCTTGACTGCTGCAGATGTAGAGCAAGTCTTAAAATGAGGTAGAGTGAGCAGTCTTTGTTTTGTTTCAGAGCTTGCGGGGAATGCTAGGACCTTGGATAGTCAATATAAGTTTGGAATCAGCCTGTGGGTCTGCACAAAATAGCCCGTTGTTGCTGTTGACATCCAGATGTCCCCAGGAGCCTACCGCACTCACAGGCAGGGGCTGGGGAAGGCAGTTGTATCACGGGGGCCCCACAGCCGGCTTGCTGTTAGGGAGTGTGTTTCTCCCTTCCCGGCTCCTCCCTTCTCTTGCTCCTCCACCTGGGCTCTTTTATAATAGACAGCTAAGTTAGGTAGAAATACTGTAGGCAGTCAGACGGGGCTGGGCCCTCGAGGGAGTCAGTGTAGAAGATGAGAACACATCACAACTGCGGCTGGAGGCGCAACTGTCGAAGGCCAGGCCTCAAGATAAGGATGGAATGACCAGGCCTACATGTCTCCCTGGGGGATAAGCAACAACTTGAGATTATACTATAGTTGGTATCACCTGGTCTGGTAAAGTCCAGATACACATCAGTCACCCAGGTGGGTGACCAGAACTTCTGAATCCATCCCTTCCTAAAAAGGTCTTTGTTCTTTCCATGTATCCTTGCTACGTGACCTGCTTCTGGATTGGATCCACATTAGCTAAGCAGCTGTACTTTTAATCTTCTTGGTTGATTATGGTTTGATGCACGTTGTACTCACCTCGTGATTTTGTACCCACCTCATGTGGGCCCCATGACAACCCACTTTCAGGTCTCCTCCTGTCTCTCAGCAGCTATCTCTCAATAAAATTTTCCTATTCTTAACCTTGGTTGTTTTTAGAATTCATTCTTTGGTTTCAGGGGATACAAGTTCAGCATATCTGACATCTATAGGTTGGAGTTGTATTTTCCCCTACCTCACTTCCGCCATGCTTTTCCTGCCTTGGACCTAGCCAAGCACGGACTAAAAACACGAACCAAAATAAACCTCTCCCCCTTTTAAGTGTGAGTGTTGAGTAACTGTCCCCGGGACAAGACGGTGACTGAGGTACTGTTGGAATGTTGACTGTGAGTATATTGTACCCAGTCATCAGTTTAGGAGGAATTTATATCTTATAAATATTGTCTTACTTGCTAACCTATAGGACGTGTAGTGATGTCCCCTCTCTCACTGTTGATACTGGTGGTTTATACTGTTTCATTCTCCCTTTAACTTTTCATAAAATTTCTTCATCTTCCCAAAGATCTGGCTTTTGGTTTAATTGATTTTCTATATTTCTATTTCATTATTTTCTTTCTTTCTTTCTTTCTTTCTTTCTTTCTTTCTTTCTTTCTTTCTTTCTTTTTCTTTCTTTTTTTCTTTCTTTCTCTTTCTTGTGGTGCTGGGAATTGAACACAGGGCTTTGCACATGCTAAGCAAGCACCCTACCACTGAGCTACATCCCCAGCCCTATTTCATTGCTTTCTGCCCTTGTCTTTGTTTCATTTCCTCCTGTTCTTTTGCATTTATTATTCTTTCTCTTGTCCATTATGGTGAATGTTAGGTTGGCTGATTTGGGACTTTTCTTCTAACATAAGTATTTAAATCTATACATTTATCTTTAAATACTGTATTATTTTAGCTGCATCCCACACAGCCGGATATAGAATGCTTCTTATTCTAATTTTTATTCCATTTAAAATTATTTCTCATTTGCACTGCTTCCTCCTTTTCCTATGGTTTATTTAGAAGCCTGATATTTAATTTTTGAGTATCAGAGGGTTTTGTAGGGATTATTGTGTTACTGATTTCTAATTTAATTCTACGGTGGTCATAGAACATATTTTGTATGTTCTATGCTTTTAGCTGCATGGGGACTTGTGGCTTATTGTGGGCTATCTTGGTAGATGTTTCTGGTGCACTTAGGAAGAAAGTGTATTTTGCTGTTGGTGGGAAGAGTGTTCCACAAATGCTAAGTAGGTAAAGTTGTTTGAACACATCATCTTCCCTGCCCTACTAATGTTCTGTCCACTTTCCCAGTCATTTATTGAGAGAAGGGTGTTGAAGTATCTGACAGTGCCTGTGGATCTAATTTTCCTTCCACATCTCTGAGTTTTGGCTTCATATGCTTGATATCTCTATTACTGGCTACATAGATATTTAGGACTTTTATGTCCCTCTGATAAATCGATTGCGTTGTCATTGCAAGGTGACCTTTATATACTTTGTAATATTCCTCACTTAAATATTTACTTTGTCTGATATTGATATAGCCACTCTTTTTTATTTTTACTAGAATGATATATCTTTTCTATCCTTTTAACCTGTCTTTACATTTAAATTTATATCTTGTAGTCAGCAAGTAGTCTGTCTTTTTCTTTCTTCCTTTCTTCTTCCTTTCTTTCTCTTTCTTTTTCTTTCTTTCCTCTTTTTAACTTTCTTTGAGACAGTCTGTGTAGCTCATGCTGGCCTCAAATTCATGTTCCTCCTGCCTCAGCCTCTCAAGTGTTGGGACTACCAGCATGTGCCCAGTTTTTCTTTTCTTTTGTTTGTTTAATTTCCAATCTGACAATCTCTGCATTTCCTTGTTATGTTTGGATTACTTACTTTTAATGTGAATGTTAATATGGTTGCTATTTATCATTTTCCCATCTGCTTGCTTTTCTATGCTTTATCCTCTTTTTCTGCCTTATTTTGGATTAGCTGCATAAATTTATAATTCTCTTTTACCTCTTGTATTGTCTTAATAGTTACATCTCTTCATTTATTTATTTTTTGTGGTTGCTTTATGGTTTATTATACAGGTTTTTAACTCATTACTGGCTGGATTTGGGTATATTGTACCCATAGTCTATACTTTTCCATAAGTTATACAAGTTTTACAAGAGTATACTCTGTTTCTCTATTCTCTATTTTTTTTTTTTTGTGTGTGTACCGGGGGGTCGACCTCAGGACCTCGCGCGCCAGCAGGCACCCGTGCCGCTGAGCGATATCACCGGCCCCTTTTTCGTATGTGGGTTCTGGGAGTCGAACTCGGGCCCTCGCGCTTGCCGGGCAGGCGCTTAAGCCGCTGAGCCATCTCACCGGCCCACTATTCTCTATTTTTGAGACAGGGTCTTGCTGTGTTGCCTAGGTTGGTCTCAAGCTCTTGGGTTTAAGTGATCTTCCATCTACCTCCCAAGTAGCTGCGACTATAGACATATGCTGCCACACCCAGCTTCCCACTATTTTTATGATTGTCATAAATTTTACTACTCAATAGGTTATCATCTAATAATACATTAAAATTATATTTTATTTAAAAAGTCCATTTAAAATAGGTCTTTTGTAATTAAACCTGTATTTTATATTTCTTGTAGTTGTCATTTCTTTATATATCGTCACATTTCTAACAGCTTTCTTCTTTTTATTTATTTATTGAGAGCCATAGAAAGGTTTCATTAGACAGAATTAAAGTACACAAAGAAAATAGAGTGAGGGCTGGGGGAGAGGAATACTGTGGACCGGAACTGGTGATATTGATATGTTTTAGTGGTTAGAAATCTGGAATTTGTGGATCTACAGCATTATTTATTCTTGAAAGACTTTCTTCTACATTTTTTGTAGCAAAAGTCTCAGAGGATGAATTACTCATAATTTTGTAAGGCTAAGAAATTTTGTTGTCCTGTTTGCTTTCGAAGGATGGTTTGGAGTGCAGGATGTTCGGTTTTCTCTCGCTGCTCTTCTGCCTCCCGTCCGGGACTGTAAAGACTGCGGCGCTGTGTTCTGGTTTACAGAGCCATGGGCGAGAGCGCACCATTCCTTCTTCCTCTCTCTAGAACGTGTCTTTTCTCTATGCCGGTTTTTAAGATGTTCCCATTACTACATATTTTAAGCGATCTGATATGGTATATGCTGGTGTAACTTTCTTCCCTTTGCTTTTGCTCAGTGTCTTTCAAACTCTTCACATCTGTTTAGTTATCATTTTCATCAAATCTGGAAATGTTAGTGATCATTTCTCCCATTATTTCTATTCCAAATCCCTTTCTCTTATGTGCTATCGAAGTCTGGTTATATACATGGGAGGTCACCCATGTTGTTCTGCTGCACCCTGAGCATGTGTCCGTTTTCTTCTGCAGCATCTAATCTACTGGAAATCCCAGGCAGGGCATTGTATTTTAATCTCAGCCAACACTTTTCATCTTAGAACATCAGTTTGGGGCTTTTAAGTTCAATCATAGTCCTGGAAGACACATTCCCAAATGCCATAATCCCAAATGCTGAAATCTCAAGATCAAAATTCTTAAATTTTAAAATCCCTAAGGCTTAAAATCTTGAAATTCTGAAACTCCAAATCCCGGAAAGACCGTGTACACGGTCTGTGTGTGTGTAGATATAACCCCTGTTGTGTAATAAGGGGTAGAATCCGAATTCCGGGGAAGGGATTGGTTATGAGAGACTGCAAGGAAGAGGTCAGTTTACAAATGTGTCATTTGTCTGCACGGAGCTCCTCCCAGCAGATGAACCCCAGGAGCTTGGAATGGGTTAAACCTGTATTTTCCTGAAGAAACCAGCAGTGTTGGCTGGGAAATAATTCTGTGCATGAGAAGGCACGCAGCGGTGCTGCTGTCTGGCCAGAGGCATTGTTTCCATCGGGTTTATAGTTGGTATTTATTTATTTACAAATCTATATTGAGATCTGCCTCTGTCACTGCAAACAGTCACCAAGTCTCCTTACCTGCCCCGAGAGCCTCACAGCGACCATGGGGTCCCCATGCAGATAACCCCAAACTCCCAGGGGTGGGATTCTAGCAGCCACCAGTTCCCATCCCCATATGCGTGTCTCTTTGCAAGGTGGCTTTGCTGTTCCTCCCCACTGTTCCCTGGACTGGACTTTTGCAGTGCAACTGATACACTGTGAGTTTTGTAGCCAGGGCCTCAAGAGACCTTGAGGTTTCCATTTTCCTCCTCTTGGGGAGCTGCTCTGGATGTCAGGGCAGCCCTGTGCCGGCTCAGGCCATAGAGCACCCTGGAGGCCCCTAGCAACAGCTGTCAGCAAGGCCACCCAGGGGCCCCCAGTGCATCCAGCTTTGGAGTGGGCCGGAGGGACCTGGCAGCTAGATACCACAGCCACACCCCAGAATCATCACATGGAAATATCAGAAGTCATTGTCCCTGAGCCACTGACTTTTGGAATTGTTAAAGCTATGTTAGGTCCCCCCAAGCTCCACCCAGAGGAGTGGCTGCCGTTGGTGACCTAGCAAAAATCTGTCCTTCAGGGCATGTGTATGATATCAGCACACAGTTCCTCGCTTTGTCCCCCACGGTCAGTTGGGTCTGACCTCGACTAAGTCAGAAGCTCTTCAAGGACTGTCCTTTTGCTTAATGGTAGTTGCAGTGGTAGGTGAGGTAGTTCTTGAATTATTTGATGGTTTTTGATACAAATTTTTAAAATCACATTTCAGCCAGTTTATGAAATATCCCCCATATCTTTGGTTCGAACAACCCTATAAACACATATGCGAGTCTGATGGATTGTTAGGCTCTGTCCTATTGTTGCTAATGAAATGGTTTTTACTGCTCTTTGGTGACTACAATAACCTTAGGAGGGAGTTCACTTTTCTCCTTATTTGACAGACTGAGAGACACGAAAGCACGAGAGGCTGAACCTAAAGCCAGGTCTCCCTTCCCCAAGAACAGAGCTTCCTCCACAGCTGCCCGGACAGGAGATGAGCGCTGGGCTGGCTCAGGAGCTGGGCGAGGGTGCAGCGGGCTCTCGGAGGGACCCTCCTCCTGCTGCGACGGAAGGGCGTGTAAATATGAGTCAGCGTGGGCAACAGAGGGGCAGAGACCAGACGCAGGCGCCGCCACCTCCTCTCCGGCCTCGTGACTTCTTCCCTTCCAGGGCTCGGTGACCGAATCTCAGCCAGGAGTCACAAAAGCCCCCCATGGAGCTCTCTCCAGCCACTTCAGGGAGACAATGTGGGCTAAGGAGGAAAACTGGGTGGAAAAAACGAGCTATTCTGACACAGTGTTTCGGGTGGTCTTGTTGCAATCATACTATGATTAGGAGGTTCCCGCGACCCTCTGGGAAAAGAGCAATTTAGATCAGCCCGGTGGCCATGCAGGGTACACAACATTAAAGTGACAAAGAAATGGGCATTTTGCCTTCAGAAGGGATATGGAAAATCAGTCTGAGGAAAATGGGGGCGGGGTGTTCAGAAGCGTGGAGGGGTGGTTAAGCGGCTGCGGCAGAGTCGCCCCCTTCAGTCAGCGCTGGTGGAGGTGATGATGATGTTCCTGACGGGGACCAAAGCATGCTGCCAGCCAGCTGTGCAAGTGCTTTGCGAAAGCTCTCTATAGTGGTGTTATCTGTCCGTCTATCTACTACCTATCATCTACCTATCACCTATCTATCATCTATCAATCATCTATCGTCCATTTATCTATCTGCCATCATCCATATATGTATTCATGTTTACGTTTATGTGTGCTTCTTTGTGCACCTCTATGTGCACACATAGCTTTGCTGATGGAACCTGCAGTGAGGAGGAAGGAGACAGTGCTAACACAAATAAGATCTGTGATTACAAATGATGAGAAAAGCTCTGGAGGAAGACCCTGGTGGTACGATTCGGGAAATAGCACATAACGTGTAAATTGGATTCCGGCTCCAGAAGAGGCTTCCACAAGGGAGTGAGCTTTCATATGAGCCCTGAGGCTTTGACAGCAGAAAGACAAACCCCGTGCATTTGTGGTGGGTGTAAGAAAAGATGACCTCGGCAACCAAGCTCTGCAGTGCTCTCGGATGCCTTCCAGCCCCCGAAGTAATCACAGGAAGAGAGGGGACTACTTACTCATCTGAACTCAAGCAGCGAAGAAAGCTGCCACGTGTCCCCAGAGCTGGCACCATGCAGCCCTGAGCAACCTCTTGGGAAAGTGGAGAAAAGACGGGGAAGGAGCCACCGACTTCCATGCATTGCGCTGCCCCACTGCGGCCTGTCCCTGGGCCACCGCGTGCTCAGCGTTCCCATCTCTGCAACATCAGCCTCACTTTCCTAACATGTCGCCATCTGCCCTCCCAGGAACGTTTTACAAACCACCAAGGGGAACGGGCAGGCTGTCCTGACTGGCCCTGCAGACCACCGGCTGGGCGGCCAGCAGTGAGTCACCGCAGGCCGGGAGCCGTTGCTGCTGCTGTCCAAAGTGTTCCCATGTCGCATCGCGGGCAGACCGGGCTTCATTTGGCGTTGGAGCAATGAGTAGTGGGAGGCAGCGGCAGTCTGGGGCCACTTGCAGTGGGAACAGGAGGAGCCTATAATTATACCATGAGTCAAGCGCTCTCCAGGGATGGAAGATGACCAGCGGAGAGTGAAATAACAGTGCATCCCACATGAATAGAGACGTGGGGAAGAAGGCTGTCGCCTGAGAAAGAAAAGTTAGTGAAGACATTTCCCAGCACTTAAATTCCTATGACATATCCCCGTGCCCCTGCTCTTAAAATGAAAGGATCTGCCTGCCTCTGCCTGCAACAGGAGGAGCAAGTGACCGCGATCCTCAAGGAGCCATCACCGAGATCGCAAATGGAGAGCCATTGAGCTGGAAAATCTCTCTCACCGTCTGGCTCTGACTTAGCGCTGTTTCTTCAGGAGGAATTAGACTGACAAAAGTTGTGGTGGGAGTTAGAAAGTATTTTTTCCTGGCTACACCACTGGCAAAGGTATATTTTTATGCATCCAGGAATAGCAGCCTACTTGTCTTTGTTGCTCCTTCTCCCTCTCCTTCTCCTTGGCCAGCGTCCGAGAAGGATCCTCATCCCAGGGGCCATGAAGTCCCTGATGCTGATTTAGCCTGGTGCTTGCTCCCATCTGGAGTCCACCTGCCTCCCAGGTGACACACGTGACCAGGGGACTTCGATCAGTGCATCAGAGGAAAGAGTGACAGGGTTGTCCCAGCATAGGTTATGGGGTGAGGACCATCAAAGTAAGAGTGGCAGCCCTCCCGTCCTTTCTCTCTCTCTCTCTTCCTCCTTCCCTCCCTCCCTCTCTCTCTCTCTTTCCTTTCTTTAATACTGGCAATTGAACCCAGGGCCTTCATACTAAGTTACATTCCCAGCTCTTTTTATTCTTTGAGACAGTGTTTCACTAAGTTGCCCAGGCTAAGCTCCAATTTATGATCCTCCTGCCTCAGCCTCCCAGAGTGCTGGGATTATAGACCTGCATCTCCAGGCCTGGCTGGTTGGTAGTCTTCAATGATGACTTCCAAGACAGGGTTATATTCAATGGAAAGTATAGAAGTGAAGCAAAGCTGAGTGGGGAAGAATGGATAGGTTTTGGTATTTACCTCTCCTTGGTCATTAGCAATATTTCTGATGGGGCTGGCAGGGTCTGGGGACACAGGACATGTCTCAAGGAGAACGTGTGGGTACAGCAAGGTGTCCTGTATGCTCGGGGGAAGTCAGCAGCAAGGCACATCTACAGTGCAGCTCTCCACATCCCGTGGGTGGCCACTGTGGACCTCAAATTACTCAGATGACAGTGAGGAGTAAGGGGCTGAGGTCGCAGGAGGAGGAGGAGCCCTCGAAAGAGACCATTATTTCTGGTTTCATGTTCAGCCCTGGGCCACGGCTGGCTGTACAGTGACCTTCTCTCTGTAGCAGAAGTAAATGGTGATGGGATTAAAAGGGAAGCACTTACAGGGCCTCACCCTCGGGGCTGGATGAGGGCTCTTTCTCCTGCGCCAACATCCCCAAAAGATGGCACTAATCAGCCAGTCCCAAGGACTGGCTGCTTACCTGATATTTATGTCCTTAAATTGAGCAAGCATTTCTGACCCAAGCTGCTTGGGGCCAGCAGGGTCTGGATTTTTGATTTTTGGATTTTGGAATATTTGCATAAACATAGTGAGATATCCTAGGGATGGGACCCAAGTTTAAATGTGAAATTAATTTATTTCATACACACCTGAAAGTCATATTTTAAAATGTTTAAATTATTTTTATTAGTGCATATTAATTGTAGAGAGTAATGGGCTTCACTATGCTATTTTCACAGGTGTGTGAGCTGTACTCTGATTGGATCCTCCACCCCATTACCCTCCCTTGCCTCTTCTCCCATCCCATCTCCTCCTGCTTCTCTAGCAGCAATGCAGGTAATGTTACACGGCACTCTTAGTACCCCTGCATGTAGACTGTGCCCTGTCTCGTGACATCAGGTGTGAAATGTTCCCCTGTGATGTCATGTTGGTTCTTCAAAAGTTTTGGGTTTTGGAGCATTTCAGATTTTCAGATTTGGTATGTTCAGCCCATATTATTTCTTTTCTCATCCCCGGTACTGGGGTCTGAACACAGGCCTTTGTGCCTGCCAGGTAAGTGCGCTGGCACTGAGTGATACCGTCAGCCTTATTCTTAAGCTGTGTTAGTCCCCTTTCAGTAGCTGAGACAAAGTACCTGACTTAAGCAACTTCATGGGAGGAGAGGCTTATGGTTTCAGAGGCATTAGTCCATGGTTGCCTTGCTCTGTGGAGGTTTGGTGGGTGGAGAGGCAGAGTATCCTAGAAGAAGAGTTGGTAGAGGAAAGCTACTTACCTCATGGCAGCTGGGAAGCAAAGGGAGCAGGAGAGCATGAAAGAAAAGGGCTGGAACACAATACAGTCCCAAGGTCGTACCTCCATGACCCACTTCCTTCAAGCAGGCCCCGCCTCCTAGGTTTCCATTACCTTCCAATAATGCTGTCAGATTACTAATCCATTGGTACACTGGAATAACGCTCTGTTAAGTGACAGCTTTCATGAACCAGTCACCTCTCCAAAGTTCCGGCTCTAACACTGCTGCACCAGGAAACTGTGTCCAGCATGTGAGCCTTGTGGGGGACCCATGAGTGTCAGACCGTTGTATTAGTGGAAACACTCTGACGGTCTGTGTCACTCCCCTGGCCCCTCTCACTCTTTGCTCCAACCCACAGTGAAATCTCAGTGCGGTTGCTGTGTGTAGAACACGGAACTAAACAATCTACCTGCCTTGCCCTGTGGGGCGCCACCTACCCATCTCTTTCCTGGACCATAAGGATTTTAATTTAATACCAACAATGAGAGATTCAATTCTCCAAATCTTACAGGAATTTTTTAGTTTTTAAAAAGTCATCTATTGTGATATGTCTAAGACAATGTTTTTTTCTTACATTTCACATTTCTAAAATTAAGATGCACCTTAAAATGGACTAATAGGTATTGAACTTAGAAGTGCTTTCTTCTCCTTCATACAATTATGACGCTGATGATTTGGGTTATTATGAAGGAAGTTAAGTGAAAGGTAAATAGGCCTCCGGGGTGAAGAACTATAAGGCATGTTACAGGCTCACTTTTGTTCCCCCAATTCCTACGTTGGCATTCTAATCCTCAGCACTTTGGGATGTCACAGAATTTGAATGTAGAGTCTTTAAAGGAATAAAATGAGGTCGTTTGGATGGACCCTAACCAAAAGTGACTGGTGTCACTATAGGAAGAGGAAATTTAGGACATAGCCACATCCACAGGGGAAAACACGTGAAGACAGAAGCGGGGATGACCACCTGTGAGCCAAGGGGACGGGCTTCCCAAAAAGGTCAATCCGTGTAAGTCAGCTCAGTGCCCATACTAGAGGACCATGTATGGGAAGGTTCCGATGCAATAGGAATTTAGTTCTTGTAACTCTGGGGCTGAAAAGCTTAAGATTAAGCAAGTGGCAGATTCAGTTCCCCAGAGAGGGCTCTTGTCCTGGCTTGCAGTTGGCCACCTTCTTCCTGTGTCCTCACCTGGTGGAGACAGAGCTCTGGTGTCTCTCTCTCTCTCTTCCTAGAAGGGCACTAATACCACCATAAAGGTTCACGCTCATGCCCTTATCTAAATGGAGGAATCTCTGAAGATCCCCATCTCCAAATATCCCATTAAGATCGGGGCTTTTAACTATGAATTTGATGGGGGAAGAAACAGTTCTGTCCACACCACACTTTGATCTTCATCTTTTGTCTCCAGAACCGAGAGGAAATAAATTTCTGTCCACCTAGTCTACCGAAACTCTGTTAGCCAGCCCTGCTCAGCTAATGCAGTTGTCATCAGCTAAATGCTGAGGGGAGGTTTGTAGGCGATGGGGGATGTAGTGGACATGAGGGGACACAGTGGACTGTCTTAGTCCATTAGTGCCATGTAGCAAATTAGCCAAGACTGAAGAATTTGTGCAGAAGTTTATTTCTGAGTTCTGGTGGCTGAGAAGTCTGTGATCAAGGTGTTGGGTGATTTAATATCTTCTTCCAAAATGGCATCCCGGGTGCTCACATGGTAGAAGGCAGAAGGGCAAAAGTCTCAGGCTGTGGGAGGTCGCTAATCCCATTTCCTGGGGCCCCACCCTCAGGAGTCATCACTCCCTAAAGCCGTGATACTATCACACTGGTGATTAAGGTTGCATACAGGAACTTTGGAGGAGATATAAACATTCAAAGCATAGCAGAGGTAATGAAAGGGAAGTTTGAATATTATCCAAATGTCGAACAATGGCCTTTCCCAGATCTCAGATCTCTCCATAAACAAAAGCACCAGGTTTCTTGAACTTACACAGTGCAGTGGAATATTGCACCTGGGCAACCGTCATTGTCATTTTGCTATGTCATCAAACATCGGCCCCCTCAGGAGGCCATCTCCACTGCCATAACTCTGTTCTTATTGAGGCATTTAATAGATTAAACTGTGTCAGCTAACTTTTCCTGACTGGTCAGTTTTTCCTTCTCATTTCACCTCATATGTCTGTTTCTATCTAAAGCCCAAGTAACGGGTCAGTTCCATGCAGTCAACTGGAAAAACGGACCATTCCAGTTGGTTGATAGTGTCCAGGTACAGCCGTAGACGCTGTTCTGAGAGGGTCCTTTTCCCATGCCCCTTTCCTTTGAGAGTTCACGCTGTTCCCTCCTGACTATTACCTTCTAAACATTGTCAAAAGGTTATTTATAGAGCCTCTGCAAAACAGCTTTGGATGCCCTTGGTAAAGGAGATGTGGTAGGGGATTGAATTAGGTTGGGTTGCAAGGGAAAGTGTCAGTGAGAAATACGAATGGGACCTCAGGGAAATGCAGATTGCAGAGAAACCAGGCTGGACTGCGCATTCTCTCCGCCTATTGGACTTGGATTATGTCATCATATGCAATTTCAAGGAATTGGCAAACCAGTGACCTGACTCACTTCCAAAAGCATGAATTGAATGAGAGAGAGAGAGAGAGAATTTTCTTGGATGCAAAATAAATGTTCTTGATATCTTTTCCTCCTGCCGCTCATTCTTATGAGCCTCATTGCATCCTATTCTAGATGAGATTCAAAATGCTACAGTTACATAAAAACAACCATTTCCGGGTTGAATGCAGTTTTCTCACCCTTTACATCAATGTTATTATATTTCATGTAATGAAAAGCCAACTCTCCCTCTTCGTAGCTGCGGGCTGTGCACCATGTGTACATGTCTTCTCGCCCATAGTGCTATTTTAGTTCCTTCTTTATGTCCCAAGCATTCCCTAGATGTCTCATTTTGTTGTTGCTGTGTAACAAACCATCCCCGGATCAAGTGGCTTAGAGTAAAAGTTTACTTAGTTCACGCCTGCGTGGGCTGATGATTTAGGCTGGGCTGGCTGGGCAGCCTGTCACTGTGGTCCAGGCCAGTTGCACACCCTGTGCTCATTTCCACATCTGCAGTGAGCTCTCCTGACAGCAGGGGCCTCACGATGGCTCCCTCGGGTGCCTCTTGCTCCTCCACAGGGACCTAGCTTAGGGCAGGACAGCCTGCACTCATTCCCATGGCCGCAGGCTCCAAGAGCACCTGGCAACAGACAGGTTCTTCCCACTGCCTGCGCTAGTGTCACATCTGCTAACGACCCATGCACTGCCAGAGGCTGAGGCTGGGGTGGTGTGGAGGAGGCTGTGAAGGGCCTGGGTGCAAGAAGAGTAAACAGATCTGGGCCATCACTGCAGTCAACCACAAGAGCAGGTATGGAAACCGTTCATGTGCTAGGTTTCCTCCTTTCCTCCTTTCATTTTCCTCCTTTCATAATTCACTGTGCGGATTAATATGGAAGCTCTTGCACTACTGAGGACCATAGATGCCAATATTATAATGACACATTTGTCTCTGGAGAGTAAGAAATTACAGAAACCCTGTTATGAATGGAATGTCTGTGTCTGCCTCAGACTGCAGCCCTCTCCCCAGTGGTCCTCTCAGGAAGGAATACAATCAAAAGAAGTCATGAGGGTGAGGCCCTGAGCCCACAGGATCAGTGTCCTTATAGAAGAGATGCAGGAGAGTGCTTTCGACCCAAGCACAGGCTGTGTGAGGACACAGGAAGAAATTCCTCACAGAAATGGAGATCACCGCCATCTTGATCATGGGCTTCCAACCTCCAGAACTGGGAAAAACTGAATGTATGCTGTTCAAGCCACTGAATCTGAGGAATTTCATTACGGCAGCTGTGTCAGCTCCTTGCTCCTGTGACAAAATACCCCAGATAATCAACATATATGGAGGAAAGTTTTACTGTGGCTCACAGCGTTGGAGTTTAGACCATGGTTCCTTGGCCTGGAGCTCTTGGGCCTGTGGCAACACAGTGCCTTATGGTGGGAGCATGAGGTGGAGGAAACCAAGGGTGGGGTCCCAACATCCCCTTCAGGCCATGCTCCCCATGATGTCACTTCCTTCTGCGAGGTCCCACCCTGTAAAGGTTCCATCACAGACTGGGGACCATGCCACCAACACATGAGCCTTCAGGGAGCACTCAAGGTCCAAACTAATGTGGCAGCTCTAGCAGATGAAGAAAAACACATAGAAGAAATGTGCTGTCTGTGGATTTTCCACTGAGAGTTACCAATCTGAGAATGCCTCACTTATTTATCACACAAGCAATAGACCAACTAAACAGCCAATGATTTCACAACAAGGAGAGCCCCTGCACTGGGTTCTGATTTGTGCCTGGTGCTTGTCCGCATCTCGAGCTTCGGTCTCCCATGGGGCCACCACCATTTCACAGCTGAAGAGTTTTACACTCATTAACTATTTGTCCCGGAACAGCCAGTCAGTGAAAGTGGACGCTCAGCTGTGGTTTGTCTGTAGTGCCACTCAAAGCTCATCACTGTCTGCCCTATCACTCTCACTGGGGCTGCGTGAGACGTCCCTGGCGCTGCCTCCTTGCAGGGCAACCCTGGAGCTGCACAGGAAGCAGCCCTTCTACTCCAGCGCTCCCTGCTCTTCCTGCTGAACTCCTCTCTCTCCTTTCTGTCCCAGCCTGGCATCTTCAGGCGTCCAGGTTCGCGATGTTTGTGCCTCAAGCCTGGTCCCTGCTCCAGCTCACAGAGTTGGATGGTACAGAATTTTATAGGTTAGGGAGTGGAAAGGCTCGTTTTTTAGAACCAGGGGTAAATCTGACCCTTGCCCTTGACTCCAGCAGGAAATGGTCCACAAGCTGGAGGAGAAAGATGGGTGGAGGGGCCGTGCCCTGTGTAGGCTGGGACTCAGGACAGATGGGAGCCCAGCATTTCTGGAGTAGGCAAGCACTTGCTGGTGGGGTATCTGAGGTCAAGAGTGGGAGAGGGGTCTTCAGGTGTCCAGTCACTTGCTATGGTGTCATGCACTGCCCGACACATTTCAGCCGGGTCCTTCGTGCTCATAGGGGAATCTGGGCACAGGGAGGTGAGCCCTCGGCTGCCCCAGTGAAGGATCTAAACCAGGAGGAACATGAGGTAAACAAGCCCCTTTCCCAAGAAGAGTGTTCCGCGCTGAGTAGGAAGAGCTGGCGACTGACAGGGCCGCTTGCCTTGGCCCTGAGGATGTGGGAATCTGAAAGGACACATCACTGTTTTCTCTTCAGCAGAGTGAGGCCAGAGCAGTTACCAAAGCCACCAGAGCAATTAGAGGTCCCGAGGGAGCCCGGGTAACATTTGGCCTTAGTAGAAAGTGACTGGAAAAACTGAGGCCGCCACGGCCAGGGCAGGAAGTCCAGGGCGCCAAGCGCCTCAGTCTGTGGGGGCTGGCGAGCCTGGGCCTCTGCTTTCTCCTAGCTCACCCATGGCCCAGGGACTGCATCGTGTCACTGTCTAGGAGGGCATCCTGGATGGGTTGCCAGCTTGAACGTAAGTGGCAGGAAGAGAATGTTCCCCTGGCTCTAGCAGTGCAGGTCCTGAGCTGTCACCTATGGCCCTGCACAGTCGTGGTGCCTGGGAGTCTGGCTGAGGAGCTCGTGAGAGCAGAGCCTAAGGCCCTCACTGGCCTTGACCAGATCTGTGTTGAATTCACTTTCCATCGCACAGGAGGCCCAGGCAGCCATCCTGTGAGCGGGAGTCCGTGTCCCCCGCCAAGTGCGACTTGGCCAGCCCAGGTGGAGCCATTCCTCAGCTCCACAGAGTGACTCAGCGCCGGCACCACCCCACGGACTATTCCAAGAGCACCGCATGCGAGGAAAGCAGAGGTGTCAGGACGAACTCAGTGACCACAGGGAACCGGGAGAATCCGAGTGCAGACGTCCTTTCTCACTTGCTGACGGTTCTCATCCATAACACAGATGATTTCCCCCATCCCGACTTAACTTTCTCTCTAAGAACAATCTTTAGCCTAAGATGGAAGGTTTCAAGTCACCTGATGAGTCAGGTGATATCTGTCTCACCGGACTCTGCTGCTTCAGTGCATTCGAATACAAAACCTGTCCGTTATATTATCCGTTTATTCATATTACTTTGGTTATTTAATATACCTATTTCTTAAGAACTTATAAGTTTATAAAAAATCTCTGAATACAATTCGGAGGCTATCATAGACCCTACAGGCAATTTCCCCATTATTGATGTCTTGCGTTAGTATATGATTTATTATGATTAATGAGTCAACACTGATAATCACTATTAATTAAACCCACAACCTCAGTGGTAGAGCCCTTGCTGCTGCTGGAGTGTGTTGCTTCTAGGTCCTCTCTGCCTGTAGAGTCCCTGGTCCCTGTCTAGATGTTTCCGTATGTGAGAGTCTGAATCTGGATCAGTGTCAACCAAGCATGGGCTCCCGTGCATCTCCAGCACTGCTTATCGCCACATGGATCATCGAGCCGCCTCCTTCGCTCATCTGTAAAATCTCACTCCAACCACGAGAGGCCCGGCCCCCACCAACCCCATCCATTTTCTTAATCGTTCAGTTCCAAGGCACAGGGAGAGGAGTGTCGGTGCTGTTAACCCCGATCCCCTGAACCCGTGCTCCCCTGGGAAACACTCGGTCTAGCAGAAGACAGATGATGTGGGCTTTCTTCTGCCCCTAGACTTGTGGGACAGAATCTCTCGGCAGTGACTTGGATCAGCACCATCTCCCCCATGCCCTCAGTGGGTTCCTCCCTCTGTTTGTAACAGTTAGATTCTCTTACCACTGTCTGCATTCCTTCCTGGGATCTCCTAAAATCCTAAATGATTTTTCTTTTCCAATTTTGCCCACATTTAAGTTCACTCTTTGTGCTATACAGCTCACTGGTGTTTGGACAATCCGTAACTCCATGATCCACCATTGTAGCATCAAGGCTTTACTGTCCTGCAAAAGTCCCCAAGCTTCACACATTCAACCTTCCCATTTTTCCCTTGGCAATCGCAGATTTTTTAAAAATAATTTTGACCTTTCCAAAATTGTCATGGAATTGGAATCATACAGATTGGTGACTTTCACTTTGCAGTATAAATTTAAGGTTCAACGTTGTCTTTTTGTAGCTTGATAGCACACTTCTTTATTTTATCACAGAATAGCATTCCGTGTTATGGATATTCCACACTCCATTTCTCCAAGGGCATGTTGGTGGCTTCCGGTTGGGCACACTGTGAGTAAAGCTGATGTAAAGGTGTAGGTTTTGTTTGAAACATAGTTGTGCAGATCAGTTGCATAAATATTTCGGATCTCTCTGGTGGGTCGTATGGTGCTGTGGTCTGAACGTGGCCCCCAGATGCAGATAGCAGAAACGTAATCCTCCATGCACCAGTTCTGGGAGGTGGTACCCCAGGGGGTATGTCTCGGAGCAGCAGGAGTGACTCATGCTGCTCTAGAAGATCTTGAAAGAGGGGCTTTGCTGTGTCTCATCCTTCTGCCTTCTGCCTTGTGAGACACAGCAAGGACACCCACCCACAGCAGGTGCTGGAGCCTTGGTCTCAGCTTCCTGAACCTCAGAAGTGGGAGAAACAAATTTTGTTCTTTATAAATTTCCCAGCCTGGGGCATTCTGTTACAGTAGCACAGACTAAGAAAGACAGACTAAGATACAAGTCAAGACCACGCTTAGCTAGATAAGAAAACGCACCAAACAATCTTACTGAGGGGCTGTGTCCTCCGAGCAACAGTGACAGCTCCTGTAGCTGCAGATTCTGCCAGCGATCCACAACGTCAGCTTTTAAAGTCATTCAACTGGTGTGCAGTGGTATTTTACTGTTGATTTAATTTGTAACTGTCTAATTACAAATGGTACACAGCAGCGTTTTGTAGTGTTTTTTTTTTGCCATCTGCATGTATTCTTTGATGATATCAGATGTTTTGCTTATTTGAAATTAATTTTTAGTTTTAAGATAATTTTATATATTTTGGATGGATTCACGCTCTATAGGAAGGGCGCAGAAGAGGGAGTCTGGCAAATATTTTCTGCAAGTCCGTGGCTTCCGTTTGCATTTTCTTTACAGTCTTTGCAGCGGGAAGCTTTATTGTGTGAGATCTGACCCATCGTGCTTTTACTTCGTGGTTCATGCTATCAGTGTACTATTTAGGTATCAAATCCAAGGTCATCTGGAAGTTTTCCTATATTATTTTTAAAGAAGTTTTATTTGCATTTCGTGATACTTTTGGAAAATTATTGGCCATTATTACCTTTGCTCTTTCTTCCTTCTTCTGACACTCTAATTATATGTATGTTGCACCTTTATTGTCCCACAGCTCTTTGATGTTCTCCTCTCCCTCTTTCACTCTCTCTCTCTTCCTGACCTGCCTTTTAGCATACCTTGTAATTTTTATTAAAAGATAAACATGCCGTGTCAGACAATAGGAACTGAAGAAACTGGCCTTCCAGAAGAGGTTTTGTGTTCATGTAGCTGGGAACTGGGCTATGTTTAACATCCTCATAGTCACAGATGCCAGAAATGTCCAATTCCCCTATGTCCCTTGCTTCTGGCATCCCCCAAATGCCTCTGTAAGTAAAGCCTGTGCTTCAGCCTATGTCTACACTACCATGCTGCAGCTGTAGTGGGTAGGCACGGGAGAAGGGACACATTGTAATTTCATGATTAAATCTTACTTTTTGTGGTCCATGTCCCCAGGCTGTTACCTGCACATATGACTCTTGGAGTCCTTCCCACCCATGCAGTCCAGTGGGAAGGAGCTGGAGGACTGGAGGTGGGGAAACGTCCTCCTGCCCAGGTGGGGTGAAGTTCTGACAAATTCTTCCTGGAGAATAGGCCTTTGTTATGAGAAGATTTTGGGTGTATTTGATTATAATTACTTTCGCCCCTCCCCACCAGAGCTATAGGGACCATGCCTTGGCTCTTCATCTTGAGAATCTGTTGGGATTCCCAGAGGTAAAAGTTATAAGAGCACAGAGGCTGCCTAGGACTTTGATTTCCTTGAGTTTCTAATACTGTAAGTTTCTGGTCCACACTGGGCGCCCAGCAATTCCTCAGGATGAACACTGGCAGTTCCTTCCAGTTAGGACTCCAGGAGCTTCTGCTCCAGGTCGCTGATCTGTCCTGTGACTCTAGGGAATCTCTCTCTTCTCTCCAGATGTGGGGTGGTGGTGTGTCCTTTAGCTTCAACTCTCTGATGAATCCAAATAAAGTTCTTGGTTTTTAGTTTGTTTGGCATCTTTCTTCTTCCTTTTTTTTAATGCGAGTACCGGGAGTCAAACTCAGGACCTTGCGCTTCCCAGCAGACACTTGTGCCGCTGAGCGATATCACTGGCCCTTTTTCTCCTTTATGTGGGTTCCAGGAGTCGAACTCAGGACCTCACGCTTGCCAGGCAGGCGCTTATGCCACTGAGCCATCTCACTGGCCCGGCATCTTTCTTCTTGCAAAGATGGAGATCATGATTTCTAAACACTTTACAAGTTGGAACTGAAACTGAAAGTTTCAGTACACAAAGAAGAGAGAAAAAGCAGCTTGGAGAAGCAACTCTCTCCACTCCTGAATTTACATTGACGATGTCTTTGAGGACCCTTATCAAAAAGTTAAAAATAAAAATGCCATGTAAGTAGATGAATCTTTTACTTCAGTGTCACCATCAGTCCCTGTCCTGGCTCATCTCAGTCATCAGCCTGGCTGGATTAAGAGATCCTGCACAGGTGACTGCAGTGTGAGAGCGCTGACCTCGTCAGTGGGTTGACCCAGCGGTGAATTCACAGCTGAGTGGGTTGTTAGAAGGTGGACCCTAGTCTGAGGAAGGAGGTCATGAGGGCATGACTTTGGGGACTGTGTTTGATCCCTGGCCCCTTCCTTTCTGGCCCTTTCCCAGCTCTCTGCTTCCTGAATGAATTGAGCAGCTTTCCTCCACCATGCTCTCCTGCCATGCTGTTTCTGCTTGTGAGGCAGCAGGCAATGAACTGAACTCTCTGAAACTACAAAGAAAAATAAACCTCTCCGTCTCTGAGTTCCAGGGAGCAGGTATTTTGTCCCAGTGATGAGTAGGCTGACCAGTATCATCCTTACCCTCCCCGAAGCACACCAATCTCCAGTGTTAGACTGTTAGTGTTTAATCTGGCCTCTCCCACTTCACTCTTGTATGAATTAGATAATTGTGTCTGAATCTGTGTTTTAGATTGGTGCTTGGCATGCAGTAAACACTCCACGGATGCTTGCTGTGATGTAAGCAGTACTTCTGCTCTGTCTTGCACACTCTTATCCGTCTGTGTGGACCAGTCTGGTGCTTTCTCTCTAGGACCCAGTTTTAGCTTTCCTGCAGGCATGGCTCAGGGGAAAGGGGCAGCTTTCTGGCCAGCTTTATATCCCACTCTAAACTACTGCATCTAAATTCAAATCCAACCTCAGACCTAAGGCCTATGCCTCCTACCCACAGTGGGTGACATGAAATGTGCTGTGCTGGTCTGGCCTTGGCTCCCGTGATGAAGTCTGCTCGCCCTCCCATGCTTCTTTCCTGGAAAATTATGCTGCTTGGCTATGGCTTGTCAGGTAACTGCAGCTTTTAGTTTTGAGCCCGTGCTCAGCAGCCTATGGGCATGGTTAACAAAATCTAATAAATGAAGACAAATACATGTACAGAGTAAAAAGTAGATGGACCAATGCAATTTGGAGAAAAATCTCAAAGTGACTGCCTGCTTACAAGAACAGGAACAATTTTAGAGCAAATCAGTAATGTAAACAAGGTAAGTGAAACAAGTTAAGTTAGCAAACACACTCGGTTCCTGCTTTCGACCGCCCTCCTGGGTCGACCGCCCTCCTGGTTCTCTGCTTCACAACTGCTCACAGAGCCCTCTTCCAGTGCATGGAGGGCCCCAGCCAGAAGCCACTGCGGATCAGCCTTTCACTCCATTCTGCGCTTAGGTGACCAGGGCTGCAGCAAGACTGCCAATCAATTTCTTTTCCCTCACAACCTCCACTGAGGAAAGAATTGCACTATGGAATCTGCACAGCAGGCAGCTTGCAACCTCCCCTAACCCGGCCTTCTGTTTGGCTGCCGACTTTGCCCCAGGTTAGCCTCAGTGGGCCAAGCCTCTGCCCTGCTCTCTCCTCTGTGTAATTATGTGGCATTTAAGCGGCTGATCCCAGGAATATACTTTCACACAGGTAAAACACAACATTTAGAACAGAGGCATCTATATCTGCACTAGGAATGCACTGTACTGATAGATTTTTCAAAATAATACTATATATAGATACACAAGCATAGTTGATAAACAGGAAGGATCTTCATTTAAGGGTCTGTTCCCTCCCTCCTGAGGAGTACCTGTGCTCTACATGCTTGCGGCTCTTTGCATTTCACCAGGCGCACAGGCACACACATGGCGGAACAAGCTGGGCATCGAAGGTTAATGCCTGGTTCAAGTGCCTCCCTGACTGAGTGCTCGCTCTCTAAGGTGAGCCTCTGATTTTCACGGGTGGAACAGGGACTATCATGGTGCATATATGTATAGCATCCCTGCTACCAGTGAGGGGTGCAGTGCAAAGGGCCTGTGAAAATGCTCCGTGAGTTACAGAGATAATGAAAGCAAATAACTCTTATCTCCAGTGTATTGGTTAAAGTTCCCTGGAGGAACAAAGTCAATAGAAAATATACATGTAACTGTGCGAGGGGGTTTAGTATGTAGCTTACAGGATCGGAGGTGGGAGAGTCCACACACTTATGAGCTGGAGCATCCAGTAGCTGCTCAGCCCATGACAATAGAAGCCACAGAACAAGAGGGATCAAGGATGCAGCAACCAGTGCAAGGTCAAAGGCCTGGACACTCCCTGGAGAATCACCAGTGTGAGTCTTCAATGGAAAGCTGAAGAAACTGGAAACCTGGAGACAGATATCCAAAGGTGAAGGCAGCAAAGAATGCATCAGCTCAAGGAGACTGGAGGTCTTCCAAATGAGACACTTCCTGCTTCTTTCCCTTTTTATTCCACTCAGGATGCAAGCCTATTGGTTGCTGCCACCCACTTCTGGAGTGAGTCTTCCCCTTCGGTTTGCTGACCTGCTTGTCAGTTATCCACAGACATGCCCAGAATTGCTTCACTAGTCTGACACATTACAATTAACAGTCACATCCAGCAAAAAGTGAGAAGACTGCGTGGCAAGTGCCATTTGTGCCCCACCTGTATGTCTTGCTGTTGTCGTGGGAGCTTCCTGCACATGGTTCTCCCACACCATCCGCTGCCCAGGGGTCTTGGTGTGGGGGTGCCCTTTGACCTCAGGGAAAGTCAGAAATACTGGAGAACTAGCACTTCAGGGGTGATCCCCAGTCAGTGAGAGGCAGGAGGAGGTAGGTACACTCCGCTGAGCAGTAAAGTGTTTTCATCATTTCGTCCCGGTCCTGCCCCTCCTTCCACTCCTGGTGCATCCTGGGATCTCTCCATCACCACAGCAACAAGTTACTTGTGCCAGAAGCCTGACTCAGGCTGGTCTGGGGAAGATTCAGATAAGACAGACTCTCAGAGCCTAGAGAACTATGCCAGACCACGTGACACTGCCACTGTGTGTGCAGGGACCTGAGAAACAACCTAATTTGGTTTTATAAAATGAAAAAAATAGCAGTTGAGAGAGAAAACAAAATAAAACAAAAAAAACAATCTTTCTCTCTTTCTCCTTAGACTTACATATCATATTTTGCACAGGGCCAGAGTTATATATCTTACAATAAACAGATAAATTTTTCACTGCCAATTAAGATGAAATTTGGGGAGCAAAGGTAGTGAATAAGTGGAGAAATTTTAAAAATTCTGGAAGCATAGAGATGAGTTTTTAAGCAATTGTCTTTGTAGTAAGAAGAACAACAGAAGAAGGGCACTTCTGCCCAGGGAAGACAGCCTCAAGTTCATCAAAGCAGAGCAGACCGAACCGTGTGAATTTTCATTTTTTTTTTTTCTCTCTCTCTCTCTCTCAAGAATGGTCTTCAAATGATAAAATTCAGCACTTCCTTGCTTAAGAGTAACTTGAGACCCCAGCTTGGGGTGAAGCTGCTGTGAGGCCATTTAGCAGCTCACAGTACAGTTCTGTCACCATTCAGTTTTGTGTATTGGAAAACCTGGGAGATACGATAACAGAATGAGCCCAGTAATTACCAGCTCCTGGTGCAGTCCTGGGGAGGTGCCAGGAGCTCTGACATCCACATCTGCAGTGTGGAAGCAATGGAAAATGCCATCTGAAATTTCCCGTAGAGGAGAAAAAGTCCAATAATAGAAGTTGCTACCCACAGTGAGTGTAACCATTATGTGTCCAGAACATGAACTAAAAAGAAAAAAAAAAAAAAAAATGAAAAGAGGGAGGGGGATCTAGAGATGGAGGGAGGGGAGGGGCAGGGAAGCAGAAGAATCAAGGTAAGTTAAGTACATGTGCCTACTCCCTAAGATGAATGTTAACACCCATGAACTCCTAATAAAGAAGTTAGCACAGAATTGTTTATCACCGAGGACCAGGAAATGTTTGATTGGCGATTGGATCACAGGATTCTCTGCTCATCCGCGGACCCATCCATTGATACGTTGTTGGAAGGTGGGAGCTGGTTGGAGGTGGTCACTGAGGTGTGGCGTGGAAGGGTGTGTTCTCGTCCCAGGCTCTGCCCTTCTCGCTTTGCTTCCCAGTAGCTGTAAGGTGAGCAGCTTTCCTCCACTAGGCCCTTCTGCTGTGCCGTTCCTGACTTGGAGTCCTCTGACCATGGACTGAATCCTCTGAAAACCATGAGCCAAAATAAACACCTCTTCCTTTAGCTTGCACCTGTCAAGTGTTTTGTCCCAGTAATGGAAAGAGATGAATACAACCTGATCTCCAAACACGGTGACATTCTGGGGTCCTGGGCGTTAGAGCTTGAACATACAGAATTTGCAGGGACACAGTGGAGCCCACGATGCTTATGTTTTCCCAACATTTGTCCATAAACATCATAAACATAAACCAAGGCTTGTCCTCATAGGACATTTTCAGGGCCATTGTTAATTGTTATATATTTTAATGTCATCTTTAGATATTGCTATGTTTAAGAAATAAGTGAGGATGAATAATTATATATATGGGCTATGAACAATTACTATAAGAATGAAAATAGAATCAATTTCTAGCTTTTAAAACAGAGAGGGAAATAAATTAATCTATTTAGTGGAAAGTAGGAAGGAGAAAAAAGAGACAAAAATGTAGCACGTTGGAAATTGAAATGGAAAATATAAAATGAAAGAACAGATACGTTAAAAATTGCATTACATAATAGGTAAAACAGTTATTGAAAGAGATGGTTTGGACTGCTGGATGCAACAGTAATTTTATTTCAAAAGAAATAAAAGACACAGAAAGGTAAAAATGAAATATAAAAGGCATATGGAAAATATGAGTCGAAAGAAACTTGGGGTAGACATTTTAATAACAGATAGAAAACTGAAAGCCAAATTTTAAAAAAGTGGCAAAGATAAATGTTATATATAGTGAATAGAGAGTAGGAGAAAAAGATATGGCTATTTTCACTCATTGTACACTTCACAATGCAGCTGTAAATGATTTCAAGAACAAATTAGCAGAAATTTAGGAAGAGATGGATAAATCAACAGGTATGGTTGGAGATTTTATACACACTCCTCAGAAACCCATAGATCAAGCATGAATACACACACACACAAACACACACACACCAGCAGGATAAAAAACCTGAATACAATATAATGAATGAACTCATCCTAGTGTATGCAAATAAATATCATAAATTTCTGTATCCAACCGAGAATAGATACTATTTTCAAGTACATATGAAATATTTACAAAACCAAACAATAAATCAATTTCATCAGCTAAATTCTCTGACCATAATGCAATAAAATTAAACTTAAATTAGGAAAAACACATATCTCATGTATTTGGAAGCTAAATATTTCAGAATAACCCATATGTTACAAATGAAAACATTGTATGTCAAAGTTTGTGGACATAGCGAAGCAGAAAAATTTGCAGCTTTAAAAATAACTTGAAGCAACAAAGATTAAAAATAAATGAGCTAACTTTTCAGCTCATGATGCTGGAGAAATAGCACTGAGTGAACCCCCCAAAGAAGGCAGGAAATGATAAAGATAAAGTGGAAATCAAGAAAAGAAGAACAGTAGAGATTAACAAAGCAAGAGTTGATCCTTTGAATAGATTAACGAAGTAGACTTCTGATAAGATTAATTGAGAAGAAAGAAGAAGCAAATAAAAAGACAAAATGAACAACTGGTTTCACTTACGGGTGTAGCAGAGATTTGAAACGGATACTTTTGAAATTGTAGGCGACATGAATAAACTCCTAAAAAATATAAAATGTCAAAGTTATACAAGAAGGGAAAACTTGAAGAGACTAAAGACATAATGGACATTGTTTTCAACAACTTACCCAATATCAACAGAAACGAAAATCCCAGATTCCAATGATGAGTGAATTTTACCTAAAGCTCAAGAACAGTCAATTCTGTATTATACTGGTTGTTACAGAAAATAGAGAAAGAGCAAAAATTATGTGTAGTTCACTTCTCACGGCTTTATTGAGGACTAATTTACATAGCTTAACATTGACTTTGAAAATGTAAAACATGATGGTTTTAAATAAACTTTTATAGTTTTATAACAATTGCTATAATACAATTTCAGAATCAACAGTTGCCTCTCCAGAAAGTTCCTCTGGGTCTGTCTGCAGTCGTCCCGGCTTCAATCCCAGGCCCCGCAGCCTCTGTGCTATTTCCTAGCTCTCGAGCTTTGCCTTTTGTAGAAGCTTCGTTCAGCATGGATCATACCATGTGCAGCTGTTTGCATTATTTCACTTATAAAGTTTTTGAGTTCATTCCTAGTGTTGCTGGTCTCGCTCATTTGTTTCTTTGAGTGCTGAACAGTGTCCTTGCTCATTGCATCATTTTCTTCTACGGCTGCCAAAACCAAGTAAATGGACATAACAGAAACCTCACTTGAGTTCCAGAGGGCAGAACTCTGGAATCAAGGTGCCGGCCAGGCCACACTCCCTCTGAAGTCTTGAGGAGGGAGGCGTCCTTGGTTCTTCTCAGCTTCTGGTGGTTGGGTGCAATCCTTGGCATTCATTGGTTTGGGACCAATGGGTATTTCCAATCTCTGACTTCTTTGGGCAACTGTCTTCTACCTGTGTATCTGTGTCCAAATTCCCTCTCCTATAAGAATACAAGTCCCCAGGTCAGAGCCACCCTAATCAAGTGTGATATATTCTTACCTTGGTCATCTGTAGACACTGTTCCAAAAACAGTCACATTCTCAAATGCAGGGTAGATATGCATTCTGGGAGGGGACCACTATTCGAGTCAGTACATATGTAAAGTCACATTTCGTCTACTCACTAGTCACGAGGTTGTTTCCAATTCGGGCTATTGCAGATCTTCTTAGACAAATCTTTGCATGGGCATTTGACCTCATTTCTCTTGGGTAGATATCTCGGTGGGGGATCACTGGATTATATAAATATGCATTTAACATTTTAAAAAACTGCCAAAATATTATAGTTTTATACACATTCTTGTCCCACTTGGGATTGATTCCTGATGTAGCTGTTCCGGCAAATGTAAAGAGGTATCCTAGTGTTGTTTTCATTTTATTTCCCTGAAGATAATTAATGATGCTGAGCAATTCCTTATGCACCCATTAGTTAATCATAAGCACAGTATATATTTTCCTTCACAAAATATCTATTCAGATATTTTGCTCATTTTTAAAATTAGGTTGACAATCCTGTTATGAGTTGAAAGTTGTCTTTATGTATTGTGGATATAAGTTCTTTGTCAGACATATGATTTAAAAATGCAATGGTGCCTTGGTTCACGAACTTAATTTTTTCCATGATTCTGGGAAAGCTGGCAAAGTTCACAAATAGAAGCAGTTTGCTGAACACTTCATGAACAGAAGTGTTCGTGAACCAAGGCAATACTATATTCATTTTCATTCTTTGAACTGTTTTCTCATTTTCTTCATGGTGATTTTTGAAGAATGAAACCTTTAAATTTGGATGAAGTGGAAATTATTAAGTTTTTTGTTTTATTGCCTTATAGCTTTGGTATTATATTATCTAAAAACTTTCTGCCTAAATTAAAGGTACAGAGATTTTCTAGAAGTTTTGTAGTTTGAGGTCCTCTATTTAAGACTATAATTCATTTGAGTTTCTTTCTCTGCGTGGTTTAAGTGAGAGCTTCATTGTATGTGGCGATCAATAGTTCAAGCACCAGTTTCCAATGGTCCATGATCACTCCATTCAAGCCATTGTGTCTTTATTGAAAATCAGTCGACTCTACCTTAGGGGCTCATTTCTATGCCATTGATATACTTTAATTTGTGGCTGTACCACAGTGTCATGACTACTACAACTTTATTGTCTCTCGTGATGTCACAGATGTGACCAGATAAACGGGTGGCAGGTGGAGAAGGTACAGGGGAGGGTATGGAATGGATGGCTGGGATTATACTCTCTTCCAACTCTTTTCCCTGGATCTCAATAATCTGGTTACAAAACACCTCAGGAACTATTGTGAGCTCTGATAAGCCCAGCCGGTCTTAGGGGAGGGAGAAGGGCAACTGTGCTATCACCGAGGAAGAAAAGTCACCAGGGTGAGGTGCTTCTTTCATGTTAGAAAGGACCAGAGGCCCAGTTTCCAAGGAAACACCAAATCATCTGCGATGGATCTGAGTAACATGTGTCACCACATTTAACCAAGTAAGCCCAGGGACCAGGTCTTGAATCTTAAATAGTGTCTGCAAAACTAGAAAGAAATCCTTCATGGATATGGGTTACTGAACACTACTGGTTACAGTGGAGGTCAAATGAAATGGTAGAAATGAGGCCTTTTTTGTCTTAAATTTTTGTTTATTTTTAAAGTAAGTGGCAAAATATACACACAGTAGAGCCCGAACTCCCCATCACGGAGTGTGAACGATGGTCCGGATGCAAAGCTGCTGGATATACTCCTTGGTTGGGAGCTGTCTTTGGTGGCTCAGGGGGAGGTGGGAGTCCTTCGACCAACTTCACAAAGTAACAGCAGTAAACCTTCTCCACAATCCCAAGCGACCTCTGCTTGGTAGGAGATGTGTTTCAGGCCCTGGCCTCGCCCCGAGTCAGACTCAGCTACATATAGATTTGATCTGAATTCCACACTGTGGTTTTTCACTGCCATACCTTGTGCTTCTAAGAGAACCTCTTTAATTATTGGGGCCTCTTCCTTATCACTGAATTCCAATTGAGCCAATGCTTGGTCAATGGACATTCCCTAAATCAATTTTGCCAAACACCACATCTTATCTTTTCTGTTTTTTATTTGTCTTCGACAATGGAAGATTTCTGCTGGTCTGTGAGGTTCACCGGGCAGCTGTGGAGGATATTCTTGTGGAGGATTTTACTGTTCTTCTCCAGTTTCTGAGAAATGTCGAGAGGAACACTCCTATGGATTGGGGTGAAACACTGCGAGGCTGAGGACACCCCAAGGCCAGCTTCTCCTCAGCTCCTCAGTTCTGTAATCTTAATGGATCCAACTCTCCCAGCATGGCTGCCTCCATCTTCCTTCAAGAATGAGGTCTTTTAACTCTACCTCCAATATTCAAAAGCAGGTCTGTCTCCGGCTCCTACTTCCCTCTCCAGCCCCTTCCTCTAGGTTGCTCCTTCCCGCTGCCTGCCTACCTTAATGTACAGGGATCCTCATTAGTTATTGTTAGGGTTTAGATCTAGACTGTCCCCCAAAGCCTCTAGTGTTCAGAGGTAGGACTTTTGGGAAGTGATTGTATCACAGGGCTATACTCATCAGTGGATTCATAGATGAATGGGTTCATGTCTGAATGTGCTGGTAGGAGGTGGGGTCTGGCTGGGAGAGGCAGTCACTGGGATGTGACCTGGAAGGGTTCATCTCCCTCCCTGGCTCCTGCCCTCTCTCTCTGCTTCCTGGCTGCCAAGGGCTAAGCACTTATTCCCCACCAAGCCCTTCTGCCATGCTGTTTCTGCCTTGGAGTGAGCTGACCATGGACTGAATCCCCCCAAACTATAAGCCAAATTAAACCTCTCCTCCATTTAGTTGTGGGTGTGGCATATTTTGGGATAGAAAAGCTGACTGATACAGTTATTAAAGGAAAATATATACCTTGCCTTCTCTTGGTAGTGATTAACAAGGGGGGCTATAAAATACTTAGAGCTATCATCACTGCCCCCTGCTGGGGTCATGCATAGGACAAGCATTTTGCAGTTTCCAAAACTGCTTCAAAATCTTGGCATTGAGCTTTTGCCGCCAAAATCGCCACCTGCTCTGGAAGCATGGCTGCTAGCCGTGTTACTTCCTAACATTTGATAATCGGGGAAGGCTTGGGGAGGTGAGACAATGGCAACCTTGAGGAGCAGTGGTAGCAGCACCTGGCGTGACTGTCACGTAGGCTGTGAGATACAATCACAGCTCTCCGCACAGACTGCCAAGGAACCAGCTCTGAACCAACAGAAGTTAGCTGAATGCATTTTTATGGGACGCTCTCAGCAATGTTTTCTGAAATAAATAAACCATTTATTGGTCCTTTTATCTTATGCTACACACTCTGCTGAGTACTTTACATAATCATCTCATTTAATATTTACAACCGTCCTATGAGGTAGCTTTGTTACCTCTATTTTAAAAATGAAGCGATGGAGGCTAATAATGTTTATATGAGATGTTTAAGATCTCAGGATGAATGCCTGGCCAAGCTGGGACTTGAGAGTTGGTCTACCTTCGACCAAGGCCTAAGTCTCAACCGCAGTGATTTGTGACATCCTTGGATGAAGGCAGTGATTCAGACGTTACTTAGTTGGAAACAACAAGACAAAGTGACAGACACTTTTCATCAAGAGTCTTTGTTCCTCGCCTCTGGTGTCAGTCCTCACAGAGTACAGGTACGGGGACAGCTTGGGAAGCTACAGGCTGGGAAGTTTCTTTCAAGATGACCAAATCTATCATCTTGTGCACATCATTTTTAGGAGGCATCTGGCTCTGGGAATCTTTTTTGTGGATATACTTTGCTTCTGATTGTTCTCTCGCCATATAAACGCTGGATTGCTGCAGTCAGGACCCAGCTGGAGAGTAAGGAAACTTGTTGCTTGTCCCTTTGCTGAGTGCCCTTTTTTCTCTTGGTGGCTACGGGAGGTCACCAGGGAGCCAGACTGGCCTGGAGACCAGGGAACTTTTAGACAAAGGCATGGTGGGAGGATTTGTCTTCTCGGGACAGAGGATGCTGCTGTGGAGCCACAGGAAGACAGCCCAGGGGCTCTCCTTCCAGGCTTCCCTTGGTTTTCAAGTAAGTACAGTTTTCAAACCTGCACCACATTCCACAGAGCTTTTTTCCCCTCAGGAATGCTTTTGTGCTTAGCACCTCAGTGAACTCTGTGACCACGCACGTTTGTCTGGAAGGTCTATTCCAAGGTGGCTGAGCAGCCTGCCAAGCTCAGCCCCTGCACCCTATCATTTCTGCAGTTGCAATGCTTTTCTCCCCTGACAGCTGGAATTCACCATGTGGAGGCATTTGGGTCAGATCTGAATTGCTCCCTCAAATCTTCGTCACCTTTGCACACACAGATAGAGTCTTTAACCAGGACAGAGTATTTATTTGAGCCCAGAGAACTGACCAAGGGAGGCTGCTTTAATTGCAGGGTTCCTCGTGGGGGGCAGCTGCGGCTGCTGTCTTGAGATTGCTGAGAGCTCTCCACAGACATCTTCCCACAGGAAAGCCCTTCCTGGAGCCCTGTCCTTAGCAAAACCCTTCTGAGGTTAGTTGTGAAGTTCGAGTCCACAGTGATACTCTGTCCCCAGCGTGGTCACAATAAGCAGTTCTTATGCATGTGGGATACTAATAAAAACAAATAGAGTTTAATGGATATTTCCTACTTTGTTTGCTCAGTCCCTCTTCTGGCTATGGGAAATTCTCTTTCCCTATTGCACATGGCCCTGGTGGCCATCAGCTGTGTTTGTGATAGTGGCTCCTCACCCTAAGCCAGCCGCAGGCATGGATGACAATCCAGACTGGGCCAGCTGTGGTGAAAATCAAGGGTGAGTTGTGACTCAGGCAGAATGAAATGGGCAAGGCAAGGTATACATCTGCTGCAAGGGTACCGACCTAGGGTCACGCGTGGCCCCCTTCATTGTGACACAGTGCCTGCTGCCTGTCTGGGGAAAGAAACCAGCACGGTGGAGAGTGACGAAGCCTTCAGGACATCATTTGGTCTCAAGAAGCACCACCTCCCCAGGGTGTAGGCCAAGTCCACTTCCTGCTACTCCAGTTTGATTTGAGCACCTGTCACTCGTGTGCAGGAACGGCGTTATTAACATTTCATGTTGACTCTACACTGTGGGATCATTAGGTCACAGATTCAAATAAAGACCAAGCCCTATGGGAAAACAGGAGAAAAGAGGCTGCACTTCAGTTACCAAGAATTTACAGTTAAATGGTAAGATCGCGTTTCCCTCTGGAAAATTTTGCATTCAAGTCCAAATTGCTCTTCTTCCTGAGCATTTTACTTACTTTTCTCTGTTGATTTCCAGCTATGCAGTATGTTTCTTGAGGTTTGATGCTTGAGGCACACTAATCACCAAATGAAATGCTCCTACTGAAACTATTTCTAGCAGGTGCTACATCTTTATCCCCAGTGCTGGACATGCTGCTACTTTGTAACAATTCCTGCATTGATGTGTCATTTTTCTATTGCTACTATAACAAGTTACCACCACACATTTAGTGACTTAGGACAACAAAAATCTGTTATTTTGTAGTTTTGATGGTCAGGCATCCAAGATCAGTGTTAAGGGGCCAAAGTCCAGGCCTCAGCAGGGCTGGGGAAGGCTGTGCCTCCTTGCTGTTTTAGCTGCAAGAGGCCGACTTTCCTGGGTGCCTTTAGCATCCTTAAAGCCAGCAGAGTAGCGTCTCTTCTCTCTGTTCCCCTGACCTCTGCTTCCAGAGCTAACCTTCCCAGAATCTGAACTCCTTCTTTCTGAGCCCTGTAGGTATGTTGGGTCCGCCCAGGTGATGCAAGACAACCTCAACCCACGTCCTTCCCTGAACTACATTTGCAGTGGTGCCTTTGCCATGCAAGGTAGCATCCTTGCAAGTTCTAGGAATGAAGATGTGGGCATCTTTTCAGCAGCAGGGGACGTTATTCTGTCTACTACAAAAAATATTTGCCTCGTTGAATGAATCATCTTAGTATGAGCTGATGTGTGACTGCTGGGTGGTTAATCAAGAGTCACCGTGACGGACTTCCCAATTACAATGGTCGCGCAGGGCTCAAAGTGATGGATTTCACTCTTGCCAGGGTAACAGAGCCCTGTAAGTGGCCTGCATGATGTGGAATCCCAGTGTGGAGAGGAGAATACAGGAGTACCTTGCCTTTAGCAAATAATCATCCTAAAAGTCATAATCTCTGGCTTTATATTATTGTTAAAAATTATGTGTATTTGCAAATTTGTAAGTCTATATTGTCTGAAGTATGAGGTGATCATATATTTGCTTGTTGGGGCGCAGTACTGGTTTGATAAGATATCATGTGCTGTTCTCACTCGTATCATCATAGACTGAATCTCAAAATGTCATCTTAAAGACAGACTCCCCTAATCACTAGTCATGAAGCTATGAAACTTGATCATGGGAGGCCCAATCATACTGTCAATTTCTCCTATTACATAATGGGAGGGCTGAGTAAGTAACCTTGTTTTTCTATATTAAGTAAACATCTTGAGATTAGAATGTAGTTCCATGGTTATAAATCAGACATTTTTAAGACACCATAAGATTTTCTTTGTAACAAGTGAAACACACCCATTACCTTTCAAATATATTGGGGTTTCTAGGAACTAAGTACTGGGTACACCTTGTCTTCTGACGCATGTGCTATCGAGGGCCCACTGTGTGGTCATCATCTTGCTGGGAGTGAACCATGGATACAGTTTTGATGATGGGACATTGGAGCTTCTCCTGGGCTGTTATTGGCATGACTGATAAAAATACTTTAGTGTTGCTTTCTCCTCAAGCAGATCATTTACATGGAGCTAACAACCAGATGTGTATTTATTGTCCCACTTGTATTTCTCTGTAAGGAAGATGTATTTGAATTGGATTTTGGAAAAAATCTCTTGGCTTATGGAAAATCTGGGAAAACACTGATACATGCCTGCAGTTAGCTTATTGGAAAGGGTGTGATAATGACACACTCTCGGTCCTTGAAGACCCCACAGCTTAGTGCCCAGGACAGCCTTGTCGCTTGTGTTGGGAGATGGGAGCAATGTCAGCAAGGTGAGGGTGTTGCCCCAGATCGCCCCAGCAGTGGAGAGCTGGGCTCCTCCCCAAGTCTCAGAAAATCTGTGGGACTTGGACAACTGGAGGTTGTGGGCAGGGCCTCCCAGGTGAAATGTCGCATATGTTAGTTCAGTGACTTGAGCTTAGCAAACTGCTGGTCCCTGTGGCTGCAGAAAAAATGTGGAAACAGAGAGAAGGGATGAGGAAAAAGAGGTCCGGGAGGGCCCTGCACACTTCACAAAGGAATTAGACTTCCCATGGAAGCTGAGGCGGGCTTGTGGGAGAAAGTGCCCCAGGCAGTGATTTTACCCTAGGATTGCTGAGTGTGCGAGTTTCGAGTTTCGTGGGGGGATATTGTGGGTAGAGGATGCATGGAGAGCTCCAGGTGTCCCCCGAGGGACTGGACTGGGTCATGAGCAGGGCTGATGGGGGGCGGTGGAAGTGGGGAAAGGAAAGAAAAAGATCTCATGTCTGATAAGACGAAAACCCTAAAGCATTCCAGTGGTTGAAAGGCAACAAAATGGCCATTAGTTACTTAGAAAGAAAGTAATTGCCAGCACCTCCGCTGATCCTTAAGCAACGACCATTTTAGAAGTGACAGAGAACGCGTGTCACCTGGTGCAGGACCCCAGGGGAGCTCTGTGGTATGGGGCGGGCCTGGGGTCCTCCCGGTGCTCAGCAGGCACACGCTGTGTGGTTAGGGAGTCTTTGCCATTTTCAATTTGGGTAAAAAGTCACCACACAGCTTGGCTTTGTTTTAGTGGCTGCTCTCAATTCAGCTGTAATCCAGGCTCACTCCCACCAGAGGAGCTGTTATCCTGGAGGATGCACGTCACGCGGGGGAGACCCCAGGGGCTGTCATCCTGGCTCCCACCGGAGCCTGACCACGGACCAGGCTCTTCAGCGTCCTGTGGTCCAGGGTCCGTGACCATGCGGAAGGGGATTAGGGTCCCTGTCCTGGACCTCACCGGGATCGCGGGAGGGCAGAACTGAGTAGCAGAGGAGAAGTGGCTTTGGAAATCCTCAGGAGATAGACTGGGAAGCCAAGGGCTTTTGAACAGATTTGTGGTTGGGGGTTTAGGTAGATATGGGTTCAAATCCCAGCTACAACCTGCCTGAGGGTGTTGCTCAGTCTTTCTGAGTCAGGTCACCTCATCCCTGTGAGCGCTTCTGGCTTCCATTTCAGGGTGGGCAGCGGACTTGTGTGAGCTCGCGGCTGGAAAAGGGGCTCGATTTGCATCCATTCTCTCTTGTTTTGTCAGGAAAATGTGGCAGAGAAGAACTCCTCTTGCCCCCTGCCGGCCTAGGCTCTCGCTTTTCTCCCAGCGAGGACCGTGAAAGCCCAGGGGCTGGCCGTTGTGTGCAGGCCGTACCCTCGGTGTCTCTTGGCTGCGGAAGACAGATCTTTCGGGTCCCCTGCCTGCCACCTCTTGGAGGGGCCTGAGGGAGGCCTCGCGTGCCATCGCTGAGCCCCGCTACTCTCACTTTCCTGCACACTTGCTTGTGCATATTTGAAACGCTCACGGGTCATCACTTGGCCTTGCACCTGGCCTTTTCCATGCTCCACCCCACAAGGGGCCCCAGGACGCCCGCTTCGCTCTCAGGGCTGCACCAGGTGTCTTCCTGTCAGGAGTTCTGTTTCAGTAGCGATTTTGCCAAAAGCCTCATCTGCAGTTTCCATCTTGGATTCCGAAGTTTTACACAAGGCAAACGCTTCGTGTGAACTTGGTTTTCTTTTTTATTTTCTTCTTTTCTTTCCTCTACTCTCCCCTCCCCCCTTTTTGGTGGGGCTTTGTACCAAAATTTCCCTTCACCTCTGGTTTAAATGTCATGTTCCCTAACAGCGTCTCCAGGACGCGCTTTGGCTTCCGGGTCCTGGGATTCTGCTCTCCCGGCCATGGACCGCTGACCACTGGCCGCCCAGCCCTTCCTGTGCAGGAGCCACCGCCAGCCCCCAGTCACTGTAGGGAGCGCTTTCCTGTTTCCAGTGACAGAAGCTTATATTGCCTGGATTTCTTCGGAAGTCGTGCGGAGAGAGAGCAGAAGCCCTCTTGTTCAAGTGCGATCCCATCTATAACCATCTCACCGCGCCTGCTCGTGCTGAGCTTTGGCAATTAGTGCGATTCAGTCCTAGTTTACAGTGAGATGGAATTCTGGGAGGTTGAGATAGGAATTCCTTGCAACATTTGGAGACTGTTAAACTTAATCTTGTGTTGACCTAGTCACAGGATATTTTAAGCTCAACTCTAGAAACAGAGAAAGAAATATGACTTTGATGTTGTAAGTAGAAAAAGGAATGCTCTGCCTTGTGATTAGCAGTCACCTTATGGCAGGATCACCACCTCATCTCTTTTTTGGGAAGACTTGCTTAAAAGTTTTATGGCTGTTTGTAAATCTTCCTTTATCCTTGTTTTTAACTTAAAGTATGAACAAATGTTCTACTTTCATTTTTAAAAAATTCACTGGTGGTACTGGGGATTGAACCCAGAGCCTTGACAACTAAAGAAAAAAAATGATAGGCCAGCTCGAAGTTGGTCTGAGACACTTAGGGAGGAACTTTTTCCTCTTATGGTTAGGTGGTATATCTCATTTCCAGTCAAAAACTGTGTTTTTCTGATTGTGCGTCTCTTGCGTAAATCGTGTTACAGATTCTGGAGTCCGGTTTGGCCTTCCTGAGGGACGTAGGTCTCTAGAAACCAAAAGCAACCCCAGGGTCTTTGCGCTTTTCAGTGAGCTGCCACCTAGCCCCCATATGGCTGGCGTTTTCGACTGTTAGATGACTTAGATGGTTTGTACCATGATTAGGATCCTAACGTCAACTATTATTCAGTGCAAGGAAATAATTCACAATTTCATAAATTATCTTTAGGAATGTTGAAACATTTTTATTTTCAACCAATAATTATACATACATATGATGTATCATCACATTTTCACATATATACACGTTTAATATTGACAAAAGTTTTTCTGATGTGTCAGAGGCAGTTCGTATGGGTTTAAGCAAACACAATAATAAATATTCGGGACTTCGGTCAGTCCTTTCCCCATTGGTAACCTGGAGTTGGCTTTGCTGGGGGTATTTATAACATACAAATCAGCAATAGCTACAAATTAGGATTTTTCTTCAGAGCTGATTTGTCAGTGCCCTATCTATGATGACCGTGCTGGAGAACCAGGACCTGGAAGGAAAGGGTAGGCCTTAGCAACCAATGGGACTTAGTTTATGTCTCACTTCAGTCAAGAGTTTCTTAATCAAGGTTTCCAAATTCTATCCATGAATTATCAGCTGGAAAACATCATTTGCTGAACACTGGGGGTGAAGGAAAGTGTGAGCACGCTCATAATGCCTTCCTGTAGACCACGCAGGTCTGCCTCAAAACAAAAACAAACTCAGGCCACAGCGGAAGTGAGACAGACAGACAGCTTCTCACAGGTGATTTCCCAAGTGGCAAAAGCTGTTCAAGGTGCTAGGGGGACTAAGATTGGCACTGTGACCTGTTCCCGAGGCTTGTGTCATGTACGTGCACCAACTGTGCACAGGGGATATAAGCATTGTGTGTTGCAACATGTACTAAGAACAGAAAGAATAAAATTGAGATAAATATCTCATACAAATATTTTCTTTTCCTGGCATAGACCTCATTGTGCCTCTGGTGGTATGAAGGAGCACTTTTAAAGAATACTATACTAAAAGAAAGTGTCGGAAGGTGTGGTAACTACTACTTATCAAAATAAAACACGGAAATTATAAACCACTTCCCCCTTTCTCTTTCCTAGCAGTGTTGATGCAAGCTAGAGGGATTCCTCAGTCAGTCTTACCTACAAAGGCTGTGTAGACATCATTCTTGTTATCGTACCTGTTAATCTGTGAACATTTACACAGAACTTTGCGTTCACTAAACTCATCGTACGATGGGAGTCTTGAGAAAGGAATATGCTTTGAGTTCACACAGGCTGTGAGGCAGATCTAAAAGAATGATTCTACTTGAAGACATTTTTGAAAACTAATCAGTATAACCTTTATCCTAGCCATGAGGTATCAAGAATTGTATAATCTGAATATAATGAAATACTGCTGGGCTTCATTTTATTCATAAAGAAAAGCTTAAGATGTCAAGACTAAAAAAAAAAAGAATCACACAAGGCAGCTTACAAAACTGCATTATATACAAATGTAGTACTTTTGGTTAACTGGCTTTTACATCTTACAACTGGTTTATGCGGCATGCTGAAGTTACGGGAACACTGGAGATACGGAGTTGATTCGAAAGCTTAGGTAGTGTGTGGCATGTAGCTGGCATGTCAACCTGGCCTTGCCTACTGAAAAGCACCAGGCCTTGACTCTCAATCACCCTCTGGAGCGATCTCTGGAGATCCTTTCCAGCTCCACAAGAGCTCCTTACCTTTCAGCTGTTGCTGTGTGCATAAAATTGACAACATGCCACGATGGCTTCTTATATCCTAATGGAGTCCTTAAAGTGCCGTTCCTGCCCACACCTTTGCAGCTGCCCAGCGAGAATTACTACTGGACTCTGCTGATGTGGCAGAGGTGTGAGTTTAAAGGCACGCCCAAACACGCAGCAATATATTAGCTGTCCTTGTGACATGCTGACACTGAAGTCACCTGTGGGCTGTGCCGGGCTTTGCTAAACCTGTTTCACTAAACACTAAATCTTCATGGAGGCATCTTCCAGGAGGCTGGAGGTGCTCCCAGCCACCATCTCCACTGAAATCTTCAGCAGCCCTGTTCATGTCTCACCTGGTTTGTTTCAGCGCAATGGAGACCCACTGTAATCACTGTTATGGCTGTGTCTAGATGTCCTCCCAAAGCCTCATGAGCTCATAGGTTGGGCTTTTCAGAGGTGGCTGGATCTAGAGTGTGCGATGCTGGGCTCAAGGGTGTGTGATTACTAAATTAGCCGACTGACTGGTTTGGCATAGTTCTGGGTGTGGATAATGGGAAGGCCACCCTGGCTGTGAGTGCTGGTCAGTTGGACAGAAAGAAGGTCAATGTTTGTGGCTTACTACTTGCTACTATGCAGCTTGCTGCCCTTAGCCCTCCATAAACTGTTGCTCCTCTGCGATGCCCTCTGCCATGCCACCCTGCCTCGGAGCCAGCCAACTATGGACTGAAACCTCTACAAACTGTGAGCTAAATAAACCTTTCCTCCCTTAACTTGTGGGCATTGGGTGTTTTGTCTCAGCAACCAGAAAAGTAACCAAGACCATCACCTTCTTCAGGGAGAACTTTTCAGATAAGCTTCTGTGATTGGCCAGAAGTGAAATTGGCTCTTCTCTACCAAGTAGGTGTTTTCAGTCAGGAAACCTAGAGATGGTCAAAGAAAAGTTGCCCCAGGGGAAGAGAGGGATGAAGACCAATTTACGCAAAAGGTGACGGTGGCTGTGGTGATGGTGCTGCACGTGGGATGAGTGCTCACAGATGCCACCAGAGGAACTCAGGGAACCCTCATGAATCCTGTCAGATGGTTCTGTGTTTATCTCCACTCTACACAGAAGGAAACTAAGGGAAAATGGAAGCAACATGCCCAAGGCCACATGGCCGTCCCCGAAGGTGGCCCCTAGAGCCCCCCACTCATCCTGCCTTAAACATTCCAAGTGCCCTTCCCTTTGGAGCCCCACAGATGGCTGGGACAGCATCTGGGGCAGTGCATCTGTGTCCTGGAAGAGACACAGGTCAGCCAGGCCTGAATCTCCTATTCTTCCTGAAATTCGAATCTTAATTCCATTCAGGCAATATCTAGCTATGAAGATTGGCATTTGTTTTTATTGATTTTCGCAATCAGTCAAATAAAGTTAGTGCACCTCACAAACAAAACCATAGTATATTCAGATAAATGTTCACTTCAGATAAGCAAGAGAGAAGTTCTTTTAAAACGTGTATGAAGTATGATAAAAATATGGGGAATATATAATTTTTGAAAAATCTTTACAGTAACCCCACTTCAAAATATTTCCCCCTGAGTGAACCCTCTTATGCCATTGTCCTTGCCACTTTCTGAAGCAGCTCTGGAGTCCTCTTTTGTGAGTGTCTTTTGTTGTGCTGTAGTGGCTGCCTCAATGTCCCTAACTGACTCAGAGTGTTTACCTTTCATGGTCATTTTGACTTCAGAGAAGAGCCAGAAGTTTCATGCTTCACCAGATCCAATGAATAAGGTGGATGAGGATGCACCATGCTGCTTTTAAGAGCCTGTCTTTCTGTTGGATGGCAATGAGCAGCAGCATACATTGTATTTTTGTACCATACCTCGTAAAGACCCTCATGAAAGAGACTTCCAGAATTGCTTCAGAAAGTGACAAGAGTGATGGGATAAGTGATCAAAGTGAGGAGGAGGATATTGAGGGGATTAATGGCAATGTGTCTTTTACTGTAATAATTTTTAAAATTTAAAAATCTACTGCTTTTTTTTACCATAGCTTACAAGCATATCTCAAACATTGCATAGTACATATGTAAATGAAAAATAATCTGGTTTACCAGAAGTCCAAGTTTACTGAATGTCCTGTATTCATGTGGCAGCCCTAAGTAAGATGGGCTTCCAACAGAATGCCAGGCCCCCTTGAAGATGGTGAGGAAAGAACGCACAGAACCATTGGCTTAGGAAGATATACTGGTGAGCTGTCCAGGGGCTGGGCTGGTGTCCCCATCAGTCATAGTCATAGTCCCCAGCGTCCTTCCAGGCACACAGAATTCTGGGAGCTGTGTTTGGTGCCCGGGCTATTGCACATTGACGGCTGCACAGCACTGGAAACTGGTTTCTTGCATTAAAACAAAATCCTTCAATGTTATTTTAGTGGTGCGGGCTACACACTGCAAATGGTCCTCTTGCTGTGACCTCTGGAACAGAGTAAGTGACCCTGACACCATTCGGCGTAGGGAACAGACCTGGCATCGCGGTCACTCGAATGTAGTGAGAGCTGTTGTCCATGGGGTGGCTGAGGGGCTACAGCTGCAGGGCCTCTTGCGGCTCACCTGTGACCTCCGGCCCAGCTGCCTGTGCTGGTCCCCGCCCTCGGCACTGCACCTGGCACCGTCACGGGCCCCGTGGGACTGCAGCTGGAGGAGATTTGCAGGAAACAAGTGGAGAAGACTAAGCACAGACTCCCGTGGCCATCAAGCACAGGGCAGTGCTTGGTCCCTGGGATTTAGATGAGGAAGCAGAGGCCGAGGGTGGTTCCATCAGGGACTCAGAAGACTGAGGCTGGTGACCTGCTCTCCATGTAGTCTTTGAGCAAGTTGGGAACATTCTCCAAGCCTCAGTGTGCTCATCCATAAAGTGGAGATAAGGTGGAAACAAGGCTGTGGTCTAGGGACCAAAAAGCATCCTGCAATTGATGTTCAAGACATCCTGCAAAGCATGATGTTCAAGACAATCACAGCACACAGCTCAGAAGATAACGGGAAAGTTCGCTGAATGAATACACGTAGGTGTAATAGACACTCCGTAACTGTCATTTATAATCAATTTCTAGTGCAAACAGCTGAGTGCGAGAGATGGGAGAAAGGAAGTGATGGTTTTAAGCTGCTGACACAAATCTCCCATCTATAGGCCTCCTCTGATCCCAGCAGACAGAGATTCCTCTGAAGAATCTAGGGAAAAAAGGTGTCAGTTCCGCCTCTGTTTCTTAAACAATTCGGGGGTCAAGAGTGTTTTTGTAATCATGTTCTTTGATCAGAAGCTACTGAGCAGTCCCCAAGTCAAAACATCAGCCATGGAGAGTGAGGCGAGATGGGCAACTGGAGGATTTGATCTCAGTCAATAAAATAAGCATGCAGGAGACGGATTGTAACCAGCCCTGCAAAGGGAGGTGGGAGACGGATCTGTCCCAGCTCAAAGTGTGCTGCTGCAGGCGAGTTGGTGGAATTCCTGAGACAGAGTCCTCTCCAGGGGCCTGCAGGGCTCATCTCGGATCTGCATTCTTCAAGAAGGCCGCGTTCTGAAAAGACCGCAGGGGAAGGAGAAAAACAACTGAGGGCAGGGGCATCAGCTTTGTTTCAAGCTTCCTTTTACCCAGGATGGTTGGGCTTATAAATCAAAATTATGTGTCTAGTGAGGAAATGGGAAGTAAAACTGTTTCCAAAGGAAAAAAGAAAAGAAAGCAAACGATTCACTTGGACCAAAATAATTGAAAATGCAGAAAGCCAAGAGTCGCTGGCTGCTGGGCCCTGTGTGTGCCTGTCCTGCCTTGTCTGCTGTCCACAGCAGATTCCACAGCGAGGACAAGCCGACAGCCGGTGAGCCAGGAAAGCCTGGTGACGTCCGCAGGAGCCCAGCCCTGGCTACTTACCGGACGTGACCGCATCACACATGCGCTGAGTGTAAAGGAGCTGCACAAGCACAGGTTTGTTTTGTGTGAGACAAAGAAAGAAAGGGAGGAATGAGAAAGAAGGAAAGGAAGGAAGGAAAGAGTGAAAGAAGAAGGAAACAAGAAAAGAAAGGGAGACAGGGAGGGATGGAGGAAAGCAAGACGTGGGGTCCAAAGCATCCTTTTCTGCAGGCCCCAGCCAGACTTCCCAGTCTTGCACCATAGCACGCGCAGGGCATCCCATTCACTGTAGGACCCAAGCACCTCCGGGTGCAGAGCTCTGCGTGGGGGCTCAGTGGAACGGGAGCTGGTCAGTGGCTCCAGAACATCACAGCCTTGAGTGGCGACAGCAGGACACCATTTTCTTGGTGTCTGAGCAGGAATCAGGAGAGCCCTAGACCTTGGATTTCACAGTTTCTAGTGTCCCTCCTGCCAGGAAGCCTAAGGATACCTGAAACTCTCCGTCCTTATCACAAAACAAAGTGGGAGAACTGATCAGCACGAGGGGAGAATGTGAAGGAGGGAGAGCCGTGGGAAAACTGAGGGAGGCTTCTTGGGAAAGCAGCTTGGGAGCTGAGTCCTGGAACATGGCAGAGCACGGGGAGAGGCACATGGAGCAGGAGCCCTGGCAAGGAGAGGCTTTGGGAGCATTTATCAGAAACCTGGTGGTGATCCTGGTAAATCAGACGAGGAGGGCAATTCTGACTTCTTGTCTTTTTTTTTTTTTTTTTTTGACAGGGTCTTGCTATGTAGTTCAGGCTGTCCTTGAACTCACTATGTAGCCCAGGCTGGCCTCAAACTTGGGCGATCCTCCTGCTTCAGCCTCCTAAGGGCTGGGATTACAGGCGTTCACCATCGTGGCCAGGTTATTCATCTATTTAATGTGAGTGGGAATTAAAAGTCCCCTGTCTGCCAACACTTGGTATACTCCCAGGGAGAGGGCATACGTTCCTTCAAAGACAGAATTGCTTTAAAACTGACCAGGGGTAGGCTCCTGTGGTGGAACGGGAGGGATGAGAGTGTCCACCATCACCCTTGATTCGGTGGGCAGAGTGCCTGGGTCCCAGGAATGAAGTGGTGGGAGGAAGGTCCCCAAGCCAGGCCACAGCAGGGCCAGGACCTGACCCTCAGCCTCTGATCCCAGCTCCACAAGGACCCCTGGGCGTCGCTGTCAAGCAGCTGGGGAAGGTCACTTGGGAAATACACAAAAGGCGCCAACTATGCGCTTGATTGTGAACAAGGACACTGCAAAGCAGCCACAAGACCAAGACCAACCCGCGGCTCCTCCAGTGGGGCAGAGCAGGAAAGAACCCGAGCTCCGACGTCTGTGAGTGGTCTTCGCAAACGAGGCCTCACCCAGCTGTGGGTGAAAGAGAAATGTGTTTTGTGTAAGTAGAAAAATAAATGCTTTTCGTTTTTAAGTTTCAGTCTGCAGGGGCATCTTTTTTTTTTTTTTTTCCTTTTTTTTTTTGTGGGTACCGGGGGGTCGACCTCAGGACCTCATGCGCCAGCAGGCGCCCGTGCCTCTGAGCGATATCACCGGCCCCTTTTTCGTATGTGGGTTCCGGGAGTCGAACTCGGGCCCTGGCGCTTGCCGGGCAGGCGCTTAAGCCGCTGAGCCATCTCACCGGCCCTGCAGGGGCATCTTAACAGGAAGGTGATAAGGTTTTGCTAGTTGGTAAGCGTGGTCAGCTGGCTAGTAGGTAGGCTGGTAGATGGCTCGTTCGCTGGATCTAATTAATTTATAGAATCTTTGTTTTTATTCAGCTAAGAGCCGGCGAGATCCATCCTGTGGTCTGCACTGTGGCTGGTGAGTGCACAGTAGGGTCCCTGCCTTTCAGGACAGGCAGGGACAGAGCTCTGGGGCCAGGAATCCTGTGCCAGCTCTGTTCCCAGCGGCTGGTCTGGGGGTCACACCTTGGCATCCAATTAAAGTTCTGAAATGGCTGGATGTACCCTCGTACAATTGAATTCTTGCCTTACTAAAATGAAGGCCACCCAAATGCCAACTCGAGTGTGGCCAGGGTAAATTTATGGCGTGGTCTCCTGCGGAAACCTTGTGGTGGACAAGTCCCTGGGGGCAGGGCGCACCACTGTATAGATTAGGGAGCAATCCTTTTTGAGAACTGGCTTAATCAGGGCAGCTTCCCCTTTCCTAGCCTAGGACTAAACAAGTCAGAGCTTGCTTTCTGATATATCAGGGATAGGTTTCAGCTGCAAAGGTCTGGAGGTGGCCGGGGATCCCTCTCCACAGAGTTAGGGCACCTTGGGGACCAGGCCGACCACCCCTGACATGGGGCCCGTGGACAGGGAAAGGTCAACCAGGGAAAAGCTGTATTTCACAGGAATAAATTACAAGTTTCCAATCTCTGTCTTCATGCCACTAGAATTTTCAATTCTGCTATGAAAAAATCATGACATGTATCAAACTGTACAGTTCTGAAATGACACATAACTAAGGAAATGAGAAATAAGGCAACTTTGAAAAGTGCAATTAGAAAATAAGCAGAAGTAGCAAAAGAGATCTCATTTTCATATAGCTCTCAGATTTTCATAAGGAAGAGTATCAGTTCTCTCTGTTGCCTAAAATTCTTCATAGTTTATGTTAGCAGAAAACAATAGTTAGTGTACGTGTACTGTTGTGTGTCCAGCTATGGTTCCACTCTGAAACTTAAACATTAGTCAATATAATTATGATTAATTACAGTATGGTTAAGTTCACTAAATAACCACCCAATTTGACTTAACCATGAGATTAAGCATATTTAAAATGTTACAAATTTGCATATAACGTGAAAAGAAGAACTATAATTAAAGAAGAACTCTTCGAACGAGAGAAACTTGATGGTATCTGAGGCCACTTCCAATTCCATGAATCCAGGGCTGTAAACAGTCTTGGGACTACGAATGAAAATGAAGTATAATTCACAAATTACCGAACTGCTTCTTCTTTCCCTAGCTGGTGTTTCATATCCATGTTCCACTTGTGAAGAAGTCATTATTTCCTCTACTTCGTATCTCCCGACTAGACGGCAAGAAACACACAACAGAATCACCCGCGCCAAACCTTCAGTGCCTCCTGTGACCCCGCCCCCGTGGGCAGAAGGAGAGTTAGAGGAGCACAGGCCAAGGGCTCTCTGATTTGCACCAAGTAGGCCAACCCCGACCTGTGAGCCTGGAATGTGTCTCCAGCAAGTCTGGAGCTTGACCTCTGACCTCATACCTAAAAGAAAGATGGAACTGTGATGAGTGTCCAAGAAATGTGAAATGAAAGGGTGAAAGAATTAAGGAGCTGTAGAAGGTTCTCAGTTTGGAATTACTGGGAATTGGGCCTTTTGGACCAATAGGCACTTGAATTATTTCTGTTTCTCCAGTGAATCCCCAAGGGGACTGAGATGTCCCGGAGCAAGATGGTGGGATGGGCAGTGGCCGTGGCAATGGGAGAAACCATCTCTTCAGCACAGCATCTGCTTTACCTCACTTCCGTCTCTGGCCTCAGAGGGGACAGGGATGTTGGAGTCCTAGGCACACTTCACAGGGATCTGTTGATTCCCAGCCCAGAGCATAGCACAGGGAGCCATGCAGCTGAGTCGCCTAAGCCCAGAGAAGCTACCCAGCAGGATGCAACAAGAGCCACAGGCCCCGGATTTCCACCTAGCCCAGAGTTCTCTTCACTGCTGCCTTCCCAGCATGCTCTGCTTGCTCATTATCATTTTCCTGTTTTCACCCAATCCAGGCAATCTTGTATTTTCCTCTGTTAAACCGCAGACTTTTTGAATACTCATTGCATTTTGGGGGGGGGTTGTTTTGTTTTGTGTTTTTTTGCTCTAGCTCTTCAGGGAGATAAGCTCATTCAATTTATCTGCAATTTGGATCATGAGGAGCCATCCCTCTTACATTAGACACGTCTCATCAGAGGTCGCTCCAGCCCACAGCTTCCTCTGTTGAAAATGAGCACTCTGAAAGGTGACCTAGCCGTACTGGGGACAAGAGGCACAGGGGACTCCCTTGACGGTGATGTATGATGATATTTCTGAAGAAAGTCAAAACCATTTAGAAACTAGGTTTTGATGAATTGCAGGAAATGGCGGATTTGCAACCCTTCCAGAATACCCGGGGACTGATTGTCGTCAGGCGACGATAAGAATTTTAACAAGCATATTGTGGAACCGAGACCAAGGCCAGCACTTGGGCAGAAGTGTTCCACTGGGGTCTCCGGTTGTATAGCATTTGCCTCTGGGAGAAGTGCTTAAAGTTGTTTCTTACTTACCTGAGACTCATTTCTGCTTATCTGCTGAGACTAAGAAATAGAAGAAAGCAAAAAATCCTACTGCAAAATACTGAGCCGTAGAGGCAGAGAACACTCGCTCCCACTGTGCCCTCCGAGGACACTTTGTGCATGGAACGTGCCATATGGCAGAATGGTACCGCGGGCGCAGGCTCCAGGGAAGGAGCAGCATCTCGTCCATCCTTCAGCATGCCCCACCCAGGGTCAGTAGACAGCAGGGACAGGGCTGGGCGCTCTGGCCACCTCTCTCTGTTAGTGGGCCAACGATACTAGATAGCAGCACAAGAACACAGCTGGGCCAGTGATGCCACTCTTCCACTCTTGCCAGGGTTGACTTGGCTTCATGGGAATGGTGGAGGAAAAGCTAAAAACTAAAACGAAAGCAGTGTGCAGAGGCTTGACAGAGAGGCTGGCGCTCAATGGTTTCCCTGTCTTCTGAACCTTTGAATCACCCAATCCCTGAACTCTCCTCAGATCATTCTGAGGGCGCAGGTGATCTCGCCACCCCATCTGTAAGCTCTGCTCCAGCTGCCACTGTTGACCATGGCGTTGGGCACACAGTGCCCACTCCACACACCCACTCGAACTTGCTCACTTTGCTTCAGGTGGTAAATCCCAAGATAGGATTTTGTAGGAACCAGACTGGGTCTCCTGCTTCCAACACGGTTACTAGATTATTCAAAACTTGAGATATGTTTTACCAAAGCCTGTAGTGTTTTAATAAGGCCAGCTATTTAGGAAGTGGTGACAATGTGCAATCTGCAAAAAAAGGGAAGCCTTGGGGGAGCTGTGGTAATAATGCAGTTACTTAAAGAACATTCGAACTACAAATATCTCTGTGGTTTTTTATTTGGTTCCATACTCCAGTCACTGAGAAATTTCTCAAACCTTGGCTAATCACTGTAAAAATGTAAGGCTTAGCAAATGATTATACTTCCCCAAATGTCTTGCTCCTTCCAACGCCCCCATTTCTTTTGTATTTGACAAAGAGGAGCAATTCAATTGCACAAAAATCTCCCAAGGAAAACCAAGAAAAATTTAGCAGACGGATGGAAAAAGACTACTATGTAACTCTGGAGCTGCAGGAAAGTTCCAACTGCTAATACAGAAAATAGCTAAAATGTAATCACAAATACAGGAGAGTTGGCGCTTTCGAAGATTGAGCATTTGATCCATCAAAATAGCCAGGTGCGGTCAGCTTGGGTGGGTGGGGAGAAGCACTGGCTCACAGGGCCTGGGGCCCCACGGTTCCAGAATGTGCTGAGTCACATTAAAGGAAGCAGCTGAATGTGTGTGTTTGTGCATGTGAGTGTGTATGTGTGTGTGTGTGCACATTCGTGTACCTATTTCAGCTTGATTTGGAGGGACTTGTGCCTCTCTGTATCTCTCCATTAGGCTCACCCGTGGTCTACAGATGAGATCTGAGGTTCAACCTCTGTCTCCAGCGCTTGGTGGTGTGCAGAACACATGGTCTCCGCTGGCTTTTTCAGGAGCCAGTCAAGTTCCAGGACTGAAAGGCACAGATAGGCACTGCAGAGCAGCCTAGCGATGACCTTCTGACCTCTGACCTTGACCCGCAGTGACCCAGTGGTTTGCCTGGCGTCACCTTGGCCAAGCGCAGCTGGAGGCTCTTGGTGGATGAGCTCGTCCATGAGTGTTAGTCTTGTTCAACTAACTAGGTTATGAGTTACTGGGGGGGTCAGGAGACTTGCCTTATACTTTAGGATTTATGTCACGTCTTAAAATCTTTCTCCGTACCTGGCATGATACATGAAAATGCTTATGACAGACTCAAAGAATTAATGACAAGCAGTTCACACCAGAGGCTCTGCAGCTGCTACGCTGTCACGAGCTCCCCCACCCAGGGTCCAGGCTTGGTTGCCTTCACGGTGTCCCCAGGCCTTATCTCCACAATCTCGTCTGCTTAGATGTAGCCCAGGGTCTTCCTTGCCCCACCTACCGCAGGCAGTTGACATTCCTGTCTGTAGTATGGTCAGCAGTAGCTGGTGAATCAGGCCACCAAAGCCGAGAATTGAAGAGAACCCTCACCCCGAGCTGAGTGGTTTATTGCACCACCTACACTAATGCGTTGGTGTGTGCAGGGGGCACGTTTCTATATAGTGCACTCTATCGGTGACTGTAGTTGGTATATTTTAAGTGACCATTATTTGCCATGGTCCCAATACAGACAGAGGCTATCAGTTTTTTTTGTTTTTGTTTTTGTTTTTTTAACACCACGTAGGGCAGGCATGAGCATTCCTGTCTTATAAATGGGAGCTGGGTCTGAGAAAGTCTGAGTCACTCATTAAAGGGCACATGGAGAGTGGCAGAACTGAGGTCTGAACTTACGTCTCTCTGGCTCCAAAGCCTATGTTCCTACTATCAGACACACTGCTGTTCTCTACCAAGAGACCCCAAGTAAGATAAAACATCTGGTTCATAATAGATGTACATATACATAGCTTCTTTTTTTTTTTTTGTGGGTACTGGGGGTCGAACTCAGGACCTCGTGCTTGCCAGGCTGGCACTTATGCCACTGAGCTATCTCACCAGCCCCACAGCTTCTTTAAGAAAGTTGAAATCTGAAAGAATGGTTCTGCATGCTCTTATGTCCAATTGTAATTCCTTTCATGGACATTGGTTTTTAAATTCATAGACGACTCTATCTTCTGGTGTCTCGCTCTGTCATCACAGCAATCCTACATGCCATGAGGCTGCAGAGCATGTCGTTTGGGTTCCAGGCACAGCTGGAAAGAAAGAGGTGATGCAGAGTAAGTGACCTGCCCAGGGTCATCCGGGGGAAGCTGCAGACCTGGGAGCTCCTTGAGGGTTTGCGGTTCGACAGCCTCAGCATTTCTCCTGTTCCAGCCTCAGATTCCTTTGCTGGACAATATCTTTGACCCAGAAGGGAGCTTCTGAGTGACTTGGAATGGAACCAGGCTCCTGTCTACTTTCACAATTTTGTCTTAGCGATAATTTGCACACCTGTAATTTGCCAATGCGGATTATCAGTGTCCTCCCCCTCCCCCATCTCTACTGCACTTTAAATGGCACCTGGGAGCTCAGGGACTATTGCAGCCATGTAACAGTGGGTGGCAGGAACTCAGAAGTGTAATCCCAGACCTGCTACTCATTTCCTGGATGGCTTTTGGTCCATCCATTAATCTCTCTCTATCACCGTTTCCTTCTCTGGAGGAGATAGCAAGAATAATGGGATGTTTTATGCATTAACACATTTATGATCCTGATGTACTCTGTAAAAGCATGCTTCTCTAAAAATGCTTGGTGGTAGAAGGTAAATCAAAAGGAATTCAGTTTCTTGTTTTTTAATATGACATATTGATGAGATCTATTTTTTCATGCCATAGTTAGAAAGCAGAACTGAAATGGATTAAAAACTGAGTGTTTTATGGTACAAAAAGCACTATATTCTCAAATGCTCAGGACTGAGTTTCCTAACAATAATCACAGAGGCACCTTAAGGCAAAGATGAGGGGATTCTTCCAGTATCAGGACTAATAAAATCTCATACTTTCTCAAGAGGAGCATTTCCGTTAGTCATGGTGGATGTTAAGCTAAAATGGTCTCATTAGGATTTTGGCTGGAAGTACTTTTTTTTTTTTTTTTTGTACAATATAACATTTTGGTTGTGAATTTTACAAAAATTTTACTGCAGCAACATGACTTATATGAGACCAGGGAAGACAAAATAACCCCCAAGATGTCATTATGGGTGAAGAGCTTTGCATATTCTCTAAGAAATGTCCTTGCCTATTTTGCCTCTATAAATTCTTCTGCCTCTTAGGAAGACAGGAAAGCTCTAAGGGGATGCGAGTCATGTGTGCAATGACCCCATGCAAGACAGAACCAAACTGGGGTTCAGTTATAAAGCTGCACTTTGGTCTGGTCCTATTTTCAAGAAGTGATTCTGTGATTTAAGTGTATTGGCTTGTTATCACTCTTCGGAGCTTTCATTATTCAGGGACTATTGTTTTTGACATTAGAAATGGAAAAATCAGTTCATTTTAAAGAAATGAATCAATTCTGTAGGTTTCTCTTTGTGAGGTAAGATTATAGTGTCTGCTTTTTCCATGCATAACCTGTCAAAGTGGACCATGTGGTTACTATGACAAAACATAATTTGAGAGCAATCTGGGAAAAGCCTTGAGCAGATACATTGCTCTAAAATAGACCATTTTACAAAGTGGCTACATGATGCCTTCAAAACTCTCTGCTTTTGGGAAATGACTAAAGAGTCACTGTCGATAGACCTGGACATTACGTTGTGGGAGATGTGCGGTGCAAAAGGTGTCAAGGGCATGAGCCTTTCTGGAGTTTATTTTTGGCATTTTCCCAGTGTCTCTGCCTAAAATCACTTATGGTCAGTGCAGTCAAAGGTTTCAGGTACCAGACTGAGTGAGCTCGTGCACAGGATGCCGTGGAGCTCTTTAACGAGACTTGAGTGTTGTGGGGGACACATGGTTAAAATCACTGCGGTTGTAGATTTCCCACATAACTCCCAAAGTGACACTGCCCTTTTACAATCCATTTTTGGTCACTGTGGTGTAGGTTATTAAGATCTACTTTCTTGTTAAAAACAATTTTAAAATGCTGAATAAAATTTTCATTTAAATATTACTTAAAATATTTTGAAGTACTGAAAAAATAATAGAGAAATTCCAGTAAGTTCACGGGTACTTGTGACTTGTAAAGCATGTACCCATAGAGCTCACTTAGATTTTCAGTCTAATTAGATTTTGTTCAGTGGAGCAAAGGGGACAGAATTCAAGGCCCAAGGAGCCAAGGCTGGAGAGTTTTGTGGAATATGCTCCTTAATTAACTTAGAACCCAAACAGATATATACTTAGGGCTGATCTAGAACTAAACACACTATCTTCCCCCTCATGTCAGGGAGTGTAGAAATGACTATATATTCTGAGCAGAGTGGGAAAGGGAAAGTAGTAATAACAATAACAACAACAACAACAACAATAATAATTAACAACTATCTTTGAGATGGCTGCTGACTAGTAGAGATTTATACCCTGACCATATATAATCTGAGTGAGCCCTCAAACTTCAAGCCTAGGTTTGGATAATCCCTACATAGAAGTGTCCTAGATGCCTGGCAGAAGAAAAGACTAAGGTTCTGTGGTGCAGGGAATTATTCATCCTAGGTTGCAGATTATCTTTGAAAAGCAAGGAGCAGCATGTGCTCGAAGATGGCAAGACACCCAGGAAACAGGCAATGTGAGCAGAACTGACAGAAACACCAGACAACACCAGAAATAGGTCAGCACAGATATGAGATTTTGGAATTATCAGACCTAGGAGATGAAAGAAATGACTTCACCAAGTTTAAAACAATAAATAAAAAGCTTGAGAGTATCTAGCAGGAAATAGGAAACCCTAAAATGTGACAGAGAAGAGATTTAGGATTTCAGGATCTCCTAACTAAAACCTGCCAAAGTTGTTGAAATGACGTCACCTCCCATCCTGGGCACCTCCTCCCTGGTGCTAGTCAGCCATGCAGTTCTCAGTGTGGCCAGTGTCTCTGCCAGCCTCAGGGAGCCAGGGCGGAGGCCTTCACCTTTGTCCTGTCCACAGCCAGCTATCTCAGCAAGGCCACAGAATGGCTCTCCCCACCTGCCTCCCCCGACTCCGACCTCCACACGGGAGACCCTGACCTCGAGATCTCCGGTGCAGAGGAAGCACTCAGGGCAGCAGCAGCTAGTGCTTTGCTGTTCACCATGAAGGTTGTTGCTTCAGTACTTGGAGACGGGGAGGGAGAGGCTCATGGTCTTTGCAAATCACACTTGGACCCAAGAGGAAAGACTAAGGCTTACCTTCTTTTAAACCTTAACTGTCTCTACTCTAGATTTTTCTGAGCATTTATATTAGGGTGTATTTTTTGAGTGTGTTAGTGTGAACATGTACATAAATGACATATGTGTGTGTGTGCATCTAAGTATACTCAGGACTCGTGTGTGGTTGTGTGTGAACATGTACACAGTGATGTGTGTTTGCATGTGTGGCATGTAGACTCCTGCACCCTTTGCATTTCTGAAATGAGACGCAGCACTCTTGCTCACAAATCAGCACTTCCTTTTTCTTAGTTTTCGGCTTACTGCTGACAGCCACTCATAACCAAGTTCCCCTAAACACCCACATACCCTGGGACAGTGGAGGTCTTGACATTTGGGCTCAATTCCTTCAGGGGTATGAGAACTTTTGCCATAATCTATCGGAAAACTTTTTCAAAATGGACATTGGCCAAAGATCAGGGCTGTGAAAAGCAATGTCCCCTGATATTGTGATCTGCTGATCCCAGATATGTCTGTGGCTGGAATGATGCAGACAGCAGAAGCACCCGCCCTGGGGTCCTTAAGCCCAGGCTTAGAGAGTCACACCGTATGTGCACGTGTGTGCCTTCATGTGAGTGCGTGTGTGTGTGTGTATGCAGCATGGTGCACATAGGAATGTATGCTCACATGTAGGTATGTGATACATGTGTGTAGCATGTGGTATATATTTATGTGCATGGTGGTGTCCATTTGTAGATACATGTTGCATATCTATGCACTGTGTGGATGCATGCACATTGAGTGTATCATGACGTGCATGTGTGTGGTGGCAGCACATGTGTGCTGGTATATAATGGTGCTGTGTGTCATGGTGGTGCTGACCAGTGCACGTGGGATGTGGCACATGTGCCTATTTGCATCTTTTTAGTTGCATTAGGAAGCAATGACTTTGTTCCTGGCATTTCCAATCACCTGTGATGTCATCAGATTTTTTTCTTGCAGTAGACTTTTTTCAAAGTAGTCAACTTGCAAGCAACAAGGAAAGCACTGGGAATATCATGCGTGATTTTTATAACAGCTGAAATTTTTAAGCATGTTTTCAAAGGAGCCCCTTCAACAAAGAGGGCTTTGTACAGTGGTGTTTCCTCCCCATGCTCGCAGCCTGAGTCAGCCCCTCTGGACACCGCAAGCTCAGTGACCGCTTCCCGGATAAATGAATGAAGACAATGGGGCAAGGTGATGACACAGAGTGAGGCTGGGACATGTCGCTGAACTCCTGATGCCTTCAGTTTCTTATCTGTAAGATGAGAATGAGAGCAACACCTACCTCTTGCAAACATGAGGGTTGAAAGGATTCGTGAAGGTAAAATCTTAAGTATAATGCCTGGCACATACAAACACAATGAAAACAGCTGTTATTGTGATTGTGGTAATCACGTCTAAATAAAATAGGGGAGCAAATTAATAAGGATGCTTTGGTCTTCAACTCACACAGCTAGTTACGTATCTAAGAGACGGTCCGGCCTGCCTGGACGTTGTCTGCTCCCCCTCATTCTCCCTGCATTGCAGGAGAAACTCTGCCAGAGTGTGGATCTGCATTCCAGTCTCCAACAGCATGGGTGCAATTGAATGCAGGGTGCGGGGCGCCAGTTTCCTGGGAAGCCCTCTTTCCGGTTGTCTTCCCGACTTCCGCTAATTCCAGTAACCCCTGTGCCCAGCTCCCTAGTAACCTGGGAAGACAGTGGATTCCTCTGCCTGGAATGGACTATGTGCAGCCTGAATGAACGAACCAGTCCTGCAGCTGTCATGCTCCCTGGTGCAGGAACAAGTCCTGCCTCTTCTCTTCACAGAGCAGCAGGCGACAAGCAACGGGCTCAAGGTAACACGCGAGAGTGGCACCAGGGAAGAGCTGCTGGTATGGGGACCCCCCAGCCCCACTTCGGCCTCTTGCAGCTCACAGGCAGCTGATAGATGGCTCAACTGCTTCCTGGGCTGCAGGCTGTGGCACCAGCTGGCTTTGACATTAGTGTTGGGGACGGGGCCTGTCGGGGCCTGGATCGCAGCGGTGCCCAGAGGGCTGTTCAGACCCCTCCTGCGCCTGCTGATTTACTGTCCCTGCTGGCTGCCTGTGACCTGCTTTTCCTCTCTGCTCGCTCTGTTCGCAGGGCACCCAGACACCACCCTCTAGTGATAGATTTGTTCTATGACCCCCTCAGGCCGGGAGGGAGGAAGACAAGCTCAGTGCACCTGCTGGGCTCTTGTGTGCCCCAGGCCCTGTGGCCAGGGAGGCACAGTGGACAGTGCTACCCTGCCAGGTGGAGCTCACATCCTTCCACCAGCAGAAGGCAAGTGAGGGCCTTTGCAGTCTATTTGTGATTTTATTTACAGCTGTGTTTGGTTCCTGCTGCCTGTAATCCTGGCCCTGCCCTAGGCATCCTGACAGAGCAGATTCCAAACTCAGGCAGGAGAGAGAAGTGGGGCGGGGAAGTGGCCAGTGGGCACTACAGTGGCAGGGCCTGCTGGGTTGAAGGGCAGACGCACCTGGGTGCTGTGACATCCTCACAGATGCCTTGGGGGCCGTGGCCCCACCTGGTTTAATAGACACGCGGCCGGTCCTGGAGGATCTCAGTCCCAGGGACACAGAGTTGCCCCTTCCTGAGCATCCAATTCCTTTCCGATCTGCTCGTGGGACGCACTTCTAGGTTAGTCTGGGCTGGACTGTTTGGGAGAGAGTGACAGCCACCCACAGAACACTCGAACTGACTTCTGATCCTTGCGGTTTGGTGTGGCTCTTAAGGGCTACACAAGTCTCTCTATTAACTGGAAAGCGGTCATTGGAAGGAAGGAAGAGGGTGGGGTGTGGAGGAAGACAGAGCCATCGTCAAGGCTCCCGTTTCCAGGGGAGCAGGGGAGGGTATTTGCCCTTTTAGCCTGTGATTTTGGGGTTTTAGTGTCCGCACTACTGATTCTTAAAGCTGCCCTCAGGGCACCATGGAGTGCCCTGGAAACATGCACAGGCCTGGGAACGATGGCCACTGGGCAACCGTGGACACCCTGGGGCTGAGGCATGTTGGTCTGCAGAGATCTTGTCACTCATACAAGTCCCTTACCCTTGTGCCCTGCCACCAACTGGCTTTGTCACCTTGGATGTTTGTGGTGTCTTGCACTCCTCCCCTTAATGTGTGGAGATGGATGAGAGAACATGTTGTTCTGGACAATCTGTGATTACCTGATAGACGCGAGAGCCCTGGTCGGTTAACGGGAGAAAGATGAACTTCCCCGTGACAGCCAGGCCACCGATCACCTGAGCACGTGGATTGCCACCCGACCTGGAACGTTTAACTAGGCCTGTTGGGTTCAATACATACAAGAAATGGTAACAAGCGGTCGTGGTTACCAATGTCGCCTTCAGGTATAGCTTGACAGCAGAAGTCGCTGCAGAGCGTGTTGAAGAAGGTCGTGCTGAGAAGGGCTGCACTGGCTCTCATCGCCCCTGACAGAACAGCAGTGAGGCTGAAGAGGCGGGAAGATTTCTCTCTGGGCAGTGAGGTCGATTCTTCCTTCTGTGCCTCCCTAAGCTCTCCCCTCCGGCATCCACACAGTGACCTGCAGGTCTCATCGACGCACCTGCAAGGTCTTGTCAACATGCATGCCGCAGCTCTCAGTAACCTCCAGCTGAATTCGTCCTCGGTCCTGGGAGAACACTGCCCCTTCACATCTGGGAGGAATCTCAAGGTGAAGGCCAGGCCCAGCACTCACCCGCAGGAAACACCGGGTACTCAGCATGCATTCCTGCGAGCTCTGGTTTCCCCGGGGTTTAATGTGGCCTCCTCAGGCCTTGGGGCTGGAGTCCAGGCTGGGGTCTTTGAGCAACTCTGCAGGGTGCCCACGCTGGGCTCACAGCCACCTGTGAAACCAGGGAAGAAACCAAAGCCCAGATGGCTGAAGAGAAAGGGCAGATGCTGAGATCAGACGAGAGAAAGAGAGAGGAAGAGTGGAAAAGAGAAAGAGAAGGGGAGGGGTGGGAGGAAGAGAAAGAGAAAGCAAAAGGAGGAGGAGAAAGAAGCCATGCAATTCAAGGTTAGTGGGTATGGAAATTTTTCAGATCCTTTATTGTGCTGGAAAGAAAACTTCTTAAATATTGTTTCATTTTGTACTATTTCTCCAAATCAAGTTACAGTCTCAGATGCTGGGGGTGAGGACTTCAACCTGTGGACTGCAGGGGACCAGGCAGAGCCCTAAGCTTGGCCAAGCATTATGGGTGAAATGCAGTGCTGTGTGCTGTGTCCGCTGAGCCGCGCAGGCAAAGCCGGCTGTGTCTCCACAGTGGCTGCTGAGGCGTCTCTCACAGGCTGCTCTGCAACGCGGCTCCGCCACTCCCACCCCCAGGAGTCCACACCCTCTCCTCCTCTGTCTCGCCTGTTCCTGTGCCTCAGTGGAACGTGGTGCCTGTTCTGGGCTGGGCTGCAGTGCCAGGTCCCATGGGAGCCCCGTGTGCTGGCCTGGGTCTCGGGGGCTCTTGAGGAGGCCTGGAGCGCCAGCAGGGCCCTATGGAAGGGAACCGAGGCCCTGAGCTGAGCCTGCAGTGAGCAGTCAGGGCAGCGGCGGCCCACCCAGGGCCTGTCCCTTGTTCAGCCCAGCAGAGCCTTCAGAGCACAGCCGGGAGAAATCCCGAGGCACCATGGAAGGCAGCTCCAGCCAAACCACAGGACTCGGGGACGGTCTGCCCTGTCTGTTTCAAGCCATGAAGTTTTGGGGTGTTTTGTTACCCAGAAATCAACAGAACCGCTGGCTATGGTGTTTGCAGAAAGAGGGGGTCCTGGGTTTCCTAAGTCCTAACCCTAACATTTCACTGACTAGCTTTGTGCCTGTTTTACAAAACATCTTCATACTCCCTGGGTTTGCAAAGGTAAATCATTTGCATTGCCGGGAACATCCTCCTTTCACCAGTGACCGACTCACCACAGCTCTCTGAGAGGCTGCCTTAGTGCGCGTAGCATAGGTGCAATCATCCCAGTGAGAAGGAACCCGTGCTGGCTGGGCTTCGGGAGGATGGACCCGTGGGTGTCTCAAGTGAAGCTTGACTAATCTGCTCTTCTCACCTGACAGTAGGCGCTCGAGCCTAAGCGCCCGGAGTCTTACATTCAGGACCTGAAATCCTGTCCAGCCAGGGTCTCCACATTTCTCAAAACCAGGAATTGGAAAGAGTGCCTCTCTCTTCTTAAAAATTTTAGAATCTCTTTAATATAGAAATGATTGATTTAAGTACTTATTAAAGCTTTTAAATTGATAATAATTGTACATATTCATGGCATCGAGTATATTTCATACATGTATACAATGTATAATAACAAAATGAGGGTGATTAGCATCTCTACTACCCCAGATGCTTATTCTTTGTATTGGAAACATTCAAAATGCTCCCTTCTAGCTATTTCTAAATATGCACTAAATCACTAGCTATAGTCACTCTACTGTGCTCCAGATTCGAGAACTCACTCCTCCTCCCTGTTTTTGGGTACCTCTTAACCAGCCTCTCCACCCACCTGTTCCCAGCCTCTGCTTTTATGAGATCAACTTGCTTAGCTTCCGCATATGAATGAGATTAGACGGTATTTATATTTCTGGGGCTGGCTTGCATGACTTAAGGCCCTGCAATTAAATCCACGTTGCTACAAATGACAGGATTCCACTCTCTCATAAGGCTGAGTAGTGCTCTGCTGTGTGCACGTATATCTGTGTACGAGCCCATCCCATGTACACGCACCTGTATGTGCCCAGGTGCACATGTACACATAGTCCATTTTCTATCTATTCAGCCATCGACGGGCCCTTGGGTTGATCCGTGTCTTAGAGTCTGTAACATGGGTCTTTGAAATGGATCGTTGAAATGCTGATATCCTTTCCTCTGGACATAACCCAGAAGTGGGTTTGCTGGCTCACAGGGTCGGTCTGTTTTAGATTTTGGAGGAACCTGCACACTGTTCTCCGCGACAGCATTGCTGCTCCACATTGCCACCAACTGCGGCCAGGGCTCCCTTCCCCCACCCCCTCACCAGCTCTTGCTATTTTTCATCATTTTGCTGACACCCGTTCTAGCTGGGGTGAGATGATATCTTTTGTGGCTTTGATTTGCATTTCCCCGATGATTAGAGACACTGAGCATTTTTTTCATATACTTGTTGGCTTTTTTTTTTTTTTTTGAGCAGTATCTGTTCAGATCATTTGTCCATCGTTAAATTTGAGTACTTATTTATGTTTGTTTTCCTGTTGAGTTGCTTGAGCTTCTTCTAAGTCCTGAATACCAATCCCTCATGGCATGAATACTTGATGTTGTTTCCTCCCTGTCTGCAAGCTGAATCTCCACTCTGTCTCCTGGGGCTGTGGAGTGGGTTTTTTGGTTCTGTTTAAGTGCTTGTAAGGAATATGAACTCTTCACTATTTTTCAAAAAGAGAGCTAAGTCAATTAAAAATATACGTGTTTTTGGTACCTCTTTAAGAATGAAGTCAGGAGACAGAATAAAAGAAAACCGACGGGGAGGAAAGACTCCGGTGTGCATACCTTTGACTTTTATGGAGCAGAGACTTTGGGATGGAATCAGCCAGCAGACAGCTCTAACCTGCCGCTCTGGAATGCGTCCTAAGGAGGCCAAGATTCATGGCATGCATTTACGGAGGAAATCCTGATACAGGTCTCTAAATTCCAGAGCCCAGTGGTGGGAGGAACTACTAGGTAATTTGTACTTTAGATATGGAACATTCATCTCAGTTTAACGGCAGGCTTAGGGAAATAGCACTTTCTTTTATAAAGTGGGGTTTAATTTATACTTTTCTTAGCAGGAACATTAGAGAGGTGATATGCAATCAGCAGATTATGTGTCTAGAAAGGATTATTAACAAAACAGGATCCGTCTCCTCCACAGCGAGTCATCCCAGTCGATTATAACTCGGTCTCTTCCACCTGAGGGGTGATTGAGGAAGCGGATGGCACTATCTTCGCTGTCGTGGAGAGGAGAGGAGAAAGAGCAAGGGGAGAAGAGTAGGTGAGGGGCAGAGCAGACGCAGCTCTCAGTTGCCAGTGATGGTGGGAGTGCAGACCCCGGAACGACAGAAACACACCGATCTGACTTAGTAAGGGCGCGCACAGCCTCAGGGTAGGCTGGGACATCTCCAACCGAGGCCAGCTTTCTAATCCATAGTAAGCCACAAACCCAGACCAGTGAAGCCTTCAACCGAGGAAAATAAATAGATTAATTCATTCATCAATATATTTGTATAGCGCAGGAACTTGGCGAAGCTTGGGAAGGCAACCATGACCAACACGAAGATCTCTGCCCTCCTGGAGCTGATGGCCCATACCGTCGGTCTCAAAGAACCACAGGAAGGAATGATACAGCTGGACCTGGGCAAACTCTTTCCAGAAAGGTGTACGTCGGTTAGTGGAACACAGCACAGCAGTGTTCGGCGCAGTCAAGGAGAGGAGGGAAGGAGTTCTCAGTGCAGAGAGGTAACTGGCTGCAGACCTGACAGAAGCAGCAGGGAGGGACCCGGGAGAGGGCAGAGGAAGAGTGGTTCCGACCCAGGAGGCTGCACTTGTGCACCTCCAGGTCTGGCTCTGCCTCCCTCTCTCTCCTCCATGCCACCTGCTGGGGCTTCCGCTAGCAGCACGGGATCCTCTCTCGGGTACAGGGACAATCTGCTTCCAAGGGGACAGGCAGGCAGGGACCTAGTGGCGATGGCTGCACCCGGAGGTAGGAACACCTTGGACAAAGCAAAGCCTCTTTGGCAAGGGGCAGTGGCAGTGGCAGGGACCTTGGAAATCTGGGTCAATCTAGAGCAAGGAAACTGCCCACGGACCTTTGCAGCATGGACAAATTATTCTTAATCTCAGGATCCGGCATACTCTTATCATTGCCCTGAGCTTCAGTCTACCTAGGTGACCCTATACGGATTCAGTTATTTTTTCCTTTTATTTTATTCTCCATTCACTGACTACCTCACAAGGATTTGATACGTGTCCTTGAATTTACATGGAACCTGGTATGGTGTTGGCTTCTGTATGCAAATAGGCTTGCATTATTAAGTTTTTCATAAAAGTTCCTGTGTGTAGCTTTTGTACTGTTTCTGATGTTTTTTTAAGCAGCATTTTAAAATGTGCTGTCCGCACTGCCCAGCAGCACCATGCACACACCACTCCCACACTTGGCAGAGTCTTTCTGGGTGGGCAGCCATGCGGCGCGCTCACACGGCTCCTGAGTGATGAGCCCAGTGCCTCAGTGCAGTCGCTGGCTCCGTGGTCAGTACCGAGCTGCTGCTTCTGGTCCCGAGGCTGATGTCAGCAGGCAGGGAGTTGGGAAGAAGGCAGGGAAGAGTGAGAGCAAAAGCAACCAGCCAGGACCGCATAAACCTGCACCCCCTCCTGCTACCCCCAGGCCCCTGATGGCGTGGGCACTGCCAAAGGACCCTGTGCTTGTGGAACTAAACAGACACCTGCGTGCGGATTTGGACACTGCATAAGCTGGAGAAGGTACGAGACTATCTCCCACCCCAGGGATGCTCACTGCAGGCCTGGAACGGAAGCCAAAGAGGCAAGTCAGGCAGGAAGTGCAGGATCTGCGCAAGGCAAGGAGAGCAAACGTAACACCCAGCGCTCGTGCCAACCATCTAAGCGGAAAAGGCTGCATGGCTGTCACCTTCTGTCTGCTGGAGCTCAGGGAAATGTCCTCATGGCTCGGACTGCTGAGAATCACACAGAGGAGAGGACTCCAGGAGAAGCAGCTCTGGCTCAGCTGTCCCTACGCACATCCCCCGGGCCCGTCACTGTGCTGCGGCCAGCTCAGACCCAAGCCGCTCAGCCACGAAGTGGACGTGGCTGTCACAGCGCTTGTCCACCGGGGGCTGCGGGTGCCTGGCCCTCAAGGTTCAGTGACCTCCTACTTTAGCTGATCTGATAAATGTTTAACTCAAATTCAGAATTTACAATTGCTCATTGTTTTAGTATCACCTCATGTACTTGCTAACCTTTAGCTGTGGGGGTGAACCTACAGCACGCGTGCCACCGTGGGCTGTTTGTGTCACTGAAAGCTCGAAAAATTCGCCGTCACTGCTTTAGAGAGTCATGGTTTTTGAATAATCTTTTCACACCGTTGCCTATTTTTCTACTGAAAGTTCTATATTTTGCATGTGGATTTTCATAGTCTTGGTATTTTAGATAGTTATCATATATAATATAATATATATAATATATATAATAGCTCTAGATATTGAAAATGTCTTTCCCTCATTGTCATTTTCTGTTACATTTGTCTGTGTGTCCTTTATTAAACAGAAGTTCTTAATTCAATGTTCTTAATTCAAAGTTATCAATTTTTCACCTAAAAGTTTTACTTCTGAATCGCTCGCTTGTACTCTCTTTGGCAGCAGATACATTAACATTGAATTGCTCAATTTTCTTTCAACTATCCAAATTATGGCTTAGAGTTCCTTTTGATACTTTCAATTTGGGAAGATTTCAGGGAAGATCCTCAGGAGAGATTAGATGAAAATAAGAAAGTATTGGATAATAAGAATTAAATAACTTTGATCCCAAGTGTTCTCAAATTCTTTTGTGTATAGAGGATCACACTGTTCGTGAAGAGACAAAGTCGTATTTCTTCCTTTACCATCTGTACGTCTTTCGTTTACTGCGTGTGTGTGTGTGTGTGTGTGTGTGTGTGCATGTGTGTGTGTGTGTGTGTGTACGTGGTGTGACCCTGGCCGACACATTCAAAATGATGTGTAATCCAAGGGGTGGAGCGGATATCCTTGCCTTATTCCCAATTTTAGGGAGAAAGCATTCAGTCTTTTGTCAAGTTTAATTTTAGCTGTAAGATTCTGTAAATGGCTATTACCTGGCAAAGAAAATACCTTCTATTCCTATTTTGAAAGTTGTTATCATGAATTGTGCTAAATTTTGTCACATTTTATCTGTATCTCTTGAGAGTCACATTTTTCTCAATGTATTGCTAAACAGAGATATATTGCTTATTCTCAAATGTTGAACCAATTGCAGTTCTGCCTGTGTTTAATTTTGCAAGCACTTTAGCCACATAGATCTCTCTATTTTAATAACCTCTAGTTAGATTTCCTTTGTGGCTAAGCTAAATGGTAGCACCTCTCGAGTACATAGATTGAGTGGACGAGTGATTGAGTGTGTGTGTGTGTGTGTGTGTGTTGTGTACTTTGCAAGGTCTTTACAAAGGGAAAGCAGTAACAAGAGTTTTAACTTGGAAAACTAGAAGAAAGCAAATAAGCAAACACCAAAACAAACACAAACACAAAGTGAATATAAAGGTGGGAATTGTCAAAGTAAGAGCAGAAATTACAGAAAGAGTCAAGATAGAGTTGGCCAACAATCCATAAGCGGAATCTCGGTGAACAAGGAAACAAGCCTATAACGAAAAGAGATGAGAAAGAGAAAAGAAAGCTATAAGGTACATCAGGAAGTAAATGAAATGCATAGCTCAACAAGCAAAAGAAATAAAAAACAATTAAGAGCTACCTAAGAATAAAGCAAATTACTCCAAGAAATTGAAGTGTCTCTATGAAATGGGAGACTTTTTAGGAAAATGCACATTATCAAAATTGTTCTAAGGAGCAGCAGAAAACTTGTGACCTTAATGTCTTTAAAAGAAATCACAACTGTGGTTAACTTAGGTTCACCTAACGATTTCAAACACCTGCCACTCTTCAAACATCGCTGGGATAAAATAATTGTATGTTTCAGTAAAAATCTAAAGACCAGAGAATTCTAATCATACACATTATCTTAGAACACAGGAAAGATGGGAAGTTACCCAATCATTTGAATGAGGCCAATATGACCAGATTCCAAAGACAGCAAAAAGGGAAAATAAAACAACAGATCAAGTGTTTAAGTGTGATGAAAACTCAGCTATATCTGAGGGTGTAAAAATCCTAAGTTAAAATAGTAGGGAAGTAGAACTTGGTAGTGTTTTAACACAATTGTAAGTGTCATATGATCATAAACAGTTATTCTAGGAATGCGAGGACTGCATGATTTGAAAATCTAAGAGAGAGATGAGGATGCAGCTCTTCCTAACTCAGCCTTACCTGGCGACCAAGCCACAGCACAGAAATGGGAGGTGAGCATTAGAGAAGAAATGACGAATCTTCCCATCACAGAGGAGTGGAGGCCACAGCATGTGTCCTTGTCGCACTGCAGTGGACGCTGTGGCATGCATTCCTGTTGCACTGTAGTGCAACACTACACTGTGGTGTGTGTGTGTCACACTGTAGTGGACACCGTGGTGTACGTCCCTGTCCCACTGTAGTTGACGCTGCAGTGTGCGGCCAGATCTTCATCCCAGCACTGATGAGTGCTGAGGGAGGACAGCTCACAGCCGAGCCCCCTGCCGGTGGTGGATCTTGGCTGAAGAGGGCGGAGTGCTCCCCACTATGGCTCCTCGGTGAAGACTGACTATGGCAGGGATAAAAGGCCTGGTCCCCTGGCCGGACTTGACGACCCTGCAGGGCCATTCCAGGCCTCTGCAGGGACCTGAGGCCTTTGTTGGGACAGTATCATAGCCCAGCTTCACTGTGTACAAATCCTACCTCCTTCCTTTCCCTTAAAGGGATTGATCCCAAAAGAACACCTGGTAAACCTTCTCCATGAAAATCTCCATCTCAGAATATGCTTCCTAACAAACTCTGACTCAATCCCATATTGAGGATTTCATGATTTAATTTGATCCCTCTCAGATGAACAAGCAACATTTTAAACCTGTAAGATGGTCTACAATGGGGGTCACCAGAGCCTGGGGAGGGGGGGAGGGAGGGAGGCAGGATGCTTAACAGGTACAGGGGTGCCACTGAGTAGGAAGAACAACTTATTTCTATCGGTAGCACAGTAGGGTAAGGGCGATTGACAGCAATAAGGGTGATTAACAACAGTTAATTGGATATTTCAAAACTGCTAATAGAGAGGGTATTTAGTGCTCCCAACACAAGAAATGTGAAATGGCTGAGATGATATATGTCACTTACCCTGACTCAATCATTACATGTAGCTGTTTAAAAAAATGCTACACTGTGCCCATAAATATGTACAATTGCTATGTGTCAATTACAAATTTTTTTGTGTGTGTGGGTACTGGGAGTTGAACTCAGGACCTCAAGCTTCCCAGCAGGCACTTGTACTGCTGAGTAAGATCACCGGCCCCTTTTTTTCCTTTTTGTGGGTTTTGGTAGTTGAATTCAGGACACTGCGCTTGCCAGGCAGGTGCTTACGCTGCTGAGCCATCTCAACAGCCCTACAAATTTTAAAGAATACACAAATAACAAAAAGGGCGCAATGCACCCAAAAAAAGTGAACCCTCAACTTACTGGAAAAAATAAGATGGTCTATAAAAATGACCAGTAGATCAAAATAACATCAATGCACAAAAAGTCAGTTTTTCCTTAATGAGCAAAAACAATTAAAATGTTTGACAGAAATCTCTTTTACCATAGCAGCAAAACTATAAAACAATCAAACATAAACCTAACAAAAGTACACAGGATTATCATGAAGAACTTATAAGTATTTTCAGTGGAGGACACGGAGAAGACCATGTAAGTGGGCGGAAGAATCAGGTAGAAAGCCTGATGACCACTGACCATTTCTCAAATCATAGAATCATTAAAAACCAATGTTGACATAAACCTAAAATATTTTATTGCAACTTTCAACATATGAGTTTATATTCATTCACCGGTATTTTGCTATAGAGCTGGTGACTTAGGGTTAAGCAAAATCAATGCTCGAAGTTCCTCATTGACCTTTTTCCAGAAATCGTATTTACAGTGGTATCAGCTTGAAGGTCCAGTTTCATTTCCTTTGAAGCAAAACTAGTAGTTAAAAGCATTGATGAAGCAATGTGAGAAGACTTTTAGAATTTCACAATTCACTTGTCCTAATAGTTGACCAATTTCTTACTTACATTTAATTTAGCAAGTTCCTTTTCCGAGCCTTTCTAAAGCACTCTATTTAGATTTAGTGGAAAAAATAGGTCTCTCTTTTTGCATGTCATGGGTTTGTGTAATATTTAATTAACTGCATAATAATATTACCCAATTCTGATGCTACGAAGGGATACACAGGCTTTCACCTGGATTGGCGAGAACCAAAACGTGGGTGCTCTGAGAATGACCCGTCTGTGAGCATTCAGCGTGCAGTGGGTACAATCGGCATGGTCCTGGAGATTTGGGCCTAATATCAGAGATGACAATTCTTTTAAAACTGACTCGTAGTTTTAATGTAACAGCCAGAATTGTCACAGAACTTTATAAACTGATTCTCAAATTCATATGTAAGAATTTCAATGAAGATAAGGTTGGTAGAAAGCAAAGAAAGAGAACTAGAGTTACTAGATATGACAAATGTATGTATCTGTAGTATTGGTAGGCGACAGGATAAGAGAAATAGAACAGGGGAGTAAAGAAAAATGTTGCATGCATATATAGGAATTTTAGAATAATAATGGATCTGGGAGGAATGGTATTGGGACAACTGGCTCTCCATGTAGAAAAAGATTCCAAACTCTTCACATTTTATGCAAAATAAAAACATTTAAAAAACCCTCAACAAACAAACAGCTTGAAGACCTGTTAACATATGTTATAAAGCCTCAAGAATTAAATGCACAAAAAGCAAAGATAAGAGGAGATGTTGAACATTTAAGCACATAAAAATAGGAAGAAAATTTTTATATAATGAGATGACATCATAACCAAAGATAAAATCTAAGTGACAGACTTGGAGAAGGTCTTTGTTACATGTATTAGAGACAAAATATTGATACCTCCAATATATAAAGAATATTTACAAATCAATGGAAAAGGTCAGGCATCCCCAAAGAAAAAATAGGCAAAGTCTATAAAGGATCAATACTAAGTGGAGAATATTTAAGAGGCAATATTTGTTTCAATAAAATAGGAAAAGATGCTTAAGTACTACTAATTAGAGAAGTGTAAAATGAAACAGATACCACTTACCCTTCATATTGCTGACAAACAACACACATATACAAATAAAACATGAAGAACAGTAAGGATTGGCAGACTGAAGAGAGCCAGCTACTCCCACCCACCGAGACGGGAGCTGAACTAGGACCCTGCTTTGCGAGGGCCCAGGCGTCGGTCTGCAGGACAGGAAGTGCATCCTTACCTGCACCAACCCCGCTGGCACTCGCCAGGGGGCAGCCGGCCTCCAGTGCTGTGGGAAAACAAGCATTTATGGCTTCAGCCCTGTGGTCTGCCGTGTTTTGTTACACAGTCTGAACTGACTCATGCAGGTAGCGGAAGGAAACATTTAGGAAACTTCACTGGTTCACCAAGCCCATTCATCTTTCCACTACCTAACAAAATTAGTTCATTTTTCATTCTATTTCCAACCCAGCTTCTTGAGCAATCTTGACCTTGACAAGTTTCCTAGAACTGGACTGGACTGATGTGACTGGAAAATATGGTGAATGTTTAAAAGAATGAGGCCACTCTCCAAAGGCTGGCCTCTATCGCATACCTCTTCCAACCAGGCCCTACCTCCTCCTAAGAACACAATTAGCTATTAACTCATCAGTTTAAAAAACTGATTTGTAAAACACACATAGCCATCACTCCCCATCAAAATACCCCTTGCCTCAAACACACTTATCCCATTGTTCTTGCCTCCTTCTGAAGCAGCTCCTTCGTAAGAGTCTCTAGTTGTGCTGTCATGGGTACCTTGATGTCTTGAATGGATTCAAAGCACTGACCTTTCACGGACATTTTGACGTTGAGGAAGAGCCAGAAGGTGTCACATCTGATGAATAAGGTGGGTACTGCAATGTTTTTATAAAACTGCCTTTCTGTTGGCTGACTCTCGGCAGCTGCATTCACCATATTTTTTTAAATCATACTTCATAAAAAACTCACAAAATAGGACTTCCAGAACTGCTTCAGAAAGTGGGGACAATGATGGAGTAAGTGTGTTGAAAGCAAGAGGGAGACCCTGCGGGGGATTCATGGCAATGTCCCTTTCACGGTGATAGATCTATTTAACATGCGCCGTGTACTCTGATCACGGTGCCCCAAGCACACAGGACTGTTTACTCTTCCGCACGCTTCCCGGGTCACCTGTGCTCACCACTGTGACTGCCCAGCTGCCCCTCCTTCAGTCCTGGGCCAACCCTCTCCCCGGGTAACACGCGCTCCCATCGTGCAGCACCCGGCACCTGGCAATGATCAGTGGTAGTGTATCTCCCTCCTTGTGGGCTGGAGACTACTTGAGCGCAGGATTCTTGCCTTAACTCAGCGATTTCCAAACTGAATGTGGGTTGCAGTTAGCCGGAGATCTCGTTCCAACGCAGATTCCCGTGCAGTGGGAGTGAGGGGACCTAAGGCCGCCTTCCTAGTGCGCTCTCTGTGTGTGGATGCTGGGCTCACAGTTCGTGGTGCAACCTGAGTCCTGAGGCTTTTTGCTTCTGTGCTCTCCTGTGCTTACAAGCTCCAGAGCTGCGTGACCGATTATGCTCATGCAAAACGGAGCCATTAGCTGTTATTCCAAGGATCTTGGTCCTGGCTTCCAGTGGAACCCCGTGGGGAGGCTTTAAACCACTCTGCTGGAGGATTCTAGTTTAATTAGCATGGAACGGAGCCTGGGCATTCATCAGTTTAAAGCTCAAGTGTGTCACTTGGATTGTGACCCACTGGTCAAGACTTTAACTCTTCTAGGACTTGGATTTCTCTTGTTATTTCTGGGCACGTCGCAGGGTCTGGCGCATGGAGCCACTTCATGTAAGTTGGTAGAGTAATTAACTCCTTTATCTTGGCTTGGGTTCAGTGTTTCTAAGGTATTTTCACATCTTCAGGGTGGGCAGAAAAATTGTTGAAGAAGGAAGGTAGGGCTGAAAGTGACACATTTATGAGGTGACAACATCCAGGGTGAGTGTGTCGGGGCCCTGACTTAGGACGTCAGCCAACTCCAGCGACATCTTACGGCTCAGAGTGGGTGGTAAAGGGGCCCACGCGGGATGTCAGCCCTTTGAAAGGCACTGCAAAAAAGAAGTTTTGCCCAATATATTTTAAGTAGTCCCTTTTAACAGCTCTCCCTGCAATAGCAAATTTGAATTACACCGTTTATTGTTTGGTCCGTTTGTATATTAACATCTAACATAGAGGTAAGAAGGGGACCAAACTGACTACAGTCCAGGCATCCCAGCCAAGAGCATTTTTAGGAAACATCTACTAAATCCAGAATGATTTTATTTTAACTACTAAGCTTCCAAGTACAAAAAAATGTTAGGGCAGTCTATGCAAAGGTGTTAGCAATCATTAAGGAAAGAAGCAATGGCCCAGGAAGGGACAAAGCCACTGCAGAGGCAGGTTGTTGTCCTCCTGGCAGGCCTCTGGGAATGTCCATCCCTGTGGGCCAGCTCAGCGTCCAGCGTGGAGGCTCCCGAGAGCGGGGGTCGAATTTCCAGGAGTTCTCTGAGCCAGTTTTTAAACAAGGCCATTATTAAAAATTGTTTTAGAAAAATCTTACAGTAGAGTAAATTCTATTGAAAACAACTCATAAATACTCAAAACTCATTACTTCCTAATTATTTTACCATATTTTGCAGTTACATAAACTGGTGATTGCTTATTTCTGTGGTAACTGCATGTTGAAAGCACTCTGTATTTATTTCCTTTTTACTCTGTGTTCGGTAATGCCGCAGAGGAAGCCTGAGAGGCTACACCATCCAAATTGGTAAGTAACACAAATGAATCATTGTCTTACTGATTGCCTAATTTTATAAAAGTGACGGGAAAAGCGTTAGTAATTCATATTAAATAAATTCATGTTCAAGCACATGGGGCTGGAGTGTAGCTCCGTGGTAGAGCACTTTCCTAGCATGTGCAAGGCCCTGGGTTGGATCCCCAGCACCACAAACTAACAAATGTGTGGTACCTTTAGCTGCCACACAATGGACGGCACAAAAATGGATGAATGCTCTCAGAATTTGAAAGTTTTAAACTAATTCAGCAACAGAGCCACACAAGTCATAGACACTCGAGTGAAGTCCTCACATATCTTCACTGCTTCGGTTTCCTCTTACACATTAATAACTAGTTAGTAACAGAAGGAAAAAATATCAACCAAAATTCACATGGAAAGTACACCAGCTGCTGAGTTACAGCTATAGGTTGACTTTGGATAAAAAAAAAAAATTAGCAAAAATCAACTAAAGTATTCTGTGCCACTCATGTGGCGATATGGAAATTATAATAATGAACATGGATTATTTTGCCTTGCGGTCTGTTCTGCCTAGTGGTGAGGCTCCGGGCTGAGGAAGCATCCTCAGCGACTGCCCTTGTGTGTGTGTGCATCACAGCGTGTGCTTCCACGAGCCCAGCTGGGAGGGCTGGGGTGCGGCTCAGAGACAAGGCATTGGCCTGGCATGTGTGAGGCCGGGTTCAGTCCTCAGCACTGCAAAACAAAAACCAAAGCAAACAAAAGAAGATACCCTGCCGAGCGCTCAGCTAACCTCACAGCCAGGCTCTATGGGGTGGCTCACTGCTGCTGGACCGCAGACCCATCCAGCACGTCGCTGGAGGTGTGTGCAACACAGTGGCGTTTGCGTAGCTGAGTGCATCTCAACGCTGGGAGACAGCTTTATAATGCTGTGATGTCACCAGGTGACCGAGGTTTGCAGCTCTATTATCATGGCCCAATGTCCTCTATTCTGGCCTTTCCACGGTCGTGCGTGCAGTCTGTCCTTGACCGCAATGTCCTTATGCAGTGCACAGCTGTGTTTATAAGTCATGTGCCACTGTCCTTTAAAACAGTGCAACTCACAACGAATGTGTGTGTGTGTGTGATCTTCAGTGACGTGTTTATTAATGCCCCTCCCATCCAGCTAGAGGCCACCTGTACTCTGTGCTAGGGAGGCAGGGACGCCACCTGCCAAGAGGCGCTGTGGCACAGTGTGCCAGTCTGACACAGCCTCATTCCCAGTCGCATCCTGCTGGCTTGGAGCAAGTTATTCAGTCTCGCTGTGCCTCAGTTTCTTCAACCCACACAGACGACTTCGTACAAATGTGAGACTTCAGTGCAATGATGCACAACAAAGCTTAGGACAAGGTCTGGTAGCGATGCTAAATGTTTATTACTTCGTTAGTGGTAGAGTCAAAAGACCAAGGACCCTAACTTCGGATCACAGGACGTTTTCTGAACTTGAATTTCCACCACTAATAAAGTGGGGGAGGGCCGGTGAGATGGCTCAGCGGCATAAGCACCTGCTGGCAAGCACGGGGTCCTGAGTTCGACTCCCGGTACCCACATAAAAATAAATAAATAAATAGATAAAGTGGAGGAAAAAAGATGCTCACACAATCATTCAGGGTCCTGGCTGTCACAGGAAGACCGGTGAATTCACTCTGATTTAAAATTGGGTTTCTGTGACAATTTGGCTGCAAAGAAAGAATGAGAGTAACAGTGGATACTGATTTCTACACCGCTGATGTTTCTCAGGAAAAAATGAATGTTCCTCTGGTTTTTACTTTGATTAAACCACATGGCATTGTCATTCTTCACCCATTTTTTAAAGAAGGCTTAGTGAGCTACAATTCACTTAGCCGTCGTTCATCCATTTAAAGAGCACAGTGCAGGTTTTGAGTACATTCACGGATGTGTGCAACCAACGCCATAGTCATAGACATTTTCATCACCTCGGGAGATCCTGCTGCCCTTAGCTTCACCTCTGCCTGCCCCGCAGCAGCGCTCCTGCCCATCTCGGAGGATTCCTCTATCCTGCACTTTTACACAGATGGGACGATGATGGACAGTCTCTCGTGGCTGTCTTCTTTCATTTAGCAGAATGTTTTCAAGATTCATTCATGTTGAGGACAGTATCAGGACCTCGTTCCTTTGTACGGCCCAATGGTCTTCCGTTGTATGAGTAGACTCCAGTTTCTTCATTCATGTGCCTTCGGATATTATAAACGCCACTTATAAACATGTGCGTGATTCTATGCGCATATAAGTTTTCATTCCCTCGGGTACCTACCTAGCAGTAGAATTCCAGAGTCCTGCAGTGATTGTTTTAGGAACTACGAGATTATTGTCCCAAGGTGGTCTTACCACTTCACATTGCTACCATTAGCATATGACGGCTCTGTTTTCTCCACATCCTCCCAGGGAAGCCCGTTTCATTCCCCAACAGCTCTTCCCCAGCCGGTGCTTATTATCCTGATTCTAGCCATCCTAGAAGCTATGGAGCAGTATCTCATTTTGCTTGCATTTGCTTTCCCCTGGTGACTGATTTTATTGAACATTTTTCACTGTTTGTTGGTCATTTGTATATGTTCTTTGGAAAAATGCCTATTCAGAAACTTTGCCCATTTTTAAATTGGAGTATCTTTTTATTATTGAGTTGTTAAGAGTCCCTTGTGTATTTTAGATACAAGTCCCTTATCAGACATGTGGCAGGCAAATGCTTTTCCTGTTTTGTGAATTGCCTTTTCACTTCCTGGACAGTCTTTTGCAACACAGAAGTTTCTGATTTTGACAAACTCCAATTTACTGTTCTTCTTTTGTTTCATGTCCTATATGTTTGGACCAAGGCCTGGGAGAATGGAAGGACTTTCTCAAAATCATAAAACAAGAGCTGAACCTCCTACGTCCAGTCCTATTTGAACGTGGCTGGTAGAGTAGGAGGAGCAGAGAAAAGCCTGGCTCTTCAGACTGGTCTGCTGCCTCTCTCCTTCATGTGACCCAGACAGTTCAAAGGAGTTACAGATGCATTTGCTGTATTTGCCTTTTGCAAAGGCAAACTGTCTCTATTTTTAAACAATCAGAATAATTCAACAGAGATTCAAGATCCTGAATCAAGGTTTATAGGGAGACTACAGATAATGCCCGTACAGTCTCTAGTATAGTATTTAATATGTATCTACCACCCCAGAAGTGGTGGTTACTACCACATTAATAGCAAAGCCACTGAATTTGTTTTGCTTTTGATTTTTTGTTGCCTAAGCTACACACAGACCTTGCTAGTTAGGACCGCTGATGAATTAGGGAAATGGGGGATTCCCGACATTGTCACTTCCTTCTGTAACGGGTGACCTAATCTTAATGAATTTAGATGCCTGGTCTGTTTGGAAAAGGTACTGCCTTTCTCATTATGCTTCATTAAATCAAACCGTACTGAAGACTATGACTGTTTTCCTTATAATATAAAATTATTCTCACGTACTTTTCAATTGCCTTAAATACAGCAGCATTTTTGTTGATTTGCCGTGGGTCACGCTGGACGATCCAGACTCCAGTGCTTCAGCGGTGACATGGCGGTGTCTTCAGAGGTGGCTGAGGGTCTCAGGTTGCATGGCCATGGGATGAGGCCATCTCCAGAGAACCACTGAGGGGCTGGCATGGCTCATGCTCCACGGGAGCTGCCCAGCCGTGCCCTTGGTCGGGCTCCACTCCTCGTGCCCACTGCCCTGTTTGCCAGACTCCGAGGGCAGAAAAACAACAGAGATGCGGGGAGGATTTGCAAGTGTTTGACAGAAAAAGACAGCTCCAGGACTCAGCATCTCGCAGGCTGGGTCATTCACTTGCATTTTTGAGGCCATCACTTCCTCAGAGGCAAAATGTCAGGGCTCAGCTCAGTGTTTAATGCATAAGAATTGTCTCGAACAGGTGTTACGTGCTAGGTGTTGGGTGTAGAGCTAAGTGGTTCCGCAAGTGCAGAGAGTCTCACAGAGATTCTAGGAGGGGTTTGAGAGAACTGGTGTCCCCAGGCACATTTCTCTACGACTGCATGAGCCACCTCGCCCCTTTGATCTGTTCTCCAGATTTAACTGCAACCAGAGCAGATGGGCTGGGTCTTTCTCTCCATTCCTCATCAATCTAGTGATAACACCGTGACTTCCAGGATCTTCCAGAGGCCACTCTGGTTCCCAGGTTAACCGGTCTGCGGAGGACTGACGTTCTGGGCTCCCCAGTGCTGGAGAACCGTTTCCCGTCCACCACTTGACTTGGGTCAGCCGAGGGGCTGTCTACCGGGTATTCCAGAGTAGGCCTTCTCAGAGTTTCAGAGCAGAAATAGAAGTGAATTCTACTTTAAAAACACACAGCTCACAGGAACTGGGTAATCAATAAGTTTTATAGAAAGCAATATTTTAAAATTTTAATTTCAAAGCTGTTTGTCCACCCCCTTCTTACTGGTTAACTACAGCACCCAGGGTTTGGAGATTTTAAGAAAATTATATATTTTATTTTTCTTATATACAAAGTCTTGATAAAAAAGATGATTTTGTCTTCTTGAGCATGGAAAAATCTGTGAGGTTAAACAATGTATAATTTTGTAAATTAAAAAATGATATGGAGTAAATAAGATGATTGAGGAAAATACAATGTAAGGAAGATCAACGGGTGAAATTATGTTATATTTTTATAATTAGGATATTTATCCAATAATTCCTTACGATATGTTCTACAGTAGAAGTAATTGCCTCCTAATGTACTTACTGTGCAAATTCTGATTTCGTATGCCAGGTGTTATTAATTGGGAGCAGGATTTTAAGAAAAGCTTGAGTGTTTAAAGAACTTACAGTTTTGAATTTACTTATTTTGACTTAAGAGCTAATTATTTAAAATAGTATGTACCTACATAAACAAAAATAAAAAAAAAACTTTAACTAAGGGAGACTGGTAACATCATTTGTTTTACTTTCAGTGCGGGGCTGTTTAGGATTAACACAGAGTGAAAAAAAGTAGATTGTATTTAGATTTTTGTGATACATTTTCAGGCTAAAAAGAAAGCTTAGGAAATTAAAAAAAAAATGCTTTCTTATTTTCACTTAAGATTTTTGAAAGGAGTTTAAGTGCCTGTGAAGAACACAATTGCTTTTGGACTGTCCGTAATCTTTTTGGCAGACGTGGAAGGGGGAAGCCTTTCTATCTTTGGAGTTTTAGTTCTAACAAAGGACAACTGTGTACGCACAGGGAGGTCATTAACCCCCATCAGCCCTGGAACGTGGCTTGAGACCTTACTGTGCTGACTCCGCCCTGAGCACCAGCAACACAACCGATGACCTGAGGGTTCTCAAACATCTGGGCTTTTGGCACCCAGAACCCAAACATCTGGACCCATATTTGAATTCTCCGCTGTTCTCCAAGTTTTGACTTTGTGTCAGAATAATAATGGCTATGGAGCTCCTCCTCCGTGCCTGAGCCGGGCTAAGCATCGCACCTGTGTTCTCTTGCTTACCCCACCCAGGCTCATGGGAGTCCTGCACTGCTGATTTTCTGTGTTACGGAGAAGGGTGTTGGGCTCCGACAGCGAAGGGCAGATGTGTTCAAATTCACCTTTTAATTGTGAATTCTATGTTTTACACTTTGGGTATTAACAAAAAAACAACACTTACACCTGCTTTGTCAGGTAAAATAATTTTAAAATGAAAAACAAAAAGTACAAATGTAAAAGGGGTAGGATTTGATGAATATTCCATTTCTTGTTACTGGTTAGTGGTTGTAGTTTTAACTTTATAACTCTGAGCACATTTTAAACCTCAGATTCCTCATCCTCAAGGTGCAAATAGTGATCAAACTTACCTTTTCCTACGTTGAGGAAGGACGTAATAAAATAATACAAATAAAATGCTTAATGAGGGGCCTCCTAAGGGTGTGGTCTCAAAGCTGCTGTCATAATCTTGAGTGTTGGTCACAACTTAAGCCAGGACCTGGCAGAACTAGAATTCACAGCGACCCTTGAGGCTTCCTGTGACTGGGCCATCGCACAGCGGGGCAAACTCCCCTTCTCTGCTTGTTTATGAAGCACCTCATTGGGAGGAAGCCACTTCTCTACTGCCCCCTGCTGTCTGGGAAGGGAAAGACAAGCTGACCTTGGGGGTGACCTTCAGGTTGCCTTTTTTCCTTCTCTTTCTCACACTGTGCCTGCCAGGTCTTCAGGTTACTTTAAATATTAAAGCTGAATAACTCTGGCTTCCTATAAAAAGATGTGAGCACATGAAGATGATCATTGCCTCTTTAGTACTATAAAATTTTACGGTTATGTAGAAACTCAATGTTAAAATAATAATACAAAAGCTCTATGATGAAATCTCTCTGGATAAGTAATTAGTGATGCCAGGAGGCACTTTGGAGGGCAGCAGAGTTTTCGACTTTTCAGTGTAGACAGATGGTTTCCGCATCTTCAGTACTCAGGGCTTTCTGAAGAGCATTATATAATCTCGGCTCAGTCACCAAATGAAATAAGAAATCCCTCGTTTGGCAGATGGAGTTTGCATATCGAGTTCATAAACTTTAAGACTTCTCCCAAGTCCAAAATCAGAGACGAGCTGCTCCAAGTCAGCTTCCCATTTGCACTTAATTAGGGAGTGTGTTTTGGAGGTCAGTGGAAACCAGTGGAGTGTGTTTTCATAATAACTTTCCTCACAATAAAATTATTTGTGGGGCAGCTCTCCAATTCTTTCTGGAATGAGGGCAAGAGAAATGGGGACACGGAGTGAATTTCTTGGATACCTTATCTGGAACTGCCCAGAAAGTTGTCCAAAAGCCAAAGAACACATAGTACCTTCTGGATCGGGGAAAGGAGCCAGACGCTTTTATGGCTCAACAATTTTCTTAGCTGTGTAATTTTGCTTGGTTTTTTAACAACTAAATGAAGTCTCCTTAAGGATCCAAACACTGAGAACAAAAGGCTTCTCTGGAAGAGAGGCGGGAAGAACTCCGGCTAAGGAACTTGACCTCATGGATAGAGGCAGGGGTGGGAGCTAGGACAGGTACCAGACTGAGGCTGCCTGGCCTGGGGCCCTTGTGGGCTCCTCAGAGATGACGCCACTCTCTCCAAAGAGCCACACCTCACTTTAGAAACGCGCGACAACCGTAGCTGTAGCGAAGTATATTATGCGGGTACGAGAACAAGGAGATCATGTTGAGGTCACAAGTTCTGAGAAAATAAAATCAAGGAGAGTAAATTTCCTTAATAGACTAGGAAATCAAATCCTGATAGGCTAGAAAGTTCTTTGTAGGCATTTTCTTTCTTTTCAAAAAGTATATTTTAGCTACTTCTAAATTCATTTGGTTTTATAATTCCCAAGAACCCAGGAGGACATAGCCAAGACCCACAAATTCTGAATTGTGATTCATTTGTTTTTATTATAATATGGAGCTAGTGACTGCAATATGTTGAAAAGCTCTTCAGCCTCATATACAGGACATGGTTATTCTCCTCTCTCTCTTTCTCTCTCTGACACACACACACAAACACACACACACACGGATGTCAGGTAGGATTAGTTACATTTATGTTGTGTATGTTCAATGATAAATAGTTCTGAAATGGAACCAAATTTCCCCCAAAAGCAGCTCATATGTCGAGTGGCTGCGTGCACCAAATGACTGAAGCGTAGCCATGACCGATGCAGCGTGACCGGCGCGCCAGAACAGGTTCACGCTTTCTCCTTCATCTCTTAATTTGATAGTGATGATAACAGGGAATTTGTCACACTTGGTTTCCAGTGTTTGGTAGATGGTGCTGATCACAGCCTCTACCACTCACCTGTGTGGAAATCACCTACATTCTGTTCCGCTGGCATTTTTAATGTTAATAGAAGTGGCCCGAATTTATATTTAATTTGTGAAGGTTTACCATTTCTGGTTGCTTCTCTGGACCGAGCACTGTGTGGCAGGCAGCTCCAAACTGACCCTTAGGATCCTTGCCTCCTGGTATCTACGCCTTTGTCACAGCTGTCCAGCAGGATCCGAGGTGATTGCTCCCAGGCCCCCGTGGACACCAAAGTGTGTGGTGCTTAAGATCCCTAGAGCAGCAGTGCCGGGTCTGTGCATAACCCTGGCTGTCCTCTGACGAATCTCAAGTCGTCTCGAGATTACTTACCCAAAGTAGTGTGAATGCTGCGTAAATAGTGGTTGCACTGTATTGTTTAAGCAGTAATGACAACACGAGAGTTTGCACATATTCAGTACAGGCGGACTTTTAAAAAGCATTTTCAGTCCACAGCTGGTTGCATCCACGGATGTGGAGCCTGTGGACCCAGAGGCTGACTCTAATTCTCTCCTCTTTATCATCACGGAACTTATTTCTGATGAAGAGAATGTGGCTGGAATGATGGGATGAGCTTACAAAAGGACTGAGGCGTCCATGTCCTGGACGGCCTCTCTGCAGCGTGCTTTCTTGGGACCCTAAGGGGAGGGAGATGTGCTGCTCTCATGTGCTCCATGCAGAGGTCCCCAAGCAAATGGACATGGAGCACCAAAGCCTGCAGGGACCCGCAAGTGAGCTTGGAAGCACATCTCCCCAGCAAGATTTGCTGCGAATGCAGCCCTGGCCGACAGCTTCCTTGTAGCTTTGCGAGAGACCCCGAGCCAGCGTACACCCAGCCAAACTGAGCTCGGGGTCCTCCTGCCTTGCAGAATGGTGAGATAGGTAGTAAATGTTTAGAATAATGGACACCCGTGTTCTGGGGCCACTTGTTACACAGTGAATGACAATGGATATTTTCACCTCTATCGATGGCTATCACGGAGGAACTATTCCAAAGCATAGTCAGAGGTCAAACACGCTGATCCACATTCTTTGGCAAGAATTATAAACTGGGCTTTCATGCAAAAGGAGAAACCCGGGGTGCCGCTAGGCACCAGTGTTGGTAAGCAGACCGCATATGTGTTATAACAATGCCCACTCGCGCTTGAGGCTCTGAGCGTCCGCTAAACCATAGGAGGGGAGGCGGCAGAACAAACAGACAGGAGGAAATCCATGTTTGAAGTATGTTTGTATCGATTTCTGATGACTTTTCCAAAATTACTTTTCTCAGAGCATTCGTGAAATTCTGTGTCTATAGAGTCAAGTGTGAGCGTCTTCCTTCGGTCGCTCCAATTGTGCAGGAACTCAGGGCGGAGGGAAGTTAGACTTGTGAGTTTTGCCCGTGCAACCCTCTCAGTGACACGAGTGCCTCAGAGTAGTAATAGCCCGGCCTTCAATAGTTTGTTGTGAAACAGAGTCACTCAGGGAGTTCTTTTCAAAACAGGAATTTTTCTTTAGAAAAATCAAACAATAAACTTCTCCAGGTCAGAAGTCTGCCGTTGACCACAGCCCGGAGCCCACGGTATTGTTTGTCCTCCTTTCCTTTCCTCTGAGGTGCACGGTGCTTTCCCCTCCTGCCCCACAGCTCTCTTCTAAAATTGTTTTGGACCTTTGGGGGCCTTCTGTATTCAGGCTGAAGGAAACTGGAACTGTTATTTGTTCTTTCTTCTGAGCCGTTTTCCTGTTCTCAGACCCAGGCAGCAGCTCCCAGGACGCTGGAGCTAGCTCTGTCCGGGTGCCTGTCCCCGGCACACGCCTTCCTTCTTTCCTCTCCTGCACCTTCCCTCTCTCTTCACCCTCCACCTTCCGCATTTGCCAGACAGGGAAACTGAAAGCAGGGGCTCAGCACTCGCAGTTTCCACCTGCTCTGGGGTGGTGAGGTGCCCCGTCATCCAAGCTCATCCAAATTCTGCTGGGGAATCCGTTTCCTGCAACTTTGTGGGGTTGTAGACTCTTCTTCCCGCTGGTCCTAGGGATGTCTGAAACACCAGGCAAGCGTTCTTCCCACAGAGCTACGCTAAGGCGTTTAATTAATAGAAGATGCCATGTGCTGCGCAGCTCATATCTGAATGGGAGGAGCGAACCTGACCACCTTATGCTGCCAGGACCTGTCTTCCATGCCCGTAAGAGGAGAATGAGAGGCGTCTTTCTCCCTCCAGTTTCCTCTGAGCTCTCCTGAGATGCTCTCCAGTGGTTACTGTTTGAAAATCTGCGTGGCGAGCTGTCTTTATGGGGGCTGGTTTGGCTAGTTTTCAATCCGCAGTGCCATTACTATTCCTTTCTTGGCCTTGCCTAAGGGGAGGAGAGGCTGGTCTGTTTGCTGGCGGTGTCACTGTCATCCCCTCTTCTCTGTACTCCTCCTGCCTGCTCCCCCAGAAGTCACCTTCTGTGTCCACCCGAGTCTGTTCCAGTGATCTGCAGGGCAGCCCGCCGCCGGGGTTTTATTGTCAGTGGAAATGAAAGCTGTCCTAGGCGTACCTTGAACTTCCTTTCTGCTACTATTCCGATGGCTCACAGGGACCCTTACTTCTAGGTTTAGCAAAATCTGAAATTGGACATAAGAAGGGAGCGTTTGCAGCGTGAAGAGAACTGAGTGGCTGAGGGTTTCCTCGTGGTCCTCCCAGCCACTCCTGTGCCCCTCTTCATGCCTCCGGGAAGGAAGACTGCGCCAGTGGCTGGTCCCCGAGGTCCCTGCAGGAGCCAGAGCAGGAGCAGGCTGGCCCCGTGAACACCTGATGGGCGGCGTGTTCTGAAACGAAACGCTCTTATCAGATGACTTATAAGAGTGTCCTCGCCCTGCTGTGACGGGGAGCAACTGCTGTCCAAAGCACTGAGCCAGAGGTGGAGCTTCTATTGAAATACACACATGTGTTTAATCTAATATACTTGACCCTGGTCGTGAACTATTGAGTGACTTCTGCTCTTCTTTAGTTACTTACAATGAGTTCCGTGACGATGGCCACACTCGATGTGCTCTCAGGCGCAGGTCCCTACAGCTGCAGCACTGGGAGCAGCAGTGACTCCTCCTTCGCCGCTTCCTGGAGCCCCTTGGGCTCGGCCCCTGCAGCTCTGTCCGACCGGGATGTGGAGGGGTCGGGCAGCTCTGGCCACAGAGGAGCCTGGACTCCCAGGCCTTCCCTGGAGTCTCTAGTGCTGGAGGACTCAGAGGAAACCAGGTCCACTTCCTGCTCCAGCTGACCTGGAGAGCCTTAGGAGCCATAGGATGACCTGGGGGAGTGGCAGGAGGAAGAGGAGGAAGAGGAGAGGGAAGAGAAGAGGACAGGGCGATGATCACGTCCGTGGTCCTTCGCCAGCTGTGTAACCAGCCAGGGTCTAGCGTGAGCCGGCTGCCCCGCGGACCCCAGCACACCCCTGAACAGCCGGTTTCCTCTGCACAGTGGGCTTCGGCCTCTGCAAGCTGCTGGGCCCAGGAGATGCGAGGCAGCTGCCTGGAGGAGCTGCCTGCTGGCTGGGTTCTGCCATTGACAGCGACTCCAACGGCCCGCGAGTCCCCTCCCGCTCCATTCTGGAGGGAACGTACATGCACATTCACGAGAAGATTGTGTGACAGCGTCGGGGAGGAACGCCCGTCTGTGGACACAAAGCCCTCGGTGGGCCTGCTGGCTGGGAAACGAGGAGGTCCTGTGTGATTCGAGCAGCGTCCTCGTCCCTTGATCCGTCAGAATTAAGCCGTGCGCATTTGTTTACTGCCCGACTGACTTAGTGGGAGAGTAACGATTTTGAGCATTGTATAAAGCGGTATGAAAGTGTATTCACATTGACATCCAATCTTCACTCTTTGATTAAGAAACAATTACAGTGTTTCTGATCAGAACATTACTTTTCTACTCAGGGGTGGGTGTGTAGGAGGTGCCTTTCTGGGCGTCTTTGGTGTAAGAATTAGTTCTTCTGCCAATGGAGCCTAAGAGTTATTCTAATATCAGCGCCCTCCCGTGGAAAACGCTTCAGGACGGCTTTCATCATCTGCTGCCATGGGAATCATTGGTGGAAAAGTGGAATTTTGTCACTGCCAAATTTTGTACTTTCCTAGGAACACGGCGGAAGTGTGTGCGGTGACCTGGGGGGAGACAAGGCCTCCAGGGCTTGCGACAGCTCGGGGTCACCGTGCAGAACTTGCCTCTTCCACCAGTCCAGCCCACGAAGGAGTCTGTGTAAATTCTCTTTATATCCCTGGCATGGTTCTTGGTCCCACTGGGTTTTTCAGGGCATTGTCTATTAGCGACATAGTCTTTAAGAATGGCACTGAACCTCTGTGGTCCCGGTTCTCAGCTCTGGAAACTGAATACTTTTCTCCCAAACTACAAAAGCTCACGGATTTTGTTTTAGTGTCTCTGCTTTCCAGCCCTTTAATAAGCTGACATCACAGCAGAGGTTAAAACAAGGCAAAGCAACCATGGCCTAGACACAAATGCGTGTGTGTGTGTGTATCTCTGACCCAGCTACTACCTGTGTTTGTACAATTAAAAAGGAATAATGACTCATTAACCAAACAAGTTCTAGAAAAAAACTCACTCAATACAATCCCGGTGACTTCCTCTCTGTTCCCACTTGGCTCCGCTTATGTGAGTTAAAACAACGTGCTAAATGGAAGCTTTCAGGACCCCGGGGGACCAATTAATGCCACGTGACTTCCTCCCTGCCTTCCATGAAAATAACTATATTATAATGGTCTGGGATATTAATATCAGCTCTGGAAAAGCCAGGCAGCGGCCCCACAGGGAAGGAAGTGGCCTGAGCAGGGACCATGGAATGTGCAGCCTCCGACCATACTGGAGGCCACATCTTTCCGTAGCTGCATCACACGGAGAAACCAAGTGGGCACTGAATCGGGCAGTGGGTTCATTCGGGTTAAAAGGCCACCAGGGTAGTCTATCTCTGATCTCAGACTCTCTGAAAATGCGGTTATTGGGGGAAGGTTTGGAAATTAAAATGCTCAGAAATGAAACCATTTCCAAAGCATGTTCTTCTCTCCCTGAATTGCTGCATGTTTCTGCGACCGCAGAGGCAGGATGTTCCTGGGCAGCCTGTTTGGCTTGGAGGGCAGACTGGGATGAGGATGCTGGGTATACCTCCCACGTTTCGGTAGCTTGGTGGGGTTTTCCAGTGACACTAGGATGCAGGGCAGAACCGGAGGGCATGTGGGCCACCATGATGGTGCCTCAGGAAATCGAACTTGTGCCCCGCCCCAGCCCTATCCAAGTCCCGCACCCTGCAGGGTCCTGGAGAGATTCAGCGTTGTGCCTACAGCTGGCCAGTCCTCTTCTCTAGCACATGGCCGTGTGCCAGCGCAAGTTCTTGGTTCTAAATTTCGGTCGTGCATTAGCTCTGCTCAAGTGTGGTCTTAAAACCAGCAAAGAGCACAGATTCTCCCGGGAGCAGGTGTTTACTGGCAAACCTAATCAGCAGGAGAGATGCCCAAGACAGTGCTCTAAGGCTGGGTCCTGGACAGTGGCTAATGATTTGGCCAGATGTCAGAGGCTTGGAAGTATGACACTGGAGGGGTGGTGATGGCAAGTGAAGGGAGAAGCTGGGTGAGCAGCTGAGGATGAGCAGGGAGTGAGGTGTGGCCACCCACCTGCTCACCAAGAGGCCACGCTGTGCAGCGATCCTGCAGGCATCGGGAGGCGCAAATGACTTCTGTCCAGAGATGTCCAAGATGCCCTCCGGCGTCTCTCCCTGGTGCCTGATCGTTGGATTCAAAACAGCCACAGGGCTGGGGTGAAGCCGTAGGTCAATCTGGGGACCAGGACTTCCTCCCATCAGGTGACTGGCTGAGCCCCCACTGGGTAGAAGTAGCAACTCAGTGTGGCACTGCACCCCAGAAGGCCAGTCAGCTGGTAGAAAGTGACTACCATGGACCTTCTGTCACAGAAGGGACAGAAATCACCGTCTCTGCCGTGGATACCTGTTCCATACTTAACATTTGCTTCCCCCGTGACTCAACAGCAGAGCTTAAATTCTTGAACGTCATGATGGAATCTTTATAATCTTTTGTTTTATAGGCATTGTGATTTTCTCATCATTTATTTTTCCATATTTCTTGAAATAAAATTAAAGATGGCCTTTAATATTAGGATAATACCATTCAGGTAAACTTTTGAAACAATTTAAAGAAAGTCAAACTATAATGAAAGCTACAAGACTGTAAATACCATAGGTTGCGTCTGATTAAGGAATTCACCTTACACAGAAAGAAATAAGGCAACTGGCCAATGGCCATGTAGCTCACTGGTCTAAACATGCGAGCCAGCATCCAGAAGCAGCCGACCTTATGGCGAGACAGAACGGTCTCCTGGTAACTCAGTGAGGCTGAGCCGGCCCGCCTGTCCTGCTAATTTGAGTAGTAAAGTGGCTAGAAGATTACTGCAAGTGAACACAGCAGGAGCAACAAGGGTTCGGATGGGTCCGGATGGGTCTGGACGGGTCCGGATGTCTGAGGGTGAGTACTTGGGGTAGGTGCCCTGTTGTGTGCTAGCCGAGGCGGCGACAGCACGGAACAGCAGTGCAGGAGGCTGAGGGGCCACCTCTGCTCCTGTGTCCACCTGTCGGAGGCCGACTCTGCAGAATGTGCCCGGGGCGGCCGCACTTCCTGTTGTCTCCAGCTTCTGAAATTCAAGATGAGGTTGCACCAGGAAGAAGAGACAAAGGCCAATGAGCTTGGACAGAAACTGGATGGACTAAATACTAAAACTTTGCATTTTCTGGATGAGTTTGTACCATATGGGCTACTTATATGGTGTAGAAATAATTTGGGGAGGACAGGTTTGAGAGGGAGGCGTCATGACAGTATAAGTGGTCAGAGGGACAGACTGTAACGGGCTCATCTATCTGAAATCTGACTGGTCTCCGGGGGGAGTCCCAGTTCTACTAGGAGAATAAGGAAGGCGGAGGCCTCCCCTCTGCTTCCGGAACTTAGCCCATCCATGTGGGCGGCTCCCGGAGCTGTCACATCCACGCTCTCCCCCAGGACACTGAGGATCTGGGGAAGGCAGGACGCTATTAATGATGGCAGAGGCAATAAAGCCGTGAGTCCTAAGGGGAGGCTGGTGGTGTCCTGGTGGATGTGGTGACAGTGGCTGCAACAGCACATGTCCAGCAAAGATCCATGTGACATTTCACCAGACTGCTCAGGGCTGTGATCTCAGCTGTGCTCTCAGCTGCCCAACTTCCTCGATTCCCATCCCTCCTCTGAGTCGGGGTCTCCAGCCTTCACATTGATTTGGCAGCTACCCAATACCTTCCCAACGAGGCCCTTTCCTGCTGAAGATAGCCAGAGTGGACTCCTGCGATCGGTACAGTGTTATGGTAGCTGTCTTAGTTGTTTTTCTCATTGCTGAGATGAAATACCCAACACCCAAAGTTAACGGAGGGAAGGTTTATTTCAGCTCACAGTGTGCAGAGGTTTCGGTCCATAATCAGCTGGCTGTAAGGCAGGGTGGCACACAGCAGAGGGGCATTGCAGAAAATAGTTCATGGTGCCCACAAGATAGCAAAAGCAACAAGGGAGGGAGGGACAAGACTCTTTCTGTCCCTTATATTGTATACAGGCTACCTGCCCTAGGGCAGGTGTAGCACTCACATCCTTAATCCTAGCCAGCACTATGCCAAACAGTCAGTGGACTGATTTACTAATCACATGCCCTTAATCCCAGCATCACACACTCTAGACCCAGCCACCTCTGAAAAGCCTGCCCCCCATGACTGCATGAGGCTTTGAGGCGACATCTAGACACAGCCGTAACAGTGGCTGAAGGTCCCATTCCTTCCTCTGATAACCTCAGTGCAGACCTTGCTCATGAAGTTGGCAGACACTCCTTTCCCTTTGGGGTCTCCTGTGTCTGTGGGGAACTCCTCCTCACCATAGGCTTGGTAACCCCACTTTCCACATGGTGGCTATCTGTCCTTCGTCTTTCAGCATAAAGCAGAGACAATATGTTTAGGAGACAATATGAGGAAATCATCACTACGGAGCATGCAAAACTGTCCTTGAAGTTAGTCCCAGCTGTGGTGTGGGGCTGATTAGACGGACTTCGACTGCACTGACTCAGGCTGAGCTCTTTTCCTGTCTGGTTAAAGGGGCAAGCACGCACCTTCCACGTCTGTAACGTAAAGTCACTTCCTAGAGCTGGCAGTGAACCCAGAACGTTCCACCTTCTTCTCATACAACCCCTTGGCACATCGAACAGCTTATCTCCTTGGCTTTCCTTCCTCTGTGACGTTTAAACTCTCCCAACAAAAGCACGGGGGTCTTGGGAGCCTCAGCCATAGATACGAGTTTTAGCTAGAGAGCCACTCAACAATGTAGCATAGATCTCAGAAACTGAAAGGGCCCATTGAGGAAAAACTAGAGCACATTCACTGAAACCTGTTGTTCAAACAAGTATTTGCTGAGCAGCTATTTTGTATCAGGTATTCCTCTAGTCACTGGACACGAACAAAATGACTTATACTTACTTTGGGGATACAGATCATAAGTGATTAAAACAAGAGTCTGTTTTCAGTGCTGATAAGTGCTACTGAGAGGAGCAGAGCGTGGTAAAGGCTTTGGGGAGAGCCAGGAGCTTCTGGGGTGTTCAAGCCACCAAGCCAAGAATGGTACACCCGCAGGGTGAGCACGGAGAAGACAGAGAGGAGTCTAGAACACGTGTGGCCCTCGACCCGTGTAAGATCCAGGCTTTGACTTTGAGGTGAGAAGATATCTGAGAATTTTAAACCAAGGAATAATCTTACCCGACTCACGTTTCTTTTGTAAGGAAGGCATCATTGTTTGAAATGGAGGTGAAATATGCAGATAGCAGAATTACAGATTTCCAAGTGTGCTCTCACGCGGGTTTGCCAAATTCATCCTCTTCACATGACCTACACCTCTGTCAAAATAAAACACATTTTCATCACTCCAGAAAATTTCTAATTTCCCTTCCCAGTCAATTCCTATTTCCAGGCAATGGCTGTTCTGATTCTATCATAATAAACTAGTTGTATTTATTCTAGAGTTTCATTTAAACAGAATCATGATATCTTCTCTCACGTGGCTGGCTTATCCTACTCAGCAAAATAGTTTTGAGAGTTGTTCCTGTTGTAAAATCAGCAGTTCCTTCTTTTTATCACTGAATCATATCCCGTTAAATGATGATACTGCGAATCATTTATTTATGTTACGTTTTTGGTAGTTATTTGGATTATTCTGTTTACCTTTGCCATTACTAATCTTTTATGAACATTACTGCCATGCCTTTTGTTATGGTTTGTCTAGATGTCCCCCAGTGCCTCATGCAGTCACGGGGGCCGGCTTCCAGAGTTTGTGATCGATTCATGGTCCAATGCTGGGATTATGGGTGTGAGTGCTACACCCGCCCTGGGGCAGGTAGCCTGCATGCAGTGTAAGGGAGGGAAAGAGGCTGCTCTCTGGCTCCTCCTGTTTTGCTCTTTTTGCTTTTGCTGTGTTCCGCCGCCATGAACTATTGCCCCTCAGCCGCGCTGCCTTGGAGCCAGCCGAGTATGGACTGAAACCTCCACGAACTGTGAGCTAAGTAAACCTTTCCTTCCTTAATTTAGGCATCGGGTATTTTGTCTCAGCAATGAAAAAAAATAACCAAGACACCTTTCTTTGGATCTATGCTTTTGTTTCTCTTTAGGAAATACAGTGGTGCCTCTGTTCATGAACTTAATTCATTCCATGATTCTGGAAAAGATGGCTATGTTTATGTTTGTGCAGGAAAAATGGCTGTGGTCATGTTTGTCACCTGATGCAGGGCTTGCAAATAAAAGCAAAATTTTACCAAACGCAAATTGTTTGCAAACAAAAATATTCATGAACCGAGGTGCCACTGTACCTAGAACCGCGGTGTCTTAGTCATAGGTAAATGTGTCTTTAACTCCAAGATGCTGTCAGCTTCATAACAGGTATGCCGTTTCACACACACATCACCAGTGTGGGGGGCGGTAGCTCTACACCCTCCAGAAACTGGGTGTGTCCGCATTTTCAGTTTTATACACAGAACTGTTACTTCTATGCATATCATAAACCTCACTTTACAATTCTATTAGTTTGACTTTAAATTGTCAGTTTCTTTTAAGAAAGTTTATGAAGAAAAGAAGTGTGCTATATCATAGTAACCCGCTTATTTACTATTTCTGGTGTACTGTACTTCCGTGGCCTCTATCTGGAACCATTTATCTTCAGCTGAAGAAAATCCTTTGGCACTTCTTGTGGTAAATTCTCTCAGCTTCTGCTTATCTGAAGATGTCATCATTTCAACGTCCTTTGAGGGATATTTTAATTGCTTCTAGAATTTTGTGTTGATCACGGGTTCCCCTTTTGCTATTTCAGAGATGACGGTCTGTTATCTCCTGGTTGATGTGTCATCGTTCCATCTATAAAGTGTCATTCTTCTTTGGTTACTTTCAGCATTTTTCTCTTTCATGGTTTGGTTCTTTCCATTTATTCTATTTGAGGTTTGTTGAGCTTCTTGATTAGTAAATTGACATTTTTTGAAATATGGGAAATTCTAAATTTTTATTTCATTTCTCTGGGATTTTCAATACATGTACTGATGGTTTTAGTTGTTTCTTGAGCTGTATTTTTCTTCCACTGTTGTTCTCTGTTCTGCCATTTCCAGTCTTTTTTTTTTTTTTTACTGTTTGCATCATCCTTTGGCTTTTAATTTTATTATTCCATTTTAAACATTTTACTTGGTTATTTGCTACTCAAATTTTTTATTGATATTCCCTACATCATCATTCCTTTATGTCATATTTTCTGTTGATATTTAAGTGTGTTTTCCTTTATTTCCTTGGCATTATTTTAGTAACCATTTGAGATTTTGTCTAACATTTCTAACACTGGGGCTCTCTTGGGATGGGCTTCTAGTTCTTGCTTTTTTCTTGGTTGTGGGCCACGTTTTCCTTTTATTTATTTACTTTTTGCATCTCTCAGTATTTGTGATTGTGTACTCAACTTCATGAATGAGACACTGCTGGGAATCTGAAGTGCACGAAGTTTTAGGAGACACTGCGGTGACACGATCTTCACACTGGACATGTCCAGGCGTGGCTTTGTGTTTTATCGTGGCTGATCTGTGGAGACCCCGAGCGTTTCCCAAGCCCCTCTAACTTGGCTGTGACAGGCAATAATCTTCAAGCTCTGGCTCCTTCCAGGACTGAGGAGCTCTGGCTCCTGTCAGGACTTAGTTTTTAGCCTCTTTGGGGCATGGAGAAAGTAGGAATTGCTCCAGAGTGTGGCCCTAACCCCCAAGCCTGAGCCTTCTCGGCCCCTTAGCTGGTTGCCTGGAGTGTGAATGAAGTGTTCACAGTTCCTCTGCTCTGGCTGTAAGATCCCAGCTACAGCTTTGTCCTACGGCAGCTGCCCTGAAGGCCTCAGCTTGCCTTTGCCTGTGCGCTTCGGTGTGCACCAGGCTTCAGCCCAAGGACTTGCCATCTCCTTCACTTGGGCTTTTGAACAACTCCTGTCTCTCCAATGGTCTATTCTTTAGGTCCCTGCTGCTTTATTGTCCTGACTCTACATCTGTTTAGTCCGACGCTGTTGTCTGCTTGGATTCTGCTCAAGGCACCGTCATCGAGAGCTTACCTCTAGCAGCTGCGTGGTGGACACACGAGCTTGCTGTTTTGCTTAGGAATCGTGGTGTTTCACTGCCTATTGTCCAATGCCTGAAAAATTAGCCCACATAGTTTTCTAGTTTGTGGCTATCGATCGTATGAAACCTAGTTGGGTACTAGTAACTTTGACATGGCCAGAAGTAAGGAATCTTGGTCTGTCTTTTAATGGACATATATTCATGGTGTACACAGAGCTTTTGACACATACATACATTGTGCAATAGATTCAGCTATTGAGCATGTACATTTCTTCACAGCTATCCTTTTTGTGCATATGGCAAAAACACTTAGAATCTACGTTCTTAGCAATTTTTAAGTCTGTAATATATTGTTAAAAATATTGCCACCCTGTGATATCCCAGGCCCCCTGAACTTATTCCTTCTATATGGATGAAAAGTTGTATCCTTCAGTCAACACTTCCCCCGGCTGCTGGTACTGGCTCTTCCAGGCTCTGTTTCTGGGAATTTGACTTTAAAATCCCACATGCACTCAGTACCACATGATGTGGTGCTCGTCTTCTGAGCCCGGCCTGTTTCACGTTCCATGTCTCCAGGTTCATCTCTGTCATTGCGAAGGACAGGATTCCCTTCTTTCTGAAGGCCGAACGGTACCCCGCTGTATATATGCACCGCACTTTCTTTACCCACCCATCTGCTGGTGCCATGTCCTGGCTCTTGTGCACGTTGCTGCAGTGGACTTGGAGTACAGACATCTCCCCAGTGCATCCTTTCTTGGCTCTATCCCCGGAAGTGGGGGTCACCAAGTCACGTGGTAGTTGTATTTTTAGTTTCTCGAGCTCTCTCTGCACTGTTTCCCCAGCGCTGTACGAAGGAGTCTCTGCCGGTTTCTCCACTTCCCCTCGTGGCCGAGGCGCAGCCAGCTCTGCCCCGGCTCTGGCCACTCGTTTCCTTGTGGGCAGTTTTATGGTCCTTGGGCCTTGGCCAGGACCATCCTCCCCCAGCCAGGCTTCTCCACGGTGAGGTCCCCACAGTGTGGGGTGCACGTCTTGCCCCTTTCTTCTCAGAGCCCTCTGACCATCTAATGCAGATTGCTCTGCCTTCTCTGCAGAGATTGTTTTACCTGACTTTTAATTTTTGTTTTCTAAACGGTGTCACTTCACAGTCAGGCTGGTCCTGAAAATTGTTACATAGCCCAAGCTGGCCTCAAACTTGTGACCCTCCTGCCTCAGCCTCCTGAGTGCTGGGATTATAGGCATGCACCATGGCACCCGGCTCCACCATTCTGTGTAGCAAATGAACAATATAACAACCACGAAGCTCCCATCAAATCCTCATTCCAGCCAGTGGTGTTTACGTGCCCTGTGAGATCGCAGGTCAAAAACGCTGCTCAAAAACCGTTCTCTAACTCCATCCACTAAGCAAGGCAAAGCAAAACAATGCAAATGCACCCCGCCGCATTTTGGTGAAGAGTCTGTGCTTCCCATGGCTCAAAACTGCTCAGAGCCCCAGCCCCGCTCATGCACCTGCTGGAACTAAACACGATCCCGGTCACTGACTCCCAGAGAGTGACTTTTTATTTATTTTTTTCCTAGTGCTGGAGACTAAACCCACACAGGTGCTCTGCCACTGAGCTACAGCCCATTCCTCTTTACTTATTTTTTCTTTTTTAAGATAAGGTCTTGCTAAATTGTCCAGGCTCTCTGAAACCTGTGATCCTCCTGCCTCAGCCTCCTGAGTACCTGGGATTGCAGATGTGTACCGCATTACCAGGCCCCAGAAGATGCTTTTAAAATGCATACACTTTGCAACAGTTAACTTCTCAGAAGGGTCTGTTGCTTACCAGACATGATGCCTTATATATAGATGTCCCCCAAAGCCGCATGTGCTCATAGGTGGGGCTTTTTGGAGGTTGCTGGATCTACGGTGTGATCTGCTGGGATTAAGGGTGTCCCACAGTGGGTATGAGTGCTACCCACTCTAAGCTCATGTAGCCTGGATGGAAAGTAAGAGACAGAAAGAGGGCTGCTGCCCTTGCTTGCGGCTGCTGCTGCTGCTGTCTCTCTGCTATCCCACCCTGCCTTGGAGCCAACCCTGCTACGGACTGAAACCTCTACAAACTGTGAGCTAAATAAACCTTTCCTCCTTTAACTTTGGGTGTTGGGGATTTTGTCTCAGCAATGAGAAAAGTAACTAAGACAGCAGCGTTTAGTGGGGTGTGTAAAAGTCCTAGGAGGTACAGGTTGGTTGTCGTGGGGCTCGCGTGAGTGTGTGACGTGCACGCGTGTGGTGGGCCCGGTGTAGTTTTGGGAGGTGCAGGAAAGTCCTACGGCTGGATGGACCGGAACCAAAGGCAGCAGTGAGTCCTGGGGATGGCAGAGGGTGCTGTCGGGATGGCCCCTGCAGGTCCGTGTGCAACTCGAGCTGGTCAAGAAAGCCCCTAGTCGAAGGGGAGGAGCCAGGTGCTGTCACGCGCGGTCCCTCCAATGATGCCCTGCATCCGTCCACCTCCCTAAGTGCAGGCTGAGTCCCGGCGGTGCCCGCGGAAGGTGAGGCTCTCTGCACAGCAGCAGGCTGGTCGCGGACAGGACAGCTGCTCCCCTACTTGTGCAGGGGTCCGGCTGGGCACTCGGCGGGGTGGGGGTCCCCTGGCCCCTTCCCCACAGGGCCTCGGGGTCCATCCTCTGTCCTCTCCCAGGGTCCTCCACAGGAGGCAGCTCTGATGGCTTCTTTAGAGTATGCGGCGACCCAGATGGACTTCGAGGGCAGCGGGGCACACGGGCTGCTCTGGGCTCGCGGTCAGCAGGAAGCAGCGTGGGTTGAGCTGGGACCGGGTGTCGGGGCCTCTGGAGCGGTCAGGGAGAATCAAGTAGCCCAGCTGTCTCCCAGAGGTCCTGGTCCTGTGTCCCAGCTGGGGCACTCAGGACACGGTGGAGCAGGACGCCACAGGCAGGGCCGCAGTGCCGGCCTTCACCCCTCGGGTGCTTCGGGCCCAGTCTCAGGTGGAGGGACCCCCAGGAGGACCCAGTGGTCACCACCGATTTCTTCCGTGCCCCTCGCACTCACAGAAGGAGGTAGGGACCCTTCTGTGAAAGTGAGCTCGCAAGTTGCCCTCCACACCCACCAGGACACTCCTCTGGTCCACCGAGCCCACCGAGCAGGAGGGACCAACTGGGGACACCAGGAAGGTACGTCCTAGCTGGGCCCTCCTCTCCCTCCTCCCGGGAAGGTGTCCAAGTAGTGGAATAGGCTTGTGGTAGAAAGTGTCAGAGAGGGACACCAGGAAGAAGGGTGGAAGGTGCAGTGTGGCCAGGCCTCGGATGCGAAAGGAAGAATTTTCCAGTAGCCAATGTCACAGGGCCGGGGTCTGAGCTCTGGCTGGTCCGGTAAGGCACAGGCTGCCGGTCAAGCCTGCAGGCTCGGGAGCCTCCTGCCACAGTGAACTCCGCCTCGGTGGCTCCGGGCCTGGACTTGGGGTGCATTACTAGGCCACCCCACCTCACCTCCTCTTCTGCACAGAGCTGTCGCGAGGATGCCGGGGGTCTCCAGGGCAGGGGCCAGCACGTCTGAGCACCAGAGCACAGGACAGCCCTGGCACAGCCCCACACGCTCACCACTCTGGCGGGAACACCCCTGTTCCGGGGCTCAGTGTTCTCCTAGTGTCATCTGCCCTCTACCCGCTGCTGTCAGGCAGCACATGCAGCTGTACGGTGACCCGGGCTGGGGCTGGGGCACGACCGACAGCCTCGTACCCGTGAGGAGCTGCGTCTCAGCGCTTCCCCTGGGTAGGCCTCCCGGGCCCCTGCTTACCTGCATTTTCTCTGCTTTTCCTCCTATTCACTTTCAGCGCTGTGCACCAAGGGAAAGAGACGTGGAGGCAGAACAAATATTTACTGGCGGCCCACTCTGCGCCAGAACCTGTTCTGGGCCCCAGGGAAGTAGGGGTGAACAAAACAGGCAAAGTCCTTGCTCTCACAGAGTTTACAATTTCGTCTCGTCTCTGCCTCTGGAATCTAACTAGGCTGTAAGTCTGATTTATTTTGATGTCACCCGAAGTATCTGGAGTGAGGTTTTGCTCGTAGTGATCGTCTAAAAGCTGATTGATAGAACATTTGGTATAGTTCATATTTGAGAGCTACAACTCAGATATGTTATTAATTTACACCATTAACTTACATCATTGTCTCCATTATCTACAGTAACAATCCTCTGAGATTGGTATTTGTACTATTCCCATTTCACGGATGGAGAAAACAGTTTTAGAGACTCGCCCAGGTTCACTGAGATAAAAAATAGACACAGGAATTCAGACCCAGCTCTCTTGACTCAAGATTTCATTCTTTATGACCTGGGAAGTGAAGCTGAGATGAACGGATTTTATTAAATTATCTCACTAGATATGCAAACTGAGCCTCGAAGTGATTTCAAAGCTCCAGAGCGTCGCTCATCTCCCCACTCCTCTCCGGCCCTTTTTATTTTGCTCTGTTTGTACTCACACCAGAAGCCAAAGTTCCTGCTTGGGCTGGTACCCTGGTGTCAGGGCTTCCTGGCTTCCCTGGCACCTGTGTTTGTTGGTGCAGTGACGCTTGTTCCTTTCCTGCTGTCACCACAGCCCGGAGCGGGGGCAGAAAACCTCGGATCACCTCTCTTGCCCACCGCCTGCCGCACTGAAGCCTGGTTTTAGCATTTGCAGATAAGAGCATAATTAAACAGTAGTTCGTTTATTGGCTCGGTTATGGGACTGGTCCCCCGGACGGACACATGTAGGTTAAAGTGTTTATCTCACTTGTGTGACTGTGAATCACTCCGATAGAGGGTCAGGCATACAAAACTTGGGTCACCTTCATCTGTGTACCAGAGAGGCGAGTTATCCTTATTTCTGAATCCAAGTTTTATGCTAGTCTTTGAACACTAACTATTCCTTAGGGTATATTTAGTAATTATTTTTAAAAAGAAAAGCTGGACATAGATTCTCTATCTCTCACAGCAGCTGGGACTTAGGACTCAGTAATTCGTTGTCCAGTCTTTGTTGGAAGTGACCACTGGGAAGTACTGATGTCCATTGCCATGTGTGGCTTGTGGAGCACCCATGTTACTGGAGTCGCTCTTGCATTTAAAGTGTTTTTAAATGATAAGGCCTTTTAAAATTCTTATTGCCAGGGCTGGTGAGATAGCTCAGTGGCATAAGTGCCTGCCTGGCAAGCACGAGGTCCTGAGTTTAACTCCCAGTGTCCACATAAAGGAAAAAAAGGGCTGGTGATATCACTCAGAAGCACAAGCGCTTGCTGGCAAGTGTGATGTCCTGAGTTCGACTCTCGATACCCACATAAAAAAAAAATTCTTATTGCCAGAGAGAAACAAGGGGTAGCCGTAAAACAGCAGCAACTTAGTGTGATGTTTAATTAATTAATTTACTAAGCACCTATCACACATAGAATTAAACAAATGCTCTGTCTCTAGCTAGAGAAAAGGCCTTCATTAATTCACCATTCCAAATACTCTATGCTAAATTTCATATATATGTCAGGCCGTTTGGGAGGTATTTTGAATTCACCATATCAAGAAAATATGGAAAAATTCAGTTTCTGGCCATATTTTGGATTAAGTATATGAAAATCTTCTTTTAGAAATATAGTGATATGAGATTCCATTATAACTCTTGATAAAGATTAGCTCACATCTCAAAATTTTAAAACACATGAGGAATATTCTACCACAACCAAAAACAGAAGAGTCAGTCTACAACATATTAAAATAACAAGACTATCTTTTAGAGATTATACAATAAATATGTGTTAGATGATAGATGACATTAAAAGAAAGTATTAAAAACATGTAAAACATTAGCAAAATAGACTCCAAAAAGTACCAAATAAAACTTCTAGAAATTAAAAACCATTTGAAAAACATACTAGCTAGAAAAAACATACTGGCTAGGAAAAAAGAGCAGATTACATGTAGCTGATTAGAAAATGGGTAAATTGAAAGACAGATGTGAAGAAATTACCCAGAGGCAACACAGTGAGATAAAAAAATTGAAATTGGAAAAAGGGTAGACAGAGAAAACGAGAAGAGAGAAAGCAGAGTGCCGGGCAGGAGGACAGTACTCAGAAAAGGGCAAAACCGTAGATAGTAAAGACATAAACCTTTCAAGCAAGAGATAGAACAGTAAATCTCCTTTGAATGTGTCATGGCTAAACTTCAGAGATCTTGGAGTCTGCTACAAAGAAAAAAAAGAGAGACCATCCACCAAAATAGAAGAATTAAGACCGACAGCTGACTTCCATAAGCATCCATTTAAACCAGAAAAGATGAAAATGTTTTTTCAAAAATGAAGACAAATTAAAAGACCCTACTAATTTCGGAGTTCTACATCCTGATATATTTTCCTCCTGTAGTGGGAGTGAAAGTAATACATTTTAGATACAGGTGGTGGTGGTATATGAAGGTGGTATGGAGAAGGGGATTATTTTCATACTGTTAGAAATGATAGATACAATCCAATCCTCATTTATAGATGGGATTTATCACAACACCCCAAATTGCCTTAGATCTGAGGTAATATGTCTTTTAGTGAGATCCATATCAAGAACATTGACAAGTAAAGAAACCAATCAAGGACCAGTGAGATAGCTCAGTGGCATAAGCACCTGCCTGGCAAGCACGAGGTCCTGAGTTCGACTCCCGGAACCCACATAAAGGAAAAAAAGGGCCGGTGATATCAATCAGCGGCACGAGCGCTTATTGGCAAGCGTGAGGTCCTGAGGTTGACTCCCAGTACCCACATTAAAAAAAAAAAAAAAAGAAAGAAACCAAGCAATATTTTGTTAATAGTTGGAACTTAGTCCTAAACTCTAAGATAAAATTCTAATCAGAAAATGAGAACACTTAAGAGGCTCTTTTGTTCTGTACCAGCTAGTCCAAAATAATCACTAATCAAAGCAGCCTACACTGCTCGATTTATCTCGTTTTCCCTCTACAGTCCATATCTGAATCATCTGTGTGTAAAAAGTGAGCTACAATAAAAACAAGTATATCCAGAAAGAAAGAAAGAAAGAGAGAGACAGAGGCAGAGACAGACAGTGGAAGCGCGCACCTGTGCCACTGTGTAGAACAGAGCTTACCTGGTTACTGAGGAAGAGGGCAAGATAGTTGCATCTGTTGAGTTGTAAGACAGATGGGGCTGATTTGGGAAGCCTTCGTAGGCTTTAAACTACAGCATTTTATTGCCAGTGCTCATTACGATGGAGAAGGGTGCTCGATATATATTTGTTGAATGAGTGGATGATAAACATAAATGAATCCAAAGACAAGCAGTTGAAGGAATAGATCATTATTTGGGGGAAAGGGAAAGGCATTTTACATCTTAGGAGGTCTTTATAAAGCATCTCCACATTTCCTGGGCAGGAATCTCCCCAGTGAGATTTTTGCTAAGTTTTATTTTTCCACAGCTGGTCTGGGTAAGGCATCTAAAAATATGTCCTGTTACTGAGAGAGAGGCGGGGTCAATAAAAGGGCTGTTGCTATGTGGTGGGGGAGGACTTGGGGACCACAGGAGCTGCAGAAGCAAATGGATTAATTAAAGGCTTTGGGCCCCATCATGAAGGCCCTGAACTTTGCATGAGAGTTGTAGCCAAAGTAGTTTCCAAAGGGTGGGGCTCGGTGACTCTTTCACCCCAATATTGAGGAGCGTGGACTCCTACGGTTCACAGCTGCTTCAGCAACTGGACGCATTTCAAGGAACAGTGACTCACTTCAGAATCCCTGCGGGCAGAGACGCCTGTGAGTAAGAGCAATAGTTGGATGTAATTTTTCTCATTTCTAAACATACGTTGCCAGCGTTAGAAGGAATAATGACACGATGCAACTCAGTTTCAATCATCCACACTCATGCTGCTAATTTCCCCAAAGCAGTGTACATTTGGCTTTGGGAGACATTGTGGGATGGTGGTTTTGTGTTGCAGCGATAGCTTTATGCAGCTAATCATGTTTGGCTTGCTCTGTCACTGACATGGCTTTAGCATTGACTGAATACGCAGAGGGAGAGGAAGGGAACCCAGAACACATTAACTGGGAATCACAGTCAGCACAGCAGAGCCATTGGTACAAAGCTTTATCACTTCTAAAGCATTTTAAAGTTCGTCTCATTTTCCTCTTATAGTAACATTTTGATCAGGCATGGATGTCAAACAGTGGCAGTTGGAGGTGCTTTGCCTTATATAATACCCGTGAGCCTCCCTAAATCCACAAGTCAACAAGCAGTCCAAGAAAAGTCAGTGTGTCTGCTATGCAAAGACAGCTTGAAGACAAAATGCCAGCACTTTCCTTCCAACTAGATCGGTACTCCATCCTTGCGGCAACTGAGCGGTCCCAGTTCTCCCTCCTTCCACCCACATCTTTTGTAGTGTGGCTTTGCACATACTCCTACCAAGAGATGGAGCCTTTTCCCATCCCTGGCTTCTGAGCTTAGGCCATTTTGATGCAAGCAGAGAACTGAGTGATGCCTGGGAGTTCTGCCAATGCACGTGCTCGTCTGTGGTTGCAGAAGAGAACTTCTATGCTAACCTGCGGCAAGAGGGGATGTGAGGAGTACAGTCTCGTCATCTCACACTGAGGAGTGCTAAAAGGTCAGGAATGAAGGAAGGAAGGAGAAAGAAAGGAAAAAGAAGGAAGGAAAAAAACAGAAAGGAAGGAAGGGTGAGAAAGAAAGGGAGGAAACAAGGGAAGGAGGAAGGGAGGACAGAGTCTGCTACTGAGAGCTGGGCACTCTTAATATTTTGGAAAACATCCTTCCCAGTGTCTTTTATGTGCATAGATGTGCTTGTATATAGGAGGTAAAACAGAGGTTCTATAATATGCTTTATTAAGGATGCCAGAAGCATTTTTCTTATCAGTAAATATAGATCAACACCACCATTTTAATAGCTGGGAAATAGTCTATTGTGATTGCGACCATTGTTTATCCTACCAGTTCTTTATTCTGGTAGATTATAAAAGGTCACAATTCATACCCCTTCCTATATCCATGGACTTTTCAGTGTGATTTTGCTGCCCTGACCATAAAAAGGTAAGGTTTGTTTCTCCACCTTTTGAATTGGGGCCGAGGATGGGGATTGTGACTAGCTTTGGCTGAAAGAACAAAATAGAAATCTGCCAAACTGCAGCTATCAACTTGCTGTAGATGCATGAGTGAGGCCACCCCAAACCAGAAGAACCACCCAGCTGAGCCCTGCTCAAACTGACAAACCACACAGACTCACTGGCTACTTAAATAGTTACTGCTAAAGTCGCTAAGTTTTGATGTGATGTTTTATAGCAAATTGACAATTGATTTATCTATGGATGACATTTTAGATTGTTTATGAGTTTTCTTTATTATAGACATGCTTTGATGAAAAACATTTGCATAAATGTTCTCATACTAGTTGGATTATTTTCTTACTATAATTGACTGCAGGTGAGATTGCTGGAGCAATGCAAATGTTATAACACATACAGTTAAATTGCTCCCTGGAGAGTGGGATTAATTTATGTTTTAATCAGTCATGTATAAGAGCATGCATGGTGGTTAGGGGTGGAGGCAGGGACTGCTTTAGACAGAGTGGTCAGGGAAGCCCAGGAGAGCTGAACAGGCGAGCAGTTACCTGAATGAGTGAGGCAATGAGACTCATGACAGTATAAGAAAGAGTGGTCCAGGTAAGTAAAAAGCAAAAGGCAAAAGGCAGTCTTGGAGGTGAGTGGGGTGCATGCTAACGTATCTGCACCCAAGCAGAGGAGGCACAGATGTTAGGCTGCAGAGAGCCCGGGACCAGGCAGGTCATTCAGAGCCTTGGAGGCTGCAGGAAACACTTTGTATTTTACCCGGAGTGTGAGAGCTGCTGGGAAAGAGTCTCTGCAGAGGAGAGGTGCCGTCATCAGTAACATCTTCCTCATCACTGATGCCTGCTAAGTGTTTAGCCAGCTGTTGTTCTGAGCATGCATCATGCACTAATCCATGAGGTTCTATTGCTGTCATCCTACTTTCACAAATGGAAGACTCAAGCACAACAGGGTCAGATAAATCACTCAACTTCACAAAGAGACTCAGAGGCAGAACCAGGACTCAGATCTGGGCAGTCAATTCCGGATCCCAGAATTCTGTGGGTCATGGTGTAAACTGGTGCATTTCATAAGAAGAATTGCGGATAGTGGCAAGAGAGGAGCTGCACTTGCTGATAGCTGTGTAGATGGTGAGAAATGACGTGAAGGACATGCTGGGAGCTCCTCAGTGTTCTTCTAGTTACTTTAAAAATTCATAGCTGGGCCAGTGAGACAGCTCAGTGGCATAAGCACCTGCCTAGCAAGCACAAGGTCCTGAGCTCGGTTCCTGGTACCCACATAAAGAAAGAAAAAAAAAAATCATAGCTAATCATATTGGTAAAAATGATGTCTTCCTGGCACTCTATTTGCATTTATTTAGTTTTAGTGAGATTTAATACTTTTGTTAATTATATCATCTACTTGAGCATCTTCTGCTCATTGTCTGTATGTATTCCTGGGACACTTTCTACAGGTGGGAGGAATGCTTTCATTGATTTAAGAGAGCTCTTTGTATATTAGGTATGTTACCTGAAACATTAATATACTCACATAACTGTAATTTCCTAATACACATATAAAAACACAATATTCTATGTATTTTTAATTTTGTCTTTGGTATTTGACTTCATTAAGATTTTTTTTGGCCCAGCATCTCATCTTAATTTTGTGCAGTAAAACTGCATTATATTTTCTGTCTTGTCTAAAACAGTTCTATCATAGAATTATGAATGTATTCATCTGTATTTTTCTAGTGCTTTTATGCTTGCATCTTTTACACATAAAATGATTCATTTAAAATTTAGATTGGAATCGGGAGTGAGTAGGGATGCAGCTTAGTACATTTTATAAATGACTACCAGGTTGTTCTAACATTATATTAAGTACAGGCCATCTTTTTCTTATTTGGAATTTAAAAAAAATTTTTATTCTGAAACATGCTGTTTTCTTTTTCATATTAGTACGTGTTTGCGGTATAAGCAGCTCATAGTCATCTTGGGGAGTGGGTACACGTACATAACATGGCTGGTTTCTTTTTTGAATCCCCTTCCCTTTCCTACTCACCTCCCTTCCTCCTCCTCTAAATCCCCTTTCCCCATTTTCATTCTTGTTGATATTACAGTCCTAGATCCAGTTTATGGCATATCATGTTTATAGCCATGGAGGGTCCTGTACATGGCGCATCTTCATTCTACTTCTTCCCCTTCCTCCTCTCCCCTCGCCCTCGGTCTTCTGAACCTCTTTCCCTTTGTAAGAGATCCACCTGCCTGTTTCATTCTATTCATCCTGCATTGTGCTTTTTGTTTGTACTTTGCCAGACCATCTTTTTTTGTACTGATTTGAAATCCCAACTTCTATCTATACTATATTTACCTGGATTCGTGGTACAAAAGGTCTGATCCAAAAAATCTAAAATCGGAAGTGTTCCAAAAACATGATGCCCCAGTGAAAAATTCCACACCTGCCCTCCATGTGATGTGTCATGGTCCAAACACTGGCACAGTAAAAATATTGTATAAAATTATCTTCAGGATGTATATATAAGGTAAGTAGGAAGCGCAAGTGAATTCTATCATTAGACTTAGGTCTCATCCCTAAGATGTTGCATTATGTGTATGCAAGTCTTCCAAATGTCAGGAAGACTGGAACCTGAGCCACTTCTGGTCTCCAGCATTTCTGCTGAGGCCGCTCACCTGTGTTCTGTACCCAGTTCACTCCCTACGTGTAGCTATTAGGTGAAGTGATGTTCCAGGTGATGTTAGTAGCAGCTCGGCTGACGCTACAGTAGGAGACAGCTGTCTCCTAGAGGTTTATGCACCAGAAGTCTGGTCCCCAAGATTGTAGTCCCAGAGGTAGTGGCCGTCTAAGAGCTGGGTTTCCTGGGAGGAGGTGATGCCTGGGAACTGTGTTCCCTGGCAGGAGTGGGTTAGCTACTGTGCAGGGGGCCTGCCCTAAAGCAGGGCCACCCCACATGCTCGGTCTCTGCCACACATGCTGCTCACGGTCTCCCTTGTGTTGCCACCATATGTTATGACACAGCACTGGCTGTGACCGCCCAGTGCTGGGTGTCTCAGCCTCCAAAACCATAGGCCAACATAAACCTGTTTTCCCGACAGGGCGCCTCATCTTAAGTACATAGTTGTGGCTACACAAAAAAGACTCAGACAGCTAAGAACCTCTAACCTGTCCATCCTCCTCCTCAGAAATTTCCTTGCTATTTCTGCACATTCAACTTTCAGCTAAACTAAAAAATCATTTTTCAATTAAAAGAGAGTTTGTTGAGTTTTGATGGAGATTGTAGAATTCTATAGATTTTTATAGATAAATTTGGGGAGAACTGGTCTTTAAAAAATAAACTGAAATGGCGACCGAAAGCTGTTCTCCTCAGAGCACGTGTGGCTGTCATTACTGTGACTCCGAATATGCTGTGTCCTGGGGATTTTCCTCACCCTCTGTCTTTGCTCTGTCCCCCTTCGAAACTGAAGAGCTGAGAAAGTGAAGGAGGGGATTTTCAGTACTTTTTCTTACACCGGAGCTTCCTTTTTTTATTTGCTGTGCTTTACCTGCTCCCAGAGCTGGGGGATTGTGACTAATGGGCACAAATCCTCGTCCCCAGAGGGGACCGTGTGGGACAGCACCGCTGGGCTGGCCTCTGTGGCTCTGTAGCACTTCGGTGCACGAACCACCGGGCATTTTTTCAAACATGAACTTATTTCATGTCCATGCACTTTCGCTTTACAGCACCGTTTCCAAGTTTATGGCTGTGTTGCTCGAACCGCTTGTTCCAATTGCGTCTAATATTTCATCAAATATGGTAAAGAAACCACGAGAACCAATTGATGCTGCTTCCCAGCCGTCTCGGGCAGACACCGCCAGATTGCTGCACAATGGTTTTCCTTTTTAGCCCCTCTGCCTGTAATATGTTTCGGAGGCCAAATTCTTCAGGGAAACATTATGACTATTTAAGGCCTCCAAACTTTATGCTTCGATACAAAAGGCCTAGGGGTGAGGATTTTAAATGGATGAAGTGGAGAAATTTTCACTTCCTTACCCAAATATATAGCATTTCCTTCCATGTGTCAGAAATGAAAACAAAAAACACAAACTAATTTGTCAGGAAATTTTCCCTTTTATAAGTCCCTCTATGGTACTTTTTCAACCTAACAAGTCATATTTTCTCTTCTTCCGTGTCAGGTTTATAGCTTTGCTGGTCACAGTTTCAATAACGATGATGGACGGTCTCCCGCTCTGTATATCATGTACAAGTATTCGGCTTAACAGCATCTTTGTGTTCACAGCTTGCTCTCTGTCACCTCTGCGCTGCCTCTGCCGCCGCCCCGCACAGGGCGTTACGCTATCCGCCCCAGGGCTTTGGGAAGGCTCATGTTCAGGAGCATTAGGTGAGCAGCGGAGGAGGGCTGCCTGTTTGGGCTGAGCCTGACCTCGCTTGAATTGAGGCAAATTGGCATATTTATGACTCAGGGTGAGTCAATAATACATTGTCGTTCACATGTGGAAACGTGGTTGCTTCCCAGCTGGGCCTCTGCTCTTCTCCCAAGCGTGGTTTGCACATCGGTCTGCGTCTCTCTCTGTCCTCCCTTCCCTTTCTCCTTCCCTTTGTTTCTCCTTCTCCTACCTTCTTCCCTCCCTCCCTTCCTTCCTTTCTTTCTTTCTCTCTATTTCTTCCTTCCTCCTCCTCTTTGTCCTTCTCTGTCTCTGTCTCTCTGTCTCTGTCTCTCTCTGTCTCTCTGTCTCTCTCTTTCCCTCTCTCCCTCCATTTTTTAAAAATGTATTCTCACTTTCCCTTTCGTGAGCCCTGAGGAAGCTTTGTGAGATTCACAAAGCATTTATGTAGCACATAAAAGACTTCTCTTCAGATAAGTGCAATTACAATTCCCTTTACCCTCCTTTTCTACCCTCTTTGCCCACTCCCCACCCCACATGCATGTGCACACACACACATCATAGACAGAAAAAATATATGGCTGGATAAATGCTGTTCACAACTCTGGCCTGGAAACCTGATCCTACTGGGTCCTTTGGAATCTGAATTAGCGTCGTTTGTTTTTCTGGCTGGGCTGCCGCTCTGTAAATTACAGCAGGAGAAAAGGAGGTCATGTGGGTTTTGATTTACTGTGCAGAATATTGAGAAGGAAAAAAAAAATCAGAGTAAGTCATTGATAATCAAAAAAAATAGAAGGACCTCACTGTGAAAGTCTTTATTATTTCTAAATTTGGTCTGTTTTCCTTTCCTGTCCCCCAGTAAAGGTCCCCATTACCCTGCAGTCTATTTTTCTAGTAACTCCCTCTGCGGTGGGATTTGGACAGGGGTGGCAGCTCTTGCGCCTCTCCAGGAAGGGGCTGCTCTCTCCTTTTCCCAGCAGAGGTGTGGGGTGCTGGCAACCTGTCATCCTTCTCCTCCTCCTGCATCTGGGTCCCAGTCGTCCAGCTGCAGGGCTCCTTCTCCCTGTACCACTGTCCCGGGACCAGAGCAGCGAGCCCGGGCTGCACAGGTCTCAGCTGCTGCAGGACCACAACCTTCCCAGCTGCCAACATCCTTGATTTCTTGCCAGGCTCTCAGCAGTGGGCAGGGTGGGTGCAGCCATCCCAACTGCAAGCAGACATGGCGTGGACACCCTGCAGCGTGAAGAGACCCCACCCCAAGGCTGCCCTCAGGGGGGTCACCGCTCTGTTCTCCCTGGTGCTGAGGGGCTGCAGGAGATGAGATTTCCACCTTGTGCCCCTTGGCTTCAGCAGGAAGGAGCTGCTAAAGCACAGAACTGGGCCCAGAGGCTCCAGTTCAGGAACCACTGCTGTACTGCCTTCCTGGTCCCTGGTCCCCGCTCTCCCTTCCCTACCTGCGATTTCAAAGTGCTGACTCTTTCTGAAGTCGCCTGCTGTAGTAAATGTGTAATGCACTGCTTTAAAAAATTGTGGTGTTATTTAAAAAGAGAACCAGGCAGGATTTCCCTCTTAGCACATGTTCAGTGATCCAGGGCGAAACAGAGCTCTTTTCCCTCTGCCTCTGTGGTGAGAATAACACCCATGAGCGATGTACTTCCCACAAATGTTGAAAAGATGAGGGACTGAGGGACTTGCCGTCTCCACAGAGCAGAAGACAAAGTGGGGCTTGGCTGCTGGCCAGCTCATTTGATCTAAGTTAAATGGGCTAAATTTGTATGTTTCACTTTTGGCTTGACGTTAGTCATAGTTCTGAAGACAGTTGGTATTCAAGTCATTACGGATTGCTTTAAAGACAGCTTACTACATTCCAGCCTGCAGCTTCAGAAGCAGGTGTTGGTCTGAGAATTCCAGTTGCCTGACTAATTTCTCCTTCTCAGGAGACGTAGGTAGGTGAAAGCCCCTGTCTATGAAGTTTGCCTTTATTGGTGCTTTAGTTAATTTGCTTAAAATGAATAATTAGGGCTCAGGCTTAGAACAAAGATTTGACTTACATGTTTGTTCCCATATTGAAAAGAATTCCTGCTCCACGACTCCAGATTTTGGGTTTACACCCAGCCAGCCTGAGGGATACTGAAAGGCAGCAATTTTTCTTTATTCTTTATGTGCAAATAGTGTAGTGCCTGAGTGTGGTAGGAGCTTAAAAATATATTTAAAACAGAATGTATAATTAAGTAGCTGATCAGTTCACTTTTATTATTTTTCTTATTGTAGTAATTATGCATGATACATAATTTTTCACTTTCCTTTTTTTTTTTTTTTTTTGTAGTACTGGGTATTGAACCCAAGGTCTTTGCACTGAGCTACATCCCCAACCCTTCTTTATTTTTTATTTTGACACAGTTGCTAAGTTGCCCAGGCTGGGCTCGAATTTGTGATCTTCCTGCCTCAGCCTCTGAGAGTGCTGGGCTTACAGGCGTGTGCCGCCATGGCAAGCTTTTACCCTTTCAAACATTTTTAGGTTCAGTGGCATTGAACAACCATCACCATCATCCCTCTCCAGAACTTTCTCTTCTTCCCACAGTGGAGATCTAGATCCACTGGGCAGCGATGCTTTGTTCTCCCTTTCCCCCAGCCATGGGTCACCCCCACTCTCTCTTCTGTCACCGGGAACTTGAGTCCTCTTGGTCCCTCAGAAGAGTGGACTCTACAGTCGTTATCCCTTCCTGGCAGGCTTATTGCATTTAGCATGGTGTCTGTGGGTTCATCAGTGCAGTATGCAGTACGCACAGAACCAACTTCCTATTCCGCTGAGTCCTAGTCCATGGTGTGTATGTGCTGTGAGCATTTGCCCACCTGCACCCGCGGGTGGATGTCTGAGTCCTTTCTATCCAGGGCTACCCTGAATAATGACACTGTGAGCGTGGCCTGTGTATAACTCTGAGCGTGTTCCTGAGAAACAGAGCGTTGCTTGGGAGGAACCCCTGCTTTAAGAATCCCTGAGGTCTGTGGCTACAGCTGCAGATCTCAGCCATGTCCTTGCCACTGTGTGCTGCCTGCTCACCGCTGTGCTGAGTCTCAGTCGGGGGGTGGACGTGGTCACCTTGACCTTCACATCCTAGCACCTGGCATGGCGCCTGGCTCAGAGGAGGCGGAGTGAAACGTTGCTGAGTGAGTTGACCACATTTTATTATTCGATTTGCACTTTTGGTACCTGAGAGAAGATGGAAACTAAAGCTGGATGCCAAGTGTATTCATTATGAACTGATTTTTATCTGGCTTCTCCCCTAGATTGGGGATTTGCTGAGCACAGGCTTCAGATTGAAATTAATGGACTTCAAACATTTTTAGTTATTTTTCTTAATGAATGTTGAAAAACTATGGCTTTTGCTCATTTTTATATTGAGTAAAATTTTGCTTTAAAAGGTAAGCAATGCTAAGGAAATTTCTTGTATATTGCAAATATTGGCAGTTTAAAATAAAAGCATTCCATCACTCTTTTAAATATATTCTATGGAATTTCATGTATCATAGCAGTTTGATCCCACTATTGCCTATTTTAAAATACATAAATAAGACCTATTACCACAGCTGAAAATTTTGCCTTGCTTCTTTTCCCCTTTCAATTTATATTTTCATTCAACTTTCCTGATAGTATTTTGTCTTAACAATATTTTTATGGTTGAAAATAATTTATTGAATACCCTATCAATCTTTTGGCAACAATTTACATTTAAAAATTTTTAAGTTTTATTTTCTGTAACCTTAAGGTTAAATGTTTGAATTTCTGCTTGAATTATTATCATTCAATCAACACAATCATTAGTGTATAGTTAATCAAAATAACATAATCAAATCACAATTTTATAATTATTTATATGACTATGTCATACCGTATTACAACATTTTGCAGGAGGTACATATTTTAATGAGAGAGGAACTTTTGGATTTTCAGTTTGTTCTCTTTATGGCCAAAGTGAAACAAACTTCATAACCAGTTCTACATCTGTCACTTTAATAAGTGTACACTGAGATATCTCGTTCACATAATGAGTTAGATGGAAATTAATGTCGCATAGATCTATCAGCAAAATTATTTTAAAATTTTATCTGATGGCTATTAGGCCTTTCTTCATTTCCTTGGTTTTTTGTAAGTGCATCTCCTCTCAGAAAAGTTTCAACGATCCCTAGAAAATGACTATTAATTATGCCTGTTGCTCTTGACTTAGAGGCACCTGGTATGGCCCGATATATTTAGAAGATGTTAGAGGAATAAAAATAATGTGAATTTAGATGCTACCTTTCCCCTATACAATATTTTTAGGTGAAATCATTTTATCTCATCACACATTTAAATTTGCTTTTAGCAAAACCTTCGAGTCTCATGTATAGTTTGTTGCTTTGTGGAATCTTCCACACACAGTGACTGATAAAGCGGTCCTCATAGTCTGGGTCAGGAGAGTAGCCAGCTCACTTCCTGTTGATGACTGCCCTTGTGCATGCGAGCTGTCAGGGGCACCGCTGATGCAGGGAGGCACCCTGTGGGTTCCACCAGGGCAGAGGAAGGAGCCATGGCTCCAAGGTCTTCTCCCCAAGAACCCCGCTCTCTGGGTGCTCAGGACCTCTCCCTCGGGAACAGGTTGGCTTTGAAAATAGCAGGAAGATGGAAAAGACAAGGCCAAACAAAGCTTTTGTAAATAAGGAGAGGAAGAGGGGTTAAAGAGAGGGGAGGGGAATGGGAAGAAAAAAATTGAGATATTTCACGTACAGGTAAAAACTGCCTACGATGAATGTGAACATTATGTATATCTAAAATGTACCAATAAAGTTAATTAATTAAAAAAATTTGTCACCACCTGTCCTGTACTCTAAAGTGTTTTGGATGGAGACTACACCAAGTGTGGAAGACAGCACTCATCTGCAAAGCCACCACACTTTGCTTTTCAGTTGCGCCTATAATGTTGGGGACACTGAAAGCCCCTCCCAGGGGCCGTGGCACAGACCCCTCACCGATGCCAGTGTCCCCGTGGGCTCTTTGACAGCAGAGGCTGGACACCTCACCTCCGGTCAGCACCACAGCATCACCTGGCGCGGGAAGTCTGCTGTCCTCTGCAGAGGCAGGGGACACCCACGGAGCTCCCATTGCCAGCAAGAACGTTTTAAGAGGAACAAGTGTAGAAGCTGAAGATCAGGAAGTGGGTCCTCTAAAGAACCCATGGGCAGTGCCCATCTGCGGGGATGTAAGGGACAGCACAGAGAACCCTGTCCATGGCCCTGGCTGCCCACCTCAGCGCTCGCTGATATTCCCCATGAGCCCATAGTGGTAAATTCCCCACTATCATGGTGCTGGTTCTCATAAGTGAGTAAGCCCCACGTGTTAGAGATCGTGTGGCTCTGTGTGACAGACATGCCATTGATTTTTAAAATGTGTCATTCCAGCAAGCAGATGGTAACCACCTACCATCTGCAAGGCATTTTTGGCTAAGCTGAAGACAAAACCGTATCAAAGGAGGAGCTTGTATTCTGAGCGATGAGTGGATTTGTACACAGGTAGCTGCAGCCTGAACAAGAAAGTGACTGACACAAAAGGTATGAGCAAAATATACAGTGAATGCTCAAATTAAACACATTTATTACTGTAAAAGACCCAGCGCCATTCATCACCCTCACAATATTTCCCTTCGCTTTGAATACACTTATCCCATCATTCTTGCCACTTTCTGAAACAGGTCAGAAGTCCTCTTTCAGGAGTGTCTATGAGGTGTGATAAAAAATATGGTGAATGCTGCTGCCAAGTGCCACCTGCCAGAAAGGCAGCTCCTAAAAACATGACAGTGTGTCCCCATCCACTGTATCTACCCACCTGGCACTGTGCGACTTCTGGCTCTTCCCCAAAGTCTAAATGACTATGAAAGGTAAACAATTAGAATCAAATCATTGAGGCAGCGAAGACAGCACAACTAAAGACACTCAAGAAAGAGGATTCCAGAACTGCCCCAGAAAGCGGCAAGAACGATGGGATCAGTGTATTCGAAGAGACAGGAAGTATTCTGGGGAGGATTAATGGCAATGTGACTCATACTATAATATATTTAAAAAATAAAAATTCTTATATTTTTACTTATCACACCTCAAATATGAAGTGTTTAGAAGCTGAAACAATTAGCTAGCTGTGGTTGAAGAACCAGGTCCCAGCCGTGACGGTGTGACAGCACAAATGAGTGCACCCATCACAGTGTCTAGAAATACCATGCCAAGCAGGACGTGCCAGAGAATCTTTCTACTTGAGAGATAGCGCTCTACTTAAAATTTGTAATTTGCATGATCATACTGTTACCTTTATGAGTGTTGGTATATACAACCTTTAAAATGAATTAGCCTGTTTCCTACCTATGGAGTAGATTGGATCATGCTTTATTTTTTTTCCTGTGAACAATGTGCATATAGCATCATAGCCCATCAGTTCTGCATTTATGGGAGAATATTCTCAGATCAATCTTTCCTCACTGACTTGAGAACACATTTACTTTTATTTCATGAACTCCACTTCAACCAAAAAAGTCTCCGGTGCTGACTCAGCACACAAAGCTACATTTTATACTTGTCAGGCTGCATATAGATTTTTATAAGGTGAACAATGGGTGTATTTAAGCACTGATGTAGTAATCTTGAAGTCTTCTGGCAGTATCCTTTGGAAACTGAATCCATAAATTTTATTGGTATTAAATGCTTCTAATGGGAGTTGACAAATAGTTAAATGGAATAGCTTTCTCTGTGCACTTGGCAAAAGGAGAGAGAAGAGAGAGTCCCTGTTACACAATGAAAAATGCATAAATGTTCGAGCTCATTCATCTCAATTTTGCACAAATATAATTTAAGACCTTTTACGACTGTTGGTGAAATTACAGTGGGCTGCGGGGAAGTTGCAAAATTTTTATAGACCTAATAAAATTGTCATTGTAAGAGTATTATAGGGTGCTGGGACAACATAGACATGCCCCTTCGCTTGTGCCAAACTGAGAAAGGAGATAATAAGTTTGATTGGAAGCTAATGCTGAATGAGGCTGACCCTAAGTTTATTGGATAATGAAACCCTCCCTGTGGAGCTTGGTATCAGATGCAATTAGATGGACAGTCTGGCATTGCAACCGAGTTGGCTTCACCATGGGGTAGATAAGCACTATCAAGGGCAGCATATGCATTAATCTATTGTTGAAATAACCGCATGTTATCTTCACATAAATTTCAAAACCATTTCCACTTGAATGTTTCCTTCTTTTTTACTCCATTTTGGCTTCAGAAATATGCCCAATGGCCTCACTCTGCTCTTGCTCGTAGCACATAACCCAAAAGTCTCTTGGTGGTCTTTAGTCAAACTCAAAGAACTTCTGGAAAGGTCTAGTAAGAAACTGAGGCTCTCTGAAGCCTGAGGTCTAAATAAATAGCTTTCTTTGGACCAGCACTCCTAGTGATGTCAGGAAAACATTGTCTTGGTTATTTTCCTGTTTGCTGGGACAAAATAGCTGACACCCACGAGTTATAGGAGAGGTTTATTTTGGGTCTCAGTTTGCAGTGGCTCATTCCATGGCTGATGGCACCAAGGCAAGTAGCACGGTGGAAAGGTCTCGGCGGAGGAGAGCTGCTCATGTTATGGTGGACAGGAAGCAGAGGGATTGATTTAGAGAGAGAAGGGAGGAGCCAGGAAGGGAGATAAACCCGCACAGGTCCAGCCCACAGTGACACACCTCTTCCAACCAGACCCCACCTTACAGCGAGTTGGCCAGGATATCCTCATAATCCAACCATCTTCCAAACTCAGGAGGCTTTGGGGCCATTTTAGATCTAAACCACAACGAGAATATACCATGAAAAGGGTGAGCGCCGAAACCCTGAGGATGGAAAAGAGAATTTTCTAGATGCACCCCGAAGGAACAGACTCTTCTCTGTGTGACCGTACCTTCTGTCTGCCCCTGGATCCGGGTCTGAGGTCCACTAATGGGATCAGAGACTCCATTTCCCAAGGGCCAGGAGGTGCAGTGGGCATCTCAGCTGGGCAAGGCCCGGACGTCGCTCTCCTCCCGAACCAGCAGGAAAGTGTGGTCTTCACAGCCCTGGGGAGGCGCTGTGTCCCTTCTTCCCCCACCCTGAGAGTGTGAGCCCAGCCTGTGAATCCCGGCTGCTCTTTCTTCCACTAGGGGCACTGGGGCCATGTAGCCACAGTAGTGCTGCAGCTGAGGACACCACAGAGGAGCAGGGCAGACGCTGAAGAGCGAGCCCTGGTCCTCTGTCTTGGCACTGGCTTCCCCCAGGGCAGAAGCCGGGGCCAGGGCAGAGCTGGGCCCACCCAGACCCCCACCCCTGGAAGGCCTTCCTCTCTCTGAGCCTTGGTCTCCTCCCAGGGCACAGCACCTAGCACACGGCCCTGTGTAAGTACTCAGAAGAGCCATGGTGCATGGCAGACACTCAGAGGATGTCAGCTGTCATCTTTGTGCTGTGAAAAAGTAGTTTTCTTGTTTAAACCATTTAACATCAGGCTTTTCTGGTATTTTAAAATAAGAATGTTTAGCAACATTAAATAGCATGACTGGTCTGCTCGGGGCCGCGTTTCTAAGGATCCTTTCTGACAACCTGCTGAAAATCACACCTGGCCTCAGAACTGTTGGGTCCTCCCATGATAGCGCAAGCTCCACGAAGGCCAGGATCTCAGCTGGTTTCGCTGCTCCGTTTTATTCCAGTGTCTAGAGGAGTACCTGGCACAGAGCAGGACCTCAGCGAACCTTTGTTGATGGACTAAATGATGTATCATGTGCAGCCTGGCGACACTGTGCAGCAAGCAGGGCGGCTGACCTCTGGGCCCTGGGTCCTGCTGAGGGCGACAGGCAGGTGGCGAACACAACGCCATTCCTCCAGTGGAAAGTGGAAAGTGAAACAACTCAGGTTCCTTGAGAAATTATTGGGCAAAACAGCCAATACTTCCTGGGTCATACATCTGTTCTGGTGGAAAAGTAATCACCATCTTAAAAGACCGGTGGATTTTGTCCCCGGAGGTGGGGCAGGGAGCAGAGGTCTGCAGAGCAAGCAGGAGGCTGGAGCCCTGGCGAGTTGTTGGAGCCGTGAACACAAGGTCTTCGCAAGAAACCTCTGTGTTGCCCTTGAGACTTTGACTGGACAGAGCCCAGCCCATCACAAAGGGTCGGAGGGTCCTCTTGGAAGGAGGCCTCCTCCACTTAAGGCTGCCTGGTTTCTGGTGTTGGGTCCACAGTGACACCAACAGAGCAGCTCCCAGATTAGAGCTTGATAAATAACTAAGCCATTCCTTAGCCAAGTTGACATTGGAGCCCAACCATCAGTGATAAAAGTTCAGTCCTCATATGCTGCAGATCTACAAAATGCTCATTTGTGTATCTACTCCTTGCTCAGCATTTTCGTAGATGGATCTTTTTATTTCAGTACAGTAAATGTTTCATTTAAGGTGCCTGTCTGGCATAGGTTGAGAGTGTGAACGCAAACATGCATGAAGATGAATTATTCCTCGTGCAGCTACACTGAGGTCTCGCTAGGCGCCGGGAGACGCCGAGCACCTTGCACAACTATCTCATTTAATCATCTCTGGAGCCCACTGAAGTAGGAGCCAGCACTGGCCTCATTTTGCAAGCCTTGGACTTTGTGCTCCTTTGAATCATGACGCACCTCGCGTTTCCATTGTCTCACACACACATCAGAGATTCATTCATCGTGGGCGTGGAAGCAGAGTTCATTGTTAGGCTGGCTGAGTTCCTTTTAAGGCCTCCTCTTTACCGGGGCCCCTAGGGCTCCTTTGGCATCGAATGAGTCATAAACCTCTATCTTTTCAACTGAAACCTTTATTATGTTGCTGCCAAAACCAGAGTAGCTCGGGTTGGAAATCTGAATGGACGACTTGCTTTGATCAAAAGTGGATCTGTTTCATGCCCCACAAGTTCAGTTTAGGGTTCACTTCCATGTTCCTTTCAATCTGGAAAAGCATAATTTCATTTTAAGAAAAAAAGAAAACAGTTACTTTAATAACTATCTTCAAGACCAAAGATCCAAGGGCTTTCTGGACAACGAGGACTGTTACAAAACAACAATGTGGTGAGTTAAGTGTAAATGGTTCAGAAACTTGCAGATTAAATTTCCCTGGAAACACTCAAGGGCTTCCAAAATTAATGGTGGAAAATACTCGGACAATGTGTATTTCAGACTTTATGGGTTTTTTTCTTTTGCACTTTGTTGATTTTATTTTTCTCCATGAAACACTTTCCTAGGGTGACCTCATCTCTTGTGGTCAGGATGCTGTCAGGCCATGTTGTCATTAATCCTGGTGCATTCTGGGTGGCCCAACCTGGGTATCAGCAGCAGGCCTTCTCTTACAGGGTTAGCTTTCCTGTCTACTATTGTGTTCCTATCTACTATCGCCATAAGAAAGGCATAAAAATACAAAGTTGATTTGAAATTGAGGCAAAACTTTTGGTCCTGGTGAAAGTCTACCCTGTGACCCTGGAGAGAGAGGCAAAAACTGATGAATTCTCTGCTCTAACAGCAAATACCAGGACGGATACAGATGTAGCAGGGGGAACATAAAGCGAGATTTGGAGATTCTTAGAAGGTGCTTTTGAAAGGCCCTCGAACCCCCTCCCAAGCCTCAGATACATCTCAATATAAAGTGTGATGGAAAAATAATTACAGTTCCATTTCTTTTCTCTCTTTTTTTTGTGGGTACTGGGGGTTGACCTCAGGACTTCGCGCGCCAGCAGGCGCCCGTGCCACTGAGCGATATTACCAACCCTTTTTTCGTATGTGGGTTCTGGGAGTCGAACTCAGGCCCTCACGCTTGCCAGGCAGGCGCTTACGCTGCTGAGCCATCTCACCGGCCCATACAGTTCCATTTCTTAAATATGACTTTAAATCAATTTTCTTCAACATGCTTTAGGAAAATGCTGCTGTTTTTTCCCCTCTATAAAGTTTCCCATAAAACCAACCAAATTTCATTAGTAGGACTTTAAGTTTATTTTCTTTCTTCCTGTTTTTGGAGGAGGCAAATGCTGGGACCCTGGATTGGTATCCATCCCTTTTCTCACCTGGACCTCACCATGGCATGGTCAGTGAAGCCCGTCACACACTTCTCCCTGTTCAAAAATAACTCCAATGTTGCTAAACTGTGCCAACACTCTAAATCCCAAGACACTGTGTGATAAGGAGAGGCAGTCCACCTCACACCAAGAGCAAAAACAGTGGAAGGTGTGGTAGCTGCCTCCTAGAGCCGAATGTTTAGTTGGGGTTGTGGAATTCACGTGCACCGCTAATGGAGGAGATCTGCAAACCTTCTCCCCCAGGACATCTACAAAGATGGACAGAACGGATCAAAATAGCTGCCTCTGGAACCCAACCCTATCTGACCACAGAACTTGGTTCAGTTCCTAGCCATAAATAAATAAATAACAGCTGAACTTCAAGGAACAGCAGTGGGAGTTCGCAATGTCCTGGCCAGCACAGTGCCATCTCTCCCACAAGCTGCACAACTGCTTTGGGAGGGCTTGGAGGTCACTGGAGGAAAAGCCTCATTTTATCTGGCACGGTGGGCAGTGCCCACACTAAGTGTGGCAGAAGCAATGGGCCAGGCCAGGCCTACCTCTCCTCTCCCCTAGGCTGAAGTAGCAGCGGTGGTTGGAGGAGGCAGTATGTGTCCCACCTCTGGCTCAATTCAGAGCATGCCCAGATGTAATCTATACATTTATAAATTTATACGATTTTGGTGCGGAAGGCAAAAGGGAATAGGACTGGATTAATGTTTCTATATTTTAGCAGAATTAGGTTAGTGTTGGCCTATGAAGTTTATTGTGACAAATCATGATGCATGTGGTAATCATTAAAGCAGTCACTTATAAAATAGAAATATAATAAAAATCAACAGAGGGATGAGAATGGCACGCTAAATTGATTTTACCACTAAAAAGGTATTAAGAGGGGAACAGAGGCATGAAAATATTGGAAACATATGGAAAACAGAAAAATGGTAAATGTAAATCTAACTTTATCAATAATTATGTTAAATGTGAAAACTCTAAACATCCTGACCAAAAGCAGAGATGACCGGATCAAAACGCAAGATCCCACGGGACATCGACGGCTCGGAACACACTTTAGATGCAAAGACAGAAAAGCGTGAAAGCGAAAGATGGAAAATGATAAATCAGGTAAATCATAGCCATGAGAGACTGGAAACGGTCCTACTAACATCAGGACCAGTTTTGAGATAGAGTATTGCTAAATAACTGAGGCTGGCCTCAATCTTGCCATCCTCCTGCCTCAGCCTCAAAATAGCCGGGATTACAAGTGTACACCACCATGCCTGGGTAAGCTGGGTTATTTTACAGTGCTAAAATTTTTGGTACATCAGGAGAATTATATATATGGAGAGAGAGAGAGACAGACAGAGGGTGCCAAAAAACGTATATGCACTTCAGGAAAAGAAAAATAGTATGATCTTGTTTCAACAGATGGTATTGCCCTTGTATGGGGGATCCCAGAGGGAGGTGTATATCGCAGAAAATGCACTACACTGCCAGCCCCTAGAGAAGAAATTGAAAACGCACGTGTGGCAATCTCAGTGACCAAGGTCCCCGAGCAGCGGTTCGCTGTACTAACAAATGTCTGGAAGCGCACGGCCACCACTCTGAGCACCTCTTGTCATTGTAGAGGCCAAGGATGACTCGTATTAATCTCATGATGTCTCAATAAAATTAGTATTAAAATTTTTATACAAAGTTTTCTTTTCCTGAAGTGCATATACATTTCTTTGGTAATCTCTTTCTCTTTCTCTTTCTTTCTCCTCAAAGTAAAGCAAAATCCACCAGAATTGAAAGGAGAAATTGAGAATTTAGCAACAGTTTGAGATTTTAATACCCTAATTTAAAAAAATTGATAGGGTCCAGATGTCCATCAAGCGATGAGAAGATTTTTAAGGTATTGTATGCATATAATGGAGTACTATTTAGCAACAAAAAGGAAAACTAACCTACTGATTCATCCTGCAGCGTGACAAACCTTGAAAATGTTATGTGGACTGAGAGAACCAGACGTAAAGAACTGCATCTCGTATGATCCCATCTATACCAAATCTCCAGGAAACCTCAGTTTATGGACGGGAAGCAGATCGGCGACTGCCTAGGGCTTGGGGGTGGCAGGAAGAATGAACTGCAAATGGACATGAGGGTACTGTTTGGAGGTCTGGAATGTTCTAAAACCGGGTGGTGGCAGGCATTGTATGATGTTAGATATTTGCTTTTAAAAATCATTGAGTTGGTTTGGTATGGTGATCCTTGCCTGTAGTCCCAGCTACTTGGGAGGCTGAAGCAGGAGGCTAGCGTCAGCCCAGAGTCCCAGGAGTCCCAGGCTGGCCTGGGCAAGAGAGCGAGACACCATTTCCACCCCCTCAAAGAGAAAGAGAGAGAGAGATGGAGAGAGAGAGAGAGAGAGAGAGGGAGGGAGGGAGGGAGGGAGCGAGGGAGGGAGAGGGGGAGGGATGGAGGGAGAGAGAGAGAAGAATAGAAAAAGAAAAAGAAAAACAACTGCATCACGCTTATAACGGTGACCCTGGCCCCTAACTTAACCTGACAGAGCTGTTACAGAAAGAGCAGAGCGTCCTGCGCTCGCCGCACCTGCCGCGCCGCTGAGAGGGAGTCAGGCGAGCTCCCGTCCTCGCGGGCCGGCGCAGGTGGCTTCGCTGCTTTCGAAGTTTCCGAGACAAGGAGCCGCGTCGCCGGGCCCGCAGAGCCCGCCCCGGCCGCTGCCGTGGAAGGTGGGGGCGGATGTACGGTTTAGAAGGTAGGTGCTGCTGATGGCAGTAAACAGAGACCCAGAGAACTCCGAACTTAGCCACGAGAAACAACCTGACTCAAAAATGGGCAAAGTGGTCGGACAGACACTCCTCGGAGAGGACGCGCGAGCGGCGCGGCGCGCAGGAAAGCTCGCCAGTCGCTGTGGAAACCCAGATCCCAGCCGAGACGGCGCCTCCTGCACCGAGAGCGGCTCCTGGAAGAACTGTGGGTAAGGGTGTGGAGTTTTGGAGCGTTTAAAAAATGCTGTTTATTTATATTTATTACTCCATGTGTGCAGCGCATAATGCTTGTGTTCCGTGTGTGGAGTTGGTGCTGGACGTAGCACATCTTCATTACTTTCTCATCCCTTTCCCTCCCGCCATCTCTTTTTTTTTTTTTTTTTTTTTTTTTGTGGGTACCGGGAGTTGAACTCAGGACTTTGCGTGCCAGCAGGCGCCCACGCCAGTGAGAGATATCACTGGCCCTTTTTTTGTATGTAGGTACCGGGAGTCGAACTCAGGACCTCGGGCTTGCCAGGCAGGCGCTTACGCCACTGAGCTATCTCACCGGCCCTCCTCCCGCCATCTCTTGATCTCCTTCCCATTTGAGAAAGAGCCACCTCCCTACCTTCTAGTATGTTTCTTTTATTTTGCTCTTTTTTCTCATATAAGAGGAACGATGTGATAGCTAAGCTATCTGATTTATTTCATGTGTCTGATTTAGTTCATTTAACATGATGGTCTCGAGGTGCATCCATTTTCCTACAGATGACTCAAGCTTATCCTTCTTTATGGCACAGTAGTACTCCATTGTGTGTAAACACTCATTTCCTTTATCCATTCCTCTGTTAATGGACCTATAGGCCGCTTCCAAGATTTAGCTATTATGAACTGTGCTGCTATAAACATGGAATTTGTACACTATTTGTAAGAATGTGTAATGGATACAGCCACGGTGGACACAATATAATTGCTCCTCGAAAAATTAATATAGAATAACCATCTGACCTAAGAACCACGTTTCTCAGTACATAACTAAAAGAATTGAAAACAGAGTCCTGAAATGATATCTGTACACCCCTGTCCCTGGGAGAATAATTCACAAGAATTAAACCATGGAAGCAGTCCGAGTCCATCAGAAAATGACAAGATCAAGCAAAATACACCCATGCTGTGGAGTACTACTCAGCCCTAAACAGGAAGGCAACTCCGACATTCGGCAACTCGAATGAACCATGAAGACATTAGTTAAGTTGGGCGTGAGTGGACAGACACCGTGGGGTTCCACGTCGGAGGCACAGGGCGGCCAGGGTCGGAGAGACAGAAGAGGAAGGGCGGGCCGGGGCTGGGGAAAGGAGGAAGGGAGCGGACTTCCTGTGCAACAGATACGGAGTTTTTATTTTACCAGATGCGCAGCGCGGGGCGGATGTACGGTGGCGATGGTCGGGCCACATTACCAATGTATTCAGCGACGAATGAGCGGAATAGTACGGGTTGAATAGATTGACAACGGCAAATTAAGATGGCACAGTTTCAGTATCTTTTACCAAAATAAAAATAGTTAAAAACATAAATCAGAGAACAGAAATAGACAATAACGGGGCTGGAGGCCCCTGGCTGAAGGCCTGTCTGGCGGAGTGACGTCTGATGAGCGGCCGAGGAAGGAGGGAGAGCCGCGCGGAGGTGGGGAAGGGCGGCCGGGCAGAGGCGCCGCCCGGCGGGGACGCGGCGTCCGTGTGCGGCCTCGGGCACCGGCAAGGCCCGCGGGGATGAGCAGGAAGCGGAGGCGGGTGACCGCAGGGCTAAGGCGCGTGGGAAGGGTGGGGTAAGGCGCGACCGGGCGGGGTCGTGGGGCGCAGACGCCGCGGAAGAGCAGCCCTCGGCCCGACGGCGCGGACGCCGGAGGTGAGCGCTGAGATCGGAGCGCCGGGCGCCGCCGGGTGCAGCGCGGTGCTCTCTGCAGACAGCGCTGAGGGCCGAGGGTGCCTCGCCGGTGACCTGCGAGTGGCCGTCTCTGTCCCCAGCTCCGCAGGTGCGGCGGTCCCTGCTCTGTTCCTCGGGAGGCACTGCCGTGGCCCCTGTGCTCCACCTGCCGGCCTCGGGGAAGTGCAGTGGCGGCTGCCTCCGTCTTCCCTGGCGCCCCTCAAGCCCTGGTTCACCAGATGGCAGCGCCAGGCTCGGGGCCCTGCTCCAGTAAGGCGGGGAGATGTCCAGGCCCTTCAGGCGCAGACCGTGGTCTCCCTCCCACGCCCCTCCCAACCATCAGCCTTCTGCACCAGAACAGCGGCTTTTCACATTGCAGGCCCTTGTCAGGGTACCCCTAGGCTCGTCTAGGCCCAGGGAGCCATTTCCTGGAGGCCTCTGTATTTTATTTGCGTTCATTAGCGCCACTAACCCATTCTCTCAGAAGCCACAGTTTAATAAACGTCCCCGGGCCTCACCCGCGGACTGCGTGAGCATCAGTCGCTCCCAGCCAGCTTTGTTTGTTCAGCTTCTCTTTTCTCTCCTCCCTTCCCTGCCCGCCTCGTCCTGTGGAATGATAACAAGACGCCAGAGCCTGCTGGCCACGGAAGACCGAAAACAGGGAGGGAGGGAAAGGATCTTTCTGAGCTCACACCTGCTTTAAGATTTGTTGTCCTTAAAACGAAAAGCTGCGGGGATTCACTCAGCTCCTTCCTTGCGGCTCCCCGGGGAGCTCACTATTAAACCGCGGGGAGGAGAGGAGCCTTCCGAGCACTTAAAAGTACTTATGTCAAATCCATGCTGCTCTTCCGGCCTCCCTTCCTCCGCCCGCCTCACTCCCAGGGGCCGGAGCACGTTACAAGGCCTCCACTGCATCTGCGTGGCACACACAGACTCTTTCACCATTTCGCCATGTCTACATTTGCAGGCACATCCTGTAGCTGCCCGGGACAGCCTTAATTTCAATTTACTGTCTCCCCAAGGGTCCTGCCGTTCTGCCGCGAGTGGAGAACTCAATGGTCGTTTCTCCTCCCGACCTCTCACCCCAGCCTTGCTCTGCCCTCCTCCTCTTTCAAGGAAAAAGCCGTGCCGGGAGAACATTTTGCTCAAGATGAATAGAATGGAGTTTTGATGCTTCTAACAGTGCGCGTGATCTTTTATTTTTTTAAAAATAATGAGCCTGTTATACCAGATTACCGCATGTGGAAAGCGTTCAAAGCCCAGTAAATACCATCTTGGGTCTCCCTGGAATGCGATTACACAGGAGAGCATGAAATCGTAGTCTTGAAGTTTTACGTTGTCATTTGTGTTCTGCTGGGGCTGACTATATTTAACTTTTTATTATGGAAATTTTCAAATATATACACCAGCGGAGCTTGTGGTACAATGAACCCCCTTGTAGGTATCCTGTGGCTTCCCAGTTCCCAGAGTCCGACCCCTCAGAGTTTATCAAATCCTCTTCCACAAGGCCACATCTTTTTCACTTGGAAACTTAGGAGCAAAGCAACGATCCTACGTCTTTTCCCCTCTAAACACTGTGCCCGCACTGCTGGCTAAGGAAGTTTTCTATTTTAGCATAATCACTTTGCCACTCTCACACCTAACAAAATTACTGATAATCCTTTAAAGTCATCTAATACGCAGGCCTTTTTATTTTTACATGATTCCCTGGAACATAAGCAGTGTCAGCGAGTAGTATGGGCCCTCCTTGATTCCTTCAGCATCTTTTTATTGAACTGTAACTCTGCAAGGCCCACTTATTGCGTGTGTTGCTTTGTTCTTAAGTCTACTTTGTTCCACAAGTCTTTCCTCCGCCTCCTTCTCCAGTACCTCTTCCTTCTCCTCTTCTTTCCCCTTTTCCTCCTCCTCTCCTTCCTCTCCTTCCTCTTCCTTCTCCTGCTCCTCTTCTCCTCTCATCTTCAATTTTACGCTGTAGATTTGTTGGCAATACTCAGGTTTGTGTTCTTTTTTTTTTTTTTTTTTTTTGTGGGTACCGGGGGGTCGACCTCAGGACCTCGCACGCCAGCAGGCGCCCGTGCCGCTGAGCGATATCACCGGCCCCTTTTTCGTATGTGGGATCCGGGAGTCGAACTCGGGCCCTCGCGCTTGCAAGGCAGGCGCTTACGCCGCTGAGCCATCTCACCGGCCCTGGGTTTGTGTTCTTGAGTACTCTCTTGTGCTGTAGATTTGACCAGTTATTTCCTTGCGGTGTCATTGAACTTGTTTGCGTATTGTCCAGGCTATTTCTGGTAGAGGAAAAAGGAGACTTTTTCTAAAGTAAAGAAGAAACATGCTTAGGCAGCTAAATGGATTTGAACATTGAGGACAGTCACTGTCTTGCTTTGCTATCTAGAGTTGGACCCACTGATAATTTCATTCAACAAATATTAATTAGCTCTTGCAATGCATCTGGCACCATGCTGGGCTTTGGGAGGAGTGCAGGGTGACCAAGGGGGTTGAGACACAAGATCACTTAGGAAATCACAGCCCTGCTTATCATGAAACTCGAGAGTCATGAGTTTCAAAGCGTCACTTGAAAGACACCTGTGCTGGGTTCTCCTCACACCCTCGTAAAGGCCGTCAGGTAGAAGAGCCCTCTCGAGTTCACAAAGGAATCCCAAGGATGAAGTGACTGGAGGTGGCCGGGAATGGTACGAGAGATGGGTAATGGAGAAGGCAGACAGCGCTTCTGGATTTCTGGATTCCAGTCTTTTCATAAATCACGGTGGACTCCGAGCTCCATCGCAGGTGGGTCAGTACTGCTAAAAAGATTCAGTCAACTCCCGAACCGAATTCCTATCAGGGTATCAAGTTCTGTTGGCCCAAGTTACCAAAGAAGTTCCTGAAGAGCCCTTGGTTTGGACGCCCGTGTCAAGAAATCCAACAATGTATGGAAATAAGAAATTTATGGGTGCATGGTACGGGCAGACCTAACACTCCTGAAGTAAACTCCAGCAGGCCGAAGCTTCTCCACCCCCCAGAGTGGGATCAGCTCTGATACTTCAAAATCCATTTTATCATATTTTATTTTTTATTTCAAGACTCAGGGTGGAACCCAGTACCTGCGTGTGGTGGCCCACCGATGAGTCGCACTGCAGGGTTTGAGCTGCTGACGCTGGGAGAGGCTCCTGGGAAATCCTGCTGGAGGAGGAATAGGGCGGGGCTCTCAGAAGCTGGAAACAGCATCAAGCCCTCTTCCTAGTTGCTTATTTACTCTCTATAGAAGAGTTGGCAGGCAAGATGGAGGGAGGACGGGGATGATGTAAGATCCTCAGGAATCTCAAATGTCCTGTTCCTAAGAAAGTGTGTCCCACGGCCCTCTGTGCCAGGTGATTTTACATTCATCTCACAGAGGCACCATAACGGTGAACCCCAGGGCCGCTCCGGGAAGCGAGTGAGTCAGAGTTAGTGGCTGCTCATCCCCTAGCAGGCCGTGTCACCCGGAGCTCAGGGACCCAGAGCTGGGGGCCAGCGGGGCTTCACACAGAATCCTCAACACTCGGTGCATCTGCCAATTAGTAGCTGAGGAATGAGCGAGAGGAAGTGTACAGACATCCCCGTGTACGTGTTTGGTTTCTCAGATTACCCCTGGGAAGAAGATGCAGGGGAAATCACCGGCGCTGTGGACGTTTCCAGACGCACATCCTGTCAGCAGCACGCACTGTCTGCTCCTGACTCAGGAAACTCATTTGGTCAGAGCCCTGTGTACCCACACCGCAGCACCACCTGACAGCCACAAACACGCAACCCCAGCCGCAGGCGTCGGCCCCCAGCAAGGAGGTTCCATAGAAGGAACCGTGATTTTGAGCGCTCAGTCCGGAAAGTGGGGACTGGCTTCCTTTTCGAAACTCAGGTGGTGCTGTTGGAGGCGGTGCTGTCCTGGGAGCCTCATACCCCCAGCCAGCAGAGAAGTCATCTAGTGGGTTCTCAGAGTGCGACCTCAGAGCTTGGCTCCACCCCAGGTCTGCCTCTTGCTCACTGTGGTGTTGGACTAATCACTTGAGTGCTCCTTCCTTCTGTCCTCATTTGTACAAGGTGGCTGATGCCACAGGGAGGATGATAAGCGTGCACAGCACATAGGCTGTGGAGAGGACTCGGTGCACGGGGACTGCGCAGAGGATGCACGCGTGCTGGCCCGTGTCATGAGGATGCGAGCTGGAGGGGCGGGCACTTCGCTGGACAAGGGCAACTCCCCGTCTCCACTGCATTCGGACGATTTCCTGAGTGGAGCAGATCGGACTCGTGCACAGGGCAGAGCACAGGGGCAGCTGTGGGTCAGAGCCACAGATGTGCAGAACACCTGTTCCCTCCTCAAGAACCTTCGGGTCCAACAGAGACAAAGAGCATTGTCTGCCGCCACCTGGCTGTGGCCTCACTCGGGACACTGTCCCTCTCTAAAATGAGGGGCTTGACTCTTGTGCAACCGGGGTGGGTGAATCAGGACTCAACAGGCCCTAACACTGTAAACTGCAAACCCGAGAGTGTCCACCTAGAATTGTGGAGAAAAGCATGAACTCACGAGAATATTCTAAGTAAGGCAGAGCCTGGGAAGTGAGGAATGTGATCTTAGAGGCTTCCCCAGATGAGAACTGGAGCAAGGTTTTGGTGGGACCTTTTCACTTGAGGTCCACTTCTATTTTTCTCTTCCTTCCTTGCACTCCTTCTCTTCTTTCTCCTTCTGTTTCTCCTTCCTTCTCTTTGTCCACCCTCTTGGACACCAAAGACTTGACCGAGAAGCCACAGGATAACCAGCTTGAGCCAGCAGCTTCAATTTGTCCTTTGGGAAACTGGTCGGAGAAGCCTCACACTTCCCTCTCCTATGAGGAAAGTCACCCCACGGTGTCCTTGACCTTTCACCTGGGCATCTGGGAGGACTTTTCACAGAGGCTGTGATGTCAGAGTCACCAACCCTGACCCAGTGACTCCAGTCCTCACAGGGAAAAATGCATCTTAAAGTCCTCCCTGGTTGAAGATTGAAAGCCGTGTTTATATGAAGCTGGTAAAGCTCCCAGAGGAGAACCAAATGCCCACATATTTCCGAACATTTTTTTCTCCATGGGCATGCATCTTCTCCTGAAGATGCAGATCTGCCAATGGCAAGCAGAGCCGTTCATCCTGAACCGCTTGCCCCACACCCAACCGCATGACCAGGCACCAAAAGGTTGAGAACCCAGAAGTGCATTGTATGTCTCGTTAGCAATGGAAAACTCTGTTCCTGGGAAGAAATATTAACTGGAGCCAAAGTGAACAACGGTGTGTCACATGGGAATGGCCCACAGGAGTGAGCTCATGCCACACCCTATGACAAAGGCCGTCCTTTGGCACAGGGGTATCTTATCGGTGTATCATTTTCCTCTGAGTATCCTCAGCACCAGCTGGATGCAGGGCGCCTTTGAATGGTTGTGTTTACAGGCGAGTTTGTAAGTCCAGTGCTTGTAACTGAGTGTATCCTCTTATAGTGACTGTAAGTGAAGGTCAGATTCCAAGGTCACCTGTGAGAGTCACTGACAGCAAAGCTGAAGTGGGACAACTCAAAACCATGAGTGTCCCTGAGCACCCTGCTGCCCCGTGGCACTGGGTCCCTAAGACCCTTCGTCCTTACAAGCCTGGCTGTGCTAGCTGCGAGGAGGCGGGATGGGGGCAGACAGAGCAGCACTGGAGGCAGAGGAGGAGAGGACGGGAGGCTTTCAGCCCCCACTGCACTCGGTCATGCGCTGGGGTGATGGGTGTTGGGTGTAGCACACACACCCATTACACAGCTCTTTCTCCGAGTTGCCTCTATAGAGGTCTTTTTGTGTGTGTGTGTGGGTACCGGGGGTCAACCTCAGGACCTCGCCTGCCAGCAGGCACCTGTGCCGCTGAGCGATATCACCGGCCCTTTTTTCGTACGTGGGTTCCAGGAGTCGAACTCGGGCCCTCGCACATGCCGGGCTGGCGCTTTTGCCGCTGAGCCATCTAACTGGCCCTCTATAGAGGTCTTAAACCTCTGTCCTTCCATTAAAAAAAATCAAAAATTCAAGAATTTATGGCCACGTCTAGAGCTTCCAAGCAGATGCACATGTTGGTCTACTCATGGGGAATGTATAACACAAGTTAACTGGCATTAGATAAAGATGAAGATTTCTTTCTTTTTTTTTGTTATTTTTCATTTAGTTTAGTTTGTTTTTGGCCATGCAGAAGTACAGGCAGAGTTCATTGTATAGCAGATACGGGGAGAAGTAGGATGTCAGGTGAGAAGGTGGGCAGTGCCAAGTAGGCATCTTCTTCAAGAGCGAGTCTGGATGTCTTCACGCACACAAGGTTACTCCCGGGGTTTGGGAACTGTGGTGATTATCACTGTTTTATCTACATGAGGCATTTGCTCGCTGGTGTTTCTCTCAGACGTCACTTTAGAATGTCACTACATCAAAACTGCCCTCCTCATTCTGTTTAGACCGTCAGTGTTCCACCAGGGCCTGACAGAAGAAGCTCGCAGAAGGAATTTATGAAAGAAAAGTTCTAGTCTGAAGCAGGCTCAGCCCAAGGTGGGAGAGAGGGCCTTCCCAGCATGCTCTACTTTAGACCTCACGGGGCTGTGGGCCAGGACTCCCGGGTATGCCACGTGTTCCTGAAATAGGCAGCCAGGGTGGGAGAGAATGGGCACAGTGCAGAACCTTGAGATGTCACCATGCTCCAGGGGCCACTCTGGGTCTGAGACCTCACAGATGATGATGAATGTATTATGTACTGAGGGCTTTGCTTGTTCACTTAACTACATCTGGGAAAGTGTGTTATTTTGGGCCCCTCCCCCCCTGGGCCCCACTAATGTCTAACTACTTGCCTAACGTTCCCCACTCAGGAGCTGGGACCCTAAAATCATGCAGGGTCTGAGCCCTCGAGTCACTCAGGCTGCTTCCAGCCTAGAGGGGCGTCCAGAGCAGGGAGTTAGGTGCAGATTACTTTTGAAAGTTTGCAGTCTCGATATCGCATCTGGAGAGCAGTTGGATGATGCTGTTTGCTGGCATTTGTTTGAGTATAATCCAGTCCCAGGTCTTCCTGAGGGAAACTCTCTTTGTAAAGCTGGCCCCTAAGCATGTCTTGCACACAGATCCCATTCCTGCATTGACACTGGCAGCAGGCAGCATCACCACACACTGCAGATGTGACTGTGCCATGGGGCCACACCAGGGCTGCTGTCCCACAGCCATCCCAATAACCAGCGCTGCTCCTGGAGTCGCCCGAGGCTTGATCCTGTGAGTGAATGCGACCTCACCTGTGGGTCCAAACCTCCAACACTGCCCTACAATGACTGTGATACACACTCTCTAGTCTTTCAAGATACAGTGAGACCTCGGTTCATGAACTTAATTCTTTCCATGATTTGGGGAATGATGGCTGTGGTCCTATTCCTCACCTGATGCAGAGTTTGAGAATGGAAGCAAAATTTTGCCAAGCACTTCTGTTCGAGAACTGACTTGTTCGTGAACAGAAGCATTTGTGATCTGAGGTATTACTGTACTTGATTATGAAGGAGTGCATAGTTGCAAGACTCTGGTATTTTAATGTCTCTGCTCTTGATGGATTTTAGTCCAGCTTTGCAGAGAGACACATGAGCTCATAATTACCATCAATGAGACATGTGCACTCACATCAATATGTCCTCAGGGGAAGGACATTAGTCCAGCCTTGAAGAAGACCGGGAAGGCATCGTGGAAGCTGGGCTGTGCGACTTGACCTTGAGGAAGGTGCAGGATTGCTTCCGCCAGTGGTGTCAGCTGGAAAGAACCAGAGTGAAGGAAGTGCCCAACCTACTTGGGGGAGAACAGGATCTCTGCAGTGGCATGAATTTAATGATGGGAAACCTGGCTGCAAAGGGCTGCGCAGCCGCAAGGTGAGAACCCTTCCCTTCACATCAGCCTGGGAATTTCAGTTTTGACCCTCAGACCAGGGAAAGCCATGAAGGGGAGGTGCGGCTGAGGCTCCTGCTGGTAAACGTGAAGTAGACTGCAGTACTGAAGAAAGAGCGAGGCCTTGGGGCTGGAACTTGCTGGACTTATGGCCCTGGGGGAGCAGCTGTGCCCTTCTTGAGGTCTGGTGTGGAACCCAGGTATCACCAACAGCTGTTCAGTTGTTTCTACCAATGAAGCAAAACTCACCTCCATTGATGCACTGGTTAGGAGGCGCTGATGTTCCCCAGAAAGTAGCCAGGTTTCTTTGTCTGCCTCAGGCTTCTTTGATTCTGTGGCAGAGTCCCTTGTGCCCAATCTCGCCAAGCCCTTTGCCTCTGCTCCTGGCCCCCTCCTATCTCTGAAGGTCAAAGGCTGTGCTCTGCTATTTCACCCTGAAGGAAACGAGCCTACTGGTTGCGCCAAGGCCAGGTTCTCCAGGCGATCACACCCACAGGCCCGGCAACACCCCCTCGCCCAGGCTGCGGCCGCCAACCCACACAGAGGTCCCGCCTAGCCCTGACCCTGAGGCCTGCAAGCCCACCACAGGGACGATACCCCCATGCTTGGGCTGCAAGGGGCGGGTAATAAAGCGAGGGCAAGGAGAACTCAGCCCATGGTGTGTCTGCGTCTCCGCGTCCTGTCGCTAGATGGGCCATGGATTGTGCTGGAGAGAAAAGCTCTAAAGAGACTCGAATCAGTCATCACAGCCGGGCGTGGTGCGCACCTGTAATCCCAGCACTCAGGAGGCTGAGGCAGGAGGCTCACCATGAGTTTGAGGCCAGCCTGGGCTACATAGTTCAAGGCCAGCCTGATTTACATAGCCAGACCCTGTCTCAAGAAACAAAAACAAAAAGAGAAATCAGTCATTACAACTAAATTTTTTTGTAGCGAATGTACTACATTTACACACAGTCGCTAAAGAAGTCAATATAAGAAGCATTTAAAACAGAAGGTGTAAATACACACCGTGTGCATCTTAAACCACAGTGCTCCTCCCCACTCAGTCCTGCTGGCCAAACTGCATCCTGACGACACTGAAAACACACACCTGCCCGGCCACCACGCCACCAAGACCTCCCAGCCTGGGAATTCCTAGCGCGGCCGGGCCGGCTTCTGTCAGTTACCCCAGACGCTGTGCTAATCAGGACGCTCAGATGAAAGGCTGTCAACTGGAAGGCAGGAAAAGCCCCCTCCTCGACCAAAGCCATTAAACCCCAATTAGAAGATAGGAGGGAAGGTGTGGATGAGTTGGGTACACACGGGGCCGTGTGTCAGCCAGTTCCGGAAGCCTGGGCCCAAGCAGGTGGTGGGGAATCCGATCCTAGACAGCTGCAGACGGGGCAGGCTGGTCACACAGACGTCTCCTCTCACCACTGGCAGCTCTGCCATGTGTGGCCCTCGCATCTCCCCCCGGGAGTGGCCAGGTCCGAGAACCACTGGGGAGATGGCCCAGGCGACCTCGCTGCGGTGGAGGTGGGCGGGCAGTGACCACTGCTCTGAGTTCTGACCGACTCTAGAGCTTGCATTCGCACCGCCGGGGGAGCTGGCCCAGCCCCGCCGTGCTCTGGAGGCTGCCCGAGGCCAGAGTTGTGCCTGCCTCCCACACTGGAAGTGTGATGGGCTGAGCTGCGTCCCCCAGTTTGTGGTTTTAGGGTCTGTTCCCAGCTCCTCAGAGTGTGCCCCTGTTTGGAGGGAAGGTCTTTAAAGGAGCCCCTTGGGGTGGCCCCAGTCCAACAGACTGGTGTCCCTTAGACATAGACTGAGGGATGCCAGGTCACCATGCACAGTGGAGCCACCCTGAAAAGGCAGCAAGAGGGACCCAGCCTGCAAGCTGTGGAGAGGGTGACTTCACCCCACACTTCCAGCCCCACACACTATAAGGGAATCCGTTTCCGCTATAGCCACTCAGCCTGCAGTGTGTGGGCTCCACATCCCTAGCAAGCTGATGCACGCGGGTCCATGAAGTCACCCAGCCGCTGTTGGTTGAACGTTTGCTATGGGCCAGATACCTTGTTTCCGTAGTGAGAGTGCAGAGCCAAAGCACACAGGCAGGATACCCGTGTCCTGCGCGCTTACTCGCGTGTCACTAACAGGAAACGCAGGGGGCAGGGAGGCTTGTGAGGGAGATGGCCGGGCCAGGAAGGGCTGCTCTGGACAGGGTGCCCCAGAGGGGCAGCAGGTGCTGGGACCAGAGCACAGGAAGGAGCTGCCCATTGAGACATCGTGGGAGGAGAAGATGCAAGAGTCCAGGGACACCAACAGATCCGTGCCTGCAAGGAATAGGCAGAGGCTGGTGCTAGTGAGAAAAGACCCCTGAGGTGGGCGTGTGCCAACACAAAGGGAGGACGAGGGGCCTGGGCTGCCTGTGTGCCTTTCTGCCCTCCGCCGAGTTGGGAGGGTGTTGAAGGTCATGAAGCGAAGGAGGGCACATGAGGAAGTGACAGACACAGGGTCCAAGGGTGGAATCCAGGCGCGGGGTGCACGCTGGCCTTGGGCAGCAGTCGGCCTCCAACCGGAGCCACGGCCTCCTGTGTGGCAGGTATTTCATAAGATCCTTCAATGATCCGACATCACCATAGATGATATGATCTATCCAGCCACACAGATTTAAAAAGTAAATATAATGCCAAGGTGAAAGAGAAGGGAAGCACAAATGATTCGGATAGAAGGGTGGCGAAGTCGCAGCACGCAGCGTAAGTGCACTGGAGGAGAAAAGGAATCGGTCCACCAGCAAGGTCCAGGCTTTTTCCTCCCCGGGCTTGAGACCTGGCTGGAGTCCTCTCCCTCCTGGATCTTCCATGGCCTGTGACATTAGATCATCTCCGTGCTTGTCTCTGTGGGACAAAGTCTCACGGTGGCCCGTCCTTTGCCCTCCTGCGACCTGCTTGGAAGACTCACCCTGCAGCGCCTTCATTACCACCTGCACGTGGTGTCGCACTCCGTCTGGCAGAGTCACTCACTGGAGCTCTGGGCCTGTGCATCAACAGCTCCTCCGCACAGCGCCGTCTGTGTCCAGGCTGACGTCATCACCCCTCTGCCATCTTCCTCACTCTTGGTTTGGGAGTGCGGTCCCACCGGTCACCTGTGAGCCACGGAGACCTGGGGAGCATTACCGACCCCTCCCTGCCACGCATCTGGCTCAACACTGATCACCGTCCGTCGATTCTGTCACCTCGAGACCTCCCCGGTGGCTCCCCCATCACCGCTCCCACCGCCCAATCAGAGGAGAACACCGTCATTTCCCTCCAGGGTCAATTGGCGAAAGAGCCCCTCAGCGTCCACCATTAATTCACAGCCCTCGTCGGAGTCAAAAGAATCTTTTTAAAGCACATATGTGACTGTCGCATAGCTGCCCCTTTCCCTGCCTACAAGTCATCAGTGCCTGTCTGTAGCACTCAAGGTAGAGCCCACACCCCACGCTCATCTTTCTATCCCTTCACCCAGACTGGAGTCAAACGGAAATATCTGCGATTTCCCGAGCTTGTCACGCATTCTCTCAGCTTTGCACACACTGTTTTCTGTGCTTAAAATTTCCTTCCTCTTCTTTGCCTAGCTTATAAATTTTCATTTGGTAGATTCAGTGCAAATGTCATTATTCCCCAAAGCTTCTAAATCTTCCACCTATCCTGCTCCACTGAGCATCCTTCCTCTGTACCCTGGATTCGTTTCTTCCCCAACATTTATTTAGTCTGCACCACCATCTATCTATCTATATCTATCATCTATCTATCTATCATCTATCTATCATCTATTATCTATCAATCGTCTATCATCTACCTACCTATGTTGTAGGTACTGTGACACAATGCCAGGCATTGGGAAACTAATAAACAAGAAGCAGCTCTTACTGCATTGCAGTCAATAAATACAAAGATAGCAAAGAGCCTGGTGAACAGAGGCTCCCCAGGGCGGGGCTTGTGTGCAAGTTGGTGCGGTTGCTCTCTCTTCTGGTTCTCTCTCCCTCAGTCTCCTGGCTCCTGCCAGCCAATCATTTATGTACAAAAGAAATTAGCACTCATGTGGTCATTAAATTGTCCAAGCTCATACATTTCTGTCTCTTTGTCAGCCTGGCCTCTGCCTGTTATTGCCACGGGTAACGTCAGGGAGCTGAGTAATTGCAGTTGTGTTTCTACCGGATTTATTCAACGCTGAGAAATTGACGGTGTCCGACCCAACAGGACTAGCAAAGACCAAACCCAGGGAAAGAGAGGAGCACGTGCTGAACTGTACTTTTAGATTTTTTTCTTACCCATTCATTCTTGTTTTCTTCCACAGAGGCCCTGTGGAAGTTATAAAAGTATATACTGCACAATGGTATAAATATATTATCAAAGGAATGGAAGTAAAGGGAAATAAGGAAAGAAATCTCATAAATCTCTAAGGTTAGTACGTGCAAGTACTAGAAAAAGGCTGCAAATTTTTTTTAAGCCTCTTAATAGTCAAAAACAAAAAAGGATCACTATTAGTCACATTTCTCCTTAAGAAAAATGAAACAAACCACTTGTTCAGAAAGGAGCACAGGTTTTGAAAACTGATTCCTGGGAATCTCTCCCGTGAAGGGGGAAGCCCCGGGTGAAGTGGCCCAGGCTGTGTCTGGTGGGACCCTCCACTGGCTGCGGCCTCGGGGTCAGGACCTGGGTGCTGACACCCTCTGCGGAGGGCACCAGGAACACAGCCAAGGACGAGGCAGGAGAGCTGTCCTGCTGAGTGGGATGCAGTGCCGCGCGCGGAAGAGCCAGGCCTTGGGAAGCGCAGCTGGGATGGCCCTGTGCCGCTGCACACAGGCTGCAGAGGTGCTTGGTCACTTCCTCAGCCCGGTCACCTGTGCAGCTGGGGTAGTGACGCTCAGCCTGCACTGCCATAGCTTGGTGGGAACGCAGAGCCTCTCGTGGCAGTGATGGCCTGGGTGCTGGTGTTCTGAGCGCTTTACACCGGTCACATGATTGGATCTTCTCAGCAGCTCCATGACACACGGCACTGTTGCTGTTCTCATTCCCCACGGAGGACACTGAGATCACAGGGCATAGGTGATTGGTCTAAAACCACAGGGCGAGGAACCAGGGGGCTGAGTCATCAGCCCCAGCAACTGCCTGTGGCACTCGTGTGCATCAGGCACTCTGAATTCATTCAGAGTGCAGGCGAAATCGTGGGCTCTCTAGACAAATCCAGACTGGCCCCGGAACATGCCTAAAACCTGGAAAGAACTCCAAGCATAGAGGAAGTGGAAATGGTAGTGGAAGACCTGCCTACCCCTATGTAAAATTTCTTGCTAATCCTCCTGAGTAATCGTATCAAATGCAGATGTGTGATTTCTCTGTTACTTAAGCTTATTCAGAGCACAGTAAACTACGGACTATTTTCCAACTCATTTTTCAAGACTAGTTTCATCTTAACAGTAAACCTGAACAAGATATTTTAAAAACTGTAGCTTATGTCCTTAGATGTAAAACTCCTAAATAAGTACTTGCAAATAAAATCCAGTAAATAAAATGCAAAATGAATAAGACATCATGAAAGAATGGTTCAACCTAGGAAATTTCTTAATGAATATTTTACATTTTCAGATAAAAAAAAAATAAAAACACCATGACAATTTTATTAGAGAGCACAATACCAGCTTAACAAATATTCCTAGTAAGAATAGAGAGGCGTCATCTTTAGTGAGAAAGGATACATATCGTGAAACTACTGCGAACATTATAGTGAGTAGTGAGTTTTTAGTTTCACTTGTTATGAAACTTTTTAGTTTTCCATTGGCAATAAAAATAGGCTGATGCATAAAAGACCATCAAAGTGACATTTATAAGCACAGCTTGTTGATCGGAGAAAGAGAAAATCATTGAGTATTTCTGCACAGCACATGACTTTCAAATGAGACGTGAGCACACTTTTTAACCCACCAATTACCTGCTTTTGTGACACATTGTTCAAAATTTCTAAGGAAGGAAAACGTCTAAGGTGACGCACAATTCTCTTTTGCATAACTGTAATTTTCTGGACTCATCATTATGGAGCAGAGCTCATAAAGCAGGAATGATATTGAGTGAAAAAATTAATAGTTGGCCTGCAGTATGCGTTTTATTGCAGGGAGAGCTCAGAACTGCTACAGTTTCCATTTTGAGTGTCTCCCAAAGGCTCATGTGCTAGAAGCATGGTCCCCATGGTGGTGCTGTTGGGAGGTGACAGCACCTTGCAGAATGGTGCCTTGTAGGAGGAGGTCTTGAAGTCATTGGTGCTGCGCCCTCAGAGGGGTTGATCGGACCCTGGCCCCTTCCGCTGCTCTCTTATTTTGCTTCCCAGCCACGAGGTGAGTGGCTTTGCTCTGCCAGCTGCTCCGCCATGGTGCCAAAGCCACAGGTCAACTCATCGTGGACTGGGACAGCAAGACTGTGGGCCAAAATGAACCTTCCCTCCTCATAAGTTGGTATCGCGGCTATTTTGTTAGAGGGATGGGAAGTTAACATATGCATCATTAGACGTTGCTGTGGACTCTCGTGTACACTGCGCTGATCTTGCTGGAAGTCAGAACTAGAAGGAAGTTAAGGTCTCTGAGGGAAAACTTTGGGAACCAGTGGAAACTTCAAGAAAGCTAAGGATCTGTTGACATATGAGTGAAAAGGGGCCACACTGCTTCCACTTCACCGAGCCCTGGGAGGATCTGGCACTCCAGGCCCCAGTGAGACATGGGCCCGAAGCCCAGAGCGCGATGGCCTCCCAGGCTGCAGGACCCGCCGCAGCAGGACGTCCTGTGTTTGACACTCTCATCAAACCAACTCCGCACTTCTCAGGAGGGTCTCGTGTTTCTCCCCAAGCTGGTCTGTGTCGGCCGTGATCGCTATTGAGTTAGGTAATTTAGTTAACTAGTGAGCAAACCAAATACAAATGATGCTGTGAAATAGAATTATTATTCTCCTGACCATCGTTAAAAATCTGGAAAACTTGATCAAGGTTGGTGACTAGCTTCTCCCTCGTTCATTCTCGGTAGCAGCATTTGGTTCATTTGCAAATTTTACAAATGACCACTATCTGTTAGCATCTCTGATTACTTTATCCATGTTATTTTTTTAATGGGGAAAAGTCAATTTTGTTTTATAATTTGGGCTTTTTAGAAAAAGAAGTCCTTCCACCCTTCCATCACAAAGATACACCTCTGCACTACTGACTGCATCAGTTGCCGGCCCAATGCAAAATGGAAACATAGCAATTCTTGCAGTGAGAATTCCAAGCGGCTGCCCCAGAGCATGCAGCTGAGACGGGGCCTTCGAGCAGTGGCTGGGTGTGTCCTGCACTCAGGAAGCTGCTGCTGCGTAGCTCAAGGTGATTGGGCTGCATTTAGTCTACCTGGGGGCTATGTGTGTATGGAAGATGTTAACAGGGATTTAGCATTTTTCCTGCATGTAGTGAGCCACTGGTTTTCTCCCAGTTGCCTACTAAGCAGCCCCTTCTTTATTCACTGTTTATAGTGCCATTGTATATGTTAAGTTGTAGGAGGCTCCCTCCTGACCTTTCCATCAGCTCCTGTGGCTGGGGGCTGGGTATGTGTGCGGGAATCTCTCTGGCTACTTCTCCCCTTGTTGCCTTCTGAGTTGCTTTTGCTTTGCATGCACCTTGATTCTCTACAGAGACTTTCAGAAAAAGTTTATTAAGTACCTTTTAGAAATGCCAGCAGGGCTTGTAATGAAGACTGTGCTACACTTGTGGATTAATTAGGGGGAGAATTAATGCATTTATAACATTTGCTTGTGCACTAAGAACTTGGGCCTCTGTTTATTTATTTTTATTTATTTTTTTTTTTGTGGGTACCGGGGGGTCGACCTCAGGACCTCGCGCGCCAGCAGGCGCCTGTGCCGCTGAGCGATATCACCGGCCCCTTTTTCGTATGTGGGTTCCGGGAGTTGAACTCGGGCCCTCGCGCTTGCCGGGCAGGCGCTTAAGCCGCTGAGCCATCTCACCGGCCCCCGGGCCTCTGTTTAATCAGATTTCTTTTAGATTCTTTATTATGATGTTGACATTTCTCCAGAGGCCTTGTTTGTTTTGGGCTAAGTTAGATCTTGGATATTTGATTAATTTTTATAGCTAATTTTATATTTAAAAACTACACTCTTTAATTGATTGATTATTGATAGTTTGGGCAAATGATATTAATTTTGCACCTCGAATTTTGTATTAGTTCTAAGAAGTTGGCTGTTAATTCTGGTTTTTTCCTATGTAGATGACCTCCAGTGCAAACAAGGCCCCTTGTTCAACAAGCAGGAAAAAGAAGGGCCGTTAAAGATATTAAAATGCAAAATACTCTTCAATGAGCCCTCTCTCTTGGCTTGTCATGGTATTTTATATTTGCTATTAAATGTTGCAAAGTGAAATTAAAATTTTAAATTATTAGCAGGAACTCTACCGTTCATCTTTATGTGGTGCCAAGCCAGTTTAAAACGGAAGAATGAGAGCTTTTCACAGAATGGCACCATTTATGCTAATAATGCTTGTATTACCATAGCAGTGGAAAGTTTGCACAAAACAAACTCCACTTTTTTGTTTATTTTTGCTTTTGAGCCAGGGTCTCCCTGATTTGCCCAGGCTGGACTTTAACTTGCAGTCCTCCTGCCTCAGCCTCTCGGGTAGCGGGGATTACAGGCAAGTGTCACTGTGCTGGGCGTCCGCTGTTTTATTTCACTCCTTGGAACGTGCTGAGCCTTCTCCTAACATACTGTCTCCTGATTTCTGAAGCGTGAGGACGCGCTGAGTGGGAAAGGAGCCCCCGGCTCCCTCTTTCCCTCCCGCGGTTTCGCACTGCCTGGCAAAGGCTGCGGTCGCCGGGAGGGACGGGAGCGGGAGACTGTGGTCCTCTGCCTGGTCGTTCCTTTTTCTGAGCACACCACGGCCTTCCGTCTGCCTGCCAAGGAGGTTTGGGTTTGCACTGAAAGCATGTTCTTTTCAGACTCTCAGGATCCTACCTAGTTGGCAACTTAGCAAGGCCCCCTCTGAAAATAAGAAATAAAAAGGCCTAGGGGTGTAGCGCGTGGTTGAGCGCCTAGGTTAGATCCCAAACTGAACTGAAAAATGCCCACTGGCTTTGTGCTTGCTTTGACTATGTCACGCGCTGCAGCGGCCTGAACGATGCTCCTGCTGCATCCCTACTGCAGCGTGTAGATGGAGTGGCGCATGCGCAGGCTTGCCTGTCCGCCTTCACCCACGAAACGCAAGGCCCGACCCAACTGTGGGGCGCCGCAGCGTGGAGACTACGCTGCACGAAGCCCAGCAGAGAGGGGTCCCCTGTGAATGCGTGGGCACCGGCCTGCAGGTCAGCCTTGGGCAGGTCACCACAGGTGCTTCTCCGCCCTGCCAGGCACCATAGCTTTCTCTCTTTTATTTCATTATAGAATTTGCCAGTGATAACATTAGGTGTTTAATCAACCACAAATATCTGATGACAGTAGCGGTGACACTGTCCTTCTTGTTCCTCATCAAGTGTGTCTAACATTTCTGTATAAAACAACATTTTGCTGTATTTGACCTGAATAAACTTCAAAAATCTTTCTAACTTGTTGAGCTTTTAAATCATAAACATATATTAAAGTTTACTTAACACCTTTGCTGAATCAATTGATCAAAACCCTAACCCTTATCAATTAAATGGTAAATATTTGTTAACCTAAAATTGCCTACATGAGATACATTCTTGATCCTGAGATGATAATTTTAAAAATATATAACCTTGAATTTGGTTGTTTAGCACTTTATTTAGGCTTATTTTATGTCTCTTGTAGCCATACATTGCTAGTACGTCCTTCTCTAGCTTAGTCATTGTAATTATTTTCTTAGCCAAATGTGTTTCTGCCATCTAACTTCATACTTTCCGTCTGCTGTATTTTCATTTTTAAGAAACTTCTTTTTTTCTCTCTCTCTCTTTCTTTTCCTTTTTCTTTATGTGGGTATCGGGAACCGAACCTAGGACCTCGCGCTTGCCAGGCAGGCACTTATGCTGCTGAGCTATATCACTGGCCCTTAAGAAACTTCTTTCCTGCTGGCCATTGGATCTATAGCCTTTTAAACAATATTTGTTTTTGACATCCATTCTCAAGTGCATTTCTCAATGAATTTCTTAAGCTCACCTATATCTCGTCCACATCCACACCAAGGTCTGTGTATGTCTGGAGCTAAAGGGGCCAGCAGCTTAGCTTGTCTCACATAGCCCAGGAAACTCTGCACTCAGCTCATTATATTAATTAGTCTACAATTTTAGTTTTGATTGTTATGGTTATAATCTATCTCTCACACCCTCTTTTTTGATTTGGCTGTTTAAATAAACCATTGGACACCTTTAAGCTTCCGCAGCTCTTACATTCTTCTGACTTATCTTTATTTGCATATTTTGTAAAGTAATTTCTTTCAAAGTATAAATTTATATTCAAAAATTTCTGGAGTCCGTATGCTTGAGACTATTTTTTATTAATGCTTATGGTTAAATGACAATACCCCTGGAATGTAAAATTTAAGATTCCGGGTTATTTCCTTTTAAAAAAATATCTATTTCCGGGCTGGTGAGATGGCTCAGCAGCATAAGCACCTGCCTGGCAAGCGTGAGGTCCTGAGTTCGACTCCCAGTACCCACATACAAAAAAAGGGCCGGTGATATCTCTTAGCGGCATGGGCACCTGCTGGCACGCGAGGTCCTGAGGTCAACCCCGGCTACCCACAAAAAAAAAAAAAAAAAAAAAAAATCTATTTCCTGAATCCATGTTGCTGACAAGTTAGGTCACATAAATTTGATTCCTTTTCCAGGATAGGCTATTTTCTCCTACTCTTGAAACATTTTGAATAGTTTCTTTCCCTTTGAAATTCTTAGATTTTATTATAATATATTTAGGCATGCAATAAGCCTTTTATTTACTTATTTTGTCTTTTTTTTTTTTTTTGTGGGTACCGGGGGGTCGACCTCAGGACCTCATGCACCAACAGGCACCCGTACTGCTGAGCGATATCACCGGCCCCTTTTTCGTATGTGGGATCCGGGAGCTGAACTCGGGCCCTCGTGCTTGCAAGGCAGGCGCTTATGCCGCTGAGCCATCTCACCGGCCCCTTATTTTGTCTTTTTGAGACAGGGTTTCATTATGCAGTTCAGCTGGCCTTGAACTCACTTTGTAGCCTGGGCTGGCCTCGAACTCACAGCAATCCTCCTACCTCAGTTTCCCTAGTGCTGGGATTACTGGAGTGCGCCACCACACCCGATAGTAATAAGCCTTTTAAAATGAATTCTTTCATTGTTCATTAATTTGAAAAGTTCATCATGATTAGTATGTCTCCCCTCCACTTACTTCTTTTATTTTAGGCTCTTGTTATCTTCATACTGATAGTTCTGCTTATATCTGGAGATCTTTTAGCTTTTCCTAGGTATTTGCTTATTGCTTTACTTATTGCCTCTTTGCAGAGTATTTGTCTGAACATCCACATGGCTAAGCCTGGAGCTTTATCTATTCTATTATTTATTTCACCTATCAGAATCTGCTGTTCACTAATTATATTTTTTGTAGTTAGTATTTCCTCTTGGTTCTTGTCATGACTTCTTGCTGCTGCGTTATAATACTATAATCTTCATCTCTTGGTGTGTTCTAATGTGTTTAATCTATGCTATTGGTGTGTCTGTCCACCCTTATTATTCTGTTTCAGGAGTTCCTTGCTCTTTGGCTGGTTGTTCTTATCCGGTCATGGATGGATTTCTTGGGTGTCGCCGAAGTGTCTGCTGCCCGTCAGGTTGGAAGAGGGGTAAAGTGTGATGCAGTCTCGCAGCAACTCCTCCTTGGCCAGATCTATCTCCCATCGTTCCTCGGGTGACTTTGTCATTTCCCAAAGCTTGGGGTCCAGGCAGAGAAGAGGCATGGGGCGAATGCTCAAGGGTGGCTGGCCAAGCGTGCCCTATTCTCCATCGGCTCACCCCCCAGGCCTTTTCTCCTCCCCTGACCACACTGTGACAAGTGGCCAGGTCTGGATGGCCCATTTTGGGTCACAAGGCATCCAGTGACTGTCCCAGGCAAGAAGAGGACTGGAAATCTCTCCTGAAAACCAGCCCCTCTTGGCTGCTGTCTGAAGCTCTTCGAAGGAGCCTGAAGCCACGAGCTCTTGTCCTCCACACACCAGTGGCAGAAATGTGTTGTTTCCCTGAAGTTTCCTTATTTTACCTGTTCGTTCAGATTTCCTGAGAAGATGCTCCCTTTTGACCTCCGCAGCTTTTCCACAGTTGGTCAGAAGAGAGCTGTACAGGAGCCCATGCTAGAGTGCCCTCTATCAAGGGCTAAGCACATCCATTATTTACTTGAAAATTGCTACATCCCAAGTTGATCTTCTTTGTCCCCTGTATTTTCTTTCTATAATTTTTTTTTATTGTGATAAAGTATACCTCACTCAAAGTTTACCAATTTTACCATTTTGAGACCTGTAGCATTAAGCACATTTTCATTTTTGTGCAATCTCTCTAAGCATTTATGCTGTATATATCTTGAGAAGATTTCTTAGTATGTCAGTCCCTTAAATTTGTCCGTAGTAATCATACTTTTATCTTCTAAGACTCATTGTAAAGCTTTTTCATCTCGTTCAATAGATGTACCATCTTCTCAGAGCTTCTGAGTAAGTATGTGGAGATTATTTCTTTATATGCATGTTTCCTCCCTGTGGATTATCCCAGTTTCTCCTGTTCTGTTTACTTTTCTTGGTGTGTCTCTTTCATGATGATTTTTCTCTTCATAGTTTTGTGATTTTTGTCTATTTATTATTTGTCAAAATGGAGAACTGAAATTTTTAAAAATCCAATTTATTTTTTTAAAAGATAAGAAAAAAAGAAAAATGTGTAACAGAGACATTTCAAGTTGAAATAGAAAATAAATAATTGTATGTATGATAGCATAAATAATCCCAAACCAGTCAGTAATTATATTAAATGTAAATGGACTAAATGTTCCAAATAAAAGTCTTAAGATTTTTGATTAGATATGAAAAACAGCTATGTTTTCATTACAAACTTTATATTGTAAATATGAGGGCAGAAAGTAGTTAGATTGAAAATATTAACAGCATTGACTTAAAGGTAAGAAATATTCCGAATCTCAATAGCTCAGATTTTTTTCTGTAGATGAAATGACAATGGCCTTACCTAGTTCTGGAAATACCACTATTGGCAAAGAGAACTGAAGCAGATAGAGAAGGGATTATTCAGTTTTTCTTCTCTGTACAACTGCAGGCAATTAAAGTTTTGATGGTTTAACCAATCCTCGTGCCTAGTATTTTACCAATATATAAAAGTTTTGAGATGCAAATGTAGACTTCTACCAACTTTTACTTTCAAGGAAGTAAACTCCCAATAGTGATTGCTTATAAAGAGCTAAAATTATTGTTCAGTTGGGCAAAAATGAGAGGTTGGACAGAGCTGATACCCAGCAGCCAGCCTCATTGGCTTCTAACTTTTCTTCTGAATTTGTAGATCGATCACCCTCTGAAGACAGTTGAGAAGTAAATTTGAAATTCAGAGCTAATACAGACCCAAGTGGATTCTGGTAATGTTTTAATTTGGTCTGAAGCCGTGACAGATTTCTATGAAAAGGGACCAGCCCCAACAATTTCAAGAAAACAGAAGAAGGAAGTGCCACCCAGAGATAGACGATCCAGACTGAGACTGGCGACGACTAAGGTTTGAAATCCGGCCAGGGATGAAATGTGATTTGAACTCTTAGGACGAGCTCACTGCACGTGCCTTAGCTGGGTTGGGAACTCTGACATGTGCTCCAGGAAAGCCCTTCCCACTGTGTGAAGGGCTTCAGGAGGGCGTCATCTCCTTTCATCCCTCCAGGAGCGCTCTGCACACACAGGGCCTGCAGGATTCCTATTTTGCAGATCCATGAACCAAGGCTGGTAGCTTCTCTCACCACATTGTTGGCGGAGTCAGGCTGGACCACTGTCCCACTGCCCCATGGGAGAATAGGACCCCTTATCAGGGAGCACATAAACACAAAATTGGCAGCATCTTGCAAAGGCATTCTGGCACATTATTAGGAATGATGGACAACAGACAAATGAGCCCCAGGGTGCACAATTACCCTACACAAGCATTTGCCTGGATGAGGGCCATGGGGCCTCAGGGAAGGCGAAGGGAGGAGGAGAAGAGACAGTGCAGCAGGGAAAGAGTGGCCACAGCAAGAACTATTTTGGGAGTCTCCTTTCCTGTGAGTCATGTTCCCCCAGATTATCAAAGCCACAGACTCCCCAGTGGGAAAGCGGGCCCGCGCTTGCCTTCTGACCTGGTCCTCTTCCACAGAACTCAATTTGTCCAGCACACAGAGCACTGGAGTTACATTTCTTGGAGCAAAACTAGAAAAGATTTCTGGTCTTTCCCATGTGGTTTGTTTACTGGTTCTGGCTGGTGTAATCTTATCAGTGCTGCTCGGAACAGTCTTCCTGCTGCTCCTCTCCCGGCAGGCAATTCGCCATTCCCAGCTACCTCATTAGTGTCAAAAATTGGAGGGAGTGCTGGCCAGACACAGGCAGAGGAATAATAGGAGGGAGGGCAGTGAGAGAAGGAGAGAGGGGTGGGGAGGGAGCCCCTGATTTCCTTCATGTATGCAATTAGGGTGTATTTTCCCTACTACCCTTCCAATCCCTTCAATAAAAGGTGGAAAAATGCCCTTCAAATAGAATGCAACCAAGGAGTAAATCAACAGGAACAGTAGAAACAAAAACATCTGGACACACCTGTCATCCCAGCACTCCAAGAGGCTGAAGTTTGAGTCCATCCTGGGCAATTGAGTGACTTAGCAAGACCCTGTCTCAAAAAGTAAAAGAGACTGGGAATGTAGCTCAGTGTGAAGGTGCTAAGCACACGTAAAAGTAAGCACACATCAGCCCATTAAGGCCCAGTGGTAACTCTTCCGGTGGATACTGTTATTGTCCCATCTGATAGAGAAAATGTAGGTGCAGAAAGGCAAAGTAACTTGCCCAGTGGTACACACAACTGGTGGAGGGGCTGGGATTTGAACTCCTGCAATGTGATGCTGGGGTGCAAGGTCTTGACACTACGGCTCACTGCCTCCGTGTCCTAAACAAGGATGCTCATGCCCGTGCCATTTAAAGTAGTGGAGGAAATAATAGTAACATTATAGCGAAAGGGGAAAATAGTCGAATGAATTAACTTATCACCAAAGTTTTGAAGGCATGAAAGTCCATGTTTTAATAATATTTCAGTGTAGGGAAGCCTTCCCAGGGTGAAACCTGTGTAAAATGACACGCTGTGAACTCCGTTAGTTTTACAACAGAATCATTTGTGCCTACGTCTGTGTCATCTGTCTCAGAGTGGATCAGCATAGCGCAGATGTACTGGTCAGGGATACACCAAAATCCTCACAGTGGTTATTTCCCGGAGCAGAACCAACGGCAAATCTGTCTCTTCTTTATACTTTTACTTACTTGCTGGTTTTTAAAAAGCAATCTATGCACGATGTTTATAATAAAGAAAGAATTTAACTATGCGGGGAGGCGAGGTGGCTGAATCTTTTCCCATGACCCACATCCCAGCCCTCAGGCGGCTCTCCGAGCAGGACACTCATCTGCGTTGGGGGCGAGTCTGCCTGAGCACCCCGTCCTCTGTGGGGTTCCCTGTCCTGCAAACACCCCTCCACCGTGAAGGTTTGGCTCCATGTATCAGATTTCCGTTAGCGAGGCCAGGCCATACCTGAGGCTGAGCTGCCATAATGGATGAAGACTGAATGGAAGGATTTGACACCTCTGGTAACCTATAGACCATATATTTATATTCAAGCTAGGAAGAAAAAGAAATATGAAGCGTTTTAATAAGAGAAGTTTCTAAAAAAACCCGTTCATTTATAAACAGATGAGTGGATTTTCAACAGTAATGCACCACCAGGTCCCGCTGGATGCTGATTGTCATTTGCCCTGGGTTCCCTGCTGAGGAAGCACCCCCCCAACCCCACCCCACCACACCCCGCCCCACTCCAGGCTTCGCCGCCAGCCTCTCCCTCTGAAGGACTGACGGAGTTACTGGGCCGCCTTCGTTACCGAGGGAACTGCTTTAGTAGGGTGTGGTCCGAACCCTTGCTCCCTGTGTCTCCAGCCCGTCTCCCGCAGGGCTGGGCGCTGGCTCTTGAAGCGAGTCAGGCTCATTCCTGGGTCTGCACTGTGCCCCTCCAAACACAGAAACCTTTGTGACCCAATCAAATGCAGCTGGGTCCCAGGCTTTCCAACCCCTGGGACACTTGTGCGGCTGACATCCCTCTCTGAGGGACAAATGACGGCAGAGGTGCAGGAGAGGAAAGGGAGGCTGGAGCTTGGGGAAGGACAGGGACGGCCTGGGTCTGAGAGTGACTTCCCAAGGTGGCACCAGTCTGCTATCACAAGGGCTTCCCTATCTACCTGCGCCCTGCTCCAGTTTGGGCAGCATCCTAGGGTGGACAGCTGCAAGCATGTGGCCCAGGAAGGACTGGCGCAGGTCTGCAGAACTGGTGTCCACTTACCTCAAAGGCTCCCGGGCAGCCCGTGACCTCGGTCACCTTTGGCAGATGTGAGCCCAGCTCTCCCTCTGCCAGGCAGCCCAGGAACCTAAGTCCTCGGAGCCTTTGGGGCCCAGAGGCATAAATCATCGTTGCTCTATGAGTTAGAGGTCGCTGCTGAATTGTGTGCTTTCTATTAATAGATCTTCATAAATGCTGCAGGTGCAGCTGGGTGTTTCTTTGAAGTACTGCTTAATCGTCCCTTCTCCAAATCCTCATAATCCAGCCCTCATAAAAAACCCCGGGGATTATTGGTGGAGGAGGCCTCCGGGAATCCCTGCAGGCGCTGCCCCTCAGCCCCCTGCTGCTCTGGAGGTGTGGGCATGGGGATGTGTGCCAGGTGCAGGCTTGCTGGGCCAGGTGACACCGGCCAGCCAGGATCCACAGGGACAGGGGGGGGGGCGGGGGCTGCTGCCCACTACCTCAGCGTCTTCACCCTCACCTTGGGGAGTAGGGATTTCCCCGTATTAACTGCAATATTCCTTGACACTTTCTTACTTTAAGGGAGTAATTAAAATGAATTGGAGTTTAAATAGTTCAGTTTAATTCGATCAGATTGGAATTAATTTGTTTAATCACTCAGTCTCCTTTCTGTGTGATCTTCCCTGCCTCCTCTCTGCCAAGGTGATTCACCGGCAACCCTGAATTTATCAGCGGGGTGCTGGAGACAAAGCCACCAAAGTCCCCGAGTGTCCTTCCTTCTGTGCTCTGCTCCATGGAACCCTTCTACTCTGTCAAGGCCCGGCTCTAAAGCTGCCTCCACTGTGAACCCTCGTCCAGCTCTTAGGCTGGCTTAGGATTCCCTTCCATTCCGCAAAGCTTTGTGGGTGCCCTATGCTGGCGTTCCTTGTATTTGGTTCTCACATTATGATACAGCTCTTGGCTTATTCAACCACAAACGTGACTTATAACTTGGGTACGAGGCCCCGGGGTGGAGTTAAACACACGAAGTTGAATAAGATTTGGTGCCTGAGGTTGAGAGAGTCACTGTGTTGTGAGCGTCACAGTCCTAGGAGAAAGCTAGGGGAACAGCCTAAAATACAAAATATGCTACGTGTCATAATAAAAAGTGATCTGCGCTCTTCGGTGGAGAGCCGTGGAGTTGCGGAAATTGGAGAACCGCCTTACCGGGGAACTTCCATGTGCCGGGTGAATCTGAATGCAAGTACGGCTGCGGCTGGCAGACGCCAGGACCTGGGCTGGAGGTACCAAGTTGGGGGCTCCAAGTTGTGCCTCTCAGAAGACACACTGGAGCATTCTGTCGTCAGTGCTCATAAATTAAAGGGGTGTAATTAGTAATCCTGACTTTCTTGCAGCACGTTATCAGGTGCAATGAGGAAGTGTGAGTGAAAGCGGTTTGGGCCCTGCAGAGGCAATTAAAGGCGCCACCGCTGTGAGTGCCGCCAGCTTATGAAGCAGGGCAACTCCTGCCACCAACAGCTCTGCACATGGAACCAGGAGCCTCACCACAGGGTCTGGAAACCTAAAACCCCTGGAGTTAGGACAGCCTGCAAGGGACAGGAAGCGCTGCTTTTCCCTCGGCCCCAGGGTTAGTCCATGGTTGCTTGGAGACCAAAGGGCCCAGTGACTTGAGATAACTGTGAAACACACTCAGGTGTAGCCGGCCAATTCTGTTTTGTGTAGAACAGCATCCATGCCCAGGCATCTGCACTTTCTAAGCAGAACTTTCCCGTAGCTTTTCATGCTCCACTGGAAATGGCTCCGATCGGACCCAGGGTGGGCAGCCACCTGTCGCTGTTGTGTGTGGCTTCAGAGAGACGCAGTCACGTTCAGTGTCCTTCTCCTGGCCTTGACAAGGCTGGCTAGGGATGATCAGTAGCCCGTCAGCCTGAGTCTGAAGGTCCGCAGACAAATCCATCATTGTTTCAGGCAGCTTTGCACTGCACCATGGTGCTAAAAATCACAAAATTAATCAGCTGGTGGAAAGACTGCATTGGAGGTGAATGGACGGAGGAGATTTGAGTAGAAAGGAATGCATTTGGACAGCGGCTATTTGTCATTGCACCTGGAGTGTCCCATGGGTCTAGAGAAATACGGCAATGTGTGACAGGGAGGAATGTGTAGGGAAGAGGTAAGAGTTTCCAAAGAGACACAAGGATGCTTTTCTCCTGACAGTAAAATCTGCTCCGATGAAAGTGTATTTGGCAAAATTCGTGATTCCTCTTCCTACGTGGAGTGGTGTCTGTTGGGTTAGGTCACATGTGATGAGAAATGAAACTGTTTGGCTTCCAAGAAGGAAAACAGTCTTGCTGGGGCATGAGCCAGGCAGACGCTGGCTGGGCCTGCACGGGCGATCGGGACCAAACAGTGCTGACCGCATAACAGGGCAGGTGACAGTCTCGCTCTGTGAGTGCGCAGCATAGGCACGCTGGGGCGTGGAGTGGCACAACCGACTGGCACCTGTCAACACCTCCTCACAGGCTGGACAGGGACAGCCCCTGTGACAGTGTCTCCTGGCTTTTGAGAAGCTGCTCCGTTGCTATGAAGGAAGCAAAAGTCCCTTTGGTTCTGCATTTGGGACGGAACTGAGCCTCTCCTCAAGGCTGGCGTGTGTCAGCAAGTGCTATAAACACACCGCCCCACCCTGTAAATCCCACTCCCCGAACTGGGACTGTGGGGCAGCCACACTGCGCCTGCCTCCTCAGCGATCCCATCATTTCTTCAAGTCAGTGTGCTGGCCACAGAATGCTCTGTGTCCCTGAGTTAGGCATTTTCAGTCTGGAGTTTGTTATATAACTTGACTGTTCAATATTTGTCAGTATATTACATTGATTAAAAAGGATTAAAGTTCAAAAATGGTAGCAAGTGTCTGCCTATTGTTAAATGATAAATTCTACTCACCTCTTAGCTGAATGCACGAGTGATGTCCTGTTCCGATTAAAAGCACTGGTGCTTTCTCCTTTTGGGTGTGGAGATCGCTTTTGCTGGAAGGAGAGACTTTCTGGGCCACCTGTCCCTGGGGGTCACCTCTGCCACTCCTCCCACAATGAAGGGGATGCTCACCTTCCCATCCGGGGGACGCTGGCTGGGTGGTGTTCATTTGGAGCTGCGGGATGTGCTGGAATTCATCAGCGTGGCTCCTGTGGTAGGCCAGGCTGCTGTCCACGCAGGGGAGGCCAGGGAAAGCCCCTGGTAGTTTTTGTCTCCGTGTCCCCAGGAACGCTCTTTGAAAACCATGCATCCCTAAGGAATCCCCCAGACTGATGGTAAGAAAAGCATGCCTGGAGGACTGAGCCATGTCTGGGGAGGACAATTAAGGAGGGAATCGTTACGTTTGATCTCTGTGCCTGGTACTGCATTGGGATTCCCTGTGTGTGTGCGTTTTCTTTGAAATAAAGAAATTAACCAAAAAGAAAAAGCCAACAAAATTCATAGTGCCGGTAACTAACAAACCATGGTAAGTTTGCACCTCTGAGTTGCCCTTAGTGTCGCTTTTCTTGGCTTCCTTTGCCTTGAAAGGTGAGAAGCGCAGAGCTCCTGCCTGGTGGGTCATGATGCCCTCCATCTGGAGGGCTTGGGCATCCTGATGCTGTCCGCCTGTCCATCCCCAGACTCGGGGTTCTTTCCGCCAGCTCTGGTGCACTAATGACAGACTCACCAGGCCCTGCGGAGCCTAGCTGCTTTCTCCCCGCTCAGTGCTATCAGGACAGAGGGAGGGGGACAAGCCACCCGACAGGGCGAACTCCCGGGGAGAGTATCAGATGCATCCTAAGGAGCTAAACGCCAGGAAAGAGGCAGCGGGGGAGCTGGAAGAAGGGAGGTTTGTTTTCCTGCTTTTCTGGAGAGCTGTCCTGTGAGGTTCTCATCCCAGCAGAAAATGTTTTTAGCCAAATCTTCAGCCACACCAAGGCCTCTCAGACAAACCCAGAGCTTTGGAATTCACGTTTGGAAGGGCGAAAGGCAATCTGAGCCTCGATATTTTTTATACGATATGATTGTATGTTTGTCTACAGTGTAAGTCTGTCTAAATAAGGATTTATCCTAAACTGAGCCCTGAGTTAACTGGAAAATCTAGTTACTAATTTGTTCAAACTCTTCATTTTATAAGAGAAATTCAATGAAATGTGTAAATCCACGCAGGTCAGTTTAATATCTGAATACAAAACAACCTTGGCTAAACCCATGTACTTGTGCCACAGTGGCAACTTTTGTACCATATTGCTGCATCTTCTATTCTCTATTTGCCCCGTTTGTTTTAAATTTTCCTCTCCCCTCCACCCCTGCCACCTTGCTCACTTTAAATATTCCAGGATTTCCAGAGCCTGCTGAGGTGCCCCTGTTCCCACTACATGCCCATTGGCTCCCCGCTGTTGCTGTTTTGGAAGTTGTTGTACTCTCTGTTCCCGCTCTTTAAACAACTGGAAACTCTAGCATGCATATTTAAGTTTAAAATGTTAAACTTAATCAAATACCTTCACCTTCATTCTTAAAACCTTAGAAAATTTTTCTAACTCCAATCATGTCTATCCAGCTTGTATTCTGTTCTTGTCCAGTGTTTTACAGCTATCTTAATTCTTTTTCACTGAACTAAATTTACAGAGAATGCACAGATTTTAAGTGTAAAATTCCATTTGTTTTTATCAAACACATTGTCCAGCAATATTTGTGTTAGTGTAAGTTCCACCCCAAATCAAGATATGAAGCATTTCCCTTATGTTTTCTTCCCTTTTCTGGTTAAATTCTCACCCCCCCATTATTTGAAAGCCATTGGATTTCTATCACCTTAAATTAGCTCATCCTAGTCTAAAGCTTCATATAAATGGAATAATACTGTGCTATTCTTTGTGTACGGCTTTCTCTGCTCAAATGAGGTTTACAATTCGTCTGCATTGTTGTTTGTATCAGCAGCACAATGGTGTCTTGTGTGTTCCTGGAAGTCCTCAAACCCTTTCAGGGTCTCTGTGAGGTCACGAGTATTTTTATATTAAGGAAGGCACTATGGACATTTATATTTTTCACCAGCGTACAGTAGTTTCCCCAAGACTACATCAATTTAACATTACAACGGATTGAATGAAGAAGCAGATATGAGAATCCAGATGCCCTTTTCTTAAGTTAGACATTGACAAGATCCTTCAAAGTAAAACAATATCACCTTTCTCATTAAATATTTTTGTTTTGACAAGTATAATTATTTTCATAAAAGTTCACTTAACATGTAGTAAGATTATTATTATTTTAAAATGAACAAGTGAAGAAATTTCTGAGTTGCTTAGTTTTGATTTCTAACGTGGTAAATAATAGCTCTACGCCATGTTTTAAACAGCCCTTTGGGGTTCTCAATAACTTGTAGGTGTAGAAAGTGATCTTGAGATCAAAAAGCTTGATCATTACTGCAATAGAGTTTGTTTTGTTTTGGACATAAGATCTTGTTACGTTGCTAAATTGCCCTAGTGTGGGCTCCAACTTTTTATCCTCCTGCCTCAGCCTCCCAGAGGGATGGGATCACAGATGCACCACCACGCTGGCTGCAGTAGCTCATTCCTTATTATTGCTGAATAGCTTTCCACTTCATATACTGCGATTTGCTTATTATTTGTAGTTTTTTGACAATCATACGGGAAGATGCTATGAACATCTCCGTATGCGTCTTCTGTGGAATGGATGGTTCCTTTTCTGTTAGACAAATACTTGAGTTGTGATTGCTCTCTTGCAGATAGGTGCCGAGCCGTTTCTCATTCCCAGATGGGCTCTGACATTCTGCACCCCACCTACACCAGGAAGTGGTCCCAGCCTGGCTCCCGCTGTCCTCGAGTCATTCTCCCATCTGATCAGTGGTCCCAGCTCCATTTCTCTGGTAGCTAATGGTGGAGCTTTTCAGATACTAACAGCTATTTATGTATCTTCTTTTGTGAAATGTCAGCCCTAGACTTTTATTCATGATTTGTTGTTTGTTGTTTTTGTCCAAAATAAGTACTGCAAGTATTCTTTCCAAGCCTATGGTTTGCTTTTCTTTCTTTTATTTAAGGTGTCTTTGGATTAGCAGATGTTTTCAACTTGAATAAGGTGTAATCATTCAACATTTTCATGCACATGGTTTTTGTGCCTTGTCTAAAAAAATCATTAGCTACACCAAGGTCGTGAGGAAAGAGCTGTTTTCTTTCACTAGGAGCTCTTCAAAAAACATTCAAGTTCAGGTCCATGCTGTGTCCCAAGTTAACCTTTGCATTGCTGACAAAGTGTCGGTTCCTTTCCTGAGGCCCAGCCTCTGCCTCTGGAGTCACTTGTTCCAGTGCAACCAGGTGGACACCTTTGCTCACCGAGAGAGGAAACGAGTCCAAGAGCGACACTGAGGCCCGTCTAGGCCTTTCTTGATGGTGCCAGTCTACTCTTAAGCATTAACATCGTTTTTTTTGCAAACGACAGATAATGCAGAGAACTAGGTTTTCAACACTGCACAATTCCTATGTTATTCCTTTTTTCTGGAACTCCTGATTCTTTTTTTTCATTGGCCGATGCCTCACTCAATCCATCCAGTGCTGGCGCAAACAGAAGGCCACTCAGGAAGCCCACACTTATACCGGTCTTCATTTGCCTAACAAGCCTGATGCTTCATACGGGTCTTACAAGTTCTTCAAAGAAGGTCAGGTCTTTTATGTACTCGGTTTAAAACCACTCGAGGGAGCTTGTCTAGCAAGCTGCATCGTAGATGCTCCACGAAGGACTATCTGGTTGAGTCAGTTGCAGGCCAGGGGTTTGGAAAGGTCACTTTATGGCTGGACTTCCCTCCGTACCCCACCTTGCCTTGGGTGCCATGTCACTGCACACAGCAAACACCCAAGTGACTGCTGGTCTGGAGAGGAGGGCTCTGCCTCGGAGAACCCACACTCTGCCAGAGAGGAGAACAGCCTGATTGGAAACGTAGTTTCATGCACTGTCTCCATAGAAAGATGGTGTTGGCATTTTTTATTAATATCAATTAATATATAGATTTTTCTATATGTGCAAACAAAAAGAAATTCTGTAGAAAAAATCCAAATGCCTGAATTGTTTAAGATAAAAAGGGTTTCATGGTGATGCCTTGTATCTTTGGGATTTCACTTCAGCTTCCTTATAAAATCTTCCAGATGAAGACACCGAGCATAAACTAAGGTTATGGGTGTCTTTACTTTATTTAGAGCAATTGTACTTTCAAGACCAGAGTATTAGAGAAGAAGTATTAGTTTGGTTAAGAAGATCTGGTCCTCTCGGCAGTTGCTGTCTTGGGCGCAGTACACTTTAGCCTTGGTTAAAATAGGAAAGCAAAAGCCATTCATTGGCAGATTGCAGGGTCCATCACAGAGGCAATGGGAGTGTTAGACAGCCAGGCCGCAGAAAGAGCAAGAACAAAGGACTTAGAAACTAGTGGAAAGTTTGTCTGGGCAACCACTTATGAAGTATCAGCTCCAGCCCTTTTCTGCCCTTGTCTCATGAATCTCTGGACTTACATTCCCTGGAGAGAGAGCTGGGCTGTCCTGGCTCGGATCTTCCATGCCCGGTCCTTCCCTGGGGGAAGAGAAGGACTTTGTGACTCTGTGACAGCCCAGGGGACAAAAGCTGGAGGGAAGGTTTGCTCTGGGGGACACTCGGCACAGGTGGCAGCCCAGGGTGGAGCAGCTGGTATCAGTGTCCCAGGCAGAGTCTGAAGCCCGGCGTGGCCCCCATGCTAAGGGCTAGCTCACCCTTGGTCAGGCACAAATGCTGTCCTGGCAGGAAAGGAGATTTTGGAGCTTGCCATAAATAGCAGGGCGTGCATATTTTCTGACACATATTTGACTGCAACTTTGGAGAAGGAATTAACTTATCTTTACCACTCGCAGTTTCCCAGAAAATAAAAATTTTTCCAAGCACAAGCCATCATCCACATCAAAGGAAATGAAAGAGTGGTGCCAGCGAGTTCCGTGGGTCTCTTCTGTCTCTACCCGGCCCCTAGGAAGGTATTTGTTATTGACTAAAATAGCAATAATAACAATTCTTTAAGGAATACACATTATATGCAAAGAAAATGTCTAACATGTTCCTTGCTGTGGGATGAGCAAGGAAAGCATTCAAGGTTTTCTTGGCCCCTGGAGACGGAGCTGTGACAGATGCATGGGGCCAGGGTGGGTGTGCTGAGCACCCCTTAACTTACCTCCCATGACTGGACCCACGATGGCGACAGAGGGCACAGACCCTGCACCCGCCCCACCTGGATGCCCGGGGCTGGCCCAGCCTCCCTCAGCAGAGCTCCCCGCAGGACTGGCTTTGGCCTCTAAGGAGAGGACCTCACTTGCGCAGCTCTTCCTGCCGCCCCTGCTGTGTGTGCATCCACACAGCACCTCCTGCAGGTGAACCGGTCTCCTCGATGGCTTCTCAGAGATCTTGATCTGCACAACCACGAAGCCAGGACTCCAGTGAGTGCAGTTTTGGTGTCTGTGCACTGCAGCCACTTCTGACAAGGTGGCAAATATGGAACCGGGATGGCCACTGTCTCTGCTGCCCTCTCCTATCAAGCCACCCACATGGCCAGCCCTAGCACATCGCCAGGAAATCTGGATCCATCTGGATCCACCTGGATCAGCTGCTTTGTCACTGCAGGAACACAGTCCTTCACTTGATGCAAAGGAAGAGAAAACCAGGTTTTGTGCTTCTAGGATGAGGATGCAGAGTAGTTTGGCGGTTGATGAGGAGAGTCAGCTTGCTTGCGCGGGAGCCATCTTGGGGACTGGTAGAGCACACTCCTGGGTGTGTCAGTGTAAATCATGGAGACGTGACCTTGGGTATTGTATTTGGCCCCTAGCCCCTTTCTCTCTGGTGTTGTTCCTCTTCTGTGCTTCCTGGGCTGCCATGACATGAGCAGCTTTCCTACACCAGGCCCTTATGCCAAGATGCTCCTGCCTTGGAGGCAGCTGACCATGGACTGAATCTCCTGAAACTGTGAGCCAAATTATACCTCAACTCCTTTAAACTGTGAGTCTCAGGTATCGTGTCCAGAAACAGGAAAGTTGACTAATACAAGGAGATAATCTTTAAATTTCCTTAGCTTAAAATTTTTATGATTTTATAAAAACAATAATGCTTATGCATATGTAACTCACTTAAATCTCAGTGTTTATTGTCTCTAAAAGGAAACAGTCTTTGACTCAAAGGGCTGATGCAAATGTTTAATAATAAGTGGACATTGTGCTTTATAACAGGTGAGGTCCCATAAAATAATAGTCATTCACTATATCCATGAGCTCCCTTCCCTTCAGGCAGAGGAGAAATTCTATGCCTCTCAAGATTCTACAGCAGGGACTGACTTAGGCATCCATAGACTAAATACTGTATTTCCACTCAAGTGGAAAAAGAACTTGGTCCATATTTGCTTACTTTCTGAAGGACTTAGATAGTTTTGCAACCTAAAAATAATGTTTTAAATATAGCTGTGAAATAAAAATTAGGTCTCTTTTTTTGCAAAACATTTTTATTAACAGTTATGTGCCAATTACCCATACCAAAATACCCAAAACAAAATAAACCAAACCAAACCAAACCAAACCCAGCATTACTCACAGAAAAATTGAAATGTTTATAACAAGGTCACGCTATTACACTGACTTAGTATGCTTCCAGTCCTCCTGGAATTTAGGAGATATACCACGTACGTCACCCTTTGGGATCCCTTCCAACTCAATTTTGTCTTCAATGAGCACTGAAAATTTGACGTGGAGCACTCGGTTCATTTCACTCTGGCTGCTCTTCTTCCTACAGACAAACCCCACCATGTCACTCACATAAATTACAAATCCACAGGCCTGTTGCAGAGGACTTTTCATTACTCAGCGCCCTTGCCTTTGTCCATGAAAGCTGCCTGGATGTACGCCCTCATTTTTCCACTGCCCATGGGGCAATCTTGATTTGTGCCCTTCATGAACCTCAGCGTCTCCTTTACGCCAGGCACAGTGGAGGAGGACAGGTGTGAGGCTCTGGGGCAGGCTGACCACGTTGCACTGTGCTTCACGAAGGCTGGGGTCTGCTGGTGGCTGGTTCATGCTGCAAGGGACAGACCCTGAGTGAAGGGACAGGTCTCCCCAGCAGCCTGGGATTGCCAAGGAGCCATGCTCCCTTGGCTTTTCAGCTTTCTTCTTTATATTTTTAATGAATACCTGTTCATCTTTTGAAAGCATTCTTCCCATCTGCTCCTAGACAAGGTGTCTGACTAAATTGCTTTCTGTGACACATGCTGGCTGTGACCTAATAAAAGAATAACCAGAGAAGTAGTAAGTACGATTTTAATCAGAAGACTATATTGAACTGGAGATAGTAAAATCCTGCATGAGTACTTGCAGATGCTAAAATTCCGTAGCGCTCCGCCCCGGGTCAGAATGGCTTGCCTTCCTAGTATGGTAGCCTTTGTTTTACCTGTAGCTTTATTATTGAACTTAATAAACTATCAGTTTTATTGTGTATAGTACATAACTCCTGGAGTTTTACTACGGTAGCTATGATCCCAGCATTGGTGAGACTAAGGAGATCACGTCAGGGTTGATATTTTGAAATAGCATGAAAGACACATTGCTGAAAACATTTATTTTCACTAAAAAGATCTGACTTCTGAAAAAAGCTGGAGAAATCATTATTGAAAATAATATTCTGCCTTCCAATTCCTCATGGTGTTGTCTCCTATGATAAAAATTCTGGAAACATCTAAGTAGTTCAGCAGTAAAATTATGATTTCAACAGAGTCCATGTGATTGAAACCAAAGGAAAGAGTGGGTTATGAGGAAAAGTGACACCATTTATACTACCCCAAACTTCTTATAGAAACACTGGCTAAAAATATTAGGAAGGAGAGAAAATATCTCAGAAGACCTCTGGGACTCTAATGTGTTTTGCAGACTTCCCTATACCCAACGGTACATTTAACTTATGATTTTGGTATTTTACTGTCTGATGTGGTTTAGAAAAAGGCGGTTTGCTGTCATTTTGCTGGGTGTTACTTCAGAAAATGGTCAGTTAATGCCGAGTTAACTTGACTTGAAATGTAACTTGACTAGACAATAGCTTGAGAAATTATCAGTTCATCACTAGTGTGCTGCAAGAAGAGGTTTGCTTTTGGCTTAACACCAGACTTGAGATTACCAGGGGAAATCATATGCCTGCAACTGAGTCCATTTCCTGAACTGAGCACCACCCTCATTAACTCAGGCAACGGACTTTAGTTGGAAATCAGTGTCATTTTTGCTTTTCCTATTTGCATATTTGAACCATAGAGCTGATGGTCCAAATTTTTGAAAGAATAAAGATTTTGTTTGATTTACTTTTTTTCCAGATCAGTGTACAAGCTGGAGCCTCGGATGTCTGCTTTTTAGACCTGTCCTCATCACGCAAGCCCAGCCTCTGAGACTCTTACTGGATTCCCGCCCAGCAGTGGCAGCGCTGTGGCTGGGGTATGTCACTGGGTGTGCTAGGGCATGCAGGGCACTCCAGGGAGAGGCGGGGTGAGGCCAGGGCTCAGGCTCTGAGGACCTTCCACGTCATCCTAGTCCCGAGGATTCCTCTGAGTTCCCGTCACTCCTGCCCTGCATCTCGCCAATCTCACACTCCTGCGCTGTCTTGCACTAAAATACTTAGCAGCTGCTTGGTTGCAGGGGGAATGTAGCGCTTAAGGCCGAGGCTGTGAGCCCTCGTTCTGCTCTGGCTCTGGTCCGAGGGCTGCTGTTCTAAGTGGCTGTGAGGTGGGTGGAGTGGCTGGCGGGGGGCGTCTGTACTTAGCATTTCTGCTGTCTGGAAGCAGGTTGGAAATTACCTTAGGAAACTGACTCCTGGTTCTGGGGCAAGGTCCTGCTTTGCCTTCAAGATTCCATCTTCAGGGATTATTTTTAAGGAATCCTGATATTTTGAGAAATGCAAATTTTCTAGGCAGAAAAAAGACAGCTAGAACTTTATGTGAACATCAGATTGATGAACTTTTGACCAGGAGGATGAGAAAGAAAGAGCGACATTTCTGCTTCAGATCTTGGATATGCCAGGCTACATCCAAAGCCCTTGAATGGGTTTTCTTACTCATGTCTATAGAAAGTCATCCTGTTCCAGCGCCCAAAGCGTTACACGTGTAGGCGGGAGGAGGGAGGACACAATCACAACAGACTCGGGAAGAGTCAGTAGCTTGCTTCACAGCAGAAACTTGGATTTATTTCTTGGACCCTTAAAGGACCGTTAGCAGTGGATGGAGTGAACCCTGCAGGAAGGGAGGGGACGTGATGGCGTTTCAGACAGGGACGTGGACTGGCCATTGCGCACAGTGGGTCCCGCACGTATGCACAATTCAGGGTCATCTGGCAGTGTCTCTAGCTCCTAGACCCAAGCAAATATTTGTGAATGGATGTTGCTGCCCAGCTAGATTGCCATCAAATTCTATTTTCTTGTAAAGGGCCCAGCCATTATCTACCCCACGCGTGGGCAGGAATATGGCGGCGGGGTCATGTGCATCTGGGACAATTAACTGAGTTCACTCTGGATCTCAGTGCGACTCAGGAGGGTGGTGTGGCATTGTTGTAAGATCATCCTGGAGGAAACTAGCCCAAGACGGGCTCAGCCAAACGTCGCACAACACTCTTTGGGAGGGGCAGTGTGCTGACCGGAACTGATGTCACCCTGGGCACCAGGAATTCTTCCAGCTCTGTGGTCACCATTGCTATGGAAACTTGGAGAAGTCCCTGAAAGACAGGAATCCTTCCAGGGATGGAGAGGACTTAGGGAAGGAGGCAAAATTAAAAAGCTCTTTATTTTTATTGGGAAAGACACAACAGGATGAAGGATAAGAGATCTGGGCAGAGTGGACACGAGTAACTCCTATTATATTCAAGGAATAGAACTTAGAGGCATCCACTAAACAGCAACAATAAGGGAACTTCACTAACCACTTTTATATAGTAGCTTATTTACAAGTTTTGGTTCGCAGACCACATGCTGTTAACATTTAAAATTAATTATACTCGAACATGACACAGGCTGAAGATAAAGTTTGATGCAATGGAGACCCTACCATTTTATCAAGTGGCTTCCCAAAGCATTGTTCTGGTATTGCTTATCAGCAGCAGAGGTTTCCATGGTCCTAAGATTTTTTTTTTTAAATGATCCTTCGATATTGATAATACAGTTACTGTTTTAAAGGCTCTGAGAAATCTCTTGGAAGAGAAACCTGGTTAACTTTGTTTAACTCTACATTTTCCACCTTTATTTTATCAGAGAGAACCTTTTGCCCAAAATCTTACCAACACGTGGTAGGATGTTTTCTCACCTTGAGTGAAGGATGGATTTCTAATGGCGCCCAGGGAAATCGAGATGTTGGTGCATTACATTCCTGGGATTCTAAACCTATACTGTGAAAGGTTGCTCCCTTGTTTTGCCTCTTTCTGTCTCTAGATCAGATTTACCAGAGTCTCGCTTGAGGGCAGGTGAGCTAATTTGTGAGTATAATAATTATTTGCTGAATACTTCCCAGGTCTTCTGTATGCATGATATACCTAACTGTATACTTTATACTGTCTATTGTTCTAAGGGTGTCACATATTTTATTTAATTCTCACCCCAAAAATTTCTAGGAAGAGGGTACTATTGTAATTTCTATTTTACAGGTGAGAAAATGGATTTACGGATGAGAAGTTGAGTCCCTCTTCCATAGCAACCCAGAAAGTGTCAGAGGGGGACTCAACCAGGCTGTCTGACTCTGGCCTGGGGACTTGTGACCATCATTTCCCTCTGCCATCCTCCAATGTGGAGGACCACCTGGACAACTCTCCTTAAAAGAAGAGCAATTGTCTCCATTTTGGCTAAACCTGGCTCTATTTCCACATACTGGTATGTACAGAGCTGGCTAGAACTTTTCCTTATCCCTTTAATTGGCTTTAAGCAATGCAAATCAGTCCAGCCGAGGTGCTGATGTGTAGTCTTTGAAGCAAGGCGACAGGTCAGTGTTTCCCCGCCGTGTAGCTCCCAAAACACATGTGTGAGCTGGGCCGAGAGAGCCACGCTCTGCGCTGACGGGATCGAACCTCGAGATAAAGAGGCTATGACTTCCCAGGGCATAAAAGATTACACACCAGAGCTGAACCACCAACCCCAAAACATTAGATACTACCTCAAATTGTGTTACGCAGATTACTCTTTCATATCCTTCTCTCTGCCTATTGCAGAGGTGATTTCAGGCCACCTACCTAGCCCAGCCCATGGCACTCATGTACTTCCTGCTGCTCTCACAGTCACTCCTCCCCGAGCCACTCCCCTCCTCGAGAATTAATAAAACACGGGTTCGGGCCTGGGTTGAGGCCTTTGTTCCAGTTAACCATCACTCTATCTGGACTTAGGACCCCTTGGCTCCCCACAACTACAAATATGCCTTAGTGTCTTTATGCTCGCCATGGGTTGCACTGAAAGTAGTAGATCGGAATTAACTTATTGGAATTTTAATAACTTTTCCATGGGATTACAAATATAAACTTCCCGGACCAAGACGAGGACCAGGAAGGACCTTCTATACTCCAAGGAGCCCTGCTGCACCTAGGGGAGAAACAAGCAGGTAAGTGGCCATGGCCATAGGCCCCGGGGGTCGCAGGGGGTGACTCACTTGATGTCCTCATAAAAACCCGGAGGAAAAGGTGAGACAGGCATCTGCTAAAAGACAGCTATATGGCAAACTTTTCACCAGGGCGTGGCTGATCCTAAAACAAAGAAAGGAGAGCGTGTTCAGGAGGACCGGGCTGTGAGGTGCCCCAGGAATAAGCTCTGGCTTCAGGTGACATTTTCTTGAGTGTTCATTCTCCACACTGGAGTTCCAGCCAGGGCCAGGGCTCCGTCCCACTGTGTCGGGACAGCAGCGTGGCCAGATTCCTCAGTCCTCTCTGTCTACGTTGCCTCCTCTGCTCCGTGCCTGCCGAGCAGCTAGAGCAAAACCCCAGACCCAGGAAGGGCTCGGGGCTCCTCCACTCTGGCTGTGTGGTGGCCCCGTCTCAGAGGAACCCAGAGCTCCAGCAAAGCCCCGGGCAGCCCTGCGTGTTCTCCTCTGCAGTCTCCCTCCTCCTGTGCTCCTGGCCTCTGCTGCATTGGTCCATGGCCGGCAGTACCTGAGTTGCAGCTTCACGCATCCATGCGTACAGCCCCTCTCTAGCTCAGCTGTGTCTCTGTGCAGACACCTCCCCAGGGAGATGTCCCTTGTCACCATGGAGATGATGCTAGCAGCCCCTCCTCTTTCCACACCCTCTGCTTGGCCTTCTTTGTTTTTCTTATAGTGATAGTTTCTGACATCCCGCTGTGCACAATCACACAGTGCACAGTGATGTTTGGGTCAGTGATGGGCCGTGTATGTGACAGTTGTCCCACAGCAGTGACACAGCTGAGAAGGTTCCTGTCACCTAGAGCCACCGAGTTCTCACGTCATAACGCAGCGTCCTTTGCTTGTAGTGGTGCTGCTGTTAGAAACCTGTCGTGCTGCCAGTCAAAGTGGCACCGCAGGCCAGGGTTAATTTACTACTGAAGAAGAAGAGTCGGGAATGTAGCGTGGCCTGGTGCACAGCGTCTGAGTCTACCTTAGCGCACAGCCCTGTCGCTGCCTTCACATTCTTGCTCTACTCACTCTCCACTGTGTCATGGTCATCCGCACACTGGGTAGCGACCCGCTGTACAGGTGTGTCCCAGAGTCCTAGGCTGTACTGTACCACCCAGGTGTGCCCTGGGCTCTGGGCAGGTTTGTGTGTGCACCTAAGGAACTCACATGACAGTGACACGCCTTGCTAGTGCATTCTCAGAACGCGTCCCTTTGTTACACGATGTATAGCTGCACATGTCTTTCTTGTCTGTCTGCGATGAGACGCGAGCTCCCTCGGGGCCAGGGCTTTGTTTCCCTGGAGGCCAGGGTCTGAAGACTGAGCCCAGTCTCGGCATAGCAGGACTTCCCAGAGGCCTGGATGTCCTGCCTGCTCAGCAAGTCGAAAGCAGCAGGAGCTTCTCACCCTGCAGGATGCAGTCTGGAAGGAGAGGGACTCCTGAGCTCTGACCGCTGGCTTTCCAGGTCGTGCAGGGCCGGTGACAGGTTGTACCGGGCTCTGACTCCCTGGCCAGCGCTCTCCCTGTCCTCTGCACTGCCTTCCCATTACCAGGGCTCCTCGTAGATTTGGATCAGAAGAGAAGCTTTGTAATGTGGAAGGCTCGTTGAGTTTTCTTACTAGCAAAGAACCCGGTGTGCAAATAGAAGCGGGTCCTGCTCATGCTGGAGCAGGAATCCCACTCTGCCCCCTCCGACCCTTGCTCTGGAACAGGCCCATAAAATCCGGGATCTGGGAGCTGCTGGGGTTGTAGCCAGGCAGCTTGCTGCATTGGCGCTCAGCCAGGCTGAAAGCGCCCTGCCCAGGACACAGTGCAGGGGGGGAATCAGGCTGCATGTTGTGCAAGTTTGTTGATACAAATGTGCTACAGATGAGCCGCCCCTCCGGCTGAGGGAGGATCAGACACAGCAGGTGGAAGCCTAATGGGGATGTGAAATGAATACTTTGTTTCCTGGCCCCACCTCCCTTATTTTGTACAGAGGATTTCTTCAGAATTTTCAAACACGTGACAAGCATCTTTTTCCTCCCACTTTTATTTAGTTTAGTCTAAAACCCTTGGCCCAAAGGAGCCTGAGCCATCCAAGTTTTCAAAAGAAGTTTCTCTGCTTTTGTGGAAAACGCTCTGGGAGTAAACATCTGGAACATGGAAAAATTAAAAACAATCTGAAGTAACGCAGAACCTTTAAAGCAGGGATTAAGCGCCAGAGACAGCACTATCTCAGACCCCAAATGTCGGCTCCGCGCTGATCTAATCAATTTGTTTGTGCTGAAGTCTCAGGTCAGGCCCCAACTATCGCAGCTACTCTGGTCACTAATGAGATTGCTTCTGGGCTGGGGGTGGTGGGTGCTGTGATGTCCTGCAGGTACTAGAGACCGAAGAACTTACCTCCAGAGGTCCACTGGCAGCCAAAGAAAAGCACAAGGAAAGGCAGAGGAAGCAAGCGGGGCCCACCCCTCATCACAGCGTGGTAGAGTTCCCGTTTCCCACCCCGAGATTCGATGAAAACACCCCGGGATGGTTTCAGAACTATCTGGAGACTCAGGCTTTCTTCCTTTGTGGAAGATCCTCAACAGTGACGGTTTGCCCTGCAGTGTGTGTGTGTGTGTGTGTGTGTGTAAGACCCAGTCCAGTTTCCCCTTCTTCCCAGAAGTCGACTCTCATTATTCCTTCCCCTCATCCTCAGCCTTCGCGGACTTTCCCGACACACGAACTCCTGCTGAACCGTGCACTGGCATGAGTGGCACTGATTCCTGTGCATCTGTCTCGTGTTTACGGGAGGAGCCGTAGGGTGCAAGCAGAAAGCACGGGCCTGAGAATGAGTGTTGTCAACAAGTGGACGGGAGGCCCCAGCCCTCAGTCCCCACGCAGACGCTCGGTGCACAGCAGCCTTGAGGGAGTGCTAGAGCCAAGAGAATCTGCGGCAAATTAGGAGTGGCGCGGTAAGGCACATCTGAAATGCCTGCACTCTGGGAGGCTGAGGCAGGAGGACCCCAGGTTTCAGCCCAGCTTGGACAATTTATTTAAAATATAAAAAAGCAATTCTTTCAAAGATTAAAAAGAGAGAGCTGGAGATGAGGCTGTGTGAAAGTCTTGGATCCAATCCTTGTTACTGTATCAGAAAAATTTTAAGAAAAGAATCAGCAACATACAAGCACATGCCCAACGGAGGAGGACACACTCTGAGAACGGAAGGGCACTGCGTGGCGCTGCTGCTCACTGGTGCCGCGTCCTGATACCTGCTTCCTCCCTGGGGAGCGAAGGAAGCCAGCAGAGCCCGTATGCGGTATTCTGGTGACCGGGGCCCACTGTCCCACGTGGCTTAGTGCTGGGGCAACAGTGGCACAGCCAGGATGCCAGGTGGGGCTGGCGGGAACGGTGGTGAGTGCTGCGGGGCAGGAGAGTGGTGGGGGTGGGGGGACAGCAACTCAGCTCTGCAGGTGCCTGGACAGCTGAGGTCCTGAAAGGCAGCAAGTGTGAATCAGCGGGAAGCAAAACATTTCAAGGCAGCTTCGTACAGGGGACACATCTCTAGGAACGTACCAGGGACCTCCTGGCTCCGCACCTGGCCGCGAGTGAAGGTTTGCTCCAGTTTGCTCCAGGCTCCTCGGCCTGCAGGGGCTGTGTGCTTTCAATGCCCCATCCCCACACAAGGGCACAGCGAATCTCCAGAGATGGACACTAAGGAAACAGACCTCAGATTTGCTTGACAAAGACGCTCAACCTCTGTCTTAAGAGAACACAAACAATGAGAGGAAACCCTGAAAAACACACTGAAAAGATTAGAGTACCAGCAGAGAAACAGAAAGGACTGAAAAGAACCAGACAGAAATTCTGAAGCTGAAGAATACAATAACTGAATAGAAAATTCCACTGCAGTGGCTCAATAGCTGTGTGGAACAAACAGAAGAAAGAACCTCTAAATTTCAGGACACATTACTGGAAACTACTGGGATGGTGTGCAAAATGAAAAATAAAGAAAAGCTGGAACAAACACAAGAAAGAATCTCTAAATTTGAGGACACATTACTGGAAATTACTGGGATGGTGAGCAAAATGAAAAATAAAGAAAAGCTAACATAAACTAAAAGACTATAGGATGCCATCAAGTAGACCAGAATACACATTAGAGAGGCCCACGAAGATAAGAGAGACAAAAAAGACAGAGAACTTAATTGAAGAAATAATGGCCCCAAATTTCCCAAATTTGAGGAGAGACATAAACCTATAAATATAAGAACCTCAGCAAACTCCAAGTAGAATAATCCAAAAAAAACTTACTGTAAGACATAATCGAACCATTGAAGGTCAAAGACAATTTTAAAACTGTAAGAGAAAAATAACTTTTCAATCACAAGGGATCCACAGTGACATGATAATCAGGTTTCTTAGCAGAAATTTTGCAGCCAAAAAAGCAGTGTGGGACAGTTGAGGTGCTAAAAGCAAAGCCTGATACTACAACCAGCAAAACTGTCCTTCAATAATGAAGGAGAAATTAAGTATATTTAAATTTGTTACAAGCTCAGGGAGTTCATTACTACTAAGCTTACTTGACAAGAAATGTTAAAGGGAGTCCCTCAAGTTGATGCTAGACAGTAATTCAAATCTATACAAAAATATGATAATTTCTCACAAAGGTGAGTATATGGACAAATACAAAAGCTTGAATTATTTGAATTTTGGTTTGTAACTGAACATTTTGTTCTTTTATAGGATTTGGAAGACAAAAGCATAAAATAATTATAAACCTATGTTATTCAGTATGTGCCATGTGGAAATGTACCTTGTATCATTTCAAATGTAATTTATGACACATGCAACCATCCGGGTGAATCTTGAGGATATTGTATAAGGTGAAATAAGCTGTCTCCAAAATAAAAATATTATATGCATCTACTTAGAGGAGGTGCACTGAACAGTCAAATTCGTAAAGACAGAAAAGGTGGGGATTGCCAGCGCCTGGGGTTGGGGTCGGGGAAGGGAGCTTCTCTTCGTGAGTGCAGAGTTCCTATGTGGGAAGTTGAAAGAGCTCTGGTTTCAGGGCAGTGTGAATGCACCTAATATGACTGAACCGTACTTTAAAATAGTTAAGATGGCGAAGTTTATGTTAAGCATATCTTGTCACAATTAAAATATGTTTTTAAAAACATATATGGGCTTTGGAACCAGACACCATGAGTTTGATTTTCAAGCTTCTTGCATTACTACTGGTGGAACAATCTTCGGCAAATAACCATTCCCTCCAAGCCTCGGTTTCCCCCAGGATAAAATGGAACAGTCTTGCAGGTTGTGGTGAGGGTAAAATGAATGGATGCATGGGGGTCCCCTGGGCCGCGGGAAGGAGAGAAGCATTCTAGATCACCACCTATTCCCTGGCAGGGCTCCGGTCAAATCCTCCTCCAAAGAGCACAGCAAATTGTAATTTTGTTTTAGTTTTTTTTTTTTTTTTTTAAGTTTAAACAGATTTCAGAATCAAAAGAAGCTGCACTGAAGCCATTGCTCAGGTGAAGAATGGCTGAAGACAGGAATGACTTTCTTACCATCATTTAAAACCAAGCACACATTGTAAAATACAACAAAATTGGCCTCTCCAAAGCTAAGTTTGTAGAGGTTTGTTGAGGTGCGGGCGAGGTGGAGAAGGGAAGGCAGACGCAGGAGCACAGTTTCCCACCCAATGACGTACGGTGAGATGACTGCTTTCCCGTGAGTCCCGCTGCCTCCTCCCCACCACCCCTTTCCTTTGCCTTGTTTCCTGCAGACCCACGTAGCTGCTAGGAAAAGAAGGCTTGGGACGACCCCTGCCCTGGCTGGTGCCGCCTCCTCTGCTGTGTCAGTGAGAGAGAGCAGAGCGGGCCCTTGCTCTGTTTGTTTTTCCATCGCAACCTGAAATCCATTCCTATCAGCATCCAGGGAACACCAGCCAGGGCTTCAGCCAAACAGGCAATGCAGAGTAGCATCTCAGTGACTGTTTAGGTTTGCAAATCCTTGTTTAGATGGATCTATTTGGAAAAATAAAGCCTTAAAATAGAAGTCCAGGCTTATCACACAAAAGCCTTTTCCTACCAACCTAGGAGCAACAAACTGTGTGGTTTATTTTTTCCTTTTCTTTGAGATAGAGTAGATTCCGAGAGGAAGCTGATGTCAAGTATTTGGACAAACAGCCAGGCTCTGAGGGCCGGCCTTGTGGGGAGGAAGGAGGTGCTGTCTCTTGGACTTCGCCAGGCTGGGGAGTACAGGTTTGCAGCAATTATTTTTGTAAACAAGGCATTTCCATCTCATAAGGCAAAAGAGCCCTTTAACAGACACAGGGGGCAGGTGGGGACGCAGAACACTTGGTCATCACTCTGGGCCTCTGAAGTTATGACCTCTAGGACACCCTGTCACCCTAAATGCTGGGATTTCCTGGGGGAACAGAACCCAGATCCACCAAGCTGGCATCCCCTCGCCTAAATTCTTAAAGTCATGGACAGAAGTGCTCCACTCCCACGCACGAAGGAGGAGGAAGGGCAAGATGCTTTCCTGTAAGGCCATGTCCCCCTCCAAGGAGTCTCAGTGGAGTCACCCTCTGGGCATGGTGGCGACAGCACCCAGGCGGTACCTGAACCCAGGAAGGAAGCTGCCACCGGACTGGGGGACAATGCTGAACACAATAGCTTTCCTTTGGCTTATCTCCCTAGGGGCATCTCCGGCCTTGGGAAAGAAGAGGGAAGAAGACGTCTTGCAATGGTCCCACTGCCCGGCGATGCCGACCCTGTCACAATGTGGGGCCCTTGAGCGGCTCAGCAGAAAGAGCCGTGTGAAAGAGAGAGCGCGCTCAGGGAGGGCTCTGCAGAGTCGTACCCAAATTACCATTGCCTAACAAGCGGGGCTGACTTGGCGGAGCCTGGTTCCAGAGCTCAGGTTTGGGGCGCTCACACGGAAAGAAAGGCCCTGGGAACTCCATTCTGGTGAGGAGCAAGTTGCCCTGTGAGCTGGAGAAGGAAGGAGAAGCGGGGCACAGAGGCGGCCATACGCAGGCGGTGCACGGAGCTCACAGCAGTGTGCCAGAAGCAGAGGCTTCCCGACCCCCACTCCGCTTTGGAGCCAGCCTCAGCGCTTTCTGGCCAGAGCCGGTGCTGGCCAGCAAGAAGGCAGGCAGATAAATCAGCAGTGGCGGAGGGTTAGGACTTGGACAAACAGCAACACAAAGAACAACACGCTACCGACGCAGCACCCGCAGGCCCTGGGGACCCGCCCTCTGCACGCCTGCCCTCTGCGACCCCACCAGGTCCGGCTCCAGGAATAGCTCCACGCCTCGGCAAAATCCAGCTTGGTCACTTGGGTCCAGGGTAGACAGAAAAACAATTCTGGGACATTGTCATGGGCTGAGACCCAGGGGTCCGATAAGATGTGATCGTCCTGTCACCTACAGAGGATGCGCTCTGAGCTCTTCATGAACGGCCTTCTCCACAGCAGTTCCCAGTGAGTGCCCTGTGGCATCCGGAGGGCACGGAGCGGGGCCGCAGCCCCCGACCCCGGGTCCATGCAGACACGTGTCTCTGTCAGTAAACAGCTCAGGTCCCTTCTAGACACAAAAGTTGCCAGTTATTTTCCTTCATTTACTCCACCTGGTTTTCTTTCTTTCTTTTTTTTTTTTTTTCCTGTGTCATTTTTTGATTCAGAATCCAGGAGAAAGCTGAGCCCTGGCTCCTGACCTGGTCACCTGGTCAGAATGAGAGGACCGCCAGCCCAGGCCTTCGGGGGGCTCGATGTATAAAATGGGCTTAAAAGTGGTGTCCAGTTCTGCGCAAGGACTTGTTTTTGTTTGTTTGTTTGTTTTCATTCTCTACATTTTCAAAAGCAAGACCACGCCTCACAGCGCTGCAGCCCCGTGTGTCCGCAGCACCCGGTTCCAGGAGCACCCTCAGTCACCAAGGGCCCCACGACACGCACTTCAGAGGTCCTGCCTCAGTTCCTCTCTCTGCTGCGGGGAGCAGTCAGACCCCAGCTCCGCCCGCCCGTGTGGCTTCCCGAGCATCCAGGCCGATGGCGGTCGGAGGTAAAACCGCTCCTCTTATTTGTGGCCACACATCTCCTCCACAGAGCCTCTTCCCGCCACACAGACTGTTTAGTCTTTTCTAGAACACAGGGCTACATCTGAAACAAACACTTGGCTTTATTTTAATACCCAGGCTTTGAAACCCCGGTGGTTAATGACTCCGCCAGCTGCCTTTCGTCGTCTTTAATAGTGACCTCTTTTTAGGAATAGCTGCCACTAGGTCGAGAGAACCCTTTGGCTGATTTTTCCATCAGCAAGCTGGGAGTGGGGGTGGGCACAAGCTGGGGATATCCATTCCCTCTCCGGGCCACATCTTTCTCTTTCTCCCTCAAATGCTGGACGCCTGTGCTTGCAGAACGATAGAACGATTTAAACCCTGTCCTCCTAAAGATACGCCGTTTTCCCGCCCTTTCCCTCAAAACATAAACATGGAAAACACAGGTGGCAGCATCTTTGCGGGGGGTGCAGGCTCAGAATGTTTCAGTGTTTTGTTGAGTTTCTGTCCCATCCATCACTGTCTCTGCCCATTGTCACCTGTATGTGATTCCAGGCCGTGGTTCTGCACCCAGCCGGCCTTGTGGGAGCAGTGCTGCTTAGGGCAGAGCTCTCATTCCTTGGGCAGTGGGCTGGCTGGGGGTTAGGTGGCTGCTGTTCTGGCCCCTGGGAGTTCGTCAGGAAGTCGCCCCATGCCAGCGATGTCCCTACAGAAGAAGCGGCTGGCAGGGTCAGGTGCGTGTCCCTATCTGTTCCTCCCTGTGGGAGTCGCTGTCTTTTGCTCCTTTGCCAAAGCCTTGCCTGAGGCTTCAGACTCAGCCCAGAGGTGAGGGTGTCTCTTCCCTCAGTGACAGTGGCTGCCATCATGGGGTCCTGGCACCCAGGGGCCTCCCTGCCACCTCGACCCGGGCTTCCTCACTGTCCTCCCTTTGAGTGTAGTTTACGTGTGTGTGTGGTGGACTGGAAAAGATCAATGAGCCCACTTCTCTGTCAGTCATATGGTGTGAGAGGTGACCTGAAACTGCTGTGAATGTTTAATTTTTTAAAAAAACAATTACAGTAAGAGACACATCTCCATGACCCTTCGTCACAATACTCCCCTTTGCTCTGAGCGCACTCTTCCTATCATCCTTGCCACTCTCTGCAGCAGCTCTGGAGTCCTCTTTCCTGAGCGTCTTCAGTTGCGTTGTCCTGGCTGCCTTGATGTCCTGAATGGATTTAAAACTTTTCCCTTTCATGGTTAGTTTGACTTTGGGGAAGAGCCAGAAGTGGCGAGATGCTAGATCCAGTGAATAAAGTAGATGAGGACACAGCGACATGTTTTTATGAGCCTCCCTTTTTGTGGGATGGCACTCGGCAGCAGCGTTCCCTGTTTTTGTTTTGTTTTGTTTTGTTTTGTTTTGTTTTTTTTAATCGCATCTCATAATTTCAGACACTCACAAAAGAGGACTTCCAGATATGCTTTGGAAAGTAGCAAGAGTGATGGGATAACTGTGTTTGAAGGAAGGTGGTATTTTGAGAAGGACTGTCTTAATTAATCTTCCTTGTTTCCCAGACAAAATATTTGACACCGAAAATTAAGGGAGGAAATGTTTATTTCAGCCCACAGTTTGTAAAGGTTTCGGCCCATAATTGGCTGGCTACAAGGCAGGGTGGCAGAGGGGCATCACAGAGGAGAAACAGTCCATGGCAGGCAGAAGGCAGCAAAAGTATCCAAGCAGCAAGCAACAAGGGAAGTGATGACCCTCTTCCTGCCCCTTATATCTTATCCAGGCTACCCATCCTTAGGGTGGTACCACTCACACCCTTAATCCTAGCATCGAATCCTTGATCCCAGCGTGACACACTCTAGATCCAGCCGCCTCTAAGCACCCCCGTGACTGTGGGGAGCCATAAATGACCCAGCTTCACGTCTGAGCATGCGCCCCCCCCGCCCATCCTGATCCTACGTCACCCATTAGACCGTCCCACCGTTTCCCTCAAAGAGATATAAGCCCTGGCACTTCCGCAATAAACTCTCTCGCTCGACTTCCCTGATCTGTGTGTGTGTGTGTGTGTGTGTCTTCTTTCTCATCCCCATACCGTCGCCTGGGTTCGCGTTCCTGCCCCTGGGAGGCCCCGCTGGTCGGAGTCTTCTTGGGCCACAACACAACACATGACTGCATGAGGCTTTGGGGAGACATCTAGGTACAAGCCGTAACAGGGACTGAAGGCAATGTGACTTTTAGTGTAATAGATTCTTTAATTTAAACATTCACCATATCTTCTGATCACACCTTGTATTTAAGAGCATGGGCTTTGAAGCTGGACATTTGTCCATGGATTTTATTTCTTGTAATTTGCTGGCCTTGTGCCAGACAAAAGTTCCTTCTCCAAGCCCACTGCTCTCCTCTGTAAGCTGTTACTAGTTACAGCTGTGGCACCCAGTGAGCGTGAAGATTCAGAGGTAATGCGTGCAAGATGAAAGCAGGTTGTCTGGCATACATCAAGCATTCCTAGTGTTATGTTTTTATTATTAGTAACACTGATATTTTGTAGTTATTATGAAGTATTGAATTTCCAGCCCAGTATGATAATGTATTTTTTTGTCTGACCTGAGGGCCGAAGAAATATAACAAAAGCAGAGTTTTGTTTTTTGCCTTCCTCTCAGCTGTAGGGACAGGCCCTGCCCCGGCTGTCAAATTCTCCTCCTCCGTCTTCTATTTCTCCACCAGGGCCCTGATAACACGGAAACCCTTCAGTCCCGTGAGTAGAAACGGTCTTACTGGAAAGGCCAGACTTAGCTCTCTTTCTGTAGGACAAGCAGAAGTTTCCAGCCTTAATGAAAAACATCGCTAATCACAAGTTTGAAGTTTTTTGGTGGAGAAATTAGCAAAAGTCCAAGCTGCAATAATGTCTGATCATTTGCGCACATAAGCTTTGGTGTGAAACCATCGGGAAAATAGAATCCCTCGTTTAGTGCTTAGAATCCCGCAACACACAGACACACAGACACCCACCCACACACACACACACACACACACACACACTGCTTGGAGGCTTTGAACCAAGTAGGCAATTGGGAAGACACATTGCTTTCATGCATTATTTTTTCCCGAGGTGAGAGGTCAGAGATGAAATTCATTCCTTCTTTTTTATTCCTTTCATTTTGGGGGCATGAGGGAAGCAAAGAGAAACTCTTTGCATGTTTAAAATTTTGTGTGTGTGTGTGTGTGTGTGAGAGAGAGAGAGAGTGTGTGTGTGTGTGTGGACACATTCCCAGAGGGGAAATTTTCCTCTTCGATGATTTAAGGCTGCTTACAAAGCACATTCACAGTGAGCCTGCTGTCCCCCTCAGCACCACGCTTGCGCCATGCAGAGCCCACACGCTGTAACGGATCCGAGGGTCTGAGTGCCCCGCCGCGCAGGTGAACTTGCTCAAGGCAAACGGAGACGAAGCCCTCCCAACCTGCCAGAGCGTTTGCGTCAGGGCAGCGGCATCGCGGCCGCTTTTTCTCCAAGTTGGTGGCGAATCCAGGCCTCAGAAGCGGCTGCCTGATGAATCCGCTGCACCCGGCACCCTGGCTGCAGGTGCTCACAGGGGCTGCGGGGTCCCCCTGATCCCAGCACGCTCCTCCTTCACCTCGGGGTCCTGCAACGCCCCGGCGTGCGTGGTCCTAAGGAGCCAGGGCGGTCCATGGTTGCCGTGCGATCTCTGCACCTGCTTCTCCTGCTCGGAGCCTCTGCCTTCTCTGTCTCTCTAACAACAGCTTCTTCTAGTTTGCTCCACGGAAGTCCTGTTTCCACGTTCGGTGGCTGTGCTCAGCACGTCAAGTTTAATCTCTCTCTAGCGAACCCACCCGCAGCAGAGGGGGGCATCGTCCTACCCTCTCTTCCCCACAAGATCAGACTTGGAGATTCTGATTTTCATAAACCCCACTTGACGCTGGTCATTACCACATAATTCTGCATCAACTACTTTGTGTCCTACGCGGCCCGGGGGCCTGTATTACTACTACATCACTGTTACTTACCTGAGCACACTGAGGCTGCCTTTGCCCCGGGTCACACCGCTGCTAGCTGCCTGATTCCGAGCCCAGGTCCTGGGTTCTGCTCACAGACACCATGCAGGTGCTGAGGTTTTTCCAGGCGTCCCAGCCCCCGACCAGGTGCTGGGCAGGGCAGAGGCTGGGCAGGAGCAGGGAAGAAGAGGCCGCTGACGTCAGGGAGATGGGGGGTGTCAGCTGAGAAGGGAGAAGGTGGTAGACCAGAGAGAAGGTCTGGGTCATGAACCGGTGGAGCAGAGCAGCACAGCGCTGCAGGCGAGCAGGAGTCGGTGGCCCAGCACAGGTGCCTGGACTCAGGCTAGTTCTCCAGGTCATAGTTATAGCTTCAGGGGTGCGATTAGCCAGCCTGTGACGGTCTGAACTGCTACTCCTGCACTGTGGTATTGAGGAGGGGTGGTGGGAGAGGGTGAGGACAGCTGCACTCCGGGATGTCTGCTAAAGTTCACCAGCAGGGTGGGTAGATATAGTCACTGCCGATCCAGCCCCTGCTCCCACCATCTCCCATTTACCAAAGTCAGCTGTGGGCACCACACTTCCTTTTGTGGGATCTGTTAACTTCTGGGTGGTTCCCAGTGTCTGGCTTGCACCCAGGCCTGGCACACAAGCCCTGCTGTATATGTAGTATGGCTTCCGGGATTGTTCTCCTGTGCCATACAGAGCCCTGAAGGGTGGATGGCTTCCCTCCCTGGAGCAGGAAGGACGTGATGAGTCTCCTGTTCTCTTGAGGAGAAGTCTGCCTTGCCAGGCCATGTTAGGGTCTCAGAAGAGGACTAAGCCTCCTACTCTGAAGTACTGTTGATGGGTGAGGGTAGGATGGAGCCCTCTGATTGACCTGCTCCCCAGTGGAAGTGCCCAATATCTCCTAAGATGGACCTAGCCATACCTGCACAGATGGGTGGCTTTCCATGTTCATCCATTCATTCACCAATGAATGGTGAATTCCAGTGCTAGGAATGGGAGAGACAGAGCAGAATTACCTGGTGAGCCCAGAGTTTCTCTCATACACCGCCTACTGCTGTTGTGGAACTCGCCTCTGTCATGATGTTCTCTCTTCTTTTCTGTGAGCTTATGACCATTTGGGACCAGTAATCTCAAGTATCCCAATAAGCCTTTCAAAGCCAAATGGTAGAACATCAGAAATCCATTCCCTCCCACCACGGAGGCAGAGCCAGAGGGCCCTGAACAACAGGCACAACTGACTCACACTGCTCAAGGTTTCACAGAGCTACTGGAATCCACTCCTAATTGCATTACCTCCAAGCTATTTTGGTGGAACATCCCCCAATATTTCTTGGCTTCTTTCTCTGTCATTTGCCTTCTTGGTAAATTCCCAAATCTATCTTTCTTTCCTTCCTTCTTTCTTTCTTTCTCTTAATACTGAGGAGTGAACCCAGGGCCTTCACACTGAGCTCCATTCCCAGACCTTTAATTGTTTTTTATTTTCTCACTAAATTGCTAAATTGCCTATGCTGGGCTCAAATCTGTGATCCCCTTACCAAATCTTTCTAGCTTTGAAATTATAAAATTTAGTGGATTCCAGGATTCTTGCAAAGTATTTTTTCTAGATGTTTTTGTTCAAACGTAACATCATGGTCAGGGTGACCCCTTATCTAAGGGTGGACACATTATTCCTTGGCTCTTTCTTATTCTCAGATTCTGGATAACATTTCACAATTTCCATTACATTCTTGCAAAAAAAAAAAACTAATATTTTTAAGGCTTTTAGAATTTGGAAACCTCATTTCAAATTTCACTAGCAATTTTCTGACTCCAAAGCTAAACCAATTCCTCAAGATTTAGAAGACAGTGTCTGATTTCCAAGATGGATGCCAAAGAGACAGAAAAGTGAGACCATATATTGCTTTCACTGTGGTTCTGTCAGTGGCTGGCTGTCCTGGCAGGACAGGAACAAGGCCTCCGGGCTGTTGTATTTGTCACTACAGGACAAGCCCGTTCTGACCACTGGGCTTCACAGCAGATGCTGAGGACGGGGCGGCCACTGGTGTGTGGGGAGGAGGTTTGGTAAAAGTGGGTTCAGCTGCATCCCAGGCTCAGCGGGACCTTGGGAGTGACTTACGCTGGAAGGATCTCAGGTGGCGGCCACAAACCGTGCTCTCTGTGCCTGAGTATCTCAGGACCCCATGTGCTGCCTTCAGGGTCCCCTGATAAGCACCAGAGAGGACCAACACAGGCTGATGCTGGCCCTGGCTCTTAGCCACACTGGGAGAAAGGAGAAGAAGCTGGTTTTGGAGGTTTGGAAAGGCAGGTGAGTTCATTTGCCCAACTGTGCCAAGATGGAAAGCATACGGAAGGGCAGCCAGTGGGATGAGGATAGGCCATGCGAGTGTCACAGGGCTCAAGTGTCATAAGCATAGGACAGGTATTTCCCTGAGTGTGCTGGATGAAAAGAAGGGGAAAGTCTCACTTCCTGTGAGAACTTCCCCCACATCCGGGGCCAGTGAGTTCCATCACTGCCACCTGGGAGCAGTGTCCGCTATGTGTGTCGGTTCTGTGTATTGTAGGCTGATGTGGTCACCAGGAACGTGGCATTCATTTCATGCATGTGAATTTTCCAGGAAACAGAGTAGTACTGCCGGTTTCCCATTCTTGGTTCCTGGTTGCTGCCAGAGTTTTAAGATTTGCTTTTCTTTACCTGAAAAATAGTGATAATGGCCATTTCCTCAGCTAAGAGAGGAACGGCCTCTCCAAATGCAACTGTGGCCCATTGGAAATAATGCAGGATTGGGAGTTGGGAAGATCGTGGCTGGGGATAAATTTATGGAGTTTATTACTGTGGACCCTTGACCCAGGAACTCACCCTCCTTAAGCCTTAATTTCCTCAACTCTTTCTGCCTCACAGGACTGTTAGGAGCAAGAGAGGAGGGAGAGTATATAAAAGTACTTTGCAAATTTAACAAACATTGACGCTTGAGTGGATTTTTGTGCCAAGAACTCTGCTGGGGGCTTGGACAGGTTGGCAAGGAGCGTGCTCTCTGCCCTCAAGGAATTGGAAACACAGTCAAGGGCCAGCGATGTAAACAAATGATTATGATGATTATAACCCCATGGGGCGATGCCTTGAATAGTGTCAGGCACAAAGCACTGTAGGATTAGAAAGAGAACAAACTGCCTGAGCTGGAAAACAACAAACGTGATCTAAACATGGATATGGAAGCTGATTGTGGGGTTCGGGGAGGAGCTCGTCACGCTGGGGACAGCTCGGTATTACTGCTATTACCCAATATTAATTCTCATCCAAGCTGCACTCATATCTGACTATGGATCAGCCAGTGAGCAAGTGATATACTACAGAGCCTTTAGTCATGTCACTTAGAAACTTTTAACATATTTTTGGAAAAAAGAACATAATGTTACCTGTACAAACATTTCTGAGCAACAGTGGCGTTTTGAGCTGGACTGGTGTTAGGTCCATGCAGTGGGACTTTCTCTTGTAAATAACCCCAGTTCCAAGGCAAGAGCAGGCACCGGTTGATGTTAAGGTTGATCGTCCTTAGCAGCAGCCGACCTGCATGGAGTGACTGCGCAGGCTCCGGGGGTTGCAGTGAGGGTCTCGTGCTGACCGCCAGAGCTGTATGGACAAAGCTGACTGACAGCTGGCACAGGGACACTCCTGGGAGCCCTTTTCCTCCTCCCTGCCCTCCTCACAAGGTCCCAGGGAAGCCAGAATCTAGCACAAAGCGTTGCTTCTCGTCCTCTGAGCCACCCGCACAGGCTACGTGCCATAAAGAAGCAGTATCTAGAGTAAGCATGGAGCAAATGAAAACCCAGACCACTCTGTCCAGTTGGCTTTGTCAGGATATAAATAACTTAGGTCAAGTCCTGTTCCAGGGCAGGTTTCAAAGACACCACTTGTGGAGGGAGAAACAACAGGACAGCCCGCAGAGCCCATCCGGGAGACCTGACCCGCAGGGCAGGGCAGAGCCTGTGCGTCCACCTCGGAGAGTAAAATGACTCAGGGATGTAAACTGAGTGGAAATTTAATAAATGATGCTGGGTGAGTGAATGAAAGCCACATCTTTCTTATTCCCCATTGGAAATCAGATCAGGAAACTGGGGCTTTATACAATCCACTGATTTCTAGGAAGAAGTGTTTGGGATCCATAAAAAGGCCACAAATGTGACCCATCAGCTCTTTTCTAAGTTGCCTGACTTTTCTCAAGCAGAAACTATTCATTAATGGTAAGGAATCCTTTGGCACATCAAAGTGCCAAAGCAGCTTCCATCTCAGCAAGGGGACGACGCAGGAAAGCCAGCACATCCCGCTGCTGCAATAGATGACAAGCATGCCGTGTCCCTGTGTGCCTCGCACACCTGTGCAATACTGGCATAGAGATGACAGCTCAGAGCCATGTGACAATGACATTTGTCCCCGTGTGCCATCTGGTGGTGTGGTAACGCAGAGCACGGTGCCGAGCACACAGGAGAAGCACTGATCTGAGAAGAAAACAGGGCCGGGGAACCCGGGTTGCGGCTGATTGCAAAACACATCAGTAGGAAAAATGAAGACCCAACTACAAAACAGGAGTCCCAATTCCAGAGGACTTCAAATCAGGCTGAATCAGGACAATTTACAAGTTGGGTTCCCAACAGAACCCAACAGTGTGTTTTGTGAATTTGTAGTCAGACACTGACTACAAAAAATCCCCTTCAAAGAAACACAAGGAAATGATTTCTTTTTACGAAAATTAAGGAGTAAATTTCCCACATTCAGGTCGGGGCGTGCCGAAGGTTCATGCACCCCATCACAGGTTACCCTACCAACCACCCCACAAAGCCTGAAGTCATCCAGAACTTGAGGAAGCTGCTGTGCCCCTCAGTATCTGTGAGTTCTGCACCCTCAGATTCAACCGAGGATCAAAATTATTCAAAGATGATCACATCTGTGCCGAATGTGCACATATTGTTTCCCCACCATTATTCCCTAAACAGTAGAGTGTCAGAACCATTTACGCAGCATGCGCACTGTGTGGCACATCAGAAGTTGTCTAGAGACGTTCTAGAGTTGACAAACACGATGCCATCTTAGCAGGGGACTCGTGCAACACAGAGTGTGGAATCCCTGGGATGGGGTGAGGGGGTCTGGGAACCAAGCCCTAGGGGTACAGAGGCACAAAGTGCAGGAGACACCTGAGAGCAGGGATGCTGACCTAAAGCAGGACCTGGAAATGGAGGTGGCAGCCACCTGGATGCAAGGTAGGTTTGTAGCTCGGGGAGAGGAGAGAAGACTAAGTTATGTAATTTTACAGTTTCCACTAACACCACCTGTGACCGCCCTGTGTGATCACACTGCGAGAAAGAGTGGTCAAGACCACCGCTTCCTGTGTCCGCTCTGAAACGTGCCCTAGGCAGGCTTCCTCCTCGCTCTCACTAAGGTCACCTGGGGAGAGCGCGGCTCGGGTCCTGCAGGTCAGGCCTGTCCTCCACCTTCCTTATGCGCCGCTACCGTTCCATTTTATTAGTCCACATGTGTACTACACAATGTTGACCTTCCTGGTGTGGAGTTAGTACACGTACATGACACACCTCAGTACCTTTCTCATCCCTTTTCCCTCCCTGCTCCCTCCGGCTCTTGATCCCCTTCCCCTTTGGAAAAGATCCAGCTCCCTACTTCCTATTTTCTGTCTTTTCTTTTGCTCTTTATTTATAATCTGATCTTCTCATATAAGAGAGATATTTAAGCTTTTGTGTCACTTATTTCACTTAAGATTACAGTCTCTAGGTGCATTCATTTTCATAAAATGACTCGTTTATCCTTCTTTATGGCAGAGTAGTGCAAGAAGGTTGGGCTTCATTCTAGGTGAGATAGGAAAAGGTTGGAGCGAAAGTATGCAATATCCATGTGCGTCATCTGTGTGCCGTGACAGCAGAGGCGAAGCTTGGACACAGAAAAGCCAGCTAGAAGGCTTTGCACTGATGCAGTGTGGCAGGCAATACTAAGAGGACCCCCAGATTCTGGCCCTGAGTACAGCCCCGTGTAACTTGTCCCTCATAGAGAAAGAGTGTCACTCCGGGGAAGGGGGCTGCTAAGCAGTAAGCTGGAGTTAACTGAGGGATTATCCAGCCGGTCCCAACCTGGGCAGGTGAGTTCTACTAGACAGGGTCCTCTTTCCAAAGCCAGAGGGATAGAGTGTGAGAGGGTTTGAAGAGGGGACCATACAGCCCAGACCTGGGGGCAGCCCCTGGTTCCCAAGAGCCACCTCCAGCTAACAGCAAGCAAGGAAATGGGACATCAGTCCTACGACCTCAAAGAATGGAATTCTGCCAGCTATCTGCACAAACGTGGAAATGGACTGAGTTCCTGGTGAGACCCAGCTCTGGCTGGCGCCTTCCTCCTGCTGTGCTGTGCCTGATCTTCTCATCCACAAAAACAGAGATAGTTTTACCCTCTAAATATGTGACCATGATGGTGTCAGAAATAGCGACTGCAGAGCAGGGCAGTGCCCATGGTGGGGAGGACCAAGGGGAATGCAACGGAGAGATGGCAGCATTTGCTAAGGGCCTGGATGCCAAAGATGGACAAAAGAAATCCAGCACAGCTTTGATTTTTTATTCAGATGCAACTGGATGAAGGCTGTGCCTTTTGCTGAGTTGACAAAGACTGGGGAGAGACTATGTTTCAGGCAGTCGAAAGTCAAATATTTAATGTTTCCAGCACACATTTTCAAGAAACTTTTTTTTGAAATTGTTGTAGATGCACAAGAGGTTGCAACAATAGCGCCACTTATTTCCTTGTGGAAAGGAAAGTTAAATTTGCGGCATTTGCATGGTTTCTCAGTGTAGATGTCAAGCAGGAAGCAGATTGTAAGAGGCAGAAGCTCAGGGGAGGGTGGACGGGGCCCACTCTAAGTCAGATGGAAATGAGGAGATGCTCAGCGTCCCGGACAGAGGACAGCGCAGCTGAGGGGGAAAGCGGACTCAAGGCTGGTCCTGGAGCGGACCGACGTGTGGGACTGCAGGAGGGAAGGGCTGAAGGGGTCAGAGCAACTGCTTTTGAGGTTGGAGGGAACCAGTGCGGGGAAGAGAGCTGAAGCTTCCTGCAGACCCCGGCTGCCCCTCGCACTCGGCGCAAATGTGTGTACCGGGTGGAGCACCAGGGTGGAGCCGGGCCTCCGGAGATTTATTTAAGTCTCCAGAGTTTCTGCCAGTGACAAACTGGGGTTAAAGCACCATCTCTGGATGATCGAATGTGACCGAGCAGAGGCTGTGGACTATGTCTCCTTCCCGTGGTATATGACTGAAACAAGTGCAGAAAGGTGCCAGGCCGGCTGGGCCTGGTGCAGTGCCAAGCTCAGAGCCCGCTGGCAGAGAACCCGCAAGCCAGCACCGGGCCGGGTCCTGGGTCTCGTCCTCTCTCCCTCCACCTCTCCGTGTTCTCTCTGTCTCTCCCTCTCCACCGCCCCTGCTCCTGTCGCCTGTCTCTCCTGGCTTCCCTCCCCCTTCTGTCTCTGGGTGCAGGCTGCCATCTGGGTGTCGTGGACATCTTGAAAGCACACTTCCCAGCGGTCTCTGAGCAGCAGCCAGTGTCCTCTTCTATTTGGAGAATTCCACCAACGACTTCCAAATTGAGAGCAGGAAAAATCAGTAGCAGGTGTCGCGGCTCCTGGGGAGAGCGCAGTTTATCGCGGCTGTCCTCTGAAGAAGCAGCGGGACAAGGCTGCGTGACACTCCTCTGCCTCGCGGAGCTGCACCTTACGACGTTCTCTCCTTTCCCTCGCTTTGTGCTTTCGCTTTGGTCCCCAACTTGCATTCGCTAGATGAATTTGATCCAGAGGAATTAAAAACTGTTTTCCATTTGCTGTGAAGTGTGGCTGAGGAATGTGCTCAGAACGAAGTTAAAATGCTGTCTGATGACAGGAATTACATAATGGTTATGGGGCCAGGAGGGGCTGCAGGTTAAGCGGTTTGCCCCATCCTAAGGGTCTTTGAAGAAGCCATGGACGAGACACTGAAGCCAAAGCTAAGCTCGTAGACTTGTAATTACCTTTTACTTGAGAAACGAAGACTCATTCTCAGTCCACCCAGACCCCATAACAAGGCCGAGCGGTGATGCGCTGAGTGGCTCATGAACTGTAAAGTGTATTTCTTACATCCAGATGCTGGCAGAGTCGGTGTCCGGCCAGGACCTGCTTCCTAGCTCCTAGGGTCACTTTCGGGCTGAGTCCTCGTGTGAGGGCAGGGCAGGGCCCCGCTGTGCCTTTCTGAGAGCCCCGATCCCATGCACAGGCATGGGACCTCAGCAGGGCCTGGCGACTTCCCAAAGGCACTGCCCCTAACACTGTCACATTAGGGATTAGGGTTTGAGGAGTGCAAGCGTTCAGATATGGGGCTTGGAGAAGCCCTATAAGGGGCTAGGGAGGGCACACAGCTAGGAACAGCATGGACCCAGACACAGACCTGGTGCCCACTCTCTAGGGCTCCATAGATGGCAGCATAGACACCTAACGGGGCACAGCGGAAGGGGTCGCGATTGCTTTCTGTTTTTTTTAAGCATAGAGCTTAATGGATTTTAGTGCTTTCACACAGTTGTGTAACTGTCACCATGTAGAGCAGGCAGTCCCATTACATCCAAAGTCGCCTCCTGCTCCATTCAGTGCCACCCCAGTTTCCAGCAGAAGGATCTGAATTTCTGTCCAGATTTCTAAATCTCAGTTGAAAGTGAGAAATTAAGTCATTCAACCAGTCACTTGTTCTCTGTTATCTATCACCTATCTATCTATCATCTATCATCTATCTCTATATCTATCATCTGTCTAACCTATATCTATCTATCTCTATCTCTATATCTATCTATCTATCTATCTATCTATCTATCTATCTATCTATCTATCTATATCTATCATCTATCTCTGTCTCTATCATCTATCTATCTAATCTATATCTATCTCTACCTCTATCTGTCTGTCTGTCTACCTATTGTGTGTGTATGTGTGTGTGTGTGTTTAGTTTTTGGAGGAATGGTGTGGAGATTGAAACAGAAGACTGATCATTTCTTTCATATAATTCCTCGTTTAACAAATTCTACTCTCTTCTGGATCACTTAGATGCGGATTTTATAATCTCTAGCCTATAGAGTTGTACTTTTAAGCTATGCATAACCATTGCCTGTTCCACACTTTATTCCCCTTTGATGACACAAGAAGCTGTAGGTGTGATACCTTTTGTGGTGAGTACTTAGAGAAGCAAAGTTAAGGTTTTTCGAAGAGTGGGTCTATAAAGGCATGAGTTACATACAGTAGGCAAGTTCAGTGTGCTTGTCCTTTTCTGGTTTAGGGTGTTAAAAGCTCAAGGTTCTGCAGAACTGGGGGACTATTCCTTGGGACACCGAGATGTAATCGGAACGGAGCCATTCCCCATGCGAGATCCGTTGCTGACGGCTAGCTGCCCCCACGGCAGAAGTGGCTGGGCGAAGGGCAGCTGTGACACGCCAGCACTGACGCTTTCATCTCGTCATTCACTCAGCTCACCAAGTAGGCGACTGGGCATGAGCCATAGTCGAGGACAAAGCGACAATGAGCGTCTGGGCTGGCTGCCTTGACTTTCCAGGAGCGCGTCCTGCAGATGCGGCTGCCCAGGAGCCTCCTTCAGGCTTCTCTTCTGAACGATCTCCTCAGGCTTAGCCTGGAGCCGTCGTTGCCCGGGGTCCCGGCCCTGCCTCAAGCACATTTCTACCAAGTGAGGGAAGCATCGTAGAAACGGCCTTTGCAGGACATCCTGCAGTGAACTACATTACACGGAGGGGTGTGGAGTTGGGATTGCCTCTTCCAGTTCTTGAATGACCTCAAAGATCTCTTCCCTCCTCCCTCCCTCCCTGGTTATGGGAATATCCAATACTAATAAGAAATATTCTATGAATCCACAAAGAACAGTATCTCTGGTATTTTTTATTCAGTACTGGTGTTTGAACCCAGGGCCTTTGCATTGCGCTACAACCCCAGTCCTTTTTCAACTTTTATTTTGAGGTAGGGTTTCCTGAAGTCACTAAGTTCCTTAGGGTGGGCTGCAACTTGCCATCCTCCTGCCTCAGCCTCCTAGAGTGGTGGGATTATAGCAAGTGCCACTGTACCTGCTTAGTACTTCTATTTTTGTTTTTAATAAAAACAGAATTTGATACATACCCTCAATCTCGATTTGTTTTGTTTGTATATTCTGTGTGATTTCAAGGAGGTTGAAAAATTCCCTATTTATGTCTCATAGATCTGCATCATGCCTTAAAACAGTTTCCATAGCTTGAGTTTTAGCTTTTCTTGAATATTTATTAAATTGTGTAGGAGAAACATATTCATTAACTTTTAAAATTACTTTGAAAAGCAATTTTAAAAAATCACTTGAGTAGCTAAAATATTCCTAGATAATGTAAATATAAGTCCACTTTTGTTTCTTGAGTACACATATTTTTCTCTTTTAACTTGTTGATTGTTTCTCTGCTCATTGAGTCACTGTAGTTATTAGAGTTAGAGTAACAGATTTATACTTTGAATTTTGCCTCCAGTAATGTGTCCATTGCAATAATCCATTGTTTTTCACACATCTCACGATTCATTAGTGGTTCAATATCTTCTTTTTTTTGGCTCTTAATTCCATGAAGAAAATTAAAGAAAATTAAATCACACTCTCAAGAACAAAACATCTTCTCTCCTGTGTTTCAGTAAGCAAGAAATCCTGGAAACGGCCTCTCGTTATTGCATGAATTCTGCTCTCAGGGCTGGCTCTCCATTCTAGCCCTGTCACATGGATATGTGTAAATGCAATTGTTTTTGACCAAGGCATCATCATATCTATATATTATGCTCAGCTGTCTTTCTCTTTGTTCTTCTCTCATGACATTTAATGTACTTAGAAACTACCTAGAAAACTGAAATTGGGCACAAATTGTCAATATTAACTGCCAATATTAAAATATGCCATAACCCCAAATACATGAGTTTTTTTTTTTTTTTTGTGGGTACCGGGGGTCGACCTCAGGACCTCGCATGCCAGCAGGCGCCTGTGCCACTGAGCGACATCACCAGCCCTTTCTTTGTATGTGGGTTCTGGGAGCCGAACTTGGGCCCTCGCGCTTGCCAGGCAGGTGCTTACGCCGCTAAGCCATCTCACCAGCCCATGAGTTTTTTATAGTTTTATATAACTGTATTTTCATAAGATACCTTTAAATAAATGAGTAACCTGTATGATAAATATTTGATAATTTATAAGAAACCCTTTTGGTCTCCTTTTCTGGAACTGAGAAAGAAAATGAAAGTAGTGATGGTCTTCCACATCCTACTGAGAAGACTCGTGGCTCTTAGGTCTATTCACCTCCCCAGACCCCCTATGAAGTGTCACTTGGGGGGGCTGAGGTTTCAAAGATAGGATTTGGGGGACATGAACATGGAGGTCATAACACCCCACAATCTGCTAAAGACACAAGTGGTGAGAAAGATGGCTTTAAATTCCTGTTTACAACTTCAACCACCAAGTAGGTGCGAGAGAGTTTTTCTTTCCCGGGGTAAATACACAAAACTCCAGCTGCTGGACCGTGGGTAACTGCATGCTTAGTTTTACAAGAACCTACACTGTTCCAACAAGAGCACCCCAAGTTTGCAGCCTTGCTAGCAGCAGATGAGGTGTTGCGCTTCCTCACAGCCCTGCCAGTATTTGGCAGTGCCATGATTTTTACTTTTTTATTTTAGCCGTTCTGATAGCGTATAGGTCATTATGGTTTTAATTTGCACTTTCTTGAAAGCTAAGGACGTTGGTTTTCTTTTTATGCACTTGACTGACATCTCTGAATCCTATTTAATGATATATCCCTTCATATATTTCACATTTTCTAATTTAACTTTTTATTTTGAGTTTATTTTGAAAGCTCACTACATATTTTTGCAGATTCCTTGGAATTTTCTACACCGCGGGTCTTCTTTTGTTTGTTTGTTTTGTTTTGTTTTTTGAGACAGGGTCTCTCTATGTAGTTCAGGCTGGCCTTGAACTCACTATGCAGCCCAAGATGCCCTCGAGCTCGTGATGATCCTCCTGCCTCAGCCTCCGGAGTACTGGGATCACAGGTGTGCGCCACCATGCCTGGCTACACAGATAATTATAACATCTCTAAACAGGGACTGTCTTATTTCTTCCTAATACATACGCTCTTTAATTCATCCTTTTGCCTTGTTGGTTGGCTAAAGCTTCCAGCGCAGTGCTTAATGGAGGCAGGGAAAGCAGATATCCTCGTCTTGCTCTCTGTCTTTGGGGGATGCACTCAGTCTTTCCCCACTCAACTGTAGGATTTTTGTGAGGTAATTCCTTTTTATTCCTAGCTTGTTGAATTTTTTTTTGTCATGAATGGATGTTGGATTTTGTCAGGTGTTTTCTCTATCAACTACTGATCTGATCTTTGGCTTTTTTCTTCAGCATATTCGTATGGTTGACTGCTTTCCTTGAGGTTTTTAATGTTAGATCTGGGATACCTAGAATACATCCTACCTGGTCATAGTGGACAGTTTTAAAAACACCTTTATTGATCTTTAATTTCATATCATAATTTTTGCCATTTAAAATGTACAATGCCACAGCTTTAAGTGTTTACAGGATTGCACAAAAATCCTCAGTCCAAGTTCCAAGCATTTTCGTTATCCCCACAAGAAGCCTAGGGACACGGTGGTGCAGTGGTCACTCCCTGCTGCAGTTTGAATGCTTGTGTCCCCTCCAGAATGCTGGTAAAGTTCACTTGTGGCTGACAGCATCAGGAAGCGAGGCCTCCAGGGTTAACACCAGCTAGAGAGGACCAGCTGAGCCCTCTCTGTCCTTCCACCTCCTGCGGTGAGAAGGTACAGAACTGTCTCCTTGGTGGGGAGGCGATAGGGAGGCGCCATCTTGGAAGTGGAGACACCAAACCTACGGGCAACTTGAGCTTGCATTTCCAGACTCCAGAATGCTGGGAAGTAAATTTCTATTCATAAATTTTCAAGTCTATAGTATTTTGTTATAGCAGCAGAAATGGACCAAGACATTCCCACAAACACTTAGTCTAGCCAACCTCTAATATACTGCCTGGTAGATACAGTAAAGAAGGCAGTCTTAAAAAATCACATATTTTATGATTCCATGGGTGATCTTAAAAATATGCTGTTGGACATGATTTATTAATATTTTGCTGAGCATTTTTACTCCTAATTTCATGAGAAATATTGATCTGTGGTTTTATTTCTTACACATTATTTGTTTGATTTATGTATCTTAATACTGATATCATGAAATAAATTGGGAAGTGTTCTTTCCTCTTCTATTTTCTGGAAGAGATTGTGGAAAATTGGCGTTGATTTGGTAAGTGTGTCAGCATTCTCTAGTAAAACCCCACAGGCCTGGAGAGATTTCTTAGGGGAGCTTTAAAACCATGAATTAAATTTCTTTAATAGTTATATCTTGGGTGAGTTTTTGTAGTTTGTGGCTTCCAGGGAATCGGGTTATTTCTTACAAGTTGTTAAATTGATAATTATAAAGTTTTTTATAGCATTACTTTATTACCCTTTTATTGGCTGCAAGCTCTGTAGCATGCACTCCCTTTCACTCTTGTGTTCTCTCTCTCTCTCCCCCCTCACATTAGTCTTTCACTTTTGAAGCGAAATTCATCGCTTTTACTGATTGTGTGAAGAGTAAATTTTTTTCATTGATTTTCTCTACTTTCATACTTTTAATTTAATTGACCTCTATAATCTTTATTCCTCCTAGTTTTTTATTTGTTTTGCTTTTATTTTTCTAGGTCCTTGAGGAAGGCTTTTAAATTATGAATTGGAGAACTTTTCCCAAATTTGGTGATTTTTCCTGTTATCTTTCTATTATTGACTTCCAGCTTCATTCCATTATTCTCAGAGAATAGATCTTGTATGATGTCAATGCATTTCAGCTTTTGAGATTGAAGTCTCAGGACTTGGCTTGTCTTGGGAACCATGCTCTGCTGGGGGAGAGGCCCATTTTGCTGCTGTCAGGTTGGATAGATTTGCGTTAGGCCCTGGATTAAGATGAATAATCCTATGGATTTTCTCTGCAGTGGTTCTGTCAGTTGCTGATGGGTGAATGTTGAAATACCAAATCCTGAAAGTAGGTCTACACCTTCCTTTCCTCACTTCTGCTCCGCGTATTTGGAAAACCCTGTTTGATGCACACGCGGCAGCACTGTTTTGTTTCTGGGTGCGGACGGCGTTACAGAATGTCCCTCTTTTCTCTTTGTTACTAGTAGTTTTCTGTTCTCTGCAGTCAGTTGTATCATATTTTATTATTAGTGAAGCAATTGCTGCTTTTTATGATTAATTTTTGTGTGATATATCTTTGTTTATCTTTTAAAATTCAATTTAGGTTCCTGGATGTGTAATCAGGTTCTTGTAAACAGCACATAACCGGCTCACTTTCTCGGTCCATGCTGCTCACCTCCGCCTTTCATTTGGCCTACTCAGGCCACCTACCTTTCACCCAGCGCTGACATGCTAGTGCTCATTCTGCCACTTGATTGTTTATTTGTTCCTTGCTCTCCGGTTTATCTTTTCTCGCCTTCCCACAGGTGCGCTTTCCGGGCCTCCATCTCAGTGTGCCCGCAGTGTTCCCGCACTGCTCTCCCTGCCGTCCTCTCAGGCAGCTGTCGCTGTCTGCTCATGTCGCATGCTTCCTTCAATGGAGGTGTGGACCTCGCATCCGTCTCTACCCCTCACCTCTGCCGCCTTTAAAATTCCCTGCTTTGAGTATCAGGCAAGTGTGCTTTATACGCTCGATAGAGATGAGACGGTGGACTTTTTCATACTCGTGTTTTTGCTCTTTCTGGTGTTTTTGCTTCCTTCACGGTGTTCTAAGATTTCATGTTTCTCTTAGAAAGAACTTCTTTTAGCCATATTTAAAGTTTGCAAGTTCTTAGGTTCGATCCCCAGCAACACACACACACACACACACACACACACACACACAGGGTTGTTAACACTTTAGTCTGTTAGCAACAAATTTTTTTAGTGTTCCCTGATCCGATGGTGTCTCTATTGCCCCTCATTTCCCGGGCACCGGGTGTGTGGCTGGGTGCTCTTTGCTTTCACCGTTTAAGACTCTGCCCACCTCCTGGCGTCTATGGTGTGGAAGAGAAGGTCGGTGGGGCTTGAGTTTCCTTCCCAGTGGGTCAGACATTTCTTCTCTTCGAATGCTTTCAAAACTTTTCCTTTGTGCTTCATGTTCAGAACTTTGGTATGTGTCCTAGTGTGAACTTCTTTGAATTTATCCCATTTAGAGTTAGGTTAGGTCTTTTGTATTAGCAGGTTGGTGGAGGTAGCTGAGATCCCGTTTTTTCAAATGCACTTCCTGCCTCGATCGCCCCTCCCCCTCCTGGTGTGTCCTTCTTATTGTGCAGTCCCCGGCTCTGTCCTTTTGCCTTCAGTGTGCTTTGTCTGTTCTCCAAAACAAGTAACTTCTGCCTATCTGTTCCAGGTCCTCCCCTCAATCCTCTCTCATCTCAACTTCAATGCTGAGTAATCCAGCATGTTTTAAAATTTATAGGGCCGGTGAGATGGCTCAGCGGCATAAGTGCCTGCCTTGCAAGCGCGAGGGCCCGAGTTCGACTCCCGGATCCCACATATGAAAAAGGGGCCGGTGATATCGCTCAGCGGCACGGGTGCCTGTTGGCGCGCGAGGCCCCGAGGTCGACCCCCCGGTACCCACCAAAAAAAAAAATAAATAAATAAAATAAAATTTATATTATTATATTTTTAGTTCTATGAATTTCATTTTGTCCTTTTTTTATAACATTTCTGTTTTGAAGTTTTCTTTTATTTTGTTTTTAAAGAATTTTAACTCATGTGTTGGAGCACTTTTATAATAGCAGTGTTAAAATTCTGGTTGGGAATTACTCGTTGCAAACGAATCAAGGTTCTGGTCGTTGAGACACACATCACTCCACGAATCCATGCATAAACAAACGTTGCTCTGTAATAAGAACATAACTGAAGTGTAGTAGGTGCTCAATGAATACTTGCTGAATGAATAAAATAATGAATGAAAATTAAATAATATTCTTTTGATAATTCAGATGGCTTAAGAATAGGTTTACATGCTTTGGAATGGATATCACACACATTTTTGCTGATTTGCCTAGGTAGTCATTTTCCTGATGCTGGGCATGGAAGACTTCCTTAAAATGTTTGCAATTAACACAGGGAGAGAAATGCTGAATGCGTATTGTCATTCTGCTAAGACCAGAGAGTTCTTGAGAAATGAAGGAGAAGGTAGATCCCAGAAGAGCTGAGGAGCCACTGTGGCCTGGTGGCTCCGCCAGCTCCAGTTCAGCTGATCATAATGTTAATCACCTGCAACTTCAGGGTGCCTGAACCTGGGATGCTGTTAGTTGCCCCTGGCCATCGGGGCTCCCATGGTTCTGGGAACAGTGAAAGGCACATGTGACGGGTTATCTGACCCATCCAGGACAGGTTCAGCTAACTTGCTCTTCCCAAGACAGCGTCCCCTACTAAAACACCAGGTGGCCTATGGAGGCGTCAGGAGGAAGACAAGGGCGAGCCACCCCATGCCCCCATGCCAGGCACGTGTGCTTTCTCAGGGAGCCCGCATTACTCCCTCCCCACTTGAGGTCCCCACACCGCTCTGGGGCAGCTGCTCTGGCTCCTCCACAGACTCCCCTCTTCGCACCTGGCCCTGCGTTTGTCACAGTCCCCTCCTCCGTGGGCCCCTGCCAAGCACCTTGTGCATCCTGGTCCCTGAAGACAGCCAGGTCACCCAGCACCCCCACCGCTCCTTCCTGGGACCTGGCTTTGGTTCTGACAGCAGGCCCTGGCTGGGCTCAGGCTCCCTGCATTCCTCGGCTGATGAGCTGCAGCGTGGGGAAGCGGAGGGACTGGCGCGGCCTCTGTCTGCAGACTTCAAACGCTCCCAGCAGATGGGGCCTGGTGCTGGTTAAGGGCCGTTTGTGGCTGCAGCTCTTTGTCTCAGCTGCACTATGTGTGTGTTTCGAATTACGCACCCCCAGCCCTAGCCACGGATGGATTGCGCAGGCAGACACTGTCTGCAGCACCCCAGGGAGAGGACTGCCTTTGTGCGGTGTTTGGGGCAGCTTTGCGTCTCAGGAAGCTACAAGGGGCCTTGCAGGTGGACGTCAGGCTGGCTTTTCTGCTGTGGCCATAAGCAGAGCCCTTGGCATTTTCCACCTTTGCCTCCTTTCAACCAACATCACCTCTGCCAGGGCTACAGCCTCCAGCTGGGGAATGCAGGGGAGCTGTGCCATGCTGAGGTCCCATGCTTGAACCTCACCTGCCACGAGGGCCAGGCAGACACAGGTCCCTCAGTGCCGGGCCCATCTCACAGGCGGAGGCCGCATTCTGGGTGAGGTCCCCCTGCACGGCCTGCAGTCCTCCCCCAAAGAGCTGCTCATCGGGTCTTTGGCAGTCTGAGCATGGAGGGCCCCAGTGGGTTTTCCCGACACACATGGCTCCTTCCCCGATTATACCATTTTGGGGAAAATTTTAAGTCCTTATTGAACTGCATGGTCCCCAAGGAGAGACGTCATTTTTGGGATGAATTCCTAAGGAAGATCCTCTAAAGATATTCTTAAGAAAGATATAAAAGTATGTGGGGGGAGAGGGGAGGTTACTACGAGATAAACATGGTTCGTTTTGCTGGAAAAGTCACTATTCTGCTGAGAATATTTTTCCATTTTGAGATTTTTCTTTTTAAAAAGAAGAATGCATTATGGAGCCAAATGGAAAACTTACCTCCATCTCTCTGATAAAACGGGATACTTAGAAACACTGAGGCTTGATCTGGGGCTGCCTGGTCCGTGTCCAGCAGGATGCCAGGCGTGGCTCCCCGTGAGGATCTTGTAAGGGGACACTGAGGGAGGACTTCGCTGTGTCTCCGGAGGACCGCAGGCCCTGAGACGGGACACCCTGGGGGAGCTGAGGGGAGTAGAGCTGGGCAACAGGACCTCCCAGAGGGAGGTGCTCTTTAATCAAACGTCAGGCAAACGGTGGGGAGACTTACTTCAAGCCCACCACCCAGAGCCCAGGTGCGTGGAAACCTGGCACGGAGTCCCAGTGAGTGCTGCGTGCCCCCACCACAAAACTCAGCGGGACCCCATTGCACAGCCAGTCTCTCTGCCTCTGCAGAGGGATCCTGGGAATGAGGAATGCGTGCGCATTGTTGTGGAACTCCATGAAGGAGCTCTAATAGGATTTTTTTTTTTTTTGTGGGTACCGGGGGGTTGACCTCAGGACCTCGCGTGCCAACAGGCACCCGTGCCGCTGAGCGATATCACCGGCCCCTTTTTCGTATGTGGGATCTGGGAGTCGAACTCAGGCCCTCGCGCTTTCAAGGCAGGCACTTATGCCGCTGAGCCATCTCACCGGCCCTCTAATAGGATTTTTAAAGATACCTTTTACTGACTTCTTTATCTCCAAGGTAAGCAAGGTGGGAAAGCCGCTTACGAAATAGAAAGCTGAGGTCGAAAGGACAAAGAGTTTCCCAAGGTGACCTGTCTTATGGGGACAGCAGACCAGACACCACCCCCCCAGTTTCTTGTGTCTCAGACTCTGTCTTCCCAGTTCTTCTACGGGGCCATCAAGTGAAATATGCACTGTAATGCACTTCCGTGCAGCGTGGTGTCGCACACCTTCACCTACTAAGGATGCAAGTATGAATAGCACTGAAAGCAGATGCCGATGTCCGCTTTTGTGATTCACATTGAACTCATCCAGCTTTGCAACTAAGATCTACATCCATAGAAATACAGACAAGCTCTCCACTTGACTCCATAATACAGCCTAACTTTTTAAAATAAAATATTCAAAATAGGAAAGTAAATGTTTTTGTCATATTTTTTTTTCAGAAGTCTCTCCTTGGGGGCCTTTGAATGAGAAATAAGCAGCCATTTATGTTGGACAGAGCCAAGGGCAAATCACCCAGCTGTCCCAAGAGCTGTATTTTGTGTGGTGGGGAGGATGGTGTTGGGAGACACTGGGCCCCAGCTCTACGGTCCATCTCGGGGCAGATGGCCCCCACACTTCCTCCATGTCCACAGAGCCCAGATCCCTGCTCCCATTTGTGGTTCTGCTCCCAACCAGTGCCTGCCCATGTGACAGAGGGTCTGTGAGTGACAGAGTTCAAGGGGCTCCTGCCGAAGACCAGCAGGCGGTGATCAGAGCTGAGCGCTGCTGATTTCTAACCCAGCTCTGCCTTCCAGACTTTATGGCTTTGGGGTTCACGGCAGAGTGAGCCGAAGCCCTCTGAGCCCAGAAGTGCTCTGGCCCGCACCACCGCTTCTGAGGACGAGCCTGTGTATTGAGAAAAGTTCCTTTATTAGAATCATCACCGCTGGGTGGGGCCTTGACTGGCACACAGGTGAGACAATCGTTAAAGATCTTACTCTCTCTTGTCTTTCCCTGGTTTAAACCTGGAACAATCTGTTTCTCTTTATGTTTCTAAATCAGGGCTGTGACAGATTTCTCAGATGGCTCCTCTTACCCAGTCAAACCAGCGCTGGCTCACTGACATTGTAAATTTTTTTCTTTACTTAACTTGAACTTATTTGAAAAACAAATCTCGAAATTTGGCCAGTAGGTTCTCTGCCCATAAACCGTCTTGGGGCACCTCACAGGTGCCAAAGCCCCGGCAGCTGCGGAAGCTACACCCTGAGGGATTTAGGGAATGGACTCAGAGCCGAGATGACCAATGAGATCCACTCAACAGCTCCAGCCCAGGCTTATGTTACAAATTAAGAGGCCTTTATGGATGGCATTTGTTTGCCCCCTGAGTCTTCTAAATCAGCAAGACAGCTTGCAGCAGCCTGCGCTTTGGGCACATTGTGCACAGGCTGGCGCAAGAAGCCAGGGGACCCACACATTTGCCTCCGTAGGGCGGGAATGAGGAGGGAAGAGGGAGATGAACAGAGAGGAGTGGAGGTCAGACCCTTGCAGAAGGTGGCTCATGGGCTTTTCCAAGTGGGCTTGGGCAGCCCTGACTTCCAAACCTCCTTGCTGTCACTCAGGTAGCAGCTCTGATGTGAGGTAATGTGCGGCTGGCTCTTGTCCACAGTAGAAGGAATGAAGAGATCAGCAAACAAGCCTCCTGTGGTGTAGACGGCTTTTGAGTGGGTGAGGAAGGACGTGACTGCGACATGAGGGGGGCAACCCATCACAGGGGAGCCCTGTGTGCAGCGACCGGGAGAGTCGGTCGGGGTCCCAGCCAGAGGTAGGGGCTCTCTGTGGTCAGGCGCCCCTGCTCCGCTTTCGCGTTAAACTCTGATGTATAGAAGCCAACAAGTCACTGAAAACAGTTTAATTTCAAGGGAGAGAAGCAAATAACTGATCTCTTGTATTTCAAATATTTTTTCACATTGTTTTATTAGCCCATGCTCGTTACACAGATTAATGGGTTTCACTTTGGCGAATTTGTACGTGCACATACTTTAATCATTTCCCCATCACCCCCTCACCCCACCCTCTCTAGTTTCACATGTTCTTTTTAAATTTGGGGGGTTCAATGTATATAATGCATTTTGATCCTTTAGAGTAACTTTATTGAAAATAATACTTGCTGAGAGTTAACCCCATTAATTCATCATGAAGCCTGAAAAACAAAACCCATACCGAATGTTCTAATATTATCCTTCCAAAATTCCTCGCAGCCCGTTGTAGCCCACCCTCTGCGGGCGTGGAGCACATGGGGCACTAGCAGCAGCGTACAGTGGCAGGGAGATTCCCAAGCACCAGCTTGGCCCTTGAGGACAGCGGGATCGGACGCCTTTCAGCACTGTCTCCACAGACCCTATGCTAGGCTTTTGAAGATCCGCGTGTTCACCAGCAGCAGCACAGCAGAAAAGTGGAAATGTTGGAGAAGCACTAGATGGCGAAACTCCCAGGAATAACTAAGTCTGGATCCTGAGCATAAATTTCCCCAGATGAGGACTTTGAAGATCGCCTCAATCTGTGAAATCCTAGTAACGGTCTAAATTTACTCCTCAGCATCTGGGGGCGATCACTGGCTCCACAATGGGGTGGGCATGTCCAGTCGTGCATTTATTCGCTTCATTAATTCATAGTCCTGTCGAAGGCCTCCTCTGGGTAAGGAATGGGCCCAATACCAGGGAATAGAGGGGTGCACAGGATCGTCCTTGCCCCCAGTCCTTATTCCTTCCTGGGAGGGGAGGGCCCATCAGTACACACTGGCGATGTGCGGTGCACATCATGAACTGTGTCACAGAGGGAGGTGAATGGGTGGGGACGGCGTACTGTGGGGTGGAGCTGGTAGGAACACACGCAGGAGGGTTTGCGGTACAGCTGACAGATGCGCTGGGGCAGTGTAGCGGCACAGGTCAGGGGATAGCGTTTTTTTCAGGCAAAGGTGCAACCCAAATAAAACACAGGAGTGGGGAACACAAGGCAGGCTGAGGACAGTATGAAGTTCTGCTGGATTAAATCACACAGCGTGCCAAGGAGATTATTCCAGGCTGATCTCCTGGCATGGAGTGCTTACCTGGGGGCTCTCCAGACTGGCAGCTGGGACAGACAGTGAGTATTCTCTGGTTCGTGTAGTCATTTTCCTGTCTTCCCAAACACTGTAATGCCCAGGAGAGCAGAACTGAATCTATTTAGTTCATTGCTGCGTCCTCAGCACCTAACTCAATCCTCGAACCCATTAGGTGTTAAATTAGTGAGTGAATGAGTAAATAAAGAAAGTAATGAACCGGAGAACAGGTCCCGGGGCAGCTGGGAGCACGGATTTCCTGCGCAGTCCAGGGCTCCTGCGGCTTTCTCCAGAGTATTCCAGGCACAGCTTCTACCCCGTGACTTCCAGCCTCCGTCCCCATCTCCAGAACTTCCGTGCATGGATCCTCCAGCTCACCCACCTGAAGGTGTCTGTGTCCCTTCTTCCTCCTGCCTCATGTGCTCCTGATCCCATGCTGGCCAGCACGGCTGCGATCTGGTCACCGTGCAGCTATAACGACCCACTTCCCAGCCCCTCGACCTCCAGACAAAGCTGCAAAAGCTCACGAGAAGACTCGTGAAAGGTTACGACACTGGTGAGGGTCATAGCACAGAAACACTCAGCTGAGAAAGCCGCAGGAGCCCTGGACTGCGCAGGAAATCCGTGCTCCCAGCTGCCCCAGGATCTGTTCTCTGGTTCATTACTTTCTTTATTTACTCATTCACTCACTAATTTAACACCTAATGGGTTCAAGGATTGAGTTAGGTGCTGAGGACGCAGCAATGAACTAAATAGATTCAGTTCTGCTCTCCTGGGCATTACAGTGTTTGGGAAGACAGGAAAATGACTACACGAACCAGAGAATACTCACTGTCTGTCCCAGCTGCCAGTCTGGAGAGCCCCTGGGTGAGCTCTCCATGCCAGCTTTCTGTCCCACCCTCCCTTTCCAGCCACGGTCGATGGAATGCCCGAATTGCACAAATTTGTCTAGATTTCATGCCTTCTCATCAAATTGATTGCTCTGGACCTTGCCCACTGTATTGGTTAATTTGTATGAAATATAAATACTGATAATAAGATCGTGGAAGCAGTAAATGTGCTTATCTTGTCAACAAGTGGAAATGGAGGATGAACGTGTACCGACTTAGCCCCGCGTAAACGCAGTCCAGAAGGCAGCTGGAGCGCCCCCTTCCACCCTTCTGCTCCCCTGCTGTGGCCCAAGGCACCAGGAGCAACACTAGCGAGCGACCCCATGGTGCCCAGAAGGCCCCTTCCAATTACTGAGCCTTGGAAGGAAGGCTGGATAAGATTTCTAAATGATAGTCTATTTTTGAAAAAAGGTAAATCCTGACTTTGATTCAAACATAACATGAGTAGTGTTAAAGGTAGAATATAAGTCACTGGCTAAGGAGAGAAGGAGTAAGGTGTCCAGTCTTGTTCAAAGACAGTCACATGAGTGTGCCCAGAGAGAAGCAGCTGGAGCTTCTGGAATGAACTGTGGAAGTAAGGTCGGCTTGTTGTGTGCATATCCGTGTGTGCATATCCACGTGTGCAAGGCCATGTCAGTGCACATCCGCAGGACAAAACTCACTTGCATTTCTGTAAGCAAGAACAATTTGCATTAATTGGGTTTTCTAAAATTCACAGAATTGAAAATTACCTCAAAGACAATGAAACATGCAGACCTAATAGGACCAGATGACCTAGAAGCATAGAGGAGATACCTTGTTTTCTGTTGGAAAGGCTCTCAGCAATCTTTCTGGTTCATTTAAAAGCCAATCAGATTTTTTCCTGACAAAGTCAGTTAGATTTCGGATGGGCCCTTCTCTATTTGGGTGACTCATGTACAACCTAATAAGGACCAGCAGCCTTGCCCCGGGAAAGACAGGCAAGGGTGCAAATTCATGGACACAAACGAGCACGAGTGTGGTTAACCTCGACACCCAGGGCCTGAGCTAAGCCAGAGCGTGAAGGGCTCCCACTTTAAGGGGTAAGAGATAAAAGACAGATACTAAGAAACGGGAGAAAGATCTTTGGCACACGAGAAGAGGTCCAAGAGAAGGAGGGAGGGGAGGGCAGGAGGGGAAACGAAAGGAAGCGCGTTGTGATCTGCACCTGTATCAGCTCCCCACAGGAAAAAAAATCGGTATGTGCTGCACGCGTGTATTAATACGAGTTCAAAATAAAAATAAAAAAGAAACCAGAAATAAGGTTCTTCCTGACACAGAGCTAAGAAATAATTTTTGGAAGTGGCGAAGAGTACTTGAAGCATTATCGCGCCAGGAAATGGAAGCAGTGAACGAGACCTCGAATGCGTGGCGTGGGGAAGGAAGAACGCACTGGGGAGCGCGGGGAGCGGGGCCCACGCTGCCCACTGTGCGGTGTCCGCGAGGCAACTGGGGCGCGCGTGGCTGGCGGGAGCGGAATCGCGACTGCGTTGGCGCGAGGCACACTTGACTGTGGGCACATATGACGAGCAGATTTCCGAGTCTGACATATAATAAGCTAAATATGGAGCATATTATTACATAATTACACTTTTATTATGCACCAGAACCAGCAAAATGCTGCTGCGGTTCCTGAAGAAAGGGACGGCTGTAGGTAACGACAGACACCCCCGGGTCTGCGGCGCTCTGCTCTTTCCCGGGCGTCTTCGCACTGAGAAGCTCCGGTGAGGGCATCGCTGCTGCGGCTCGAGGTGGGCGGACCGCAGCTCCGCGAGGAGTTCGACTTGACCGGGTTCTCTCGATTTTCTCCGGCCGCAGCAGATGCTGCAGTGCCACGAGCCGGTCTCCCTGCTGCAGAGCCCGAAAGGTCTACGGCCATGTCCTGAGCCCGGAGAGCCCGGGGGGAACAGGGGGACCCTTTGCCACCGAAGCGCGAGCGCAGGAGCGCCTGGAGGATCCGCTCATGGGAAGTGCAAAATGGGAAAAGGATCCTGGCGGACTTCTTGGGAGAACGGACTGTGCCTCCGCAAGCCTACCAGGCAGCGATGACCACTGTCTTCATTCCTCAGTTGTGGAAACTGAGGCATGGAGGTGTTAGATGAGGCCCCAAGGTTCATGGCTTGTAATGGTGAAGCTGAGGCAGGAATTCGGGTCCGTCTGGTTCTGAGTTCTCTGCTCTGCACCATGCTGTCAAAAGTAAAATAGTGACTATACGAAAATGTACTACACTGACAGGCACATAGCCAGGAATCCCCCTCAAAATCCTCCCCCGGCTTTAAACACACTTAGATCATCCCATTGTTCTTGCTACTTTTTGAAGCACTTCCAGAAGTCTTCTTTCTTAAGAGTCTTTAGTTGCACCGTTGTGGCTGCCTCGATGTCCTGAATCGATGCAAAATGTTTCCCTTTCATGGTCATTTTGATTAGAGAAGAGCCGGGAATTGCACAGTGCCAGATTCAGTGAATAAGGTGGATGAGGACATGGTGTCATGTTTTTACCAGCCTGCCTTTCCGTTGGATGCACTTGGCAACGACATTCACCACATTACTGATCACGCCTCATAAGGACACTTAGGAAAGAGGACTTTCAGAACTGCTGCGGAAAGTGGCCAGAACTAAGGGGTATGCGCTCTCTGAGGGGGATCGATGGCAATGTGTGTTTTACTGCAATGCATTGTTAAATGTAAGCATTCACTAGATATTTTAATCACTCCTCATGCATGCCACTCTGTAAACATGACTGTGGTTAATTAGGACTTTTCAGATTCAGAAGAAGAGTTGGGAGGAACTTTTTAAAAAATCCTTCCTTGGAAGGGAGGTCAATAGTTAGGCCCAAATTTTAAAAGGCAATATTAGTAGTTTTCATGAAGTATAAAATTAAAGATTAAAAGAAGATATAACTCATGGTCTGAAAGAATATCCACATTGCTCTGAAATTGCTATGGCAGCTGCCAGAGGAGGTGAGTATGATAGCTGGGAGGGAACGGTAAAACTTAGACGAATGTCTGTAACACAAAAGGTTTGGAAACAATATGAATATTCTGGCTTAGTACCCATTAGAGGAGCTATAAATGGACAGTGGCATGGATACTAATTAGCAACATGAGAAATGAAATTTTTATATTCACAATAACTTTGTATTGCAGGGAACCTATGAAATCTGTGTAAAGAATTTTCGATTCCTTAGGCAATTTATTTTCAAAGCGCTATTGCCTTTTGATGGAATTCCAGTTAGATCCATAGAAGGGCCTGGAGATCGCCAAATGCTAGCATCACACGTCACTCCCCACTCTGGCCCAGTGGATCTGCACTGGGGAGATTCCACCACCTTTCCATAAGGTGCCTCAGATGGGGGCACACTGCCACTAACGAGGATAAAAGCCCGGAAAAGCCACCGTCTTGAATGGCTTGGTGCTTCTCTTTCATTGATCCTGATCCCTGTGGCTCCCTGCGCTTGTTCCGATGTCTCTCTTCTCTCCATCTCTCCGTGGACACTGACTTAAGTCCTCACGTCCTTCGCTGAGCTCAGTTCCTCTCCTCAAGTCTGGCAGCACCATCACGGTCCAGGGCTCACTCCAGAAGGGCTCCACGCAGTCCTAGCTCTCCAGCTGTGCAGCAAGCTTTCTGGACAAACCCCCTCCTTTGTGGCACTTTATGAAGCACAATTCAGCAGCCTCCTAGGGAAAATCTGCATCTGATAGCTTTATCGAAACCTAGGAGCTGTGTGGAAGATGCTAAGATCCGAACCGAGGCCAAGCACTGCCATCCCGGGAATTCCTGCTTCTGCCCTCATGTAGTGGCGCAGAGTAGGGTGGCGGTGGGATAGCAGTCTTTCCGTGCAATATTTAAATACTCTTCTTTTTCTACCCCTCTCATCAAAATCCTAAGAATATTGACGTTTAACTTTATAATCTTTGCCTGTAAAATGGGGATGCTTAAAAATGATCTTTAAAAACTTACATGACCTATTTGCATATTTCCATTGGGTGGTGAAGTACAACTTATTAGTCTGCCCAGTTCAAACCATGGCATTGGCCGCCCTGGTGACAACTAGCCCCCAGTTTCCAAAAAGAAAGTCTCCTTTGCTGGCCCTGAATTTGGGACAGAGCTGTCCTGTGACGACCATTGCTCGGGTGATTACCTCCCTGCTAGTCCGGAGGTAGGAGTTGGTCAGAAAAGCCTGCACTCTTCTCCCTTCCTGGTGCTGGCCCTCAGCTGCCCCAGGGCTACCTGTTCCGCTTTCTCTCCAGCCCTTCCTGCTTCCCTGGTGACCCGTGAAACTGCTGGCATTTTGCCGTCTGAATTTTCTAAGTGCTTGTCAAGGCTCGAAGCAATAACTATTTTATTTCATTTTTCTAAAGCATTTATGAGGACAGTGAATGGTTTTAATTTGAGTCATCCAAATCTTAATATTTCCCAGTAGATGATTTTTTTTTTTCCCATTGCCTTGTTTGGCAAAATCCCTAATTTGCCCTTGGCTAATTCAAAGAACAAACAAAAGAGATTTTTTTTAGGTATCCTTAATCTCGAAGTTGATAATAAATTATGTAGTCATTAAATAAACTTGTCTTGCTGACAAGGGCAAAATAAATAAAGATGTTTGCTTTACTGAAGATAGCTCTGTATTCTTGCTTTGTCTAAATCTTGCCTGGATCTGGAGGACACTAACATATTGAAGAAAATCTTCCAAGAAACTAAAGGCCTCCATTCCTGAGAACTTTCTCATCCTCCTGCTTAATCATCACTCTTTTAGGTCTGGACTCAAAGGAGACACACATTTAGGGAAGGATTTATGGGTGCAGAGCAGCTGAAGACAACTTGATGGAATGAGCCAAACCACACTGAGGGGCAACAGCAAAGTATTTGGTGGAGAAAACGCCAAATAAATCTAGGGACGTATGTTTACTGGGTGTATTGGCTATTATTGGGTGTATTACATACTCTTGCTTTCTATCTCACCCCCTTTAGGGAACAGATATATTTGTACAAATCCCTGGGATCCATGGCATTCACCTTGGGAAACCCTTTATATAGGCTGACCCCACACATTCTGCAGGTCTCTCTGTTGTGATTTGGCCAATCTCCTCCTCCAGATGAAACGAGCCCGACAGATACATTCTTCAAGCCCAGGCCCTTGGAGATTGCAGCCTGGGGAAACTTTTCTCCAGAGTGTTGCTGTCCCCTATCTTCACATTCAATGTGACTAACGACACGGTGTTGCCTGCAGTGTCATATGGTCTGGTGCGACATGTGTCAGCTCCCCATAAGGAATTTTAACAATGTGCCTCCATAGGTTTGTTGCAGTCCTATATTTGGACCCCATAATTCTAAGTGTGGGAATTCGTCCTAAGGGAATAATCTGAATACAGGAAATTATACCTTGACAACACATTGAGATGTGCACTTTGTCAATGTTTATGTAGTGTGAAATTGGAAACGATCTAAGTGTCCAACAGTCGGGGGATTATCTACACATTGTGATACACACATTGTTAGAAGCTTACATGTCTCTATAGGTGCTGGAAGATGGGAGAATGAGTATTAGGGGTTACATTAAATATCATTAGGCACAATGTGCAGTGTGGGTTCAACACACAATAAAACCTGTTTAGAAAGGCATGAAGGATGGGGATACAGAGAGGAGGAATAGAGACTTCTCTGGGTGACTGGCAGAGTGACATTTTTCTTTGTATTCTTTTGCAAATTCCAAAGCTACTGTAAGGAACATATGTAGCTTTATAAATAAGAAAAATAAACCCAGAGGGTATACTGACTCCTATAGCGCTATAGGTAAAAGCAGGTGTTAGAAGCCAGGTGGCCGCGTCCAGGAGCCCTGAAGGGAGGAAGGGTAGGGCAGGCCCTTCCTCGCACAGCTCCTGGGGCTCCCTTACTCCAACCCCTTGGCCTGGACTTGGGGGTTGTGTACTCTGCGGCCAGGGAGCTACTGAGAGTTGCCCTGTTTAGAGCTCATCCCACCTTGAGTACAGTTTCAGGAGAGCAGGGGTGTCAGTGTCCACACTTTTGGGGTTCCCTTGCAGTTGCCAAGGAAAATACCACTGGGCCACAGAACAGCCAAAGGCACAGTGGCTGCAGTGGCTGTGCCAGGTGTCGCTGCAGTGCTCTCCATGCTCAGGACCCCTCCTAGCCTGCACCCTTTCCCCGGGTTAGGAGCCCAGGCTGCGGGGTCAGCTGCCCAGTGCAGATCCCAGCTGGGACACAGAGAAGCTATGGGGCCTGGGAGAGGTTTCTTAACATCCCTGAGCTGTTGTCCCTCACCTGTGAACTGGGGATAACCATGGCCCCGTTTCGTAGGGTGGTCAGGAGTGACGAGCTGGTCCTCACGGCGTGCCTAGGCTTCCGGGGCTTGAAGAAGAGGTTCCGCACTTGAGGCCATGGTCACCGGCTGTGGTTTACTCACAGCAGTTGCTCATGTGTTAGTCGTGAAACTCTGATGCAATCTTAGGGTTAGGGTTAGGGTTAAGGTTAGGGGTAGAGGGTTAGAGGGTTAGAAGGGTAGAGTTAGGGTTAGGGTTCGGGTTAAGGTTAGAGGGTTAGAGGGTTAGGGTTAGGGTTGGGCTTGAGGGGTAGAGGGTTAGAGGGTTAGAAGTGTAGGGTTAGGGTTCGGGTTAGGGTTCAGGTTAAGGTTAGAGGGTTAGAGGGTTAGATGGTTAGAGGGTTAGAGGGTTGGAAGTTCAGAGTTAGGGTTGGGCTTGAGGGGTAGAGGGTTAGAGGGTTAGGGTTAAGGTTACAGTTAGGGTTACATTGCAAGTGTCCTTCGATCACTTCCTTTGGTCACACGTGATCCTCATAGAAGTGTGGCCTTGTCCTTCTGGCTCATAAATAGAACAGAGCCGTGTCTGATAAGGACCGGTCCTTCTCCCTGGCCGTGGGGACATATCTGTGGCCGCACTTCTACCCAGGATCCACCAGGGAGGTGCTTGTGCTGGGAGGATGTCTTCGCAGTGTACATCCACGAAGCTAGGGGAGCGCTGTGAGGGCTGATGGAAGGAAGGGCCGGGTTCCCAAGGCTGTGAGCTCAGACCTGACTCAAAGCTGATGTGAGAAGCCAGGGAGCCAAGGAGACAAGAGGAGCAGAGCACAGTGGCGTCTGGGTGGTGGTGGCAACAGGCTGTGCACTGGAGCAGCCCGCTGTGTAAGATGCCCAGCAAGGTCACAGACAGAGGGGACAGTGCTGTTTCCAGGACTGAGCTGGTGCCTGGAGCTCAGAATTCGGTTATAGGATCTGATCCCGGAAGAGTAGAGAAGGCACAGTCCCTGGACAATGGCTCCCAGACCCTCTTCAAATACTACTTCCCGCGCAGCCTTCCTGGCTACCCCCAGCTGGTCCTGCGCACAGCTTGTAGCTCACACTGTATGCCTGTGCTTTGAAGAATTTGCTTTCTTCCTTATCTGGACTCCTTGTTTGTAAGCTGACTTTCATCCATTGGGATGAGGGCACCTAATTTTGAGACCAATCCCAGGAAGGAATGGCAGACAGATTAAAGCACGCCTCAGGTGCCACCTCAAAAACTGTTCTGAATAATCGGAAGGTGATGTAGCCCTGAGTCCTTCCAGATGCAAAGCTGTGATTTCCTTAAACACCCCGCAATCCTCATTTCTGCTTCTTGTCTGCCTTCTGTCACACATTTTTACGGTGGCATCTTGAAACTTGAAGCCATGTTTATCTCAGTCTTGGGTTCTTCAAATGCTTACACAGATCCCCGTGCAGATGCACATTGCGTCTACGTGTGGATTTGAGCCTCTGTCCTTTGAATCAGAACAGTGACACCGAGCCCTAATTTTACATTATACTGTTGATATTTTCAGTGATATCCACTTTTCCTTCTCTAGCAATTTTACGTTTAGCTAATTCTTAAAATAAATTTTTTTTTCTATTTGCTTTAATTTTAAAATACGCAGTTAAGGGAGTGTTCCTGTAAGGCTGTTGGGCAGCAGTAGAAGTATTTGTCACAATGCCCTGACAGCCAGACATGGATTACTGAGGGGACAATGGAGCCACCAGTGCCCCTGCCCATGTGTGTGCCAGCGACTCACCTGGTGAGCGTCAGGAGCCGACCAGGCGGGCTCCTTGGTGAGCACGGTTACTTCCTGCTGCGCCCAGTTTCCCGAAGTTAGCCGTAACTGAGGAGCGGGACTGTGAGCTCACCGCCGAGGACCCACAGGGAACACGCCCTTTCCGTCCAGACCCTAGGTCCTGCTCAGTTCTGACTTCTTGGCTCGTGGCAGTGACGAGAGCTCAGCACGAGCGCGTCACGTCACGTGCCTGGCAATGCCCGGCTCGTGCTGTCTTTTAAACGAAAACTGTTTTAGATGAGTTTTGACTTTGATCAACAAGGGAGCTCATTTTTAAAAAAAATGTTGGAGTCATGAATTCAAGGAGTTTTCAACTCAACTGAGTTTTAAAATGAAGTTTTCAACTGAAGCCAGGAGCTAAGTCACAGCTGTTTGTCAGAGGGGCGCAGCCAGGGACCCTGCGACCGAGGCCATGTGTTTCTCTTCCTCTGTGGAGGAATTGGGCACTGAACGTTGGGGTTCAACTGAGCCCGAGGAAGGGATAAGATTGATCGGCAGCTGGCCCTGAGGTTGTGCGGTGGCTGACCATGCCATAGAGCACAAGGACGCTAATAGCCTTAGTTCAAGTGTCACACACCGGAGAGACAGTCCCCCACACGCTCTCCTGGGCGCCTCAGGGGAGCCTCAGGTGGGCAAAGCTGGTGTTCTGACCAAGTTCGGGGCTGGTCAGGGCTTGCTGCTCACACGTGGTACTTAATAGCTACTTACAGAATGAAAGTTGTTGAATCTAACTTCTCAGATGATCGAAGAATGTTTAGTGGTTTTCCAAACTCAGCCTTCCCAGGTAAAACTACCGGACTTAACTCTGTGCTTTCTGCCCTGTGGCCACTGGCCTTGTCACCTTGTCACTGACCGCTGGGAAAATACTTCTTTTCTCGGCAGCTTTGAATTTTGGGTGTGCAGCAAGCCCCCCCCCCCGCTGCCTCTGGAGCCTCGGATTCCAGCAAGCTTGAGAGTAAACCTACATGTAATTGGCCACATACTCCAGCGACAGAGGAGCTGGAAGAAGCAGTGAGAAAGAAGATGACTAAGGCTTTGGGTGTGGGTCACAGTGGTATTCAAAATAAATACAATTAAAGTTATACTGTAATCAGTAAACAGCAATATAATTAGAAGGTTTTTTCCTACTTACTTCCTTTAACATGCAATGGGGGGAAATGTAAAAAAAAAAAGTCAAGGTCTCAATCAAACAGATGGTTCTCAAGTTATTATTTTCCCCTCACTGTTGTTTACAAGAAAAGAGTCTTTTAATGAAACGTGACTCACAGATTCCGGTGAGGCCTGCTGTCTGCTGTGGGAAGGAGAGAGGGGAATAGCGGGAAGAGAATTCAGATCATAAGCTTTTATTATGCACATTATTATGCCTCATTAATTAACCCAACCACTGTCCCAGTGATGTTCTGGGCTCGTTTCACAGGAAAAAATTAGCTTGGATTGCCAAGTTAAATAGACAATCGCAGGAAGATCAGATTATGCCTGCATTGCATGCTGCTGGGGCACCGCGCCAAATGCATGTCAAACCCCAAGACTGGGATATCACCAAAAACAGCCCCGAAGGCTGACGTCAAGGTGCTTCGCATCTGCACGGAGGATGTGCTGATCCTGCTGAGCTTCCTTTCTCAGCCCTGCTTTACAGACTATCGCGGCTCCTGCGCACCCCACTGCACCCCACCACCTTGTCCTGTCCGGTAAGGTGCACTCGGCTGGGGAAAGCACCCACCCTCAGCACCCATCGCTCATCCTGGCTGGCCGCTGTCGCAGACTTGCAGGAAGAGCATAGACATTTACGGGGCAAAGTGCGCTGCCAGCTTCAGCTTCGCGTGGTGGAAATCATCGTTCTGTGTAATCCTGAGGGAAGGCTTTCCAGGAGAGAGCGTGCAACACGACAAACGCTCACCTCCGATGCTAAGGACCAAGGGGGACGCCCCATGCCCCTCCTCAGATGTTCAGAACGCTGGGTGGGATGGCGATGTCCCCAGCACCTCTGCAACAGTAAGAGCTGTCACCACAGGTGATATTCGTGAGAGTTCTGGACTCAGGCAGAGAGAGAAAACAGTGTGCCTGGTACCCACTAAAGACTGAAAAGTCTAAGAGCTTTGGTTTAGAAGCCTGGGTGCAACTTGGAAAGAAACTGTCATCTTCCTGCATTCCTCCTTTCTAACCCAAGTGTCCAAGTGGAGGCTTTTCCCACGTGACTTCCCTCTTAGGCAGAAGTCCCCATCCTGCAGGAGGTGGGGTCGATTTGTCCCCCCCCCCCGTGACTTTCTAGGAGGCAGAAGGGATGTTCTGAGTATCCTGAGCCCAAACCCAAAGAGGACCGGCAGCTTCACCTTCTGTCCCTTAAGAAGCCCAGTGGGAACAGAAGGTCAGCTCCCCGGAACCCTCAACCACCAGTGTGAGGCACCCCGCAACGGCAGAAGAGGGACCATGTGGAGAACGAGGCAGCCCAGGGACAGGGACCACTGAGGTCCAGTCAGACAGTTCCTGTCAGGTCAGCCAAGCCAGCTCTCCTGTCAGCCGTCCTGATGTCCAGGAATTGGGGTGCAGAGAGGAGCCCCCCCACCCTTGACCTGCAGTCAAGGCTGCAGTTCCCAAGAGCAAGTCTGGAGATGTCTCTGCAGTGTAGGTGACAGACATTCTCCAAACCGAGGCTCTCCATGCAGCTGGTCTCCAGAATGAGGGCCCTTTCTATCCCTGCCTCCCTCCCCCACTTTTCCCCTCGGATGGCTGGCTGTGGAAACTCTTGGTAGCCGGCAGGACTGGTCTCTGAGAGTGTAACAGGCCTCCTGTGCAAAAAGCAGAGTCTGAGCCCCTGGGGTTTGAAAGGTGGGGTGGGAGCCCAGGGTTCTGAGGAAAATGGCTGTGCTGGTGTGCAGGGGACAGGAATGGTAATGGGGTTGGGGGAGAGATCCAAGTATGCCTTGGGAGGCAGCCAGTGGACAGTACTCAGGGTAGATCGCTAAGGCACCTTTTATTTATTTGTTTGTCTGTATTTATTTATTTTCCAGGCTAGGGCTAGAACCCAGGACCTTGATAGCCCCACCCTTGGCACCTTTCAAAGTGAGGGTAACTAATGTGAAACTGACATAGAAATTTTTCTTCCTCCCTTGTCCACCTTCCCAGCATAAATGCACTAGGAAGTCCTACTGCATTCTACAGGATCACAGGCAGCAAGAGAAAAACAGATACACTGGACTTAATCAGAATTAGAAACATTCGTGCATTCCAGGAAAAGATCAAGTGAAGAAGCAGTCCCTAAAATGAGACAAAAGACTTATAGATTGTATATCTGATAAAAGACTAAAGTTCGGAATATATAAAACTGTATAATTCAACAACAAAACTGAATTAAAAATGGGCAAATGACTCAAATAGACATTTCTTCAAAAAGATAGATGAGCAGCCAATGATCGCATGAAGAGCTGCTCAACGTCACTAATCACTAGGGAGATGCAAACTAAAAGGACAATGTGACACCTTTTGCACCCTCCAGGAGAGCTGTTAGAAAAGCAAGCCAAAAGAAAACAAAAGGATGCAAGTGGAAACTGGCAAACATTGCCAAGGATGAGGAGAAACTGGAACCCTTGTGCCCTGCTGGTGGGAATGTAAAAATATGTGGCCACCATGGAAAGAGACAACATGGTGGATCATCAAAAAATTAAACAAAATTTTACAAAACATTTTATGGCAAAAGAAGCATTGCACCGGCCAGTGAGATAGCTCAGGGGCATAAGCGCCTGCCTGGCAAGCGCGAGTTCCTGAGTTCGACAAAAAAAAAAAAAAAGCATTGCAGGTTTCGTTAAGCATCTGTTGACACAGCGATGGGATAAATGACATAAAGACTTTATGAAAGAATGATTCATAGGGTGGAGAACACTATGTTCAAAACCTACATGCATGGCAGAACAGCGTGAAGCCAGGGAATCTGTCTGAGTTCTTCTTATGCTTGTGTTGCTCAAACTGCTTTTCTAGGATTTGGTCTCCTCTTCAGTAAAGCGGAATTCATTGTCATGCTTCTCTCACACTAATCAAAGCTGTCTTTGCCTGTGCCACTGTCCAGAACCACAGCAGGGTGGTGGGCAGGACGAGAGGGAGTTTGCTTGGGCCTGGGCGGGAGAGGAGGAAGTCCCACCCAGGGCATCCAGTAGAGCACAGAGTCATTCTCACATGTGTCGCCAGAAGTGTGCTTGGTGATTTCATGCAGAGAGCTGTCATTTATGAGTGCTTTCTCTGTTCTTCTTTTCCGAGGTTCTAAATCTAAGAGTGGGCAGGGTAAGGAGAGAAGGAAGGATTGTAGAGTTTGATAAATATCAGAGAATTGACATCAGCCAGGACCTATTATTAAAAATAAACATGGGGTCTTGGTTCTTGTTTTATCATTACAGTAGTGCCAAAGAAAGTAAAGAACAGGGAAGAATTTTGGATGTTGGTTTCCATAAATGCTGATGCTCAAAGAGCAATGCCAGAGGATACATTGTCCTTCCAAACCAGATTCCTTCCAAGCCTCCATCAAATAGGAGAAATGTATCTCTGTTGAGGTGATAACCAGCAGGGAGGCTTGGTTCTGTCTGCTCTGCACTTTGTGCTTTCTCTTTCTTAGTCAAGTGGACCATATTTCCTTTTTCCTTAACATGGTGTGAGAATCATTTTACTGACTGATGTGATTCCAAGCACTATCCCATAGCACTAAGCTAATTTTGATTTCTGTTCTTTGGTGGACATGGAAAGTGACTTTCATTGATCTCTTCTATAATTGTAATTATGTCCTTTCCTCTGTTTCCATGTTTTTAATTTGTACTCTTTCTAATGGATTTTCAAGGTGAAAGCCAAGGTCAGAAGCAGAAGTTAGCCAGCTTTCCTTTTCTGGAACCAAGTGCCTGACACCCACAACTTAGACGAAGAACTAATTTAAGGCTCACAGTTTCAGATATCTCTATCCATGGCTGGTCTGCTTCAGAGAAGAAATATCATGGTGGAAGGAAATGGTGGAGCAAAGCTGGTTACTTCATGGTGGCCCGGAAGCAGAGCTCAGGGGAAAGCACTGTTGAGAGGGGTACCCACCCATGGTGCTCCCCCGAGACCCTCCTCCAAGCAGGCCCAGCCCCTAACAGCACATCCAGCTACAAACACTGATGGATCAGTCCACAGGTGAATAGAGGGCCCCATGATCCCATCATTTCTCCAGGAGTCTCATAACCCACTCAAGTTGACAATTAAGATTAACTGGCACATGAAAGCAGAAGATTTATTTTTGCTCTTTTCTTTTATTCTCCCAGGTTCACAGTCTGGTTTATTCACTGCCTTCCTCTGGCTTGTCTCAGAAATCTTCACCATCAATCTTGCCCCTTTGAACTGGGAAAAGATCTCTTTGGAATATCCAAATTCCCCCTAGACCAAGAAATTGGTAAAGCTCGCCAATTTATCAATTCAATAAGTTAAACGAACTAACACTACACAAATAGCTATCCACACAAACACTTGGTATTCTCTATACTCTGCTGACTCCTAGGCGTTTCAGCAGAGATCTCTAAAAGGCCGAAAGCCCAGATGGCCCCGCCATGGTAGGATTCGAGTCCGGTCTTCTGAGCATCTCTGTTAGAAATCACTGCTATGGTCTAAGGTTTCTGTTTCCATGGGATTCTGTCCTGCTGGGTGGCTGGATTAGGGACAGGTATTTACAAGACCGCTGTGTGACTGAGATGTTTGCGATTTCACAGCACGCCTCTGCTGAGCACACTTGCAAAAGCCATCATGCTGCCTGTCACACACTTGGAGGAAGAGCTGCTGTCAGAGGATGATGAAGATGCTGTCTGGATTGAGGGCCCTCCGACAAGCCAAGCACATCTGTCACTAATATTTCTCTTTCCGGTGGCATCTGAGGCTTTCCTACCCTCCCTGTATACTTCCTGCAAACCCCACCTCATGTACCCCCCTCGCCTCCATAAAATACAGACGCCATGCAGGGTGCTTAGGGCATGGCTAATGAGCTTCTGCGTGATTTAAAGCCCGGGCTTTGCTGTCTGAGCTCACATTCCAGCCCAGACAATTGAGTCACATAAACTCTCCTGTCACTTCCCGGGCCGTCCTGCTTCCTCCTCCCCTGCAACTCCCCTCCCTTACCGCATCGCTGTGATCGCTCTATGAGCACCTGAACTCTGGCTTCCAAAAGTTCACATTTGGAGCAGAAAATTATAACTGACTTTCAGGAGCAGAGCAAATCCTAAAGTGAGACGATCGGCCACTTGAACAACTCTGCGGCGATCGTCACCTCCAGTCTGAAACGTGGCAGAGTCACAACGTAGAGAAGGAAAAAAAAATAATTAAAAATCCCAGGGGATTTTTTCAAAAAGTAAAGTATGTTGCATTTGGATGAAGTGAAATTTATTTTTATTAAGGTGCTTGTATATTCCAATACATCTCCTATTTTGAGCTCCCAAGTTAAGAGATGTTCGAAAAGTGTGCCACAGTTCATGTCCTAGGAGATGCATGGTGACGATGGAGAGTCCGTCCAGCTCTTCGGCCCCCATCCTTGTGCCTCTGTGGTATTTTCATCCAACTTCTTGGACAAGGCTAGGAGGTGAAGGGAGGAATTCCCACTTGGGGAAATCAGAGCTGTAGGTGGTTCTGGAGCCACACTTCCCTGAGCTTATAGCTCACGCTTCCTGCGAGGCCAGGACGACGGTGTCCGCTGCTTCCGGTTGGCCTCTGTTTGCTCCTACACTTGCACTGCTGGCCAAGGCCACCTCCAGAGAGATGTGGAGTTCATCATTTGGAAAGCAGAGGGGCCGAGGCAGGTTAGAGAGAAGCTAGGAGCCCACTCTGGGCCGGATTGCATCCTGCCCCCCGTGGTGTGACTGTGGATGTCAGCGGGGAGCACTTCCCCCCTCTCCGACGTCTCCTCCACATGGAAGGAATTTGTGAGAGGTCACATGGATGGCACAGGTTCATTCCTTCCCTGCAGCCACACCTTTGTAAGGTGTCTTGGGTGCCCTTCTGCTCTGACGTGGCCTTGGCCACGGATTTGCTTTAGACTAGGAGATGTTAGCAAATGCAGTTCAAACAGAGCCTCGGACACCGCTTTTCTGCTGGGCCAGTCTCACTTGCAGCTCATGGGCACCATTTGATACCCATGGGAAAGACAGCACCTCAAATGGGACCCGGTGGCTGGGCCACCATCGGTACAGAGTTCTCAAGTCCACAAGGGGACAGCAATGTGAAGCACCATTTGCACAGAAAGAACAGTATATGCACAAAGTTCTCCTCTCTGATGTGATAAATGCATTGTGCCAAAACTGATCTTTACCAGCAATTTCTCCCAATTGACTTTGGGCTCCCGAGTTTTGAATTCTGACACCAGAAATCAGATGCGGGTGTGTCAGAGGAAGATGAAATCCCCATCTATCGTACGTCTACCAGCTTTGTTGCCCTGCTCAGCAGCATAGGTCCACAATTTCTTCTTCAAACCCTTGTGGTCATGCGAGTTTCAGAAACAGAAATGTTCATAACACACCGAGGGTCACGAAACATCTCTAATGCGACCTTCAGAAGGACTTGGCCCTCATTAGCATTCATGTTTTTGCGGCAATGTATAGGAGTATTCGTCTTGGAATCATTAAATCTCCAAGTTGCACAGGTCAGGGGAGCTGAATATCTGCCACCAGATCCAGTTGGAAGCTGGGACACACAGAGCAGGAACTATAGATTAGCACGCAGTGTGAGGTCCTAGGAGTAGATTTTCCCCCACGTGTTGCTCTAGAGCCAGAGATGGCTTGCTTTTCTGGATTCGGTAGGTAGGGGACCAGTGCACCCCATCCTGCATGTTCTTTCTGCTCTAGATACTTCGGTGAAGTGGATTCTACACTTGGAGCTACGAAGTCTTAAGATTTAGAGTGTTAAGCCTGGCTGAACTGCAGTCTCTCAGGGAGACACGGCCCAGGTGGCAGCAGCCACAGAATGTGGCTCTAGCTGGGCAGTGAGTACCCTACTGACCTAGACTGAAGTGAGGAATTTAAAATTCACTGGAGATTTGAGTCTCCTGGACTCAGTGAAGGAGGGGAAGGTGGGGGAGGGAGAGCTCTAGAGCTCTCGCTGACTATGTTGGAGAGAAGGGGCTGAGCTAGGGATGCAGAGAAAAGGCCAGTCAGACAGTGGGACAAAGTGGACAGACACAGGGCAAGGACATGGGGTTCCCTGGGCCATGGCTCGATGCTTACGGGGACCAGTGGTCTCCACCATCCCGACAGGATGGACACAGGCAGGATGTGGGGCGAGCTGGCACCCCACGCTCCCTAGCCGAGGGGAATTTCCCATTTGTCTGTGCATGGTCCCCAGAGGCTCAGGGTGGGTGGAAGTAGCCTCCTCAGGGGACAGTACTGACACATAGAGTGGACAGGACCCAGAGCACATAGGCACTGAGAGACACGTGACAACTATCAATTTTGCAAACAATTTTGCAAAGTGTTTATTTGAGTAGTTGGGGGAACTAATGAATAAATCATTTTTACTTTCTCCAAAGAAGACCACTAGATAACCCTAGGCATCTATGTTCAGATAAAAGTTGAGATTTTCCTGCGTATTTTCAACTACTGTCTACTAACGCTATTTACTTGACACATGGACAAGATGTGCCTTTCTTTAAAAGCACTGCCCCTCCTAGGGTATGTACGACTTGATTTCCTTTGAGAGGTGACCTGGTATTTTGATAATGATTCTGCTAACAAATGTCACAAGATTATTAGTGTGATATTTTCCACTTTTCCACTGGAAAAACAAGCCACTCTTTTGTACTTTATTGCTATATTTGAGGTCAAGCGATGGCTTGGGGGAGCGGCCAGTATGGAAACCAGTGTAATCGTACTTAGGGACAACCCCGCCTGACCCTTTGATCTCGGTGGCATGTGTCTACAAGCAGCATGTCCCAACTGCCTTTGTTTACTCCGTTCTCAGTCGTTAATATTTCCTGGCACACCGGAAAAGGACTCTATCTGTGGCATGAGCTTCCTCCTGCCACTGATGGCCTTTGGGATTTGTCATAGACTGAGGGTTGGCCCAGGGGCAGGTGCTTTCACCATGTCTATCCTGGGGACACTTTAGACTAATGATCCTAAGCGAACCCCGCCAACTTTTCCCAAGTCAGACTCCTTTCGGCAGAACCGTGTGATGTTGGGCTTTGTTCTGTTTTCTGCTGTGGGCCCCTCATGGGGCTTTGGTGACCCAGGCCTCTTTGAAGAAGGATGGCAGATTTTCTGCAGCTCCTTCTATAAGCAGACAGCTTGGAAACACCGCAATAAGGAAGCAAACATCTTCTAACGCACAGGTGCTGCTGTGGTCTCCATCCTTGGCCACTTGCTCTGCAGATTTCTGCCGATAAGACCTGGGAGATGGAGGAATATTTCTTACCCAGAGTCCTCACCCCAGCATCCACCAGGGTCATGCTCTTCCTCAGCCCTTGTGGTCAGGTAACCGTGGAGCATTGTTCACCCAGGGGTCTGTCATTTGGGCCCAGCAGCCAGCCACAGTGGGAGGACACAGACCTTACATGGAGGAGATGAATCCAAGACATGGTGTCGTTTAACTCACATGGATATAAGCCACACAGATCACATTTTAGTATGAATTTCCTGTATTGATTTGTCATTGAAACAGCTTCTCTGGATATTTAGAAAATATGAACCATACTTGGAGTACTTTACTTGTGCGAGGATGGCAGTATACCTCTCTAGCTACTCATTTCATTTTTTAGAATAAACTGAAGACAGTGGAAATAAATTGCATCACCTTTTTTGCCTTATACAATAAAATATAGATATAGAAAGTCACACAAAGCGATCACCGAGGGTTGAAAGCTATTAGAAGGTGGCCCCCCATTGCCAGCAGAACTAATTTGCCCTCTCCTCAGAACCGACCACACCACACCACACCTTGCCCCTAATTTAACCAACTCGTCGCTTCCTCAAGTTTTCCTTATGCTTCTGTAGCCCATTCGAGCATCCATGGAAACTTCAGTGAAAACAAATGCTTTTGAGGCGCTCCCGGAATCCTGTCCAGTCTCCCTGCAGTTTGTCTGCTGAAGGATTAGGGGCGCCGAGCTGGACCATGTGGGGCCCCATGGCTCAGTGGGCGCCTTCTTCTCCTGCTGACCTTGGCCGCTCCACCCTAGGGCCACCTTATACTTCTGGGGTGCACAGCGGTCACTGGCTCTGTTACTTATTAGGAGGAAGATTTTGGACCAGAACCTCCCATCTGTCCCACCCGCGCCCCGGTCACCTCCTAGCAGCAGGTCCCTCTTCCTCTCCAAAAGCTCGTCCTTTGTGTGTGGGTCAGCTGGGAGGGGCACTGGGCCGGCCCTGAGAACCTGCTGGGATCGAATGCCCCAGCCTGGTTGGTCCTGACCACGTCCCCCAGTGGCATGGGCTGGGCTGTCCCAGAGCCTGTCTGCCTCTGGCCCTGCCACTTCTCTGTCCCCTGGCTGTTTGGTGTCTGCACCTCAAGCCACCCCAACACCACTCTGCATGTGCGGCTTCCACCCGTGTGTCCTGTCCCTTTGTCATTTGTGCTGTCTGTGTTGCTGGCTGGGTCCTCCCTCTCTTTCATGTTGGGATTTGGAAAAATCAGAAAGCCAGTGACTGACCCTACACCCTCTGTCCTGGGTCCCCTGCAGCCTGGCCTGCAGGGTGAGTCACAAGCCCCGAGACATGGGCAGCAGGGGTACAAGAAGACGTCCGGGGTGACAAATTGATTTTCTTTTGCTAAAGTACCAGGACTACAGTCTGTACCAAAAAGGGTGCTGATCATTTTTCAAGCATCCCTTTGCTGGGTCCAATTTGCTCTCTGGTGAAGATGGTCTCCTTGGGAATAAACCCCAAGCTTTGTGGTTGGACCCTGAATTCCTGTCTGGCTGTGCCACAGATGAGCCCTGGGAGCATGGAGTTGCTCCAATGAACGCAGCTCGCCTGCACTTCATGGATCCAGGTCTGCAGGGTCATCCTCGGTGGTCTCCCTCCCTCCTCCACCTTCCCTCCCCCAGGACCTACCAGGAATTCCAGTGGGCTTTGTCTGTTTGTTCCTGTAGTGCCGGGGATCAAACCCAGGGCCCTGTATGTGCCAGTCAGGTGCTCTCCCACTGAGCTTCATCCCAGCCCTCATCAATTCCAACCAGTATCACCCAATAAGTACCTTCTGAATAGGCTCATTTTTTCCATCTCCACCACCTCCTCTCTGTCCCCTCTAACGCAGTGTCATCTCCTGCCCAGTGCCATGAAACACTCTCCTAAGTGCCTCTCAGAATCCCTGTGCCTCTCAGTTCTACTCCCTTAACTAAGCCAGAGCAATTTCCACAGGTCTCGCTGCCCACCTGCTGCTTCAGTCACACGGGGCGTGTGGATTCCTTCCCTGCTCTTCAGGGCTTCGCGTTGCTCATGGGTTCAGGCGAGAATGATTCTGAATGGAGCAGCCTGCACTCGTCCCTCCAGCTGCCATCTCTACTTCTGTCACACTGGCCACTCTTGTCACGGGTGCTTGGCACATGCCATCCCCCTTCCTCGAAGGTGTCGCCCTGCCTCGCTCCCTGGGTTAACCTCCTGGGGTCTCTTAGATCTCAGCACCTGTACCAGCTATCACCTTATTTATGACAGTACACAGTCACCGTCTCCCTGGCCTTAAGCCCCACAGAGCAGGGAGAAAGTGATTTTCCTTCACTATTAGGTCCCCACATGGTGCTGGGCACATGGGACTTAGAACATTTTCACTGAGCACATGAATGACTTGCATTATGAGCTGGCCAAAACCATTTAGCTTTACCCAGACATTAAGTACTTATTATTATTATTTTTTTGGTTTATTTTTTAAATTAATTTTTTTTTAAAGAAATCACCTTAGTGATTAGCATCTTGCTCGGGGGGGTGGTCAGTGGCTTCCACGAAGCCTCTAAGGGGCCGTGATGACACTAAGACACCGGTGACATCTCACTCGCACAAAACCCCACTCAGTCCCGTCCACTGGGCACCGGGTGGACGGTCCTCTATGTTGACTGGTTGTCTGAGAAAATGCTTGAAAGTTACAACTGGGGCAAATGAGATTGGGATTGATACATGTGTGACAGTTGGGGATAATTTTCTTCAAGTTCCAACATTTTCTGCACTCTCCAAACTCTGAATGATTTATTTTTAAGCAAAACCATCAAAGTCTAAGACTTTTTATGTTCCTGACATTCTTTTATCCCCAATTATCACTCTAGTAAAAGGCCAAATACTAGGACAAAAGCTCAATAAATAATAAATCAGTTCCTGTGTATGTGTAATTACTCAGGAATAAAGCAAATGAATAGAAAGGAACTTCCTTCATTTGTAAAGCATTCTAGGTCATTGTTCCCTAGCTGTATAACAGTAATGCAAAGCAATTCAGATAATTGTGATTTATGATGAATCCTCCCCATGCACCTGAAGGCTGAGGCTCCCTGGGCTAGGAGAAATGAGTCATTGTAACTTGTTTGTGTAACACAGAGAGGAAAACAACAAGCTCCTATCTCCCCTCACACCAGTGATAAGGTGACACACACTTCATCAAAGTAGAGGCCACTGAAATGATTCAGAGGTCACTTTCCAATGGAAGTATTGAAGAGTGTTCTTTTTAGTTCCCAGAAAAACAAATTTCAGGAAAAGGATGTAATAATCATGCAGATTAGATTAGTGACTCAAAACTTGGGGTAATTTGTCCTCTTAAGGGACATTTGATAATGCCTGGGGACATTTTGGGTTGTCACCGGATAGCTGCTAGTGGTATCTAACAGGTAAAGGCCAGGCAGGCACCCTCACCCTAGTGTGGGGTTACCTGGCTGAGACTCCTCTGAAAATCCCTAGTTTAGATCCTAGCGAGGAATTTCTGGAGCTATACAGGACCTATGGGTCATGGGGACCATGCTGGCTTTCCGGATGCAAGTGATGGATGAAATTCACAAGGCGCTGGGAGCTGAGTGAGGAAGAGGTCTCCCTGCTCCTCTGTGCTCTTGTACAGTGCATAACCAAGCTTGTCCCTTTGTTGACAGTGTGAGGATAAGTGAAAGATGAATTTTACAGTGATATAAAATTTTCAAGTAAGCAGAAATTGAAATGGAGCTTGCTTTTAGAGGTAGGTAGGTGCTATTGCTATACTTAGCCTTTAATAGTCTTCCTGCATTTTTGTATAACCCTCCCCTCCTCCTCCTCCTTCCCTACAACCTGATAGAGCTTCCCTTCCCAATCTGTATGCAGCGTTCTGTTTCCCTGTGTTCATGTAGACACAAACTGTATGTATTCTCCATATTCATGCACATCTTTTGTTGCTGTATCCATTCTCAGACACTATTTCCTAAAACTTGCTTTATTCTTCTAAAAATATTTCTTGGGAATATGTAAAGCAACTGCATAATCTCTACCATAATTTATTCAGTACTTCCCCTGCTAATAGACATGAATTTTATTTTTACATAGTGAAACATGCTAAAATAATATTTATCTCAAAACATGATGTCTTGATGTTTATTGTAATGGGACAAATTATTAGAAGTGTGACTGCACAGCAAAGAATCAGAGGTAAGAAAGCCTTCTTAGTTAAAACTAGAAAACTCAAAATCTATAGAAGATAAATTTTAATTAAATTACATGTAAATTAAAGTATTTGTAAAAAAATATAAAAATGTCAACAAATGTTTACTTTTAGAAAATGTTTATACAGGTAATACATGTGGTGGGCAAAAGAATAATTTTTATAGTATCCACAGTGTTTTTTATGTCGCCATAAAATTGGGTAAACAATGTATACAGGCAACTGAAAACATATGAACCAAAAACATGGGAGTATGTTCAAATTCCTTAGACACAGAACTGCAAATTAAGGTAGCGACATTCTGTCATTTTATACCTACCATACCCACAAAAATTAAAGAGGATCATAGCATCCACTTCCGGCAGAAAATGGCATTTGCATACATTCATGCTCATAAGGCGCACTGTAAGTCTGAAAACCAGCCTGGATTAACTGCTTTGAATTTATGTCTGGTCACAGAAACAGCAGGTATTCAAGCACCTTGGGGAAAAGATTTCAGAAAGGTTCCATTAGTAGATCACAGTACCAGTAAAGTAGCAAAAGGAGGTCCAGAAATGAGCCGGCCAAAGTGCAGCAGTATGCACACGTGAACTCCCCAGGGGACAGTTTGGTCACATCGCTCGGGTCAGGCTTTGGGCAGTTCTACCTCTTTCCTGAGTTGCTGGGTCTCAGAGCAGAGCCCAGTCTTGGAGAAACCATGGTGGGGAGAGTGTGTCAGACAGGCCCACCCCTCTTGTAATTCAAATTCATTTCTATATACATTAGGATTCCACCCTGTCTGTATTACTCAGCTGTCTATTATAATAAAATATCCAAAGCAATTAACTTACAAAGAGACAAGGTTTATTTGGTTCATGATTTTGGAAGTTGGGACCCATGATCAAGTAGCTCCATTGTTCTGGTCCACTGAGGTACATCACAGCAGGAGCGGGTGGCAGGGCAAATGTCTCCACTCATCAGCCAGGAAGCAAAAGAAAGAGAAAGAGACCAGGGTCCCATAATCCTCTTTGAGGACACACCCCACAATGACCTAAAGATCTCCCACAAGGTCTCACCTCTTAAAGGTTCCACCACCTTCTAATAGGCCTTTAAAACAAACCTTTGTGGGATGTTAAACACCTACTGCCCAAAAGGACAGAGTTGCCACATGCCTGAGAATCCTAACCTATGGGTAAATCTAAGGTCAGTCTGAGCCGGCCTCTGTAGAGAGGAAGATCTGGCAGTCAGAGAGAGAAGGGTCTGGAGCAGTTCCCAAGCCCAGGACGCTGTCCTTGGAGCAGGAGGCCTGGCCCAACAAGGGTAGGTTGTTGGTGGCCAGAGAGGAGATGGCCCTCGTGAGAAAAACATGAATTCACAGGCTAAGGCTTTTGTGTCCTCACTCCATTGTGTCCCGAAGTGCTGCAATTTGTGATGTTGGAAATTCTGACTTCAGAAGGAGAATTTCCCATGTCCTACAGAACCAGGATATATGTAAATTGGGACCCTGCATTATCACTAATGTCACCTGGAGTGAGGACCAGTGACAGCAGGAACAATCTGCTGAGGCACGGCCGAGCGAAAGTCTCCCGAAAACAGTTGCCCAGCCCAAGCTCGGGCCGCCCGGGCTCGCGAGTGCACGTGCTCTGCTGGGATCAGCAGAACGGACCCTTCTCTGTCAGTTGCATCTCAGAACCTCTGAGGTTCGCAGTCATCGTGGATCAGCGAGGAACTATAACAGCAAATGAAGTTTCTGGTGACACCTTGCTATGGTTTGGATAAAGGTCCCCTAAAGGTACACAAGTTAAAGCCTTGGTCCACAGGGTGTCACTTAGGGGGGAGACTTTAAGAGGTGGGGCCTGGTGGGTGGAAGTGAGGCCACTGGGGCATAGCCCTGAAGGGGACTGTGGGACCCTGGCCCTCCCTTTTTCTCTTTGTTTGCCATATTCTCCCACCATGATGTGCCTCCTCCTCAGAGGCTCAGGCCAGGAAGCTGCTTGGCTTGGACTGGTACCTCCTAAACCATGAGCCAAAACAATGTTTTTCTTTTCTAAGTTAACGATCTCAGGCATTTCATTATAGCCCTGATGGGCACTGTGATAATGCTGAAATCCTTTCTCACATCCTACTTCCGGGTCCAGGGCCAATCTTAGCACCCCACCTGGTTTGTAGCACAGCAGCAGGGCAGCCACAGACCTGTGGGAGGAGGGGGCAGTCCTGCCGCTGTCCTTCTCAGTCTCCTGCCCGGTTATTGCTGGCCCCCAGCACACCTGCAACACAATGTGAAAGGAACCCGGCTCTGGGGCCAGATTAGAGCAAAGCAAAACTAATGCGACCCCAACATTCAAAACCATTTCGGTCGTCTCTGAGGTTTATCGTGCTGTATTGTAGTTCCTCATAAAAAGCCTCTGAGACGTGGCCAGCTGTCTGACACACTGCTGTGGTCCCAGCACTCTGGAGGCCGAGGCAGGAGGGCGTTGAACTGGAGGTAAGCGAGAGCTACACAACAAGCTCGAGGCTAGTCTGGGCTACACAGCAAAGCCCAGCTTCAAACAAGCAAACAAACAAACAAACAGCTGCAGCAAACATGTTTCCTGTATGTAAGGGTGGAGCCTGGCCAGACTCCCGTGCAGACTCCTGTAATCAAGGCCTGTGTGCCACGCAGGAGGGACAATTGCCACCTGCCCAGGGGGAACAGGCTTTCCCTCTCCCTCTACTCTGCATTCTCCAGGCTCTGCCACTTTTGGTTAGGGTCATGTTTACAATGAAGATGCTAAAATAAGACTTTCTGAGTCATAAGGTTCCAGGAAAAAATTTGGCTGAGAGTCTGGGCTTTGATGACTTTAGAATGAGAATGCTGGCACATTATATTCAGCCAAGAATAAACCTGAGCTGTGCAGTTGAGTCATAGGCTCTTTGGTGCAAACATGAGTGACTAAAAACCCAGTGATAAGTTCCCCTTCTCCCCAGCGGTGCCTCACAGCGGAGCTGCTTCCCTGCCAGGCCATCCGTGTTCTGTGCTGTGGGTCATCTCCGCATGGATGGCAGGTGCGCTCGGCGCTCTCCACGCTTTCGCAGGCAGCAGATGCGCCCGCCACAGAATGCATCCAGATGGTCCCTGCCTCTGCAGGGTGGGGCGTGCAGGGATTCTCTCCTGGCACCACGCACAGGTTTGAAGTGGAGCTCATACACGACAAGTCTGACTGCTCACATGCATTGAAATTCTATCGAGAGTGTTAAAAACCCACTCTTTTGGGCGAAGGAGATAGTTGGTAGAACTATTCCTCTCGTGGTAAACAAGAGAAAAAACAATTAGGACTTAAACCAAAGAAAATCTGGGTTCAGGCAACTTCATTTCTTTGAGACGCGCAGCCGACCTTTGAAACTTGCCCTCTCTGTGGTGGCTCACTCGAGCGAGGACTCTTGTTAGAGGAAGAGGGAATTAACACACGTGTGTCACAGACATTTGATGGGGAGGCGCTGAGAAAGCCACGCCTGCAGACACTGGAAGGAGGACTTTGGGAAACTCAGAATCTGGGATTGAGTCTCCATTTCTAGCACTATGGAGAGTCAGTTATTAAAAAATACAGACAGAAAACATTAAAGTATAGAATAAATTTGTACTTTGAAGTTTTAAAAAATGTGTGTTTGAGTCTAATACATTAAAATGAAAACACATGAATAATAATTTATAAAATATAAGCAACAGTCATACATAAAATAAAAGGAGGCTAATATAAATTTTAAAATTTCAGAGTTCTTTACACTACTCTGCAATGAGGAGAAAACAGCAATGAATTATAGGTGTTGGTGAGTATGCATGCTAAATTTCCACGAAAAATAGCAGAATGTATACACCAAAAAATAGGGATAAAGAAGATTGAGCACGTCAGTCAGAAAAGGAGAAAAAAAGAAAGCCTAGAAATAGCAGAATGAATAGAAATCTAATGTAAAATGGATATACATCTGTCTATATCTCATTCCTACAGTAAATGTAAATTAAGTTTTTCCATTCAAAGACAAAGATTGTGAAACTAATAAATCTTTCTAATCCAGATATAGTACTATTTACAATAAACACCTCTAAAACAAGGGCACAGAAAGTAGTAAGATAAATTAGTGGAAAAAACAATAGCAGGCAAGAACTAATCAGATAAAACCATATGTAATTTTACCACTGTTAAAAGAGAAGAATGTGATAAAAAAGTATTAAGAATAAAAACGTTACTACATAAAATTTCAGTTTTAATTAATCGAGAAAAATACATAAATCTGACCTTGAGAGTCTTAATAATCTAACTGCAAAACTACATTATCAATAAATAAAAATGGGCGGATATATTTAGAGAAAGAAATTGAAAATTTTATCATTGCAGTGATAAGAAAGGTTTATGTCTATTTCTGATTACATATATTCCAATGATTTAGAATGCATGCATGTATTGCATAATATACGTGTGTGTGTATTGGGATGGAAAACTATGGTACGTGTTTCAATAAAAAAAGATCACTGTAAAAGAAACCTTGCCAAGAATGATGGGATAGGTGTGTTCAAAGCAAGGGAGGTATTTTGAGGGGAATTAATGGCAATGTAGCTTTTACTGCAGTAATTTTTATTTAAACACTTGCCACATTTTTGATCACATACCACCGTGTACAAGCACATATATACTGGATCCAAAAAAGTCCAATAAAGTTTTTCTCTAATGGCAAACATTGAAGATTGCGCTCAATAATTGGAAAGTAAAAGTTATTTTTGGGCAACTTGGATTATTTACAAAACCTAACATCTAACAGCACAAAACAAAGTCTTAATACATTTTAAAGGACTTGTATCATGCTGCTTCTCTTCCTAAACCCTAATGTCGATTAAGTACAAATAAATAGTTAAAAGATAATGGTTAAACTTAATTTTTTAACTTTCAAAAATCCCTAAAAAGTTAAGCTAAAATAATTTGAGCACCACAATAAATAACATAATATTGGGTTATAACCCAAAGTGTTAAGTGAGTATGCATCTATTCATACTAACATAAATAATTTTCTAAATAAATGGAGAAGAGAAAAATCTACCTGCAGAGAAATTAAGATAATAGGTGTAGATTCCACCAAATCGCCATTCCCAAACGAAGCTGGCAACTCACCTGGAACTGTGATGCGCAAGGACTGACTTCCTCCCAGGGAGGACAGCACGGGTGGGGAGGGAGGAGGGGAGGAGGGATCGCAGTGGGCAGGCCAGCGAAGCAAGCCTGGAGGTGCTACTCTAAGACAAGCCCAAGGTCAGCGTCATCGGTGACTCACGCCACCTACACAGGTCTTCCACACGACGTGCGGAAAACAGCACTCTACCTCCTTTCAAAAACAGTAACATGCGTCCAGCTATGAGGAAAACATCCAACAAATCCGAATGAAGAACTCTTCTACAAAATAACTGACCAATACTCTTCAAAACTGCCCAAATCATAAAAAAAAAAAAAACAAGAAAAGCCTAACAAACCATCACAGTCCAGGTCACCCTAAGGAGACATGACAAGTGAGTGGGATGGGGTAAAATATCCATGGACACTGGGAGTGGCTGCTTTCCAATAAAACCTCATTGACAAAACAGCAAATAGCAGGCTGTGGCTTCCCTGCGCCTTCTCAGTCCCGTTCCCCCGCAAGGCCATCTTCATAGAATGTGTAAATGGCATCTTCTGGTTTCTTTTCCTGATTATCACCTGCATCTTTGTCCCAGATAAACTTTACCAAAGCCAGGATTTAGTATTTTTATACATGATACCATATCACCTAGAAGAGTACAGTGCTCAGTAAATATTTGGTAATTAAATAAATAAATCACCAAGAAAATATAGTGTAGTATTCTGGAACAAAAGGAAAAATAGGCTAAAAATTATGGAACTATGAGAGCAAGGAGGTGGCAGAATTCAGTAGAGTATGTTATATGCATGTACAAATATGCCAAATGAAACCCATTATTTTGCATAGCTAATAAAACTAAATTTTAAAAAACTATTGAAATACTAGGTAAATACGAGCTTTAATTGATAAAGGACCATTGATAGTGGTTCATCAGTTTTGGCAAATGTACTGTAGCAATGTAAGAGCTAAATGCCAGGGGAAATTGGGTGTAGAAACTTTATACCCTTCACACTACCCTTGCAGGGAATCTACAACTCTTTTAAAATACAGTATACCCCCATGAAGTCGTAGTTCAGAGTTCGTGGCCTCAGCCATTCCTGGATTTTTCCCTTAGAATATAACTAATAATTGTTCTCAAAACCGGGAACCGCAAATATCCTTGGCAATATGGGGGGGCGGGAGGTTTGCAAGTAGCCAATCCGAGAGCATATTCCGTTTTCCTTGATGCTGATTGGCTGTTTCCCTGTAACCCATCTTGGAGAGATGCACCAGCATTCCTGCATCGTAACACGTTGCTGTAGGCGCGTGTAGCTATCCCGAGTGTTCTCAGTTTTGTTCTTCTTAAATCCCTAAGATCCCTAAGATGCCGCCAAAACTCCCTGCACCTTCTTAGGCTTTATTATTACAGTATTTTATTAAATTACATAACTGTGGGAGCATAGTATATTTTGGTTTTAAACTATAAACAGGCGTTTATAGGCATTTTTCTGATCCTATCTGAAGTTTGTGGTTTTTCACAATTCTCAGGTGCTCTAGGAGCATAACCCCTGTGAATTTCAGGGGTCTACTGTAAAAAGTTCATTTTAAAAGTCCATGATATTGGGAATAAATAATTGTATTAAAAGCACGCTTAGTAGAAATGAGTACATGGAACAGTGATTATGAAGAACATTAAAAATTAGCTAAATATGCAATTTGTGAAGTTAAATTGTCATAATAAATTTAAGTAAAATAGAATAAAATAATAAAGGAAAGGTAATTATTAAAATATGATATAATGCTATGAAAAAGGATGGACACAGACAAAAGCCGATTCTGTGAAGATGCAAGCATTGATAAGATTGATCTGAGAAGAAAAAGGGAGAAGGCCCCCACCCATAAAAACCCCAGTATTAGAAATGAAAGAGAGACATAGATAAAGACACAATGGAGCTTTTTTTTTTTTTATGTGGCTACCGGGAGTCAAACTCAGGACCTTGCGCTTGCCAGCAGGCGCTTGTGCTGCTGAGTGATATTACCAGCCTTTTTTTTCCTTTATGTGGGTTCCAGGAGTCGAACTCACAACCTCACACTTTCCAGGCAGGCGCTTACACCACTGAGCCATCTCACCTGCCCAATGGAGCTTTTATTTAAAGGTAAAATTTATGAAAAGTTTGTGATAATAGCGTATATTTAAAACCTAGGTGAAACATTCCCTGAGAAGCATAATTTATGAAAACTGATTAAAGAACATCACAGGGCACAAATTTATTTTAGAGATGTTATTGAAATATTTAAATATCAGATATTTCCATTCTTACATCCACTCTTCCCAAGGATAGAAAAAGTGGGGGCACTCACCACAAATTTTACAGGACTCATATACATTGCATAATAAATAAACAAAATCATAACAATATCTTGAGAAAGGATTAGAAAAGTTCTTGTTCATAGACATAGATCCAAAATTACTAAGGAAAATGTTAGCAAACAGAATCCTGTATAAGTTCATAATTCATGGTAGCTAAGTTGAACATATTCCAGGAACTCAAGGTTGGTTCAATCTTAGAAAATATATTAATATGATTCACCACATAAACAAACAAAAAAGATTGACTCAATATATGCAGAAAGAGCATGGGATAATATTTAACATCATTTTTTTTTTTTTGTGGGTACCGGGGTCGACCTCAGGACCTCGCACGCCAGCAGGTGCCTGTGCCACTGAGCGATATCACCCGCCCTTTTTTGGTATGTGGGTTCTGGGAGTCAAACTCGGGCCCTCATGCTTGCCAGGCAGGTGCATACGCCGCTGAGCTATCTCACCGGCCCTTTTTTTTTTTTTTATGTGGGTACCAGGAGTCGACCTCAGGACCTCGCACTTGCCAGCAAGCACTTGTGCTGCTGAGTGATATCACCAGCCTTTTTTTCCTTTATATGGGTACCAGGAGTCGAGCTCAGGACCTCGCGCTTGCCAGGCAGGCGCTTATGCCACTGAGGTATCTCACTGGCCCTAACATCTGTTCTTTATATTTGAAATTCCTTAGTGAACAAGGAGTATAGGATTCATCTGCAACTTGAAAAATGACACTACAAAAAATGTGTTCCAACACTTACAGCACCTCATTTCCTATTAGGAACAAGACACAACTTTCTACTAGCTCAGTTCCCTTCATTTTTTTAGAGGTTCTCTCCAATATAGTGAAACAAAAATAGATTCATCTGCTGGAAGGGAAGAAAAAAATCAGACCACTTTTCAGAAGATATCATATTCTATTTAGAAATCCTAGAGGAATCTGCAGACACTTGCATTTATTTACTTATTTATTTATTTTTATTTATTTATTTATTTAGAGACAGGGTCTTCCTATGTAGTTCAGGCTATCTTTGAACGCACTTTGTAGCCCCGGCTGGCGTAGAACTTGTGGCAATCCTCCTGCCTCAGCCTCTCGAGTGCTGGGATTACAGGTGTGTGCCACCATGCCTGGTGATACTTGCTTTTAGATTTAGAAGAAAGTTATGCAAGGTGTCTATGCATACAAGCTACAAACAGAAAATATAATGGCAAAAATGTCATTTATAATATAAATTAAAATACCCACGAATAAAGATATATTGTAAAGGTTTCTTGAATGATTTTAAATACCTACTTGAATCACGATATATACCATGCCCATGGTTAATGATGCTTAATATCATAACTATGTCAATTACCCAAATTTGTTGAGTGATTTAATGCTATTCCTATCAATATTGCAATGGAACTATTCATAGAAATTGACAAACTTATCCTAAAATTTATTTGAAAAAACAGAGGACCCAGAAGAGAGAAGAGGCCCTTGCAGATGTCTGGGGAGGAGACTTTTTACACCAGACATGAAGGTGTCCATATAAAATATTAGTATTGACCCTGAGTCATGCCAGCACGGGGATAGAAGGGTCGGGGGGCTCAGCACACCCCTCAGCTGGAGCCTCCACCTACTTAGAACCTTGACGTAAGGCGAGTGTGCTCTTGTGCCTGGGTGCATAGTAATTAGTGCAGGAAATGTGACTTTCAATGTCAAAAATTTTACCTACTTCACATCATGCAAAGACTACATTTCAAATGGATTAAGGACTTACCTCTGCAAGGCCATATTTTAACATCTTTAGGCCAAAATATAAGAAATGCTTGGGAAGAGAGAAGGATATTTTAAGACTAAACAGGCACATACACAATCATAACAGAGAATATTGACAGATTTGAACATGCTGAAATTAAGAACATGTGTTTGTCAGAAGATTCCAAGAAGAAACAAAGTAGATAAACCAGAAACACAGAAGAGATATGCACAATGCGTGTAAGTAGCAGGGCACTGGAATTGTAAATGCATTCCAGAAACCAATTAAAAATATACATCTGCCAATAGGGGGATGAACCGAATCACAAACAGGCATTTCACAGATGGGGAAAGAGAAATCCCCTCTGCGTGTGTGCATGGTTGTGTCTGTAATACACATACCTACTAAACATCTTTAGTCCTCATGAAAATGCTGAGGTTTTACCTCACACTTGAGGCAGGCTCAAGAATTAACTTTATCACCTTGTTTAACAAAAAACAAAGAACTAGTTAGCACATTGGCAGGGAAATACATAGTTTTCATGTATTCTTAGAATTAAACCCGATATATCAATAAAAATGAAGACCTATACTATAAACATTAGCCAGGATGGATTTCAGATGTGATGTTGGGTGAAAGGAAAGCAAGTCTAGAAAGAGTATAATGCAGTATGACTCCATATAAAAAACCTGAAGGCATATACAGCACAGCACTGGTTAAGGATATAGACACTTATCTTCAAAGAAAAGTGGGAGAATGGTGAATTCCATATTCAGTGCAGTGACCAACCCCTGCACTGTTTACTTGCACTATGCAGACCCCTATGCTGGGATGCTGACCCTCTCTACAGGGAGTCCCTCCTGCCTGGTCGGGATGTGGGGTGAAGGACTCAGACGGTCCTGAGGAAGTGCCCGATGGCACAGGCATCTTGAGGTGATGGTTTGACAAACAATGCGTGACTCTTTCAGATGTGGTCTGCTCATCTCAGTGGGAGGCCCCCCAAGGGAAACTGAGGGGTTGGAGGGAGAGAGTACCAGAGAGAGGCACACAGGGAAATTCAGAGTTCTTGGTAACATTTCATCTCCTATGCTGGATGAAGAATTCATTTAATGTCACCATGATTTTTTTATAGCATATGATATAGTTGATAAAGGGTGCAAAATTGAAAGCACCTGTACCAACACCAATGGTTTTCCATTTTTCTCACTTATCCAATGTATTACTTGTACTTGTTTGTAGTATAATAGTCACCCTTTGTCTTCACTTTTGCTTTCCACAGTTTCAGGTACCCCTGGTCCACTGGGGTCCGAAAATATGGAAAATTCCAGTAATAAACAATCCATAAGCTTTAAATTGCATGCCTTTCTGAAGATCAGGATGAAATCTTTTGTCCCAGCCACAACACGAGCCATGCCTTTGGTCAGAGTGTCCACACCACATGTCACTTAGTAGCCCATGAGTCACTAAGTAGCTGCTCAACTACCAGAACGACTGTCGAAGTGTAGCAGTGCCACATTCAAGTGACCCTTATTGTATTGAATACTGGTCTCACGTCCAAGAGTGGTGACACTGGTGATTCAGATGTGCCAAAGAGAAGCCCTACAGCATTCTTTCTATGTGAAAAGGTGAATAAATGTTCTCCATAAGGAAAGAAGATCATATGCTGAGACTGGTAAACTCGAGGGTAAAAATGGATCTTCTCACTGTGAAACGGTGGAGAAGGAAAAGAAATGCAAGCTAGGTTTGCAGCCATACTGCCAATGCAAAAGCTGTGGCCACAGTGCACATGCTTAGTTAGGATGGAAAGGGCAATTACATCTGTGTGTGTATGGGTAGGGAAATTATATGATGCATATATGTTATATTCTCTCTATATATTCATATTCTATGTCATAGAATATAAATTCTATATCTCCATGTCTTTGGCATCCATTGGGGGTCCTGGAATGTATGCCTCACCTTAGATATGGGAGCTGCTATAGTATAGTGAGGATTTTTACACCTGAGGCATCTGCTGTAAGTCTCCTCTATCCTTTTTGATTTCACTGGAGTCTTTTCTCATATTTTCTTGTTAATCTAGGGCAGTGATGGCGAACCTTTTAGAGACGAGTGCCCACACTGCAACCCAAAACCCACTTCTTTTTCGTAAAATGCCAACACTGCAACTAAACCTGAGTACTGAGGTTTTAGTTCAGAAAAGCAACTTATACATTAACATCTTTTGTCTTGAAAAGAAAAGCAAATAACATGTGTGCTATAGGTTCACCACCACTGGCCTAGGTAAAGGTTTGTCAATTTTGTTGATCTTTTCTAAAAACAAACTCTTAGTTTCACTGGTTTTTCTATTCTGTTTTATTTATGCTCTAATCTTTATTATTTCCTTCCTTCTGATGACTTTGAATCAGTTTGTTCTTTTTCTAGTTCCTTGAAGTCCAGAATGAGGCTGTTCATTTGTGATCTTTCCTTTTTACTTTTACTGTGGGCATTTGTTATAATCAATCCTTCTTAGTGCTGCTTCTGCTGCAGATTAAATGGTTTGGTGTCGACATTTCATTAGTTGTGCTGTCTGTCTTCTTGCTCTTTTGACTGTTATTTCCTTTCTTGCTATCTTCCTTTGTACTTTCTTCATTTTTGTAGTGAGATGCTTTGATTTACTTCTGATTTTCATTTTCGTGTCTTCTATAGGCATTTTCATTTTCATTCTCAGGTTTCTATAAAATATCTTATAATGACCCAGTTTAAACTGATAGCAACTTAAATCTAATTGTATACAAGATCTAATGTCGTTCTCCACCCCCTGGCATTTCATGTTATTGACATGATAAATTGCATTTCTTTTATTGTATCTAATAACTTATTTTATAACTATATTTTTATACGTGTGTCTTTTGACATTTATAACAAAACTAAAAGTGATTTACACACTGCTGTGACAGTATTACATAATTGTCTACATATTTAACTTCCCCAGAAATTGTTACGCTTTCATAAGCTCTTGTGTTACTGTATAGCATTTTTTCATTAAAACTGGAAGGACTCCTTTTAGTATTTTTTATCTGGTGGTGGTGAATTCCCAGAGGAACTTCTGTTTATCTGGTACAGCCATTCTCTCTCCTTCTGTTTTGGCAAGCAGTTTTGCTGAGCATAGTATTCTTGGGAAAGAGGGTTTTTCTTTCAAAACTTTGAATCTCTCATCTGAGTCTCTCTGGCTTGCAGACTCTGCTGAGAAGCCTGCCACTAGCATCCTGGTCCTCCCTTCAGTGGTTCTGCCTCTCATGTTTGTTGTCAACTCTCTTGTTACCTTTGACTTCTGATACTTAGGCTCTCACCTATCTCAGAGTGGGCTTCTCTGCATTCGTCCTGTGTGGATCTTTTGAGGTTCTTGGATTTGGATGTCCATTTTCTTCCCCATTACTTATTTGACTAAACTCTCTGTCTCTCTTCTGTCCTCAGCTGGGATCTCCCTTCACACACAGATGGTTCTGCATCACAGTATCCCACAGGTCCCCGAGGTTTTCTTCACTTCTTTTCTGCTTTGTTTTGTTTCATTTTGTTTTTTCCTTTTTGCTCTTCTGACTGGCTAATTTTCAATGAATTGTCTTTAAGTTTGCTAATTTTTTAAAATTCTATTTCATCAAATTTGCTGTTAACCGCCAAAAAGTGAACTTTTCATTTATTTATTGTATCCTTTAGCTGCAAAATTTTTTGTTTGGTTCTTTTTGATATTTTATATCTTTGTTGAAAGACTCCTTTTGTGCATTTATCATTTTTCTGAATTCACTGAAAAAAGTTTATGAAAGTTATTTTGAGTTCTTGTGAAGTAATTCACGCACCTCCATTTCTTTAGGGTAGGTTTCTGTCGGTTTCTTTGTTCTTTTTTTAATCTCATAACTTAATTTCAATCTATTTATTTATTTAATAATTTATTTATTGGGGCCGGTGAGATGGCTCAGCGGTGTATGCGCCTGCCTGGCAAGTGCGAGGGCCCGAGTTCGACTCCCGGAACCCACATACGAAAAAAGGGGCCGGTGATATCACTCAGTGGCACGGGCGCCTGCTGGCACGTGAGGTCCTGAGGTCGACCCCCGGTACCCACAAAAAAAAATTTATTTATTTAGGTTGCAATGGCAAGCAGAAACACTGAAATGACACCCAGGATTTGGAGGCAGATTTATTTTATGTCAACAGGCACTGAGCAGGATTATTCCCAGAATATCAGGCCCTGATCCCTTGAGGTCCAGGGCTTATATGGGATAAGCAAGCAGGAAGTACAGAGGCAGAATGGCTTGTTAACTGGGGACTGGTTTATACAATGTGCATCATAGTGACCAGCTATGCATCACAGTGACCAGCTGTTTCTAAGAGACAGAAGCAATTGGAACTGGAACAGGAACTATTACCTGGGCAACTAACAAACTGAAGTATACTGGCTCAGGGTGGGGGGATTTTCTGTTACATTTTCCTCTCTTTTAGCTTCCCAGGTAAATCTTTGCTGGGCATATTACATGTGATCTTCTGAGACAAGGCCCAACTAGAAGCAGTCAGTGATTGAGTGGTTTTATCACCACAAGAGTCAGGCAGGGATTTTTGCATTAGAGTCCTTGGTACTGGGAGAGGTCCAGCACAGCATGTGGCACCTGGACAGTTAGGTCTTGGCCTAAGGTGAGCTTGTAAGCTTTCTTGATCAGAAGGACAGTGGCTACTAGAAGGCAGAGGCAAAAGGAGGAGGCAGCCCTTAGCGACTGGATCCAAGTATTTGCACAGTCAGGCCACTGGGCACTACCAGGGACTGACAGCCTGAGTGAACATTGTTTTTGTGAACTCAAGGATCCAGATTCTACAGAAGCAAACAGCTCTAAGAAATTTGCACAGTGTCTTTCTTGTAACCAGTTTTGGCCCAATATTGTAGCAGAGCTTTTGTGCCTTTCCAGCAGGCAGCTTGGATATTGTTGATCAGAAGTGCTTTTTTAAAGAGGAAACAAGTTTTTGAACCTCTAGGAGGTTGAGTCCAGGTCAGTTGGCTTTTGAGTCCAGAACTGGGTTTTTTTCACTTAAAAGCAAATAGGGGCTGGCTGACAGGAGCCAATCGAAGGCAGAAGATGGCATTCTTTAGGTCCAGGCAGGTATGCTAGCAGGTTGTGAGTGGCAGAAGACTGAGGCAATGTATATAGAGGGCAATCATGGCGGCATTGGCAGCTCAGAGATCTTGAACTGGTTTTACAGGTAGGAGAGGTGATTAACAGTCTATCAGGCTAATGTGTGGCTGGATGCCTGTATGTGCTTCCCATGACATCTGACAGCAATGGGGATCAGAAACGGGGGGCACAGTTGATGACCAGGCTCAGAGGTGAGTCTTGACTCATACCTCTGGGAGGGGAGTTTTCAGAACTTCAGCATTGTAGTTATGTGTTTCAGGTTGATGCAGGCATCATCTTCCTCTTGGGGAACAGTCAGATTTGAAAGTGCAGGGTAGAAGGAGAGGGAGGCTGACTGGTTGGTGCAAAGGAGAGAGTCGCTTCTAACTTGAAGAGGTCTCTTCCCAGAAGTGGTATGGGAACTGGCTTACACAGGAGGTGTCCTTCTGGGCTGCAAGTTTGTGCCTGGCAGAAGGGGTGAGAGGCAAGAGCCCTAGTTGCCCCAATGATGGTACCATGGGCTCCTGGTAGCCGAGCTGAAGACGGAAGCCTGGTCTGGCCTAGTCTGAGCCTGTCAGATTGATGAAAGTGTTGTCATCTGATCCGGGGTATAGCTTTTGAGAGTTCTTATCTTTTAATCTGAATGGGCATTTATGTTTTAGTGCCCATTGTCCTTATAACTCATAGCCAGAGGGTATGGTCGTCTATCAGACTGGATTTTCTTACAGATATCAGGTGCCTTTTTTTTAATCAGGCTACTGGGTAACAGTAGTTAATGGGCTTTTTGTCCCCCTTTTTGATGTCTTTGAGAAGCACTTGACTGGGTTGTTTCTAGGCAGGGTGACCTTTGAAAAGGCCATGGCAACTCATTCATCAGGGGTGACAGTACAATTTTCCTCAGTCAAAATGTGGGACTCAGAAGGAATTGCTGACAGTCATCTCAGATGGGTGTTAGATGATGCCATCTGATCAGGATAGGTGTGTAAGCAGAAGGCTGTGGAGGGAGGGCCCCTGTGGCTGAATGCATGCTATGGCTGTCTGGAACCAGTTCACTTGGCTGAAAGTAGATGAGTAGGGAGTGGGGAGTAAAGCTATAGGTGTTGGCAGCAACTTGTGGTGGCCAACGAGGGTGCTAAGGCGAAATTCTCAGGAAGAATGGGCCTCTTTTTTCCTTTTTTCTTTTTTTTCTTTGAGATTCTGGGAGCATTTTTAACTCTGTAAAAGCTGTTTTTCCTGCAGTCAGGGACTGTGGGTTTTAACCAATTAATTCTCATTTCCGGCTCCCTACACGTGTGTTATGTACCTTGTATGATGGTGCAACAAACAAAGGGTAGGTGCCCTCAGAGAGAGACCATTCAGATGCCCACCTGGCCACGCCCTTTGAGGGAACTTAGGTGCAACTTAGCTAAGGAGGGTCAAGGCCTCTGTTATGCCATATGTCGATCGCCATGGAACCGCAAGTGGGGGTCCAATCAGCCACTGTGACCAGTGCTTCCCAGTCTTGGTGCACAGACAGAGCAGCCTATTGCTTATGCAGTCCATTCCACTCATTCACACATTCATTTAGCAGCACTCAGAGGTTAAACATTCCAGCTCCCTTCCCTTGAGTGTAGTCCTACTAATGGGAGTTGATACGACTCCCCTTCTGCTCAAGCTGAGCAGGACTGACAGACAGGCTAACTGGGGTGCCCCTGGGAATCTTACCAGAATCAGGCAGGCAGACAGACAGACAGACAGATTGTATCCTCCTCCCTTTGTGGTCCAATGTGAGCCACTCAAGTGTGGAGCAAGGAATCCTCCAGACCTCCGAGGGAACTCAAAAAATCTCGAGGGTGCACCTTCCTGTCAGGACCTGGAAAAGTCCTCACTCTGTAGGAGAGGGCCACTACCGATGACTACAGAGGTCAGCATGGTTGGTCTTCCTGGCCAAAGCACCAGATGCAATGGCAAGCAGAAACACTGAAACAATACCCAGGATTTGGAGGCAGATTTATTTTATGTTGACCGTCACTTGGATCATTTCCAAAATGTCAGGCCCTGATCTCTGCTGGTCTAGGGCTTATATGGGATAAGCGAGCAGGAAGTACAGAGGCAGAATGCCTTGTCAATTGGGGATTGGTTCTTACAATATGCATCACAGTGGCCTGCTATGCATCACAGTGACCAGCCGTTTCTAAGAAGCAAAAGTAACAGGAACTGTATTGGGAACCATTACCTGGGCAACTAAGAAACTGAAGTACACTGGCTGGGGGCGCCATTTTGTGTTACAAGGTGAGGCTGGGGAACAGAGCACAGGGCCTCACGCATGCAGGGCCACTGACCTACCACGGACGCACCCCATCTGCACCCAACTTTGTGCCCTACATTGGGTTATTTTCCCTGATTCTTCAGGCCCTTGTAACTTTGTGCTGCTGTTCACATATGTGAGAGTTAACCTCCTCTCCCAGTCTTCACAGGCTGGGTTTCTTCAGGGAATGCCATTCAGCATAAGCCTGGCCAGGGATTTCAGGGCCTCTGGGAGCCTCCCGTGTCTCCTCACTTTGTTCGTGGTCCTTCATTCCAGAGAGGCACTGACCCTCTCCAGGGCTTCCATCCTGTGCTCCCACTGCCGTCTGTCTGCTACCGGCTGCATCCTCTGAGCAGCAGCACACGGCCCTGCTCTGCCCCCTCCAGTGTCTCCAGGGCTTTAACTACGCAGCCCCTGAGTGGCCTGGAGCTGGGAGACACAGGAAGCCCCCGAAGCCAGGCTGAGGGGCTTGTGCTCAGCTCTTCACTTCCTCCCCAAGGGAGGCTGTAGGCTGGCTGGGCCTCGGTCCACTCTCCCACAGGGCCAGGCAGCAGCACCCTGCCCAGCACCCTGCTTGGTGGGTGCTGGCATCAGAGCACACTTCTCCCTTCAGTGCTCTTGACCGGGTGAGACAGAGTGTGATATCTCAGTGGCCCAGCGATGAGGTCGGACAGTTCACCCTGCTGTGGAGGGGGTGCGGGTTGCACGTCCCCCAAGGCTTCTTGTGGAAATTTTATTCCCATTGTGCAGCACTAAGAGGTGATTTCATCTGACCCTGGCATTAGTGGGGGCCTCCAGGGAGTGACTACGATTCCATTACTGTAGGGTAGAGGCTCCCAATTGAGCCTTGCTGGCTTCCTAAGGAGAAGGACACCAGACAGACACACCTTCCTCCCGTCTCTCTCTCGCATCACTCTGCGCAAAGCCTGGGACTCTGCCAACACGATGGCCCTTGCCACGGGAGGTCCCCACATCTGCGCCCTTTTGTGACAAAGTAACCGACCTCTGGGATTTCATTCTAGCCACAAAACAGACTAAGGCAAATGTATAATCTAAATTTCTCTTTCCCTTCTCAGAGAGAATCCAAGAGCTAAATAAGAGCTAACTAAGAGTTTCTTTCCACTGTGTACTGCTGTGCGGGAGAGGGACTTTGGTGACAGGGGATGTGAATTTTCCTCGCGGGTTCAATGTGGCTGCTGGCTCTTGGATTTTCATAATGGGGACGAATCCAGGCATTGCTGTCAAATCACTGTTTCCATGGGAAGAAAAGGAGCCCAGGCTTCACATTTGTCCATCCTGTTGAAGTCACTCTCAGGGATCTGCTTCGAGGTTGTGGCAACAGAGCCAGCAAAGGCACCGCCACAGGGACAGACAGAGAAGCGGGTCCCAGTGCTGGCCTGGCCACCGAGGTCAAGCTGTGCCTGGAGTCGACCTGTGGACTCCGTCATTTACTCAAACCAATACATTCTCTTTCGGCTTAAGCTGTTTGGGGTGAGTATTCACTGACTAACAACCCGAAGAGCCCCGAGTGATAAGGTTACGAAGCAGTTTTATTCTTTAACTATAAAGCATCCTCTAAATGCAGATATTGCGTATGTTCTTTGAGCCTTGTCATGCCAAGAGCCATCACGGCCGTCTCACTCTCTCCCTGATCCTTTTGCCCAGCACGCACGCTCCAGCCATGTTAGTCTACGCTCCTCCCCAAAGTCAAAATTTCAGGCTCCTGTTTCTTCACAGCCCTCTTCATTTTTTCTTTCTTTCTTTTCTTTTCTTTTTTGGGAGGGAGGGTGTTTGAGACAGGGTCTTGCTATGTAGTTCAGGCTTGCCTCAAACTTATAGCAATCTTCCTGCCTCAGCCTCTAGAGTGCTGGGATTACAGACATGCTGCACTATACCTGGCCTTTCTTTATTTTTTCTTAAAATGTCCTGCACCACATCACGGTTATCCAAAATCTAGTTCTACACTGAGTACAACTCTGAATGCCCCTTATGTGATGGAATGAAGCCTGCACACTGCTGGAATTATGCTTCCACCAGTAAGAGTCAAGCATTTGGTTGGTCTTCTTGGTGATTTGAAGAATCCATTTGCTATCCCATGACATGGGAGCCCCTTCGTGGTGATTGTCCACCATGCCTATTATTGAATGTTGGCTGACATTTAGTAAACGTGAATTGAATGAACACATAACAGTGGAAAGTAACAAGATCATGTAAAGATTTGTAGTGCGCCAAGGAGTCAAAGCTTGAACACAGAATACAGAGGACTTTGACCCTGAATTTATCTTGTGAGGACTTTTGGGGGACTTCACTGCCTCAGCAGACTTCTCATTCTCTCTGTTGGACAAGGCAGCCTGGCTCTGCTAGTTTCTCTTTCAGATCACAGTAACTGCACCAGATTTGACGTCCTCAACCGGAGGCACGTGTTCTCCCCTCTCATCTACCTTGTGCAGAGCCCACTCATTTGGCTCCTTGGCTGTTTCTGTCACTTGCCCTGAGGGAAACTCAAGCATGACTTTCAGAGGGAACAGCGAGGGATCCTGTCCACCTCACTCTGGCTGATGTTAACCGAAGCGTTTAGAGGTTCTCTTCCAGTCATGGGCAGCTTTTCTCTCTTCCCCAAGTCCCTTTGTCACCACAGAAGCTCTGCTCAGAGAGGAGGGGCTGTTAGCTGAAGAACTTGCTTCCTGCTAATTCTTCCCCTGCAGAACATTTTGGAAAACAGATGTAAGGACTTAGATATAATAAGAAAAGTAGAATAATTACATCCAGACAACGTAAGCCAAAGGAAAATAATTTTACAAAGTGAGCTTCTACTTTCCTTTCTATAGAATGGGTATAAGGATCTTTGCCTCTCTGCTTGCAGCCATTAGGTTAATGAAGTGACACTGGGGAGCTCATTCACAGGGTGATTTATGTAAACATGTGGATCACACCATCCCACCTCACTGTAACATGACTCCTTATTTCACACATGTCCCTGACAAGGCTCTCTAAACATAACGATTATATACTGGAAGCACGTTACATGCCTGATAAAACAGAAATTTATTCTACCCACAAATGCTGGCAGCATAGCACATTTCCATTTCACTCAATAGGACTCCGAAGTGTAGTTAGGAAATAGCTTATAGGAATCTTCCCCTGGTTTAATAGCTTTCTGAGAGAGCGAACTGGTCCCTCATCATTTTTATGTTACCCACAGCATGCAGTTCATAGCGAGCAGTAAAAAACATTGGTCAAATTAATAAGTAAGTGAATGTATTGCAAAAGTAATGTTAGAGGACACAGAATTTGGGAGGAGACTGAGTGTCAGTGACTATGTCTACGAACATCTGAAGGTCTGGGAGTGGCCAGCCGGTGCTCCTTGCCAACTCGAGAGACCATTCTTGCTGTGAGTAAGGAGGCTGGTGAATATGGTCACTGCAGAAACCGATTTTAATCTCCTAAAGGTGTAAAAACAGTAAGCGAAACCAGATGAAAATTAATGGTAACCAGCAGAGGGAAGTCTTCATGCTCATGGCAGGTTTTGATGTAAAACACGTTTGTCTGCTATCCCTCCCGAGGCCCTCTGCAGAAGTCATATAGGACAGCATGGGTTTTCTAGTCAAGCACACCTTCTATGTTAGCTGATTTTTCTTAGTCACATGTATGTATAATTTAATTAATTTGATTAATTATACATATACATAAGAAGTTCCACAGTTTTCAGGACTTCTTTCTTGGAGGTTGCAGAGAGCAAGAGAATAAAAAGAAGTAATTTCTAAACTAGTGGAAATGATTTTCAAAACAAAACAAAACAACAACAGTAAAAAAAGAAATAACCCTAAAACTGCTTTGTCTGGTGAATTTCCTTACAGGCCACAAGAATGACACATTCGTCAGGATCTATTTAAACATTTAATTATGCATTCTAAATCATGCTTGAGTTATCTGATTCCGTTACAATGTTTGGCAAACATTCTTCTGGAACTTCTTTTTTCAAGTGCATCAGAGGCACCAAGGATTGAAATTGAAAAACAAGCTAAGGTAGACACTGAGCCATCAAGTTAAATTATAGAGTCTGGACCAGGCATGGTGGCACATGCCTGTAATCCCAGCCTAGGGAGGCTGAGGCAGGAGGATTGCTGTGAGTTCAAGGCCAGCCTGGGCTACAAAGTGAGTTCAAAGCCAGCCTGGAGTACACAGCAAGACCTTGTTTCAAAAAGAAAAAAAAAGTTATAGAGTCTGAAAATCTGCTTAAAATACAATTTGCCTACTTTTACTGAAAGAAATGTTACTGGAATAGAAACCTGTTTGCATGCTATGAACCTGGAAGTCTACAAATGCAAGAAGATTTAGGAAGAGGACTTCTTTTTCTTCCTCATCATTTCCCGACTGCCACAGCCACTGGTTCCACAAATTAATTCTTCCTGTGTTAGACATTCAACACAAGTTCCAATCGAGTACTACCGCTTAAGTGAGGAATCGTAAGCCGTTTAGCTCCAGCTTGGGATTTCACTGTACATTTGCGCATTTTTACACCCAGAAAGCCTCTTTGTTTTTGGAAAGCAAGCCACGGTGGAGCGCTACACCATCTTCGAGGCAGGGCTGCTTGTGTGAAGAGGGACACCTGGTGGACGATGTGCAGCACTGCAGCCCAGGGCGGCCAAGATTCCTCCGAGGCAGCGTCTCCTTTTCTTTGTTTTTTCCCCCTTTCTCCGCCCCCCTGCCTTCCGGGTCCAGCCAGCTGCTGACGGTGGACATAACGCAGCTGTGCGCGCGTGAGCCTCTGGTTCAAGTCGAGAGGTTTCCAAAGCATTTCCATCAGTTCTATGAAAGTTCCAGGTCACAAGTTCTGTAAACTATTTAGAAAGCTGACCAACATAACATGCTAACGGTTTTTAAAAGTTCCTCGAGTCTCTTAGCCACGAAGCTGAACAGGAGCCTCCGTGTTTGGGAGCAAGGTTTAACCTCCACCTCGAGACGCCGGCGCTGCCCCGGGCGGACAGTGCGCTCCTGCTTCCTTTTGGGGAGCAGGAAGCAGTGTGGACACCTCCGCCCCGCCAGGGCCGGCTCTGCAGGACAAAAGCGGGGAGCTGAAGGAAACCGAAAGGGAAAGCCAAGCCCTCGGCCCTTTTGTAGCTTTTGGTTGCTCCTGGCGGCTGGTTTGGTGCTCTTTTGTTTTGAGGTGTTTTAAGTGCCCTGGGGGGAGGAATCACAGAGGAGGGAAGATGGCCCAGGGCCTGCTGCGGAGACCGCCAGGTGCCACAGGCCCGCACTGTCCCCGCAGGCCTCCGACTTCCCCTGGTGGCCGGATTCCTGATGCTCAGATACTGTCACTCGTAGGAGGAGACACCGTGGTCCCCTGCCCGGCTGGATGCTGGCCGTGTGCCAGGCACCGGGCCTCGGGCAGCCTTGAGTCGTGTCACACAATCCATCCTCCGGCCCTGCTTCCGGCTGGCCTGGTGGGCACCCAGCACCCCAGTCCTGGCCAGCAGAGGCTGCAGTGTTCCCCAGGAGCCCACTGCGCCGCCATCTGCTCCTGCCCCGCACACCTGCTCGTGGACACTGAGGCCGCCTCTGGCTCTCAGGGGCTGACTGGCCAGGGCTTCCACTGTTTACTGGGGAGGAGAATGGAAAAATTCCTCAGGCCTCCTTTGCTATGGCAGAAATGCTTCCATTTAGGGTGCATGAAGCAGAACGTGCCACGTCCCCTTTTCCTGCCCTCAGCCCCATCAGAGACCCTGGAAGCAGCGGTCCCCTGCAGCAGCGATGAAAGCTGTCACCCACAAGCGCTGTGTGGAGTTCAGAGGCAGTCTTCTCTCTGGAATCCTGGGAGCGCAGGCGCTTTGGAGAACATTTGTCAGGTGCCAGGTGCCATACAGTCCACAGGCTGAGGACAACGCAGGTTTGATTCTCAAATCACATCCCTGACAGGGATGCTGTATCCAGGACGTAAAACGAACTCCCAGAACTCATCAATAAGGCATCAAACAACCCAATTAAAATTGGGCAAAGAGTTTGAACGGCTTTTTCATCAGAAAAGACACAAAACATAAGAAAAGATGGTTGACACCATGAGCCTTCGGGTATGGCACATTTAACCCCTAGTGAAACACAAAGGTACGACCACTAAGGTGTCTAGGACACAAAAACACTGCTAAAGACGTGGCTTTGTCCAGCATGCACGAGGCCCTGGGTTCCATCTGCAGCGTCACCAGAAAAGGAAACATCAATAACACCCAGTGTTGGCGAGGACACAGAGCACTGAAATGATGCACACTGCTGCTGGGATTTGACAATGATATTGCCACTTCGGACAAGGTTTCCATAGTTTCTTTATCATTTATGAGTGGTCACAAAGATCCATACGTTCCCATTTGACTCAGTTCATATTCTGCGTACTCTTTCTTTGACCAAGGAGGTCTCCCTTTAGCTGACGCTGTCTGTGTGACCAGGAGCTTTGAGTATGTGGGAGGCCGGACGGTACAAGGTGACTTGCGAGGGCGTCAGGGTACAACCCTGGCAGAGAAGGACAGCAGAGTAAAGAGAGTCGCACCACGAACACCTTGGAAGTCCCGGGCGGGAGGTGGCACCGGCTGACGGGCTGTAAGCACAGTGTAAACTGACCAAGGCAAACTCACTGCTCCAGTTTATTGTGTTAGGTTTTTATTTTTGTGTGTGGGTACCGGGGGTTGAACTCAGGCCCTTGCACTTGCCAGGCAGGCGCTTACGCCACTGAGCCATCTCACCGGCCTCTACTGTGTTAGTTTTTTAACCAAGAATATTTTGTTTAGAAATTTTAAAGACTCCATTACTTTGACCAAAAAAAAAAAAAAAAAAAAAAATCAAATTACAAAAAGAGGACTGGTATCCGCTGGAGTATAAGCTTATTGAAACCCGGCCTGTGTCTCACTTCTGGTATCTATCAGAATAAATCGTACTCTGCCTACTGATCACTCATGAAATATTTACTAAGTGAGTGAATGAGAGGTGACATAAAATTTTAATCGCTGAAGGCCTTTACAGTGTTATTTCTGTTCAGTGAGCGTATTGATCAGTGTAGTGTCTGTGGCAGCCATTTAGAAATTTTCATTAATATGACATGTGACCAAACTATACAAGTAAATGTTTAAATTAAAAAAAAAAATTACAGTAAAAGACACAGCGCCATGAATCCCCCTTAAAACTCTCCTCCTCTCTTCAAACACACGCATCCCACTGTTCTTGCTACTTTCTGAAGCAGTTCTGGAAGTCCTCCTTTGTGAGTGTCTTTATGAGGTGTGATCATAAATACAGTGAATGCGGCTGCTGCTAACATCCCGTGGAAAGGCAGGGTCATAAACACGACACTGTGTCCTCATCCGCCTTATTTACCCTGTGTGGTACTATGTGACTTCTGGTCCTCCACCAAGTGAAAATGACCAGGACATTGAGTGTACTCAGTACATCAAGGCATCCACAACAGCACAACTGAAGGCTCTCGGGAAAGAGGACTCCAGAACTACTTCAGAAAATGGCAACGAAGACGGGATAAGTGTGTTTGAAGTGAGGAGGATTTTGTGGGGGATGAATGGCAAGGTGGCTGTACTGTAATACATTTTAAAATTTAGACATTCACTGTATATTTTGATCCCACTTTATGTGTACATACTCTGTAGTTGGGCTGTTGGGGGTGACACTTCCGAGGGGAAAGTCCCTAAAAGTGAGTCACAGTGATTAGTCACGTCCTATGTCATTGGTCTTTGAAACCAACGCATATGGCACATTCCTTGGAGACCTACAGGAAATAAATACCAGGAATGTGGTAGAGAGCATTAATCCTGCTGTGATAAGCCACCGGGCAGTTATTCAAGGGTGTTTGCGGTGCCATGGAAACCAAACTGGTGTTTTCCAGGGGCCGTGTTCTAAATCCAGAGTCCAGATCTGGAATGAATATCCCAAATACTAGGAATGCAGCTTCCTAAACCAAGCCCTACCTTATTTTCTCCCTCTGCGAGACAAAGGTCATCCACAGCCGCCTGGTATGAATCCGCGGCGACTGAGGCCCTTGCTTATAGGAATTCGGTATTTTTGTCCCTATCTGGGCAGCGGTGAAGTTCGGATCAGAGTCCCATCGGGATTTGGCTCCTGGGGTCGTCAGCCGGCCCTGCTGGAAGGCTGTGCTCTGAGTAGGTGCAGAGTATTTTCGGCAAGGAATCCCAGTTGTGAAGACACTGTGGACATCTGTATGCTTGTTTTCTGTGGGGATTTATTTTTACTTGCACTCACTTTAGACCGATTCTTTGGAAAGAGGCTCCTCATTCCCCCTGGAGAAAGGACAGCCTCTCGCTCCTCTCGTTGGCGCTCGGTGGGCCACAAGTGGCCCGCGTCACGGCACACCCTGGCTCACTAGCGTTGGGCCAAGCTCTGGAGGGGAGCAGGGCGTCTTTGCCAAGTCGGAAAGGACTCAGCCAGCAACGTTTTCCAGCGCACTGCACCCTCACAGCCCGCTGCTGCCATGCGTCCCTGCCGCCCGCACACAGCTCTGCCCCAGGCTTTCTTGCACACTCCCTGCGTGTGTGTGTGTGTGTGTGTGTGTGTGATTTATTTCGTAACCGGCTTCTACATGGTTCACCAATGTGGACCAAAGGAGACAGGGTGTCCTTTCTGTTTCCAACCAGTTCAGAGGTTTCTGCAGAGAACGTGCTCATAGTTGTCTACTTTTTCACTCTGTGAGCACTACTGTGTGCACAGCCCTGGGCTGAGTACCGACAGGAGAGCCTCACCGAGGGAACAGGATTTCAACAGGCAGAACCCAAATGGGCCTGCATTTGGGGAGGAGGCTGCACCGCACTAGGGCAGGCGACGGGTGGTTCGCGGGGACTCGGAAGCAGAGAGGCAGAGGGGGTTCTGTCCACACCCGTGGGCCGAGTCAGGGTGTCACAGAGGCCTCTGCACTGTGGCCGTTGCAGCTCCGTTCCCCACAGCCCAGACAGTGGGGGCACCTGCAGGGGGAGGCGCGGCTGAAGGAAGCCTTAAAAAGGAAGGGGGTTCCACAGGGTGCTACAGCGTGGACCAGGCTGGAGGGGCTAAGAGAAATAAGCCAGCCCTGGAAAGACAGACGCTGCGTGAGTCCACTTGGAGGCACAAAGGAGTTAAAATCACAGAGACAGAAAGAAAAATGATTTCCGGAGGCCTCAGGAGGGGAGAAAGCACAGCTATTGTTTAATGGACACAAAACTTGTTTAAAGACAAAACATGAAGGAGGTGGTAGTAGTGGATGTGCTGCATTATGACTGTATTTAAACCAGGGAGCTGCACGTTTAAAAGCACTTAAGATGGCAATTTCCTGCTGCGTGTATTTTACCGCAGTGAGAAAACACTGGGGAACGAATGCGCCACGGATACACTCGGAGTTCAAGCCTTTACTCTCTCCCGATGTGTGCTGAGCCTCGGTTTCCTCACACACAAAGTAAAAGTCACAATGGCACACTGCAGGGAGGGTGCGGGTGTCTGAGATAATGCGGGGCCCGCCTGGCCCAGGGCAGGAACTCAGAAAACGGAAGTTGTCAGCAATGTGCTGCTTCCCCTAGAGCAGGCGGTTCCCGAGGAGAGCTCAAATACACAGTGACGAGGCGTTGGGTGCTGGGGTGGCCAGCGGTGCAAGCTGGGTTTTATTCTGTGATCTGTGAGGAGCCAGAGAAGGTCACGGAGTGCAGCATGCAGTGACTGTGGACAGGAAAGCGGGGGGACGGGGGAGAAGGGACCAGAGCAGATGAGAGGCCACAGTGACCACAATGCTCGGCCAAGGGAGTGGAAAGGGAGAGTTAGCCTGAGTGATCTCTTCAGCCATCAGGACATCTACTGAAGTAAAAGTCAAAGCGATGTCAAGAAGCTTTCAGGTAAAACTTAGATAAAGTAATACCATTTCCATCTTTGTTTGATCTAGAATTTCTATGTCAAATTTTAATAAGCACTCCATGCTCGGTGACAAAGTGTGAACACGCAGAGGCTCGCTCCCTTGCACGGGCACTTGTCCGTGTGGGTCAGCACCAAGCAACCCCTGATTCCATCAACGCCAGCCCAGGGCCAAGCTGGGCCTCCAAGGGTCCAGACAGATCTCAGCTGAAAGGACGGGAATGATCATTTTGGAACCCAGTCACCTCAAAGACTTTCAAATGCTTATTTTGACATTTAAGCACATTTTTAGGAGCTTAACCAAAATGCTAAAAAGTGAGGAAATCATTAAATAGAGGCACATGTTAAAAAGTTGTGTAAGCATTACAATCATGTGTTTAAAGATCACTTAATAACATGAAGACATGCTGATGGTATATTAAGCGAACTAAACTACACAAAATTGTTCATTAAGATATCATTTCTGTTACAAAATTATACTTATATAAACATGACAGTTATGCATTTAAGAACCAGGAGAGCATATATTAATATTTTAAACAGTGGTTGTCCATGACTGGAGAAATTATGATTATTTCAACTGAGAGGTTGTAAGCTGACAGCCTTCGGTAATGCTTGTATTGCAGGTGTTTAACCTCAACTTTTCCTGTTTTACTCCACTGCACATTTCTCTCTGTAGGGCCTCCCACATTTGTATTTAGGTTGCCTGCTTAAGCGTGGTGGGTGTTCCTGAGGGAAGATTTTAAGAACCAGGAGAGCATATATTAATATTTTAAACAGTGGTTGTCCATGACTGGAGAAATTATGATTATTTCAACTGAGAGGTTGTAAGCTGACAGCCTTCGGTAATGCTTGTATTGCAGGTGTTTAACCTCAACTTTTCCTGTTTTACTCCACTGCACATTTCTCTCTGTAGGGCCTCCCACATTTGTATTTAGGTTGCCTGCTTAAGCGTGGTGGGTGTTCCTGAGGGAAGATTTTAATCTTCACGTTTTTCTATACAAATGAGTTTTCACTTTTATCACTAGAAAAAAGCAAAAGTTTCAGTAATTCCATGGTGTGAACAAAAGGTACTATGGATATTTAAATTTTAAAATGTTTATTATAACGAGAGACACCTTACCATTAATCCCCCCCATAAAGTCCTCTCCCTTTCTTCAAACACACATATCGCATCATTCTTGCCACTTTCTGAAACACTTCCGGAGTCCCCTTTCCTGAGTGTTTTTCGTTGCCCTGTCATGGCCTTATGTCCTGAATTTATTGAAAATGTTTATGTCTCATGGCCATTGTGACTTTGGAAGAGCAAGACATAACATGGTGCCAATTCTGGTGAAGAAGGTGGATGAGAACTCACTGTGACAATTTGCGAGCCTGCTTTTTCTGTGGATGGCACTCAGCAGCCACAGCTTTTTTGATCACACCTCACAAAGGGAAGAGGACTTCCAGAGCTGTTTCAAAAAGTGGCAAGAATGGCAGGATAAGCGTGTTTGAAGTCAGGGGTAGTATTTTGGGGGGATTCATGGCAATGTTTCATTTACTGTAATACATTTTTTTTATGTAAACACACGCCCTATTGCAGTGGTTCCCAACCTTTTTGGCACCAGGGACTGGTTCTGTGGAAGATGATTTTTCCATGGACAGGGAGCCCCCTCCAGTTATTATGTGACATAATAATTACGCCCCTCAGGGCTAGCATCACTGCCTCAGCTCCACCCTAGATCATTGGGATTGGATTCCCATGAGGAGCACAAAGCCTAATCCTTCCCAAGTGTGTTCACGGTAAGGTTCGAGCTCCTATGAGAATCTGAGACTGCCACCGATCTGACCTGACAGAGGCTGAGCTCAGATGGCGGTGGGAACCATGGGGCATGGCTGGACTGCTAAGTAAGCTTCACTGGCTGTCCCTCAGCTCACCTTCTGCTGTGTGACCAGCTCCTAACAGACCCTGGACCAATTACAGATCTGTGGCCTGGGGGAGGTCCCCTGCTCTATTGCTTGATCACCCCTTGTAGCATCGATAAGAGTGTGCACACTAGAGTCAGAAAACATAATTTTTTCTCTTTTTCTCAACTAGGTCATTCCTTTCCTGCTGCCCGTAGCCCTGGGATCCCAGAAGCCACAGCACACTTTCTGATGTCCCCTTAGGTGACCCTTAACTGATAGCCCTGACATGACCACCTGGTATGATCAGCCCCACTACCCAGCTCATCCCCTTAGGTTCTTGAAAGTCAGGTCTTGACATGTAAGGGAGAAAACCCTTTACTGGAGTGAAGGATTAATACATGCATGCTGGCTAGCAATTATTTTTAAAAAATAAGGTGATTTTTATTCTCTCCATGTGATTTTTGTATAACATTTCAAAATATGAAACCCAGTGTGTGAAGAACATCAGAGCCAGTCTGGTGTTGGTGCATGCAGCATTGCTGGTTTATCCCAGCTATTTAGTTTAGGAATGGGAAGGTGACAAAGCAAAGGAATGAGAAATGACCAAGGACTCGGATGCATGAAACACTGGTGAGAAAGAACACAGGGAGCCTTGTATGGGGAGTTAAAACCCTCACAGGTAGAAAGCCCCAGACCCAGGAAGGTTTCCCTGGTAAACTCAAGGTTGGCATCTATGCCTCCTGGGCCAAGTCTGGCCTTGCCCTTCTGCTTCCTGCAGCCTTTGGGTAAAAAGGGTTTTAGAAGCCTCACCTGAATGGGAAAAATTAAAAGAATAATAATGTTCCTTGCATATGAAAGTTATATATCATCAGGTTTCAGTGGCCATCGATAAAGTTATACAGGAGCATAGCAAGAGCTACTCATTGATGTTTTGTCTATAACTGGGTTGGTGCAACAATGGCAGCATTGAGTAGTTGTGATGGAGATGATGTAACCTAGAAAGTCTAAAATATGTGTTATCTGATTGTTTACAGAAGTTTGCTAGTCCCTGAATTTTTCCCAGGAAGGGATAAGTAATAGTAGCTCTTCTAGAAAATAGAAGATAGTACTCTTCACCACACTTTATGTAGCTAGCCCTGCTTTGAGACCCAAACCAAATAATTACATTAAAAAAAAAAAAAACTCCTTTGGGCAATATATCCTATAGGAATGTAGATGCAGCAATCCTTAATGATATTAGTAATTTGAATGCAGCAATTTATAAAAATTCAATGTATCATTGCTGAGTTAAGTTTATCCCATCAAGGTACAAGGCTGGTTTAACATTTAAAACTCAGTTATTATACTTAACCATATCAACAGGCTTAAAAGCAAACCATGTGCACACCCTCAAAAATGCAGGGAAAGGGCTGTGTATTCAGCACTCATCGTGACGAAAACTCACGGCGAGCTATTCCCTTAATGAAGGCACCTATAGAAAATGGGCAGCTAACGTCTGACATCAGGACGAAAGACTGAGTGTGCCCTCCCCAAAGTGAGGGACCATAGGCCCTTTGTCACTGCAGGGTGTCCCCCTGGAGTCCTAGCCAGTGCAAAACACACAGGGGAAATGCGTCTGGAGTGGAGACAGTGTCTGAGACAATCTCCACATAAAGACAGCGTGGTCATATGTGTAGGAAGACATAGAGAATACAGGAAAGGGTGTTAGTACAAATAAGCGAGTTTATCAAGACCATAGGACACAAGGTCAACACACAAAAGTTAGATTTACTTTTAACAAACCATTAAGAATAAATGTAAAATATATATAATTTACAAAATAAAATAAAAATCAGAGATAGATATAAATCTGCCCCAAAACATTATGACATAGACCCTAAAAATAGTAGAGCATGCTAAGATAAATATGTATGACACATACACTAAAAATTATACAAAATTGCAAAGAGAAATTATAAAATCCAACCAAATGAGTCATGTATTGGGGGCAACACACACGCTACACTTGCCTGGCTTCTTTCTCTATAAGACAAAAAGAGGCTTCTCTAAATACTTCTGTTTGCAAATAACGTGTTCTGATCATTGGAAATAGTTTTCATCCATAGGTTTCAAGCAAGAAGCTCAGAAGTTTTGAATTATGGCACATTATTTCCTCTCTATAAGGCCCTGAGCTCATAAGCCAAAAATGAAGAAAGGGCCCAGCCCTGCTGCTGGCACATCATGCAGCCCGCTGCAGACCCCGGGTAGAATATAAACTCTGCTGAACACGTCGAATCCTTGGCTGAGCGATGAGAGCTCTACATTCACTTCCAACACGGAATTCTTAAGTCCCAAGTCAGTTTTAAAAGACTAAGTCAAAGAAAGTTGACATGGTTCACATTAAATTAAAGAGCCATTTTGACTCTTTATATAGTTGGCAGGGGTATTGTAGAGCTGTCTTATGGGTAGTGGATAATCCTAAAATACATAAATAGTTTGCTTTATAAAAGTCTTTTAGGGTATGGTGCTAGGCCAGGATGGAAATGCAAAGACTGAAAACCAGCAGGCTCCCCGTCTGAAATGAGCTGCCAAACTGTTCATGTGGGGAGAACTGGGTCAAAACATTTGTTAGACACCTGAGAAAAGGATCGGATTGGTCCCGGAGACTCCAAGAAAGACAAGTGGTGGGGAAAGGCTGTGCACCTCAGCCACGTGGGCCATGAAAGGCTGAGAACTCGTGCAGCTCGAGTCCCAGCCGCGCCCTCATCTGGCATGTGGCAGAGGACACGCACGACAGCGGTGCCTGTGGTGTGATCAGTAAACGCCAGTGCTGGACATCCACACGGGGACCAGCACCAGGAGACAAGGAAGTTAGCGTGGTTACGGTTTGCTCTATTCTTCTACTCACAGCCCTTTGGATTAATCTTCAAAAATCTCTATTTGAGCAAACTAGAGTCTGCAAGGAAAATAGAAGAAGAATAACAGAATCTGATGGCTAAATTCACCTCAGATGAGAACACGGCGTGCACGCATTGTGGACAGCAAAGGGAATATGGGATTTAGGAGATCCTTGAAAGGCAGGGTGTGTTTGTCTCAGCCAGCCGTCCCTTTCTGACACAGGGGAGCCCTCCAGACTTAGAACACGTGACGAACCAAGCCTTGTATTCAGACAGAAGCCACCTGCTCTAGATGCCCGAGGAGGCCACCCTAACAGGCACTTTAGAGAAGGAGAGTAACACACAAGGTTACCCACGCATGACTGCGTGTGCTCCACCACTGTGGCCATGGTGGGAAAGGCCAGGACGTCCACGTGTGGCAGGCAGGGGGCCACGGTGCCTCTACTCAGTCAGGTCAGGTAAACTACATGACTCGTCACTGGCTGTTGTCATTTTACCTGCCCGCCACTGGGCCTCCCCTCCGTGAAGCGCTGACCCCCTTGCCGTGAGCCGTGTCTGTGGAACCGGAGTTTGAACGAGGGGCCTCTGTTCACTGGTTCCCCCAGAATGGACCCTAAGACAAGAATTGCCTTGTAAGGTATTTATGTGGACGTTGGTCCCAGGAACTGCAGTCTGGGGTTGAAGAAATGCACAACATGTCCACAGGAAAGTTAAGGCTGCAGGAGGCTCACGACCAACACACTGGGGAGCCCAGAAGCGGTTCTCAGGCTTTTTGGCCTCGGTACACTTGTGCCACCTTAAAACCCGCTGAGTACCTCAAAAAGCTGTTGTTTATGTGGCCCAAATCTGAAATATTTACTAGGCTAGAAATGAAAACTGAGAAAATTATTTAACTTTGATTGATTTCTGATTTTTTTTGAGGGGTGTACCAGGAATCGAACTCAGGACCTCATGCTTGCCAGGCAGGCACTGTGCCACTGAGTTATATCCCTGGCCCCTAACTTTTATTAATTTAAGAATAACTACCCTAAACATATTCTATGCTAAATACATGACATGCATTTCATGAAAACCAGCTATAATTCCTAATAGAAAAAAATGATATGAGAAGAATGGCATCACATTGAATAGTTTTTGGAAATCTCTTTAATATCTAGTTTAATAGAAAACAACTAGATTCTCATATGTCCATCTGCATTGATATGTTGCTATGTGTTGGCTGAGGTACAGCTGGCTTCTAACAGATACATGCTTGCAGAAGGAAAGGATTTTAATAGCCCTTCAGATAATTGGGTTTAATCCTCTTTGATAGTATGCCAAAATTTGACAAACGACAATCTACGAGAGGTTGGTTTCATTGTGGAATTTGAAATCAGATCCATGAACGTTTTATACTCTATTTCATTAAAATCCACTTGCACTTTGAAGAAATCTTTTAACAATGTTTGGTTTTGTAATGTTACACATTGTTCACATGAAAATGATTGATTTACTTAGTTCAGCAAACCTCCCAAATGTTGACATATTTTCTAATACAACCTCAAAATTGATATGCATTAATATTGCCCCTTATGAGAAAAGCCATTAAGCATTGGGAGGTCATCAAACTCACAGTGGTGGATATAAGTTTTCCAAAATTATAATTTTCTCTTAGAAGCTTGGATTTTATTCCTGGCAGTGGGCACTGTCGTGGTTTCTTTGAAGGGACAGCCTGATCTCCTTCATTTCTGGGGACACGTCTGCCATGTGCTCAGGTCTCAATAACCAGTTTTTCTGTTCTTTCAGATCAATCCCACAAGTGCTTTCCTTTGACACCATCACGCTCCAGTATGTGGCAGCCAACTTCTTACTTAGTTTCTATTTCATCGTGTGGGATACTGACGGCCAAAATGCAATGTAACGGCCTGTGTGCCTCTTGGCCCAGGATGCTCTTTGTGACATGGACTGGCAGGTGAAGGACGCGGGATTCGTGATACGGATAGCACAGCAGTGACCCGCCTGTCCTGTCTCAAGATGCCAAGTTTCCCATCAGTGTGTGCTCGCGCTGTCTGTGCAAATGTCAGCACCACAGAAAGGCAGGGAACATCTGCAAATGATGATAGCGGTCTCCTGAGGACACCAGGTAAGCGCAGGCCATGTCAGAGTTCCCTGCCTGACAGGTCAGGGGCTACGGTAGACGGAGGGCGGCTCCAAGAGACCGTGGTCTCCAGCGCCTCTCCCTGCCCCAGCACAGGGCCACAGCAGGCTTTGCCAGGGGTGGGTAGGGGAGGAGAGGCTGTCACCACCCCAGAGGCCCAGAGCTGGCTGGGGAGCGGCTGCTGAGCCGGCCCGGTTTGCTCCAGTGCTGAGTTCCTGTGTCACCGAAGTGGTTTCATGAGTGAGGGAGAACAAGTTAAAACCATTGAGTTAGAGGATCTCTCCACTCCCTTCATATCTGAACTTTTTACGGTGACCCCAAGTAGGCAGCTAATTAGACACCTGCTAATGAGACAGCAGCTGTGCCAAGCTGACTGGCAGATTCCTGATGACCCACAGCACACATGGAATCGCTCCTTTCGTTGATCTCTTTCTTGTTCTCTCAACTTTAGATTTGCCTTCAACGTGCAGCTCGCAGAGGGACATAACGTTGCTCAGAACAGATTAAGATGTCACCGAGCCCCCCATCTCTGGGCAGACAGAGACCCTGGGCACCATCTTGGAGAAGCCTGATGTCCTTCCATGGAGAGCTTGTCTTCAAGGAGATACTGTCACCTCCCTGGGAGCCCCAGGGACTACACAGCAGGGTGGATGGGAGCCGGAAGTTCTGCTTTCCTTGGATTCTCAACCCACATCCTCTGGATGACCTAAAAGCCCTCCATCTTGAATTTGTGAAATTCATGAATTGGGGTAAAATGGTCCAGGGCCTGTGGCAGCCCAGCTACCAGCTGGCTCTCAGAAGGAGGAAGTCTCTCCCCTTGGGCTCAGCGTGTGTGGGGAAGAAGAGTCATTAATGGGCTGATGCCAGTTCTTCCCATGTCTGTCCTCAGGCTCGGCCTTGCAAGTTCCAGATAAGGCCACTCAGGAAAGGCCATGGATTGACTCTTATAGGCGGAGGTCCAGTGTGAGAAACATTTTGGGTGACGGCTGATTCATGCTTCACCTCTGTCTTCTTGTCTCTGCTTTCGCACAGTCGGATCACCCAACGTTATCAGGGAAGTTTAGCTTCCATTATGCGTGCAAGGGGCCTGCCTGTGGCAGCCGGGCCTCCCTGCTCCCTCTCCCCGGACTTCTCACCCACAGCAGCGGGATAGGAAGTCCAGCCTGGCTGCTCAGGGGCCGAGGAAATTTCCATCTCACCTCCAGCAGAGCGAAGACAGAACCTAGGAGAAATTTAGCTCAGAATCCCACTGGGACATGTCCATAGAAAAAGAAGCAGTTCAGAGTAAATACTCGTGAGCAATAACTGCAACATGTTCCGAAGTCTGCACCTCCTCCCGCGCCTCAGCTCCTTGGTGCTGTAGCTACGGCACGGGGTGGGGGCCCAAACTGGCGGAGATTCCCTTCCCTTACTGGGCAGGTAGGAGATCGAACAGTAAAGTCCAACTGTAGAAAATGATGCCAAAGTTGCATTTCCATACACTTGAAATCAGATGGCACACACATTTCTACAGCCAGGTGACCCTCCGCCCACTGTTTTGTTTTTGTTTCTTAAAACTGTAGTAAGAACATGTAAAGTGGAATCTGCTTAGTAGATTTTAAGCGTACACTATTGTTTCCTATATGCACATTGCCGTGCAGCCCATTTCCAGAGCTTTCTCTTCTTGCATAACTGGAACTTTACACCCACTGAATAGGAACTCGTCATTTCCTCTCCCTCTCACCCTGGCAACCACCATCCTGCTTCCGTTTCAGTGAGTTGAGCTACTTTATTTCCTGCACGTACAGGGGATCGTTTAGCATTTGTCCTTTTGTGGGTGGCTTGTTCCACTTAGCATCAAGCCTTCAACTTCTAGCCATGTTGGAGCATAAGACAGAGGTGGAATAATATTTCGTTGTGGATATATACCACATTGCCTTCACTCAAGAGTGCATATTCAGGCTATTTCTACCACTTGGCTAGTGGGAATACTTTAAACAGCATAGGTGTTGGATATCTCTTTAAAATCCAGATTTTGGATAAATATTCAGAAGTAGCATTACTGGATCAGGTAGTAATTCTATTTTTAACTTTTTGAGGAAACTCCATTCTGTTTGCTAACGCAGCTAAATGATTGTGCACTTCTCCAAGGCTTCCAATTTCCCCACATCTTCACCAACAGTTGCTATTTCCTTTTCTTCTTTTTATGGTTATTATTTTTGTTAGTTAGTTAGTTAGTTAGTTATCATGGCCATCCTAACCAGTGTGTAATGCTAACTCCCTGTTGATTAATGATGTTGATCATATCATCCTATATCTGTTGATCATTTCCATGTCTTATTTGGAGAAAAGACTATTTCAGTTCCTTTGCCCAATATTTCATCAAATTTTTAAACACTGTTCTTTTTGTTGTTGAGTTGCAAGAGTTCTTTATTCTTTATATATTTTTGATCTCAGCCTCATATCAAGTATACAATGACCCAATATTTTCTCCCATTCTGTAGTTATCTTTTCACTCTATTCTTTTCTTTGCTGTGGAAGTTTTTACTCTGAGATAGTCTTGTCTATTTCCACTGTTGCTGCTTTTGGTATCATATTCGTGACCGATATCATGAAGCTCTTCCTCTAAATTGTCTTCTAGGAGTTTTAGTTTCAGGTCTTATGTTAAAGTCATTAAGCCAGTTTGGCTTGACTTTTGTGCAGCAGTGTAAGATAAAGGTCTTGGAGTGTGGATATCTAGTTTTCTCAACACTGTTTTTTTTTTTTTTATTTTATTTTAAAGAGAAGAAAAAACAAAACAAATCAAAAGAAGAACAAATTTTCAAAACAACATAATAGGAGGGTAACAATGGTTAATACATTACGTATTACTATCTTTAAGTTAGTTATTCAGGATACCAGACATTAGCATTCAATTGTCCAAACATTATTGGAACAAACCTTACTCTTCAATGAACTAAGTAAAATTGGTAGTGTATCTATCTTAACCATCTTATATATATATATATATATACAATTTTTTTTTCCCTTTCCCTTCTTTCTTTTCCCTATTCCAGTCTTTCTTTCCTTTTGACCAGTTTCTTTTTGATTCACCATGTCTATTGTACATTTTGGATCTTATTTACTCTTTCAGTTTCTCATACTAGAGAGACAATACAATGCTTACACATGTGCTTCTGGTTTATTTCACTTATGAGTATTTTCTCGAGTTGCATCCATTTACCTATAAAAGTCTCCAGTTTATCCTTCTTTATGGCTGAATAGTACTCCATTGTATAAAAATACCACATCTTTCTTATCCATTCCTCAGTTGATGGGCATTTGGGTTGTTTCCAAGATCTGGCTATTACAAATTGTGCTGCTATAAACATGGGTGCACATATATCGCTGTGGTACGATGTTTTTAATTCTTCTGGGAAGATGCCCAGAAGGGGAATAGCTGGGTCAAATGGGACCTCCAACCCTAGTTTTTTGAGGAATCTCCACACTGACTTCCACAGTGGCTGTACCCGTCGACACTCCCATCAACAGTGAAGAAGGGTTCCTTTTTCCCCACATCCCCTCCAGCATTTGTTATTAGTTGATTTCTTTATAGTAGCCATTCTTTCTGGGGTGAGATGGTATCTCAGTGTTGTTTTAATTTGCATCTCTCAAATGACTAGTGATGTTGCACATTTTTTTGTATATTTATTTGCCATTAGTATTTCTTCATCTGAGACATGTGTATTCATCTCAGATGCCCATTTTTGGAGTGGGTCTTTAAATTTGGGAGGTCTGATTTTTTTGAGTTCTTTATATGTTCTCGATAGTAATCCTTTGTCTGAGGAACAGCTGGCAAACATTTTTTCCCACATTGTGGGTTGTCTCTTCACTTTGTTGGTGGTTTCTCTTGCTGTGCAAAAGCTTTTTAATAAGATGAGATCCCAGTTATTGATTCTTTGGGATAGTTCCCGTGCAGTTGAGTTTTTATTCATAAAGTCTTTGCCTACACCAATGTCTCCAAGGGTTTTACCTATCCTACGTTCCAGCAGATTTAATGTCTCTGTTTTAATATTTAGATCTCTGATCCATTTTGAATTTAGTTTAGTGCATGGTGAAAGATATGGGTCTAGTTTTAATCTTCGGCATGTGTAGAGCCAGTTTTTCCAGCACCATTTATTAAAGAGGCTACCTTTCTTCCAGCGACTGTGTTTGGCACCTTTGTCAAAGATAAGGTGGCTTAGTATGTCTGGGGTTGTTTCAGCATCTTCTAATCTGTTCCATTGATCTTCAGGTCTGTTTTTTTGCCAGTACCACACTGTTTTTATCACAGTAGCTTTATAGTATAATTTCAAGTCAGGGATTGTGATGCCCCCTGCCTTGCGTTTGTTGCCCAGAATTGCCTTTGCTATTCTAGGTCTCTTCTGATTCCAAATGAATTTTAGGATTGTTTTCTCTAGTTCTGTGAGATATGCTGTTGGAATTTTGATTGGAATTGCATTAAATTTGTATAACAATTTTGGGAGTATGGCCATTTTCACTATATTGGTTCTTCCTATCCAGGAGCAAGGGATATCTTTCCATTTTCTGATATCCTCTTCAATCTCCTTTTTCAGAGTACTGTAGTTTTCAGTGTAGAGGTCTTTTACTTCCTTTGTGAGGTTGATTCCTAGGTATTTCATTCTTTTGGATGTTATTGTGAAAGGTATTGTTTCCCTAATTTCTCTTTCAGTAAGTTTGTTATTTGTGTACAGGAAGGCTATTGACTTCTGAGTATTGACTTTGTATCCAGCTACACTACTGAATTTGCTTATTAAATCTAGCAGTTTTTTAGTGGAGTTTTTGGGGTCTTCTGTGTAGAGTATCATGTCATCTGCAAATAATGATAATTTAACTTCTTCCTTTCCAATCATTATTCCCTTTATTTCTTTCTCTTGTCTAATTGCTCTGGCTAAAGTTTCCAGGACTATGTTGAATAAGAGTGGGGACAGTGGACATCCTTGTCTTGTTCCTGATTTTAGAGGGAAGGCTTTCAGTTTTTGGCCATTTAGTATAATATTGGCTGTTGGTTTGTCATAGATAGCTTTTACCAGGTTGAGATAAAGACCCTCTATTCCAATTTTCTGTAGGGTTTTTATCATGAAAAGGTGCTGGACTTTGTCAAAAGCTTTTTCTGCATCTATTGAGATGATCATGTGATTTTTGTCTTTGGTTCTGTTAATATGGTGTATTACATTTATTGATTTACGTATGTTGAACCATCCCTGCATCCCTGGGATGAATCCAACTTGGTCATGGTGTATAATCTTCTTGATGATTTGTTGGATTCTGTTTGCCAGTATCTTATTAAGGATTTTTGCATCTATGTTCATTAGGGAGATTGGCCTGTAGTTCTCTTTCTTAGTTGGGTCCTTCTCTGGTTTTGGTATCAGGGTAATGCTTGCTTCCAGGAATGAATTTGGGAGTATTGCTTCTCTTTCAATTTCATTAAAAAGTTTAAGAAGTAGTGGTGTTAGGTCTTCTCTAAATTTCTTGTAGAATTCGGCAGTGAATCCATCAGGGCCTGGGCTTTTCTTTGTTGGGAGGTTTTTAATTACATCTTCAATTTCATTGGTTGATATTGGTTTATTTAGGATTTTTAAATCTTCTTGATTCAGCTTTGGTAATTCATATGAATCTAGGAATCTGTCCATTTCTTCTGCATTTTCCATCTTAGTAGAATATAGATTTTTAAAATAGGTGTAGATGATCTTCTGGATTTCTGCAGGGTCCGTCGTGATATCACCCTTTTCATTTTCACTTGCATGGATTTGAGTCTTTTCTTTTCTGTTTTTAATAAGGTTGGATAAGTGTTTGTCAATCTTATTTATTCTTTCAAAGAACCAACTTTTTGCTTCATTGATTCTTTGTATTGTTTTTTTAGTCTCCAATACATTAATTTCTGCTCTGATCTTTGTAATTTCCTCCCTTGTACGGGCTTTTGGCTTAACCTGCTCTTCTTTTTCTAGAAGTTCGAGGTTCGCCATTAAGTTGTTTATTTGCGCTTGCTCTATTTTCCTAATATAAGTATTTAATGCTATAAATTTCCCTCTTAGGACTGCTTTCATTGTATCCCATAAGTTTCGGTATGTTGTACTGTCATTATCATTCAGTTCTAGAAATTGTCTAATTTCTTCTTTAATTTCATTGGTGACCCATTGGTTGTTCAGGAGGGTGCTGTTTAATTTCCACGTGTTTAGGGAGTATTTGTGATTTCTTTTGCCATTGATTTCCAATTTCATTGCACTATGGTCTGATAATATGCATGGGATAATTTCAATTCCTTTGCATTTACTTAAGCAGGTTTTATGAGCTAGTATGTGGTCTATTTTGGAGAACGTCCCATGTGCAGCTGAGAAGAATGTGTATTCTGATGTTGTGGGGTGGAACACTCTGTAGACATCTACTAAGTCCATTTGTTCCAAAGTTTGGTTCAGTTCTATTATTTCATTATTGATTTTCTGTCTAGTTGATCTGTCCTTTTGTGACAGTAGAGTATTGAGATCTCCCAATATAATTGTATTAGTGCTTATTTGATTTTTCATGTCCTTTAGTACTTGTTTTATATAGTTGGGTGCATTGGTATTTGACGCATATATATTTATGATCGTTATCTCTTCCTCTTGGATTGTTCCCTTTACAAGGATGTAATGACCGTCTTTATCTCTCTGAATCCTTCTTGGCTTGAAGTTCACTTTGTCTGCAAAAAGAATAGCTACCCCTGCTTTTTTCTGGGTTCCTGTTGCATGGAGTATTGTTTTCCATCCTTTGACTTTCAGTCTATGAATTTCTTTTTGAATTAAATGTGTTTCTTGTATACAGCATATTGTTGGATCTTGCTTCTTGATCCATTTTGCCAGTCGGTGCCTTTTGATTGGTGAATTGAGACCGTTAACATTGATGGTTAAAACTGATATGTATTGACTTATACTTGTCATGATATTTTCCTATTGTTGGTTCCCACTCTTTGTTTTTCCCCTTTCCTGCTATTTAATTATCTGCCCTGCCTGGTGGATTCCTTCTGTTGGGGTTCCTATCTCTTTCTAGAATGTCTTTCAGAACATTTTGGAGTGCTGGTTTGGTGGTCATAAATTTTCTTAGATGTTCTTTGTCATGAAAGTATTTTATTTCTCCATCAATTTTGAAAGATAGTTTTGCGGGGTACATCAATCTGGGTTGAAAATTATTTTCCTTTAGAGCTTGAAATACGTCATTCCAAGCTCTTCTTGAATTGAGGGTTTGTGCTGAAAAGTCAGCTGTGATTCTGATGGGTTTTCCTTCATAGGTGATTTGTCTCTTCTCCCTAACAGCTTTTAAGATTCTGCCCTTCTGTTGAATTTCTGGGATCTTGACTATGATATGTCTGGCTGAAGTTTTTTTTGATCATGTCTAGTTGGTGTTCTAAAAGCTTCACTTATTGGGGGGCCAAATTCTTTTTCTCTTCCAGGAAAGTTCTCCCTAATAATGTCTTTGAACAAGGTTTTAATGTCATTTATGCTATCTCCTGCTTTTTCATTTATTCCAATTATTCTTAAGTTGTTTATCTTTGAGTCATCTAGCCGCTGCTGAATTGATTTTTCAGGGTCCCTTGCTGTTTTTAAGAATTCTTTCTTTTCATGATCACTAATTGCAAGCCTGTCTTCTATATCTGAGATCCTGTCCTCACATTGGCTTAATCTGCTACAAATACTTTCAATGGAATTTTTGTTCTCTTGGATATTGCTTGAATCTGCTTTATGGAGTCCATTTCTTTCCTATGCTGAGCATTCATGGTTTCTATAGTTTTCTTTTTTTTTCTTTTTTTTTGTGATTTCTATAGTTTTCTTAAGCTCATCTATTTTTTTGTCTGTATCAGCTATAGTGTCCTTAAGCATAGTCTTCATTGTGGACATTATCTCTGCAGTTATCTGTGAAATTATTTCTGTTTTAATTTTTTCCAGAGCCTCATTCAATTGTTTTGTTGTTACCCCTTCAGATATGCCAGGTGGGTGGCTTTCGGATGGTCCCACCTCGTTGCCCCCTAGGTTTGCCTTTGGTGAATTGGATGTGTGGGGTTGCATCTTGTTTAAGTGTCGTCTCATCTTTTCTTTCTTTAATTCCTGGGGTGATGTTTGTAAATTACCTATGATAGGTTACTTTATTGCTAGTGTTGAAGATCCTTAGAAGATGACTACTTCTCTGCAGTATCTTCCAAGTGGAGCTTGCTTTTGGGTTTTGAGCTTTCTGCCAGATCCTACCTCTTCAATTCATTGGATGTGAGAAGTTGATACCTGTTTGGGCCAGTCCTTGATTCTTTGGTACTGTGCCACTGTATTTTCTGTGTCCCTTAGTCAATATCAATCATGAAATATCAGGAAGGAAAGCTGTTTAGAACAATTATTTTACATTTGGCTATAATGGTAACTGAAGCATCAAACACAGCCTAGAAAATGACAGACTGAGCTAACCAGTTATTTACCACTTTTAGCTGTATAAAGTAGAGTTGCGGTTATATAACAAAGTCTAAAACACACCAGAAAAATTATATGCAGTATACAAGTCCTTAGTATGTTAATTTTTCCCCTCAGGAGTTTAAATTTAAAATGAGTTAAGGAGGAAATAGAGTATTGTGAGAAGAGGAAGGAATTAGATGTAAGGTTAGAGGACCAAGAGATTTCCCTGCTGGATCCTGGTGCAGAGGACTGGTGGGAAAAAGAGAAGGAAAGGACAAAAGGAAGAACAGATCACAACCACAATCACAAAGAGGTTAGAGGCGCTGTTTACATTCATATAAAAGCCAGAGAATAATGAAGGAAAGAGCAAATAGACAAACAGAAACAAAAATGAAGACAAAAACAACAAAGCAAAGAGATAAAACAGAAATAAAACCCCACAAAAGAAAAAAATAAAAACAAAATAAAAATAAAACAAAAATAAAAACAAAAATAAAAACCCCTTCACCAGAACAAAAAACTAATGAGAGAGAAAAAAAAATAAAAAAATATAAAAAAAATAAAAATAATCAGTTCCAGGCGTTGACTCTGCTGTAGGCAGGCACCGTGTGATAGAAGAGTCCTGTTCTGTACAGGTCCGTCCCAGCGAGCCAGGAGCGGCCCTCTGGCGGGCGGTGAGCAGAGCGTGGACTCTCAGGCGGAGACCGGTCTCCTCCGCCCGCCGCTGTCAGCGCACTGCTTTCGCGCTGCTCTGATTTTCGCCGCACCCCCCATAATGGCGCCCAGCTAGTCGCTCTCTGGCACGGGACAGCTGTGGCTGAGAGACACTCACTCACCGCCGGCCAGCGCCGTTCTCCACTGCTCCCCTGCCCTGCCGCTGTCTCGCGATCCTCCGTGGGGGCTCCCTGAGCGCCAGCTGTTACCGTGTGTCCGCAGCTTTGAGCTTCCGTCCCGCCGTGATTCTTGGGATGGCCTCAACACTGTTTTTTGAAGACCATCTTTCCTCTATTGTGTACTGTTGGCCTTCTGGCCAAAGATCATCCAGCTGTGAGTGTGCGGGTTTACTTCTGGGCTCTCGATTGCGTTCTCCTGCCCTACTTGTCTGTCTTTGTGCCAGTGCTGTGTTATTTTAATAATACAGCTTTTTAATGTGCTTTGAAGTCAGGAAGAGTGAGGCCTCCAGCATCGTTCTTTCTCAGGATTATTTTGGCTATTCAGGTCATTTGTGGTTTCATGTGAATTACACTGCTGCTTTTTTCTATTTCTGCAAAAATGCCATAGGGAATTTGGTAGGGATTGAGTTGGGTCTACAGATTGCTTTGGGTCATATGACATTTTAAAAATACTAACTCTTCCAATCCATGAACATGGATGTCTTTCCAATTATTTGGGTCCTCTTTAATTCCAACCAGGTTTTATAGTTTTTGGTAGACAAGATATTCCACTTCTTCTTTTCAGTTTATTCCCATTTTATTCCTTTCCATGCTATTGAAAGCAAGATTATTTTCTTAACATTTTGGGCTTTCATTTGACCTGCTTTTAATGACTGCTTTCCTCTGTCCAGAAGAGGAGCTTCGTTGTCAGAGTCCTACGTTTGGAGCAGCGTAAGGACTTGACTCTCCTCTGCAATGGCAAGTGGACCAGCCATCACTTCTGTGCTTCTCCATTTTCTCCTGGTTAGAAACGCCTTCCTGATGTCCCAAGGTCCCGATGTTCCAACGCAAAAGTCTTCCTACCATGGGGATGCATGTGGGGTAGGGCTTGGGGTTTTCCCAGTGGCTCCAGGATTTCTCATGGGTTAATCTTTGCTTTATTCTTCACTGTAGAAACTTCGTTCTGGAGATGTGCCGAAATCATTTTCTTTTAAACTGCAAAATTGAAATGGACAAGAGAAACGAATTTTTCCTATCTGCCACAGCTCTGGGCATTGCCCCTCCTGGTTTGTGGAGCCCATCATGGCTCTGTGGGGCCACTCCTCCACAGGAGAGCACAGCTCAGCCATCTCATCCTGCCCGTCTCAGGCCCGGCTTTTGGAAGGAGGCCCTGGCTATCTAACTCAGTTCCCTGGTCCTGCTGACCTCGGTGTTACTGGGTGAGGGCTAAGGTTGGTCTGGACAACCCAACCTTGCCCAGATACAGCTGGAGAAGTGGGAGCAGGTGGAGAGGTCTGAGCACCCACCCATGGCTGGATGGGGACATCTGAGAGGCCGGCGCCACCTCTGAGAGGTAAGGGGCTGGAGCAGCAGGAGGTCGTGGGGGCGGAAGCAGTACCTGCATGTTGTGGGTGAGCCAGCCTCAGCCCGGCACAGCTTTCACCCTTCATCCTGCACACCCAGAGCTTCCAGAGACTCACACACACATGGCTCAGTCTCCTCCTGCTTCTTCTCTAATTCAAACCACACAAGCATGTGCACCGACAATACGCAAAACTGCTCTTGTTGCTTTTGTCATTGCAAAAATAAACGCAATTCTTAGGCAAATTAGAACACACAGTGAAACACGGTCTAATAGTTAACCAAAACCAACAATAACAACACCAATGATAATATACACAAATACAATAGTTGCAGTCCCATCGCTCAAAGTTAAGCGTCTGAGATATTTGGTGTGGTGCCTGCCTCCCCTTCCTCCCCTCACATTTTGCATAGATGTGGCATTGTAAAGCTGTTTCGTAAGCAGCTTTCTCTCGCTGCGTAACTCTATCCAGGAAGTACTGACCTGAGTCAGGAGTCTTCTGGTCCTCATTTTAGCCATATTATCTCATTACTCAGTGAAGTGAGTCTGTGTCCTTCACAAATGATTCGCATGCCCTGAGCTTGGTGTTCTGATCTATAATGGCCCGCTCACTGCAGATGGTTTGAAGAGTCATTAAAGCCAGTGGGGAGCACCTGAGAAAAGTAACACCTAGGGAGTGTGGCTTCTCCTGCTACTTCTACTTCTCCACTTTGACTGATATGCATGTCCACGTCACCTTTCCCAGTCGTTGCACTTCCGAATTATTCCTTCTGATTTTGTAAGGATAAGTGAATCACCGTTTTCCTCGGAGTACGTTACTAAGATTAGGCTTTGAGATCATGATCTGTAGGACCGAGGACTGTCATTGCAAAATTCCCGAGTATTTCCTGCTGTTCAGTGGGCACAGTCTGAACCTCTGTGTGAGGAAGACACTGTGCCAGGTGACAGAGTCAGATTCGTGACACGGAAGACATGGCCGGTCCACTCCATGCAGACAAGCTGGTAGGGGACACAAGTGGACACCAAATAATATTGGCCTATAGAGCTGCTCTTGGTTAAAATAGGAAGAGTACCAGGTAGCAACGTGAATATATTTTCTATAACGTTCTATGGAAGACGTGACTATTTTTATTGAGAAGTTGATGGGAAGGAAGAAAGCACGTCCTTGACTTGTGCGTGTTGGCATGAGCTCTGAGTTGTAGGGGCTGCACCACCAACACATGCGTGTCCATTCCTCGCCTGCCACGCTCCATCTTGGCACAGACAGAGCCTTCATGTGGAGCGAGGCTGGGGTGGTGGCAAAGGACAGAAGTCTGTAGCCAGGCTGGGCTCCGTAATGGACTTATGGGACCTTTGACAGTGACTGTGAGAGAACTGACAGTATGACTTTGACGTCAGCCTGTCCTTAACTTTCAGCATTTAGCAAACAGATAAGGAAACAGCATGAACTCCAGCTACAAGGCGGTGGCTGCGGAGAGGAGGGATAATACCTTCTCCATCCAGGGAGCACGGGCACGCTTAATGGAGTTAGGTCCCAGAGGATAAATTGGATCTGAATTTGGATAGATGAGAGCACTGTACTTCATCCAGGCAGGAGAACTGAGTGAGAACAAGGGGGAAAATGTGGACCACGAGTGGCGTGTGTGGAATGCAGTAAGCAGCTCAGTTTGGCCAAAAAAAAAGGGTGTGGAGAGCCCATAATGACTCTTTTTACTGAGCCCCACCTATGGGATCACTCCTGAGCAGAAGGCTTGATATAGCGTCTTGTTTGAACTGGGAAACTCTGTGACCGGTCACGCTATGCTCATTGTGCAGATTGGGACCAAGAGACCTGCCACAGGTTCATCTGGAGCTGTGCCCCAGGAAGATGGTGTCCGGGCATGGTGGCGTGTAGGGAATCCCTGAGATTGAAGACCCTGTCCACTGCTGAGGCCATGGCAATAGTCCAGCTGATGACTGATGAAGATCTGACTGGTAAGACTGTAGTGGAGAAAAGAAGAGGAAGGCGAGGGTGCTGCAAAGGTCGAATCCATAGGATTCATGAACCACAAGCATGTGAGAGGTAAGGGAATAATGGCGTCCGGGTTTCAAGCCTGGATGATTGTGTAGACAGCAGCAGTGACTGGGGGAAAACTGATGATGAGGTTGGTTTGGGATATGCTAGGTTTAAAGATTTCCTGTAAATAGTAGAAAATGGTAGGTTAGAACCCAAGAGACAAAAAATTGGGAGCAGAAATGTGTATTGGTCAGCTTCCATTACTATTATGAGACACTGTGGTTTACTGTGGTTTACAGTTCTGGAGATTCCAGTCCAAGATCAGGTGGCCCCATTCCTTTGTCCTTTGTCTAGGGTGGTGCGTCACGATGGGAGCCCAGGCTGGACCAGATTGCCTACTGGAGGAGCAAGGAAACAAAGGGCAGGAGGAGACAGGGCCCTGCTACCCCTTTGAGGACACACCTCAATGACCCTCCCACCATGCCCCACCTCCAAAAGTGTCCCCTCCTATCCTAAGACCTCCACTTTGGAAACCAAGTCTTTAACATGTGGGCTTTCAGGAGACTTCACCCAAACCACAGCAAGATGTAGCGAGAGTTGATGATAGATCAGAACCAGACACATTGCACACAACGGGCCACCATACACGGGTCTGTCACAGAGACAGACATATTGGGAACTGTCTCGCTTCCAAGTTCTGAAGCTCTAGGGTTATTTAAAACCTGCTTACATATAACCCTTCAGCTTAAAATTATGTGTAGTGATTTTAATTAAACAAGGAGGGGTGTTTAAAATATCCTGCATTTTATGTCAGGGCAATGGGGGTGTGTGTGTATACACACCAGTATCTCCCCTGACAACCCGAGTCCTGGCCCAAGTCCCTGCATATTTCAAGGGTCGATGGTAAAAGAAGAAAATATCAGCTGCTGCGTGGAGGCCTTGAAGAGGCTGTTTGTGAAACCATCTAAAATAGAATCATGAGCCAGGCTTGCGTCAGGCCACTCACATTGGCGACACTGAAGATTTTCTACTCCTGGGTTAGGTATTCCTAATGCGAAGCTTAAGAAATAAAGTCCATTTTATGTACAGATGTTTCCACCGGATCTATCCCCCTCCAAACCAAAATAGAATAAAAGCAATGTTCTTGAAGTGTCCTTTAACTTGGATAGTGGGTAGCAGTTTTTTTTTTAAGTCCCAAAAGTAAACGACTTCCTTTCAAATCTGAAACATAAATCATAATCGGGCCTTCTTCCTGGGGCTTCTGCTTTTTGTCAAATTAACAGCTTCACCAAGAAGCACATATTTTCGGCTGACCTGCAGTTGAAAATAACTTAACATTTCTTCCCCAAACTGCTCGCAGACGTGTCGTTTAGCCATGGAGGAGAGAGGAGAACAGACATGCTTTTCCGACCTGCTGTGTGTGGCCCGGACCCTGCCTTGGCCCCACGCTGCTTAATCGCTGTGCCTCCCAGGGGCTACTTTTGGCTAATGAATCCTTAGCTCTGGGTTTCCCTCCTAATGAGCACTCATAAAATGCATTTAACTCCACTAATGCAACAAAAACTCAGCATTATTGCATTGTATCCACTTAATAAGAGCCTTGTTTAATATCACATTTCAGCCTGCTGGGCCAAAATGTTATACAGGGAAGCGAGACTCCAAGCAGGGAGTATCAAGTGCTCTGATTTGGACATTCTCCCTTAATGTGCCCTGCACTGGGAGATGATTGCTCGATTCACTTAACCGCGCCGGTCTGATCCCACTGCCAACTGTTGTGTAGAATTTACTGCAGTGCTAGGCAACCGGTCCACCACACAAGCAAGAAGCGGTATCGCTTTTCCTGGGACCAAGCGATTAACAGTCGTTTGGGGAGAGGCAGCAGGCCCCGAGGTAGATACTGTTACAGAAAGGAAGAAGGGTTGGATGTGCCTCTTTTAATAAAGCTGTTACAGCAAAGCCAAGTTCTATTAATCAAAATTTTTCATTAATTGTTTATGGTCTAGTTTCAGAGCCAATTTGTCTTGCCTTCGATTTATCTTGGGAGAGCTGAGGTTTGCACCCTCCTCGTTCTCTTAGGCGTGAACTTCTCTGCCTTCCTTGGACTCAGACCTCTCCTAAGCACCCGCCCAAAACAAGTATCTACTGACAGTTTTCTATGAAAAGGAAAGAACCATTTTGTAACTTGAACAACCTTGAATTAGAATTTCATGTATATTGGGTTTTCTTATAGTGAAGAACAATTGTAGTCTCATTGCCTATAACCTAGAAATAAAAACCTTTATTTTGAATTCTCCCATCAAATATTTAGGAAATATTTCTGGTCCTCTTATTGCCTGAGCAAGATCTCTTTTGGAGACATTTCTCTCTGTATTTCCCCTAAGATACAGGACTGTGACTTATCTCTGGATTTATAAAAGGGACAGAAGTTGGGGGTACTTGGGAAGAGCCTCCTTTTTATATTTATCTGAAAAAAAACCAATTGTTATCTGTGTTCACGAAAATAATTTATAAACTCTTTAGGAAAACGGCAGTGTAAAGGAATAATCGTTACTCTAGAGACCTACAACTGGTCATCTGCAAAGAAATGTGTACAGATGCTGGAGTCTTGTTCAGCACTTAAATTGTTAAGACTTATAAGGTGGTCGGTGCTGAATTTCCAGTGACTGAAGTCTGGGTCATGGGAATAAAAGCCGATTGCTACTTCATGGGAAGTGGCTGAGGACCCCAGGGCCCTCTGGCCAAGGATGAGGCAGGATGTCACCTGTGGGTGTCACCTCATTCCTTTGCACCCCAGGAGAAGGAATGGGTGCCTGTATCTAAACAAGAAGCGTGCCTGTGTTCAAATGAGTCTGGCTGAAACAAATAGAAGTTTCTAAGCTTCTAGTAATGGAGCTTTTTTCCTTCTTCATCTAAGCACTAGTTTCCGGTCAGAAAATAAATTTCAGAACAAAGTTATGTAAGATTCCTGATAATTGCAGGAGATCGGCTAGTAATAAAAGAGGCAAGATGCATTCTTTGTGTGATAGGGAATAATAAATTGTGCCCCCTGGAATCCATTTTTCTCACCAATTTTTGAAGCTGTGGTTAGAGGTCATTTACTTATTTGTAAACAATGCTAAATAATCTGACAGCAAATTTCCCCGGCTCAGTTAATTTTTAATGTGTTGATGAGAAATGTACCATATCAGGCTACATCAGCTCATTGGGTGGCGAGAAATGCCCTCCCAGAAGCATCGGCAGGCACGCGAGTGGACATTTCTCTTCCTCTGAGATTTGTGCCGTTTGACTCTGGTAGCCATGAGAAGGATCTTTGATGACTTCAGGTTAAAAAAGGAAGAGGTTTATTGTGATTATGTCCCGACAGGCCAAGGGTGCTAAAAGCGTCTTGGCCCTGTTGTCCTAACATACAGTGCCGCCCCTCCCGGGGCAGCCCGGCCGTGACTTCCCGTGCCGGGGTTTCCCGCGTCTCAGACTTCCTGGGAGCGCTGCTTCTGAAAAGCTGGAGAGAAAGAAGATGCGGAGGCTGTGACTCTTTCTGCCTTAAATCTTAAGGGAGCAGGAAAAGGAGTTACCATTCCTATAAAATGAAGGGGATTGTAGGCTTCATTTACTGTTGCCTCTTTTGAGCATTAATCCTTACCTTTCTTTTGTTCCTTTGCCACCAGCCTTTTCCCCATCGAAAGCCTGCCAGTTGCCCTAAGCTATTTCTTCTCCCTCTTCCCTCACAGCTAAATGGCCATGGGCTCTGGGATATCCTGTATTCTTTTTCTCCAGCTTCTCTGAAATCCATCTTCTCATCTACTCCCCACCAACCATTTTAAATAGCTTCATTGAAGTATGATTTAAACTGCATGAAAGCAATATATGTCAGTATTTGCTCCTTTTTATGGCTGAATAGTGTTCCAGTGCATGTCCATACCACCTTTGTGTTTATCCTTGAAGAAGCTGATGGACCTTCTGGTTCTTATTATACAGGATATTATTATGAATATGCATGTGCAAGTCTTTATGTAATTCTGAGTTTTTATTTCTCTTGGTAGATAAATAGAGTAGAATTGCTAGCCTGTATGGTAAGTATGTGATTAACTTTTTAAAGAAACTACCTATTTTTTCAGAAGTTGCCATATCATCTTATATTCTGTATTCATCTGCTTTTTGTTGTTGGGCTCAATACCCAACACCCACAATTTAAAGGCGAAGTTTAACTGGCTTAGGTTTGCAAGGATTCAGTCCATGGTCAGCAGGCTCCAAGGCAGAAACCTCATGGCAGAAAGGTGTGGGGTAGCAAAGCTGCTCAGTTCTCAGTGGCCGGGAAGCAGAGCAGAGGAACAGCGCCAGATAAGAAGAGGTGAGAGGCCAGATACAGACTCCAAGGTCATGAGTCTGTGACCCACTCAGGCATAGAAGAGTACTTTAATAATCTTCTAGGCAGACTTTTTGCTCTGCTTTTCTGGTGGGAGTTTCGGGCCACATCTCTCTGGTCTATACTTATTTGTATTTTCCTAATGACTAAGATCTGAGCACCTTTAATCCATGCTTCAACTCCTTGTCCTAGTTCAGACCTCAGCTGTCCTCATCTGGGTGACTCAATGTCCCAGCCCGGTGGCATTTATAGCTTTTCTTTACCCAGCACGTGCCCGACATCTTTGAGCTCTTTCCCAACCTTCTGAGGACAAACCCTATGGGACTCCTTTTGCACAAGCACCAGTGGTAGCCATGGTGTCCTCTCCTCATAGTGTCATGGGAACAAAGCCTGGCTAAACGAGAAGGCAGGATTTCCTAACACCGAGGTTGATTGCAGACTGGGGCCATCTCCCTTCCCCTGAAAAGCATCTTGTTGCAGAGAGCTGGGAAACACAACTCGCCAGACCTTCTAACCTTGGTGGTCCTCAGTACTGTGCACCAAGTCACCCAACATCCTTTGCAGTTGTGAGTGTGGTGTGTGCACACGCTACGCCCTCCAGCCTTCTGGATTGTCACTGAAAGGCTCCTCAGTGGCCAGCATGAACATGTCCCTGCTCACCACACACCCTCACCAGATCACTTGACTTTATTCAACCTAACTTTTTTGAATTTTTAACTTATTTTATTGTTTATTCTCATCAGGTCTCTCTCCAATGCCCTATGATTATCCAGGAATTCAGACTGAAGGAAGAAAACTAATGCTGAAAAATGTATGGGTTTAGGTTGTCTCCCAGAGCTCTTCAGAAGTTTCTCCTGCAGCCTTTGCCTCCCTCCTCGCCTTCCCTCCATTGAACAGCTGCTTGGAATGGAAATGGATGGAGAGCCCTCAGCCATCTTACAGGGCTGCAATAATGAAGATTCCCCCAGTGAAATGTAAAAATAAAAAATAATAGTAAAAGACAGTAAGACCTTCAAAACTCTTTGCGTTTAGCTAAGACCAGGTAGAATTCAATTTTGTGTGTACAAGCCCATCTGGTAGGTTTTGTTTCTATTAGTGACAAAACAACCATCACTATCACTTATCTGGAGGTGTTTTCCTCTGTTCTCCCATAAACATATGTGTGTGTGTAGATACACATGTATCTACCATATGCATACATACATACATACATAATTCCTGTTAGAAAAGAGGCCACATAACATGTACAATATTATCTATTCTATGGTCCTCAGTCTTGCCTCCTTTGGGACCCAGTAGCTGGTTCTGGATATGGCACCTTGAAAACGTGATTCACCAGTCCCAGTACCTTCTGCTGCTCACCACCGACGCTGACCAACTCCTTGATTAATGTCTGACCAAGGAGGAGTCACCAGCTCTGTGCTGCACTGAGAGTTAGGTAAGGAGCGCCCATCTCTCCACTTGCAGGAAAGAGGATGGATTGGTGTTAAATCTAGTGAGAAAGGTTTAGGGGCTTAAGGGGGAAAAAAAGCAACTCGTGTTCTGCTGTAGTGGGAATTCCTTTGGTTTGCTGAAGGGCAGCAACCCAGTAGTTCTGCCCTCTGTCCCCCACTTTCCATCTTGGATGCCCCTCTTAGATCAGCCCCCAGGCAACAAAGCCTGTCCACGCCATGCTCACTACACTGGCCGACCCAGCCTCCTGCTCTGCACCTTTCCACAGAAATTGTCTCTGCTGAGGTCGCCAAGTATCTCCTTGTCACCAGGCACAATGGTCAGTGACCACTGATCTCATCTAACTTGGCCAACTGGCGGCAGAGACCAATTCCTTCCACCTTTTGGAATTCTATCTCCACTTCCAAAATGGCGCAGCTCAGCTCTGCTACCTGAGAATGGATGCTTTTTCTCAGACTCCTCACTGTTCCCTGCCCCTCTTCACGGTGATGGACTTTGGAGTCAATTCTTGGAGATCTTCCCTTGTTTAATCTTCATTCTCTCCTTTAAGGATCTCTTCTCACCTTCTGTCTTAAATACTATGTGTCAATGGATGACTAAAATTTATGACAAATTAAATCATAATTTATAAATTTGTGTGCAGGATTTCAGACTTTCACTCCAAATGGGACTCTCCATCATGTCCCCCAGTATACCTAAGTGACATTTTACACCGAGGACACCCACACTGAACTCCTGCTCTTCGCTCCGAGGTTGCCCCTAGGATGATGTCCCCACCCCGTGTCTCACCACAAGTCGTGGTGGTGTCCTTCACTCGTCTCCTTCTCTCCTACCCCATTCCTAATCATCAGACATTTCTGATGGCTGTACACTCAGAATATAATAAACTCTGCCTTCTGATGCCTATGTTGCTTGCTACCTGCCTCTGAACCGTCAGCATCCCTCCCCTGTCACTGTGATGAGCTCTGTGCTGGCCGCTTGGTCCTTCTGTGATGCAGCCTTTCACCCTAAGCAGAGTTTCAGATGTCAGCTCATGGCCCTTCTGTGCTTGGAGCATCCCAGAAACATCTCTCCTCACTGCCTGTTGAGTGAAGTCCTCATGTTGGCCTAACCTCCTTGCGGGCTCTGGCCATCCTCCCTCCAGTTGTCGTCACCATATTTATTGTGCTGTCCTACACTCGGTGGCAATCTGGCCACCTAAGTGTCTCACCTCCTGATCCATGAGGCCTTTTCCTGGTGGCCCTCGACCTGCAAACCCTGCCCCATGCCCCCACTGCAGACTCCCCATGCCCCCGAGTCCTGCTCAGGGCTCACTCAGGTCCTCCTAAAAATTGCAACCTGCCCAGAGGGCGCTTCTCTGCTTCCTAGATTTCATTTCCTGTATTGTCAAATTGCTGTACTTTCTAATGTGCTACACAGCTCACTGATATTTCCTATTTATGTTCTATCCTTCCTGACCTGATCATAAACCCCATCAGAGCAGTAGTTTATTGTTTTGATTTTATGATCTTTTTGTGGGGAAGGTATATGTTGGGGTGAGCTGTGCTATATTTTAAGAATTTGCTATGGATTAGGCACGCAGCACTACAGATGTGTGGACTGAACGCATTCTGTGGGTTTTACACGTGGGCCCTCAATCAGCTTATCCTTTTTGCACTTTATCATTACCCCTTAAGTTGCCTATTATAACAGGGCTGTGACGCGGGTTTCTCTGCTAGTGAGTTGTAACGTGCAACCGTGGATATTTGAAAGCTTTTCAGCAGGTCATCTGTCTTTAGGCGTTGCGCTGTGTGCTCTTTGCCTGGGAGCAGCCGCGTCAGGTGGCCGTGAGCTGTAACGAGCTGGGAGCTCGTTGTTGAACAGTAAAATCAGGACAGCAGATTGCTAAGATCATAACGAAAGGGCTGGGAAAGTCTCCAACCCCTTCTCCAAATCCAATATATACGGTTAAAACTGTATCTACAGGGCTTAATGAAATATTTCAATATTCTCATTAAAAAATAAGTTCAAACTACTCTTACCCTTGGGACAGACACACACATGCACACACACACATGCGTGCACGCGACAGGGGTAGACATAAACACCTGCTTGGTTCCCAAGGGCTCTTCTGCTCATCTGGGATCCAGGTCTGAACATGTATGTGGCGCACTGGAAACATCACCAAGAATCCTGGGGCCTGGTCTTCCCCTGTCTCTCATCCTAAGTGACAGCAGGATGGGTCCTGGAGTGACATTCTGTGGGAACCTCATTGTAGACTCTGAAGCACACCCTCATGTAATTCTTTATTCTAAGCAATGGTAGCTAACATTTTTAGATAATGATGCCAAAGACAGTAGGGAAGGGACTGGTACTGTCCAATTTTGCAGCAAAGAGCAGATGTTATTTGTCTTGAACTCTACTGGAGGAGGAGCAGTAGGGGACCCACACCCCGTTCCCCGCCACCCCACAAGCAGCTTTGCTGACGGTAGCAGTGCCTGCTAGAGTGGAGCACTGAGTCCAAAAGTGCCCTGCTGCGAAACAAGCCCTTCACAAAGGGTGCTTGGGAAATAATTTTTCCGACTGATTAAATTTACACATTTTAATGATGGCAGATTCATTTCTACATTGGGCTAAGATAGTTTTAATGTTGCTTTATTGTCTTGTGAAGAAATGGGTTCTAGGTAGTGAGAAAGATGGAGTGGAGTGGAGGGTGCAGAGAGAATGTGCTCCTGGGGTCCTGGAGTTGTCCTCAACCCTGAGAGCTTCCTGTGTGGTCCCTGGCTTGTGGGTCCCCTGCCCACACATCTTTATGGACAGGGAGCGGTTCTGAGTCCCCGCCCTCTCTGCAGTAGGGAATGGCTTGCATCCTCTGGGGCTACCTGGCAAGTGAGACCATGGCTCAGAGGACCACGTGCCACCCGGCGGCAGCAGACTCTCCCGTCTGGACAGGTGTTAGGTTGGAAGAGAGCCCAGCTCATTCCGGGGATCACAGTCCCTGGCGATCCCTTGTAACTGGACTCATTCTTTTCCTTAGTGAGAACCGAGTTGCTGATAGGCCGATCAGTCTGTCCGAACACAGCTGAGCATGGCAATGCTTGATTGCAATTTTCTACTTTCTGTCTTGCTCCCCCTGCTCCAACCAAACCCAAATTTCCATTCTGGATAATTCTAACCGATGCCTGTAATGACCTATTTTTTGGCATTATCCAGACATAGATCTTAAATTGATTCACCCCAACACCAGCTAGTTGATCTGGGCGTTTTCCCACTCACTGACTGGAAAGAAGCCCGATGCCTGAATGCGTGTGAATGAGCAGTCACTCATCCAAGGCGAGAGCTTCCTGGGCAGCCCTAACCGGCCTCAGGCCTCTCAGAAGTGCTTTGCTTTCTGTCCTGAGAAGGGACTTGCTATGTTCATGTCCACAGGTGATTTCTAATGAACAGAAACACAGCATCTTCCACGTGGCATCAGAGTTTCAGGTAGTTTCTCTGTGCGCTTCGTGTACTTTGCGAATCTGCCCAAGTTGCGTAGCAACGTCTCACTTCCTCTAACAATGTTTGTCCTCGGCTCTGTCTCACCCTCATTTCCTGGGAGATCTTGAAGTGTGGTTTTTGAGGTATAAGGCAATGTCTGTCGATCCTGGTGTCCAGAAAAGCTGAGCGTCAAGTTTTGCCAGGTACCTCCACGTGCAGCGCTATGGGCTCCCAGGTGCGGGGAAGACGCCTTCACACAGGCCTTGCGCATGGGAGAGGGAGGGCACAGACCTGGGAAAAAGGCGGAGAGTGAACTCCAAAAGTATCTTTGTGACCCAGTCTGATCTGTCTACATAATACTCTAAACTGTGCAGTCGATTTCATTATCCTAGAGAAAATCAGGGCTTAGAGACCTAACAGGAGAATCCCCCTTATCCAAAGCCTTCACTTCCCCCATCTCTACTCCTGGGACAAGTGCTCTTTCCTCATCCGCTTTGCTCATCTCCCCATAGGATGCATCCTAGGAGGCACAAAGCCTTTGGACTTGAGTGCTTTGTTCAATTTGTTCAAATGATGGGCTCCAAACAGATTAGCAGTTTATTACTTGAGCATGATGTGGTAGCTAAAAGGGTGAGCTTTATTGGAAAATGGTTTCTGGAAAAAGATGGTGGATCTGTAAGAAGCAGGCAGTGAACCTCTCCAAAAGTCACCGTCCGGACACTGGAAAATAGTGACTGGAGGAGGACAAGAAAGAGGGAAGTGGCTCCCATGGACCCAGGAAAGATCTGAAGTGCAGTTCGGGGCCCACGGAGAAACTGAAGAGAGAAACTCCAACAAAGAAGAAGGAGGTGGCCACCAGCGCCTTTTCCCTGTGTTGGGAATTCCGATGCGACAGAAGTGGTTCAAATCTGCGGACACGCGGTGACTGCTGGTATCCCCGGGGGCCTCCGCGGAGGAACACAAGAAGCGGTGGTGCAGAGAAGCAGCAGCCCTGAAGGACACACTGACTGGCAGTGAGTGCTGACACCCAGCCGTCCCGCGCACCTGAGAGCAACTAGCCGGGCACCATTGTAGGGTGGGCAGCAGCTGAACTTGAAACTCAGGGTGGTGCCAGTCCATCCACAGCTCCAGCGGGGACCTCCGCGGAGGAACGCGAGACTCCACAGTACAGAGAAGCAGCAGCCGTGAAGGACACACTGACTGGCGGTGAGTGCTGACGCCCAGCCGTCAGGCGCTCAAGAGAGCCACTAGCTGGGCGCCATTGTGGGGGGGGGCAGCAGCTGAGCTCAGAACTCAGGGAGGTCGCCACTCCATCCATGGTTCCAGTGGGAACCTCGGCAGAGTAACAAGAGACACCGTGGTACAGAAAAGCACCAGCCAAGAAGGACACACTGACTGGCGCTTTTCTTCCTGGTATTCCAAGACTGAGATTGTCTAAGGATCACAGAAAATACTGTGGCACAGAACCAAAGAACCAAGGACTGGGCCAAACAGGCAGCAACTTCTCATCTCCAACAAATTGAAGAGGTAGGATATTGCAGCAGGCTCAAAACCCAAAAATAAGCTACACCTGGAAGATACCTCAGAGAAGTAGCCATCTCCTAAGAGTTTGAAATACTAGCAATAAAGCAACCTACCATAGGCAATTTACAAACAGAAACCCAGGAATTAAACTAAAGAAAGAAAAGAAAATGAAACGACACTTAAACAAGATGCAACCCCACACATCCAATTTAGCAAAGGCAAACCCAGGGGGCAGTGAGGTGGGACAAACCGAAAGCCACCCACCTGACATCTCTGAAGTGGTAACAACAAAGTAGTTGAATGAGGCTCTGGAAAAATTTAAATCAGAAATAATTTCTCAGATAACTGCAGAGGTAATGTCCACAATGAAGACCATGCTTAAGGACGCTAGAGCAGATACAGACAAAAAATAGACAAGCTTAAGAAAATGATGGAAGTCATGAATGCTCAGCATAGGAAAGAAATGGAATCCATAAAGCAGATTCAAGCAGATATCCAGGAGAACAAAAATTCCATTGAAAGTATTTGTAGCAGATTAAGCCAATGTGAGGACAGGATCTCATATATAGAAGATTGCAGGCTTGCAATTAGTGATCATGAAAAGAAAGAATTCTTAAAAATAGCAAGGGACAATGAAAAATCAATCCAGCAGCTGCTAGATGACGCAAAGAAGAATAACTTAAGATTGATTGGAGTCAATGAAAAAACAGGAGATAGCATAAATGACATCAGAACACTGTTCACAGACATTATCACAGAAAATTTCCCTGGTAGAGAAAAAGAATTTGATGTTCAGATAAGTGAGGCTTATAGAACTCCAATTAGCCATGATAAAAAAAAATCTTCAGCCAGGCATATCATAGTCAAGATTCCAGAAATTCAACATAAGAGTAGAATCTTAAAAGCTGTTAGAGAAAAGAAACAAATCACCTATAAAGGAAAGCCCATCAGAATCACAGTGGACTTTTCAGCACAAACCCTCAAGTCAAGAAGAGCTTGGAATGATGTATTTCAAGTTATAAAGGAAAATAATCTTCAACCTAGATTGATGTACCCCGCAAAACTATCTTTCAAAACAGACGGAGAAATAAAATACTTCCATGACAAAGAACATCTGAGAAAATTTATAACCACCAAACCAGCACTCCAAAATGTTTTAAAGGACATTCTAGAACGGTATAACAAGGACTACAACTCCAGAAACCCCAACAGAAGCACCAGGCAGAGCAAATGATTAAAGAGAGGGAGGGAAAAATAAAAATTAAAAGAGGGGGAGCCAACAACAAGAAAATAACATGACAAGGATAAGTCAATACATATCAGTTTTAACCATTAATGTTAATGGTCTCAATTCACCAATCAAAAGGCACAGACTGGCAAATTGGATCAAGAAGCAAGATCTAACAATATGCTGTATACAAGAAACACATTTAATTCAAAAAGAAATTCATGGACTGAAAGTCAAAGGATGGAAAACAATACTCCATGCAACAGGAACCCAGAAAAAAGCAGGGGTAGCTATTCTTTTTGCAGACAAAGTGAATTTCAAGCCAAGAATGATTCAGAGAGACAAAGAAGGTCACTACATTCCTGTAAAGGGAACAATCCAAGAGGAAGAGATAACAATCATAAATATATATGCAACAAATACCAGTGCACCCAACTATATAAAACAAATATTAATGGACATGAAAAATCAAATAAGCACTAATACAATTGCATTGGGGGATCTCAATACTCCACTGTCACAAAAAGACAGATCAACTAGACAAAAAATCAACAATAAAATATTAGAACTGAACCAAACTTTGGAACAAATGGACTTAGTAGATGTCTACAGAGTGTTCCAGCCCACAACATCAGAATACACATACTTCTCAGCTGCACACGGGACGTTCTCCAAAATAGACCATATACTAGCTCATAGAACCTGCTTAAGTAAATGCAAAGGAATTGAAATTATCCCATGTATATTATCAGACTATAGTGCAATGAAATTGGAAATCAATGGCAAAAGAAACCACAAGAACTTCCTAAACACATGGAAATTAAATAGCACCCTACTGAACAACCAATGGGTCACAAATGAAATTAAAGAAGAAATTAGACAGTTTCTGCAACTGAATGATAACGACACTACAACATACCGGAACTTATGGGATACAATAAAAGCAGTCCTAAGAGGGAAATTTATAGCATTAAATTCCTATATCAGGAAAACAGAACAAGCACAAATAAACAACCTAATCGTGAACCTCAAACTTCTAGGAAAAGAAGAGCAGGCTAAGCCAAAAGCCCGTACAAAGGAGGAAATTATAAAGATCAGAGCAGAAATTAATGTATTGGAGACTAAAAAAAAAATACAAAGAATCAATGAATCAAAGAGTTGGTTCTTTGAAAGATTAAATAAAATCTACAAATCCTTATCCAACCTTATTAAAAAAAGGAAAGAAAGTACTCAAATCCACGCAATTAAGAATGAAAAGGGTGATATCACAATGGACCCTGAAGAAATCCAGAAGATCATCTATACCTACTTTGAAAACTTGTCTTCTAATGAAATGGAAATTGCAGAAGAAATGGACAGATTCCTAGATACATATGAATTACCAAAGCTCAACAAAGAGATATAAAAATCCTAAATAAACCAATAACAATCAATGAAATTGAAGATGTAATTAAAAACCTCCCAACAAAGAAAAGCCCTGGCCCTGATGGATTCACTGCTGAATTCTACAAGAAATTTAGAGAAGACCTAACACCACTACTTCTCAAACTCTTTAATGAAATTGAAAGGGAAGCAATAATCCCAAATTCATTCCTAGAAGCAAGCATTACCCTGATACTAAAACCAGAGAAGGACCCAACTACGAAAGAGAACTACAGACCAATCTCCCTAATGAATATAGATGCAAAAATCCTCAATAAGATACTGGCAAATAAGAATGCAGCAAATCAGATTACACACCATGACCAAGTTGGATTCATCCCAGGGATGCAGGGATGGTTCAATATATGTAAATCAATAAATGTAATACACCATATTAACAGAACCAAGGACAAAAATCATGATCATCTCAATAGATGCAGAAAAAGCTTTTGACAAAGTCCAGCACCCATTCATGATAAAAACCCTACAGAAAATTGGAATAGATTGTCTTTATCTCAATCTGATAAAAGCTATCTATGACAAACCAACAGCCAATATCGTACTAAATGAACAAAAAGTGAAAGCCTTCTCTCTAAAATCAGGAACAAGACAAGGATGTCCACTGTCCCCACTCTTATTCAACATAGTCCTGGAAACTTTAGCCAGAGCAATTAGATGAGAGCAAGAAATAAAAGGAATAATGATTGGAAAGGAAGAAGTTAAATTATCATTATTTGCAGATGACATGATACTCTACATAGAAGACCCCAAAAACTCCACTGAAAAATTGCTAGATTTAATAAGCAAATTCAGTAGTGTAGCTGGATACAAAGTCAACACTCAAAAATCAATAGCCTTCCTGTACACCAATAACAAACTCACTGAGAGAGAAATTAGGGAAACAACACCTTTCACAATAACATCCAAAAAAATGAAATACCTAGGAATCAATCCCACAAAGGAAGTAAAAGACCTCTACACTGAAAACTACAGTACTCTGAAAAAGGAGATTGAAGAGGATATCAGAAAATGGAAAGATATCCCTTGCTCTTGGGTCGGAAGAACCAATATAGTGAAAATAGCCATACTTCCAAAATTGTTGTACAGATTTAATGCAATTCCAATCAAAATTCCAACAACATATCTCACAGAATTAGAGAAAACAATCCTAGAATTCATCTGGAACCAGAAGAGACCTAGAATAGCAAAGGCAATTCTGGGCAACAAAAGCAAGGCAGGGGGCATCACAACCCCTGATTTGAAATTATACTATAAAGCTACTGTGATAAAAACAGTGTGGTATTGGCAAAAAATCAGACCTGAAGATCAATGGAATAGATTAGAAGATGAAGAAACAACTCCAGACATACTAAGCCACCTCATCTTTGACAAAGGTGCCAAATACATTTGCTGGAAGAAAGATAGCCTCTTTAATAAATGGTGCTGGAAAAATTGGCTCTACACATGCCAAAGATTAAAATTAGACCCATATCTTTCACCATGCACTAAACTAAGTTCAAAATGGACCAAAGAACTAAATATTAAAACAGAAACATTAAATCTCCTGGAAAATAGAATAGGTAAAACTCTTGAAGACATTGGTGTAGGCAAAGACTTTATGAATAATTGGCCGGTGAGATGGCTCAGCGGCTTAAGCGCCTGCCCGGCAAGCGCGAGGGCCCGAGTTCGACTCCCGGATCCCACATACGAAAAAGGGGCCAGTGATATCGCTCAGCGGCACGGGCGCCTGCTGGCACGCGAGGTCCTGAGGTCGACCCCCCGGTACCCACAAAAAAAAAAAAAAAGACTTTATGAATAAAACCCCAATGGTACAGGAAGTATCACAAAGAATCAACAACTGGGATCTCATCTTATTAAAAAGGTTTTGCACAGCAAGAGAAACCACCAACAGAGTGAAGAGACAACCCACAACATGGGAAAAAATGTTTGCCAGCTATTCCTCAGACAAAGGGTTACTATCGAGAACATACAAAGAACTCAAAAAAATCAGACCTCACAAATTTAAAGACCCAATCCAAAAATGGGCATCTGAGATGAATACACATTTCTCAGATGAAGAAATACAAATGGCAAATAAATATATGAAAAAATGTTCAATATCACTAGTCATTCAAGAGATGCAAATTAAAACAACACTGAAATTCCACCTCACCCCAGAAAGAATGGCTATTATCAAGAAGTCAACTAATAAAAAATGCTGGCGGGGCTGTGGGGAAAAAGGAACCCTTCTCCACTATTGATGGGAGTGTCGACTGGTGTAGCCACTGTGGAAATCAGTGTGGAGACTCCTCAAAAAACTAGGGTTGGAGGTCCCATTTGACCCAGCTATTCCCCTTCTGGGTATCTTCCCAGAAGAATTAAAAACATCGTACCACAGCGATATATGTGCACCTGTGTTTATAGCAGCACAATTTGTAATAGCTAGATCGTGGAAACAACCCAAATGCCCATCAACCGAGGAATGGATAAAAAAGATGTGGTATTTTTATACAATGGAGTACTACTCAGCCATAAGGAGAGATAAACTGGAGACTTGAATAGGTAAATGGATGCAACTTGAGAAAATACAAGTGAAATAAACCAGACGCACATTTGTAAACATTGTATTGTCTCCCTAGTATGAAAATGCAATTTTACTGTGACTATTCCATTCCTTAGTCTTCTATTTTTTTTTTTTTGTGGGTACCGGGGGGTCGACCTCAGGACCTCGCGCGCCAGCAGGCGCCTGTGCCGCTGAGCGATATCACCGGCCCCTTTTTCGTATGTGGGTTCTGGGAGTCGGACTCGGGCCCTCACGCTTGCCGGGCAGGTGCTTAAGCTGCTGAGTGATCTCACCAGCCCAATTTTTACCTAGCTTTTGCATGGCTTAATCTTATACTGAGAATGTTTATACATGAGAATGTATAATGTATAATGTTAATACATGAGAATGTTTACTTGTTGTCTTTTAAAAAAAAGAAAAAAAGAAAATGGGTTTGGAGTTTTGAATCCAGATGCCTCCACTTTTTGTCTCTGCGACTTGTTGCCTGACATCCTTCCCTAAATTACTTTTCATTGTCTATAATAGTGAGACTACAACAGTACCTAGGCAGTGTGAGGATTCAGTGAGGCTGGATATTTTAAGGGCTTTTGTAACTAGAGCTGTGTAAGTGTCAGGAATAGCAATTATATGCCGATTACCATGATACTGTTCCACTGAGCAAAGGCTCCTTCCATTATTCAGTACACATTGTCATTTAACTTCCCTACAAGCTTTCTCCTGAGTGGATTATTAATACCCAGAGAGCCAGGTTACAATTGTAGGGGTGTCTTACCTCGGCCCCTAGGAGAATGGCTTGTCATCAATAGACATTTCCACTTCCTGTGCTGATCGCATCTCATGATGTTCAAAATAGTGCTGGGGTCTTAGGAGGACAGAAATACTCCCTGCTCCTTAAGTAGTTAGGGTCGTGTGTCACTTGCCGGGGACCATTCTGAGAAGCACGTAGTGTAGTGATTTTTGTTGTTGTGTCAACATCATAGAATGTACTTCCACAAGCCTAAACTGCGGTGTCTACTGCTCACCCAGGCCGTGGTGTCTTCTTCGGTAGCCTATTGATTCCCGGGCCATGGTGATCAAAGGAATACGAGATTAAATCCAGCGCGAGAGGAGATGAAGCGATGGAGAGTTATGGTAAACACAAGGCGTTTGCGCCGCTGTCGGTAACTAAAGTCTGCTGTGATCCATCAGTCACACTGGATAATAAGCACGCAAGCCAGGAAGGTCAGCTGTGACCCTCACCAAGTCTCAGCATTGGGCCCAACTGCGTGTGCAGGCAGGAGAGGATTCTGTCTACACCACAGACCCAGAGTAGCTCCCTGCCCTCTGACGCTATTTGTTACCATGTCAGGAGCGGCAGGAACCTGTCAGCTCCAATGCAGTCTTATGGGACCGCTGTCACACATGCTGTCCACTGGTGACAGGGACATCCTGTGTTCACATGTCTATACGACATACCAGCCAGCTTTGATTTTGTGCTGTGGTAAGCCTGGCCCCTGCCACTCAGTTCATACGCAGTGTCAGTGTCCCCTAAGGAGTACCAGGTTTGTCATTTCTCATTTGCAAAGTGTGTGACTGAGGTGATACTGGGCTCATACACGTGAATACAAGGGCAGAGGCGACTCATCCGCACGTGGAGGGAGGACGTCTGCTCATCCCGTCACCCCACGGACCTTCCTCCATCTCCTTCCAAGTTCCAGCTGCTATGCTGGGTCCTTAGTTTACAGCAATGACCAGGCCTGGTCCCGCAGAGGGGAGGGCAGGCTGGTCACTGACACAGAAGCAGCACAGTGGCTGCAGAGGGTCCGGGGCTGCACAGCAACCCACTGTGCCAGAAGGACCTGGGAGCGGGGAGGGTCGGAGCTGCCAGTCCTCGGCAGTCTGCGGGGACTTCCGGGCGGAGCACCTACGTTGCATGATTAAAGTTAATTCAGATGCATGTTGCTAAAATGTGCTTATGCAAACATAGGCGCGGGGAAGGAAACGGCCCACGCGAGAGGCGTTTTCCACAAAAGGAAGAGAGGCAGGCTAGAAGCCGTCCAGGGACTGGGCTCTAGGGAGGGCCTATGTGAATACGTTGGAAGCAGACATGAAAGGAGGGTTGCACTTCAGCGCATGAGGTGACAGGCGCTGTGTGGTTCCCTGTCCACGCCCAGCAGGCCATGCAGCAGGGCCGGGATGCAGACAGCGTGGCTCCTGCGGGCCTGAGCCGAGCCAGAGGGAGGCCCCGCGGGTCCCTCACCCCAGCCCTGAGAGGGGTGTTGAGTAAACGACTGCTCTGCTGCCCTTTTTTAAGTATTTAACTACTGAAAAGTGCTGTCAGGGAGCAAAGGATGTGTACTACTTTCAAGCGCTCAAGTTTAATTCATAGTCTAGAGCTCGGTTTTCTCATCTGTGAAGCATAGGTGGCCACACTATGCCCCACCCTCCGGTGGTCCTTGGAGCAGAGCGGAGGAGGAGTGAGATGTGTGGTGCCGTCACACCCAACCCGTGCCCCTGCAGGTCCCATTCTGCCTCACAGTGGGGTGGTGGGGGGGCACTAACCACACTAACACAATGTGTGTCCGGTCGTTTACTGTCCTCACCCAGGTGGTGATAGACCAACTCTCGGTTCATCGTTTTAATTGGTCTCTTCTCAGTCAGGGATGCCCAGGCCTCCTGCAAGGGCTGATAGGGTGCTGAGAAATTAGCTAAGAACAGGCATCCAGGGCCAGCCTTGGAGTGTTGGCTCTGGGTACAGGGAGGGGACCCATGAAGAACTCCCCACTGCAGAAGGAGGTCAGGGTCGGGAGTGAATAGGGACACTTTGGGTTCAGCTCCTGATGACAACTTCTTGGTTCCAGGGGCTTTGCAAGTTTCCACATCTCTTCCCTGCCTCAATCTCCCTTCTCCAAAGTGAGGTTGATGTCACGCACAGTGCACAGTCCTGTTCAGGACTGCAAGAGCTGAGGTGCTAGTTCTCAGGTGATGCACAGGAAATCCAGGGCCTTGTCACCGTGCGGACTCGTCCTGTCTCCTCTCTCCCTGCTATGATGGATCCATGTGGTCGATAAGATTCATGGCCAGAAATAGCCATGCCCTCCCTACAACCTACGTGAAGAGTAGCGTGTCCCGCTGTGTCTGTGGGGAAGTCGGCCTCCACAGCTGCTCTGACTGATGGGACATCAGCGTCCATGAGGAGACACCTGGAACAGAGTGCACATCCATCCAGGAGGAGGATGAAAATCCCAGGGCAGGGAGCCGAAGCCCCAGCAAGGCCCCCACAAGTCCACAGGCCCACAGCAGCCCCAGCCTGCTGAGGAGGCAGAGAGATTGGCCAAGGCCATTGGCACCAGGCACTCCAAGACTATGTGGCTTTTTTATGTGCAGCAGCATCCTGGCCACAGTTATCCAAAATAACCAGTAATCCAAGTATAAATGGCTGACAAGGCTTAATGTCATTGTCACCCCCTCCCCAAGGCACAGGAAGCCAGTGCTTTCATTTGCTCAATAAACATGTAAGTAAGCAGCACGAGCTGGGTTCCCAGTTGCAGTTAACTTTTCTGCTCTGCAGTCACCGGAAGCTGTGTGGAGTCCCCGTTCCCTAGTTTTAAGGTTTACACAAAGCACAAGGTGCTCCTTGCGCAGGGCCAGCGCTCGTCCCCTTCTGCTCATCACCATGCATCTCTGCCTCCCAGGTTCCGGGCCTCGCTTCCTTCTCCCCTTTCCCAGGATGGGTGCACCAGAGCACCCTGGGGAACCTGGGGAATGGGTGCTGCCGGAGAGGAAAGTGTGGCTGTGGAAGCTCTTCCTCTCCCTTTCCATGCAGTGTCTGGACCTCTGCTCTGCTCCCTCATCCCCTCCACTGTCTTAGGTGACTGTGCAGGAACCGGAATTGCAGGACCCTGAGGGCAGATGCAAACCATGACCCTGGCCCCCGATGCCGCTGTCTGCGGCCGGGGCTGCAGTGCACAGAAGAGGGTGCTCTTGTGTCAGGCTGCGTGCTCGGCTTCCAGGAGGAGATGAGGCTGCCTTGCTACTGCTGAGCCCCTGGTCACTTTCGGCCACACAGGCAGACGTGTCTGCAACACTGCACATGCACGCATCCTGCAACTGGGGATAAAGATGAAGAGCTCCAGAAACCTGTGGGTGCAGGCTGCAGGTCTAGGGCTCTGCCATCCCGAGGTGCACAGCCAGCTTCCATCAGCATCCACCACCACTCCTGCAGACCCCTCCAGTGACAGCATCAGAGCATAGGACGCTGCCGGGCCCTCTCTCCCTCCTGGAGTCTGCAAACTGCTTTCACTGTTTGGGAAATGACTCCTTGCCCATGAACTCATTTTTCATCAAGTATTTGTGAGGGCCAGTTCCCCAGGGGAAACTCCCTCCTGGCTCCCCTCGCCTGACTCCCTCTCCTCTCTGATCTGATTGCTTGCCCGCTGATGTCTCTCCAGCCCTCCAAGCTTGGGCCCTTGTGCTTATTTCCCTCTCACTAGGATTGCTGTCTTCTGGCTCACATCTGCCTTCTTCTCTTCTCCAGGACTCAGCACAGGGTGAGCTTCTCCCCAAGGCTTTCCTGTGCCTCGGCAACAGGCAGGTTCTCCAAAGGGAGAGAGGCACTGGGCAAGGTGTGCAGGTAGGTACTGATATTTGTGCTGATAGATACTCAAGACACACGGGTGTATTGACACACGTTCAAGATATGCAGCATATATTCAAGATATCTTCACAGTACACAGATAGGTATTAATATATACAGGATATATGTTAGTTATATTGATACTGATATGTATTCAAAATATACAAATACAAGATATATACACAGTACATATTTAAGATATGTGTATATATGCATTATATGTTACATGGATGGATGGATAGATAGATAGACAGACAGACAGTGTATTTTGTGGTTATAAGAGCTAAGTACCAATCTATGCAATTGGCATCTGGAAACCAGGGAGAGCTGAGGGCATGGTTCCAGGCTGATGGTGGATTTCAGTCCCCAGCTCTGGAAGACACACTTCCCGGCAGACGGCAGCCAGGCAGAGACAGTCCCCCTTCTCAGACTTTATGGTTGATATCTAGATGTCCCCCAAAGCCTCACGCATCCGTAGGTGGCTTTTGGGGAGGTGACTGGATCATGGGGTGTGACATTGGATTAGTCCACTGATGAGTTTACGGCCGGCTGTGATGGTGGGACATGGAGGAGGTGGTCACTGGGGGCGTGGCCTGCAAGGGTCATCTCCCTCCTCCTCCTTGACCTCTCTGCTTCCCACCACCATGCCATGGACTGTTTTTCCCTGTGATGTTTCTCTGCCATGCTGCCCTGCCTTGGAGCCCACCGACTTTGGACTGAAACCTCCTCAGACTGTGAGCCAATATAGACCTCTCCTCCTCTAAATCGTGGGTGTCGGGTTTTACATCTCAGCGATGAGAAAGCAGTGGAGAGAGGGATTTTAGGTTCTACTCATGCCATCCATGGATTAGATGAGGCTTTCCTGGTCCACCAACTCAGATGTTAATCTCACCCATACATCACCCTCACTTACACACCTCCTGGAATAATGTTTCACCAAACACCTGTGCACCTGGTGACCCAGTGCAGTGGACGCATGAACATAGCTCTCACAGCCGGGGACTAAACGTCCTTCCCCATCACTGCTGCCTTGCCCTGTCCATCTCCTCCTTTGTGTTTGTCACACTTTGCTTATTTGCTGCAGGTGTCTCTCTCTTTCCCTCCAGCTCACAAGTTCCCCCAAGGTGGGAAGCCGTCTGCTCTGCTCTTCTCTGTCCCCGGAGCTCCGGGACCGCCAGGCTCCTGATAAACAGTGTGCATTTTTGAATGAAATAAGTACAAATTCTTTTAAAACAACATAGTTGAAAGATAGTGTTTTGTTTGTTTGTGGTGCTGGGGGTGGAACCCAGGCCTTGCAGAAGCTGTGTGAGCGCTAGCTGGGGGCTGCACTCCAGCCTGAGGCTCTACTGATAAAATCTTAATACAGGGGGGAAGAGGCCAGATCTTTCTGGCCAGGCCCGGAAAGGTGGTAAGTGAAGAGACATTAGATCTGGATCCTGAGGCCGATGAGGAATCCACCAGGCAGTGGAGCAGGAGGGAAGAGGGTGAGATTTGTAGGACAGATCAGACAACGTGTGTGACATGAGGCCTCAGGGATTAACGTGTTCCAGAAGTGGCAAGAAAGTCAGGGTTCTGGGCTCCACACAGCCCGAGAGAGCTTTCCCAGCGGCTTCAGATTTGCACTTGATTCTGCAGGAACTGGGAGGTGCATGGAGGCTGGAGGTTTGGAAACAGGAGTCCTTTCTGGTAGCAGGGTAGACCATGCTGAGTGGGGAGAAGGGATGCCCAGGGTGGACCGTGAAGCCGGATCACAGGGGAGAGGTAAATGGTGTGGCTATTAGTTTGATCCATGATTAATGGATGCCAAGTAGACAAATACAGAATCTAAGCAAACACAGTTAGCACCTGACTACAGAAAACCCTGGAACCCGCGTCCTCCATTCCTTTCCATCCTTGCTCCTTGCTACTGCAGGTCGCAGAGTAGATGGGTGCTGTCCTCGAGAAGGCTGGTGGCCTCTGTGCTCTGCTCAAGCTGCACTGGGACAACTCCAGGGCGTTGGTGGCTGTGTCTTCATGGCCCCTGTGCTCTTGGCCCATTGCACCCAGAGCCAGCTCTCCTGGGCATTGCCAGGGGACCAACCTCGGCCATCATCAGAAGACAGAGCACTTTCATGAGCTGAGCACTCAGAACTCCTAGTGTGGGGACCAATGTCCCGTTGCCAGTGTGCAAGAAGTCGTGATCTCCTCTGGAAGACAGGACGGATAAGTACAAGGTTTTAGTGTAAGTCTTCAAAACAGCAGTGCTTATGAAAGCACGCAGACTGAGATGGGTGTTCATATGGAGAGTTTCTGAGTCCAGGGATGAATCCAGAGTTCCCAGCTCTCTCACTGGGAGGACCCCAAAGATACCGTAACGACTGCTGGAAAGGGCAGAGCCAATCTGAAGGTCTACCAGAAGACAAACTTCTGCAGGAACGGCTCTTGTGATAAAATACATTTAAAATGTAAATGAGTAGTTAAAAATATGCAGAAGAGAAGCACATTCGTTGGTGGGTTTGCACCATAATTTGGAGGGAAGAAGATGGCCGGAAATACATACAGAATCACCACAGAGAGAATGCACTTCAATTCCTGTGAATATGTTTGCTTTCCCTTTTGTGTTTTCTGCCAATAGAAAAAATGAATGTGCTTGGAGAGGTGGCCTCTGTCCACCCTTTATACTGAAAGTGACTGCATGGACCATTTCTCAACTCTTCTTTTCTGCCACTGTAGAGAATGTGTAAATTTTTGTGTACTGATATGTATTCCTCAAGAGCAAACGTGAGCACACACAGTCCCTAGCAGAAGAATCAAGAAATAAAGATAGAGGATCTTTGGGTGGGTGATGACAGAGCCAGACCAAAAAATCAGAAAGCTTTTAAAGAAAAAGTAGGCCAGGGTGGGGTAGACTGTGAGAATGTCATTGTTTAATGTTGCTTTTATTATAGAATTTTAACCCTGTGGGTGTGTCACCTAAGAGAGCAGCTGGCAGCTGGAGAGGACACGGTCGGTGACCAGACAGTCAGACCTGGTGAAGTGACTCCTGCCAAGGGTCAAAGCCATCAGACAGCACTGGTACGAAGACCCAAGGTAGGGAGACCGACAACAGGACCCCAAGGTGGGGAATGAACTTCTGTGGACACATTTACCTGCTGCAGAATGGAAACCTACACTTCGCCCTCTACCTCCAGCTTTTCCCAAGCAGCGTGCTAAGTTAGTCTGGAATATGATGATTACAGAAAAAAATGATAAACACAGAAACACATGAAATGAAAATGAGAAGGTGAGGTTTAGAATGATGAAATGCATTTGTATTCCTTATCTGTATGTCACCATTCTAAACTTAGGATTTAAAAATCCTACAATTTAAAGGTTCTGTGAAATTAAATGAAGTGGCCGTAGCCCTTTCTATAGCCAGAGCTGTGAGAATCAGGATGTTCTGGCTGAAAGGCAGAGTCACAGAACCCCCAGGTCACTTCCCGACTGGGACCAGGTTCAGGCCCTGCCTGTCCTGGGTCTGCTTGGGGCTGAAGCAGGACACCCAAGGCCTGGGGTGCTGAACTTCCACCCCCCGGCCCTGAAGAAGGCTGTTCAGAGTCACCTGGAACAGGGCCTGAGAAGTCAGGCACTTGTGGGGCTCCCTCGGGAATGTCACCCCTCGCCCTACAGCCCCTCCTGCCCACCAACCCCAAGCTTCTCCCGGCCCAGCCCCCGCTCCGCTTTCCCTGCGTGCCTTGTCTGTCCCAAGGTAAAGATCTCCCGCATGCAGCCATGCGGGGATGGGTAAGGCTCTTCTTGGGGAGAGACTGCGGTAGCAGTCGGCACCCCAACACCTCCCACACCCTTGCAGCAGCACCCTGGGGTGCTCTATCCTCCTCACAACATCCTGAGCGACACCGCTCTGTCCAGCTTGCCCTGGGCCTTTTCTCTGAGGGTGGATTCAGCCCTGACCGCACTGCAGACGCGGAGCGTCCAGGCCGCCCCTGTGCCAGCCGGGCCCGGAACTGCCAGTCCCGACAACCATGTGGACCAGTCCCTAACATCAATCTCTCTCTCACAGGTATTATACACTACACACACGTGCACACACGCACGCACACACATGCACAGCTGCGCGCACACACACATCCCACTCGTCACTAAGAGCTCTGCGTGATTGGCGACTCTGCAAGCTGAGACCCACTCTGTCTTCCTCCAGCCTCGCCCACGGCCTCCTGCGCCTGCGCCTTCATCACGAGAGCATGCTCGACCCCACCTCTGCCTAAAGGCCATCCGTGTCACCGAACGCAGACGGCACATGGCGGGCAGTCCAGACTCCAGGTCCTCTCCTCCAGCCCCTGCTGACCAGGTCTAGTGTCCAGGTCAAGGGCCAAGGCTCGGAGGTCAGCTTAACCTGGGGCTCATGTCCACTTGGTAGCAACACTGCAGAGCTCCTCTGACTGCGCTGATCTCTGTTCCCTGACCTGCAAAATGAGACGCAAACACCAGCCTGCCAGGCGCTGTATGGAAAGCCCTGGGCATGGCGGCCACTGCATGGCAAGTGAGGGACAGGTGGTGACAGTCGTCACTCTGTTAGAGAAGGCACACGTCATTTCCTCGGCTTGCTCTCGCTGAAGTACCACTGACCGCCTCATCTCTGGGGATTTGAGGGACACAGACGGCTCTTCCTTGAGCCAGGGCAGGAAGGTGAAGCAGCAGTTCTTTCTGCCTCTTCCTCTCTGGGTTTCTTCCTCTCTGTGTCTCCCACCTGTCCCTCTCGGCCTGGCCATGTCCAGGGCCTCGGCCCAGCCATGGCTCCGGGGGACATTCTTCCCCGGTGCTCTCGGCTGGCTCCGGCCTCTTCCTGGCTGGCGCCGTCACCCCAAGCACAGCTTCCTCCTTTCCTCCCAGAGCTGCTGCAGTTGTTTGTTCCTGTGGGGCCGCTGGGCAAGGGTTCGCTTCGCGCTCTCCATCTCCCCGTGCTTGGTAGAGTTCTGCGATGCTCTAAGCATTCAACGACATCTAGTTCAGTGAAGTGATGAAAGAGTGCTCCGCCTTCTCTTCCAGTCTGTCTCCCTGGAACAACGCGATCTGTACTCTCGGGCCCTAGGCTAGTCCCAAACCTGAAGGCCACTTTCACCTGGAGGCTTCATTAATTTGAGGACTAACCGGTTGTGTCTGAGTTTTTGAAACCTGTCTGCCATGAGAGTAAGCACATCGCATGCTTGGCGTAAATCCTGTTGTTTGTCTACGCCGCGGGCTCAGCGATCGAGGACTGGGAGTAGAGCTGTTTACCTTATGATTCGGACCTTGATTGCTAAATTAGACTTTGCCTCTGCACCTTGAGGGAGTGAAGAAAAGAAACAGGATGGATTCAACAAGACGGCTGTGTGTCTCTCTGTGTCTCTGCTGGGGGCTCTGGGCTTGGGATACTGATGTCTCGAGAAGAAGGAAACTGTTCTGGGATAGAAGATGCCACCGTGTCACTCCCAGGAGGAAGTGCTGGGCTCTGGGCTCCCCACCTTGTTTGGTGTGGACAAATGCATCTTTCAATCTAGAAATTTCCAGTAACAAATGCCCGACTCCTCTTGGAGTAATTACTCGGCCCGTGATGATTTGGGGGCAGCCTCTGTCAGGAGACATTATCGTGCTGTGTGTGCTTCCCGTGGGGACATTGTGGCCACGGATCGCCCTAGTGCTATGACAGGAAAGTTTAGGCGTCCATCTCTAAGGAGAAAGTGTCAGGAATGCCACGTCAGTGTGCACCCTGAGAATGTGCTTGGTGGACAACACACACGCATGTCGCCATCCCAGATCCCATCACTTCTCCCTCCCAGGAGCCCTGGGAGTACTTGGGAAAGGGCAACGATTCCCTCTGTCACCTGTCCCAAGCGTACTGAGCCCCGTAAGACACCTACCTAGCAAGGCCATGGGCCTGAGCTCGTGTGGTCACACTGGGTAGGGACTTAATAGCTGGCACTCGTGGGTGGTCAGCCTCTGCTTATGTGATTGCTTAGTGAGGAACAGCACAGCTGTGGGACGTGGGCTCCAGGCTACGCACACTCATTCTCATCACAAGACAGTTAGTGGAAGTTGCTGAAACCTGCAGTGCGCTCAGATTTGTCGTTGCACTGACATTTCCCTACCTTTTTCATTCCACCCGCTTTAGAAAAATAAGAATCAATTTAAGTACAGATTAAACATGCATCAAAGCATACCAAATATGATCTGAAATGATAGGGAAATTTCAACTTAACACTTTTATTATAATAAAAGACATGCTGACATTGACCCACCTCAAAATACTCCCACATTCCATTGTTCTTGCCACTTCCTGGAGTATTTGGGGAAGCCCTTTTCTGTGAGTTAAATGCTGACCTTTCCTGGTCACTTTGACTTTGGGAACAGCTAGCAGTCACATGGTGCGAGATCCGGTGAATGAGGTGGAAGAGAACACAATGTAGTGTTTTTATTTGACAGAAATTGCTGCAAATACTTTGAATTGAATCAGGACATCACAGCAGCTATGGAAAGGTGCTCACAAAAGAGGACTTCCAGAGCTGCTTCAGCAGAGGGAAGAACGGGGTCAGTGCATTGGAAGCAAGGGGGCGTCTGGAGGGAGGTTAAAGCAACGCGTCTTTCACTGTATTAATTTTTAAAATTTAAACATTCACCACATATTCCAATCACCCCTTGCATCATTGCCATCGCCTCCTGTGTCACCTGCATTTCTTGTTCTGTGACTGCACAAGGTCCCCCGCATGGCACCTGTGTAGACACACACGGGCCCCAGGAAGTATGCTGATTCATTGTCTTTCTTAAAATGCAAATATCAGCCAAACACCTACCAGTCACCAAGGTCCGTAAACAGTGCACGAGGACAGCAAAGCCACCGTCTGTCCTGGGGAGCGGACTGCTTCCTCTCCTCCCACACCCTGTCCTGCCATGGACCTGTGGGAACCAGAGAGGGAACGAATGCCCAGGTGCAAGTGGGTCGCTCCGCTCCCCACCCGTGGGGGGCATGAGTGGGAGCTGTCCTCATATCTCCTTGGCCTGCTCAAGATCAAGGCCACAGGGCACACGCCCCACCGTGTCCCTGCGCAGGACCCCGCGTCACACACTGTCCCCAGCCCGCCCTGCAGAGTGCCATGCTGCTCATCGGCTCCCGGGTCAGGCGGGGTTGGAAACTTTTACCCTAAAAGTAAAATAAACCACAAATACAACCCCAGTATCTGTCGGTCAGGAGGGGCGCGGGGCTTCTTTGTTGCGTTCACGCCCACTGGGCACTGAGGTTTCCAGCCTGGTCCCATCGATTTAAAACCACCCTTAGGCTGCCTCTTGGATTTTTCTTTTCAAACCACCCAAGACATTTATGGTCTGTTGGCTGCTGCAGCACATTAAATGACGTAAGAGCAGCACAAGGCTCGTGATACGTGTGGTTTGTCTCCCCACACCCCTTCTCCTGTCTTCGTGTGGGTGTGTCCCTGTGCCCACAACCATGCCCAGGTGGACACTTTGTTTAAAAAAAAAAAAAAAACAGGGCTATAGACTTTTGCCAGGAGAAACAAAGTCATAATGGGTATTTCTGGATTCATACATGATTTAAATGTGAGTAAAGGAGGAATAGAAACAAACGCATTCTCTCCACATTCTGCTCCAAATCTTAAACCCACTCCCTCTGCAAATGCCATCAGCACCACCCAGCTTCCTGTCCAGAAACTTGGAATTCTGCTTTCCTAAACCCCACAGCACCGCAGTTCCTCCCTCATTTAATGTAACCCGGGCCAGGTACCACAATGCTAGGAAAGACAAGCTTCGAAGCTCACAGTCTCGCTTGAAAACCCAGATGTTACCAGTCAAGGATAAGTGGATGAGAGTACAGGAAGGCAGAAGCGCAGCCCCGGGCCTTCTTCCACTAAGTCAGGTCCTATTGCCCACCTGGCTAAAATATTCCTATGGTTTTCCCAGTGTTGTGTTAGGAAAGACTGTAGAAGAATTGGAAATGGCTAACGACATTCCTTGTATGCTTTTTGTGAAGTATTGGCAGTCATTAGTTGACCTGCAATTATTTCATTCTCGGGGGTTTAGGTCTATTTTGCAACTTATGATATGTAGGAAATGGCTAGTAATGCGAAGACTCTTCACTCTTAGAAATGCAAATGAGTTTTTCCTTGTAGAAATACAATTGATTTCCACTCCACGGAAAATTTTATCCCCAGCATTGTGCTGTATTGTCCTATGGTTATTAATAGTTTTACTTCTATTAGTGAATTTATTTAGCATTTCTGATTATTGTGTCTGTGTGTGCATTCTTCAGATTCAGAATGTGTGCGTGTGTGTGTATGTATGTTTCAGACAGATATTAAACTGGTTCAAAACAAACGTGTCTTACTTATTTTTCTCATTGTTCAGACAAAATACCCAACATCCAAAGTTAAAGGAGGAAAAGTTTGTTGTGGTTCACAGTTTGTAGAGGCTTCTGTCCATAGTTGTCTGGCTCAAAGGCAGGGTGGCACATGGCAGAGGGCATCACAGGGGAGAAACAGTCCATGGCAGGCAAAAGACAGCGAAGCCGTGAAGTAGCAAGCAGCAAGTGGAAAGCAGTGACAGCAGCCCTCTTTCTGTCCATTATATTCTATCCAGGCTACATGCCTTCAGAGTGGGTAGCACTCACACCCAGGACAGTGCACCCTTAACCCTGGCACTGCACCATGAATCAATCCCAGCATCACACACTCTAGATCCAGCCACCTATGACTGCATGAAGCTTTGAGGGGGGCATCTAGACACAAGCCATAACAAAATGTATGAATGTATATATAAAAATATATGCAATCTATCAATATTTAATAATATATATTCAGTTTGAATCATAAATATAACCAAATATACACACAGCAAATAATATACATTATATAAGATATACATATTTCATTTGAACCCATTTAAAGTCTTACTGCTTTCCTCATTAAAAATCAGTAATGTGTGTTCATTTTATATGCGTAGAAGAGTTATTTAAACTTTTGAAAATCAGGCTTTAATAGCATTCAGAATAAAATCTGAACACCCATCCTCTTCCCACCTCATCTAGCACTGCTAGGCTGGCACCCAGCTGCAGGCCAGCCACGTGCAGCCGAGTGGGGACGGGGACAGGGACAGGGACAGGACAGGACAAGGGATTTGTGTCCTGACGAAAATCATGGGCTCATCAGTGTAAAGTGAAAACTTACGGGGATAATGAACCAGACTCCGTCTGCACTTTCTGCCGCATGCACTTGCATCGGCTGTGGAATAATAATAATAATAATAGTAATAATAACGTCACCCTGCTGCTGGCCGTATTAAGACAGAGCCCACTGCGTTCAAGACCCCCCCCCGCCCTGGGAGTGGTCTCAGGTGCCACTTCCCACGCTGGGCTCCTCAAGGCCTCCAGGGCCCCACTTCGACCTCTTTGGGTTTACAAACATTCACTTCTTTTATACACAGCAGCCCTACAGGGTGAAGAAAGTGCGGCTCTGCTTGGCCTTGTGATGTGAGAAGAAAAAGACTTCTCTCAGGGCTCTGAAAACTGAAGGAGAGAATCTTGCACTTTGGAATTCCAGGTTTCTGAACACTGTGCCATTCATCTACTCTAAGTTTAGACATTGGCCACCATTGAGACACCACTCTAAAGATGGGAGGGACACGGCCAACTCAGCCATGGCCGACACCTTGCATTCACAGATGTCTGGATTACCTAGGATCTGTATTTCAAGTTCATGCACTAAAGCTGGTCTATGGCCAACCATGAGGATACCTCTGAGGCTGCATGGAACACGAGGATCCGCACAAGCACATTCCACACAGCTTCTGCACGAACGCACGTGTGTCTAGACCGGTTCATAATGTGCTGGAACAAACTGAAATTTGGTGCTATGCCCATGTGTTAGAGACCTGGTCCCCAGTTTGGTGCAGTTGGGAGATGGTGGAACCTCTGGGAGGTGGCCTGGTGAGGTTTTAGGTCATTGGTAGCATGTCTTCCAAGGGGATATGGGACCGCACCCTCTTTTCCTTGCTCTGTGTTTCACAGTCATGAGGTGACCAGTTTGTTTCACTGTGTCGTTTTCATCCTGCTCTACTGCCATGACCTGGGCCCAAAAGCAATGGGCGCAACCCACCATGTTATGGCACTTCCATAACTGTGAGGCAACATAAACCTTTCTTCTTTTCAAGTTTATTGTCTGGGTTATTTTGTCATAGTCATGGAAAGTTGACAAACACAGTTAGTATGAGGTTTTTTAATCACTGATGTTCCAGGCTTCTTGGATTTAAAAAAAAATTTAGAGAATTTTGTAGGGAGACTCTTCAGTCAAATGCTAAAGACTTAGTTCTCATTTCCCAGACAGAGGATACCAGTGGAACGTGCCCCCATGATAATCTGTCGGAGCAAGACTGTGCCTCTGCATCTTACACAGGTTTCTGTACACAGTGGGTTGGCCCAAGTGCAACAAACTCCAAAGAGCTGATGCGCTCATCCTCCTGTCAGAGCATGGTGCAAACAAGGGACATAGATGCCAAAGGAAGAGTGACATCCATTTTTCATTGAGACATCTTTATGGGTACAGTTTACGTGTATACAGTGCGTGAAAATAAAATCAGGGAAATAAACACTTCCATCTCCTCAAGCACTAATCATTTTTACAGGTTGGAAATTTTGCACTCTTCTAGTCCTTGTGAGGTCATAGGCTGTTCTCACCTGTGGTTCCTCTGCTGGGCTGAAGAGGCCCAGAAGGAAACCCTCCACTCCGGCTGCTCTTGGCCCTGATCGAACTTCTGCCCATTCCGCCTCCCCACCCACTTTCCCCAGGCGCGAATGACGGCTGTCCCACTTCGTTCCTCACCGCGACTGACTCAGTAGTTTGCACATATGGATGAGAATGTGTAGTATTTGTCTTTTTGTGCCTGGCTTATTTCACTTACCATAATGTCCTCTAGTGTACCCATACTGCTGTAAATAACAGGCTTGTATTTTTGTGACTGAAATATATACATTTTAAAAATCCATTTACACTTGAAGGGAATATAGATTCCATATTTTTCTACTGTGAATAAAGCTGCAGTAAACATGGGACTATAATTGCTTTTGTTTTTGTTTTTTAGTATACTGTACTCATTTTGTTTCCTTTGGATGTATACCCCTAGTGGAATTACTGGATCATACGGTAGCTCTATTTTCAGTTTCTTAAGGAACTTCCGCGTTCTGCGGCTGTCTCTTCGCTCTGTTGATTATTTTCCATGCTACGCACAGGCTTCTTAGTTTGCTATACGCCCATCTGTCCATTTTTATTTTATTTCCTGTGAGTTTAGGGTCCTGTGGGAAAATCACTGCCTGCACTGTGCCTTTAAGTGTTTCCCTTCTGTTTCTTATCGCTATTTCATAGTTTCAGATCTTGGTTTTATACTTTCAGGTTTCCAATCCGCTTTGAGTTTACTTCTGTGTTTAGGGAGAGGACAGAATCTATTCTCACTCTTCTGCCTGTGTGTATCCAGTTTCGCCAGCACTGTTTATTGAAGAGACTGTCTTTTCTCCACTATACGTTTTTGGCATCTTTGTGAAAAACCACCGAACTATTCAGAATGAGCCCTATGGTTACCTTCGCTTTGTACTATGTTTGGAGGTGAGGTGTTGTGACGCCTCTGGTTTTCCTTTCTCTCCCTCCCGCGCTCTGCACCATGATTGCTTTAGCAACTCTGGCTCTTGTGGTTCTGTACACTTTAGGATTACCTTTCTCTGTTTCTGTGACTTGAATTCTATTCAGCATTGAGTGTAAACCTTGCTTCAGGGTAGCACAGTCATTTTAACCACACTGATTCTTCTGAATCTTCCAATATTTTTGTCAACCCTTTGTAATTTCTTTTAGCAGTGTTTTATAATTTTAATCATAGAGATCTTTCACTTCCTTGGGTAAATTTATTTTTAATATTTTGTGGGTTTCTGCAGCCACCATGATGGAATTGCTTTCTTAATTTCTTTTTCAGCAAGTTCATTACTGATGCATAAAAGTGCTACTCTTTTCTGTATGTTGATGTGTATCTTGCCAGTTTACAAATCTGTTTATCTGTTGTAACAGCTTTTTATGAGGTATTTAGATTTTTCTATGTGTAAAATCACATCATCTGCAAAAGTGACATCCCTGCTCTTTTAGTACTGAAAATGATACTGATTTGTGGGATAAGAAGTAACCGAATTATATCTCTAAAAGTATTTGGTGGTAAGAAATAAAAACACAATATATCAAAACTTACATAGAATAATTTAAATGGTACTTCGAGAAAGTTTTGGTTGTTACCTAAAACTGAAAGTTAAGAAGCTAGAATAAACAAAGTAAAATGAAATAAATGGTAATGCTGAGGCCAGACATTAGAGGAAATATAAACATAGGGAAGACTGACAAAACTAAGATTTGTTTAATTGAAAAGATTAACAAAATAAGTAAAACTTTGACCAGGCCAGCCAAAGCAAAAACAGAAAAAGCAGAAATAAATGCTATGAGAAAACAAAAAAGGTCACTGAACTAGAGATAATGCTGTTTTTAATAACACTATAGATAATTGTTCACATGAAATTTGAGACACTGGTAAATTTCTCTTTTTAAAAAACATAGTGGGCCGGTGAGATAGCTCAGTGGCATAAGGGCCTGCCTGGCAAGCGCAAGGTCCTGAGTTCGACCCCCAGTACCCACATAAGAAAATAAAAAAATAAACAATGAAATAAAATAAAAATAAAAAATAAATAAAAAACATAGTGAATAAAATTAGAAAATCCTAAAAATCCATTAAGTAAAACTGTCAGCGTTGTAAAAAATCAATTCTCTAATAAACAAAGCAAAGGAAATAGCAACAAAAAACACAATTTTATAGGAAAATTTATAAAACCCTTGTAGAAAATTACCTGTGTCATCTACAAACTGTTTTAAGACATAGAAAAGTCAGGAAATTATTCCAATGCATTTTATGAGAAAAGAACATCACTTCTGATCAAATCCATCAATGTCTGCCCAAGAAAGGACAATTTTCAGCATTTTCATTTTGAAAACAGGTGCAGAAAAGTACATATTTAGTAAACTGAAGCAATAAGAAATGATAATGTATAATTTTTGATTTGATCTATTTACTAAACAATGAAATATTAATTTAATTTACAACATGCAAGAACAAAAAGAACCTGGATAGATTAAAAATAATTTATTTAATCAAATACATATTTGTTATAATCCCTCTTAACCTGATTTAACTTAAGGTAAATATATAAATTTATACTGTTTGTATGTTAGAGATATTTTCTTTAAAGTCAGAGAGCATCAAATTCATGCCTTTAATCTATGTTGCTATTCAACGTTGCATTTGAGATCCTAGTCAGAGAAATAACTTAAGAAAATGAAATATAGCTATAAGAATTGAGAAAGAAGGGACACAATTATTATTTTCATATCTTCAGAGTATTTTTAAAGACAATTCAACATCTACAGAGAAATTATAAGAACTGATAAGCAAGGTTGCTGGATGTAAGATCTTTAGATAAAAAAAGTCAAAGCACCTTTAGACATTGCAATAAAAATTGTTCAGTGTTTAGGAAAACTAATACATTACCAACATAGCAACAAGGAACATAGGCTAAATCTAGCAAAAGACATTGCCGCAGAAAGTAAACTGCAATGCACTCACTTAGGCAAAAAAAGAAGACTTAGGTTATGTAGAAAATAAACTTTATTGTTTATGATATCATACTACAGTATAATAAAATGGAAGGTATCTCTAATTTATCTATGAATTCAATATAATTATAACAATAATCCTAATAGAGTTATGGACAAAATGTGATACATGAACCTAAAGTTCATATTAAAGAATAAAGAGTAAAGAAAGAGAAAAGAAATTTGAAGAGAAAGAGAAACAAGGGGCCATTGGCTCTGTGCAACGCTCACCTCTTGATAAGCTTCACGTCTGAAATAGACGCTGAGGGCGCAGATTGGATCAGGGCCACCACGCCATGGGAACGGACCTTACGGCAGCGTGGTCTCAAGAGCAGAGGAGAAAGGGTGCCTGGGTTACAAATGGGCTTCAAATTCATCCATGGCTGCGTCCAACACACGCCCCAGCTCTCTCCGGGTCTGGAGGGGCTGCTGGTCCCGCACACACTTCCTCGCGGACTAGGCTGAGGTCACCCTCCTCCACTGCTCTTGTTCCTCCACAGTGGCTGAGGTCTCCCTTCTTCCAACAGTCCATCAGCGGGGATAAGACGACAGGCAACTCCCTGTCCTGCTCCCTTCCCCCAGCCCCCCAGTTCGAAGCTGCTTATCTGTCGTGGAATCCGAGCTGAATAAAGGGAGAAGGCAGCAGTCAGCATGGGCAGTGCTTTGCTGTCGTCGGGATGCAGCTGGCTTTGTGTGCTGAGACTTAATGGCCACGTGAGGTATGAAGAGGGTGGAAATGTAACGGGGCGATGGTGACTTGAGGTGGGGCTGGTGCTTAGGATCACACCGTGCGCACCTATGTGTGAGCCCTGGGGCTTCCTAAGAAGATGGAGAGAGACAGCACACATGCACACACGCTCGTGCACACACACATAGCCCTACAGAGTTCTGAGAAACAGACCCAGTCAAGTGTGTATGAAGAGAGGACTACTGTGGGACTTGGCTCCCTTGTGCAGTGGTGACGCTGAGTCCCACGATCTGTCCTCCAGCACCAGCCAAGCCCTGTGAGTCAGTGGAGGCTCAAAGCCCGGAGACCCCAGGGAGCTGAGGGCGCCTCCCTGTGCAGTCAGGAGGCCCGAGCACCCGGATGGGGTGCGTGCGTGCGTGTGTGTACGCGTGCATGTGCATGTGCGTGTGTGTACTTTCATCTGTGTGTAGGAGGGGGTGCTGATGTACATCCTGGAACGAAGACCTGAGATTCGGGGGCCCTGCTGTCTGAGACCAGAGATGACGGCATCCCCGCACAAACAGCAAATGGGATTTCACCTTTTGGGCCTCAGTGGATGAAACAATGTCACCCACATCAGTGAGGGTGATCTTCTTACCTCAGTTACTCAAATGCTAATCTTGCAGAAAATCACTCTCACAGTTTCACCCAGAAATAGTACTGAACCCGCTATCAGGGCATCACTTAGCACTATGAAGTTGATACCTAAATTGACAACGTAGATCACCCATCACACATACGCTGTTGTGATGTACTGAAGATTCTCTGGATTACTTTGAAACCTTCAAGAGAAAAGTATCCACATTTCAGCTTACATTTTAAACTTTTATATGAACAAAGAAAAAAGAGCAAGCTGCCAAAGGGAGATGTTTGCAGTGCACACAACCAACTACACACAACTGCTGTGCATTGTCACAACACAGAGTGCTCATTAGAAAGTGTGCCAAGGACACGAATGGTAATTCACAAGTGGAGAAATACAGAGTATCAGTAAAAACATGAAACCCTACTCGAATCTGTGAGTAAGCAGGAACTACATATAAAAATAAAGACTATTTCACTCCCACAAAACTAGCAAACATGTTTAAAAATCTAATAATAGCAAACATTGGCAACTGTTAGGGAAAGGACAACATTTATTCAGTACTGGTGGGAATATAAATTGGCGCGAATGCTTTGGAAGGCATATGGCATATCAAGTTAGTTGAAGATGTATTTTGAGGCTTTTGTTACAGATAACTCTTGCATAAGCGCGTGAGAGACTGGGGAAAATGTTCATAGCAGTAGAAAAATAAGCTGTGGTTTGTTCACAGCATTTAAAATAAACCAAAATTTAAGAAACTAATGTTGAGGGAAAAAAACAAGTTGCACAAGGAGGATTTTGGTGATATTTTATACAGTGGTACTTCGGTTCATGAATGATTTTGTTTGCAAACAATTTGGTTCACAAATGGAGCACCTGGCAAGACTTTGTTTTTGTTTGGAAACTCTATATCAGGTGACAAACATGACCATGGCCATCTTTCCCTCATGAACACAAACAGGACCATCTTTTCCAAAATCATAGCACAAATTAAGTGCGTGAACCAGGCTATCACTGTATTAATACTGTATTTTGTTTCTTAATCTATCTCTATGTATAAAATTGTATTAAAAAATACATTTATGGGATACCAACCACAGGACAAGGGTTTTTTTTCTAGGGGTGGGGGAGGGAAAGCAACAAAAATGAGTTGTATCCGATATTTTATTTTATTCACAAGCAAAATTATAGAAGAAAATACAGGGCATGCAACAAAATTTAACAGCTGTTATTTTGATGGATATGTGAGTATACATTATATTATTGTCTGGATGTTTGGACTAAGTAATAAATAAAATTAAAAAGTCGTGTGGATTTTTTATGTTTAAGCAAACCCAGGACACAAACATGAGCGCAGTGGTGGAGTGGCCACGTGGTGTGGACAGGCAGGATCAGGAAGTCCTCCCACGGTGCCTCCATCCACTTGGAGACGGCAGCAGATGGCGCCTGAACCTCCTCTGCCCAGGGTGCGCCTGCCAGGCTGGGCAGGAAGACCCCTGGCAAACGCCCCCTCACTTGCTTTAGAGTCCGGTTGTGACAACGGGCTATTTGGGCCTGCCTGGCTCAGGGTTGGAGCTTTGTGGTCACCTGGGTGAGAACAGAACCACCAAGTATTTTCGTGCTGTCAGAGAAGCCCGTAGCTCCCGTTGTCCCACATTCCATGTGCAGAAGGTCCCCGCGATGGCTTACAAGAAACTGCCCAGGGGAGAAGGCTAACGAAAGCGACAGGGACCCTCCCTCTCTACTCCCTGCAGCCTCTGGCTCTTGGAGGCAGGAGCTTTGGTTGATAAGGAAGAACAGGAAGAAGGGGGAAGTTTCAGAACACTCCCATGGCCCAGCACCCCCAGGTGGCAGATGTGACCCACCTGATCCCAGTGCAGGCTCCTCTCTGGTCCGCACTGGGAGCAGACCTCCCGGCCCAGCCCTCCTCCCATCCACACTGCCTGCTTCCTTGGGCCGGGGGCACTCAGTGCCTCTCCCGCTGTCCTGCGCGCACCCAGACAGCTGCCATGCGTGCTCAGAACCAGTGAGCCACGCACAGGCCTGGTCTCCTGGCCCACGGCACACAGGCCAGAGACGGCGGCAAATTCCCAGATCCAAACCACCTCACTCCTGGGCCGTGCAGCTGGAGCCCCGCAGCCCCGCCAGCACACACTTCTGCAGAGACACCCAGGCCGCTGCTGCATGCGTCCCTGCCAGGAGGACAGGAGGAGGTGACCGGGTGTGACAAGGCCAAGAACACACGCGCTGCACTAAGCATTGCTGCAGGGTTGATGGCGGGGAGTGTGGCTCTCTGCCCTGCAGGGCAGAGGCGAGGAGGCAGAGCTGCCCTGGGCACAGATAGGACAGGGGCTGAGGTTTGACCTGGGCCCTGGGTGAGTGATCGGGCACCGAGATAAGCAGTGAGAGTTTGCCCTTGGAAGATGCCCACTCAGGTCACTTGTTGGTGAAAGGGGAGGGAGGGGGCCAGAGCCCGCAGCCCTAGAGCTGGCTCTGTGAGGGATGTTGCTCTTCCTTGGGCTGCGTCCCCAGCAGGGAGTCAAGACCTCACCTGCCAGGAGGACGCGGTCTCTCCTGCGCGTGGAGCTGCCCCGGCCTCGAAGTGCTGTCGGCCTCCTGCCTGCTCAGGAGCAGGGGCAGCAGCGCTGAGCCAGCCCACACTCACTTCTTAGGCACAGCGTGTTCCCTAAAATTTGCTATATTCTGTAAGGAGGAATCAAGTGATGCCTCAGTTTCTCCTTCTCTGGAGGATTCTGTTTGTTTCCTGAGAGAGGGGGTTTTCTGAATAGTTGAAGTTTGGTGTTTCCATGGAGACCATGCACTGTGGTTTGCATCTGGAGTCTCCCCTGGGGCCAGGTATTGAAGGCTCCTTGCCAGGTTTGGAGGGTTAGGAAGGGGTGGGACCTGTAAGGCGTGGCCTAGCCCGAGGGTTTCTGTCTGGACTGCCTGGGAAGAAGAGATGGGCCCAGCCTCTTTCCCTCTGTGCTTCCTGCCATGACCCCAGGCCAACTCCCTGGGTGAGTGTCCCAGACCGCGTGCAACAGCACCAACGGGGCTCAGACAGAACCCCCGAGCTGCCAGCTGAAATGGGCTGTTTTCCTTAGCGCGCCGACTTGGGTGTCTCCTACATGTGGGGAATCTTCTGGAAGGCACCTCTTCCTTCCCTGTCTGGGTGGGACGTTCACAGCTCTGTGTCTCTGTCAGGGTGTCCCGTGGCCCTCAAAGGTGAGGTCCTGCAAGTGCAGTCTGTGGTCCGTCTCCTCCGTGTCCCTCTCCCCTTCTGTGAAAGGTGCCGGGCTCACTCCCACCCCCGACCTGGGCAGCAACTGCCCCACTGCAGATCTCGCAGCTCCAGGAGGAGGCTGTGTCCCAGCCACGCTCATGCCCTCCTCACCTCCTCTGGGATCTTGCCCCCCCTAGCTGATGCCCCGGCAGTGTCCAGCACATCCTGTCCACTGTGGCCAGAGAAACCTCCCCAAAGCAGGACCCTGAGGTGTCCTCCCCTGCTCTGAGGACGCTGAACCCCCGGCCCACAGGAGAGACAGTGCGGTGGGTTAGGAGGGCCCTGGGGCTCTCCTCACCCCGAGCGCCTCCCTTCCACACCTTCGTTCCTCTCTGCTGGAGCTGGTGGGGTCTCGCCCTCAGCGGCTCTGACCCAGGGTCCTGCTCTGCCAACGGTGAGCGCTCAGCCCCTGCTTCTCCACAGAGTGAGCCTCCTCCCCTGTATGTCCCGCAACCCCCTCAAGCTGGACGTGAGTCCTACCCTCGGGGACTCCCCTAGCAGTTCCTCTGTGATGCTCATTGCTCTGTTTTCCTCTTCCTACTGCAATCATTCATTCATTGAACAAGTAGCAAATGCCTCAGTGGAAAAAACTTTCTCCGCGGGTAGCTCTCGGGTAAGATAAGCTCCTTTGCTAGCCATTTTCCCTTTCTTCACGAAGAAGAAGATGCCAGCAGGTTGCTGACCTGGGTATAATGTGGCTGTGTTCCCTCAAGGTCAGTGAATTAGTTAAACTCGGAAGTCAAGGGCTCAAGCGCACCTCTCTTCCTTTAATCTCCAGGGGACATTTCTAGTCCAGATTGTCACTACTCCTCATGTTCGTCGCAGAGAAACGCAGCCCTTGGCGGCTGCCAGCACAGTCACTCCCCTGTGACCATCTTCTCGGCCCTCGTAACTGCCTGTTCTTCGGGTTCGGTCACGAGGGAGTGTGAGAGTAAGGAGCGTTTACCACCCCAAGCATCCGTGCAGTCGCGTCCTTTGGACTGGGACTTGAAAGCCTATACCTGCTTCATCATCGCCAACACCTCCGAACACGGCGGCAGGTCCCTGTCTTCACCAGGTTGCTCCCCAGGTTGTCCTTGACCCTTGGCAGCCATCCAGTGACTTCCTTGTGGCAGGAAGGTGAGAGAGTGCTTGCGGTCTTCAAAGTTGGAGCGGTGCATCGCGCTCTCACCACTGTATATTTTCTTCCTTTGCGTTTTCCTGTGGCCCTTCCTGCGGACCACTGGCCCTTACTCAAATCTGAGTGCAGCTCTGGATTCACTGGGGGAGGAAGCATCTTATAAGCGTTACCGCAATTCGTGTCAGTGCTGTAAAAATATTCTATAAATAGACACAATTTATAAACGAGTGCCAAGGAAAAGTCCATTTTTTTATTACAGTGTCATGTGTTTTTAAAATTGGATCTTTTACCAACTAAATTTTTTTTTCTTTTTGATCACTTAGATATAGTGAAACCTGCTTTCTGAATAATCGCACAGTTTATTGGGCTGTAAATATTTTTTCATTCAGCTAAATTGAAGTATATGTGGTAAGCTTTATATGGAGGACCAGGCGTAAGTCAAGTCTATGCAATAAAACACAATTTGATATTGGTACATTTTAATTTTACTCCAAATTTCACCAGCTGCTATCAGTTGGAGCTATATAATATAGATTGTCTTATACTTAGTGACATTTTCTCTACTTACTATTTTTCTACATGTAAAGAACTATTTTTTATATTTTAATGTTTTTAAATATTTGGTTTCTACTTTACAAAAAAACTTAAAAAGCGCAAAAGATATTTAATTTACAATGGCTCTGCTTCTGATTTTCTGACTTTGCAGTGGTACTGAAACGATATACATTCAGGAGACCGTGTATCTTTTCCTAGGATGGTGACAGATGGAACAATGCTCTACCACGATGCGGATGGACATTTCAACTTCCCAGCTTTTGAGAGGCTTATGGAGATGTAACCCCATAGTTCGCTGAGAAGCAACTGTAACTACAAAACAACTCAAGCCCACATTTAGTTTGCTGCATGCACACAGGAGCCGCGGTGATGTCCATGTCTGCCCGGTGTCGATTTCCCCTAGGGACAGCCTGGCACGGACTTGGCCGCGCCCCTCGGCCACCCCTCTGTTCCTGTGCCGTCGGTGCCTGCTCTGTAACGCGGCGCTGGTAGGAACGCTGAGCTGTGTGACCTTCGTGCTTTCCCTCACAGAATGCCTGAGGCCAACTCTAACTTATAAATTCGAGCTTTTCCACCCAGGCAGGATAATTCTCTTAAAAACAGTTGCCATGTGAAGGGCTTCCACTGGCACGTTCTCCCCGTTCATCAACTGCCATTGAGATCCAGCACCGACACCCACGATGCAGGAGATGCTTAGGAAGTGTGATTCATATCAATAAATTGTAATTAAGCTGAGAACAATTCGGTTGATTATGTGGTAATGGATCTAGAAATGCTACTTAGTCACCATGTCCTGATGTACTGCATGGCTCGTGGAGGCAGGAACTGAGGGGTGAGAGAGGGAGGCTTTGGGGTGGGAACAGTGGGTGGGCGTGAGACAGGGCAGAGGTGAGCAGGAGCTGACTCGAGGCTGCCACGGTGTCCTTACAGGATCCCACTGGACATGGCCGTGGCATTCGTCACCCCACCCCCCTCCCACTGCTAATGGGGATCCGCACTCATCCCTTGGAGGGAACCGCTGAGGCACAACTTGAGAACTCACCTCCAGCCAGCTCTGACCAGCCAAGGTTACACTGCACCCAAGCTAAGCTGGAGAGACCGCTGCCTCAGAACCTGAGAGCAGGAAGGGCAGTGGCCGGGGTGGCCCAGGGGGTAGAGGTCGCTTGGATTAAGGCTCTGGAGCTTCAGAAGGAGAAAGAAGAACTGGATGTTTGGGAAGGAGCTGGCTGAGGAGATTCACTGAGAGAGCCCAAAGGGCTTTCCCTGGACGTGGTCTCCTCCCTCGGCCAGCCTGCGTGCCTTTCTACCTCTGGCGTAGCCTGCACCCCGGGACAGTGCTTCTTTCCGCACACTTCAGCAGTCATCTCTCCATTTTCACTGGTGTCGCTCACTCTCCCGAGACTCCGCCATCTTTTCTGCTGTCTCCTCTGCCTTTTATAGAGCTCTTGTTTTTTTTTTTTATAATCCATTTCCCTTTTTCTTATCCTAGCTTCTCTTTCCTCCCTGTTAACAACCAGTACTCTTCAGCACTGTCACTAGCAAGTTTAGTCATCTGACGGGGAGGGATCCTTGGCCTTGGCCAGTGGATGGACCAATCACATCACCCTGTCATTAATTTTCTCATCTTTGATCCTTGAGTATTTTCACTATTGCATATTTAAGTATTTTTTACTTAATTTGGATTGAGAATTATTTCAAAGTGCTAAAATAATTAGACACCCACTAACGATTCTCACAAATGAAATAAGTGATTTTCAGTGCTTTTCTGAAAAAAAAATTGAGAAAATTTAATATTTCAACAAACACAAATAGTGTGGGCCGAAAGAGTCTAGTACGATCTCACTACGCGTAAGAGCTAGGTTTGAACTGCTGCTCTTTCCTTCCCAGGACAGGCGTGCTGGAGTCCATGGGAAGAGACAGGAAGCAAAGTTAGAAGCTGTGGAATCCGGTGCAGGATAAGTGTCTTTGAAAGTTTCCTCTGTTCGCTAACACATTCATTACGGCATTCTTCCCTTCATCCACTAAATGTGGACTGAAACTTCTAGTGCAGCAGGATTGGAGCACGCCTGTGAGGAAAAGGAAGAGTAGTAACTAAGTCTCGGCTCTCGTGGTGCTTACGTGCTCGGGGACCGAGAAACTGGCCAGCAAGTGAGTGTGAAATCAAAGGGTTGGTAAGGGAGTAGGCGCTGTAAGGAAGAAGAAAGCGGGGCTGGAGCAGGAGCTTGCTGGGGGTGCGGCAAGTCGTCAGCAGAGCAGTCAAGGACGGCTGACTACCCGTGAGCAGAGGGCTGAGTGAGCGGCACTGTCCACTTTGCCCACAAATACTTGCCAGTGCCACGCAGAGTTCTGATGCTACGTTTCACGCTGGTGCCCTGGGTGGGTCCCGCGGTGATGTTTACTGAGCGCTGCAGTATATAACAGGTTACACCGTCACCCGAGAAGGCGTTCAAGTCCTGGCCCGTGGCTGAAGGACAGGGACTTGGATGCAGAGACACAAAGGAGACCCAGGGAAGCCGTGTGACGACCAAGGCGGAAACTGCAGTGACTCGGCCTCGAGCTAAGGAGCACCCAGGATGCCAGCCAGGCCCGAGGCCAGGACGAGGCCAGGGAGACGGACTCCGCCTGAGAGATTCAGCAGGAGCCCAGCCTGCTTGCAACTTCGCTTCAGACTCGCAGCCTCCAGAACTAAGAGAATAAGGGTCTGTGGCAGTTTGCGGTGGTGACCACAGGAAATGACACGGGGTACGAACAAGGGAAAGTGCTGGGTGCGCTGGGTAGATGGCTGGGAATGCATCCTAAGCGAAAACCCCGCTGGCACACCCGCACCAATGGACTCAAGTGGGTACTGAGCGTGCGCGCTCGGGTGAGGGCCCCGCTTTCCCAGGGCTCAGGAGTGGCCTTGGGCCGTGTCAGGCCTTCCTGTCTTTCCTCCTGATTGCACCCCGGGATATGTCAGGTTGGATGAGCTAGAGACGCTGAGGTCTTCCTCCCTCCATCCCTCCCTCCTTCCTCCCCTATTCCTTCATGACATTTGCCTCTCACAGTTGGCCAAGGGGCCTGTCTTAGTTACTTTTCTCATTGCTAAGGCAAAGTACCTGGCACCCAAAGTTAAAGGAGGAAAGGTTTATTGATGTGGAGGTTTCAGTTCATAGTCAGCTGGCTCCAAGGCAGAGTGGCCTGGCAGAGGGGCATCGCAGAGGAGAAACAGTCCATGGTGTGCAGAAGGCAGCAAAGCAGTGAAATAGTGAAGCAGCAAGTGACAAGCAATGAACCTTTTTCTGTCCCTTATCTTCTATCTAGGCTCTTAGGTCAGGTAGCTTTCACACCCAGGGAGGACCTTCCCTCTACACACTCCTAGAATTATGCCAAACTGATCAGTGGACTTATTTAGTAACCACACATCCTTGATCCCAGTATCACACACCCTAGATCCACCTTTGAAAAGCCCCACCTATTGCTGGCTGCATGAGGCTTTGCGGGGACATCTAGACACGGCTGTAACAGAGCCCATGTTTGTCCTTCTCGAAGCTGCCTGCCCAGGAGAACCGTGCTTCGGTGGATCCTGCTTCACAGGATGATGAGTTTCAGGATCCAGGTGCTGGTGCCCTGACAGGGTGATGCGGTTGGCGCTACTCTATAGCAACAAGGGAAGTAACATCTATGCCCCAGTCCTGGGCCGGGCTGCTGTGTGGTAATCTCGGCCCTTTCCAGGGCCATGGAGCTCATGTGCTAAGGGGGATATCCACCCATCATGCAGTCCTGCTCAACAGAATCACCCGGTGACCCTAACGGCCTTGTATTTCTTTCCCCTAGACAAAGGCCGGTAACCTCCTTCCATGTCCACACTCGGCTTGGCGCAGTGTAGTAGGTTGAACCCCCGCATGTCATCCACGTCCTTCATCACGTTACCGTGTGCACCTCCCACTGCATTGATCCTGCCATGGCCAAATGCACAGGGGAAGGCATGAGGGAGTTCACCCACCGGGCCCCAGCCTTCCAGCTCATTCTTCTTAAGTTTCTGCCACAGCTACTGGTGGTCCTGACACACGTGTAAGAGACCTGAACTTGAATTGCCAAGTGGAGTCAAGCTCAGCAGAGCTCATCCTGAAATGACCTCAAATGACCTCAAGTACATGAATTAAGACAAAAGCATTTTAAACTATTGGATCATGGGGTGTTTTGTTTTGCACCATTCTTGTGAAAATGACTATTATATGGGTGAAATCTTTTATAAAAAGTATAGAAATTCATCACAGCAATACTTACCAATGGTTTGGTCATGGTTACAGAGAGGGAGTAGGGTGCTCTAGAAAGAAATGAAGGCCAGCACAGGAAGACTGTTCTGTTGGTGATGACCTTACACACATGGAAATCACCCACCACCGCTAAGCTCCGTTTCATCCACCATTAATTACCTACCCTTTGTCCCAGAGTGGTAAGAAAGACATGTTTAAAAAAATTGGAACACTTCCGTGCTCCATAAGCATACACTTGTTACTAACCATGGTCACCACTGGATTGTTATCCTGTTATGATTTGTATCGTGTATTACTCCGATGAGGTGCAGTGGGACACCAGGGTTGTGACAATCAACTTTAAGGTAGGACGTTTACTAATCATTTCCTTGCAGTAACATAAAAATGAATGGTAATATCTGGGCTTGTACTGTCCCCTCAGTTTCTTAATTTTGGTCCTTACACTTTAGTTCAGTATTTTTCCTTTCTCATTCAGCTAATGCTTCCTGTGGAGAGATGTGGACACCTGATGAAAGGAGGTGAGGATGGTTATCTGAGCAGTGAGCCACCATTTCCACACGCAGCAATGCAATTATATTTCAAGGACCCGAGCTGATTTCTGGAGCAGGTGTTTGTATTCCAGGCGGCCTGCTCGAAGCCATGGTCAGATTTAGAACGAGAATCTCTCCTTTGTCTCTGTGACGTTGAAGCCTATAATTTCCAGCTGTGAACTTCCAGAAGGACCTGGGACTCTGGCTGCGAAGAGAGCAAGCAGAGCTTGGAGCAGGTAACAGGGAAAGCTTCTGCACGGAGTGGTGGGTCACGTAGTCACCCAAAAACATCTCATGAAGTTCCGGCTTTGTGGGAGCCTCCGTGCTTGGTTCCAAGATCAGCGTTGCTCTGAATCACCTGGGATCACTCTGCATCTCGCCGGAATGAAACGTGCAGGATGCTAATTGCGTTTTCCTCCTGGAGAGCCCTGCTCTGCCCGTCTGGTCTCCCAGTCCTAGGACGGGGCCAAGGCGTGGTTTCCAGTGACTGTCCAAACCCAGGGCAGCTGCGGCAGTGAGAAGCGGAGGCTCACTCGGTGCGGGCAGCACTGTCTGGAGTTTGCCCTCTTGTTCTCACTTCCCCTCACTAGTCCTGGCCCGAGGATGCGAATGGTGACTTGAAGGAACCACAAATCATCCCCGGGAAGCTGCTGTGTGCAGGAGGAGGCCGCAGAGCATTGCGATGAGTGGATGCGGGAGCTGTCGGGGCGGGGAGGTAGCACCTCGTATTTATGGGGCTGTGACACTCCCGTGAGCTCTGGACCCATAAATCTGGAGAATTGTCACCAGGCCATCAACCGGGACTCTCCACTGGCATTTATCAAAGTCACGCTCCCTTCCAAATGCAGAAGAAGGGACGGAGCCAGGCAGCTCATCCCGGACTGCATGATCGTAACTCTTCTCGCTTCCTAAGTGCAGGGGTAGGGCTTGCCTGTGTGTATGGCCCATTGCTTTTCATTCCCTCCCTCCCTCCTTCCCTTTCTTCTTTTCATCTTTTCTTCCTTTTTTTTCCTTTTTACAGTAAGTCTCACATTTCTTCATCCCCTAAGCAACCCCTACAGACCTCCTGGTCTCAGAGGCGGGCAGTCACAGGAGTGGCTTCACCTGCTGGAGTGCCACTGAACCCTCCAGGAGCTGCTGTGGGGAGCAGACCGACCTCATTTCAGGAGCCCACTGTATGAGCAGGTTTGTCACTTAGCAACTTTCTGGCCTTGGGCTGGTGGTTAACCTCTCTGAACTGGGCCAGCCTGGTTCTCCCATCTGAAAGTGGGGCGTGGAAGCCAGTTCTGGCTTCTGATTGCATGGGGTCTGGGTCCTCTCTGTGCCTAGGGCTGTGTTGCCCACTGAAGAGCAGCTGAGCACACTGGTCCCACTGGCATGATGATCAGCACTGCCGGAAAGGACGGCACTCGGGGGGATTGTAAATGCAGGGGGGATCATGAGGGATGCTCAGTGCAAGGCAGAAGCAGGAAACAGAGTCCTGATCTGCTCTGCAGGCCAGGACCCTCCCCAGGAAGACTGCAGCTCCAGCCGAGGCAGGAAGGACCCGCGGGCTCTCAGAGGCTGGGAGGCTGGGAGGACTGCAAGGAAGGTGCACAGGGAAGGACAGGGACAACAGGGCATGCTAGTGAAGACTTGCTGGTGTGGGAAAACTGAAAGCAGACCTGCTTTTGCCGAGGACAGCAGGGGCCTGTAATGCTGGATACATTGTGTCAGCTTGAGAAGTCTAGAAGCTTAACTAAGTAACTCAGCAGTTCTACACCCTGGGGTGTAGAGGACACGCCCTTACTGCTCTAGGATATTGTTCATTGTGTCAACCTGAGAAGTTTAGAAGTTTAACTTAGTGATTCAGCAGGGGGCCGGGGTCCTCACTTTGTTAACATCCTGAGCCTGTGCAAGAGGAGGGCAGGGAGATGGTTGAGTGTTACACCCACCCGAGGGCCGGTAGCCTGCTCACAATATAAGGAAGGAAAGAGGCTTGCTCTCCCCCCACTTTTGCTCTTGTTGCTTTTGCTGTCTTCTGCCACCTTGAACTGTCGCCCCTCACCACGCCACCCTGCCTTGGAGCCAGCTGATTATGGGCTGAAACCTCCACAAACTGTGAGCTAAATAAACCTTTCCTTCCTTAATTTGGGGCATCAAATATTTTGTCTCAGCAATGAGAAAAAAGTAACTAAGACAGGGCCATAACATAGAGCTGGAAGAGACCTTGATCACTCAAATGCACCCGTGTCCTCCAGCCAGCACCGCTGCAGAACTGTGAGGACACAGCTGGGGCCGCCGAGGCCGGACACTGACCACAGAGGAGCTGGGCGTCACTCCCAGTGCGCCCTCCCTCTCTGGCAGGGCCCACTCTGCCAGGGACGCTCCCAGGGGAGGAGCCCCGAGCCGGCTCCCACACCCCGCTGCATCTCTTTGGTTCTGTGGGGTGCTGTCGATGGTGACATTTGGGCTCTGAGCACAGGTCTTGAAGGGGAAGAAATGAACTCTCCTTGCTCAGAGCCACAAGACACAATTTCTGCAAATTATGTAAGAGGCCTTTCCCCCCTTTCTGATTCTGTAATCTACAAGGAAAGGCTCTAGGCAGTTACAGCAGGGATAATAAACATTTTTTTAAAAGATCTAGATAGCAACTGTTTAGCTACATATGGTCACTACTGTGTATGTATCCTTTCTTTGTCACAACTCTAAAAATGTAAAAACCTTTCTGCGTTTACCTGTACAAAAAGTAGCCACAGGCTGGATTTGGCCTGTAACTACGCCCTGACCTCACATGAAGCTGGACCAGAACCAGTGGTCTACTCTCTTTAGCATCAATAATTGTCTAATAGAGGGAGTGTGTATACCAGGGTCCATTTATTTTGCAGCTTTGTGGTAAAATGGGATATTTTCTCAGAATTTATTATATTCTACTTGCAAACTAATAAATTAGTCTGGCAGTTTCATGAATGCTGGGAGAATTCATAAAACTCCTGGCTCAGAGAAGGGGAGTTTATTATTTATTACAACAGCAGAAGCCAGAGTAAAGGCATTTTGTATCAGTTCCCCAAGTACCAGGTCCCACAAGATGACACAGAGGCAGACGGCATCTGCACCTGTGGACAGGGCAGGGGAGGCGCCCGGAGACCGTGCAGTGGGACTGTAGCACGGGCCATGTGCATGCTTTTGCTCCGTCAGCCCAAGTTGTAAGCAAATCTGCTCTTTGCTCTGGAGGAAGATCCCATCTGTATCTTCTAAGATGCTTTACAAACATCCTTGAAAAGAGATGCCAGAAGAAAGGGCAGGCAGGGCCTTAACCGTGTGACACGTAGGATCACAAGATATCCACGAAAACTCTCTTTCAGCAGACAAGTGTCTACTTATACCAGTGCAACACCACATCAATTGTAGAGAAAGAAAACATCAGAGAAGCCATTTCTGGTAGCAATGATCTCCTCCTAGTGCCCTGTGTTTATCTGTCCCTAAGGCCAGGCCTAAGGCCAACCTTAAAATGATACAGTTCTATGGTCACTGAACACTTGGATAGAGAGAATTTTAGTTCGAGGGCAAAACATGGGAGTGTAAAGGAAAATGGCTCATTTGAGTAATTTTTAGGGTAGTTAGATTTAAAGTTGTAGTCAAAAGTACTCTCTAAACAGAAATTGAGTTATTATTCCCTTTAACAGGCAGGATTCAAACAAGCAACCAGAGAGAAAGGCTCAAGACAGTCCATGAGCCTAGGGCAGGATGACAGAGGACAGCCAGGGGTAAATGCCAGTGGATAAAGGGAGACGCTGGATGCTGGTCAGTGCCTGGGCCAGGGACAGAAGTACAGAGCCAGTAGTGGGCAGGGTGACTGCAGTTAGTTTGAAAAGGTGGCCCAGACAGCATCCCTGGAGAACTCCAGGTGTTTTGGTCAGCTTTCCATCGCTGGAAAAAATAACTGGGATGAATCAACTTAGAAAATGAAAAGGTTTCTTTTGGCTCAGTGTTCTGGAGGTCTCAGGCCATGACCAGTTGGCCTCATTGCTGTGGACCTGGGACAATACAGTACATCATGCTGGGACTCATGGTAGAAGAGTGTCCTAGTTACTTTTCTCTTGTTGACACAAAATACCCAATACCTACAAGTTAGGGGAGGAAAGGTTTAGTTAGCTCACAGTTTGTGGAGGTTCCAGTCCATAATCAGCTGGTTCCAAGGCAGAATGGCACATGGCAGAGGGCAACAGTTCATGACTGCAGAAAACAGCAAAAGCAGCAAGAGAGGAGAGAGAGAGACAAAGCTCTTTCTGTCCCTTATGTTGTATGCAGGCTGCCCGGCCTAGGGTGGGTGTAGCACTCACACCCTTAATCCCAGCACTGGACCATGAATCAGTCACAAACTCTAGATTCAGCTGCTTCCAAAAAGCCCACTCCACAGGACTGCATGAGGCTTTGGGGGGACATCCAGACACAAAACAAGGAGGCCCAGTCATCTCATGGTCAGATGCCAAAAAGAGAGGAAGAGACTAGGGTCCCCATCCCCTTTGAGCCCCAGTGACCTGAGCCAGCCCTCCCACTAGACGGCCTCTTAAAGTTTCCTCTGCCTCCCAATGGCACCACTGGGGAACAAGCCTTTAACCATGGGCCTGGGGGACTGGAGAGATCTAAAAGAAGCACCTGCTAATGGCTTCCTTCTCCGTGGGAGTTTTCCTTCTTTTCTCTTTTAAGGTTGCTGCTGACTGGGTTTTAACATTGCTGCTGATTTGTTTTAACATTGTTGCTTGTTGGTTTTTAAACATTGTTGCTGATTTGTTTTAACATTGTTGCTTGTTGGTTTTTAAACATTGTTGCTGATTTGTTTTAACATTGTTGCTTATTGGTTTTTAAACATTGTTGCTGATCTGTTTTAACATTGTTGCTCCTTGTTTTTTAACATTGTTGCTGATTGTGTTTTAAAGCTGTTTCCTGGCCTGGGACAGCTTCACACTGTGTTCAATCTGGAAGTGAATGCATCAGCAGCAGCCTTGACAGCCTGCACGTTCCGCCCATGGCCATACTGCTGTTTCAGTGATGCTGCTTCTCCATTTCCAACTCTTCTCCTTCACTCTAGACACGGCACCACAGAAGCCCCAAGTTCCTAAACCCTCCTACAAGCAGCCTACAAACAACAAATAGGGAAACAGTCTGATTAAATGCCAAGAAAAAATTCTAGACTTCCAAAGTCTAAATTATTACAAATGAAGCAAAATAAAACCGATTTCTTCAATATTAGTGCAATTTACATATCCTTAAACTTGTTATGAATAGCAAACATAAAAGAAAAAGGCAAGTAGAAATGCTTCGGTGAGTAATTGTGGCATAAACCATCGCTCTCCCCTCCCTTCCTGGGGAACTTGGCTGATTGACAGCTGTACCACCTGGACTTGCTGTGCAGATTTTCTGATCAGAGCTGCTGGTCCCAGAACCTACCAGCTTTGAGTGTACATGAATATATCACTTCCTCGTGAAGTTATCAGAAGGATGATTTAAGGCAGTGATTGTAAAGTGTCTGGGACACTGGCTGATGCATAGGAGCCACTGAACATTTCAGAATATTTAATTACATGCTTCAAGAATCAAAATATAAAGTTAAATTAAAAGTGAGAAAGAAAATGGCCCTAGATCAAATGTGCCCTAAATTTTAGTGTGTAAAATTTCTAGATGATGTTGTTTTCCAGAGAAAGGTGCATTACCTTGGACAGCTAGGGCAGGTTAGCTGGCCACAGTTGGGTACAGGGTGGGTATGAGTCTGGGGTGCAGCCTTCATGGGGTTCACTCTACCACTAGTTTACTCCCTACTTGAGATAGACCCTGTCTCATTCCCAGAGAGAGCCGGTGATGTTTTTATGGCCAATCCTCCATGACATCTCTTGAACTTCTATTTTCTATTAAGCATGGGTTTGCACCTGCTTTTCAGCTTGGCTTTTTTCCTGCTCTTAACGCTTTAAATGTCTTGGTCTCTCTAGCTGACAAATAGGTAAATAACGCTGGCAGTGCTGGAGAGCGTCCCACCCCGTATCGATTTTCTCTGGGGAGAGACTGTCTCTGTCTGGGAGGCAGAAGTGCCGGAGGCCTCTCCGCGGTAGCAGGCCGCTTTCTCGGTGCATGCCCAGCCCCAGCGCTGCCCGCTGAGCTGTGCAGTGAGGAGAGCATCCCAGACTCCCCAGCAAGCCAGGGAGCCACAAGCCGCAGCAGCTACTGAGCACTTAAAATGCGCTGAGAGCAGCTGAGAAAATGAATGTTTAATTTTATTCGCTTCTAACCATTTTGAATGTGAATAGCTGCTGATGGAGCCTGGCTGTCCAAGTGGATGGCACAGTGCTTCGCCGCGGTGTTAGGTAGAGCACTGGACACGTCTGTCCATGGGGAAGCAGGGGCAGAGGGGCTGTGCTGCCGGAGGGCAAGGTTCCCTCACCAACTCCCTGTGCCAACCCTCCTTGCCATAGCAGGTGGCAGCACCAGCAGTGACGTCAGGAGACCAGGGGCCGGGACAGGCAGAGGCAGATGTGCAAACGGGAAGCGTTCCCACTGCAGGGCCCTTCCTCCTCCACTGCCGTCTGCTGCCGGTCAGGATCATGGACCGATGTTTTCAGACCTCGTTTGGCTGATATTATCACCCTAGCCACAAAACCATTTGTGATAACAGAACTTGTGTAACCTCAGTCTGTAAAACAAGCGAAGTCGGCCTTGCGGGACTCCTGGTCACAGCTGATCTCGCCTTCCCTCTTCAGCCACTCTGTGGGACCCTGCAGTTCCCCTTGCAAACCAGGATGCTGACAGTCACTCTGCCTTACACTGAAGCCCAGGGACATGGAGTGGTCACCCTCCTGCACTCCGCTTCCAGAAATGAGTGGGATGGCGTCAGTGTCTGCTGTCTTCCGGTTCGGCGTCCCGAGGGGTGCTGCTGCTGCCCGATGCTTCTGCACAAAGCTTTGCCACCTTCACAGCCTTTTCAATGCCTCTGAAAATAGGGCTAGCCCGTGCCCTTGGAACACTGTAGACACCAGAGTCCTGGAGGGGCTGCTCACATGGTCCCTGAGCCAGTCCCTGCCTTCCTCACCCTCGTGCAGGTCCCTCACGGGTGGGACCTACACCGAACACTCGCTCTTGTTCCAGCCACGGTGCCTCCCTTGACCCTGCACAGAGCAGCCTGCAGTCAGCACCATTGAAACGATGCTCCCACCTAGGAGAACTTATTAAGATTCAAATTTCTGGATCTCCTAGGCAGAGGTTCAGATAGGGAGGACTTGAGAATCACCATCTGATTAAAGCTGTGAGCAGCCAGGCATGGTGGCCCGCACATGCACGCAATCCCAGTGCTCTGGAGGCCAAGCTGGAGCCTGACCGTGAGCAACTTAGCGAGACCCTGTCTCAAAAAGAAAAAGAAAGGAAAGTGCTGGGGATGTAGCTCAGTGCAAAGGCCCTGAGCTCAATTCCTAGTGCCACAAACAAAAAGCCCCTGAGGAGCTGAGTTGGTGTACTCATAACTTTGGGAACTGGAAAGACTAAGTAGGTCCACGATGGTTTATAATGGTCTCTAATACAGAAGTCCTTGCTGATATGAGAAAAACACGCTCTGAGGAGAAGCCTGGGCTGTGTAGGTTGAGCAGAGGGCTGGGTGGTGGGGCAGACAGGGCGCCCATGCTGCCCTGCAGGGTGCAGGACTTGGCTCACTGTGCCCAGTTAGATGCCTGGCCCTGGAGGCTGATGGTGACTGGTGCTACTGTGCCCCATCAACTCTGGGCACTCTGGGAAACACGGTCACCAGCTAGGGAAGGGTGGGATCACCAGAAAAGGCTATGCTTCCCATGGAGGGAGCAGAGGACCCCATCAGTGAGGGAAGCGTGCCTCGGGGACTCTGTTAAGTCTCTACTGCAGAATCATCGGAGTCCCAAGACTCAGTAGCTTGGGCAACTGAGCCCAAGCACAAAGAGGAGGACTCGCTAAGGAACAAAAGCAACTGCTAGTGATGCTGGTTCCCTGGGGACCAGCTCAGGGCTCTGCCTGGTCCTCACCGCTTTACTCAGCCTCCTCCCGCCCAGACTCCTCTGTCTCAGCCCATCTCTTAAACTCGCACTGTCTAAGTCATTCAGGCTCTGGGCCCTGCACCTTCCTTGGGTGGCTCCATCGTGCAGTGCTGACAATGCCCAGGTCCTCACCCCAGCCCACACCTGCTGGAGCCCAGACCAGTGTCACCAGCTGGACACCCTGTGTGGCCTCCACACGTCCAATAGGAAGGCAGGATCCCCTCACCTCCGCCCCCCTCTCATCTTCCTTCTATGATTTCCCCATAAAAATGTTACAGCGGCAATGGGGACAAACATGTATGCCATGTTAGCTATAAGTTAAACACTGTCCCAGTGTCCCCACATACAATTTGTTCATATACCAACCAATTTTAGTTTTTAAATAATAGGTGCTTCACCAACCCCACTTTATAGATGGGCAACTAATGCAAAAGGGATGAAGTAGTGGGTGCCAAGGTTTAAGGAGAGAAGCCGAGATGTGGACCAAGGCAGCCTGGCCCTGCTGCCTGACACATAACTGTTACACTATCTGGCTCTGGAGAGACTGAGCATCTTGTTTACTATTGTTTTTTTTCACTAAGGAGCAAGGTTCTTGAGGCCTGGGTTTCTAACTGAAACTTCTGCTTCTAGCACCTGTCTGCGTGCCCGGTTCATAGTGGTGGTGATGGAATAAGTAAAGGAATAAAGGTGTGCAGGACAGGTTGGGAAAGCCACGTGAGGCTAACCATGGAGACAGGGAGCTCTGTTGTAGCATGGGTCCTCAGCTTCTCCCCAAGTCCTCTTCATTGCTGCTCCTAGCCAAGCCAGGATCTTCAGAAACCCAGAAATCAATATACGAACATAGCAGCTGACAAGTGGAGAGAGGCGGCGCGAGAGGAAGAACTAGGAAAAGCAGCCATCCCCCTTTTCCTGCTTTAAATATGGAAGCCTGCTGACTGGAACCTCTGAACCATGAGCCAAAAGAAACCTTTTCTCCTTGAAGTTCTGTATGTACAGCCTTTTGTTCCACCAACAGAATCGCTACCAACATACCCCTTGCTTATAGCAACACTTTAAACATCTCCGGGTTTAATTTGTCACATTAAAGCAAAGCCTGGCTCTTTCATTGTAGCTTTAAAAGTATCATTATTTGTTAAAATCAAGATGAATGAAATATCCCCACACATCTTGATTGTCCTAGAGAGCAAGTTCTCGTGGAGTGAGTAGCAGGTTCCAGACCCTGCACCAGGCAGCTACTAAGCCTATGGGTACCACCATATTACAAGTTCTGATACATAGCAGGGAAACTGAGGCACAAGGTGTGGTTGAGGATGACAGAGAAAGGGCATGGATGACAGAGATTTGAAACCAGGCTATGTGCTTGTGGAGCCTCTGTCCTCAGTCCCAGAGCTCCCCGAGAAAGCAGACTTTGAAATAATCAGGAGAGGGATGAGACAAGGATGGGAGGCAACCAGTCCCCAGCCAAACTTCCACCTCCAGAGCTGTTCCTCCCCTCCAGGGTGGAAGTCCTCGTTCATTTTCCTGGTGCTGCATCAGCATGCACGTGGAAAGGCGAGAGAGGGGACAACAGCCATAAAAAGGAGAGCAAACCTACAGCACAGTCAGTGCCGTCAGCCGCAGCTGTCATTAATTTCAATAAATATCCACTTAAACTCATTGACAGGCAGCTCGTGAATCTGGGAGAGAAATGGGTCACTTCAAAGACTCGGGGACCTTTTGGAGCCTGCCGCGTAGCCATCTCTCAGTGTGCTGTGTTTCATATTAATTGTGATTTGCTGGAGGACACAGTGAGGATCTCTGGTGTTTGGTGGACAGGTTGTCTCTTCTCTTCAGGGGTTGGCAGATGCAAAGGCAGGATTGATTAAAATGCACATTCATTATCGTCACGCAGGCAGCAGAGCGCTGCGCTCCGAAATACCTCATCTGACAAGCAGGGGTTGCTCTGGTTCGGGTTGGAGGCTGGAGACGGTTTTATCAGGAGGAAGGGTCATTGGCCAACACCAGGACGTGCACGCCTGCTTCCCCTTTGCTAGGAGAGCCGCCGTGCAGGGTCACTGTGGGTTAAACAAATTATTCAATGCTTACTTTTTCAATATTAATTTTCATTAGTCTATGTGTGCGTACATAATGGCTACACGCATCGTGGGGAGTTGGTACATGCACATGAAATCTTCATTTTTATGTCCCTCTTCCTTCCCTACCTGAGGATAAAGGAAAAAGGAAACTCAGCGCTCCCTACTATGTTCTCACTCAATGCTTGTGACACGGAAAGTGGGGCTTCTCTCCCCGAACACGAAGCAGCTCTGCTGCGGGAGCTCCAGGGGACCGCAGCCATCGTGCTGTAATTCAACTCAACTCTGATGCAGTCTGTGTGAAGACACCATCAGAATTCATAGGTCGAAGGCCCAGTCCCATAAGTTTTCCCTGAATTTCAGATGCTGACTGCAAACCTAGGTTATGGCCTATTCTTCTGACCGACCGCTATAAATTGGGGTCCCAACCCCCAAGCAAATCTGAGTTATCTGTGCAAGTGGCTCACAGAACTCAGGGAAATGATCGACTTACGTTTATGGGCTGGTTTCAAAGGCTGTCACAGAGGGATGGCTAAGCAGCAGACCCCACAAAGGGTGCAAACACAGGCACGTATCACAGTACGACAACTGCGCCATAAATCCTCCCGCCACGCAGCACTTACGGGAATGTCTCCTTCTTCAGAAGCACGGCACTGCTCCATCTGCACGTCTGCCCCTCTCTTCCTGTCATTCTTTGTCCCTGCCTCTCTTCCCCTCCCCTCTGGGCATCTTGTACATGTGTGACTGTCCCTTGCTTGACAGGGATTCAGTCAGCCCCAGCTCTCCCATGTGGCCCTGGTGGCCATCCCAGGGCACCACGCAGGAGGTGCTGTAGCCGCAGAACAGAGCGCTCACCCCGGGGGCGTCCTGGGTCAGGTGTCGACAGGGCAGCTCTGGGAACTGCGGAGCGTGCATGACTTGGCACACTCTGATCCACCCTCACGGGCTCCACGTGGGTCCTGTGCTGCTTCCACGTGGCTGTGCACAGGGCACAGGGAAAGCGATGCACCTTCCCCACCAACACCTGCACTGCACGGCAGGCGCAAGAAACCTGTGTTGCTGGGTCCCCTTAGGCTTGGACAATCAGCAACACACAGGATGCATTGGACAGGAGCTGGCTGTGGCACCAGGCACCGGTCACATGGTGAATGTGGTGACAGCAAAGCCCAGTGGCAGTAGCAGTGTTGTCAAGCACCTCAAGGCAGGACTGAGGTGAAGCCTCAGCTGAAGTGGGTCCCACTGCCCTGAACACCCATGTGGCTTTGTGGACGAGGGGCCAGGGCTTTCTCACGGCACTTGAGAGGCAATGCTCATGACTGTAGAGGGACAGGAGGACAGAGAAGGGGCCTGGGTGTTCTGGGGGCCTGGGGGGCGGGAATGGAGGAAAGTGCGGGAGAAAGGTCTGGACTCGTCGTGCACTCATGGCGCGCAGTCGTCTCTCCTTGGCCTTCAGCACCTGTGAAATGTGCGTGATTTCCAGGGCATTTGTGAGGGGCCCACAGCTGGGTAAATCGCTGGAGATCAAACAACTGGTAAATACGGAGGGGGCTCCACTCAGACGCTCTGACTCCCTGCCATTTTCTGTGCACTTCTCACTGTTCACAACTGCATGAAGATTATCTCCTCGAATAAAAATGTTTCTTCTGACCAGCTAATTAGGCTTATGTCACTATGTGGGGTTTTTTGCACTTAGTGTCAGAAGTCTGAGTTCAATTTATTCTTTATATTCTACTGAAAATATTAATCTAAGTGGGTAATACACTTTTTCTTCTACCTTTTTGTTTCTAAAAAGTTTTAGATTTTTCATTTTTTCTTTTAACTGTCTTTGTTAAATCTCTCTTTTGTTGTAAGACATTTTGGTCATTGCTGGAAAGAAATATATATTTTCCTTAAATGAGGGAAAAAAATCCAGAAATCAAGAGATCAAGCATGACTCAGTTGGTCATTCCCAGAAAACATACTGAAAAATCCCAAGTGCACTGAGAGATAGTACTTAAACTTTGTGTTTCTCCAATAGTCAGGATGAATTTAGCTGATGTCTTGGTATTGTCACAGGATCTCCCCTTTTAAATCAATGGTAAATGCTTGAGATAAGTTTGGCAGGCATAGGGGATTTCAACAATGGTACACATAAAAGAATGTTCAACCATCTAACAAATGGATAGAAATAGAAATCACTATGTGAGTTGCCCTTCTGTTACTGTGACAAAATATCTGAGATAATCAACTTAGGAAGAGGAAAGGTTTATCAATTCTGGAGATTTTGGTTCATGGTTGCTTGCTCCTGTTATTTGGGGGGCCTACTGCAAGCTGAAAATCCTGGCTGGGAGTGGGTGGTAGAGCAAGGGCCTCACCTCATGATGACCAGGAGGCAAAAAAGAGTAAAGGGCTGGGGTCCCACAATCCCCTTCAAAGGACACACCCCGGTGACATCACTTCCTGATGACAGCATCACTTCCTCTCACCTGATGACATCACTTCCTCCCACCAGACCCCACTTCCTAAGGTTTCACTATCTCCCGGTGGTGCCACAGGCTGGTGACTAAGACTTACTCACATGGGCTTTTGGGAACACTTACCCTAACCATCACAGTCTTCAAATGTAAACCAATTGTGATACACAGCACTAGGATGTGCTGAAGAATCCTAGCTAAACTGGCCAACCGGGAGCTTCGTGGGCTTTGTGGAAACTGGTCAGCTGGCAAGCAGTGCCTGGGTCTGAGCAGGTGCTCCCTGGGCTCATCCTGAAAGATGCGGCCGAGTGGAGGAAGGACTGGTACTTGCTCAGGCAGAGCAGCAGGATAAATGGGGTCCACTGTGAAGAGCAGCGTTGCTCCTCACGGGAGCAGGGCTGAGGAACGGGGTGGTTGATGCCCCTGAGGAAGGAGTGAGAAATTGAGAAATTAGGACTTAGAAGTGCTGTGAGGAACTTGAAAGTGAGTACCATGAATCATGAGATGCCATTTTGATGGGACAGTGGGGACACTGTCCCACCTCACGGAGGAATGTGCGTGGTGGTGGGGAGCTCACCATACAGGGCATCGTGCACCAGACAGGCATGGCGGTGCAGTCGCAGGAGGAAGCTCAGTGAGAATCTGCGTGAGGCCCAGGCTGAGAGTGGCACTGGAGATGCCTGAACAGAGGGAGAGAATGGATATTCTAGTGATGAGTGACTTTGCAAAGATGATGGCAGTGGTGGCAGTAGAGATTCCCATGCTAAACCAGCGGAACACAGATAACAAGCAAACAAAACATGCAGGAGGGAAAGCATTTACAACCTAACAACATGACAAGGTGTCCCCATGAATCCTGAAACACAAGCAATTGGGGACCAGTGGCTGACTGCCAGAGGAATGCACTGCCTTGGCTTGTAGGCAGGGAAAGTGAAGGGGCACAGCAGGGAGCAGGAGAGATGAGACAGAGGGACCCACATAGACCAAGAGTGCTGACGAGAAAGCAGTGTACACAGCGGAAGTCAGGGGGCCACCAGCTCACAGCGGGTGAGTGCACATGGATCACTGCTCATTCCCAAGGAGTGGACACAACTCCTCACTGTGCACTTGCAAAACCAGCCATTGAGGGTCCTGCGACAGCAGATCAAAGCAGCCGGCACACAGAGAGCAGCAGAGAAGACGAAGCTGTACAGAGTAGGGGCCAGAAGCTGCTCTGTTTTCCACACTTCCTAGACGCAACAGAAGAGGGAGCTCTCTAGAGCCAGAAAAGCAATTAAACCCAGCCGGAGCCAGCCCTGGCCTAAGAGCACAAGACAACAACCTTCACAGGAAACAAACAAGGGGAGAGTGGCTTGGGCGAGTATCACACAAATTAATGTAAAGAGCTAGAGACCAAGAAGAAGAATAGCAACATACATTAAAATAGGCCAGAAAGATAGGCTGCAAAATGGACTGAATCAGTAACATGCAATTTCTGAACAGGTCATGGGAGTTAAGAATACAACATGAAATATGAAGGACACATAAATTGCAAGTAGAAAAATTTTAAATAAATGGCATAACTCGAGAAAGACTTCAAAATCCTGACCTGGTGCCAATGATCATACGCTTGTGATCCCAGGATGCTGGTATGCTGAGGCAGGAGGGTTGCAAGTTTGAACCCGGCTCAGGCAACTTAGCGACTCAGTGAGAGTATGTCTCAAAATAAAAGACAAAAATTAAAACAAAAGAACCACAACAAGGGCTGGTGATATAGCTAGGGCCCTGGGTTCAATCCCCATTATGAAGGAAAGAAAGAAAGAGAGAAAGAGAGAGAGAGAGAGAGGAAGAGGGAGGGAGGGAAGACCTCAAAATTAGAGATAAAATTATTTCCAGAAAATTCCTGACTTTGAAGGTGTGCAACAACAAAGAAATAGAATAAATAATGCATTATGAGAAACAGAAAAATGTAAAGGAGTAACTTTCAAACTGTAAAGGAATTAAATTTATAAATAGATTTTGACAAATATTGGAAAACAAAGCCCTATTATAGAGAATTAGGAGTTTCCTAAGGAGAAAATAAGAGCAAGGAAACAGAACACATACTAAAAACTACAATTTAAGAACACTTCCTAAAATTAAAAAAATAATGAGATACTGAAAGAATGTACTGTGATTCTAGATTTTGGCCCAGGAAATACATTCTAGCAAAGACAAGACATGTTCTTGTCACCCAGGAGTCACCCAGGAAAGTCAGTAGCTTGGAATCAGCCATAGATAAAAGATGGGTACATTGTATGGCCATTGTCAACCCCCTGATGTGCTGCAGGAAGCTCACGAGCCCCTCAAGGAGTAGCAGTGACCAGAAGCCAGGTGTGAGAGGATTATGGGCCGGAGACTGCTACCCTTGCGCAGGCATTCTTCCTGCAAGCCCTTCTGAGGAAAACTGCTAGAAAATAAGGCCGAACAGCCAAGAGACTAGGGAGACGCCAGCATGAGGACTGGCAGTGTGCACCAAGGATGCAGGTATGGAGTACGCAGGACGGAGTTAAATAGGATTACAGCATGCAACAGCTACATGCTCTGACATCAGAGCTGTACCTTTCAAGAGATTAGAATAGACGAGAGGACAGCATAGGCAATTTTTAAAATTCTAGTAGTCACAATTGGTGGCATGATCAGTATTTTATTTATTTATTTATTTATTTATTTATTTATTTATTTATATGCGGGTACTGGGAGTCAAACTCAGGATCTCGCGCTTGCCAGGCAGGCGCTTATGCCGCTGAGCTATCTCACCAGCCCAGTATTTTAGAATTAGTATGTTGAATGCAAAATAAAGCAAACAGGTCATCTTGGGTTATCCTAACTCTGTGCTCCCCTGTGTTGTTGAGAGCTAGGGTTTTTGGTGGGGTAGAAAGGAAATATGAATGTGATATCAGAACTAAATAAAAGCCCTGCAGTCCTGGATTGAACTAGAAACATCACCATGAATGGGAAGGGTAATTGATGGAAGATGGGTTGATAGAGCCATCCATTGTCCATGTCTAGAAATGATGACTGGCCATGACAATGAACTTCCCAATCTTGGAATTATGGCTTTGATGTACAATTTTCCATTGGAAAGTATCAGCGCGTCTCAGAGAAATGGATTTGAAACTGTAAAAGACAAGAAAAACCCAGCCCACGTGACATAGGGAATAGCAAGGAGCTGTCCAGGACTGTGAGATCAGGTAAAAAGTAGACCTGCAGAAAAGCCTGTTGCTCTGCTAGCGGGTGAAGCCAGCAACTTGTGAGACAGAGTGACAGCGAGGAGCGAGCTCTGTGGCAGAAGCCAGCAGGCTAGAAGATGGGGACTTTTGCTAAAATAAAAGCCCCCTGTGTAGGGGTCCCAGGCGAGAGGCTGCAGAGGGATGCTGGGGAGTGCACCGGATAGGCCCCACTGGGAAGGTAGGAGTTTTCCAGTGAATTGCTCCTGTGACAGTTACAGGATGTCCAGCGTCCCTTTTCCCAGGAAGAGCTAACCACACAGCTTAAGACAGAGCAAGGGAGGCAGACAAAAGGCAACGTGCAGCAGAAAACGGGAGCAGTGTGAATGGTCTTCCACTAGAGAACAGTCCCAACCTATTACGAGGCTTTGGCATCATCTCCAGCAAAACTTGTGGGTGACTAATAATACATTGCTCAGCTGTGTGCCCTCTAAAATGACTCATTTTCCTTTTTATTTATTTATTTATTTTTTTTGTGGGTACCGGGGGTTCGACCTCAGGACCTCGCGCACCAGCAGGCGCCTGTGCCGCTGAGCGATATCACCGCCCCTTTTTTCGTATGTGGGTTCCAGGAGCTGAACTCGGGCCTTCACACTTGTCAGGCAGGTGCCTATGCCGCTGAGCCATCTCACCGGCCCATTTTTATTTAAAATTTTTTTTTATTATTCCATGTGTGCAGTACATAATGCCTGCATCCCTTGTGTGGACTTGATGCCTGGACATAGCACATCTTCATTCTTTTTCAGCCCCTTTCTCTCCCTTCCACTCCCTCCATCTCTTGATCCCCTTCCCATCTGAGAAAGATCCACCTCCCTACTTGTTATTATCCATCTTTTATTTTTCTCTTTATTTACAATTTGGGTTTTTTATATAAGAGAAACCATGTGGTATTTAAGCTCATGAGTCTGATTTATTTCACTTAACATTATAGTCTCAAGGTGGATCCGTTTTCCTGCAGATGACTCCAGTTTTTCTTTCTTAACTGGTGAATTTTAAAGTCATCTAAAAGCAAGGGAAGCCAGAAGGTTCACTTAGGGTTTCCCTGGATTACTAAAGAATGCAGGAACTAACTCAGAAATACACGCATTATCTACAGAAGATAACCGAGGTTCACGAAGCATGAAGTGTCCAGGCGGGGAGGACAGGAGGAGGGGAGGGTTAATCAGGGGGTGCGGGGTCTCAGTGAGACGGGGGCACAAGTTTCCCTGAGCCCGGCACTGCCCGTGATGGCCGCCAATGATGAGATACGGGGCATTTCCGAAGTGCGAAGAGTAGACATTTAATGTTCTCACCGTAAAAGAGTAAGTAGGTGGGTGAGGTGACGGGTATATTACTTAGTTTCATGTAATCTTCCTACTGTGTATACATAGATCAAAACATCACATTTTAATCCATAAGTATACACAATTATTTGTCAAAAATGAGCACTTTTAGAAAACAGTACAGATGGCCCACCTTTTCGTATGGTCAACTTATGATTTTCTACTTCATGGTGGAGCAAAAAGGCATGAATGTGTGTAGAAATGGCTCTTCCAATGTGCGTTTTGACCTTTTCCTGGGTCGGTCATGTGTGGTAGGATTCTCCCTCGCATCGCTGGGTAATGCGGCAATGGCAGCTCCTGGACGGCCCCATAGTTGCCAGGGAAAACATATGATGCTCGACAGCGCACTGAGCTGTTCAGGAGGTTGGGTGTGTTAAATGCACTTTTATTTACGTTATTTTCAACTTACAGTGGGTTTACTGTGATGTAAGTGTGTGGTAAGCCAAGGAGCACCTGGATCAGAATCGCAGTGTGGGCTGGGAGAGCAGCTCGGTGGTAGAGCACTTGCCTAGCGTGTGGGGGGCCCTGGGTTCCAGCTTCAGAACTGCAAAAAAAAAAAAAAAATCATAATCTGTTGAAACTCATACAATTTCTCAAACATTTATGATGTAAAAACTTAAGTTACTTTTTTTCTTTTTTGTGAGTACCGGGGCTCAAACTCAGGACCTCACGCTTGCGAGCAGGCACTTGTGCCACTGAGCGATATCACTGGCCCTTTCTTCCTTTGTATGTGGGTACCAGAAGTTGAACTCAGGACCTTGTGCTTGCCAGGCAGGTGCTTATGCTGCTGAGCTATATCACCAGCCCAAAGCTTAGTTACTTTGAAAGCTGGGTAAATAAAAAGAAAGAGTCAAACATTTATTCTGCTTTTCCTCTATTAACTTAAATAGCAGATGAAAAGAAGCATCTTTTTAGAAAGTAATCTATGAATATTGAACCAGACATCAACAAAACAAAATGAATTCAAATATAACCATTTTACAGTCCTCAGTGAATTTATGTCATCAATGGCTAATAACACTGAAACCAAAAGCAAAACCCAGCACAATGTGCTGCTTGATAAATGATTGCGATACTGCTGAAGACACTGATCTAGAAGCTAATGAAAGCCCTGGGTCCAGCTGCAGATTTGTGGGAAATACAGAGGGCTGGGGAAACGGGGTTCTGCTTGATGGGTTGCAATCTGGAAAATCCAGACAATGAGAAATGCCAGTTCTTCAGTTAACAATTTTAACAACATAAATGACTGGAGAGGGGAATTTGAATGAAACGAGGACTCTCGTGTTCACAGCAACATCAGTCACAAGAGCCACAAGGTGGGGGCCCCCTGAGTGTCCACTGAGGAAGACAGGGTGAACACAATGTGGTGCAGCTATGCAACACAACATTATTCCTCCTGGAAAGGGAAGAGCACTTTGCTCCATCCTACCACGTGCAGGGACCTTGAAGGCGGTATTAGTCAGCCTTCTTGTCACTAGCATACGACGCCTGACATCCACAGCTTAAAGGAGGAGAGGTTTAATCTGGTTGATGGTTTCAGGGGTTCTGTCCCTGGTTCCAAGGCAGGGACATCATGGCGGAAGGGCGTCATGGAGCAAATGTACTTAGTTCATGGTGGACAGCAAGCAGAGCAGAGGAAGAGCACTGGAGAGGAAGAGGCTGAAGATCAGACATAGACGCCCAAGTCACGTCTCCACCGCCTGCACAGACTCACACAGAAGTGTGCTCCACTGATGCTGAGTGGATCCCCAAGTCAATCAAGCTGACACTCCGCTCTGTCACAGAGACATCCCGTGAGTGAAATAAATAAGTCAAAGAAGGCACATCCCCCACGGCTTCACTAACATACGGTGCACGCAGTGTCAAATTCATAGACACAGAAAGTATGATGGCTGCTGGTGGGAAGGAAGTATGGAGAGTTATTATTTCATGGGTAGCAATTTTGCAACAAATATTAGTCAGCTTCCCATCACTGGGAATAAATATCTGACATGCAGAACTCAAAAGAAGAAAGGTTGATTTTGGCTCACAGTTTCAGAGGTTTCAGTTCATGGTCATCTGGCTACAAGATGGAAGCATGATGGAAGAAGGGCATGGCAGGGGAAGCTACTCACTTCATGGAAGCCAGGCAGCAGAGAGAGAGGAAGGAGCTGGAGGAAAGGAAACTTAGCAAAGACCTGGTCCCAGAGATCTTCCTCCAACTGCGCCCTACCTCCTGACGGCCCGTTCAGCTCTGAACTCCTCAGCAGGTTAATCCACGGATGAGGTTAATACCCACACGATCTATCACTTCCCCAAAGTGTACCAGCTACCGCAAAGGAGCCTCTCGGGCGCGTCACACAGGATGAGAAGAGATGGACGCCTGTACCAACGAGAATACGCTCAACTCCATTGACTGCACTCTGTGAAGTGGTTCAAACGCTAACCTTTATGTTATGTGTATTTTACTACAAATTTTAAAAATTTAATTAAAACAGAGGCTTAGACAACAAAACGAGTTTTAAAAAGTGAGAAAATCTAAGCAGTGGTGGCTTAATGTTCAAGCCAGGAAGGAAGTGATGATTATTGCTTACACATAAAAGGATTGTGCTCCGTGTGGAGGATGGAGGGCTGTGCTGGGGGCTGGCACAGAGAGAGCTTGGAGGGGAGCAGGTAAAATGCTGCCCACGTCCTGTGTGGGAATCACAAGTTCTTAACTTTAGAATGATTCACTATGCTATGCATTTGTTTTGTGTATTTCTGCCTTGTACATTCATGCATTATTTAAAATAAAAAGGTAAAAAGAATAGAAAATAAATGCTGTATCTATGAAAATAATCAGATGCCCAAAATTGAATAAAGTATTTCCTGTTGATTTTGTTGCACCCAAGGTATAGATCTTCATTTCTCAGATGTTTACTTACAGGCCTTTCATTCAATCTTTCCTTCATTTACTTGTTCAACACGTGGGTCCTAGGAATTAAACGTCAGGTACTGAAGAAGCCAGGCACACCCTGGGTTAGTGAGGCCCCACTTCTTGGCTCTTGCTCTCCTCCTCCTGCCTTCCCTTACCGGCCCTGGCTGCTGGGGATGCCTGTGTGGAACAAGCCTGCAGCACCCCCATCCTCTGGCTTACGGTTGAGCTTCATGGGTGGGAGACACCATTAGGGGGCTGCGGGGCAGAAGGAGAGGGCAGAGTGTGTTCCCCACGCCCTCCTAATTCAGCCGGACTCGGCCACGGCTTCATCCCTGGTAAGTCTCCAGTGGAGCCCTCCACTCTGAGCACTTTTCATCCGGGCTCCTGACACTGTCCTTCCCTGCGTCCTCTTGGGGCCTGCAGTGTTAACAGCCTCATGCTGTTGCTGGTCCCTGGGTGCCTCGACACAGCACTGTGATCGATTTCTTTAAACACCTCATAAAGGATTATTTTATTTCTGTGTCCAACCTCTTCAGCCCCTGTTGAAAAGTGGTCTTTGCTGTATGATCTATAGACGAGATCATCCCGGATTAACCAGTGAGGCCCTAATTCTAAGAGCCACAGAAGAGGTGAAGACACAAACATGGCGTATCAGGGTCACTAGAGGAACGGGTCTAATGTAACATATGTGATTTATGAAGGATTTGCTCACCAGACTTACAATGGCTGCCTCTGGAACCAGGGGTGGTAGAGTATAAAATGGCGGTCCATGGGCTGGAGGTGGAGGATCCAGTCAAAGGACGAAGGCCTGGAGCTCCCTGCAGAGTCGGGTGCTCCGGAAGCCTGAAAGCACTGAAGACAGGCAATGGTGACGACCAGAGCTCCTCCAAGGAAAAAGGGCAGAACTCCTTCTTCTTTCCCTTCTCTCTTCTTTCTTCTTTTATTCTGTCTCACCTACACGCGCATTGGTTGGTGCCATGCACATCCAGGGCGGGTCTTCCCTCCTCAATTTGCAACCTAAACATCGATCATTCAGACACACTCAGACCTGTGATCCCCTAAATCCATTCACATAGACAAATCACAACCAACTGTCACGCATGGGTCGGGGGCAGGGAGAGCCACGTGAAGGTGAGATAGCAGTGAGGCGGCCACAGGCGCGGCTGGACTTGAGCCTCCGCCCCAGGGTCCGGCGTCTTGATTTCGAAAGTGAGGCCTTCAGAACCGCATGAGAATCAGTGTCCACTGTGTGTAGCAGCAAGCGTGAACCCGTTGTTACAGGAAACGGATACACATTTGAGTGTGCCTGTGTCACACTTGTGAGCACCTACACGCCAGTCCCCGCATTCCCACCCTAAGGCCAGCTCCAAGGCCCACGAGGTCCAACAAGTGGAGAGCCCAGCTCAGCTCCTGGGTGCAGCCGGCAGCACCACATGCTGACCAGAGAGGGCAGAACCCGAAAGATGACAGGCAGGGTTACCCAGCTGGGGAGGAGCAGCCAGAGGTCCCCGTGACCCCACCCCCTCTCCGCTCAGACTTGAGATGTTGGGGTTGAGCCTGAGAGGACAATGGGGGCCAGGGGAGGTCAGGTGGGTGGCTGTGAGCAGGCCAGACAGTGGGAGGGAGAGCAGCAGGAGAGAGCCTCCAAGCCAGAGTTGCTCCTGTGCCCACTAGGTCAGGGGTGACAGGGCTCTCGGCAGGGTGAGTGGTCACAGGCAGCCCTCACATCTAGGAGCTCTGCACCTCCAGATGTAGATGGAGAACATGCTGTTAAAAACCTCTGTCTGAGGGCCAGTGATATAACTCAGAGGCATAAATGCCTGCCTGGCAAGCACAAGGTCCTGAGTTCGACTCCTGGTACCCGCATAAAAAAAAATTAAAAACCTCTATCTGAGCGGGGTATGATGGAGCACTCCTGTAATTCCAGCACCCTGGGGGGCTGAGGCAGGAGAATCACAAGCTCTAGCCCAGCCTGGGTAACTTAGCAAGAACTTGTCTCAGAACAAAAAAGGAAACAAAAAGGGCTGGGGATGTAGCTCAGTGGAAAGGCCCTGGTTTCAATCCCCAGTACCACAAAACCAAACCAAACCAAAACAAAACAAAACCTGCATCGGTACTTAACGTGTGAGTGGTTTTTGTTGTTATTTCCTAAACAATGCAGCATAGCAACTATTTGCATAGCATTTGCACTGTGTTAGGCACTAGAAGTCACCTAGAGATGATGTAAAGTCCCCAGGACAATGTGCACAAGTTACATGCAAATACCTTCTGGAAGGAACATGAGGCCTTTGGGAGCGGAGGGGACCAGGATCAACCCCTCACCCACGGCGAGGCTGGGTAGGACTGCACGCCAGTGTCCGGGGGCTGTGTTCACACAGTCACATTTGGAAAGATGCATGAAGCACGCTGGCTTTAAAGAATTAAGGGAAGATACACTACTCGAGAAGTGACGATCACATTTACAAATAAAATTTCCTTTCTGTGACACCAACTCTCTCATTTGATACATTCCGCCATGCATTGTTTTTTGTTTTTCTTTTTGCCTTTTTCACTTCTTTGAAAGTCATTGGCATGGTTAATGTGTTTTATCCACTTGGGTTGACACTTTTTTCCATAAAAACCTGATGGAGGATCTTGTACTAATGTACACCTCCTTCCTTCCTAGTTTCTGAGTTCAAAATGGGTGAAGGACACTAGTTATATAAAATACGAGGACTCTGCTAACTGACTGCTTTTTAATTACGAATTTCCTCCAAGCCAAGCAAGTGAGAATCTGCAGTTTCCGAACGCATCACAGATGACAGTCGAAGTGCGTCCAGTGATGCAGTAGCGTGGTGAGTTCACTGCGACAGGGAGCGACACCGTGTTCCAGACAGCAGCGCGGGGAGCACAGCCTCCTTCTCCGCACACAGCTCACAAGAGCACAGCGGAAGGAAGACGCGGGCGCTGCTCAGACCCTGAATGCGGGGCGTTTCCGTGGCTCCTGGGAGCCCTGGGTAGAGGGCCGCAGCCATGACACCCAGAGCAGCAGACACTGCCCGAGGCCAGTTGGCTCCAGCAGGCAGATCTCGAAGGCAGAGGCAAGGGGTGCTGCTAAACATCCCACAGCACATGGTTGGGCCCCTACAACAGAGCACTGTGGAGACCAAAATGTCACCAACTCCATGACTGAGAAACTGCCCCAAAACACCCCCTAAGCAGAAATCACCAATAAGCACCTGAATGCCCTTGAGGCCAGAGGAGATTTTTCTTCAAAAGGAAGTTAGGTAAAGGCAAGTGTGAGCCTGAGGACACACTGGGTTGGTACTGAGAGGTTCTGAGATTTCCTGTCTGTGCTTCGGTGCTAGGAAGGGGTCCAAAGAACCAAGGGAAACCAGAGAAATCCTAAGTGCACCTGTTTTGTGATCACTCCAACCCTAAAAGGGGAGGATGCTTATTTCTCTGATGAAAGAAAACTAAGGCCATGGTAGAAAAGAAAAATAATTTACAGGCATCTGTGACAAGTGAATTTAATTCTCAGAGTCATCTTAGGGCATCTGTAATGCTGAGTCTGACACTGAGTTGAAATAAAAATTCCACTTACCTCTTCCTTATTAAAATGTTAGCAACGTGCACTAGAAAATGAAGCAGGGGTCTTTAAGGAGAAAGTTTGAAACTGAAAACAAACTGCTGGAAAAGTAGCTACTTTAATATCTGTGCATGCTACTGATTTTTATCAAGCACAGTAAAAAACAAGAAAAAAAATAAAACACGAGCACCAGAGATACACAAGACAATATAGTTGGGCTTTTGAATATGAGAGATAAAGATGTTTGAGATGGTGTGGGTTATTGTGGAGTAAAAATTATTTTCCCTGTAGGGGCAGGGTTTGCTATCCCAACAATGCTGGGGGACAGTAATAGACACAAGCCTACCAGAGCCACGAAATGTACGTGTGCTGTGTGTTTTGACCTGTGTCCTCTATTGGGTCACTCTGAGAAGAGCATGACCTAGTGGCTGTTGTCCCTGTGGCTGGGGAACCAAGCAAACCAATGTGGAGCCCACCGCCCCCCACCTCAAGCTGAGCAGAGCCTGCAGCTGACTGGGTGGCCTGGCCGGACCCAGCCTGGACCAGATCAGCACCAGATGTCAGGGCTTGTTACTGCGTTGGTTTCTACAGGATTCTGGAGCAATAGGAGGAAAGAGTCATCATATCTTTGTGATTTTGCTTTGAAAGGAGCTCGCGGACTTCAAATGGAATCCTAAACAGTTATCAGCAAATTCATCTTTTTCCCCTCTAGGGGAATGGCTCGCTTGTTTGTCTTGAGTTGTTACCAAAATATAGGTTTGATGGAGCACAGAACTGACTACAATTCGGTGATGGCAAACCAATGACGTACTTGCTGCAGCGGGCTGTTTGTATCACTGGAAGCCTGGACTACATTGACTTCTGCAAGGTTTCCCTTCCATAAAGTGGAGCAATAGTGGCTGAATCGCTTTAGCGTTTTTTCAGGTACTTACATAAGAGTGGCCTTTGGAAGTTCGCTGGGCTGCGGCTGCATGTGGACTTTGAATAAAATGTGCTCCGAGTTAGAAAGTGAGGGGTGCAGCCCTGTGTCTGTTGCATTCTGGGAAAATGTTAAGTGGCTTCCTGACATCAGCCTGAATTTCCAGGAACATTTCCTCCATTTGCCTTGTGAGATAAGGGATTTAACTAAATGACAAAACAGCACTTAACCAGGCAACTGACCAGCTGCTTAAACGAAGTTTATTGATTAATTGTAATCAGAAATCTCATTTACATAAAATGAGGACTAACTCAAAAGCATCTTAATTAGGATCTCTCTCAATTTATTTCTTTATTATTTTTTTTTTCTTGGTACCAGGAATTGAACTCAGGGCCTTGTACTTGCCAGGCAGGCACTGTGCCACTGAGCTACATCCCCAGTCGTCTCTCAATTTAATTAAATTTTAACACATAAGTCAGTGGCTAGAGTGCAAACAGAATTTCTTCTACAAAGATTTTATTATTTTAAAATGGATTTCTTCTTTACTCACAGGAGGGGACTAGGTGGAGTCCCACATGAGCAAGCTATGAAAGAAGTCTCCACCAGATTTTGGACGAGTCTGGGGACACCGGGCCATCAAGCCTGGGAAGGTCACTAGTGTGCATGGTGTTTAGCCATCACTGGTGAAGGGCCACAAGCAGGCAGGTATAGGAGGAGGGTTCTGCTGTGAACAGCAGACATTGCTTCTGGCCGTACATCCTTGCTTCCAAGGATGGGGTGGCACGGTGAGCATGGGCAGCACCACCGTCAAGGCAGGGGTCACCAGAACCAGAGAGTGCTAGGTTACAAAGCCACCAGCAAAGCCAGCCTGACTGCCATCTAAGGAAGTGGAAGCCGTCAGAAATCCAGCAACCTGCACAGGGCTGGGCAGTGGTTTCCAGAGCCGGCTGGCCCATCTAGATGGAGCTCTAGTTCTAGGCACTTCCCAAGCAGATCGAGAAAGCTCGTCAGGCTGAAAGCTACTAAACACGGGGTCCCTGGGGTGATCACAGCCTGAGTCTGACTTCTGGCCTACAAAGGAGAAAGTAGTCGCTGCCCTGGCCTTGAGTGGGGCTGCTGGGTGGGGACCTGGTCACCGTGTCTCCTGCCGTGGAGTCCGCATGTTCAGCAGGGTCCACTTTGACAAAGCCGTTGCTGCCCACGGCCTCCCAGTCACATCTGTCCAGGTCAGGATGTACACGTGGCTCCTGGCAGGCAATGGTTACATAAGCTGCCATGGTCACCCGAGTGGAAACAATGGTCCAGTGCTGCTGAGGGAAGGGAACATGCCAGGGGCAGTGCAGCTGGGCACTGGCAGACGTGCTCTCTAGCCTGGCAGAAATCATTTCCAGAGAGGTGATTTTCTTCCACTGTCAGAGGAAATACAAGAAAAGGCTCCCTGAAATCCAAAGGGCTTCAGCCGTTCCAGGGCTCGGAGAGGCGGTTTTCATTTTAGACCAATTTTGCTTCTCGCTCATCTCATCTGGCATTCCATTTTCTTGGTGGAGCAAGCACAGGCCGATTGGCCCTCCAGGTGTCCGGGAATGAAAGGTCATCTATCCGTGGGCCGAGAGAACCAGACAGTCTGTGAGCTGAAAGCTCCCCTCCCCTTGCCTGGGTCTGGCCAGAGTTCACTGCCTGCCTGGAAGGCTGACTCACTGGACACAGCTGGGGGCTGAACCCCAAAACAGAGAGACTATGGGGAGGGAGGGAACAAATGCAGCAGGGGGAGAAAATAGGGGCGGGGGAATGTGGGAAAGATCTGAGAAGTGGTGGAGGGGCTCGCTTTGCTTTCTTTCTACCAGGACGGCAACGCAGCCAGAAGGAAGCAGGGCCTGGTCCCCACTCATTTGGCCAGCACCGACACAGTTCCATTTCCTCCCAGAGCCCTGATCATCCAGTGGGACTGGGGAGGGAGGGAGCCCTGACTACCCACAGACCATGGTCAGGGCAGGGGACAAGGCCGCCCAGCGCAGTGACCTCAGTGATGTGAGGGGATGCCTCAGACCACAAGACCTCCCCCATGGGGAGCTTGGGACGAAGCTCATCCACAGGGAGTGCAGGCTTTGGTTTCATGATGAGAGAGATGAATTATCCACGCTTGGGAGCCTTCTGACCTTCCATAGCCTCGTAGCTGCCAAATATGGCAAAAGTTCTTTCATAGTTTGCCCTCAGGGCTGGCTTTACGACTTACACCGCTCTGCATCATGCACGCTGAGTGTTCCTACTTAGCCCTCGGCGCTCCATGGCCAGATGGAGAAGCCAATGCGCCACCTCCTCACACGAGAGTGGCTCAGGTGTCTTTTGTCTCTGTGTTGCTTCACTGTCTGTTGTGTGTGGCCACATTGGTGGAGACTGCCCCAGAAACAAGGAACCCATGACTGTGGTTCATTCTGGGCTTTGATATCTTGCCAACCGGGCCCATCGCAGGCAATGCTGGAAGGTGACATCTCATCCCAGGACATTTTTACAAAGCTATCTATGTAAAAACCAAGGAACCCTGAACTGCAGATTACATTCAAAACACCTGTTGAAGTTAGGCCATTTTCTCCACATGGATGTGGAATGGAGAATAGAAAAGTCATCCTGAAATACAGGATTGTAGATTTCAATGTCTCATGGGGTATTTTGTATAGTTCTTTGAATGGGAACTAAATGAAATATGATGTGACATTGTAGAGCAGAAGAAAAGACAACCAGCCCCTGGCTGCCTGGAGATGAGATGGCTCTGATGGTGGAAACAGCTCTCGGCTTGGGATTTCTATTTCCCTGCTCACAATGTGGAAAACCAAAGACCAAGAAGGGAAGGAATCCATTTGTAGCTGAGGCCCGGTGACTCTCCCACTCCTCCTCTTACCTCTCATCCCAGTTCATTCTATCTGAGAAACCAGCAAAGGACAGATGCACCCTGAGGAGTGGCATTATCAAGCCCGACGGTCTCCTAAGAGAGCCAGCTAGGTCCCTGAGAAGACGTGGCCCCAGTTCTTGGGCCCCCCGGAGTAATAGCAGGTGTCCGTGGTGGGTCCCCACCAGCAGGACCACCCACACCCCAGCAGCCTCGCCACCTCGGGCTTTGGCTGGGGACAGCACAGGGAGTCCAAGGACGGATGGGAGGGCTGGGAGCCGGAGGTCATCCTCACTGCACTGTGTGCATGGACTCTGGCACAGGGACCTGAGCAGCTCCCCCAGGGCCCCTGCCGGCTCTTAACTGTGCATAAAGTTCATCTCAAGGGGATGGAAAAGAAATCTTTGAATTAGAGAAACCAATGTGAACTCATGCAAAGAAAGATAAGATCCTAAAAGCACCAGAGTTAAAAATAAAAAGGACAACACGCGTGCAGGCAGAATGTCAGAAACGCTAAAGCTTCGGAAGAGCTTGGGGGCAAAGGGATTAAAAAAGACACATCTGGAGCCTGGAGAAGGAGGCAGCTGTAGCTCCTTTCTCGGGGGAGATGGGACAGCATTAAGATATGTATTTATTCGCTCACCCAAAATGCACTGAGGTTGTGCTGCATACTGAGAATTCTGCCAAATGCCAGGCGTGAAGAGCAGAGAAGTGCTCGCTCCTCTGCCAGTGTGTTACAGGACACAGAGCCCTGACCAAGCTGAAGACCACAAGGGGACGGGTTTAGGAGGAAGGGAGTGAGGCGAGACCTGCTGAGCGGTGCAGGATGGAGGGGAGGAGGAAAGCGGCAGAAATATTCACAAAACTTTGCATGCAAATTCATAGGCCCCCTAAAAAGATGGCCCCCAGATTCCTTAATTCAACAGGTTATAAACTTCCAATCTTAAACTGCTAATTCGCACCCGTCTCCTCTGATAGGAGAATGACTTTTCAGGCAGGAATGAATAGGACAAACCTTCACTAGAACAAGTGAAGAACTGTGAGAGGGCAAGCTGCTCTCGGGGGGCATCTATCAACCGTAACCGCTCTCACTGTGGGATGCTCAGGGCTAGGCAGAGACAGCACTGCCACTCATGGTCTGATGCCTTCAAGAAAACATGGAGAACAGGACCCATGTGTGTTAAAGGGTGGCATCATCTGTAGAAGGTGACAAGCACGCTAGCAATCCTGGGCAGGCTTCTGGGACAGGATATGTGTGCTTAGTACATGGAAAAGGGGTTGCTAGAAACCAGTGTGGGCTTAGTAAAAGCAGAACATAGAGAGCTGGACTTAGGTCCCTTTGTGACAGTTGACCCTTACACTGGTTGGGAAAGGGAATTGAGTAATCATCTATCTGTTACTTGGCAAAGAACTCACAGGGAACTGGGTGCACACAGATTGGTGCAATCCCGTGATCACACAGCGGGGAATAGGCCAAGGCTGGTGACTGAGCCCAGGGTCTCCAACCAGATGGACGTCTACACTGGGATCTCCTGAGACTCTGCCTGGCCAGTGTCCTCTTCAATGTCACAAAAAGGACAGTAATGAGTTTGTAAACATCATACTGTCATGATTGGCAAATGACAGTGAGCTAAGGATGTAATCTAAGGACTGCAAAGAGAGAATCAAGATCAAAAATGGATGGATTTACACTGTCATCTTTGCTTGTTGTTAAGTTTGGGGCTAATGGAGCAAGGCTGCTCTGGACACAATAACGTTATTTTACTTCACATGGGTAAAGGTCACTGTCTTACTTTTTTCATTGCTGAGACAAAAATAACAAACACCTAAAGTTAAAGCAGGAAGGATCTATTTCAGCTCACAGTTTGCAGAGGTTTCAATCCATAGTTGGCTGGCTCCAAGTCAGGGTGGTATGGCGGGGCTGGGGTGATGGCAGAGGAGAAACAGTCCATGGAAGGGCAGGCAGGAAGCTGTGAGCCTTCCTTCCTTCTGTTCCTTATATATTCCACTCAGGCCACAAGACTATTGACTGGTGCTACCCACGTCCAGGGTGGGGCTTCCTCTTCAGTAAACACATTCAGCCACACCCAGAACTATGCTAATCCAATCACAGTACTAATCCAGATATCACACGCCCTTAATCTATATTCACACTCCCTAGATGCAGCCACTTCTGAAAAATCCCACCTATGAGCACATGAGGTTTGGCAGACATCTAGATAGAGCCATAACATTCACACTTTCAATGTTTTGTGTGTCTCTGGATACCATATCTTTAATAATATATTTTAAAATGGGACTTGTCCTCATAAGAAAGATAGGATGATAAAAGGCCTAAAAATAATTCAAGGAATGATTGGAGGGACTGGGGAGTACTCCACATGGAGATATAATTGAAGGAGTTTGTGTTGTTTCAATTATTTAGAAGAATTACATAACAAGAGAGGGACATGTGCCCCAGCTTTGGAGGAAAGAACTGGGAGACTGCATGTACAGTGTTACGGGAAAACATTGACTTAGGTTCCAAAGAATTTTTACTGCTGATTGTTTAAAAAAACAATGAGGGCTGGGAAGATAGCTCAGCGGCACAGTGCCTGCCTGGCAAGTGCAAGGTTCTGAGTTTGATTCCCAATATGAAAGAAAGAAAGAAAGAAAGAAAGAAAGAAAGAAAGAAAGAAAGAAAGAAAAAGTAAATGGTTTGGGAGGGTGATAGATTCCCCGTGGCTGAGGATATCCAGTCAAATAATCACATGGATCACTTGAAAGCCAGCTGCGAATGCCTTCAAATGAGCCCAGACTTGGATTTAGTTGGCCTACAGCACACTACCACCCAAGAGGACAGAAAGAACTGAGTACCTAGCCCAGGTACTTGGCCTTCAACTCCCTTTCTGAAAATTTATGTGCTGAGTTCTCTCTAATTCAAACATTTTTGTTCCAAGTACTCTGAAACTTTTAAATTCATTTCCATAATCCTACATCAGTCAGGATGTGTCAAGTTGTGCTGCAGTGACTAATAACCCCAAACCTTCGGTGGCTGGAAACAACACAGTTATCTCCTGCTCAGTCCACACATGCACCCACATGGTCAGGAGAATCCCAGCCTCTGGACTTCTGTCACTGGAGAGCGTGCAGTGGACTGTGCACTCCTGGCCTCTCCATAATTAGTCCTAAGGTTCACTTAACCTGGACTGGGGTTAAGAATTTGTCAATAAAAATGTGATCTCTTTGCACCAAGAGGAGGAAAGCCAGCTCTCGTAGGAAGTAGCTAATGGCTGTCTCAAATTAAAATGCATTCAAGGACTCTCCAAACAAAACCACCCCATGAAGCAGTGCTGCTTTCTCCTTGGTCAGGTCCTGTCCCTGTTAGGAGCCTTTCCTGCAGCCCCGGAGGCCAGGTCACCTTTCAGGGATTAGGTTTCTACACGACCAGATGAGGATGCATTCTTTCTGCCTCTCAGGATTACTGTTTCAGTACCATAATTCAGTAGGTAAGAATGCTATTTGAAACACCTCAGTTAGCAAACAAACAGAATGGGGAATGAGTAAATGCTCCATGCCCCAAATCTGAGAGACAAACGGCCAGGCAGCCAAGTCTCCTTTGCATGGGCTGAGCTCTTACCATTGCTCTAATGTGGGCATCTTCCGGTACACTCTGACATTGTCTTCCACATTGCAGGCCACACGCGGCAACAACATCACAGACACAGACAAAAGCAGGGGCCCCATGAGCCCCTCAGGACACACGTGGGAAGAGGCCAGCCCACCCTGACCATGCTCCCCTGCTCCCCAAAGCCTTGCTCCCTCCAGCTCTTCCCACTCCTGCTCCTAAAGACACAGACTGGTGATTGCAGGGTGCAGGGCTCTGGGCATCCACGGGACACTTCTTGCCAGTGGCTGCATCTCACAGCTGCAGGTCACTAGGGCCAGGAGGTCACAGGAGGGAGACTGGAACAGGGTCCAGACAGCATGGCCAGAAGGCAGCCCACGTGCACCCTCATCCCCTGCCCAGATGGCTGTGTAGTGACAGTGGCATCCAGGAATGCGGCCAAGGGCCTGTGCTTCCAGCCAGGGGAAAGTCCTGTCTTCACGTACTGACTGGGACTTGGACGGGGAGTTGAAAAGGTGGAGGCTCAGGTCATGAACTGGACGGGCACATGCAGATCCCCGGCTCGGTGCTGGCAGCAAGGAGTCCCTGCCCCAGGCTGGGGTCACACATATTGTGGGGAGCTGGGGAAATGAGAAACCTCCTGTGAGGAAAGGGACAGGCACTGGCCCATGGGTCACATCCAAGGCCACCACTGCCAGGCCAATCTGAAGGGATCTATGGAAGACCCAGCAAGAGACCATCAAGATGCAGAAGAGGCACACTCTGTAATCCCAGCACCATGGGAGGCTGAGGCAGGAGGATTGTAGGTTCAATTTCCAGCCCTTAGCAACTAGGAAAAAAAAAAAATCACAAAACAGTAGAGAATGACTGCTAAAATGATAGAATCCAGATGAAGCTCCAAAGTGGATCTGAATTATTGAGCAAGTTCTCATGCGTAATTTATATCGTGGCTCATGTCTAAAATCTCACTATTCCAGCCTCTTCTGAGGTCATATAAACAGTTTCTTCTCAGCAGGCAGACAGCTTCCTTCTCCACGCAAATCAAAATAAAGAAGGACCTTTGCCTGAAGTCCCAGCTACTTGGGAGGCTGAAGCGGGAGGATCACTTGAGCCCAGGAATTTCAGAGCAGCCTGGGTAACATAACTGAACCCTACCTCAAAAGACAAAAATAAAAGAAGATCCTTTCACAGAGAAAAACTAACTATCCTTTTACAAGATTAAGGCATAAATATATGGCCCTGAGGCTTCTTAAATGATTGGAGTGACAGTTTTCTTAAGTGTTGATATTCCATCCCTCGTAATGATCAGTTGATAGCCTGGTGTCAGACTGGTTGCCTGCCCGATTGCTACTCTTTCTCGTGGTTTAGCTAGCAGTAAAAGTAGCACTGCTAGGGGCCAGTGAGATGGCTCAGCAGCGTAAGCGTCTGCCTGGCAAACGCGAGGGCCCGAGTTCGACTCCCAGAACCCACATACGAGAAAAGGGCTGGTGATATCGCTCAGCGGCACGGGTGCCTGCTGGCGCGTGAAGTCCTGAGGTCGACCCCCAGTACCCACAAAAAAAAAAAAAAAAAAAAAAAGTAGCACTGCTAGTGCTTACTGGAGTATCAGTTCCGAATTGGGTTATTGGAGTAGCAGAGGAACTAGAGCCCACCTGCAACAGCCCACCCCACTTTTTCACCTGGGAATGCCCGGTGGTTCTCCCGTGCTGAATGGCACTGAAAAGTCCCCTGCCAGCACCCAAGGGAGGCTGTCACCTCCACCCGGGTCAGAAAGGGACTTCCTGCTCTTGAGTCTGGCTTTGGAACGACCCCTCCAATAAACTCTATAGAAGAGCTCTTCCCTTGTCTTTTGTCATGAAAATGGGAAGCAGGAAGTGAGAGTCTGGCGCTTCCTTTCATCAGAGTCTGCACAGCACACTGACGGGCCAGCCTGCTTGAGTCTGCAGAAGAGGAGGCCGCAGCTAACAGGCCACAGAGTGGGTGGGCGGGTGCGGATCCCAGGCAAGACTCACCTGGGCAAAGCGGAAGAGCCAGATGGCTCCTCCTCCTTTTCCCTCCGGAAGCTCTAAGCGTATCGTTTCCACCGAGGAGCTGCTGACTCTCAGAGAGCCCAGCAGAGCTGTCAGTGTGGACACAGGTGGCACCGTGTTGAAATCCGATTGCTTCACACTGTCTTCACAAGGTGAACATTTTACTAGAGGCCACCCCCAGAGCTGGACATGGGACCCTTGCTTTCTGAACCCTATTTTTAGAGGACTCCTGTGACAAGGGCACTTGCACCTGTCAGCGGCAGGGTCAGGAGCCAGCAGCTGGCCCGGGCTGCTTGAGGGCTGTGGGCGGGGGCTGTGTGAAGGTCACCATCGCTGTGCTGTGGGCTTGGACAAGGACACCATGCTGGTCCCTCTCACCTGCGGGCCTTCGGCTCAGAGGCAGACTTTCACTCCAAGGCAGCAGCTGCAATTGTTTGCAGGAAGGAAAAATTTTTTTGTTCATTTGCTAAAAACAAAACCCAAACAATATGCATAGATACAAAGATGTAAACATAGACACATTAGTAGGCGTTCACATGAGAAAGATTAAAATTCTGTACCTTACTTCACAGTTCCAACCTAGAGGTAGGGAAAATGGGGCACCGGAAGAGAAGACTGAGTTAGCAAAGAGTATTTCAACTTTTACCCTATGACTTCGGGCTTGTTTGAATTTTTAACAACTAGAATTAGCTTTCATCATTGTGTAATTTTACAACCTCTTGGCATGGCCTAGAACCTGTTAATTAGCATTAATTTAAAGAAAAAGAAAAGAAAGAGAGAGAGGGTGGAGAAGAGACAAGAAAGGAGAGAGGAAAGGATAGAAATGGGGGAAAGAAGAGTAGGCTAATTGTCAAGAGCCAAGTGCATAAGCTCTGAGTGAATGAAAAGTCCCAAGGTAAATGGGACTAATTGGAGTGCTTGCTTCGGCAGCACGTGTACTAAATAGGACTAATTGGAAAAGCTTTTATGACATAGTTGAATTTTGAGTAGAATTTGTGTGCACGCGCACGCTACTGGGGATGAAGCTCAAGGCCTCTGCATTGGGCTACATCCCGAGCCCTTTTAATTTCTTTATTTATGTTCTGAGACAGGGTCTCACTAAACCCCCGGGGTAGGCTCAAACCTGTGATCTTCCTGCCTCCCAGGATGCTGGGATATCAAGGCCACCACACCCAGCTTTGAGCAGGATTTTTAAAATAATCAATATTTTGCTTAGTAGTTTATCATATAAAATATTCATTGCAAAAAAATTGGGTTATGTAGAAGAGGGCCAAGATGACAATTAATACCACCAGCACCCCAATCTCCCAGAGAAAAGCCAGTTTACATGGCAGTGAGCTCTCTCTCCCTGTCTGTCTCTCTCTCTATCTCTGTCTCTCTCTCTCTCTCTCTCTCTTTAGGCAACAGAAGCCTGGCATAGCAGACAAGAGCAGATGATGGCACAAGAGCTGTTCTAGAAGAGCACCAGAGATAAGTTTACCAGCAGCTGCAAAACCCTCTTACCTGGAGAATCTGAGGGCCTCTGTGGCTCTGCAGGGCTGACACTGTGTTTGTCCTTGAAGTGTTGTGGCAGGAACAGCCCCTCTGGCCTCAGTAGGCTCCTGTGCCTCTGTCCTATGGAGACATTCTCTTTGTCCCACCTACCTTGCTGCGTTAAGCAGCAGAAGTGTGGAGAAAGCATTCTCTAAAAGTCCCTTTCCAAGCCCCTTCTGACTTGGAATGGGGCTAGGACACAAGCTAGGACCCCAGCTCACAGAAGTTTGTTTACCCTGAAAACTACAGGTAAAGTTGAGATTCTGCATGGGCACTCATAGCAATAGAATTTTTTTTTTTAACCATTTTCACGCTAGCAATGTGTTATTTCTGGTCAGTGTTGGGAGTTTTTTTTTTTTTTTTTTTTTTATGCGAGTACCGGGAGTCGAACTCCAGACCTCATGCTTGCCAGGCAGGTGCTTATGCCGCTGAGCTATATCACCGGCTCCTGTGGGGAGATTTTAAAGCTAAATTCCAGGTGTCTATCCGAGGATCCATCCACCACTCACTTCCCCAAGAAAGCACATTTGATAGGCTTAGGAGCCCTTGATCCCTAAGGGTTCCCTTGATCACCCTGCCTATAACTCTGGGGCATCTTTGGCAGAATTACGGGGGAGAAGGATAGCTTGCAGTTTGGGGACAGGTTTGGTTTGTGAAAGCAGCCCTTGCACAGATAATGTACAAGTCAGTCTTGTGACAGCAAGACCCACGACCACTCATGAAGGCAGCGCTAACAGCAGCTCTTGCTGAAGGAGGGACGATCGTGCTTCTAATGCGCTTCATGTGTACTGTTTATTTCCCACTTCAGGCCTACAACACAGCTAGAGTTATTTCTCCACTTTAGTCACGTGCTGGGGATTGAGCCCAGGCCTCGTGGATGCTAAGCACAGACTTTCCTCTGAACTCCATCCCCATCTCCAGTTTTCTCCACTTTATAGAGTACGAAAGGAGACAGAGAGGTTGAAGAACTTCCTCGAGGTCATGCCATTTCCACAGCCCACGCCTTTATTAACTGGGAATGCGCAGTAGAAAGGTGAGCTTCACCATCGCTAGGAATGTGCTAGGCTGGTCTGAGAACATCCCGTGAGGTTTGCTGTGGAATAGGAAGCTGCTAATAGCAGAAATCAGATGCTTTTCCTGGAATGTTTGACTGGCAGCTTCCTGGCCCCTTCCACACTTCCAGCCCAGCAAGGCTGCCCTGGGTGGCTAGGCACTGGGGGACATGTCCAGCCTGAGAGAGGAAGAAAGCTGCCACCCACTGCCACTGGGGAAGTTCACTTGAGGTTCTATGACAAACGCTCTGATTTAGGACGTGGTGTGAGCCAGGAGGGGGCTCATCTCGCCCCTTCTTCCCAGCAGTGCCCACTCCTCTGCTGGATCCGGACTTCTGAGTCATCTCTCAATTAGAATCAACCACCCCAGGACGCTCCGTCTCAGCAATGAGTCTGTTGATGTTAGCCGCTACTCGCTTTTTTCTCTCTTCCTATATTGCTTATAATGTGTGTGCAGCTGCTTTGAGGACTAAATATGCAATCAGTGTGATGCGATCATGTTCTTTCCTTATCAGGGAAGGGAGAAAATGCCAACTTGAATTTTATGCAGTTTTCGAGAGCTCCATGATACAAAATGATAAATTCGCTTAATTGATGTGATCTTAATTAGAATCACAAGGAAAATTGGAAGGCACATGGAGCTCAGTTATTTGTGTTTTTAATAGCACCGTTTGGCTGAGATGGGGCCATTATCTGCCTCTGATTCCCCAAATGATGAAGTTTGTATTTCTGAAGTTTGATGAAAATGGAACGTCAGGTTACAGTAGTTTTTCTGGCCCTTTCTGTTGTGCTGTTTCCAATGAGATGCAGATGTTGCGGGTTATGGATAGAGAGTGGGCATGTATACATGGTAGGTGTGTATACATATTTCTATTCCTAGTCTAGCAATTAGAAATACACAGACAGTCATCCATTTTCCTCACTATCAACTGGCGTTATTTGTTCACTTGCATATGCAAGATTTTATTTAACCAATAAATATTCACTGAGCTCTTGGCTGTGTGGTAAGCACAGGAAGTGGATAGATGGATGAGACTGAATCCCTGCTCCAGTCTCACCATGACTGGTGTGATATATAAGCTCACCATGTGGCAGATCCCCGGATGAGTGTATGCGTGTGCGGGGTGCAGAGGGAGCAGACAGGAGAACATATCTAGACCAGCAGTGACCAATAGGTTTAAATATGAGGCTGAATTTTGCCAGAGCATGGGGTAATGATGGCCCTAGGAGGCAAAGAGATTGGAGAGATTTAACTTTGTTCATGACTTATCTTGTCTACATTAATCAAACTGAATAAATTTCAAACACTTCACTCATTTCCCATCACTGATGTTCTTCCTACAATTTTGTAACAGCAGATCTTATTATAAAAAAAGGAGGAATCAGGCAACTTTATTTGCTGCTATTTATTGATATAGGAGAGAGACCAAGAACAAGGAAGCAACAGGAAGCCATTGGCTGAGAACTGAGAAACCAGACAGAGCAACATGACTGTGTCAAACATCAGGAAACCAATAGATAGAGGTCACCCTGTCCTCCTAAGGCCCCCCCAGGCACGCTCAAAGCCAAAACTCATGACCCGACCTGTGTCCAACCTCATTTGCACTGTGGTTTTGACCTTCCCCCATGGGCTTTGGACACCATGATATTTTCTCTGAAAAGTGGTCCATGTCAGGTACACTGCTGGTCTGTGACTCCTGTCAGTCCCCAGCTGTAGATCCTCCTATAATCCCAGGACTTTAAGAGACCCGGGCCACTGGGGCCGTGAGCTCTTCTCTTCTCGGTGGCCTGGTCCCACCCTGTGGCGTGTACTTTCACTTTTAATAAATCCCACATTTGTTCCTCCTCTTGAGTGTCCTGCTCAGTAATTTGTTCAGAATGCTGAGCCCCTGGAAGGTATTCCCCTGAGACCCTCCATCTGACAACGGTGTGTGTGATCCTAGGGTTTCAGGTGCCAGTGTTGCTCCTCACTGTTGAAGGCATGTTTTGTAGAACATCCTGGCATGTGAACTGGAACTAAGACTGGCTTCATCCAAAGTAATGCCTTCATTCAAGCACTGGGAATATGTTAGGTGTGACTTTTCCCTAGCTTCTGGCCTCAGTTTAAAATGTAGAGTGAGACAATACAAGCAGTTACCCAAATGGATTAGTCACTGCATGTTCAGGGTCATTTGTCCCCATACAACATCATGGAAACTCTGAGATGTCTGATGGCAAAAGCCACATTGCACTTTTCCAAGAGGTAGTGAGGAAACACAAGTGACCCCAGTGTGGCCTACAAGTGTTTCTCAGCTCCTTTAGGATGACTGTGAACCCTCTCCACCTTCTAAATAGAAGGACAGTTTCAAACAGTGACTTGGCCAGAGTGTTCCGGAGAGGAGATGACACACGGCTGGAAACACTGATGAACAGAGGCAAATGAGATGAGGGCTCTGTTCTTTCCTAGCTCATTACTCTCTATCCGTGTGGCATGGAAAAATCCCTAAGGTTTCCGATCCTTGAGTGCTTTATCTAATACATGCTTCATCGATCCTAAGACCTGAATTCTGATAGAAATGCAACATACGTGGTGACTCTTGGTTCCTGAGCTTGAGCAGTCAGGAAAGGGGATCGGAAAGGAGAATGTGCTGCAAAGGGCTTTGGATTTCTGGTTCCCAGTCTCCTACTCACTCACCTGTGTGATGCTGGAATACCCACTTCCGTGTCCTCTTCGCCTTACGGAGAAGCAGTTTGGTAGATGTGCTGGGTAGGGAGTGGTTTGGGGACAATAACGATATGATTGACATGGTGCCATCTGGTTCTAGCTTTCAATGGTTCCACAGGTGGTCAAGTTTCCCTGAGAATTGTTACCAGTTCTTAAGTTTCCTTAAAATGTAACACACTTAGCTTCCACAGGAGGAGTAGGTGAGGTGGATATTTCCACTCTACTGAGGAACTCCGCTGAGTTCATCTTTCACGGCAGCTTGGATGTTAAAGTCCTATTGCTGTTTAAATTAGCCACGGTTGTTTAATTCTCTTACGCTGACTCTCCTGATAAATGTCTTCATCGACTGGGTCAGACAGCAGATCCTTTCTTCTGTTTTCCTTGATTATTTCCAAAACGAATGGCCTCTGAGGACACCTACCTCTAGAAAGCCAGTCGGTGCAGCCCACAGCCTGCTCTTCTCCAGTGTCCTCGTGTTGGTAATTCCTGTGAAGCTGGAAGAGGCGCTGTCCTTCCAGCTTGCTCCAAACTCCAGAACACTTTGGCCCAAACTCCAAGCCCGTCAGGTTTTATACTTAAGGCTCCAATCATAAAGGATTTTAAAAACTTTCTAACATTCATCTCCAACTTTACTAAATGTTAGTCTGTCTTGCACTCCTTGGCTCAGAGCAGGGAAAATGTAATAACTGAGGAAGATTTAGAGCTGGCAGCACTCATGGAGAGTTTTCATATGTATTAATCGTGCCAAACATGCAGACCGGGCAACAGGAGTCCATGTAAGAGATAAACCGAGGCCTAGGCCGGGAGTGCCATGTCCAAGGTAACAGGCTAGAATGAGGCAGGAGTCCAGCTGTGTCTTCTGTGTAGCTCTGTGTTCTCTCCCTCGAGCCCCTACCTCTTCAGGAGAGCGCCCTCTCCTCAGGCTGGTGGTGCTTCCCCAAACCGGGCCATGTGTGACCCTGGGGGGGGGCTCTGGATTGTGATCATGACCATAGTCTTTACCCCATAAATATGGGCATTAGGGAAAGTTTCTCTTGCAGCTATCAGCCCCTTCACTCCATCTCCCTTCATCGTTAGCATGGGCTGTGACCTTGAAAAGGAACCGAAACTGAGAATCAAGTGACCTTTTTGTGACTGGATTGCTCTGTGGTATTTCTCAGGAGGTCTTGGATGGGGAGGCTTCCTGTGGACTTTAGAGGGTGAGCAGCAGTAAGATCTTGCAGCCTTGTAGGCAGTGACAGGATTTCTGTTAACACGAGGGCACAGATCGGCTGGCTTTATTTCTCAGTTTTCTCCCTCATCCAATTATGGCCAAATGTAGATTTATGGGGAAACAGTCCAAATGCCCACCAACTGACACAGGAATAAACTGACGATATCTAGTCATACAGATGACACATTTGGCCATGTAAAGGAGAAACGTGACCTGCTGCAGCATGGGTGAAGCTTGGGGATCTGGTGCGGAGTAAAAGCAGCCAGTCACAAAGCACCGCATGCTGTGTTTCTCTGGTGTGAGACACACAGAGCAGGGAAGTCTATGGAGAGGGAAAGGAGATGAGCAGCTTTTTAGGGGCAGGGGAATAAGAGGAAGATGATAGCCAAAAACTGTTGGGCTTGCTGTGGGGTGATGAAAATGGTCCCAAGTTGGTGATGATTGCACAACTCCATGAATGAATTAAATCATTTCACTGTACAATTAAAATGGGTGAACTATAAGGCAGGTGAACTATCAACCTCTCAGCAAGGTTATTTTAAAGGAAGTGAACTTGTAGCAACATGGCATCCTTCCTCCTACGCTCCACTGCAGCGCAGCGGCCGCCCTGTGCTGCTGCCCTCACCTGCTCCTCCCCGTTGCTGACCACTGACCACTGACCATGCTGGCTGTCAACCAACCATGAAACTCCACTGTGCTTCCCTAAAATAAATAGCTTTCCCCTGGAACTCCCACAGTAGTCAATTCAGATCTCAGCCTACTTAATTTTTTATTGCAATTGTCTCTTGTCATTGTTCAGTACTCAGTCATGAGCTCGACCAGGGCAGGGGACATTTATTATTTGCTTTTGAATCTCTAGTAGTAAGAATTGTGCTGTTTAGCAAGCATGCTCTCCATGAAAGAGGAAGGAAGAAAAGAAGGAGGGGAGGGAAGAGGAAAGGAAAGAAGGAAGGGAAGGAAGAGAAGGAAGGAAGGAGAGGGAGGGACGAGGCCAGGCTACCATTTCCTGTCATCAGAGGCCATCGCTTGCCTGAAGTCCGGGAGCCCACGGTGCCTGCACCTGGCTTCCGCTCACAATGCCCTTGAGGTGTAGGCCATTGAGCAACAGGTTAGATGTGGGCTGACTTCATGCACATCGGTGGAACAAAAAGCACTGCATGTTATCAGAATCTCAAAAAAATCTACTACTCCATCTTGGCTTATAATACATGTAATGTTACTATAATTATTGCTTATTCATGACCTTCCTGAATGAAGTGCACAGTGCATATTTCCTTGGTTCATGTTGGTTATAAACTCAAGCCCAGGGACCTCATAGTCCATGTCTCACATATCTCTCGAGTAGACTGTGCTGGGTTGGTGGTGCAGGCCTATGATCCTATCACTTTGGGAGGCTGAGGCAGGAGGATTACAAGTTCAAGACCAGGCGAACAATTTATTAATAAAGACGTATTCTCTGAATGAATAGCTAGATGACACCACAAGGTGTATTTTTCAGGAAATTAAACACTGGGGCAGTTTTAACAATGAGCTTAAGGGGGCACTTTTGGTCTGCCATGAAGTAAGCCCCCTTGCTCTTCAAATACTAGAATTTCAGTTACTCCAATGTTTCATGGCTTTGCTGTTAAAGAAAATATTTCCCCCAAAGGATTTCCGTATCCCGATACAAGAAGTCAAGTCCACAATTCCCAAAGTCCCGAGTGCCGGTGCAGGAGGGAGGACCCCTCTCCATGTGACCTAGTGACTCCTGGCCCCTGGCCGGGCCACCCTTCCTGTCCTGGCTGCCAAACCGAGCAAATGTGAGGCAGCGGGGGCTCTGCCGGGACATTCTGCTTGACCTGCACCAAAAACGAAACCAAGATCCTGCCCTGCCCTTACTGACCGTTTCTGGCCATGATGTGCTCAAGGGTGGGCCTCACCCCCATTCTGCTTTGGCAGGAGTGTGCACCCCACTGCTCAAAGCCTGGGGGACCCAGCAGACATCTGCTTAGTTACCAACCCAGGGACACTGGTAGCAAGGGATGCTAGAGTCACCTGTCCCAGTGTCTTCAAGGAAACTTTTTAGGAAGCAGGAAGTGACTCATTCTGAACAGGGTGTGGCTTTACAGCCAGAGGACAGAGCGAGCCCATCATCCTCTATGGGGATCTGAGCCACCAGGGACAGAGGGGGCCCTGCGGGTCCAAGGCTACAGATGCGACTCCCAGCGCTTCCAGCAGGCCGGCAAGAGCCCTCAGCCTGCCTGGGGCCAGGTCACCTCGGGCAACTGAGGCCACACTGTGTCCTCAGGTGGCTGTGTGATGAGGAAACTCAGGTCCCCCTGCGAGCCATGAATTTCTACTTTGTGCAGCTCTTCACTAGACCAGGATGCCAGGGAGGTAGGTAACTGGGGACCCTGGGGAGAAAAGAGAAGCTGGAATGTGCAGGCTTGCCTCGAACCATTCTCCAGCCCTACTAGTTTATGCACATTCACGGAACTGATTTTAGAAATATTTGCCAGAGCTGGATGTGGTGGCTCACGCCTGGGGTCTCAGCACTCTGGGAGGCTGAGGCAGGGGGACTGCCACCTCATAGAGCAGGTGTGCAGCTAAAATGAAGCAATACGTGTAGAGAGCCTGGTGTATTAGGCCCCTTTACTTTTCAGTATTAACTTATCGTGAATGTGTCTGCTTAGGCTGCGCCCACGCTACCTCACTGGTCCGTGACTTCGGGCTTTGCTCCAGCTTCCTGGGGTAGAGGACGTGTTGGGGAACTCATCTTTCCAATGAGTCTACACATGTAGGAGGCAGGAAGTGCTCTTGGCTACTATAAAGAGAGTGAGTCAGGTGTCCTTCACATGACCTTGACAGCGTTTAGAGGTGCACAATGGATGAAGTCCCCTCCCTGCCACCTTCCCACCCTGGCTATAGCCTGCGTGCTCCCCTTAGCCCTGCGTTCCTGCCTCTCTGCTCCCCTTTTGTCCAAATGCCCTTTTCACTCCAGTGACCAGCATGCTGTGCTTTGTCATATTGCTTCAGTGCATTCTGTTGGTTTTCTCCACTGCCACTTTCTCTCCTGTCTGAAATGTTTTGTTTATGCACTTTGGTGGTGAGGTTTCTGTCCAACTCTGGATCTGAATGCTGGGGGTCTACCCGTTGGCGGAGAGCACCCAGGAGCCTGTGTGTTCCCACAGTGAACCAGGTTCATGTGATCACCCTGACTCTGCTGCCCTTGGGTCCAAGGAGGCCCCAGGAAAGCAAGTGGGATTTGGTGTCTCTCACAGCCACCATGGAATGGCCTCCTCTTTTTCCTTCATAACTGGGGGAAACAGACCTGGCCTCTGGCTTATCATCTGCAAGGACTGAGCCTCTGCCATAGACTGCATGGGGAAGAGTCGTCTTCCACTTGGGCTTCTTATTACTATGTAAAACTAAAAGCAAGAACTTGTCTAATGACACCAGGCCGGTCACTACTGTCAATTTGAGAAGTCCAGCAATCTACCTTTGCCTCTTGTCTCCCAAATACTTCTGAAGCACCAGCCTCTTGCACTGAGAATAAGGACCTGTGTCCACCTCCGTCCACGGCCAGACTGCCTGGCACTGACTGATCTCATCCACCCTCACAAGCTGGGTGAGCTGAAGAAGATCGCTGACCCCATAACAACACTTACGGTCAATCCGTCCCATCGATATTGGAGGGACACTGCCCCTGAAACTACAATTTAGAAACATCTAGGAACCTTCTAAAATGAAACTTATCCAGGCGCCACTGGAGGAGAGGAAGTAACAGAAAATGGATTTATCCCTGTGACAGAAACGAGTCAAAAGGAGAAATCTTTTATGAAACAGTCACATTCCGAATGTTAGATGTCAGATAATGAAGGACAGTGATCACTATTGAAAATAAACACTTTAGATAAACTTGGCAGAGTTTATTGGAACGGAAATTAATTCAGGAGTGGAGCAGCGCTCTGATCCCACACAGGCAGCGCTTGAGGACAGAAGGAAGTGACATGCGGAAACAGCTGGGCTGGTGACATCTCTGCGCTTGCCTTCCGTGGACAGGGTGTGGTCTGTTGGCGGCTGGTGATGTGCTGAATCTTGGCGACTATGATGGCAACTCCATGACTTGGTATAAGAATATAGACAGTTCCCAGTTTATAACAGCTTGAGTATGAGTTTTTCACCTCCTCAGGGTGTAAAAGCCATGTGAGTTCTGTAAAACTATACCACAGATCTGGAGTTTCGAATTTTAATCTTTGCCCTGACCAGTGAGCTAGGGTGAGATATCACCCATGGTGCTGGGCAGCTGCAGCCAGCTGCAGCTCTCTGCAAGCTCCCTGATCCCAAGGGCAAACACCAGATGCCACAGTGTGCTTTTCGTTACTAAGCCATGGGGCTCTGTATACATTTCTGACGTGATATTTTCAGCACGTGAGAGCTCTGTTGGGACGTAATCCCATGGTGAGTCCAGGAGCAAATTAAGTGTACTGACACACATAGTTAAGCTGCAGTTTGCTATGCGAGAATTCAAAGTATGGTGGCATCCTAAGGGCAAATTTATTTTAATGTAACTGATGTGACCACCAAGTGAGATAGAGACCAGTAAAATGCCACCTTAGCTTTCTACCTAGAGAAGGTCCCAGGAGGTGGCACAGAGAGCAAGTGCTGAAGTCCAGCTGTCCTGACCAAAGACTAGAGGTGGGCATTCAGGGTCCACGACAGAGCCATGGATGAGCATGGATCATGGCCTATGGGAGAGCCCAGTCCCTGCAGAGGGCATTCCTGGAGACTTCAGCTGACATCCCTCATGCTTGGACACAAAGGAGCTACCCATCCCTGGGGCGATGAGAAGGGACAGTGCCATTGTCTCAAAGAGCTGGAAATAGAATCAAGCAGAATACCTCATAGTTTAAGGAGAACTGCTGAGAAGGCTAGCAACACTTGAGCTGGACTAGAACACAACACTGTACTAGCTTGACAAAGCTTAAAAACAAAACCCAACTGTGCAAATGACAACCACAACCAAGAAGAAAATTTGCTAGAGTATTTATAGGAATATAAAAACACCAAAGTCAACAAAATAAAAATCAAAATATCTGTCATTCCAAGCAAATTACCAGGCATACAAAGAAACAAGAAAATACTATCAATAATAAAGAGAAAAGTCAACCTGTTGAAAGTGTCCCAGAAATCACACAGATAATAGAACTGGGAAATGAAGATATTAAACCAGGTTCTGTGAATTATTCCAAATTCCAAGAAGCTAGAAAAAGATTGAACGTGTTAGTTTGAGGTATAGATATACAAAAGACCCAAACAAACTATTTGACAGATGAAAATGTCTATGTCTGAGAAGAAAGGTGCAATGGATGGAAACAAAAGCAGATTAGGCATTCTGAAAAGAAATATAGGGAACCCAAACACAGGGATATTTATTTCCCAAAATGAAATACAGGGAGAAAAAAAGATTGAAACAAAATAAACAGAGCATCCATAATCTCAGGATGATTTTGAGAGCCAAATGTGAATCAAAAGGTGAGTTATTTGTAGAATAATAGAAAAAACATTGTCAAATTTGATGAAAACTGTAAACATACAATTTTTAAAAACTTGATAAAGGTAAAGCTCTTACAAATTTCTAATGAAGAAATATGAAAAAATTACACAGGGGAAAACTTTAGTTAAATTACTTAAAACCAGTGATAAAGTAAAAAATTCCAAAGTAGTCTGAGAGAAAAAAATATACAGGCAGGAGAACAAAAAGGGAGATGACAGTAAGCAAGAGGGGACAGGGGTATAGCTCAGTGGCACAGCACCTGCCTGGCAAGTGCAAGGTTGTGAGTTCAATTCCTGGTGCCAAAAAAAAAAAGCAAAAGAAAAAGAAAAAGAAAAAGAAAAGAAATAATGCAAGAAAAAGGGAGTATGCAACATTTTTTTAAAATTAAGAGAAAAAAATCTATCAAACTAGACTTGCTACCAAGTAAAAATATGTTTCAAAATTGAAGGTAGCAACTTTTTTGGGCACAGAAAACCTGAAAGAATAAATCGCCAGCAAAATCTCATCACAAGAAATGTTCAAGAGGATGCATCAGGTAGAAGGAAAAGGACACTCTATGAGAGTCTGGAGCTACACATACAGACTAAGAAGAGAAAAAGTAGTAAAGATATTGGTAAATATAAAGTACTTTTCCTGTTAGTTAATCCTTTCCAAAGGGAAAATGTTTAAAGGAAAAATTAACCATATATTGACAGGTTTGTAACATGCTTAAGAACAGATCGCATGACAACAACACAAGGGCTAGATGTGGCAGAAAAGAAGAATACTGCTTTAGGATTTTAGACTCTATATGGTGTAGCAGTATTAAGAAGGCATAGCATAAGAAGCTAAGTTATGGACATTGCAAGTTCTAAGCCAATCACTAAACTAGCACAATAATTAGTTATAGCTAATAAGTCAACAAATGAGAAAAATTAATCATAAAAATAAACCTTGGGAAAGGTCTGAAGATTTATAATTGTGATGGTTGCACAACAATGTGAATATACCTACTGTCACTTGATTCACATCAAAATAGTTAAAATGATACATTTTATGTTACATAATTTTACCACAATAAAAATACATAATAAAAAGAAGGTGAAAAAAAGGACAAGAAAACCGAAACTGAAGAGACAAATATAAAACAAGCAGAAAGGGGTAGATTTAATTCAAAGATATCAATAATGACATTAAAATAATCTGAACAGCCTTCACTGAAAAAAAGAAATCTGGCTAATAGAGAAAAGTAGTACCAGGAGTGGGGTCATTGCTGGGACATTACCTGACTATGTGATTCAGTTGCCTTTGGAACTGGTTTGCAGAAAGAGTTTGGAAGGGTTTGGAGATACTGGCCAGAGAAGCCCTAGGACATTGTGAGCAGTGCTTACTGTACAATACTGGTCAGAGCTCAGAAGACCAGCATGCTGAAAGGAATGTGGGAATTTCAATTGGGAATAAGGATTCCACTGGCAGATGGACTCCAGGCCACATGTGTTACAATCTGCCAGAAAATGTGTCTACATTTTGCATATGTCCTGAGCATTTGCAGCAGACTGAGATTAAGGGCAGTAGACAAATTAATCTGGCAGAGGAAATTTTAGGGTAATACAAATTTCAGGCTGTGGCATGGATACTGCTGGGCTGCTTTTAGACAGATCTACACTGAGAAGCAGAAACAAAAGCCTAGTTATTTGAAAAGTTCACAGCTTGGCCACAAAGGAAGCACCTGCAAAGTCGGGGCCAGGGAGATCTTGGTTGCTGAAAAGATGAGCATTAAATAGAAGCCAAATACTTTGCATCAGGACAATAAGAAAGATGCCTGGGAGTATCTCAGGAATCAACCAGGCCCCAACCACCACAGGCTTAAAGGTGTAAAAGTGTAAACATTTGCTTTGAGAAGAGAGCCCCAGTGGAGCCCAGCTCATTCAGGGCCTTTTAGGAAAGCTCTTCCCAGAGTTCAGCCATCCAGGCACATAGAGGTCTCTGCAACGTGGCCCAAGGGGCCTAGCTACTGCTCCCAATGGTGGTAGACCTTGACATTGTTCATATGGTGGTGGTTTTTCAAGCATACAGAATGAAGGGTTATGATGTCTTGGAGGCTACTATCCATATTTCAAAAAAAGGCTTGGGAGAACAGGCAAAACTGTATGACAAGATAATAGTTCCAGCCAGATGCTCTGAAGAGGTGATGCATGAACCTGTGAGACTGAGGCTGAAGGTGCAGTGGAGACCCCAGGAAGGTAGAGATGCCAAATGTGTATTATACACTGAGGAAAGCCCCAGGCAGTGACTGAAGCCAATCTAAGAGAGGCCATGTGGACTGCAGCCACCAAGGCTGTAAGGGCAGGACTGCCCAAGCCATTTGGAGCTCACATCTCAACAGAATCTGCCCTGCATGGTGGACATGGACAGGGTTCAATGTTTGCCCTGCTAGCTTTGGTCTGATATTGGTTTGCCCTGATAACTTTGGTCTTCTGATAACTTCTGATATTCCCCTGTTTCTTCCTTCTGGAATAGGAATGTTTACCCTGTGCCATTGTACATTGGAAGTGTTTAACTGCTGGTTTTTATTTTTACAAGGGTTTATAGCTAAAATTTTGCCTTGCATCTCTGAGGAGACTTTGTAATTAGACTTTTTAGCAAGGCTGAAACTGTTAAGACTTCGGTGACCCTTAGTGATAGACTAAATGCATCTTGCATGATGAGATGGATATGAGCCTTTTGGGGACCAGAGGTGAAATGTCATGGTTAGATTTAAAATGTCCCCCAAAATTGTCAAGTTTGGAGGTGGATCCTGGTAAGAAGGCACAGGTCATCGGGGGCTGACTTGGAAAGGTCTATTCCCATCCCATGTTACTTCTCTCCCTCTTTCTCTCTTTCTCTCTCTCTCTCCCTCCCTCCGTCCCTCCCTCCCCTCTTTCCTCCACTCTCAGTCTCCCTCTCTCTCTCTTTCCTGTCCCCGCAAACTGTGAGCTCCTTTCTTCCACCAGGCCATTCTGCCATGTGATTTTTGCCTTGGAGCTAGCCAACCATGGACTGAACTCAGTGAAATGAAAAGCCAAAATAAACCACTCCTGCTTTAAATTTCGGGTGCCAGGTATTTTGTCCCAGTAGTGGGAAAGCTGACTAATACATATTCCTATTAAAAAGAAAGGCAGTTGTGATTAGGTAAAAATCAGACCTAACCTTATTCTGCCAACAAAAAACCAACTTTATTTTTTTTATTTTAAAGAGGAAAAAAAATACAATAAAAACAATGGTATAAAATTTCAAAACAAGATTGTAGGAGGGTAACAATGGTTAGTACATTGCATATTGTTATCTTCAAAGTAGTTGCTCATATTACAAGATATAGGAATGAAAAATTGATCAAACAATATAGGCACAAACCTTTCTTTTCAATGAACTAATAGCAATTAGTAGTATAACTATCTTAACTATGTTGTGTATATACATATATTTTTTCCTTTCCCCTTCCTTCTTTTCTCCTTTCCCCCATCCCAGTTTCTCTTTCCTTTTGAACAGTTTCTTCCCATTTCACAATATCTATTAAGAAACCAACTTTAAATATAACAACAAAGATAAAGTGAAAGTAAAAAGATAGGAAAAGATTTGCGATAGTAATGCTAATCAAAAGAAAGCTACAGTACCCACATTAATATCAGACAAAGTAGATTTCAGAGTAAAGCATAAGATTTGGGATAAAAAGAGTCAATTTATGAAAAGGCCATAAACACCCTAAATAATTTTGCACATAATAATAAAGTTTCAAAGTATATGAGACAAAAAGTAATAGAACTAAAAGAAGTAGACAGATCTACAGTCATAGTTAAAGATTTCAACTTGCCTTTTTCAATAACTTGTAGAACAAGAAGATCAGTACAGATACCGAAGACTTGAACAAGGCTATCAGTCCACCTGATGGAACTGATATTTATAGAACACTCCACCTAACAACAGCAGAATGGACAATCTTTCCATGTATATGTGAGGCATTTATAAAGACAAACTACCATAACCTGGCAGTAAAACAAGTCACAAGGAACACCAAAGGCATTAAGTCATGTAAATCATGGTTCTTGACAATAAAGAAATTAAACTATAAATAAATAAAAAGCTTATGAGATAAACCCTAAATTTATGGAAATTAAATAGTACAATTTAAAATAACCCATGGGTCAAAAGGCAAAGGCAAAAATGATGTTTGGAACAGACCATAAAAGAGAAAAAGCACATAAGCCTTTCAACATATGCAGAAAAAGCATTTTGCAACATGTGTCGTATTTTCGTAATTTAAAAGTAATCCAAACAGGTCCAAGTTCAGAACGGACAGCAGCAGCTGGGCCCCAGTCTCTATGCTGGCAGATGGGTCTGCTCCCAGCTGCAGCACCCTGTGTGCAATGGCACCCATGGTGAGCAGGACTCAGCTTGCTGTGGAAGGCCTCACCTGCGTGGCCACGCTCCCCATTGGGGAATGTCTTCCTCAAGTCACAACATGAGAGACCGGAGTTCGTCATCTACCTCCACCTGTGCATCAGGACAAAGCCCTTTCCTACAGAGGTGTAGCCTCATATGAATCCACTTCCATGGGCTATGAAGACAAACAAAGACCCAGAGCACTCCAGGGGCCCAGTGCTCAGGACCACAGCAGCGATTCGGACAGTTACTTGGCATGAAGACCAGAAAAGTGTATGGATCTTTAAGTTCACCTTCTTTACTTACATGAAATGATGTCCAGAGTAAAATCCCTTTCCTTTCATTTCTTTGCTTATGGCAAGAGATAGCTTAAATAAATAACTTTAAAAAACCACAAACTCTCCACAATGTAGCTGGCAACTTCTGACATCTGAGAAGGCTACCTATGATGATGTAGTACTGCAAAATCATACGTAATGGTGAAAGAGTTTTTTTGTTAAGATTACAGAAAAAAATCTGCTCTCACCATCTTTATTCAGTATTGTAGTAATGTAGCTAGGCAGTGCATTCAAGCAAAAATAAGAACTTGAAAGGAGATAGAAAAGGGAGACATAAAATGGAATTTATTTGCTGATGGCATAGAAATACATGCAGAAAATCTCATGTAATCTAAAAATGAAAAGCTATAATAAGTAATATATGGGTTTTGCAAGATTGCAGATAAGAAAACAATATACAAACATCAATTCTATTTCAATATAGCCACAAACTTTAAATTAATAAAATAATGATGTATAATAAAATAAAAAGTGACTACTTATGTATATATCTGATAAAAAGATATGCAAAATGACACAGTAACCTATAAAAATCACTGTATAAATGGAAAGACATATCATTCTATGCTTACAGGTCACAAGACTTAATGTTACAAAGATCTAAATTTTCTCCAAATTAATCTGTAGATGCAACACAATCCCAGTCAAATCCTAGCACATTTTTGGAGAAGTTTAAGAAAATATTTCTCATATGCATACAAAAATGCAAAATAACTTGGGGAAAAATAAGTCAGAGAACTAACACTGTTGAACTTCTTGATCTATTACAAAGCTTCAGAAATCAAGGCATCAATTATAGTAATGGCATCAAAATGGACAATCAGTCCACTGCAATAGATCACATTTTAATTTTTAATTTTTCAAAGCAACCCTATGAAGAAAGGTTACTCTTTGGAAAAATAATGCTGGAAAAATTAGATATCTATGTGGAAAACTCTGAGCTTTAATCTGTACCATGTACTACATGCAGAAATATACGCAGAAAGGATGATAAATCTAAAACTATGAAACTTCTAGAAGAAAATATAGGCATAAATCTTTGTGATTGTGGGTTCAGAAAGATTTCTTAAATATAATGCCAAAGCACAATCCTTAAAAATCTGATAAACACAATTAATAACTTTTGCTTTTCAAAAATACTATTAAGAGACAAACCACTCTTTCTGTTTTCAACCTGACTTTCAAATCCCAAATTCTGCCTCTTCTACCCCATGCTGAAAGAAATCATTGTTTTCAGCCCCACTTTCCTAGCTTAATTTCCTCGGCCTCACTTCTAACATCCAAAAATGAAAATAAGAGTGCTCACCTCACAGAGGAGTTAGAAGTATTAAATGTAAAGTTCATAGAGTAGAGCAGGTCCTTCTCACACACATCTGTTCCCTATTCTGGATTGAGGGGCATATAGAAAAGTGTTTACTTTCTTTTAAAAGGTTTTAAAAATTCCCATGAATTTTTCAGGTATATAAACAAGCACGCTGGATGATGCTATGTTTTGTGTAAGTGCCCCCAAACACCCATGTGCTAAGGACTTGGTCACCAGCCTGTGACACCGCTGGGAGGAGGTGGAGCCTCATGGAAGAAAGTGAGGTCATTGGGGGAGTGGCCTTGATGGGGATTGTAGTGCCCCGCCCCTTTCTGTGTCTCTTTTTGCTGCCTGGCTTCCATGAGGTAAGCAGTGCCATTTTCTATGTGCTGTCCTTAGGGTGTGCTTTCTACCACAGGCCCAAAAGCAATGGAGTCAGTTAACCAAGCCCTGAAATCTCTGAAACTCTGAACCCCAATACACTTTTGCTCCATGTGAGCTGTTTATCTCAGGTATTTTCTACGGGTGACAATCCTTCAGTAGCCAGTATCCCTGCTGGTCGAGGAAAACCATGCCCAAGTCCCTGCCCAGCTGCATTCTTCCTCCCCACCCCCAATCCAGGTTAGTGCACCCCAGGTCATGAGCTCTCATCCACAATTCAGGTTGCACAAAGATCTCAGAAAAGTGCTTTTTTTCAAGTATGGAGGCAAGACCCAGCCAGAGGCTTTTCCTGATCTGTACTCCCGCTTGGTGTGACCATGCACACTGCTTACTGCTAAAATGTTAGAGCTGGGCATGGGGGCTCCCCTCGATGCTGTGGGTCTCCAGATGCAGTGTGTGCACAAAGAAAGCCAAGGCTTTTAAATTGTTAAAAATAATTTGTGGCATTGTTCTGCATAAATATTTCTAAAATGCTGGTGACTAGTCTATTTTTAACTCAATTTTAAGCTTCTTCTAAGTAAAACTTACCTTGGAAAGTTCCCACTACTCGTTCTGGTCCTCAGTCATGGCCAGCGGAGCATCCCAGGCTCTTTTAAACTTCGGGACCACGACCCCGTAGTAAGAAGCACGTTTGTCTTCATTGGATCAATCCCACGCATTTGCCTGTGTAAGAGAAGGAAGTTTTGCAAGTGAATGTTCCTTCATGCAGAGTGCTCTGATGTTTCTTCATTTACCATATTTTAATGATGACAACTTGCTCCAAATCACTAAGTTGATCGTGGAGCCCACAGTTTGAAAAGTGTCCTGTTTATAACTGTTGGATTTGGGCGATGGGTACCTGAAGGTTCATTATGTCAATATTCTTTCATTTAAGTCTGAAATTTTCCATAAAAAAATTTAAAAAAAGACAAACCACAGACTGAGACAAAATACTTTAAAATTATATATCTGATTATATATCTGATAAGGGAAGTATGCCCAAAGTTTCTAAAGTGCCCTTACGATTCTATGATAAAAGAATAACTAAAGAAGAGCAAACATTTGAACTGACATTTTATCAGAGAAAATACACAGATGGAAAATCATTATATGCAAAGGTGCTTAATGCTATAAGCTACTGGAAAATGTAAATTCAAATCACAGTGAGATATTGCTCCACCCCACCACACGGTCTAAATTGGTGAGAATGTTGAGAAGCATCGCTGTTCAGAATAGTGAGGAAAGGGACTCCCTAAACACCCATCCAAATAGGAAATTGGTTCAATTAATTCAAAGTAAATTAATTCAACACACATTTTCCATTATTAACATTTATGTTGTATGAAAGTATCTAATGAGATAGCAACACAGTCACTGTATATACTGACTTTTAAAAAGAGAGATTACAAAGCAGTTTATATGGGCATAAAAAGCCCCAATCTAAATCCTGTAGGAATGTTTATCAGTATTTCAATGTTATCTTTGGGTGGTAAGATTATGCATAATTTTATCTTTTTTTGTAATAAGAAGAAAAGGTAAAAGTTAGTTAATTTCTAACAAAAGATATATATATAGCCATAAGAAAAGATGGGGAAAAAAATCAGTAAAAATTAACTGGCCATTATTTCTAGATATAGGATTATGAGTTAGTTTTGTTTTCTTTTAACTTGAATTATTTCTAACTTTTCTGTAATAATATATTACTTTTATAATAAGAAAAACCCACAAAAGCCCATTAAATTTTAATAAAATACATATGGTCCAGGAAAATACTGGAAAGAAATTTAGAAACAACAAATACTAGTTATTTATCCATGGGTGTAGCATTGGGGGAGTTGTATATTTTCTTCCTTTTGCTTTGTTAGGACTTTCTAGACTTTTAGAATGAGTATGTAATATATCTCCTATAAAAGTAAAGAAAATATGATTGGAAAACCCTTTTTGCCCTTCAAGTCATGGAAACAAGTCTCTTCAAACAACTGAACATCCTGGAAGAGTCACTTAGAAGGTTCTAGAAAGTTGGTCTAATGAACTGTAAAGATCAAAGCAGTACTTGTTCTCCTAGAAATTTCCACCGAGGAAAAGAGGAGAGTGAATCTATAGCAATGTATTTGTCAAAACTCAAGTGAAATCTACACTCGAAACATAAAGCTGGGTTCACAGCATGAAAGTGTAGCTACAGCTGGTTTGTAAGTAGACAAAATGATATTTAAATGAAAGATTAGCTAACAAAAGACAATATTTCAGGAGAATAAGTGCTTTAGCGCTCACAGCCTTATCCACTGCTAAACATCACTGTGTAAAACACACCCTGGGAGAGGGAGAGCCGCTACTCCGGCAGGGACGCTGCCTCCACGTCTCCACGATGAGATTCTCAGGGAATTATGATGCCTGTCCTAGTTCACACAGTCACTGGAGTTCGTCGTACACTGTCATCAGGTAGAGTCTGAAGCAACAAAGAAGAGCACTTTGCAACACCTTACGTTTATAAAATGTGCACCGACTTTTGAAGTCTTTCCTGTTGGCTCGCAGTTTGCATGCTGTGGAGCAGTGGAGCAGCCTGGAGTGTTGGGAGATGCCCAGCGTCACTCAGCACAAGCGTGGTAGACAAGACCTTGACCTTGACCTTGACCGACTCCAAGGCCAACATCTTCACACTACAGAGCCGATCGGTTGTTGACAACAATGTTCTAGTTGAAGCCTATCAACCGTATCTTCTCTTGAGCCGGGTACACGTGGCGCCGGCTATCTCCCTCCACCTTTCTCCTTGTTCGTGGAGGCTGCAGAATGCGCTGCTACTCGGTCTGGCTTCAGTGTCACTAGAAAGATTTCTGTTTTGGTTTAAGGTCCCCAGAAAGCCTGAGAAGGAGCAGAAAGCTGAAAGCAGAAGCAAGAGACAAGAAAGGGAACAGGAAGGAGCAACACTGTTTAAGGACTTCAAAGGGGAAACCGAGGCCGGGGCGTGACAAGGTGAGAGGGCCTGGCTGAGTAATCAGATGTGGTCAGGGTAAGAAAGTCCTAGGAGGACTGGTTGTGTCACACCACACTCAGAATCACCCAGAAAGCCCTCATTCCTCAGTGTGGCCCTGACCTGAGACAGACGCTAATCCAATTACTGTTCTTGGCCCCAAACTACCTCTGACCTACAAGCTTTAGCAGCTTAACGGACCTCAGGGCTAGGCTGAGGAAATGAGTGCCCAGAATAAACACATCCTGGTTCAGGGCAGGATGAGTCATCCCGGAGGTCTCACTGTCAGGAACGAGCAGCTCCTGTCCCGGCAGTCCGCACAGCCCTCCTCCGTCCCATGGCTCTAACCGCTGCCCGTAGCTATGGACCACAAGACGCACCGCTGTTCCATTCCTACAGTGACAACCGTTGCCAGTCTCCCAGACAAGATTTCTACTCTGGACAGCTTTGTGGATGAATCACGTGTGGACGTGTAAAATCTCAAGCAAGTGTATTTGTAAACACTGTTGAGTTTGAGAAGGAAACTTGCCAGGCACCATGTGGGGAGAAATGGAAGAGAAATATCTTAAAATCCAGAACAGAGAAAAAAGAATACTCAAAAACCATGCAATCCAGGCTTTTCTTTTTGTTGGCGAACAGTTACAGTGCTGTATATAAAGGTGATCTCAATCAGTTCTTGTGGAAACATGAGGTTTTAGAATTAGGAAAGACCTGTGGCTGAGTGGGCAGTAGCTCGTGTTTCCCCTGCGTGTGCTGACCGTCTACAGTGACCATGTGTGACCTGGAGATGCGGGATTGGTCTGGGCTCTGGAGGCAGGCGGCTGTGACCCATGATGGCCACGGCTACCCCAGCTCGCTATCGTGAGTGTTGAACACAAAGAAAACCTGTAAGCAGTCACATAAAGTGGCAACTATGATAACTTAAATCCCTTTTCTTTGTCTTTGAAAACCCTGTCTGCCGCCGCAACATTTGACCACTGTCCTCCAACAACCGACCGATGCAGCTCCCCGGGGCTGGAGTGATGAGATGTGATCAAAAATATGGCGAACATTTACATTTTTAAAACATTTATTGCAGTAAAAGACACACTGCCATGAATCTGCCTCAGAATCCTCCCCCTCACTGCTAACTTACCCCGTTATACTCGCCTCTTTCCGAAGCAGCTCTGGAAGTCCTCTTCTTGTCTTTAGCTGCACTGTTGTGGCTGTCTTGATGTCCTGAATCGATTTAGAACGTCTGTCTTTCATGGTCATTTTGACTTTGGGGAAGAGCCAGAAGTTACCTGGCGCCAGATCCAGTGAATAGTGTGGATGAGGACACACTGTCATATTTTTACGAGCCACTTTTCCGTTGGATGGCACTCAGCAACACCTTCCACAGTATTTTTTCATCACACCTCATAAAGACACTCAGGAAAGAGGACTTCCAAAAGTGGGAAGAAAGATGAGACAAGGAATACTGTGCAAGGGATTCATGACGGTGTCTTTTACCGAAACAAATTTTTAAAATTTAAATACACACAGTATTTTTATTAGTCCATGTATATCATTAAACCAAAATATCAGCTGCTCAGTTGCTTTGAACTTAGAAAAATATTTTTCACAGCACGCATTTCATCGCTGCCATGTTCTTAGATGGGCCTGCACTTTGTGAAAATAAAAGACCTATTCTTAAAGGGCTTCGTTGCTGCAGTGTGGTGTTTTATGGACAGTGCACCCGCGTGCTGAGCCCGGGGCAGAGGTTTGCACAGGGCCGGCTGTGCCCCTGGGCCTCCAGGGCAGCCTGCCTCGTGCGCCAAGGTGGCAAAGGTTCTCCTCACGAGCTTGATTCGCCCTCCATCCCTGGGCCCTGAGCAGCGTCTGCTTCATGCCTGAGTCTCAGGGTCACCTGTGCCAGGGTTAAGGCCTCCTCTGCACCTGGGTCTGTTGCTGGACTCCAGTGTGGCCCCAATAGCCAGATGCCCATCCCTCTGTCCAAACGCCCTGGCTCCATCAAAAGCCCCCTGGATACCAGATGGGAATAGGTACCCACAGTGAATTTCTTTTCTCCTCAGAATTGTCATGGGTTTTTTGTTTGAGCTTCATTTTCTTAAACAAAACTTTCAGAGCTGGGCATGGTGGTAATCCCAGCACTCTGGGAGACTGAGGCAGGAGGATCACAAATTCAAGCTCAGCCTGGACAACTTGGCAAGACTCTGCCTCAAAATATAAAATAAAAAAGGGGCTTGGGATGTAGTTTAGTGTGAAGGCCCTGAGTTCAATCCCTTGTACTGTAAAAATAATAATAATAATAATAATAAGCAGGATCATACTATCTGGTTCCACAGGAAAGCTTATTTTAATTTTGATTGGATTTTGTTTGAATTTATAAATAACTTTGACAGGAAATTTTCATCTTTATCAAGTCTTTTTCCATTATGTGAATTTCTTCTATATGTCCTTTGCTTTTTAACATTTTTCCAAAATATTTTATATTTTTCCATGAATGTGTGGTTACTTATTTCCCAAAATAATTTTTAAATGCCATGTATTTTTGTATTTATGAATTCCTAAACCTTGGAAAGGTAATTGACTTGGTATATTAATTTTAGAGCATGCAAAATTGCTAACCTCCCTTACTAATTCTAATTCCATCCCTGGAAAACACCACTGGACAATGAGCAGAATTTTCCTTACTGTTTAGTTATTTTTCCTTTCATTTATATTTTTGTCCATGTATTTACCTATTTATTTTAGCACTGGCTAGTACCTCCCAAATAATGTTAGACAGAAATGGTGATACTAAAAACTCCCATCTTGCTCCCAGTTTTAAAGAGAATGTTTTTAATGTGTTGCCATTAGGGTTAATGTTTGGCTAAGATTTTTAAATGAAGGACCTTTTTCAGATTAAGGAAATAATTCTTATTGGTTAAAAAGTTATTTTTTAAGTGATAACTAAGTGTGTCAGTTGGCTTTCCATCACTGTAACAAATTCTTGAGATAGGCAACTTAAAAAGAGAAAAGGTTTCCTCAGCCCTTAGTTTTAGATGTTCAGTCCTTGGTTGGTTGTCCCCAGGGCACCCAGGCCATGACAGCACAGCGTGGCAGGTGCAGTGGTGGAGCAAAGCCACTCATTGCAGGCTGGGAAGTGAAAGAGGAAAAGGAAGACAGCAGAGCGCCACCATCCCCTTAAGGGCTCTTCATTCCGTTGACCTCAATTCCTGCCACTGCACCCCCTGATTCAAGGTTCTGTCACCTCCCAATGGCACCACCATGGCCACCAACCCTTTGCCACATGGGTCTCCGGGGCCATTTCAGATCTAAACTGTACTACAGTTGATTTTTTGAAATCATTTTAGGATTTTTCTCCTTTCATCTGCAAGTGTTTTTGATGGTAGCAGGTGATTTTCTAACATGACATCAACTTCACATTTCCAAATTATGGGGTATTTCTACATCTCCAGATTGGGTTTGCAAATACTTAAAGTGTGCAATTTTGAGTGAGATTATCTTGTCACTGTTCTTCCCCCTGCTATGTTTGATTTCACTATCAAAGTTATAAGTTACCTAAGATGATTTTAAGAGTTTCTTGTTTTTCTGTATTCTGAAAACATTGGTGTAAGATTTAGAAATCATTGTTTCTTAATGTTAATAGAACATGTCTATTTTAGGATTTTTTTGTGTGTGCATGGGTAAATTTTTAAAGTATCATTCACATTTATTAAAGGTGGTAATAGTAGTAAGATTTTTAATTTACTGAGTACTTTGATAAATCTTATTTTTAAGAAATTTTGTTTTAAGCCATGTGGATATAAAGTTGTTTATACTTCATTATCTCATTTCTACTCCATCTGAAGCTGGGCCCTACTTTTTATTCCTAATAATATTTGGCTTCACTTCCTCTAAACTTTGATTAGTCTTGCCACAGATTCAGCCCGTTCTCAGTCTTTAGAACAAATCAGTTGTTTCTAGAACTTCACTGCACATTTACTTTCTAATTCAATTTTTAAATATTAATGTCTTCTTTAAACTTCTTTCAACCTTATTTTTTTTCTAATTTCTAAAGTTAAATGTCTGGTTAATTCATTTACACCCTGTCTTTAATGATGTAAATTTTATTCAAACAGACATTCTTTCCTTGTATCACACACACAAGTTTTTTTTTATTTGGTTGTTTTGGTATTTTCTAATTTTAATGCTTTTTTAAAATTGGACATTTTTATAATGTGTGTTTTTTATTTACAAAGTTAGGATGGGGTAAGTTTCTTATTAATTTCTATTTAATAAGCAGAAAAGCAGTAGGAAATGACAGATTCTATGAAATGTGTTAAGGCCTGCTTTATAGCATATTAAGAATTATGTCTGCTAAATCTTATGTGTGTGCATTTAGAAATGTTCTGTAGTTTCCATTTGTTTCGTGTATATTCTAGATATGCTCACTAATCCAACTTTGATGCTTATGTTGTTCGAATCATTTTATATTCACTGATTTTGGCTCTTTTATCTAACAGTTACTGAGAAAGGCATTAAACATGTTAACATATTCTATATTTTGTTTTCAATTTCTTCTTATTGTTTTGATAAAGTTTTTGTTTAAATATAAACCATGTTAGAAAGTATACAGAAGTTTATAATTTTTGCATCTTTTTAAATATGTAAAGCTTTTATCATTTGGTAGTTACCTTTTTTATGTTCTGTCTTTAAAACTTTTTGCCTCAAAAGGCATTGCTCCAATGTTATTTTTGCTGTACAAGTCTATTTTTAAATTAATATTTAGCCAATATATTTTTCCACCCTTTTACTTATCTTTCCATGTTTTGGGGTGTATATGTGCTTCTTGTTAGTAACAATTCATTTCAGGATTTTGTTTTTATTTTTCCTGTAATACTTTCAGGGGAGGATTTCAGCCCATATACTGCTATGAGCTGCATGTGTACATTTTATTTTTATTACATTGGCTTGCATTTTCCACTTATTCTTCCTTTTTGCCATTGGTTTGATAATTTTTATCTTTATTTGTTTAGTTTTAAATTTACCTCCTTTTCTTGCCTTCTTTTGCACTGAGTTGGAGTTGTTTTCTTAATTTACTTTGAATCTTCTACTGATCTGAAGGATACATACTCTATTTTTGTTATTGTAATAGTAGCCCTGCAAATTTTAACATTCTAAAACAAATATGTAACTAATCAATCTCCTTGCCTTCTCGTAGCACTACAAGGACATCACAGTCTCCGAACTCCGCTGTGAAATACTCATGTCAGTTAGGACAGCGTCGCCGTGCCGATGGCACCTGGGGCAGCCTCGTCTCCCACCACCCTTGAGCCCTGGCCCAGGCCACTTGCCTTTCTCTCCCCTTCGCATCACTTGACTTTCCCTACTTCACTCTTGTTTGCAGTTCAACCAAAATGAGTGTTTGAAAAGGAAACAAATCAGATGAGTTCAACACACTCATTTGTCCGGCTTTGGGATAAGATGTAATAGTGAGCAGGAGAAAGGCTATTCGCACAGCCGAGTTGGGAACTCAATGTGACCAGGTCTCATGCATCCCTGTGTGGCAGTGGCCTTGTTTTATCAGTTTTCAAGGTGCCCAGCCAGCTTCTATGCCCTCTGATGCCTCCCGCACCTGACTGCCCCCCCACGGACCAGCACAATTGTTGGGGAACACGCTTGTCAGGAAGATGACTGCTCCGTTCTGAAAAATGTGTCCTTTTTCTCCTATAAATGTCATCTCAAGTCAGGATGGATTTTAACAATGAAATGTTAAATCCAATTTTCTGGTGAGAGGAAATAGTCACAGAATCTATGGAATCTGGGGACAGTCGCATTGTGAACCTCCATTTTGTAAGTGAGGGAAAGGAGACTGACAGGGTTTGAAGTCATCTACCGTCTTCTTGAGTCAGCCAGTTTCTGCACCTCAGCAGCTGGCCCAACACTCACTTCAAGCATTCTTCCAAAAAGCGGTCAGCTAACAGGAAGACAGAAGGGGGTGATGGGGTCCTGGGTGCATGGGCTGCACCTCTCCATTTCCTTCACCTGGCCTGGAGCTGCAGGTCACGCAGCAGATGGGTCACCGAAGACAGGGAACAGGCCCCACCCTGCTCTAGGGTCAGATCTGCTGCAACCCCAGTGACCCCCCAAGCACTGTCCCTAATCTGGGGGTTCAGCATGAGAAGTCTGCTGGGCCACCGAGCTAAAAACCAGGTCCTCCCATCCAGCCCCACTCAGCATCGAGGGACAGTTTGACATCCACCCATCACTCCTGGACAAAATGTATCAGCAAGATTTCTTCCCCAGCAAGCTCTGGATTGTGACCTTGACCCTCTTCAGAGACTAGGAGAGTCATTCATTCAGCAGTACTTTTCCCTCATTCATTGAACAGATTCTCCCTGCTTTATACCTCAGGGCACTAAGAATACCGGGGGTGCAGCAGTCAGTGTGACTGGAACAGCACCAGCTCTTAGCAAACTGGCAGCTAAATGCAGATTCAGTGAACCAAAGAGCCACACCTGTGGTGTCTAAGGAAGAAAGAAGCACTGGGCTGCACTAGAAAATTACAGGGACAGGCTAGGACCCTCCAAAAGTCCCTCTCTGAGAAGGTGACATCATAATCCAGAAATGATGAAGATGACATCAGTCAGAGGAACCAGGGTAGAGAGAGTCCAGAGCAGCTGGAACTGGATCGGCTGGGAAGGTAAGCAGCCACTGTGGTGGTCCAGGGAGATGACAGGCAGGGATGCAGGTGCTGGGGACACAGGTGCTGGGCAGGAGTGTGACAGCTGTGTCATCGATGTGCTTTCTGAAAACACCCTCTGCTCATTGTGCAGGAAGCAGGTGAGTCAAGGGCAAAAAAGGTGGTGGGTCATCTTATGAGTAGTCTATGTGGTGACATCTGCAGGGCATGTGTAGCTTTGGGTGATTCAAAGGAGAGGAAGAGCAGGCAGCAGGCTGGGGAGGGAGGTGGAGAGGTGGACATGTCCCAGTAGGCTGTCCCTGGAAGCGGCTTTTGGAGACACAAGGCTGGGTGTGTCCCCCAGATGGATTGGTGCACACAGCCCTCTGCAGGGCAGGGTGGACACTGGGCTTTGGCCCTCAGGTGACTCAGACACACAAGAATGTGGAGACTGTGTCATGCGCTGGTGACATCGGACATGGGTGGAGCAATGTGGCTCTTATCCTCCCTCTCACTCCTTCAATAACTGCATCCTGAGTGCCCACAGTGAGCCAGGTTCCGCTGGAGGGAGCCTCACAAGGGGCAGGCCAGGTCCCTGCCCCTGAGGAACTCAGATCTGTGAATCTGGAGGGCAACATGGGTAATTAGTTGGTAAACAAGTGCATTTTGTAATTTCGGGGAAAGGAATTCACATGTGCTACAATGAAGCTGGATGCTTTCTGCTACCATAATGCAATGCTCGGGGCTGGCGTTATACAGAAAAGACTTTTATTTAGCTCATAGTTTGGGAAGCTGAAGTCCAAACAGCACAGCGCCAGTCGCTGAGGGCTCTGCTGACTGTGTCCTGCCACGGCAGGTGGTATTGTGACTGCTGAGTGCGCAAGATGTGTGTGTGTTGGGCGATCACAGACAGACAGGAGTCAGAGGCAGGGACGAGCTGGGCTTATTCCCTTTATAGCAATCCATTCCCAAGAACTGTGTCAGGGTCCCTGAGAGCATCCTCGATCCTGTCCCCAGAGACCTAATAACCTCTCATGGCCTCCAGTGCTCAAGGGCCACCACCTCTCACCGTCACCACAGGGGAGCAGGCCCCCAGCTCAGGAACCCTTGGTGACAAACCACACGTGACCCATTCCACCATCCAGGCCATAGCAGCTGGGGAGCAGCTGGCATTAAGCAGAGACCTCCATGCGAAAACGTTGGCACCACAGGCCCGGATCTGCCATCCGACAGCTGAACGCCCTCCTCCTCGCCTCATGACAAGCGCCTGCTCAGTCGCAGCAATCCCCGCTCCTGCAAAATAAGAACAAACCTTTAATGGTCTGCAGTTCAAAATGCCTTCATTAAACAAAGAGTCACACATCCAGTTCTCCGTAACAGTCCGGGTAGGTACGCAAGCTTCACCCCCCAGCGAAAATCTTGCTGAGCTCCCTGTTTGGGTGTAAAAAGAGTGTTCTGGGTGTGTAGGAAGTATCTGTGTATAAAAGAGACACCAACAGAATGGGAAGGGGAGGGAGGGAAGGAACGTGACACAGCCTCAGCCACAGTAGCTGGGAGCGTCGCAGATGAGGTCATGCGTTTATCATCCCTGGGAGAAATGCTTGCCCACCACCCGACCTGACAGCGGCTTTGGCTTCGAGGCACCAGGCTAACCTTCAGCTGGGGAATTTGCTGAGACAGATGGCAGCAGTCAGGCCCAGATCCTGGAACACTCCTGCTTTGGGGAGGCCTTGTGGGTCCCCAGACTCCACATTCTGACCCTGGGTGCTGGGCACCAGCCTCCCCCAATGTCCTGTCCCTCTCCAGGGCCCGCAGTGCTGGGACTTCTGGGAGAGAAGCCCAGGAGGGCCTGGCCAGCACTTGGACACGGGGAAGGCAATGGTGCCGAGGCTTTGTCTCTGAGACTAAGTTGTGACCAGGATGGTTAATGGAGGTTCATAGGACTGCACCCCTTCTTTTAACAAACTCCCTCTTCTGTTGCTTAGAACTTAAATGGTTTATATCCATTGCCTGTGATTTCTACAGGCAGATCTGTTCACATCAAAATCCACCCTAACATGAGGATAAACATTATCAAGCCAACACGTTGGTGCTGCCTTGAGGGACCTCTAAAGACACAAGGTGGGAGTCCAGGAAGGACATCGTGCCTAAGAAGGTCTGGGTCATCCTGCCAGCTCCTGGGCATGGGCACAACTCCTTCCCTTAGACCTTCGACAAGACACGTGACAAAGCACTGTGGGGCCTGCATCCTCCTTGCACCCAGGCTGCAGCCCTGCAGCTGACTGCTCCATCGATCCCTGCTCAGTGAGGCCAGCTTCATGCTGGACTGTGGGTTTGTGGGGCACTGCTGGGCTGGCTCTGTCTCTCCCCTTTGGAGCTTGTGTGGTTCTTCCAAAATTAACCATGCCTCCTGCCCATGGGGTGGGCCTTACCTTGAATGCCTTCATTTCAGTGATAAGTAAGTGAGAGCCCAAGGCACCAAGGAGCAATGGTCTCCCAAAGAGCCCTTCATTACCAGAGCCAGGAAATGTGCTGACATTCCTTTCCCTTGCCCGAAAATGGGATCAAGTGCCTGGGTAGCTCAGGACCCCAGGACTGGAACAATTCACTTCATCTTTGGGGACAAATCACAGAAGAGTCCGCTACCTGCAGCAAAGCCTTGCCATCAGCAGGCGTGCTCTGACGTGTCTTCGGTCAAGGTGTTTCGAATAAAGTAATGAAGATGTACAACCACAACTCTGTCATTTGGAGCTCTGATGTATCAGCATGTTTTTCTATTTTAATGGAAACATCACAAAACAGCAAGCTTTTTAGGTTAAAGAAAGCTTTCAGAAGGATTTTGCAGATATTACATATTTTAGTCCCTTGTTGAAAATATATAATTTATCATCTGGAAAGGAACTTGAGTAATTGCTTGAGACAATTGACAAATGGTGATGATCTATAAATTGTTCCTGCTTCCCATGAGAAAGGAAAAGGATGTTATTATATTATGTTGTCAAAACATCTCCCCAAGAGATGTGCCCTAAAGATTACCTATAGCAATTGAGGCCTGTCACTCGTGACTGGGGACACTGCCTTGTCTGTCTGTCTCTCCCTATCTCCAAGCCTTAGGGACCCCATCTTGTCACCCCCAGCCATGTCACCAATTCCACAGGACAGAGATGCACATGGAGGTCGCCTAGCCATGTAAAATGTTACTTACTGGAAGATGAATTGAAATTCACTCCATCCCTACCTTGCTGATTCAGATGGTCATTTTTATTGTCATATTTCTTTGGATCTATTTATAGATTGTGCTTTTGCTCTGCCTAGTGTCCTGCCAAGACATTGTTATTTCTACTACTGAAGCTTTATGCTACCAAGTAGAGCTACTCTCTGTTGTAGGAGTTTGGGGTTGATGTATAAGAAATGTGAGAACTCAGAACTCCAAGTGGCATTGCTTCCTGGGCTGAGCAGACCGAATATGTACAGATAGATGCTGTCCATGCAGTGTGTTTATCTACTTAAAGGAAATGTGTTCAGCTGTGCTATGTTAGATTGATAAGCAACCACAAATGCAGTTACACCCATGAATACAAGGATGTTGTGATATTAGAAAGGGAGTGCTATGAGCTATAGGACCAGGTCACAGGGAAGAACCATGTGATCCTTCCAGTAGACAGGGAAAGAAGGAACATTTGATTCAATCCTACAGCCAGGTTTTTCTAAAAACTCTGAGTAAAATGGGACAGACAACTTGGTTAAAAGATACTTATTTCAAAGCAAAAGCCAGCAGCATGGTAGCCAATGCAATTGGACAAGAGAAAAGTAAATGAAAGTCGTAAGTAGAAAGAGAGAGAGAGACAGTTTTGTAGATGATCTTATTCTATATCCAGAGGATCCAAGAAAAATTATAATGCAAAACGCAAAATTGTTTAAAATGACCCTATTGCTTTTGGTTACTAATTGACTAATTTCTCCACTTACCTTCCTTTGGCCTTTTCTTTCTTTACCACTTTATGGTCAGTGTTTAAGTTAGGAATTCTCCCGTAAGCTCCATGTGCATCCCATAAGTCTTTACCACATTTCAAAAATTTTTAAATGCATTTCTTTCATATTTTAACATCAACATCTTTGAGCTAGGAATTTATTTTATGACAATGCTGGCATATCACCACTACAGGGGCCTGGAAGCAATCGTGATGTGTCTGTCAGAGCGCAAACTTGAGTATGGCTGTTCATATTTTTACTACTTCACTTCAGATTACAAATGTTGCTCATAATTGTCCTTTCAAATGTCTTCAGAAAACTTTCCCTGTAATTTGGCATTAAAATAAAGTTACTTTGGATGCAGAAATACATAGAAATAGATCATCAGGGCCCAGATTTTTATTACTGCAGTGTATTTCCACATTAGACAAATCGCCACCTTTCTACATTTTCTTGCAAAGCAGCTGCCAAGGGCTTTTCTGGTCCTAGGAAGGGGGTAGATCCACTAGTAGATGAATCTGTGTTACATTTTGTTCCTGCGGCACATGACAAAGGATTGCCCAGGCCACAGTAAGAAGTATAACTGAAGAAAGGAGAAATTGTCAAATCCTTTGGAATAGAGAGAAGAAATGTCAAAGCAGCAAGAGCCACTGAATCTCAAAGATGGAGGGATGTAGCCAAAATGCCAATTATCAATTTTATAAAACTTCCTGCTGATTTTGAACAGAAGCTGCCAAAGTTCTGATTGCATATGATTCAACTGAGAAAAAAGTTGAAACATGGATTTTATCAAATAAGAAATGCTGATGCAACATCAGTGCTCTTAGATGTGCCTTTAAATGATGCTGCAAATGCTAAAGGTGAAGAGATTATGATCTCAAACTCAGGGCTCAGGGGCAGCAATCTCTGCGGTGGGGGCTTAGCATAACTGTCATCAGCCAAATTTGCTATTTCGTTATAAATTACAAAGTCATGCCCGAGGATGGATCGCCCCTAGAAGATACTGTCACTACGCACAGGGCAGTGGACGGCAGTGGAGAACTAACTGAATGTTACAGGACAGACATGCGGGTGAGTCAGCAGGGCAGGCAGGAGACTGTGTAGGATCCATAGGGAAAGCACAGCCCAGACAAGGGCAGGAGCTCAACAGTGATGGAGAAGAACAGAAACCATGGAGAAAGGACGATTCTGACCAGCAGGAGCTTCTGTCCCTGGCTACATCCTTACAGCAGGGTGGCTGAGCCACTAGACACTGTGGAGCTCTTCTTCGTGGGCGACAGTCAGCAGTGCACCGCCCACAACACAGTTTGAGGTGCTATCTACTGCCCGTTGTCAGTCTCTATCTGTCCCCAGGGCTTAGTGCTTACTAAACATTGAAGAAATACTCTCCAGTAGAAACGTGCTCCGACTGTAGCTTCAGGATTGTCCTGTGGGACGCTGAGCACGGAGAAGATCTCAGTGCAAGGACTGTATGTGGCCTGATTGGCCAAGAGTTTTCATAAGCTTTGTTGGCAGGATTCGCTGCCATAGTCATAATGTGTATTTCTTTCTTCCTCCTCTGGCTTGCTTTGTCAGCCATGCAGGTGTGTTCCCAAGGGTCCCTCCGTAGTGCTGTGGCCTCCTCCATGCTCCACACTGGCCAGGCCTTGGCGTGTCCCCTCCCATCATGCCACCCAAGTCTGTGCATGGATAAGAAGCCAAAGCCTTGTGGTCTAAGGCAGTGTCACGTTCTCTTCAACGTGGCTCTTTGGATATGAGCTCACTCAACTCAGGTTTGTTTATTTTTTAATCTGTAACTTCTATGTATAGTGAAAAAATGTCACTCAATGGGATCTTATTTTAAGCCTCCTTATTTTTAGTAAATGCCAAAGAGGTTATGCCCTCTCCCCATCTTTACCAAGAATATTAAAACAAATCAAACAAATCAGTCTTTAGTCCAGTAATAAAGGGCCATAAGCCTGGGTCCAGTGGACCCATCCCTTACTTTTCTATTGTAAATCTGTACTTTAGTGTTATAATGGCAGGCTCTGCATCTCAGTACCTTTCCCTGAGGGATACAAGAAGCAATCTATATGTTTACCCACTTGGTATAATGAACAGCAAGGAGTGTGCACATGTGCAAAAGTGGCAAAATGGGATTTGGATCCTCTTTATGCTCCTTCTAACTGGTTTTGTGTATGTTTACCTGAGCATCACAGAGGGTCCAATAGACCCACACCACTCCAGGATTTGTTTAAAAAAAAAGTTTTTTTTTAAATTTTTCTGGTAGAAGTAGCCCAATACAGAACAATGGCACATGAAAACCCAGATTGGCAAGTTTTGGAGGTGTTCAAAAGTGAATCATCAGGTTTCTCACGCAAGATGATCCATTATGGTAAAATACATGCTTTCATAACAGAAGAGTGGTGTGGGTGGATGATGATGATGATGATGACTTCGACATTGGCCATGTGAGCCAAAGTTCCTTGACAGTGAAATGGAGCAAGAATCAACTGATACAGACATGGGGAATGGAGGACTCATTGATGCAGATGACAAAGAAAACAGCCATGTGAGTACATATCTGATTAGTCAAAATGTTGTGAAATGGCCACAAAACCAAATGAAACAATCCAATGTTAGAAATGGGTCCAAAAAATATAGTGAAGGTATTGGCAGGGGTGAAAGGTATTGGACAGAGTGCCAGCACTGCCATTCAATGTTGGAAATTGTAACAGCTGAAATGCTACAAGACACTGTGAATGACACAAAGGCTGAAATGCAAGTAAAACATTCTGTGTGCACCAATAGCCATATTCAAAAATGTATGTATTATGACATGTCACTAGCTGAACTGAAAATATAAGTTTGGTGTACTTAGCACAGGTTTCTCATGGTGATCACAGGAATGTAAAAGACTTGTGGAAGAACAGTGGGTCAAATATGGCATAAAAATTTATGCTCTTGTAGATGCGAAGACTTATTATGCTTTCAATTTAGACATTTATCCTGGAACTCAGCCCTCAGGTCCTTATTCATATAGTAAGAAACCAAATGATGTTGTGAACAGACTTCTTGTTCCCATCTCCCAAACTAATCGGAATGTGACATTCAACAGTTGGTTTACCAGTTTCCAATGATGTTACATTTTCTAACAGACAACAAGTTGACCAGTGCAGGAACTGTACACAGGAACAAAGCAGAAATTCCAAAAGAAATGTTTCAATTTGAAAACCAGGAATTGTGTAGTACCATCTTTGAATTTCAGAAAGATATAACGTTGTTCTCATATATGGCAAAGAAAAGCAAACTGGTACTGCTGATGTCAACATTTCATCATGAAGGAAATATTGGTAGGGAAACCTCAACCAAATGGAAGCCTGAGGTGGAAACTTTCTACAACAAAACTGAAAGTGGAGTAGATGTTGTTGATGAGTTATGCAGCAACTACGATGTCAGCGAAATACAAAGCATTGGCCAGTGGTTGTGTTTTACTGGATCTTAAATATGTGTGGCATAGTTTGATAGTTTACAAAGAAAGTAACAAGTGCAAAATATCATGGAGAAATTTTCTTAGAGGATTGGGACTGGAACTGATAAGAGATCATGTACAGCAGAGGAAAAACAAAATGTTTCTGCCCAGAGAACTACACAAAAAAAATTATGGACCACACTGGTGAGCTGACAGGTGAATGGGCAGGCACAGCATCCCAAAGATCTACTAGGACATCAGGAAAACAAAAACGATGTCCACTGTGCCCTACAAGAAAGGACAGAAAAACAAAACATATGTGCTGTCAGTGTAAGCAACGTGTGCACAGAACATGCAGTTGTCATGTGTGAAGACTGCCTTGGGTGTGACAGTTGAAGCAAAGCTTATTTCCGTGGTAGACTTTTGTTTGTATTTACATTGTAGTTCACATAGGTTTTTACTTTTGATGTTATCTTTTAGGTTTTGTGAGCAAGTAAACAGCTGATGTGAAAATGTTGATGTCTATTCTCAGCACTCATTACATATTTGACGTTTTATTTTATTGACATCTCATTTTCCTGCTAAGTGCATGTTGTACAATATAGTAGGAAGCTCCTGACAAAACAGGAAGAGAAGAGAGGTGACAAGACGGCCACACAGGAAAGGAAAGCTAAGCACACGCGCCGTCAGTGTAAGTGAGACGTGTGCATGGGACATGCAGTTGTTGTGTGTGAGGACTGCCTTAGGTGTGACAATTGAAGCAAAGCTTATTTTTGTGGTAGAGTTCTATTGGTATTTTCATTGTAGTTCATATAGGAATTTATTTCTGATGTTATCTTTTAGGTTTTGTTAGGAAATACACAGCTGATGTGAAAATGTTGATGTCTATTCTAAATGCACAATACATATTAAAAATTTAATAATTTATTTTACTGATATTTTATGTTCCTGTTAACTACACACTGTATAATATAATAAGAATCTCCTGTCAGAATAGCAAGACCACCGAGATGTCAAGTACTTCCTTCAAAAAGGCCAGGAAAGCAAAAGACATGCGCCGTCAGTGCAGGCGATGTGTGTGCAGGGAACGTGCTGTTGTCAAGTGTGCAGACTGCCTTAGGTGTGAAAATTGAAGTAAAGTTTTTTTCCTTAGAGTTCTATTGGTATTTTCATTGCAGTTCATATGGAAATTTATTTCTGATGTTATTTTTTAAATTTTGTACACCAAAAACCAGTCAATGTTGAAAATTTTGATACCTTTTTATAAACACACAATAAACATTAAAAACTCAATATTTTATTTTTGTGATACTTTTTCCTGTTAAGGATTCATTGTTTAACAAAATAAAATTCATAAAATTAAAATTAATAATTCATCAATAGAACTATTCTAAAGAATAAACATGGGTCTGATAGACCCACGTTTATGCACCTTGATGACAAATTAGTTTTGTGCTTCGAGGGCTACATCAAAGCTCTTATGTGAAAAGCAAGGCTCTGAGCTGGTGGGCTGGGTATTATAAGTAGCCAAGGTTGGATGCTTTATTTTCTGAGCTGGGAATTTTCAGTATATCCAACATGAGACTGAAGAGCCACCACCATACGCAGGAGGAAGGGTAAAGAGAGATACAGAGAGACGGACATAGATGGACAGACAGACAGGCATTGGCTACTTGCTAAAGTAGGTTCTTACTTTAGGCTCAAACAGATAACTTGCTTATTTAGCAACAGATGTGGCCCCCCGGCAAAAAAATACTTCTTTCCTCTTTTCTGCATTTCTTTTGTATTATTTAGTATACTGTGTTGCCTTTGTTTTAAAAAGATTGTTCTATTTCAGAACTAGGATCGATTACCAGTTTGTTCCAGCCAAAGACAGACACTGAACACTATAACCCCAATTTAACATGTCACTAATTTGGCTTATTTTTACGGGCTTATTTTTAATGGACTGAAAGAAAAATATTGGTGTGTGTGTGTGTGTGTGTGTGTGTTTCAAAAAGCCAATGCTTTTATGCTTCTTAAAAAAACAGTGTCACAAAATTCAAAGCTATAATATACATTGTAAGAGCAGGCAAGAACATTAGAAGATACCTAGTCCAGTCTCCTCATTTTACAGAGGAGAAAAAAATAAATAAACAAACTGGCTTCTCCCAGACTTTATAATAAGCTGGTGGTAGCGTCAAGACTGTCCCACATCCTGACTTTACGGCCAATCTGCTTAGGATACTTTACGGACCAAGCGGTGTCTCTCAGAGTTGTCTGAGTTGCCCGTGCAGCCTTCAGCCAGTTACAGTGAAGCTCATGAATGCTTGGAACTCTGAGTCCCCCTTTGTCAGATTGCTGGACCTGTCAGCTGCAAGCAACACATAGCAAGGAGGTTTTGCTTGGAGAAACTCATATTGAAACCCAAAAGATCAAGAGTCTCGACCGCCCGTGGAGTCTGAGTAGAGGAAGCTACACTCGATTTTTTTTTTTTTTTTTTTTTGTGTGGGTACCGGGGGGTCGACCTCAGGACCTCACACGCCAACAGGCACCCGTGCCGCTGAGCGATATCACCGGCCCCTTTTCCGTATGTGGGATCCGGGAGTCGAACTCGGGCCCTCGCGCTTGCAAGGCAGGCGCTTATGCCGCTGAGCCATCTCACCGGCCGCTACACTCGATTTTTACCAAAAGGCTGAGAAGCAATGAGTAGAGGAAACTAAGAAGAGAGATTCATGCATGCTTCCCCCATCTCCTGAATGAAGAAATTGAGGTGAAACAAGAAAACACACAGCTGCAGAACAAAGGCTTCTCATTCCAGGGCTGCATTCTGCAACCCAAATCCTGTGCAAATCTATAAAGCACTGGAGATTTAGCTAGCAAGGCCTCCAGCCCAATCAATAAATAATATGTAGAAGTGAGGGACTGAGGTCTCACTGCAGCTTTACCAGGACCTATTAAAAGTAATTTTAGTACCCTTTGGAATTGCAATCCTTTCTCTCCCAGCTCTGCCAAAGGGTTTTTATTTTATTTGTTCCTGCATTTTGGATGGCCTCCTCCGCTGGCTGCAGGATGGATCTGATTATGTCATTCCTTTGGCCCTGTCCCCCAGCTCCGTGATTGGAGCCTGTTGGAAGTGGATTCCAAGCTTGCTGCCCCAGTGGGAGGGAAGAGGACTTTCTCAGTGCCCTTGCTCCCCATCCACCTGTCATGTAGTGCCTGGTGGTCCCATGAGGGATGGTCCCCAGGGACTTGGGACTCCCTGGTTCTGCTTTTGCTCCAGTATTTGCTTCAGGGCTGGAGGAGACATGCAAGTCTGGCAGATATCATTCAGCCTTAGCTTTTGAGTAGAGGAATGGCTGGTGTTCAGGATGCAAAATTGAACAGCAAATCACCACTGATTCTTCCTGCGCAGCTTCTGTGTGTTCTGCAGATTGAAAAGCCAAATAATGAGTGCACAGCAGCTGAGGCTCCGCAGGCTGCAAGCTTCCTCGAAGAGCTCTGCCTCCCTGTCGGGGCAACAAGGGCGAGCTGACCAAACTCCAGCCACCATTCCTCAACAAAGCTTGAAATCAAAGCAAGGTAAGACCACAAGGGTATGGTGATGTTTTGCCCTCACCAATCTTCCAGAGCACTGAAGTGTTAATGCCAAAAGGATGCCCTGTGATTGGCGAAGTTCTCTTTGAGACAGAACCTAATTACAGCAACTTTCAGCAAAGAGCTCCCAGAATTCACAGCAGGCTGGCTTTGCAGGGGAAGGCTGTGGATCCCTGGCGACAAGCAGAGAGAGGGCTCCTGTGCTGGATCGCAGGTGCCCAGCAGCCCCACTGAGCTTCATGGGCTGTGCCTCTCATGTGATGACACCTGGGTCTCCTCCCTGCCCCAGCGGGATGGGAATTGTGCTGATGTTTTCTTCAGAGGGCAGATCCTGGAATATCTAGGCCCTCCAGGAACTGGTTGGACAGAAAGGAGGTCCCTGACTCCTGTTCTGTGGTTCTGAGCGTGTGGCGATCAGCACGTGGTGGGGGCTGCCGGACTGCGCTGCTCCCTGGGCCGTTGCCTCCACCACACACTGGCCAATCAGAAGGCTTGGATTCCCCCAAGCTTCCCGCCCCCTGAGACCAGCTCCTCATTTATTTCTGAATGTGCAGGGTGTCGAGTCACGATGATGATTGTAGTTTTTATAAACAAGTTTTTCTAATTCTCGGTGTGATTCTGACGGCCGCTCATCATGAGGACCCTGTAAGTCTTATTCTAGGGTCAAAGTTTATGCTTTCATAGAAAAGAACCAAGTGCTGGAATATAGGTCTGAATAATTGAGAAAGGGGAAATTCAGTGTGATTATGTAGGGACAGGGCTTTGTGGGAAGAAAAACCTCAAAGTGGATCTTTGTGCGCCCTGGGCACACAGCCAGGAGGGAGAACGGGGCTGAAGGGAGAGCATGGAAAGACATCAAGGCCGAGTCTGGAGCAGAAGCTACGCTGGAGCCCTGCCCCAGCTCAAGCTGTCACCCCAATCCCAGTCCCCAAAGTGGCAGAGAGCAGCTGACAGGGTTTAGAATCAGCTCCCTGCAAAAGACGCCTAAGGCAGCTATATCTTCCTTCTGCTGGCAGCAGTGACTTCCTGCAGAAGCTCATAGCTAGTGTGGACAAGCTGTAGACACGGGGACACCAGATAAAGATAAAGATGCTCTGTCGCCTCTGCCTCCTCCCCGGCATCAATCCTGAAAATCTGTCAAAAGCAAGAATAATTAACATAGCTTGGCGTTATTCTTAAATACCAACACTTTTATAGCTATGAGTTGGCTATTTTCTTGTTATTTATAGACTTTTTTCCTCTTTAAAGGTGAATTATGGTATCACAGATGAGACAAATTAGCATAAAAACTTCAGAAAGAGAAAGAGGTAGACATGATTCCAAACTTTGATAATCACCAGTCGTGAGACCTTGAGGACAAAGTTGGATCCTTGGGTCTTATTTCTGGGCAGCCATGCAGGATCACACCTCACAGACCAGGAGGGAGGGCATCGGATCAGACAACAGACAAAAATGTACCTGGTTCATGGTCACCACTCAATAAATGGGGACCGCTGTTATTGTCTTATTCTGCAGCACCTCTTATTTGTAGGAGTGGGGGGAGGGCATGACAGTGCATCCACAATTACTTTGACTGTATTTTCTATTGTCTTCCCATTTTTCTTATCCTCGTGAGTCCAGAAAGTATTGGAAGGAATCCATAAACTTCACAGCCTAATTATACAGTGATCCCAATGAAAACAGACTGAATCCAGATCAAATAAGTACAGGACTTGCAGTTTCATAAGCCCAAGGCCTTCCAGCCTCAGTTACTGCACTACATGCAAATGACTTGTCCAACTAGTTGCCTCTGCAGGATAACCAGCTGGACTGACTAAATTTTGAATTTTTCAACAGATGGAATGCTATCACAACCACCTCTGTGGGTTGACCAGGAATCTGTGCGTGGTCAGATCGTGAAGGGGAAGAAAAGATTCCTCTCCTCTGCAGCCCTTTGAAGTATTTGCTTCCTGGTTGGTGGTCAGATGGGCGAGACCAAAACAAGACTGGCTTAGGACCAATTGGAGCAGGCAGCTGCCTGAGTGGTTGGAAAGACAGCCAAGCACTACCAGCCAGGAAGACCCCAGGACTCTATGTTCTACTTGGTGCGCAGCACAGGTTTAAACATTTTGTGTGTGGACACTATTGAGAATATTGAATTAGGTCCCCCACTGTTCTGATAGGCCCCCCACTTCCTCCCTACTGAGGTCACAATGTGCAGGGTGACATGGCTGTCAGAAAACTAATGGGGCTGAAGGTGCAGTTTGGGGGCTCAGCACTTGTTCTGCATGCACAAGACCATGGGTTCAGCTCAGTGCCCCAAAAAGCCCCACAAACCAATGGCGCTGGAGTCTCTGGGGACATGGCCTCCATGTGCGGTGTGTTGGTTCTGCTTTTCTCTCATCTGGCTGGGCTACATTACCCTAATCCATTACCTTTCAAAGGGTTTCTAGCAAATTGGGAAGAGGAAGAAGATTCAAACCCTGTTAGATGACAAACGGCTGAAAAAGCAATGTTGCCTAGATAAGAGCACAGTGCAGGAGGAACACTCTGTCCCTGTCCTTCACTCCTGACACTGGCCGTGCCTCTGCTAGGACAGGGTGAACATCAGGGATGGTGGTGCCAGGCTGGCTCGCGATGTTGTGGACTCTCAGTGGGCATCAGCCCATCCAAACAGTCTGTGAGGTGTGTGCTGTCAGGCATCCATTGTATACATGAGGAAGCAAGGATTAAATAACTGCTCTATCATCGACTGGCAAATGAAGATTCAACCCCTTCTGAGGGGGCTGGGGACACAGGTCACTGTGAAGACCTTGGGGTCAGGGCCCAGTGCCGGGAAAGCAGGAAGAGGAGGGGGGGAAGAGGGGGAGGGGAGGAGGGGAGGAGGAAGACAATGAAGAAGAGGAAGAAGAAGAGGAGAGGACAAGGCCATCTTCCCCAGAATCGTGGAACGAATTAAGTTCATGAACAGAGGTGCAACCTTACCTATGTGTTCAAGAGTTTTATCTATTTTATATTCTAGAAGGATAAGTGTTTCTGTTTTAACATTTAGTTCTCTGATCCATTTTGATTTTAGTTTAGTGCACAGTGAGAGACATGGGTCTAGACTCAATCTTCTACATGCAGACAGCCAGTTTTCCCAGCACCGTTTATTAAAGAGGCTATTTTTCCTCTAGCAGCTTGGTCTAGAACCAGGTAGCCAAATATACCTGGGGTTGTTTCTGCATCCTCTATTCGGTTCCACTGATCCACATATCTGTTTTCGTGCCAGTACCATGCTACTTTTTATCACTGTAGCTTTATAGCATAACTTGTGGTCCGGGACTGTGACGCCTCCTGCTTTACTCTTGTTGCTCAGGATTGCTTTTGCTATTCTGGGCTTCTTCTGGTTCCATGTGAATTTTAGAATTGTTTTCTCTAATTCTGTGAGGAATGCTATTGGTATTTTGACTGGAAGTGTGTTAAATCTGTATATCAGTTTTGGAAATATTGCCATTTTGACAATATTGGTTCTGCCTATCCAGAAATGGAGATATCTTCCCGTTTTGTGGTCTTCTTCGATCTCCTTTTTCAGAGTACCTAAGTATTTAATTTTTCTTGATGCTACTGTGAATGGCATTATTTTCATAATTTCTTTCTCAGTGGGTTCATTATTGGTGTGCAGGAATGTTATTGATTGTTGTTTGCTGATTTTGTGTCCTGCTACACTTCTGAATTTGGTTATTCATTCTAGGAGTCTTTGGTGGAATTTTTGTGTCTTCTATATAGAGGATAATGTCATCTGCAAATAATGATAATTTGACTTCTTCCTTATCTATACATATCCCTTCTATTTCTTTCTCTTGTCTAATTCCTATGACTAATGTTTCAAGTACTATATTGAATAGGAGTGGTGATAGCAGACATCCTTGTCTTGTTCTTTGTTTAGAGGAAATCCTTTCAGTTTTTTCCCATTTTTTATATGGTCTTTCTATACCTATTCAGGTTTTTTCATTCCAGCCTAAAGAATTCCCTTTACTATTTCTTAAAGGACAAATCTGCTACTGAAGAATTCTCAATTTCTGTTCATACAGGAACATCTTAATGTCTTCTTCATTTTGGAAAGCTAGTTTTTCTAGATGTAGAATTCTTGGTTGGCAGTCTTTGTCCTTAAATATTTAACATATGTCACATCAAGTGTGTTAGTCAGCTTTTTGCCCTTGTGCAAAGTCCCTAGCTTAAATAAACTTAGATGAGGAAAGATTTATTTTGGCTTATGGTTGTGGAGGTTTAGTCCATGGTCTATGGCTGCACTGCTTTTAGGCCTGCCCAGGGGCAGAAACATCATGGCAGAAGCATGTGGTGGAGGAAAGATGCTCACCTTGTGGCAGCCAGGAAATAGAAAGACAGCAAGGAAGGGAGACAGCAGGGAGAAGACACAGTTCTCAAGGTTATACTTCTATGATCACTCCCTTCATGTAAGACTTCATTACCTTCTAATAATTTCATCAAATTATGATCACATTAATAGATTAATCTAATAATAAAGTTAGATTTCTCATGATCCAATCCCTTTCCCCCCAAAGCCCATCAACATCTGAATCTTCAACATAGTGAGTTTTTGAGGAGGGTACATTTCAAATCCAAACCATAACGCAAAGTTTTCTTGGCAGAAACAAATTGTTAATCTTACTGATGATGACTCATATGTGGTTAATTTCTTTTCCCTTTTGAAATTTTGTCTTTACTTAGTTTGATTATGATTTGTCTAAATGTGCATCTCTTTGTGTTTTCTTCCTTGGAGTTTTCTGAGTTTCTTGGATTTGTAGATCACTGTTTGCCATCAAATTTGAAAAGTTTACAGGCATTCTTTCTTCAATTTTATCTTTGACTCTTTCTCTCCCTTAAGATTCCCATTCTGATTAAGTTGGTACACTGGATGATATCTACCAGACCTCTGAAGTTCTGTTCCTTTTTCTCTAATTTCTGTTCCTCAGTCCAGATAAGCTCAATTTGGTGAGATATTCTAATTGACACCTTTGCCTCCTTAGACATGATTTCCTTCAATTTGTTGGACACATTTACAGCAGCTGATTTTAAGTCTCTGCGTTATAAGTCTAAGTGTTTACTACCTCAAGATTTGTTTCTGTTGGAAGTTTCTGTGTGCATTGGCCACACTTCCCTGATCCCTTCTGTGTCTTTGTTTTGAAAGCTCAATATTTTAAATACTATCATGTGGCAACCTTGAGACTTTCTTTTCCTTTCCAGAGTTTGTTTTGTTGTTTATCCTCATTGTTGTCATTGCTATTTGTTTAATGACTTTTCCTGAACTAATTCTACAAAGTGTGTATGCACTATTGTTCACGGCTACTGCATCATTGCTTACTCTGCTGAGTGATGACCTGGTTAGACAGAGATGTCCATAAGTGCCTTGACTCCCTAAGTTTCCTCACCTTCGCTGGGGGCTCTATGCGTCACTGCCAGGTGGCTCATCTCTGCCTTAGTCTTCACTCCCGGGGTGTGCAGAACTGTGAGAGAACCCAGAGATACAACGGTATTTCTGATCTCTCCTGGACATGCACCCGGCCTCCTGCCTTGACAACTCTGTAAGGCCTCTGGTACTGAATGGACAGCATCTCTCAAAGTGTGTCTGCCTGGAGCCTCAAAATGTGTCCTGGTAACTCTAATTTCTTTGCAGATGTAATTAGTTAAGATGATGTCATCTCAAGTTTGGGTGCCTGAGTTGAATGATGTCCCTATCAGAGTGTCATGTAAGTCACAGAGAGACCCTAAAGGGAGGAAGCTTCATGCGGACAGCGGTGACCACTGGAGTGGTACAGCTACCAGCTGCAGAGCAGCAGTGACTGACAATCCCGAGCGCTGGCAGAGAGGCTCCCGCAGCACCTCCAGAATGAACAGCCTTGCGCCTCAGACTTCTGGCCTCCAAAATTGTGAAAGAACAAATTTTTTTTTTTGCTTTAAGGAACATAGTTTATGGAACTGTGTTACAGCAGCCCTGAAACTAATATGCCTGCTGTGGATAGCCCAATCCCGAGATTTCCCTTTCACGCATTTGGTCTTCTTCAATGCCCCAGCTGTGACCCCTGACTCCGGAAGCTATGATACTAAACAGCTGCTTCTGGTCATGTTTGACAAGTGCTTCAGAGGAAATGTTTTTCACAGTCACAAACCCAAAGTCAGGTCCACTAGTGACAAGCCTTGGAGGGGGTGACATGTTGGATAATGACAGTTCTCTGGGGACAAGGCTTTGGAGTCACCCAAACTTGTGCTGCCCACTCCAGCCACTGCTCAGCTGCTGGCTTTCATAGCTGATGTGACCGGGAGCTGTTGTTTTCAAAGATGCCACAGAAATGAGGATGAGGAGATGTGAATCGGGTGAGCTGAAATACCACAAAGCTCAGTTTTCTTACCAAGATTTGTCTAGTTTTTTTGGAATAAATGCTCCTCAAATTGCTGCAATCATTTGGTTAATTTCCAGTTCTGAGAGAGTCAATTTTGAGAATCTTTGGCAGTGTTCTCCTTGCTTTTGGGGAGATTTTCTGAGATCCTATTCTACCATGGCAGGAGGGTGCTCTCCAGAGACTCACTTTTAGAATTAATCATTAGTGATTTCGTGGTATTTGCTTGTCTGTTTGTGGTGCTGAGAGTGGAGCCCAGGACCTCAGGCACACAAGGCAAGTGCTCTACCTCTGAGCTCACCCCACCCCCAAGCATGGTGACTTCAGATTTTTACTTTAAAAATCTACCTATCTCAACCATAAGTGAAACATCTTAAGTTATTTAAATGTATGCAAGATGATGCTTTTTGTTTTGTTTTTGTTTACTTTTATACCAAAAATGATAGATAGGAGGAAAATACAGACAGTATGTGCATTTCTTCCTCCTCTCAGACATGAAAACATATGAGTGGGTGAGAACAACACGACTGAAGGAAAGAAAAAATAAGCACTAGGAGACAAGGACACGCAGGCTCTGGAAATCTCACTTGAAAACTGGCCACCGGTAAAACAGGGTAGTCATTAACTTTCTGTGAAAGGGTCAAATAGCTTCTTAGCCCTTTTTTCTTTCACTGTTAGCCATATCTACATCTAGAGCCGAACGCACCATATGCCTAGTTCAGGTGGTGATTTTCCGTGAAAGGTAGACACTCAATACTTTAGGAAAGCCTATCTAAGTAATAATAAGGCTGTCACGTTAGGCTCAAAGCAGGAATGGGTGTGGCTTGGAGGCTATGCATGTGACCAGACAAAGGGAGGCGGCGTCAGCAGTGCAGATTTCTTGCCTCCTACTGCTGTTCATCTCCTTTCCATCATCAATGCAGTTGGCTTTCAGTTTCAGCTTCTTGTTCTACAACTACAGTGAGCCAGAGAGGAAAGCTCAGAGATGTGGAAAGCAATACTAGAACATTGTGCTCTACTATACTTCTCTTTCTTGGGGGTCATGGACTTTGGGTTTTATTTCATTCTGTTTTCTTTATTAAAGAATGGCGGTAACTCCACCTTGTAGTTCCCACCTCTGAAAGGCAAATGAGATCATCATTCCAACAGCTCTCAAAGACAATTTGACCTATAGGTTATGTGACTTTATTTTTTATTAATACTTTAAAAATAAAATTTGTTGGCATGCAAGCTGTACCCCAAAAGGCACCCATTTCAATCAGATGGTTTAATATGTAGGTGAATATTCAGACTTGTGGAACCACCTTCATCTCCTCTCATAAGAAAAGTTTCTATTGTCACAAATCTGCTCACTTACAGCACTTTGCACCCAAATCCCTTACCCCACACCCCAACTCCAGATGATTGTTGATCCTTCCGTCAGCATAGATTCATTTTGTCATTCTTAGAGTCATATTCAAATGGAATCATGCAATATACACTCTTTAGTTTGACTTCTTTTTCTCAGTATAAGATTTTTGAGATTCATCTGTGTTCCTGTGTATATCTATAACATATTCGTTTTTGGTGCTGAGTAGAATTCCGTTGTATGAATACAGCACAGTTCGTTCATTCACAACTCCATACCTTTTAAATAGTGTGGGCCGTAATGAAGAAATCTGCTATGCACATCACTGTGCCTCTCTCTGTGCAGAGCTGCTTTCATTTTTCTTAGATAAGTGCCCAGGTAATTATATATTCAACCGTACAAGAAAATGCCCAACATTTCCCAAAGTACTTCCACTATTTTCCATCCCAACAGCAACGTACGAGTGACGTAAATTGTCTCAGATCCATGTCAGCGCTGGGTATTGTCCGTCTTTCTCATGTTAGCCATTTTCATGGGTCCGTCGGGGCTTCTGTTATGGTTTGCAGCTTCATTGTCCCCTAAGTCACATATGCTAAAGGCTTGATCACTACCCTGTGGCACTGTGGAGAGGTGGCGAATCCTGTAGCAGGCAGGGCCTAGTAGGAGGAAGTGAGGTCAACGGGGGCGTGGCCTCAAAGAGACGTTGCAGTCCAGATCCGCCTTCCCTCTCTCTGTTTTATTGTTGAATTTCCAGAGTTCTTTACATATTCTAGATATAAGATATCTATTAAATATATACAATGGATATTTTCTCCCAGTCTAAGGCTTGACTTTTGCTTTTGTAAGCTATATTTTTTAAAATGTAGTTTTTAATTTTTATGAAGTTCAACTTATCAACTCTACCTTGATTTCTTCTAGAAATATTATTATATTAGCTCATACATCTATTTTCTACTTTGTGTTAATTTTGTATATATTTCAAAAGGGCTTGGGGTTTTTCCCCACTCTGTCAATATGGCTAGCCGGTTCCTGTACATTTGTTGAAAAGTCTGTCTTTTTCCATCAAATTACCTTTGAATCTTTGTCAAAAATCAATTGCCAAGCCGGTGAGATAGCTCAGCGGCATAAGAGCCTGCCTGGCAAGTGCGAGGTCCTGAGTTTGACTCCCAGTACCTGCATATAAAAAAAAAAGAAATCAATTGCCTACCAACAGTGTACAAGTTTCTTTCTCTCCACAGCCTCACCAGCATTCCTGATATTCATTCTAACAGCTGAGGGGTGGTATTTCACTGAAGTGCTGGGTGTTTCTCTGAAGGTGAATGACATTGACCAGTTTTTTGTCCGTCTGTTGGCCATCTGTATTTCTTCTTTTGAGAAGTGTTTCAGAAGAATGACGCCCTGGCATTTGCAGCAAAATGGATGGATCTAGAGGATATGAGAGCACTGCACTAAATGAAATAAGCTTGACACACAAAGACGAGTGCCATGTGTCCTCTCTCACGCAGGGATGTCAAAAGCTAAGTGGACCTGGATGTAGAAGAGCAAGGACTGGACACCGGGACAGGAGTGGGCAGGGGAGGGGGTTTCCCCGACGTGATTTGTGCGTGCCGTGTGTGAGTATGGGAAGATCACACAAAGTCCCATTAACATGTAATTAGTGTGCACCAAAGAAAAATCAGTTGCCCAGTTCTGCTTGCCTGTACAGGGTCTTTAGTTTTCTTTGGCAGGTACAGTACTCAGTGATGGCTCTGCAGCCTCCGGACTCACAGGGCCCAGCGGACGCTTCAGCGCCTGCTTTTGTCCTGGCTGCACAGAGCCTCGTCCTGGGCAAGCTCAGAGTAACGTCTGGGCAGCCACTCCCAGATTCCTAGTGCATTTGGAGTGATTTTCATTTCAACTTCCCTTCTTGCTGATGCCCAGCCCTTCCAGTGCAAGCTGCCCTGGCCTCCCTGAGTTTGGATTTATGTCTCCTCACCTGGGGAGCATGCTAGGTCCTGCATGGTTCCCCTCCCTGCCGCTGGCCCTGCAAGAGTAAAGTCATCGTGGGACACAGTGCGTTCAGCCCTGCACTCCCCACCTGGGGTACCTGCACAGGGCGTGCCATGTGCCTGGCCCACTGTTCTGGGTGATCAGGTGGGGAGCGAGTCCGGAGTCAGTCGTCCATGTGGCCACTCGGGGAAGAGGACTAGTGACGGTGGGTCAGGAGTGCTTTCCTGTTTCTGCCCCCTCACGGTTTTCAAGGCAAAATCACAGACAACCTGAGGTGGCAGGGGATTGAGTGGTGCATATGCCTTATAAAACAGAAGGGGAAATGGCTCTGGAGAGATGCAGAGTTCAGAAGCATTTGCTTACATTCTAGGGAGGATGGAAACCTAGAGACCCTGCTCTCCTCTCTCTGAAGGGATCTGTTTACTCTGCAGAGCGAAAGGCCTCTGTGTCCCTCTGTCCTCTGTCTCTGAGCCCCTCCCACCCCCTCTGCAGGGAAGATGGACACAAGGGCCATCGTGTAGAAGCCTCTGCTGTCTGATGTTGGGCTCCTTCCCAGGAGCTGGGCTGCAGGAAGTAGTACCGCTAAATAAACCACTGGAGGTGCAGCGCATCAGTAAGTGCCACCCTTCCGAGGAACGCTTAGCACCAGGAACCTCTGTGGCTCTGCAGACTAAACAGCTGTTGCCCAGATTGGTCTTGATCTTGTGATCCTCCTGCATCAGCCTCCCGAGCAGCTGGGAACACAGGCAGCAGGGCCAGCATGCCCGCCTCTGGGAACTCAAGTGGTTCTGCAGCCCAGGCAGGTGGCTTGTGGAGGTCCAGGTTTTGGCGGTCACCCGAGCTGTCAGGAGGCCCAGAGCAGGGAGCTTGCTCTGAAGGGACAGTTGATTCACGTCATCGAAAGAGGAGCCGCAAGGAACAAATCACCACCCCAACCCCTGGTGTTCCTCTTCCGTCCTTTCCCACCCTAAGGCTTAATGTTTCTGTCCAAAAAAAAAGACTCAAAGCACAGATCCTGCAGCGACATCATCAGTGGAATTATACTCTAACGTGAAGACGTCTCTTCTGTCTCTTCCCCTGTTAATGAGATTTAGCAGTTTTGCCTTAGAATTCCAGCCCAATTCTCGAGATTTCAGAGGGACATTTTCAACTGTCCAGCGGCCTTTTAAAAACCTAGTCTCTGTAGTAGACAGAAAGCCTCAAACGAAGGAAGCCAATCTTCAAAGGAAAATCTTCTTTCGAGCGTCACTGTACCGGAGCAGGATCTCAGAGGAAGACGCGTGTCTGGGCTGGCTTGTCCCTGACAAGTCTGTGGAAGTGCCCGGCATGCCCCGTCATGAAGAGCTGCCCTCTCGGGGGTCCTGCCCCTCCCCAGCAGGGTGCCCATGGGCAGGTGGCTCTGGGTGGCCAGCCAGGATGGGCAGCGAGGTGCTGGGTGGCTGGAGGCACAGGAGCAACTGGTGACACTGCAGGAAATCAAATGAGTATCTGTCGGAATCTAGAAAACTGTGACTCGGTTTGAGAAAGAGTTAAAAGCAGTGATATTTCCTTCTTGTCCTTTCTCATTCCCTCCCTTCTTCCACAGAAGCTGCTGCTGCATGCCCTGGGTGCGGGCTTCCAGCACAGCAAGTCTTTGGTGAGAGAACGTGGTCAAGCAGCAGCCAAGCCAGGCCATCAGGGACCAACGGCAGCTGGCATCTGCCTTATGATGACAGCACACAGCAGGAGGACACTCAACCCTGGAGGGACACGACTGACCAAACCCTCGGGACTGGTCAGACTTTACTTTGGTAAAGTTTGGGGGATAGAGCGGGGCAGAAGCTGTGCAGTCAGAGGAGAGGGCATCCTGGAGATGATCACTGGCTTAGCTCGTGCTTGCCCTGTGAAAGACACCCCTGGGATCACTCACAGTTGTGAAAGTGACAGCAACGTCCTCCGTGTCTAACAATAAATCGTATTTTCGTAAGTAGAATGTGCTTTCACAGGAGGGTGCATTATGCAATTATTACACATGAGCGGCAAGACCAGCCGAGAACTTAAAACACTGCTGCATGTGAAGCAACAAGAGTCATTACCAGAGGGTAGGAACGCCGTGACCACGACTCCGCAAACAGCGCCAATAGAAATTTGTCAGTAAGTAAACAGAAGTGTTCATACTGGAAATAAGGAGCAACTTTTTTTTCTATTTTTCTGTTTTAAAATGAGGTTAAACAAGCATATTTAACGGTTGTCATTAGCACTGCGGGAAGGAAGCCCAGGCTGCTCAGGAGAACGGTCACTCCTCGTGTTCCTGTGAGATGCGACATTTAGCCACTCCAGTGTCACTGGCTGGCTTAGAGGACAGGGTCTTATGGACCCAAGAGCCGGAGCTCCACCTCCCAACACATGTGACACATGTTCTGTCATGCCGTCTCAAGCACATGATACACACTCAATGCGAGCAAATGCTCAGGGTCAAAACTGAATCATGAGCAAGAATGGATACAATATATCTAATGCTTCTTTAACCCACATACTCTAAGTTAGGGTTGCACTGCTAATAATGAGGGCCGGCCAAGTCCACAGAGCCTTAAACAAGTACGATCACTGGGATAACCCAGCAGGGAAGAGAGTGAGCACCTGCCAGTTGTTGGAACTGGTTTTCAGATGCCAGATGTCCAAGTTCCTTGAGGTCACAAATGATATTACTGAGCCACCTTCCAGTTAGAACTCTTGAGAATATGTCGCAAGAACCACTCTGGCCAAGCTTAAGCAATAACGGAGAAACAGTTTTGTGAGGATTCAATATAAGCTCTGAGAAGTAGAGAAAAGATGGATGTAGGAAAGGGATGAGGGCCAGGGCCCCGAAACTGAGAGAGGTTGTCCCCTCTCCGCACCTCCCCTTTCAGAATATCCACTCGCTCTTTCTTCTCCCCCATCCACGAACACCAACACCTCTCAGACGTACACAGTACCTGTCCAGCTACCCAGAGAAAAACTGGCCTCTACCTCTTACTAATCCAAAATTCTTGAAGATGTGACTGAAAATAGCTCAGCCAGCCCAGCGCACATTCCTTGTCAGGGGACAGGGGCCTGAGGCAGAGGTGGAGATGGAGAAGCAGCTCCTGGGCTCAAAGGGCCCCTGCCGTGTGATTGGGGCAGAGACAGCCCCAGGAGCGGCATCGTGGGTTGTGAGGTGGGCACTGGATGAACCAAAGAGCCCAGCAGGGAACCAGAGTGGCTCTCAAGTGTGAACTTACCATTCATTCCCAACACACACACACACACACACACACACACGCCCCTGCATGCAAGGGGTCAGGAATTCGCTAACCTACTTTGCCCTCCCTGGACACCACAATCCTACCTGCAACTGCTGGTAGCATCCACTGGGACTGTGAACCCCTTCAGATCAGCACTCTTGAAGTACTGGTCATGTTCAGGACTTTGTGAAGGCAACAGAAGAGTGTGTTGAAAATAACTAAAAGCACACGACGATTTAAAAATAGTGCACAAAATCAAAAGGTGATAGAGGATCCTAGAGGCCCCCAAGCTGTCCCAGATAGATGCACAACCTATGTGAGAGCTTGATGCTATGACACAAATGCAGGTCAAGACAGCATCTCAGGGCCAGGTCCACCTAGAGGGCCACCATGTAGGTCCTCTGGCTGAGGTCTGGTACCGTGTTCCAGCCAGGTAACTGTAGCACGAAGACAGCCGACCCACAGTTCCATGGGTGCCGTTTGACGTTAGTTCCAGGCGCCTCTCACCCAGGAGCACAGGAAGCCCTCAGCCAGGTTGGTCAGGAAGTCCCCCTGCTGTCTTCCTGACGCCCTGTGCTGGCTTCTCCTTAACCCTTCCCTGCCGACACTCTGGCCCGAATGTTGCCTGGCTGTGTCTGCCCCTCACCTGGACTCCATACCGCACGTTCGCCTTGAGCAAGCACACAAAGAGAATTTCCGTCACGGACGTGGTCAGGGAGGCTGGGGTTTGCATCCGCAGGCTTGGGAAAACACGGCTTGCCAGTTCTTCGTTACCAGAGCGCTACAGTCCCCGTCTCTGCGTCTCCGTCTCTGGGTCTGTCTCTCTGTCTGCACCCCCTCTTTCTCCCTGTCTCTTTCTCCCTCCTTTCTCTTCACCAGGAATATGGCCAGGTTTCTGCCTGGTTGCTTCCATCACCATCTAAAGCTCTGCTGTCAGCGGAGCTGTTTCACCACACTCCCTACAATGGGAAAAGAAACTGTCAAATCGGTGAGACACGGGTCCCCCTTTGTGCAGGCGCAGTGACGCCTGGGACCTCCCGGTATCTCTGTACAGCACACCCCATTCGCGCTACAGCAGCCCGGTGGTTCACCTACAGCCCTCACAGGCACGCGCGCCTGTGATCTACACTTAACGTGTTTCCACCCGACAACCCTTTGCTTGCTAAGCTGGGAGAACACACTGGCGGCAGGGATTAAGGGAATGGGCAAATGGCAGGCAGGCACAGCACCTGGACGCGCGCTGGCCAGAAGACAGAGTGCTGGATCTCCATCTCTTCCCTTTCTGAGCTCCCCATCTTTCAATCTGCCTGCTGCTAGTCGGTGTACCCCACCCTGCCCGCACCCACACCCAACAATTAGATCCGAAGGAGATGAAACGGGGCTCTCTTCCTTTGGAAGGTACAAGCAGCTTTAGAATGTCTCAAGGTCTTTGGGCAAAGCGAGTTTTGCATTCAAACTGCTGGCGTGGTGGTGTTGGTGGCCTCCGAGTGTTACTCGTGGCCTTCGGTTGGGAGCCGCTGTGAGGTACGGTTGATTAAATCACCGCACCAACACTATACCTCCCTCCCCGCCCCCACGCAGAAGCCACTGGTGTTTTGAGCTTGGGATACAGTGAGGTCTGCACAGCTGGGTCTACTTCAAGGACTCCATGCTTGGCTGCTGTTTGCCTGTGTTATTAAGGGGCTGTTAAAAAGGTGAGTTTGGGCCCCATATGACAGGGTCACTGGTAACAACTTCAATGTCCTTGGTGAGCCATGCCTGGTGTCATCCCTCAGGTCCAATGCACACTGCAGGAGAGGGTGAAAGGAGACTCTCAAGGACAAGAGTAAAATGAGATCTGCTGTCCTTTTCCTCTTCAGAGTCAGAATGCCTAAACAGGTAAAGCAAACCCAGGATCCAATTTGATGCAGAGCATGACTCAACCAAATCGCCTTCCAGGATAGAGGCTATGTCACACATTTCCTCCTGAGGGCTTTACTAACTCTGCCTTTTGCCAGTAAATGTGAGGGTCCACTTGAGGACACTGGGCTTTTGTGGCTTGAGAGAGCATGGCCAAGGCCTTTGCAGAATTCTGTGCAGAATCCACATGGCAGCTCCGGCTTGCATCGGTGACCTTCTAAAATGGGGTAAAACCCCGGAGACCGCAATGCAGTCAGATCTCATGAGTTTGTGGATGTTGTGTGTGCCTTCTGTGTTTTCCTTCTCTGAGGTCATGGAGACGGGGAGAGTGACATAAAGGGCGGAAGGTAAAATCCAGAAATGTAAAGGTAGCGGCATAAAGCAATCACGTTGAGTGTCGCCAGAATGTTTTTCAGGGACCTTGTGGTCCTAGGGCAGCTCCTGGAACACAGCAGCACTACGTCAACATTTGTTGAGTGAATAAATGAGATTTGAAGTCACTAATGAGGAGGTTAGCTTAGCTTTGTTTAACATCCACTGGAGAGAAATCATGGAGAGAAAAATGAGGTCTGAAGTAGAACTCACACATTCCAGAAGAGGAAGTCTTTAACGCCTAAATGTTATTCATTCTAAAGAGATGGTGGGCACATGGGAAGGCTGCTCGGTGGGATTCAGCATGTGTTTAACTAACTGGGCTGCTAACTCTAAATGTGAGCATAGAGAGAAGTGCCACGTTACCTCCCCCATCATTTCCACAACACGAATAACAAACTGTCATCTGCCCTTGGTGTTTTCTTCTCCACAAAGCAGGCAAGAGCTAGCACCCAGCGTGCCAGGGCCTGGGCTCGCACCCACGGAGCTAGGATAAGGGCCAAGTGCACCCCCCAGAGGTGCTTGCACTGGAAGCATGGTCCTCGCTGTGGTGATGCCAAGGTGGTGAACCACCGGGCTGGCGGAAGGTCACCGGTCAAGGAGCTCCCCCAGATGAAGGGGTCAGCACTCTCTCCTGTGAGTGGACCACGTTTCCAGGCAGCACATTAGTCCTGAGACAGCAGGATGTTCTAAAACAGCAAGTCTGGCCCGGCCCTGTCCTCCTCCTCCAACTCGCCCTGTGACATCTCTCTCACACACAGGCACATGGCCACCATGAGCCCCTCCGCAGAAGCTGAGGCCACAACCGTGCTCTTGAGCCTTCAAAACTGTGAATCAAAATAAACACTTTTTTCTTTATAAAGTTACCTAGCCTTGGGCAGACCGAAACACTATCCCACTCCACACCTTCAGGTCAGCTAAAGAGGGCCTGGAAAATGCTGGTAGATTGCATGATGAATGAAGTTTTGGGGCCACTGTGAAGCCCAGCCACCCCCTTCTGAGCTGACAGGAGCCAGGCCGAAGTGATAAGAGAGAGCCAAGAAGCTGGAAGGAAGACCTCACCATGAACCTCTCCATTGAGCACCATCAGCAAATGGCCCTGCCTTCCCTTCTACCACCACACAGCTCTGTCGAGGCCACTGGGTTTCCCTGGAGATGGTCCTGAGGTGTTAAGCGGTGGTCCCTGCTCTGCAGGTCACTGTCACTTGGAGGAATGGCCAGTCCTCACAGAACATAATCTCCTTACAAACGGGCCTTGATTCTGCTCTTCTCCATCCAGCTGATGATGCCTCTAAGGCCACCAGTGTGTTTCTGTGCTGGTTTGTACAGTATCTAGATGTCCCCCCAAAGTCTTATGTTCTCATAGGTGGGGCCATTTGGAGGTGGCTAGATCTAGCATATGTGATGCTAGGATTATGATGTGATGCTGGGATTAACTCATGGTGTGATGCTAGGATTAAGGGTACCCCACAGTGGGTGTGAGTGCCACCTGCCCTAAGGGCATGTAGCCTGGATAGAGTATAAGGGACACAAAGAGGGCTGCTGTGGTCACTTGCTGCTTGCTACTTCGTTGCTTTCCTGCCTTCCTGCCTTCTGCCCACCATGAACTGTTTCTGCTTTGTGATGCCCCTCTGCCAGTGCCACCCTGCCTTGGAGCCAGCCAACTGCGAACTGAAACCTCTACAAACCTCTCCTCCTTTAACTCTGCATGTTGGATATTTTATCTCAGCAACAAGAAAAGTAACTAAGACAATTTCACACAGTGGACAGTGTTTTGATCATCAGAATTTGGTTCATTCCAAAGGAATTTTACCTTCTTTACATCGTGTTGATGTCGTGGGTGACCCAAGAACAGAGGCAATACCGGCTGTCCCTTTCCAGACGGCCTTCTTCACCATGGTGACACATGGTTAATGGAGGTGAAGTCATGTTTCACACTTCTTGCATATGCTCACCCTCCCCCAACCCTGTGCATGCATGTGAGTCACACGTACACACGGATTCTAAATAGTGTGCCACTATTGTGCTACAGAAAGTGTGCTCTCCTTGTCTTATATTAATATTAAAAGAACAGTGCCCCCAATCTGGTTCACCATTCATGTACACCAGTGTTACATCTCCAAGAGAATTTCTGAAAGAACTTCAGCGGGCTCCTGTGTTTTGTCTCCAGGGTATCAGTAACAAATGGCTAGGAAGCCTTCATGTCATACTTGAAGGCCCTAGAGTTGACCGTCGTCCGACTAGACCTCTTCTTGGGGAAATAAGTTTCAACATTTATCACTAGCTTTGTGAAGAAAGCTTCCTATCATTACACTCAAATATATCTCATATACCTTTGAGCAACATTGCTACACGTAAGCTGCTCTCAGTGTGGTCCAAGGAAGCCGAGGGTCCCTGAGACCTTTTAAGGGAGTCCACTAGCTGCAGAATATTTTCACAGTAACACCAAGATATAATTTGCCTTTTCATTACATTGATATTTGCACAATCGTGTGAAATCAATGATGGGTGAAGCTGCTGGTGCTTTAGCTCAAATCAAGGCAAGGACACCACATGATGTTAATGGCTACTGTTTTCTTCACTGAGCATATTCTCAGTTTTAAAAAAAGCTGCCCAGGGCCAGTGAGATAGCTCAGCGGCATAAGCACCTGCCTGGCAAGTGTGAGGTCCTGAGTTCGACTCCTGGTACCCACCTATAAAAAAAGGGTGCCCATTTCACCTAGGATGTTCTTGGTGAATCAGCTATGTGACAAAATGGGAAGTAAGTATAAAACAGTCCTGCTGCATCCCGGAGTATCACGGCTGCTTCAAGAAAAGCACCTGGAGACTGTCCAAGCTGCGAGCTGAACTAAACAACTGTTTCAGGCATTTCACCATCTTTATTTAAAAGAATTACTAACAGATAAACGTGGTAATTCAGTTTTTCATACAAATGTTAGGCATTTTCTCAAGAATGAAAATAACTTTTTACTAAAGGAATGCAATGCAGAGTATCTGCTGCCAGTGATAAAAATTTGAGATTTCAAGTGAAATTGAGAATTTTGTAAAAAATGTATCTTGAAATGAGTTCCTTATCATGACACTTAGCTTGACAAATGTCTAATATTTGAGGACTTTTCTGATGAGAATGATGATGATATTAATGAATATAATTTCTATATATTGTACAGTGAAATATATCAACATTTAGAAGGCTGCGTAACCAAGGAGGGGAGGCAGAATTCTGACCCATGGTTTTTGGCCCCTGGCATCACACCACTGTTGGGTTACATGCCATGGTGAAGAGTCTGTAGATATAATTAAGATTACTGATCAGTTGATTTTAAAATACAGAGAGAACCCTGAATTATCTGCATGGGTCCAATTATATCTAGATATAATTAAGGTTACTAATCAGTTGTTTTAAAACACAGAGAGAACACTGGATTATCCGGGTGGGTCCAATTATCCAGGTGGGTCTTGTCTCTTACAAAAGAGAGGAAGTGAGAGAAAGTCAGAGGGGTGAATCTGCCTCAGATGTGACCTGCCTTAGTTGGCTTAGAGACAGAGGAGCCACGGGAAATGTGGAAGGAGATGGGTTCTGCCCACGTCCTGAAGGGGCTGTGAAGCAGATTTTTCTCCAGAGCTTCCCACAAGCGATGCATTCTGCCTGGCACATTGATTTCAGCCCCATGAGGCCCACCCAAGAACCCAAATGTGCAGGGCTGGGTGTGGACATCAGACCCACGGGAACTGGGAGAAGCAGATGTGGCTATAAACCACTAAAATTGTGGAAATTCCTTGCAGCAACCATAGAAAACTAACACATTCAGAGAATCAGTATTTTCTAGGTGGTTAATGCAAAGTGTTGCAAAATCATACATGAGCAAAAGATCCACTCAAAGAACAAGCTATCCCACTGAATTTTCATGTTGTCGAGTCTGAATGTTTCATAACAGCTTCAGAAGCCACTGTGAGCTGACTTTTAAGAAACCGTCTCTCAACATCATCAAAGAATGTCCATGTTTTCCTGAAAGGGTTATTTAAATTCTCCTTCCTTCCTCAGCTACCTTTATCTTTATTAATGCATTATGCCTCAGAATCTACTTGTCTACCTTAGCAAGGTTGAATTCATTTTCCTTTGGTTAATATTTGTATCCCTGCGCACACTTTTACATTCAAGCTCTCTTATTCTTTCACTTAAGGTGTCTCTCTTACAAGCAACACACAGGTGGATTTCCTTCCTTCCTTCCTTCATTTTTCCTTCCTTTTTTCTCTCTCCTTTCACTCCCCTTCTCTCTCTCTCTCTCATATTCATATTGTCAAATTTAAGATATTTAGACCATTTACATTTTGTGCAATTGTAGTGTTAATATATTTTGGCTTTGAATACATTATTATATGTTTTCTATGTAGCCAATGTGTTCTATTTTTCTTGTACTTCATTTCATTTTTTCTTTTTTAATCAAGAAGGCATTAAAAATTATACTGTTTTCTCCTCTATTCACATATTACTTTTGCATTTTTACTTGAAATTATTCGATGTATGCTTGACTTATCAAAATTTAATATAAATTAATACTTTTACTTTATCCAATATATCAAGACTGAGAAAAATTTTAACTTGGTGCTTCTCCAAATGTACATGCTGTTTTTGTATGATAGGTGTGCATATTTAAGCTCACATATTATTTCTTTATTTTGTCTTAATTATTAACATACATTTTCACTTTGCATAGAATTTTATGTTGACAGTTATTTCTATAAGTTTTTAAAAGGTATTTAACTGTCTTCTGGTTTTCATTATTTCTGTTGAAAAATCAGCTGTCGGCCTTATGGCTGAATTTTTGAAGCTAATTGTCTCCCTTCCCTCTCTGGCAACTGTTAAGTTTTTCTCTTTATTTGTGCCTAACTATGATATGTTAAGATTTGACTTTTTTGAGTTATCCTTTTGGCGCATAGGTCTTCTTAAAGCTGTAGTTTGTGATCTTAAGTTTTAGAAAAAATATCTAGGCACATATTGCTTCCATCTCTCTTTTTCTCTCCTCCTTGGATTCTAATTACACATATATTAGATCCTTCACTACTTTCTGTATGTATTTCCTCATATCTCACCCAATCCATATGTATTTTGGCTTTCCATTCAGTACTCTAGTGATGTCATTCTAATCAATCTTCAAGTACCGTAACCCCCTCTTCAGTTATACGCACCCTATTTTTTATTAAATTAATTCACTGACTTCTTAATATTGGCTACCAGATTTTATTTGTACTAGAATTTCCACCTGGTTTCATCTTAAAGGAATCTGTTCCCTTCTGAAATTCTCAGGTTCTTGTGTCTTACTGATTAAATGGGCTTTTACTTTAAAATCCAGGACTGAAAATACATTGTCTAGATCCCTCATGAATCTACTTCTACTTTTCTGTCATTCTCTTGACTTCTAGTTATGTTATTATCTTGCCTCCTTGTTTATGAACTTTTAAATGGTCACACCCGGTCATATGTACAGATACTCCTGATCACATGTATACATACGCATGCACACATATACTCATGCACAGTCTCCCTTTCTCTCTCTCCCTCTCATAGAGGTAATGTGAGGCTCTGTATAATGTTATATCTATCAGCTAGATTAATGAAAGGATCATACTTAATCCCAGATTTATCATAAGCCAGAGAGTGACCGACTCTGCAGAGCTGAATTACAACCTCCATGTGGGTCAGTGTGTTTATTACACAGCTTCAGTCCAAGACTGATCTCTTGGCCTTGCAACCCTAAACCTGGAAGTTTACCAGTGTCCTTGTCTCCTTTGAAGGGTTCTGAACTCCAGTGTTGTCCCTAATCCCTCAGTCTTCCAAAAGTTTTGCTCCACATTTCAACCTCTCAGTGGCCTCTCCCAAAGTTGGGAGATTCATTAGAGGGAAAGCATCCCAAAGTCCCAAACTTGCCTGAGCTTTTTAGTCATGGGTTTTGTCTCCAGGATTCAAAATGGCCTCAGCCATTATCTGATTTATTCAAACACTTTTTTTTACATTTTGTCCAGATTTATTAATTATTGTCATTATAGGAATTTGTCCAAATTAGTATCTTCCATTTCTGGAAATAAAACTTTCTTTATTAGTTTTTAAGATTTTCTAATTTTCCTGATATTCTGTAGTTTATACACAATGTATCTAAGAATCGATTTGCTTACCCTGCTTGGTATTCATTATTCTTTTTCAACCCACATCCATTGTCTCCTTTCAATTCCTGAACTCTCTACTCCTATCTTTTTGAATATTAGCTGTTCTCATTTTCTGTAGTTTTCCTTTCTGGAAGTTCTATACACATGTGTTAGAGCCTCTTCTGTCTTCCATATCTTTCAACATTTCCTCCAAATTTCCAATTAATTCTTATATAGTTTCCTCAGAATTATCTTTCAATTTATTAATCTCTCTTCTGATATAGTCTACTGTTTAAACTGCCCATTTTGCTATATTTTAATGAGTATAGTTTTCCTTTTTGAGAATTTTATTTTTTTCTTTTCAAATGTATTTGTTGTGCTCATCATAATTTCCTATTATTATATTCTGTATTATTTTCTTCCCTTTGTGACTTGAACATCCTTAGCATGCTAATTCTAAAGTCTTTTAATACATTTAAGTACTTATCATACCTATTTCCGATGGCTCACACACTTTCCGATTGTTGGGAATGCGTCCCCAGTCACTGCACACTGAATTTTGATGAGAACACTTTGCCGTCACTAGCTCTGGACCAGCTGTGCATCACAGCCTCATATCTGAATTCCTCACTATCAGAGACCAGGCTATGTAAAGGTTAAATTGCTGACCATGAAGGGACCTCTGGCTGTGTTGGAAAAGCTCATATTCACAGTGCTCTGAAGTCAAAACAACTCCACAGCTGAGGCAGCTGAGGACACAGGCTGCTGACACCCTCTATTCCAGAACAATAAAGCTGTCAACATTAGAGATCAGACAGTTCTCTCAATTGGCAAAATTTACTGCTTGGAGAAGTCTTTGAACTAACTTCCCAAGGTCCTGCTCAGTTCCCACCTTGCCTCAGTATCCCCTTCCTTTGTTTGAAAACCAAATAAATATAGGCTGTACAGTAGAGCTCTTTGTCTTCACTCCCAGAGAGTCTTTGCTCCTGAGGGAGTTCTGACCTTCCTGAAGCCCCCAAAACCATACCACTTGTCTCTTTAATTAAGCCATTCTCCATACACTCACTTAGGAGGTTGTGGGCCTGATCAGTCCATGACACCTCACACCAGAGATACCGTAAGTTTCATTCACATTAAAGTATGGGTAGGCTAGGGGTTCTGATTTGTTACGATTGCATATAGCTGACTGTGAGAAACATCTTACTAATTCTGTTTTGCTTCTGTAAGCAAGAGCCAGAGTTCTATCTACAGCCAAGGTTTTCTTGGAGGAACTTATTTCCATCTCCCTCCTCCAGTGATTTCTTCCCCCCGGTTGTGTGGCCCTCTGAGTTATTCAAATCCCACTTGCTTCTTCTTTCTTGGGCTCCTTCATTTCTAACCCCTGGAGAATTCACTGCTTACTTTCAAAGTTGGCAATGTAGAGTTATAGTTTTTTTATTTAAAATGGGTGTTCTTGCATTTCTATGAGGGGGAAGGAGAGCATGGGTTGTTGGGGACTCTGAGATTCTCTTGGTCCACAAACTGGAAAGATCCAGAACCTTCTTTCAACTTCCTGTGGCAATCATGTATGTCAGGAAGCCAATGCTGACACCTCTGCTGGGACGAGACAGGCCTCACCATGACTACACACACTTCCCTCATCTGAAATTTAACATTGGAGAGGCTTCTGCTGGACGACATCTTAAAGTGGGCACTTGAGATGGGGGGACGATTCTGGATGTCACTGCACCCCACATGCCCCACACACGTCCTTATGAGAGAAGTACAGGGGCCTCGGTCAGCGTGGCTGTGGAAGGAGGAGGTGAGAGTGCTGAGGAGGCTGGAGGAGAAGGCACAGTCTCTGCCCAGCCTTTGGAACCTTCCTGGCCCTGCCAGTGCTGAGCGGGGAACTTCAGCTCCTGAAATGTGGCAGATGAAGTCCTGCCACCCTGAGTTATGGAGGCACAGGTGAGTCACATGCCTGCCCAGCATGGGGTCACACAGGCCAAGTCCAGAAGGATGTCCTGACCAAGAAGTCCAGGCCTCACAGGATGCCACAGCTGGGTCTGTGCATAGACCACAGGGTTCTCAGAAGGTCTTCAGGGACGGTGCCCACATGTGTCCCCAAGCTGGACAGGCTGGTGGGACTCCAGTGGTGAGCTGGGGCAAAGGCATGGGAAAGTCCAGTATTGAGCAGTTCTTTCCTCATTCTCTATGGCCCACCCAGCAAGGACACCCAGATCTTTGCCCAGAGGAAGAAGCTGCGCACCAAGAGGATGCGGCGAGGGCCTGGGTCAACACGCAGAGTCCCAGCTCTGAGCCCAGTCCCCTCCTGGGACTCTGACCAGCTCACTGTCAGACTTTGCAAAGCCACTGTTTGTCACCCACAAATGGGGACAGAATACCCCCTCCAGCGAGCTGGCGAGAAGCCTGAGGACCTCTGACAAGGCCGGCGGGTGGTGTTGGGTTCGCTGAGCACACAGCGACCCTCGGGTGTTTCTCAGAGTCCCCTGTCCCTTGGCAGAGGCCTCGGCTCCTCACCTTGTGTCTTAGCTGACGTGCTGGGCATAGCGGTGTGGTATGATGCGTTCATCTATGTTCTTCATCTGCATTTTCCCCTCTCCTGGTATTGGATGGGAAGCTCGGCCCATAAACCATTTTCTCTTGGTAAATTATTCATCTTTTTGGAATTTTCCTTTGCCTTGGTAATGTGAAGCATACCTGGGGTTTTTGGTGAAAATAAAATTAAAATTTTATGCACCCACATGGCTTGTGACAATGCCTGGAGACTTGCAACTGCTCAACATGTTTTATTTACTTTCTAGTCTTCTATACATTCAGGTCTCCGTGCTTTGCCTACACTGTAGAAGCTGCTGGGAATACAGGGCAGTGCGGTGCACGGGTCTGGAACTGCAGAGGAATCTGAATTCCCAATGTCTTGTCTCTCCCGGCATCACGAATACAGAGGAAAGGAGAGAGGGAGACACAGAGGCCAGGCTAAGCATCACTGCGTGAAGCATGGAGCACATGCATTTACTCCTTCTCTGCAGGAAAAGTGCCAACTGGCATAGCTTTTACAGAACTGAAGGAGTTTCCCCTCTTACTTGCTTTTATGGAATTGAAGGAGTTTCCCTTTTTACTTGCACTTTGCTCTGGTGCACTATTTAATCTTTACAACAGGGACCCAGGGGTGTTTGGACAACTTGCTCAAAGTTGTCGGAGGTTGGGGCCGGTGAGATATCTCAGCGGCATAAGCTCCTGCCTGGCAAGTGCAAGGTCCTGAGTTCAACTCCCAGTACCCACATAAAAGAAAGAAAGGGCTGGTGATATCACTCAGTGGCACAAGTGCCTGCTGGCAAGCACAAGTCCTGCGGTCAACTCCTGGTACCCACATAAAAAAAAACAAAAGAAAGAAAGAAACAAAAAAATGTTGTCTGAGGTTGAAACCCCAATCTGTTTGATCCCAGAGTCTTCTCTTGCCTCTGCACCACCCTGACAGCCATCACTAAGATAATCTATTCCTGTGACAAGGACCAGGTGCCTCCCAGAACATGGAGGAGAGGTGTGGGTTCTTATCCCAGCTCTGTAACTTGCTACCTGTGTGCAGAGAGTCACTTCCTGGCCAAATCTGCCTCTCTGATTTCCTTCTCACAACGTGGCTGGGAGGATGTAGAAGAAAATGACCCTTGTCAGCTGTAAAGCCTAAGCCAGTTCAAAACCTGTGAGTGGTTAAATCACACCACAGTGTAACGGCTGAGATCAGAGGCTACACTTTGTGGAGACAGAAAGCAGAAGGAAACGTGCACACGCGAAGGTCAAGAGCCGCAGAACAGGCTGAGAACACCTGAAGGACACATCTCAGCGCCTACAGAACTTCTGGACACCAAACCTGCCCAGGTTGGATGCGGTAGTCTGCACTTTCCCACATCCTGCTCCCGTGTTTACCTGATTCCAGACCCACAGACTAGTCCTCACCCCAACACACACACACACACCTGAGCACACACACACACACGCACGAGCACACACACACACACGTGAGCACACACACACATGAGCACACACACATGCTCACACGTCCCTGGAAGGAGATCGCTCCCTCTCCAAATATGGACAAAAGTACCGGCCCCAAAGATGGCTCAGCCTGGCCAAGCTCAGGGCTATTTTGGGGCACAGGGCGCACTGATGGGGGAGGATTAATGAGATGTCTGCTCATCCACTGCAATTAGAGACAGCTCTGCGCAACTCTGAGCAGGGGACCGGAACTGCTCCTCAGTCCTCCTCACTCCGGGACCCGTCGGTAACTGAGCCGTGGTAAATACAGGAGAACGCAAGCGCACGCCATCTGCGGGTGCCCTGGCCCTAAGGATCCGCAGACACACACACACGCACACACACACACATGCACACACACTGCCCCAGAGAGAAGGGACTAGGCTTTACCCTGGAGGATTCTGGAGTTCTATGAGTTCTGTGGTTCAGGAGCTAGAAACACCTTGGCCTCTGAGCCTCACATGACTGACTTTCAGATGCGATTCAGGAATGGAAACCACATGAGCCCCAGGAAAGCATCCTGACATTGTGAGCCCGAGCAGCCAGGCCACATACTGGGAGCAGTCACGGGGAGGAGAATTCCATGGGGACCAGGCCGCAAGAGAGGGAAGGGGGTTTGGGCCTGCAGACCTTGTATTTGAACAAGAACAGCCAGAAAGAAGAGTGAGACAGAGGAGACAGAGGAGACAGAGGAGACAGAGGGAAAGAGAGAGGGGAGACGGAGGAAGGGAGGCAGAGGGAGAGAGGTCAAACAAAGCAAGGCAGAAGAGAGGGGAGGAGAGAAGAGGAAAGGGAAAGCACGCAGGGGGGTAGTAACTCCACAGCACATAATAATGGCCCCCCTGACTCCAAACAGTTCTGGGGTCCCTGGGCCAGCACGGGACTCTCCCTGCCCGGTGAAAGGGTTCCTCCAAGTAGGTCACTTGGAGCATGCTGGGTTTGAAATCCCTGCGCAGCCATTGAGTTATTCTGTCATGATATTTGGGGGGCAGAGCTGACAAAGAGCAGCAGACACTGAGGGGTGCTGAGCAGAGCCCCGTCTTCAGCCAGTCCCAGAGGGCTCCATGGCAGTGGTAGTGTTCCTGGGTGCAAACTTGGCTCCTGCCAGTCCATCAAGGTCAAGCAACACAATCATATCCCCTTGATTTTGGATCTGGATTGATGCATTGTATTTGCATGAGGAGAACTGGGTGATTTCCATCGAGAACTCTGAACCTTGGGTCTCAGGATCATAGCCATAGACCCAAGTGTCATCTCCTGTGATGACATTTCTTAAAAAGCTGGACACTGAAACAGCAGAGCATGCAACTTCAATGAAACTGACAAAATTAGTGTTGGTGATCCATGATTTACCACACACTGTAAAACACACCTCTCTCATCCAAAGCTCACAAGCTCCTGACTGTGTGGAACAAGTTGAAACTTGTCACACACTGTTACTAAGGTTCGATGTCTGCCACTTCTCTTATTGAAGATCTCCGCAGTCCTATTAGATGCTACCCGGCAGTAGTGCTCAGCGTGTTTTGTTTAACACACCGTGTGCGTATTGCACAGGGCTGGCTCTCTCCGACAACTGCAGAGTGAAGTAGTTGTGACAGAGACCACACGCCCTTCAAAGCCCAAGTTCCTCATCATCTGGTCTTTACAAAAATGTTTTCTGACCCCTAGCGAAGGCCATCGGAAGTGATTTGACTCCGGCTGGCAGGCTCAGCAACGTGTGTACTTTGCCCTCACACTGCAGGGTGATCTCAGCTTCGCAGCCCCGTGTCATAGTCTTGTCCGTGGGGACCACCGTTGTCTATCTACCCGCCACACCCACACAGGTGCATCATGTTCGTGAGGCCATGCTGCCTGTACCTGGTGAGCAGAACGGCACGGCCACCACAGGAGTGTCCTTCAGACAAGGAGCAACTGTGGTCGACGCTGGGCATCTGAGTCCCCCACACATTCGGGGCGTTTGTGCTGGAATTCATACACATATTCCACTTCCTCTTGATAATGGAAAGGATGAGACCTAAATCCTACAGAATTCAGGGGCCTGCACCCAGTGAAAGTGTAGGTCTGGTGGTTTCCAGCATGCCGGGACATCCCATCCATGCACATGGTTAACAACTTTGCACCTGATCCCTGCCACCACTGAGCAGAAAGCTCGAGGAGCCCTTTGGGATTTGAAGAGAACACTACCTCCCTGGGCACACTGCTTCAACCCGTTGACCAAGGAAGACAAAAGCACATTAGCTTGGGGCTGGGTCCAGAATCAGAGAGGTCCTACAGTAGGTCAAGACTACCATGGTGGCTGCTTTTACTTCTAAATCTAGTCGTTCCCATGTTACTAAAGATATCTGTATTAGACAGGGATCCTGGATAGAGCCATTCATCCAATAAGTGAATCACAGAGCAGGTGTTTGGGATTTTGGAGCAAAACTATAACACCTTCTTCAGAAAAACATCTTTTGAATAACAGTTTTAACCTGGAAGCTTGATCATGAGCTATTCACTTACACAACCTGAATTGCCCATGATGAATTCAGTGTTGTCAACCCAGCAAGCGTCTAAGTTGGGCATGAAGGACAGCATCCTATTGTCAAATACAGTGGAGTATATGAGACCAAGCACAAGCACGCTGGATAAGCAGGTGACCCAAATACCCACGGTTTGCTTCCATACCCCTGGAAGTTACATCTGGGGCTCGACGGAAGTTCTCAGTGATGAGTGGACTGAAGGCACGCTTGATTTTTCTTAAAGGCTTTGCACAATACCTTACTATCATGCAAGCTAAATGGCTACATCATTGCAGCCAGGTACTGGGTGACCCGGGAGGAGAGGTGAGTAGAAGTTTCCAGTGCGCAGACTTCTGTTAGTGCACCCAGTACTTCCTTTTGCACCTCAGATGTGCATCTTCATTGTTTCATGGGCAGCAGTCAGTGGCTGGATGGATAATCAGGGACTCGGAAGAAGCGTGGCTGGAAAGCTGGTGACAGGAAAGTGGGGGGAGATGAATCAATACCCCTGAATGGGCACGAGTGTGCCATGTGGCTGCTCAGCCTCGGGAGAGGAAGAGCTTAACAGTGGTAGGATGACACTTTCCAGGACTTCTGTGAACTCACTCTGTCCAGACCCTCCCTTCCTTGATTAATTAATTGGGTTATGCACAAAGTAGCGTGGTGTAGACGGGGAGGTTATGCATGAGGCCAGTAGTACGAATTTCCCCCAAGTGAGTGCCACGGCTGGTCTGGCTGTAGCCACTGGTAAGTGTCTGACTCACCAACAGTGAGGCCAACTCCAAGTCCCTAATGTAGCACCATGGACTGAGAGAACCAGCCTGCTCTCTGATAGCAAGCAGGTCAGCAGCAGGGATCTCTTCTGACATAGAAGGCTGTGGTTTGTTCTCACTCCATAGAAACCCAGTCTTATCTGGATTTGCCTTTCAGGCCTGTAGTACTTTTGCCAAAATCAGCATCTGTGAACTTACAGAACTCTTACGTCTTATTCACCATCGTGGTATTCCACAGTGCTTTATTTCCGACCAAGGAAAGTACTGCGTGGTAAATTAACTGTGGCAAAGGCTCATGCTCACAGAATTCATTAGTCGTTGCATGCTCTCCATCACTTCGAAGCAGCTGAAAGGTGGAACATTTCTTCTGACAGTTCCATTTCTGTGCTAGATGGATGGGGCAGTCTACAGGGCGAGGCTAATGTTCTGAAAGATGTAATAAATTCTCTAAATCATCAACTAGTATCAGCTGGGCAAGACCCTGTCAAAAAAATAATAATAAAAAGGGCTAGGTATATAGCTCGGTCTGAAGGCCCTGGGTCTAAGGTGCTAGCTGGGATGACTGTGACTATCAAAAGGAATGGAATGGTTACAAGGCTATAGGCCTGAGGAGTTTGACTGCGATTCAAGGGCATCTCTTACACAGTCGTGTCCTGTAACTACTTTTGTTACTATAACAAAGTAAATGAAAAATGACCCGACATCAGCTCTATTGCCAAGGCTTTCTAAAACAAAGGTCCAGGTGACCTCAACAGGTAAGGCACCGTGACCAGGAGCTGTGCTGTGCTTGCTGAGGACTGAGGGTACGTGAGTTGCCTAGGGAAGGAAGGAAGGAAGTTATAAACATCAGCTACAGACACAAGAGCAGTGAGAGCTAGCAATATTTCTTATTTTCACAGAAATATATGTCTATATATTTACTGATTCTTTTCTCTTGCCCTACGTATCATCTACTAGAAAACGTGGTGTCAGTTATCCTCTGTCTCTGTTTGCCATAGGCTGCTGTAGAAAGTACTGCCAACCTTGTGGCTTCTCACAACTGTGTGCTGGACAGTCCAGGGCTAGACATCCACACTGTGGTGTTGGCCAGGCCCGTTTCCCTGTGTGGCCTCCAGGGAGTGTCTGCTGGGTCCTTCTCTCTTCACCCCCTTGGTCACTGGTGTCCCAGGTGTGCCTGGGTTTGCAGACTCATCACCCCAACCTCTGCCTCCGATGTCACATGACATTCTTTTCTCTCTGTGTGTGCGTGTCCAAATTCGCCTCTTCTTATAAGTACAATAGACTTTGATTAAGCCCATCTTGTTCCAATATGACCTCTCATTACCTTCACTACATCTACAAAGACCATACTTCCAAATAAGCTCACAGTTGTCCAGCTTTCAACACATCTTTTTGGAAGACACATTTCAACCATCCTTATACCTCAGTATTTAAATTACAGCACATCACACGGAGAGTGGATTTTAGAAGAGGATTTAATGTTATCCTCAAACAGATAAAGTAACGAAGGAGCTATGGGTGGAGGATGAATATGCTTTCACCTGTGCTAGAGAAAGTTCCTGTAGATAGAAGCATCGTTTTTCTAGTGTCCTCCTTTGGACTTTCTGTATGGTGGACAGAAGTGAGGATGGATGGGCAGGTTGGCAAGGGGTGGACTGTGGTGGCCACATCAGGAACTTCAGTTCCCAGACCCAGAGTTCCCTTTCCTGTCTGCCATGGGCTAAGGTTTGTGGTAGGGGAAATCTACGTGAGGTTGGAGGAGCAGGAGTGAAGCAGCAGCGCTGCACTTTGGAGGGACACCAGCTGCTAACATGACTGCACTCGGTTTCATCAGACCCACGACTCACGTGGACTGAGGGCAGAAGCTGTGACAGCAGCTCCTGGAGCTCCCTCCCGGGTTCCACATTTAGCTTCACCAAGTCCAGCTGAGGTGCATGTCCAGCTCCATAGCAGAGGTCCCTAGGCCCATGTAGCCCCACCCAGGCTGGTACGGGGCTGAGGTGGGTCCTCACTTCTCTTCCTGGTTCCTTCTCCCTCACACTCCTCTATTTCATGACAAGCTCATTTCCTGGGTGGCCGTACTGGCCCAGAGAGTTTCAGCCATCATGAGACAGAAGCAATACTCCCCACTGGGGTCTCCTCAGTCCCACAGGGACCCGAGCTTTGCTCCTTGGAGCAAGCTTATTCCACACCACCCAGTGTTTCTGCTGCTGATCAAACCTGGCATGAATCTCAATCTCGCAGCACACATTGACAAAGGTGGTCTCAGAGGAGGAAATGGGGCCACAGGGGCAACATGCACCCACACCCTACTGCCTCACATGAATCCCTTTGTTACTGCTCATCCCTCTGTGGGCCAGTGCTTCTTCATTTTCTACCATCCCAACCCCATCCCAGTCCACACATGACAGCTATCTCTGCTCATGGCTTACACTCAAACATCTGAGGCTGGATGTCACATGTTTGGGGGGATCCTACTAATGTGTGCATGGCTTATTTCCAAGAGCCTGTCCACACCAACCACGGCGAAGGCAAATACTGCTTGGTCTGTTCTTAATTTGGTTTGCCTTCCAGAAGGAGGTATCTGGTTAGGGCACTTTCTTAATCAACTTTGGAATGAGGTTTGGCTCCTAGTTCTTTATTGACATATGTTTTCTTCCCCCAATTTTCTCCCATTTCAGCGGGCTTTCAGAAGATCAGAACTTCCCATTTACTGCCCCCAGGTGATTGCAGGTTGCACACATCCCTCTTTTCATCCACCTGTGCCCTCCGTGGTCAGCCTCCTGCCTCCCCTCCCTCCAGCCCTACTTTGTCCAACAGCGGCTGGCAAGAGCTTTTCGTTCCATGCAGGGAGCCGGCTGCACCCTGGTTAGGCCTCAGCCACTGGGTAAATGTGCCCACAGCTGGGGCTCCTGTCCTGCTCCACTTAAGGTAACAATGCCTACTGCATCTGCTTTTAAAAAATTATTGGATGCATTACAGATTCTACTAAATCATTAAGCTCAGCAGCACCACGCAGCCCTCGCTGGCTCTGGGAGCAATGACTCATTGGTCAGAGGCTCTGCTTTCTGAGGAAGACACAAGTCTTTCCTAGCTCAGCCCCAAGTTCCCAGCAGCTCGTGAGGCCCCGAGAGCTGGGGAGTCTGGTCTCCAGACCAATGGCTGGGTTTGTCTGCATTATTTTCATGAAGTGGTTAACATTCCTCATGAAGAAATGGAGGCTGAGTGCCTCAGAGCAGATGAGTGGAAAAGACCTGAGTCCTTCTCTGAACGCTCGGTGTGCAGGCGGGCGGAAGTCCTGTCTGCCCCGGGACGGATTTTCTCCTAAAATCATAAGCCTCAAAAAACGCAAATCATTTCCAAGTAGCTGAAGAACAGAAACTGTACTGATCCCTTTCCTTGCTTTGTAGAAAGAAAGAGAAGGAAGGAAGGAAGGAAGGAAGGAAGGAAGGAAGGAAGGAAGGAAGGAAGGAAGGAAGGAGAGAAAAGGGAGAAAGAAAGAAACTTACATACTATCAGAAACGTAACATTCGAATTTAAATGGAAAAAAAGTCTGACAAATTACTATATATTTTATATGCGGGTACCGGGAGTGGAACTCAAGACCTCGCGCTTGCCAGGCAGGCAATTATGCCGCTGAGCTATACCACTGGCCCATATATTTTAAATAATTAATTATTTATCAAAAGCTGACTTTAAATATGCTCTAGCATCAAGGAAATAGTCTCTAACAAATTGTTAGAGTAGAAAACACCGTAAAAGGGACTCACTTCAGTTCATTAACACTTTATATTAAACTAAAAGAATCCCAAACAGCTCGGTGAATTCCAGTTAAATTCAGTCTCCCATTTTCTAATAAAAATCTGAATAGTTTTTTACTTAAAATGTAAATGTCAAAATATTTTGTTATGAAATTTGTAAGCCTCCGTTCACTGAAACGTTGATGTCAAACGCACTGACGGAGAGTCAGACACGGGGGCTCTCGCTTCGCTACACGCGCCACTCTCAGCCTCCGCGCACCTTCTGCGCAGCGCCTCGGCCTCTCCCATCGCGCCACACAGAAGCTGTGCTCAGGGACGGGCCCTCGGGCAAGCCGGCCTCACGCGGCGAGCTCAGCCGCTGGGAGAAGACGCGAGATGCAGGTGACCGGGCTGCAGAGTGGGGTGGGGCCGTGAGGACCACCGTAAACGGGCACCTGCAGGGTTCCGAGCAGGGCAGCGGGGGGGCGTGGATGCCAGGGGCTCTGCGCGCAGGACGGGACGGCAGATGAGACTAGCGGGACGGGATGGCGACTGGACGGGCGGACACTGGGCGCTGCAGGTTCCACGTGAATCCACCTGCATCGCCCCCGCCTGTTCCCTGGGTGAAATCGTGTGTCTCCTTTCTCCTTGCATTTGCTGGACACGGTACTAGATATGAGGGGATAGATCGTGATCCCGAGCTGAGGTAAAAGAGAGGAGAAAAGAAACGACACATCCTGAAATGAGTTTCATTTATATAATGAAAATAAATTTTTACACAATCAACAGAAACACACCAAGTTTTTTTTTTTTTGCGAAAAATATTTTTAAATAAATTTTTGTCTTTTTTTTACATTCTGATATACATATGTAACAAGGTTTGTGGCACTGTAACCAGAATCAAATCAAAAGGGAAAAGAAGAAAAAGGAAAAAGGAGGGAAGAGAAGTAATTGGCATTGTTGAATCCTTTTCCCCTGGGCTGGCAAATCGCCCTGTCAATTGCTCAGTGCCAGCCTTGACTCCTGGCACACTCAAAACACCGTATTATTGCACAAGGCCTGTGAAGGCGGGTGGTGTAATGGTCACTTCCTTGTCATCCCAAAAAATCTCCTAAAGCAGAGAGGGGGGGAAAATCCAGAGCATGAAACACACTAAGAAACAGCATCCTCGGTGTCTTTAGAGAAGGCAGAAGGGTTCTGAGGCCACCAAAGCACCCGACTTTCTGTGCCTAGAGCACGGTGGGGCTTGCATGGCTGGTTTTGGTTTCCTACGTGGGGGGCCGGGGGGACCCCGAGCCTGCAGCATTCAATGCCCTCGCTCCTTACTTTGGGTTCTTCTAAATTGGTTTAAGGTTTGGTATCTTCGGTCCATGAACCTGCACAGACTATTTCATTGTAAACTCTACAAATAGCTTAAAGGAAAAGGGGAAGAACCAGTTTTGTTCTGTTTTTATCTTCGGCTTAACAAATGATTTCTTCAACCTTCCCGCTTGTCATTTTGCAGAAAGTGGATCTCAATGGCCTCAAAAGTTATAGTCTTCTCACACTTGTTAAAAATAAAAAGTTTTTAAACAAGTTTGCTTCCATTCACAAACTATACCTCCAACTAAAAAAGAGAGAAAGAAAGAAAACCGACAAAACCAGAATCCATCCTCCTGCAGCCGTGGCAGGCGGGAGCACTTCCTACAGCCCCGGCTGTCACATGACTGTCACACGAGTGTTTCAACGCCCATGAGCTTGGGTGTCAGGATCCGCGGGGTCACACCATTGTTCAAGTCTTCCTCGAACTCCAGCAACTGCCCCATGAAGTTAAGGTTTGGGGAAATAATTGGTCGTTTGCCTTTGACAAATTTGTAAGCATCCGTCATGGTCATCCAAGTGTGCTTCATCAGGTAGGCGATGACGATGGTGGCGGACCGGGACACACCGGCCTGGCAGTGGATGAGGAGCCCCTTGCCACACTGGTGCGCCTCCTCTGCAGGGGAAGGAGAGAGGGGCGAGAGGTCAGCCTGCACCGAACCACACAACCCCGTGTCCTGCAGGAATTAGTGAAAGGTTGACGCCACGTGGTGGGTCCCAACTTCCACAGTGGCTACATCAGTAAGCTATGTGGTCACCTCTAGGGAGTGGGTGGGGGACTGCGTATCACAGGTGACAGGGATGGAAGCTAGACCCACAACGCTTGCAATTGCGTGCTGAGCAAGATAGAGTTGGGATCCTGAGTCCCTGAACCTTCTCCCTAATTCTGGGTCCTTTTCTTTGTTTCCTGAAGTCACAGTATGGAAAAAAAGACAGGAATGAAGGAAAAGGAGGAAAGAGGGAAAGGACTGAAGGAGGAGAAACTGCAGGCACAAACAGGTACACAAATACACTGTGTGTGCGTGTGCACGAGTGTGTGTGTAATATATTTCCTCTTCTGATGGAGCAGGTTCACTCCACTCGCCAGGTTGTGTGAGTAGTATTGTTAACAATGTCCTTCTGCTTGGGACAGAGAACAAACACACCTCTTCCTCCACGCTGTAGAACTGCTCTGTCCAGGAACCGTACCAGGTGGGTGAGAGTCCAGTCCTGCTTAATCCGACCAAAGCCAGGGGAAGAGGCTCAGCCAGAAAACACAATCATGGCAGAGTTGCCTCAGACTTGCAGTGTGAGGCCAGCTGTCCCTCTCCTGAGCATCCCCAGTGTCCTGCCCTGTGTCACAGGAGCCCCGTGGGGCAATGGTCAGGAGAGGAGGGCTTGCTAAGCTTCACGGTGGCCAGCGCTCCGGGGACCAGGCCATGAGCACGGCCTGAAGTGATCTGCGATGACACGTGTAGGTGCCGGGCACCCATGAAAGCTCCTGAGGAACAGCAGTTCCACAAAGGCAGGGAAGGGGCTAACGTGCTGAGATGTGACTCATACTGCTTTCCCTGGCTACTCACCGGCCAAACAAGGAATGAAGCAGGCTGCGAACTTTACCTTCAAAATGGACAGATGAAGCTTACCTCTACAAGATAGCAATATTTGAAAGGAAAATGGCATTTCGAGAAAATCTCCCTCTTTCAAGGTCTGGTCTTTAGCACATGCCATTTGTCGGCCTTCACTCCGAGACCAGGAGGGAGGTGGAGAGAGAAAGCGCGCTCAGTGCCGGCCTGGTCCGGGTACAGCAGCTGAATGACCTCAGCACATGGGTCACTCAAAGCCCCAGAGCCTCCGTCCTCCTGCCTTGGGGATGTGGGGATCAAATCGCCCCACTCAGAGTTAACCCTAACCCTAGACGCAGCTTAGTTCCTAAGAAACCCTTGGGGACAGTTACGCTTCTAAAGCCTGCCCAACCTTCCCGAAAGGAACACTCTAAGATTTCAGTTTATCCAAGATAACAATGAGTAAAAAATTGTGCCCCCACAGGCTGTGGTTCTGAATTGTTCTTTAAGCTAAATACTATTTGTTATTGGTTTTCTTTTTCTTCTAAAAGTAAAAACCAGGTAAGCCTGAATAATCTACAAGGAATGTGAGCGCTTTGGTTGAAATCCTATTAGAACAAGCATGCTTATGCCATTCATTACACGGAAAACAATCTGCCAACTTCCTCCTCCTGGAGTTAAGTCCGGTGGAATCGAAGCCATGACGCTGTATATCAAGCAGAAGTCCCTTGTCTGCTTGGCGGTAGATTTCCTCATCATGACTCAGGGTAAGAAGAGGCATCTTTGCACCCTGCGTTGCTGGTTGGCAACTAATAGGGCATCACAACACTGCCCAGCATGCTGTGGAAAGGCCTCTGTCAGGGGTCCTGGTCCCCTCACAGTCCCACAACGTGGAGAAGTCACTGCTCTGAGTTCCACGGCCGCCCTGAATTTCCCTCCATCCTGAGCACCCCATGGCCTGTGCCGCCGGCACACTAGCAAGGACAACAGCTGAGCAAGTGACTAGAGCGCCAGCTCTCCAGAGGGCCACCAGCAGCAGTCAGACCCAAGGCTTCCTTCTGATAGAGGAGCGGCAGCCACAAGTGTGTTCTTCCTGGATGGAGGGGGAAAAACCTGCTGCATGAATGAGGAAAAGTGCCAGCCACAGGTCAGGGCAACAAAGGTCAGAGTCGTTTGTAAAAGTGTCGAGTATCTGAGGAGTGCTTGTGTCCACCAGTGATCACCTGAGCCCTATGACAGTTCAAGCAAAAGTCAAGATCAGGATTAGGTGGCTGGCTGCTTCCTTTTGGAGAGGAGAGAGCCTGAGGTTGCTAGAATTTCCTCCTGGGGACCCACTGGGGAGATACAACCCGACCTTCCCTATGTCATGGAGGTTGGGACGACTGTCAGAGGAAACCTCGCGCTGACTCCCATGCATGACACTTGCTGCTCTCTGGTAGGCAGTGTTTGAGAACTGAGAAGAAACAGTAGAAGGAGAAAAAAATGACCCCTCCTCTCTCCCTCCTCTGCACTGACACCAGGCCGGGGGAGGCTCGGTCTGCGTGAACTGCCCGACCGAAAGTCTTCAACAGAAGAAAAGGCATCGCACCACAGTGATCCACACACATCCACGTTCACAGCAGCACAATTCACGACAGCTAAATCCTGGAAGCGGCCTGAATGTCTATCAACAGATGAGTGGACAAATAAAACATGACATACACATACACATATACACACCAATACATATACACACACACGAATACACATACACACACACCAATATACATATGTACTCTACCACAAAGGAGAAACTTCACTCACGTAGGAAAATGGAGGCACCTTGAGACCATAATGCTAAGTGAAATAAATCAGACACACAGGCTTAAATATCTCATGGATTCTCTTATATGAGAAACCTACAGTATAAATAAAGAGCTAAATAAGAGGGACATGAGAGGAAACAGGGAGACAGACCTTTCTCCAATGGGAAGGGGACCAAGATGTGGAGGAAGGGGAGAGGAAGGGGAACCAGATGCAAAAAGAACGAAGCTGTGTTGTGGACAGGCACCAACTGCCCACGCTGAACGTAATCAAGTATGCCAACATGGACCGATACACACAAAAATTTAAAACAATAAGCACCCCCAACCTTCGGGACCAGCCTCAGGAAAGGTGACCTTTTCCTCCACCTCTGGGAAGAGACCACAGGGAGGGCAGCTTCGTTTAACCGAGGGAAGAAATGACCCCCATGCCCCATGGGCCGGGCGAGCAGGGTGCCCAGCGGGGAGAGGGGACACAGCCACTGCCCCGTGGCCCGACCCAGCCATACCGAACATCACGGGCTCCAGGGCCGAGGAGGACACTGGCTACAGCAGGTGGCAGAGCCCACAGCCCGGGGGCCTCGCGATCCCTCGGGGGGAAGCAGCAGGGGCATAGTTACCGATGAACTCGAAGGCCTCCTCGAAGTACTGCCGCAGGTTCTGCTTGTTGCTGTCGGTGGCCGGCAGGCGCTTGTAGTTGAGGAGGCCCTTCTCGTAGTGGTACAGGGGCAGGTGCGTGGTGACGTTGATCACGTAGCCGATGTTGAGCCGCTGCATGGTGTCCAGGTCCTGCGCGTCCTGCTCGTTCCCCAGGAAGAGGAAGGGCAAGATGGGCGTGAGCTCGGCGCTCTCGATGTCCGGGGTGCTGGGCACGGGCTGAGGTAGCAGGCCGGGGGCTGCAGCTGCGCCCACCTCGTGACATTCCTGCAGCTGCAGGGAGTTGTCACACAAGTTCTCGTGGTTCTGCTTGAAGCTGCTGAGCCCACCTGTGGCGGACAAGAAAGCCACAGTGACCATCGGAACCTCATATGGGGGGCCGCTGCCTGGGGGTGGGGTGCTGGTGTTGAGGACAGGGAGTTCTTAGATATCTGAAACCAAGACAAAACCGGGGTCGGCTTGGGGCCCCAGGACCTGCCTCCCTTCCCGGCATGGAGGGCTTTGGAACACGCTTCTTTTTTGGTAGAGGGGGTTGAACCCAGGGCCTTCACACTGAGCGATATCCCCAGCCCTTTTACATTTTATTTTGAGACAGGATTTGGCTGTTGCTAAGTTGCCCAGGCTGGTCTCTAACTTGCGATTCTCCTGCCTCAGCCTCCAGAACTCTAAAATCCAGCCTCTGGGATTACAGAGTGCACCACTGCTCCCAGCATAGACTGTATCCCTCATGCCAACTGCACCATGAGGCCAGGCAACGGGTCCTACCCAGCATCAATGGCTGCCTCGTCTGCCTGGAGGCCTACAGAGAACCTTGCACTCTGGGCAGGGGAAGGCAGGGCAGCATCCTCCGTTGCAGAAATGAGGCCCACCTTCAGCTCATCTTACCAGAGCACACCCAGCAGAGTGGCTGCGAGTGGGGGCGGTGGAGGAGCCAGATGCCTTGGTTATCCACCCAGTGCCACCCAGCTCCGGCTCCGTGACAGCCCCTGGCAAACTCCTCTTTCTGTGCCTCGGTTTCCCCGTCTGTCAGAGCAAGGGCAATGGCATCACCTCTGGGGCGAATCAGTACATGTGAAGGGTAGCACTCATCTGTAGGTGCCCTGATATCTCAGTAAGAATTAGCTGTTTTCATAATGTCATGAGCGCAATTGTGCAAAGGCGAAGGTAGCAGAGAAAGCCTGGACCAGACAGCACAGGGCCTCCTGCTCGGGGTTTTCTGCCTCACCTTCCAGGGGCGTGGGGTCTGAGAGCAGCGCCTGCCCCGTGTGTGGCTGGTGGAGGGTGGAGGGAAGGTTAGCCCACGGAAACCTCTGATGCGTCTATGAGACACACTGAGCCCCAGGCCTGCTCTGCCGCAGGAGTCACGGGTGCAGCCTACAAAGTTTCAGCTGCGCCTGGCTCCCCATTTTCAAATGCAAATGTGCCCTCCCACCCGAACAAGAACAATCTCACTTATAGGGATGAAGGTTAGGGAACCCAGAGCCAGATAAGCAAAGGTGCTAGCCAGATCTTCTGCTTAACAGAAAGGCCAAGAGAAAAGCCAAAGTAAGATTTCTGTAAAAGCAAACATTATTATTCATTCCGTGGACTATTACACAGGCATTAAAAGAGCAGTGGCGAAATGCACGTGAGAACCAAGAGAATGCTACTGTGTAGTAATAATACATGAAATGAAAGCCAGTTCAAAACATTCCCCGTGGGCCGGTGAGATGGCTCAGCGGCATGAGCGCCTGCCTGGCAAGCACGAGGTCCTGAGTTCAACACCCAGTATCCATATTAAAAAAAAAAACATTCCCCAAAAGACCAAGGACTACGCAAGCAGGAACAGAAATTTAGTTCACTGTTTACGTCTCCCTTAGTTGTTTGTTACACACGGCTGAACACACAGCTACACCCAGAGGATTAATATGAGGCTCATACTGTGCCCGAGGGCCGTGGAACCTGCATTCCGTCCTCCCCCACGGGAGCTGCCATTCAAACCAAACGGAACGAGATACTCTGGCCTGGTCTTTGAAAAGAGCGAGAGACTGGAAAACCTCCATTAGCTAAAAGCCACCAGAGCACAGCATCTGTCCCCGAAGACAGATGCCTCGTGTCTGTCTCGATAGACCCAGGAGGCAGGGCTGAAAACACAAAACGTGAGCAGGACGTGCTCCGTTGAAAGGAGGACAGGAAGTCTGTCTGTCCTCGCGCAGAGCCACACGTACCGTCTCTGTTTCAAGTCTCGTCTTTGGCGACTGTGGCAAGAAACTTCCCCCCAACCTAGCCCAAGTCTTGGGACTGCTCGCAGCCCTCGGACGTGGGGCCGGCGGTGACTGAGACCCCTGCTGTCAGGAAGCCAGGGGATGGGTCCCCAGAAAACCCAAAGGTGGCGTCACAATCCCTCTCCCCACCCAAAATAGGTAAAACGCAAAGCTTCACTTCTTGAAAGGAAAGACAGAGCTATAAACTCACTTTAACTGATTTCAACCTTTGACAGCTATGCTCACATATTATTTTGTTATGCTACGGAAACAATAAAGTTCAAGCCCAAAGAGAATTTTCAAAGTCCAAAGAAATGTGAAAAACCAGAAAAAAACTTCACCAGAGATACTTCAAAAAATAAATAAATAAAATGTTGCCCAATGATACCATCAGAAGCTCCACAAAAGGGGATTCCCAAGAGTTATTTAAAATTTCAGCTTTACCTCCACAAAACTCCAAGTAAACAGTTCCACACTGACTCTGTGATGGAAACTTTTAATTCATGCTTTTTCTTCAGAAAAAGGCAATTGTGACATTTTTCCACATCAGATGAGAGGAAAGAATGACGAACTCAAAAGACACTTACTCTTAAGTAGGAAAAAAAGAAAAAAACTTTCTCTCTTCTTATTTAGGGTACTCAAGCTGTAATTTGTCTTAAAAGCAGCTAGTTAAAAAAGAAAAAAGGGGGCAAAGTATGCCAGAAAACCCCACATTCAGAAAAACAGCAGAGAGCTTTTTAAAATTCTGTTCTCCCCCTCCTGCTCCACGACATCAGCCGAGGCTCCCACCTGCCCAGTTGCCATAGCAGCTACACAAAGACACACAATGACATCAGCTGGCTCCATGTCAGCTCTTTGAGTGCAAACAATGCAAGAAGAACCACTTTGTTTAAGGCCTTTGGTGCAACTGTGCTCTGGGAAGCCAATGACGTAATGCAAACAGGTGGCAGGAGGGCCGGGGGCGGGGAAGGCGCCCGTCCCAGGGAGCGCGTGTGCCTGTGCACAGGATCTGAGATTGTGTGGGGGCTGTGTGAGAACGCTGTCTGTGCGACACTCGGAAGGAGAGTAGAGAGAGAGGGCATCACTATGGCTCCCGCCCCTAAGCCAAGGGGACACTTGGGGGTGGTGTGAGGAAGGGTCCCCTTGTTCATGTCCCGCTGCCCCCAGTGGGGTGAGTTGGGGATGGCATAGATGCGGGATGCAGTGGTTGCCACAGCGGCATCGCTGGACAGCCCTGCAGGGAGCGTGGTTTGCTGCCCCTGGAGCGGGGTGGAGGCAGCCCCGGAGTGGAGTGAATACCGTTTTCTCTTCCAAGCACTTTCTGCCCACCCCACCCTGCCAGATGCCGCCAGGGGTCAACTCACTCCCAGCTCAATCGGAGCTCGGCTTGCCTGTTAGCACTAGATGAGAACACCGCACAATGACAGTTACCAAGCCACGGAAGTAGAGGCAGCGCAGTGCGGTGGTTAAGGCAGGGGTGGAGGCCACAGAGACCCCTGTGACCCTGCTTCCCAGAGCCGGGAGACTCGCTGGGGACCCACAACCCTTACCGAGGCTCTGTGTCACGACCTGGGGTAGACACGTCGCACCCCCAGGGAGCCGGCAGAGGTTAAGCCGAGCAGCCTGGGCTGGATAAATCGCCTCATGGCCCCAGGACGGTTCCATCGCTCGGCCCTTGCTGCCACCCACGCACAACCACACGCTGTGCCGGAGCTGATGCTGGGCAGGGACTTTGGGGATGGACCCTGGGGTCCGACCCCACCCTGCCAAATACCAAGTGAAGTCCGGGCAGCGTCCTCGCCTCTCCCTGCTTTAGCTTCTTCCTGTGTACAGCGGGTACTAACACAGCCCACCTCACGGTCTGCTGCAAGGGTTTAACTGGCTAGTTATAAAGTACCTTGAAATAACATATAGCACACAGCAAGTACTTTTCTTATTACTTTGAGAAAGAAGCATTTTGAAAATCATTTTTTAAAATTTAGCTTAATATGAAGACTCACCTGTAATCTCAGCTCTGGGAGGCTGAGGCAGGAGTATCACAAGTTCAAGCTCAGCCTCGGCAACTTAGCAATGTGGCCAGATCTTATCTCAAAATAAAAACGGGCTGGGGACATAGTTCAAGGGTGAAGACCCTGGGTTCAATCCCAAGTACAGCATTAAAAAAAGAGACTTGAAATAATATGCTAACATTCCTGAGTTCTTACTTTTAAATGTTTGTTTAGAAAAAGAACTAGGAACCAACATACCTGAGCAGCTTTAAAGTTTGTGTGAGTGATCTTATCATGAAGAAAGCCATGGTTTCCCCGTCCTGCCCAAGCAGCTCTGCTTCGCTGCACTGTGTTAGGCCTAGCATGCCCAGGAAAGACTGCACCCCTTGGCTTCCTGCTTTTTCCAGAGAGGACTGGATTTTGAAAAGAAAACTGCCCCTCTTCATCCCTGCCACCTCCCCGAGCCCCACCAGCCCTGCCCACTTCCCATGCAACTTTGCAGGAATCTGTGCCAATGCTGGGGACAAACATTTTTAAAATCATCTCAAAACTGGGTTCTCCACCCTCCGAGAATATGCACGTGAACAGCAGGCTTGCTTCTTCCAGCGGCCCAGCGGGTGCCGTCGGAAGCCAGGGAGGCTGGGTGGGGGAGCGTCCTGTTTTCCAGACGGATCCCAGATCCCGTGCTGCACTGGCGCTGCGATCCCAGGCAGAGGAGCCCTCGGCAATGTGATTGGGAAGCAGCTCCGGGCTGCAGGGTTACAGAACTTGGGTCGCATACAGGACCCCTGAGCAAAGGACACGGAAGATCTAAAGATGGGCAGTGCTTCCACACACAAGCTTTTGGTTTTATGCTAAGCTGGAAAAAGCACATCCCAGAAATTCCAGAAAAACCTCCCCTGAAGGTCAGCACACAGGATTAATGTCCAAAGAAGGGGAGGGTTCTAAAACCGGACTCTTCTGCGAGTTTGCTTGTAGCATATTGTTTATTCCTATTTATTGCCTTGTTTTCCTCAGTGGGTGACCAAGCTTTGAAAGTCAAACAGTACTTTGACGAGGAGAGAGAAGAGCACAGATGGGAGCCAGACTGGGTTCAAATCCTGGCTCCTTTCACCCCCTAGCTGTACAGGTCACTGCACACCTCCACACTGAGGCGTCCACGTCCACGACGCGGACACAAGAGCACCTGTTCCTAGGCTCCTCATAGAGACGCAAGGCTACATAACATGCCACGACTGGGAGCGACACTCCGTGGGCTCATCAGCGCACTCTGTCAAGGTTCTGCAGGCACAAGGACCCAGGGGAAGGACGAAGCTTGGATAATGGTCGCTGATGTCAGCTTTCCAAGGCTGAGACCTTCAAAGACGGGCCAGAGGAGCTTCCCGGTTTCCAGAGTGGAACATCACCCATCTCACCAGAACTATCTGGAGCACCAGGGAGGTCCCTAAAGCTACTTCTGCCTCTCACTTCCTATGAACTCGTGCCTATCCTCTGTAGATGTGATCAAGGATTTTATGGAACCAGGGATTTCAAGTTCAGAGCCAGGAGGGGTCCATTCAATCCTCTCCCCAGGGAACTGCTATTTTCTTCCAAAGAAGGAAGCCAGGCCACACACAGAGAGAAAAGGCGTCCAGCAGAGGAACCGGCTCCATGGGTGGAAGGTTCGAGAGAAGGCGGTGGAGGAACATCCTGTTACCCAGGGCACAGAGAGATACAGGCCGGGCCCAGCAGGTTTGTTGGGGGTCGGTGAGTGGAGAGAAGACTCCTCTACGCCCCCCAGACGGCTTTGCCCACTGCGCAACGTCCACTTTGGGGAGAAGCAAGGAGGCGCCACCCACTTGAGGCCTGTTTCCTGGCGCAACGAGCCCTGAACCTGGGGGGGGGCCCGAATCTGGTAAAGCCCCATGTGGATCATGTGGCACGGAACGTGCTCGAGTCCTCCAAAAACACCAGCTACAGACACTCGGGTCCTCAACCCGGCCCCTCGGCAGGATAAACAAGTGACCCATAGAGGGGTCTGAGTGGGCAGGCCAGAGGATCGCCTGTGACACACGGGGCAACAGGAGGTCCTGCCCCAGCTCCAGAGCCAGGTGCACGTGCCCTTCTGAAGTCCTGAGTCCTCTGGGCCAGTTTTCCCACTGCAGGGTGGGGACAGCTCTGCCCGGTCTGTCCAGGTGACCCAGCAAGTGACATGTGCACAATGCCCAGCTCAGCTGGGAAGCTGAGCACCCTGGACGGGAGAGGCCGAGGCAGCTGGGTTAGCTGAGAACCTGGAGGATGGGGAGGGGGACAGAGACTTGGGGACAGGAGGCCTTGGGCCAGAGCCAACCCCACAGGAGCACCAGGCAGGGACGCAGGCCAGGGCCAGACCAGGCCTTGGGGCTTGGGGTCTCCTGAGATTTAGTTCTTTGTGGCCCAATTTCAGTGGAAATGGTGGGGGAGGGGACATACACACTTATCAAACAATGAAACGTGCATTTCTAGAGAAGAATTTCCTTGGAATACTTATTTTATACACACACACATTACATGCATATATATGGGGGGGGACCGAGAAGGGGGAGAAATTTTAGAAAAAGGTCTGAAACATATAAATATAAAATGTAAAACAGGGCCAGTGAGATAGCTCAGCAGCATTAGCGCCTGCCTGGCAAGCATGAGGTCCTGAGTTTGACTCCCGGTACCCACATAAAAAGGAAAAAAGGGCCGGTGATGTCGCTCAGTGGCACAAGAGCCTGCTGGCAAGCGCAAGGTCCTGAGTTTGACCCCTGGTATCCACATAAAAAAAATAAAATGTAAAACAATTTTAGAAAAAAGTTTGAAACATAAATAAAAATGTAAAATATATTATCTATATAAATTCCCTATGCTTCCATTTGCTCCATAAGTCGAGTTATTCACAGGAATATATAATGTCATATCTAACATTTCTGTGACTCTATTTCCCACTCAGTTGGAGTGTTCACAATTTTTCACAGGGCGTCTCTCTAAAAGGTCAGTTTCAGCACACATTGACACACATCTGCGCGTGCAGCCTGCTCTACAGCTGATCCGGGCCACAAAGACTTCCGCTTCTGACACTTTGCCTTCTGTGCTTACATCCACTTTAGCAGCGGTGACAGAATCTTGGTGCCTGGAGGGTGTCTCTGAGCCCAGGACCGTGTCACCTGCCATAGGAGCACAGGGACCTGCTCACACGCCAGCCACCAAGGGAAGCCACAGGGACAGGCACAGAACTCAGTAGGCAATGTCTGAATGGAAACAATTTACTAAAACTAAAAAATAAAGCAAAGGGATCTCAGTGAGGTCCACCTTAGTGATGAATGATAGTTAGAAACTGACCCCAAAGCACCCATCACAAAACTATCTCCTGTAAGAGACGGTGACCATTTTTGAGCTTACTTCATATAAATCGGACCTAGTAGTGTTTAGCAGTTCTGAAGGAGAAAAGAAAATTCCTACAGAATCTACACCAGAACACGCTTGAATTTTGAGTTTATCGAGTCTTATCTTGGGATTTTCTGCTGGACAAAATCCCATAATTTAGCCCAGTGATGCTTCCAGAAAATGCTCCTGGACATACAGTCTTTGTCACTCTGGCATCGTCGTCATTTTTCTTGCCCTCAGATTCGCAACACTGAAAACTCTAGCCTTCTGGAAAGAAGCTAATGCTCAATGGTGAAGACATTATCCAGATGCTATGGCTGCGTCCAGATGTCCCCTCAAAGCTTCATGGCATCACAGGTGGAGCTTCTCAGAGGAGGCTGGGTCTAGGGTGTGTGGTGCTGGGATTTAGTGTGTGATGCTGGGACCAAGGGTGAGTGATTACTAAATTAGTCCACTGATTGGTCTGGCATAGTTCTGAGTGTGGATAATGGGAAGCCCCTCCCTGGGTGTGGGTGCTACCTGCCCTAAGGGCCTGGATAGAATATAAAGGACAGGAAGAGGGCTGCTGCTTCTTTGCTACTTCACTGCTTTGCTGCCTTCTGCCTGCACTGCCATGGGCTGTTTCTCCTCTGTGATGCCTGTCTGCCATGCCATCTTGCCTTGGACCCAGCTGACTATGGCCTGAAACCTCTACAAATGGTGAGCTATAATAAACCCATCTTCCTCTAACCTTGGGTGTCAGGTATTTTGTCTCAGCAATGAGAAAAGTAACTAAGGCACCGAAATTGAGAACAGTAACTTGCTCCTTCCCCATCTTTGTCTCATTAGCAGTGTGTTTCCTTCTCGTGCTTTGGTTCTACCTGGTTCTACTATTATTTCAATCATGACAACTATTTTTTGGGGGGTGGGACTTTTGTAATTTTTTTCTGCTGTTTTCAAATATATTGCTTCCTTCTTTGATAAAATCTTCACCAGACTCTCAAAAGAAATAGCTTTTAAAAAATTCTTGCCTAAATATTTACCTCCCCAAAGTGAACTGATCAGAAAGATCAATGATTTCAGAACTGCAATTTTTAAAAATTGAAAATAAAGCTCTCATAGAAAGCCCTCCCAGAAAGGCTAAGCCTGGAGTGTATGGTCGAGTTTAAAATCCCCAGCCCCCAGGTCCCTTCTGCCCACAAAGGTGCCTCAAATGGGCTGGGGAATAAATCTCAGCTCACCAAGGGAAGTGTCCTCCAGATGCCCCATCCCACCCTACCCCCACTGGGGAAAGCAGGTTTAATTTGTGTATATTTGAACAACACTGACAGATTGTTTGGGAGGATCCTCCAAGTATGTAAATACAGCCTGCTTCTTTAAATCTGTTACCTCATTTGTTTACATTAGCACAGAAAGCTCTGCCAGAAGCAACAGCCAGGACACTAGTGTGATTTTCCACCAAGGCAACAATTAGGCTGCTTTGTGTTACTTTAATGAGCAGATGACTTTGATGTCAGTGATTCCAACTTAGGATCCCAGGGCTCAGGAACCCCCAGGGTTGGAGAAGTGGGTGTGGCTGAGAAGGGGAAGGGGAGGGGCTGCTTCCCCAGGGGAGCCTAGGAGTGCCTCGACCTCCCCTCCAGCCCTCCCCAAACTCGTCAGGACTAGATGGCCAGAGGGAGGTGGATGAGACCTGGAATGCTCTTCTGTGAATATACACAGTATTCGGGGAGAATGGTGACCACCCCCAAACACACAGTGCAGTGGCACTTCACTCCCACAGAACCAGGGAAGATGGGGACAGGTCCTGTCCAAGGCATCATCGGCAGAGCCAGGGGCACTCCCAGAGGAAGGCACGAGTGGGGTTTGTGGGTAGCAGCCGTGGCCCATGCTCCACACCCATGAACCAGAGTGACTGCCAGGACAGGGCTGTGGGGGCCAACACGTGACCTGCCATCCGCTAGGAAGCTGCCTATCAGAACACAGGCTGAGGCTAGGGCTGGGGCGGCACTGAGAGAGGCCTGGCAGAGTCTGCAGTGTCCCTCAGGAGACCCAGCACCCAGGAGGAGGCACAGGGGACACTGCACTGACTCCAGGGCATCAGTGCGCTTTACCTGTCTGCTCTCCTGTCTCCAGGTCAAACCCAGCCCCACCTAGGGGGACCTGAGCAGGTGAATGCCATGCAAGGGTCTGCCTTCCCTAGCCCCACCCTCTCAACAGTCAGAGCCAATGTGGGGACACAGGTGACACAAGGTGACACACAGGTGACATACAGGTGGCTATAGTCAGGAAGTAATCGAGATAAGGTTCACCAGTGCTTGGAGAGGAGACTCATGAGATGGGTGGGTGGGGGACCCTGGGGGAAGAGAAGGGCTGGCAGGTCTGGGGGAGGGTGGGAGTCCCAGAGACAAGAGCAGGGCTGTGAGTGGCTCACGCAGGGTGGGGAGCGCAGTGAACTCAGAGGAGTGGGGAGAGGGGCTCTCTAGGCTGGTCTCATTCTGAGTCCAGTGCACGGATACTGAATGGTCAAGAGTATACAACAGGAGACCAATAATGCTCAGAAGGAAAAGGGAGAGGGAGAGTAGGCACGGATTACCAGCAGCACACTCCATCCTCATTACTTGGATCTGGACGATGTGTTGAAGCCTCAGGTCCAGCCTGGTGCTACAGGGAGAGGCAGGGCCTTCCGGAGGTGATGCGGGGTTAGGGTTAGGGAGGTAGGGCACCCCGAGAGAGGGGTGTACAGGCGAGGGAACCTAGAGCGGGATGGACCCGTCTCCTGTCTTTGCTTTCCAACACCTTGCACAGGGTGAGCAGCTCTGCTCCGCCATGTTGTGCTGCCCACAGAAGCCCGGACAATGGAGCCATGAACCATGGACAGAGCCCTGTGGAGCCCTGAGCCAGAGCAAACCTTTCCTCCTTACAAGCTGCTGTTGGGGATTTCCTGAGAGTGCGAGAAAGCTGATTCACACAGCAATTTACACACACTCCAAAGCTCGTGTGCGTTTTTTCCCTGAATGCCTTCTTGTTTCTGTTATGAAATAATCCTCTCTCTCAGAACTTCTGCTGTTGCTTCCCCAGCCCTAGATGTGAGTATACTGGAGACAGGGGCGTGGAGAGGTCTAGCTGGGATCTTGGTTGGGGCACAGTGGGGCAGAGCCCTTAGAAGAAGAGACAAGAGCGCCATGTGCTGATGTCCCCTCTGCATCGGAGGACAGGGCAGACAGGTGGCTATGGAACACTAGGACACAGCCCTGGCCCGAGGCTGGCCGCCCCTGGGATCTCCAGCACACAGCGCAGTGAGGATGCAGCGCACGTGCCCCCTGGGCCTGTGTCTTGCCCTCCGGTCGCAGGGTCTCTTTTCCTGCCGTCCCAGTGTGACACTGCTGGCACTCAGCGTCACCGGAACTGCAAACTGAATGAACTCCTTTTCTTTATAAAGCACCCAGCCCTGGGTCATATGTTGTAGCCACAGGAAATAGAGTAATCCGTCACCCACACTTGCAAGCGCCACTTTTCATGGGAACTCCCAGGAAAGCTCAAAGATGCATGAACTGCAATTCCCACTTTTAAAGCCACATGGAGACAGGTGGGCTGCCCAATGACACCCGGAGCCAACCCAAGTCAGAACCATTCCTTAGAGTCAGGGCAGAAGCAGGCCGAGGTGCGGATGGGAGTGCTCCCTACCAGACCACAAATATCCCTGGAAGCTGGCCCAGAACCTCAACTCCTGGGCCAGCAACGACGCAGATGCACATCCTTTCCTAAAGCCATGTCCCCCTCATTAGATGTGCTGTTTACCATGGACCAGCACAGGACTTAGCCCTCCCAATGGCATCATTCTGGGCCAAGTGGACCTGAGCTGGAGGTTCCTCTACACCCAGTAAAGCCCCACCTTCCCTGCCCACTAAAAACTCCAAACTGGTTAGTCCATGGAGCTGGGTTACAGGAGGGCGAAATGGCCCTGAGATCACACTGCGAGGCTAAAGTAGGAAAAATGTGAACCAGGGGAGGGTGCTATAAAACACAAAGCCGTATTCCACCCCCCCCAGCCCAACCAGATACTCTGACAGGGAAAACAAGCTTTGCTGTGGAGTGCCGAAGTTAAATAATCAAGCACTGCTAAACAAACAAACAGAGGAGAGCTGTTCATTAAACCAGCCCACAGTACGGAAAGGAGACTGTTGCTTAACAACCCTCCCCCATGAGGATCAACATTTATCTTAGACCCCAAATTAAACACATCACAACTTCACAGCGAAAATATGTTTCCCCAGGGGAGCTGAGTAAAGTCCAATTAAATAATCTCCACAAATGTCAAGATCGAGCCTGATGGAGCGCGATCCGCTGCGAAGCCTCCCGTTGGAAATCACAGTCTCGAAAGGTCATCTCGAGCCGTCCAGGCCGGGAGGAAGACACCGGCAAGGTCACGGGGGAAGCCAAGGCCCCCGGAAGTGCCAGCCCAGCGCAGTAGGCTGAACCTACTCCGAATGAAGCCCAGGCCTGAAGGACAGCATAGGCTTCCGCTCGTTAGGTCACCTGGAAGGCACAGGGAATTTGGGGAGTGGTGGAGAAAGAATCAAAGTCAGTATCAAAATCGGGGGTGTTTTCCTGGACCATTGTTTTCAGCTCACAAAAAGCAGAGTGACACTTCCTCCAGCAGGGGTGAAGTCTATTCTTGGCAAGAGCACGCAGCCGGGCCAGGGGGAGACGGGAACGGTCCCTGCGACATGTCCAGCAGACCGACCAGCTGGGAGGGCAGAGCTGGGAGAGGCACTGGGGCACTGGGCTGGGAGCTGGCTGGGCCTCACCCAGGGGACCCTTCGAGACCAAGGGGAAAACAGAATGACCGTGACATCTCCTTCTCTGAGGAGGCCGGTGGGGGTCACAGGCTGCAGTGTGGGCTCGGAGACTTGGGGAGCTACCCTAGCAGCCCAGCCCAACCTGGGCCATGCAGAGGGGACAGACCTCAACTGTGCCCTGTGCCTGGCCCCAGCCCTGGAAGCCACATGGACGCCCCAACAGCAAGGACCAGAGGCAATGCTGGGTCCAGGTTCTGTGATGCTGTTGCCACTCTATGAGATAGGACATCGGGTAACCGTCACGTTCCACCACTAGCCTTCCGTGACTTCTGGCGGCCTTGCAAATGGCGTGGCACAGCGACCAGCCACAGGACATGCGCAAGGCCTGTGGGGTCTGCTCCGCATTTCTGGACCTGGGCTTGTGCTGGTCCTGCTTCCTGGAGTCCCTTCCCCTCACTGTTGCAGGGCGATGGTAAGAGACACACAGCGCCTACACCCCTGGGCACCACCAAAGGGCACAGAGAGCCTTCTGTGTGCTGATGAGGACACAGCTGGGGGCGCCTGGGTGGCCTCAGTGCGGGACTGGTCACCAGGGAGATCACGGCAAGGCCTGAGGTGGGGACCTCAGCCTTGGCCCAGGCGTCAGCTGAAGGTGAGCTGCCCCCTACAGCCAGTTCTAGTGAACCACCCTATTTAGTGAAGACACCAGGAATCCCAAGACGGATTTGGGATGTGGGGGGCTTCTGGCTGCTGAGTATGTGGGGTGAGGGGAGCTCCACGATCGCTGCCCACGGACTGTGCGGCTCCATCCTCCACCCCTCTCCCACTCACAGCTGCTTGCACAGGTACCCAGCTGTGCCGCATCTGCACCACCTACGGTGGCATCGTGGTGCTGAAGGGTCACACGGTGAGGTGGGGAGAGGGTGTCAGGAGCAGCACAGGGCCCTGTCCACCGTCACCAGCCCTGTCCCACTGGGATCAAGTTTCCCAGCACAGGACCCTCTAGGGGACAAAGACCACAGCACAGGGCATAGCAGGACAACAGCTCCCCAGAGTCGCAGGGGCCACCCAAACCTCAGATGAAAGCAGGGCCCTCAGAGATTCAGTCCCCACCTCCTCGGCCTGTCTCCTCACCTCGGGAGGGACTTTATTGCCTTTCCAGGGCTCATCACGACTGAAGTTGGCATTTCTTCCTTGTTTATCATTATTATGAAAACCTAACCCCAGAAAGCCAAGGCTTCCTCAGAGGAAGCGGAGTGTGGTATCCAGAGTGCAGGGCTGGGCTGCCCAGGGCCTCTCATGTGACCTTGAGCGCCCTGCCCTCTGTGCACGTGGAGCCAGCAATGGGGGTGGTGGGAGGCAGTGGTCATCGCAGCGATTAAATGAGCTACTACGTGGTACCCGTAGGAGCTGTAAGTATTCGGTGCTTAGCATCTGATTCGTACAGGAAGTGCTCATCAAATATTTTTAGATAAAATGAATGGTGGGACGAGATGGAAAGGGCTATTAGTTATGTGATGTTCAGCATGAAGCTGGGAACTTGGGGATTAAAAATAGTCCCCACAGACGGATCTAACGGGAGGAAGGAGGCAGGAAATGAGCAAAGGCTGGTGGGAGAGGCATTCTAAGGGCCCACTGACAGTGGCCTGGGCAAGGCCATGCATTGGGTGTGTGAGGGTGCAGGCAGTGAGGGTCGTCAGCCCCAGGACAGGACCACAACCCCATGCCCAGCCAGGTGGCTGGAGGGCGGAGGAGCAGGGTGACACAGAGCGCCACTCAAGCACGGAAGTGGGCGCCTGGGAGGGCTGCCATGGCACAAGGCAGCCTCTGCCTTTGCCCCTCTCCAAGCCTCCTGCCCTGGGCTGTGGATGAAGTGATGCCCGGCACAGAGAGAGGGAGGCTATGGAGGGCAGACGGGGCCCGTGGGGCCTCAGGACAGGAAGGGCACTGCACGAGGGCTCACACAGAAGGGTCAGCGTGGCGCTGGGAGCCGGTGGCCCTCCCCCATACCCCAGGACCCCTCAGTGACAGTGGCTTCCCCGGCCACAGCTCCCCCCTGCTGTCAGAGGGACACAGTGCAGGTCTGTAATCAGGAATTCCTCTCATTCTGCACCCTAAGTGTGGCCTTCGCACAGTCACTGAACCCTGTGGTCATTTAAAATCACATGATCAACTCTCAAGGGCATTTTTTCCCAATCCAGGAACTTCCTCCTCTCTAAAGAAAGGCTGCCACAGCGCCAGCTCTCTCACAGGGCTGCAGCACATTCTGGTGGCTCTTGAAGATGGGCAAGGAGCCCTCATGGCCTGGGTCCCCTGGAAGGTGAGACCTTGGGGGCACCAGGGAGAAGGGTGCCAAGCTTCTGGACCCTCCTGCTGCAGCCGATCATTTGACTCCGCTCCACCTCCTTTAACAACTGGCTGGAGGTCAGGTGTTGGGCCGAACTGTCCTCACCCTACAACGGAGCATGACTGATGGTCAGTGCTGGTGTGGTGACCATGTGCAAGGTGCCCAGGGCCAGCCCTCATCAAGAAGAAACCAAGACAGCATGAGGCTTCCAGAGGCCTCTTTCATGACTCGAGGGATTACGTTCTGATTCTCAGGGATGGGGGAAACGTCCCCAGAACGATGGAGTTTGTGTTGGTCTTTTCCTGGACTGCCCTCCAGGGAGTCCGATTTCTAGGAGCCATTGACTTGAGAGGCCACGCAGGCCCAGGGCTGGGCTGCGTGTGGACAGAGAGGAGGGTGAGGAGTAGCGGAGCCAGCCGGGGGTCCAGTGTGAGCAGGGAAGGAGAACCCGAAACACAAAAGAAAAAACAAACAAAAACCCAAATATGGGATCACAGCTAAGACATCCAAAGTGCCCAAAGAAAGGGAACGTGTGATTTGAACGCTTGTTGAGGAGATGGAGGAGGACACATCGCAGATGTGTGGTTCCGGACAATGCAAATGATCACAAAGTCATAACGAAGAACCCAAGACGCCGCTCACTGGTGTCACCCCACATCAGTTTCCACACAGAACTCAAGCACAGGGAACTCAATCCCACCAGCGATGTGCAGGAATCCCAGGACCCGAGGATACACTCATACGTTTACTCTCAATTTCACACATGTCACCGGTCATGTGACGACACCTGGGAGATGACACAAAGGGCCTGGAAGGTCGCAGCCTGCAGCGTGAGGGGCGCGGAGCAGTACCGGGTCTGCTGCCTCCAGGTTAAGCCTGGGGGGCTGAAAGCAGTTGATCCAAGCCTGAGTCATTTCCAAGTCCAGAGCTCACTGGGCGTGGTCACCATGGAAATGGGCTTGGAGAGGCCCGCATGAAGCTACTGCCCTTAGCGCCCAGCCGCCGTGGTGAGGACCTGCATCCAGCTGGAAGATGTCTGTGTGTGCAGACGTCCCCATCTCCAGACCCCCTCAGAAAGGGCCACAGGTTCCATGGTTCCCTCGGCCCCTGGGTTCACTGATTCATGAAAATGATTCTCGAAGCTCAGGAGGGCACTACACAGAGTCACAGTGTCACCATAAGGACACAAATCAGGACCAGTTAAGTGTGGAGACGACCAGGGCCAGTCTGGGGGGTTCCTGAATGTGGGGCTGCAGTGCCCTGTCCCCTGGATGCAAGACACCTGGCCCAGCTGGCACAGCGAAGGGTCAGTATCTGGGAACCCCAGGGCTTGGGTGTCCAGTCTGTCAGCGCCGGGTTTCAGCTCACAGGCAGTGCTGGCCCGACCCCCGGCCAGGGCCTGAGCTGCATCCTCAGCCAGCTCTCTGCAGAGAAGGCTGAGCAAGCAACGCAGAGACTGTACCCCAGGGCGTGGCTGTCCCCGACCAGCTCCACCCCGAGTCCTCAAACCCAGGTGTGGCCCGGGGCTGTCAGTAGGGCAAAGACACAGCCAGCTCTCCGCAAACCCAGGGGGAGAGGTTATTTCCCAGGAATCAGGACAAAGGCCAGGCTCAGCCTCTACCGTACACCACCAGGGTGACGAAGACAGCTCCTGCTATGTGACTTCAGGACCTTACCTAGCCTCTCTCAACCTCGGTTTCCTCATCAAAAGCCTGGGAATAATAATAACACTTATCACTGGGAATAACAATAATACTTATCACCGGCTCTGTGTTGCTTGAGAGATCCGCAGCACTTGATAGAAATGCGATGAGAGCAACTATGTAACAAGATTTTCTCTCTAGTAGCTACCTTCAAAGAAGAAGAACAAAACAGCCACTTAAAAAGTAACACTGGTGAGAGCTTTTACTTAACATGTACCAATCTCACCACGTCAACATGTAATCAGGACTGAAACAACTACTGGACATATCCTGCATGGTTTTTATAGAAAGGGAGCTCCAGTGCTCATGTTACATGTTACCTGCCTCAGGGCCTCAGCCCTGGTGGCCCACAGCTGCCACCTGGACAGGGCAGGGAGAGACAGGCAATAAAGAGCAGGTATGCACCCATTAAATGAGCAAATGTGGACACGGTGTTCCTCCCCGTTCTATAAATGACAACTAAATTATGCGTGTGCACTCATGTGTGCGTAAGCATGTGCTGCCCCTGCATGTAGAGGCAGTGACCAGAGACTAAGATCTAAAGCACTATATGCCAGTCTGTGCCAGGAAGTCGGTGAGCAATACAGGACACCAGCAGCCACTTCTTCTCAGAGGAAAGAACACTTGAACTTGCAGCACAGGCCCGTGCGCCACTCATACACAGGTCCCTTCTGTCCCCCGGCCACTATCTGAAGACTTGCAAAGTCAAGGAGCCCTGGGCAGGCACTTTCAGTGGGCAAAGACACCCAGAAGGCTGCAGGGAGGTGCCTGGGCTCAAGGGGGCAATGGCAGTGCCTGGGCCATCTCCCCAGTGCCACCGTCCTGGCCCCCGATTGGCCCACTCCAGTCCCTGGAGAAAGCCCCATGTCCTGCATCCAGGAGAATGTCACCAAGATGGATTGATGTCAGGCAGGTAACTAGGCAGCCTTGTCACATCACACTATGGGGCCCCAAGCCTCTTTCATGTTCTGATATTAAGGATAAGATGGTGCTAGGAAAGCCCATGTCTGTGAATGGTGGTACACTGTCCAGCCTCTCTGGGTCTGGAACGGAAGGTGAGGGACCCATCACTCTGGCTTTACCCAGCTCTGCAGAGTCCCCTAGAGCCGGTGGGCTACCCCTGCCCCCACAAGGTGGGAATGAAGTGATCTGTCTAAGAAAGACAGGGGCATGCATTTCTGCACATCGTGCAACATTAATTATCGTAAATGCAACCCAACCCCATGCTCTAGGAAGGAAGACAAGCTAATCACCTGTCAGAGCAGTGTCTCCCATTTACAAGGTATTTTCCCTCAACTGGAAAGAAGGGCTGATGGAGCTGTCCTCCTGCCCTGCCTGGGGTCCTGCTTCTGTGTCTGGGTAAGGACGCAGGACCTCCTTGCAGCACTGAGACCCAGGCCAGGGAAAGAGGCATGGGGTGGGGGGCGCAAGCACACGCACCGGCACCACACGAGGCCCAGCTCCCTCACCAACTGTGCAGAGCTGGGCACGACACAGGTCCACGTCGCACTGACAAAACACAGCCTGCAGGGAGCGAGCCAGGCTCCTCCGGGCTCCCCAGGGCTCAGAGATGTACGCAGGCCCGGCCCAGCTCAGAGGACCTATGGTGCACACACAGGATGTGTGCAAAGATCTGTGGCCATAGACACACGCCACACTGCCCTTTATACCAGTGACCGTGACAGCTACTTGGCTCTTGTATTTTGGGGAGGAAAATAGGAATGGAAAAGTAGAAGTGAATTAAGGAAGTAAAAAGATGAACCCAAACCACCTGGCAGCTCACACCCCCTCCTCTAAGGGGGGGAAGGACAGGAGGAGCTCTTCTCGGCACACAGTGGGGGCGAGCTTGCTTCCCACTAACGGGCAAATGGGTGAGCGGAGTGCAGCGGTGACACAGATCGGACCATGAAGAAGGAAATCTGCGATGACAACAGAGGAAGGCAGAGTGTGGGCCACGCAAAGTGAAAATGAACTCCAGTTTCTATCTGAGAAGCGTCGTCACAAGGGCACATATGTGGGTAACGTATGAGGGCGACATGTAAGAATGAAACTAGGTCCATCTGGGCGGGCCACATTCGTATATATTTTTTGCCTTGCTAAAATTTTCTTCATATTCCAATAATAAGTATACATTATTGGTATTATACTTCCTTTTTTTTTTTTTTAATGTGGGTACCAGGGGTCGAACTCAGGACCTCGCGCGCCAGCAGGCCCCCGTGCCGCTGAGCGATATCACCGGCTCTTTTTTCGAATATGGGTACCGGGAGTCGAACTCAGAACCTCGCGCTTGCCAGGCAGGCGCTTATGCCGCTGAGCCATCTCACTGGCCCTGGTATACTTTCTTAAAACAATATGATAAGATTTTCTTACACAGAAATAGCACATACAGTAACTGTCCAGTATGGCACCACCTCACTAAAATACCAGATTTTTCCAAAGCTATAAACAAAACGATCTACCAAGAATGAAAGAATCTTTCCTTATATTTCATTATTGGTGATATCAAAACATTTTGAGGAAGTAGATCACCCCAAGACCCCTGGGATGTAAGTAGATGATGAATTATTGTTACAGATATTCGATGTTATAATGGCAGTAAATTTTTAATGCATGTCAGCTCCACAGTGTCAGTCCCAGTTTACAGCACTGGTACACACATTGTCTGATGTAATCTTCCCTTGACCCCTTGCCATTACCTCCCCATTTTACAGACGAGGTAACTGAGGCACAGAAGAGCTAATGGGCCCAAGGTCACAATGACAGTGAAGTGGAACCAGAGCCCGTGCTGCTGACCACCTGACCATCATTCCTCTGCAAGAAAAGACAGAGTCCTCCTGGGAAGCCTCAGACAGATGCGAGCATGCTGCAGCTGTCACCGAGAAGCCACTTCGTGAATTCACAAGAAGGAGGTCACAGAGCAGCCCGATGAATGCGGGACCCGCAGCTCCGCTGATCTAACACCAACTCCAACACGAGCCGAAGGGCGGCGTGCTCACTGGGATTCAAAGCGAACCTGAGCTCAGGAGGAAGCCAAAGTCCCGTGCCACCTCTGCTGCCAACTGCTTGCATCTTCTCGGGTCTCCCGATCTACGAGTGGTCAGCCAAGCAGATGCTCAGGAAGCCCCTCAGCTCCAGGCTCCCATGTGCTCTGAAAAACTCCCTTTCCTCTCTTAATTCTCCATATAGGCTGCTGTGTAAGGGACCCTAAACAACAGGGTTTTCAGCACGGAAGTCCCCATGGGCTTAGAAAATTTACCACGCATTTGCCACCAATGCAGAGCCTGGAATTGGGGAAAACTTTCTTAAAATCGATTACTTTTATTTTGCAGACTAAGGCTTGCTCTTATTTCTTGATGCTTCCCACCCGCTGATTATATCGGGTTGGTCACTCACGCCCATCCCTGGCCCAGCCACTGGAGGACCCGGGGGCTTGGGCAGCTGACAATAGTTTAGTGGACACTGAGAGGACAGGCACGAGCACATGCGCCTGCAGGTGAAGCTGGCAACATCTGGCGACAGAACTCTGCGGCCCTTCCTCCAGGGGTCCCTCACCGCAGCGCCCAGGCCCCCAATGCAGCACTGTAGCCTTTGATGCCAAAGGGACAGCAGACGGGAGAGAGGAGGAGTAGCAATGGAGATCGAGCGATCTCCGTCTACTTGTCCCAGGGAACACTTTCCTGAAGGGTAATGAGAACCTACTAGATATTCTCTCCTCGCAGCCATAGGGAAAAAAATCTATAGCGACATTATCATCCACCCTCACAGGACAGATAAGGAGCCCACGGCACAGCCACCATTGAGCACGCCTGGGTGTGAGGGTCTCCGAGACAGAGTCGCAGGGAGCTGCCTGCCGCGGTCCACTCCTCGCGGCACACCACACGCTGCGCCGCCTGCCACCCATCTTCTTCACCTCCGCTTCCCGCTTGGGAACGGATGGATGGATACAGAGGAAGGAAAGCAAGCGCCGTCCTTCAGTCCTTCCACAGGCTACCGGGGGACGTGCGGGTCACAGGCCCCAGGCTGCAAGACTGCGCCGAGCAGAAGCACAACCACGCTGTGCCCAGCACGTGCGCCAGCCCAAAGACCCAGGGCCAGACCTGGAGCTGCCTGAGTCTTGCTCACCACGGGTAAATGAGTGCGATCGTGAGATCTGACACCACAGCACAGTCCGGGATATAAGACACACTTCATACACGCCAGAAATGTACGGTGTGGTGGTGCATGCCTGAATCTCAGCACTCATGAGGCTGAGGCAGGAGGATCGCCACAAGTTCAACCCCAGCCTGGAATACATAGCAGGACCCTGTCTCAAAATACAACAACAACAAAAATGCCAGCCATGGTCACTGCCCCCTTCCCCCAAAGTTTCTTTATTTCCTCACTCATTATAAAACTCTGCCGTGACCCAAATGTGAGGCTTCCAAAGGCTGAGCTCGAATCCGGGGCAGGGTCCCAGGAAAGCCCGCTCTGATCTTAGGACAGAGTAGGGCATGTTTCTTCACACTGGTATTGTCACTCGAGGGTGTACAATGGGGTGTGGAAGGAGGCACAGGCTGGGGTGCCTCAGAGAGAAAGTGCCTCAGTGGGGTGGTGCTCGGGATGGGACACACAGCCCAAGAAGGAATCCATACACAGGGTCAGTCCAGGGACAACTGGATTTGAACCCCCAAGGCCTGAGTTTGTGGGTTTTGTTGGTTTTGTGTATTTGCATTTGTTGCTGCTGCAGATAGAAGCTGAGGCCTTTGTAACTAACACCAGGCAAGTGTTTTACCACTGGCTCTCACCCCTGCTTCTCACACTTTTATCTATTTTTTCCAGTGATTGTGGGGACCAAACCCAGGACCTGGTGCAAGCCAAGCACACTCTACCACAGCTGGAGGCCAGCCAAAGAACAGGGTTTCAATCCTCGTTCTCCCACTCACCAGTCACTAACAGGAGTGAAAAGACCAAATCTTCTCCTCAAAGTCCTCACCCGTGAAGGGGATGGGGCACCTCCCCTGGGCTGCTCCGGGAATGAGGAAGACATCCAGATGACAGCCTGTGCCAGCACAGAGAAATCAGCCAGAAGGTGCTCCTTTCTTTTTATTCTTCTGAACTCTCTGGAAAGTAATTTTCTAATTTCAAGGATGATAGGTTGGTAAGACCAAAGCGCTTACGTGTCATTGAGTAATGTTTGCCAGCAGATTAAAATATCATTGCACAGGAACCAGAAGACCCAGCCCTTTGAAGTCTTATCATAAAAATGTAGCATTCAACTGAGAATACAGGCCAGGCATAGTGGTACACACTTGTAATCCCAGCACGCAGGAGGTTGATGCAGGAGGATCATTGTGAGTTCAAGGCCAGCCCGGGCTACACAGTGAGCTCAAACCCAGCATGGACTACATGGTGAGAGCAGAAATACTGTACAAGTCCTAAGAAAATACTGCCGGTCCCTTCAGGAATGGCCTCTGGATGTTTGTCTCTAGCGTGACCACTTCTGAGGCCAACAGAGACACTGTAATGACGATGCCAAAACACCACCCTGTGCCCAGAACCTGGAAGTCCAAGAGCAGAAAGATGGGCGGTCGGCACCAGAGTCCCCTCTGCCATCACACTGTCCTTGCAATCCTTTCCTCCCCATGCCTCCCGCCACCACCTTTCCTCCCAATCTGTCCTTTCTTCTTGGTAGTGGACCTCAGGGCCATGGTTTAAAGAATATGAGATCCTTTATTCAGCAGAATAAATTCAAGATGCCGAAGATATGCACAGCAACATCCTGAGGGTCACAAGAACACCTGCCTCCTTTCCCAGGGACACAAATTCAGATCTGCTGAGCTCGAGGTCAGAGAAGCTGCTGAAGGCGCCCCTGGGCCCTGGCTCAGCCCCTTCGCTGATAGCAGGAGTGGACAGTGGATGCCTGAGGGGTCCTGCTGGCACTGGGGACACAGGAGCCCACAGTGGGGACACAGGAAGGCAGAAACTCAAGCAGAGGCAGAAGTACAGGGACGTCTTGGGCTTCATGCTGTTTTCCATTGAGATCTGAGTCAGGGCTGGGAGTGGAGGAGCAGGCCTCTCTACAAGGAAATCATTTAGGAATTCAGATGTCTGAGGGCTCCTAAACCATTTTCTCCTTCCTGCAAACAATCTTCCACTTTGCCAGAGGCAGGGAGTGGGGTAATCGCCTGCCTTCTATCTGGTAAGAAAATACCAGGCAGGCACAGCTCATTTCTTTACGCAAAGGCTCAGGCTCAGCTCCTTTTCCTTTAAGTCACACAGAATCCGGGTCCTGCTGGGCAGGGGTCTAGAGCTCCTGACCACAAGTAATAGTACCCGACCCCGAACGCAACCCAAGCTGGCAGGAAGACACACGAAAAGCTTGCTCGTGGGTTTCACATAAAATCGTCTAAAGAGTCAAAGACTTCATAATTAGGAGATTCTATCAAGTTGAATATAAAATTGTGTATTTTTAAATGTCTTACAATAACATCCTCATTGCTTTCTCCATTGTTTGAATCAGTCGGATCACACTGTATAAATACAGAAACACAACCAGAGAGAATTTGCCCGAGGGAACCTTGTGGCTTAGGGAAAATAACTTGGGCTTAGGAGCCACAATGCCGGCATCTCCATCCCGGCCCGTCACTCACAGTGGCACTTGCATAGTCTTTTTTGAAAGCAGGCAAAACCTTGCCACTGAAACACTGTTTACTGGGCTTGTGTGCTGAGCACGTCCTTTTTCACAGAGAGAACGCAGGGAAAACAAACACCGGCGTTGTTCCTATCAGCAGCATGTCCACAATTACTGGGGTCCAAGTGACAAAGTTCTCCTCTGCCTGGCAGAGGAGGCCCGCGCTGAGCTTTGCCAGCAGAGAGGGCAGGTTTAAGACCATCAGCAGCCAGCAGATCACTGCTTTTCCCATCAAGGGACTGGGGAGAAATTCTGCTGGCCCGTGGTGCACCTAAGAAAAGCAAATCTCTTTCCTTAAAAGAGAAAAGACAAAATAAGACGTCTCCTGAAGATGGGCTCTTCTGTAAACCAGACCGTGGCAGAGGGGCACACAGTCTTCCAGGCCGCCAGGCCCTGGGGTCCTGGCCTCGTGTGTGCACTCCCATGCTGCCAGGCCATGCTGCCAGGCCACCCTGCCAGCCCTGCACACACGGCCTCCGGCAATGGCCATGGACAAACATTATCCCTTCTACCTACCAGGCTGAACCAACATCAGTCCAACAACAAATGTGGCTAGAAGCTTGCGACACCAGAGTGTGTCTTGATATGTGGTTTTCAGCTATTGCTTCAGCTGTTAGGTTAATCAGAAGATGGAATTAAATCAATGTTAAGTTTGGTCATATTTCTAGGGCCAGGTAAAATCTAGACCATGAGCTGCTGGTTTCCAAAGTGCTTAGATTTAGATCCTTTTGTTCTGGACTGAAATGTCAGAATTAAAAAAAAAGGTCTTTGTGCTCAAAAGTATTGGTTCAATATATTGTTTTATATTTTATGCTATACACTAGGTATTGTTATTAGATAACACAGACACAGATCCATCTATCAATCTGGCAAGACCGACTGCAGCACTAAGGACTAAAGCTCTAAAATTAATCATGCATGTGACCTTGGACAAGTCATCAACCTCTTGGCCTCATTTCCATAACTGTATAATGAGAAGACTCCAGTAGATCAATGGTTCTTAAATTTTGCTGGGTGTTAGACTCACTCAGGGAGCTTTGAAACACCTCCATCTGAATGCAGGCTGCAGCCCGAGCCAATTCAACCAGACTCTAGGCGGGAGTTGAGCACCTCGGTTTGAAGTCACCCCCAGGGACACAGAGGAGCAGCCTTCAGGGGTGGCTCAGGGCTTGTGATCCTGTGGCTGTACATATGCTGGATTCTCCAATCCACAGAAGTGAGATGGGTACTGCTTGGGTCAGAATTTCTGCCCTGCACATGTACAACACCTTCTTCTGCCAACTCGCATTACGTTGTCTAACACCACAGTGTAACACATTTTGTGCCCAACCTGCCCTCCCGGGCTCTGGGCATGGCTCTAAGGAGACAGGGTCTGAAACCAAGACCCTGGGCAGCCCCCGGGTACCTGCAGGAGGCCGTGGCAGGGAGATTTCTGCTGTGGTTTTGTCAGATCTGCAGATGAACTTGCCTGATGAAAAGGAGAGAAGTGTGTGTCTGCCATTACTGACGCCCTCCTCCAGCAAACTCGTTTGAAACTGGAATTAGACAAACAGCTTCGCCTATTGAGCTTCCTGCCCCATCTTGCTTTCTCCAACACATCATCATCATCTACCAGTGCCCAGGAGAGATTTCCTGAGCTTGTCCTTGATGAGTCTGACGGACAACTTGGTTGGCTTCCCTGACAGGAACCGGGAGGGACAAGGGTGTTCAGATGTGATCCCTTCTCACAGCCCGGTGCTGGGACAACTGGAGTCCTCCCTCCTCTCACCAACAGGGTCTCAGGTTGTGGCCAGGGAGTGGCACTGGGTACACATCCACCACCTCACTCCGTTCGCGATGCTGGAACTGTCCCCATCGCTTGGTCACCTGAGCTGCTGACGGACACACAGTGGGACCCTGGAAAAGCACAGACCTGCGGCCATGTGTGAGTGAGCTAAGCGCCACTCTGCTGAGCAGCAGGGACCCCAGGCGACCATGTACCCCCTGAGGGCCAGAGCGGGTTGAGGGAGAGGGGCAGCACCCAGCTCCTGCTCCTCACAACCCCAGGTCTGGGAACCCACCCCATCTACCCTTTTATAGTCAGACTACAACCCTCCTTCTAAAAATAAGTTCATCTGAGGAGACACCAGGAGAAGCAAAGCTCAGAAGATTTTTACTTTCATTACTCAGGATGGGACATTAGTTGGACAGATTTATCATCACGTTTTTCTAAGTTCCTCTACAAATAAATAACTCTAAGATATGCCCAAATTACTCTAGCCTCTTGACTCAACATGCTTTTGCAATTACTTGGCACTCCAACTATATGCTACTTAAATTAGGTAACAGTCACCAAGTTATTTTTAGGCCATAGCAACACACACACACACACCACGTATACACGGCTAGACCTAGCTCATCTGTGCTCCTTTGCAAGAAGAGGCAAAATCGCCTTTTTACTGGTAGCATATTTCTGTTTGATCAATAGTAATAATAGCACCGAGCTGCATTGACGAAGTGCTTGTCAGTACAAGGTGCTACTCTGAGCACTTCTACACATCAGTGTGTTTAGCTCCCGAACCGACACTAGGAGATAGCTGCTACTGCATCATCTTTTGTAAGTGAGGAAATCAAGGATTGCAGGGCTTAAGCACCTTGCTCTAGGGCCATGCAGGGACCACTAGTGCCACAAGTGGGGGCAGGGAATCCAAAGTTCGCCCTCCACCTCTCCCCTTCTTGTTACAAACCTAGTGTCTGGCATCCAGCCTTGGGCGTGTGTCAGAGGCTGAGAATATTAACAGTGAAGTTGGTGAGTGTAGATACAGATTTTACTTCACATCAGATCTACATTAAAAAATTAATTTTTTCAATTAAAAATCCTCTTGACCTCTCTGAGTGGGTGTGTGTTGGGGGGGGGAGTTCTTATTCACTCTTCCTCCCAAACAAAGCAGAGAAAGAAAAAAAACTTTTTTTCTCGGGGTCTCTGATTTCTGAGCATGGTTGTTCACAGTCATCTCATTCACCACCGCCAGCAAATGTCTGTATCAGCAAGAGAAATGTGCAGGCCAGGTTTTGACTGGCTCCGAAGCGCACGGGGAAGTTTGGGAGTATAAAAGTAATGCCAGGCGTGGGACTCCTCTCTGGGGATCAGCCCCCTGAGCCATTTCCACGCCTGCCCTTATCCCCCCTAAATGCCTCTGGTCCAGGCGACCCCATCCAAGGTTGTTGCTCTTGGTCAGTCTGTGCTCTGTGGCAGCACGCAGCCAGGGGAGGCCAGGGCTCTGTGACAGACACTGTGGACCCAGGACGCAGCCCCGGGTGCCGGAGCCCTCCCTGCCCTCTGAGGGCAGCTTCTTCTGATGCTTGGGACCCTGTCTTTGAAAATCACTCAGACAGGAGCATGACACTGAGGTAGTTGGCAGTGAACATGTCCAAGCCACCCTATAAAATATCCCCAGCATGACTACGTTTAAATTTTAAGTCTTAGCAAACATACTTAAATATATCCAAATGTTGTCTATGCTATAAAACATCTCAAGAAAAATAAAAAGAGAAAGCAAACAGGGAAAATCATTATTGGTTGACAGGGACAGGGGTATTCATTCTACACTTTTCTACTTCTCTAAACAACGTTATTTATGATAAAAATTTTAAAGGAACATATTGTCTTTAGAAAGGAGGTGGCAGCAGACGCTCCCTTCCTGCACAGGCAAAGGACAAATCGATTCTTTTCCTGAGCCTGGTTCTGTTGGGAACAAAGGGGCCTCCGGGATCACAGCGAGCTTTGGGCATTGGTTACGAAATGTCCAGGATGGCCTGGTGGCCTTCTTCAGTGTGGTCAGAAACCCAGTAACAACTGATTAAAGTCAGCCTGAGGTGAAACAGACCGTAACCCTTCGTGAGGTCGAGAAGCCTCGAGTATTCATTCATGGATCATTTTCGTTGGGGTGAGCAGAGGCTCAGGCTGGACACCGCTTACTCTTCAGGAGATGAGGCTAAGCTGGGGATTCAGACGTGGGTCACACAGGCAGGGGACTATAAATTAGAGCACGGATGTAATCCCAGGGGCTTCCGTGCGCTTGTCAGCTCTTCCCAAACTGACACAGCATTACTAAAACAGCAACCAGCAGCCGCGCCACTTGACAGGCAGCACCAAAATGGACTGCCTGGCACGGACCCAGGGCCAGAGCACTTGGGCAATGAGGGTAGCAACCAGTGTTTACAAACGCAACCAGGGACTCAGCCGGGACAGGTATAAATTACCCGAGACTGCACTGAAATTCCCGAAATAAATGCACAGGCCTTACATGTGTGTCCCTTACAGCCTAACCACCCTCACCACCGCATCTGCCCTGCCAAAGCCACTCAGCCCAAAATGGTACCAGTACCATCCCTGCTGAAATACAACCTCAGATCTCCAAGGGACAGGGTTCCTAAAATAAACCTCACAGGGGAAGCCAGGCCAGGATGGTCTGCTGGACCCACTGAAGCACCAGGAGAAGTTGCTGGCCAGGCCCTTGAGAGGTCCCCCCACCGCTTGCCTCGGTGGTGCTAAAGAATTCGTCACAGGCTCACCCGAAAGAAAGAGCAAGTAGCTTGAGGCACTCTGATAACCATCCACCTCGTCTTTCTCTTGGCCATTCCCCCACAGATGCCACATGAACAATAATAACAATCAATGGAATGCAGACCGTTTGCACCTGAACTATATATTTCCACCAGATTCCCAGATACTTGAAGAAAAGGCCCCCCAAAACTACAAAGAATCCAACCTCCACCACCAGAGCGTCTTCCAAAGTGACTGCCTCAGAGTCTCACCAACCCGAAAATGCCCAGCCCTCCCTGCGGCTGCGCGTGGTGAGGTCAGCGCAGTCCGCCCCGCCCCTCGAGGCAATCTTACCCCGGCCCCAGGGGCAGCCGGCTGCTTGGCACCAGCTGCACCCACAGCAGGGTGAGAGAACCCCACCTTCAATGTGGTCCTAAGACACTCCCCTCTCATCACCCGTCAGGCCCACAGCACATCAGAGGAACAGGATCTACCTCCTCCTAATCACCCCATGCCGAAGTTCAGGGTCACCTGAATTCATGTTGCTTGACGCCTTTTAAACTATGGAGACACAAGAAGCCTGCTTTTCATCAAGAATATCGACTCTACAGGAGAAATGAGACCATCAAGACCATTTGTCATTGTTCCCCAAGACAAACGATCACAAATGGAACCCTGTAGACAGTATTTTCTCCTCTGAGAAAGACAAGCCCAGCCAAGATTACCGAGCAAGAATAACAGCAGGGGAAACCTACTGGGAAATACTAGAAGCCAACCACACGCGAAAACAGAATACAGAGCTCACGGAGGATCCCGAACCTGTGTGAGACTCCAAGAAAACCTTCTACCACCACCAAACGGTGCCTGAGCTTCCGGATCTCTCTGCATATGTGAGATGTTCTCCTTCACCAAAGGCCACTCCCTGGAAAAGACGTGTCTCTGTGACAGTTGAGCCCAAAGAGAGTGAGCTCGAGGACACAAATGGAGAGTTGGGAGGCAGTGACAGCAAAGGGACCAAGGGCACTGCATGAGAGAAGGCAGGAGCGTCACCTGGAAGGCAATGGCAGAATGGCTCCCCAAAGACAAAGACAAACTGCCTGGCTCGCAAGCAGATGTGGCGATTTAAACATGCAACCATGATCATGACCAGGGAAACCAGCAACCCTTGGCTCAACACATCTGGGAGCGGCTGAGCTGGGCCCCAGGAACTACCAGCACCTTGGGCAAAACCCAAGAGGAAGAGAGAAGAAGGAAGAGGACTGTCTGTGCTACAACTGCCAGGTAGAAGATACCGTAGAGGAGAGAAGGGCATGGGGACAGTGTTGAGGACAGGCAGGTGCGCTGGACCAGGCACAAGACCTCCCTGCCAGGCCAGGCAGCCATGCTGCAAGGAGCCCAGAGGGTCCTGAATTCCTCCTCTTGGGCTCAGCTCCTTTGACCTCAGTCATGCTACGATCCATTGTCAGGGAAAGCCACCCACCATGCCCTCTTGGGAGAAGCCACAATGCCAGCTGGCATCAGGTGAAGCCAAAAACTACCACAGGCTGGGGAGTATGCCTCTGTCTCCTTGGAGATCAGGCAGAATGATGGATATGGGTGTGAACTTTTCTCCTTCATCGGGGCCTTCATACAGATCTCTGCCCTTCTTCAAGGTCACTTTAGCAACCATCCAAAAGCCAAGGTGGCCGGAGAAGGAAAAAAGAGGAAGAATTTCCCACCCAAAGAACTACCTCCAGGTGCCCTGCAGGTCAGCACTATTGCCCCCTCTGTTCCATCCACACTGCTAGGTCTGAGAGGCAGTCACGCTCACCCAGTTCCGGGACCAGGTACACATTCGGCACGGCTCCCCTCTAGAGAGGTGGCCCTAGCCTACCCTGCAGCACGCGTCAGGAGCCGAGTCCAGGCAAGGACTCAGATCTTCCAGCCTCCAGCTCAAGGCATTTTCTTACGATAGCGAAACACTAAAGAATGGGCCAGGAGGAGAAGGCGAGAAAAAGCTATCTTTGTCTCGGGGTATGTGGGGCAAGGAGAAGGGCTAATGGGAGGGGAGTAGGGACATTACCTTTCAACACCAGGGGATCTTTGCCTTCTCTCTTCAGGGACTCAAGGACTACGTGAAGAGGCTGCGAGGGCATCACCCGGCTTGGCTCATTGGTGTTCTCATCGTAAACTATAATTTCTTTGGAAAAGATCCTCTTGAAAGAGTCCTTGCCTTCCCTACAGGAAATCAAGTCCAGGACAGTGATCTTGCCCTGCTGCAGCCTCCGCCGGCTGATCTTGTCGGCACAGTTGATGTGGACGGCTCCTTGGATGTGACTCTTGTTGTATTCCATGAAGGGCCTGCAGTCGATGATGACAGGGCCCTGGCTGGGCAGGTGGCTCTTGCTGCCCTTGGTCATCTTCTTGGCCAAGTCGTTAGGATAAATGATTTTGATGCTGGCTAGCTGCTTGGGGGTCCCTGTCACAGTGCTGCTCACCCCCCCTGACAGACTTAGAGAGCCTGTGTTCTCATTGTTGTTCACCATCTGGTTGGCAGGGCAGGTGGTAGAGGTTCCAACAGCGGTGGTGGCGGTGCCCGCAGCGATGGCTTGGGTCTGGGCCTGACTCTCCTTGTCGTAGGCTGCCACAGTGCAGCAACTGGCACTGCTGCATCCACAATTCAGGGAGCGGGCAGAGCCGCTGGATGAGGGCATATACGTCAGATTCGCAGCCTTGAGGGACACAATGGTGGTAGCGATGACAGAAGGGTGGCTGCTACTGCTGGGGGTGGCAGAGCCAAGGTAGCCAGAGTCTAAACAAAGGCTGAGATCCTGAGGTCGGACGGGCCTAGACAGTGCCACTACTACCCTGTCATCTAAAGGAGACGGAGGCATGAGGAGGCTGAAAACTGGCAATTCAAGAAGAACTCAAGAGTCTGCAAAGAAGGGGAAGGGGGAAAGAAAGAATAAAGTCACCAGGCGACACAAATGGCAGTCTCATCCAATCCCTGCGGGAGCCTTTGCCTATCTCTGAGTGAAGTGCAAAGTGCCCTCTGTCGCAGCTTCCGAAGCCTGACACTCCTTCTGATGGATCCAAGAGGATGCAGACCGGGGGCCCTGTCTATCTGGCCACAAGTCCACCCTGACATTGGACTTCGTGTTACAAATGTTAATGAGCAGCCTTTCATGGATGGCATCAAAGTTCAGCCTCCAGAAGGTAAAAGCACAAAGAGTCAGAAAAGCCGCAGACAGAAGGGAGTTGCTCAGAGGATCTATTCTGGGCCACATCTCCCAGGCCGAAGGACTCTCCACGGAGGAAGCCTCGTTTGTGTACCCTCTCGGATGCCTGCCATTTAATTCCTTCACCCACTGCCGTTCAGAGATGACCAAGAGTGCTGGCCTGGCTCACAGAAACACACAGCAGCTAAATATACCTCGGGGCGGATGTCAGCTTTCTACAGATAAGAACGAAAGTATCTCCTCAGCTTGAGGAGGAGCTGTTCTTGCTCCCCATCCTACCAGGTCCTCTGAAAACCACAGCAGAGTCACACAAGGACCTCACGCGTTTCCTGACACCCTCTAAGAAACTAACCAGCATTTCCTCTTTGTGCTTCCACCTGGTATGTTAAAATGAAGTCTCAAACTGGCTAAGGAGCCAAGTCTTGGAAACTTAACCCTGGCAGGTCTACTGCCTGCCGATCCCCTGCCCCCCGTGCCCACACTCACCTGGCCTCTGAGGACGGGACTGACCGCTTGGCCTTCCCTGCCCTCTGGTCCCCTGACACAGGCTGCGTCCCAGAGCTTCTCCCGCCGGCTGAGGCAGCCGCACTGTGCGAGGTTGAGCCCCACACTGCCATGCCCCTCTCAGAGGTAGCTGGGGTCCTTAGAGGACACCGCTGCCCAGGGTTCACCTGGTCTCCTCCAGGGATCCTGCGAAGGGAAGGGACGGTCTCCTGCCCCCTGCTCCCTGCGGGCACTGGACGCTTCCACGGCCCTGCTGGCTCCTCTCTTTCTATCAGACATGGACACAGCCACGAAACCAAACCTCAAGCAACAGCGGCTCACCTAAGTGAACTTCAAGAGCTGTCTGGAAAAATGTCATCTATCATCCGTCTACACACGGCCGTCATCACTCTGACACGCAGCCAAAGTGTCACAGGCGGAATCCACGCACGCATAGCCCGGCACACGTACCCACCGACTCGGGTTTCTCCCAACACCTCTGGATGGGAGCGAAGACCCAGCCTCCCGCCCTCTCTCCCCACCCCCTTGCGTAGTATTTTTTGGAGAACGAGTACTATTCCAGCAGCTGCAACTGTTTCCTAGCTGGAACGGGCGGCAGAAGCCTGCCGTGGTGGTACCTGAGGGGCGTCCAGGACCAGCTCGCCAGCCCCTCTGCGAGGGCGCACATACCCGGCCCTGCTCCCCGGGACGCCCAGGACCCCGCCTGTGCCAGCGCGCCCGATGGGCTGCGTCCCTGCAGCAGAGGGGCGGTGTGCGCGGCGGCCGGAACCACCGGCCCGGCCTGGCAGTCCCGGTCCGAGGACCGGGTGGCCGGGGCAGAGCCAGGAGGCGACCCGGCGCGTGGAGAACGCCCTTCCCCACTCGCGGCACCCACCGCCCGGTCCTCGCCACGCAGCGCGCTCGCACGCCGGCGGCGAAACTGCCGCAAAGCATCCCAACAAGCCTGGCTCCTTCCTGCCCAGGCAAGGGGATCGCAGCGTGGGCGCGCAGGGCCAGGGCAGCACCCCGCGGTCCTGCGTCCGCATCGCTCCCCCTCTCCTCCTCGCGTGCGCACAGACACGCACACACACGCGCGGACACTCATAAACACGCACACACAAACGCACACACACACCGCCCCTGAGTGGCCGCGGGACTTCCACTTACTTCCTCTATCCGCGCAGCCCTGCACTGCCGGGCGTTGCGCCTCTGCTGTGGACTCGCGCGGGCAGCCCATTCACTCGGCTTCATTGATCTCCAGCAGCAACATAGTTACTTTCTCTTTTGCTACACTGTAAATGTAAGATTCTGAGGGGGCGGGCCGGCCGCCGACCGACGGCGCGTTAAGCCAATCAGAACCTGGGGAAGGCGGACCGCCACCTCACTGAGACCGGCAGCCAATGGGCGAGCGGGGGCGTGTCTGGGGCGGGGCCTCGCAGCGTTTGGGCGGGCCTGTAGCCCGGCGCCCGGGCCCTTGCTGCTGAGACTTGGGCGGTGATGTCATTGGTAGCCAATGAAACCCTTGAAAGGTCCGGCGGGCCGGCGGGCAGCTGCTCTCTATTTACCGGGAAGCCAGGCCAGCCGCGGTTAACCCTTCCCGGCCCGGGGTCCGGGGCTGCGCTCGCTCATGGTGAAACTGGTTCCCTCCGCTCGCTGGGCCTCCGAGGTCCCGCACCCGCGTCCCACGGACGCCCCGCACGCGCGGAGATCCCGCGTCCACAGGCACTGCGCACACTCCGTCACCCGCAGCCGCGGACACTCGGCACTCACGGACGCCCTGCACCCGCGGACACCTCGCACCCACGGACAGCCTGCGCATTCATTTTTCCTCCGGACTCAGGCAGATGAGAACCGCAGGGCTCGTTTTCTAAGGCGACACCATGGCCCCTCTCCGTCCCCAGGGGACAGTGGGCGCGCGCAGATGTGGCTGCCCCTCCCGCTGCCCGGGTGCTCGAGGCGCGGCTGCAGCGCAGTCTTGCTGCGCCGCTTCCCCGCCCCTGTCAGGTCCCGCCTTCTACAGCCGAGCACCTGGGCAGGACCCGAGCGTCGCCCCAGGACTGCTCGGAGGAGGAGGCTGAGGGACGGGGGCATGTCCGAGCCTCAGCGCGATGCTCCCTCCACTGAACCACTCTTCTTCCTCACTCCCGCAGACCGCGCCCAGGACGGCCCTCCTGGAGCCTGTGGATGGGATCGGCCCTGCTAGCGGAAAGGAGCCCAAGCCTAGAGTCGCAAGCCACGCTGAACCCGGGGAAGGCGCGTGGGGCAGGCGACACCTTCTCTTGCGCGCGGTTCCCTCTGTGGCCAGCAGAGGGGTCGCAGTGGAGCAGAGCAGGTGGTGGCCCCGGCTGCCTCAGGAAACCTCGGGAATCTGCAGGGAGGCTGCCCTGGACGACCCGGAGGAGTGGCAAATGCACGAGGAGTCTACACCCCAAAGATTCTTACAGAAACAGAGCCGGTGCTGCCCTACTCCTTCTCCACCCAGTGCTCAAAACGTGAAATAATTACAGTGAAATAATATGTTCTGATAATTACAGTGAAATAATAGGCACTGTGGATTGTTTGCCTGTGGTTTTCTCCCTTACCTGATGGCAGGTGTTTGAAGGCTTACTTTAGACCCAGGCCTAAAAAATAGGCTAAGTGATCTGAAGTCAGAAGACACCAACCACAGCTGGCCAGCTGCTCTTAGCCCAGACATTAAGAGAAACCCTTGAGAACCTCGCATCCATGTGCACACATACACAGGCCCACCATGCACGCACCTGTGTTCCAGCGTGCATCACACGCAGCAAGGATTTGGGGTAGCGCCCTCTCCCCCACACTCACACTCGCCGCTTAGTGATAACTGAGGAGCCGTCCCAGCGCGTCTTTGTCCTCCCCCCTTTGAGGTGGGTCCTGAGTAATTTCCACAGAAAGCAGAAGAGAACTTCCCAGAAGGCCAGACATGGATGTTTTTGGATCCGGAAGGCTTCAGGCCCTTTCCTAAGCACAATTATGGGAAAAACGTTCACTCACTCAAGACTGGAGAATTCTGAGTCCTGGCTCTGACTCGGTGGTGACTGTTCAGTCATGTGTTCATTCGTTGATCTGTAATATGGTAAGAGCCCAGCTCAGAAGGAAAAGGAAAGAATACTTGTGCATGCAATGGGGGAAAACAAAGATTCCCTGTTGATAAAAAGGCACTCAGGAAAGGATCATCTACCTGCCTCTGGAAACGGGCTGCCGCTAAAGCACCTCATGATCTATGTACGATCGACTCATTGCTATTACCACCATAGCTCTGCCCCCAAAGCAGGGATGTGTACAACTGCAGAGGAGGGCTTCCGTTCCAAAAGTCTTCTAAGGGGAAAGTAACTTCAGGAAGAAATGTAACTCAGGGGCCGGTGAGATGGCTCAGCGGCGTAAGCGCCTGCCTTGCAAGCGCGAGGGCCCGAGTTCGACTCCCGGATCCCACATACGAAAAAGGGGCCGGTGATATCGCTCAGTGGCACGGGCGCCTCCTGGCGCGCGAGGTCCTGAGGTCGACCCCCCGGTACCCACCAAAAAAAAAAAAAAAAAAAAGAAATGTAACTCAGTTACTGGGACAATTATTTTACAGTAGCTTCAAGTCCTGAATTATTATAATTCAGTTAACTAAGAATCTAAATCAAAAAAAAAAAATCTAAATCATCCAGGCTGAAAAATTTAGAAAGATGGCAAAATTCCTCATCAGTAATAGAACATGAAATATGGAATAATTGCCAGATCATAGATGCATATAAAGATGTGATTATTTCTTAAATTAGGCAACTCTGTGTTTATTTATGTTCAAATTATAGAGTGGCAGAAAAATCAGATTACGTAGAGGAGTTTCTTTCCAGACCCTGCTCTCTGAGCTCCTTCTGTACCAGAAGAGGCGATTTTGCTTCTAAGTCCGGTTAGGCAGTGAAAACTCCTGAAACACTGCCTGCAGGTTTAAATTTGCAGTGCGTTCAGCCAGTGGCCAGAAACCTGACCTGTATACCAATAACCAGCAGTGCCCATGTTCACGTTTAGTCCCAGAGAACGACGAGGCATCCTTGCCCTGTCTGGGTCCTATAACAACCGCACTGGGTCATGGCTTTGTTCCTACAAATATCACAAGCAAAAGGCTATGCATTCCCGTCAAGAAATGAAGATAACTTAGGCCCAGGTATAAGAGACAAAATGGATAGTGTCAAACAAACATATTATTTAAATTACTTCCCTGTGCGCATTCAAATGGTGAAGCATTTGGGATGATGTCTTCAAACTAATCCTCGAGATCAAGGTAGATTTCGGGAGATTCTAGAATTACGGCAGAGAAGGGCTTAGAGAAAACTTAACAATCTTAAATCCTGGGATAAAGAAGATATTAAGTCAGCAAGAAGTGGGGGATGAGCTGTGGTCGGAAAAGTGCGGTAGCAGCGATGAGGTCACTGAGCGAGGGGTGAGGTCACTGGGGGCAGGGTGAAGTCATCGAGGTCAGGATGAGGTCACTGCGGCCAGCCCCAGGAGCTGTCCTACAGCAAGCTCCAGGCCAAGGAAGGAAGGGCTAAGTGGGGACCCGGGGAAGTGGCTGCAGCAGTGTTAGGAGGTGGAGTTTCTCCCCTTCAAGCCCTGTCCCTTCTGCTACAAGAGCACGAAGGTGCCATGAAGAAGCGGAGAGCAGGCTCTGGCCAGGCAGGGAAATGGCAAAGGTCCGCACCTTCCTCTGGGGCTTCTTGGCCTCTGGAACCACAAGACATAAAAGTCTGTTCCGTGCAAGTTACTGTGTCTCAGATATTTGGTCACAGCAGCAGGCTCGGGGGTAGTGGCTTTGCGGGGATGGACCAGAGGCAGGCCATGTGCTTTGTCACTGTCCACAGCATGGGACCAGAGACCCATGGTCCTGCCCCAGGACAGCCACAGGTTCTGGGCGACAGAGGCTCTATATCCAAGTGCCCAACATGGCAGCCGTGCGACTGGTTGGTCTGCATTGAGAGGCGCCCTGAGGTTCAAGTGACACATTGGATGTTGTAAATTTCATATACAAATGTAAAATATCTCAGTTATTTTTATATTGATTACACATCGAATTGCTTATATTTTGGATATATCAGGCTAAATCTTAGTACAATGAATTTTACATATTTATTTTTTACATAGAATATGGTTTCAATGACTAATACAATTTGCCTGTTTCTTTTGGACAGTGCTGTTCTAGAACCTGTAATTGGTTGTTGGATTTTGTGTCACTTTGATGCCAAAGCCACCAGAACCACAGAATGTTGGGTCTGGATGGGACTTTAGAGCCTGTCTAGGCCACTGGTTCTTAAACTGTGTCAGGGTGACCCAGAGGGACAGGACCCCAAGCTGAGTGGCCACAACCCCACCCCACCCCCGCCATCCCGGACACGGACATGTCAGTGCAACGCTTCGTTCATGAGACTCCGCAGTAGCAGTGCATTTGCAGAAAGGGCCCTGCTGCCTTTGGCTCCCTTCTGTGGTTTTCATGTGGCCAGTTGTCCCACCTGTATGGCAATTTGAGGCTCAGAGAATGGAGATGACATGCCCCAAGCTGTGCTTGGCCTCAGGATATGGCTTCTGACCTCTTCTCAAAGTCTGGCTAAAGCCAGGCGTGGTGGTGCACACCTGTAATCTCAGCACTCTGAAAGCTGAGGCAGGAGGATCAATGTGAGTTCAAGGCCAGCTTGGACTACATAATGAGACCCTGTCTTACAAAAACAACAACAACAACAACAACAACAACGAAGTGTGGCCCAGCCTTCCCCAGCTGCACAAAAGGGACTGACCGCTAGGCAACTCACAAGCTCCCTGTGTTCATGAAGGTAGCAGATGCCCTTCCTGGGCGGCTCCTCCTCCTCCCCCTCCCCCTCCCCCTCCCCCTCCTCCTCCTCCTCCTCGACTGACCTCACAGACCTCTGCTGCTCTTTGTTAGAATTTGGGATGAGGATACACACTGCTGACATAAACTCACATTCATTATGAAAATGATCAACCAAAGCTCACTCACTGGCTGCGGGGACCCAGCAACACCTCCCAAGACAATGGCCTATTATTATTTGCTGTGTGTGGCTGCTTCAAAGCCCATGAAGTCTTCCCTTTCCGAACTGAGCAGCTATCTTTCATCACTGGGAGATGTTGTCAGGACCTGGGGTCTCTGCACCCCTGCATCTGACTGTGCTACCCAGGTCCTGTAGGATGTGAGATTAAAAGATCCGGGCACTGCCTAAGCATCCCCACCCTAACCCTTACTGGCTTCAGGCCTAACGCAGGTGGAGCACTCTTAATCTGAAATCAGCAACACGCCAAAACCAAACAGATTTTAAGCACTGAAATGATGTCACAGTGGAAAATTCCACACCTGACCTCATGTGATAAACTGCAGTCAAAACACAGGTGTGCTAAAAACATGGCAGAAATCTCCCTGCGGGCTGTGTATAGAATGTGGATATAAGCATAAATTTTGTGTTTAGACTTGGGTTCCACTTCCAAGATATCTCATTATTTATATGCAAACACTCCAAAGTTCACAGTCCCAACCGCCTGGTTTCAAGCATTTTAGACCAAGGAGAGGCGAGGTCACCCACACTGAGGAACCAAGAGTGACATTGCACCAATGCTGCGTGGTGGACTGAGTTCCTTTAGATTACCAAATGGGCCATATCGAGCCTCGTGTGTCTTATAAGTAAATAAATATTCATGCAACATTTTCTAAAGATTCAGAAATAAAATAATGACAGGGAACATTTACTGAGTGTTTTACTCTGTGCCCAGCACTGTTGGGATTTACTCGCATTAGCTCATTTAAATCCTCATGTCCATACTGAAGGTAGAGGGAGGTACTTCTATTTGCTTTGATTTAAAGATTGGGAAACAGACACAGATAGGTTAAGCAACCTGCCCAAGCTCACACAGCCAGAAAACAGTAGGATCATCATGGCCAAGCCAGACTCAGAGTGTCAGCCTTTAACTACAGGGTGCTACTTAATTCAGGAGCGTTCCTGCTGAGCGAATGGGTGAGTGGGAGGAGATGCATGAATGAATGAATAGATTGCTTTCTGATACTCGCCATCCTAGTCTACTTGGGCTGCTGTAACACAGTATCATAGACAGAATGGCTTTAGAACAACAGAAAGTCATTTCTCACCATTCCAGACATTGGATAGCTAAGGTGCCTGTTGGCTGAATTCTGCTGAGCACACTCCCCAGGCTGCAAAGTGACAGCTTGTCCCTGAGGCCCAATGAGGACGAAGCACAAGGGGCCTGTCGGGTCTCTTTATAAGGGTGCTCCCCCTTCAGGAGGGCTCTTTGCCCACAGTGCCTAAAGGAGCAGCAGCCCCACACCATCACCTTGGGCCTTGGGATTTCAACATAGAAACTTGGGGGAATACAGACATCCAGACCTCAGAGTGGACACACCTTTGAATTCTGTTTTTCCAGATGCATTCCTGGGCTCAACTGATACTTGACTTTTAGCTACTGATTTCGTTTTCTTCACTAACTGGAAGCGTAGGGACCTCTGAAGCCCCTAAATTCAATACCCCTTTTGAATTATTTATGCAGATGCTAACCAGGGTTCATGTATCACTTGGGGATTTTGTTTTGTCTTTTACCATATTCTCCCTTCACATTTTAACTCCAACTTCTTTCTCCCCAACATCTATGGCAATATCAATGTCTCTTTCATTACAGTTCTTCCTAAGCCGCACCACACTTGATGCTGGGGTCTGCCAGCACCCTGCAATTACGATTATTCTCAAAGCATGGGAAAATGTTTCCTTCTTGCTCATTATTTTCAGCAGAGGGAAGGTACAGTATCTCCCTTTGCTCTATTGCATTAGCTGTGACAAAATACCTAAGACATTGCACTTAAAAGGAGGAAAGTTTGCTTTTATCACAATTTCAGAGGGTCTGGTCCTGGTAGGTTGGCTCTGCTGTTTTGGGCCTGTGGTGAGGCAGCACATGGTAGAAGGAACAGGAAGTGGCTGGGATCCCACAATCCACTTCAAGGCCACACACCCCAGTGACCTCACTTCCTCCCTCTGGGCCTCACCTCCTGTAGTTTTCACCACAATCCAGTAGCCCACAGACAGGAACCATGTGTTCATCTCTGTAAATAAAGATATGGGCCTTTGGGGGTCATTCCAGATCCAACTACAACGTTTTCACCATTTTCCTTCTTGGAGAACCTAAAGGCATACATTTCCCAGTGTTAATCTCCTGTTTATTTGCTGGCAGGTGACTGATGCCATGAATTGCTGTCATCAAAAAAGCATTTTATCCTGGATTTACACTGTAAGACAACGAATTCTTTGTGTTCCAGGACAGGTGCTCTGTAAGGAAATATGTCTGCTGATCCTGGGGTGGGCAGGGAGCAGCTCCCCAGAAGTCCTGCCTCGGATGCTCTGGGAAGGTGGCCCACACTCAGCTGGATGCCCACCCAGGGACAGCACCCAGAGGTTCTCTGGCTTCTAAAGAAGTAAATGAAGCCACCACCTGAGAATTACTCTCCTGCCTGCAGGGCCCTTGCCAGATGGGTCAAAAGTCTACTCTGTATGGAGCCCTGAAGGCCATGGGTACTGAGCCTACAGTACCCTGTAAATAGCAGGTGCTCACATGACTCTGGGTGAGTTCAAGTTATCTGACAGTTAAGGGGAGGGTTCCTGCTGGACGCTATCGGCCTTTCAGCCGGCACAGAGGCCTTCTCCAAGGAGGGGCGGCACAAATGAACACACTGGATCTGGAAGTGGCTGGGCTGAGCTGGGGCCACATGTCCAGCATCGTCAGATCACTTCTCTGGGACACGCTGGGACCAGTCATCACCGCAGGGAACTCTGGGCCACCTTCATTCTTTGGTGTGCAGTGTCATTCCCCAGGAACAAGGGACCCGGTGTGAACTTTAACCTGGATTCACAGCAGGGCTCCAGAATGATATCTCTGTTCTGCACAAAGTCAAGGTGCCGCGCGGTCGGGGCTCCCAGTCCTCCTGCCACACATGGTCCTCTCTGCCATCGGGGGGGAAGTCAGAGACCCTGCCCCGCTCGCTCACCGGTGCGCCCACGACAGCTGCACTCTCCCTTCTCGCAGCTGTGACCGCTGTCCCTGTGTTCCACTCCTGCCCTGCTCGCCACCCTCTAACCACTGAAACTGTTGTGTGGAAGGCAGCCAGGCAGGACCAGGCATTTTAACTGTTGCTTGTATTTCTGACGTCAGGGTTGGAAGGCTGGGTTTGGGCAGAGAGCAAAGCTGAGATGAGGAGGAGAGGAAGTGTTGTGAGTCCTGAGAGGCCAAGGCTCACAGGGTGGGTGGTGTGAGGACCAGTCTGGTCACAGGATGAGGTCTTGAGTACTTGTGGGCAAGTGCTGTGGATCTGAAGCCTGGTCTCGTACCCAGCAGACATCACTCTGTAGCGGGAAGGAGGCCCAGGGCCGCTCCTATACGCCTCAGCATTTCAGACAGGGGCGCCCCAGCCTCTGCCCAGCACCGAGCGAAGCCAGGGCCTGCAGTCTGGGAAGCAGAATAAGGACCTTTGGAGCATCCACGCATGCTCAGCGCTCCTGTCTCCAAACTCAGGGGAACCCCAAAGGCAACTCCTCCGACCCCACCTGTGGGGCTGAGACCTTGTCCCTGTGTGTGTTAAAGCCAGGGGGGTCTTCAGCCACTGTTAATTTTATGTGTCACCTTGACTGGACCTTGGGGCCAGAAACAACTGGTTGTTTCTGTGAGGGCATATTTGGATACAATTGACTCTTAAACTAGCTGGCTTCGAGCAAAGCAGATTGTCCTCCCTAATGTGACAAGGTGGGCCTCGTCTACTCAGATGAAGGCCTGGCTAGAACCAGTCTGACCTCCCATTAGCAAGAAAGAATTTTGTCAGGCGGTTCTTAGATGCCAACTGCATCCCTGGCTCTTCCCTAGTGCTGTGCCCATTGGTCCACCTTTCAGACTGTGAACCCATGCTAGCCTCCGTACGGCACAAGCCATTCCTTGGAACAGACCTTTCTCTCTGTGCATAGGCAAGTCTGGTCCTCTTCGTTCTACTTCTCTGGGAGCCTTGACTAATGCATCATTTTCCCCTTTGCTGGGTGAGGGTCAGAGAGCAAAGCCTGAGAGACAAGTACTATATCACGTACCATGTGTTCCCATCCACGTTACTGATGATATCTTAATTGAGTTCATCTTCACCTTCGAGTGTCTTCATTTCCAAGAGTTTAAAATTCCCCTGAAAGGGCGATGGGGGTACATTTAAGAAACTGAAGATAGGATTACTAATAAAAAAGAAAACACATTTTCCCCTGCCCTTTATTAGAGGAAAGTAGAAGATCCCAGTGGGTCTTCCCACTTTGGGATTCTAAAGCAATCTGGAAGCTAGAAAGATAAAAGTAAGCTATGTTTCTGAGCCTCTGATTTGTGTACCTGCAGCCTGAGGGAAGAAAGATGTGAATGCATTTGCTTTCCCCCAAATGTACATTTAATCCTGATCTAAGGATCCCGAGTGTTTGAGCCCATCAGGAGTCTCTGCGGTAAGCACAGATTGTTTCCCAATTTGGTAGCGTGTATTAAAGAAAGCCAATTTCAACCCAGTATTAACGTTGACACCTGTATAGTTATTTCTCCTTCCTCCTGCTTTCCTGAGCTAATTGGCATGTGGTGGAATTACTTGGGAAATCTCAGCCTAAGGGCTGCTGGATGGCTCTAGAAGAAGCCATGAAAGCAACTGGGAAACAAGAACTCCCTCCCTCTCTGCAACTGTATGGGGTCTTTTTCTCCCCCATCTACCCCAGACGTGTGGGTGCTCAGCGGTGTACATCTCCCTGCTGTACCCTCCCTGGTCTCTGTCACCCAGATTAGTGTCCCCCACATCTGAATGCACACAGGTCCTGGGGACCTGAGGCAGGAGCTTGTGGGGACACCAGAGAGACTCCCTTTCCCACCACAATTTCTGGTGACTTCGGTGTGGTGGGACTGTTGCCCACATGGCCAGTCCTGATTCATGTGGTTCAACATGGCAGCCACGTGTGGCCTGTTGCACATGTCAGTTGTGGTTTGTGTGAATTCAGATCTGAGTTTAGAACATCCATCATATCCAGTGGCTTGCTCCATAAAAATGAACAAGCAACCCTGATCATCTTCGATTGTGTCTATGCACTGCCTGCTTCCGCGAAGTGTCTTCAGTCGCTGTTTGGTTCCTGATGTGATTCCCATTTTCTAAATACATTCCCTATATCTCTTCATAGCCCATACCAAATGCTCAATCCGTTTTTCTTGATGTGAACTATGCCTGGCTCGGGAAGTGTCCCAGTCTAAGCATCTTCATTTCGCAGAAGATAACAAAGGCAGAGCGAGTGTTGAGCCCAGGAACACGTTTCACAAAAGCTCAGGAGAGGAGCGCAGAGAGCCCGGTCTGCTGGCACCCGCGGAAGAGGATGGGGGATGAGTGGCCAGGGGAGTGAGTGGGGAAGGGGAAGGACGTTGCTTCAGAATGGAGGATGCGGGCAGCTGAGGAGAGATGTGGACATGCAAGGGAAGTGGCCGGCGTCGCCCTGTGCCCAGAGGGCACGTCTGGGGCAGGACCAGGGCCCCACCAGCTGGAAAGGCGAGGGAATAGGAAACACAGGTGGCCCTGAGCTCCTGTGGAGGGGAGAGGGGACCACAGGGGACATCAGGAGTCTCTGGGATCCAGGCTTCCTCACTGCAGCCCTGGGACCTAGAGAGGGAATCTGAGTCCCACGTGACGTGTGCTGCTGGGGTCAGCGAAGCTTTTCCTCCCCTAGGAGACACACAGAGCACCGGTCACCTCCCAGCAGATCCTTGGGCAGCACTTCTTCCAGCTTCCTCTGGCCGTGTAGGCACAACTTCCTCCTGCTGTGTAGACAGGACTTCCTCCTGGCGTGTAGATACTTTACCACCCAAACTCACCCATCCCTCCTGTACCTGCTTCTGCTTCTCATTCTCTTCTCAGGTGGGCGATTGGCAGCCTTTTCCACCAGGCACCAGGCCAGGAAGGCAGAGAGGGAGTCATTGTCCTCTTTCTCCTTACTCTCTGGACCCACGCTCCCCAGCCAAGCTGAGACCCTGGCGTAGCTCCCGAGTGTCCCCTCTGTTAGACTGCTTGCCAGCACAGCACATCTGGGCCACTCGGAAGTAGCTGGATGTCACTGCAGGCACAAGCAAGGCTCTCTCTACACTGCCACCCCAGGGTCTGCCCAGTGCCCATGGGACACTTGGTCCCTGGCTCCTCTTTCCATGGTCCCCGTTGTCCTTGAACAAACCTGGTGGCTCCCAGGCTGCTCCCCGCTAGCCGGACACTTGGAGCTACTCCCTTTGCCCGTCCTTGGTCTCTCAGTTTCCATGCAAGTTGCTCCCTCTCAGCGTGATTTGTGGTTTAGGTTTCTGTTGCCTTGCTTCCCTGCCCCCAAGAACAGACTCTCTTTAACCTCAACACGCAGCACACTGGGCACACAGTACATGTTTGCTGAATGAATACAAGACTGCAAGGCAGAAAGGGACCATTTGGTTGCCCTCCTATGACAGAGCTGATGAAAGCGAAGTGCTCACTGCTGCTGACTATGGTCAGGGTGGCCTCCGAGCCAGAGCTAAGACGCGACTGCAGAATCTGGCCGTCAACAGCAGCCCAGCAGTTGATGCCAAAGCAGGCCGCACTGGGACACCCGCCCTGGTTGTTAGACGACACTAACTGTGGGACAGAGATGAGGTGTGGAGGTGGGAAACCAGTGCAGCCCTCTGCAGCCAAGTCACAGATCGGGGCTGGAGACCCTATCTTGCTTCACCCTCGGGGCCACAGCTCCACTTGGCTGGCCACCGATTGACATAATTATTATTGCCAGAAAGTAATTTTAGAAAGAACTGAAAAAGAGGACATGGGTGATTAAAGTTCTAATAATAACATTTCCAAAAAGTCTGGGTTAATGAATCTGTAACTTAGGTAAAAGAAAAGAGGCTTCAGGTGTTCGGGGAGCAGTACCTGGAACCAGATTGGAAAACATTTTCTACTGGGGAGGCAAGTAGGGTGGAGGAGACCACAGGCTCTTCAGGGCTCCTGGGGGGAGAGAAGGAGGGAGGAAGGGAGGGAGGGAGGGAATTTTACATAGAAAGTTCCTCTAAATACATTGTGCGTGAAGCTTCATAAAGCAAAGGCTGTCTTCTTTTCCTCTCCCAGCCTCCACAGACACATGGCCGGGCACCTGCCCTGGAAGAGCACCGGGCACAAGGAACAGCATGGGCTCCAGTGTCCACTGCGCCCGGGACAGAAGAACCTGCCCTGCGGGGTGGGGAAAGCCTGGCTGCTGTTAAATGTCTTGCATGTCACCTTTGAATGAACGTCAAGCAAACTTCCTGTCCCAGCCTAGCATGTCGTTTCCAGGTCAAGACCCGCTCACAGATAGCCAGGGTACACAATGCTCTTCACCTCGGCTGGGTTTTGCACGACACTTTCGCATGCTATCTCATTGGAACTGCACAAAAACTCTGTGCTCTGTGCTACTGTTCTGATTTTGCAGGCAGCAGACAGGAAGTTCCAGAGGGACCATGGTTTTGGTCTTCACGTGTCCTGACCTGTTAGCATCGGGCCCTGCTGAGCTCACCCTACCCATGGCCTCCTGTAGAAAAGGGCAGACTCGGTAAAGCAAGCAGTGGCTGATTTCATGGATTGATTCTTGATTTTCAAACACAGGTTTCTGCATGAAGATCTGGTGGCTTTACTATCCTGAGAAAACATTTTCAAGCCTCCCTCCAGGAAACACGCCTCCCCAAAGCTCATGCGTCCGGCACTTGGGGGAGCATAGTGCCGTCTCCTGCCCGCTCCATGGCAGTGATGTGCAGACAGACAAATAGGAAACCAACATAAAAGCCTGGGCAATGAGAGAGCTGATCACAGAGAGAAGAGCGGACGAGTGAGTGAACAGTGAACAGCGAAGTGCTTTCCCCGGGAGTGTGCGCCACAGAAGCATCCCCAGCCCCTCAGCCAGAGGACAGGGAGGCGGCACAGGGCCCAGGTGCCTTCCTCCCCCTGGCTCTGAGAGAGGCAGGCCCCAAGCTGCTGACCCACGGAGCACTGATGTTTCCAGAGACCCTTGCAGGGTGCGGAGTTCACTCTACTCCGGGAGCGCAGCGCTGTCCAAGGTGCCTGGAGGCAAGTGGCTGCCCCCAAGCACTGGAGTCTTGGAGTCTTTAAGCACGGGGCCACACCCAGCCTGCAGGTCGGCCTTGGGGAGGACAGAACGCGTGAAAAGACTCCTATATTTGTGCAGTGATTTCTCCAGTGCTCCTTGGATAGGGCGGTGCCCAGGGCCAGGCTGTAAGAGCTGGGTCCCTTGATGAACGCAGCGGCTTTGCCACTGTCAATGAATGGGCATGCATTTAACCTCTTTCCATCCACTCCAATCTCCTAGAATAATTTCCTTCATGGAACCTTACAGAAAGACCAGGTCACCACAGAAAGGGACCTTAGAAATCCTTTAATATACTCCTTTTTTTTTCCAAGAAAGGAAAAGGAAACTTACAGAAATGAAATGAGCTATTCAAGGTAACAAGAAAAGTTAGTTACCGAGGCTAGAGACTGAATTCTGGCTGTTGTCAAGCCTTTCTTATTGCGTTTGATTTTGTGTTTGGAATAGCATGACTATCAAAAGACTCATGGGCCAAGTAACTCCACAAGACATTAGGGTGTCAGCCACAGAAAGGGGCCACAGAAAGGGGCCACCTGCTCCTGGAGTGTCCTGCTCCATACATGCGGCAGATTTCATGATTTAGATTCTGGTTTGCACGCGTGCAGAGACCCCCGTCCGGGGCGTCTTGGACGGCCTCCAGGAGAAGCCTCCACGTGTGAAGTCCGTCTTGTCACAGAGCTGCCTGCTGACCGGCGAGTCCTTCTGACGCTCCGCCTGTACTTCTCTCCAGACCGGCGGGCGCTGACTGCCTGTCATCTGCTTGGTTCCGCCACTGATTAATTTCCTTCACCATGAGAGGTGCACGCTTTCAACCTCCACAAGGGTGGGGATGTTTGTTTTACTCCATGGCCTCCTGGGGCATAGGAAATGCACAGCAATATCTGTTGGCTAAATAATTAACTGATTCTCAAGGAGGGAATTCCCGCTTGGCTCCCCGCCTGAGACGCCTGCTCTCCAGGACTTGGCTTCCAGCTGCGGACCATCCCTTCCCCCTCGGCTGGCACAGGCTGCCACTGCCACCTGAGGAGCCCAGCTTTGCCATCTGCTCCTGGGCTCTGAGCAGCCCACAGTGGGGCGGGATTCCTCCACCTTCCATGTTGTTCCCAAACCACCTCACAGGTGTCTTCCTCCTGCCGGAAGCTGCGCCACTTAGTCTCACCATGGCTGGAGTTCCTCGACACTCACCTCGGGCAGGGCATCCCCATTCGGTTCCAAGGGTCTGAACACCCCCTCAAAGGGACACTGATGACCCTGCTTCTGCTGACAATAGCACCCTTCACCTGCCAGGGCAGAGTAGTGCCTATTGCAACTGCCCTCCTCATGGACAAGAGCAGCTGAGTTTCCCAGGACCCTGCCACATTAGCAGTGTCCCCTGTGAAGGGCGTCCACAGCCTAGGCTGCCACAAGCACCCAGAGACAGGATGGTGCAGTGGTTAAGGGCTCGGGCTTTGGAATCAACTGACTTGAGGTCAAGTCTGCGACTTTGTACTTCTTGTATGACCTTGGGCAAGTCCCTCGGTTTTACCACAGTTCAGTTTTCTCCTTTGTAAAATTAGGGGAAACCTAACTGAACAGAACAGAACAGAACACGATCCACCTCCGAGGGTAGAAATGAACACTAGATGGAAAAAGTTGCTCAGGGCTTCGTACATAGTATAAACACGTAATAAAGTTTTTCCATATAAAGAGGAGGAAATGATTGCTTTCAGAGGATGGCAATGGAAATCAGAGACATCAAGAGAAAGTCAGCTACTCGTACACCAACCAGACAGGCAGGGAGAGATCGGAGATGCAGTTGGCCTCAAGAGGGATGTATACGACTGGATCATGGGGTGCTGTGGTCCTCAGTGGATTCATCCTGAGCTCCTGGCTGAATGTGCTGTTAGGAGGCAGGGCCTGGCTGGAGGAGACGGGTCAAGGGGGGTGTGCCTTTGGAGCCTACATTGCTCAATCTGGCTCCTCCCTTCTCTCTCTACTTCTAGTCACCATGAGGTGAACAGCTTTCCTCCATGAGGCCCTTCCACCACCCCATTCTTCCTTGGATCCAGCTGACCAGGAACTGAAACCTCTGAAACTGTGAGCCAAAATAACCTCTCCTCATTAAGTTGTGGGAATCAGGTATTTTGTTGCAGCAATAGGAAAGCTGACTAATACAAGGTGGCATTCAGGCTCAGACTTAAAGGAAGACAGAGTCAGGTATCTGAAGAGCTGGGGAAGAGCCTTCTTTCTGGGAGGGGAAATGGTGTGTGCAAACGTGCCAACACTGGGAAGAGGTCTGTCTACACCGGGAATTGAGGGGCTGGAATTGAGGCAGGGGAAGAGAAAGGGCGAAATGAGACATCATGCCCACATACTGCAAAGGGAGAACTAGGTCAGTAGATGGAGGTTGGAGCTGGGTTTGTCACTGTGGGAAGTGGCGTTACAGACAGCAAGGGGAGGAGAAAGGAGAGCCAGTGAGGTGACATGTTGGGACTGGAGGTGGCAGCATGCATGGATGTTTAGCTTCATAGAAGAGCAGATGGGCACCCACAGAAGTAACTATAGATGTGTGTGTACCACGTGTCAGGATACTTGCCTACAATTCCTTGGTTGATCACTTGGGAAGGCCTGAAAGCAACAAAACCCTAACAGTGATCAACATCTGTAATACTTAGATGTTGATTTCTTAAACCATTCTCAATAAAAGGAACAAAAACCCCTTGGATTAATGCCTGATTCTAGGACTGAGGCATAAATAATAAATCTGGAACATCTTGTAGTGTCAGAAAGGAAGGAAGGGACCGGGGTGTACCTTGGAAGACGAGCACTTGCCCAGCGTGGGTGAGGCTCTGGTTCCATCCCCAGAAGTACAAAAAAAAATCAACAAAAAGAAAGAAGTACAGTGATGGAATAATTGTGATTGATAACAATTAACTGTGTATTTAAGAATAGCTAGTAGAGGGGATTTTGAATATTCCCAACACAAAGAAATGATAAATTAGGGAAGCAACAGATGCATCAGTTACCCTGATCTGACTGATCATTACACATTGTATACTTGTGCTGCAATGTCACCCTGTACCCCCATAAATATGTACAATTACTGTGCCAAATTCAAAAAATATTAAGAAAATTAAAAACATTAATAAGAATATAAGGAAGTATTGAAAACAGAAGTCGTAAGGACAGGGCTATGCCAAAGGGGTGCAGAAGCCAACCGAAGTAGCTCTTAGAGGTTAAAGTAGAAGGAATTTGAGCAACAAAATAAATAGGATAGTATATATTATAACCCAAATCATAAAATAAATATCCATGAGTCCATAGTAATATAAATAAATATTTAATAAATAAATGGGGAAAGAGACAAATCTCCCATGCTGAGAAATTCCAAATAATTTTTGGAGTGATCCCACCCCCTGAAGGATGAATTAACACACCCCTGCCCCCAGTGCAGGCTGAGCAGTGACTTTCCGTCAGAGACTTCCTGTTCCAGTAACTTCCTGCCACAGTGACTTCCTGCCACAGTGACTTCCTGTCATAGAGTCTAGCAGGGATGGCTAGAACGTGTACAGTGGAGAAGTCTCAGAGCCCGTCAAGGTCAACAATGACGGGAGCATGTCATGTTGATAAGATGTGATGAAACCCAACTTTACCTGTGTGGCCTTCCTGCCCAGAACCTGGAGCCCCATTCTACTCCTGAGACAAACAGCAGGCAAGTCCCAACTGAAGGACTCCTACAAAATGCTTGTCTTCTCAAAGCCAGTCCTCCAAGGCAAGGGTAGTCAGGAAAGCTGGCAGCCAGAGGAGTGTGTGATGCTAGAGGAGTGTGGGACTGTTATTGGAATCTCCTGGCTTTCGATGCTCCTCTATGGCTATATCAAAATATCATCAAGTATCTCCTTTTAAAAGTGACTCGCCAATTAAACATTACAGAGTTCTGGGTTGCTCACCTCTCCTTCTGGAGTTAGAATTTGGTTCTTCTCATCTTGACAAAGAATTGAACGAAACAAGCAAAAAGCAGTGGCAAGGTTTATTTGAAAAAGTAATAGTGAAGAGTGAGGAAGAAACTGGCCCTGTGGAGAGAGCTTGGGTAAAAGAGGAAAAGAAGCAAGATAAAAGAACATCCTGGAGAAATCAGGGTGCGCTATCATGAGGAAAACCATGATAGCAAGCCCTTCTTGGTGCCTGTGTCCTTTTGTACTGTACGAATTTTGAGGAAACACACAAGACCTTCTACATACAGGTCCCAAGAGGCGATGCTGGGATCCCCATCTCAGACTGACATGAGGTCTAGGGCATCCTACTGAAAACGTGCTCAAGTTCTCAAAAGAAGTCCATGTGCAGGGCTTCTGGAACTGTTCTGTACATGTGGTCTGGGGTCTTGTAATTAACAGGTCACACCTACTTCCCCAGCCAGATTTATCACACCCTAACCTCCTACGTCAGGATCAGAGTGGATCTGTGAATAGAAGATGGCATTCAGTGAAAAATACAGAAACCTGAGTAAAGTTTGGACTTCACTTAATGTGTAACTATGACTCCATTTGCCATGATAGATGTACCATATTAATGTATGACATTGTCATAGGAAATACTGACTGTGAGCCATATTAAAGCTTTTTGAACTCCATAATTTGTTTTGCAAACTTAAAGATGCTCTAAAAACAATAAAGCATTTTAAAACCTTTCAATCAGACATGGTAGACTTAACATGGTAGACTTTCCACCCTCTGATAGAGAATATTATCACAAAATTATTAGCATATGAAGCAGTGATAAAAGAATGGGCCATCAAAACATGGAAAGAAGCATTTCGGAGTCAAGTGGGAAGTTTGGCTCTGTTACTATATTATTTTTCTGTAATTTGAAAAATGTGTGAACCACAGCTTGGCCAAATGTGTAATCTGTTGTGATTTCTTCTGAATGAATGAATGAATATTCATTTTTTAATCTAACTGCCTATATATTTTTTATCCATTTTTCTTAAATTGGACACCCAAATAGTATCAGCTTCAAGCCCCACAAAACTCAGAGTTTCTGCTCTCTGTCTCGGAAGTAACATAACAGGACACCGTGCAAGGACAGCGGCCCTACCTCAAGCCCCAGCCAGGTGGGGGGCTCCCTTCCTGCCTCTGAAGCCTCCCTATTCCTGCCATTTCCTCTAACCTGCTGTCTTTAGCTGTGCTTACCACAGCACCATATTTCCATGTTGGTTGGACCCTCTTCCCGTACACCAAGCACTACTGCTCCTAAACATAAGCAGCACTGTCAGTGCCCCTGGCTCCTATAGAGCTGCTTGGTTTCATCTCCATCCAGACATCTTAGCCCTCTGCATGGTCAAGATCCCCTGTGGGTCCCTGGTCACACTCTGTCCCCACCTCCTGGGACACAGGCTGCTCCAGGAAATACCCTGCACTCTACTCATCCCAGCTGGTTCCCCCTGCATCATCAGAAGTCAGGGCTGTCACCCTGGTGATTTCCCTCTAAGTTTCCCTGGCAATAAAATCACAAGTGTCTTTCTTTGAACTTCTTGAAACCTCTTTCCAAAGATCCAGAGTCAGTACATGGGTAACTTTGCTCAGAAGATCTCTCTATGGGTCTTTACAAAGTTAAGATGAAAAGGTTACTTTCATCCACTATCATAGTCTTCTTTTAGGAACAGAATTATGTTCTTCATAGAAGTTTATTTCTTCTTGTTATTGTCACTATTGTTGCTGTTGTTGTTGTTGACTTGAGCTATTGCTGTGTTGCCCAGGCTGGCTTCGAGCTCCTGAACTCAAGGGATCCTCCTACCTCAGCATCCCAAAAACTGGGACTACAGATGTGGGACCTGTGGTGGATTAACTAATGGTCAACTTGTAACACCCAGCTGAACTGAATCAGCATGTTTCTGGGTGTGGAAGGCCCAGCTGAGGATTGTTGTCAACGACATAAAAAGGAGAACTGCAGGGGAAGATGGTGTGCTGCTGATTCTCCTGGAAAAGCTTGTCATGCTGGTTTTCCTGATATGAACTCAGCTGTTCTCATCATCGAAGAAGCTTGGGTCCTCACTGTCACTGAGGATGGCTGCAGTTCACTTTGGGGGAGCTCTGGTTCTTACTTTGAGCATCTCTTCCTGGCTCCAGTGCAGATCCTTCAGCCTGCTGACACAGATCCTTCATCCCACTGGTGAATTTCTAGCTTCCACCACTGACCTTTCGGCCTTCCTAGTGCAGATCCTTGATACAGACTTTCATGAGACATTGTCGAGGGCTCTAGGCCTCCAGCTGGACTCATGGAGGACATTGCCATGGGATCCAGGCCCTCAGCTGTATTCTTTCAGTCTCTAGTTTGTGGAAAGATCACTTTCACTCTTCTGCATTTGACTCTTTAGGTGAATATTATAAAATAATACTATAAATTATGTGTACTATATTAAATCTATTCCCTTGTGAGCACTGACTACAATAAAATTGGTATCAGAAGTGGGGTCATTGCTGTTATGTTGCCTGGTCATATAATTTAAGAGCCTTGGGAATTAATGTGGAAAGTTTTTGAGAGACTGGCTGAAGAGCCAGCCCCCATATGCTATAAACTGTATGGGAGACTCTGGTTAGAGCCTGGAAAGTCAGAGTACAGATAGAAAGGCCGCAAGTTAGGATGAGGCTCAGAAGGCATCTACTAAGAAGGATGGCATTGGCTGCTGGATCCCAGGTGGTATGTGTTGTTCTTTGGCAGGAAATTGATCTGCATTTTGCTTGTCTTAGAGATATTGCCTGGGTGGCAGAAAAATTTCAGTGCAGTCTACTGTTGAGACAGTGGCATGGGTACTGTTGAGAGATTTTGGCCAGATCTATATTTGAAATTAACAGCAAAGAGCCAGCAGGTTGATTTGAAGCATTTGGCCACAAAGAAGGCTCCAGAGTGGAGCTGTGGATTGCAAGGATAAAAAAGAGGAGAACATGGTTGGTGAGAAGAAACAGGACAATGAAACTGACCTGAGGCCTTTCACCAGAAAGGAAGGAGGGATTTGAAATGCAAGAGATCCCTTAGGGCATTTTTTAGTGTTGCCATGCTCTGTTGTTCAAAGTTAATGGGAAGCAAGGATTGTGATTGTAATAGCTCTTTTAACATGATTTTAATGTAGTTTTCATATATATGTTTGTAATTAGGTTATTTAGTCAAAGTATTGTGGTTTTAACCTTGAATTTTGAGCACCTTTTGAATATTTGCTTTTGGCATGGAGATGAATGCAATAAGAATTGAATATATGTAATTGTTACATTAATGTAAATCAGAATAGATCAAGACATGTTAACTTTTCACAAATCTGCCACTGCAGACTATCATTTAAGGACGTGTGTCTGGTTATCAAGTTGACCAAGGGTGCATTGTTCTGGATTAACTAATGGTCAACTTGTAATACCCAGCTGAACTGAATCAGCGTGGTGCTGGATGTGGAAGGCCCATCTGAGGATTATTGCCAACAGCACAAAAAAGAACCAGAGGGGAAGATGGTGTGCTGTTGATTCTCCTGGAGAAGCTTGTCATGCTGGTTTTCCTGATATGAGCTCAGCTGTTCTCATCATCCAGGAGCTCTGGTCCTTGCTGTTGCTGAGGATGGCTGCAGGTCTCTTTGGGGGAGCTCTAGTCCTTACCTTGAGCATCACTTCCTGGCTCCAGTGCATATCCCTCAGCCTGCTGCCCCAGATCCTACATCCCACAGGTGCAGACTTTTGAGCTTCCACCACTGACCTTGGGCCTTCCTAGTGCAGATCCTTGATACAGACTTGCATGAGACATTGTCATGTGATCTAGGCCTCCAGTTGGACTCATGCAGGACATTGCCATGGGCTCCAGGTCTTCAGCTGGACTCGTGCAAGACATTGCTGTGGGATCCAGGCCCTCAGCTGGATTCTTTGGGTCTCTAGTGTGTGGACAGATCTCCCACACTCTTCTGTATTCAACTCTTTGGTGAATATTATAAAATAATCCTATAAATTATGTGTCCTGTATGAAGTCTATTGCCTTGTGAGCCCTGACTACAATAGGCCCCCTTGCCTGGCTCATCATTATTTCCTATTTTCTTATCTATTTCTCATCAATTTTATATTTTCTCATCCTCACAAAAAAGTCAAGTAAGTAAACAAATAATAAATGACAGTAGTCCTTCTTTTAATAGCACATGATTCCAACCCCTTTCTACCCATCGGGGTGCTGTCCCATCACAGCCAGTTTTCTTCTGGGGCTTGGGTTAGGATCTGACATCAGCCGAGCCTGCATCAGGGTGGGCAGCATTTGGGACATCCCCACAGTACTACCTTATTTTTTCTTTCTACCCATGTGATCTCCACACTTCACTCACACTTTCAGATTTGCATGTTTTATTTATGCTTTATTTTTTAAACCACCTGTACCACTCCCCAATCTTGCATGTGTGTGTGTCTGTGTGTGCTTGCACACATTGCTTCCAATAGCCTCTGTGAAAGCGGGGAGAAATGTCTATTTCCTTTTTCTGCACTGCTCTTGTGGGTAGTGGAAGCGTTTTCCACGGTAAGCTGGGACTGTGTCCAGTTCTGGCCTCCATCTTTTGGTTGAAGCATTTGCTGCAGACTCTGAACACAGAGCAGATGTGAAACAGATGTTTTCACTGGGGGAAGCCAGCATGAGTGTCCGATTTTCAAGTATTCTGCTAAAGTTCATGTGTATTTGTGTGTGCACATGCATGTGTGTGTGAGAACTCATTACTCGTGGTGTGATTCTTGATATGCTACTGAACAAAAACCAACAAAAAGTCATTTTATGAACTGGCTGTCAGGAAGTGATGAGCTTTCCCGGCATAGAGTAAGAGGAACACTCTTGTTTCAGGGTGCGGGGGACACCATCTGGGAAGGCCTCAGCATGGGCCTGCACAGAGCCAGGTCTGCACATGGCTGCCCCCTGCCAAGCTTCCGCCTCTGCCTGCAGACGTCCTAGGAGCTGCCACACATTCCCGTCTCTACCTCGAGCCTCTTCTCCCCAGTCTGCATCAAGTTCCCTCCTCCACACTCGCAGGGAACCATAACCTGTCCCTCCCACTCTCTCCTCAGAAGAATTACTTGATTAGTGTTTCTCCCACAAGTCCGCAAGAGCTCAGTCTCGTGATTACTGTCACTGAGGTAGATTATATGCTGACCTTCACTCACTTCCTGTTTCCTGTGGGCCTGCTCTTCTTTTTCTTCTCCATGTCTGCTGCTCCTCCCCACACACTTCTGCCCCTTCTCCATCATCATCATCTTCTTCATGATCATGATTCTGTCATAGAGAACTGGGCTCCATGCAAAGGGCCTTTCCTGCCTAACTCCTCGAGCCTCCGTCAACCCCATCAGACCCCCACAGTAGCAGGACAGTCTGCCACCCTTCCCATCCTGCACCTTAGGGAAACAATTATACATGGCTAGGAATTGCATGAGGTCACGCTCATGGTCTGGCCGGGATCTGTCTTCTGGACTCTACTGAGACTCATTGACAGCCCAGCCTGTGGTCTTCCCCGGTGAGTGTGGCTCACGGACCTGCAAAGGGTGCATTTTGCACGAGCTTGTGGTAGTGCTCTACCATTTGGTCAACTGATTGCCTGATGGGTGCTCTGCACATCTTCTGTGTCTGCCCTGAATTTCCTTTTTTTTTTTTTGTGGGTACCGGGTGTCGAACTCAGGATCTCGCGCACCACTGGCTCCTGTGCTGCTGAGCGATATCATTGGCCCTTTTTTTTTTTCGTATGTGGGTACTGGGAGTCAAACTCGGGCCCTCACACTTGCCAGGCAGGCGCTTATGCCGCTGAGCCACCTCACCAGCCCTGCCCTGAATTTCTATGCACACATTCTAACAATTGCTGAGAGGGGTAAATTTCATGTATCAACCCAGCTGTGCTCTGGTAACCAGATACTTAAGTAAAGACACTAATCTGGGCACTGCTGGGAAGGTGCTTGGTAGAAGTGGTCAGCATCAACAATCAATAGACTGTGAGTGAGGAAGAGTCTCCCCAGGGGTGTGGCTGAGCCTTGTCCCATCAGTTGATGGTACAGAGCTCCAGGAGCAGCCCTAGCCTGAGGTCCACCCTGCTGGCCTGCCCTCCTACAGAACCGACGGGCCAGCCCCACAGTCCCATGAGCCTAGTCTTGAATAAACCTAGTTTTGTATATATGTATATGTATACTTATATGCAGCACTATACATTCTCTGTGGATTATAGATAATACGTAGCTAAGTACAATATATACATATGAGAACCAGATCAAATTTCCCCACAAGGTCAACATTGAACCTAACTATTGAATTTGGTTCAGTTCTCATCCAATTCAGTTTGCAACAAGAATTGTGGAAAGAATTAAGTTCGAGAACCGAGGTACCACTGTATATATATTTTGTTTCTTTGGAGACTGGACTGCTGACTTTTATTTGTGTTTGTTCTATTTATGTTGTTATATGCTTCTAAACAGCATATGGTTGAATATTGCATCTTGAAATTCAATCTGACTTCTCCCTTCAATTGTGTTAAATCTGTTTAGATTTAATGAAGTTACTGGTACTGCCACATTTAATCGTCATCTTCCTATTTGTTTCACATTTATTCCTTAAGCTTTTTGTTTCTCTGTTGCTCTATTTCTTAAAAGCTTATTTGGATTAACTAGGTAATTTTTTTTTTTTTTGTGGGTACCGGGGGGTCGACCTCAGGACCTCGTGCGCCAGCAGGCGCCCGTGCCGCTGAGCGATATCACCGGCCCCTTTTTCGTATGTGGGATCCGGGAGTCGAACTCGGGCCCTTGCGCTTGCCGGGCAGGCGCTTAAGCCGCTGAGCCATCTCACCGGCCCCTTAACTAGGTAATTTTAACTTTTGTATTTTGTCTCACTTCCCACCCTGCCTTACATCTACAGCCGTCAGCTTCCATCTGTCTTCCCAGGGCAGGGCGTTTTCCCTTGGAACATGGCCGGCTCTCCCGTCACCACCTTCAAGGCATTGTCCCAGTGTCTTCTGAGCCCCACCTTTTGTGAGAATAAGTAGTCAAGATTTCTTACCATTTCCCCTTCCATATGGTACCGTTTTTAATGGGTGAACTTGATATTTCAGCATAGCTTTAGGTTGACAGAGTCTGCAGCATAGCGTCCTCCTTTCCCCACCCTGCCTCTCTGTCATCGGTGCTTCATAGAGAAACAGCTCTAATGGAAGATACGCAAATGCGTAAGGTTACAGATTGGCTTGCAGTGGCCACCCTCAGAGTCAGGTGTGGAGGTGCAGAAGCGCCCTCTGCGCGCTGGGGACCGAGGGATCCAGTCCAAGGCTGGGGCTCCGTGCAGGGTCCTGCCCGAGTCCCTGTCAGAGGCCGAAGCGTCACGACGGAGGCTGAGGCTCTGTACTGGACACCAGGAGATGACGGCCAAGTGGAAGCTGAAGACCGGAGCTCCTCCGAGGAAGCAGAAGCGGCCTTCCTTCTCCGTTTCCCTTCGTAGCATTCGGGCGATGGCCGCCCTGGTGGTCTTCTGTCTTCGGTAAGTCCCTCTCAGAGCTGTGCTGATACCGGTTAGCGGGCGTTTCTGACTCAGGTTGACATGGTTAACCGTCACACGGCTGTCACTCTCCCCCCGTGAATACCTGCAGTTTTACGGGGAGCGGTTACCCCGGCTGAGGAGCCAGGGATGACCCCGCTGACCAAGCCCACAGCGCATGGGCCTGCGTCCTCACTGCGTGTCCCCAGCGTGGTCCAGACCCCTCACCCGGGCTCCGCCTGTCTGCTTCCCTCCCCTCCACCCTGCAGCCACCGATCCCATCAGCCCCTGGGTTCTTCCTTCTCCGGGTCACACAGCTGGGCTCACAGAGAGGCTGCTTTTTCCACGCCATAGGCTCAGAAGAGTCCCGAGTTCTCTGAGCACCATAGCTGGCTACTTTCTTTTTCTTTCTTCTTTTTCTGTTTGCTCTAAAGATTTTTCTCTTTAATTTTGCTTTGCAACAGTTTGACTTTGATGTGCCTGGGTATGGCTTCCTTTATTAATTTTTCTTAAGTTTGCCCAAATACCATAGATTTTTTTGTCTGTTTGTTTTTTTGAGATAGAGTCTCACTAGGTAGTTCAGGCTAGCTTTAAACTCACTGTATAGCCCGGGCTGGCCTCAAATTCATGGCAATCTTCCTGCCTCAGCCTCCCAAGTGCTGAGATTACAGGCGTGCACCACCACGCATGGAAATACCATAGATTTATAAGTGATGTTTTCCTCCAAACATGGGAACTTTAAGCCACTGTTTCTTTACATATTTCTACTCCATTCTCATTCTCCTTTCTCTCTTCTTCTTCCTCTTCCTCCTTCTTTTGTTACTAAGGATTGAATCCGGGGCCTTCACACTACGCTACATCCCCAGATCTTTTTAAATTTTTTTAAATTTTGATGCAGGCTCTTGCTAAGGCCCTGAGCTTGAACTTGTGATCCTCCTGCCTCAGCCTCCCAGAGTGCTGGGATCACAGGCATGTGGCACCATGCCAGCTTCACCTTCCTTCTATGACCCCAGTGACACATGTTTTGTTCTATTTAATATCACCCCACAGGTTCCTGAGTCTCTGTGTGTTTTTTCTTCATTCCCTTGGTATTTTTTCTGCCAATTGAATAATTTCTACTTATTTTTCTTCCATCCACTGTCTCTGTATTCTGCTATCTCCAATTCCTTGTTAAAGCCTCCTGGTAAACTTTCCAATGATTTTCCTTTGTAATTCTAAAAACAAGTTCATTTTATTCTATTTTATAGTTCCCCCCCACTGAGATTTTATATATGTTTATAACTGTTAAAATGCACTCATTTAAGCTCGTACTTGTCTCTAACTCTTGGATGTGTTGTCAGTAGATGTTTCAAAGTATTCACCTACCAAACCCAAACTCTGGGCCACTCTGAGGTTAGCTTAGATTATGCTGACTTCTTCTTGGCCTAAATCACTTTCCCATGTGTGTGTGTTCTTGATTTATGTCGTGAGTCTCCTTTCTCTCAGGTATCAGAGTCTGGTGCAATCTACTGTTCAACAGCTGCAACAGCGGCCAGACGTGTTGTGCACTTTAGTTTTTGTTGATGGCAGGAAGTTGCTCCGTCACGGTGAGAGGCAGACGTCTTCATGAAGCCAGGACTCTGCTGTCAGCTTTCGGAATTAGTGAGCTCTTTCACTGTGCTGTCTTGCCTCTTGGTGTAAAGGAAACAAAACTTGCACAACTCTCAATGACTTAGGGGCTTGGCCAGGTGCACACATAGCATCCAGACCGGTACTCTGACCACGTGTCCAGTTTTCAGATCGGATGGGGTGGGGAGCAGCCGCTTGTGTGGACGGCGGTACCAGTAACGCTACCTGATGGAGCGTCTGATATCTTCAAGGTCCTTTGTGCCCATTATTTTATTCTCACAGCAAACCTGCTTCCCCTGAGACAATGGATGCTGTCATCCTGGTATGACAGACAACAAACTCAGAGGCCCCAGATGATGGAGGGCCCGAAAGATCACACAGACGGTGAGAGAGGGACTGGAGCTAACGCCCAGGTCTCCTCCCCACAGGCCTTTGTCATCCACCCTCCTCTGCTAAATGACAGCCACCCGAAGAGGAAGAGGGGCTGGGGACTGGTCACAGCTGATGTCCAGAAAGCAGGCCTCGCTCAGAGCTACACACAGACACTCGGCACTCAGCTGTCCTACCTGTGCCTTGGTGCGTGGCCAGGGATACCAGGAGGGCAGCAGCCAGGCATTCTGGTCTGCTTCCCCGCACCGAGGGCAGCGCCCAGAGGAGAGGGCAAAGCCTTCTTTCTTGACCTTTATCCCCACCCATTCTTAATTCCCAACCCTCCCTTATCCAGCGATAACACTGCTCAGTGTGAAATAATGATGTCATAAATAACTGTAAGTCACTTGGCAAATATCACACACTCTAGAACTAATTATTAATATCTCATCATCCTGATTTGAATTTATAGCCTACATCCATCAAAGGAGCCTTGGAAATAATTTACCTAGCACATACATATGCATGTATACTGCATAATGCCTACTTTTCTCACTGTCTGGAGGGGAGAATTTATATAACAAGTTTGGGATGGAATTAATTTGTTTTTTTTTTTCTTATCTTTCCTTTAAAGCCTACTCAGCTGCAGTTCTGACACTCGCTAGCTTTCATCAGGGAAGGCTGGCTGGGCGATTACTTTGCCCATCGCAGAAAACCTTGGCTGTGAGTAACTGGTTCTGCAAGTGTGCTGCAAGCTGAGCAAATATTTCTAATAAATTTTCACTCAATAAATGACTGATGTGTTACAATATGAGTAGTGTGTGATGCCGAACGTCACATGATCACGATGGATCCAATGGTTCTGTCACTGTGGGATTGTCGGTAACAGTCCTTGCAGGATTGTGGGTGATCGGCTCCCAACAACGAGAGCTTATGGAGATCGAGTCACAGAAGAGGAGGAGAAACAGGTGGAGAAATCCCTCACTTGAAATGAGATTAGGGAGGTGTATAAAATGTGGGAAACAGTGCAAAATTTTGTAGGAAAACACCACCCGAGTAAGGCTTTAGCCGTGCTTGTATTCAAGGCCTTTATTTTGGAATCAAAGATGTTGAGTCCTACAGAATTCATGGAGGATTTAGGCTTTCCACACAGTCCCACATTTTCTCCGTTTGTCACACCGGGCCCTGGAAAAATGCGGAAGCCCTGGCTACACAATAGGCACTTTCCTGGAGGGTGAGGGGACCAAGATGGTCATTTTCCCCTCATATCTACGAAAGGGTAGACAATTCACAAAGTCCTTCTCGCGACCTCTTTCCTGCTCATGTGCTCTCCTGGATGAAGTTAGTAACATCACCTTTGTATTTCAGATGAAGAAATAAGGGGCCCAATAGGTTTATAGTGGCTGTCATTTATGTTGGGAAAAGGCACTCGATCGCCCAGCTTTAGGAAACCCTGAGGTCCAATCCAGCTGCACGGGCTGGCACTGGGGTTCAAAGGTTGTGCCAGCTGGAAATTACCCATTTCACGTAGCTGTTTCTGGAGTCTACATCACTTGGGAATTTGTTAGGAATGCAGGGTCTCAGCTTATCCACATGTACTAAATCAGAAGCTGCAGGTGGCCCAAGTGTACGAAAATATCCAAGAAGCCCAGAGCCTCACCTCTGACTGAGTTTGGAGTATGGATGCGCCTGCTTTCACTGCAGAACTTGGAACGGGCAGAGGGGGAGGAATAGCTCACCCAAGACAAGACCAGAGTGGCCAGGTCAGGCACTCTCAGTCCTGGGCCCAGGAAGCCATGGCCAGAGGAGTCTGTCTGTCTGTCTGTCTGTCTGTCTGTCTCTGCCTCTTTCTCTCTCTCTCTCAACAGCTTTATTGAGACACAGCTTGCATATCATAAACCTCACTCTACTAAAGTGCACAATTCAATGGATTTTCGTATATTCATGGCACCACACAACCATCACCATTATCAGTTTTGAACCATTGTCCTCATCCCTAAGAGAAATCTACAACCGTTACATCGCTTTCCAATCCCTCCATGCCAGCCCCCTGCTTGGGGCGACTGCTAGCCTCTCTGTCCCTACAGGTCTGCCTCTTCTGGACTTGCTCATGAGGGCATCACACAATGTGTGGCCTGTTCCGACCGCCTCCTTTCACTTAGCATCGTGCTGTCATAGCATCAGTGTCTCAGACCTTTCGATGGCCCAGCAATAATCCATCCCGCAGTCGGGCCGCATTTGCTGACCCATTCATCTGTTGATGGACTTGGGGTTATTCGCCATTTTCCAACTATTATGGATAAAGGCGCTGTCAATATTTGCTTACAAAATTTCCTGTGATCGCCAGTTTTCACTATAGCTAGTTTTGACCTTTTAACGAAGTTGCTGATGGTGATTTCCTGCAAGAGACAGACAGGTGAGCAGAACTCCTGAGAGAAGGCCGAGCTACTGAGGAAGAGTCCTGGGGCCAAGCTGGCTCTTTACTCACCTCCCAGACACTCGCCAGTGAATCGTGGACCATCACAGAACCACATCTGCCAAGACACAAATACCCTAGCGATCCTGAAGGTTTGCATTGAGTGCCATTAGATCTGTAGCAGGAAGCTATTTCATTTCACTTCCAAATGCTACAAAAGTCCATGGGGTGACTGCTCTCGGCAGATCACTATCATTTTGACAACACTTGATGTGCCAGTACAGCAGTTAATGCCGTTCGCACCCTGAGCCCAGGCAGGGGAACCCCCGGGGCTCTTTGAAGTTGTGCTTACTTAAGGTTTTCAAGCAACAGACAACTTGGAGTGGGGTGGGGGTGGGGGTGTCTTGCTCATATGGGTTGTTGGAAGAAAGCAGAATAAATAGACCCATTTGGTAAGTTGGCCTATTTACTGTTCTTCAGCATTTTTGACCTGCCCAGCAGCGAGCTGTGCTCACAGAGGGGGTGGGGCCGAGTCTAAGAGAAGCGCTCAAAACCCGACGCTGCTGTCTATGGAAACCAAGGTGGTCACTTCTGCTTTCTCATGCTGGTACAGAAGGTACCGTGGTCAGGGGCAGGAGTGGAGCAGGCCAGGAGAAGCCCTGGCCTGGAAAAACTGGTCCAGGGCAGGCTCTAGAGCATGGAAGTAGAAGGGAAAACAACGGGGAAAGAGAAGAGAAAAGGTGGGGGTGAGAAATGAGAGTGGGTGAGCACCCCTAGCCATTCCCACCTATGAGGAAGGAGGTGCAGAGGCCCCTGCAGCCTAGGGATGAATCAAGCTGAACTCCGGCGCCATGGTTTCCCTTCCACACCCAGAGTGGTCCCCAGGGACAGAAAGGAGTGCAGTGGCCCCAGAGCCGGAGACAAAGTTCACAGAGGGTGGGGAGCATGGGGTGTGTGGGTGGAGGGCTCGCTTGCTTCCTGTCCTGGCCCATGCTAAGGCAGATCTGTGGTTTTACTGGTTAACACGATTCGATTCCCTGGCTCGGGGACAAGTGTGGGGCCAGGGCCCCCTCTGGGTTAGTGAAAACAGATACGTGCAGGCTGAGCAGGCCAAACGCAGCAGGATCCATATAAAGTTCTCGATCTGGGTCCTTGGGGACACGAGTGGTGCCCAGAGTTATATAAGCAAATTATGAAGTCGGGCTGGAGCGAGACATGCAAACATCTCCATAAATCTGTGAAATCCACCCACGCCGCAGACCACCTGAGAAAGCCCAGGCCACCCTGCGGCGCTGGGACCTCAAGCAAATGTTTCTTCTTCCTGCACAGGCGCCACCACCTGGGAACCTGCTGCTCTCCTGCCCTGAACATAGAGCGGCTCGGCTGGACAGCATCCCTTCTGGAACACCTGATGGCTACATCTGCAAGCAGGGAAACCCCCTGCCCTTGAAGATGGCACTCCCCCCGGAGTGACACTCGGTGAGCAAGGTGGAGCTGAGGGCCAGAAGCTCAGACCCCAACTCAGCTCCAGCTGCCAGAGCAGCAGCGGGGACAGACATTGCAGCAGCCTCTGGGGATTCTGTGTCCCCATCCTCATAGCACAAAGCTGCTCTGGGAGAGGGTTTTGAGGGGACCATCTGCATCCCTGCCTGGTACACAGAGGGCTTTCCAGCGCTGGCTGTTCTCATCCCAGGGGTGCCTTCTCCTGCTAGCACATCCATCCACACTCAGCCCCGGACAGAGTGCCTGCTGAGGCCATGACCCGCCTGCTCAACAGCTTGGGCCGGAAAGGACCTTGACTTACAGGACACCCAGGGTCCAATAAACCTCCCTGTCTGTGTTCGTGGGAGAATCAAGTGCAGCTGGTCGGTAATGTGCATGAGCATAAGCAGTGGTGCACTCAGGGGACAGAAAGGGATCCGGGGAACCAGGCCCCATGCACTCGGTGCCAGGAGCAGGGCAGCAACCACATCAGATGTGCTCAGATGTGCATGGGACAGGAAACATGTCACGTTTTCCTCATCACAGGAATGTGCAGATGTAGAGCGGGAAGTCACGTGAGTGCCTTGCAGAAGTTGCGTCTTTCCCCAGTGTTTGCAATCCCAGCCTAGTCCTTCTTCCCAGGCCTTCTGACGCATCCTGGGGGACTGCTTTGCTGATGTCAAAGTCAAGGGTGCCGGGCCATAGGCAGGTATTTCCGAGTGAGTTTTCTTGTCCTCTGGTGCCTCTGTTTCTCGTGTGTCTCATGACGGTTGTTATCAACTTGCCTTGGCTATGGTCAGAACATCAAGGGAATAGTGCAGTGGGGGACATTGGAAAGCTGAGATTTTCCCAGGATGCAAGGGATTTTGCTAGAATTCTAACATTAGTTCTATGTGCTGATGAGGAGAAGTGCAGGAAGGGTCCACTGCCCTGGTTGTAATAAGCTGGCTTGCATGCCTGAGGCTTTTTCTGAGGCCCAATGCATGTTCCTGCAGCTGACATCCAAAGCCAGTCCTGGGCAGCCCTGTACCTCCTAAACCTGTGTCTTAGTCACTTTCCTGTCCATGACACAAAATGCCTGACACCCACAACTTAAAGGACAAGTTTATTCGGTTCACAGTTTCAGAGGGTTCAGTCCATGGTCAGCCAGTTCCAAGGCAGTAACATTATGGATGAAGGGCTTGGAGAAGGAAAGCTGCTCAACCTATAGCAGCAGGAAGCAGAGAGAACAGGGAGGAGCCAGGGATAAGAACCTACTCTTCAGGTCACACCCCAGTGACTTCCAACCAGCTCCCAACAGCAGTCAGCCTTGAGTTCATCATGAATGAATCCACTGATGAGTGCAGTGCCTCATGATCCAGCCACTTTCCACATATTTTGGAGGACAATGTCGCTGTCACAATAGCCTATCACCCCACCACCACGCAGACCCAGCTGCAGGCTGGACAGCTTCCATAGCCTCTGTGTCCTCCCTGTACCAATGGCCATGCTACTTTCCAGACCAGCCTCGTGTGGAGAAAGGAAGCCCCTGAGCAGCCCCAGCCTTGCCGGTGGTCAGCACTGAGCCCCAGCTATGCAAGTCGCCTGCAGAGGCCAGGGCCAGAGACCAGCACTGCCCCCTGCCTGGCTCACAGTGCCCACGTTACCCTCCAGGCTGCGGCTTCTCCCGCAGGCTGCCTCTGCCTCCTGGTTATGGATTCCCTTCCCTGCACCTATCTGAGTCCCTGGGGCTCTGGTCCCCAAGTTCCTGTCCTCTTGCCACTCCAAGTCCTCCAATTCAGTTTTCCTGGATTTCTAAAAGATAGCATGTTCCCTTCTCAGGAGCCAGCTTCTGGGATGGTCCCCAGAACCATGCCTCCTGCAGGCACGCCCTGGAACAGTTGTTCCCACGTGGATTTGGGGACATCCTCCTGGTGACCACAATGGTTTCTGAGGCAGGACCACAGCAGCCATCAGAGCTTCTGCCTCTACGCTGAGTCGGGTGCTCTGGGGAAGGCCGGCCACCTCGCCACAGGAACTGGGACTTTCTGACAAGAGCCAGCACCAGGGAACAGAAGCCCTTGCAAGCAGCCCCAAGGCCCAGTCACAACTAGAGGTCTCATTGACATTCAGTGTGACCTCATGAGAGGCCTCCCCACAGAATCACCAGCCAGCTGCTCCTGAATTCTTGATTCACAGAAATCATGAGAGAACAAGTATTTTGAGTTTTTAAATTTTGGGGCTACCTATTATGTAGCAGCAGAGACTGATACACCAGCTTTTCCAGTTTCCCAAGGTATTGCTCCACCTGCCCGTTGCACATACTGACACCTCCTGCCCCCTCCTGGCCCCATGCTGGTGACCACCACTTCTGTCCCATCCCCATCACTCTGTCTTGCTCTGACAAACTCTGAAACAGTGCTCCAAGTAGGCAGGATCCCCACAGCCAAATCCGATCTGGCCCCCAGGGCTCCTCTCAGGGTGGAGTTCCCAGCCAGGATCCCACGAGTGCTCCAAGTGTCTGTCCTCACAGACACGTTCTGCAGGAAGGAAGACTGCCTTTTGCAAAAGTGCTCGTGTTCATCTTGCAGACCAGCGAGCATCTGCTGGGCGAGCAGTCACCCAGGAGTCTCTGTCCCACCCAGGATGTGCTCCTGGCTCAGGGCTGCCCTCAGGGCTGGGCACATCTGGCCTCTGACCTCACGTACTTGCCCAGCTGCTCAAAGGAAGCAGGAAGCGGAGAGACCGAGTGACATCCGTGGCAACTGCCCAGTGCACACCACCCATTCCTCCAGCTCACGTGGTCACAGCAGGACCGTCCTCTGGTGCACACAGAGCCCCTGGGGATGGGGCTGAGCCAGGGGTAAAGGCAAGTGAGGCAGAGGCACCCACACCAGGGCCAAGGAGCACAAGCCAACACCAGCTGCCAGACTGGAGTAAGTGCAGTGACAAACTGACCCCTCGGCCTCTTATGCAAGGCCTTGGGAAATTTGGTCAGAGCAGTCCCCTTGCTGGCTCTCACCCACTTGCTGTGCACTGTCAGCCAGGAATGGGCACACAAAGTCCCAAGCATGACCCAAAAACGGACTGAGCTTGAAAACCACCCTCCAGCCCTACACTTAGCATCCCGCAAGCCGGCTTGTTAAGCAGAAATGAGTGGCGCTGTTCGGATTAAATTGGCTAGGAAAAGGGGAAGCCAAATTCCTTTGCAAGGGAGCTTTGACATCCAGGAAGCTGACATCCGGAGGTTTTCTTTCCGTGTGTGTGGCACTGAACAGTGAACCCAGGGCTTCGCACTGAGCCACATCCCCAATCCTTTTTTTTCTCTGGAGACAGCATCTCCTTAAATTGCCAAATCACTCAAGCTGGGATTGAACTTGCATGTCTCCTGCCTAAACTCCTCAGAGGGCTGGGATTACAGGCCTGGTCACTACACCAGCCAGAAGGCTTTCTCTCTGGAGCATTCTCATTCAGCATCTGGACCCACCACCTGCCTTGATGGTTCCACCCTGGCTTGTCTCAGAGAGAACTTCTGGGGAGAAATGCCTGGACCCTCGCCTACCCCATCTCGCAGGCTCTGGTGGGCAGGTTTGCGTCGGGCACAGAGTGACTGGTGTCTCACTCTAGCCTCCGGCCACGTGTACCTGCTCCTAACAGTCTTGCTAATGAAGCCCTGGGTAGCATCTATTTTGAAAAGGGAAAGCAATTTAAATGCAAATACATGTGAATGAACATCCTCCTATCTCACAGATTCATGAATATTGGGGGAAGAAAACACTAGGACTGCCAGCAGAAACAGTTCTGGGGGAACAAGACTGTTAAGAGAAAATCATAAAATACTTCTCCTAAAGTAGTTCCCCCTGGGCCACCCATCAACCAAGACAACGGAGCAGCTATTCCTCAACACATTCTGAAAGCACTGCTCACTGCTCACATAGTACATTATCATCTGTCCCGATGTTGAACAGCTGGTGCTGTCTCGCTCATACCTGCTTGGAATCTCTTCTTTAAAGATTGGAGCAAAGTTTTTATTCATATTCAGTGCACATGACAGCATAGCGGGTCATGCCTATTCGTTTCCAAATGTTCCACTATGCTAGTTAATGGGATAACTATCTGATTTACGAAAGGACCCTGATGATGCTAATACAGTAATGCCTTGGTTCTCAAACACTTTTGTTTGCAAACAATTTGGTTCGCAAACAGAAGGTTTCAGCAAAATTTTGCTTCGGTTCACGATCTCCTCATTGGGTGAAGAACATGAACGCGACCATCTTCCCCAGAATTGTGGAATGAATTAAGTTCACAAACTGAGGTACCAATGTATTAGAATTTATTCTTTTACTCAAATTGTCCTTTCTAAATTCTCAGGGCTCTGTCAGTAGAGAAATAGAACCTAAGCTAGCGAGATTCTTAGAGATGAAGTCTGCTCTTAGTACCTTTGTCGTGATCATCTTTGCCTCACCCTGAGTCTCCAGGGTCAAAACCAAGTTCCTTATGAGGTGTCCACGGGGGCTGAAAGTGAGCTGACTCCGGGGCTAATGGCCCCGATCATCCAGAGAGCAGCTGAGCAAATCCGTCCACCACAGCGTTCTGAATCATTGTGATGCTGGTACCGACCCTTGTTGCTCTATTTCCTTTGGCAGAACAAAGCTTTGGAGATAGGGTACTGACGACTTGGCTCTCATGTCAAAAACCTTTCTTTTCATTCTTTGAGCCATGAAAACCAGAGTAACATCCATCTCGCCCAGAGGTACCTCCAAGCCAGGACTCTTCTTGTGAATACGCTGTGGATCTGAGCTCCGGAGTGGTTTCTCTGGAGTTTTGTGAAGTTGGCATAGCAGGTAGATTGTGAGCTGTCCTGCTGAAATATCTCTGGATCACTTACCTATCAAGGAGAGTCGTGGTAGTAGGGTGTCTAAAGGTGCCCGCATTGTATTTGGCCATGTTGTTCCTCCTACCTCGTGGTAGAATCTTTTTCCACTCCTTTGAATCCAGGCTGTCCTCGTGGCTTGTTTCATCAGTAGAATATGGTGGAAGCAGCTCAGGTTTTGGTCTTTGGAACCCAGACTCCATGCTCTTAGGAATTCAGTATAGATGCCAGAAAAGGAGAGGCCATGTGAGGGGGACTGGCGGTTCCTCCATCAATGGCCAGCATCCCCTGCAGACATGAGAATGTGGCCAGCTAGGGTGGGACAGCCCGGGCTAAGGGCTCAGCAAAGCACAGGCACATGCGCTTCCCAGCCACCACCATGCAGAGCAGGATGGCCCAGCGAGCCCAGGAAAGTCATGAAAATAATCATTATTGTCATTCGAGGCCACTAATCTTTGAGAGTTTTGTTATGTAGCCACGAATGGTGGAGTAGCACAGATGCCCACAGGCATCTCACATGCAGTGGAACTTCCCACGCAGACAGGTGGGGAAGGAAGGGACCCAGCACCGCACAAAGGGGTTCAGAACCGGGGGGACCTAAAGACTCTGGGCCAGGTTGTCCCTGGGTATAACACGGCACCACCGGGAACTCACGCTGCTGGACAGACTATTATCTGTTTCCTTACATCTTCTTTTAAAATTCAAACGCAACCTGCCTGGATGCACAGAAAGAATCCAGGGAGGCAGCATTCCCACAGGGAGCATTTCTCCCAGAGCTGCAGGAATTTTTTTTTTTTTTTTTTTTTTTTTTTGTGGGTACCGGGGGGGTCGACCTCAGGACTTCGCGCGCCAGCAGGCGCCCGTGCGGCTGAGCGGTATCACCGGCCCCTTTTTCGTATGTGGGATCCGGGAGTCGAACTCGGGCCCTCGCGCTTGCCGGGCAGGCGCTTAAGCCGCTGAGCCATCTCACCAGTGGACCAGGGCTAGGGTACACCTCAGTGGTGAGTGCTTGTCTAGCATGGGCCGGGCCCTGGGTTCCACCCCTAGTACAGAAAAAACACGAAAATAAAAAGATAAAAGAATTGTAGGCCACAGCTTTGTTTGGGAAGTATGATACTCATCTTGATGGAAGGAAATTATCTAGAGAAAAAAATTGGTAAACGAAACTGAGACGTTGGGGCCAGGAGAGAGTTTTCCTCAAGTGCCTTCCAGCTGGAGCCAAGACGGCAGGATGAAGACCCGGCCTGTGAGGCAGGACCCCCAGCGCCCCGGGATGGTTTGTGCTCATCTGTGGCCTGAGTGGATGGCAGGAAAGGTCGTCGGTCAGGCACCTGCCAGGTGTGCTGTCAGTTGAGGACCCCGGGATGTGGTGATCGTCCCTACCCCAGCATGTCTGCCCACTTCTACAATGTACTTTGCACCATATATTTTATTGTGTATGTTCAAGGTATACAACTCGATGATGTAAGATGCATAAACAATAAAATGCTTATAAATTATCATAAACATCATTTCACAGAGTTACTCCTCTGGGTACTCATTTAGCAAAGATCCCAATGACAGTACAGAATTAACTGGTGTCTCCTGTGGTCCATTAGATTTTTGCACTTGTTCACCTTGCATGTTTGCGGCTTTGGGCTCTTGCTTGCTAGCTTTTTAGTCCTCAGAGTCAGACCCCATGGCCTCACGGAGGCTCCTACTTGCACAACCCCAGACCACCACTCTGCATTTTTAAAGGTAAGTCTTTAAGGTAAAAGATGTAAAGACCCATGCAAACAGACTGTTACAAAACCACTGCTGCTCAGAGTGCATCTTATGACATACTAACCGATCCCACGGGCGGCTGCACCTTCGGAAGGGCTGGAGGAGGGGAGGATGCTTGGGAAACGCCTGAGACCACACACACCCTGGCTGACATGCAGATGTCCCGCCCGCACCCGCACACCGAAGGCCAGGGCTGGTCTAGAGCAGGGAGTCTTCTCAGCCACCTTCCGAGCCGGGTTTCCCAGACCTTTTCCATCGTGGGACGACTCCCCCCACCTGCTGTGCCATCTCAAGTGGAAAGAAAGGCTCCCTTTTATTTGGAGTGAAATGTCGTTTTTAAAGGCTCAGTCCTGGAAAGGCCCATCTGTCACGACGGTTCCCAGACCTCCCTTTCTGAATGCTGCCCAACGGGCTCAGCCTCATTCTCCACCCACGCACGTTTCTCCCAAGCAGGGCTGGAGAAAGATGACCCTGTGAGTTAACAGCCTGGTTCCTGTTGTCTGTGTGGGGAGCCCACACCTCGATAAAGCCGCCCTAGAACAGTTCCCTCTGCTCTGTCCTGCTGAACAGTCCTGAAGATAAGAGTCACTCTCCCGACGTAATAAGCCGTGGGAACGACCTGACAGCCAGTCCAGGCACAGCACTTATCCGTGCTCCGACAATGGACCCCTCCGTCCCCCCTCTCACTCTGTGCCCCACAGAGGGATGCTATCACCCTTACCGCCCTTGGGCTCCACCTGGCCGCTCAGCCCACTTAATCACCCCCAGCACAAGCCGGGCTTTACCAGCAGAGTGGATCCCCAAGGCCTTTCCGCAGGCCGCAGCAGCGTGGATGAGGACGAGGCCCCTATCTAAGAAGCTTCCATGCACCTAGAGGACAGTGTTTTTCTTATAAATGAGGTCTAGAAATCAGGGCCCCCTCTGCAAGAGTCTCCAGAGAGGCGAAAATCCAAAACACCAACAGCCAAGTGGAACAGGTGAAGCGTGCTTCCCCAGCTTCCTAGCATGCTGTGAAAACCGGAACTCCCCCAGACCCGGATGTGCACGGCCTTTCCAGCTGCTCCTGTCAAACAGACCCAACCCTAGCATTGCTCTCATGCCGACCAAGAACGTAAACAAAGACCTCGGCCGTCCCTGGGGCTCGGACGGTAGCTGTGGGAAAGCTGCGCCCACCAGTGGTCTGTGTCCGCGAGAGGAGTGCCGTTGGTCTGCACACTGATCCTCGAATCTTAACCCGCTTGCCAGCTTCGCCCACCGGGCCTCTCACGTGCCATGCCCCTGGACTGCTGCCCTGTGGCTGCCCCACCTGCAGAGATGCAGGAGCCCAGAGCCCCTTTCAGCACAGAAGCCAAAGGAGGCCCTAGTGTAGCCCAGCAATTCCAACCTGGCTCAGGGTCTCTGCGATGACCCTGAATTTCTCTGTGTCTGAAAGGTGTCACCTCGGCTCCTGGCCATCTGCAAGGGCAAACACCGTGGGAGCTGTGGTCCAGCTCTGTCTGGGGCACTTGGGTGGCAACCAAACCATCGTGACCAGAGGAGGGCAGGCGAGGCGGAGCGTTGGAGCCAGGAACAGTTTCCTCGGTGTTCAAGCAACGACGGTTGTTTAGAATAGCGAGAAGAGCTCCAGAAGCCATGGCCATTTTGTTTCAATTTCTTTTCAAGTCAGATGCCTTCCTCGTGGTGTATGCATTTGTTTTTCACAGCATGTTGTGATAGGGGAAGATCTAGCTGTCCAGAGGTCTGGCCAACGTGCACGGACGCTCAGCCCCAGTCTGAATTCTATCTGACGGTGGGCTGATGCAGGAGGGCTCGTGAGAACACAGCGCTAGACACTCATGGCCACCACACTTCTTGTCCTCAGGGCAGCCATTCACCTACTTCACATTAGGCCAGATGTGAAGCAAAGTGAAGGACTAGAGCAAAGGGAAGTCCGGCAACTGCAGAAAGCCTTTCACAGAGCAGAGTGGTGGAAGGGAAAAGGCACTGGGTGCCTGAAAATTGTTCCCACAGGCCGAGAAAACGTTGAGGCTGAGGTTGAGGCCAGATGCAATAGGGGTCCCCACTCCCCCTGTGCTCAGCTGGGGACCCTCAGCTGGGGACTCTCAGCTGGGGAGGGCATATGTGGATGGAGGCAGAGTGGAAGGGAGAAGAGGCTGCAGATCCATTTGTCCCAAAGCCTTGGGATCCCCAAATGTCACCTCATGTCATCTTTACAGCGTGTGAGACAGGTACTTAAGCATCCTCAAGGTGTGGTCGAGGCACCCATAGGTGAAGGAGGAGCAAGAACTCTCTCGAGTTCACCCCGATCCAAGCCAGAGCCCTACTACACCTGTCCATGAGCTGGGTGGCCAGGAGGTGACATGTGGCTTGGAGGTGATGCCTGGATGCCAGAACTGCTGGACCTAAACTCTCACCACTCCTGACTCAGACAGCCTGGGTGTGGCTTTCCCTGGAGACACCTCAGCATGACGTCCCTGTTGTCTTCGGCCCACCTTCTTCTGTTATAGGGGCCAGTGCTCACATCTGCCATCTCACTGGGTCAGCTGGTGGCTGACTTCCATTACAGGCCTGAGCTGGTGACATCCAGAGCAGCCCCTATTCACCCATGTCCTTCATTGCCTGGTTCCTGTTCACTCCCCAAGAAGAGGGTTCCTGACTGGTGGTGTTGATGGGCACAGGAGACAGTGGCCCCCAGACAGGCCATGTACACTGCTAAGAGAGGTGGGAAGGTGTGGGTGCCTTGCTCTAATTCACCCATCAAATAAACACTCTCTGAGTGTCTGCGATGTACCCAGATACATGCCAGCCGTGTCGAATGTAAACGTTAATTAGTAGAGATCCCTGCCTTCAAACAATACACAGTCTGAGAGGATCGATGGATGCAAAACTAAATAAAGAAAGCACAGTGGAGAAGGAAGTGACACTCTGAAGACTAGATGACACAAGAGCTGGATCTCAAGAAGAGATGAGCATTGCCTCATACGAAGAAGGGAGAGAGAAACAGTAAGCGTGCCCGAGCAGGGCAAAGCCTGGGCTACTCAAGGATGAAGGATAACCTCGCTATGCCGGCACCACAGGGGGTGAGTGTGAGTGCTGGGAAAGCGACAGGACAAGAGTGGAGAAATGTAAGTCTGGGCAAACGTACAAAAGACTGCATCCAGCTGGGATCTATAAAAAGACTCTAGGAGTCACTGAAGAATTAAGAGATATTACATGCCAACCTAAATGGTTAAGCTCAAGTGTGTCGACTTGATGGGTTTGGGAGCCACTGAGGGAATTAGCAGAGCACACTTCTGGGTGTGTCAGGGTGGGTCACGAAGGGGTGACCTTGGGGTCTACATCTGGCCCTGGCCCATTCTTCTCTGGCTCTGTCCCCTGCTTTGCTTCCTGACTGCTGTAAACTAGGCAGCTTCGCTCCCCCACACCCTTCCACCATGATGCCTCTGCCTTGGAGCCAGCTGACCATGGACTGAATCATCTCAAGCCATGAGCTGAATTAAACCTCTCCTCCTCTAAGGTGTGGATGTCAGGTACTCTGTCTCGGCATTGGGAAAACTGATAAACATACTAAAAATTCCCAAATCTGGCAGTCACAACAGTCCTGGCAAAGGAAATGGAAATAAGTCGTATGAGGAATTGAACACCTTTATCCTAAAATAATCAACAGGGAGCAAGTATTCTAGGCATTTGGGCCATTTTGGCCATCGTAACTGATTATCTCTGCTGTTGTAGTCTGAAGGTAGCCTGAGATAACTTAGGCAAATGAAAAGGTTGTGTTCCAAATAAAACTTCAAGTACCAAAGCAGGCAGTGGCTGACACCCTCGCGGACCTGATCTCCTAGGCCCACTTCCCTGTGGCCTGGCCTCTGAGCCCCTTTTTAATCAATACTTGGCAAACAACGTCCCACTCCCTGGAATTGCTGCTGTATCCAGGGAGACCTTGTCCCTCCAGGACATCCAGACACCTTGGTCTGTGCCTCTCAGCAGCAGCTCCTGGAAGGCAGAGCTGTTCTCTGTTTCATCACCTTTGGTTTCCTGTAGCACTGCATTTATGCAGTTAAACCCAAGCACATGAATGACTTGTGTATTGAGCAGGTAAACGCAATGGCAAGGAAGTAGCACCGTGTGTTAAACTGGAGGACAAGGAAATAAGTCACCAGCAAGGAATGCACATACAAGTCATGGATGCAACAAAATCTAACATTCTCAGATGAGGAAACAACACCGGGAAGTTGTGAGAAGCTCATGGAGGAAAGCAAGGAGGTAAAGAGTCCATGGGTGAGGCCACCGGGCTCAAAGGCAGCTGTGACTATGCGGGAGGAGAAAGGACAGCTGGGTCTGTGCGGCGCTGTGCGGCCACCTGACTACACATTCCCTCGCTCAGTTCTCAAGCCATGTGCAAGCCATGAACAACCTTGCCTGAGGCAAGAGCTTGGATTTATAGAATCCAGACCCAGGCCTTTCGAGCACCTTTAGGTCCTTTGGTGGAGTCTAGTCCATCCTCAGATGGTGAGGACTTGGCCCTGGCCACAGGCCATTAAGAGGCTGGGATTCCAACCACCCCTGAGTCTCTCGAGTGTTGCAACCCCAAGCCAGCCTCATCATCTCGCCAGTGATTAGCTTCCTCATCCATAAGGAGTGGCCTTGGAACCAATTGTCTTCATCTTTCCATCACGCCCTGGTATTTCTAAGATGGTTGTCTATTGTCTATGTTTGGTTTAAAATACTGCTTGTTACCTTCCCCATCAGCCAAATCCATGATTCATTAACACTCATTCCTTATGTCTCCCATCCTGCCCTTTAGATTAATTTGTCTAGTTTGGTCTTTGGCAGAGTTATCAAAGAACAGGCATGAACTACCATACACTCAAAACAGAAAAGTAATATTTTCTTTCATGAAATTAACACACACTTACTGGGTGAAAACTTGAAGAGCATAGAAGATACAGTAATAACTACTTATAAATCCACTCTAAAGAAATAAAAACTGCTTACATATGCATTTCTTCCCAATCATTTTTAAGTGTGGAATCATATGCCAAGTATATTTTGTATCCTGAATTTTTAAAACATCATTATTTTAAGATGATTTCTTGTCATTAAATTATTTAAACACATAATTTTTCTAAGTTGTGTAATAGAATATCATATGCAAACATTGGAAGTGTAGTTACTTATAGACTAACTTTAATTCTTACCAAACTAATGCCGGCACATGTTTTAAAAGTTAAAGGTTAACTACAAAGAGAAGACTGCAGACACTTGACCTTCCTTCTTTGCTCCAGAGCTCCACTTCTAATAACAGATATTCTTCCAAATCTTTGGCTGTTTCCTTATGTAATTACCTCAATATTTCAAAATTGTGTGCTTACACACTCACTCACAACTTGTCAGTTTTAGGACCAAAGCTAGTGATTTCATGTGAAGAAAGGTAAGGATCCAACACTCTGATCTCAGCAGCTTCCACCAAATTCCCTCTCACAGTTTTCCCATTAGAATATTATCATATTTTTCCTTTAAATCAAGATCCAGAATAAGCATTAGAATGGTTATAAAAATATTTTCCACTGAGACAAGTAGTATGCTGCTAATAAATTTAAATTTTTTTGCATGTGCAACATTTTACTTTTATGTGGTTAATAATCAGATATTTTCATTTTTGTTTTCTCAGTTTTCTATGTGTATATTACATTTTCAAACTTGCCTACAACTTCCCATACTATTAAATATGTCAGATAATCTATGAGGACTGTTTATTTTCCCAAAAGGAAACTTCAGTGGGACCCTTTTATTTTCTAATACTAGTTCTACTGGTGGCATTCTAGGCAGGCCACATCTGTTGTCCAAATACTTCTTGCAATTTTCCGGGGAATTCTCCTGTGCCCTCTGGTGTTCAGTGTTTCCTATTGTATGGTTTTCATTCCTGCCCTCTTTTCATTTACTACTTTATTGAGGGAAGCATATTCTCCAAAAGCTGCCTGAGGAAAGGAGCATGAGAGGTAGAATTTTGAACCTTAGCACATTAGAAAATTATTTTTCTCATCAGCAGCACAATTGATGGACAGTTTTGCTGGGTATAGCATTAGATGGTGAAAATCCTCCATAACTTTGAAGACTTCACTTCACTGTCTTTGAATTTCTGGTGTTGCTGTAAGCAGGAAAATGCCATTTTAATTCTAGATCCTACATGTCATCTTTTATTCTCCCCTTGGCATCTCTTAACATCTTCTCTTTATTTTTAATTTTATGACAATCTGCCTTGTATCATGTTATAGTTTGGATCCTAAATATCCCCCAAGGGCTCATGTGTTAGAGGCCTGACCCCAGCTGACAGTGCTTTTTTGGACATGAAGCCTCTTTGGAGGAAGTTACACCACGGACAGCATGCCCTTGAGGGACGCGGGGAACCCGGCTCCTTCCTCTTGCTCCCTGTTTCCCTGCTTCCATGATATGAGCAGCTTTGCTTTGCCACGTGTCCTTGCCTGATGCGCCTTTCCTCTTTTTATAAAGATGTAAATACATTAGTGGAATCATACTATACTTCTAATTTTGCAATTGACTTTTTTCGTTTATCAATGAATCCTGGATAACTTTCCATCTCTGATATATACAATTAAGTGCTATCTATAAAGACGTCTTAATTTTTCCTAATAATATTTAAGGGCCAGTTACATATTCAAATATTAAACTTTAAAAACGACGCTTCAGTATACGTTGTTATACACTCTGATGGTCCACAGTTGATGGATAGTACCAAACGCTGGGTTGCTCCTCAGACTATGCATCAAAATCTTTAGTCCTCCTGCAGTTAAGTGAGACACAAAATGGAAAATCAGAGATGGGAGAGGCGAAAGAGAGACGAGTGCCATCTTTACCTGAGGCTTGCTCTGGGGACGCATCTCTCTGCTTTGTTGACCTTAGCCCTGCTTTGCTGGGGACTCGGTGGCTTTGGATATTGGTCAACTACACACAGCCTCATCCCCAGCAGAGAAATAAATGTAACCATAATGATAGTGGGAAAGTTTGTGCAGTGCTTTACGGTCACATGACCCTTGCCATATGTCACCTCCTGTGCTGGGCATCGCACATGGCAACATGGTTCCCATCAGCCGCATCATCTGCCAGTGCTCAGAGTCTGGTGCTACGTGGGCCAATGCGCCGATCAGGCAGACCTCGGCTGACAACCCCTCCGGGTCCCTGAGTTGGTCGGTGGTCCCTCACTGTGAAAAAAACTTGAGATAACCAGCCTATAAGGAGAAAAGTTTGACTTAAGCTCATGGTTTTAGAGGACCCATGCATTACATATGCATTTCTTACCAACCATTTTTAAGTGTGGGATCATATGCCTAGTGTATTTTATATCCTGACTTTTTTTTTTTTTTTTGTGGGTACCGGGGGGTCGACCTCAGGACCTCGTGCGCCAACAGGCACCCGTGCCACTGAGCGATATCACCGGCCCCTTTTTCGTATGTGGGATCCGGGAGTCGAACTCGGGCCCTTGCGCTTGCAAGGCAGGCGCTTACGCCGCTGAGCCATCTCACCGGCCCTATATCCTGACTTTTAAAAACATCATTATGGCTTGTTCCTCTTGGGCATGCAGCACACAAGGTAGTAAATCTACTCACCTCATGAGCCAGGGAGAGAGAGAGAGAGAAAGAGAGAGAGAGAGAGAAAGGGAGAGAGAGAGAAAGGGACAGAGAGAGAAAGGGACAGAGAGAGACAGAGAGAGATCCCAGGCTCTTCCTATCTCTTTTTTGAGGGCACACCCCCAATTAACTGAAGACCTCCCACTAGGCCCCACCTTTAAGTTTTTTCCACCTCCAAAAGTGGCCAAACTGGAGACCAAGCCTTCAACACACACATTGTCTTTCATGTAAGCATGTAGGCTTTGGGGGACATTTAGGATCCAAAGTACAGCAGAGACAAACTGGCTCTGTGACTTGGAGCCGCAGCTCGGCCTGGTTGAGTCTCGGTTTCCCACACGGTTACCCTCTGTAGTATTGTTGCTTTGGTTAAGAACATTATAAAGGAAAGCGTCTATCCCGAGTCAAATGTTTTAAATATGCCGTAACTTAGATTCTGTCTCCCTGTTACTCAAGCCAAATACATAAGAAAATAGACACTTATTTTTCCCTAGCTGGTTGAGGATTTGTTTCTTTAAAGGAGGGCTGACGTGATCTAGAGACCTACGCTCATTTCCCCGGACAGAAGAAAGAGACAGAAGGCACTGGGGAATGACAGGAGGGCGGGGCATTCAACTCAGACTCCCGTCTCTTCAGGTGGTCACACCGCGGGTATCAATGCTGACTCAGCAACCAGTGAGCACAGCCCCGGGACAGTCCCCCCGCTGGTGAGCGCCAAGCTCAACCACCGTAACTAGAGGTTGGGAGACGCAGGTGCAGCACAGCCTCTGTGAGAGCTTCCGGGCTGCAGAGTCCTCAGCTTCTGGGACCAGGTGCGGAAGAGATGACTCGCCAGGGTAATTTGTGTGGACAGCCGGGAGCTGCTTGGATGTTTGCCTCTCACCCCTGCCCCCCTTTTTGCTGATGCTTTTCTTATTTCTCTGCCCTTCTTTCAAAGCATTGTAGGTTCCAGCACCGGGGGAGAACAAAGAATGGAAAGATAATCAGCCCTCGATGTGCAAAGGGTGGAATGGTGGCTGGCAGAGTCTGTCGCTCTTGGGAAACCTCTCTGTTGGTGTGAGCTGTTCTATAATTTTGACAATGCTGATTTAGGATTATTTTCATCTGAAGATTTGGGTGAAAAGTCCAACTATGGTCTGGTTAACCACCCTCCCCCCAAAATAAAACCACTTGGCTGGTTTTCTCAGTCTTCAATGATAAGGGCCACAAGTGCACACAAGCAGTTTTCAATGTTCTAGTGATATAGTCAAATTATACAATGACCATTCCACTTCGTCCTCTAGGTTAGCCAAATGTTATCATTTATTGGTCATATAAAATGTCATTGATTGATTTTCTACTGCTTGCTCTGGAAAAATAGCTACAATTGAAGCAAGTTTCTCCAATTATTAGGAGGTACACAATGATTACATAAGTTAAAAAGTTTCAATGATTATGGGTCTTGGTTTTTGTAAGGAAAGTAGAATGGCTGATAAGACTTCACTAAATAAACCCCTTGCACAGGCTTTGCACTGGCTTTAAAAATGAATCTTTGTGGGCAGTAGGCTGTCGGTGAGACTCAAGACATTTCTAATTGCTATTTTGGTATTCAACTAAGGTTTGCTTAATCCGGCAAATGACTTTTCACAGCCCAGTTACAGTAGTTTCTGGATCTGTCTCAGCACAGCGGGGGTGAATTTGTGCTGGCAAAGGCCCAGGAACCTGCACCCCGAAGCTGCTCATCCCTCACACGGTTCTGTGTAACAGGCAAAGGCACAGGAACGTCATTTCCTTGAAACATTAAGCTATAGTCACCATCTACATGATTAAAGCTCTACAGAAAAAAACCAAGACCCAGAAGAGGGAGAGATTCCGAATTCTTTCCATCCTCATGTATCGTCACTGCTTTAGCATGTGAGCACTGTTGTTTGTCATGATTGGTAAGGAAGCAGGGCTCTTCACAAACTGTGGGGTGAATAGGGATGAGGGTGGGGCTCACCACGAGACAGAGCAAGAGCAGAGGGCGTGCGTGACAGGAGAGGTCTGCACTTGGCCCCCAACTCCACAGCCCCCAAGCAGAGAGTTAAAAGACCAAGTGGTGTTTTATCCACTGCAAAGCACCGAGGGTGACAATGTATAGTCAACGCATGCTTCTTACGTGTGGGCACATGGCAGGGCCTTCCAGTCTCATGTGACCTGGGTAGTTTTGTCTTTGTCTTTGATAATTTACTCTCATCTCTCCTCTTCTCCCCTTCTGCTCCCCCTCATTCCCTCCCTCTCTCTCTCTCTCTCTCTCTCTCTCTCTCCTATTCAGTTTTTTGCTTTTCCTTTCCCATGCTTCTTTCACCTTTGCTTTCTGGTTTATTTTTACTGGTATTACCTTTTAACTGTACTATTGAAATATGCAGCATTTATTGTGTTTTATCTTCTCTTTATTATATTCTCTGTCCTTTTCTCCTTTTAGCCCCTTCTTTTCATGAGTACATTGTCTCGTATCTCCAACGCTCATAATTTCTTCATAATTGCTTGAGATTGTATTCCTGTCCCTCATTTCTTTTCCTGGCTTAGCTCAGGATGCTCTAATAAAACCCCACCATTTGGGTGATTTAGCAACAACAGAAGGTTGTGGCTCCCAGTGCTGGGCGCTGGCGGGCACCCTCTCTCAGGCTGCAGATGGGAGACTTCTCACCCTATCGTCAGCCAGCAGACGAAGGCCAGAGCTCTGGCCAGGGTCCCTTCTAGAAGAGCACTGATCGCACCACTTCGGACCTCCTCACTTCCCACAGGCCCCTCCTCCCCATCACTAGAGGCACGGATTTCAGTCGTGAACTTGGGAGATGCACAGACATTCAGGGTGTTGTGTGTCACACTTTCTTTCTCTCTTCCCTTTTTCTCTGTTTTGTTTTGATGTTTCTTTTAATGTTGAACCATTCCTCAACCTGTCTGGTGACTCCTGCTTCTCAGTTCATATTTAAGATGGGACAGTAAAAGCCACTTTCAGACCAGAAGCAGAGTTAAAGGGAAACTTCCAAACAGGAGAAGATAGTCCTTTTATATAACAGAATAATAGCTAATGCATGGACCAGTCAGTAAGAAAAGGATTTCAATAAAAATGAATACATGCCTTAGAGATCCAATTTTCAAATTATAAATAGCTAACAGCATGTGAAAATGTTGAGCTTGTCTCTGAATATAAGCAGCAATAAGATGCCATTTTTAGCATCAAATTGTTAAGGTGTTTTGTTATTGTTTTGGTTTTTTTTTTTTTAGTACTAATTCCAAATGTTGGTGAAGAGGGGTAATGATATTCTCACAGAGAGTTAGTAGAACTATAAACTGGTGAAGGTTTTGGGAAAACAATTCAGTTGTATGCATTAAGTTTTGAAAAAATTTTGAGCCAACAATCCTACTTCTCTCAGTCTTAAGGAAGTATTCGTGTTTGCAAATATCTGTGTTCATTCCAGGGTTGTTTATTATAAGGTAAATTGAACATAGTACAAATGTCCAGTATTAGGGATTAACAGAATAAATTTTTTTTTTGTGGGTACCAGAGGTCGAACTCAGGACCTCGTGTGCCAGCAGGCGCCCATGCCGCTGAGCGATATCACTGGCCCTTTTTTCATATGTGGGTACCGGGAGTCGAACTCGGGCCCTCACGCTTGCCAGGCAGGCGCTTATTCTGCTGAGCTATCTCACCAGCCCAACAGAATAAATTATGGTTACACTCATGTGTGGACTACTATTCAGCTATAAGGAATAATATCCTAAGAGTTTATTTATTGGCAGGGAAAGGAGTTAATGATCCATTGCTAAGTCAATAGAAGATTGTATAAAAATAGAGACCATTGAAAATAATACATATGACAGAAAAAACCTATATGATATATGTGACAATTATTTATAGAAAGTAGAGATACAGCTTTTGTTTTCTTCTTTATGTCTTTATATAGCATCCAGGTTATCTACAATGAACAGAATACTCTGCGTATAATAAGATAATCTGAAGAGTGAGGGAGAGTAGAAGTGGGTTCAGAATCTCTGGGAATTAGTGTGGGGCAGTTGGACGCCCTTGTTCATCGCAGGACTTTAGAGTCCTAAGAAGGGACCAGTCCTTTACCAAGGGCTCTCCTTCCAGTGCCCCTAAGCATTCGGAGCCGGTGAGTCTCTTGATACATGAGTGACATCCAGTCTCTTTCTGGGTAGCCACAGGGTTGGCATCTGGTATTCTGGGAGCCCAGGGGTCCCCATGGCTGACAGAGCATGGAGCTGGCCTGCTTTCAGCCTGGCATCCTCCCCGACCCGCTGCTGTGCCCAGTACTTAGGGAGAGACTTCAGGTCGGGCATCTCCGTCTCTTGGCGGGAGCAGGGCTGGCTGGCTGGTGACAAGGGGAGCAGAGGACAGGACCCCATGTTCCTTACACTGACTTCCATGAGTCCTCCCATGTGAAGCCCCATTCTTCTCTGGCCTCACGACTCTTCCTGTCCCCAACTCCTAACCCTGCCCAGGGTTCCGAAGCACTCGGCGACTCATTGCTTGCGCCCCTGTCCTCAACATTCTGTCTGGGCTCTGACAAACGAGGTCCCACTCATCTTTATGTTTCCAGATTCCAAAATTTGTCAACATTTCTTATTTGATAAGATCATCTTTCCTGTTCTCATCCTCATTATTGATCTGTATCTTTTTTTTCCTTCTGTCATCTTAACAAAAATTCAGAAGGAGCAGAGATAAATATTGGCATTCAATCCAGTACATTTAACAGGATGTCCTGTGGGTATTTATACATTTTGCTTCTCTTCATAAATAACATCGGGCACAGATGTCTCACATCGGAAGCATCAGGGTCTGCAAAGCAAGTGAGTGCTAACTTGGTGGGAGGAGGCACGCGACATCACTTGCCTTCAGCTGACCAAGACAGGAGCCGGGACACGAAGCTACTTTTTGCTGGATCGGTCTAGCCATGGACCGGTGTATACAAAAAGCAAGTGACTGGCACAATATGTCAATTTCCCCATAATAAAATGTGCTCAGATAGGAAGGAAATCACAGCTGTTCAGGACAGATGGCAAATAGCTGACTGCTTTTTAGCAGGATTCAGAGAGATATCTAAAGTGACTAGGCACAGAGAGAGAGAGAGGAACTCTGCTTGCACTTCCCATTTGAAAACACATCCCTAGACAACTAATATGTATTTAGATTTTATAAAGTGAATATTTCTCCCAAACCACTGACCCACATAAAGAATTCCCCAATGTCAATTCATAAACACTATGTCCCTGGATGCACTTGAAGTTGCCTAAGATAAATTAGATTTTTCTGGAATCATCTTCACACGACCTGTTCCAAAGCCTCCACTGCCACACGATGTTCACGGGGTCAGGGTCCACATGGGCATGCGTGTGTGCAAGCATGAGTGTCTGCATCCAGTGTGACCTGTTGTGTGTGTTCACTTTGCCTCCCGAGCTATAGAATGGGAAGTTGGGCAAGGATAATGATGTGTTTTTCAAAATTCTTATTTCTTCAAGCACCCAAGTCCCTCCTAACCCCATGGAAGGGCTCAGGACTTACAGATGGTTTCTGATAGGGCCACATTTTTGAAAGGGGATGTTTGGGTCCCGTTAACACGCACAGCCCAACTGGCCTATGTGCCAGTGCCAGGCAATCAGGAAAGGACAAAGATGGCATGATTCCGCCTACCGAGGGGCCTGTAGTAGTCAAACTCATGGAGACAGAAGTGTCCACGGGGTCATGGTGGCCAGGGGCAGGGGTGGGGGGAAGGGAAGTGAAAAGTTAGTGTTACAGGATTCTGGGTCTTAGATTTCTGGAAAGGGATGGTGGTGATGGCTGCCTACTAATGTGAATGTATTTAATGCTACAAAATGTTCACTTCAGAGTGGTTAAATTGGCAAATTTTTATGTTATTTGTATCTTACCCATAATTTTTTTAAAAAAGGAATTATCAGTTGTATTATCGATGGCAAGGACCCTTCCTGGTAGCAGCGGTGTCAGGAATCCTACAAGGATCGCCTTGTTTACCCAGGTTGCATTCTCATCCATCCTTAGTCATCGGATTGGGTGCACTGGGATCTAGGGAAGGAGATATTCACATCTGAGTGAAACAAAATGGAAATATACCTCTCGTGCCTTTCCTAGGGACTGCGAATGTCACCCCATTGTTTGGTTGATTTGGGGGAGGTGAAGGTAGCAGTAGGTATTCTTTGGTTCTAAGAACTGCTCCCTGCTTGGGTTCTCTAGCAAGCCTGGGCCACGTCCATACCCATGGGTCCCCAGAGGTGTGGCCCCCAAGGCCAGGCTACGGGGAGAGGGGATAAAGGAAGCTTGACCTCTGGTGGGGGATCCTGGTGGTGGAGAAACCCTTGCCCCTGTGGTGTTTGGTTCCCCAGAATTATCCTTCTTTCTTTTCTCATTGTGCATCCTTTGGAGCACCCTAGAGTAGCGTGACACATCCGGGACACCACACAAGAACACCTGAGTGTGGCACAACCGACACTCACAGTTGGGAAGAGTCAGCAGTCGGTGATCTGCCTAATGTCTTGAGGTCCTCAACAGTAGGGGTCCTGCTTAATGTCCTGAGATCCTAGAAATTTCCTACCTGGATTTGGGAGGTCATCACAGGAAGGGTGACCCAGGAGCCCTCTGGACACTGATCACAGAGCAGTAAGTACGGCCTGGGTTGCTCCCTAGTGACCCGAAGGGAAATGCGAACAGTGAGCCTGTGCCAAAGCAGGAATTTAAAATCAAGAAGAGCAGCCCAAGGTTGCTGAGGGTTGGGCTGAAGTCTCGGGCTATGAAAACATGAAGGTGTTGGAAACCTGCAGGTGGTTTTGGTGGGAGTTGGGGCAGCTGGCAAGGAAGATGTGGTGTCTATGATGCCTTAAATTTTCTGGTGAAGATCAGACAGACGGGAGCAAAGAAAATGACAGAGATGGCATCAGCAAGGACCATGGAGCCACAGAGGTCACCACTGTGATGGAAAGGAGAATGCTCACTTAGTGAACCGCAGGGCATAGCCACATGCTACCAAACCTCTGCCCATGAGCTGTAATCAACGCATGGTGAATGTCTACCTTTTCAAAAATTATTACAGTAAAAGACACATTGTTATGAGTTCCCCTCAAAACCCTCCCCCTCTCTTTGAATACATGCATCCCATCATTTTGCCCCTTCCTGCACCAGCTCTGGAGTCCTCTTCCCCAAGTGTCTGCAGTTGCACTGTCCTGGCCGCCTCAATGTCCTGAATGGATTCAAAATGTTTCACGGTCATTTTAACCTTGGGGAAGAGCCAGGAGTGGCACGGGCTCAGATCTGGTGAATAAGGATGAGGACACAGTTCCATGTTCTCATGCGCCTGCCTTTCCACGGGAGTACTCACTGTATTTTTGATCACACCTCATAAAGGCACTCAGGAGCGAGGACTTCCAGAGCTGTTTCAGAAAGAGTCTCTTACTGTAATAATTGTATTTATTTATTTATTTTTGGTACCAGGAGTCGAACTCAGGGCCTCGCGCTTGCCAGGCAGGTGCTGTACCCTGAGCTACATCCCAGGGCCATGTAATAATTTTAAAAATTTAAACATTCACTGTAGTTTTTGATCAGCCCTTGTACATGAAAGTGCTCCAGGTAATTAAATTTCGTTTTTCCTCCAGCTCTCTAGTGACTCAGCAATAACCCAGGCCATCATAGGGTAAGAAGAGAGAGCAGGGAGTGAGGATTTCTTTTTTCTGAACGTGCTGGTGGCTCTTCCTTTCTCTGAGGCTCAGCTCTGCCCACTCCCCTTCAGGGCCTGCTGAAGTCTCAGTCATTTCCGGGTGTCTCCTTGCCAGGACTCTGAGCTCCCTCTGTGGCTCCCGGCCTACCTGGGTTTCCTCCATCGCTGCACCCTTGTGCTGCTTTTTCTTGTCCTCTTTGCCCCAGGTCCTCCTGCACAGCTCTTCTGCCACCCCGGTAGCTCACTGAGAGCTGGGCGAAGGCCCCACTAGGCAGGCTCTTCCTCCCTGCCAGGGATGGGACAAGGAGGGAATCTGCATTTGCAAGTAATGAACAGGGAGCAACTCTCAACTGTTTGCTCATGGGCCAAAAATGAGCACTCTCACTGCTGAAGTCTGAAGGACTCCAGGATCCTGTCCTTTATAACCTCTTGTTTCAAGTCAGTTTGGAGTTAGAGAAAGAAAAAACTATATTTGAAAAATATCTAATTTTGTGAATCTCATTTTCAAATTCAGATCTCAAATGTTCCCCGAGGCAGTGATTGCGCAGGCAGCAGAGTGATGAAAACTTAATAAAAGGCCCAGAAAGATCATAGATCACGCTGGCCCCTCAGCTGTCCTAGGTAAGGAGCGGTAATGACATTATTCTGAGATTTGGGACGTTCTTGGCTGTATGTCATCCTCTGCAGTGACAACCACCCTGGCTTCCAGCTCCATCTCTGTGCACCACGCGCTCCTTGCAGTCTGTGGCCATGTCGTCCCTGCCCTTCCTGTCCGTCTCTGTTAAGAATGTGTTGAACCACAAGATCTGTGTGCACTGACCTTTGTATGTCTTGACTCCTGTTTGTCACATCCTCGCAGGCTCTCCCCCTCTCTAGCCACTCACGCTGCCATCAGCAACCCTTTATACCGGGTGTGGTCACAGAAAGGCCACCCAGGAGCCTCTCCTCGGTGGCCAAACACAAAGACTGCAGCACAGCCTCACTTCCTGTCCCTGTGGCTTTGCCTTTCTCTGTCCCCAGTCCCTATCTCCACCGTGGTCTGAGTCACCGGGCGTCTTCGCATGCTTTCCTGGCCCACCCCTCCTCTCCAAGTGCACAGAGGTGATCCATCCTCCGTGGCAGTCAGCATCTTCCTCTGCGACGCCCTCCCTCAACACCCCTGGGATAAAGGGTCCATCCCCAGGGAGCTGGCTCCTGCATGTCAGGGATTTGCTCCTGCCCCAGGCTGTATCAGAGACACCCGAGCTGGGGGCTTGAGTGTGCACACCCTCTCCTTCACCATCAGGAGCTGTTACGCTACATGAAGGAGCCAGTGAATGGAGAAAGAGATGGAGATGACCCCAAGAGCAATGGGTGGGTGGGGGTCTTCCCCTGAGCAGAGGATGCCTAGACCTGGTACATGTCCCAGTCCTGGGGTGCAACCCTCCTTACTATACCTGGATACTGAAATGTACCTCCTCTTTACTCCACCTGGTTACTGGGGTGTGACCCTCCTTACTATACCCAGACACTGGCACGCACCCAGGTACTGGGTACACAGTCTCTGGCCTCCTCCAGGAGCCCTAGAGCCGCACACTCGCAGAGAGGGATCCATCATGGGACTCTTTCTGGTTTCCTACCTGAAGTTCAATGCCTCACTGTCTCCAGGAGCAAAGCTGATATGTGAATGGAAAGCTGATATGTCCTTTGTGACACTGAGTGGGACCTCTCATCCTCAGTTTCAGCTGGGGTGAGGACCTCCCTAGCCTGTCCTCATCCCACAAGCACTCATCATTTCCCAGAGCCCCAGGATCAACAATTCACTTCCTCCCCTGCCTCACATCCTGAGACTCATGAGGCTTCCGTCCCCTTCCTCCTGCTGCTGGGAGCATTAATTAGCACAATTCTCTAGAAAGCAACTGAGGAAAATGTTTCTATTTAAAGTCGTCGAACCTCTTTCCTTCAATACAGCAACCTCACTTCAGGGATGGGGAAATTGGCATGCATAGACGTTCACCTCAGAGTTATTTACACTAGGAAAACATTCAAAAGGCAATGGGGAGGTCAATTATGGAGCCTACCTCAGTCATAAAAACTATGTCTTAGAAAAATACTTAATGATATTCCTCACATGCCCACGTGAACTTGGTAATGAAAAGCAAATATGACCACCTACCATTTTTAAAAGAACTGGAGACCGTTCCTTCTTGGCTACAGGAAGGGGCTCATCCTGAAGCAGAAGGGAACCCCAGAGCATCCAGCTGACTTAGCCAAGAGCTTGCACTGGCTGTAGTTCCTCCAGGCCCCTTCCTACCTTGCTGCCTCCACACAGGGACCCCAGAACCCCTGGGTGTTTCCTGGAGTGAGTGGCCCTCTGGTTCTGCACAGCCCCTGCCACCTGTTGGGGTTTGGATCAAAAGTGTTCCCCAAAAGTTCAGAGATGAGGCTTTTTCAAGGTGGTTGGATCATGGGGTGCTGGGCTCATCAGTGGACTTGTCCATTGATGAGTTCACAGCTGTCTGTGCTGTTAGAAGGTGAGTCTGTTTGGAGGAAGTAGGGGCGGACCTTTGAAGGGTGTGTTCTGGTCTCTGGCCCCTTCCTCTCTCTTTCTCTCTCTTTCTCTCTCCTTCTTTCTCTCTGGCTTTTGTCCCAATCTTTCTGCTTCCTAGCTATGATGAGGTGAGCAGCTTTCTTCCACCATGCTGTTTCTGCCTTGGAGCTAGACAACCATGGACCAAACCTTCAGAAACCATTAGTAGCTTCAAACTGTGTGTTGTCTCTTGGTCCCAGCAGTGGAGAGCTGCTGGATACACACTGGAGTCACACCACTGAGGCTCCTGGGAGGTGGCACGTGGAAGGCCTGTGCAGGGCAAGGAGAGGTTCTGTGGGCCATCGGCATCCCAATCCTTAAACCAGCTGCCCCTTCCCATCCTGCAAACCCCAACATTTGGGGGCCTTCATTGTCTCCCTGGGAGCACAGTGAGCCCTGGCATCCTAAGCCCAATACTGAATCCCACCATTGAGACGCTTCTCCAGGAGGAAAGGAAGAGCAGAGTGATGAAAGAAAGAGGCTAAGAACAGCCCTAGCTCTGCCCCAGGAATTGGCACCCAGGTTCCACACAGGCGGCTCTTCCCTCTTTATGGTCATTGATCCCGACAAGCCCTTCCCAGCAGGGCTGTGAGAGGAAGTGCAAGTGTGGGTCCCACAGTTCTGAAGGAAACACTGGGGTTCAGGACCACTGGTCCCCTGAGCAGAGAAGAGGGTCATCCCAGAAAATCCCGATGCCCTGACTAAACCTGCTCCCTGCAAGGAAAGTGGGGGCTTGGTTTTGGATTCTTGGAAGAGGCACCACATGGTAACTGATTGTCTCTTTCATTTCTGTTTCCAAAGCAGACAGGATGTTAACAGCACAGCACTTTCCAGCCCAGGGTTGGAAGACAACAGCTCTGTTCTCTTCTCGCTGTCTCAGGCTCAGCGCCAGGGAAGAGTCCGGGCCTCTGTGCCTCAGCCCTGCTGCAGCCCTCCCCTGTGGTGGCTGGACCTTTCTCGGTGCACACCTATGCACTCCTTTGCCTGCTCAGCTGTCCCTGAACCCATTTCCTCTAGTGTGACACACATTTGCTACTAGCTTTCTTTATCAGTAACACAACTGTCACCACCCTGGCAGCTTGTGCCAGCGAGAGGCAGGATATTTGTGTACTTAGCCTTGCAAAAGAGAAACTGATGAAATGTTTGCTTACATGGCAATGGCTGGGGTCCCAGGACAGCCCACGGACCCCATCCCCTGCAGGCGACTAATGGTTGTGATGACATTTTGATGCCAAACTTTCCCATCATGGAAGGCTCCAGGGAGTCAGCTGGAGCCAGCCACCAAGGCATCTTAAAATATGATCTCCTTCCCAGCTATTTTAATTTTTAGCTGGGCACAGTGGTGGATGACTGTAGTCCCAGTATTCTGGGAAGCGGAGGCAGGAGGGTCTTATTAAGGTGGGGATGTAGCTCAGTGTGAAGGCCCTGCATTCAATCCTCAGTATAAAAAAAGAAAAAGGTGATTGTTTTCACTAACATCAGCTGAGCCAAAGATAGAGGAAACCTACTCAAATAATGGGCTGGAGACATTTGGAGGAAAAAGTGTCCAGAGAAAATCCCTATAGTGGTCAAGTCCTGATGTGGTCTCCGTGTGGATCCCAGGACAGGGCTCCAAGTGAGGCTCCTGGGGTTGGGGAGGGAGCAGAGGTAGTTCCTTCCCTGCGTGAGTCATTCCTAAGCCTGGGGTCCCTCAGATCTTCCCCCAGTTCCATTAGCTTCCTTTCTAAACATTTCCCCAGCTCTCACTGTAAGTCGGGTTGCTCATTATGCAATTGTTATGAAAAGCATAAAAATGAATTCCACGGTCCTTGGACTAAAGTAGCTTTGGAAAATGTACCACAAGCAGTGAACAACCTGCTCCCAATTGATCTCACAGTTGTTCCATGAAGAAGTTAAACAGAGCTCATGAACTATCTTGTGCCAGAAAGTCCCTGGGATCATGATTAAACCAGTCTGACCATTACCAAGGAAGCACAGAAAAATGCACTTAGCCAGGACAGTTCAGGAAGAACTGTGCTGTGCTCTGAGTGTGACCCCAGGGCTCACACACTGGAGCTGGATTCCTCGGTGTCAGTGTCAGGAGCTGTGCCTGATGGGGGACTTGGGCCTGGGGAGGCTCCTGAGTGCGTGATGAGCTCGCATCTCTCGGGACTAGATGAGGAGCCACAGAGAGCAAGGCATGACACAGAACCCTTCACCTGTCCTCGCTAAGGCAGCACCAGGCCCTCCCCATCCTGTGGCCAATCTTAAGGTAAACAGCCTCTGGCACCAAGGCCAAAATCAACCTTCTTTCTTTGTAAATCACTCAGTTTTCAGTATTCTGTTATAGCAACAGAAAACAGACTAGTACAAAGTACAGCAAGGGATTTCCTTCAGTTACTAAAACACACTGTAAAACTATGATAAGAAAGTTGTAATGCTGTTGCAGATGACAAATCAGTAGGAAGGAATCACACAGCAGTGTGTGGGTATATGTAATATACGCTTGTCTCTCTATAGTTATATCTACATACATCTACGTACATTAAATGCACACATGTATACTGAAAATATATAATACATTAAAGAATCATAAGTGACTAGAATAGGGTGATTTGTTTTATTTAGTATCTTTGGGAAAATTAACTTTTTATTGCTCATGTCAAAGATTTATTTATAAAATCTAAAATGCTAACTTTTAACATGGGAACCTATTTGGAAATTTTTATGAAGAAGTAGGATTTTATTTATCTAATCTATGACTGAAGCAATATATTCTAGGCTGCAAAGTCTAAAAATCATGTAGAAAAAATGCATCCATTTATACAAAAGTAAATGTTAACAAAATTAAAAGGCAGTTGACAGACTTGGAAATGATATATAAGGGATTGGTATTCTTAATTGTAAAGAGCTTTTGTTAGCTAGGACCAGTAGCAAAGGCCTGTATTTCAGCTACTCAGGAGGCTGAGGCAGAAGGATTACAAGTTCAGGGCCAACCTGGGCAACCTACCAAGACCCGGTCTCAGACAGTGAAAAGTGCTGAGGATGTAGCTCAGCGGTAGAGCACATGTCTAGCACTTCCCTGAGTTCAACCTCTAATACTGCACAAAAATGGGCATATGGGAATGAACAATAAAAGTCCCAAGACACCACATCGATACCTCGCACAGGACCAGGCACAGCCTTTCCAGAAAAAGGTAGCAAAAGCTTGAAAAATGTCCTATTTGACATAATGATTTCACCCTAATGAATAGGTTCTTTATGTGTCAATGACACCCATCGCATTGTCTTCACACCTCCGTTCACTGCTGGGCACCCGGGCTGGTCCCTGGGCTGCCGTTGTGGCCAGCGCAGCCAGGGACGTAGGATGTGGCTGTCTCCTCTGCGTACTGACTTCCTCTCCTCTGGTCTATCCCCGGAAGTACAGTTGCCAGGTCACACGGCAGGTCTACATCCAGTTTTCAGAGGGAGCTCCCTACTGTTTCCACAGTAGCTGTGTGAATTTACCTCCCTGCGGCAGAGTCCGACGCTCTCCTTTCTCTGCAGCCCAGCCAGCATTTGCTATCTTCCGTCTTTGGATAACAGCCCCTCCAACTCAGGTGAGACGCCTCTCACCAGGGCTCTGATTACATTTCCCTGAAAATGACTGATATCGAGCACATTCTTCACATACGCTTTGACCATTTGGATGTCTTTTTTGAGAAACATCTACTCAGTTCCTTTGCCCATTTTAAAAATCAGATATTACTTTATGGAGTTAAGGCCCTTATGCATTCTGAATATTAAGCCCTTGTCAAACTCTGTTAAGGACAAGATAAGATGAAGCCCGGGACAGAGGGCTAACACAAGCCAGGCCTCAGGACAGCAACATGAGGCCCAAGGCCAGGGCTCCAATGGCCCACTGAATAAAGGTCCGATATAAACTAGTGGGATCTTCCTGTCCAGGAATGTGATAAAAACAAGGTGATTGATAGCCAGTACTGTACTACCAAGCCTCTATTCATAGCCCTCTGAAAAGCACCTTTGTTCTATTAATTTTTGAAAAGTTACAATTAGTGGTGCTTGCAAAAGTATGCTTGCTACATATCCTGAGTTCCTGTGGGCCCACTTCTAAGTCAACCGTTCCTGCCTGTAACCCACATGACCTCACCCTGGTCCACAGTGGGCTGAGACATGGTCATTTCCATGTATAAAACCCCTACACTAACAGCCTCCGTGGCAACTCACTCAGGGCCCCTCCTGGTATTGGGAGCTTTCTGCTTTTACTCTACAATAAATGCTTTTGCTCATTTCTCTCTTGACTCTTTGCCTTGTAATTCTTTCTGGGTGGAGAGAAGAACCATAACGATTCTTTCGCGTGCTCTTCAGTTTCCTTCATCGGTGTTATGGGATTTTCACATTTATTGATTTGTGTAAGTTCAGGCATTTATCCCCTAGATAAATTCCCCCTGACCATGGTGGACAATCTTCTTCAATGTGCTGTTGATTTGTTTCGTTAGCATTTTATTGAGAATTTTTGCATCTATGTTCACCAAGCATATTGTTCTCTAATTTTATTATTATTGTCTTGTCCTTGTCTGGTTTTGCTATCTGAGTGATCCTGGTTTCATAGAATGAGGTCAGAAGAAGTTCGTTCTTTTCTTTTGTGCTTTAAAGTTTGATAGAATACAGCAGTGAACTATCCAGTCCTGGTCTTTTCTTCCGAAAAACATTTCACTACTAATTCAGTTTTGTCACTCACTATCAGTCTGCTTAAGTTTTGCAGCTTTTCATGGTGCAGTCTTGGTAAGATATAGGCACCCAGGGATTAATGTATTTCTTCCTGGTTTTCCAATTTGTTCATTTACTGTTTGTATTAGTTACTTTTCTTGTTGCTGAGACAAAATACCCAACACTCACAAGTTAAAAGAAAAAAGGCTTATTTCAGTTCACAAGGCAGAGTGACATGGCAGAGGGGCATCACAGAAGAGAAACAGTCCATGGCAGGGCAGGCAGGAGCCTACAAATAGAAAGCTTGCCTCTCCCTTTTACCCTTCCAGGCTATCTGACTTTTGGGTGGTACCACCCATGCCAAGGTGGGCCTTTCCATTATCCACACCCAGAGCTGTGCTAAACCAATCAGTGAACTGATTTAGTAATCACACTCTTTATTCCAGCATCATACCCTTAATCCCAGCATCACACACCCTGGATCCAGCCACCCCCAAAAAGCCCCACCTGTGACTGCATGAGGCTTTCGGGGACATCTAGATATGAGCCATAATACTGTTGTTTGTGACATCCCTAATTATCCTTGGTATTTCTGTAGTATAAATTACAATACCTCATTTTTAGTCTGTTACTTTATTTATTTGAGATTTGTCTCTTTCTTATTCTAGCTAAAAGTTTGTCAATTTCATTTATCTTTACAAAAAAAAGTTTTTTTCATTGATCTTTTGCATTTTTTAGTCTAGTCTTTCATGCTCTGATATTTACTACTTCTTTCAACTAATTTTAGGTTTGTTCTGTTATTGATTTCCTAATTGAGTTGCATTAGTAGGTTGCTTATTTGAAATCTTTCTACCTTTTGGTGTAGGCATTTATTGCTTCATGAATCTGAATGTTTATTTCTGAGTGGACCCAGGTATCCATACCTCTCCCAAGACTTGAGAAGTTTTCATCTCCTCCTTCATTCACTATGTGCTCTGTGCTTCTCTCCATCTTGTCTTCCTCTGGGGCTCTGAGAGGATGGATGTTTGTTCACTCGATGGGTCCCACAGGTCCCGTCTGCTTACTTCAATCCTCATTCTTTTTTTACTTTTCTCCTCTGACTGGGTTAATTCAAAAGACCTGTCTACAAGTTCAGAAATTCTTTCTTCCGTTTTATTTAGTCGGTCACTGTGGCTCTCAACTTTATTTTATTTTGGTTATTAAATTCTTCAGTAGCAAGATTTCTGTTTGGTTCTTTTTTTTTTTTCCTTTATGTGGGTACTGGGAGTCGAACTCAGGACCTCACACTTGCCAGGCAGGCGCTTATGCTACTGAGCTATATCTCCAGCCCTGTTTGGTTCTTTTTGATGACATCTGTCTATATGGAATTTCCCTGTCAGATCCTGAATTGTGTTCTGATATTATTGAAAGGGTCATCTGCATTCTCTTCTATCTTGCTGTCTTCCTCAAGACAACTGCTTTAAATTCCTTTTTATGAATTTCCTTTTCTGTGGCGTCTGTTGCTGAAGGATTAATGTGTTCACTTGCTGGTGTCGCGTTGCCTTGCTTTTCATGCTCTCTCTGTCCAGTGTGGATGTCTGCTTCTCCAGCTTAGCAGCCACCTTTCCCTACAGCACAGTGATTTCCCCTGGGGCGAGGTCTCTCCTGCAGTGCTGCTGGCCTGGGGGAGCAGGGTGCTGGCTCTGGGTCCCTGTGCAGGCCCCTCCTCTGTGGTCTGCAGTGATGTCTTTGGCCCTGGCTGTGGAAGTTGTGACAGTGGCATGGCCTTGCTGGCTGTCAGGCTGGGCGTGGGTCCCTGACTGAGCTACAGGTTGCTGAGCATAGGGTGGGCTGTGGGGTACATTGTGGGGCTGAGCTCTGGCACATGCCATGCTGCAATAAGCTGCTGTCTGAGGGAGAGGCTCATGGGTGGTGGGGATCCCCCGGGTGGCTGTCAGGCTGGGCTGGGTGCAGTGTGCAGGGCTCTCAGTCACAGAAGGGGGCTGCCCCTGCCGGCCGTCGGGCTGGGCTCAGGCTGCTCTGGCACTGCCTGGCAGCTCCCAGGAACAGGGCACTGTCTGGCTGGCTGTCCGCTCCCTCTGGCATGCCTGCCTGCCCTCCAAGGGATGGGGCAGTGTGTGAGTTTGGAAACCAGAGGCCTCCGCCCTTCTGTGGCCCAGGCTCTGAGAGCCAGGCTAGAGGTGCTGCAGGTACAGGTGAGTGTGGGGATGGTGGTGGGGTCTCCACAGTGGACATGGGCTGTGGCTACCCGCCCCCAGGTGGGCCGCCTTCCAGCAACATGTTCTGCGCACGCAGGCACCAAGCTGACACATCGTGGAGGGAGAATCGGGCACAGCCCCGCTCTGTGTGTGTCAGCTCAGCTGTAGGATCCGGGCTCTCTCATCCGCGGGCAGGCATGGTGAGGGCTGGCGGCTCCTGTTCAGCAGGATCGCTGGAGTCACGGCTCCCCTTCCCCCCACCTTGGCCCCGAGCTGATCAGGTGGGGGAGACCGTGAGGGAGAGGTGGGTGTCCTGCTCTGCTCCCCACGCTGTTCCTGGGCTCTCCAGCTCCTGAGGACCTGGCCCAGCCTGGCATCCTTCTGTGCATGCGCACCCTCAGCTGCTCCCATGGGCTGCAGTTGCTGGTCATTTGTTGTCATCCCTGTGTGTGGACAGGGACAGCAAGCAGTAAGCAGCCCATTTGGCCACCTTGCTGCTGCTGCCCCATGGGTGCGACACTCCAGAGCTGAGGAGGTTGTGAGCTGTGCTCATCCACACAGGTAATTTTTCTGGCAAGGAGGGAACATTTGAAAAGTTAATGCTATGAGATCCAGGTAGTGAGATCACAGGCATTTGATTTCTTTCTGTTTTGTTTTTTTGTGGGTACCGGGGGGTCGACCTCAGGACCTCGCGTGCCAGTAAGCGCTTGTGCCACTGAGCGATATCACCGGCCCCTTTTTCATATGTGGGTTCCGGGAGTCGAACTCAGGACCTCGCGCTTGCCAGGCAGGTGCTTACGCCACTGAGCCATCTCACCGGCCCCGTTTTTGCATTTTCCTTAAAGTAATTGCATGAATCTTATAATCATAAATCAAATCAATAACTGTCATTAAGTCATTAGTTTAATAGTTAATCAATGATCTGTTAGTGCTCTGATTGACGAACACTAATCAAATTCTTTGCGAAAATAAAAATACACTGGGTTAAGGAAAGCTGTCTGAAATGCTCCATGCAGACAGCAACTGGCTGGGACTGCGTATATCGAATGTGCTGTGCGGCTGGAAATCCAGCAGCCCTGAAACCCAAATAGATTTTTTCTCAGGCCCAGCGATTCTCAGGATGTCTGTGGAGACCGACCCTTGTGAAAGCCTGGCTCTCAGCTCTCCCAAGCCCCACGCTGAGGCAGTGACTCAAAACCGCGCTTGTGGTGTCGTCTCCAGAGACTCGCGCGTCTGCTGCATGGCAAGGTCACCCGGTGACGAGCTCCTGGTTAGGAGCTGATGGAAATGGAAGTTTTATAGAGCCAATTTTTTGGTTGCTTAAAGTTAATTGCTTTGTACCTAATTTAAGTCCCCCAGGGAGCAATTCTGATCTCCCCAACAAACTTTATCTTAAATGAGGCTGATGTATAATCCCATTCCATGTGTCAGGGCGTCTGTCGGTAAATGCCGTGGGAGGTGCTGCGTTTCTAAGGACTCTCTGTGGTTTGCACGCTCTCCAAGGACTCCACTTTTGGCACAGAAGTAAATTGTTTTCCTGAAGCCAGGTCAGTCACTGTGTCCAATTAAAGTTATGGGAGACGGTGAGGCTCGTATTACCTTTGCTTGCCCAAGCCATACATCATCGTTGCCTGGCAACCTGGAAGAGATATAGTGCTGTAAGGGCCATGAATGAAATGTGGGTACACAGAGAACAGAGAGACACCAGGCTGCAGTCGCGAGAAAGAAACGCAATGTTGCCTTTTCCTAGCCAATCCCAGTGGTTCTCAAAGCGTGGTCCTTGGGCTGGGGGTGTCAGACTGACCTGTGAATGTGTTAGAAAGGTCTGTTCGGGGGTCCTGCCCCAGATCTACTGGATTAGAAACTTTGTGGGTGGAGCCTAGCATGTGTACAGTCACAAGTCCACTAGGTGACCAGAAGTCCAAAACGTTTGAGCAGCATGGAGGGAGAATAGTGGGCATTTGCTGAAATGGAGTCTCAAGGTGCAGTCGTCACCCTGTTATTGATAGCTAAGTTAGAAATACTGCAGGCAGTCAGACAGGGCTGGGCCCTCGAGAGGTCAATGCAGAAGACATTTTTGGCTGGAGGCGCGTTCACTGAAGGCCAGGCTTCAAGAAAAAGAGGAGCTACTCACCCATATATTTCTCACAGGGATGAACTGCAGTGATTGATATTCACCTTGGGGCAGAGGACCGAACCTCCCTAACCACCCCCTTCCAGGAAAGTCCTTGTCTGTCCCATGTGCACTTGCTACGTGACTTGCTTCCACATTTGATCCCCATTTAATCAATATTACCCTAGCGACTATACTTGTTGTATACTTACTGGTTTACCACAGTTTTGTCCCACCTCACAACTATCTTGTGATTTGACACTGGATCAATATTACCTAAGCGACTATACTTGTAATATCTTTTTTTTATTTTTTATTTTTTATTTTTTATTTTTTATTTTTTATGTGGGTATCGGGAGTTGACCTCAGGACCTCACACTTGCCAGCAGGTGCTTGTGCCGCTGAGCGATATCGCCGGCCCTTTTTTTTCCTTTGTGTGGGTTCCGGGAGTCAAACTCAGGACCTCGCGCTTGCCAGGCAGGTGCTTATGCTGCCATATCACCATGTCTTTGTCTGAGTCCATGGGAAGCACGCACCAACTTACGGAACCGAGTTCACAGTCTATGAATAGGTGAGCTCCAGGTGGCACAGAAGGGGAACAAAAAGACCTTTCAGAAAAACTTGATGACTGTCTTTGACAACATTCCAATTTTGTGGACAATGCGGGCTTCATTAGTGTGAACAGAATAGATCGTTAACAAAGCATTCGATGGCTTTCTCAATGGGTCCTATTATAGAAACAGCAGCAGAGAGAGATTTGACAAAGAGAACCACGCCAAGGATACCAAATCACTTTCTAGAATTAGGAGTACGTGAAGATGATAAAACATTGCTGTGAGGGCTCATGACGAGTATATTTCCAAAGAACTTGGTTGCGGCCTTGGATTCCAATGACTGCTGTGGGCTTCAAAGTGACCTAAATATTGATTGTGTCCTGATTAAATACTGAAGAGAATTGGATCGTGGTTCGCTCTCTGGCTCAGTTTCTCCGTAACAGTTGGTTGAAAGGATCTGCTGCCTTAGAGCAGTGGTTTTCTCACTAAGCAAGCACCGGAATGTCCCCAGAGGGCTTAGCATGGGATTCTCAACTCCACCCCGGGGTTCTGATCAGGCCGTCTTGGGGAAGGGGGGCTGGGAATTGCATTTCTAGCAAGTTTCCAGGCGCCCCTGACGCTGCTGACCCAGGGGCCACACTCTGAGGACCCTTAGAGGAGGAGGGAAAGCACTGAAAGCAGGGCTGAGTTCGAGGATGAAACTCAGGGAGGAGGCAGCAAGAACCACCTGGCCCTGGCTGTGGGTTCTGACTTCCGGGAATGAGCAGCTCAGGGCTGCGGGTGGTCTGGGAGGAGATCGCTTCCACTTCTGGTGGGCCGAGGTGGGGTCGGCGCTCCTTGTACTTAGATCACTTGCAAGAAGTTCCCATTGCACCAAGAATCGAAGCAAGCCCAGCAGGAAGTGGCTGTGCCCCGGGGCCAGGCTCCTGCCCCCTGAATGTTTGTCCACCCGCTGCGCAGGAGCTGTGGATTCTTGGTCACAGTCTCTGCTGCGCGGCTCAAGGGAAGAGTGACCAGGGCCGTGGCTTCTCCTAGCTTCTCCTTTGCTCATGTGAAAGGCTGCCTGTTGCCCTCCCTGCTACCTTCTGAGCCCAGAGCACCAACCACCTGCTCCCCAGGAACTCTGCCCGTCTCTGGTCTGCTTGGTCTCAGGACAGAGCACAGTCAGAGATGTGAGAGCGGGGGAAAGCATTGTCTTGTCCAGCTTCCTTGGATGTCACTCACTCTACATCAGTTACTGTCAGGAGTCCCCTGACTGCCCCAGGTGCAGTGGCCATGAGCAGCACTGACCCTTGCAGGGCAGGGGCGAAAGGGAAGTGACTTGTCCATGCAGCCCTCGTCACGGATCTTCTTGGCCACACTCCACTGGAGACAACTCAGGAGGAGAGGCGGCAGGCCACGGGGGCCGGGCTCTCCTGACGTGGACCCCACATCTGCCCATGGAGGAAGCTGCCTCCACCTACCCCTCCATCAACTTCATCACTCAGGGGACCCCAGGCCTCATTTCCTCCTCATGCCCATGAGAGGAACAGGGCCCAAGGGAGGAGCAGAGGCCTATGTATGGACGCGCTGATGAGGGTGAGAAGTCACAGCGACCTCTGTCAAGCAGGGTGACGGAGTCCACAGTCATCACTCCCGCATGTGCCCATCTCCTGGTTTCTCCTGGACTGTGTGTTCCAGAGCAGCAACTCAATCTGGCTGGAACAAAAACAAAACAAACCTTTAATCAACAAAACCAAAGATGTATTTGTTCCTACACTAAGACAGTCCAGGGGTGCCCTAGCTCCGGGTACTCAAATTACAATCCTGGAGCTTCTCTCCCTACCTCTTGGGTCTGGGGTCCCAAGTTCTCAGTCTGGGTGCAGCCCCGTGGCAGGAGGGCCTGAGACTCTGGCTTCCTCCTGAGATGGGTACATGAGGCAGCCTGTGGGGAGCCTAATTGCTTTCTGCCTGCCCTGCTGTGTGCTCTGGGCTGGGTACTGGGGTCTGAGCGCCAGCCTCTCTCCTCCGTCCCCCCACCCTATTCCCAACAAGCTCCAGGACCAGCACTTTCCAGCCAGCTCCCCTCATGTCGCGGTGGCTGCAGCATGGTGTCCCAGCAGCAGGCTGATGTAGGCAGAAGAATGGCGAGATCTGCGTGAGGGGTGCGCTCTAGGAGGGCAGGCCCAGTTACTAGGAGGTGGCAGTGGGGAGGGTGGGCTGTCCACATCCTTGTGCTCCAGTTGGGGAGCAAATTATGCCAGAAGGCAGGCAGGACCCGATTCTTGAAGTCGGGGCAGGCTGCCAGCCCCCTGCAGGTTTGTCCCCAGGAATCCAGGCCCAACACTGGCCAAGGTCCAGAGCTAGATGCCCACCTTTACCTCTATGAAGGATAGTGGTTCCAACAAAACCAGATGGGTGGCATGAGAACCGAGTCAGAAAGTCCCACACACAGGCTCCTAGGAGAAGCTGGGGGACAAGACTCCCCACTGGGGAGGTCCTCAAAGAGTTGTAGCCCAACACTCACCGGGGCCCTGGCACGAGTGAGGGGAACCGGAAACAGGTGGGCCGTGGACCTTGAGCAGAGAAGGACCCACTACTGAGGCCCACAGCTGGGAGGAGGGTGGGACTCAGGCCACCTTGGTCTGGGGTCAGTGGCCTCCAGCGAGGCGTGACCACACACTTGGAGTCTGCAGAGGGAGGCTGAGGCAGGGAGCTTCCGCTGTGTGCAGATCTCAGGGGGGCCTGGGAGCAAGCTGACTGGGGACGGGGTCAGTCACTGTGAGTCACAGCGCTGTGTGGCCTGACTGACAAGTGTGCAGAGAGTTGCCTGGAGTGGTGCCCTGGAGGCCGTGGGTGTCACGTGATGAGACAACCCCAGCTCCTCCCTGAGGCAGCCAGCACTCTGGCCCCTTCGGAGCTGGACTGAGTGGGAATCACCCTGCTTTCTCGGGAAACTGAGCTGCTTGGGCCGCTCTGCCCCTGGGCAAAGCCTGTCCCTTTGGCATCACTCTGATCATTGCTCACTGTTGGGCAGACGGGACAGGAAGTCCTCTCCCAATCTCAGGGATTTGGGGTCTCATCTTCTTCTCTAAGCTCCTTTCCAAATTAAAGCGCTTGGTGCTGCCCTCGCTGGCTGAGGACGAGATTGCCGCAAAGACCAGGTCATCTGGGGTTGCACGTGTGGGTGGGTCGCTGCTTGGTGACCCCCTGACTCGTCCCCACACCTGCTGTTGAAACCGCTTCCTGTGAGGAGGCTGCCCTGTGAGCGGGCTTGCTGAGTCTGGTGTGTGCTGTTGACTTGCTCTCCCTGACCACTTGCGGTAGCACCAATGGTGCCCTCTATCTGTTGTTTTTGGGGTTTTGGGGGAGAGAGAAGGATGTATTTTGCTTTTTGAGACAAGATCTTGGTATGTAACTCAGGCTGGCCTCAAACTTGTGGCTATCCTCCTGCCTCAGCCTCCCAAGTGCTGGAATTGCTGGTGTGTGTGCACCACATTATGCAGTTAATGGGGAAGGAGCAGCCACAGTCACCTGCCCCTCCACCTGGGGCAGTGCTTAAAGCTCCTTTCCGACTCTGATGACCCCAGGGCCCAACCCCAACACATCTTTTTATTCCCTGGAGCAGCAGAAAAACAAGACTGCCCCTGAGAGGGAGAAGTGGGGACCTTGGAGCTAAGGGCAGTCGGGGAGATGCCCTCACCCTGAAGGTGAAGTTCCCAGGATAACAGGTCCAGGAACCCAAGGCCCCCAACCCAGGCACCATTTTCTAAACAGATGTGAGTCGTGGGGTCTCAGAAGGTGAACACATCCTTTCTTAACCTTTCTTCAAGACCGATTTTTGCCGCCACCCCCAGCTGTTTTGTGGGCACCAACTGGGAGGCTCTGCCTCGTGGGCCCAGGGTCACGGCATCCCCCGTGTCCTCCTCTCCATCCCGACACTGCTCCTTCTGCCCTCGGTGGCCAGGGGGCTCCGTGCAGAGTGACCCCCGTCCTTTTCCTCGTGGAAGCTCTGCCTCCTCCCCCAGGTGCCCGACGTCCCACAGATGGCATCAACCTGATTTCCGACCATTGTTTTTTAAATCTTAGCATTTTAAATGTGTTCTTAAGTTGGCGAATAAAACTCACCTCTGTTTATGATGTGCGGCATGATGTTCCGGAACATGCACGCACTGCGGGACAGCTGGAGCAAGCTAACTAACACACGTCAGCTCTCGTGCTGTGTTGTACTTGGTGCGTGCACGAGGCGAGAAGAACTAAGATCTTCTCTCTTAGTTCTCGTGCACACAGTGTATTACTGTTAGCTGCTATCACCATGTCCTAGGACAGATCTCTCGAGCTTATTTCTCCTGTCTGAAATCGGGTGCCCATCAACCATCGTCTCCCCACCCGCCCCTCGGCTCTGCTTCCACTGTCCACGAGGCTCACTGCTCCCTCCCACCACTGCCCATCGAGCACCCTCTGTGATCCACGGTTCAAAACAAGCTCCTTCTGCGCCCCGAGAATCTGCCAACCCACTCTCCCCCACATCTCCATTATGTTCTCCAGCACCCGTGACGGTGATTCATACCCTGGGTGCTCCTAGAATCACCTGGAGACCGTTTATAAGCACAGGCTCTGAGCAGACAGACCTAATCAGAATCTCCACAGGCGAGCTGGACACCACTGTGATTTCTCAAATGTTGCCAGGTGATGTTAATGCCCAGTTGAGGCTGAGAAACACAGAGAATAGACATGTGGCTAATTTTAGTATTTAACCGACCATGCCTATTGCTACTTATCTGTCTCATAAATACATGCTTTTTAGATTCCAGAACAGAGACTGTGTTTCACTTTCCTTTTCCCCCTTTGGCACCTAATCTCCCTAACTCAGTGTTAAATACAAGGCTAGGATTTCTCCACACATAGCCTGGCATCTGTTTCTGTAGTAAAATTACCCAGCACCTCAGCAAGCAGTCGTGCATCCGATCCCTGCAGCAGGTGCTGGGGCCACGCTGATGAAAGCAAAATTAGCTTTGGACCAGCATGGTTGGGCAGCAGGCAGAGACTGGTGAGGACACTATTTGGGTATCAAGGAGCAGTGAGGCTAGGGGTGCGCTATGGTTAGGGTGAACCACTGCCACAGACGGAAGACAGCAGACGCCTCTGATTTCCCAAAGTCGAGAGGAGTCTGAGGGCCAGGGCTGGACACTCACCCATCAGACGCTGCCCACCTGCCACACTGCACCACCAGCAGGGAGAGTTCTGGGTCTCCCCACACATGACACGCGCTGGAAGAGTCATCTTTGGCTTTTCTGCCTAGGAAGACAGGGAAATGCGTGAGGCATGGACGCTGGAGCATGAGTGTTGCCATGGCACAGCAGGGCTGGGCATGCACGGGTCAGGTCTGCTTCTCTCTGCAGGCTGCTGGCATCTCTGCCCCAGCCCTTTGCTCTTGGGGCTGCCTAGACATATTGGGAAAACCATGTGCAGCTTCTCTTAGGTGTCCCATTCTGGCCTTCCCCATTCTTCACCTTCCCGGGGTATTTGTTTCACTTTAGTGATTTGTCACTGTCTTATCACTGGGACAAAAGTACTCGACACCTGCAACTGAAGGAGGAGAGCTTTACGTGGCCCCCAGTTCCAGTGGGTTCAGTGCATGGTTAGCCAGCTCCAGGGAGAAACGGCATGGTGGGAAGGCCAAGGAAGCAGGGAGTTAAGGAAGAGCCAGAGAGAGGGAGAGAAAGAGAGAGAGAGGAAGAGGGAGATGAAGAGGGAGAGGGAGGAAGAGAGTAAAGGAGAGAAAGAGACACCCTCCAAAGGCACTTACCTGGTGACCCGCTCCTCTAGCTGCACCCTAGCAGCCCATCCAGCCATGAACTCAATGGTTGATCCACTGACAAATACAGCAGCCCATTGACCCACCACCTTCCAAAAGCCCACGCTGAGCACACGAGGCTTTGGGGACATCTGGATCTACCTGTTACTTGTTTCTTCTTCCTCCAGGTGCTGGTGTCCTCAGGATCTCTTTCTTTCCATTTAGCAAAACCAATTCTTAAGGTTAAGTCATATAAGTAAATTCCTAGGAAGATGCACTTTACTGATGAAGCATTTGTATCTTACTAAATAAATAAGAAAACCGACACTCATTGAGTTCCTGGTGTGTGCTGGCCTGGGCTATCCTGAAGGATGACTAGTGAAGTAGAGAGGGCAGGTGACAGGAGGACTGGTGGCTCCTGCTCTCTGCCCCCGAACGTGCGGGTGGCTGCTTCCCCTGGGTGAACAGCGACCTAGGGGAACATCAGTGTCCAGCAAGGGCTGACACCCTGGTGCAAGGTCCTCTTGATCCCAGTGCACCCAGTACAATCTCCACACACAGCGTCAACCCGTCCATGTACACATAGCGTCATCCACACCTACCATCACCCTTCCGTGTGCAGCTCACTGGCCTCCAGTACTCATGCTAGGTTGGAGGAAGATCCAGTGAAATGAGACAGGCAGAGCAGAGCCCGTACTCGGCGCTCAGCGCACAGCGAGCACCGCACAAGGTCCTCTGTTGTGCTGACCTTCCCCTCGGAGCAGACCCTGGGTCATCTGGTAGTCCTCATGCTATCCAACCTCCTCCACCCCAGGAATTCCCTTCTTCCTCCCTCCCAAGTTCCCATCTGTGGCGGGAAAGGTGGCATTATGCCTAGGGACAGAATTAACATGTCAATGTCTACACTTGGAGCACGGAGGAGGTCGGGGCAGGCAGCATCCCAGGCCCTGCACCATGGAGCCACAACCCTCTCCTCACTTCCTGTCACTTACAACTCTGAGATGCCACTAGACACCGTGACTCCTCACTAGACCTACTGGGTCTACATTCTGCTGCCCTTGGGAGGTGGTATCCTCTTCCCAAGACAGGGATGATGACCTCATAATCCCAGCCCAGCCACGGAGTCAGGAGGAAAGGCTGGTGACATTTAGTTCCAGGCAAGTACGCAGGGTGGACTCACCTCTAAGGAGAGAAAGAGGCAGCGGCTGTCTTTGCAACACTAATAGTAAGCACTTCAGTGCAACAGGAGGAGAGGTGCTGGGAACTTGACACGGCCTGCAGAAAGAGCAGAAAAGGCCTCAGGTTTAGAGATTCATTCAGGAGAGGGCCACAGAGAGGATTTAAAACAACCATGGAGCTACAGAAAGTGGAGAGAGGTGCGCAGGCCCACTGCCCTCCCCTCCTGCCCACGCCCAGCACAGTGGGCAGGACCCATCCAAGTGGCACAGGCTTTCAAAGCAGTCAAGCCTCACAGCTCAGGATCCAGGTGGCGCTGGGTTCGGGCTTGCCTGGCTCCTCCTGCTTGGTGCCTGCCAGACACTGGTTCTGTAGCACTCTGGTTTTTCACACTCCTTTTGACACCTGTTGGGTGGCTTGCTCAGACTCTGCTCTGCAACTGTGGCCCTGGAGTCTGCCAGCTCTGACACCTCCTTTCTTGTCAGCAATGTCGCCATTGGTGCAGATGAAGTTCAAGGTGACAGCACTCGTGACACTGGGGAATTGCTTTTCTGGCTACTTCAGGGCTTGATTGAGAAATCCCCCCACTGCCCCAGACTCGCTCACAATGATCTCATCTAACAATGCAGGCTTTGCAGAAATCAGGGTTGAACCTGGGAACCGTGGGAGGCATTGTTCTTCTACTGGACTCAATGTGGGTGCGTCCAGTGTGACAGTCAGCATGCGCTTGGGTCCCACCCTGTGTCCTCTCCCAGCCACCAGCTGCAGGACTAGGCACTCAGTAAAATGTCAGTGTCCCCTGAATGGCTGTTCAGACACATCAGCAGTCTCCAGGATCCGGAGTTTAAGCCAGGTCACCATCCGTCAGTGTGTCAGCGTCCCTGCAGGAAAGCAAGGACAGCCTGAAGCCACTGGAGGGGAGTTTAGGACAGAGGGCGGGGAGGCTGCACAGGCAGGGGAGGACCTAGTGTGCGTGTGACAGGCCAGCAGCCAGGTGACCAGAGAGGCTGTGTGCAAAGGACCAGCAAAGAGCCGTGCCTGGGGCTTTCCCAGGAGAGGCTGGAGGGGAGTCTGGGGGCACAAGCAAGTCGGAAGTCACCTCCAGGCAAGCACAAGGCTTTCTCCATTCAGGGAGCTGGGGCAGCAGCTCGGGGTCTCACTCCTGCTCTGCGGGGTCTGTCCAAGGGCCCTGGGGGTGGGGGCGGGCGCCTTTCTGGTGACTTCTCACTGTCCAAGCCAGGACTGTGAGCAGAGAGACGGCCCAGTGAGGGCTGCCAGCCTCCAGGTGAGTGCCACAGGGGTCCCCAGAGAAAGCTCTTCTGGTGGTTTTTTTTAAAGACTTCATTGAGGAGCTTGGAAAAATTCAAAATTGCCTATATAGTCTTAAAATCATGCATCTCTAGAAAAGGGATGTCTTGGTTACTTTTTTCTCATTGCTGAGACAAAATACCTGATGCCCAAAATTAAGGAAGGAAAGGTTTATTTAGCTCAGTTTGTGGAGGTTTCAGTCCGTATTTGGCTGGCTCCAAGGCAGAGTGGCACATGGCAAAGGGCAACAGTTCATGGCGGTGGAAAAGAGCAAAAGCAACAAGAGCAAAAGGGGAGGAGAGCAGGAGAAGGCTCTTTCTGTCCCTTATGTTGTATGCAGGCTGCCCTCCCTAGGAGGGGTGTAGCACTCACACCCATAATCCCAGCACTGGACCATGAATCAGTCACAAACTCTAGAATCCCACCCTCATAACTGCATGAGGCTTTGGGGGGACATCTAGACACAAACCATAACAAGGGATTTCTGGCATCTCCCTAAAAGTAACCATTATCCCAGGGTTATCTCAGCAGTCAGTGTGCTGGAACCTGTCCCAAACCCACCTCTCTCCCTCTCTCTACTTCTCCCTCTCCCTCTCTCTCCCTTTCTCTCTCTCTTTCAATCTCTGTCAATCTCTTTCTCTCAGAAAAGTGCAGGTTGTTCATGCTTGAGAACATACCTTGCCTTCCGAAGGTCACATGCTCTGATACCATTGCCTTGGGATTAGGATTTCAACATGGGAATTTGGGAGGGAAAATAAACATTCAGACTATGGTGATTGCTAATAACCAGAGTCCAGGAATAGCCTACTATTTAAAATATTAGACCCGTATTTATAATAAAAATATTTTAAATCCCTGTAAAAATGTCTCAGTGGTATCTTTGCTCTAGAAAATAGCCGTTACTCACAACTAAAAGATCCAACTGGAGGGGCCACAAAGCATGGTTCTCAAAGGATCCAAGGCATGGGAATGTGCAAGTCTTACATTTTCCTTTATTTGTATTTTCTTCTAGGTTTAACCAACATGTCGCCAACATAGCTCTGCGAGGTTGGTGAGTAGCTGAGCTGTTCCACATGAGCACAGTGCACCGCAAAACACCCTGGTCAGACCGTCCCCACCCCCCAGGACACAGTGAGACCCTCTCTGTTGTTACTTACCCTGGGGCAGCACAGACAGAGAAACTGGATAAGCCTATGGCTCCAGTGACATCAAGGGGAAGGAGGATGCTCAGAAACATACCTACTTCTTAATTTCCTTCCAAGCAATGCTCAGTTTTCGGGTGATAGGCAGGTGGCACAAGGGCAGCTCACTGGCCCTTCTCATGGTATGAAGGGCTGCAGCTTGGGGAGTCCCCCTGACACCGCCCTGTTTCACTCTGCAGCAGTAGTATTGACACATCAGCTCCAGCCGACCTCCCTCCCTGATTCCAGACCCCAGGCCCACTGTTCTGTGAATCACTTTCAACACTAATTAACCAGAACATGCGAGCTGCATCTGTAGCAGCCCCCCGGGGAATGGTTACTTTTAGGGAGATGGCCTTGAACATGAGGTGCAGCCCTGCAGGGCCACACCCTGCATGAAGACTGGGACCCAGACTAAACCAGCAGGAGACTGGCAAGCAAGCTATAGTGACTCAGGAGCCTGCAGACCAGGTGCCGGTCCAGATGCTGCTATTCAGCGCCTCTGCCCTGGGAAGAGAGTGAAGACGTCGAGGAGTGAAGTGGACACCATGAGCAGGCACGGGGTGTGCAGAGGGGAAGCTGCTCAACTGAGGGTTGGTAATAATTTTCTTTAAATTGGATTGGAGGGAATGTTGAGCAGAAACATTGGGAAATCTGCCATGGCTTGTTTTTAAAGTCTGGCATGCCTTATTGTTATCATCACCAGTCTATTTTTATAACATAACTCATATAAGAAACATCCAAGTGGAGAAGAAAACTGAGTCCCAGTGGGAGGATGCTGGGGGAGAGAGCTGGGAAAGCTGAGCCCCTGCAGAGGGTCTCGGGGCTCAAGGCTCTGAGGACCCACTTCCAGGCCTGGAGCCTCCAAGCCCCAGGGCCAAGCATCTTTAGGAGCCCAAGGTGTAAGAAGCCGGCAGTCCCATCTTGCAAACTAGTGTGACTTGTAGGTGGGAAACGCCCCAGCTGTGCCAGGCACATACTCCTAGATAACTCTGCTGTCCTGGGAATGCACCTCACTCTCCCTCCCTGGTGCCCCGCCAAGCACGCAAAGGCCTGCAAACAAGATGGCGGTTCCTCTGCTATGTCTGTGACAAGGCGTTTGAGCTTCCTTAAGCCCTGCATCCAGTTATGCCTTCCTAGGGGAGGGAAGGAAGGTGCAGGGGAAGTCCTGGTGGCAACAGAAGCCTTTACAGCACTGAGCCTCCAATCCATGGAACCCCTGATCTCCACAGGGCTCAGGCTTAGGGCATAACCCTCTGTGCCTGTCTGACTCTGGCTACTTCACAGCGTCCTGCTGGCTGTTCCTCTTGATTTCTCCCCTGGACCCTGCTGAAGGAGCTGCTGAGACATAGTAGCTGCAAGCAGTCTGCTGAGGAGATGATCCAAGACGAACCACGGAGTGGAGGAGGGAATGGGGATGGGGAGAAGGTGGCCGATACACAGCCCGCGGAAGGAAGTTACTGCTGTGGGCAGCTGAGGGAGAACTCAGGAGAGCTCCAGGAAGCACAGGTTTGAGAGGCAGGGAAACGGCACCAACACCAAGAGCGGGTTGAGAGCTCTTTGGAAGGGGCTTTAATTCTCTGAAATTTCTGGCTCATCATATAAACAGGCACCCCAATCTCAGGGCCTGGAGAGAGCTCTCAGGCAAAGAAAGGCAAGAACTGGTGGCCGGAAGAGGTCCTGTTCCCTGAAGCAGGAAGGGTAGGGGACATAGCGCAGGCCGAGTTTGGTCACACCATGGAAAGCTGTTCAGTTCTACAAATGCTGCCTTCCACCCACGGTCTGTCTTGGTGACAGCTCATCACTGGCTTTGGACAAATCAAAGGCTGATATAGGATGTCACTACTCTCTACCAGGGCTGTGATTCAGGTAAAAGTTTTCCCAAAGGGTGGCCATGCCCTTCTTAAATATCTGTCGCCAGGGTCTTGGAGGAAGTTTCCTAGACATGATGGCATGGGTTAAACTTGTATGGCACCAGCCAGTTCCCAACCAAAGTCACATTTGTCCATCAAAAACCATCCAGGGCTCTTGCAGAGAGGCTTCGGTTTGCATCACTGAGTCACCCCATGGTTTTGTCAGGGGCATTTCCTGTCCTTTTGTTTGCAAGGACCTGAGTCCCAGTTTTGCCAACTGGACTTTGATTGTCGGAGTCCCTGTTGCTGTTCTTCCTGGGGACGATCACCCACAGACTGTCTTCCAGAGCACACACACCACCTACCTTTCCATGTGCCCATGTCCTGTGTGGCCCTGAGCCAGGGTCTACCATGTTGCAGGTTCTGGAGGTCGGTCTGCTTCTCACATGTCTTTGCACTTCCCAGTGCAATCTTTGACACTTGAGTGGGGTCATTAATTTTGGTGGCAGTAACAAGCCTAGAAAAGGCAGCACCATGAAACCCCAAGTTGCCACCCAGCCTGTGGCTGAGGATCACAGCTGGTCCTGGTCCTTCACTCAGGACACAAAAGCTACCTCTGCGTCATTTCCTCAAAGCCACCACACACAGGGAGGAGCAGCCCCATGTTGTCCAGCACCTCTGTCCCTGGACTCCAGAGTGGAGCCTACGGGCATGGCTGAAAAGGTAGGGTACTGTGCTCAGTTTTTGCAGAAGGCTGTGGGCAATAGCAGCCCTGACCCAGTGCCCAGGGTGTGGAAGGAAACTTGGGTCATTGTTTCTGCTTTGCCCGCTTTTCAGAGGATAACACAGAGCCCTGTGGGTGGACAGTGACATGATTGTTGTCACAGAATAGTTGGTGTCTAGCCTCTGGGAGCTCTGCTATGGGAGCTCCCCTGTCAAGGAGACCCAGAAAGCTCTGCACCCCTAAACATAAACATGACATGATGCATAATCATAGAGTGGTGACTGTCCTCAGTGGTACTCACACAGACATCCTGAGACTGCTCCCAATGCACGCGACAGCCTTTCTCAAGTCGGGGTGTGTGAGGAGTAGCCCAGCCAGGGCACTCTGGGAAGTGGGGAGGATTAGAGAGGTTTGTGCTGTAATTTTTCTCACTTGCTCAGTTGTTCTATATTCAAGTATCTATTCTACGTTTGGGGAGTGTCTACCTGTACCTACCACTGTGAAAGACACAGGATACAAGGTGTGATTAAAAATACATTGAAGACTTACATTTTTAAAATTTTATTGCATTAAAAGGAACATTAACCTCCCAAAAATCTCCTCACTCCAAACACACTCATTCCAACATTCTTGCCCCTTTCTGAAGCAGCTCTGCAAGTCTTCTTTCTTGAGTGTCTTCAATTGCACTGTCATGGCTGCCTTGATGTCCTGATTTGATTTAAAACACTTCCCTTTCATGGTCATTTTCTGATTTCATGGAAAGGCCAGAAGTTGCACAATGCCATATCTGGTGAATAAGGTAGAAGAGAACACAGTCATATTTTTACGAGCCTGCTTTTCCGTTGGATGGCAGCAGCCTTCACTGTGCTTTTTATCACACCTCATAACAACACTCAGGAAAGAAGACTTCCAGAGCTGCTTCAGAAAATGATAAGAATGATGGGATGAGTGTGCTTGAAGTGAGGGGAAGATCTTGAAGGGGATCAATGGCAATGTGTCCTTTACCGTAATACATTTTTTTTTTTTTTAATGTGGGTACCGGGAGTCAACCTCAGGACCTCACGCTTGCCAGCAAGTGCTTGTGCCACTGAATGATATCACCGGCCCTTTTTTCCTTTATGTGGGTTCTGGAAGTCACACTCAGGACCTCACGCTTGCCAGGCAGGCGCTTAGGCCGCTGAGCTCTATCTCCAGCCCTGTAATACATTTTTAATGTAAACCTTCACAGTACATTTTGATCACACTTGGTAGGTGGCTGATTGTCCCTGATAGGACACAGGCATTCCCTCAGTCTTTGCGAGTTACATGGCTTAATGGTCGACCCCATCCCCAACATCTGTGAAGAAGAAACACAGCAGAGTGTGATAAGGTGCGGGGTCCTAGTCTCCACACAAGGGCAGCTCAGACATTGGGGAGATCCTGATGGTCCTGAAGGGTAAAGAAGGAGCCTTGGGAGGAAAGTGGCCACCAGGCTGGGACACCACGCCTGCACACAGGACAAGGCAGATGTGGTTTTGTCCACTCCATAGCCACAGGAATGGGAAGGCCAAACTGGATAATTGGGGAGCGGTTGCTCCAGAGTTGGGGCTCCCAGGCAAGATGGTGTTGAGAAGGAGACCCTACCTGTCCCGTCTCCTTCCCAGGGTAAGATCAGGCTGGGGGCCCTGTAAGTCAGAAATAGAGCATTGTACCCTAGGCAGAGCATTAATGAACACAGTGCTCTAGAACTTAGTGCACAGTTCCTCCAAGGCTCGGGTCAGAGTCATACTCAGCGTGTATGGCACTGGAGGCAGGGACTTCAGGAAGATTTATGGAAAGTGTAAAACCCCACTTCAACGGTTAAATGAGAAATTCTAAAACCTGAGAAAGAGTGGCAGGGGCGAATGGAGGAAAGATAAATCTGCCAAGTATCTGAGTCAACATCATATGAAAGACAAATTGAAAACATTTGACAAAACCTGATGGCAAGCAGGCGGGTCTGACCAGCTCTTGGTTATGATGGGAGGGCAGGAGAAGTCAAGAATTGCAGCACTGGGTAGTTCTGTACAAATAGCCCAGCCCAGAAAGAAGTGTTTTTCTTAGTGGAGTATATGGGTTGATGCCAAAATGGTTGCACATAAAATATACGTAAAAGAAAAATCAGATATAGTGTACAAACCAGACAAAAGCATCGGGACAAAATTTTAAAAAGCAGAGAATCTACTACAGACATTTCCAAACAGGGAGTCGTCTAGTGATGGACAGAGTTCTGCTTCCTCTCCAAGCAGTGGGTATTTTGTAGACGCACCTTCCATTCTAACACCTGTGTTCATATATATTTGCCCACATAATTCCATTGTGTGACTATTTCTCTGTCTGGAAACAGAGTCAAAGGCATCATGGAAACGGCATAGCCTTCAGCCGCATGGCGGTGGTCCCCTCATGCTGCAGGGAGCGGTGTCCCCAAGGCCTGGGACAGAGCGATCTGCCCCTTACCCTCCAGCCAGGCATCCTTCAGGCCACTCTCCCACATCCCCTGGCCACTGCCAGGAATGCTGAAGCAGCACGAGGCCCACCCTGACCCCAGGGCTGGAGAGACTGGCAGTAAGGCATTGCCGCTTCCTCTTCTTTAGTAAGATATCTAAGTGACAAATGTTTAAGCAGAACAAGAGGAAGTGGGATGGGGAATGCTGCGTGGCCCTCTCACGGGAGACAGCCTGTTTTAGAAGGAGGCAGCAATGACTCACTGTCCTCGAGAATCGGCGTGCAGATGTTGAGTGAAGACACAGGACGAGGAAACAAGGGGCGCTGATCACTGGGGTCACCGGCTCACCCGAGTACTCCAGTCACTGCCTCACCCTCTCACCTGGCAGACAGGGACAGTCAGGTTTTGGGACATGAAGCGACTCAACCTCTTAGGAGACAAGCGGGCAGGAGGATGTGGAGGGCTCTCAGGGCTCCCCGCTTTAACGCACCCCTTCCTCCTCAAGAAGAGTGGCCTCATAGTTGGAATTAATCCACTGCTGCTCTGACTGCTCACCCCTTCCCCATCTTGTGTTGAAATTTCACCACCATTGCCTGGAAATGGGAGCTCCAGATAGCGAAGAGGCCACTGGGCCCTGGGGCTCCCTCCTTGAGGGTGCGGTGGTTGACAAGCGGGGCCCCAGTCACCCACTCCTTGACCGTCACAACTGAGACACAGCAAGAAGCCTTGGCCAGCCTCAGTGTCGGGCTGACTGGGCTCCCAAACCATGAGCCAGTGGACTCCAGCTCACCCAAAGCTGCCCAGATGCAGGGGCTTGGCGATGGCAGCTCAAGTGAAGTAAGACTTGGTCCAGACCTCACAGCGATCTGAGCACTTGGAAATCAAGTTATTACTTTGCCACCACCACCCCGTCCCTGTCCCTGTTCTTCCTCATCCCCGTTGTCCTGAAGCACAGACCTGATCTACCTGCGTCCTCCCTACCACAGCCCCTTAGCAGAACCTTAACAGCAACCGAGGGAGGTGGCAGGGCTGTGGGTTGCTCCCGTGCCCCTCAGAGTCCTCTCCAGCCCTGCATGGCCCGCTGCTGCTTGCCGGCCACCATCTCCACAGAGCCCCCAGTCCGCCAGGGGAGGGTTCGCTCCTTCAAGGCCAATTGCATGCTTTCTCCAGCAGGTCTTCCTGGATCTTCACTGCGCCCGCACCCGTGTCCTCCTCCACAGAGCCTGTGCCAGCTTTTGTCAAATCGATGCCCCACAGCCTGTCAAGTTCTTGGAGGGAAAATCCCTTTCCTGCTCACCACTGCAAACCCAGGCTATGTAGTAAGTGTTCAGTGAAAAACAATAGTTGAATAAACAAAGGTGCAATTTAATAATGTACTAATTCCACCTTTTCCACCCTGAATCAGTGAATTCACATACAAATAAATAATCCAAATATGGGGCCTTGTGAGTAGGTAGAGTAATTCACCAATCACCTATTTTTATTATAAACTTATTTTGTGAGATGTGTACATGATCCTAGTCTCTCAATAACTGAAAATTTAAAGTCAATTTTAGACTCAAAAGCAACACACATTGTCTTTGTAGGGAAACAATATCATTCCACACCAAATTCCTATTACATACTGGGTCACAGCTTGCCACTGTCCATTCATTTCCATGTCACTATCCATTAATTGCCACATGGCTCCAGGAACTATCACTCCAGAATTTATCGGATGGCATGGAGTGCAGTGTCTGCTTCCGAATTTGCCTATTGAACATGCAGTATCAGTGCAGGTGCTTAGAATATTACCAAAGAGTTGTGTTTAATAAAAAATACCAGAAGGAGAGGGAGCTGGGTGTGGGGTACAGGGGTGTGTGGCCACCCAGACTGTTTAATGTGAGGTCACAGTGCTCCCAAGTGCAGCAGCTAAATTCCTAGGGAGGCAAAATTATCCCTTGGTGCACCCACTTTACAGTGATAAATACAGATGATCACAGCTCCTGTCCCTCCTGAGCTGTGCAGCAAGGCTGACAGAGATGCCGGTACCGTGAACCCCACAGGTTGGCTGGTCTTTGTGCTGTACTCATTCAAGGGGGAAACCAGGTCCAAGCCCAGGCCAGCAGACCCCATCCTTGCTTTCTTGTCTCTCCTTCTAGTTGCTCCAGTTCCAGCTGCCCAGCCTGAGCATTATTCCTATGTTCAAGTGGACATTAGTACTCACAAATTAGCTAATGAAGTCTTAGGGTGTGTGTCTTGGTTACTTTTCTCATTGCTGAGGCAAAATATCCAACCCTCAAAATTAAGGGAGGAAAAGTTGATTTAGCTCACAGTTCATGGAGGTTTCAGTCCATAATCAGCTGGCTCCAAGGCAGGGTGGCATGGCTGAGGGGAAACAGTTCAAGGTGGCAGAAGACAGCAAAAGCAACAAGAGCAAAAGGGGAGAGCAAGCCTCTTTTCCTCTCCTATATTGTAAGTAGGCTACCTTCCCTAGGCTGGGGTAGCACTCACACCATCTCCATGCCCTCCTCTTGCACAGGCTCAGGATGTTTGCTAAGTGAGGACCTGCACCCCCTGCTGAGTCACTTAGTTAAGCTTCTAAACTTCTCAAATTGACACAATGGATCAACCATCACAACACCCTAGGGTGTAAAGAGCCACCTAGGGCAGGTCCTCTACACCCTAAGATGTAGAACTGCTGAGTGGCTTAGTTAAGCTTCTAAACTTCTCAAGTTGACACAATGTATCAACCATTACAGTATGATATTTGTATACATTAAAAATATTTTTTCATTTAATATATCCAAACTCTCCTCCTGAAGCATTTTCAATTTTATGTACCCTACAAAGTGGCTGAATTTTTTTAAAAAAGGAGACCTCTGCTGCCAGGATGAAGTTAGAGTGGTAAACAGGCCGATGTCTGAGATAACTCTGTCTGTTTCCTCACAGCACACGTTTTGAAGGGGAATTGGGTGGGAAGAAGCCACTTCCATTCTGCAGAGAGGGAGGACGGAGGGATGAGACATGGCTGTCTGGAAGACATGTTCCTCTGGAAGCCTGCTGGGGCTGGTCATCCCTGGAGCTCTGGGTTTGTCCTGTTTCAGCCCAGTGCACGCTCTTTATGCAGGGCCTGTGCAGCCAGAGCCCTCGGGCACTCTCCTTCTGGATCAATCCACTGCTCTCCAGGCGAGTGTGCTACAAAATACCTCCCAGTTAGCATGCAGCAACATGGGATGTGTGTTCCAGATCGATCAATTAAATAGCTGCATGGTGAATTCAGCTCCCAAGGATCTCATTTCTTTGCCCTTCCTGGATTGGGAGAAATATACACATATATTTTTCCTTGTAAAAGTGGACTCCTCTGTAAACATATGAGATGAGACAATTAAAATATTTCTCTGGAAAGCTGCACTGGGGTGGATGCAAATATGCCTTTCAATTTCTGTCTGGCCAATAGTCATTATCTACCACACTCTGAATGACAGAGCTCACGGTGTCTCCTGCCCCCTTCTTCCTGAAGGCACAGGCCCTGAAAGTGACCACAAAGTACCTGTAAAGATGTATATTTATTGTCTATTTACTTTCTTATTTATTACCCAAAACTGGTATGAATGCATTTTAAAGATGAAAATAAACCCCGATGTAGCACCTTGCCTCTAACCAGCCACCCATCTTGAGCACCCACTTTCCATCTCCAAAGGACTGCATGGGAAAGAGCAGCATGTACAGAGCTTCTTTGGCTGTTGCCTCCTGTGTCCATGATAAACAGTATCTACTTTCTCTGGGAAAAATAACCACCTCCCTGAAACCCCGACGGTTTGTCTCAGAGGTAATTCCACCTGGCCTATGATCACTGCTGTTTGTATGGTGACTGGTCTCTTTGTCCCAGCTGGGAGGAGCCACTGGTCTTTGAGGTAGCAAGTATGGCAGGAGACCTGTCCACTCACAGGGACCGGGAGCTCTTCTCCCACTCCGCAGTGAACTCCCTCACCTCCGGTGAGTGCCTTTGCTATCCTGTTGGGTTTCTTACCTGCAAGTGGGGATTTCTGACCCTTGAAGTGTTTGCCTGAGCAATTGCTATGCACTGGATAGAAGAACAGGGATAAAATAATCCTTGCTTATGCACAGGTAAGTCTTGATACATACAAAGACCCCTAGGAAACACCAGAAGCCACAGATAGTGCCCAGTGTGTATATTTAATGTGCTACGCTCAGGATAAAGTTTAATTTACAAATTAGGCATAATAAGAAATTAACAACAATAAATAATTATACAATAGACCAGTTATGATAACATGCTCCAATAGGAGTTATAAATAGGAGTTTAATAGGAGTCCTCTCTCTCTCTCTCTCTCTCTCTCTCTCTCTTTCTCTTTGTCCAAGACAAACATCCATATTTTCAAACCCCAGGTCTTCAGTTGACAACTGTGGCCCAAGAAGTTCACTGTATTAAACTTTTTCCAGTCTGGTTTGCTACAGATTTTTCGGAATCAGTTAGAAAAATCCTTCCCTGTAGGTTATGATTTGGTGGAGATGTTAAGCACAGAAGAGTTGGAAATGCTAAAGGACCCAAATTTGTAATCAACCAGATTCCTTCGCGACATCTTCCATCACTTCTGTTCCTAGAACGTTCCCATCTCTCCAGGCTTTAGATGACTTATTTTTATTATTGTCTTCTAGTTTTCCCGTGGTTTTCTTTTTAAATATTTAATTCACATTTTTCCCAGTCCTAACTTACTTCCTTATGCCTGCAGGGAAGAGTCCGCTGGGTTCTTTTGAAAATGCTTGGTTTCCACAGCTCCGGGAGTGAAAGCAGGTGTGACGGGGCCATTTCCCCCAAGTGTGACACTCACCTGCTTTGCCACGTGCTGAGTTCTTTCCAAGAGGAACCAGTTTCTGAGAAGGCCTTATGTCTTCCTTTTCAAAACCTCACAGTGTCGCGTGTTCCTGTTCTCTAGAAACCTGTCTTATGCCCTCTGTGACCCTGTGACCTTATCCTCCACAGGGGGACCTGGAAGCCATGGTACTTGGCGTTAACCAGGACTCAGCCTGTCCTGCTATCCTGGCCGCACACTGCAGACTCAGCCACCTGCGCGTGGGGTATACTTGGAGAAAAATAAACCACATCTGAACACAGACAGACTTGAATATGTTATTCCTTAGCAATACAGCACGTCCACTGTTTCCTAGGGTTAGGAGGACAGTCCCATTAGGACCCCAGGCAGCGTCATGACAACACCCCAGTGCCCCGCAATGGGAGCTAAAGGAGGGTCCCCTTTAGCAGCCAGGCAATCCCAAGGAAGCTCAGTCAACATGACACCCTCCAGCCAGCATGGCGTTTTCCTCACGTGGTGGGTAACTGGGTCAAGAGCCCCACGGCTCCCCTCACACCCGTGTCCGAGCAGCAGAGGTGTGGTGTGGTGACACTGCCCAAGCACTGCAGGACACGCAAGCCTGCCCTTCCCCCTGAGGTCCTCATGAACCAGGACCAGTCAGTCTGTCTTAGTGGAGCCTCTGCTCGCTCGGCCACTGTGTGGTGGCCATTGTCATCTCAGGAGGGACATCTGTCACCCTTTCTGGCCATGAGTGTCTGAGTTTGCAATACTAGAGCTGAGTTTCAGCCTGCCTATACTCTGAGCTAGAAGGAGTTACACAGCCTCAATTCCTTTAAGAATGTGCTGGATGACAGATGTCCCAAAGAGGACAGTCCCCTACAGGACCGCTCCGATCCCACTGCACCCCATTGCAATCTACAGATCTGTGTCTTGGTCACTCTGGTCACAGAGGGTGAGCCTGGGTTGAGGAATGTGGCACACCGTGAGGCCCACTCCTCTGCCCTGGGAGGTTGGGCAGTTATCAAACTGTCCTGAGGAAATGTGCAAAGAATGCGTTGGGATTCCAAGAAAGATTCTTGGCTCAGGAGCATCAGAGTCCAGCAGGTCCTCTACCAGGTGAAGGGGCCTTGCAATGGTCACTTAGCTCCTCTGAGTCACGTGTCTGTCCCTCTGCAGCAGAGTGGTGGCAGCCTCAGTGGTGGTGGTGAAGCTCAGCCCTACGTGTTCTAAACCCCTGGCCCCCATGAGTGCGCGACACAACGTGGTTATTCTTAGAGCCAGAGTAAGCAGGGTTTATTTAGAGATTCTTGGAGGTCCGGGCAGAGATCACTGAGGATTAGTGTCAGGTTCCCCCTGCGTGTCCCCTGGGGAGCAGCCCAGTGAGGACAGGACATGGGATTGTACGGGCTGACGGGTGGCTCCAACTGACACCTGTCTGATATCTGAAGGGTCAGCCCTGCATACAATGGTAAGAACTGGACATTGCAGGTGATGGTGATGCTGGATATCAGGGACCAGCCTGGGTCCTGGTGTCACTCCTCACCCATAGCTCAGTCCACCTCTCGGGGACTCCTCTCTGTGGGCACCATGCTGATGATCAAGGCTACAAAGAGACAGAAGGTGCAGGCCTGTGCAGCCCTGGGCGACCCTCATGAGGTTCTCAGGGCATCCCTAGAGAGAGCCTCCGACAGCTCCTGTCCATCACCTGGATGCCTGGGGCCTCGGCAGGGAGGTGGAGAGCCATGCTCGGCCACTTGGCCTTATCTTTATTAATAGAAACTTTGGTAATGTCACCTGGGGGAAAAATAAAAACCCTGGCCAAAGAGGGCATGTATTTGAAGATGACACAGTTTATATTTAGCAACTGGGATTATGTCCCCTGAGAGACATGAAAGAAGAGGAAATGAGATTAGGGCTGACATCTGGCCAAGGCAAATGTCATCGCCCAAAGTGCCCACACTCGCCACCGGTTCACCCGGGTCCCAGGGAAGCTCAGAGGCAGGCAGGACACCAGAGGTGCCCAGGGACTGGAGAAAGGGGGCAGGCCTTGGTGCTGCTCACCAGCCAGCAATGTGGGTCACCAGGACGTGAGCCAGGGACACCGGGGCTGACAGGTCGGCCTACTTCACCTCCAAGGCATAGACCACCGCTCAACACTGCTCTGAGGACTGATGCTGTGTTCCAAGAAGACCTGGAAGGCCATGTGCCGGTGGGCAGGCAGGGTCCCCTGCCCATGGAAGTGGGCGTCTGTCCAGAGGACTTTCAAATTATGCACTAAGTTGAGGAATCGCCACAAGAACAACAGTGTCCCCCAACTCTGTGTGAGCTTCCATCCACTCTCACCTCATCTCCCCACGTGAAATGTGTTACTAACCTTGGACAGTTAATATGAAAGTTACTAACATAGTCTTCATGGGAATTTTGTAAAATCTAGAAAAATTACATTAAAATATTTAAAATTTGGGGCCGGTGAGATGGCTCAGCGGCTTAAGCGCCTGCCTTGCCAGCGCAAGGGCCCGAGTTCGACTCCCGGAACCCACATACGAAAAAGGGGCCGGTGATATCGCTCAGTGGCACGGGTGCCTGCTGGTGCGCGAGGTCCTGAGGTCGACCCCCCGGTACCCACAAAAAAAAAAAAAAAAAATTTAAAAATTCGTACCACCATCGAATCTATTTCCATTATATGTCCATGCATATTTTAAGCAACTGAGATAGTATGGGTAAAACGTCACACACTGTTTTTTCAGCAAATATTATTCCATAAGTATTTACTACACAAGCAGCTTATCTATGCAAAAGTCTTCACAAATATAATTTGAAAGCTGTAAAATATTACACTGAAGGGTGTGCTATAATGTGCTTAATAAACTCTCCATTTTGGGAATTCGCCGATTCTCAGTATTTTCTGTCACGTGGCTTCGGGGAGCGTGGCCGTGGATAAGTCACAGTCCCGGGCACGTGCTCGAAGCTCATTTTCCAAGTGGGAGAGTACAGCAGGGTCGCCGGGCGCCTCACCCACACTGCCTGGTCTGTGAACAGGAACCACAGCTGATGAAAGTGCAACCGTTCCTGGTGCCTGAATCACTACGAAGGGGCAGAGAGAGGAACCGTCACCCCCACCCGGGGGAAGAGAGCCCCAAGTCCGCACCCAGAGTCACATCCAGGTGCTTGTGACCCAGGACTGGATCAAAATGAAGAAAAGCGTTTTAGACCTATGGTGACAAACCTGCCTGGCACAACAGGACCCCCTCAAGAGTTTATTACAATGCCATCCAGAGGTCTAAAGGAGAGCCTGGATACCTGGATTTAACAAATATGAAAGGAAAGAAAAGAAAACAGGTGCCCTTCTGCTTTGAAGTAGAAGTCTCGCGTGGCTTTAAAGCTGCGTGACAACGCTCCAGCCATAACAGCCAACTCTGAAGAGATTGTTTCCAGTCCCACCTGTGCCACAACCCGGGGATGCTCAAAGCAGCAAGGCCAGGGTCCTGAGGACAGAGGGACCATGGCCTCCCTGTGGAGGGCTGCGGCTCCCGTGGGCCTCCTCCTGAAGGAGGCAGGTGGGACAGGCAGGCTCAGGTGGTGCCCACTCACGGGAGCACCTGTTTTGTGCAGGGAGGTGGCTGACATAGTATCAAATGGGTAAAGTTAGCCGGAGCCTGCGATACACGGCCAGGGTGGCCGAGTTCAGCTCCACACCATCTGTGAGTGCGCCTTGGTACCACACAGACCACTCCAAACACAGCAGTGGTGGCAGTGTGTGTCTCTGCTGGAGAATGTGAACAACCGGAAGTGTGGTGACTAGGGGGGCACGCAAGGGTCAGCACTGTGTTCTGGGACGCGGTCACTGTCCCAAGCTGACATCGGAGCTCTCTGGACTTCTGTCCTAAGGACTTCCAGACCTGCGTGCTCTGCTGTCTCCAGATGCTGCTTCCTGTGGAGCCCGGGCCTGGCTGCCCAGCTGTACCTCCTGCCACTTCCTGCCTGTGACATCACAGCGCATTGTGAAAACAGGTCAGCTCTGCCTCGGGGCACCAGGCAGCTGGTACATGATGCAGGGAACAGATCCCAGCTCAGCCCATTCCAGCATTCCCGGCAGCCTGAGCAAGGGACTGGGCGGTCTGTCACCCTGGGGTGGCCGTGCAGGGCAGTGGATTCTTTCCCTCCTTCACAGCAGGGCTGCCAAACTCTCTCCAGGAGACAGGCATGAGCTCATGTCACCTGAAAATGCATTGCTATGGCACTGAGGTCACCAAGTCCAAGGGCATCATCCCAGCATCCGCAGCCAGGCAGCGCCGAGAGCCTCACTCAACCCAAAGGAGGCCTTGTTCCCTTCTGTGGGATGACAAAGTGTGTGTGAGGTCACTCCAGAGGAGCATGTCTGCTCCAGGGACAGGGCAGGGGACAATGGGAGCCACAAAGAAAGGACAGCCAGCAAGACAAGTGTCCCTGGGGGTCAGGCCATGCACAGGCTGAGTTACTGGGACACAGGGTCACCTTTGTCCCCTTCCCCAAAGTGAATCATCACAGTGGCCAACCAGCCACTACTCGGTGCCCTGTGAGAATTGATCTGCACCGCAGATTTTCACCAGAAAGCCACATGCACAGGCTGCAGTGGGCTTGATGTCCCCTGGAGGATGCGCTTCCTGCACCTGCTTGGGCCACTGTCTCAGCATGGCCTGCAGTGCCTCTGCAGCCCGCCCAGGACCATGCATGGAGATGGGGTTCACCATGTGCCCGGGGCCTGATGTTTTGTGCTCTTGGGGTCCAGACTTAAATTTATCACTCTGGGTTAGGATTCTCCAAGTTTGTGTCCTTCCCTTCTCTTTCTCCTGACCCATCCCTAGCCTCGTTCCTCATCATCCCAGCAAGCACGCTTTGCTCAGTTTTGTTCCTGAGAGGTGTCTTGGAGTTCTAGGCTCCTCCTCCCCTGCACCATGGAGCTACAGGATCAGAGCTGCTGCTTCTGTCGGGATGTCTTCACCTGAGAAGCTCATCATCTCGGATGGTGTGGACACGAACTGTGCAACCGCCAAGACAACACACACGCACATACACACACGCACGCACACTTCTGTCTGTTAAGGAATGGTCAAAAACAGGGAATGTTTAAATTATAAGAAAAGAGTGAAAAAAAACACTATTAATCACTCTTAAAATACCCCTCCTCACTTTAACACACTTATCCAGTCACTCATCATTCTTGCCACTTTCTGAAGCAGCTCTGGAAGTCCTCTTTTGTGAGTTCTTTATGAGCTATGATAACAAACAGTTAAAGCTGCTGCCAAGTGCCATCCAACAGAAAGGCAGGATTATAAAAACATTATGGTGTGTCCTTGTTTACCTTATTCACAGGATCTGGCACCATGCAACTTCTGGCTCTTCCCCTAAGTCAAAATGACCATGAGAGGAAAACTTTTTAAATGATTCAAGACATTGAGAGAGCCACAACAATACAATCAAAGACACTCAGGAAAGAAGACTCCAAAACTGCTTCAGAAAGTGGCAAGGATGATGGGATAAGTGTGTTCAAAATGAGGAGAGGATTTTGATGAGGACTAATGGCAATGTGTATTTTACTGTAATACATTTTTAAAAATTTTAAAAATTCATTTTATTTTTTGATCATAAATATGTGTGTGTGTGTGTGTGTGTAAGCTGTGTATATAAAGAGTCCACCAAAACAATGTGGACATCAGGAAAAGAAAAACTTGCATAAATATTTTAATACTAAATTTATTGAAACATCATAAGATTAATACAAGTCACCTTTGGCCTCTACAATCACAAGAGGTGCTCAAAGTGGTGGCCATGAGCTTCCAGACATTTATTAGTATGGCGAACCGCTGAAGTGTGTATACATTTTTTTGGTGGACTCTGCATAAAAATGTCTTTCAGCAGGGGCCGGTGAGATGGCTCAGCGGCTTAAGCGCCTGCCCAGCAAGCGCAAGGGCCCGAGTTCGACTCCCGGAACCCACATACGAAAAAGGGGCCGGTGATATCGCTCAGTGGCACGGGCGCCTGCTGGCGTGCGAGGTCCTGAGGTCGACCCCCCGGTACCCACAAAAAAAAAAACAAAAAAAAACAAAAAATGTCTTTCAGCAGAAAATATCACCCTTGATATGCTGAAATGTACTCGAGGAGGCTTGGAGCAGAGCAGAGGTCTTGGGTTCATGTCACCGCACCAGGCAGGGCTTGGCAGCCTGTCCACTCGGCCCGGGCTCACTCCCTGTGGACCTTGGCAGAAGCTGACCTGTGTGGTTCGTCCCAGCTGTGCCCAAGGAGTTCCTTCGTTCTTACTGCACAGCTGAAAATCAGACCCCGGTGAGCTCTCCAGGAAGCAAGAGGTCACTTAGACAAACAAGGCCAGGTGTGGACTAACGGTGCCTGTAGGACTAGCCCAATGTGCTCCCCGTGTGTCCACTTCTCCCGCCTTTTGGTCTCCTCTGTCTCCATCCTCACAGGCAGCTCCTCATGTGGACACAGCACCAGGTCCTAACTTCTCCAGGCCTGTTTGTTCACCAGGCTAAACACTAGGACGGTATCTAATCCATAGATACCATGTTGTGATCATGAGGTAAATTGAAACACAAACCGTCGAAGGATGCAGTCGTCCTCTACCAATGCACTTTATCAATCATGGTACTTTACCTTATCTCCATCATTGAAAATAATAGCATGGCTTTATGGCTCTTGCTGTGACACATGTGGGGTAAGAGGCAAAGAAACGTTGCACAGACCGTCTTTGTGCACTCCATTTTGTGGGTGGAGTGGTTGGTGACGCTGGGTAAGGCTGCTTCCCAACTGACCTCCTGGACAGCGGCCACAAGACCCGCCACACACACGCAAAGTGGGGTACACGCCGAGCCACAGAGACACACATGGGCTCGCGTTGCACTGCTCAGCGTGGGGTGAGAACCCCACAGGAAGATACCCGTGGTCCAGACAGCTTGGCCGACATGGGCAAGAAGTCATGTTTCTTTGCTTTGGTCCAGGACAAGGGAGCTGTGCCAAGCTGGACAGATGTCACAGGCAGAAGTCATAATGTAATAGCGAATTTATAGAAATTTTACAGCAGAAATTAAAAATCAATTAGTAGCCTGTTGCTATACTGAGACAGGATCTGCTCAAGCTGCCTGTCACATAGTTAGACTGCTAAACTCAGCCAGCCTTGACTGTCCGCATCCAGCTGCTTCTCATCGATAGCCCGCCAGGTCAATTTGACCACATCCAGCTGTAATGTCTGTGTTTTCCTACCTAAAAATTCACTCTGAGCTCACACTGGTGATTTGGACTCGGTCTCCCAGCCCACTGGCGTTAATAAACAGTTCCCTTCCAACGCCTCAGTGCAGAGCATTTTCCTTTCGGTCCAGTACTGGGTTTTTCCACAACCATAGAAAGAGAGAGCTTTCTAATCATCAGAACTTTGTGACGGGGAGTGGCAGCTCATGTGGTACCTGTGCCCGTGGCACTGCCATGCAACCTTCAGCATGGAAATCACCCTCTGCGCCGGCATTTCCCCATCTGCAAAGTGAGGTAACAAGATCTATTTTTGAGGGCTGCTGTGAAGACTAAATGAGTTCACGTGTGTACCTCCTTCCGGACAGTGCTAGGACATATTTGTCATTTGCTGGATGTTAGTCGTCATGTACAGGGGCAGAAGGCAGGTGTCCTTACCCCTGACATGACAGATATGGAGAACTGATCAATTACCAGTCAACTTGTCCACCCTTAACCCTATGGTTGTTATGATCAGAATCACCTAAAGTGTCACTTTCACCCCATTTATGTCCTTCAGCCTAAACACTCTCAGGGTCTCGATTCCCACTGGCAAAGCTGCACCGTGTGTGTACTTGGAGATCTCTAGCACACCAGGCCAGCAGTGAGCGTCAGTGAATGCACACTGCATGGATGCCCACTGTGGCCCCCTCCCTAGAAGGTGACTGGTTGGTACGGTATGACTCCGGGCATCTCCGCAGCCTGCTCAAATCAGAATCAGTAAAAGTCAAAGTCTACCTGGCTTCTGCTCCCAGACAGTCATTTTAAATTTGTTTCAAGCTCAAAAGTCTCAGCAATTTAACTCGATTAAACACCGTACAGATTTAATTGGAGCCTAGCTGCAAATTAAGAGCAAAGAATCCATAGAATTGATTGCTCTTTGAATATAGTTTAGCTTGGCAAGCTAATAGTTCTTTTGCAGGGATACCATACTGCGTAGATATGAAATTGTGGTTCATGCAGCAGAACAATCATAGTGTGTGGGCCTCTGAGTGCTTGTTGTGATGATGCTACATGAGTAATGAGTAACATTTGAGGGCATTAGTCATTACTGGCTTTGCATACTTCCTAAGCAGTCAATCCAGCAGCCGGGATAGGCAAGACCTGATTCCCCACCCCCACACTGTGCTCGTAGCTAAGGGCCAGGTGACACTCATTCCTTTCTAGACATTTGCTACTGCTTATTCACCTATACTTGTTGTGTTTGTTATCCAGAAATCCAGGGTGTTTATGGGGATTTTCATGAAATTCAGTGTGGCTCTGTGCTCACAGAAAGTGCTAGAAGAAAATGATGCATCTGTCCAAGGATGTGGGCTACCTTGTCAGACAGCTTGTTTTTTCTTGGGCAGGGACATGAACACCTGGCTGGGATGGAGTTGTGCAACACCTGTGATGGAGGCAGGCATTGAGGAGAGGAGGGAGGAGCTAGTTTCTCTCTCTGCTTTGGAGCACCCTTTCTGAGTGTTCTCCTAAGATCTGTCCACAGGCAAAGAGGGTGGTGAGAAAGCTCTTCAGTAAGGGAAGACACTGATTTTTTCTGGAAAGTTTGTATGGTGGAAAGTGAGCAAGAAGGGAGAATAAACTTGTGAAAAGAAATGACTTAGGTTCATACTGAAATAATAAAATGAAGATGCCTTAATGAAAACAATAGCATGAGGGAAAGACCAAGTTCCAGAAGTAGACCTGAACTGTAGGATTTATTGGCCCATGGATTGTGTGGAATGAAAGGAAAGAGGAGCTAAGATGTATCGTGCTGTTTCGAGGGTGAAGTGACCAAGGGCACCATTACCTGAGGTTCAGGTCTACCGGAAACGAAAGGACTGCAGAAACACACATTTTGCTTTGGACCTGCTGTGTTTTGGGTTTATGTGCAGCTCTTTCAAAACAGTTGAGTTTAGAAAGCAACGGTCGGATGCAGACATCAGGGAACAAGGCTGTGAGACTTTGGCCAGCAGTCACGGCCGGGACAGATCAGAGCCACCTGACCATACTGTCACGATGTCCTCACAGGTGCCCAGGTTTCATGAAAAGCTTCTGAACAGCTATAGGAAATATAAAAATGTTTTACTTCCTAATATAAAGTACTTGAAATTGGTAAGTAATGTTGTTGTGTCCCCCATCTTGTGCACGTTTTAGGAATTAAACAAAGCCCAGGAAAAGTCTTCTGGGGTAGACCAGTAATAGCCTCCCCAAATATCCATTCCCAATCCCTAGAACTTGGGAATGTTTCCTTATGTACAAAGAAAACCTCTGCAGTTGTGTTTGAGCTGGGGCAGGGAGACAGTGGCGCACACTGTGTTATCAGGGGGGACCCGGTCTAGGCTCCATAAAAGCTTAGCCATCTTCGGCTGTGGGCACAGGGCGATGTGGCAGTGGGAGAACTGCCAGAGAGGTGCACCATGGCCTGCCCTGAAGACGGAGGAAGGGAGCGCAGCCACCATGGGATGTCGGCAGCCTGAGCTGCTGGGAGAGGCCACGGACAGGTCCCCTACAAGAGCCTCCTGCCCTGCCTTACCTGGGCACCAGCCAGGGAGACATGTGTTGTGCTTTTCTAATCCAAAACTGTAAGGTAATAAATTGGTTTTGTTTGAAGCCATCAATAGTATTCTAATTAGTTATGGAAGAAATAGGAAAATGAATACATCTTCTCAGTTTAAAAGTTTTAGCACTTGATGCTAAGGAGAAATATTTTTCCTTTATCATCATTAATATTTATTATGCACTGACTGTTGAACTTAATACGTATCCTACCTGGACTTGGTTTCCTCCATGGCATGGGTACGTTGTAGGAATCAATGAGAAGTGTGGGTAGAAGCCCGTCACACACTGTAGCATGGTGGATGGCGTGAAGTGCTGGCGAGACCATCTTGTGGTCACTGAAGGCATAAAACTAAGGTCCTTTATCTGCAAGACCTCACCTGTCTGGGAGGAGGAACTGCCACCAGTGGTCAGGGCACCGTTCTGTCACTATTAAAACACTGTTTGTTTGCATAACAATGGTCCTTTTGTTTTTCTGGGTTTTCTGCCCTGTCTCTGCAGATTTTTCTTTCTACCAACACCTTGAACGCTAGTATTCCTCAGGTGATCTTTGGCCCTTTTCACTTCTTCCTTGTGCCCCCTTCAGGGATCTCAGTCACCATCATGGCTCACAGACAACATTTGGATCATGACCAGTGTGGCCAGAAGTCAGAGTTTCCCTGAACGTCTCACCTGCCTGCTAGATGCATCTGCCTCAGTGTCTCCTGCAGCCCCCAGATCCACCCACCCACATTTCTGTCTCCTCAGTCCCCCATGTTTGAGCAGATGTCTGTGTCACTCATTAGACCAGAAACCTTGACATTAACCACAGTTCCTCTCCTTCTCTTACGCATTGATTCCATTACTATCTCTGTCCCGTCGATTCTGGTTTCCTTCACTTTCCCGATGCAGCCCCTTCCCTTCAAGGTGGAAATCCACTGCTGCCTTGTTGACTCGGGACCGGGCCGCTCCCCATTGGCTTCCTCGTCTAATTGTTTTTGGCCTCCTGTCAGTCCTGCTCCTTTCAGTTTCCCTCAACCCTCTCGCCACAGTGACTTTTCAGAATGAAATCTCAGTGAGCACCCCCTCTTTAAATTCTTCCCTGTCTCTCTGAGGCCTCAGGATAGAAGCTAAGCTTAGTGTGGCAAATGAGACCCTGTGTCACCCAGCCCTGCCCTAGCTCTTTAGACACATGGTGAGATGTAGAGCTGAAACAGCCCCCAAGGCCTCCTGTGTTTGGGAGGCGATTGGACGATGTGCTGTCAAGGGGCGGGGCATGGTTAGAAGAGGCTGTCACTGGGGGGCTGACCCAGAAGGGTTTCTCTCCTTCCCCAGCTCCTCCTTCGCGATCTGCTTCCTGTCTGCCAGGAGGCGAGCAGCTTTCCCTCCTCCATTCCCTCCGCCACGCCTCCCTGCCTTGGAGCCAGCACGCTACAGACTGAAACCACTACAAACCGCGAGCCAAAATAAACCTCTCCTCCTTCAAGATGTGGATGTTGGGCACTGTGTGCTGGTGATTAGATGCTGACGAAGACACCGTCTTTCACCTCCTCGGCTTCAAGTCCTCTGGGGGCATGGTGTGGCCGTCAACTCTGTCCCCATGTACTGGAATATCCTCTCCTGTCTTCTGTCTCTTGAGAAGACCGATGTATCTTCCTCAGACTCAGCTCGAAAGCCATTGAGCCATGAAGCCTGCTGTGACCACTCACCCTGAGCAGGACTGGCCTCCCTGTCCGCAGACATGCCACCTAGAGCAGAAAGGACACCAGCGGCCAGGCACAGGGTGGTTTCCATGCCCCTTTTCCATCTCTCTGTTAGCACTTTGGGGGTAGAGCCTGGATCTTCTGGGCTCCCACAGAATATCTGGCCCACGGTATGAGGCTCCATCAGCAAGAAAGGAGTAAAATGGCAGACCTAGGAAAGAAGACCTGGGAGGGGCCACATCCTGGGGCATGGAGAGGCTGGATAGCAGGTATGGGGGTGAGCACTGGACCAACCCAGTGATCAGGGGACCCCCACACACATACACCCAAAATTACAGCAAAGAGCCCAGCTTTGCCAAAGCCCTGAGTGGCGGCCTTTAAGCACAACCAAGCTCTGCCTGAAAATCTTACCATAAACTCAGATTCCCACATCCCGCTGTGGTCTCTCCTCTAGAACAACACACAGATTTTTCAAAGCATTGAAAGGTAATTTAAAACAGCAGAACTCATGCATTATTGCTTGGTGAGTCACCAGATTCTTCATTAAAGTAAGTTTGTCACACATCTGTCAGCATTTAGACACCATGACTTCTGCATCTTGGTTCTATAGGACTGAGATAACGTTTTGTACACAGACTTTGGTCAGAGTTTGGGTGTATTTGCTTTTGGAAAATCAACCAAGCTGCAGGATCAGAGGAACACAGAGAACAACGCTTTCTGCTTTGTTCACTGACTGGAGGACAACCCATCACAGCCACAGCCTTGGGGTACAGGCACACCAGTAATCCTGAGAGACAGCACTGCCATTGCAGCTTTCTATTCACCCTGAAGCCCACACGAGGCCCGCTAGGCTCTCCTGGCCAGGCATTGTCTGCCCAAAGGATGGTGAGCTCTGTTTCCTCTCTCCCTCGAGCCTGCAATCCTCAGGAGCTCACAGGCAGACTCCTGTGCACCCCTGTCCACACCCATCTACCCCAGTTGCGCCCCCTCTGTGGAAGAAGCAGACCTCTGGTCTTGGAGGGTGTCTTCCAAGAAAAGCCAGTCCTTCACCTGGAACCCAGCATTTCTTGCTGTCACTGAAAAGCCATGTGCTTCTGAAATGGCCTCCACCCAGCCACCTTAGTCTGATCCAGGGAACCTCCCAGAGGCACAGACAAGCAAGGGGCCTGAGGTCCAGGATACAGAGCTGGCCACTGCTGTCTACAGAGTGGGGACTGATCTAGGCCATTTCCTCACTGTGGGAGCTGAAGGTGGTGAAGAGGGGAACAGAAAGTGGGTTTTTTGCCCCATCCTACTGTCTTCCTCACTTCCAGCACTTGCTCTGGTTTGATGGCTGGGGAGTCTGAGCAAGCTACTGATATTCCTGGAGAAGAAGATGAGCACATAAGTGTCACCTACTGAATCAACATAAGGACTAAATAGTTGTTGTGCGGGTGAGCCCAGCTGGGCCAGTCCATGGCACACAGCACCTTCCATGACTGTGTGGAGCACTTTGGTTGGGGTGAGGGCCCTGCAGCCAGACAGCCAGGATGAAATCCAGCTGTGCCAAACCAACTTGCATATGCCTTGTGCATATTTGCTGACTACGCCTCACCTCAGCTTTCTTAGCTATAAAGTAGGGATAGGAATCAGGCCCTTTCCAGTAGGCTGTGGTAAGGGTTAAACTAATAACTCCGCAACAGGCTTGGAGCAGCATTCCACAACAACCTTTCCTACTTGTATCCTACTTGGGGTGGGTATGGCACGTTTCTGTGGTTTCATGGAGCCAAGAGAGCATATGAGGTCCATGACAGGTGCTTAGTACCTCTCTGTGAGATGGATGGATAGACGGATTGATGGATGGATGGGTGGGTGGATGGATGGGTGGGTGGGTGGGTGGAGGATGGATGGTTGGGTGAATGGATGGATGGATGGGTGGGTGGGTGGATGGATGATTGGGTGGATGGATGGGTAGGTGGGTGGGTGGATGTGTGGGTGGGTGGATGAATGGGTGAGTGGATGGATGGATGGATGGATGTGTGAGTGGATGGATGGGTGGAGGGGTGAGTGGGTGGGTGGGAGGATGGATGGATGGGTAGGTGGGTAGGTGGATGGATGGTTGGGTGGGTGGGTGGATGTGTGGGTGGGTGGATGAATGGGTGAGTGGATGGATGGATGGATGGGTGGATGGATGGGTGAGTGGATGGATGGGTGGAGGGGTGAGTGGGTGGGTGGGAGGATGGATGGATGGGTGGGTGGGTGGATGTGTGTGTGGGTGGATGAATGGGTGAGTGGATGGATGGATGGATGGATGGGTGGATGGATGGGTGAGTGGATGGATGGGTGGAGGGGTGAGTGGATGGGTGGGCAGGTGGATGGATGGTTGGGTGGATGCATGCTTGAGTGAATGGATGAGTGGAGCGGTGAGTGGGTGGGTGGGTAGATGGATGGATGGATGGGTGAATGGAATAACCTTTCTTTTGGATGGTGGAGATACTTCATGATACATTTTGTAAAACTGTCATTCAAACCAGACATACAGGGTCTTCTATATGCCACACAGTGCTGAGTTTCAGGGACACAGTGTCTTACCGTGTGGACAGAGCCATTGCTACGTGACTTGCAGTCCAGTCTCCACTGTCCTGATGCCTCATTTCACAAATGACACAGAAGCCCAAAGAAAGCAAGGACTTTTAAGCCACCTGTGAATGTGCCTTCTGCAGGATTCCTGGATCAAGACACCCTTTGGTGAGGGGGAGAGTTGTGTCCATGTCCTTCGTGGCATAGGAGGTGAGGTGACCCAGCTCTGCCTCTGGTCTTCTCCCATGGTCTGCATGGTGAGAGTCAGAGCTTCCAGACAGGCTCCATACACAGGGAGTCTTTATTGCTTACATCTGGGTTTGTTGTAGACTTTTAACCATTGGGGGATTTTCCTATTGTGCCTCGATTTCCAGCTTCTTTAGACATCAGAGTCTGGTGGTAGCATTTGGCCAGAGTGAGCAGTTGCCTGGGGCTGGCGATTGCCAGACTCCAGCACCAATCATATAAGAGAAGCAGAGGGTGAGGTAGAAACTGGGGCAGTCAGGAAGTGGGGAGCTGGCTCAGGCCTCGGGGAGCATGGCAGTGTGCTGATCACAGCCTCCCTTCCTTCCTGAGCCCACAGAACCCAGCTCTCAGAGCCCCTTGTGTGCACACGGGAGCCAAGGATCCCACAGGCTGAGTGGGAAGCAGCTCCGCAGGTTGTACAAGATGTGCTGGGGACTTGCGGGCATCAGAGCCCTTATTCTGCCCTCAATCTGTCACGGTGAGCCATGTCTCCTGTGTAGCCCAGGTTAGGTGTCATCACCAACCCACCTTGGATGGAGCTGCTTCTGAGCATCCAGTGGAAAAGGACACATAGAGACATGTGTCCTGGACTGTGTCGGAGAGCTAAGAGGTGTCCCTCCTACCAGACATTGAAGTGTCTATGAGGATCCATGCAGATGGGACACAACCCAGGGTCCGGGGATGTGAGGTGATGGAGAACACATCAGGGTCATCACTACAGGATCTGCAGAGAAGCCAGGGTGTATGCTGGGTGCCATCAGGGCAGCACCAATGACCCAGGTGGTGGCACAGGGCACAAGGGTCTGATATGTCACCAGCAAGGAGCTGACAGTGGTTTTCTGACATGACCTCTAGGTCGTTGTTTCGAAGAAGCTTGGCCCTTAACAAAGCCCACCAGAAGAGGTCCATGAAAAGGTCAAAGGGCAGGGGTTTCCAAACTGGACCAGGCAGAGAGTGATGTGTTAATAGTTTAGAAGAAATTCCTTTATCGGACCCATATATGATAGCAGATGAAGGAATTTGAGGAGCACTTTGAGAGACCCATGAGGAGAGCTGTGTAGCCCGCAAGGGGGAAGAGAGGACAAGACAGCTTTCAGTGTGGCTCACGTCGTGTAGAAGAGGGATTTAACTCTCTACACGTGGAGAAAGAAGACCAATGGCAGAGGTCATAGGCGCACTGGCTTCTTCTCATTCATTCATTTCCTATTTCCATTCATCTAAAACAGCAACCAAGAACGCAAGCACTGAGATACATGCTTGCCTCAAAACCCAACTCCGTCATTAACTGGCTGTGCGATCTTAGGCAATCTGCTTGGCCTTTCTTGAGACCACTTTTTAATTACTATTCTCCAAAAGTGGGGATAAAAACAATGCTTATCGGGTCTCACAGTTGACCTTGTGGGCAATAGTTCACACTGCCCACAGAGGCTCTGCTTACTCAGAGATGACGGGTGATGACCATCGGATGAAGGTCTTCTCTACACCCTCACCCGACTAAAACGCACTTAGGAAAGGGAGCCCGAGTCTGGGGGCTGCAGGCTTACGGCCAGCTCCGGGCTTGCAGTTTGCCTTGTCGGGGACTCATCCTCAGTGCTGTGGCCCTCGGCCTCGCATGACCTTCGACCCCAAGTGCACTGTGCAGCGGCATCACCGTTAGCTCATCAACCTGGAAATGATCTCACCAATAACTAGCATGTATCTAAGATGCTGGCAGAAAGAACAGCTCTCACTCCTTTTGATAGCTGTCCAAGTGTTTGAAAATACTGCATGAATTGGAAGAAAATGCATGCAATATTTTTGACTTAATTTGTAATTTAAAATCAATTTAATTAATTTAATTTATAGTAGATGTAATGACTTAACCTTTGTATTTAATAGCCACAAAAGAGCCTCAGTGTTGGTCTGCGGGAACACACACACTGCACTAGCAAACCCAATAAACCCTACAGACAGGGCCAGAGCTCAGCATCTGTCACCACAGTAACCTTTCAGCATCCACCAAGTTTTGGGGATGTTGGTTCTGACTCCCAGTCTAGAGAAGAGGTGTCTTAAAGATGGGAATCATGATACCGTCCTATGAAACTCATGCTACCATCGCGTAACATCTAACAACTGGAGACCATTTCTTAGGAGCCAGTAACTGGGTTGAAATACTGACACGATGTCTTATTTAATGTAATTCTTACCCCAAATGGAGAAATAACTGGTATTATATCTATTTTTTTAAGAAAGAATGGAAGCTCATGGAGGCTAAGAATCTGGGTAAGTATGAGATTATTAGCAGTCACAAATCTTGGACCCAGACCAAATCTGTGGATTCAAACCCCAGCCATCCGCTTCATTATTCTGTCCCCCTCACTCACATGGGACGCAAAGTACATTTTCCACAAGTAACTGAGTAAAGACGGCCCATGCAGTTTAATGCACAAAAGCCCGCTGTGGTCCGCACCACTCATCTGAGCAGGTTACAGTGGGCAGCAGGAGCTTTTGCAATTCTGTTTCTTGGAAACTCAGGATTCAGATTTTTTAAATTGTTGAGATCATTGTGTTTAAGGATTCTTCCATGAGGAAAACCTACAAGTTGGATAAGCTAATGAAATATGTTTGTATTATATGTTTGTATAGTATTTTTATTTGGACAATAATGCTCTTTGCAGTCTTGGCTGAACCTCAAATGCATCATGTTGGGATGAGTTTGGGTGGGCTGAGGGGTGATGTGTTTACAGAGCAACTTCCTTAAGTCAACATAGATTCTACTGTCAGTTCTCCTTTATGTAGAAAAATAAGAGAAAAACTAAAATGGGACCGCAGACTGTTCCCTCTGTGTGTACTCTCAGGGCAAACATCCTTTGAGAGGATTTTAGTCAGAGCCTGTGAAGTGTGGCCAACCAAGTTCATGACACTCAGACTCTTAGTACACTGACCTATCTCCTATTCCTGCCAAATGCACGGAAAATGATTGTTCTTTTTTTAGCTTTATATTTGGATTTGTTGAGTTGGCTGGTTTTCAAATCTTGTAAACAATACTTTTAAAATTAGTTTTGAAACCGCTTTGAAAGAGATCTTGCCATTTCAGAATGAAATTTCAGTGGGGGCAGGAAGCCCCTAAAGCGTTGTCCTTGACTTTCAGGTGTGCACGGATTCTGGCGCTGGTTCTGGCCCACTAGGAAGGGTTTTGGGATCTTCCAGGTCATAGTCCTTTGCGGACAGCAGTCTCACGTAGCACAATGTTATACGTCCCAAAAGTGAGGGCAATCTGTGGGTTCCCATGAAAAAGATAACCGGGGGGATCAAAGAAAGAAAATTTTTATAAAGCTAGAAATTTTAAAAAGCCAAGGTCAAAAGAAATGAGAAAGGGACCAGGGAGAAGGAAAGTAACGAAAGCTTGGTGCCACGTGTCCTGGCCAATGAGGACCAAACGTGGGAGAGGCCGCCTGGGGACTGAGCTTGCACCGGGGACTCCAGAATCTCACACGGCCAGATTCTGGGCCTGAGAAAAGGTGGCTGAAATAAAACCTTCCAGTCCTAGTGCTGCAGGAAGCTCCAGCTCCTCTCACGGACAACAAATTGCCTGGGGAGAAAATCTCAACAAATAGCGCAGGGGAACCTGGAGAGGTTTAAGGTAACATTCACAGTTTTGACCGTTGAAAAGCAAACATCCATAATGCATCAAAGATATTCCACCAAGGAAAGAGTCTTAATTGAGGGTTCGGAGTAGGCAATGAAGAAAAAAAATCATTTAATTACTCATTCATTCATTTGAAACATATTTATTGAGTGTATAAAGGTCCCAAGTTGCAACAATGAGCAAGACACAGTCTCGCCGTCACGGCAAATGTTCTAGAGTTTTCAGTGATAACAAACAGCCCGTTGCAGCACGCATGTTGTAAATTAGCCACCCCTGGTCTAGGGATGCAGGGAGCCCCTGCTGTCAATGCAGAGCCATGAGTGAGGGATTATGCAGAATGATGAGATGTGGGATAGAAGAAAAAATTCTGAGAGTGTGCTTGGGATGGCTGCTAGCCCTGCCGTGAAGGTCCCTGACAAGTGATATGACATGTTTGATATCAGCAACAAGCCTCGTGAAACTTTGTGGTTCTCTACGTTTAATGCAGATACAATGACATCACTTTTAAACTCTGCCTGCATGTGTTTGTGCATATAGAACATGATGCTAAACAGAAAGACAACTAGCGACATCATAGTAGTTAATGCCGGGGGGTGTTGACACTCTGTTTATATCTTTTGTAAATATCTTGCATTTAATTTGCAACTCTGAGGAAAACTTAGCACCGCACATCTGGAAACTTGGCCATTGCACGTCCCCGTGGGAGCGCATGATGGACACTTGGCCAGCCCCTGGTGTTCCTGTGTCAGGGCTTGCTGGCGCAGCATCTGCTGGGAGAAGGGGCCCCACTGCCATTCAAGACTTGTCCTGATTATTCACTCAGACTGAAGACGTGGCCGGCCTCAGTGTTGGGGTCCTGAGCTCTGGCTGCCGTGGCTAGTCATGGAGAAGGAGCCTTCTGAGGTTGAGATGGGCTTCCCTGGACAGACACATTTGCTTGTGTCCCTGTAGTTTTTCTTTTCTGCAGGAAAAGTATGTCTTGTGTGTCCCGGAAGGGGACAGACTCAGTGACCTACAGCTGGCCTCTCTGGACAGTGCCCAATGTAGAGCCCCCTCTTCCAGCTTTGGCTCTTATCCTTTGCTGGAATAAAGCTTAGCTGTAAATACAATAAGTACTTGTAGCAAATCACAGAACTGGATTTGGAAATAGAACCCCCCCAAAAAAATGAAACCCAAAAGATCTGCTGAGCAGCCATTATGATCCACAGTCAACGTGATAGTCGACATAGGATGAGGAAATATGAGAATATTAGGTGTGCATTTTGCTTTATTATGCTCGCCCTGGATAGAGGTTGAACTCTTCTATTTGTCTTAGGTCAATTTCCAACTCTTACTGGTCAACTCTCACTGCAAGTCTGACCTCTACTGGGACATATTTTGGGGAGACTATGTTCCCTCTCAGACCTTGGGGACCTCTCCCAGTCGGGCCGGGTTCTGGGAAGGGCCTTCGCCCTTCAGCCCGCTCTGGGTAGTGATGGCCTGCGTGCTGTGCTGTGCTGTGCAGACGATGGCTCTGCCTCCTCTGCCAGACGAGGGCCTGGCACATCTGTGTGGCATTGTCCTCCCAAGTGCCTGAGAGCCACCTGACCTGACAACCTGGGAGCCAGGGCCAGGTGGCTCTGCTGTGGAGTGTGCAGAGACTCACCTTCGAGAAAACCATTTCCCTCCAAGCAGGAAGACTGTTCCTCCTAACCCGTGGGCGCCCTCTGCTCTGGAAGCCGTACTGGCCGTGTCCTGTGGGGACTTCCGTCCGAGCCTCCTTGGAGGTGGTCCTCTGGGAGGCTGGTAGCTTCTGCTTTGGATCCTGGACCACAAAAGCCATGGACAACTTGAGTGCTTCAGTCAAGACAGTGCAAACATCCGGGCATCTTCCTAGAATATAGTGGGGGCACTTGCGTCAGGAAGAACGCTGCAGAAATAATCTTGCTGCAGTATCCTGCTCCATTAGGAAGACCCATCTTCTGCCTAACTGGCAATTGGTCTGGTCAGTAAATTGCTGTATCCATGTTAGTTTTCCAGAGAAACAGAAGCAACAGGAGATACATAAATGGCGAGTCTTTCCTGTATGGGTAGGGCTTAGTTCCCCCAATAACCACCCCTTGCTTCCTTTGTTTGGGGAGAACACTGCCTCAGAGTCATCTCTGGTGCCCTCCTCACTTGCCAGAAGTGGTAAACCTCTCTTCCCTCGTTTATCGCCTGCTTGTGCTTGTTGGCTTTGCCCTCACCACAGGGCAATCCCAGTGCATTTGGTTATGAAATCAGCAACCAGATGGAACTTCTCCCTTGACAACTCCCAAGACTCCACTCCCCAGTTCCCACCAGAAGAAGCAGTGGCAGTGGCAGTGTGCCCCATGGACTGGCCCACGCTGTCCTCCCTGCTAAACTTAACAGCCCCCGGAAACTGTTGTTGGGAAGTTTCCCCAGATCGGTGAGTGTTGCTGGCCTGGAGTCACCATCATGAAGGGGAGAAAGACCAGAGAAACAGAGTATGAGAACTTAGGAGGGTCAAATCCACAACTGAGACTCAAATGGATGACCTGGAAAAGCAAGCTGAAGGGAAATTCTGAAGCCCAGGGCAAATATCCAAATATCCATCAGTCATACAAGGGGCCTGAACTAGCTCCATGCCTCCCATGAGTGCTGGGCCTGTGAAGGGAAGGGGAGCATGGAAAGGGCCAGGTGGGGAGCTTCCCACCACGTCGGCCTCACTCCTATGCCTTGGTTGGGGTGTCTGCCTTCCTTCTGTGAGCCCAGCTGGGGAGACCCAAGCCTGACCTGTGGCCCCTTGGGCAGGCATGGACCTACAAGTGAGGTGAGTACCCTCGTCCATGCCACCGCCTGGCCTGGGCACAGTTGGCCCCGTCCAGCTCCATAGTCCAGGAGGGTTACTCACTTGGTTACCTTCCAGCAGGGGCAGCTGGGGACACCTCCCTCTAGTGACTATGGCATTCATCATGGAGGTGACTCAGCACAGCTTCCCCCTGCCTGAAAAGGGAATCCACGGCCAGGCTGGGAGAGAGGAGCGGGCGCTCTAGGCCATGTACGGGAGGACAGCTGCCCGCTGCCCCCACCTGGGCAGCTGGAAGTAAGTCGGAAATTGAGCGTGTGTGTGACAGAGTTTGTCCCAGAGGCTTGAGGGACAGGTGAGGCTCTGCTTCCAGATCCCCAGGAAGGTCCTACTTAGCCTCCCGAGCATGTTTTCATGTCACAGCTCCCCTCGTGCCATCTTACTGATGGTACTCTCCTCTTTGTTCTGTCTGTCATTTCTAGGGCTGCCTGGAGAATGACACATGGGGTCACTGGATGGGTTTGGGCGGGCATCCGGCCAAGCATGGACATGCTCCCCTGGTTCAATCTGGTCCAACCCTCCGGACTGTGAAGTAGTAGCCACTGCACGTTGGGACTGTCATTCGAGAGAGCTGCTGCCGTCTCTCCATAGCATCATCCACTCCCCCAAGCCCTCGTGTCCTCTTCAAGTCCTAATCCTCGTGCCATCCACACAGCGAAAAGTGCATGGTGGGTTACTCAGCCTTGTTGCTGAGTTGTTCTCCATCTTAAATGCCCAAGGACAAGGAGCTTCATCAGCTTTACTGACCAGTCACTAAGCCCAAGGTCGAAAACAGTTTAGAGTATATTTGATGCAAAACATGAGCCTTTATTCCACTCACCTCTGACTCAACTGCCCAACCACACTTGTAGCTCCCTTGCTCAATTCCCATCCACTGGCCTTATTGGCGACTTGGACATGTCCAGTGTTATCCTCGTAATTATTCCTAGGGGTTGACAGTGACAGCCACCTTTCTCTGTGTCATGTGTGCCCACTCTCAAAGTCGCAGTGCAGGTGTTTGCACCTGACTCCTTGCTCTACCTGGCAGCTGCCAGTGTCCCTTATCTCTGGACCTTGGGGACCATAAATCCCTCCCATGTTTAGGGTTGGGTCTGTGGACCCCTCGGCCTTGCCATGTTCCTGGGTGATTCTCTCTCACAGCTGTCACCCCTTGAAGACGTCCTTGCACACGCTGCCCTGCATGCACATCTTCTCAGAGGACCCGCCCCTGCAAAGCCTTGGGTACACGTCTTCCACTTTCACAGCCTACTCAGGGCGGTGTCACACACTCGCTAAGCTGAACCATAACCAAGATGCAAGGAGACAGGAGGGTACAGTGGAGAGAGAAGAGCCCTGCAACTGTGCCCTGCAGGTGGGAGAACCAAAGAGAGACCAGAGGCTGGCCTGGATAAAGAGGGACCAGCAGGGGGGCAGATGTGGCCTTTCAGAGCCTGGTGAGTTGTCACTCTGCACCCCCCCTTGCTAAGTACTGGAACGCAGCCCTAGAGTACAACCTCATGGTGAGTAGTTTTGACTTTATGCTGAGTTTCATGGTTCTCAGTCAATTTTTTAAAATATGTCCCTTCATACAGGCTGAACAAATACATCCTCCCTGCCACATCCTGATTCTCGGGGTGCGTGTGGTGTCCTCTACAGATACCCTGACTTTCCCTGTCCAGGACATCCATTCCCGGTTCTATGTGGTCTATACAATTTAAATTAAATTAATTTAAACAGAATGAAAAATTCAGTTCTCAAGAACCCTAGACACCTCCCAAGGACCCACAAGCTACAGGCAACCAGCGCTGCCCCAAGTGGGACAGCACGGCCTGGGTAGGGGAGGGGAGGGACGCCGGGCCCTTCTTCACCCTGGGTCAGCACCGTGGACGTGTCTCCTTCCCCACTCCCAGAGCAGCGAGGAGAAGTCTCAGCCAGGCCTGATCCTTGCCCAGCAGCCACGCACTGAGTAAACTGTGTGGAGCAGACTCAGGAGGGAAGACGACCGGAACCACGCTGCAGTGTCGCTCCGGCTGTCTGGGAGGGGTCACTGCTGGGCCTCGAGTCCCTCTTTTACACAGTAGACAGGAAGCAGACATTTCCTCAATGCCACAGTGTTGGCAAAATGCGAACTTTCAAAACTCGGGCTAACAATACATTATGTGTACATTTTTTTCTTTTTCTGGCATAGAGACTATTTTTTAATTTCATTTCTGTACAGACAGTCCCTAACTCAGGATGGTGTAGTTTACAATTCTTGACTTCTCGAGGGCGTGAGAGCCGTCCGCATTCAGGAGGCGCTGTACCTGAAAGTTTGGATCAGGGCCTTTCCGTAGCCAGCAGTACAGCTGAACTCTCCCACGGTGCTGAGTAAGCTGTGTGGCCGCGAAGCGGGGGACTTTGGGAGGTTTGGCATATTGAGTGCATTTTCCAAGGAGAATATTTTCAATGTACAGCGGGCTTTGTCAGGAGGGAGAACCATACAGAGGAATATCTGTAATTACAAAATAATACACCGTGTTGTAGATGATTTGAAAACCAACGTAGCAAAAAGAAGACTTAGAGACAAAAGCTCTTAGAAAACAAAAGTATTTGCTTACAAAGAGTTTTGTATATGAGTGGATTTTATAAGAGTGGCCTTCAACCTTGGTTGTACATAGAACGCTCTGGGAAACTTAAACATCTGGATGTCCTGCCTATGCCCTGGCCATTAAATCAGGATGCCTGGGGTAGAAACCACACATCAGTATTCTGTAAGACTCCCCTCAGATTCCAATACGTAGCCACCGTACAGAAAGACGGTTCTAGAAGGATGGTTCACTAAATAAAAACACACATGTGTGCAAAGAAAAGATACAGATGTTCAGGCTGCTATTTATGTTGGATAAAAAGCACTTTTCCCAAATAACTAGCACATGTGCAAGGTTATACACAGACACGGCTGTGCGGCAAGGAATTAGAGACATGCAGGACTCACTTAAGACTTCATTTATTGGTGGGGCCAGACGTGGGCAGAATATCCCAATCCTGCGGGTGCCGTTCGTTTTTCCCTGCCCTGGGGTGGTGATATACACACTTCTAACGCAGGCTTCTGCATTAGGAGATATGTGAAGTCCAAATTTAAAGTTTTTCTGAACTCCCAAATCTACTCCTAAGAGCAGGCCACTGATACTCTAGATGCAATACCTACGCTTATACAAATTAGAAACACACACAGAAACATACACACACACACACACACACACACACCCCTCCTTGGAGCACCTCATCTTCAGCGTATTTCTATGCTAAGACATCAGGCTTAACTCATTTTTCAATAGATGCATACTCAATAGACAAATATCCAATAATGCATTAGCGTGTAATTAACATGTAATGGATTATTTGGATATTCCCCATTTGATATAGTGAGTTCTCCCCACCTTTTTCTCTTTCAAAGAATACTCAGTGAACCCACTCATATGCTTGTGTTTGGCTTGTGTACAAACACAAAGGACAGATTCCTACGGATTCCTAGAAGCCTGGTTCTACTTAAATAGGCGCTGCCAAAATGTCCTCCTAAAAGGCTGCAGCAATTTACATTTTCTCCTAGTAATGTAAAAAGAGTTCCCACTGCCCCCCACCCTTCTCAGTACTGGTCTTTATTTTTTTTTTAATCGGCTCCCCTAATGGATCCTAGAAAGGATTTAGCAATCTGTTAGAAGGTATGCAAATGAAGGATAGATATGCAAATGAAAAGTCACCTTTGCTAAAGGCCCAGTATTAAATCATAGACACCCAAACCCGAGAAGGTGGTACCGTCTAGGGGCCCTGTTACCCATCATTTTCTGGAAAGATACTGTATTAATTGTTTAGGGGAAAATGTCAGCCTTCCGGGGTACGCTGTAAATAATGAATGAGAGGGAGCTATTTCCCCTGCATCTTTTCCCAGAAAGTAACCGACTGCAGCAGCAGATGTGCCACCCAAAATTTCACTGAGCCACCCTAGAGGGACATGATTTGGGGAGATTTGCCTATACTCTGTACAAAGTCTTTATTCCATCTGTGTTCTCTTTTATGGCTCTTTTTATGATTTTAATCATTCATTGGGCTGCTGGGAATGAAAGACCTCAGCATTTACTAACTCACAGGCATGATGCAGGGACTGACATCATCTCTCTTATTGACTTTGGCCTAAAAACAAAGGAAGATGGACCCCACACCTCTCTTTCTCTCCTGTGGCACCCCTTGACCCAGGACCGCACCAGGAGAACCCATACTCCTCTTCTGTTTCACCAAGCCAGTTCTTTCTAAGAGCCTTCCCTTACTCCTGCAGAGGTGACCCTCCTGCCTCTGCCTCCTGCACATTTCATGCATGCCTGCAAGCCAGGATGTGTTGTTCAGTGATTCATGTATGTGCCTTTTCCCCATCCCGTCTCCTAGCTGTGCTCCCGGGACTTATGTATCTTTGCATCTCCTGTAGGTTGTACTTGGTAATTTTGCTGGGTGAATGTGTCTCCGCTGTGAATCCCTGCCTGGGTTGTGCATCATCGCCCATCATCACCTCTGGCATCACCACTAGTCCCCCCCCCCCCCAGTACTGCACAGCTCCCTGGTCTTTCCCAGCTCCCCAGAGTCCCTGTGACTGAAGCACCCTTAGAAACGTCTTGCCGGAGGCTGGGGTGGGGGGGTGTTCTCTCTCCTGCCACTAAGACTGGAGGCAAAGAAGTCGGACAGCAAAGCTCAGGATGGATGGAGACAGAAAAAGTCTGTCCTCACTGCGGAAAGCAGAAGTAAGCCTTGAGGCTTGGGTCTTGCTGTCCTAGCAAAACTTGGCCTGTCCTGACCAAAGTGGCATGTGGAACTCACAGGTGGACAACATGGGAGAGAAGCTCCTGGTCACCAAGCTTCTCACCCCCAGAGCAAGTCAGGCTCAGAGCCATGGATTCTACGGCTTCACTTTGTTTTCTGAGCAAATGTAGCTTTTTCCACTGTACTGATGGAGACTCACTCCAATCCACAGAGAAGGGAAGAGTTGGCATCCGCAACTCCGGGTGCGATTAGCACGGCAGAGCAGACCCAAATTTCAGTCACGCTATTTCTGATCACTCTGCTCGGATGCAGTTGTCTCTTCCCCAACCCCGCTGTCCTCTGGGGTTCATATTCTAGGAATAAGGTTAACCTATTTAGAAATGGGACAGACTTCGCCTATCTACAGCTAACTCCACTGAAGGATGTCCGTGTTGAAGAGGTGCGGCAGTAAAAAGGTTAACGCCAAATTTGAAGTTTATTCCTAAGCAGACAGCCGGAGCCCCAGAGGAAACACGGCAGCTGCCATGTGGCCCAGATAGTGCGTTATCAGTGTGAACGAGGACATCACAGAATGTTCTGTTCTCCTCCCCTGAGACCAATTAAAATCTGTAGGCATCTTTCTTGTTGACCAGGCTGACTAACTAATTGAAACAGAATTGTGATATTTTCATCCGCTTTCTCTGATCCCTGCCAGTCCTGCCAACAGAAAGCAAGCTTTGTGATCCTCAGCTCCCAGCCAAGGAGGCCTAGCTCTCAGCTCCACGTGCCCGCTTGAAGCAGACCCCAGAGGCGCGGCATACCTGGGGGCCTGGTGGTACCCAGCCTCTATCTCCGTTCACCCAGAGAAAGAGAAATCGCTTGCCAAGAAAGTCTTCCTGGTGAGCAGAAATGTGCTGCTTTTGCTGTAGATCCTCTTGTGACCTCACCCCACTGCCTGGTGCTGGGGCGCAGACCCATGCCAAAGCCCAGCAGGACACCTTCGTCTCGCTGACACCCCAGTACCCACGTAAACTTCGAGTCTCCCACATAGCACCACGCCCCGGGAAGTCTGCGCACTCTAAGCTGTGTGCAGCAGCCCCCACGGCAGGAGCACAGCCACGGTGGTATTATTTCTCTCCTATCCAAACTGCCCTGGAAACTGGGCACCTGGAGCAGCATCAGTTCCGGCTTGAGGAGGCTCTGGTTGACAAGATACCAGGGAGAAGAACAGCACCCACAACTCTGGGACAAAGACTTCAGCATCAGAACTTGTCCCCGAGCTTCTTAAAAGGAAGTGCAGGAGCAGCCCAGCAGGCCAAGCCATGTTGATCTGGAAGCCACCTCTCACCACATGGGCAAGAGAGGCCGAGAACCGAGTGCTGTGGCCCTCAGAACGCCTGTGCTGAAACCCTCATCCCCAAAGTGATGGTGTGAGGAGCGGAACTTCTGTAAGTGACTGGTCTCGGGGGCAGACTTGTGATGGGGTGGTGTCCTCATTAGAAAGGACGTGGGGACCAGAGCAATTGGCAGTGCCTTTTGCATCTGAAATGTTCCTAGAGAGACCACAAGTGTTCTCACTGCAAAAATAAGATCTTGTGACCCTGTGAGCTGCTGGATATGTCAGTTAGCTTTATTGTGATAATCATTTTGTAACAAATTTGTTCTGTGTTAATAAATCTGTTTTGGTGATGGAAAACAATGTTCCCTCCTTAAATTTGGGACCAAGCCAAGAATGCCTGTTCTCCCATCCATTCAGCTTTGGATAGGAGGTCCTAGTCCGCATGATAAGGCAAGAAAAGTAAAGGGAAACACACAGATTGGAAATAAAGAAGGAAATTCTCTATTGCAGACAACATGATAATCAATGTAATCAAAAGGAATCCAACACTAGCCATGATGGATTTTTAACAAAGGGTCAAATGAGTAATTTTTATAACAAATGATTCTCTAATGATCAAATACTCAACATGAATAATAATCCATGAGCCTTTAAAATATATATAAATAGATCACAGACCTCAAAGTAAAGTTATCACTACATAGATTGTCGAAGAAAATATTTTCATTCTTAGGTTAGTCAAAGTTTTCCTAAATAGGATACATAAAATGTGCTCAATAAAACAACATCAACAATGTTTGCTTTTAAAAATACATCATTAATAAATTAAAGGGTAGCCACAGACCAATAAAAGTATTTCTAATTAAAATATCTCTAGTTAAAATCCTGTACCCAGAATATATAAACAGCTCCCAAAACCAAATAATAAAATGACATACAACTCAATTGAAAAAGGCGAAAAAGCTGAACATACACTACAATGAAGATACACAACTGGCAAAGCACAAGCAAGGGAAAATGAAAATTTAAGTTCATGATAGCACTACATTTCCGTTAGAAAGGCCAAAAGGTGGGGATTGAGAACTGGAATTTTCATTATTTGCTGGTGGTATTGCAAAATGGTGATGCCACTTGGGAATATTTTTTTTCATAAAGTTAAATCTAGATATACCACAAAGCACATAGGTCTACTTCTAGACATTTACCGATTAGTAATGAAAATGTATATCCACACAAAGAATCTATATGGGGCCGGTAAGATAGCTCAGCAGCATAAGCGCCTGCCTGGCAAGCACCAGGGCCCAAGTTTGACTCCCGGAACCCACATATGAAGGAAAAGGGCCGGTGATATCACTCAGAGGCACGGGCACCTGCTGGTAAGTGAGGTCCTGAGTTCAACGCCTGGTACCCACAAAAAAAAAAAAAAAAAAAAAGAATCTATATGAATGTGCACAGCAGCTGCATTTATAATACCCGAAACTGTAAAGATCCCAAATATGCATTGACTGGCGAATGCTCATGTGGTCCGGCTCATCTACACAATGGAATACTTTTTAGCAGTAAAAGATACAATCTACTGACAGATACAACAACACGGATGGACTTTGAGAGAATTATACTCAGTGAAAGAAGAGAGACACAAAAGATTAAGTACTGTATGAGTCCATTTACATGAAATTCTAAAAATAAAGCCAGGCTGCAGTGTTACACACAGGGGTCCTGGTGGTTGACAGGGGAATGGGCAACTGTAGGGCTAATGGGGATCTGTCTGGAGTGACAGGAATGTTTCAGGCTATGATTCTCAAGGTGCTAGCACCACTGTATACAGTTGTCAGATTTCATGGCGTTATACACTGAAAACTGGTGAATTGTGTGTAAATTATGTCTCAGAGCTAATTATATATACATACATATGTATGCATGCATGCTTGCAGATTATGTAAGGCGAAAACGTTCATGCGGAAAACAATTGCAGACCACACGTAACTCTAACTCGTTCCTCTCCATCACTGACAGGAGATCGAAAACCCTTGATAAGAAACTCTGGCCTCCAGTTTCTCTCTGCATCCCTGCTGCCCCTCTTCCTGCCCGTCCTTTGAGATGGAAAGAGGGTGAAAAACAGTCTGTCTGAGGGGCAGCAGATTCTTCCCAAAGGTCCTGTGTAAATACACACCGTCGTTCTTGCTGTGCAGATCTGCAGATGGACCCAAGCTCTGTGTCCTGGGGTAAGGACTCTGGAAGGCCTAGTGCCACCTCCAACAGTTTATCAAAATATTTCCCTGTGGAGAATTCAGGGAGCCAATGGTCAGACCAGTCTGGGAGGGAGGGAGTCGCTCTGGCTGGAGTGCTCCAGTGCGTCTGCAGAAGCACAGCCCTAGGGCACCGTAATCACCCGGTACAAGACACCCGGACTGCAGGACAGGAGGGGCGCCAGCTCCCGCGGGGTCTGTTCACTCTGCATGTGTTGATTCAGATGACCGTCCCAGAATACACTCTGCTGACACCAGAAGGCACGAGGAGGACGCCGAGGAGGAGGAGGAGTAGGGGAGCGGAGACCTGGTGCCTCCACCGTCTCCCGCTTATGCCTTCGATGGCTGAGACACAGACCATTCTCATATACAGGAGAGAAACCAACCCCGGAAGTCAGGAGAACAGTGAACAAAACAGCCTGAAGGGAAACAAAGAGAGGAATTAGTAAAAACAAAAGTTAAAATTAAAGAGTTAGAAGGAAAGGAGAAAACATGACCAACAAATAAATCCCAAAGTTGGATCTTAGAGAAAATATACGAAAAAAAAACCCTAGAAATTGTTAGATTGCCTAATCAAGAAAAATAAATTGGAGAGCTCATAAAATCAGGATATGAAATTAGTATATGGGCAATAATTACAGAAACAGAAGAAACTAAGAATTATGAAAGACTGTCTTGTAAATAAGCCTGAAATAATTTTAAAATCTTCCAAATTCACTATAGGAATTGAACATAACATTGAAAGTGCACAATGCTAATCATCTATTACTTTAGATACAAAAATCCTAAATAAAATATTAGCAACAAGAAATTTGTGATATATTAAAGGATCATGTATCAAAACCAAGAGGCATTTATTCCAAGAAGTTAAGCTATTCCAGGGTAGTTTAGTATGAGAAAGTAGGTTAATGAAATTTAATTGTTTCAAAGAAAAAAAAAAAAACAATCTGAAGATGTTTCAAAGATATCTGACATTACTCAAATTATTGAATTGATAAAAGGCATTTGTAGGATCGGTATAGAAAAAGACATATTTTACACGTATATCTGTGTGCTATTTTTAAAAAGGTGTGTGTGTGTGTGTGTGTGTGTGTGTGTGTAAAATAAGTGCAGTAGCCAGCACTAAGTTTGATGGAAGACAGTAGAAGTATTCCCTCTAATGCAGGGGAAAAAAATACATTTGAGGTAGGAGGATTGCCAGTTGGAGCCCAGCCTGGGCAAATTAGTGACTGAAAATTAAATGGGCCGGAGTGAATGAAATGAAATGAAAATTAAAAAGGGCTGGAGTCACAGCTCAGTGTGAAGGCCCTGGTCCAATCTCCAGTACCACAAAAAAAAAAAAAAAAAAAAAGAGTTTCATTTCCGTCCTTTGATGATGTAGTAAATTACTAGCCAATGGAAGTGCACAACACATGGACAAAAATAAAAAATGGAAAGATGAAAGTAAAATCACTACTATCTGCAGACATGACTGCCTATCTAGGAAGTCCAAGAGAATTAACTAAAAAAGCTGTATATACATAAGAGGATTCAGTGAGGTTGCAGAGGACAAACTTAGCATGTGGAAATCAGTGACTTTCATGTGTACAAACACCAATACATTAGGGAAAATAATGGAAGGTCCTACTGACACCAGCAACAAGTGTCATAAAGCTAATAAAGGTGATAAAGTTTCTAGAAATGTGTATCATAAGAAATGTGTGGAACAACACCTGAAGCGCTTTTAAAATTCCCAAATGATAGAAATAAAAACTAAAAAAGGAATATTCATCCACATTTTAAAGGAAACTCCCTACCAAAAATATATGCATCTCCCTAATGGAATTTAGACTTTTAATGAAATTGTCCCTGTGTTGGTGAAGCAGCGGGGAGGGGCCAGGCCTGCAGCCCTCTGACTGCTGGCGGGAGAGTGAGTCGGCGTAGTCTTATGGAAGGTAATTTGGTTAATGGTATCTATTAAAATTAGAAGTAAACGTGTGCATTGAATATTGATACTTAATTTGTCTTACAGATGAGTCCTGCAACTTGATACGAGTCCAAAGCCATCTTATCCCTGTTTGTTGTGGAACAAAATTGGAAATAACCTGCTTACTCAGTAGGAGGGCACTGGGTAAGCTACAGTCTAGTCACGCAGTGGTACACAATACAATTGTAAAATTAAGAAAAGAAAAACGTGAGAAACTTCTACATGTGCTGATATGGAAACAACTTCAAGATTAGTATTGAGAAAGAAAATAAAGCCACAGAGCAGTGCATAGAGCTGCTTCTGTGCATGTAGGAGTTTGTGAGTCAGAGGCACAAGTACTCGTATTTCCTTCTCTAGGCAAAGAAAACGCCTGAATGGAAACTCAAACATTAGTAATGGTTGCTGCTCTTTAGAGAACAGGAAGATAGGAAACAGGAGTGAAAAGGAAATGTTCAAAATGTGCATTTTGATCCTTCGGATATTTTGGTCTATATAAGTCCACTGCTTATTTAAAATATCAAAATCAAAAGTTAAATCCATAGACTAAATAAAATATAAGGAAGTATATTTATATAGAAAAATAAAGGCATTCGAATGGGTGAGGAGGAGATAGTAAAGTACCCCTGTGCTTGCTCCTGTCTGGGGCATTTTACTCGTGTGTATGAGGTACTGCACCTAGACAAGGGAGGCAGTCGAGGCAGAGAGAGACTGGGAACACGGCCACCATCACCGGCAGTTGCAATGCCTGAGCAATGCCCCCCCCCCCACACACACACACACCGACGACGACGACGACGACGACCAGCAAATACAAGCACTAAACTTCAACCCCCACTTGGCTCACCAGGCGTCAACTTGGAAAGTCACTCGGCACAGACACACGATGCCTTCACGTGCCAGGTGGTTATGAAAACACCTGCCTGGGGCCGGGGATTTAGCTCAGTGGCACAGCACCTGCCTGGTAAGTGTGAGGTCCTGAGTTCAATTCTTGGTACCCCCCTCCAAAAAAGAGAAAGAAAGAAAGAAGGAAAGAAAACACCTGCCTGACTCTCGAGCTTGCCAAGCAATCATGCATGCTTGCGTGTGGTGGGAAAGATTTGGGTGGAGAGAGCAGAATTCAGATATGTGCCACAAGGACAGGGTCAGGGAAGATGCAGAGCCTGTCCTGTGGGGAGGGCATGGTGGAGACTCCAGGCCTGCTTTCCTGCTGGTCTCCTTTGCAACTCTGGGGAGATTCATTCTGGAAAGAACTCTGGACTCTGACTGTTATAAACTGATACTGACTTATTAAGGAAAGAAGTTATGTACACAGCCAAGAAAAAATGGTAATTTTCTAAGAAAATATCAGCAACCATACCCAACACAGTAACAGCTTTAAAAACAGCGTGATACAGGAAGGGCAAGGAACTGCAAGTCAGGGTGACCCCAGAGTGCAGCAGGGAGCTGCAGAGCCTGTGCCACCCTGGAGAGAGGTTTCCAGGAGCAAGGGGGAAACCTTTGTGAGTTGTCATCCTCGGCTCTGTTCAGCCCTTTCCATGCCCTGGGAGCCCTGTGGCTCTTTGGGGGGCTGGTGGCCCAGGAAGGGCAGAAACTCTCTCGGGAGATCAGGAGGGTCACTTCCGGGAAACCTGTGTCTGTGACACTGAGTGACCACACTAGGGTGGCCCACCAACCACCATGGAGGACGGGGACAGGTAGGTGGCACATCTCCAACATGCTGCAGAGAGGAGCCTGAGAGCCCAGGGACACCGGTGGCAATTCCCGGGGCGAAACCCGCTCCCTCTGCACACTTGCCACACACCTGGGGCTGTGATCTTTGCAGCCGGCCTCACGCAGCTTCAGGCTGTCCACAGTCAGGTCCACCTCGGTCCTTCTCTCCTCCTGGCCTCTCCTTAACCTCCGGAGCAGCCTGCTCCACTCTCATCCTTTCTCCTCCACCCGGTTTCCTCCCTGGTGGTACCCAGTGTGTCCAGATGTGACCTACGGGAGCCTCCTCCACTGTCCACATACACGGAAGGACACAGCAGCTGCAGAGGGGAAGGAGCGTCCTGAATGTCACAGACAGACAGAAGATGGGGGACACCCCAGGACTTGAGTCCCCGAGATCTTGCTACCTAGACTGTGGCCTGCAGGAACCCACTTAGGACGCAACCTCCTTATTGCAAGGCTCTCATATGAGGTCTGCTCCATCCCCAGTCCTCCCTGTGACCGGGCCTCTTTCTGTGCACACACACAGACAACACAGAGTCTCCGCCTGCTTTGGGACAGGAGGGCCAGGTGTAGGGTGTTGATGGTTCCTAGACACTGGGAAGCCTGGCTGGAGCACGCCTCCTGGCTCCAGAGCTTCTTGACTCCTGTGCCCCTCTCAGACCCAGGATGTGGGCATTAATTTAGATAACATCCACGAGGATGGCTGAGCAAGCCAGGTTGGCATCGCATGGCACTGCATTGCTTTAACAAGGAGACCAGCAGCAGCTTGAGCCTTCACAGCCAAGGCATTTCTAGTCTTGGCCTGGAGTCAAATCAGGAGGAGATTGGAAATTGAAAATCACCCTGACACCTGGCTTTCTCCAAGACTCCATTCCAATCAGACGTGGAAGGTCGGCTTCAGCAGCAGCGCGGTGTTAAATCTGTGAGAGCTGCTGCATCTGAGGAGATTCAGGAGCGTCAGAGAGCAGGCTGCGGCAAGCGGTTCTGAACCCCCCATCATCGGTGCTGAATTTTCAAGAACAGTCACCTTCAGAGCCCAAAGTAATTATACAAAACTTGTATGCAACATCTGGGGGAAATAACTGAAACCAAAGAACAGGACCCCCCGGAGAAAATGCACCCGTGAAATGACAGCTTAATAAAATGCATGTGTCCCACTGACCATGAAGAGAAATTATTTTGCTCTGGCAAATTACATTTGTATCTAAACATCATATTTTCAAATAGGATTGTGTTCACAGCCTGGCACCGCGGGGGCAGACAGAGTGCCTTGAATGTTCAACAATGTGCTGTGCGGATTCCTTTTATTACGGTCTCATTTCACTGGGATAGCTCCTCGGAGAGAGCTGTGTGGAATAATGCTAGGAAGTCAGTGAACCGCACCACATAATTGCATCATGCATGTTAAATATTGCTGCTTACGCATTCCGGACGCACTGTTGTGCTGGGTGTGCCGGAGACGAAGGACGTCAATGGCCCGGGAGCGGGGACAGCTTCAGTTTTTTTCCCCTGCTTTTTTTCTTTCTTTCTCTGCTTTTAAAAATCAAGTAAGAGGAAGAGCAAATTGAGGTTCCTCGGTCCTCACCCCTCTCTGCAGTGTTGCAATTTCATGAGTGCCTTGTTTGACTCCTCTCATCCACGGGCAGTGAGTGGTCAGTAGGGAGTAGCCACCAAGTCGCCCCACCCTGGGGGTCACCCTTGTTCCTCTCCCCCGGCCCACCCCGGTGGCCTCCAGCCCTGGACCGGATCCTCAGGAAACAGCAAGGGAGCTCCAGCTCCTGAATCAGACAACTTGGGAATTTTCTCATTTTTTAATTGTACAATTAAAGGAGAAATAGTTGCCATGTATTGTTGGACAACCACACATAGTTTATTTCAAAATAGAGGGTGTGGAGAAGAGAGGCTCCTCTGGCCACCATGTTGGTGAGATTTAGGACAAACCAAGAATGTTGATCCTGAATTCCTACAGCTGATTAGGCCCGTGTGTTCATCTGCTTTCCGCTACTATAACAAATTTCCTTAGAGAGAGGAGAGCGAGTTTTGGAGGTTCCTGTCCCACACCCACTGCCCGTCAGTTTTAGGCCAGGGGTGAGGCAACACATCCTGTCAGTAGAGCAGGGTAGAGCAAAACTGCTCACCTCATCATGAGCCAGGGAGCAAAAAGAGAGACCTGAGTGCCACTACCCCTTCAAGGGTGCACCCCCAGTGACCGAAGACTCCCACTCACCCCACCCACTCATGTTTCCACAGCCTCCCCATAGTGGGGACCGAGGCCTTAACACGTGGGCTTCTGTGAGACTCAAAACCCAAGCCACGGCTACCTTCACTCTTTCATTCACTTAAACACACTAAGTCAACAGCTACTTTGTACCAAGTCCCATGGAGATCCAACAGACAGTTGGAAAGAGGCCTTCCCACCAAAGGGTTGTGGTCCGAGAGAAGCCATATTTGGGGACTGCCTTTATAGCAGGCTGGCAGTAGAAGCTGCCAGTGCTGTGGGGTGGAAGGAGGGGACATTCCTGGGCTCAGCGGCCCAACAAAGACTTCTTGAAGAATGTGTGGCTGGACCTGGATCTGGAGACATTAAAAGAATCACACACAATGGCGATTGCCAAGAAGAAAAGAACATTTTTAGCAGAAAACTGGGACCAGTGGCTCCCTGTGCCCACCAAGCGCTTCGGTTCTCTTGGACGGTAGCAGAGCCAAACCACACCCAGAGGTAGGTCATGTCCAAAGCTGTTCTGTCTCATGTTCCACAACCCTGTTTCCCTGCCTGGTGGCTCTGAGACTGGGTGCCCTCTCCTGTCTGCAAACCCCACCCTCTGCTCACCTGTACCTCCTGTTCACTCAGCCCCTCAGCCTGGGGGGGCGAGGCCGGCCCTGAGGGCTCCCCCTCACCTGTCTGCTTCCTTCTCTGTCACTGTGTCCCAAATCTAAAGCGTCAACACAGACACCTGCTGGATGAGACCGAGTCAGATGCGAGTTCCTAATTCTGTCACCCTTACCTGGGAGGCCAGGCCACCCCTGAGACTGCTGCTGTGGACAGGGGTGGAGCCTAGAGAAAAGCTGTCAGGTAGGCATTTAGCCCAGGCAAAAATCATTCATTTCTAAAATGTTGCAAATGCCTACAATACTTGTGAAGATGAGGTGTACAGTGCACTGCGGAGATCATCCTGGAAATGGTAAGAAATGTGGAAGTCTGGGCATCCGCAGAGGCAGCCTGCAGTCCACGCAGGTTCTGAGATGGAGACAGCTATGTCTGGGTACAGGCGAGTGGGGGGAAACACATGACTGGGTTGGTGGTCCTGCCCAGGGTCTTGATATCCTCAACAAGACTGAGTGGAACACGCCGGGGCAGCAGCAGGATCAGTGATTTATGTGAGAGAAAAGATGAGATCCACTCTGCAGCGCGGGTGCAGGGAGAAGAAAGCTCCCGGCCTGGCGGCTTGGTGCCCAGGGTTTTAAGCCTGAGGGTTTGGGGTGGGATTGAGGTTCTGGCCTGCAGTATGACTCCTGCCAGTGAGTGGCTTGATTTGGCCCCTCAGTGGGGCCTTTTTTGACCTTTTATGGCCCTTAGAGAAACTGTCATGCTGTTCAAAGCCCACAGGGGTCAAATCTGCATAGGCAGTGACATGGTGATCAGGGTTGAGGTCTCCAAGGGCTGTATAAGGACAATGAGTACATGACTGGGACTCATTGTATAGAAGCTAAGTGACCTGGTTACCTCTCCCACCACGTTTAGACCTGGGCATCCTGGCGCCAGGCTAAGGTTTAACTCAGAATGTGGATCCAGTCCCAGAAAGTGGGCTGCAAAGCTGGCAACCCCCCTTTTCATTCCAGCCTTTCCTTTAGTTATATCATGCCTCCACAGCTTTGGTCTGGCATGGCCTGTCTAAGATTCCCAGGAACCCCACTCTTCACGTCTCCATTTCCTGGATCCCCAGCTGCGTGTTAACCAAGAAAACAGAGCCATTCTTTACCTCGTTTGCATGCCTCTGGATCATTTGCGCAAGCCGAGCATAATTCATGCTCCCACTTGCATGAACTTATCAAGATTATCACAGAATCCCTTCCCACCTAGCGGGCACAGGGTTTATTTCTATAGGACATACAGTCTGATGATGTTTCTAAAGAAAAGGGAATTTTACCAGGTAATGGTTAAAAGGGAAAGAGCTGTAAATGCATTTTTAAAACCTTTCTGGTGCCTCTTGCCTTTCCTTTACAAGGCTACTGCAAAGTCCCCAAGGCAGACAGTGCCTAATTATTTTAGTGCACCCATATTGGCTGTAAACTCCTTTCCCGGGGCAAGGGCATGCAGACCCAAATCGCTGCTGCTGCTTACATCCTGTTTGCCTTTTGACTAGCTTGCCCCAGTAGTTAATTGATTAAGAAATATTGAGTGTGTGGGTGTGCAGGTGGTGCACATTTATAACACACACACGTGCACACACTACAGCAGACCTAAGCTTATCATCCCCAGAGAGTGTGTACCTGATTTGGTAGGTCATAAATTCCCCACTGTAATTGACTCCTCAAAAAGCCCAGCCTCAAGCAGGATTCACATTTGCCCATTAATAACAGGATGTGCTGGTAACTTGGTCCTTGTGATTCCTTTAGACCAGCTTGCTGGCTCTCTTCCTTTGTAATCTTGAAAACATCAACTTCCCTTAAAATGCCCTTTTCATACCCTGTGGGCACTCTGGGTACAGCTACAAGTTCCACTTCAGGTCAAAGAGAAAACATCTGAACGTGCAGGGAAGATATACATGCTGTCGCGTGAGCGCCCATAGCTGGTAAGGACTGCTCTGACCCCTAAGCCCGATCTGTCTCCACCGTTCCTGGGGTGTGAGCGGTGTGTGAATCAGGGCAGTTAGTGACAGCTCAGACCTGCGCAGAAAGGACACAGAGGACCAGCAGTGGTGGTCACCACATTTGCCTTGGAGTTGGTTGGTGGCCATGGCCAAAGGGGCATCCTACTTGGACGCTGAGAAGGTAGGCTTTAAGGATGCAGGCTAATGATTCTCAAAACATGTTGGCCTACATGTATATGGATTGGGGCCAAAGAACAAGACAGTTTCTGCTGTCTTACTCAATTTTCTCATTGCTGGGACAAAATACCTGATACCCACAACTTAAAGGACAGGTTGGCTTGGGCTCACAGTTTGTAGAAGTTTTAGTCCTCGCATGGTCAGCTGGCTCCAAGGCCAGAAGGCATGGCAGAAGGCATGGCGGAAGGACCATTGCTCACAGAGTGGAGTCTGTGAAGCAGAGTCCAAGGAGAGCTAGGAAGGGAGACGACACCGGGTGTGATGGCACATGCCTGTCATCCCAGCACTCAGGAGGCTGAGGCAGGAGGATTGCCACAAATTTGAGGCCAGCCCGGGCTACATAGTGAGTTGAAGGCCAGCTTGGACTACACAGTAAGACCCTATAACAAAAATAATAATAATAATAATAATAATGAAGGGAGACAAACCCTCTCAGGCCTCGCCCACAGGGACCCGCCCATCCCTACCATACCCCACCTCCTAACAGCAAGTCAGGATAAGCCCCATCATCCAGTCACCTCCAAAGGTCCTGCCTATCAGGCATAGGGGCACATCTAAACAGAAACCGTAATACCTCCCCATTCAGAATGTATGGACTTCTCTTTGAATACGCCCACAGCCTTCAGCTTTGTAATAAGATAAGCAAATTGTTGCATATTTTTCCCCTGAGGAAAGTTCTATGGATTCCCAAGTGTAGACAAGTCTGTGTGCAGCTGGCTACACAGTTGGGCTGGACATGAGTTAAACAATGAGCAGACAGGGAGGCAGTGTGAGCGCGTACTAAGTGGCCCAGCCTCCTGACCCGGGACACACAGTAAGGGCACTTTCCCAAAGCCACACGGGACGTCTAAGAGGCCCAGGTCCTCAGGTGGTCCTCAAGGTGAGGCCACCATAGTGCCCTCTGTGGAGCGGTTCCTTGGGGTTGGCTGTTCACCTGGCCACCACCCCTGTTTCCCAGAGCCTGAACTCTCCTGCGACTTCACTTCCGACATCAATCAAAGGCTTCCCTCAGTTGCCCCAGGCAAACGGAGACAAATCCAGGTTGAAAAGAGGTTTGGTCAAATGTCAAGGAAAGGAAATGAAAACAGCCTGGTAAACAGAGGCTACTTTGCCTCATAGCCTCATCCTTTTCCAAAAGCCGCAGGCCCAGGTCCTGAGGAGTCTGCGCCTCTTCCTGTCTGCACGCTCAGGATTCCCCGTGCGCTCCAAGCTGTGTCCCGCTCACCTCCATCTCTGCAGACTCCCACCAGGCTCTGCCTCCCTCTCCATGCTGGTTAAGTCTCCCCCAGAAAGCACCCCTGTAAAGCTCCTCACTGCCAGCCAGCAGTAGTGCCCTGTGTCGCCCTCGCAGCCCAGAGTCTTCCCATAGTCCATGGCACCTCTTAAAGAAACTGTTTAAACTCCTGTTTGTGCCCAGGAGATCTGAGAGCAGAGATTCCCATGGATACTTGTACACCGTGACTGTAGGGGCGTTGTTCACCAGTGCCAAAGCTGAAAGCAGCCCAGGGTCCACCAACAGATGAGAGGGTAAGGCGAGGGGTTGCGGGAACAGGGAATGCTGTTCAGCCTTCACAGGACAGGGTTCGGCCCAGGCTGCACCACGGAGGGACCTGGAGGACAGGGCTAAGTGACATAAACCAGCCATGAAGGGACTCAGAGCCATTCTCCTTAGAGGAGATCTGAAGAGCCATCCAGTTTACAGAGCATGGTGGCGCCCAGCAGCTGCAAGGAAGGAGCAAGGGGATTAGGCTTAGCAGGTGCAGCGTTTCACCCTGCAAGGTGGAGAGGGCTGGAGACGGAGGGCGGTGATGGCCACACTGCACCATGCATGTGGTGATGCCCACATGCACGTAACAGTGGCTGCGCAGGACATGTGTTACTGTGTCTTCAGCGTTTCACTAGGGTTCATGAACTCTGCCAAGACCTGCTAGACTAGACCTAAACGGCATACTCTACCTGGGCCTCCCAGAACAAATGGACATGTCTTCCCTAAAGGAATACTGAAGTTTCCTATTTTAATCAGATATGAAATAGTGTGCAAGTTTAAATGGTGGGTTTTCTAGATTTATCTGTCATGGTTACAAATACCAGTGGTTTGCTTTTTTTTTTTTTTTATCAGTACACATTAGCAATACAAGCAGTTTACAGTCATCTTGGGGAGTGGGTGCATGTATTTAACACAGCTTGATTCTTTTTTTGAATCCCCTTCCCCTTCCCTCCCCTTCCCGCCTTCTCTAAATCCTCTTTCCCCATTTTCGTTCTTGTTGATTTTATCAGTCTTAGCTCCAGTTTATGGCATATCATGTTTACAGCCATGGAGGGTATTGGGTCCTGTACATGGCGCATCTTTATTCTACCTCTTTCCCCTTCCCCTCTCACCCTCAGCCTCCAGAACCCCTTCGCATATGCAGGAGATCCATCCCGTCTCCTTCCATCCATCGTCTATTGATTCTCTCCTTCTTGCTAAATCGCCCCCTTTTAAAAATATCTATTCAATTTATGTAGAAAGCATCAACTGAGGATCACTTTCTTTATGAAATATATTACATCTTTATTAAAGATATTGCCCTCCAATATTTAGAAATGGCTCTTTCTACTCTGAATTTTTATAAGAAGGAGCTAGCAAACATAAACAGGAAATTGTCAACCTCATGACAGAGCTTTTTGTATGTGTTTGAAAACTCATGGCTTGAATCAATGAATCTGCAAATTTTCCTGATTAATTCCTCCCTCAAACAAAGTCCACTCATTGTCATGTCACAGACATAAAGCCGGGGTGACCCATCCATTTCCTCCTCTCCTGCGCCCGCCTCCTCCCCACACCCCATCTGTCCTGGAATCACACACTGACCCTGCCTCCTCCCGGGGTGACCGAAGGAGACCGCGCCTGGGCTCCCATCATCACAGATGGCGCCTGAAGACCAGGACCCCATAACTTCACTCTACGCCATCACGGGAGCTCCGAGTCAGAAGATGCTGAGAAATGAACTAAATACCCTGCGGCTGCGGCTGCAGGCAGCCCCAGGCACACAGCCTGTGGCCCAATGCTGTCTGTCCCCTGCGGTGTCTCTCCCGCATGCTTTGGACATGGCCAGTGTGGTCAGTGGGGACTGCAATGACAGTTGAGCTGTTTACTCAGGATGGCTCTTACACAACAGCATTCCCAGAGTCCAGGCAAAGAACAGAACTGGAAAATTCTGCCCACAGTGCCACCTGACACACAGTCAGCACTGACCAGGGCGAGCTAATGTCGCCATCTCCTCCTCGCTGCAGCTCCCCAACTTCTCAAAGACCTTGGTTCAAACCCAGTCCTTTCCATGTCACCTGACTGCCCCCCCTTCTCCTCACCCCCTGGCTGAGCAATGCAGGACACTCACACACTCCGTGTGGGCCCCTGAGGAGCAGCTGTGCAGAACACCAGGATTGGGATCTTAGACGTCACCCAAGGCTCACCTATTGGAAGCTTTGTCCCCAGCTGTTGGCATATCGATGAGGAGGGAGCCCTTCGGAGCTGCGGCCCATGGCATAGTACTGGGTCCCTGGGGGTGTGCCCTGGAAGGGAGCACTGGGACCCTGCCACCCCTCTCCCTGTCTTTCTTCCGGCCGCCATGATGCCCTGCTGACCACAGGTCCGGGAACACAGGCCCAAGCACCAGGACTGGAACCTCTGCGCACTGTCCATGTCTAATAAACCCTTCCTCCTTGTAATTTCATTTTTCTTGGGGATCTTGTCACTGTGACAGAAAACTGACTAACAGTGAAAATTAAAAAGGAGAAGCCAGAGGAGAGCTCTCTCAGGGTAAGAAGATTGTTTTCTCAGGATTTACTCTGCTCAGGAGAAAATAAGTACAGCTCACACTGAAAAATAAAGGGAAGAACTCATCCACCACTTAAGTGTTTTGTTTTCTTTCTTCTTTTTTTTTTTTGTGGGTACCGGGGGGTCGACCTCAGGACCTCGCATGCCAACAGGCGCCCGTGCTGCTGAGCGATATCACCGGCCCCTTTTTCATATGTGGGTTCTGGGAGTCTAACTCGGGCCCTCGCGCTTGCAAGGCAGGCGCTTACGCCGCTGAGCCATCTCACCGGCCCAAGTGTTTTGTTTTCTATCCAGGACCAAGATCTTACACCTGTAGCTCCTGTGCGGTGCCTGGCATGGTGGCACAGAGGACCCACTAGCACCCCCCTCCTCCTCAGCTGACGATGCGGGAATTGAAGGGTGGATCTGTCCCCCAGCCTCAGCAGGTTATGACTAAAGTCACCATTAGTGTTGGGAAGGGCGTGCAGCTCTGTACAGGCAGTCAGGAATTAAATTGGTGGGAGGAAGTTGTGTTTCACCTTACCAGTCTTCCCTGAAAACATCGGAGGAACAGGACATGGCTGAGAAGTAGGCGTAAGGACTCACTAGACACTTAGTGATGTCCCCACGGTGGACAGTGACCCTGGCATATGGTGGAGTGAGGAGCAGAGAGGTGGACAGCCAGACACAGCCATTGGCCCATGAAGCAGCTGCAGCCTCCTCCGCAGTCTTCCCTGTCCCCGTCCACCTCCGCCTAGGCTCCAGTGCCACGCGGGGACCGGGAGGGAGGGGAAACGCCACGTTACACCGGCACATCTGCTTCTTTGGATCCCCGCACCCAGAGCCCCAGTTTAGGGTGCTATTAGCTGCCAGATGTCGTTCTCTCTCTAGGGACAAGAACATCTAAATAGTACTGATCTGGGGTGACACTGGGGACATCTGATGGTGCTGGCCATAGACAGTAGCGTTTTGTGCCATTCTGACAGCCTGCGCCTCCCTCAGGCCAGTGATCAAAATCCATTTGTTATAAAATAACCTCTGTCCGCCTCCTGGTCTGCATTCCTCACCCACTTGACCTGGTTGTTGGCTTCTGTCACTCTTCTCGCCATCCGGCATGGCCACACCTACTTCTCTACCTCCCTTCTCCAGCCAGAGCTGAGTCTCCCAAGAATGGGGACTGCACTGCCCACTGCTTCATGCCAGCACCTGAGACAGTGCCCGAACACAGCGGGCACACAGTGGGGAACAGGAAATCTGTGGAATACATCCGGGCACCTTTGTAAGTCTTTGGTTTCCCCCCAGTATGGGCTCCATGAAGACAGGGCCTTTTCCTCGTTGAATAACTACATGCTGAATACAGGAAAGGGTGAATGCACTGATGATTAAGCATGTCGAGTGTTAAGTGCAGAGGCTGGTTCCTGTCCCAGCAGTAGGTAGAAGGAGACATAAGTGAGCCCTGAACTGTCACGCTGTTGTCCAGTGTCAGGACAGAGCTTCCGGAGGAAGCTGGGCTTTAAAGGGCTAAGAGGCCCAGAGAGATAAACCTCAAGGTTGTGATTCCTTCGAGCGTCGTGAGATCAGGAACAGATGCAGAAGGGCAGGAACAGCACGTGCTAGAGCCCAGCAACAACAGAGGGTGGGCGGAAGTCCATGAAGCCCCACCTTGTGGGGAAATAATGCAGCCTTTGAACTAGGAAGACTCAGGTTCAAATTCTCATCCTGCTCCTTAATACCTGCGTGTTCCTGAACCGTTACGCAGACAGTCTGGTCTTTGGTTTTAAAATCTCCACTGCTACCAAGTCAGCTTCTCGCAAACAACATGTGGGATTGTTCTCTGCAGGGGACCTGGTCAGCGGTCAGGCGCAGGAGTTGCTGGGTACTGTCAGGAGCAGCGTGGGTGCAGGGTAGCCTGGACTGGCAAGCGGGGACAAAGTCATCCCCGCCTTGAGCGCACCATGAGGATTGTGTACTTTGCCCAGCAAGGTGAGGCATGCATGCATCACAGGGGTTGCTCTGCAGATAATTCCAAGCAGGTGGAGTGGAGGTCACGGGTGCAGGCACTGAAGCTGCTTAGTAGTCACTTACAATAATCCTCGAAGGAAACACAGGCCAGGTCTAAGGAAGAAGGGATGGAAAGAGAAAGAAGGGGATGCTCACAGGGTGTGTGGGAGGAAGAATGAATGGGATCTCATTACTTACGGCCCCTACAGAAGGCAAAAGGGTCACAGCAGCATCAGACCTGAACTGTCTGTTACCACGTGGCAATGAAATAAATGCAGGACCCAGGGTAGGGGTTTAAGACTCTTTAGAGCAAGATGCAGAGTCCTCCAAAAAAACACATACACACATCCCGCACTTCAGCGGTTCGCTGTGCTAATAAATGTCTGGAAGTTCATGGCCACCACTTTGAGCACCTCTTGTAATTGTAGAGGCCAAAGGTAACTTGTATTCATCTCATGATGTCTCAATAAATGTAGTATTAAAATATTTACACAAGTTTTTCTTTTCCTGATGTATACATTTTTTTTGGCAGACTCTATTTTTGTTGAACTTTACAAAAGCATGCCCCTGCCACAGATGTCTCCTCTTAGACAATGGAAACCACTAACTGACAGCAGTGCTGCCCAATGGAGAGATAATCCAAGCTGTATCCGTAACAAGTGGACTTCATGTTAATAATATATCTTATTTATCCCAAAATACCCAAATTATCATCAATTCAACATGCAATTGATATGTCACTGAGATGTGCCTCATTCTTTTCAAAATCTGGTACTTTAGAATTACAGCATATCTAGGCTTGGATGTTTCATGAACTCGGCATCCTTGTGTACCTAAAGGCTGAACGACATAGATCTGAGACTCTGCTGGCTCCTGGGCTGGGTGACTGAGTGGATGATCTTTCTCTAAGCATCTTAGAAGAGGAGTGGTGTTGCGGGAAATGCTCATTCCCGACTCCCCAACTTTACGGCACAGATTTTCCCCTAAACATGCCCGCACTCTTGCCCCACCTTGTATTCATTCCTCCTGGAACAGGTTTGGGGAAATAAACCAGGTGCGTCCACCTCGGTGACTCCACCCTCCTCTTACAGGAGCTGCATGTCCAGGCAGGGACTGCACTTCCTCTCAGAAGCCCCTCCACCTCCACCTCCTGGGAGCCGCGTCCTTGGCCCCATACCACTCAGGTATAAAAGGCAAACCTGGGCCAGGGTTCAAATTTCTGACCCTTCAGCAGCTTCATGGCCACTCTGCCACAGGACTGAGTGTCACCTGTAAATAAGCGAAGGTGGTTCCTTTGTGACGAGGTACCAGCCATGCCTGACCTGCTCAATTCAGCTCCTAGCAGTGAGTTTACAATGCCAGTCTACAATGCCAGGCTCATTTGTCTTCATGCACACAAGATGGCGCCCTTCAAGTCAGCATCCGTAGCAATGTTTTGGTTTCCAACTACTGAGCCTTGAGCTCTACCTGCAGCACTGCAGCTGATTTTCAGGAGGGTGGACATAGAGAGGGTCTCTGCTCAGGCATGGATGTCTCAGGACAGAGAGGATTCTGGGGCACAGGCACCTGGTCTTAAATTAGCAAGTGGCCTAAGTACATTTGTGTGACCCAGCAAGGATTCTGATAGGTCCCAGAGTCCTTATTAACAAGGCCAGCTGTGGCCAAGATTCAATTACTGTAGAGAAAAAAGACTTCCCTTATTCTATTGTTTCAGATATCAGGGAGTGGACAATATTTGCAGTTTTTAAACTTCAAAATTGTTGAATTCCACATGTGCCCCAGAGAACTGGGGAGGTTCTGGAAACATTTTAAAAAAAGACAAGAGTCCACGAATCAAACTCTGAAGAACATCTTCTTTTGATGGGTAGGCAAAGAAAAGGAAACAAAGGAAATTCCAGAAGAAAACAAGGATGACATGTTTCTATGGATGAAGATAGAAAGATCTCTTAAGAACATGTGAATCGTCAGCAGGGTAGCTAAAATTTCATTCATTCAACAAAATTTATTGAGTTTATACTATATGCAGACATCATTGAGTAGTTAGTGTTTTGAAAACTGGGAATTCGACAGTGAGAAAGACAAAATCGTTGGTCATGGGGTCTTTGTGATTCACTGTAAATTTGTACAGCCCAAGTCAGATAATAAAGGGCTTAAAAGTGGCTGTGACATGGTGATTATGATGTTAGTGAACACGGAGACAAAAGTGCACAGGACCTGGCCAGTAATGAGGCAGGGCAACAGCGGGACAGCATGGCATCCAAGGAGGTGAGGACTATGGGCCACATCTGGGAAGAATGTAGAAACTGAAGACCAAAGAAAGAAGACAAAAACTGATGGAGCAAACATAAACATATCCTGGGTAAGTGTGACTGATTGTGTGAATTCTGCTGTGGGATGAGAATGAGAGTCTCCCTTTACAAGTACTCTGCAGTGGCACCCATGGGGTGGCACTCTGGAAGATGCGGGAGGATAGTCCTGGACCTGAAGAGCTCAGGACTCCCCTAGGCCAGTACAGAGGCTCAACATGAGTGTGTCAAATGGTGATTTAAGTGAGATGCTATTTCTATTAGTCTCTTTGCTGCCACTGGGACAAAATAAGCAACACCTCCAACTCAAAGGAGGAGAGGTTTGCTTTGCCTCATAGTTTTTAGAGGGTTCCGTGCATGGTTGGCTAACTCCAAGGCAGAAATGGGATGGTAGAAGGGTGTGGAGGAGGAAAGCCACTCAACTCATGGCTTTGAGGAAGCAGGGAGAGAAGGGAGGAGTCAGGGACAAGAATGCCCCCTTCCAGATCACACCCCAGTGACCCACCTCTTTCAACATGTCCCTATCTCCTAACAGGACATTCAGCCATGGACTCATCAATGTATGAATCCATGAATGAGTATAGAACCCCACAATCCAATCACCTCCCAAAAGCCCCACCTCTGGACAGAGGATAATTGGGGGGAGACATTTTAAACCTAAATAATAACACTGTTCTAAGCTTGTACAGGGATTATCACTTTTAACCCTTCCAGCAAACCATACAGGAGGGACAATTATTGCCCACCCCCTTTGCTAAATGATGCCACTTAGGGACAGATAGATGAAAAACCTGGTCTAAGAGTCACACCGGTAAGATGTACCCTGAGTCCAGAGCCTGACCTCTTGTCCACCGAATACAATCTTATCTACTTCTGTTTATCCTTATGATAAATTTACACTGAAACATCACTTTTCAGTGATGTGTCAACCTGACCTATAGCCTTCAGAGTCAGCCTTTTGTGTATCTGAAAGATGAGTTCAAAATGGAAGTTTGGCAAGTGTAATGGTTGATTGATTGTGTCAACCTGAGAAGTTTAGAAGCTTAACTAAGTTGGCTCAGCAATTCTACACCCTAGAGTGTAGAGGATCTGCCCCAGGATGGCTTGTCTTCTGGATGGTGTAAAGGGGAAATGAGGAAGGACGGACTTGCTTCTGTTCTTCGGAGGAGTTCCAGTATTCGCCTTCAACTTGGACGTCATCTCCTGGCTTCTAGCACAGACTCTTCAGCTTTTGCCTCAGATCTTTCAGGCTTCCAGCGAAGATCCAATGGCTTCCTGATACGGACCTCCATGGGACATTGCACTCAACTCCAGACCTTGGACTGAAACCTTCAGTCTCCAGGATGCAGACACTTTCTGCATGCTTCCTCATCTGACTCGTGGGTGACCATCATAAGCCCATCCTGTAATTTCTTATAGATTTGTATATCTAGGGTTATATCTGTTTCTCTAGGAAAACACTGACTGACACAGCCAGGCATGGTGGCACACATCTGTAGTCCCAGCACTCAAGACACCGAGGCAGGAAAATTGAGAGTTCAAGTCTGGATTGGCACACATAATGAGTTCAAAGATAGCCAGACCACATAGTAAGGCCCTGTCTCAAAAAAATCAACCAGCCAAACAAACAAACAAAAAAAAAAAGTAGATGTTTGTCTTACCTTAGCAAATGCAGGGTGGCAGACTAAGGTGAACTCATGGCCCTCTGTGGATTATTGCTTGACGTGAGGGTAGAGAACTGGCAAACTTGTCTCTGTTTTCCAAATCCTTGACAATTATAGAAGGTTCCAGAAATTCTTTCACACAGGAAGTCTCTCCACACCCTCAGAATATTGTCTATGATTCTCAGCCCATCTAACTCACCCAAGAGAAAATGGGTGGGACAGAGAGACACATTGCAGCAAATCACAGGAAACATAGGAATGGGGGCTTTGGGAGGGTTTGTTCTCCAGCTATCATCAAGTACCAGGAGAAAATGAAGACAAAGTACTGAGAACACAAAAGATTTCAGTAAGTCAAGAAACATACCAAATGCTAGATGAGCAAACCTACTATTTAATAGCACATTCCTAAGACAACCCCAAGCAGACTTGCTATGGTGTATATCCAGATATCCCCCCACAGCCTCATGCTTTGGGGCTTTGGGGAGGTGATTGGATCATGGTATGTGATATTAGTCAGCGGATTAGTTTATAACTAATGAATTCATAGCTAAATGTGGCATTAGAGGTGAAGCCTGGTCAGAGAATGTGGGTCACTAGAGGCGTGACCTGGAAGGGTTTATCTCCCTCCTTGGCTCCTCCGCCGGCTCTTGGCTTCTGTCTGCCATGATGTGAGCAGCTCTCTTCTGCCATGCCCCTCTGCCATGCTGTCCTTCCTTGTTGCCACTGGACTATGGACTGAAACCTCTACAAACCGTGAGCCAAAGAAAACCTTTCCTCCTTTAATTTGAGGGTACGTGTCTTGTGACAAAGAAAATGACTAAGACAAACCCTAGCTTTTTCTTAAATAAAAACTAATTCTAAAGTTAATCTGAGGAGGTAAATGTACTTAAAAAATGGCTGATGTTGAAGGAAGAGACTCCTGTGCTACTAGATAAGAAACTGTGCTATTAGAAAGCTGCAAAAATTGAAATGTTTTGGTTCTGGGGCAGAACTAGCCCAACAAATCACTGGGACAGAGAACAGTTCTGAGAAAGATGAATTTGTATAGAGAATTTAACATATGATTAAGATGTCATTTCAAATCAGTAGAGAAATGCTAAATTTTTCAATAAATGGTTTTGGAACAACTGTCTAGCAGTTTAAATAAAATTTAACTTGGATTTTTACCATGAATCTTTTTCCAAAATAACTTCAGGATGGATTAAATAATGAAATGTACGCAAACACATAAAATCACTAGAAAAAAAATGTGGGTCAACATTTTTACAATTCTGATGTAGAAAGATTTTCTAATCATATCATTGAAGCAAGAAACCATAAAGGAGAAATTTGAACACTTAAGAATGCAAACAATTTAGATGACACAGCCCACTATAACCAACATTAAACAAGGAAAAATTAGTAAAACATATGATATAGTCCCTTGAGCAGGATGCTGACAAAGACAAGACATCCTTGCTTCTCTGCAATGAAGTGTGGTTTCAGTAACTCATGCAAGGAGCACTTATGGAGCCTGCTGTGGTCGCAAGCTCTTCTAGATGCTAAGGACACAGTAAAACAGGGAGGTGAAATCCCTGCTGTCACCAAATTTAGGAGCCAGTGAACACTGAGAGGGAGACAGAAGAGAATGTCATGCGGCATAGCAATGAGCGTGAAGAGGAACTGAGGCAGAGTGGGACCTGCCAGGCTCTGGGGAGGTCAAGGAGGAGCAGGAGGTCAAGAAAGGCCATTTTGAGAAGGTCAAAGGAGGTCATTTTGAGATCAAAGGAGGTCAATTTGAGAAGGTCGTAGGTGGGAAGGACAGGAGGAGCTCAGAGGAGATCTGGGGAGATTGCTTTCTGAAGGCACAGACAGCCAGTGCAGGCCAAGAGTAGAGAGAAACTGGCCATCTGAGGGGTGCCAGGAAGCCAAGGGCTGCTGTACAGCTCCCAGGCAGCAGGGGCATGTGGAGGAGGCTGGAGGCCAGTCAGGTGCAGATCATGCTCACACTCACAAGCCACACTTACTTTTTTCCCCCTCAGTATTGGAGATTTGAACTGAGCTGTACCTACAGCACCCCCTTTTTTTGAGACAAGGTCCTTCTAAATTGTCCAGGCTGGGCTCAAATTTGTGTTACTCCTGCCTCAGTTTCCCACAGTGCTGGGATTAGAGGCATGGCCTGGCTGCCGGGCTTTCTCTTTGCTCTGGGTGTGGAGTGGCAGAGGCAGCTTCCTGGGCTTGCTTTGCTCATTTCCACAGAGCTGCCCTGGTTGTGAGCTCATGGAGAAGCCCCGGGTGCGCGCTCCGCATCTGACCATGGCAGGCACAGAGCTGTTCAAGGCAGCAGGGTGGAAACACATACCCAGAGGTCCCAAGGACGAATCCCAGGATACCTGCACCAACCCCGTGCACATTTGCTGTTCCAGGCCCCTTGGCTCTGTTACCATCCCTGCTTTTTATTTGTGCTCTTTGGTAACTTGCACCAGCCCAGTTAGGGGGCAATGTTATCTTTGCTTTGTATTACCGAATTGTAGCTCTTTTGGAAAGCTCAATGTATTATGAGATGATGGCTTAAAAAAAAAAATAAAAAGAACTTCAATATGTGAAACCGACATGTGAAAGTTAACCAGAGCTGTTATATTTCCTGGATTCACAAGGAAAATCACACACCTCTTGGGAAAGTCTTCTGCACGGCTAGAGGGGCTGCACCGAAACCCAGGCTAGCGCACGTGCACGTGGCAGGGGGCAGAGGATGCAGCACACACTGGGGAAAGACAGCATGGGGCGTCAAGCGCAGCCCTTTACACTCGGTCACGTCCTCTCCTCTCTCCCATGCGAGCAAACAGCTCCGTGAACAAGAGAAATCGAAAGAGCAGCTGAGTGTGTTGAAAATGCAACAGAAGAAATAACCCTCTCCACCTCTCATAACCCCCGTGACCCCATTCATAAAGTCTTGAACACGCCGGGAGAACTTTCAACTCTGAAGTCTAAAGAGACATGGGTTTGTTCCTCTCATCGATACCCAAGATCGGAAAATCTGAAATACATCGTATGATGGCGAAACAACTACCACAAACTCTAAGGAATAATAAGAACAACAGTTAATTAATCAGTAACTCTATGAATAACTACTTCAGTGTAATTCAAATAATCAAACAGATTAATCATTTGATGAGTTGATGTCAGGCAACCATGTCTGGCCTGGGGCACCCAAGGGTGCATGGTATTAGTTCAGTTCTCATTTGCTGAACCATTTCTCCACACCCAGCGCTGCCCTCAGGGAAGGTGGTGTAGACACCGTCCCCAGAGCCGAAGGGCACAGAGAGCCTCTCCAGGACACGCTGTCTCCAGCACACAGGCCCAGGACGCCCTCTCCACGGCCATGCTGACACTTGCTCTGCTCTTAAAGCTTTTGTAAAAACAAATGCCATTTCACTGGATCATGGTTTTATTTATAGGAGACACTGATATCATGGCAAAGCTATTTTATGGTGATAGAAGCTGGGGCTATATAAAGAAAACAGTTTTATAAAGAAATAACAAAAAAACAAACAGCAACAAAAAAGAAATAACAAAAACCATATTTTCGTTTAACATGCTCATTTTTGTTAAATGAAACAGTGGTTCTGGGAGCCTATTTTTCCATATTATTTATAAAACTTCTTTTTAAAGGCACCCTCCCTCTGCCCCTGCACCCCCACTAGCTCAGCAAGTGTGGGCCGGTGTCACAGTGTGCTGGGGCCTCACTACAGGTGGGCAGGCTTCACACAGGGGACCTGCACCTTGCTTCCCTCTGCATCAGTGAGAGGAATGCACCGTCCCATCCCTGCACCCTTGAGGCCTGGGCACCTGCCAACGACCTGCCAGCATCCAGGTGAGATGGTCCGCTCTGATAAAGAACCCCTCCTGCCAGGAGGGGGGTGAACGACTGTAATCCCAGCATTTGAGAGGCTGAGGCAGGAGGATTACTGCATGTTTGGGGCCAGCCTGGCCTACATAGTGAGTTCGAGGCCAGCCTGGACTACATATGGAGACCTTGTCTCAAAAAACCAAACTGAACAAAGAAAAAGAACCCCCATGCACGAAGCCAGTAAGTAAAAGGAGAAGGGGCATATGGCTTGGGACAAGCTGAGCCTGTGACTAAACACACACACACACACTCACACACTCAGAACACAGATGCACACGCCTGACCTCATACACGGTCACACACACACACACACACACACACACACACACACACACACACAGTCCCTCCCTGACCAAGGAAACACACAGCTATCTAGACAGGAGGAAGAGTTTGTGGGCGTGGAGCTGCATCAGGGTCTGTTCCGCAGCTGCTCTCCAGCTCCAGAAGCTCAGGTCAGGGGCCTGCAGGTGGGCGAGGAGTTCGGTGCAGCCCCTGCTTTAGGCGGGTGGCTGTCTTTCCCGGCAATAACTGTCACCCAGACAAAGATGCTGTTGTCACTTTTGGTTTCCATTAACACTTGTCTTCAGGAAAATCTAAGAGCGTTCACAGCTACATGTCTGTGTGTTCAGTGCGATGAGCTATCTTTCGACACTCCCACAGATAGAGACGCTGAGAAGGGAGCGCTCACATGGTTTCCCCAACATCACAGGGGGGTGACAGAGACGGGAAGCAACCTCTGGTCTCCCGCTGTGAGCTCTTTCTGCCACTGATCCTGTGACAGCCCAGGGCCACCCACCGCCAAGAGAGGACGCGGACCGGGATCCCACAGACGATGACCTAAGCCAGATTCTCCTCCAGGGTCAGAAGGCCAGGGGTCATTTTCTGGAAGGAAAGTAGTGGTGTAGCTGTCATCCTGACGACTCATTCCTGAGGTTCAGCCATTCCACAAGAATGAAAACGTTCGTGGGCCAAACCTCACACCAAAGACTAGCAAATGGACACGTCCACCTCAAAGCAATATAGCACATTGCAGTAGAGAGCAGAAGCACTGAAGTCCTGAGCCAGACAGCAAGAGGGAGGAGGAGGTGCTGGGTCCCATAGTCCCCAGCCCCCCATGATTTCACTTCCTCCCATAGGCCCCGCCTCCTAATGTTTCTACTTCCTCTCACAGTCCCTAGCCTTCAGTGACCTCACTTCCTCCCATAGGCCCCGCCTCCTAACATTTCCACTTCCTCTCAGTAGCAGCTCCCCAGGTATCAGGACTTCAGCTCATGGTTCATCGGGGGATACTCAACATCCAAGCTTGCAAAGAGACAGGGAGGTTTTCCAGGCTCTCTACTTCTGGTTCCTTTGTTTTATTTCTCACTTTTTTTTATGGTTTTCTAAACTGTAACATTTAGCCTGAAATCAAGATATTTCCCCAGTGTTTCTGAGATGTCATTTCTACAGTGAGAAGCCAGTGCCAAAGGATGTGGGAACCTCCAGGCAGGGCCACACTCTTGTTAAAGAGTTTTCCTGAGCACAGCCTTGGTGCCTTCACTGGCCCCCTTTGTACACAGGGATGGTTAGATCAGAAAGGGTGGGGGACCCTCAGTCTTTCCAGCCCCCCAGAGCCAGGCAGGGCCTTGGTCACCAGGCCAAACTTGCCCCTTGGTGTCCATGCTGAGTGGGGACCCAGAGAGCAGAGATTATGTTTAACAAGGGCAAGGAGACACTGCAAGCAGTAACACCCCAGGGCTTCTCCCGGCCTCCTACTTAGCTCTCTGAGTTTCAGGACCACTCTGTTGTAGATAATCGAGTCTACACTTGCTGCATCTCAGTGACAGGCACAGGCACTGAGCTCAGCACTTTGTTATGTTTTTTCACTGAATTCTCACAACTACAATGTGAGTCATTTTTTATTATGAACCCCACTTTACAGGTGAGGAAATTTGTAAATGATAAAATTTGGAGTGGGGGGCTGCTGGGATTGCAACCCCATGAGGCAGGATACTAGGGTGTGGACAGCTGGCTAGGCGAGTGGGCGTGGCCTCTCCATCACAGCCATCCTGGACACATGTGCACAACAGCATCCAAGCCAGGCACCTGGTACCAATCAGAGAATGTGATCTTCAATTCTCCTGGCACGAGATCAAGCACATTTTGACAGAACAGCCTAGGTCTGACGTCAGAATGGAGGATACAAAAGACAGCACCCATGGGCCTGGTGGCCACTGTCTTCTTTCTTTCTTGGTGGGCCACTCTGTACTCCGCAGAGCATATTTCTTTTCCTACTTTAATTGGCCTACACTCTGCTTTCACCTTCTTTTCTAATCTTTAATACTTTTAATAAATGTAAAACCTCACTACCTCCTTTCCTCTCTAAGTCTTTGTTCAGGACAACAAGCACCTGGAAGGAATACCTGGGAAGAGCACAGCACCTCAGAACCCCAGTAATACCAGGCCTTCCCTGTGCTCAGCAAGCACTCTGCCCTTGAGCCACACCCCAGCCTAGAATCTTTAAACTGAGCAGAGGCTTGGGATGGGCGCATCAGGGCTCTGTGCCTCCATGATGCATGTGTACCAGAAGCAAAATTTATCTTCTTCAGTGAAGAGCAGAGCAGCTGAGGACACAAGATAACAGGGAGGAGGGAGTCAGGAAAGTTGATGAGCAGAGAGGAAAAGAACTTAAACCCTCAGGATGCCGTGGAAGCGTTACATGAAAATGTCTGGAAATCAGTGGTATAGGTCAGGATGATGACAGTGATGAGCCCAGAGCCTGCCCCGGGGTGCACTGGTGGGGGCAGACAGGAGCATGGTGGTGAGTGAGGGCCAAAGCAGGACCTGCCCACAGAAGTACAAACCATTCTGTCAACTTTCCGTCCCTGTGTGACCGTGTGATCCGTGTTACATGCTTGGAACAGGCACTCTGAGTCACTCGGGTTGTACAAGCAATGTGCCTGTTTGATACAAGCATGCTTTATTGATTGTGAGTGCACATTTTTATGTGTGAGCAGCTCTTGGTGGTGGTGTTGTGGAAAAATCCAACCAGGACCAAAAGGAAAATGCTCCACACTGAGGAGTTTGGAAGGTAACTTATTTATTAACACCAGCAGGCTGACAGGAACCAGGTCTAAATTATTAGCCCTGAGTCAGTTTAGAGTTTAGTTTAAATACATTTTTGCAAGAGGGAAGTATAAAGCTGATTGTAGGTTGTTACATGATTGGTTATATGAATTAAATCATATGTTGTCAGGCAGGCTTATTTTAAGCAGGCTTATTTATAAGAAATTGTTTATTATAAATTGGGAACGTTCTGGGAAAGAGGGGAGGGGTCCTGAGTGGAGCAGGTAGAGTTAAATATATCTTCGACTGAACCAGTCTGTTTGGGGCCCAAATTCTTTGAAGTAAGCTGGAAAACCACGAATATATCTTTCTGGGTAGAAAACACAGATGTTACAGCTGGAAGCAGTCGATTGACCTAGCACATTATCTGGGAAAAGAAGCTGGATGCAGATAGTCAAGGCTGACTGAGTCTAACTATGTGACAGGCAGCATGAGCATAGTCAGAGGCTACTAATTGATTTCTAATTTCTGCTATAAGATTTCTATAAGTTTGCTATTCTATAACTTTGCTCTTACATTCCCCCGTTTTTTTTTTTTTTGTGGGTACCAGGGGGTCGACCTCAGGACCTCGTGCGCCAGGAGGCGCCCGTGCAGCTGAGCGATATCACCGGCCCCTTTTTCATATGTGGGATCCGGGAGTCGAACTCGGGCCCTGGCGCTTGCAAGGCAGGCGCTTAAGCCACTGAGCCATCTCACCGGCCCCCCCTGTTTTTAAGGGGAAGATTTTTTTCAGTTTTTTTAGTACTAAGGAGCTAGTAAGGGAAGTAACCTTTAAAAGGAGTTGGTTGTATATAGCTTTAAAGCATTTAGTCAGGAAGTGAATCAAAATGTGAATCACACAAGGGCCTAAAAGAAGGACTGTCAAGAGGGCCATCAAAGGTCTGAATAGAGCTCCTGTCCACAAGGGGAGAAAGTCTAGGGATTTCCACCAGGAAGAAACATTTATTATACTTCTAGTTTTCTGTTTAAGACATTTTTGCAGCTGGCAGGAATTTTTCTTGATTTTTTGACTTATTAGCATGATAACAGCATTTTTTTTTTTAAGAAGAGGCAAGTTTTTCCTTTTTGGGTTGTCAGGAGATAGCAAGCCCTTTGGTTTTGTAAAACAACCATGGCTAAAGAATCAATTTGTTTTTTAAGGGTATCAATAGAATCTTGGACACCTTCCAAGTCTCCCACCGTTTGGTTGGTCAGTTGTGTATATTGGCTCTGTCTCAACCCAAGGGCTGTTTTGCCCATTGCTATGCTTCCTGCTATTGCTATGCCAGCCAGGATGGGCAGGAACCCATGTTCCTGGGTCCTGCTTCCGACGCGATTCAAAGGGAGCCAGAGGGCCTCAGTCCCTGGGATAAACATTTAGATCTGGGACCAGGAAAGCAACACCACAGAGATTCATGTCTTATGGGGAAAACACACAGTGGGCCCCATGCCCCATCAGAGCACACAAAGAATGTCCCCTCATCTGCCTGAAGTGAGGAGCTGGGCTGGGTTATGGAGGCACAGTCAGCTGACACATCTTGAATGTTTTTATTTCCCAGGAAGCAAGTGGAGTTTTTCATTATTTGGGTTGGGATAGCTTGGAGCAAGGCTGCTGGGGACTGGGTAACATTAAATCTGTATGAATCTGGAGTTAACCCCAAAGTCCAGTATGATAGGGCAGTAAGTGGCATGCAGAGCCAGCAGTCTTGTCCCAGGGCAGGATTAACCTGTTGGAGAACAGCACGGGTCCCATTAACCAATTGTAATAAGTCTGGGACTGTTGAAGTGAGATCCTTAGTGTCACTTTTGTGTGTGGACTTAAATTTTGTGAACACCTTGGAGGTGGGGACCCAGATAACAGGGATAAAAATCTTTTGGATCTGAACCAACATCGCTGGATCTTTACCTGTGTCATCTACCCAGATGACTAATAAGCAGCCTGACATCCCGACTGTGTCATTAGGGTTATACACATGATATTGAACAGGATTGTATTGACCCCTTTGGCAGTTACTTGGGGCCAAAGATTGGGTGAGGGGAGGTTTCCTTTTGTAGGGTGAGTTTTTTTTTATATATATATACCTCTTTAGTTTTTTTTTTTTCCCCTGGCCAATATATATTGGCAAATTTTTAAACACTACAGTACCATTTGTGTATGTTATTATACATACCACCCTGGGCTGTATATGGTAGCTCTTGTCAACCTTGACAAATATACTTATTGTTGGTTTGGTAAGTTTTTTCAACTCAGGTCACCACACCCTATATAGTACTCATTAGTCTGGTTGCTAGGACAAGCATCAATGTATAAGGCATATTAGGTTAGTGGGGGTCCCATCTAGTGTGGTTGAGGAGATTTGGAGTGCCTCCCAAACAGACTTGGAACTCCCAATATCCTCCCTTTTTATAGGTTTTTAGGATGTTAATATATATTATCTACAGAAAATTTACTTTTGGTTTAGGCAGTTAAAAGTAAGTAACGCAAGGACTATATTTATATAAGTGAGAACAAAAGCAGCTTTTTGATGAGGCTCCAAATTTGTCGGACTTAAAATCCAGAGAATGAAAGTGAACACTGTAACTAACAGGAGATACGGAACTAAGAACCAGGTAGGGTAATAGTGTATTGAAACTAAATCTTAGAAAAACAGATCAAAGTAATTAGTGTAACAGTCACACCAATATAAAAGAAAGTGAAAGTAGTTTTGTGGGGGACTTTTCAGTCCTGTGGAGATACAGCCCAGAGTCCTGTGGCTAACACCAACATAAATGAGAGAAGGAGAACTAATATCCAGACTGGATAACAAAACTTGAGTCAATTAGGACAGTTACTCCGGTGCATGGCATCTATTTAGTCTTTAGCCGTGCATAGACTCGCCAGCTTCTGGGGTGGCGAGGGCAGGGCTTTGAGTGCACTGTCTCTTCAGGGTGGTCTTTAGAGGACTTGGCTCATCGGGACAGGACTTCAGCAGTCATTGGGATGAGCTCACTTGATCCTGGAGTGATGAATCCAGGGCTGGATCTCTGCCACTTTTATTGTGGTGGGAGTGGTCAAAATAATTAAATAGGAGCATCTTTAAATTGGGGGCAGGGGATCTATTCACAGGCAAAAGAAAGCATCCTTTAATTCTAGGCAGGTGAACCAGGCAACATAGAGAGGGAGCAGGCCCAGGAGGGTGTATGTGTTTGGGACCATTGGATGTAAAGTTATAGTGGCTGCATTAATGCTGTGGAGATCTTGTACCAGCCAATAGTCCCCATTAGGCATTTTTAACTGGCAGCAATGGAGTGTTCAAGGGTGACTGGCAGTCTACCAGAATCCTGGCTTGTTTTAGTCTGGAAATGTGGGGTTGGATCCCGAGGCAGGCTTTACAAGACATGGGATACTGGTTGATGGCAACTGGAGTGGCTCCTGGATTAAGTCCAAGCATCAAGGGGTCATATTTAGCAGCTAGCCCTGGAGGCGAGTTTTTTGCCCAGACATCTGGAAACATGGTTTTTAGAACCTCAGGGTTACAGTCTTTGGGCATTTTTGTTTTATAAAGTCACCACTCTTTCTCTCAGGGCATAGTCAGAGTCAATATCAGGTCTGGAGTTGGGGACCCAAGGGTGAGGGTGGCAGGCTGATGAGGAGCATAAGAAATATTCACTCCTAACTTTGATAGGAGGTCTCAGCCTAGCAAGGGGATAGGGCATTTAGCCATGTATAAAAATTTATGTTTGATAAAATGTCCTCTAAGCTCACAGGATCTACTCTGGCAAAACCTCTTTTCAGTAGGAATGCCAGTAGCCCCCATTACTTGGATTTGTCAAGAAGTCAAGGTGGCAACAAGTTGGGTGACAACAGAATATTTGGCTCCACTGTCTACCATAAAAGTCATTGGTTTTCTCCTGATTTTCATGGTGACCGTGGGCTCCCACAGGCCCAATCTGTTAGAGCCCGGTCTGTCCTATTTGTTGCCATCAAAAATTGAGAGGAGGGGTTCAGGCAAGGACAAGTTCAGTGCCTTGAAAGTCTGCTGGTCCTTCAGGAGGAGGGGGCTTTTGTCTTTCCAGTGTCCAAATTGTTTGTATCAGGCACATTGGTTCAGGGCTAAAGCATAGGGACAACCACCCATTTTGAATTGAGGTCCCTGTGAGGCTTTGTTGCCCTGATTCTGGTTACATTGCTGACTTATTTGGAACCCCTCAGGGAGCAGCTTTGCAGTGATTGCAGCCAAGAGTGTAGTCTGATTACGTTTATGGTTTTTTTCCCTCTTTCTCTCTTTCCTGGTTTATAAAAACATTTGCACTATCTGGAGCAGCTGAGAGGCATTTATGCCAGCAAACCCATTGATCTTTTGAATTTTTCTCTGAATGTCAGAGTCACACTGTGACACAAGAACTGAATTTACCATCTGTTGGTTTGCAGGGGCCTTGGGATCAAATGGGGAGTAAGTTTGGTATGCTTATTACAGTCTCTCGTAAAATTTCATAGGGTTTTTATTGGGTTTTTGAGTAACTTCAGCAATTTTGGACATACCTGATGGGCTTTTCACCCCCACTTTTATCCCTGCCAGGAGGGTTTTTTGATACTCTGTTAAAGCATTATGGCCTGCTTCAGTGTTAAAGTCCCAATCTGTCTTGGTAGTGGGAAAGGCAGCGTTTACCCAGGCATCAGGGTCAGCAGCAGCAGCATCTGGAACTTTAGTCTTTAGCCAGGCTTGCCCTCCCTTGAAAATGTGGGCACACTCCTCAGGGTTGAAGAGTGTCAGAAGAATGTGTCAGCAGTCATCCCAAGTTGGCTGATGTGTCTGGAAGATTGAGGTCCAGAGATCGATCATAGCTTGGGGTTTTTCTCAGTATGACGGCATATGATGTTTCCAATTGAGATCAGTGGAGCTGAAAGGCTGATAATATAAAGCAGTCTGTTGATTTGGTCCCCCTGTACCAGGATATCCCCAAAGAGGCATCTGGAGATGTGATGAGCAGAGTCAGTGACAAAAGGAGCTTGGTGTGAGTGACTCCTGAGGGCTAGGTGATGATGGTGCAGTTGGTGGGGATGGAGCAGTAGAAGCTGGCAGTGCAGCTGGTGGCTGGTCAGGAGCCGCAGCTGCCTCCAGGGGTGGCAATGGAGGGTCTGGCAGGTCTGGATGGCTGCCCATGTATGGAGGAGGAAAGTATTGGGATCATCAGACGGGATGGGGTAAATCGTTTTGGTTTTAGTCTTTGGGGCCTTTTTTGAGAGAGGTTGCACTCTGGCCTATCAGCTTTGATCACCAGGACAGTTTCTATGTCTTGACAAGCACAAGCACGGAGCCATGGTGGAGGATTTTGGCACAGTTCTAGCCGTGAGTCAGTATAAGGGAACTGATCAGGGTGGCCTTTCGGTGAAAGATCAGTCACTTTGTCCCAGACTTGGCAGACAACTTCCACATTCAGGGTTCCCTCTGGTGGCCAAGCAGGGCATAAGCGGGGCCAGTCACAGCAAGTGCGGAGCTGCTGCAGTTTCATTTTCACCCTTCAGTCCTCCAAGAAGCCTTTCTTGAAGTTCTCTACCATGCAGTCTGAAACAGTGGGCTTATTCTGGCTTGCACCCATACTGACTCCCTATGGTGTGTGTGGTCCCCTTGAATGGTGTCAAGACAGACAAAGGGTGGGTGCCCCTCTCAAAGGAGAGACCACTTGCTCATCAGTTCTAGTCACTCCCCTTGTGGGGACTCAGGTCCATCTTAGCCCCCTACCAGTCCAGACCCCCACTATAGAAGCTGAGTTGCCACTGAGCCCATTAGACGTGACTATGGAATTGCAGAGATCTGATCCAATCAAGCTCCGTAACTCTGAGACCCCATGGGGGTCTTTTGTCATGGAGCACAGATGGAACAACCTATTGCTTACATTGTCCACTCACACTAAGTCCTCGCATCCACACACAGGCACACAGAGGTTAATACGTTCTAACCCCCAATCCTGAAGGCAAAATCTAACTGAATCCGAAACTGAACCTGACTGACATGACTAGACCTGACTAATGTAGGTGAGGTTTGATCAGGGCCTCCTTCATCCCACATAGGGGACGGAAAACTGACAGACTGACAGACTAACTGAGGGACGTCCCAGGGGTCCTACCTTACCTGAGGGCCCAAACCAGTCATATTCTGTCTGCTCCTGTTGGTCCAGTGAGGTCTTTGCTGCCACACAGGGGCTCCCACTCTAAGGCCACTGAGGAGACTCTGAAAAGAGTTGGAGGGTGTATCATCCTGTCTGCAAGTCAGAGGGTGAGTCCTGCTGTGACCAGCAAGCCTCCACTGGTGACCCAAAGGGATCATCACAGTGTTTTCCTGGCCAGCGCACCAAGAATGTTGCAGAAAAATACAACCAGGACAGAAAGGAAAACACTGAGCACCAAGGAGTTTGGAAGGCAACTTATTTATTAACACCAGCAGGCTGACAGGAACCAGGTCCAAATCGTCAGCCCCAAGTCAGTTTAGAGCTTAGTTTAAATACATTTTTGCAAGCAGGAAGTATAAAGCTGATTGTAGGTTGTTACATGATTGGTTACATGAATTAAATCATATGTTGTCAGCCAGGCTTACTCTGAGCAGGCTTACTTATAAGGAATTGTTTATTATAAAGTGGGAACATTCTGGGAAAGAGGGGAGGGGTCCTGAGTGGAGCAGGTAGAGTTAAATGTGTCCTTGACTGGGCCAGTCTGTTCTGGGTCCAAAGTACTTGAAGCAAGCTGGAAAACTACAAGTATACTCTTCTGGGTAGGAAAACACAGACATTATAGCTGAACGCAATCAGGTTGATCTAGCATGTTATCTGGGAGAAGCAGCTGGCTGCAGACAGTCAAGGCTGACTGAGTCTAACTACGTGACGGGCAGCATGAGCATAGTCAGAGGCTACTAACTGATTTCTAATTTCTGCTTCAAGATTTCTATGTTTGCTATTCTATAACTTTGCTCTTACAATGTCTTACAACAACCATTGACAGTCCCTTTCTTCCTTTGTGGTGCCTGGAATCATGACGGTACCCTACCTTCAATCACGCCCTTGTGACAACTGAAATCTCTAACCTGATAGCCAAGGATTGGGGACATTCCTGTCCCTCAGTCCTAAGGACTGGGCACATGGTGTGTGTGTGTGTGTGTGTGTGTGTGTGTGTGTGTGTGTGTGTGTTTGTAAGGGTAACAGGAGAGGAGAGCACCAGGGAAGGGGCATATGGAACCCAACTTGGGGGGACTTGTTTCTTCTAGGGTGACACTTCAGAGCCCAAGGTGAAAACATTCTGAGTGACATCAATAATGAGTATTCAGCAGGGTCAACAACAGAACAAAGAATTAAATAGGAAGCAGCACAGAGTGACTTTCCAAAAGGAGATTTCATAATAGAAGCAAAATTAAAGCAAATGAGGCTCATCTCACTTTATTTTCTCAATAAAATTAATTAGGTACAAAAGTAGTATGATAAGAAATTGTATCAAAATAGGTGGAGGCATTACGGACCCTTTCTTGCCTCCTGCATTATTCTCAGATGCCTACAACATTGTGTCTTCTCTCCCCACCCAGTGCCTCCCTGATTGCTTTTCTGCTTTGTCTCTCTGACCCCTCTCTTCCCTCCCTACCTGTGGCTGTTGCTCCCCCACACACACATCAGCCAGACTCCACTGTCTTCTTCCTTCTGTAGAAATGGCCTGACTCCATAGACCCCAAGCCTGGCCTTGCCACTGTCCAGCTGGGGACCTGGCCAACTTACTTAATCCCTCTGAGCCTCACTCCTTTTGTCTTTTAAATTGGGTAAGAGAATAGCTAGCTTGGGAGTTTTGTTGAAGTGTAGAGAGACTGCCTTCTAAAACTCCTGCCTTCACATGGCTGATTCCCAAATAGAGCTAGAGGTGTCAGTCGGCTTTTCGTAGCCCCACCTAAAAGTCTTTGCTAACTTAAAAGATCCTTTTACTCCCCCATAATACAATTTTCTATACAGGTTGTGCCACTTCTACCAACAATGACCAAGTGTTCTGATTTTGCACATCTCACCAGCATTTGTTGTTTTCTGTTATGTTTGGTTTGGTTTGTGTTTGCTGGTAGCCATTGTAATGGGAGCTGGGGAATATCCTGCTGTGGTTTGGGCTGGATTAGTGATGTTGAGCATCTATGGGCATGGTTGTTGCCCATTATCCGTTTGCATATTTTTATCTTTATTAAATTTACATCATCACTTCAAATGAATTTTAAAATTCCTCAAACTTCCTTTCTCAATTTTCCTGTTTTTAGTTAATTTCTCCTTTTGTCCAGACTAGAAACTTTGACCAATGTTATGGTTTAGTTCTAAAATGTCACCAAAAGTCTCATATTTGGAGGCGGGCCCTAGCTGGAGATAGGTCATTGGAAGGGTGTGTTCTTGTCCCCTGCTCCTCCCTTCTTCCTATCTCTGCTCCCTGGCTGCCATGAGGTGAGCAGCTTTCCTCCACCAGGCCCTTCCACCATGGATTTCTGCCTTGGAGGCAGCCGACCATGGACTGAAACCACTGAAACTGTGAGCCAAATAAGCCTCTCCTCCTTTAAATTGTCTCAGTGATGGGAAAGCTGACTGACACAGCCACTATCTATGACACTGAACAACTCCTTAAGTCCTCATATTCCTGCCTTTGTGATGACTCTGGCCTTTACAATCTTCCCACAGGTCCTGTCACCTCCTCCATCCACAGCTGTCACTCCCCACCTAGACATTTCTGTGGCCTCCTGCATGTTGTCTCACTTTTCTCCATCAACTCCCCTCCATCATGGGGCTCTGTTGCTAAATATTCTGCCTTTCAGACACTACACTTCCTTTGGAGTCACTTTGATCAAGAATCTGTGATGATCGTCACCCCCCTCCAGAAGGCCTCAAATTTATTTCCCCTGGATTTTTCCTCATGTTGATAAAAGTGCTCTGCCGATAAAATTAACTCATAGCAACCTTTTTCCAAGTCATATGAAAAGAAACTTGATGGGCAAGATCTTTTCCAATGGCAGGCTTCTCTCCAATTTTTATTTCTTTAGCCTTATATACTTGCATTGCATGACTGACAGCAAGACCTGGCAAGTGACAGAACAAGGAAAAGAAATACATAATTAAAATTATAGAAAAACTCAAAAATCATAGGTATTTGAGCAGCTTAGGTTTTTTTGCCATTGTCATTGCAGCTGTTCGTTTTAGAAATAAGCATACATGTGTACCTTCTTGCTGGGTAAATATAGTATAGTCACAGTGTTCGCTGAGAAAATTCTTACATTTCACAGTAGAATAAAAAGTACACACATTAGTGGTCCCTTGTGCTAGCATGAATTTCAGGTTCTCTGTCATGGGACAAGTTTAAAAATAATAATTCTAAAATTGATAAATAATTTTAAAATTGATAAACTTGATAAATAATTCTGGAGTGCTCAACTTGTAAAGGGAGTCCCCCCCAAAAGATACCCTAACGATGTTCATGATTATCTTACTTTGGGGCATGAGGAAAAGAGGAAGTAGATGTTACCCATGTTGAGAGATGATTTTCCCCAGAATTCTGTTCAAAGATTTCCCCTTGGAAAAGAAAGGATCATCACAGGCATTCCTGTGTCCAAGGCTAAATACTGAATATGGCTTCTAAAAGACGTGCGAAGATTTAGAGAGGACTCTACTCCGCCCATAAGTTCCTAGAAGATGTCTGCACTGATTCGGTGAGTTTGTGCCACAGACAAGATGGCGCAGTGTAAATGGTGTTATTCCATCCCTCCACCATCCACCTGTAGATCCCAGAGGAAATTGGCTCCCTGCTTCTCTACCCTGTGAACTCCCAGATGGGGGCCGGTGGACCAGATGTCGCCAGCTCTGGGCATGGCATGGAGTGGCCTGATCACTGCTCTGGATGGCCTTAGGGCTGTATTGCTGCAGGAAAACCTCATCCAATGCACTCCTTCAATTTTCTCCTAGCATGAAGCAAGCACCTTTGCAGAGGGCCCAGGGTGACTGCATCGCACCCAGCAGGTGCCCTTGACCACAACCACCACCTGGGAGATGCCCCACTTCATGAGAGTTTCCCACCCTGCAGAAGGGATGGGAGGAGAGTAGGGAATGTGATGGCTGCTCCTTCTCCTTCTTTTCCTTTCCTTTCCTTTGTTTTCCTTTGCTTTGCTTTCCTTTCTTTCCCCTCCCCTCCCCTCCCTTCTTTCTGTGTGTGTGCACGTGCACATTTGTGTGTGGGGGGGTGGTGAGATGTAAAGAATTCCCATTCATGTGAAACATGTGAGCAGTTAGAAAGTTTGGCTGGTTCAGCTGGAGATGTTTTCACTGCCCTCCAAGGTCCAGCCGCCCCGCCCAAGCTGAGTTGCGCTGTCCTCACCGAGTCCTCCACCCCAGATCAGCTGGTCTCCGTCCTAGTCTTCTCCCTGCATGCAGGGTAGCAATGCACACCCCTGTGCTCCTGCTAGAGCTGCTTTCCACCCCAGGAGTCTCTCCAGGCCTGCCACTCCCACCCACATGTTCGAGCCCCACGTGGCCTCCAAGGGTCAGCCCCTACCTGCCCCATGAAGCCTCTTGGGCTCTTCCCTCCACATACAAGCACTGTTTAACAAAGTCTGCATCCAGGAGCACCCTATTGTGTTGACAGTGTCAGCCCCACTGCTTGACTCATTCACCAGCCAGTAGTCATTGGGTGCCTATTGTTTCCAAATCCTTCTGCTATGCTTTCAGTTTGTGTTCCTCTCAGAGAGAAAGGTCCACGAGTGTGACTCCAAGCACAAAGCAAGCTCACAAGAAAGAAAGAGCTGTGGATACAGCGCTGTGGCCATTCAGAAAGAAGGCAATCAGTTCTGATGGGTCGGGAATGACGTGTGTGCTGGGATGCAGAGGATGGGGGTTTACGGAGGGAGAGTAGGGATTCCAGACCAGAAAGCTCTTGGCAGGGAGTGTCTGCCTGGTGGACTCTACAGCTGCCAGGGGAGGGGCCAGGCAAAGCTGCTGCTGCCAGGTGCTGCTGGCTGCTGTGCGCAATGGAGGCTGGGCACTGGAGGACCGGGGCACTGGAGGAGCTGTGCTGAAGGAGGCTGGTGGAGCAAACACCCTGGAAACAATAGGAGAAAACCCTCCTGCAACATCCTTCCAATGCCTGCTGCACAGCTTCTCACTACATCAGCTAACATAGGAGAGATGTCTGCAGGGCCCAGGGTCATGATTACAGAGCAGGGAACGAAGGGTGGATCTGGACCCGAGAGGCAGTAAGCTGGTACGTGCACAGTCAGCTCCTCCAGCTCCGGAGTCTCCATGTGCACTTCCCTGTGCACATCGGACTTGTGTGCAACAGCACAGCAGCCTCAGAATTTGACGATGTTCTCGACCTCAACCCACAGTGAGGAGACACGTGGTACCAGCTATCCTTGTGTCCATCACAGTCTGCGTCAAATATTCCTCAAGTACTGTCACAATCTCTCTTACCTGAAGGTGAAACTGTAAAATTAACCTGCAACAACTTATCTACACACTAAAAATGAGAAGAGGAAAATGGGTAGCTATGCATATAACAAGAGAAATATGCAAAGCTACACACTCTTCATTTCTGTGATTGATCACACATGATCTAGAATCGATATCTATGATTTCCTTTTACAATCCATTACACTTTCTCACCTTTCTTGTCCAGAACTTCCGGGACTGGGATTCTTTACCTGGCAGAGTGTCCCAAGTCTTCATTCTCTGAGAGAGTGGGTGCTCAACTGTTCCACACTTAAAAGGGTCCATAGCTGTCTGTCAGTCTTTGCTGCCGAACTGGGTGGCAGAACTAACCCTCGCTGTCTCCATCACAAGCAGTGGCCCAGTTTCCCCTAATTCAGGACCAGTCGCCCCAGTAGGGCAACCTCTTTCTCTGCCTGTTCATTCAGTGGCAGATGGAGCCCAGAGTGGCCAGGTGGCAGCCTCATCCCAATTCAGAAAAGATACTGTTGTGTCCCCAGGTGGAAACATTTCCTCCCTGGGTAGTGAACTTCCAAGCTAGCTGAGTTTGAGATTGCCAGGACAAGAAGCAAATGTGTTCTGTGTGCGGGTTCTCAGGATAAAGGCAAATACAAAAAATACTAATGGGAAGGGAGAGACAGAGAGAGACATGGATAAACAGGGGCTCATCAAAGTTCAAAACTTTGTTCTGGACCGTTGAGATGGCTCAGCGGCATAAGCACCTCCCTGGCAAGCGCAAGGTCCTGAGTTCGACTCCCGGTACCCACATACAAAAAAAGGGCCGGTGATATCGCTCAGCGGCACGGGCGCCTGCTGGCATGCAAGGTCCTGAGGTTGACCCCTGGTACCCACACAAAAAAAAAAACTTTGTTCAGTGAGAGGCATTTATTTATTAAAGGAATGAAGAAACAAGCCACTGACTGTGGGAAATTATTTGCACTTCCCTAATTTTTAATTATTAATGAGGCATGTCACTTTCCATGTACTTATTGGCCATTCATGTATTTTATTTTGTGGAGTCTATTAGTCTTCTAAATTGGCTCTAATCTTTGTAGTACTAAGGTCTAATTCTCCACGAAGTCTGAAAGCTTGTCTTTGTCAGACGTGCACGTGTGCTACGAATATATTTCTCAATCGGTGTCTTGCCTGTTCATTTTTCAAAGATGTGTTTTGACAAGCATATGTTTCTAATTTTGATTAAAAAAAACTTAGAATAATTTTTCTTTGTTGTTAGTGCATTTTATGTTCCCTCTAAATAATCTTGGCATGCCGGAAAATCCTAAGCATACTGCTCTGTTTCTTCTGGACATGGTAGAGTTTTTAGTTTAAATATTAGCATTTGAGACCTATCCATTAGAGAAATAAGCTGAGAAGTGACATGAAATGGTCTATATTCTGAAAGGCTCAGTGACAGTCTGCTGTACAGAGACAGGCTGAAGGGACAATGTGGAAACAGAGAGACCAACAAGTGATGAGAAAGGGAATCTTGCTGTGCTTGAAAGACAAATGTGGTGCTTCTAGGGGATGTGGCAGAATTCAGGTACATTTTGAAAAAGAAATGAGAGAGGTGGACATGCTGACGATGTTTCCCCCACTCAGCAAGAAGGGAGAGACTGCTGTCACACCACAGCCTGCAGGGTGAATGAGAATCAGAAGCTTGGTTCTGAACACATGGAGTTAGGACGTTTACTAGACACCCAGCTGGAGACCGGACTGGACATTTGGGCAGTAGAACCTTGAGTTCGGGACTGAGATCCAGGCCGCAGCTGACAGGGGTGTTCTCGCATTATACCTGGTTTGAAAAGCCATTGTATTGGATGGAATCACCCAGGATGACTGCAGGGAACATAGGGCAGAGAGCTCGGCTCGAGCTTTCACAAACTCCATGTCAAGAGGTTGGGGAAGAAGAAATCCAGCAAAGGGGACGGAACCCTTTGAAAACATGACAAGTAAAAGGGAAAATCAAAAAGGTGTGGTATCTTAGAAGTGAGACAAAGAAAGTCTTTTTAGAAGGTGACTACATGGAGATCACAGATGGCTTTTGGACAAGCGCAGCTTTGGTATGTAGCACAGAGAGAGAAACCAGAGGGTATGGGACACTGTAAGAAAAGAAAGTGTCGGTAGATCAGAGAGTTGTAGCAAATAAGGGAACGTGAGAGCTACATGGGAAAAACACTGCCACAGTCTAAGCTTTCGGAAGTGCAGTCATTCTGATGTTGACAACGTGTAGAGCGTGGCTGCGGGTTCGGCTACCTGGATTCCACAGTGCTGAGGATGTGGGAGCAGAGGGGATACACAGGCTGGGAAGCCCAGTCTGGGGTGCAGGAGGTGCAGGGTCATCGATGCTGTGCAGGAAAGGCAGGAGCTGAAAAGGTGCAAGCTCCAAACCCAGCAGAGTGAGGTGTGCACGGACAGTGGTGGGCCGAGAGCCGCATTACCCTGCGAGTGGAAGCGCGGTGCACTGGGCAGCCACCAGCCAGCGTACACCGCCTGCCGCTCTCATGCTTTCACCATGCCCAGGATGGACACACGGGAATAAAACAGCTGCTGGGAGTTTTAGGGATTTTCCAGAAGAACAAATGTGTCCCGTGGTGTGGGCTGTGCCACACCACTCTTCAGTGGGCTGAGCCGAGTGATTCACGGGTGTGACATATGACATTTGTCACACTGGGTCTCCGAGCTGCTGTGGATTTGTAAGGAAACCAACCTTGCTTTTTAGGTACCTGAGTGTGTGTGTGTGGGGGGGGGTCACAGCATCCTAAGTTAAGATGATCAAACCTTCTCATCTAAAATACTTGGGGGAAAATATGCCAGATGAGGCCGAGTGCTCTGCCGTGGCTTCTTCTCTATCTTTACAGGAAACAGACATCGATGTCCTGAATCCTGAGCCTTCTCTGGGCTTTCATGGAGCCCACAGAGGGTGTCAAGTGCCACAATCTTCACAGTTAAAAATAGCACAGACTTCACTTGCTTTCCTTCCTTGGGCGTGTTTCTCAGGCTCCTAGGCCTGGGCATCTGCATCCTCTGGAAGCATCCAGGCTATCTGGATGTCGTGTCAGGGCCACAAATGACCGACGTCAGGTGCTTACACAGAAATCACTCACACACGCAGCTCAAGCGTGAGTCATGGGGTCTTTGGAATGAGACAGATCAGGATTTGAGAGTCAACTCTGCTGTGAATCTGTCCTGGAAACTTAGGCTAAGGCTGTGCGGCCCCACCTGGGAGTCCGTGTCACCAAGTAGATACTACCCAGTTCTGATGAGTGTGATAGTTGCACAAGTGGGCACGACTGAAATCCTCTGATGCCAGCTCAGTATGCAGCGGCTTCTTTCCCTGCCTCCCACCCTCCCTTCACCAGCAGGAGCAAAGTCCGTTTGAGAGGCAGACACTGCCACAGAGCCCAAAAGACGGTGCCTTAGCAAATGCTGAAAATCACACAGTGTCATGCTACGGTCCTGATTAAAAGCAACTATGCTGTCACTGGGTCATGGTTTTTTGAGTGTGTGGTTTGGGGCAGTTAGGGTAAGGGCCTCAGTTTCCCCCTCTGTGGAATGTAGCAATCACCCTAGTGTCAGGCATGGCCAACAAAAGGCACCTGTGAATCCATGCCCATGTAGTGTTCACCAGGTTCTGTCAGGTGCTGGGGAGCTGTGGGCGGAGGAACAGCCCTTTATTAACCCCGGCCATGGTCTAATGCTGCGCTTTACCCTGGCACTCACAGGGAGCCTCTATGGCCTGGCGTGTCTTACTCCCGCCTTGATCACAGAGAAGCCAAAGTCTGCAGTCCTATTCGAGCAACCCCCACCCTCCACCCGGGCAGTTCCACACATGGCAGCCCCCTAAAGGCCTCATTCCACCATCTTTCATCATGGCTGTGACAGGGCACAGGGGACAGAGAGGAGCTGTGTGGACAGCAGTGCTTTGCAAACTCCAACAGATATGAGAATCCCTTGAAAGGCTTCTTAGAACAGGATCAGATTTGAAAATCTGATCCCAGGAACCTGCTTCTTTATCATATTTCCAGGGAGTGTGGAAACTGCTAGCCTGGGGACCACACTGGGAGAGCCATGCCAGAGGGGAAAGGACGGGCTAGGACCGCGCTCTCTCCACTTCCATCGCGAGCTGAGCCACCAGCAGCTGAGCAGCCTCAGATCCTCAGGTTTCCCTGTGGTAGAAACATGGTGATCAGAACCTCACAGAGCAGCTGCCTGAGGATTAAACAACACAGTCTTTCTGGCCTTTTCTGTGAAAAGCAGAATTTGCTCAGTGGGGTCAGAAGCACTGAGCTCTCCTTACCAGCCAGCACTATTCTAGCAGTGTCACCAGCCCTGGCTGTGGCCTGAGCCCATGGGGTGACCTTGCCATGCACAGTCTCTGGGTGTTGGCGTCCCCATGCATGGATAATCTAGATAGGGAGGGGTCTCCATCTGGAATCCTGGAGCCCACTCCAGGTGCGGTTCCAGCCTTAGGCGGTAAGGGCAGGGCTCCCATGTCTGTGCTAAAGGAAAGCGGCCCCAGGTTGGAGGGGTGCAGGGACAGGTCCCATGGAAATCCTTCCTATTGCTCAGCCAGGGTCCAAGGCCCTGGGTTTCCTCGGGTCACAAGGATGGCAGGGAGCTAGTGAGGACGGAGAAGTTAGGGTCCAGAAGCCCTAGCAGGGGGACTTCTGTGGTCACAGAAGTGGATGCCCTTCTCCATCTGGTGGAAGGGTTATGAGATGCTGTCTGCCATCAGGCAGCCAGAGGCCTCCAGAGCCCAGCTGACCCGAGGGCGGCAGCCTGGTCGCCTGAAAGGAAGCAAGGGTTTTAAGTGCTCCTTTGGGGCCAGCATGCCCTTCTCCCTATAGAGCCAGCCCAGAAATCAAAATGTCACAGACCAGCCTGGCCCCACGCCACGCCACCTCCACCCAGTGGGCCAGAGCCCAGGCTGGGTCAGAGCTCTGATGACCCTGACGCCCCTCCCTGCTCTCTAATTCCAGGCTGTGTGGTCCTTTTCAATGAGGCTGTGAGCTAAAGGCCGCTGACAGAGCACTCCCAGGCCTGCACTGTGTCTGCCACCTTCCCATGGACAGGCTCCCCAGCAGCAGGTCCCTCGGGCTGAGGCTGAGCTGCACCTGAAAATGCAGAGTCCCACAAGGTATCAGTCTCAGAGCGCTGGCCACTTGGTAGGAGCATGGGCCTTGGGGACCGCAGCACAGACAGCAATGAACCCAGGAGTGTGGAAATGACTTCAGAGGACAGAGGGGCAGAAAAGGGAAGCCACAGAATGGAAAGAAGAATGGCATGTTACCAGGCAGCAAGTTGGTTGCTTTACATCACTGCATTTATCCCATTAGTGTAATTAACCTGGAGGCCACCATGCTGCTCCAGCACTTCCGGCTTCTATGGAAGCAAAGAAGCCCAAATCAATGGGCAGCGAAACCAACTGAAGTGTAGCCCATCATGGGACGTCCATGGCAGCCAGCTCCACCCCCAGGATGGAAGCCTGGACCTGGACCTTCTCGGTCACCAAGATTCCCTGTCAGAGAATGGCAGTTCCTCCAGGCAGAGGGAGCTAGAATCACAGCGCTCTGACCTGTAGAGTGGCCATCACATGTGGACAGACATGAAAAGTGCCAGACGATGAGGAGTCAAGGGGGCCCGGTGCCAGGCCTCAGGCTGGGAGGAGCTATGAGAGCAGGGCAGGGTGGTGCAAGGTGTGCAATGGAGAGGAGGCTGGGCTCGCTCATCTGCAAAGCTTGCCTGGGTGGCCCTGGAGAGAGGGGCTGGGCAGGAGATGGTAGCGGAGCCCAGGGAGGGAGGATGAAGGCTTGAGCCCAGCTCTTGCTCCCCACTGGGTGACCTCTCAGTAGATAGGGGAGACCCAGGAAAGGCATATGTGGCATGCATATGTGGGACCCTATGAGCTATCAGGAGACTTCAACTGGCCCCATGCAGCTGAGACACTTGGGACCATGGCACAGGGATTACTGTAAACTGGATCAAGCTCTGACACAGGTCTTCAGAAGCAGACCTTGTCCTCAAAACTTCAAGGCCCACTGAGGATTCTGAGTGCCTCTGGGGGGACCTGGGACCCTGTCTCACATGTGCTGGGGCCTTCCAAATATGCATCCTTGAAATGGAGGAGCAGCCCCTGCCCACGCAGGTCTACACTGCCAGTTTATTGAGAAGAAGAGTAGGGTTCTCGGCCAGCAGTTGCTCTCGTCCGAACAGGGAAAAGAATCCAGCAGCCTGGGCTGAGTCATGGTGCCCAAGACTGTTTTGGCCATAGAAGCGCACAGAGAAGACAGGGTCCGTGTGGGGTTCTCAGGGCTCCACCTGGGCCGGCTGTCTCAGTCCATGGCTGCCTGCGTGGCTGAGCCTCTGCGGGAACTACATCAGGGCTCAGTTTCGCTCTGTCCTCTCCTTCCACGCAGACCCCTGGTGAGTGTTTCACGAGCCAATTCCTGGGAGCACAGCCTGTGACCTACATCCACACAGGCCCGCAATCTGCACTCTGCAATTCTAAAATTAATAGAATTTTGAAAAATGGAAGTATTTTTTTCCCATGAGTTTGGTGCCAACATTCATTTGGGAGCAAAACATGACCCAAATCCATAGGAGGCTGCTCACAGTTCTGATGTCCTGCTCAGCTCCGCAATAGAAACATCGTGTGTTTGACGATTGAATATTGCTCTAGACCCCACTGGTAACTGGCGTTGATGCAACACTAAGTTCCTTTTGGTCATTTAGGATACTACCTTTCTAAAACTTGAATTTTAAATTCCAAAACACGTCTAGCTGCGAGAATTTAAGGGAAAACACTGAAGCTCTATACAGCATAATTCTGAAATTTATTCATTTGCTGTCTTAACATGTCAAAAGCATCATTAAGCATTTTGAAGTCTCTTAAATTAAGGCCTCATCACCATCCAGGTGAGGGTTCTTTTGCTAGATTCGGATAGAAATCAAAAGCTGGCAAAGCCCAGCTCTGCTAGGGGCTCCAGGGTTTGAGTGCCAATGGTGCTTCGCCCCTAGGGTTCCGGCTCTGGCCCTGGGGTGCTCTGTGCTGCCAACAGTCAAAGCCCACCAGTCAGAGGCAGCCAGCCCCACCACTTCCTGCCACTGCCAGATGATGTCACCAGGGGAGACCAGCTAATGTCACATGCCGACAGCTGACACTGCTGCTTGCTGGTCCCTATTGCTTGCTGGTCCCTGTTGCTGAGCTCCGTCAAGTTGCTGGTCTCTAGAGCTGTTAAGGGTAAGCAGCCCCTGGTGTTCACAGCTCTTCAGAGTAACCGTTCTGTGCACACTAGAGATAAGAATCTCAAGCAGATTTACAGGACCACCAAAGTGAGACTTTATTTTAACAAGGCCTGTGCTGTGGCATAGGGAGTTCAGCACACAAGACGGACCTCGCTTGAACCAACCCTACAAGTGTGAGGAGTGCATTGCTTATATAGCAGCAGCAGACCTGTGATTGGTCCAAATTACACCCTGTGATTGGTCCAAAGTTGATCCTGCCAATTGGTCCACACTTTCTGATCAGAGACCACTGATTGGTCCAAACTGGTTGAAATTCAAGCCCACTGTGATCAGGGCAGACATCTCCCAGAGCAGAGTGGGTGTGGGGTGTCCAGGACAGTCAGAGGTTTCGTGGTGGCAATTCTGAGGAGGGTCGGGAGATTTGGCCCTTTGATTGACAGCTGCCATTTTCTGAGAAAATGACAAGGATAAACCCAGGGATCCTCCTGAAGGGATATTTGTGCTAATCAAGCTTATTGGGGTTTGGGGATAATGGGCCTGGAGCCCACCCACAACTTTGCTGCCTTAGGGATTGTTTAGAGAGGTGGCAGCATTTATAGGGACGGGGATGAGGGACAGGACATTGAAGCTGACAGTCAAGTCGCACCTCCTGTCAGGACCCAGAGAGCAGCCACAAGATAGTCCAAGGCACACTGAGGCAAGCTATCCCAATCCATCCTCAGGGGACTGAGGGGGAGGGCATGACAGCTGTCAGCCAGGCCACGCGCCCTCCAGCATCAAAGGGAAAAGGGGAAAAGCAGGTGCTCTGCAGAATCTGAACTGCACAATCACTTCCCCAAACTATCCCCCCAAACTGAGGTTTTCACTGAAATAATATCAAGCATAAAAATCAATGTGGGAAGAATTAACATACTCAAAACATTTAGCTATTTTATTTAAGAACATGGTAAGTGTGTTGCTTTGTTCGTGTTTACTGTTATCTCTCTCAGTAAGTTTTCAACTTTCTTCAGATCAGTTCCACATACATTTTATTAGGGTTACTGCAGGCACCTGGCTTGTTGTTTTCTTTTTTTTTTTTTTTTTTTTTTTAGTTTTTTTTTTTTTTTTGGTGGGTACCGGGGGTCGAACTCAGGACCTCATGCTTGCCAGGCAGGCACTTATGCTGCTGAGCTATCTCACCGGCCTCCTTGTTGTTTTCTTGAAAGAAATTAAAAACTCTTTTCACATTGGTGCTCATGTAAAAATATTCCTTTCACAACTTTACTTTTTGTTGTCTCTCTTTATGAAGATGCATTAATTCTAGGAGCTTTTCAGTTGGGTTTCCTTGAACTCTCCCTATTCTTAATTATGTCATCTGCAGATAATGATAATTTTGTTCTCCCTTAAAATATTCATGCCTACTCTCTCCACTTTCTACCACACTGAGCCGGACGGTTTGTTCACTGGAATGTGCATGGCGGTGGTGGTGGCAGAATCCTGGTCCATTCCCAGCTTTAATCAGGATCGACCCCCAGCACATCACCGTTAACCATTATGCCGATGCCACCTCGTGACACACATGCTAGGTCATCTACAGAAACATGCTCCTCTTCACTTTCTAAGAGTTTCTTTTTCCTCTTTAAGAAATATGTTGCATTTCAGCCTATATTTTTGACATCTGTTGAAATTATCATGTTTGTCTGTTTGGAAATAGTGCTAGGTTGTCATAGATTAACAGATTTCCTAGTACGAAGCCATTCTTAAACTTTAGGATAATAGGATAATTTAGGAAAATATGGATTTTCACTTACACATTTATAATTGGGACAAGTCCACAGCAAATGTTCTTGAATGTAAGAGCACATGTGACCTGGGACAAGCTACAAGTGAAGATGACACAGCCCAAAAGCTACAGCAGAAGGAAAAGTTTGATTATCAAATAATTTCAATTTTCTAACACAAAAATGCCCTGTAGTCAAAAGATGAATAGAAACCTGTTAAAAATGGAAAAACAGGGAGAAGACCAACCCTGTATTCTACAAAGTGCTCCTGCGATCAGTCATGAGAAGAGCAGCAATCCAGCAGTGAAATGAACACTGGTCATGAACAGGCCGCTTCCAGGAAAGAAAGAGTGCTAGACACGAACAGTATAATTTGAATCACTGACCAGCTCTTTGAGAATGAAAGAAATACAATTCAAAGCTACGGTTAACATTGTTTGATGTCTATCAAGATAGCGGAATTGCAAACATTTGGTGATGAGGCCGGTCCTGGCAGGCGAGTGGGGAAATGGGCTCTCGGGTTCTTTTGTTTCTAGAGAAGGGTTGGCAGTAGTTATCAAATTAAAAACCCGCGTCTGTCAGATCCAGCAATTCTGCTGCTAAGAACTCAAAAAGAAAGCGCAGAACTAAATGGAAACAACCAACACGTGTGGCAGGAGAAGGTCGACGGGAGTAATTAAGGCGCGCCCTTCTGATGGCACCATGTCAGCACGAAGGACACGCGCAGAACTCTGTGTCCTGACACGGAAATCTTCAAGTAGGAACGACGAAATGAAGGAAAGAAAACCGCAGAAGAGTGTGTGGGAACCTCACTGCTCTCTCTGCTGACAGGCAAGAACAGCAAAGACCTGCTTGGGTTTCCGAAGTTAGCTTCTTCTTTATGCTTCTTTATGTTACATTGACATAATTTAAAGTGATAGTCCTGCCCATTCTTTTTTTTTTTTTTTTTTTTTTTTTGTGGGTACCGGGGGGACGACCTCAGGACCTCGCGCGCCAACAGGCACCCGTGCCGCTGAGCGATATCACCGGCCCCTTTTTCGTATGTGGGTTCCGGGAGTCGAACTCGGGCCTTCGCGCTTGCAAGGCAGGCGCTTACGCTGCTGAGCCATCTCACCGGCCCAGTCCTGCCCATTCTTAAGGATTCTGATCCAAAAGGAGAGGTCTGGGCCCCAAGAATCTGAGATTTTTTCACGTATCCTTGGAAAATTGAATATGTATGGTTGAGGAACATGCTGAAAATCTCAGCTGCATCGCTGTGGTATTTGGTCACAGCTCATTCAAGCTTTCGATGTACCAGGGCCGGGCTAGAATAATAAATAATAATAAATGATGTGCGTGACTACCCAGAGTGTCTGTGATCTGGACATTCTGTGGTATTCGCATAATCGACATCTCGACCACACGGAAAAAATATCAATAAAACAAGAATCCTTGTGAAATAATCTTCAATAATTTGTTCTTTTTCTTCAAAATTTAGTCTTTTACTTATTCTTTAATCACATTGGGTCAATTATATTCTCAGTCCAAATTAGCCATGTTTTCAAACAATGCAATAGAGTGACAAATAAACCTCTGATAGTTTTATTGCCTACCATGTCTGTTTTATAGCCCCTCTCTTATTTCTCAATTTTATTTATGAGTACTCTCTAGTTTCCCTCAATTATCCTAATCTATTTTATAAGTATTTAAAAGAAGCTGGCCCTTGAAATTTTTAACTCATACCAAGAATTTGTTTCTGTTCTCTATTTAATTTTGTTTTAATACTTACTCTTTCCCCGCTATTTAATTTAAATTTATTTAATTGATCTTGCAACTTCTGATAGTCATTTTTCAATGTTTTCTGCAGTCATAAAAGCATATCAAATACTAAATCTTATTGCTAGTATAATCCTAACCTCATGTCATAATTTTCTAAATAACTGTCTCAGTATTATCATAATTTTCAGTGGTAATTTTATTTTTCATTTAGCTCAGTAGTTAAGAAATTTCAAGGAAATTATCATTCAGTTGGTTATTTTGTTTAAATGTTAGCTGTTTATATAAGATATTAATCTAATTATGCTCCTTCTGTATTTTGAAATTAAGGATTTCTCTGCGTATTTAATTCTCATTTTGTGACTACTTAAGATATGTGTTCTATTTGTTAATAGATGCATATCAATTCATTCTTATAAAATAATATTTATCAGTTGAAACCTGTTAAATTATATTACCCATTTTTGTCTTTGATTTTAGCTACCTAATATTTCAAAGTATAAGAGGGGTGTGGGAAATTTTTCTAAGACAGTTTTACTTCTGTTCGTTTCTGTGTCTCTTGCTGTCCTTTCACTTTAGGTGTATCTTTTGTTTTTCAATTCCATTTTAAAGGCTGCAACTTGTAAATATAAGTTGGCCTTACATTTTAGCTGCCTTGTTTTATTAATGTAGTCATTTAGAAAATATTTATGTAAAACTCACCCTGAATCAACAGCAGGTACCAGGGCCCTGTGGTAGTGTTTCAGCCTGTGAGATGTAAGCAGAAGTTGGCTGGAGTCCCCTTCTCCCCTGTCCCTTTCCTCCTGTACAAGTGTAGTCGGCTCGCTGGAGCTGCAGCAGCCACTCTGTAAGGATGAGGGAAGGACCAAGATTTGCAGATATGTCTTCCACAGTGATTTACTCAATGAAACACCACCAGAGCTTTTCAGCTATCTCTGGAATTCCTGTGATAGGAGAAAAATCTCTATTTGTTTAAATTCCTGTGGCTTGGTTGTGTGCTTGCAACTGAATACATGCCTAACTACTCTGTGTTTACTTCTACATCAAATTTTTCAAAAATGTATTTGAAGAAGCATATTTTTATTATAAACATTAAGACTTCTACAATGACTATGTTATGGCTGTGTCTGGATGTCCTCCCAAAGCCTCGTGCAGTCATAGATGGGGCTTTTTCAGAGGGAGCTGGATCTAGAGTGTGTGATGCTGGGATGAAGGGTGTGTGGTTACTGAATCAGTCCACTGATCAGTTTGCATAGCTCTGGGTAGGAGTAAGAGTGCCCCAGCCTGGGTGTGAGTGATACCCACCCTAAGAGTGGGTAGCCTGGACACAATATAAAGGGACAGGGCCGGTAAGATAGCTCAGCGGCCTAAGTGCCTGCCTGGCATGCGCGAGGTCCTGAGTTCGACTCCCGGTACCCACATAAAGGAAAAAAAGGGCCGGTGATATCACTCAGTGGCACAAGTGCCTGCTGGCAAGTGTGAGGTCCTGTGTTCGACTCCTGGTACCCACATAAAAAAAAAAAGGGACAGAAAAAATCTGTTGCTTGCTGCTTGCTGCTTTTGCTATCTTCTGCCCACCATGGACTGTTTCTCCTCTGCGATGCCCCTCTGCCATGCCATGGAGCCAGCTGACTACAGACTGAAACCTCTACAAACTGTGAGCCAGAATAAATCTTTTCTCCTTTAACTTAGGGTGTTGGGTATTTTGTCTCAGCAACAAGAAAAAGTAACTAAGACAGAATATATGTAATAGAATCAGAATGCTTTTAATTCTCCTTACTTCCCATTTTAAATCTTTATTTTGTGAAATCAAAATTTTACTTTGATTGGATTTTCACTTAAAGCATCAGTTATATTCAGATCTAAAATGTCTCCCCAGGTTCTCAGTGTGCGGAGGGGGAGTGGTCAGGACGTGACGGGGTCCCAGTGAAGCTTTGACTTCGTCTGTGGATTAATTTGTTGATGGGATCATAATTTGACAGCGTTGTGCAGTGATGGAAACGCCTGGACCCATCGCTTTCCAGGGACTCCTTTGTTCTTCCATGTACCCTGCCATGTGACTCATTCCTCTACCGGATCAAGACCAGCCAAGCAGCTGCACTTGTAACCCTGCAGGCTGACTGTGGAGTGACCCACGCTGTACCCATGCTGTGACTTTGCTGCATAAATCACCCCTGATGAAGCATGTTGGTGGCCACCCACTGGGACCCCTGCTGGAAACCCAGGAGCTGTTCTTCTTATTTCTAGTAAGACGCCTAACCTCCTCCTTTGGTTCGAGATTGCTTTCCTCCATGTTGTGAAACCATGAACTCAGCACGCCTGACGTCTAACAGGTTGGGAGTTATTTTCCCTGTAACAGTGGAATGGGGTCAATCGCACACAGAATTCAGCTGTGATCCCACCAGAAATCCTACCTTGCCTGTTGCTAGGGAAGATCGCATTTTGCATGGATTGCGTAGACTTCAAACGCACCTGAAGGTGAGCTAGAAAGTAAGCAAGTAGGTTCGACTCCGGGCACACTGTGCCCAGCACTCAGCAGAGGAGCCAAAGTCTAGGTTCAGAGCCCATGCAAATCTCTGCCTCTTGTCCCTTCAGAGTGTGTCCTGGGGACACACAGCTCGGTCCCAGGCTTCTCGTGTGCAGAGCGGTGCTGTTGATGTCCACCTCACAGAGTGGCTGCAAAAAATAAAGACACACGACAAGGCCTGTGCACCGGGTCTCTAAGCACGCAGGGAATCGTCAGTACAGAAATTAATTCATAAATGACAAGTATTCAATAAGTAGTCTGTTAGCTGCGCAGTATTTTGTAAGACCTATTTGCCTTTTTTCTTTGTAAAAATAGCATCTGTACTAATTTATTTGGGGGTACCTAGTAATCAAATTCCTAAATGAATGCCAAGCCATTTTTTAAAGAACAATTTAATTAGCTGTATTCACAGAAAAATACCTGACTCCTGGCCCACCGCTAGCCACTGACCTATTTGACTGAGATACCAAGAATACCACTCTACCATTCTGAGAACTGTAGGTGTTTGGTCAGAGTACAATTCCATTTTTACTCAATCTTACATACTCATAATAAGTAGCTTCAGAGTTGCATGACACAATCTTTTCACAGACTAAGAAACATTAAAATATTTTCCAGAATTTGCTTTCATTTTCATGAAGCCAAAACATGTCTGCTGCTGAAAATTTTGCCAATGTAGGTTCAGAGGACGAATGCTTTCAGTTGGCTATAAATACTAAAATGATTGCCATCTGGAAGGAGGAAAATGGGAAGCTGGACTCAGGGTGCTGGGGACAGCACAGAGGACACTTCCTTTCATCCAGCCAGGGCACCACATCACCCGGACCCGAGCTGCAGTCCAAGTCTGATCAGGAGCAGCCACCTTACCTGCCTGCTCTGTCCCTGGATTGCCCCTTGAACGCCCTGTGGGCCGGGTCACACCGGAACCCCCACCGCAATGGGTTTCCCACTGCCCCTGAGCTGGGCGTCGTATCTGGGCCACCTGCCAGGATGGACCAGCACCTTCTGCAGCTTCCCCTGGAGGCAGCCAGACCCCATTCCTCAGCCACTGGTGTCCCCAGGGTGGGAGCGGCCGCCGGGCACAGGGAACCAAAATCCCCGTGCTTCTGCTCAAGGGAGCCGCCTGGTGTGTCGCTGTCTCACTGAGCGTCTCTGACCTAGGTCCAAACAGGGTTGTTTTGTAAGGAACAGGCTGGGGTTACATTTTTAATAATTCAAAATGGTTCCAATGGACTTATTTTCATTCTTAGGCTCTGAAATTTGTCCATGACTTTAAGAAAGGGCTCCTTTCTATGCACAGGCAGCAGTTCTCCAAGGGACGTATTCGGTCAGATTCACAAAACAGCGGCAGACACCGGTTCAGACTCCAGCCACGGCGACCAAGTATCTCTGCCGAGGCGCTCCGACGGGCCGGGAGGAGGAGGAGACGACGCCGTGCCCTGTGGCCACGTCCTTTTATTCTGCACTCAGAACTGGCTCCCCGTGCGGGCCCTGTATGTGTCCTCCATCCAGACCCCAGGAAGGCGACTCCGGGTTTGCAGATGCCCTGCACGCCAGCCTTAATTAGCCGTCAGACTGCAGAGCTCTCAACTTACCTCTCTGAAGCTCAGCTTAAACATCTTAAAGGTGAGAACAGCAGGGTAAAGCAGAGGCCGCGGAAGCATGTGTTGAAATACAGATGACCAGAAGCCGAATGTGGCTGGCCTTGGTACCCGTGGAGTGCACTCCTCAGATTCAACAACTGCAGGTCGAAAATAAAAACAAAGTCATTCTGAACACGTACAGAGTCCGCCTCCTTGCCGTGCAGTACAGCACCTACTTACATAGCATTTGCATTATATTTGTATTATAAGTAGCCTAGAGATAATTTACACTACATGGAGGGTGTGAGGATATCACAAGCAGACACTACGCTGTTTCATACAAGGGACTCGAGCATCTGAGGACTTTGACATCGATGGAGGCCTTGACTCAACCCCTCACAGACCACCCACAGGCGCGAAGGTGAAACTGGAAGGGCACCGCCCTGGGGGACTCCGTGTGCAGACCACAGGACCAATGCTTCCTTAGCCAACCTCCAGCCCTCCCATCATGTGAAATGCGTTAAAGCGCCCACCACGAAAGCCAGAGCCCCATGTCCCCAATTGTGTAACGTGCCAAGCAGGCTCGGCATGGTGCCCAGGGCTCCAGGCTGTGTACTGGAGGGAGGCAAGAAAAAGAAAATAGAAAAGGAAAAGGTGGCTCTGCTCTCCGAAGAGTGCTCGGGGACAGGGAGCCCCTCTCTGAGCAGACGCGGAGGTCCCGAGCAGGCTCCCAAGGGAGGGTCGCTTTGCGCTGGGAGCCACATGCAGCACTGGAGAGAGCTGCTCCGAGGGGCCCAGGGTCCCCACAGCAGGTGCCTGCCTGTGCTCTGTGCACTGATGTGAATGGAGCAAGCCCTCGCGCCACCCTGGGCCTCAGCACAGCACAGGGAGCAGATGGGGAGTCCCACGTCATGAAGCACTGGGTCCAGGAGCACCCCTTGGAGTCCTCCTTCCTTCTCAGCACACATCCCCTTCTAGAAAATTGTGTAACAGTTACCAGCATGTGATCACATAGATCTAAAATGTCCCCCAAAAGCCTCATGTGGTCAGAGGCGGGGCTTTTAGAAGGGGATGGAATCGGGGCACTGTGCTTATCAGTGGACTCATCCATGGATGAGTTCATGGCTGAGTACACTGTTAGGAGGTGGGGCCTATGGAGGTGGGTAACTAGGTTGTGACCTGGATGGCTGTATTCTTGTTCCCAGATCCTCTCTTCTCTCTCTGCTTCCTGGATGCTACGGGTTGAACAGCTCTCTTCCCCCACACCCTTCCACCATGCTGTTTCAGCCTTGGAGCCAGCCGACAATGGACTGAACTCTCTGAAACCAGGAGCCAAAATAAACCTCTCTTCCTTTAAGTTGTGGGTATCAAGTGTCTTGTCCTCGGAATGGGAAACTGACTAAGACACAACAGAAAGGGCTGCTGACCTAAGAGTAAAGTGGTCATTTCTTAACCATGGCTCATGATCATTAAAATGTCCAGAGGGTCTTCTTGATGGAAATCTTATCTTCAACCCCTTGGGTTCATTCCCTGTGTTTTATTCAGACTGTCGCATAGCTGTTTCTACACTCATACTCAACATGTTCATTTCCCTAAATATTCCAGGATCCCCACAACCCTCAGTGGATGCTTTTCTAATGATGGCAAGTGTGAGCTCTGTATTAGTTATCTAGTATTGCACAGCAAGTTAACCCCAAGCTTAGTGGCTTAAACGAGACACAGAACCGTGTGGATGAGAAACCCGGGAGCGGGGTGATTCTGTGTGCAATCTCTCCTGAGGTTGTATCAAAATAAGGGCCAGGGCCACAGCCATCCAAAAGCCATGTGGGATGTGAGGCTCTGCCTCCAGGACAGCTCCCCCCCAGAGCTGCAGTGAGAGACCTGGGCTCCCACCATTGGGGGGAGGCCTCCCCTCCTCACCATGTGCCCACAGTGGGGCAGCAGAGCAGCCCCCACCAGGGCAGCGGCTTCTCCAGAATGACTGATCCGAGAGGAAGAGGCAGCAAGGATGAGGCCACCGCCTGGAAGACCTCATCCCAGGGACCACACCATCACCTCGAGCATCGCTCGTGCAAGAGGTCGCCAAGGCTGCATCCATGCACCAGTGTTCCAGGGAGGTTTATCGAGGAATTTGTGAACGTATTTTAAAGCCACCAAAGCTGTTTTAGTGTAGCCCAAAATATGAAATGGAAACTTTGAAAACAAGTTTCTGCGAGGGTCACATCTACAGAGACAAGAGGGTTTTCTGTAAGCCTCATTAGTTGGCAGTAACATACGTCACCTAAGCATTGTTTACAGATAGTAATTGCTTCACTGTGAGACTGGAACCAGAGGACCTTCTGGAAGTGCGAGGAAGCAGGGGTAACTACAGACACTTCTGTGAGGACCTTGGAAACTAATTGAGGGGAAAATTTCACTCACAGAGCCATGCAGAAACACACGTGAAGTATATAAGTCATTGGCCCTGGAATTTCTCCTGGGGGAAGGTGCAGGGAGATCAAAGGTCAGTGACCCAAAGCCACTGCTGGTGGGTACAGAGACAATGAAGATGACAAAGCATCTTTAATGTAGCTGGTGGTGACCACAGTAAAGAAATCTGAGTGAATGCTTAGACAACTACAGTTATTTCTTATTTTGCAACCATTTTCATGATTTTGCCAAATCTTATAACTCCTAGAAGAAAAGAAGTGGCAAAGATTAGGCCATCTTTAATAGGTATGTTGAGTGTAGAAGGGAGAGATTGAAGCTTAATATTAGTATACCAAAGCCAAAAGTTAATGCTTGCCCAAAGTAAGTAAATACAAAACAGTCAAACCAGGTTGTTTGGTGTAGAAGCAAATAATCCACCTGTTTGTACAATTTTGTTTTTCTATTTTCCAACTGGTTCAGCGTCACACAAATATAGTGTCTCCTCCTCCCCAAAAAAAACATTTTAAAGCTTTTTTGGCAAAGCCAAAGACATTTACACTTACAAAAGAAACTATTTTTAAGTCCCAGTGATAGAGAAAGAGAGGCTTATTTATAAACCTCTCCAAATAATTGCTGCCTATTCTTACCAAGTGACGGGTGTTGATGGATGAACTGACGAAGAAGTGTAAGGAATCCTAGCTGACCGTCCCTGAGCCTGGCACTCTGTTGGCAGAGCCATTCCTGGACCCCTCTGGAGCTGTTGAGCTAGAGAACTCTGTGTTTCAGCGGGGAGTGACACTTCTCTCACCTGCACACCCTGGTGTCCCTTCCGCTGTGGACAGAGTCCCTTCCTCAAAGTTATAGCTTCGCTTAGCTCCTGCTGGCCAGGGCAGGGAGGCTGTAGCTCCTGGACCTGTGCGGTTGTAGGGCCCCATGCAGGTGGACAAGACCTTTTGGCAAAGCCCCCCCACTTCTGTCCAGCCCTGACCCCAATGTACCCTGAACTTGGAGCATGGAGACTGTCAGGAAGGCAGGTCTGGGACTCAGATTTCCAAGTGATTCCTACAGGCATTTAGGTTTGGGAAGCACTGCTCTGTAGAACTCAAACCCACAGCATTTGCATTCTGGGTAAATGAGAAAGCTTTGCACAGAACCGAGGACTCCTTGGATGGTACTAGGAAGATCAGCCCAGGCTTAGGAATGAGGGTGGGTGTCTCCTTAAGGCTCCCCTCACGCACGGCAGGAACTCGGCTGTCGGAGTAGGCCACCTGGACTGGCTGGACAGGGATTCAGTGAAGGTCTCCTACCAAAGGCTTGTAAAGAAAATCATCAGAAATATGAATCCTGGGTGCAGGAAGAGGCAGGAGGCTTAAGTATAAAGTACGGAACGGGACCTGGTTCACACATGGTCAGCCCTGTGAGCTTGCCTGGCTGCCTCGCCCCAGCATTGTGGATGCAAACAGGATGACAACATAACAAGTATATGCTCAAATGGGCTGGCTTCCATACAGAAAGGGAGAAAATGACATCATTTTATAATACAATACACACACACACACACACACACACACACATACACACACATTCCCAAGTCAAGATGCTCCATTTCAAGGGAACCACTTGAAAAGTTATACTATATGCTCATATCTGAAAACAGACACTCAAAGATGTAACCCACATGCAGGCATTGGAAAAGCCACCACGATTACCTGCTCACAAGGAAGCAACAACTCAGATGGCGAACAGTCCTCCGTAGACCTGCAAGCTCTTGGTTTCTTACCCAATAGTCTGAGACTGCCCCAGGGCAGGGTCGGGGAAGCGTGGGCTTCTCACAGTCCTCTCCACTCTGGAGGTAAGAAGCAAGGCCCTGGGAGGCAAGGTTCATCTCCCTGGGTGACCACTTCAAGGGCAGGACTGTGACAACACCCGGGATCCGTGACTCCAGCATGATGCCTTTTCTCTCTGAACACAGCCTGGCTCTGAAAAATCCCCACTGAGCTCTGAGAGATGGTCGAAGGCTCACCCTGGCTGACCGCAAGATGCCATGCACCCCCACCCCATGGAGAACCACATAACATTTGGGAAGTAACAATCGATACAGCCCCATCATTGCCCAGAAGTTACTTCTGTTCTCTTCTTTTGCTTTCTTTTTCTCTTTCAGTCTGGTGTGGTGAAAATTCTTCTTGTGAGCTCTGCCCTCCCAACACGTTTTCTAGTGTCCAGGTGTCACTGTTGACAGTTGGTGCAGCCTGTACCACAAAGCCCTGGAGCTTAGTCATCCCGCAAGTCCCCAGCCGCCCCCATCCCTGGCAGCTACCATCCTCTTCCTGACTCTGTGCCTTTGCCTGTTTCTGATTCCACTCAGAGCTGGAATCATGCAGCATCTGTCTTCTGTGACCGGCCTATTTCACACAGCAGTGTCCTCAGAGCTCATCCAGGCTGTGATATGCTGTAGGGTCTGTGATATGCTGCTGGGTAAGAGTCTCTCATCTCTAGGGACCAGTTTTCTTTGTCCACTCATCAGTCGATGGACATTCAGTTCACGTTGTGAATATTGCAGCAGTGAACGCGGGAGTGCAGACGCCACACCAAGACGCTGACTTCAATTCTTGGGGATAAATGCCCCCAAGTGGGACTGCTGCATCAGACTGTGCATCTACCTGGCTTCAAATTTTTAAAAGAAGCTTCACACTGCTTTCTGTGGTTTGTGTCACAGTGTACAGGGTTCCGGCTTCTCCACATCCTTGCCTATGGTGATTGTCATTGGTGTCTTTGATGACAGCCATCTTGGCAGGTGTGAAGCGGAAACTCATTATTATTTTAATACATTTCTCTGATGATTACTGATGTTAAGCACGTTCTCCTCTACCTGTCGGCTGCTTGTAGGTCTTGGCAGCTGTGTCCACTCAAGTTCTCAAGGGTTTTTCGTAACCCCTGAGGCTTCCACATGTGGTCACCTCATATCTGCTGCATGGTTTGGAAGTTTCCCCTCTTTTCATTTGTGCCCCTTCGCTCTGTTCACTGCTTCTCCTGGCAAACTACAAAAGCAGTGATTTTGAGACAGGAATTTAGCCACCACCCTCCCAAAAAGCAGCAATGAGGTAAAGCCTAGCACCCTCACTCTCCCTATGCACACATAATCCCTGCAGGTCCTCGGAGCCAGGCCCGACCAACCATGTTTTACTCAGTTTTGCAAGCGGCTCACAGCGTTGTACCCTCCACACTCGGAAAGAACTCACCCTCCTCCGCGAGCATGCTTGAGATTCTCCCGGGAGAATCCACTTTGTTGCAGGAAAATTCAGAGCTAGTGCTCTTGGCCCTGCCAGAACTGTCTCCAAAACATGCCAGCTAAATGGAATTCTTCAAGGCTTATAAAAGAAGGCTGGATTAATTTTTTAAAAAGCACTGTCGTGTTCACGATTGTATCAGCATAGTGCTAGCCTCTGGGGACAGCAAACAGAGTGAGAGTATGAATAAATCACGACATATGTCAGTTGGGCGGCATGATAAGTAGGAAGCCATGAGCATTAAGAGGAAAAGGAATAAATGGTGATCAGTAAGAGGAAGTAAACAGGTGCATGAAGCCTTGGGAAGTGAGTAGACGAGTGACCAGACAGGGCAGGAAAGGCCGTACTGCAACTTGAATGGACTAAGAAACTAGTGCCGCTCTGTTCCGGTGTGTCTGTGAGTGATTGATGTGTGGGCCACAAACTGAGGAAGGAAGACCCACCCCCATGCAGGTGACATTGACCAATAGCCTGGAGAGAATGAAAGGGAAAGAAGTAGGGAGTCTGCCCTTTTGCTCTTTTGGAAGAGCTCTTGTCTCGGCGGTCACCTCTGCTGGGCCTCTCCAGCTCCCCCAGGCTTTCAGCACAGACTCCAGCCTGCAGCACAGAGCCTGAGCTCCAGGACGTGGACTGTCACTGGGTTCTGCAGTGAGCTCAAGGTCTTTGACCTTATACCGGATCCTCTGCCTCTGCAGCACTTGGATGAGCACTGTGCGTTCTTCCAGCTCAACTCCCAGGGCCCCTGGAGCCCACTTCGTAAATCCTTTCTATACCATGTACATATACATGATACATATACATATATGTATATCGTATACACATGCACATACATATGCATGATACAAACGTGCACCAAGACGGACAGACACCCTTGTCTGCTGCTGTGTTAGAGCACACCTCTACATGGCCAAGCCCTCCTTCCTCTTCTGCTGGGATGCAGACTCGGAACCCTTATTAAGGGTGCTTCTGAGAGCATCTGGAATGGCGCAGGGTCTTTTCCATGTGACCTTTATCCTCAGCATCGCCTGGAGGCCCCTGTGTTTTCAGTGAGTCAGTCAAGTGACTCCAGTTAGCAGCATCTTAAGACGGCCAAAGCGTCCGGCATCCAGAGGGACACGTCTCCTCGTTAACGCTTCCTTCCAGCTGGAGGAGCACCATTCATGTGAAACGTCTGGTCTCTGTCAGTTTTACTTATTCCACCCCAGTAAAGGAGGTCTACATTATCTAACTGTTGAACTTGTGGAGAATAAACTGGCCATGCATAGCTCATCCACCTGTTGTCCCAGTGGTAAGTCAAGTTCTCAGTGTCCCCGTCCTGCAGGCCTCTTCTGGACTCTGCAGCCCACCCCACCCTGCCTGAAAGCCAGGCATGGGGCTATGTGGTCTTTGCTCTAAAGGGTCCTTCAAGAAAATGAAAATTAACCTTAGAAGATGATATGCATAAAGAAATGAAAGAAAGCTCACCAGGGAGCAAGAAGGCAGGGTCTTTTCTGCATTCCGGTGCCCTGGCATCCAGGCCAAACAGCGTCCTTGGGCTTATTTACTCCAGGGAACCATGGGTGGAGCTGGGGCCAGTCTGAAGGATCTGTCTACCCTCGGGAAGAGCTGGTCACTCAGCCCAGTGCTCTGGCGTTGGGCAGGGAATGGGTCACCACACTTGACAAGATCCAGTGCTGCTCACAGCTGTACTGACTTTGGCTGGGACTTGCAGGAAGCCCTTTGGACACCCACCATTGCCCAGATATACACACTGGTGTCTTAATGACACCCAGGGGCCCTGTGTCCATACCTCCTTGCATTCATTCTAGTCACTCCTTCCATCAGGAGATGACATCGACATCCTTACCCTTCAGATCTGCTCTGTCCCTAGGCTTGCTTTGGCCAACAGCATGCTGCAGAAAGATGAGCTCTGACTTGAAGTGACTTCTGAGTCCTGGCAGCTCCCCATTCACCTTCTTGATGAACTTGAGGACTTGGCCTCATGGTGCAGGGAGGCCCAAGAGAGGCTGCAGAGCCATGGAAATGCATGTATGGGGTAAACCAAGCTCCAGACTGAAGAGCGAGGCTATCCGAAGCTTTTCAGGCCCATGCCAGCTGCCAGGTAGCTACAGCCACACCATACCCCAGATAAGAACAGCACAAGTGCCACCCAGAGGACCCAGCCACCCAAAGAATCAAGAGGATGGTGCGCATTTGTGTCAAGCCTTTGGATTTGTAGTGCATGGTTCCATGGCGTGGGCCGATAGGTGTGAGGAGTGTGTTTCTCTGTCCATAGAGAGGCTTTCCCAGAGTCTGGCCCACCACTGCCCACAAAGGCCTTAGAGCTTTGCTTTTGAAAGTCACGGTCTTCCTCATTTGTGGAGCAATGCTTCTACGTCCCTCACTCGCTCGGCTCCTTTAGTGGGAAGCTGCTTAATTTTGCGTGAGGGAGTTTTGAAAACTACAGTTGACGAAGCTCAGCTCCCTTTCTTCATTGTCCTCTTAACTAAAGGCACCTATATCCCTTCTCTCGGATTCATATTTAACCACCCAAACCTTCCTCTTTTCCTCCCATTTTCTCCAAAGCGATGGCACTGCCATGCGGAGGCCACACATTTCTTGCTGGAGGACAATCACTTGTGTCCCCCGAGACAGGTCCTTATCTTGCTGGTGGCACGCACCACTCTGGCAACCCTGCCAGGCACCCAGGCTAACTAGCTGCTAATTAGAGATAGGCAAGGCTCGAAGGGATCTGACTCAGATTCCAATTTGCAAATGGAGCTTATGCGTTTGGATTTGGATTTAGATTGGACCAAGACTTCCCTTTGATCATTAACTTAAAACTCTTGCTCTTAAACCCAGCCAAATTTTGCACTCACCCTTCCGCAAAGGAACACAGCAAAAATGACAAATTCCTCATAAGTCTACACGCAGGGTTTGCCTTTCTATATCCCAGCTGGAGGGAAATGGGAGACTTCTGTTTGGAATCGCTCCCTCTTCCAAAAGCTCCATTAGCACCAATCTTTGTGGCTGTTGTAGGGATTTTTGGGGTGCCTGTGTTATTGTTTTGGTTGGGGGTGTTTTTTGAATAATAAGAGTAGAAATAATAATAATAATAATAATATTAATAAGAGTAGAAAGTACAGGAGGTGTTCACAAAATTAGATTTTGCTCTGTGTGATACCAAATGTCCAGGAGTGCTTTGGAAGCCTTGTCAGCTGACACTCACTGATCGCGTATCCTGTGTATACATTCGTTTAACCCGCGGCACAATGCTGAGAGGTCAGGCCATCGGGATGCCTCTCTCACAGACGAGGTACAAGAGGAGATTGGCCAGGCCAGCCTGGCCCCTCCACCTGGTCTCCATCCACAAAAGGAAAACCATGATAGACAGAGGAGTCATCATCAGGAAGCTCCTCTCTCGTAAATATGTAGAGGTTAACCGTGTTGTTCAGAAATAAGCTAAAAGATCAGTTACACAGTACAGAAACAACAACTGAGGCGTGAATTCCAGAATGTCAGAGTTTAGATCATCTAATCCAGTTTCTTTGTTCTACTTGAAATGAGACTAATGCTCAGGAGAAACGGATTCTTCAGGCCACCTGGGGCCACTGTAAACCTGGCTGGGGGTGGGCTGCAGTTGGCACGTGAGACACACGGTGCCCGGCGGGGGTGGAAAAGAGTCGTCCTTGGAGACGCGGGCTTGGCTCCCCCTCGGTGCACTCAGTGCTGACCTTGCTGGATTCCAGGTCTTGCAGGCCTGGTCCGCATCCCCACCAATCCGAAGCATCCGTTTGTCTTTCCTCATAGGGAAGGGGGACCCACTGCTAAAAGTCACGGTTGGACATAATAGAAACCCGGGAAGAGATTTATATACAGCAAGGAACACTGCCCTTTCTCCTCTGCCAAACACATGCTAGAAGAGTCGAAATAAAGCACAATATTTCTGGAGGGCAGCCAAGCTGAAAAGCAAGGTAAGCTCGTCCCCAGGCCAAAAGAGGGGTGAAAAGCCAGAGAGGGTGGGAGTGGAAGCCTAGTCGCCTGCGGGTCTACAGCAATAGGACTGCAATGCAGAGCTGCTGGACCTTGCCCCAGGGACAAATGGGGTTGCGCTGCTTTGGGGCAGGGGGTACCCTGTGTATTGCAGAGTCCAGGAGCTGCCCTGGCCTCCCCTCTTGCAGGCCGGTGGGGGTGCCCTCGCTGCCTCCACCTGACACTGGCTGAGCAGCACTGAGGGCCAGTTAGGGGCACATTCGAGGGTGGGTTCCAGAGGCCCGACCAACGTCGCCAAGGGCTGGGGACAGGATCCCTCTTACAGACAGAAGCAGACAGACTATCCAGGCCCCCCAAGCCCAAGGGGCAGGAAGACCAGAGCCAGCCAGCCAAGCAGAGTCCAGCACCCTGCACAAAGCCCGGGTCTGTGACTCCCAGACCTCCCGACGAGTCGTCTGGGTCTCCAGGTTTTGCAAGGATGTCTTCACGGCACTTCCTGCTTCCCCGGGGAAGCATCAGCCATCTTGGCTTCTGCACACTGAGGCCCTAACCCCGTGTTCTCTGCATCTTTCCACACTGCCTAAAGCCCACGAGGCCTATGATTCCAAGGCCAAAACTGTTGTATTTATTACCGTAATGTCAGTTCACACAAGAATCTGGCAACAACCAGGTGCTGTTTAAAATGTTTGTTGAATGAATAAATGAACACGTGGGTAGGTGGACTAGCCTGGAGTGAGCACCTTCCGTGTACTTGTTCTGAGCAGGATTAGAACGGGAGCTTCGGCGTCATACATACCTGGGTTTAGTTCCTCCTGAGCCTCACCAGCCATGGGACATCGGGAATGCCACTTACTGTCTCAAGCCGCAGCTTCTGTAGCAGTAAGCAGGGATGACGGCAGAGCTCATGGCACGTCGCCTTTGGTACAGCGGGCTTCTGGGTTTCTTCCTCTTGTCCACGAGAACACGTAACGGCAACTGCATTAAATCCTGACAGCCTGGAAGGCCAAGCTTCTATTCATCTCCTCACCTGAGGGATGACAGAGGTGAGGACAGGAGTCGGTGACCTGGCCAGGGACAAAGGACTACTGGGGCCAGGGCAGGACCACACCTCTCTGACTGGCTGAGTTCCGGGCTCCCCATCCCTACCTCGCACTCAGTTAAAGCTCTGCAGGAATGAGAGGGGCGGGCGACTCACCTGACCCCCAGCAGCTGCTGAGAAGGAGAGCAGCGCATGGTCTTTGTTTCCTGAGAAAGTTCACTGTGGGGTGCAGGAGGTGTCACCCCCTGAGCAAGGACAGAGCTGCACGCCCCGGGGCCATGCGGTGCCACTCCATCAGTGACTGCCGGTGAGGTTCACTTCCCATCCATACCTTGAAACTATGCAAACAAGTCTCTTCACTCAGTTTCTACATAGCTTAGATTTTCTCTCTGTCTCTTTTATATATATATATATATATATATATATGCAGGTACTGGGAGTTGAACTCAGGACCTCCCACTTGCCAGGCAGGCGCTTATGCCGCTGAGCTGTATCACCGGCCCTCTCTTTTTTTTAAGTCAAATAGAGAAGCTCCACAATATTTTTAAGTCCAGTAGAGAAGAAATAGTCCAGATGCTGTGCTCACAGCCTTTGTCATTAGCAGAGGTGGCTCCACTGCCCCCAGGCTCACAGAATTGGCTCCACAGAGACACTGGGTCTGGGGGTCTCCCAGGGCGCCCGCCCAGGGCCATCAACAGGAACTGGAGTGCTTGGGAAGAGGTGGGACATTGCGGGATCTTAATTCTCAGCACTCAAATGCCAGTACTCTAGATTTGTCACTTCACCAAACAGAAACACACCAGCCTCATCTGTTTAGGTCAACTGTACCTCGCCCACACACCCCAGCAAGCTTGTTCATTAGCAGCAGAGCCCCAGGGCACAGGTCTCAAGTAACTCTGGGATCCCAGCTCAGAATCTACAGCAAGGACCAACACCTGTGGGAAAGTTGTGTCAATCCAGGAGCTGTGACTCCATGGTGGCTCTTGAACAAGGGGACCGTGACTGAACTGATGCTCCCAGCCTGCCCACTGCTTTCCAGGAGTGCGCTTGGCAGTCCCATTTCCTCCTGCACGACTACTTCTGGTCTAGGGCACATTGGAAACCAAAGGCTCCTGCATTCCTTTCCTGGGACAAAAGTTTCTTCTGAACTCCCTGAGTGTGATTTTCTCTGGGACATTTTTCCAAAAGTCACTTTCTCCCTCATCCCTAGAGAGTCAGGGGTCCTGAAGCCTGTCCTCGTCCCCTCCATTTGCCTCCTGGCCGGGTTGCTGCTGCTGGAGATGTAGGAGGCCTCAGGTACATGTTTTCCCAGGCCCCCTCTGACACCCACTGAAACGAGCGCTGCAGATCACGGTGCCCCATGGTGACACAGGCAGGACACACGTGGATGACCCACAGCACCACAGCCAAACTCGCCCACCCCTGTGTGGCAGCCATGTCCCCAGGGTGGAGCGAAGAAAGGTGACACACAGCTGCCCGCATGGAACAGTGACCCGCACGGGCCCAAGTGGGGATCTCGGGCATCTGAGGTGTCTCCCCCAACCCCGGGATCTTTCCATAAGCGGAGCGAACCCAATGCTTGTGGCTTTGTGGGTTTTGTTTCTGTTTTCTGACTTGGGCTTTTCCTGTGTTACTTTCCTTTCTGCATGTTCAGGACATTTTACCTCTCCTGAGAGCAGGGGTTCAGAAGCCATGTGCGCCAGCCTTCCCAGCCTGCCAAGCACCGTGACAGCCTGGTCCCTTCATCCTGATTCCTGGCCTCTCTCACCGCCACCGCCCCTTGTGGGTTGGAATGGCCAAGTTCATTTTTGGGGGGGGATGAGGGGACGAGGAAGCTGCTGTGAGGAGTTCAACCTCCTTCCTCACAGCTTGCTTCTAACAAAAGAAAACGGAAGTCCAAACATCTCCGGAGAAAATCGTCATGACAAACGCATGGAGCCTTAATTTTCTCAGGTAGGGTGGAGGGGAAAACAGCCTGAGCACGTGGGATCCTCCTGAGCTCCCATGTCCCTGGATCCCACTTGGTCCATCATCCCTGCGACATGAGGAGCCATGCTGGGTGGGACAGGGGCTGGGGAGGAAGGGCCAGGCAGGTGGCACTTCTGCTCCCAATCTAGTCTCGAAGGAAGCTGGCCTTTCTGATTTTATGAAGGCAAAGGACCACAGTGACAGTGTCCTTGCTGAGGTCCTGGCTGTCTCCCTCTGTGGAAGGCCTCGCTGTTGTCTCCAGCGGTCATCTCCTCTCCCCAGCACTGAGGCTGCCTTGCGTTGTCCATGCAAAGCATGAGTCTCTTGCTGCAGGAGTGGACAGTCCCGCAGGCGCCCTGATCCTGAACTCCGATGTTTCACTCAGCACGAATACAGCTCTTCACGGTTTCAGGCGGGCGAGTCCCAATAGTGGGTTAGCGGCTTGGTTTTTAGTGTTTGTTGACTTAGCAAGGGAGGGAATGTGTCTGGAGTCACTGGGTGGTGCCCCAGGCCCTCTGCTAGGGATGATTCGTAGCTCAGCACCATTGGTGGGACATGGCTGAGCTCCCGATAGAGATGCCTGTTACTCTTTTGTGTTTAGCGCACACATTGTATCGTTGTATAACCTATGCCTTCCCTGGCCTTGCTCGGTGGTGGAGGTGACCAGGGTGAAATGGTGTCCTTTTATTGCTGAGTGCCCACAGGTATAACTGCCGACCCCTCAGAACCACCCCCAAGCTCCCCACATGGCTGCTCCTCCATCTTTTGGGCTTTCTTGATGCCACCCCTCCACTCCCTTCCCACTCCAGAAGCCAGGCACTCTGGGAAGAGTCTTGGTCCTGACCCCACCCAGGCTGCCTCCTGGCTGTCCTTTCCTTCTCTCCCTACACACCTGCTTGCCGGTGTTTAGGTCTTTCTCAATCCCCCAGGGATATGGAAATAGCTCCGTTGGTCTCCCTTCCCATTCTCCCTCTGTTCTCACAGCTCGGGGTGGACGGGTTTCGGCACGTGCCCTCTGGGTCACTGCACTGCAGCAGCTCCCCAGGCCTGAGGTCCCAATCCCTGCATTTCCGCACCTCCCCACATGCTCCCTCCTCCACTCACCTTGAACTTTGCCCTCCCTGGCAGCAGATTGCATTCTGCCTCCCATGTGGCTGTATTTCACCCCTCGGTGGCTTTGCTAATGCTGCGTCCTCTTCCGAAACACTCTCCGCAGCTCTGCAACGGAGCCAACTCCTGCTGAAGCCTCTCTGAGCTCCGCTCCATCATTCCCTCCTCCCCCTCCTGCTCCCCCCACCCTCACCTCACGCAGCTTCGGGTCCCTTCCTGACAGCATCAAAGTTGTCCCTACATGGAGTGGAAGCTATCCATGTGACCCATGCCGGGCCAGACTGCCTTCTGCGGGTCTTCAGCACCGGGGACAGCTCCTCACGCGCCTGAGGTGGCCGTGGCCCTGGAGCTGCCCACAGGAACCAGGGCATCTGGGCTGCCCTTGGAGCCCTGGAGTCCCCTCTCTGGCCAGCACAAAGCAGCCCTGTGGGTCCCTGCTGCCTTCTGCTGACAGGGATAATGACGGATGTGTCGTCCATCTATGGCTAATGCTCTAGGAGCTGCTTTTGCTCAGAGAGGTGAGGCTTCTTCCCCCACGTGTTACATCTCTCCCCAGCCTCCCTACCTAAGGGGCTTTGCATTTATGTTTCTCATAGTTCCCATTATATTAAAAATTTTAGTCAGCCATTGTGGTGCATATCTAGAATCCCAGCACTCTGGGGGGCTGAGGCAGGAAGATCACAAGTCCAAGCCTACTTTGAGAAATTTTGTGAGACCTCGTCTCAAAATATAAATAAAAAAATAATTACACTTGTAATCTCAGCTCTGTTGCAAACTTGGGAAGCGTACGTAAAGGACAATCATGCGAGCGGCAAGCTCCAGAGCCTGCAGGAGCCCCTCCTGCCACTGTCCAGCCTGCATTGCTCAGGGAGCCAGACTCAGCTTTGTCGCTGTCTTGATGGTGCTGCCCGGCCCCTCTGCAACAGGACTGCGATGGCAGGGCTCAGTTTGTCACTGTAGCTTATGCAGCGCTCGTGTCTGACATCTCAGCCTCACACGCCTGGGTCACTCCACACTGGGAAATGAAAATTACACTCTTAACCCTCGGACCTCCACTAATCCTCATCCAAGCAAGGTTCCTCTGGACTTTGTCTTGGGGGTCCCGTCTTCTCTCAGGGAGTCTGACCCATGGAAGGGGCCTGTTCTGTGTGAGTAAAGAAATGGCCCTTTCAAGGGGACCTGGCCTCTCCCGAACTGCGACGCTCTGGAGGCTAGTGCCCAGCTCCCCTGGTAGAGAGCGTCTCCCTCCAGCTCATAGGATGGCTTCACTCCTCCTGCACAGCCTGGACTCCACCCCCCGTGGGCCATGCTGCTCTCCATGGCTTCTGTTCCACAGCAGAGTTTCCTTCAGACAAGCTCTTCGGGCTCACTGGAGAGCAGAACTTGAACGGCACTTGGACAACCCATAGCTCTCAAACAGGCTCTCCGCGTCTCACGGTGCACGCACAAGTCCTGTGCGAGGTTAGGGCTTTGGATTCCCAAGTCGGCCTCAGGCGTCGAGCCCTTTGGTGCTGCTCTCTTTGTACGCATTTGTTCAGGCCTCTTTTTCCTGGAGGTGACGCATGTGGAATTTATAGGAAATCTGTTCCCATCCTCAAAGCAAATGCTTATAAAGTTCATTAGCAGACAGTGATGCACAGTTAGATAAATTAGAACCTGAATGACGAATTTTAAAATGTTTAGTTGTCTATTAATGTAAAACGATGCCAATACTTAGCAGTTTAATCCACAAATGTTTTATCATAGTCACAGTGCTGTGAGTCAGGAATGCATGCAGGGCTCAGCTGGATAATTCCTTTGTTGTTTGTGACATAAAATAAACATCCATGGGAGTGCTCTCTGGCAGACAAGAGCTTCGTTTGTACATCCGGCTCCTGAGCTCACTGGGGTCCACCTGTTACCCATGCACGGCCCTTCGGGATGCCAATAGGGGAGGGAGGACATCTCCCATGGCTGACTTCCCCTGGAGGCGAGTATTCCAAGGGACAGGAAGTGTGAGCTCCCATTCTCTGAAGGCAGCACAGTGTCATTTGCTGCCATCATAGATTGGCCAAGCATCAGTGCTCACCGGAGACCAGGGAGAGGACACAGCCCTCTACGCCTCTCAGCACCACAAACAGAAAAGAACCTGCAGCCACTTCTAAGTACTCCAGATGCCTCGGGCACCGGCGGAGAGACTGAGATGCCACACATCAGCTCTGCAGAGATGTGTCAGATGTCCTGTCGGAGCCAAGATGCCATGCTGGGTCCTCTACGGACACCACAAACCAGCAGGTCACAGACCGAGCAGCTGGCAGACACAAGTCAACCAAACAGCAAGGCTGGATTTTAAACACTTCAATTCGCTCCCAATCCTTAAAAATTGGGAGCAAAAATTCACATAAAATCTGTTTTCACTGTTCTGCAAAAAGTCAACCTCATTGGCACCCGGCTTGAGTTGCCTAGGATCACATCATCTGCCCAGTCCCCGGCCCAATCCATCATGTCTGTTCCAGGTGGCACTTGAATTTGCCACTCCTGCCCTAGAGATGCAAACATGAATGAAGCCTGGCTCTATCTTTAGCTGTCACCAAAGCCACAGCTTTGGAACAAGGGCTAAACCAGCATTCTTGGTCACAGCACTGTCTAGGGCCAGGGATGCTTCCCCACACTGTCCCCTAGGAATGACTTTACTGGCAAGGTATGCAAGCCACAGAGAACCTAAGAGAGTTTCCAGTGATGTGAAAATTAACTTTCATTTTAATAACCTTTTTTTTTATTTCACTATGCACTAGAAAAATATGACTAGTCCATCAAACCACTGATTTATAATAATGATGCACATTCCCCCTTTTAAAATCTCTAGGGATTAGTTCTGCAATTACATATAAAATGAAATAAACTGTGTGCACATACACCAAATGGCCTAGAGAGAGGGCATCAGATCTAATTGTCTCCTCCTGGTCACACTCCCCCTTTACAAGTAACCAGATCTTAGATTCTGTGATGGTTATTCCACCGCTTTCTTTATAGATGCACAACATATATGAGCGTCCTGAGACAGTGTGCTTGGCTTCGCATGCTTCACAAGTTATATAAAAGGTGCGTACCTGTGGCTTGCTTGTTGTTTTCCTGCCTGTATTTGCAAGATCTCCCCGGGGAAGTCTATATACAGCGTTCACGCAGTCTCTCCACTCTGTCTTCTACTCTGTGACACATGACAACTCGAGCTCTTCTGTTGTTGGGCACTGAGGACACCTGCCTTCAAAACCCCCAAATTCTGGGTTTCTGAGTTGCTTTGCAAAATACTGTGCAGCCCACCAGCAGTGTAGGAAGGCACCCTGCTCTGCGCCCGGGTCGGCCCAGTGTGTTACCAGCCACTCTGCTGTGTGTTCCGGGGCTGAAGAAGGAAGCTTCGTTGTAGTTTTAATCTGTATTTCTCTGGCTGCCAATTAGGATGAGTACTTTTCTTATGCTTACTCTGCATTCTGTTTCTTCATGGTGACATGTCTGCATAAATGTACATTAGGATGTTCTTTTGTCATCGATGATAGGACTTCTTCATGTATTCTTGATTCCACTCCTTTATCAGTTATATGTCCTAGAAAAGCCTTTCTCATTTGCAAGTTTTGCTTTGTTTTGTTAGTAGCGTATTTTCCCGGAAATTTTTAATTTAGTACAGTTAGAGTTATCAAACTTTTCATTGGGTTTTGCAATTATTTGGTCCGATTTATTTATCTCCTTGCTCTAAACCTACAGATATGCCTGGCAAAATAAAATTTCCCTCTAAGTATTTTGCATCTTACACACAAATCTTTAGTCTTTCTGGAATGTATATTTCTGTAAGATGTGGCACAGGTATTCAGTCTGTCCCCACCGCTGGTACACTGTCTTACTTAGCATGGCCTTAAAAATACCACAGAGCGCATGCTTCCCCACCCTGTTCTTTTCAAGAATGTCTTGGCTTTCTTCTTGTTTGTTCTTTACTGGGAATGGTGTTTCTTTTTAAATTGAATTTTCTAAATGCTTATTGCTGGCACATAGAAATTCAGTTATTAAAACACTAAGCTTAGGGGCTGGTGAGATAGCTCAGCGGCATAAGCACCTGCCTGGCAAGCGCGAGGTCCTGAGTTCGACCCCAGGTACCCACATAAAAATAAATAAATAAATAAATAAATAAATGAAACACTAAGCTTAATTCCAGAAAACTTGCTAAATTCTATTAATCCTAATAATTTATCTTTAGATCATATGAATATGCTTTGTATAGGACAAAAATGCTATCATTAATTAATAAGAGGTTTGTTCCACAAGTATCCTTATTATATTTCTGATTTTAAGAAGAATGCTTATAATGGTTCACCATGAAGTATGGTGTTTGCTGAGGGTACTTTTTCTTGTATTTTTCATTTACTAAGAATGTCTTTTCATGAATGAGTCTTAAATTTGATTGGATATCTCTTCTACATCAAATTAGATAATCATGTATTTCTAATATTAGAGCAAACTTGCTTTCTTTAGAATAATTCAATACAAGTATATTATACTATTCATAGCATTTTCTTTTTTATACATTTTTTGCTAAAATACTTCGACAAGAGCACTATGTTCACGATTTAGATCAAAGAGTTCTCTTCTCATACAAGCGTTGTTTGGGTTGGGAATTATGAAATGAGTTGGTAATGTTCCTTGTCTTGCTGTTATCTGGGAGAATTTGTATAATGTGTAAGTTACCTTCAAAGTTGTAAAACTGGCCTGAAAAATCAACCTGCAGTGGGCAATCTAAAATAATTGCTTCTTCTTTCCCAATGATAACCCAATGCATGTGGGTGAGAAGCAGGTGACGTGGTGGGAAAGGACTGAACTGTTTTAGGCCAGCGCTCTACCCAAGAATGAGGAACCTAAAGGGAAGCATGGGCGGGACGCCTAACATTTCCTCTTTCTAGCTGTGTGAATCTGGCCCAGGCGCCTCTTCTCATTCTGAGTTTTCCTACATTAAAAAACAGATGCATTTCTTTTGCTTCTCAGAGGAGAAATATATGCTTTGAGAAAAGAGCACTGATAGACCAAAGTAGCCCTTTAATAAATGTTCTTTCCCACCTACCACCAGGACCTTGAGGAACTTGGTCAAAGAAAAATAAACTTATTTTCATTTCTGAGCATATTCTGTATCCCTGATTTCAAACTGATGCTCTTGTGAAAAATCAGAGCCTCACGGAAGAATGTGACATGCGCTCGTGCAGTGCTGAGAAGGAATTCCGGGACGCTGACCTTGGTCTCACTCTTTAACTCTGCGCTGGGTCTTCTTCATTCTGTCCCAGAGCCAGACCTCTTTGGAAAGTAGATCACCACTTCTTTCCCACAGTGAGCCACAGCCAGGGGCCTGCGAGCACCAGGCAGCTCTGCCAGGCCTGGAGACAATGGCTGCACAGGGCGCCAAGGCTCCTGTGACAGTGCTTGGTTCTCACCATACTCCTGGCATCACCCAGGGTCCACCTGAGACCACACCAGGAGTGGCACCCAGTGAGCCCAGGGAAACCAGCTCCTCAAACTAAACCCAGTCGCCTCTGCCACGTGTGCAGGTCTGCACTTGGGCGGACAGAAGCAAATGCCCTCCGCCCCCCTGTGGGCTGTTAGTGTCCACTCAAAGGGAGAGCCAGCTCTGCCCATCAGAGGCTGGTGCCTGCGCCAAAACCAGGACCTGCTCTCAGGCAGCTCAGGGGGCAACTTGGAGATGATGGCGACTGGGCCACTCTTACCACTTTCCGCTATTTCAGTTAAACCTACTTCATAGAAAAGATGGGTTTCAAGTGTGTCAGCAAAGCCTGCTCAGGAGCCACGCAACATTCTCAGCCATTTGTGTACAGGAGTCTGTCTCTTCATTTATTTTGATCCTTGAAATGGGGCTGGCAGTCAGACTAGTTCCTCAATTAAAATTCCCCGAATGCTCTTCTCTCTGAACTGTTTGCCTCGTGCGTACTTTGGTTCCTGCCTTGCATGTAACTCACTGTCCTCCCTTCCCAAGCCTCCTCCTTTCTACGATAACTTCTCAGGCATCTTCCCAGACCTGGCCAACCTCCTTCCCGGCAGAGAGCGACCTGAGATCGGCCACACCCTGCCCTTCCTGCGAGTGCCATCCTCAGCCCTCAGCACTCACTCTACCCATGTGCTGCTTGGCACGTGTCCTGAAGCAGCTTCTGATAATATCGGGTCTTTCTAATCAAAGAGGGATGGACTTGTGGAACTATGCTAGGTCTTTAACCCCTTGTTCAGTAACTATGCCTTGGAAATGGAATGTAGGGAAGAAGAAAGAGCAGAGTCAGAAAGGTAGAGCAGGGATGCATGCCCCACAGACCGTGCTGGGGGTGCAGGGCGGGTGCTGGGGGAAGAGGGAGATGGTCCTGGGACACTCCCCTTCCTCAAGATGCAAACAGAGACACAGGAACCCACGGAAACCACAAACTCTGGAGAAAAATGTGACTGAGGCTTGTGTCTCTTTTTCAGCGTGGCCCTCATGTGGATGGGGGACTTGGCCAAAGTGACCTCAGCTTTGGTTGGCTGTGTCTGGCAGGCTGTCCATCATTCTTGCTTGAAGGTCTACTCTTCATCATACTGTGTGAAGGGGCTGGGGTTGGACCTCAGGGTCGGCGTTGTCAGAAGCCCTTGCTGGGCCCAGTCCACACAATGGTGGCCTGGTGGCGATGCTTGTGGTGGCAGCGCTCACTCACCCAACAATGACGACGTCGATGAGCAGAGCAGGCTCTGCCCCCATGCTCCATGCTGGCTTCTCCATGCAGCTGGGCAGTCACCAGGAAAGGCTGTGTTTACATTTGTTTGTGCTCCCATTGAACAATTGTGATGGAACACCTACCGCGCACCAGGAGCACCTCCACCACTGGTACCGGGGAGACAGCAACGTGCAAGCCTGCCCTGCCCTCCGCCCAGGCCGACGTTCTGGCGGGGAAAGACCCAGGAGAGCCCGCCTCACTGGCTCCAGGGCTGTGAAGGCAGTGAGCATGGCAGGTCCACGGCTCGACCTTCCCCACACTGGACTGTCTGAAAACGGCTCCCCAAGCTCGCTTGTCGCTGACGTCAGGTGAGTGCCACCTTCTCTCTGCCTCTCCGCCAGCCCACCCTTTTCCTCCCATCTCACGTGTAACGGAGCCCTGGGTACAAGGACTTTCAAGGCTTCACCTCATTCCGTAGTGAAACGGGGCAGTGAGCTTAGGGTCCCGAGGGCACCGTTCTGCGAAGGGGAGGCCAGCACGGAGCAGGGAACGCTGTGGTGACTGGCAGAGACCCTGACGTGGGGAAAGGCGAGAAGCCCACCTCGGACCCCAGAGCCCCTACCAAAGCTTTGTGCTGATCTGTGACTGCTGTCCCCAGGGCACAGCTGGTCCTCTGGACCAAGCAGTGCCCGGCAGACACCGTCCATCTCTCCAGGGGCTGATGAGGGTTACTGCCAAAGGATGTGAACTGAATACAGTGGAGATAAAGGCTGGATACTTCCCAGAGTTGAGGAAATGTCCATATTAGAGATTAACAACCTGCTCAGCAAACTGCTGCCTGTGGGTTCAGCCCAGCCCCAGCCCTGTTTTTGGAAATAATGTTGTACCTGCTCACTGACATGTGGTCCAGGGCTGCTTTTGTACAAAGGCAAATTTAAGCAGTCGTGACAGAAACCCTATGTCCACAAAGCTTTAAAATATTTACTACCTGGTGGTTTACAGAAAATATATGCAGGATGATTTTGCCAGGGTTGGCATGGGCTCTCTCCCAAGCCAAGGAAGGGTCTAATTGAGACATTAATGCCCCTGTCAGGAGCAAAAATCCATAGGCTTCACTTCCAGGGGGGCCCACACAGGCCCATTGCTGTGGGCGGGTTCCTCCTGTCCCTCTTGCAGCTGTCTTCATGCCCTGCGCCTCGCCTGAATTGCATTCCAGATGTGTGCAGTTGTCAGATGTTTCCCAAATTACATCTTGGACAACCAGTAAGCACAGCGCGACTGCGGAGGAGATTTCAGGGGGTAAATTGTGTCTGCCTGGAATTTAAGGCGGTCCTTTCATTTATACCAACGCTTCTCCAGTTGCATTGGATTGGGCTTGAAGGATGACAGATTCCTGCTGCCCACTGCCTGGGATGATATTATGGCTATGATCTCTAATAATATGATGCCTGATCATTACCAATACAAATGCATTGAAAAGGCAGTGTTCCCGTTTGCTTGTCTTCCCATTGAACAATTGTGTAAAAAGCATGATGTGTTGGTTGATAAAGAATTTTTATTGATAAAACCAGAGAAGCAGAACTGAGCTATTTATAAATTTCTTCAGAAAAATACTACATACACATGTGTACACCCTGGGAAAATATGCACTGACTGCAAACCCCCTTCCATCTCTAAAGAGCTCACAAGCATCTCCCCGCTCATCTCATTAAAATGACATTTCCTTTTCCCTTCAGCACCACCCCAAGAGCTGGGGCTGGAGACCACTTCTTACAGCCCTCCTTACATGTCTCCATCTTTCTAAACCTAGATTTCTGCTTCTGAAAAGTGCAGCTGTGGGAATGGGCGAAGGGGAGGCCAGCTTGGAGCAAAGCGATTGACAGAGACCCTGATTCAGGGAAAGTCGTGAAGCGCATCTTGGACCCCAGAGTTCCTAGTGAAGCTTCATGCTGATCAGTGACTGCTGTCCCTGTGGCACAGCTGCCCTTGTGCCCTGGTGAATCTAAACTCACTGCTTTTGTCCTGCTCAGTTGGACACAGTGTGCCTGTGAGCCCTGAAACTCCTCCACCCCCCACACCTCCTTCCACTTGGCATCCAACCCACCTCTCAGCACTGTGCAATGCAAAGCCTTGACCTGGAGAGCACATAGCTATTTACAGGTAGGAGCCTCACACCCCTCCTGAGAGAGCAGAGGCTCATGAGTCACCAACGTGTGCCACCTTCCACTGCTCTTTCCACCTGGGCCCCACACCCCTCGACTCCCATCCACCCTCAGTGACTCAGATCGAGCAGCTCCCTCAGAATGAAAAGACAGAGTTCATAGAAGACACACCTGGTGGTGGTGGTTTACATCCACAGTATCCCCAGAAGTCTCACGTTCAGAGGCAGAGCTCTTGCAGGGTGATGCAGTCACGGGGACGCTGTACAATCAGTGGATTAGTCCACTGTTGAGCTCATGGCTAAATGTGCTGTTAGGAGGCAGGGCCCAGTTGGAGGACATGGGGCACTGGATGTTGCCTCTGGAGAGTCTCTCTCTCTCACACTCTCACTCTTCCTGCTCTATCTGCTGCCTGCTGCCATGACATGAGCAGCTGTCCTCTACTGCACCCTTCTGCCATGCTAGTTCTACCTTGGAGCCAGCATACCATGGACTGAACTCTCTGAAACCACAAGCCCAAATAAACCCTTCACCTTTAAGTTTATATGTCAGGTACTCAGTCCCAGTGACAAAAAGTGATGAAAACACTGATAAAGCACTGTCCTCCAAATTATAGAAAAAACATGTAATACTCATCAATAAGAAAACAAGCAACCTTGTTTAAAAATGGGCCAGAGACCTGCCTGTGAGAGGAGAGGACCTCTCCAAAGAGTGTTTTCAAATTGCAAATAAGCTTATGAAAAGATCTTCCACCTCACCAAGAGGTTTCAAATTAAAACAATGAGACACCAGGACACACCTAGTAGAAGGGCCAAAATCCACAACACTGGAAATACCAAGTGCTGGCGAGGATGGGGTCCATGGAGCCTCTCATTCATTGTTGGTGGGGATGCAAACTGGCAGGGCCAATCTGAAGAAGAGAGTGGCACTTCCTCACAACACTGAATATACTGTGACCTATGATCAAATAATCACCCTCCTGAATATAGGCCAAAAGAACTGAAAACTGTTCACACAGAAATTTGTGCACAGATGCTTACAGGAGCTTTATTCATAACTGATAAAACTTGAAAGCTTGTCAAGATGCCCTTCGGTGGGTAAATAAGGGATGAATGAATAAAGGGATTGGAATATTATTCAGCACTGAAAGGAAATGAGATATTAAGCCAAGAAGGGAGACATAAGCAAAACTTACGTGTACCTTCTAAATGAGAATGGCTCATGGGATGTAATATCATTTCACACTACATTTCACATGCATGACTCCACCTGCATGACAATGTGGAAAAGGCATAGCCCTGGACACAGTACAAGGAGATTAGCGGGAGGGAGGATGTAGTGCAGGCCCAGAGGACATTTAAGTCAATGAAACTATTCTGTGTGATACCTTAACAGTGATATGTGTCATTATCCATTGGTCCAAACCCATCCAATGTGAAATTTAACATAAACCACAGGCTTCTGGTGATAACCATGACTGGAGTCCATCAAGTGCACCAAAGGTCCTTCTGGAGGGGACGTGGGTGACAAGGGGGTGTCACCAAGGGCATATGGGAATTATCTGTGTCTTATGCTCAGTTTTGCTGTGAGCCTAAACTGCTCATAAAAAATTGTCTTTTCAAACAGTCGGTACCTTCAGGAAATGTTTCTGCTTTCTCTTCCTTAAGGAAGAGGTCACCCCAGGTCCTTTGCACTGTTACCTGTGTGTTCTGTGGCCTTGCCTTGCAGACAGGGACTTTCTCAAGGTCAGGCACTGTGCCTCAGCACTTGTGGGACCTCCACATGACAGGGACATCCAGCTTAAAACCACCTACACCCCCATCGCACTCAGGCTGAGACCTGAGGCTCTACTGCAGTTCCACGGTCCTGCCTGAGCTTCCTCTGCCAGCGTCTGCCCTCTTTTCCAGTGCTCAGCCCTGCCTCCTCCAGGTCTCTGTGCCAAGCCCCACCCCTCCACTACACCCACAGTTCCCTCTGCCATCCACAGACTGCCAGCCCTGTAACCGAGACTTCTTGGATTGCAGCTTCAGCCCATTCATTCATTCAGCAAATATTTATTATTCCAGGTACTGAGAAAAGTAAGCAGACCAAAGTTGCTGCCAACACAGGGCCTGAGCTCTGGTTGGACATCAGGGAAGCGAGCAGTAAACAAATAAACTGATAAATGCAGCCCACAGCAGACAGTGACAAGTTCTGAGGAGAAAAAGCCAGGCAAAGAGGTGCTGGGGTATGATGTCACTTCCCAGGAGGAGCCAGGGAGCCCCGGGGAGTGGTGGGTGATGAGGAGAGATTCCCAGGGAGGAAGAACACCAGCCTGGTGGGTGTTGGGAAGGAGCAGTGAGTGAGAAAACCTAAGCCCATGGGACACCAGGGAGTGGGGAGGGAGGTCAGGGCAGACAGGCAGAGGCTGCAGTGTTATGGGGTGCATGTGGCCTTGCTGCTGCTGTGAGGACTCTGGCTTTCATTCCAAATGGGAAACTGTACTTCAAAGGCATTACTCAGGCCAATGTGTCAAGGCCAGGCCACAGAGGGACAAGTGCAGAGAGAGGAAGACTAGTTAGGAATTCTTCCCAGTTATCCGCATGAGAAAGGATGTCAGATTGGAGCAGAGTCATTGTATTAGTCAGCTTTACATCACTGTGACAAAATACGTGACATAACCAACTTGAAGGAGAGATGTATTTTGACTCATGGTCTCAGAAGTCTCAGTCCATGGTCAGCTGGGGGAGGCAGCACATCCTGGTGAAAGGGTGTTGTGGAAGAAATCTGCTCACCTCATGGTGGCCAGGAAGTAGAGAGGAAAAAACCCAGAGAAAAAGGAAGAGGCTAGGAACAAGATGTACCCTTCAAATGCCTGATCCCAGTGACCTACTTCCTCCAACTGGGCCACACCTCCTAACAGCCCATTCAGCTGTGAATTCATTGAGGGATTAATCCACAAATGGCATCAGCACCTTTGTGATCCAGTCGCTGCTCTAGGCCCCACTCTGAACACCACTACACTAGGGGAACACTAGTCTTTGGGAACCCCTCGTATTTAAATGATGACGGAAGTAGAGACCATAGTGGTTCACAAATACTTGGGTTCTGGAAATATTTTGAAGAGAAAATCTATAGGACACAGAGATGTACTGGAAATGGAGCATTTGTGAAAGCAAGTAATCAGTGATGACCCCAAGGCTCTGACCTGACCTCCAGGTGGAATACATTCTCATTTACTAAAACGGGCAGGCTGAGGAGGAGGAGGAAAGGGGGACGAGGAGTTGGGGTTTGGGATATGTGATGTTGAGGTACCTGTTAAACAGCCAAATGAAGAAGTCAAGAATACAGCTTGCTCTACAAGTTAGGACCCAGCAGGACACACTGGGCAATGCAAAGCTTGAGAAGTCACAGATATAAGAATGGGCCAGCTAGGGAAAAGAGAGAAAAAGCCTCCTAAGGAGAAGGAAACCGAGAGAGAGTGATGTCCCAGGTTTTGTGAAGAGGAGATTTCAGTGGGGAGGATCTATTCACCACTGTCAAATGCTAGAGGTAAATTAAGCCAGACAGGGAATGAAAGCTGAAAACTGGGGTTGGGAAGCGAGGTTATAAGCAAACTGCCAGGATTATTTCCTAACCCTAACCCTAACCCTAACCCCTAACTCTAACCCTAACCCTAACCCTAACCTTAACCTCCATGAGCTGCTTCTTCCTCAACTCCCACAGTCCTGCACTGTGACTCCCTGTCACTTATCACGATTTGTAATCACATACTGTGTGTCCACATGTCTGTCTTTCCCTGGGTCCCCAGCCCATTGATTTTAAGTCCCAAGTGGGCAGGACCAATGTCTACAGCATCCTTCAAGGACAAACACCACTGGACACGGAGTAGGTTGATATTTCTTAGATGAATGAATAAACGAACAGCTGCATGGTCCAGTCATCCACATTCTACCTTCACAAAAACCCTAGAGACCTGTGTCTGCCACGTCATCACCTAGCGCAGGACAGACTTGCCTTCCCCTGTACCAGGGAGACCCCGTGAGTCCTGCCAGACCCGCCATCCCGTCGCTCTCGGATGGTCTTAGGCCTTCTGACTTGCAAGCCACCGGATACCCTGAATCGTCAGCGCCCTCAAGGTTTGCTGTGGCCTGCGGCTGCCTTGAGTCCTTCCCCGGGCTTCAAGGCTTGTGAATTCAGGCGAAGTCGTGGAGGCAGCACTCGCCAGTCAGTGCGCCGCTCTGAGTCCCTCTGCCTGGTCCTCTCCTGATCATGGTTCAGACCAGGGCTGTGGAGAGAACATGGGGACAGAGCGGGCTGAGGGTGCAGTCTGCAGGGAGGGGCGTAGCAGGACTATCGGCGGGGACCACGACGAGCTCCGGGAACGTCTCCGCAGGGCAGGCCTTATCTGGAGGAAAGGAAGGTAAAAGTTCCCTAAGGGTTGACTTGGCTCTTGAAGGAACTGAGTGCCTGGTGGTGTTTAGTAAGTCAGATCTCCAACCTAGGTTTCGAGATCAACAACAAAAAGTGACAGAGTTGGACTTCACCTTCTGAAATCAGCCGGCTGCTCGTGGTCAAGGCAGGGCAGGTAAGGGAAGGCCTGGCCCCCAGTCCAGCCTAGTTACTAACAATAGCTGTCCATTTACAAAGCCGTGATTGTTTTCCTCAGCCCGGGAGACACTGGCTAACCATCTTAGCACAGAAAAAAATGACAATTTCGTATATTTACTCAAGGTATGCAAACGTGCTCGGGTCTGCTCTGAACAAGGCGCTCTATGTGCTTGGACGTTCTGTCCCGGTCAAGGCCACAGAATCCATTCTTGGTCTTGCCTTGCGCTGAGACTTGAAGAATTGGGGTTAGTTGAAGGGGTCAGGTGCTGGTATCAGCAATACAGACCAGGCTGAGGGTGGGCGGGCCTGTGCCGGACCCTGTTTACAGTCTAAGCAAGACAGCTGTGAGCCAGCGGATGGAGAAGTGTATGACCTCACCCCAAGTCTGCTCTTGGTGGAGGTGGAGTATAAATAAACAGATAAACAGGCAAGCCAGCAACATCTACTACCACGAAAGCAGCCAAAGTCCAGCGGCCCATCAGCAAAACCAGCCGGTAACCTCAGCCTCATTAGCACGGCTCCAAGGACAGGAGATGCTTTAGAACAGCCAGGATGAGATAAGAAACTTGATGAGCACCATCTGCTGCGGCCGTCAGGACCGCCCAAGTCCGGAACAGGAGCCTGGCTCTGGGCACGCACGTGTGTGGGCCGTGTGTGTTTATGAACGGTGGGTAGGAGACTTAGTATGTGATTTCTGTCCAGGAAAACTACCCCTCCAGAGCCCCGACTTAGGAGACCCTGACGGTGCTCACATCCGCTCCAGGGCTTGGATCACAGCTTCCGCACACTGTTGGGTGCTGGGTGCCGGGTCTGAGGTTACAGGCATGCCTGGCCCTCCTGGCTGCGCCGCTGACCGTTTATTACTGGGGAGCTGAAGGGAAGCGGAGCTCCAGGGAGAGCCATCTCCTGGAGGGCAGGGGCCTTGGCTGGCTATGGGGCGGTGGCCCTACCTGTAACCCGAGCCCCCCCAGCCCTCGGAGAGAAGCTGCCCCCCCCAGGTGCTTAGGCTGCTGTAACATCTCTCCTGGCCTCTTTCTGAGCTTCCGGACCTCGGACCCCACCGTGCAGTTGGAAACCGAGTTGGGTCCAAACAGCATGAACCAAACTTCTGAGCCAAAGAGTTGGCCCAGAGCTGAGAGGCCTTAAATGGATCATGAATGCTGTTTTATTGCCTCAGCCCTGGGGTGAACTTGGCCCCCTACACTGAGCCTCACTTTTCACGCTGTTATTTTTAGAGATGTCGTTGCACCCAAGCTTAAACTAAAAATACAATTCCCAGGAATAGCAGAACCTAGCTTTAATTGTGCGGCGTGATACAGAGACCTTGTGTGCTGTAATTACATCTGATGTTACGTGTACTTGATACCAGCTTTGGGAGCAAGAGGCTAAATTTGCTCTGGGCCTGTAGGGCTCCACTAGCTTCTTCTGCACTGGCGTTGTTTCCTGCACCTGATGCTTGGGTGCCCCTGATTTGGTGCGAGTCGTGTAAGATGGAAGCCTGGGTCCCAGGAAGGTGTGCAGAAGTCCCCACCACCACCAAAGTGCCCCAGCCCTGCCCACTCCTCCCGCCGGCCCATCACCGGGTCACGGCAGGTGGGAGAAAAGAGGTGGGCCCCAACAGATGGGCAGCCGCTCCTCCCCTGCCCCTCTGCCTCTGTAACTTCTGGTGAGTTGTCCTTTCTGAGTCTGGGTCCTCACTGGAAACACACAGTGCGGAGACAATGAACTCATCTACAAACACCGCAGACACCTACTAAGGATCACACGCCATTCTGTTCTGCGGGACTCACGAAGGCTGCAGGAGGGATGCACAGCACAGCTAGCAGTGTCGAGCCTGACAAAGCCATGCAGGGACAGGAATGGCTCCAGCCCAGGACAGTGGGGAGCACCACTCTGGATGTCTCTGCCTGCACCCCGGCACTAGCAAGGGAGGCTTCGTGCTGGAGACAAATGTGTCCCGAACTCAAGCTGGTCCAGGAAGGGTTCTCAGGACAATGGTGCTCTCTCTACTGAGGGGTTATGGATGCAGCATCCAGCAGCTCTGCCTCTCATCACCATGGTAACCGGGGCATGTTACCCTAACTTCTACACCTTAGTTGTAAGGTGGAGCTCATGCGAGCCCCTGCCCCCTAAGGTGGGATACTGGCATGAGGTACACACCATTGGCATGCTGTCTCTCAAATGCTCAAGAAATGCTGACTGGTGATGGTATTGTGAGAAATAAAATTCTGGAAGAGCAAGTGTTCTGGCTGAGAGGCGTGCACAGGACATTTAAGGGCTGTCTGGTGGCCTCGTTTGGTGGAGTCACAGAATATTTGGGGGAAGGCGGGTCTTCCGGTCACTTGATTTTCCGGTGTGTACTCTCTACTCTCCCACTTCACCTACAGGGGCTCAGGACAGAAACGTCCATCATGACGGTTCGGAGTTTCTCAGTCGTCTCCTCTCTGAGGGATCATTTCTAGTCCTGCTTTCAGCCTACTCTGGTTTAGTCATTCTCAAGATCACAGGGCAGTTCTGGAAATCTGGTGGCCCTGTCTCATGGTGCTGATCTGATGGCCCAGGCTACTGACGGGGAAAAGTATGTTAGCAAAAGAGAGGCCCTGAAGGCCCTGCACTCATCTGTCACCTCTGGAATCCACTGCCCTCCCAGAAGGGGGCCAGGAGGACCTGGGCGGGGCCTCCACAGTAGGGCAGGACTCGGGAGGCCGAGGCAAGAGGATGGTTGTGAGTTTGAGGGCAGCCTGGGCTACAGAGTGAGTTCAAGGCCAGTCTGAAGCACATAGCGAGACCCTGTCTCAAAAAAGCCGAAAAAATAAATAAATAAATAAATAAATAAATAAATAAATAAAATGAGATTACCAGAAGTGTTTTAGGTAAGTGACCCAACATTGCGACACACTGTCATTTCTGTTCAGAGTATATGCCGGCTCCCAGTCCTAAGAACCTTCTCTTTTGCTTATTTTTCCAGAAAGGTTTTGATGTACTTGTTTCTTTTGGTTGTTTTTTGTTTTTTTCTTCTTTTTTTTTTTTTAGACAGGGTCCACTATGTACCCCAGGCTGGCCTCCAACTCACGGCAATCCTCCTGCCTCAGCCTCCCTAGTGCTGGGACTACAGGCATGCACCACCACATCTGGCTGTGTTTTGACATACTTGTACAAAGTAATCAAAGTCTTCCTCTTCCAGTGGACAAACAATTGCTTTGCACACCAGTGTGAGGAAGAAGTAGATGAAGTAGGAAAATGGGAAGCAAAGGGGAGAAGTGGCCCTCACCAGTGTCTGAATACCAGCAGCTCACGTGGACCCCAGGATCCCTGAGCATTGCTCCCCAGAGGTGCCTCCTGGGGGCGCTTGCCCTGGTCAAGTCTCCTGCCTCTCCCACTCCTCCAGCCCCAAGCTCTGCCCCTCACCACAGGTGGCTGCCTGGGCCTCATCCCAGAAGAACTCCAGGGCCACCTTGCAGCCATGTACTCTGGGGCAGTTGAGTGTCTAAGAACACCGGGGTCAGCCATGGTGGCAGCCCAACAGCCAGGGTCCCGGCCCCGAGAAGTGGCCGGCCTGTCCCCATGCAGCCTGGCTGGACAGCTGATCCTCCCTAATCCTGGCCCACACGGCCAGCCTGGTTGCTTTTCATCCATCCACGACTTGCACACTGCTCTCGATGGGGACAGCTTTATTTTTGAGCCTGTCAACATGCCTCTGAAAAGGTTGCACACATGTGTGTGTGGAGGGGAGGGGATGGCCAGCAGTGTGCAGCTGGAGGGGCAGCCCCCAGTGCCGGGCGGGACACTGGCCCTTCACCAAAGCAAATGTGAGGCAGGTTTGGTGTTCTTCCCTGTGGCCCCAACTGGTAAGATTCCCGAGCTGGCTTCGGGTGGACCACAACGAACTGTATTTATCAAGTTCCTCAATAAAGCAAACCCTAGGGAGCCTTGGAGGCAAAACTTTTTGTTTTTCATTTTTGGACAGACACCAGCAACAAGCAGATGGCCATTGTCGCTTAGTTGCCGAGTGGGCAATTCAGGGAACACAGGAGCCGTGGTCGGCTGTGTACAGGGCCAGTTGCTATGTGAAGGGGCCCAGCTCTGACTCCATTGTCGCTGCACATCTTCCTGGCACCCCTGTTCCCAGGCACTAAAGGAGGGTGCTCTACTGTCCTGCTCCACTCTCCGCACAGCCGGACCAGCGGGACACGCGGGTGTGGCCTGGCCCTGGCCGGGTGCTATGCTAACCATTTCCTGCAGCCGTGGAGCCACGACAAGGAAAGTCAGCTATATGAGCTGCAGTGGCCCCGGGCTTGTGGAGCAGGAGAGGAGCGCCTGCTTGGCAGGCTGGGACTTGGAGGTGGGGTCTCCAGGGCTCTTTCCAGCCAGTCACAGCCCCTACAGGCCTGGCCCAGGCCAGGGCCAGGCAGCAGTCTGCATTCTTGGGTGTGTAGGTCCTCCCAGGGCTGCCACAGAGGCCCAACACAGTGGCTCACACCTATAATCCCAGGGCTCTGGGAGGCTGAGGCAGGAGGATCACGAGTTTGAGACCAGCCTGAGAAACTCAATGACTTACTGGGACCCTGTCTCAACATTAAATTAAAAAAAAAAAAAAAAGGGCTGGGGACGAGCTCTGTGCAAAGGCCCTGAGTTCAATCCCAGTACTAAAGAAAAGAAAAGAAAAAAAAAAAACAGAAGAGAAAGAAAGAAGAAAAGCCTGACACGGAGCATCCTGATGTTTTTCGAGCCACAGACCCTATGATGACATCAAACTCCCTGTGGGCCGTGGGAAGATGGCAGAGCAAGGACACCAAGGTGGCCTGGTGCAAGTGGATGCCACAAGCAGGTGCTGGGCAGCGTACTTGCTGGTAACCGCGAAAGCGTTCCGCAGATATCTCAGTACAACAGGACGCTAATGGGGAGTTTTAGCTGTGGTATCAAGATTTAATAAGTGTCAGATGCATAGATGCCCGAAAAGCATCCCAGGAGCAATGTCACCTTCCCTGGACCCCGGCACGAGAACAGAGGGGCCATGGGGGCATCCTCCCGAAGGGAAAGCCTTTTCAGTGGACCCCCAAGGGCATGACACAGTTGTTGCCATGGAATCAGGGACTTCCTCTCTGCCCATAGCCCAAGCGAGGGGTAGGGCCTTCTCCTGGAGCTCCTCAGTGCCTTGTACCCACAGCGCCCACAGAGGAGCCGGCATGGGGACAGCAGAGGCTCCAGTCACCGACAAGGGACCTGTGACACACAGACGGGGAGCATTCTCAGGGCCAGAGGGTCTCAGGCCTAAGGCCGCTAAGGTGTCCAGCCTGGGCTCCCTGCCCAAGGCTACACAGGCCCTCACCCCGCCTGCAGAACCTGAAGCAAGGATTCTCGCCGTGGCCCGCTGAGGGGGCTGCTCAGGGAGGGGGGGTAGGGAAGAGGGAGGGAGTCTGGGACACACGGCAGGACGCAGCCTCTGCTGGAGGAACGGGCAGGCTTTCGTCTCTCTGCAGTGAGTTCCAGAGACCAGCGGAGAGGAAGGCAGGGACAGAAGAGGTGGCCTCCATTGGCCGTGGGCAGATTCTCCCAGAGGGGACACAGAGTCACAGCCAGCCACTCATGGGGTGGGGCCTGGGAGGGGCATCAGCCTTCACTCCCAAGGTCCTCAAGGCCCCCCATGCACTCCAACCCAGGTGACAGGACTCCCAGGGGGCAGCACCCCCTTCCTCCTGGCCACGATAGGGGGAGTCTTCCACCGAACGCGATGGAAAGTTCTGATCCAGTAGGGCCAGACATTCTGTCATATTTCACTGGAATATTACACACACGTAGAAAAGGATGCTTATCACAGGCCAGTAACATTCACAGATGAAGAAACAGGAAGCCCTGAGCAGCCCAGAGGCCCAAGCTACGAGATCGGCGTGGGGTGACTCGGCTGTGATTTCCAACAGCTGCACAGGCTGACTTGCCTGGTCACGTGGTCACGTCCACGTCTGTGCTGCTCTTTCCTACAAGGCCACGTGCGTGAGAGACGTCACGGTTGCACATACCCAGAGGGGTCTCCCTCTCCGCAAGGATTCGGCTGCACAACTGGACCTGAATTTGCTCAGACCTTGCACTGCGGGTGGGAACCGGAGCCGTTTGTGATTGGGCCTTACACACAGCCTGTTCCGAACGTCTTCACACATGGCATGTGGGGAAGCCAGGCACGGTTATGTTATATACACGTCTGTACCTTAAAGTGGAGTTGCTGGGGTCATGGGTGTGTGCGTGTGTGTGCACATGTGTGTGTCTTGGTAAAAACCACTCTGCAGGTTTTAAAAGCAGCTGTAACACTGCCAATCCCGCCGGCAATGGTGGGCTTCCTGGCCACTCCAGACCTTTGCCAACATTTGGTATTTCCTGTCTTCTTCATTTTACCCAGACCTGCATTTGTTCATCGCTGGACTGAGGCGATGTATGGTTTAAGTGACTTCAGGGCATGCACTTGCCAGAGGGAGACCAGAACAGCCCGAGAGACTTGCAGGGTTTTCACCCATGGACAAAACAAGGTCACCTACAGCCCCCAAGCTCATGGGGCGCTGGGCAGCATGGTGACACTGTGGCTGTCTCTGTGTCCGCCTGCTGTGACACTGGGGCATCAGCAGCAACGGTGGCAGCACACTTGTTGCTTATATTAATTTTATTTTTATTACCATGATTTGGGCCAAAGTAGGGGCCTCCTTGTGAAAGATGATGAATGTTCTGCACTTCTCAAGCAGCCCCATCTTGCTGAAACCTAAGATCTTCACCTGCTGGGACCAAGTTTATAACCAATGTTGTCACTTTCAAACAAACCTCACAAAGCCACGCCAGCTCCTATTATCACCAGGGGTAAGGAGGGCAGTGTTCATGATAAACATTGAAAAGGTCACATGTCCTTGCTTGTAGTGGTGAAAGGGGAGAGAGAAGAGAAAGAGGATTCTTTTCTGGCTTCTTCACACCCTGTCCACCTCCTCCTCTGAGTCCCCAGAGGAGCACAGAATCCTCGCTCCTGAGCTTGCTCACCCTGCCCGTGTGGGTGCTCATGTGGGTGCCCCATGTCCCCAGTGAACCTTTTCTGGAAGATGGTCCCATGCTGCCTCTGCAAGTGACATCCAGCCTTTTCCTGTCTTTCCCACCAGTTGTCTTCCCGAGAGACTGAGGGATATGAGGAAGCCACGTCACTAAGGAAAGGCTTGACTGGGGAATTTTCAGCCAACCTGCTGTTATGGCTCATAACCAGATGTTCTCCGAGACCTTCACGTGCACAGAGGTGGGGCTTGGGGAAGGCGATTGCATTATGGGGCTTAAAGCCGACTTGCTGTTGGGAGGTGGGTTCTGGTAGGAAGAGGGGGTCCCTGCAGGGGTGATCTGGAAGGGCTCCTCTCCCTTCCTGGCTCCTCCCTTCTCTCTCTGCTTCTTGGCTGTAATGACATAAGCAAGTTTCCCTCCTCTACGCCCCTCTACCATTCCATCTTGTCTCGGAGCCAACAGACTTCGGACCAAAGAGCGTGAGTCAAAATAAACCTCTCTTCCTTTAAATTCTGGGTGTGAGATTTTGTGTCCCAGCAGCCAGAAAGTGACTAAGACAGATTTTGGTACCAGAGCAGTGGGGTCATTGCTATGACTGTACCTAGACATATGGTTCAGAAGCCTTCGGACCTGGTTCATGGAGGAGTCTGGAAAGGTTTGGAGATGCTGGCTGAAGAAGCCCTGGAATGCTGTGAGCCACGCTTGACGGGAGATGCTGGTGAGAGCTCAGAAGACCACAATGTGGGTAAAAAGGAAGACAGTAAAGACCAGGCTCAGGAGGTTTCAGGTGGGAAGAAGGACTCCACTGGCAGCTGGACTCCAGGCCATGTGTGTTATGCTCCGGCAGAAAATGTGTCCACTTTTTGCTATGTCCTGAAACTTTTTGGGAGACTAAGATTAAGGGCAGTGGACTAATAAATCAGCAGAGGAAATTTCAAGGCAGCCCAGGGTTTAAGCTGTAGTTTATACTGAGAAACAGGAGTAATAAGCCCATTTTATTTTTTTTTTATTTTTTTTTTTTTTATTTTAAAGAGAAGAAAAAACAAAACAAATCAAAAGAAGAACAAATTTTCAAACAAACATAATAGGAGGGTAACAATGAATAAGCCCATTTTAAAAGCTTTCAATTTCCACAGAAAGGAAGAGGCTGAAGTTTTGGCTGAGGAGACCTTGGTTTTCTAAACAGATTAGCATTAGAAGGAAGCCAAGTATTTTGCATCAAGACCACAGGAAAGATGCCCTGAGGGTGTGTGAGGAATCTAAAAGATCTCACCCGTCTCAGGCTCAAGAGGCCAAGGCTGTAAAGTTTCATATGAGAAGAGATCCTTGGGGCACTGTGCTGGAGAAAGCCCACTTAGGGAATTGGTTCTCCAGGATTTGTTTCACTTACTCAGCCATCCAGGCACTCTGCAGCCATGGTCCAAGGTGGCCTGGCTACTGCTTGAGTGGGTGGCAGATCTTGGCATCATCCACATGGTGCTGGTTTCACAGGCATGCAGAATGCAAGAGTTTTGAAGTCAAGGGGGCCAGGCAGTGTGCCCCCAAGAGGGCAGCGGGTGAAGCTGTGATAGTGCAGTGGAGTCCCCAGGAAGCTGGAGAAACCAGAAACATGGAATGTCTGCTGAGGAAAGCCACAGGTCAGTGAGTGGAACCTGCCCAAGAGAGAGGATGTGGGGATGCAGCAGGCAGTGCCATAGGGGAAGGGCAGCCCAAGCCAGTTGGAATTCACATCCTGCCACAATCCGCTGTGGGAGCTGAAAGGTGCAGCTTGCCCTGTGTGGTTTCTGTCTTGCTTTGGTTCCATTCTTTTCTATCCCTCTTTTCCTCCCTTTTGGCAGGGGAACGTTCACCCTGTGCCACGGTAAGTCAGCAGTGTTTAATTTTCTTTTTAATTTTTACAGGAGCTCACAGCTAAGAGTTTGCCTTAAATCTCAGAGGAGAATTTGGACTTGGACTTTCAAGCAATGATGGAGCTGTTAAGCCTTTGGCAACTCTTAGAGATGAACTAAATGCATTTTTCATAAAAAGATGCACATGAATCTATTGGGGCCAGGGTGGAATGTTATGGTTTCGATCTAGATGTCCCCTAAGAGCCTCACTCACACGTAGGTGGGACTTGTTGAAGGTGACTAGGTGATGGGGGCTTCTAGCTAACTTGCTGTTGGGAGGTAGAGCCTGGTGGGAAGAGGGGGTCATTGAGGGCATGACCTGGAAGAGTACCTCTCCCTGGGTCCTCCCTTCTCTCTCTGCCGTGACATGGCCAGCTTTTCCTCCACTGTGCCCCTCTGCCTGGAGCCCGTGGACTATGAACTAAAAGCATGAGCCAAAATAAGCCTCTCTCCTTTAAGCTGAAGGACCAGGTTTTGTGTCCCAGCGATGAGGAAGCGACTAAGACGCCTGCCGTTTTCTAACTGGGCTGCATGCTGTGGTCCTTCCGTCTGACTTCCGCACGGGGCGAAGGTTGGATTACAGACGGAGTGTGGTGTTTCACCGCACACTCATCACGTGCTTCTGCTGACTCATCCCAATCAGCCAGGGGCCCCTCAAATTGAAGAGTTTGGGGTTTTTTTCCTCTAAAACATGTGCTGCAGTTGATGGCCTTAATTGACACTGTTGAGTGATGAAATGCAATTTGTGATTCAGTTTTTTAAAATGTCATATGAAAAGGCAGAGAAAGAGGTGAAGTCAAGGCTGCTTACCTGTATGTTGTCTGTATATTGTCTGAAATCTTTGCTTTTAAAATGTGGCACTACTGGAGAACCAGATGACCCCATCGAAGGCCTCAGAATGTTTTCTCCCAGGGAGACCAATGCCATGCTGACACACTAGAGCTGGAGATCAGGAGTAGAGGAAAATGGGGCCGGTGATATAGCTCAGCAGCACAAGCGCCTGCCTGGCAAGTGTGAGGTCCTGAGTTTGGTTCCCAGTACCCACATTAAAAAAAAAAAAAAAAAAAAAAGGAGTAGAGGAGGAAGAGACCTGAAGGTGCTCGGCAATTTTGTCTGTATGCCCTGGGCAAGTGCTGGGCTATCACCCGGCCAGGCAAGGAAGGGTCTGCCCTGCTCAAGGGACAGTGAGGGGTGCCAGAGGTTCCCACCAGCCTTGGTGACTGTCCTTACAGTGCAGCTCTAGCTCAGAGGTCCCAATTTGCAAGAAGGTGAGACCTGAAGACCCCACCACAACCTCCCATTCCCATACCTGGGAAAGAGATGGACGTCCCAACAGCCCCACTTAGGGACATTCTCTGCCTCTCAGACAAGTGGAAGTCTGATGGGAGGGGACCTTAGGAGCTGAACTGGGGTGCCTCTCAGAGGAGAAGAGCACCAGGGCCACAGTGCGCGTACGGCCTGTGGGCTTCTGGGACGTGGCTGCCGCCAGGCTGCTGGCACAGCACCAGTGTGCTGGGTGTAACCTGGGGGGCTCACAGCACCCACAGGGGCATGGGGGCCCTGCCGACTCCTTCATTTCAAAGTCGAGGAGAGCGAGAGTCAGGAAAGTGACTTCCTGTGGGGACCTTCCCAAAGGCAGGGAAGAGAGCAGGTGGCCTTATCTTGAGGACACTGCCTGCCTTCAGGTGCGTTCCTTGCCCCGCGCATCCCTTCTGCTCTATGCCAGCGAGTCTAAGCCCCTGGAGCCTGTCGTCCTCATCTGTAAAACCAGGGTGATGAGAAACCCAGCTGAGGATTTTGAGAAAAGGATAAAGAAGGGCTTTGAAAAACGTAAAAAGGAGGATGTTTACCTTGCGAGACCACCTTATTTACACAAACTACACAAGAACACAAGAAAGAAAAGAGAAAAAAATGTAAACTCTCCATCAATACCAAGGTCCCTGGAAACGTGCACCACCCCAAGGTGAAATAGAAGCAGGATTTTGGTGACAATTAAAGGAAGCCTTAGGGGTGACAGGCCAGTCGTCCACCTGGACTGCTGGCCACCTTCTCTGCCCTCTCCTCCTCTCACGTTCATCGGCATGGTGCCTTGTCGTCAGTTTAATACCAGAATGACAGGTGGACCTGCTGCAATCAGCCACCCCAGTCTCCCCCGAGTCACGCTGGAAGCCCCTGCGATGACATCAGAAAACTCCAGCCCCTCACTGCCCCGGAACACGAGGCTCACGGCTGTTCCAGGACAGCACCGGAGAGGCTTCCAAGGCCCAATGTCCCCACCCCGGGCATTTACAGAACACCCAGAGGGACAGGGCGTGTGTCCTGGCTCTGGAGTTGCAGTCATGCAGAAGAAAACAAAGGCCCAATCTCGATGGTCGGCCGCAGTGGGCAGCAGAGGATCCGTAAGTAGAGATTTGTACATTTCCGTGAGCCTCACAGTGGGCACTGGATGCTGTAGACCAATGGGCAGGATCCGGTGCTGGAGAGAAGCAGGCTGGTTAGGGGCAAGTGGCACGGTCAGGGACAAGTCCCCATGGAGGGGACACCGGAATGGATGGGGTGGCATGAGGAGTGAGTCACACGGCGACCGGGAGGAAACGATCCAGGTGAGGGAGCAGGCGGCCCCGGCCCACGCCCAGAAGGGCTGGTGTGTGGGTGCAGTGCAGAGGCCCGGTGCCCCAGGCAGGCAGGGGCGGTGGCCAGGACCAGGGAAGGAGCGGGAGTTTATTCTGAGGGTGGAGGGTTGGGGACACCTAGCCCAGGGTGTGGGAGCAGGCTGAGGGGACAGGGTCCCACTCTAGCAAGATCACTCTCACTGCTCCCGCAGGAAACCACTGCAGGGACAAGAGCAGAGCAGGAGGGCAGTCGGAGGCCTCTGTGCGGAGGGGCGACCATGTGGAGGTGGGAGTCGGGGCCTGGCTCCCAGGGCACCAACCTCATGGGCTCCTCAGAAAGTCGGGCTGCAGGAGGGCGCAGAGGAAGGTCAGCGTCTCCAGACCTCCTACTTACACCCCAACAGCCCAGACCTGCCCATTCCAACACTGGGCTTCCCACAGCCACACCCCCGCCCCCTTCTCTGTAGCCAACAGCATTTCCAGGAGCAATCATTAACGAAAAGAATCCTAACAACCCGGATGTGGTGGTACACACCTGTGATCCTAGCACTCTGGGAGGCTGAGGCAGGAGGGGCACCGCAAGTTCAAGCCCAGCCTGTACTACCTAGTGACTTAGCAAGATCGTGTCTCAAAATAAAAAATAAAAAAGAAGGCTGGGGATGTAGCTCAGAGTAAAGGTCCTGAGTTTAATTCCCAGTACTGCAAAAATAAATAAATAAATACACACACTAATAATGACTTGGAAAGAGACACAGTGGAAATCTGCTTCCATTGAGTTTCGTATATATTTATAATCATGCTATTAAACAGGAAAACAAAATTGAAATATGACAGAAAATAAATACAGCACAGAGTGGGAGGAAAAGCCTAACTGTGCAATAGTTTTATGCTTACCTAACAGTTTTGAAATGTGATCCTTTAGTTACAATGTAACATAATGATACTTTATATAAATGGCTTGGTAACAAATGAATACATGTTAATAAAAGTGAAGAGTCTGCAAAGAGCACAATTTAGATGACAACCAAATTGTACTGCTTGCTGATGTAATGCTGTTTTATATTTGCTCTTTGGTTTTAAATTAATAATTTAAGAAGAAGAAGCAGAATTTAAAATTTTACAGCTATTTTTACAGGCAGACCCCTCCTGTCCCTGGAAAACATGCACTGCCCTGCCAGCCTCACACCCAGGACCACTCTTGGCTGCTGTTTTCCCCTGCTCTGCCTGGCACCAGCTGCAGACAGAGAGCACGCAGTGTGGCGCAGAGCCCATGGGCCAAGTTCAAGGGAGCCTCTGGGCCACAAAAGCAATGTTCCCCACAGCCTATGGGCTCACAACCTGCGGTGCCCACTTAGCACTCTCACCGTGTGCTGTTCTGCAATGACCCTGCCCTGAGGGGACCTTTCGAAAGACTTCCCTGAAAGGAGACCTGATGATAACGATGTGCTGGGTCTCACAGCCAGAGGCCGTCTGGGATTTTGTGAGCCACCGATTCCCTCTTATCTCCCGGGCACTTAGAGGCAGAACAGCAGCTACCGTCAAGTGCTGTATCCACTCAACGTCTGTTGGCATCTGTCTCTCACAGTCGGGGCGTCCTGCAGAACAGGCCACGTCTGGCTTAGAGACAGATGACAGTTGTCCAGAATGCTACCTGGAGACATTGAAAGGAGCTGGTCAAAGCGTTTTGTCTTTCTCTGCTTTTACCTACTCAGAAACAAAGGATAGAGGCGTAGGCACTGATAACCTGGAATTAGTTTTATAAAAAGTAATCCACACACACACACACACACAATTTATACACAGAGATCAGATGAATAAAGGCCAAAATGTTTGCAATATTTATTATCTTCAAGTGATAGAGCAAGAGGTGTTGTGTGTGCATATGTGTTTGTGTGCGTGTACGTGCCTGTGAGTATTTGCTATTTTCTAAATGCCCTAGTATGAATATTTATCACTGTGGTCATAAGAGAAGCAATCGAGCCATCAGCACTGCAGAAAAGGGGCCTGCGGCGGGGTCAGGCTTGCTGGGCAGTGCAGGTCAAGTTGTCCACAGTGCAGGTCAGGGTGTCCGCAGCGCAGGTCAGGGTGTCCGCAGCGCAGGTCAGGGTGTCCGCAGTGCAGGTCACGGTGTCCGCAGTGCAGGTCAGGGTGTCCGCAGCGCAGGTCACGGTGTCCGCAGCACAGGTCAGGGTGTCCGCAGTGCAGGTCACGGTGTCCGCAGTGCAGGTCAGGGTGTCCGCAGTGCAGGTCAGGGTGTCCGCAGTGCAGGTCACGGTGTCCGCAGTGCAGGTCAGGGTGGCCACAGTACAGGTCAAGTTGTCCGCAGTGCAGGTCAGGGTGTCCGCAGTGCAGGTCGGGGTGGCCGCAGTGTAGGTCAGGGTGGCCACAGTACAGGTCAAGTTGTCCACAGTGCAGGTCACAGTGTCCTCAGTGCAGGCCAGGGTATCCGGCGTGCAGGTCACGGTGTCCACAGTGCAGGTCAGGGGGTCCACAATTCAGGTCAAGTTGTCCACAGTGCAGGTCACGGTGTCCGCAGTGCAGGTCAGAGGGTCCACAGTGCAGGTCACAGTGTCCGCAGTGCAGGTCGAGGGTCCACAGCGCAGGTCAGGGGTCCGCAGAGGGTTCAGGTGGGAGCTGTGGAGGGAGAAGCCACCTGGGCCCCTCTGGCTGCCAACTGCCCCCAGTGCCTCTTAGCTCGCAGGGTGTTACTCCAGCCTCTGTCTCTGTCTTTGCAGCTTTCCTTGTCCCTTCCCATGGCTTCTCAAAGGGACTCTGGCCCTCACTCAGGGCCCACCCTCACCCAGCCTGACCCTGTCTTAACTGAACCCCACACACCTGCGTAGATCCATTCCCATGGGGTCCTAGGAGGACAGGGACAGGCACAACAAGATATGTGTGAGCCCCGGGAAGCCTTTCTTCCTGCAAGTGGAGCTGGGCCCCAGCCTGTGTGGCTGCCTCTCCCTCAGGCTCTAGGGAGAGGGCCAGTCACGCCCTCCCTCACCCTCAAGGGTGGGCTGCCCTTGGCACTGACGCAGCCTCATAGGCCTTGCTGACCTGCATGGCCACCATGCATTTCCCCTCAGTGGTCCTAGAAGCGGAACCACAGTCACATCAGAGTGTGGACAATCTGGGAAGAGAGAGAGGCTGGGGGTCCCGGGACCCAAGGGTCTCCATGGCAGTTCTCTCTGGCTATGTATGACCCCTGGGTCTCATGTCTTGTGCTTTAGGTGACAGTGCAAGGCACTTCAGATCCGTTCTTCTCATAATCTTCAAAACAACCTCATGAGGTAATTGTCCCATTTTCCAGACGAGGAAACTGAGGCTCAGAGAGGTTAAATGATCACTGAGAGGCTGTGAATCACACAGCCGGGGGGGCAGAGAGGAAAGCAGCGTATTTCACAGTTTCTGGACTTCCTGAGGGGAGGTGTGGCTTCCTGAGGAGCCTGCTGCCATGTTATTAGCACTGTCTAGCACTGGGAAAGCCACCAGAGAGCTCTCCTGGACCAGGTGGCCTTGGCTTTCCTGGAAAGAGACTTCGCTGGGACACGTTGGAGCCGGCCTCCTCAGGGACCCCCAAGGGAGTGAGCAAGCCCCCTTTGTTACACAGAAGCTGCAGAGAACACCCTGTGCCCCTCTGTGTGACATTCTTCCGGGGCCACATCACAGGGAAACCTCGGCTTCTGGGAAGGACGGATGGGAATGTTTGCTCAGAGCCAAGGCAGGGGTGGCTTTGCCAGGCCAGGATTCTCTGCACTTGGACCTGCCAGCTCAGTCTCCACACCAAGCATTCACTACCTCATGATCTGAATTCCCGGCTTCACCTACTTTTCCAATATTTCCTTTCTCAGCTTCAATTTCTATTTTTATTCGTAACTTACTGCAGTCTTGGATATCTTTCTGAATTCTACTCTTTCTAAAGAAACTTTTTATTAAACAGTGTTCCCCAGGAACTGGCGGACAGGCTCTGGAGAAGCATGGGGTCCTGGGGTCGTTAAATTTATCCACAGATCCATCTGCTGATGAGCTCACAGCCAAAAGGGCTGTCAGGAGGTGGGGCCCAGTCACAGGGCAGGGTCATGGGCTGTGACCTTGGGGACCTGATCTGGTCCCCAGCCCTTCCTCTTTGGCTCTCTCTCTCTCTCTCTCTCTCTCTCTCTCTCTCTCCATTTCCTGGTCACCACGAGCTGAGCAGCTTTGCTCTGTCAGTCCCTTCTGCCATGATGGTTCAGCCTCGCTACAGGCCTAGAGCAATGGAGGTTCTCACCATGGACTAAAACCTCCGAAACCATGAGCCAAATAAACCCTTCCTCCTCTAAGATGATTTCTGCCAGGTACCTTGTCACAGCATTAAAAAGCTGACCAATGCCAACAAGGGAGATATAAAACTTCTTGGTGGGGTTTTTGCTGCAGCTATCATTTTTACCTCAGCATGGTTCAGGTGAGGGAGGGACTGTCACCACAGAGCTGTGCCATCCCCTCCTGCCAGCATCTCAGGCCTCACCCTTCCAGCAAGCCAGTGCCATCCACCTGGGCCACAAGCCCAGCTCTTGCTTCACTCCTCTCTTCCACCTTGAAGATCCTTCATGCTTAGGTCGTCAAGGCTCTGTCTTCAAGCAAGCTGATGAAACAGGCAAAAACAATGAACAGTCAGGCAAGTTCCCCAGTCACCCCCACCTCACACAGGATATATTTCAGCCCCAAAAGGAAGAAGTATTTGTTTCAACTAAGACCTAAGATTTTTCTAAAAATGCACATAGGTCCTAGACTGGGTGCTGATCTGGAAAATTTAACCACATGAGACTGAGGGCTCAGGTCCCTGCCCTCTGCACTTTTGCACACTGAAGCCGGACCCCCAAGCCATGTCCCTCTTCAGTTGAGTCCCTGACTCTGTAAGTACACAGATGTCCTGACGTGCAGGTTCAGGTACGGTGTAGACGATGCTAAGGCCTGGCTCTAGCTCTGATACGATGGCCCGTGTATGAAGTACTCTCTTGTGACCTCTTGCAGGGTCACAGCTGTCTGCAGAGGAGAAAGAGAAGTGGCCTCTGCTCTGCCCGAGCACATGACTCTCTGCCTGGGCCGTGGGGAAGATTCGGCCGTGCCCATGCCATCCAAGGTGCTCAGCCATGTGGCCAGATCCCTCGGACTGAGCACCAAGCTGCTTGTCAGCCTGACCCATCCATGTGCCCACACCTGGCCTGGCCCCGCAGCAAGCTCCCACCTTGCAGGGATCTCCTCAGAAGCCGAGCTGTGTGAGCTGGGGCCAAGGAGTGGCAAGACCCGGCAGGATGGGCCGGTGAGACGGCTCAGCGGCTTAAGCGCCTGCCTTGCAAGCGCGAAGGCCCGAGTTCGACTCCCGGAACCCACATACGAAAAAGGGGCCGGTGATATCGCTCAGAGGCACGGGTGCCTGTTGGCACATGAGGTCCTGAGGTCGTCCCCCCCGGTACCCACAAAAAAAAAAAAAAAAAAAAAAAAAAGACCCGGCAGGAGAGGAGCTGGGCCATGGACAGGAGCTGCGCAGCATGGGAATGGGGACGGTGCGCTCGGTCACCCTGCCCAGCTCCTTCTAATCTAAAGGGGATTTGAACCCAGGAGAGTAATCAGCATGGATGCTACTTTCATGAGCATTATTCTTACCACGTGGTTCCTTCAGGAAAAGGAGAATTATCCCGTCTGCCCCATACAAGGACGTACGAGGTGGACACAAATTCCTGGTATGACACAGCATTCACAGTGAGGTCGCAAGGCCCCAGTCAGATTGTACTGAACAATAACCTCTCTCACCCACACTGGAAATTTTATACCATTTATTTGTATGAGCACAGAAAAACTATGCAATATGTCACCTTGGCTCAAAATACACTGTTCAACAGGGCAAGGGCTACAGCACTGTTAGAGTGTACCAGACTTGGATCTTTGGTATCCCAGTTCCGGCAAAAATATTAGTAATGGAAGCAAACATCCATTGGAACAGGTTTGCCAGAATGTGAGAACAAAGAAATAAAATTAATTTGCATCATTTGGTTGTCTGACTCAGGAAAAATGAAGAACATCATTATAAGAAAGTAAATTGGTTCCTGACTCCAGAATTAAAAGAAGTAATTGCAGTAATTCTAAGCCTGGACTCCGAGACCACATGAAATGAGATGCACACGCAGTGTGATGGGATAAAGGTCCTGGATTTCATCGGAACTCAGAGGGCTTCTTGGTATCCAGTGGTCAATGCCTTCTGGGCTTGGGGGAAACCACGGACACTCGGAAAGCTGATTCAAGTGCCAGATGCAGAGTTTTTATCAAACTCTGGTCTCCTACCTTCCAGGGCAGTCTTCCTTCCAGTAACATCAGCACTTTTGGGGAGTTCGGGGCTCTGTGGAAGATCAGTCACACCTCCCTATCTGCAGCGCCCAGTAAGAATCCAGATAAACCCCATCTGCCAGGGGCAGAGCAAGCAGCAACCAAATTAGTCATTACATAAGCTTCTCAGTCTAATTTCAAAGTCCCTCAACACTTGGGGAATTCTTCAAAGAGGCTGAAAAATCAGCAGTGCATCATTTGTCCTCAAGGGCATTTTTATTAAGTTATAAGCAGGTGCACATTTCCGCACTGAGACCAACAGAGAGGAAGCTGCTCTGCATGGCTCGGCACTCTGAGCACAGCTTGCTTCCTGTTATCTCCGTCCACACGGAAGGGTTCCACATCCCGGTGGCACCACAGCTCCCGGGAAACACCAGGCACACAAGCGAGAGTCCTTGCTCCACCATCGCCGTCATATAAATCAACAGTAACAGGACAGGCGAGCTGGCACTGTTCACCCTGGTCCTTGCCCACACCTCGTGGGCTCCACGCGCTTTCCTCCCTTTGTTTGATGAAACTGCTGTGAATCAACTGTCTTTGGGAACAAGTCAGGAGCTGGGGCTCTTCTTTCACACCTGCAGACTGCCACTGTCCCCATGTCCCCAGGGCAGCCTCGCAAGACTCTGACCCCTAAGGTGTGACTGTTTAAACATGTGAATCTTACTTCAGTGGGGTTTCTAAAAATCCAGAATAACAGTACCAAAAAATCCACTCCCTGTCGGTAGCAAGCATAAGTAGTTATTTACCCTCCTGAGCTGTAGAGCAAGAACTGCTGAATGCCTTGTTAAAATCTCCTAGCCATCTGTAAGACAGATAATGTTGCTTGTTCCCATTTCACAGAGAGGGAACCCAAACATTTGATGCATGAGAATCTTAAGCTCAGAGCACGGCTGAATGTGAATCAGATTCAGACCCCTTCTCTTCACCGCTCTCCTTCTCTTCAGTGTAAATGGCAGGTGCTTCTGTGTTAGAGTTGTACTCGGTGTTGTGCTTGTTAGTAGTGAATTTCCTAACTGGGACAACAGACAAACACAGATATACTGCTAACCGCCAGGAGTTATAAGAATGCAGCCGTCAGCCACAAGAGACTTTAGGTTGCTGCAGGTCCACATTTTAATGCCATTGTTTACTGAGCATTTACTATGTGCCTAATCAAACAGGCTTACAATTTTTTACTTCAAGGATGACATCTTTGTATTCCAGATTTTGGAGATGGAGGCATAGAAAAGTTAAATAACTTCCCAAGGCCAACCTCAGGGCATGGACTCCTGCTGTTTCCCACTTTCCTCACTCTACCCGTGGAGCCAACTGCAGTGTCCGCAGTGTCCCCGCTCCCTGATCTTCTCTGCGGAGCACTCGTGTGCACAGTCAGCGAGCGGGGCCAAAGCACTGTCTATACCACGGGCTTCTCCTTCGGGGGCTTGGTCTCAGCACCGTGCCCAGCTACCTAGCCCACCCGGGAACACATCCCAGATACACTCGACCCAACCATGCCGTGCAGGCGTCCAGCTCTCACGACTGCAGGGTGGTTACTCTAGGAGGAGGTGCGGCCGAGCAAAGGAGCTGATCCGGTATTTTTCTGTTGAATGTTTAGCAACAGCTCTGCGGTGGGGACAGAAAAGCCCTGGTTTGCAGTGCTCGTCAATTTCCATGGTATAAATGCTCCCATTGCAGCTCCTCTGAAGTCACTGCGCAGGGAGTTGGCGAGAGATGATGGTCGCTGGCTCTGGGAGCGGGTGCCAGCCAGACCCAACCCAACCCCAGCTTATACTTCAGAACGTTAGACTTGGGGCAAACCACGGAGCCCTTCCGAGTGCAGCTTTCCTCTTCTCCCAAGTGGAGAAGGTCCTACTACCAGAAAAGACAGCATGATTAGGGACGCTCAATGGAACAAGGGTGTCCCTCCCACTTCCTGCGGGAGCTGGTGCTACAGAAGGAGGCCGAGGAACACTGCCCTGCGAGCACAGCCCATGCCTCTGGGCACTACTGGGAAGAATGTGTCCAGGTGGGTTGCAGCCCTGGCCAAGGCTGGCACCCTCAGTGGCGACCCATCCTCTCCTCTTCCTCTGTTCTAGGCCCAGAGCCACATCCCAGGCTGTGCTCGCCCACTGCCACCCCATGAAGGAGAGGGACTTCAGAGAGGAGGAGATGGCGAGAGGCGTGGCCAGGCCTGCTCGTGTAGACAGACTGACCTGGGCGCAAGGGACAGAGAAAAGCAGACCCTGGCTTCCTCGCAGGAGAGCAGGTGCCCTGCTCCGGCCCTTCCCGCCACCCACAGGGAAAGCCTAGGGGCACCAATGTTTCAGTGCCTCCTCTTGCTGTCACCCCTCCAGGTGGCGCCAGGGAGAGGGGCCGTTCTCCGCACTCCCTCCCATGGGGTAGTTGCCAGATTACATTACATTATCACCCAAAGCAAGGCACGCCGCTCGGGCCAATGTCATCCATTTCACCTGGGTGACTCCGAATGAATCCTAGCTGTTTGAAAATATAAAGAAAGGGAAGAACGAGACCTGGTTGTGTCCTCTCATCCCCCTGATAACCCCCTGCCACTCGTGCACACAAAGTCGCACACCACATAACGAAGATGATTTAACGTCTCGGGGAAGATTCGACAGTGTGTCCACTGTACGTGCGGTTGATAGATCCCAAAATGCACTAACGAGCACAGCGTGGCTGGAATTAGCTGCTCCCCTCCCTCTGGAACTGCCCATTTTGAGGGGAAAATACATTTTGAGGTTGTAGAAGTCAGTCACATTTCTTCGTGGTAAGGACTGTTATTGTTAAAACGAGGCACATTATTTCAAAGTCATGAGCATATTAAACACGACATTAAATTAGTCTCGTCCTGTGTGGAGGAGCCAGGGCGTGCGGCTCTTTTGCCTTTCCCCTTCCCCCCAGCGCCTGAATCAACTAAGCCTTTGGCTCTATGTGTAGAGATCCATTCCCTGGAAAGGACGGGCCTGGCTTGGCAGAGGTTAAGCTCCAGTTTGCCGGGGACTGGGGAGCACCAAGTCCCAGTTTTGTTAAGTGCAGTCAGGGCGATGCGGAGCATTGAAGACCCAGTGCGAGAACTGACCTCCTTCCAAGTTTCCTAAGAGCCCTTTTAATTGCCACCCAGCGTGACAAGGGGAATAGGCAATCTGCATGCCGAAAATACTTCCAGAATGTCTAGTCAAGAAACCTAAATAGAATAGATGTCCCTTGGCACATAGAACCAATGTGGCAGCCAGAGAAAATGGGATTGTGACCCAGCTGGGGATGGGGAGCCTGTGGGGGACCCAAGGACAGGTCTCGGGGGCCCTGAGGTCTTAGGACCTCTAGCAGGGCCTTTCTGTCTGCTGAGGTGCACTGTCCCAGAGCCCAGCAAGTTCTAGAAGCCCAAAGTATTCAAAGTGAATTGTATGGAATTAGCTAATTTAAATAGCATTAAAAAGCCCCATGCCTTACATGACCCTTGGATCCTGTGTGTGTGCAGACAGAAGGATATAAGCAGGCTGGGCCAGGGTCTACACTGCAGGCAGGCGAACACTCATCCTCACAGCCAGCAAAGTTCCCAGCCCATCACGTTGTTTGGGTTCCGGGTCAGGTTCCTGAAGATGCACTGTCCGAAACATTTGGTCGTCAGCCCTCCAGAACTCTGCAAGCCCTTTCCTTACAAGCAATGCACATTTACACTTGCAAACGAGACTGGAGAAGCTAATTTTAAAAATCTGACTTCAACTGCTCTAAAAGGACAATTAATGAAAAATAAAACAATGGCAGTGTGTTATAGCTGTGTCTCGATGTCCCCCCAAATCTCCTTTGGGATGGCAGAAAAGGAGGCTGGTCACTGAGTTCGGAATCTCCTTGTGTGGCACCAGAGATATGAGCGGTCTTGCTGACAACGTGGGGCCCATCGGAAAGAGATGTGGTCAGCTGTGTCTTGTAAAGGATGTGGAGGGGAGGAGCGTAAATGCCTGAGGAAGTCTTAGTACAAAGGACAAAGACAGGAGCTGGCCAGACCCTGAGCTGGGCATGGAACATGCTGAATGTGTGGGGATAAGGGGAGCATGAGATCAGCAGGTCCAGGTGGACACTGCAGAGCCAGGGCACTTCAGAAAGGGCAGGACTGGAAATAGGTCCTGGACAGGTTTCCACACTGAGGAAAGAATGGAAGCCAGGCAGGAGGGTTACACCTCTGAAATGAGGAGAGCAGAAAGGCAAAGGAGATGGGCCTCGAAACAAAACAGTCAGAGGAGGGGGTGGAAGAGGATGCCGGGGAAGGACGTGGTGCTAGAAAAGTCAGAGAGGATGACGAAGGAGCTGGCAACATGGAGTCACATGGCCAGTGAAGGAGACAGGATGAAGAACTGCAACGTGGGAAATGATGAAGGAAGTCGGATCCTGCCATGAGGAAGTCAGGGGAGTTATAAGTCACCTGAGCACTACGGTTTGGCTCCCAAGCGGAAGGCTTGGACCCCAGCCTATGCCACTATTGGGAGGAGGGGGAAACTTTAAGGGGGAGGAGTCTGGTGGGAGGAAGTGATGTCACTGGGGGTGTGGCCTCCAAGAGCATATGGGACCCCACCTCTTCCTCTTCCTCTTTCTCCCTCACTTCTGAGCCATGAGGTAAATGGGCCTCCTCTGCCACACACTCCCACCCTGATGTGGGTGCCCAAAGCCACAGGGTCAATTAGTCATAGACTGAAACCTCCCAAACTGTTGGCTAAAATGGACCTTTCCTCTTTTTATTACCGCCAGTGTTTTGTTACAGTAATGGAAAGCTGACTAAGATAGTGAGCAAAGAGTAGCTAGTAGGTTCCCCAAACTCCTTCACCCCATGACACACATAAAAGGTCACTGTTTTTATACAGCACACAGGAGTAGACAAATACTGGCCACACCTGTGGTGTCCTCTGGCCATCTTGAGGGCTGAGGGCACCAGGATCTTGGGACTCCCAAGCCCTGACTGGTAAAAACCCCTGCCTGCAGGATGCTTCAGGTGGGCAGCTCTGCACCAGTCCCTTGGGAAGACCAGCTGGGGATGGCAAGGTCAACCAAAGTGATCTCCTGCTCCCTGAGGTTAAGGATACCGTGTGCCTGTGTGGTCCCATGCTGGCCAGCTGTCTTAAGAGGAGGTCTGGTAACTCGCTCTATAAAATGTAATCACTATGCACTGCAAGCATTGACTAACAAAAATTAAAATTAAAAATAATAAGTTTATAAAACCCAATGGAAAAAGAGAGAGTGGATTATGTAGAATTAGAGGAATGCAGGAGTTAAAGACAATTTGAAAACTACAAGGGTTTCTCATGAAATGAGAGTATCCAGAATTGAACCCAGGGTCAGGCAAGGGGGTCTGTTCTTGCAGCTCCTCACAAGCAGAGGGGAAACACAATAACCTGCCCGGGAGCTGGAGGGTGAGGCTGGTGGAGGCTGCAGGGTGGGTTGGATCCAGGCTCAGCTAGGCACTGGGAGCAAGAGATGCCAGTCGAGGTGGGCGGGCTGGAGGGGGTGTCAGGAGGCTGCAGCCATGCTCCCTATGACAAGGATGGGGCTGCATGCAGATGGGAACACAGGAGTGGAGCCTGACAGTATTTCACTGCAACGAGCATAAGAAACTGAATTGTGCCTTGTGTATCATCTGGCGAGCATACAAAATCTATTCATGCATTGATGATCGCAGGAAGGATTGAATTTGACAATGGTAATTATGAGACTGGGAGATTACGAACCCATGAGGCAAGCTCGTTATACAGTCCTCCTCTCTCACGTTCAAATGGTCTCTGACCTCTGCATCCTCATGGAGCCCCTGCTCTTCTACCCTGACCATGGGGTTGGTGCATTTCTTCACACTCTCTTTCACAAGCCAAGGAAAGGATATGCAGTTTGGTTAGGGTTTGTTTTTACCAAGGGATTTTTTTCACCCAGGAGTTACTCTATTAAAAGGCAAAAAAATAAAGTAATGAGGCTAAAATCCCATTGGCTTGTAAAGCAACTGGAAGCAATCGATGTGCATCTGCAACTTGTCTCTAATGTTCATGTTCGCTGTGTCCTGCTGTGACCCATGCAGTCCTAACAGAGAAGTGGTTTTGGAGAGACGCCTGTATGAACTCATCACAGACCAACGGAGCAAGCGAATAGACAGTTGTCTGTGGCTCCTTTGAAACTGGCAGCTGTGATCCTTAAGGAGTAAGTGAGCAGCAGTGGAGACCAAAAATGTCTATGCTGCTCTGATCTGTAGACTTGAGTAGAAGCCAATTTGCAAGCGCAGCCTGCCCGCCCAGAGGGTGAACTGCGAAGGTGACCCACACTCATCCTGCATTGACCTTAGACCAAAGCGGAGGCCACACATTTCTGCTTCTTTCACTCCTTGGGATTGTGAAAACTTCCATCATGATACCTGTCTCCTCTTCCAAGTCTCTACCAGAGTGAGTTGGTTAAGCACCCATGACTTGGTGGAGGAGGTTTGTCCACGCACCCTCGCAGGGAGCCAGGAGCCAGCTCAGCACGGAGGAAAACCCACAGGCTTCATGGAACCCCAGCTCTGCTCAGACAGACAGCGCGCTGTTCCAGCCCAGCTCCCAACAGCTCGAGGGGAGCAGACAGGCCTGGGTCCTGTGGCCTGGGAGTTCATGGGGGCCACTTGCACTTGGGACAGAGAAGTCCCCTAAAATGTGTTTATTTTCTTACCTTTCCTTTGCATAAAAGGACCATTCTCAATAGTCAGGATCTGTCCCCTAACGAGACCTGTCCCTGAGGCTCCTACCATGCAGAGCCTGAGGGAGGCTGGATGTCAGACATTCCTGCCTGCATTAGCACGGCCCACTTTGCGCTCCAAGGCCATTTCAGTGGTTACACCCATCGCCATCACCACCCCATGCGTCTACATTTTTATCCTTTCATCTCCAAACCTCTGTTTCTGTTGCTGACACTGCCTTGTGCTGATGTCTGGACAACCTCAAGCCTTATCCCGGACAGTTTGGGGATGCAGCCGAAGGAGATGAGTTGTACTTTTTTAAAGCTCACCCTGAGTGAATCTGACCTGAAGCCAGGTCCAGAAACTCCATCTTTGTGACCAAGATCAGACGTCTCACATTCGCACTCCTGCTGACATCTTCGGCGTCACGAAGCCTTTTTTGTATGTTCCTAATTGAGCCTTACCACAGCCCTCTGAGAAACACAAAGCAGAGAGCACTAATCCCATTCAGCAGACACGGAAGTGGTAACCAGAGAGTTGAGCACCTCACTCGAATTCACAGGCCTAGAACTACGCTCCGAGCTCCAGCGGCCGAGTCCAGCTTCCGGCTGGTGTCTCAGGCTGGGATGGACAGGGAGGGAGGGGAAGAGGCGTTGCCTTCCCTCGGAAGTCTGCGTGCCTCCTCCCTTCCGCCCAGGCTTAGTCTCCAAGCATCCCTCCCTCCTCCTCCCCGCTTCCGCTCTTCTTCCTCACCGAGCCAAGCAGCTGGAGTACAGGAAGCCGCCCCAGCAGGGCTATTCCAGCTCCTTCACTTCCAGACGCTCAATTCTGTCTTCCCGTCTCCGTTTCAAAGAGTCCACTGCCTTTTGAGCCTTTTTGTTAGACTTTTCTCCTCTCTTTACATCTTTTTTGCTTTCATAATTTCTTAAATGAGAAATTCACTAAGGGGTGAATTCTGGGTCACCCAAAGGTGAAGAGGGCGAAGGAGGAGCCGTGACCATTCTCAAATGGGAGCCCATCCTGGACTGACCAAAGTACACTTACAGCGTGATGAGCCCCAACATTTAATTAAGGGTTGGCGATGGAAAACTGAAGGCCCGCAGGAATACAGCACAGTGCTATTGTTGAAAACCAAAAATGATTATTTGAAAGCAGAAATAACTTCCTTGTATCTGTCTAAAGCCCTGTTGATTTATAACCACAAGGTAATTTGCTCTGGCTAACTTAATTCCTGTTCCCCGTTCATTTCCCTCGGGCTGTTTAACTAATGTTTTAATTCCCCTTAGAGCTCTCCATGCAACCAAATCAAAGCAAATTTATCTTTCTTTCATTTGCCAAAGCCAAGCAAATTTGGAAGGAGAAAATTACTAATAAAGGACAAAGGATTTGAAAGAAAACGTATTGTTTCATTCCAGTGAATTGGAACAAAGTACAAAGAAGCTTAATCATTATATTAAATCAAAGGAATGTAGATCACATTATTCACATTCATAAATTGCTGCCAACATGTGGCTTTAATGTGAAGGCATCTTGGTAGGCAGAGAGGGAGGGACATACTCTGGGAGTGAGTAACCCTGGGACACAGGATTAGGAGTTCTTTTCCTATTTTTTTCTTTTTTCTTATGAGGCAGCCATGTCCAACTAAATCTCAGGCTGGCTCTCAGGCCATGGCACCATAACTTCACAGCCAGGGACCGAGGGGATCCGAGGGGTCCAAATGACTCCAGTTATGGGCTGGCAGTGTGGCGTCATCTTGCTGACAAGATTGGGTGATCTTCATGGCAACTATGCATGGTTCAAGGTTTTTATTTCAATACCAGTTGCTGTGACATGGACTGAACATCTCTAAGTCAATAACAATAATGATAAACCATATCATACACCTAAAGGGCTTTGGGCTAACACATCCTCTTGCCGCATTGGCCCATGAGGGGCACCCACCTCAGCTCTTCCCTCACTGCTGGGAGACCCACAGCCATTGATTAACCTGTGTGTCCACCAATCTGCTCACCTGTAAACCTGGAGTGATTGCAGCATCTACCTTCCTGGGCTGCTTGCATGTTAAAATAAAAAAATGCATGCAAAGCTCTTAGCACACTGCTACACAAAGATGTATATGTAACTGATTTCTTCTTATTTGCAGTGCTTATGTCTTAGAAAGTCACAGTGAAAACTGGATGAGTACTGAAGTACTGCTCCTAGGAGAAATACAGGGTAGGTTCCTGGGAGTCTCTGGTAACAGTATTTCCGTCAAATGACCAATACGTAGCCTTACTTGATGTGTGTTTCATTTCCACACATCTTCTGGGACACATATTGTTGATGCCTTAGTACTGCATTCGTGCCCAGCAGCACTTGCATCTAAACAAAGCTTCTGTAACAGACTTATTTCCTCTGAAAGGCACGTCGCAGTCTTCCTCCCCTAAACAAAAACACTGAGCAGAGTTACGGCGATGGGCTGGGAGCTGAATTTACTAACTAAATCACCAACGAAAAGCACGAGGATGCCGGAGGCGTGGCCATAAAGGTTCACAGAGAGGACCCTCGTTACAGTTAGGAGAGCTGGGACAGGAAGACAGAGAGCCTGGACACTGGTCCTCAGCTGGTACCTGCACATCCGGGCTCAGATGCTTACTGCCCTGTGCACACATGTGAAGGGCCAAGATGGCGCATGATGGCTACGGGGACATTTTAGTAAGTTGGTGAACTTGCAAATACAGAACCTCTAAAAGATGAGAGTCGGCTGCACTATTGTGAGTACTCTCTCAGTTTATGAGTGTGCAGTAGTGTTAGTATTCCCAGTTGACAGATGACAAACAGGCCCAGCAAGGTGTCAGGGGACAGAGCGAGCCAGCCCTGGAATCGCACAGTCCAGGCCCAGCTGTCTTGTCCTCTCCCAGGAGTTGGTGCCACAGCCCTGGATCTAGACCACCCTGCCTTCGTATTTACTGCTCAGTGGTGACCCTGCAAGCCAAACAGACTCAGTGCAGTGAAAGTCCCGACCAGCCGTTATTCACGGCCTTCACTCCTGCCCACTCTCCAAAGCGACCCTACTTAGAGACACTTAAACCCTGTGCACAAAACAGAGCCACTCTCTACCTTTAAAGGATGAGTAATCCGTCTCAGGCTGGGGGTTTGCCTAGCAGTGCATGAGGCCCTGGGTTCTTTCCCAGCGCCACAAAATCATCATCATTGTTCTCATCATTTCTATAAAGCAAATTATCCCTCTGATATAAAGAAAAAATGAAGTACTCAAAAAGAAAACAACCTTTTGTATCCTGGGAAAGAAGCGCACACTGACCTGGTACCTTTGCTGAGTGTTGTGAAATATCCCTTCTACAAGCAAAGCACTGAACTAGGTACTGGCCATACTGCACTGTGCCTCGCAGTAACTGACAGACGAGGTACTTATTACTTTTGTTTTATGCATAAGTAAACCAATGCACAGAGTAGTTCAATAATTTGTTGAAAATGATGTAGCTGCAAAGTGGCAAGAGTAGAATTTCAACCCCAAAACATTCAGCTCTGAAACCCCTGTTCTCGCTGGGATGCAGTGACACTGAGAGCCCCGTGACTCTACCTGATGGTACTGGTGTCCGATCGAGAGCAAGTTCAAGGTGTCTTCTTCTCACCGATGATGCTGGCTCACGATCATCATTACACCGTCTGGCATCAGGAAAATTTTTTCCTAATTTTCTGAAAAACTAGGAAGAGATCTGGGAAAGGCATGGGCTATGTCAATGCATTGCAACATTTTTTTCTTTCAAATTCACCACTGGATTCTGTAGAGGAATGAGTTACACTGAGTTACCTAAAGAGACACATCCCTGAAGGTGGGGAGACCGGAGAGATGTTGGCCAAAGGACACAAAATTTCAGTTACACAGGAGGAATAAGCTCAGGATATCATGCAAAAAGAGTAAATTTTAAATATTCTCATCACAAAAAAAGATAATAATGTGAAAGGTGATGCATATGCTAATTAACTTGATATAGGCATTCAAACACACACATATCAAAATATGTTGCCCATAACCAATATATACAAACTTTAATTTTGTTGATTGAGAAAGAGAGATCACCCATACGACCTTTAGCAACCTCTTCATAACTCAGTAATGGCAGTATTTTATCTTCTTTGTTCTAGCAACTTCTATTAATTCCACATGCTCATGAAACTTCAGAGAAAGTTTAGATGAATAACTTTCTATCATAAACATACCTCCTGCACATCTGAGTAGGGAAATGCTTACTCAAATGAGGTAATTAGGTAAGGCGATGAGGCGATTAGGTGAGGCGATTCGGTTAGCAGCTGAGATGTCAACGCGGGTAATTTCCCGAACCTTTCCCAGTCTGAGCGGAGGTCACCGTAGTCCTAGATTCTATCTCGAGTCCTCGAAAGCCCGGTTCAATTGAACACAGAGCTGTGTGGAAACTGGAAGCTGGTCCAGAGGGTGACAGACCCTCATGCTGTAACAGAGCGTGGCAAGGACAGAGGCGACCAGCGTTCACTGACTCTCCCCATGTGCCAGCCCCACGCTGTGTCTGACATTATCGTCTCATCCAACGGCCTCCGTGGCCTTTGGGTGCGCGTCCTCGGCACTGACAGTCTCCGACCTTGAGCCGTGTGCTGCAGACAGAGGATCAGTAGCTGGGAGACGCGCTTGCTAGGCCATCTTGACGTGGCGACGCTCGTGCTTACGAGGCTCAGTCAACAACTTGGTGAAGGTAATTCGTCTTCATCAAAAATTACTTTCCGGTGGAAGAAAGACCATGCTGGAAAGTCGGCCGGACCACTGGCTGGGCTCAAATTCGTATTTCTCATTATGTGTCAGTAAACGTGCCCTTGTGCATGCAGTGCTGCCGTGGGGTGCAGCTTCTGAACCCTCAGCCTGCCTAACCCAGGGTGCACAGAGAACCAAGCTTTCATCCTGTGATGCTGAGCACTGACAGGGGAAACAATGGTTTCTTTCTTACCCTGGAGCCCACTCCCCAGAGCCGGGACCAGGTGCCTGACCGTGCCATCCCCCTCAGGAAAACTGTCTGTAAGTTTGCCCCTGTGTGTGTGTGGCCGAGACTTTTACCATATTTAAATTCCCAGCTCCTCTATTTCTAACAGTTTAAGATTCTAAAATAGGATGTTTAAAACAAAAACAGATTTAGACCAGCATTTTCCTCGTTAGTATTTTACTAGTCTTACCTATGACTAAACCCACAAAATGAACTTACAAGTGGACGTCCTCAAATAGAAGGGCACCGTGAAATCAGTTAGCCCAAGGGATGGCTCTGTACTGTCCCCATGGTCAGGGGACAAAAAGCAGTTGATCAGGCCTTGCTTCTCTCCCCACCACTTCTGCACACACACACACACAGAGCATTTCTGCTTATACCTATTTTAGATGTAGAAATTTTCAAGAGGGTTAATTTGAACAAAAGAGTCCTTGAGCAGAGGCTGAGAAAGCTGAGACCAAGAGTACAGAAGGAAATTATACAATTCACAGAGCCAAGTAAAGGAAAACTGGAGCTAAAATCCAGGATCTAATCAGGTATTTCCTTGATACTGATAGGAGAGGAGGGGCATGTTAGCCAGTTTGTAATGTAGCCGGCCTGGAATTATTTTGGGTTTTACTTTTTCTTTGCCATTTCTGTCAGTCAGTCCTCAAAATGTCCACCTGGGGAGGAGAGATGCAGCATATTAGTGACCAAACACAGGAATGTCCATGATACATGGAACTTTTCCTTTCCAAAGACAGGCAAATCAGGCATGAGCTAGACAATTACTTGCTAAAGTTCAGTATGGTTCCAGGGAAATGGAATATGATTTTTATTGTGTTTCAAATGCTATGGAGTGGACAAATAATACACAGTATATCTAATAAGACATACAGAGGTGACCGGGAAAGATGTGCTTTCTTTATCATCCAAAAGGAGAGGGCAAGTGGGCCAAGAAGCATTCTCCATCCTCAAGAGGTGAAAAACAAGAAGCAGATGATTGACAGTATTAAAACCCCAAGGACAAAGACTTAGTGCTATTTTTAGTCTCCATTTTGATAATATATTTTAAAAGTCAACTGTGATACCAAGTATGCATCATGTATGATGGAACATGAATGACGAAATGAGACATGGAAGGACGTGCTTCAAGATTCTTTTTAAAGCAATGTGTCCAGACCAGCAAAGGGGCAATGGCACACACGTGGGGCAGACCCACTGCATCCAGACGCATAGCGAGAAGACATTTCTTCAACAAAGGTAGAGGAGGATTGCATTTGAGAAGTAAATACAGTGGATAATATCTTTGATACATGGTGTTAGGGTTTGGATCTGAAATGTCTCTCAAAGGCCCATGAAGTAGAGGTTTGGTCACCAGCATGGTGCTTTGGGAAGTGGTGGGCCTTTAAGAGGTGGGGCCTAGTGGGAGGAAGTGAGGTCACTGGGGCATGACCTTGATGGGGATACTGGTACCCCACCCCTTCCTCCCTCCCTCTTCACTTCCCAGGCAGCACTAGGTGAGCAGTTTCCCCACCACACACCCCTGCCGTGGGGTACTGTGCTGTCCTTGGCCCAGGGCAGAGGGGCCAATAACCATGGACTGAAACCTCTGAAACCATGAGTCAAAATAAACCTTTCTTTCTTTACAGTTGCTTTTATCAGGTATTTGTCATGGTGGCAGAAACCTGAGAGACACACATGAGGAGATTTTTAAAATGGCAAAATATTAATTGGGAAGGATTAAGAGAAAACTGGAAGACATACCTTGTCAAGAATAAATTACCTGACAGATGTAACTTCCTTCTAGAAAGAATAACAGTTTTATAAGTGGATGGAGCCACAGATGGATTATACGTGATTTTTCAAAAATGTGTATTGAAAGCAGGACACAGAAACAGAAAACGAATGTGGAACTAAGAAAACCATATGAGAACAATTGCAAGGTAAGCATCCCCCAGCTCCATGACCTAGGTCAAGGACAGAAGCTTTCCATGTGCCTCATTCTAGTCCCCGTCCCCTTCTTGCACAGGGAGATCATTCTGACCTTCATGGAAAGCACTTCCATGTGATATTTCCCGATACGCCCATGTGTTTTCATTTCTAAGAGATACCAGAACAAACTACCTCTAAATAGAAGTCTAAGATAACATAAATTTGTTCTCTCTGGTTCCTCTGGAAGCTCTGAGGGGGGATCCACCCATGCCTCTCTCCCTGCCTTGGGTGCTAGCTGGCACTCCTTGGCACTCTTTGCTCTGCGGCTGCTCTCCAGTCAATGCCTCCATTTTCACATGGCCTTTCCCTCAGCATCTGGGTCTGAACGCACCCTCTCCTTTCTCTCACAAGGACCCCATTTATTAATTTAGGGTTCACCCTAAATCTAGGATGGTCTCATTCTCAAATCTTTCACTTAACTATAATTGCAAAGACCCTATGTTCTAAACACTGTTATGTCTACAACTACTAGTGGGTGAAGATTTGGATGCAGTGATACCTCAGTTCATGAACTTAACTCTTTCCATGATTCTGCTCACAAACCAAATTGGACAAGAACCACATCAAATTTCCCCATAAGGTCAACAATGAACCTAACCATTGAATTTTATTCAGTTCTTATCCAATTTGGTTCACGACCAGAATTGTGGAAAGAAGTTCATGAACCAAAGTACTACTGTATATCTTTTTAGGGATTACTACTCATCCATCAGACCATGTGTATATCCTTAATCTCAGTAGCTTACTATCACCTATTTATTATTTTAGATTTGCTATATCTTCTAAGTCTTTTTTAGTTTATAGGTCTCACTTTTACCTTTCTTCTCTCTACAATGTATGTGTTAAGCATTGAAGGCCACTGAACCTGCGCAATCTAAGTGGAGCTGACTGCACATCTAACACTTCCTTCTCGCTCAGAGTTCAGGCAGCCTTCTCCAAACCCTCTTTTCCGGTAGCCCTGGTCTTGAGCCCTGTCTTTGGCTGCCCGGTCCAGGTGTAATAAGAAACCAGCCTTGTGGGTCAGGGCAGCAAGAATCCTCCCACCCTTGACATTCAGTCGCCCTGTGCTGTGTTCCTGGAAAGTCCGTGTCATGGAAACTCAATCCTCAACCCATTTGTGAATGGTATTTGGAGATGGGGTCCTCAGGAAGGAGTTAGGATTCAACGAGGCCATGATGGTGGGACTCCCAAGATGGAATTGGAGCTTTATAAGAAGAGAAAGAGACATTGAGCTTGCTCCATCTCCCTAGTCATGACCTCCACCATGTGACCATGCAGCAGGTGGCAACTGAACAGATGGCAGCTGAGCCGTGAGCCATACAAATGTCTATTCCTCGTAAGCCACCTGAACTCACGTATTTTGATATAGCAACAGAAAATGAATGAAGACACCTGCAATAGCTGACCAAATTTCTCATCCTCCACTTTTGAGACCTAGTCCTTCTGGCCGGTCTTCAGTAAGAATCTCATGAAGTCACCTTAGCAAGAACCCCCTCCCGTGGAGGCGTCTCAGTCACTGGCCCACTTTTCCCCTCTTCCTGTTTGTCCCTGTTTTCAGAATTGAGCTCTACTGCAACAGTTTCTAAATAAAATATTTTTACTGCTTTAATTCGTGCCTGCTCTGGTTTTCTTTGAAAACTCACAACACGGTTCAGCAAATTCCTCTGCCCTCTGTATTTTCCACAAAGGGGAGGCTGAACCTAGAAAATGGGTTAGACACAGGTTCCAATCCTTGAGCAAAACTGCAGGTGGTGGCTGCGTTTGTGTCACCCCGAGGTCCCATTACGTCTGCCGGTTTGGCCAAGGCACATTGGTGAGCAGAGCTGGCCGTTGGATGGGCGGAGACTAAGGTAGGTCCCTTAGTTGACACTTCCTGAGCCTGCTTGTCCCCTTTCTGACCCTCAGTTTCCTGCTGTGCCTCATACGCCAAGCTGTCTCCAGGGCCAGCTGGGGGATTATGTAAGCAACCGCGCCCCGTCGACTGCAGACCCAGTCCTTGCTGCCAGCCAAAGGGACTGCAGTTCTCGGCGCTTTATGGGTGATGAACAAGTTGGACACTGGTTCTGGAGCTCAGGACTCTGATAGTCTAAAGATGACAGCTCCTGGCATTGAGGTCCTATTCCGTGTTGGCTTTGAACGCTCTTTCCAGACTAAAGGCTCAGCACATTTCACCCAGCACTGGGAGACCAAGAAGTTAGGTTGCAAACTGGTCTTGGGACTTTTCTGGGTTTATTTTGACTATTGTTTGAAATGTTGGGTTTTTTAAAAAATAACTTTCTAATACTTGTGATGTAAAAGCAGTGCAATGCTAAGAATACAAGTATCTAGATTAAATCCAGGCCTACCCTCTCCAAACTCAACCTCAGGCAAAGGCCTAACCTCTTTACACCTTCCTCTCTTCATCTGAGCAATGAGGACAACCATACTCTGCCTTTGGAGTTGTAAAGATTGACTTAGGTGGGTGCAGTGACTCATGCCTACAGTCCCAGGCACTTGGGAGGCTGAGGCAGGAAGATTTCTTGAGCCCAGGAGCTAGTGGCCATCCTGAGCAGCATAGTGAGACCCCCATCTCCAAAAGTATACATACATGAAGTGTGTGTATTTTATAAATATATATATTTATAAATATATATTTGTATTTTATATTAATAAAAATTTATATTCATATTTTATAAATATATATTTAATATATTATATGTTAAATATAAATATATATTAAATATATAATGTATATTTAATATATTATATATTAAATACAAGTATATATTAAATATATAATGTATATTTAATATAAATATATTAAATACATAATGTATATTTAATATGTATTATATATATTATATATATATTACACACACATATATATTAAAGTGCCTGGCCAATCCTGGGACATAAGTTGCTGTAACGATAGTAATAAAAGTACTACCAGCACCACTATTATTATTCACACCTTGCTGGACAATGTCTTTGAGGTCGTGGTCACCTGTTCCCAAATTGTGGACTCTACTGGACTAGATGGAGCTTTATTTGAGCACAGGAAACACACAGTGTACGAGGGGAGGGCTCCTACCAGTGCTGCTTAGGGCTCTATCCACTAGAAAGCCACATCCCCTCCCACCCTCGTCCACATCAGGTGTGATCTTGGGTGCTCCTCAAAGAATAAATGGGCAGAACGGAACTGCAAGCACTGCCCCAAATCCTCCAGCC